>JAJQKT010000026.1:0-2730000 GCA_030512225.1 Rauvolfia tetraphylla
TTACGTATTGCTATTTAGGAAAGAATCGACGGTAACGGCTGTCTTAGTAATCGTGAGTAGTTGCAGAACGCTTTACCATCAAGCGTGAATAAATTTCTTTTTCTTATGTTCTGCCCAATGGTTCGTGAGGGCGGCGACGGATCCATCATGGATACCGCCAAAGCACCTGTGGCCAAAGCAGGCTATGGCAGAGATGCCCGCTTATCATATTTCGAGGTCTCTGATTTGGAACAGTGGCTTGCGATGTGTTGTTCGGGTCTCGAATAAGTAGTGATTGGAACAGTATGGTTTTTCCAGTGAGTTTTCGGAGTGACTGTCTGGCTCCGGGAACTGCTCCAGCGGAACCAGGTTCTGCTGCGCGGTAAAGCACAGGTCGTGATTTCATCTTTCACGGCGGCGAGGGTGTCTTCGTGCCGCTCATCTTGTTCGAGAAAGAGCGGACTCAAGGTCATCAATACAGATAGTGGCCAACCTCGCTCGATTTGTGAGATGAGGGTTTGCCTCTTTCTTCTTCCCGAGGACATTGCTTGGGCATAGTGGACCTTTCCGCTTGCGTACATAAAGCAGCTGACCCTGAGTCTCTCAACATAATCGAGAGCACCAAAGGTCTTCAATGCGCTGAACTGGAGCATGGAACCAAGCTGTAGGATAAACTTTCTGTCACGTGATGCAACAGTTCTTCGCTGTCGTCATCCAAGCATGGAATTCTTGGAGTCCGATCGCCTATTTGGCCGAGGGATATCATCGAGTCGGAATGGAACGTGTTCATGCGATAATTTCTTTGGAAGTTTGAGATGACTTAGCTCATCGACAACAGGCGTGGCTTCGCATGATCTTCCGTATTTTCTTCTCACGAGTCAGTGTTGATTTGTGGAATTTCTGTTCAAAATCATCAGAGAAGGACTGTGTAGAAGAGTTCGAGACCGAAAGATGGGAGTACGTGTTCGGAATCTGCAGACTGGGTTCGACTCTCTGTTGGAGAAAAGTATTGGAGTCTCGGGGATGGAGTTTTGTTCCTGAGCAACAGCAATATGAGACGGTTCAGTGGTACTGACTGCTTGAAGCATAGGAGTCGAGGATTCTCGAGATCATAGCTTGCTTTTGAACTTCCTATGGCGATGAGCGAGACTTCGTTGTTGTTTCCGGCTTGTTTTGCTTTTAATCATTGAGCAACGTTGAAAGTGCTTTGGAGAGGGTTTGGACATTTCATATCCCATGGTTCCAAAGCAGTATTGTGTTTTTGGATGGTGGTCGAAGGATTTGTGAAAGGTGGAAAGAAGTTGGAAAGAGACCTGGAGGGTAGTAATGGTAATCGCTGAGGAGAAGAGTAAGGAGTAGACTCAACTCGTGCTTTTGGAGATAAGCAATATATCCTTCAAGGCTCTGCTACTTCTTTCTGCTTTTGTCGAATGACGCTGGCAGGATTGACACCGTGCATAGGTAGATTGTAAGGGATCCGCTCAATCTTTTCTCCATATTGACGATCAACCGCTTTGGTAGCTTCCTGTGTCTTGTACTCGAGAGTCAACTTTTGTTTCAACGATACAAGACGCAGAGTTTACCCGGGTAACTTTGGTGATCAATCTGCGCCAGTGAGCTTGCTCGCAGCAACGGCGTTTCGATTGCGCCCTGAGACGATTTCAACTCGATTAGTGGATGTAGTCTCGTCTCACTAGGAAGTATGGTTGAGGAAGAGTTACGGATTTTATGAGAGTGTCGGGCATTGTCTTTGGTAAAAGGTGAGGTTTGAGGAAGATAGGATTGAGAGTGGGGAAATGAGCATAAGTTGGAACATGCAGATAGCTGGGACAGGAGTTGATGGTGCGAGGGCTTGTAGAATGGATTGATTGATGGTTGACAAGTAGCGGTACTGCTTTTCCTTGGCAAGGATTTTGGAGGCATTTTTGGTACATAAGGGTGAAGTGGTGGTTTTGGTTGGAGGCAACCATGTGGACGTGGATTTCGACAGCAATAGAGGAATGATACTCGCGCCGAAATCCGAACAATTTGAGCTCCTTGGCGGTAATCGGGATCTATGTCGCAGTGCTTTAGTAGAACAAGTGAGATGAATTGATTTCTTCTTCCTTCTTCTGCCGCTGGGAATATCCGCAAGTGCGAGTCTTCACGGATCAAGACCACATTCAAAGCAGCAGTTTTGATAAGATTCACGTGGGAAGTGCAACCACCCCAATAGCAATGATTGGGAGAATGGATCATGCCTCAAAGACGCAGCTGGTCGTGTATCGGTGTGTACCATTTAACGATGTACTGGGAAAAGTATTCTCGTGGGAAACCGAGAGCATGATCTGGTCCAAGTTTGGTGATCCGATCAAGATCCGCTGGTGATATGGAGGAGGATTAGAGGCAGGCAGTAGTACTAATCACATGTAATCCCTCGGATAGTTTTGCTTGATAGACCGGAGATGCTGATGATCAAATCTGATGGAAGCCCGAACCATCGTGAGTTTCCGAGAGATCTGAGATGAGGAAGATTCCAGCAGGCTGATTGCGTGCTTCATGGACCTTTTCATATTCCGTGACTCAAGCGTCCGGAAGGAGACTGAGAAGTTCACCTTTGGGAATCTGTCTTTGAGGACATGGTGCAAACAATTGACTGCATTTGTCATCTACCTTGATAAGAAGAGCATCTTCTCCACCAGAAGGGAGAGATCTATGACATGATTTTGGACTCTGTGAGATCATTTGATAATGTAAAGTTACAAGTGAGAGCATCGCTGTACCGAGAGAGCTCCCGTAATGCTGGACTTGTACCTTTGAGAGCATTGAGCAGATGTGTGATCTCGCATGCAGACATGTTGAAATTGGGGTACAAGGTGATGAATCACTGTACAAGCATTCGAAAGTGCTGCTTCTACCGTGGCGATACAAAACGCATGTCGATATGCTAGGAAAGTGGTATCCAAGAGAGGCAACTCGGCAACCATTGGCAGCTTTTTTCACATGGAGAGTGAGCGCTATACTGATGCAGCTCCAAAGTGAAGACGGGTGTAATCATGTTGTTTCCATTGACGGGAAATCTTCAGGAATGTAAAAGTAAACTATGCTCTTTACCCAGCTGGCTATAACTAGGATGTTGATCCATCTTTGAGCATTGGACATACTTTCTCGGGACAGAGGAAGGTGTTTGATCGGATAAGAGACTTATTACTCGAGACTAAGCTTGAGCAAATGACATCTTCCTTTGTCCGACAAACACCTTCCTTTGTCCCGAGCTTGTGTCACTTCGTGTCACCTCACTCGTAAAGAATGCACCTTGTCTATTGGACGGTGGATGTCAAAGAGTGGCAGTTGTTTAGGAAATTGGAGGAGTAAGTTCTTTCCATTCTCGCTAAAGGTTTAAACCAGAGTTAAGAACTCAAAGACACTTGGAATAAAAACCTTAAGAAATAATGCGAAATCGATTTCAAGAAAGAATGTAGGTACTATTGTGACAGAAGTATCGAAGAACCATTTCAATGGAGGAGGAAGTCATTAGGGTCTCGAGAATGAAAACTCGATCGAAAGGGACGCATTGACTCCGGATGGGCTGTGAGATGGATCCTCCAAATTTCTTTAAAAGTCAGCAACTCTATAAAAATTTCTTTTTTTGCATGATTGAGTCATAACGTAATATGGAGACCGTGATCTGGAGGAAAGTCTGGAGAATATTAGGTGGGTTGGAATAACCGGGTTGGGATCATGGCTATAACGGGTTTGGTGGTAAAAGGAATCAGTCGGAAAGGAAATCAGCTACTACATTGAGATTTACCTTTGATGTGTTTGACTCGAATGAATACCGTAGCAAACCACGTTGACCACCCGAGCGAGTTGAGGACGCAGGAACTTGCTTATGCTTCGAACTGCAACATTTTTGGGGAATGCAACACATATCATGCATTTCCACCAAGAACTTTTGATCCGATGAGATAGAAACCCAACTTCTTAATTCCATTTTTGACTGGGCGCAGGATTTCTTTGAAAGTAAGTCTTGAATCTTCCACATTTGCAAATCCACAAAGATGCCGGGTGCCACTCAGCTTTCTTCTAGTAGCACCGCACTCAATATTTGTCATTTGCATCGATCAAGTATCTTTTGGGCCATTTGTAGGAGATGCAATTTCGAATTTGGACACTTGTTCTTTTCAAAGGGCAGCTGATGACAGTTGACCGTAAGGATGTCCCAGAGGAGATGGATTCTTCTGTGAGCATCTTGAGTAGTGGATTTGGATATGCACAGCAGAGGCTCGGGCAGAAATCTCGGACATAACTGACAACTACCAGGAACTGTTGGACTTGTTTTGAGAAAGATTGGACTTGTAGGAACTTTTTGTAATTCGTCGGAAATATGATTTCAGAGTGTATGTTCCTGCAGAGAAATGAATTCCTAGGAAAGTACTGCAGCTATAAGATCATTTTCCTTTTCCCAAAGCATTACGCTATAATCTTTAACAATTTGAGCAAATTGGCGTAAAAGGTTTATATGGTCATCCTTCGTAGAATCAAAAGAGGATATCATCAATATAAACCAAAGGCATGTACAGGTAAGAGTGGTTCAAAAATCTTGACCATGGCTTTTTGAAACAAAGATGGTGCGCGGGTTTTAACTAAAAGGCATTACTTTCCACTGGAAATGTCAGGTTAGAATACAAAAACTGCTTTTAGGACGCTCATCGTGATGTAACGCCTAATTGCCAAAACCGATTTCAAATCAAATTTGGAAAACCATTTTGCACCGTGAAAGTCGTGATAACATGATGTAGCTCTGCGTGGTAATGGAAACTTATCATCTTGCAAAAGTGGTTGAGAGGCTGATAATTAATTACCAGCCTCATTTTCCCACTGACTTGTTCAACTTTTGTCAACATAGAATGCTTCACAAACCACTTGAGAATCATGAGGTTCAACTAAGATCTGAAATGGAGAAGGCCAAGGCATTCTTTTGTGGCTAACTCGGGAGATGATCGAGATTCATGCCGAAATGACTCGCCTTGGTAGGGTTGATATCCTCATTTTTCTTGAAAGGGAGTTTGATGAAGAATTTGAGGATTCTCGCGCAAAGCGGACGGGAACATTTAGTAAGTGAACTCAGAGTGAGATTCGACGACAAGATTGGGAAACAAGAAGTTTTTGAATCTTAGCAACGGATTGGGAGTGATTTGGTAAAGTCTTGGAATGGTACCATATTCTCTAAATCGATTTTCCAAAACGAATACCATTAGGAAGAATCGAAACTTGTGAAGTTTACTCGTAAATGTCAAAACCAACAAGTAGATCTTTGTCGGTTTCTGTAACAGCCAACAAGATGTAAACGAACTTCACATTTAGGGAAAAACTCGGATGGTAATGGGTGTCTTAGTAATAAGAGAAGTATAGAATCGCTTACCATCAGCAGTAATAAATTCTTTCTTATGTTCTCTCCAGATGTTCAGGAGCTAGTGACAGTATGGATTCATCATGGATACTGCAGACACTCGTGTCAAAGAAGGCTATGGCAGGGAATGGGTTTATCATATTTGGAGGTTCGGATTTGAACAGGGGCTTGAGGATGTGTTTTTTCGGTCTCGAATAGTAAGGATTGGAACATGTAGGTTTTTCTCGGTGAGTTTTCTAGAAGCATCGGGTCCGGCTGCCTGGGGAACCGGTCCCGAGGGAACTCGGGTTCGCTATATGGTAAGACAAAGGATTTCATCTTCTTAAATGGCGAAGAGGGTGTCTTCACCGCTCATCTTGTTCGAGAAAAGGGACTCAAGGTCATCATCATAGATAGTGGCTAACCTTGCCTCGATTTGTGAGACGAGGGTTTTGCCTTTTCTTCTTTGAGGACATTGCTTGGCATAGTGACCCTTTCCGCTTTGCATGCATATAGCGCAGAGTCCGACTTGCTTCGGGACTTCCGGGAGGACTTGTGTTTCCTTTCCCAAGTATCTCCATTTTTTTCTTTGAAGATTGTCTCATCTCGTGGTATGAATTCGAGAACTTCTTTCTCCTGGATGATTTCTTGCAAGAGGACTTGTTGTAGCATGACTTGATGATTAAGTCTCGAACGCTTGCATACTTGGTCAACTTCTTTATCTCCTTTGAGATATTGCTTGATGACTTGCCGCTTGTGGCAAAGGTCTTCAAAAACTTTGCAAGATGGCTTGTCCGATTTGACCAGAGTCATACCAAGCGATGGATTGGTATTTTTTTCTCGATGTATACATCGGCTCCTTGAGCTAAACCTCGAGGGATTGAGCTGAGGAAAGCTTGCTTTAGACTAACATCTCACTCAAGAAGATAAAATAATTGAGTCATTCTGCTGCAAATGCTTATCTAAATCGCATCTTTGAAAAGAGTAACATTTCATTTGGAAAAACTCTTTTCTTTTTAATTCTAAATCGAATCGAGTTCACCAAGAAAACAAGAATAAAGTAATGAAGCAGCTTGATCTAATGAAGAGTTTAGGAATTGAGTTCTCTCAACATAATTGAGAGTAGTAAACCAGTTGCTTCAATGTGCCGCTGAATCGGAGGTGAACTCGGGGCGAGGATGTTTTTTCGCTCGTGATGCCGGATAGTTCTCTCGGTTGTCATCCGTGCATGGAATTCTTGTAATCTGATCGCCCATTTTGTCGAGGGATATCATCGAGCTGAAATGTGAATGTGCTCGAGTAGTCAATTTCTTGGAAGTTTGAGATGACTCGTGCTCATCGACTAACAAAGCGTGGCTTCGAGATGTATCTCTCGTATCTTCTTCTTCACGAGTCATGTTGATTTGTGGAATTTCGGTTCAACTTCATCGAGAAGGATCGCAGTAGAAGAGTCTCGAGATCAAGAGGAGTCCATGTCGGAATCGGGAGGCTGGCTCTCGACTTCTGGTGAGAAGAGTATTGGGTCTCGGATGGAGTTTGTTCTTGAACAAAAGCGATATGAGGGACTCGTCTGAGCGGTAGCCGCTTCTTGAAGCATAGGAGCCGAGGATTCTGAATTATAGCTTGCTTTTGAACTTCCGATGAGGAGTGAGCATGCTTCGTTGTTGTTTCGGGCTTGTTTTGCTTTTAACCATTGAGCAACATCGAAAGTGCTTGGAGAGGGTTTGGACATTTCATATCCCATGGTTCCAAAGGCAGAGTATCAGTGTTTTGGACTGGTGGCTGGAAGTGATTGTGAAAGGTGGAAAGAAGCTCGGAAGAGACCGGGAGGGTAGTAGTAATCGGCGGAGGAGAAGAGTAAGGAGTAGACTCAACTCGTGCTTTGAGATAAGCAATATATCCTTCAAGGTTCACTATTTCTTTCTGCTTTTGTCGAATGACTTCAAAGCAGATTGACACCCGTGCATAGGTAGATCGTAGTGGATTGATTGGTTGGCAAAGTAGAGGTACCGATTTTTCTTTGGCAAGGATTTTGAGGCATTTTTGGTAATAAGGGTGAAGTGGTGGTTTTGGTTTGGGAGGCAACCACGTGGATGGGATTTCAAAGAATAGAGGAATCATACCTGGCTTGAGTTCGAACAATTTGAGCTCCTTTCGTTGCAATCGGGATCTATGTCAGTGCTTTAGTAGAACAAGGAGAAGGAATTGATTTCTTCTTCCTTCTTCTCGCTGCGAATATCCGCAAGTGCGCTCTTCTAGATCAAGACCACATTCAAAGCAAGCAGCTTTTGACAAAATTCACAGTGAAGTGCAACCAACCCAATAGCAATGATTGGAGAATGGATCTGCTCTCAAAGACGACTATCAGGGCGTATCCGGGTAGTACCATTTAACGATGTCTGGGAAAGTATCTTCGTGGGAAACCGAGGAGGGATGATTCGGTCCCAAGTTTGGTGATCCGATCAAGATCTCGCTGGTGATATGGAGGAGATTAGAGACAGCAGACGAATCATAGCAATCTCTCGGATAGTTTTGCTTGATAGACTGGAGATGCTTATGATCAAATCCGATGGAAACCAACCATCGTAGTTCGAGAGATCTAGATGAGAAGATTCCGAGGCTGATTTGCAGCTTCATGGACCTTTTCATATTCCCATGGACTCCAAGCGTCTGGAAGGAGACCGAGAAGTTCAAACTTTGGGAATCTATCTTGGGACATGGGTGCAAACAGATCGACTGTTTGTCATCTACCTTGATAAGAAGAGCATCTTCCTCCACCATGAAGGGGAGAGATCTATGGCATGATTTTTGGACTCGGTAGATCATTTGATAATGTAAAGTTGCAGTGAGAGCATCATGTACTCGAGAGGCTCCTCTGCAACTGACTTGTACCTTGAGAGCATTGAGCAGATGTGGATCCGCCGAGACATGTTGAAATTGGGGTACAAGGTGATGAATCACTGTGCGAAGCATTCAAGTGTTGCTTTCTACTGCGTGGCGATACAAGCATGCCGATATGCTAGAAAGCTGGTATCCAAGAGGGCAACTCGGGCAACCATAGGTAAGCCTTTTTCGCCATGGAGAGTGAGGGCTATACGAACACGCTCCAAAGTGAATGATGGTGTAACCATGTTGTTTCTCATTGACTGGGGAAATTCTTCGAGAATGTAAAGAGTAACTACTGCTTTCACCAGTGAGCTATAATAGGATGTTGATCCATCTTTGAGCATTGGACATACTTTCGGACGCAGAGGAAGAGTGTTTGACTGGATAAGAGACTTGAAGGATTTCAAGGTGAAACTATGGACTTAGCATAATTAGTATAAGGGTTCATGAAAGGGTGACTTTCGTGAGTAAACTGGAAGATGAATCTACAGTAACTTCATATAGATAATTTAATTTTTTAGATGCATTGACGGAAGTGAAGGAGTGGTATCTAACGACATAGACGTAACGTGGAAGTTTCTCGGATACATGAGTGAACAAGGCTTCTTCAACTCTAGCTTAATTTATTAGTGATGACCTAGAAATCGAAGTATTCGAAAGAGAATAATTTTGAAACTCAAACCCCGGGATCTGCCTAAGAAGCGTATGACTTGGATCAACACAACGGCCAACTCTTGGGCACTCAAAGGATCCGCCCTCTTATCTTTCAACAATCAAGAAGGAATGAAATCAACCATTCCAAGCGGAATACTCACAATTTCTAAGTATCACCTAACAAGGGACCTAAGCTAAAGCCATATCGTAAATAGGGAAGCAGCAGAGTTAAGAATAGTATGAAACTTAGAAAGACATGTTTGGAGTAGAACACACAAGAGAGATATTATTACTCGGGAATTAAGCTTGAGCAAATGACATCATCGCTATATCATGGTAGCTAATGAGGTTATCGCTATCATCACATACATTACCGACTACATCACGCCACACTTAACATACTTATCACTTTAATCACTGGGAAATAAAGTTGAAATGACATAAAGTACACCGAATAATAAAGACAACAAAGTGCAGAGATACTAAAGATAAAAGTCTTCACAAATCGTAATGCTCGAATCGCTCGTGTCGAGACATCACCATCGAGTGGAGTCTGGATCGATGATATGCGCTTGATAATGAGATCCCTGATGCAGAGCATGTGCTCTTTGCTTTTTTTTCTTTTTCGCTTGAGTGCATCCTTTCGAGTGAGGTGACACAAGTGGTTCGAGTAGTTTTATCAAAGGCCACACGTGAAAAAGGTAAACCCATGTGATGACGCGAGAGAGAGCTAGACGGGTCAAGGTTAAAGTAATCGAAAGGGGTTTCAGTGTCCGGCCGAGAATCGCAGGTAGGGTGAAGATACCATTCACGAGCTATTTTGATGTTTATCTCATGATGATGGTAGGTATAATTACAAGAACCATAATCATCGTGCCAAATTTCTTGAGGCATAATTTTATTTTCAACAAACATGTATTTCTGGGCCTCGCAGTATTTTTTGAGGGAGATCTAACACAGTGATGGAATTGACTCGGTAAAGATGAGAATACTGGATGGATTGTGAAATCAGTGTCTATTGGACTATGGATGTCAAAGAGTATGAAGTTGTTTAGGAAATTGGAGAGTAAGTTCTTCCATTCTCATAAAGGTTTAAACCGAGTTAAGAACTCAAAGACACTTGAATAAAACCTTTAAGAAATAATGTAGAGTCGATTTCAAGAAGTAATGTGGTACTATTGACAGAGGTACCGTGAAAGAACCATTTCAATGGAGTGAGGAAGTCATTAGGTCTCGAGAATGAAAACCTCGATCTGAAAGTGGGAAAGACTGGATTGACTCTGATGGTTTCGAGGATGGATCCTCCAAATTCTTTTAAAAGTCTGTAGAACTCATAAAAATTTCTTTTTTGCATGATTGAGTCAATGCAATATGGAACCGGGTAACTGGAGGAAAGTCTGGAGGAATATTAGCGGTTGGAATAACCTGGCTCGGATCATGGCTATAACGGGTTTGGTGGTAAAGTGAATCAGTGTCGGGAAAAGGAAATCGCTACCACATTAGATTTACTGATGTGTTTGACTCTCGAATGAACACTCGCAAAACCACGTTGACCACCTGAGCGATTGAGGACGAGGAACTTGCTTATGCTTGAACTCGCAACATTTTGGGAATGAACACATATCTGTTTCCACCAAGAACTTTGATCCAATGAGATAGAAACCGAACTTCTTAATTCCATTTTTGACGGCGAGGATTTCTTTGAAAGTAGAGTGGTAATGAATTTCTCGCTGTCTTGAATCTTCCACTTGCAAATCCACAAAGATGCCTGATGCCATCGCTTTCTTTCTAGCAAGCATCGCACTCCAATACTTGTCACTTGTATCGATCCCAAGTATCTTTTGGCCATTTGTGGGGAGATGCAATTTCGAATTTTGGACACTTGTTCTTTCAAAGGCAGTGACGTACTTGAGTCCCGTAAGGATGTCCAGTGGAGATGGATTCTTCTTGAGCATCTTGGGTGAGTGGATGGATATGCTCGAGAGGCACTCGGGCAGAAATCTCTGACATAATTGATAACACCAAGGAACTGCATGGACTTGTTTCGAGAAAGATTGGACTCGTGGAACTTTTGTAATTCACTCGGAAATATGATTTCCCGGGAGTGTATGTTCTACAGAGAAATGCATTCCTAGGAAAGTAATTTCTGTAGCTAAGATCATTTTCCTTTTTCAAAGCATTACGCCCATAATCTTTAACAATTTGAGCAAATTGGCGAAAAAGGTTTATATGATCATCCTTCGTAGAACTCGAAAAGTAGGATATCATCAATATAAACCAAAGGCAAAGGTGTAAGAGTGGTTCAAAATCTTGACCATGGCTTTTTGAAACAAAGATGCGCGGGTTTTAATCAAAAGGCATTACTTTCCACTCGAAATGCTCGGGTTAGGAATACAAAAACCTGTTTTTAGAACGCTCATCGTGATGAATGCCTAATTGCCAAAAACCGTATTTCAAATCAAATTTGGAAAACCATTTTGCACCAGTAGTCGTGATAACAGTAGTGTGCACGTGTGGTAATGGAAACTTATCATCTTGCAAAAAGTGGTTGAGAGGTCGATAATTAATTACTGCGCCTCATTTTCCCACTGGGACTTGTTCAAAACTTTCTTTGTCAACATAGAATGCTTCACAAGACCACCGAGAATCAGAGGGTTCAATAAGATCGGAATGGAGAAGGTCAAGGCATTCTTTGTGGCTAATCGAGATGATCAGATTCATGCCGAATGACTGGCCTTGGTAGGGTTGATATCCTCATTTTTCTTGAAAGGAGTTTGATGAAGAATTGAGGATTCTCACAAAGTGGATGGGAACATTTAGTAAGGAACTCAGATGAGATTCAGCACAAAGATTGGGAAACAAGAAGTTTTTGAATCTTAGCAACGGGATTGGGAGTGATTTGGTAAAGTCTTGGAATGGTACCATATTCTCTAAATCTGTTTTCCAAAACGAATACCATTAGAAGAATCAAACTTGTGAAGTTTTATCGTAAATGTCAAAACCAACAAGTAGATCTTTGTCGGCTTCGTAACAGCTAACAAGATGTAAACGAACTTCACATTTAGGGAAAAACTGGATGGTAATGGGTGTCTTAGTAATAAGAGAAGTATAGAACGCTTTACCATCGACAGTAATAAATTCTTTCTTATGTTCTCTCCAGTTGTTCGTGAGTTAGGACAGATGGATTCATCATGGATACTCGCAGCACTCGTGTCAAAGAAGGCTATGGCAGGAATGGGTTTATCATATTTGGAGGTCTCGGATTTGAACAGTGAGCTTGAGGATGTGTTTTCGGGTCCGAATAGTAAGTGATTGGAATGTAAGGTTTTTCTCAGTGAGTTTTCCGAAGTATCGGGCTCCGGGTTTTGGGGGAACCGCTCCGAGGGAACTGCTCCGCTATATGGTAACACAAAAAGGGATTTCATCTTCTTCAATGGCGAAGAGAGTGTCTTCAGCCGCTCATCTTGTTCGGAGAAAAGGGACTCAAGGTCATCATCATAGATAGAGGCTAACTCTGCTCGATTTGTGAGATGAGGTTTTGCCTTTTCTTCTTTTGAGGACATTGCTTTGGGCATAGTGACCCTCTCGCTTGTGCGACATAGCAGAGAGTCCGACTTGCTTCGGGACTTCCCGAGAACTTGTGTTTCCTCCCTCAAGTATCTCCATTTTTTCTTTGAAGATCGTCTCGGTCATGGTATGAATTCCCCGAGAACTTCTTTCTCCCGAATGATTTCTTGCAAAGAGACTTGTTGCAAAAACCTTCTGTTCCAATCCTCAATTCTTCATCAAACTCCCTTTCAAGAAAAATGAGGATATCAACCCTACCAAGGCCAAATTATTTTGGCATGAATCTCGATCATCTCGAGCTAGCCACAAAAGAATGTCTTGACCTTCTCCATTCTCGATTTTATTGAACCTACAGTATTCTCAGATGGGTCTTGTGGAAGCATTCTATGTTGACAAAAGGGCCGAACAAGTCCAGTGGGAAAATGAGACTGTAATTAATTATCAGCCTCTCAACCACTTTTTACAAGATGATAAGTTTCATTACCACATAGTGCACACACTCGTTATCACATTTTCTCGGTGCAAAATGGTTTTCCAAATTTGATTTGAAATCAAGCTTTTGGCAATTGGCCATTCATCCCGATTTAACGCCCTAAAACAGAGTTTTTGTATCCCTCAACCAAAGCATTTCCAGTGGAAAGTAATGCCTTTTGGATTAAAACCCGCACCATCTTTGTTTCAAAAAGCCATGGTCAAGATTTTTGAACCACTCTTACACACTCGCATCGGTTTATATTGATGATATCCTACTTTTCAGCTTCTACGAGGCGATGATCATATAAACCTTTACGCCAATTTGCTCAAATTGTTAAAGATTATGGCGTAATGCTTTGCAAAAGGAAAATGATCTTGGCTACACAGAAATTACTTTCTAGGAATGCATTTCTGCAGAACATACACTCTGAAATCATATTTCCGATGAATTACAAAAGTTCCCCGAGTCCAATCTTTCTCCGAAACAAGTCCAACAGCCTTTGGTGTTGTCAATTATGTCCGAGATTTCGCCCTAGCAGCCTCCGAGCATATCCATCCACTCACCAAGATGCTCAAGAAGAATCCATCTCCCTCGACATCCTTACGCACTAAGCCGCCGCCGCACCAAAGAACAAGTGTCCAAAATTCAGAAATTGCATCTCCCTACAAATGGCCAAAAGATACTTCGGATCGATGCAAGTGACAAATATTGGAGTGCAAAGCATACTAGAAGAAACCGATGGCACCCGACATCTTTGTGGATTTGCAAGTGGAAGATTCAAGTCAGAGAAATTCATTACCACTCCACTTTCAAAGAAATCCTCGCCGCCAAAAATGGAATTAAGAAGTTCGATTTCTATCTCATCGATCAAAGTTCTTGGTGGGAAACAGATATGAGTTCATTCCCCAAAATGTTGCAGACTTCGCTGTAAGCAAGTTCCTCATCCTCAATCGCTCAGTGGTCAACGTGGTTTGTGCAGATTCATTCGAGGTCAAACACATCAAAGGTAAATCTAATGTGGTAGCCGATTTCCTTTTCCCACTCGATTCCTTTACCACCAAACTCGTTATAGCCATGATCCGACCCAGCTTATTCCAACCCACCTAATATTCCTCCGCGACTTTCCTCCGGATCACCCTAGGGCCCATATTCTGTTGACTCAATCATGCAAAAAAGAAATTTTTATGAGTTACGACTTTTAAAGAATTTGGAGGATCCATCCTAAAACCATCCGAGTCAATCCGTCTTTTCCCCTTTCAACAAAGTTTTCATTCTCGCACCTAATGACTTCCCTCCTCCATTGAAATGGTTCTTCCGGTACTCGCAACGCAGCATTCACATTCTTCTTGAAATCGACTCGCATTATTTCTTAAAGGTTTTATTCCAAGTGTCTTTGAGTTCTTAACTCGTTTAAACCTTTAGCAGAATGGAAGAACTTACTCCTCCAATTTCCTAAACACTTCCTCCTCTTTGACATCCACCGTCCAATAGACTCCCCGATTTCACAATCCATCCGTATTCCCATCTTTACCGAGTCAATTCCATCACCGTGTTAGATCTCCCTCAAAAATACTCGAGGCCCTGTAAATACATGTTTGTTGAAAATAAAATTATGCCTCAAGAAATTTGGCCCGATGATTATGGTTCTTGGAATTATCCTACCTACCATCATCACGAGATAAACATCAAAATAGCTCGTGAATGGTATCTTTCACCACTCGCCCGATTCTCACACTGTATCATCGAAAACCCCCTTTCGATTACTTTTAACCTTCAAATACTAGCTCATCTCACTCATCACATGGGTTTACCTTTCCACGTATGGCCTTTGATAAAACCGCCGAACCACTTGTGTCACCTCACCTGAAAGCGATGCACTCGACAGTAAAAGAAAAAGCAAAGGCACATGCTCGCATCGTGATCTCATTATCGAACGCAATATCACCGATCCGCACTCCACCGATAGTGATGTTTCAACACCGATTGATTCCGAGCATTACAAATGTGAAGACTTTTATCTTTAGTGCTTTCGCACTTTGTTGTCTTTATTATTCAATGTGCTCGCCATTTCAACTTTATTTCCCAAATTGATTAAAAGTGATAAGTATGTTAAGTGGTGGGATGTAGTAAAGGATGTAGCTGATGACCTCATTAGCTACCATGATGTAAGCTATGATGTCATAGCCCAATAATTTAGTCTTCTAGGTTCTTCCTCGAGCTTCATATAAAGAGCCCATTGTTGTAACATTTGCTCAAGCTTAGTTCCCCTGAGTAATAATATCTCTCTTGTGTGTTCTACTCCAAACATGTCTTTCTAAGTTTCTCTATTCTTCTTCTCTACTTCTATTTCGATATGGCTTTAGCTTAGGTCCTTGTTCGGTGATACTTAGAAATTGTGAGCATTCCTCTGTAATGGTTGATTTCATTCCTTCTTGGATTGTTGAAAGATAAGAGGACGAGATCCTTTGAGTGCCCAAGAGTTGGCCGTCAGTGTTGATCCAAGTCATACCTTTCTAGACAGTCCGGAGTTTCCTCCGTCCCGAGAAAGTATGTCCAATGCTCAAAGATGGTTACACCCATCTTTACATTCCTCGAAGATTTCCCTCATCAATGGAAACAACATGGTTACACCCTATCTTCACTTTGGAGTCAGTTCAGTATAGCCCTCACTCTCCATGGCGTAAAAGCGCTTACCTATGGTTGCCTCGAGTTGCCCTCTTGGATACCCGCTTTCTAGCATATCAAGCATGCTTGTATCGCCACATAGAGAAGCAACACCAAAGCCGGCACGGTATTCATCACCTTGTACCCCTAATTTCAACATGTCTCTCGGCGATCCACATCTCGCTCAATGCTCTCAAGGTACAAGTCCGTGATTGCAGGGAGCCTCTCGTGCACATGATGCTCTCACCGCAACTTTACATTATCAAATGATCTACCGAGTCCAAAATCATGCCATAGATCTCTCCCTTCCCGGTGCGAGAAGATGCTCTTCTTATCAAGGTAGATGACAAACAATCACTGCTTGCACCCATGTCCCAAGACAGATTCCCAAAGCTGAACTTTTCAGCCTCCCTTCCGTGACGCTTGGGTCACGTAATATGAAAAGGTCCATGAAGCCGCAAATCAGCCTCCCGGAATCTTCCCTCATCTCGGATCTCTCAAAACTCGATGGTTCGGGCTTTCCATCGATTTGATCATAAGCATCTCCCAGCCTATCAAGCAAAACTATCCGAGGATTGCTATGATTCGCTCCGCCTGTCTCTAATCCTCCTCCATATCACCAAGCAGTATCTTGATCGGATCACCAACCTTGGACCCGCATCATCCTCTCGGTTTCCCACGCAGATACTTTCCCGCACATCATAAAATGGTACACACCGGATGCACAACCAAACTGCCTTTGAGACAAATCCATTCTCCAATCATTGCTATCGGGTGGTTGCACTTTCCCGTGAATCTTGTCAAAATCGCCGCTTTGAATGTGGTCTTGATCCGTAAGATCGCACTTGCGGGATATTCCAGCCATGCAGTAAGGAAGAAGAAATCAATTCCTTCTCCATGTTCCACTAAAGCACTCCGATATAGATCCCGATTACCAGCAAGCGAGCTCAAATCGCTCGTGCTCGAGCTAGTATGATTCCTCTATTGCTGAAATCCCATCCACATGGTTGCCTCCTAAACCAAAACCACCACTTCACCCTTATTACCAAAAATGCCTCAAAATCCTTGCCAAAGAAAAAACCAAGATCTCCTACTCTGCCAACCAATCAATCCATTCTACAAGCCACCTACACCATCAACTCCTATCCCACCTATCTCGCATGTTCCCAACCAAATTGAATTTCCCCCTCTCAATCCTATCTTTCCTCAAACCTCACCTTTTACCAAAGACAATGCCCGACACTCTCATAAAATCCGTAACTCTTCCTCAACCATACTTTCCTAGTGGGACAGATCGCATCCACTAATCCAGGTTTGAAACCGCCTCAATCGGCAATCGTAAAACGCTGCGTTGCTCGTAACAAGCTTCCGACACGATTGATCACAAAGTTACCTGTAAACTCTCGTCTTGTTATCATTGAAACTAAAGTTGACTCTCAAGTACAAGACCCGGAAGCCACCAAAAGATTGATCGTCAATATGGAGAAAAGATTGAAGCAGATCCCTTACGATCTACCTATGCCCTCAGTGTCAATCTCCCGCTGAAGTCATTCGACAAAAAGCAGAAAGAAGTGAGTGCACTTGAAGGTTATATTGCTTATCTCAAAGCACAAAGCTGAGTCTACTCCCTTACTCTTCTCCTCCGCCGCTCACTACTACCCTTCTAGTCTCTTCCAGCCTTCTTTCCACCTTTCACAAACTGCTCGTACCACCATCCAAAACACAATACTGCTGCTTTGGAACCATGGGATATGAAATGTCCAAACCTTCTCCAAGCACTTTCAATGTCGCTCAATGGTTAAAAGCAAAACAAGCCTGCAAACAACAACGAAAGCTGCTCCTCCTCCTCCTGAAGTTCAAAAGCAAGCTATGATTCGAAATCCTCTAACTCCCATGCTTCAAGAAGCTGCTACCGCTCGATCTGCTCCTCATATTGCTCGTTGTTCAAGAACAAACTCCATCCGAGACCCAGTACTTTTTCTCCAACAGAGTCGTAACTAGTCTCCGATTCCGACTACTGCACTCCTCTTCGCCTCGTACTCTTCTACACAGCCCTTCTCTCGATGATTTTGAACTGGATATTCCACAAATCAACATGACTCGTGAAGAAGAAGATACAGGAGATACATCTGAAGCCACACCTATTGTCGATGAGCCTGAGTCATCTCAAACTTCCAAGAAATTAACTACTTCGTGCACATTCACATTCCAGCTCGATGATATCCCTCCAAAGAAATGGGCGCTCGACTCCAAGAATTCCATGCTTGGATGACGCACCAGAGAACTATCTCGGCATCACGACAGTAAAACATCCTCACCGAGTTCACCTCCCGATTCACCGCACATTGAAGCACTCGGTTTACTACTCTCAATCATGTTGAGAGAACTCAATTCCTAAACTCTTCATTAGATCAAGCCGCTTCATTACTTTATTACTGTTTTCTTGGTGAACCTGATTCTGATTTAGAATTAAAAAGAAAAGAGTTTTTCCAAATGAAATGTTACTCTATTCAAAGATCTGATTTAGATAAGCATTTGCAACGCATGACTCAATTATTTTATCTTCTTAGTGCAGATGTTAGTCTAAAGCAAGCTTTCCTCAGCTCAATCCCCTCAAGCTTTCACTCACGAGCCGATGTATACATCGGACAAAAATACCAATCCATCCTCGGGTATGACTCTGGTCAAATCGGACAAGCCATCTTGCAAAGTCTTGAAGACCTTTGCCACAAACGGCAAGTCATCAAGCAATATCTCAAAGGAGATAAAGAAGTTGACCAAGTATGCAAGCTGCTCGGACTTAATCATCAAGTCATGCCGCAACAAGTCCTCTTGCAAGAAATCATCCGAGAGAAAGAAGTTCTCCGTAATTCATACCACGCATGCATTTCGATCATCAAAGAAAAAATGGAGATACTTGAGATGGAAACACAAGTCCTCCGTAAGTCCTGCAAGTAAGTCGACTTTCATCGCTATGTCTCGCAAATGTAGAGGTCACTATGCCAAGCAATGTCCTCAAAAGAAGAAAAAGGCAAAACCTCATCTCACAAATCGAACAGAGTTAGCCCTATCTATGATGATGACCTTGAGTCCCTTTTCTCGAACAAGATTTGAACTCGATCAAGACACCCCTCTTCGCCATTGAAGAAGATGAAATCCCTTTGTCTTACCATATAGCGTAACCCGGTCCTCTCGTAACCAGCCTCCCAACCATACCCCGATACTTCCCGTAAAACTCACCAAGCCCCTGCTTCAAATCCGAACAACACATCCTCAAGCCCCCTGTTCAAATCCGAACCTCCAAATATGATAAACCCATTCTCGCCATAGCCTTTCTTTGACACAAAGGCTGCAGTGATCCATGATGAATCCATCTCGCTCTACCTCCCCGAACACCGGACGTAACATAAGAAAGAATTTATTACCGATGATGGTAAAACATTCTACACTTCTCCGATTACTAAGACACCCATTACCATCCGGGCTTCTTTCCTAAATGTGAGTTCGCTTTACATCTTGTTAGTGTTTGCAACCGACAAAGATCTACTTGTTGGTTTTGACATTTACGAGAAACTTCACAAGTTTTAGATCTTCCTAATGGTATTCGTTTTGAAAACGAGCTTAGAGAATATGGTACCATTCCAAGACTTTACCAAATCACTCCCAATCCCTGTCTTTGAGATTCAAAAACTTCTTGTTTCCCAATCTTAGCTCGAATCTCATACAGAGTTCCTTACTAAATGTTCCCATCCACTTTTAGCGTAATCCTCAATTCTTCATCAAACTCCCTTTCAAGAAAAAATGAGGATATCAACCCTACCAAGGCCGATCTATTTTGGCATGAATCCCCGATCATCTCCAGATTAGCCACAAAAGAATGCCTTGACCTTCTCCATTCTCGATCTTATTGAACCTCACAGATTCTCAAAGGGTCTTGTGAAGCATTCTATGTTGACAAAAAGGGGTCTGAACAAGTCCGTGGGAAAATGAGACCGGTAATTAATTATCAGCCTCTCAATCACTTTTTGCAAGATGATAAGTTTCCATTACCACACAGGCACACACTCGTTATCACAAACTTTTCTGTGCAAAATGGTTTTCCAAATGTGATTTGAAATATGGTTTTGGCAATTAGGCATTCATCCCGATGAACGTCCCTAAAACAGTTTTTGTATTCCTAACCAAAGATTTCCAGTGGAAAGTAATGCCTTTTGGATTAAAACTCGCACTCATCTTTGTTTCAAAAAGCCATGGTGAAGATTTTTGAACCACTCTTACACACTGCATCAAGTTTATATTGATGATATCCTACTTTTCAGCTTCTACGAGCGATGATCATATAAACCTTTACGCCAATTTGCTCAAATTGTTAAAGATTATGGCGTAATGCTTTCAGAAAGGAAAATGATCTTGGCTACACAGGAAATTACTTTCCTAGGAATGCATTTCTCTGCAGGAACATACACTCCTGGAAATCATATTTTCGATGAATTACAAAAGTTCCCTGAGTCCAATCTTTCTCAGAAACAAGTCCAACAGTTCCTTGGTGTTGTCAATTATGTCCGAGATTTCGCCCTGGGAGCCTCTCGAGCATATCCATCCACTCACCAAGATGCTCAAGAAGAATCCATCTCCCCGGACATCCTTACAGTACTCAAGTCAGCCGCCGCACCGAAAGAACAAGTGTCCAAAATTCAGAAATTGCATCTCCCTACAAATGGCCAAAAGATACTTCGATCGATGCAAGTGACAAATATTGGAGTGCAAGTGTTACTTAGAAGAAACTCGATGGCACCCGACATCTTTGTGGATTTGCAAAGTGGAAGATTCAAGTCAGCTAGTAAATTCATTACCACTCCACTTTCAAAGAAATCCTCGCCACAAAAATGGAATTAAGAAGTTCGCTTTCTATCTCATCGGATCAAAGTTCTTGGTGAAACAGATATGAGTTCATTCCCCTAAAATGTTGCGTAGCTCAAGCGTAAGCAAGTTCTCATCCTCAATCGCTCAGGGTGGTCAATGTGGTTTACGCGAGTATTCATTCGAGGTCAAACACATCAAAGGTAAATCTAATGTGGTAGCTGATTTTCCCTTTTCTGACTGATTCCTTTACCACCAAACCCGTTATAGCCATGATCCGACCCAGCTTATTCCAACCCACCTAATATTCCTCCGGACTTTCCTCCAGATTACCTGAGCTCCATATTCTGTTGACTCAATCATGCAAAAAAGAAATTTTTATGAGTTACGGACTTTTTAAAGAATTTGGAGGATCCATCCCTGAAAACCATCCTGAGTCAATCCGTCTTTCCTTTCAATCAAGTTTTCATTCTCGGACTCTAATGACTTCCTCCTCCATTGAAATGGTTCTTCCGGTACCTCTACAACAGCATCCACATTCTTCTTGAAATCGACTCGCATTATTTCTTAAAGGTTTTATTCCAAGTGTCTTTGAGTTCTTAACCTCGGTTTAAACCTTTAGCAGAATGGAAGAACTTACTCCTCCAATTTCCCTAAACACTTCCTCCTCTTTGACATCCACCAGTCCAATAGACTCCCGATTTCACAATCCATCCGTATTCCCATCTTTACCAGGTCAATTCCATCACTCGTGTTAGATCTCCCTCAAAAAATACTCGAGGCCCGAGAATACATGTTTGTTGAAAATAAAATTATGCCTCAAGAAATTTGGCCTCGATGATTATGGTTCTTGGAATTATCCTACCTACCATCATCACGAGATAAACATCAAAATAGCTGCGTGAATGGTATCTTCACCACCTGCCCGATTCTCAGCCCGTGACACTCGAAACCCCTTTCGATTACTTTTAACCTTCACCTAACTAACTCCTCTCAGCTCATCACACTGGGTTTACCTTTCCACGTATGGCCTTTGATAAAATCGCTCGAACCACTTGTGTCACCTCACCGTAAAGGATGCACTCAAGCGTAAAAGAAAAAAGCAAAGGCACATGCTCGCATCGGGGATCTCATTATCGAACGCAATATCACCGATCCGGACTCCACCGATAAGTGATGCTTCAACACCGACTCGATTCCCGAGCATTACGTACTGTGAAGACTTTTTATCTCTAGTGCTCTGCACTTTGTTGTCTTTATTATTCAAAATGTCATTTGTCTTTTTTCAACTTTATTTCACTGATTAAAAGCTCGATAAGTATGTTAAGTGTGGTGTGATGTAAGCAGTGATGTAAGCACTGATGTAAGCAGTGATGTAAGCGATGACCTCATTAGCTACCATGATGTAAGCGATGATGTCATAACCCAATAATTTAGTCTTCTAGGTTCTTCCTTGGAGCTCTGTATAAAGAGCCCATTGTTGTAACATTTGCTCAAGCTTAGTTCCGGAGTAATAATATCTCTCTTGTGTGTTCTACTCCAAACATGTCTTTCTAAGTTTCCTCTATTCTTCTTCTCTACTTCTATTTCTGATATGGCTTTAGCTTAGGTCCTTGTACCCAGGTAAACTCTCGTCTTGTTACTGTTGAAACTAAAGTTGACTTTCAAGTACAAGACCTGGAAGCCACCAAAAGATTGATCGTCAATATGGAGAAAAGATTGAAGCAGATCCCTTACGATCTACCTATGCTCAGTGTCAATCTCGCCAAGTCATTCGACAAAAGCGTAAAGAAGTAGTGCACCTTGAAGGTTATATTGCTTATCTCAAAGCACAGGTTGAGTCTACTCCTTACTCTTCTCCTCCGCCAGTTACTACTACCCCTCCAGTCTCTTCCAGCTTCTTGTACTTGAGAGTCAACTTTAGTTTCAACAGTAACAAGACGAGAGTTTACTGCAACTTTGTGATCAACTGCGTGTCGAGCTTGTTCCGAGCAACAATGATTTTCGATTGCCAGCTCGTGACTGGTTTCAACCGGATTAGTGGATGCGATCATCCACTAGGAAGTATGGTTGATGAAGAGTTCTGGATTTTATGAGAGTGTCGGGCATTGTCTTTGGTAAAAGGTAAGGTTTGAGGAAAGATAGGATTGAGAGTGGGAAATTCAGCTGGTTGGAACATGCAGATAGTTGGGATAGGAGTTGATGGTGCAGGTGGCTTGTAGAATGGATTGATTGGTTGGCAAGTAGGAGGTACTGGTTTTTCTTTGGCAAGGATTTTGAGGCATTTTTGGTAATAAGGGTGAAGTGGTGGTTTTGGTTTAGGAGGCAACCATGTGGATGGGATTTCAGCAATAGAGGAATCATACCGCTTCGAGACTCGAACCCGATTTGAGCTCTCTTGCGTAATCGTGGATCTATGTCGAGTGCTTTAGTGGAACATGGAGAAGGAATTGATTTCTTCTTCCTTCTTCTGCTGCTGGAATATCCGCAAAGTGCAGTCTTTCGATCAAGACCACATTCAAAGCAGCGAGCTGGACAAGATTCACAGAAGTGCAACCACCCCAATAGCAATGATTGAGAATGGATTTGTCTCAAAGACGACTGGTCAGGTATCTCAGGTGGTACCATTTTTATGATGTCTGGGAAAGTATCTCTGTGGGAAACTAGAGGATGATCTGGTCCAAGGTTGGTGATCCGATCAAGATCTGCTTGGTGATATGGAGGAGGATTAGAGACAGGCAGACGAATCATAGCAATCCTCGGATAGTTTTGCTTGATAGACTGGAGATGCTTATGATCAAATCTGATGGAAACTGAACCATCAGAGTTCTGAGAGATCTGAGATGAGGAAGATTCCAGAGGCTGATTTGCAGCTTCATGGACCTTTTCATATTCCGTGACCCAAGCGTCTGGAAGGAGACTGAGAAGTTCAGCTTTGGGAATCTGTCTTGGGACATGGGTGCAAACAGCTGACTGTTTGTCATCTACCTTGATAAGAAGAGCATCTTCTCCACCAGGAAGGGAGAGATCTATGGCATGATTTTGGACTCGGTAGATCATTTGATAATGTAAAGTTGCAGTGAGAGCATCATGTACCTGAGAGGCTCCTGCAATCTGGACTTGTACCTTGAGAGCATTGAGCAGATGTGGATCTGCCAGAGACATGTTGAAATTGGGGTACAAGGTGATGAATACCGTGCCAGCATTCAGTGTTGCTTATACTATGGCGATACAAGCATGCTGATATGCTAGAAAGCGGGTATCTAAGAGGGCAACTCGGGCAACCATAGGTAAGCCTTTTCTGCCATGGAGAGTGAGGGCTATACGAACAGCTCCAAAGTGAAGATGGGTGTAACCATGTTGTTTCCATTGACGGGGGAAATCTTCAGGAATGTAAAGAGTAACGAATTGCTCTTTACCAGTGGCTATAATAGGATGTTGATCCATCTTTGAGCGTTGGACATACTCTCGGACAGAGGAAGGTGTTTGACGGATAAGAGACTTGAAGGATTTCCAATACCACTCCTTTTTTTTATAACAATCTAACCAAAGGGAATATTACAAATACTTAATAAGAAGAATTGAAAACCGAGGCTGAAATTCACACCTTTTGAAGATGCCGTTGATAAATCTTTGAAGAAGCCGGTTGAAGAGGTTGTTCGGAAGATCTTTGAACTTCGATGCAGCACAATAGGGATCCTCCTCCACACCACGACTCTGATACCAAATAACGCGCTTTCCACGGAAGAGAAGATGTAAAGGATGTATTTTCGATTTTGGAACAAGAAAGTCTATGACTTTCTGAAAACAAGTTTTATGACCAAACACACAAGATAATTAAATCCCTACGACACCTCTTAGAAATTTGTTCTAAGCAATCCCGATAATCAGAATTTAATGAGCAAAAAAGAACACTTACACGCCACAATCGAAAATTGCAATTGATAAGTGAAGAGTAGTTCCTTGAGTATCAAGAACAAGAGGAATTCTAACCTCTCAAGGTGGTGGCAGACCCTCTCTAAAAATGACTCCAAAATCTTCTCCTCTCAACCTTACAAGTTAGGAGTTTATAAAGAACTCCTAGGAAGACTCTAAAATACAACATGATGTCATTGCTTACCTCATACAATACTATGACATCATTGCTTACACCACATTGCCCTATGATGTCATTGCTTACCTCATACAATACTATGACATCATGGCTTACATCACACTATCCTATGACGTCATTGCTTACCTCATACTATACTATGACATCATGGCTTACATCACACTACCCTATGATGTTATTGCTTACATCACTCTCCCTCTTGGACTTAAGCCCACTCCATAGCCTTCAAGTGTCAAGATCATCCGGCCCAAGTATATGAGACAAATGGACCAAGTTGGGCTGTGGCCAAACTAACTCTTCTCCAATAGGTTTGGCCAGCTCTATCCGCTTCAAATGTTGGCTTACATATGCAGACAAGGCCTCTTGAAGTGCCTTAACCCTAGCTCTGGTCATAGGTCCAACTGGTATAATTAGCTGTTTATTGGACACGCCCAACCCATCATGGCAGTTCATAGTCTTGCTTGCATCAAAATCTGAGAGATCTTCATAAACCCTTGAAGAGATTCAACAAGAATCTATGAAATGGAGTGTTTAAACACAAGTAGATCAACTTTTGATCAATCAACAAGAGAGACTCATCACTCTCACAACAAGAGAAGAAACCCTAGCGACGTCTCTCAAGAAGAAGAAAGCTTCAAAAATTTGCAAATTTTATTTGAACTCAAAATATCACTGATAAATAGTAAGGTTGAGCCCGAAATTTGGGAGGGAGAGGGTGGGGGGCAATACTAGGAATTTCACTATCTGATGTAAACGGCACCATTTGGTGGGACCAAGTAGCGTGATAAGGGCACGGCTAGGGGTCAACATGGAAGTGCTTGGGAGGCTTCATCTTCATGGAAAAACTATGAAGAATATAAAGAAAATAGCTATTTGAAGAGCAAAGATGCATACTACACTTCATGGCCAATTTCAGCACGTTATGGTGGCATTTCAGAGCTTAAAAGTTGACAAAATACATACCAAAAAGTTGGCAAACGTTGCCATGAAGACATGAAAAACATCCCTCATAAATGGAGTTAGAAGTTACTAGGTCTTTTTGTTTCAATGCTCATTTGGTATCTGTAGAGTTGTCAAAAAAAGAAGTGTCCCACAATTTTGTAGAGGTGGTCATTATTCTATTTGAATGTTTAGAGTTTCTAGGTTTCACTATATTTGGTATCAAAGCTATTGGTGTATTAGAAATTAAGCTAGAGTTGAAGAAGCCTTTTTTTCATCCATGCATCTAGAAACTTCTCGTTCAACCATTTCCTTAGATATTACTCCTTCTTTTAGACAAACAACTTTCAAAAAACTAAATTACTTATATGAAGTTACTATAGATTCATCGTCTCAATTCTCACCCGAGAACCATCCTTTTATGAACTCGTATACTAATTATGCTAAGTCAACGCTCAATTCATGGAAGACTTCTAAATCTCTCATCCGCCAAACTCCTTCTTCTATCCGAGAATATGTCCAATGTTCAAAGATGGATCAACATCCTATTGTTGCTACTGGTAAAGAGCAATTTGTTACTCTTTACATTCCAGAGGATTTCCCTCATCAATGGAAGCAGCATGGTTAACCCCATCTTCACTTTGGAGCTGTGCGAATAGCTCTCACTCTTCACGGTAGAAAAGGCCTTCCTATGGTTGCTCGAGTTGCCTTACTAGATACTCATTTTTTAGCATATCAGCATGCTTGTATCAGCATGCTTGACATAGATCCAGATTACCAGAAAGGATCTCAAGTCATTCAGACTCACAGCATGTATGATTTTTCAATTGCTGAAGTCCCATCCAAATGGTTACCCTCTAAACCAACACCTCCTCTTCATTCTTACTATAAAAAATGCCTCTGTATCCTTGCTAAAGAAAAACCAACAAAGCTACCTCTACCATATCAACCTACCAACCCACTTTACAAACCTCCAACTCCAATCCCAGCTATTTGCATGTTCCAACCTACAGATTTTCGACCACTCAACCCGGTATTTCCTCAAACCTCCTCTTTCATTAAGGATAACGCCAAACACCAATGCCTCATCCACCATCCTACCCAGTGGACAATCAGCTCCAGCTAATCCTATTAAGATAGTCTTGAATTGGCAGTCTAAAAACGCAGTGGCTCAGAATAGAATCCTGACTTAGATTGACCAAAAGCTCACTCAGGTAAATTCTTGTCTTGTTACTATTGAAACAAAAGTTGACTCACAAGTACAAGACCTTGAGTCTACCAAATGTCTTATCGTCAACATGGAGAAAAGATTGAAGCAGATCCCTTATAATCTTCCTATTCCTGGTGTTAATCCCGCTACTGTAATCCAACTGAAGCAAAAGGTAATAGCTGACCTGCAAGCTTATATTGCATATATGAAAGCACGGATAGAAGCAATACCCTTTTCTACTCCTGCACTAGTCACTACTGCACCTCAGCTATCTTCCAGCTTTTTTCCTCCTTTCACCAACCTCTTTTTACCACCTTCCACTACCCAATATTTTTCTTTTTGTACTATAGGATATGAAATGTCCAAACCATCTATAACTTTTTTTAATGCTGCTTAGTGGCTCAAAGCAAAGCAAGCTCAAAAATAGCCTACTCATCAGTCCATCCCTCCTCCAGAATAAAAGAAGCATGAAATGATTCAGAATCCATTTACTCCAATGCTCTAGCAAGCAGCCTTGCCCATATTGCTGTTGTTCAGGAACAAACTTTATCTGAATATAGTACTCTTCTTCTGAAGAACTAGACCTTAATTCGGAACCAATAGTAGATGAACCTGACCAGCCTCCAACATCTAAGAAGCTCACTGCCTTAGGCACTTTCACTTTTCAACTAGGTGATATTCCTCTAGCAAAATGGGCAGTTAGGATTCAAGAATTTCATGCTTGGATGACAACCAGAGAATTATCTGGCATATTAGCAGAAAACATCATCAGAGAGTTCACCTTTAGATTCACAGGCACTTTGAAACACTACTCAATTCTTAAACACTTCTATTGATCAAGTTGTCTCTTTACTTTATTATTATTTTCTTGGTGAACCAGATTTTGATCTTGAATTAAAAAGAAAAGAGTTCCTTCAAATGAGATGTTACTCTTTTCAAACAACTGATTTAGATAAACATTTGCAGCGTATGACTCAATTATTTTATACTTTTGGTGTAGATGTTAGTCTCAAATCAGCATTCCTCAGTTCGATTCCTCAAGTCTTGGCCCAATGAGTTGATGTATATATCCGTTAGAAATATCAATCCATCCTTTATGACCCCTGGACAAATCAGACAGGCTGTTCTTCAAGGACTTGAAGGTATTTGCCATAAGAGGCAAGTCATCAAGCAATACCTCAAAGGAGATAGAGAAATTAACCAAGCATGCAAGAGAACTAATCCTTTTCTGGGGCAGTTGGTATTAGGGCTCAAGTAGTTTGGCAGGTAATGGGTTCGAACCCCAATCATGCAATTTGTTGGTCGCCCAAAAAGAACACGCGCAGAGCATGGTGGACCTACGACTATAAGGGTATATTAAGCCTCTACCTGGCAAGGATCTTTTTCTAGGGCAGTGAATATAGTGAAACCTAGAAACTCTAAACATTCAAACAGAATTGTCTAAGAAGTTATGGCTAGATCAACACAACGGCCGTCTCTAGGCACTCAAAGGATCCTACCCTATTATCTTTCAACAATTCTAGAAGGAATACACGCAGTTTCTACGAATCAGTAACAATGATCTTAAGGAATACACGCAGTCTAAGAAGGTATGACTTGGATCAACACAATGGCCAACTCTTGGGCACTCAAAGGATCTTGTCCTCTTATCTTTCAACAATCCAAGAAGGAATAAGATCAACCATTCAAGAAGGAATACTCTCAATTTCTATGTATCACCGGACAAGGATCTAAACTAAAGCCATATCAGAAATAGAAGCAGAGAAGAAGAATAGAGAAAACTTAGAGAGACATTTTTTGAAACGGAGATATTATTATACTCGGGAAAGAACTCTTACAAGGCTTACAAGACTTTCTAGGCTTCAGCAAATCTTACAACAATGGGCTCTTTATATAGAGCTCCAAGGAAGATCCTAGAAGACTAACTTATTGGAGTATGACATCATTGTTTATATCAGGGTAGCTAATGAGGTCATCGCTTACATCACACCACAATTATCAGCTTTAATTAGCTGGGAAATAAAGTTGACATGATAGCATGCTGAATAATAAAAACAACAAAGTGTAGAGCACTAAAAAGAAAAGTCTTCACAGCTGTAATGCTCAGAATCAGTCGGTGAGGAGACATCACTATCAGTAGAGCCGGGGTCAGTGATGTTGCAATCAATAATGATGTCCTAGTGGCGAGCATGTGCCTTTGCTTTCTTCTTTTTTTGCTTGAGAGCGTCCTTTCTGACTGAGGTGACATAAGTGGTGCGAGCAGTTTCATCAAAGGTTATACATGGAAAGATAAACCTGTGTGACGGCTGAGAAGAACTGGTTGGCTGAAGGTTAAAATAGTCAAAAGGTGTTTAAGTGTCTGGTTAGGAATCAAGCAAGCGGTGAAGGTACCATTCACAAGCTATTCTGATGTTTATCTCGTGAGAATGATTGGTAAGGTAATTCCACCAACAATAATCATCAGGCCAGATTTCTTGAGGCATAACTTTATTTTCAATAAAGAAATATTTTTGGGCCTCAGAGTATGTTTGAGGAATATCTAGCACAGTGATGGAATTGATCTAGTAGAGATTAGACTGTGGGCAGATTGTGAAATCAGGATCAATTGGTCGATGAAGATCAAACAGTAGGAAGTGTTTAGGGAAAGTGAGGAGTAAGTTCTTCCATTTTTCTAAAGGTTTAAACCAGAGTAAAATTTCACATAAACTCGGAATAAACCCTTTAAGGAATAATGCAGAGTCGATTTCAAGAAGAATGTGGTATTGTTGGCAAAGGTACTAGAAGAACCATTTTAATGGAGGAGGAAAATCAGTAGGTCTGAGAATGAAAACCTAACTAAATAGGAAATTTGGATTTACTCCGGATGGTTTAAGGATGGATCCTCTAAATTCTTTAAAGATCTGTAACTCATAAAAATTTCATTTTTGAAACATTGATTCAACGTAACATGGAACTGGGTAGTCTAGAGGAAAATCAGGAGGAATACTAGGCGGGTTGGAAAGACTGGGTCGGATCATGGCTATAATGGGTTTGGTGGTAAAGGAATCAGGTCAAGAAAGGAAATCAGCCACAACATTAGATTTACCTTTGATATGTTTAACTTCGAATGAATACTGTGCAAACCACGTTGACCAACTGAACCGTTGAGGATGAGGAACTTGCTTCTGCTTGAACTGTATTTTGGGGAACGAACTCATATCTGTTTCCACCAAAAACTTTGATCCAATGAGATAGAAATTGAACTTCTTTATCTCATTTTTGACTGCAAGGATTTCCTTGAAAATGGAGTGGTAGTGTATTTCTGCTGGCTTGAATCTTCCACCTGCAAATCCACAGAGATGTCGGGTGCCATTAATTTCTTCGAGTAGAACTGCACTCTAGTATTTATCACTTGCATCAGTCTGAAGTATCTTTTGACCATTTGTTGACAGATGTAGTTTCTGAATCTTGGACACTTATTCCTTTAGAGCAGCTACGGCTTGAGTATGTGAGGAAGTCCATGGAGGTGGATTCTTCTTGAGCATCTTAGTGAGAGGATGGATATGCTCAGAAGCTCTTGGAAGGAAATCTTAAACATAGTTTACTATGCCAAGAAATTTTTAGACTTGTTTCTAGGAAAGATTGAACCCAGGAAACTTCTGTAACTCTTGAGAAATATGATTTCCAGGAGTGTATGTACCTGCATTGAAATGCATTCCTAGGAAAGTAATTTCCTTCTTAGCCAAGATCATTTTTCTTTCAAAAAGCATTACGCCATAATCTTTAACAATTTGAGTAAACTGGCGTAAGAAATTTATATGATCATTCTTAGTAGAACTGAAAAGAATGATATCATCAATATAAACCAGTACAATGTGTAAAAGTGGCTCGAAAATCTTGACCATGGCTTTTTGAAATAAAGATGGTGCAAGTTTTAATCCAATAGGCATTACTTTTCACTGAAAATGCTGGTTAGGGATGCAAAAACCAGTTTTAGAGTAAACTATATTTCAAATCAAATTTGAAAAACTATTTTGCACCAGAAAGTTGTGATAACAATGTGTGCCTGTGTGGTAATGGAAACTTGTCATCTTGTAAAAAATGGTTGAGAGGCTGATAATTAATTACCAGTCTCATTTTTTCATGGACTTGTTCAGCCCGTTTATCAACATAGAATGCTTCACAATACCATTGAGAATCTATAGGTTCAATAAGATCAGAATGCAGGAGGTCAAGACATTCTTTTGTGGCTAACTGAAGATGATCAGGGTTCATGCCAGAATGACTAGCTTTGGTGGAGTTGATATCCTCATTTCTCTTGAAAGGGAGTTTGATAAAGAACTGAGGATTTTGCCACAATGGATAGGAACCTTTGGTAAGAAATTCTGTATGGGATTCAGCACAAGATTGGGAGATGAAGAGTTTCTGAATCTCAGTAACAGGATTATGAGTGATTTGGTAAAGTCTTGGAATAGAACCATATTTTCAAAATTATTTTCCAAAATGAATACCATTGGGAAGGATTTGGAATCTGTGAAGTTTCCTGTAAATGTCAAAATTAACAAGAAGATCTTTGTCAGTTTCAGTACAACCAATGAGATGTAAAAGAACTTCACATTTTGGAAAGAATTGGATGGTAATGGGGTTTTTTTGTAATCAAGAAAGTGTAATCGTATTACCATCAGCGGTTATGAATTTCTTCTGATGTTCTGTCCAATATTCAGGAGATAGGACAGATGGGTTCATCATGGATACAGCAGCTCCTGTGTCAAAGAAAGCTATGGCAAGAATGAGTTTAGCATACTTGGAAGTTCAGATTTGAACAGGAGCTTGAGGATGTGTTTTATGGGTTTGGATAGTGAGGACTGAAACAGAAGGTTTTTCAAGAGATTTTTCTGGGAGTTTTGGATCTGGAGGTTTGTCTTGGAGTTTTGGCTCTGGTTCTGGAAGAACTGAAATATGATAAGACGATGGGATTTCATCTTTTTCAATTGCAAAAAGAGTGTGTTCATCCAGTTCATCTTGTTTAGAAAAGAGGGATTCAAGGTCATTGTCATCATAGATAGGGCTAACCTGTTCTATCTGGGAGATGAGGTTTTACCTTTTCTTCTTCTGGGGACATTGCTTTGCATAATAACCTTTTTGTTTCCAGACATAGTAGTAGTCTGACTTATTTCTGGAAGTTCTGGAGGATTTGTGTTTCCTTCGAAAGTATCTCCATTTTTTCTTTGAAGAGTGCCTGTCTGTTGTATGGATTCTAGAGAACTTCTTCTTTCTGGATGATTTCTTGCAAGAAGATTTATTGCAGCATGATTTGATGATAAGATCTGATCTCTTGTATATTTGATCAATCTCTTTATCTCCTTTGAGATATTGCTTGATAACTTACCGTTTGTGATAGAGATCCTCAAGGCTTTGTAAGATAGCTTGTCTAATTTGTCCTGGAGTCATACCAAGGATGGATTGGTATTTCTGTCTGATATATACATCTGCTCCTTGGGCTAAAACTTGAGGGATTGAGTTAAGAAAAGCTTACTTTAGGCTAACATCTGCACCAAGAAGATAAAACAATCGAGTCATTCGTTGCAAATGTTTATCTAAATCTGACCTTTGAAAATAGTAACATTTCATTTGAATTTTTTTTTTCTTTTTAACTCAAGATCAGAATCAGGTTAACCAAGAAAGCAGTAATAAAATAATGAAGTAGCTTGATCAATAGAAGAATTTAAGAAACTGAGTTCTCTCAACATAATTGAGAGTAGTAAACCAATGCTTCAATGTGCCGGTGAATCTGGAAGTAAATTCTGTTAGGATGTTCTTTGCTCTGATGCCAGATAGTTCTCTAGTCGTCATTCAAGCATGAAATTCTTGAAGTCTAACTGCCCATTTGGTTGGACGGATGTCACCAAGTTGGAATGTGAAAATGCCTGATGCAGTTAACTTTTTGGAAGTGTGAGATGGTTCAAGCTCATCAACGATAGGAGTAGCTTCAAATGCATCTCCTGTATCTTCTTCTTTACAAGTCATGTTAATCTGTGGAATATCTGGTTCAAGATCTTCAGAGAAACCTTGTTCAGAGGAGTTTGAAATAGATAAGGAGTCTATTTTTAAATCAGAGGCTGGTTTTGACTCTGTCGGAGAAGAATACTGGGTCTTAAATTGAGTTTGCTCTTGTACCATAGCAATACGAGGTGTGATCTGAGATGTAGCAGCTTGTTAGAGCATAGGAGTCAGTAGGTTCTGAATCATGGCTTGATTTTGAACTTTCGGAGAAAGAGGAGTAGGCTTCTGTTGTTGTTTATGCGCTTGTTTTGCTTTTAGCCATTGAGCAGCGTTAATAGTGCTCGGAGTAGGTTTGGACATTTCATGTCCCATAGTTTCAAATAGAGTATTGTGTTTTGGGTGGTTGCTGGAAAGGATTTGTGAAACGAGGGAAAAAACTAGAAGAAACTGGAGGAACAGTAGTGACTGACGGAGGAGAAGAGTAAGGCGTAGACTCAACCTGTGCTTTGAGATAGGCAATATATCCTTCAAGGTCTGCTACTTCTTTCTACTTTTGTCAGATGACTTCAGCAGGGTTAACACCAGGCATAGGTAAATCATAAGGGATCTGCTTTAGTCTTTTCTCCATACTGACGATTAGCCTTTTGGTGGCTTCCAGGTCTCGTACTTGAGAATCAACTTTAGTTTTAATAGTAACAAGACGATAATTTACTTGAGTAATTTTTTGGTCAATTTGAGTCAGAATCTTGTTCTGAGCAACAGCATTCTCAGATTGCCAGTTTAGGACGATTTCAACAGGATTAGTGGGTGCTGACTGTCCACTAGGAACTATGGTTGAGGAAGAATTCTGGATTTTGTGAGAGTGTCGGGCATTGTCCTTAAAAGTGTGGTCTAGGGAAAGACAGGGTTGAGCGGAGGGAATTCTGCGGACTGGAACATACAAATAGCTGGAATAAGAGTTGGTGGTGTAGGAGGTTTGTAGAATGGGTTGATAGGTTGACAAGTAGGAGGTGCAGGTTTCTCTTTGGCAAGAATTTTGAGATATTTTTGGTAATAAGGATGAAGAGGCTGTTTTAGTTTAGGAGGTAACCAAGTAGACCAAACTTCAGCTATAGATGAGTCATACCTACTGCGTGTCTGGATAACTTGAGCTCCTTCTTGATAATATGGATCAATCTCAAGTTCTTTGGTGGAGCATGGAGAAGGAATTTGCTTCTGCTTCCTTCTTCTTCTGTGTGAGCTGTAGCAAATACAGTCTGCTTCCCACAATCATAGCAGCTGTATAGGCATGAATCACGAAGTACAACCACCCCAATAATAGTAATTGGAGAATGGATCTGTCTCAAAGACAACTGGGTTGGCATATGGTGTGTACCACTTGGCAGTGTCTAGAAAAGTGTCTCGGTGTGAGACCAAGGGATGATATGGTCCAAGTCTAGTAATCGGATCAAGATTGTCTTGATGATGTGGAGGAGGATTAGAAACAGGAAGGCGAATCATGGCAATCCTCGGATAATTTTGCTTTATAGACTTGGAGATGTTTATGATCAAATTTGATCGAAACAGAGCCATACGGATTCTGAGGAAGATTTCAGACGCTGATTTGCAGCTTCATGGACTTTTTCATATTCAGTGACCCAAGCATCGGGAAGGAGACTGAGAAGTTCAGATTTGGGAATCTGTCTTGGGACATGAGTGCAAACAGCTAACTGTTTGTCTTCTACCTTGCTAAGAAGAACATCTTCTCCACTAGGAAGGGTCATGAGGTCTTGGGACAATAGTCCAAACTTTATTTCTTTCAAATTGATTTAGCTCGTCTTGCATAGCAATAATCCAAAAATCATCACACAATGCATCATTAATGTTTTTAGGCTCTATATGAGATAAAAGAGCAAAGTTGTTAATAAAGTACTGCCTTGTTTTAACTCCTTGGGAGACATCACCAATGATTTGCTCCTTAGGATGGCATCTTGCATATCTTAGATCTTTTGGAAGCTCTTGGTCACTTGTTCTTGCTCTATTATTTCTTCTTCTTTGACATGTTCTTCTAAAGTTGGTACTTGATGATGAGTTTGATTATCAATCATTGAGGTACTTACATCATCTTCATTTCTTCTTTCAAGATAAATGTTAGATTCATCAAAGGTCACATGAATGGTTTCCTCAACACATAATGTTCTTTTATTATAAACTCCATAGGCCTTTTTATTTAATGAATAACCAAGAAATATACCTTCATTCGATTTTCTATGAAATTTTCCTTGGTTGTCATGAGTATTTAAGATAAAACACTTACAACCAAATACCTTAAAATAAACAATTGAAGGAGTTTTATCAAATAGAAGTTCGAAAGGTGTTTTTCATAGAAAAAGTCTTAAAAGTTCGAAAGGTGTTTTTATGAACTGAGTTTGGACATGTTATATTCACTTGTTTCAATGAGAGAATAATGAATTCAATGACAAAGCAATAAACAATTTAAGAGCATTGAACACAAACAATTTATAGTGGTTCGATCTCTTCAAGATCTACATCCACTACCTTGAATCTACACTCAAGGATTTCAACCAATCTACTATATGCTTAAATTCAATCAATTACATAAGAGGCTCACGACAAACGGTTTTACACCAACAACCACTTTTGCAATTCTACAAACAAGGTTCACCCTACCAAAGGATTTTATATCTACAAACAACCTTGATTCAATATCTCAAGGATCACCTTTACCTAAAGGATTTTATGTTACAAGATAACCTTTTATTAGCAAATAGAAAACAAGAAAAAATAGAAAATTGATGAGATATTACCATTGCTTGGTAGATGATTACACAATTTAGCACCACTTCACTTTGTTGTCCTTGGAATATTGAATAATCACATGTAAGCACAAGATAAAAGAAAGATTTGATGTTTTCAAATGGTTTTGGAATGTTAGGATTTCTCAGGTGTTCAAAAATTACAAAAATTTGAAGTTCATGACTTTTATAGATTTTGAAAATTGGTTTTAACAGCCATAAAACTGCTAGTAACAACTATTTTCTGAGGAGTTCGAACGACCGAACTTGATCCTTTGCGTCCGAACTGTCATCCGAACATTATTGTGACATACTGTCTAAGAAAGTTCAGACAACCGAAATTTGCCCCTTGCATCTAAAATTGCGTTAGAATTTCTTTGGAAAAACAGTAATCATGTCACAGTTTGGAAGTTCGAACTTGTGTTCAAACTTCGTCAAAACATTTAAAAATCATCCTTAATAAGTTTGAAATCATTTTGTACTAAAAGGTAAGTCATTTAAAAATTTTTGAACTCAAAGACCATTACCAAAGCACTTGATCATTCACGGTGTACTTAAAACCATTTAAGATTCAAAAACAATACTTGGTAATTAAAAATTTACTCAAAGCCATTTAAGATCCAAAAATAAGTTTTGTACTCTCTTATGCATTCAATCGATTCCAAGACAAACAAGTGTACGGTTTACAGATGTATACCTATTTAGCAAATGTAAACCTACACTAGAGTCTTTAAAGCCTTCAATTCATAGGACATGCTCTATATTCTTGATCCTTGATCACACTTGAGTTGTTCTTAGCACTTTTAGCTCCAAGGCAATAAGAACTTTTGCTTCTCAATCCAACAATCCTATCACACAAATAGTATATGAATTAGTCCTCATCAATATTTGTCATTAATCAAAACCAATCAAGACTACATGACTTGCCCATAGGGCTAACACTAAGATCTAGATTTAGAACATTTATTTAGACATCAAGGGCTAATTCTACTGTTTTCTTGCTCTGAAATGGTTGGAAAATTGATTGATCAGTACAGTTGAGTTGTTCCTCTGAAAATTCCTTGCAACCACTGGTACCGGTGCCTAAATGAAAATTTTTATTTTTTGACAAATTTTATGTATTTTGACCTTCTTTTTAGTTCATTTTTAATGTAATTTGATGGGTCTAATCCCCATTTGACTTAGCACTAATTAGCTTTGGATTTGGCATGTATATAAACCCAAAATGGTTGAGATATGAAATTTGCAGCTTTATAGCTTCTTCCTCTTCTAGAAACCAATGGGTTTCATATCTTCTAGTAAGATTCTATTTCTCTCTTGATGATCATCATTGTGTTATTTGAACTCCATTTCAAGGGTTCTTGATTGAATTTCTTCCAAGGATTTTTGAAGATCCTTCAAACTCTTCAAAATAGGTCTTGAATTTCTTGCCAAATTCTTGGTTCTTTGATTGAGTTTTTTGTCAATCTTATATATTCTAACATTAGGGTCCTATTTCCTAGTTGAACTAGGGTTCAATTATGATGCAAGCAAGACTACGGAGTACTATGATGGCTTGGACGTGTCCAATAAAGAGCTAATCATACCGGTTGGGCCAATGACCAGAGCTAGGGCTAAGGCGCTTCAAGAGGCCTTATTTGCCTATGTGGACCAACAGTTGAAGAGGATAGAGTTATCCAAACCTGTTGGAGGAGAATTAGTTGGGCCGTAGCCCAACTTGGTCCATTTGTCTAAAATATTTAGGTCGGATGATTTTACTACTTGAAGGCTATGTAATGGGCTCAAGTCCAAACTTGGGCTGCCAATCTTGTTGGATTTGTTTTATGTATTGTTTTATGTTGGGCTTACATGTATCATTAAGCCCAACCCTTTCATATCTTACTCTAGCTATAAGTAGCCTTCTTTGAGGCAATTAGGTCAGATTTTTTTTTTAGTGTCATTTGAGAGGGGCTGCCGCCACCACTTTGAGAGGATTGATTCCTCTTACTCTTGTTACTCCAAGAACTACACTTTCACTTATCAATTGAGATTTCCGATTGTGGCGTGTAAGTGTTCTTCTACTTGGTTAAATTCTTATTATCAGGATTGCTTAGAACAAGTTTCTAAGAGGTGTCGTAGGAATTTAATTATCTTGTGTGTATAAGAATTGTTTGTTTGTTCGAAAATTGAATCCTTGTTTGTTCAAGCCAAAAATTCCATCGTCTCCATCTTTTCTTCCTCGGATTGCATGTCAAATTAGTTCTTGAAAGTTTAGTTAGAAATAGGGCTTCAAATTGGGGGTTATATTTCTTGCAAAGTTTAGCTAATGATGGCAATAGTGGGGAAAATACTTAAGGTTCAAGTGCAAATATGCGGCTCCAGTTCTTCTTAATGATCCAAAGTGAGTGTCTTTGGGTTTTTGGTCTTTTTCAATTGATGTAGTGTTGTAATTATAGGGTGTACTTGCTAATCCTTGGTTGGATAACTTGAGTGCTAAGTGGCTCGATGATATGGAGGCTATCCTTGAAAGGGTAGAGACTTTAATGAGTGTCCAGGGAACAACAAACACTGGCCATTAACTCAGTTGTTGATGTATTTTTTAAGTCCTCCTAAAGTTTAACTTCATTAAATAATTTTTCAATCACTCATGTTTCCATTTTTGTACATGTTGTAAGTTGTTCCACTAAGTATATGGTACGAAAAACTCAAGACAACCCTAACAAGGACACAATAAAGAAGAGAAGGAGATGCAAATTCTACCATGGCATTAAATATAGCAAGTAGACATGTCCAACTCATCATGGGAAGGAATAAAAGGAAAGTTGGTGGAGAAGATCTTAAGAGAGTTGTTCTTAACATAGTTGATGCAAACCTTACTCTAGAATCAGCAAGACCCAACACCCTTTGTTAGAATTTTGTTCCCAAGATTTTCCCAGCAAGTTTAAGCTTGAATTTATATTAACCTTTGTTGTTTTTCAAACAAAAACCAATATCTAAAGGTGACACCACAAACAAACTCAAGCAATTTATTTGGTAAGTCAAAGTAGTTCAAGATGAACATTAGAATTGAAGAGAAAACTCTCTTTGAAATTTCACACGAAAATTCTAAATCTCCCCCCCCCCCCACCTATTTTTGGCCGAATTTTTGCCTTTAAATAGAGTACAAAGTCTTTGGAAATCCCTTCCCCAAATTGGATTAGGAAACCCTAAGTAAAAGCCAAAATAGGTAACCCTAAATCTGAGAAAAAAAAACTAAGCCCAATTAATTTGGACTTTAACTAAAGAAAATAAGTGTTTAAAAAAATCCTAAATAATTATTACTATAATAAGAATTAAATCTCTGCGATGGATTAGGAAATCTCCTTTCAGCTTTTATTCCAAGCTTTCTTGATTGCCACTTCTATTTCCATGAATACCCTCCATTTCCATGCCTCCATGATCAGCCTCCATTTCATCTTCAGTGATGAATAGGTGTTGGTCTTTAGATTCTTGAGTCATCTTTTCTTCAAGATTCATGTCCAGGTCATCTTCTTTTTCTTGCATGTAATTGGCCATGGCTTGCTTCAACTTCTTGGATCTTGAACGAGTTATACGCCCTTGAGGAATTCTTGAAATGCCATCTGATGAGAAGCAAGAAGCGCCAAACTTAGGTGATCAAGATCCATTGAAGATGTCCACTAGTCCAATAACAAATGAGTTTTTCAAGGCTATATTATGTACAAGATGGATCAACAATCATTAATTTACTACAAGCAAGCCATCCAACTACTTTGGAGTCCATTGGGCTGCCAAATTGATGTCCAAGATAGCAAATTGATGGGCTAAAAAAATTCAGCCCAAGGCTTGGACGAAATTTCCTAAATTCTAGGAGTCTTTTAATTAGTTTTTAAGTTTGTTTGGGCTAAGAACTTTTAATTATTGAAGCCCATATCTATTTTTGTATTTTAGTCCTTAGTTGAATTTAATTAGCTGCAAATCCAAGCCCATTAGCGACTTGTGTTTCAGCCAACTCTAAATCCAAAACCAATTAGGTTCGGGTTTTGAGATGTCTATTTATATAGGATCTTTTTAGAAATTTAGGGAAAAAAAACATGATGTTATTAATATTTTTGTGAGAATACATTCTCTCTTTGGTTCTTAAAAGAACTTCTTGAATTTATCAAGTTATTCAACTTGTGGGTTCATTTATTTGAATTATACCTTAAGTTCTTATCTTTATTGATAACGGGTTTAGGGTTTCTGTTTATACCTTTGGTTCTTGGGTCATATATCCAACGGGTTAAGGGTTCTTGAAGCCTTTTTCACACATGCTTGGGCATTTGTGGAAGTTTGTTATTGGGTTCTAGGTTTCTATACCTAGGGTTCGCATCACCATCTTCAGTATTCTTTGAAACTTGATCTCTATCATTCCCCCTTGCCTCCAAAGGAGTCGTCCTCGAATCGTCATCACCTACATCAAAAAAAGTTAAGTCAGAAACATTGAAGGTAGCACTAACATTGTACTCACCTGGGAGATGAACTTTGTAAGCATTATCATTGATTTTCTCAAGTATTTGAAAAGGTCCATCTCCTCGTGGTTCCAACTTTGATGTTCGTTGAAGACTACATGGGTGATGACCTAGAAACTGGAAGTATTCAAAAGAGAATAATTTCAGAAACTCAAATCTGGACTGTCTAAGAAGGTATGACTTGGATCAACACAACGGCCAACTCTTGGGCACTCAAAGGGTCCTGTCCTCTTATCTTTCAACAATTCAAGAATGAATGAAATCAACCATTCAGGAAGGAATACTCACAATTTCTAAGTATCACCGAACAAGGATCTAAGCTAAAGCCATATCAAAAATAGAAGTAGAGAAGAAGAATAGAAGAAACTTAGAAAGACATGTTTAGGGTAGAACACACAAGAGAGATATTATTACTCGGGAACTAAGCTTGAGGAAATGTTACAACAATGGGCTCCTTATATAGAGCTCCAAGGAAGAACCTAGAAGGTTAAATTATTGGGGTATGACGTCATTGCTTACGTCACACCACACTTATCACACTTATCAGCTTTAATCAGCAGGGAAATAAAGTTGACACGACAGCACACTGAATAATAAAGACAACAAAGTGCAGAGCACTAAATATAAAAGTCTTCACAGCTGTAATGCTCGGAATCAGTCGGTGTTGAAACATCACTATCAGTGGAGTCAGGGTCAGTGATATTGCGTTCAATAATGAGGTCCTGATGCAGAGCATGTGCCTTTGCTTTTTTCTTTTTCAGCTTGAGTGCATCCTTTCTAAGTGACGTGACACAAGTGGTTCGAGCAGTTTTATCAAAGGCCATACGTGGAAAGGTAAACCCATGTGATGACTGAGAGGAGCTAGCTGGCTGAAGGTTAAAGTAATCAAAAGGGGTTTCAGTGTCTGGCTGAGAATCAGGCAAGTGGTGAAGATACCATTCACGAGCTATTTTGATGTTTATCTCGTGATGATGGTTGGTCGGATAATTCCAAGAACCATAATCATCAGGCCAGATTTCTTGAGGCATAATTTTATTTTCAACAAACATATATTTTTGGGCCTCAGAGTATTTTTGAGAGAGATCTAACACAGTTATGGAATTGACCTGGTAAAGATGGGAATAAAGATGGATTGTGAAATCAGGGTCTATTGGACGGTGGATATCAAAGAGGAGGAAGTGTTTAGGAAAAGTGAGGAGTAAGTTCTTCCATTCTGCTAAAGGTTTAAACTAGGTTAAGAACTCAAGTATACTTGGAATAAAACCTTTAAGAAATAATGCAGAATCGATTTCAACAAGAATGTGGTACTGTTGACAGAGATACCAGAAGAACCATTTCAATGGAAGAGGGAAGTCATTAGGTCTGAGAATGAAAACTTGACTGAAAGGGAAATGTGGATTGACTTCGGATGGTTTTAAGATGGATCCTCCAAATTCTTTAAAAATCTGTTACTCATAAAAATTTCTTTTTTGCATTATTGAGTCAACAGAATATGGAACTGGGTAATCTAGAGGAAAATCTGGAGGAAGATTAGGTGGGTTGGAATAACTAGGTCGGATCATGGATATGACGGGTTTGGTGGTAAAGGAATCAGGTCTGGAAAGGAAATCAGCCACAACATTAGATTTACCTTTGATGTGTTTGACCTCGAATGAATACTGCGCAAACCACGTTGACCACCTGAGCAGTTGAGGATGAGGAACTTGCTTCTGCTTGAACTACAACATTTTGGGAAATGAACTCATATCTGTTTCCACCAAAAACTTTGATCCGATGAGATAGAAATTGAACTTCTTTATTCCATTTTTTACTGCGAGGATTTCTTTGAAAGTGGAGTGGTAGTGAATTTCTGCTGTCTTGAATCTTCCACTTGCAAATCCACAAAGATGTTGGGTGCCATCAATTTCTTCAAGTAGAACTGCACTCCAATATTTGTCACTTGTATCAGTCTGAAGTATCTTTTGGCCGGTTGTTGGGAGATGCAATTTCTGAATTTTAGACACTTGTTCTTTCAGTGCAGCTACAGCTTGAGTTTGTAAGGATGTCCAGGGAGATGGATTCTTCTTGAGCATCTTGGTGAGTGGATGGATATGCTCAGAAGCTCTTGGCAGGAAATCTCGGACATAATTAACAATACCAAGGAATTGTTGGACTTGTTTCTGAGAAAGATTAGACTCAGGAAACTTCTGTAACTCATCGGAAATATGATTTCCAGGAGTGTATGTACCTGCAGTGAAATGCATTCATAGGAAAGTAATTTCCTGTGTAGCCAAGATCATTTTCTTTTCAGAAAGCATTACAACATAATCTCTAACAATTTCAGCAAATTGGCGTAAAAGGTTTATATGATCATCCTTAGTAGAACTGAAAAGTAGGATATCATCAATATAAACCAGTGCAGTGTGTAAGAGTGGTTCAAAAATCTTGACCATGGCTTTTTGAAACAAGGATGGTGCGGGTTTTAATCCAAAAGGCATTACTTTCCACTGGAAATGCTGGTTAGGAATACAAAAACCTGTTTTAGGACGTTCATCAGGATGAATGCCTAATTGCCAAAAACCAGATTTCAAATCAAATTTGGAAAATCATTTTGCACCAGAGAGTTGTAATAACAGTGTGTGCTTGTGTGGTAATGGAAACTTATCATCTTGCAAAAAGTGATTGAGAGGCTGATAATTAATTACCAGTCTCATTTTTCCACGGACTTGTTCAGCCCGTTTGTCAACATAGAATGCTTCACAAGACCATTGAGAATCTGTAGGTTCAATGAGATCAGAATGAAGAAGGTCAAGGCATTCTTTTGTGGCAAGCTGAAGATGATTAGGGTTCATGCCAGAGTGACTGGCTTTGGTAGGGTTGATATCCTCATTTTTCTTGATAGGGAGTTTTATGAAGAATTGAGGATTCTGCCAAAGTGGATGAGAACATTTTGTAAGAAACTCTATGTGAGATTCAGCACAAGATTGGGAGATAAGAAGTTTTTGAATCTCAGTAACAGGATTGGGAGTGATTTGGTAAAGTCTTGGAATGGTACCATATTCTCTAAACTGTTTTCCAAAACGAATACCATTAGGAAGAATCTGAAACTTGTGAAGTTTATTGTAAATGTCAAAACCAACAAGAAGATCTTTTTGTCAGTTTCAGCACAGCTAATAAGATGTAAACGAACTTCACATTTAGGAAAGAACTGGATGGTAATGGGTTTCTTAGTAATTAGAGAAGTGTAGAACGTTTTACCATCAGCAGTGATGAATTCTTTCTGATGTTCTGTCCAATGTTCAGGAGGTAGGATAGATGGATTCATCATGGATACTGCAGCACCTGTATCAAAGAAGGCTATAGCAGGAATGAATTTATCATATTTGGAGTTTCGGATTTGAACAGGGGCTTGAGGATGTGTTTTTCGGGTTTGAATAGTAAGGATTGGAACAGAAGGTTTTTCTGGTGATTTTTCTGAAAGTGTTGGGTCTGGTTCCGGAGGAACTGGTTCTGCTATATGGTAAGACAAAGGGATTTCATCTTCTTCAATGGCGAAGAGGGTGTCTTTATTCAGTTCATCTTGTTCAGAGAAAAGGGACTCAAGGTCATCATCATAGATAGGGCTAACCTGTTCGATTTGTGAGATAAGGTTTTGCCTTTTCTTCTTTTGAGGACATTGCTTGGCATAGTGACCCTTCTGTTTGCAGACATAACAATAGTCTGACTTGCTTCTGGGACTTCTGGAGGACTTGTGTTTCCTTCTGAAGTATCTCCATCTTTTCTTTGAAGATCGTCTGTCGGTTGTATGGATTCTGGAGAACTTCTTTCTCCTGGATGATTTTTTGCAAGAGGACTTGTTGCAGCATGACTTGATGATTAAGTCTGAACGTTTGCATACTTGGTCAACCTCTTTATCTCCTTTGAGATATTGCTTGATTACTTGCCGTTTGTGGCAAAGGTCTTCAAGGCTTTGCAAGATGGCTTGTCGGATTTGTCCTGGAGTCATACCAAGGATGGATTGGTATTTTTTTCGGATGTATACATCGGCTCCTTGAGCTAAAGCTTGAGGGATTGAGCTAAGGAAAGCTTGCTTCAGACTAACATCTGCACCAAGAAGATAAAACAATTGAGTCATACGTTGCAAATGTTTATCTAAATCAGATCTTTGAAAAGAGTAACACTTCATTTAGAAAAACTCTTTTCTTTTTAATTCTAAATCAGAATCAGGTTCCAAGAAAACAGTAATAAAGTGATGAAGCAGCTTGATCTAATGAAGAGTTTAGAAATTGAGTTCTCTCAACATAATTGAGAGTAGTAAACCAGTGCTTCAATGTGCCAGTGAATCTGGAGGTGAACTCAGTGAGGATGTTTTCTACTGTGATGCCAGCTAATTCTCTAGTTGTCATCCAGGCATGGAATTCTTGTAGTCTGACTGCCCATTTTGCTGGAGGGATATCATCGAGTTGAAATGTGAATGTGCCTGAAGTAGTCAGTTTCTTGGAAGTTTGAGATGACTCAGGCTCTTCAACTATAGGTGTGGCTTCAGATGTATCTCCTGTATCTTTTTCTTCACGAGTCATGTTGGTTTGTGGAATTTCTGGTTCAAAGTCATTAGAGAAGGACTGTGTAGAAGAGTCTGAGACTGAAGAGGAGTCTGTGTCGGAATTAGAGACTGGTTCTGACTCTGTTGGAGAAGAGTACTGGGTCTCAGATTGAATTTGTTCTTGAACAACAGCAATATGAGGGACGGTCTGAGCGGTAGCCGCTTCTTGAAGCATAGGAGTCAGAGGGTTCTGAATCATAGCTTGCTTTTGAACTTCCGGAGGAGGAGGAATAGGCTTTTGTTGTTGTTTCTGGGCTTGCTTTGCTTTCAACCATTGAGCAGCGTTAAAAGTGCTTCGAGAAGGTTTGGACATTTCATATCCCATGGTTCCAAAGGCAGAGCATTTTGTTTTGGATGGTGGCTGGAAGGGATTTGTAAAAGGTGGAAAGAAGTTAGAAGAGACTGGAGGGGCAGTAGTAACTGGCAGAGGAGAAGAGTAAGGAGTAGACTCAACCTGTGCTTTGAGATAAGCAATATATCCTTCAAGGTCTGCTACTTCTTTCTGCTTTTGTCGAATGACTTCAGCAGGATTAACACCAGGCGTAGGTAGATCGTAAGGGATCTGCTTCAATCTTTTCTCCATATTGACGATCAACCTTTTGGTGGCTTCCAGGTCTTGCACTTGTGAGTCAACTTTAGTTTCAACAGTAACAAGACAGGAATTTACCTGGGTAACTTTCTGATCAATCTGGGTCAGAAGCTTGTTCTGAGCAACAGCATTTTTTGATTGCCAGTTCAGGACGGTTTCAACTGGATTAGTGGATGCAGTCTGTCCACTAGGAAGTATGGTTGAGGAAGTGTTCTGGATTTTATGTGAGTGTCGGTCATTGTCTTTGGTAAAAGGTGAGGTTTGAGGAAAGATAGGGTTGAGAGGGGGAAATTCAGCTGGTTGAAACATACAGATAGCTGGGATAGGAGTTGGTGGTGCAGGTGGCTTGTAAAATGGATTGATGGGTTGACAAGTAGGAGGTACCGGTTTTTCTTTGGCAAGGATTTTGAGGCATTTTTGGTAATAAGGGTGAAGTGGTGGTTTTGGTTTTATGAGGCAACCATGTGGATGGGATTTCTGCATTAGAGGAATCATACCTGTTGCGAGTCTGAATGACTTGAGATCCTTGTTGGTTTCTTCTTCCTTCTTCTTCGACTGGAATATCCGTAAGTGCAGTCTTCTGGATCAAGACCACATTCAAAGCAGCAATTCTGACAGGATTCACAAGAAGTGCAACCACCCAATAGCAATGATTGGAGAATGGACCGGTCTCAAAGACGACTGGTTGTGCATCTGGTGTGTACCATTTTATGATGTCTGGGAAAGTATCTCTGTGGGAGACCAGAGGATGATCTGGTCCGAGTTTGGTAATTCGATCAAGATCTGCTTGATGATCTGGAGGAGGATCTGAGACAGGAAGATGAATCATAGACTGGAGATGCTTATGATCAAATCTGATGGAAACAGAGCCATCAGAATTCTGAGAGATCTGAGAGGATGAAGATTCCAGAGGCTGATTTGCAGCTTCATGGACTTTTTCATATTCCGTGACCCAAGCGTCAGGAAGGAGACTGAGAAGTTCAGATTTGGGAATCTGTCTTGGGACATGGGTGCAAACAGCTGACTGTTTGTCATCTACCTTGATAAGAAGAGCATCTTCTCCACCAGGAAGGGAGAGATCTATGGCATGATTTTGGACTCGGTAGATCATTTGATAGTGTAAAGTTGCAGTAAGAGCATGATGTACCTGAGAGGCTCCTGCAATCTGGACTTGTACATTGAGAGCATTTAGCAGATGTGGATCTGCCAGAGACATATTGAAGTTGGGGTACAAGGTGATGAATACCGTGCCAGCATTCAGTGTTGCTTCAACTGTGGCAATACAAGCATGCTGATATGCTAAAAAGCGAGTATCCAAGAGGGCAACTCGGGCAACCATAGGTAAACCCTTTCTGCCGTGGAGGGTGAGAGCTATACGAACAGCACCAAAGTGAAGATGAGTGTAACCATGTTGCTTCCATTGACGGGGAAAGTCTTCTGGAATGTAAAGAGTAACGAATTGCTCTTTACCAGTAGCTATAATAGGATGTTGGTCCATCTTTGAGCATTGTACATACTCTCTGACAGAGGATGGTCTTTGACGGATAAGAGACTTAAAAGATTTCCAAGGGGAAGCTATGGACTTAGCATAATTAGTATAAGGGTTCATGAAAGGATGACTTTCAAGAGAGAACTGAGAAGATGAATCTACAGTAACTTCATATAGGTAATCTAATTTCTTAGATGTAGTTTGACGGAAGGAAGGAGTAGTATCTAACGAAATAGATGAACAGGAAATTTCTGGATACATGGGTGGACAAGGCTTCTCCAACTCTAGCTTAATTTCTGATACACCAATGGCTCTGATACCAATATTAGTGATGACCTAGAAATCCACAAAGATGTCGGGTGCCATCAATTTCTTCAAGTAGAATTGCATTCTAATATTTGTCACTTGCATCCCCATCCAAACTGGTTAGTTCATTTAAAGGTAAAGGAACAAGGTCCATTGGTGTAAGAGGGTTAAAACCATAGACAATTTCAAAAGGCGAATAATAAGTAGAAGAATGCACACACTGATTATATGCAAATTCAACGAATGGTAAACATTCCTCCCATGATTTCAAGTTCTTCTTTATAATGGCTCTAAGCATAGTTCCTAAAGTTCGATTTACTACTTCAGTTTGTCCATCAGTTTTGTGAATGATAAAAAGTAGAAAATAACAACTTAATTCCTAACTTTCCCCACAAAACACTCCAAAAATGACTTAGAAACTTAGCATCTCTATCACTTACAATACTCTTTGGAATTCCATGTAAACGCACAACTTCACCAAAAAATAAATCAGCAACATGAGTTGCATCATCAGTTTTGTGGCAAGGGATAAAATGTGCCATTTTAGAGAATCTATCAACAACAAAAAATATGGAATCCATACCTCTCTTAACAGAATTGGCAAAGGCATATAGAATCCATGTGGTTTAACTTTAGACTTAGCCTTTTTGCAAGTTATGCATCTTGAGTAAATTCTTTCGACATCCCTTTTCATATGTGGCCAGAAGAAATGCTCCTTTAAAGTATCTAAAGTCTTAACAACTCCAAAAATGTCCCATTAAACCTCCTCCATGTGATTCAATGACTAGAAATTCAAGCAAACTACATTGAGGAATGCATAGTTTATTTTCCCGAAACAAGAATCCATCATGCTTGTAGAATTTATCGAAAACACCTTTATCACATTCAGTAGACACATTACCAAAATCAAGATCATTTGTATATAACTCTTTAATAACTTAGCATTAAGAGTAGAGATTAAAGTATATCTACGTGATAAAGCATCAGTCAAAATATTTTCTTTACCTTGCTTATACTTAATCACATAAGGAAACATCTCAATAAACTCCACCCATTTAGCAAGTCGCCTATTAAGCTTGAGTTGTCCTTTTAAATGTTTTAAGGACTCATGATCAATATGAATCACAAACTCTTTAGGCCATAAATAATGTTGACAAGTTTGTAATGCTCGAACCAATGCATACAATTCCTTATCATATGTAGAATATTTCAGTGAGGCACCACTCAACTTTTCACTAAAATATGCAATTGGTTTCTTATCTTGCATAAGAATAGCTCCAATGCCTATTCTAGAAGCATCATATTCAATCTCAAACACTTTAGAAAAAGCCAGGTAGTGTAAGAATAGGAGCTGAAACAAGTTTTTCTTTTAGCATGTTAAATGATAATTCTTGGTCTTTTTCCCACTTAAAACCAACTGATTTCTTAATAACTTCAGTTATAGTGCTGCAATAGAATTGAAATTTGGAACAAATCTCCTATAGAAGGACGCCAAACCATGAAAGCTTCTTACCTCGCTTGCATTTTTTGGTCTTAGCCATTCTTTAATAGCTTTAACCTTATCTTCATCGACATGAAGTCCATCAAAAGAAACCACATAACCTAGAAATGTAACTTTATCCAAACAGAAAGTACACTTCTTAAGATTAGCAAACAAGCTTTCCTTTCTTAGAATGCATAACACATGTTTCAAATGGCCTAAATGATCCTTTAGGGTTTTGCTGTAAACCAAAATATCATCAAAATAGACCACAACAAATTTGTTTATGCAATCCCTCAAAACATGATTCATCAATCTCATAAAAGTACTTGATGCATTAGTTAGTCCAAAAGGCATCACTAACCATTCATAAAGTCAGTGTTTTGTTTTGAAGGCTGTTTTCCATTCATATCCTTCTTTCATTCTAATCTGATGATATCTACTTTTAAGATCTATTTTCGAAAAACAAGTAGCGCCACTCAATTCATCAAGCATATCATCAAGTTTGGGGATAGAAAATCGATACTTTACGGTTATCTTGTTGATGGCTCGACAATCTACACACATTCTCCAAGTGCTATCTTTCTTTGGTACTAGAAGAACAGGTACAACACATGGGCTCATGCTTTCTCTTACATGTCCTTTTGCCAAGAGTTCCTCCACTTGCCTTTGAAGTTCCTTAGTCTCCTCGGGATTACTTCGATAGGCCGGTTTGTTGGGAAGTGGGGCTCCAGGAACTAGGTCAATTTGATGTTCAATTCCCTTCATTGGAGGTAATTCGCTTGGTAGTTCTTCAGGGAATACATCTTCAAATTCATGTGAGAGAGAAATAACACAACTAGGAGTAGAATTTTCTATGTCAGCAATAGAGAAGTAAGCCTCCCTATACATGAGTAAGATCATAGGCTTATGATTTACAAGTGCACTCTTTATCTCTCTTTGTTTTACATAGAAACTCTCCTTTCTATCTCTTAATTCTGTTACATTAGAATCAGAAACTTCTCTCTTCTCTTTTCTTGTTCTACCATTTTGAATTTTCGCAACTTGTCACCCTGTAGAGGCTAAAGTTGTAGGCTGCTGGTTAATGTCCAATCTAGTCGGCACTTGTTCAACCTTGTTTCCCTTGTTTGTCAATTGAAGTGGATTGCCTTTAGGGGCTGTTGTAGAGGTTTTGGTGCTGCTAGAGTTGGGTAAAGCCCTTGTTGCATTTTTGGACTTCTTCTCAGCTTTAGAATCATTTTTTTTTTGTCACAAGAAAACATGAAAAAGAATAGTAACTTGGTGAAAAAGGAATCAGGTGGGTTGGAATAACTAGGTCTGGAAAGGAAATCAGCCACAACATTAGATTTACCTTTGATGTGTTTGACCTCGAATGAATACTGCGCAAACCATGTTGACCACCTGAGCAGTTGAGGATGAGGGACTTGCTTCTGCTTGAACTGCAACATTTTGGGAAATGAACTCATATTTGTTTCCACCAAAAACTTTGATCCGATGAGATAGAAACTGAACTTCTTTATTCCATATTTGACTGCGAGGATTTCTTTGAAAGTGGAGTGGTAATGAATTTCTGCTATCTTGAATCTTCCACTTGCAAATCCACAAAGATGTCGGGTGCCATCAATTTCTTCAAGTAGCACTGCACTCCAATATTTGTCACTTGCATCAGTCTGAAGTATTTTTTGGCCATTTGTGGGGAGATGCAATTTCTGAATTTTAGACACTTGTTCTTTCAGTGCAGCTACAACTTGAGTCTATAATGATGTCCAGGGAGATGGATTCTTCTTGAGCATCTTGGTGAGTGGATGTATATGCTCAGAGGCTCTTGGCAGGAAATCTCAAACATAATTAACAATACTAAGGAACTGTTGGACTTGTTTCTGAGAAAGATTGGACTCAGGAAACTTCTGTAACTCGTCGGAAATATGATTTCCAGGAGTGTATGTACCTGCAGTGAAATGCATTCCTAGGAAAGTAATTTCCTGTTTAGCCAAGATCATTTTCTTTTCAGAAAGCATTACGCCATAATCTTTAACAATTTGAGCAAATTGGCATAAAAGGTTTATATGAATATCCTTAGTAGAACTGAAAAGTAGGATATCATCAATATAAACCAGTGCAGTGTGTAAGAGTGGTTCAAAAATCTTGACCATGGCTTTTTGAAATAAGGATGGTGCGGGTTTTAATCCAAAAGGCATTACTTTCCACTGGAAATGCTGGATAGGAATACAAAAACCTGTTTTAGGACGTTCATCAGGATGAATGCCTAATTGCCAAAAACCAGATTTCAAATCAAATTTGGAAAACCATTTTGCACCGGAAAGTTGTGACAACAGTGTGTGTTTGTGTGGTAAGGGAAACTTATCATCTTGTAAAAAGTGATTGAGAGGCTGATAATTAATTACCAGTCTCATTTTTCCCGTTTGTCAACATAGAATGCTTCACAAGACCACTAATAATCGGTAGGTTCAATGAGATTAGAATGAAGAAGGTCAAGGCATTCTTTTGTGGCTAACTGAAGATGATCAGGGTTCGTGCCAGAGTGACTGGCTTTGGTAGGGTTGATATCCTCATTTTTCTTGAAAGGGAGTTTTATGAAGAATTGAGGATTCTGCCAAAGTGGATGAGAACATTTAGTAAGAAACTCTGTGTGAGATTCAGCACAAGATTGGGAGATAAGAAGTTTTTGAATCTCGGTAACAGGATTGGGAGTGATTTGGTAAAGTCTTGGAATGGTACCATATTCTCTAAACTATTTTCTAAAACGAATACCATTAGGAAGAATCTGAAACTTGTGAAGTTTACTGTAAATGTCAAAACCAACAAGAAGATCTTTGTCAGTTTCAGCACAGCCAACAAGATGTAAACGAACTTCACATTTGGGAAAGAACTGGATGGTAATGGGTTTCTTAGTGATTAGAGAAGTGTAGAATGTTTTACCATCAACAGTGATGAATTCTTTCTGATGTTCGATCCAATGTTCAGGAGGTAGGACAGATGGATTTATCATGGATACTGCAGCTCCTGTGTCAAAAAAGGCTATAGTAGGAATGAGTTTATCATATTTGGAGGTTCGGATTTGAACAGGGGCTTGAGGATGTGTTTTTTGGGTCTGAATAGTAAGGATTGGAACAGAGGGTTTTTTCGGTGATTTTTCTGAAAGTATTGGGTCTGGTTCCGGGGGAACTGGTTTTGCTATATGGTAAGACAAAGGGATTTCGTCTTCTTCAATGGCGAAGAGGGTGTCTTCAATCAGTTCATCTTGTTCAGAGAAAAGGGACTCAAGGTCATCATCATAGATAGGGCTAACCTGTTCGATTTGTGAGATGAGGTTTTGCCTTTTCTTCTTTTGAGGACATTGTGACCCTTTTGTTTGCAGACATAGCAGTAGTCTGACTTGCTTCTGGGACTTCTAGAGGACTTGTGTTTCCTTCTGAAGTACCTCCATTTTTTCTTTGAAGATCGTCTGTCTGTTGTATGAATTCTGGAGAACTTCTTTCTTCTGGATGATTTCTTGCAAGAGGACTTGTTGCAGTATGATTTGATGATTAAGTCTGAACGTTTGCATACTTGGTCAACTTCTTTATCACCATTGAGATATTGCTTGATTACTCGTCTGATTTGTCCTGGAGTCATACCAAGGATGGATTGGTATTTTTGTCTGATGTATTGAGGGATTGAGCTGAGGAAATCTTGCTTTAGACTAACATCTGCACCAAGAAGATAGAATAATTGAGTCATGCGTTGCAAATGTTTATCTAAATCAGATCTTTGAAAAGAGTAACATTTCATTTGGAAAAACTCTTTTCTTTTTAATTCTAAATCAGAATCAGGTTCATCAAGAAAACAGTAATAAAGTAATGAAGCAGCTTGAGGAGTTTAAGAATTGAGTTCTCTCAACATAATTGAGAGTAGTAAACCAGTGCTTCAATGTGCCAGTGAATCTGGAGGTGAACTCAGTGAGAATGTTTTCTACTGTGATGCCAGCTAATTCTCTGGTTGTCATCCACGCATGGAATTCTTGTAGTCTGACTGCCCATTTTGTTGGAGGGATATCATCGAGCTGAAATGTGAATGTGCCTGAAGTAGTCAGTTTCTTGAAAGTTTGAGATGACTCAGGCTCATCGACAATAGGTGTGGCTTCAGATGTATCTCCTGTATCTTCTTCTTCACGAGTCATGTTGATTTGTGGGATTTCTTGTTCAAATTCATCAGAGAAGGATTGCGTAGAAGAGTCTGAGACTGAAGAGGAGTCTGTGTCGGACGGTCTGAGCTGTAACCGCTTCTTGAAGCATAGGAGTCAGAGGATTCTGAATCATAGCTTGCTTTTGAACTTCCGAGGAGGAGGAGCAGGCTTTTGTTGTTGTTTCTGGGCTTGTTTTTCTTTCAACCATTGAGCAGCGTTGAAAGTGCTTGGAGAAGGTTTGGACATTTCGTATCCCATGGTTCCAAATGCAGAGTATTGTGTTTTGGATGGTGGCTGGAAGGGATTTGTGAAAGGTGGAAAGAAGCTAGAAGAGACTTGAGGGGCAGTAGTAACTGGTGGAGGAGAAGAGTAAGGAGTAGACTCAACCTGTGCTTTGAGATAAGCAATATATCCTTCAAGGTCTGCTACTTCTTTCTGCTTTTGTCGAATGACTTCAGCAGGATTAACACCAGGCATAGGTAGATCGTTAGGGATCTGCTTCAATCTTTTCTCCATATTGACGATCAACCTTTTGGTGGCTTCCAGGTCTTTTACTTGGGAATCAACTTTAGTTTCAACAGTAACAAGACGGGAATTTACCTGGGTAACTTCTGATCAATTTGGGTCAGAAGCTTGTTCTGAGCAACAGTGTTTTCCGATTGCCAGTTCAGAACGGTTTCAACTGGATTAGTGGATGCAGTATGTCCCCTAGAAAGTATGGTTGAGGAAGAGTTCTGGATTTTATGAGAGTGTCGGGCATTGTCTTTGGTAAAAGGTGAGGTTTGAGGAAAGATAGGGTTGAGAGGAGGAAATTCAGCTGGTTGAAACATACAGATAGCTGGGATAGGAGTTGGTGGTGCAAGTGGCTTGTAAAATGGATTAATGGGTTGACAAGTAAGAGGTACCGATTTTTCTTTGGCAAGGATTTTGAGGCATTTTTGGTAATAAGGGTGAAGTGGTGGTTTTGGTTTAGGAGGTAACCATGTGCATGGGATTTCTGCAATAGAGGAATCATACCTGCTCCGAGTCTGAATGACTTGAGATCCTTGTTGGTAATCTGGATCTATGTCAGGTGTCTTAGTGGAACACGGAGAAGGAATTGATTTCTTCTTCCTTCTTCTGCGGTTGGAATATTCGCAAGTGCAGTCTTCTGGATCAAGACCACATTCAAAGCAGCAGTTTTGGCAAGATTGACAGGAAGTGCAACCACCCCAATAGCAATGATTGGAGAATGGATCTGTCTCGAAGACGACTGGTTGTGCATCCAGAAGACTTTCCCCGTCAATGGAAGCAATATGGTTATACTCATCTTCACTTTGGAGCTGTTCGTATAGCTCTCACCCTCCATGGCAGAAAGGGTTTACCTATGGTTGCCCGAGTTGCCCTCTTGGATACCCTCTTTTTAGCATATTAGCATGCTTGTATCGCCACAGTTGAAGCAACACTGAATGATGGCACGGTATTCATCACCATGTACCTCAACTTCAATATGTCTCTGGTAGATCCACATCTGCTCAATGCTCTCAAGGTACAAGTCCAGATTGCAGGAGCCTCTCAGGTACATGATGCTCTCACTGCAACTTTACACTATCAAATGATCTACTGAGTCCAAAATCATGCCATAGATCTCTCCCTTCTTGGTGGAGAAGATGCTCTTCTTATCAAGGTAGATGATAAACAGTCAGCTGTTTGCACCCATGTCCCAAGACAGATTCTCAAATCTGAACTTCTCAGTCTCCTTCCTGACGCCTGGGTTACAGAATATGAAAAGGTCCATGAAGCTGCAAATTAGCCTCTTGAATCTTCATCCTCTCAGATCTCTCAGAATTCTGATGGCTCTGTTTCCGTCAGATTTGATCATAAGCATCTCCAGTCTATCAAGCAAACCTATCCGAGAATTGCTATGATTCGTCTTCCTGTCTCTGATCCTCCTCCAGATCATCAAGCAGATCTTGATCGGATTACAAAACTTGGCCCAGATCATTCTTTGGTCTCCCCCAGATTAGAGGTGGTTTAATAAAAAAAAAAAACCTCATACACATTTTCAACTCGATATGCAACAAATATGATTTTACCACTAACACTATCAAAAATGATACAAGTATCACATTTAAATTCAACTTCCATCCATTGTTACCGAATTGACTAATGCTAAGCAAGTCATGCTTCAAATCATGAATAAGAAATACTTGTTTCATGAGAAGAGAAGAACCCTTTTGCCAATATTACCTACACCAAGTATTCTTCCTTTCTTCTTGTCTCCAAAGGTACCAAAACCTTCATGTGTAGCTTGGAGCTACTTATAAGGGAGGCATTTTCCATCATGTATTGAGCAACTACTATAAAAAGACCAATTATTTAACAACTCATCATTTTTTAATCTTATTTCTTTTTTTAAGCTTTTTCAATTCACCATACATGTCAACAAGAGAATCACTAGGATCATCAACATCATCATTACAAAAACTAGAGGTAAATGGAGTGGGTTGTACCTTACCGTCCGTTGCCATGAAGCACACCTTTTCTCTTTCTTCGTTTTCGTCTTTACTTTCTTCATTGGCATGCTGATCCTAAGTACAAATAAGTCCTTTTCCTTTCTTGTTGAATTTTTTCTTTTTTTTCTTGGCTTCCCTCTTTTTTTCCCATAGCTTATGGACAATCTGCCATGAGATGTTCCGTACTCTTGCATTCATAATATTGTGGTCTAAACAATGATGAGGATTGACCTCCTTTCTTGAATGGTCTTTATCCCTTCTTGAGGAATCCTTTTTTTGTACAACTTTTTGAACTTCTTTACCACCATGGCCATTTCATCATCTTCTATATCCTCTTCTTCATCACTAAAGGACTTTTCTTGTTGACTTGAGTTGTCACTTGCTTTTAAGACAACCCCTTTTCTTCCTTTCTCTTCATCTTCTAAGTCATTCAACCTCTTTATCTTCATCTCATGAGTGAGTAGCGATCCAATGTGATGTGAGCAAGACTATGAACTGTCATGATGGGTTGGACGTGTCCAGTAAACAGCTAATTATACCAGTTGGACCTATGACCAGAGCTAGGGCTAAGGCACTTCAAGAGGCCTTGTTTGCGTATGTAAGCCAACATTTGAAGCGGATAGAGCTGGCCAAACCTATTGGAGGAGAGTTAGTCGGACCACAGCCCAACTTGGTCCATTTGTCTCATATACTTGGGCCGGATGATCTTGACACTTAAAGGCTATGGAGTGGGCTTAAGTCCAAGAGGGAGAGTGATGTAAGCCATGATGTCATAATATAGTATGAGATAAGCAATGACGTCATAGGGTAGTGTGATGTAAGCCATGATGTCATAGTATAGTATGAGGTAAGCAATGACATCATAGGGCAATGTGATGTAAGCAATGATGTCATGTTGTATTCTAGAGTCTTCCTAGGAGTTCTATATAAACTCCTAACTTGTAAGGTTGAAAGGGGAAGATTTTAGAGTCATTTTTAGAGAGGGGCTGCTGCCACCTTGAGAGGTTAGAATTCCTCTTGTTCTTGTTATTCAAAGAACTACTCTTCACTTATCAATTGAGTTTTTCGATTGTGGCGTGTAAGTGTTCTTTTTACTCATTAAATTCGATTATCGGGATTGCTTAGAACGAGTTTCTAAGAGGTGTCGTAGGGGATTTAATTATCTTGTATGTTTTGTCATAAACTTGATTTCGAAAGTCATAGACTTTCTTGTTACAACTACCGAAAATACATCCTTTACATCTTCTCTTTCGCTGAAAGCGCATTATTTGGTATCGGGAGTCGTGGTGTGGAGGAGGATCCCTATTCTGCTCCATCAAAGTTCAAAGATCTTTCGAACAACCTCTTCAACAAAGCTTCTTCAAAGATTTCATCGATGGCATCTTCAAAAGGTGTGAATTTCAGCCTCGGTTTTCAATTCTTCTTATTAAGTATTTGTAATATTCGCTTTTGTTAGATTGTTATAAAAAAAAAGAGTACAATCAAATACATAAGCACATATATTTCGGACAAAAAAAAAGAAAAAAAAAGAGTTGTCCGAGAAAAAAAAAGGAGTGAGTCACGAACAAAAGTCGATGCAAAAAAAAATTTATTTATACTTCTTGTTGGACCATTTTGAATTACTTGTGATAAGCAGTTTCAAGATTCTTTTGTATTGCAATTGTTAGCTTGTTGTATTCTTGTTTGGAATTTCAAAGATTGTAAGTTATTGTTAGTGTATTGGTTGTTGTTTGTAACTTGGATGATTGTAAGCAATTGTTGTTGGGATCGGTTATTGCTTGTAACTTGGGCTACAATCGGGTTTGCTTGATTTGTTGAATTGTGGTTCTAAACTGTAACTTGAATTTAAGAGGAGTTTGAGTGATAAAAGGCAAGAGTGTGTGAGATTATTTGAGGGTGTCATTGCCGTGACATAAACACGAGGGGAGTGACGACACTCGAGTGAAACATGTAAGGGAGTGTGTGAGGTTGTCTATCACTAACTTTCTGTTTTGCAGTACAATATTACTTCACAATGTCACGGGGAGGTAGCACGAGGAGCACCAAGGGGAGATGCAAATATCGCTTTCACCTTGAGAGCCATGCAGCAACAATTTGAGAGGTTCAACCAAGCCTTTGTTGAAATTAGGGAACAAATAGATGAGATTAGGCAAGAAAAGCGTATTGAACCTCGGGGGCGACGTGCGGGAGTACGACAACGAAAGCAACCACCACCTCGTCGACCTCCACCTCGATATGAACCGAGAGGATGATGAATTTGAGGAGGAGGAAGAGTTTGAGACACTGCAGACCTAGGAGATTTCAAAGAGAAATGCCATTTAATAGAAGAGACGGAGACCTCAAATCAATTAAAATGCAGATTCCCGCATTCAAGGGAAGGAACGATGCGAGATGCCTACTTGGAGTGGGAAAGGAAGGTGGACTTGATTTTTGAGTGCCACAACTTTTCCGAGGATAAGAAGGTAAAACTCGCATGTTGTTGAGTTTACTGATTATGCACTAATATGGTGGGATCAAATGGTGACATCTAGAAGGAGAAATGGAGAGATGCCGATTGCTACTTGGGAAGCTATGAAGGCATGTATGAGAAAGCGTTTTGTGCCTTCTTACTACTATAGAGAGATGCATCGAAACTTCAGCGACTCACTCAAGGGACTAAATCCGTGGAAGACTACCACAAGGAGATGGAGGTGGCTATGATTCGAGCCAACATAGAGGAAGAACCCGGAGGCTACCATGGCGGATTTTTGAGTGGGCTCAACGGGAAATAGCTAATGTTGTGGAGTTGCAACACTACCTAGAGATTGAGGACATGGTGAACATGGCCATGAAGGTGGAGAGACAGACTAAAAGCTAGAGTCGGCAGCAAGGAACGGAGCAAATTCTAGCTATGCATGGAACTCTAGGTGGCCTAAAAAGGAGGACAAGTCTAAGGATAAGGGATTGGACTTCAAGGAAGCACCTAAGAAGCCAATTGGGGGATCCGAAATGAAAGGTACCTCCAACACCCAAGTTACCTCTAGTAAGCATTCATCTATCAAATGTTTTAAATGCTTGGATACTGGTCATATTGCATCTCAATGTCCTAATAGAAAGGTTATGATTATGAGGGACAATGGAGTGATTGATTCGAAGATAGCAATAGTGAATCGAATTTGTTCTTGAAAATAACTTTGATGATGATAATTGCTTTGAGAGGGCTGTTATAGGTGAAACACTAGTTGTCGGGGAGAGTATTGAGTACTAGAGCAACGAAGAGATTGTAGATCAAAGAGAAAATCTTTTTCATACAAGGTGTTTGGTGGGAGGAAAAAGTGTGCAATTTAATCATTGATGGGGGAGTTGTACCAATGCGACTAGTACCACCATGGTAGACAAATTGGGGTGACTTGCATGAGACATCCGGAACCTTATAAACTACGAGTGGTTTAATGATAGTGTGGATGTAAAGGTAACTAAACAAGTATTAGTGACCTTCTCAATTGGTAGATATGAGGATGAGGTGTTGTGTGATGTGGTTCCCATGGAGGTCTGGTCATATACTACTTGGGAGACCTTGGCGGTTTGATAGGAGAGTAGCACATTGCGGGTATACCAATAGGTACTCCTTCAAGTTTAAAGGTAGGAATTTCACTCTTATACCTCTATCACCTACGTGAACTATACTTGGACCAGTCAAAGGTAAGTAAAGGTGAGGAGATTCGATCGAGTGAACGTAAAAAAAATTAAAGAGGGAAAAAGAGGCCAAAAAGAAAATTGAAAGTGGCCCAAATGTAAGTGATTGCATTGAAAAGAAAGAAAGAAAAGTGAACTTGTATGCGAGGGGAAAAAGACATGAGAAGAGCAATTGGGGAGAAGAGAGCACTAGTCATAGTAAGATATAGAGAGTGTTTAGTTTCGACACTAACCCTCTTGATTCTTTGCCTAGCGTATTTTCATCTCTTTTGCGGGATTATGCGGATGTCTTTTACGAGGAGATGCCCTCGGGATCGCCACCCTTGAGAGGCATAGAGCACCGAGATAGACTTTGTTCTGGAGCACAGATACCTAATCGCCCGACTTACCGAAGTAATCACGAGGAAACAAAGGAGCTTGAAGCAAGTGGATGAGCTATTGGAGAAAGGGCATGTGAGAGAAAGCTTGAGTCCTTGTGCCGTACTGTGTTGTTGGTGCCAAAAGAAGGATGGAACGTGGAGGATGTGTGTGGATTGTAGAGCCGTGAATAAAATCATCAGTAAAAGTATCGCCATCCTATCCCTAGGCTAGATGATATGCTTGATGAACTGCATTGTGCATGTATTTTTACCAAAATTGATTTGAAAAGTGGATACCACCAAATTAGAATGAAACCAGGGGATGAATGGAAAACTGCTTTCAAAACTAAGCATGGGTTGTATGAGTGGTTAGTTATGCCATTTGGATTGACAAATGCACCCGACGACTTTTATGAGATTGATGAATCATGTCTTGCGTGCATTTCTTGGGAAGTTTGTGGTTGTTTACTTTGATGATATCTTGGTATATAGCACTAATCTGGATATGCATGTCATGCATGTGAGGTGTGTCTTGGATGTACTTAGACAGGGAAAAACCGTATGCAAACCTTAAGAAGTGTACATTTTGCATTGATCGATTAGTATTTTTGGGGTTTATAATCGGTTCTCGGGGAGTTGAGGTTGATAGTGAGAAGGTGAAGGCTATCCGAGATTGGCCAACTCCTAAGAATGTGAGTGAGGTGAGGAGTTTTCATGGACTTGCTAGTTTCTATAGGAGGTTTGTGAAGGACTTTTTCTACTATTGCTGCTCCTTTGACTGAGGCAATTAAGAAGGACAAAGGGGTTTACTTGGGGTCGGGAACAAGAACATGCATTTACGTTGTTGAAAAAAAAATTATGTTACTGCTCCTATTCTATGTTTACTCGATTTTGAGAAAGCTTTTGAGGTTGAATGTGATGCTTACGGGATTGGTATAGGAGCTGTGCTTTTGCAGGAAAACAGACCAATTGCATACTTCAGTGAGAAGCTTAGTGGTGCACAACTCAATTATCCCACATATGATAAGGAGTTGTATGCAGTTGTGAGAGCATTGGAGGTGTGGCAACATTATCTTCAACCTAGAGAGTTTGTCATTCGGACTGATCATGAGTCTTTAAAGCATTTGAAGGGACAGGGCAAGTTGAGCAAGAGACATGCCACTTGGGTGGAGTTTCTGGAGACTTTTCCTTATGTATTGCAATACAAGCAAGGGAAGGAGAATGTGGTAGCTGATGCTTTATCTAGGAGGTATTCCTTGATTACTACTCTACATTCTAAGTTATTAGGATTTGAGCAACTTAAGGATATATATTCTTCTGATGTTGATTTTGCTATCTGTATATTCCCGCTTGTGAACATACTCGCATTCCGGGAAATTCTATAGGCATGATGGCTATCTATTTAAAGGTAGTCAATTGTGTGTGCCTAATTGTTCTATGCGTACTTTATTTGTGCATGAGGCTCATAGTGGTGGTTTGATGGGTCATTTTGGGGTTGCTAAAACTTTGGCTATTTTGCAAGAACATTTTTATTGGCCAGGTATGCGCAAGGATGTTGAACGTGTGTGTGCCAAGTGTATTGCATGTAGACAAGCAAAATCCACTGTCAAACCTCATGGTTTGTATACCCCTTTACCTGTGCCTACTGAGCCGTGGACTGATATCTCTATGGACTTTGTTTTGGGTTTGCCTAAGACTAAAAAGGGATGTGATAGCATCTTCGTTGTTGTTGATAGGTTTAGTAAGATGGCGCATTTCATTGCATGCCATAAGACTGATGATGCTGTGCAAGTGGCTGATTTATTTTTCAAAGATGTTGTTAGATTGCACAGTCTTCCTAGGTCTATTGTTTCTGATAGAGATGCTAAATTTCTAAGCCATTTTTGGCGTGTGTTGTGGGGGCAAATTGGGTACCAAAGCTGCTTTATTCTACTACATGTCACCCTACGGGATCGATGGTCAAACCGAGGGTTGTCAATAGGACTTTGGGTACCTTACTACGTGCTGTCGTTGGTAAGAATCTTAAAAATTGGGGTGAATGTTTACCATTTATTGAGTTTGCATATAACCGGAGTGTGCATTCCTCCACAGGTTATTCACCATTTGAACTTGTATATGGCTTTAATCCTTTAACTGTTTTGGATTTGGTGCCTTTACCTTTGCATGAGTTGTCTAATACTGAGACTGGTAAGAGCAAGGCCGAGATGGTACGAGTCCTACACGAGAAGGCAAGACAAAGCATATTGAACGGGAAGAATAAGGTCTATGCCAAACAAGCCAATAAAGGGGCGAAAATTGGTGACTTTTGAACCCGGTGATTGGGTTTGGGTACACTTAAGGAAGGAAAGATTTCCCGCCCTGAGAGGAAGTCCAAATTAGCTCCTAGAGGAGATGGTCCATTTCAAGTCTTTGGAGCGAATCAATAACAATGCCTACAAGCTTGATCTGCTCGGTGAGTATAGTGTTTTCGCAACCTTTAATGTTGCTTTGATCTTTCTCCTTTTGATATGGATTCGATTCGAGGGACGAATCTTCGTGAGAGGAGGGAGGGTCGATGTGAGCAAGACTATGAAGCTGTCATGATGGGTTGGGCGTGTCCGATGAAATGCACTAATTATACCAGTTGGACCTATGACCAGAGCTAGGGCTAAGGCACTTCAAGAGGCCTTGTTTGCGTATGTAAGCCAACATTTGAAGCGGATAGAGCTGGCCAAACCTATTGGAGGAGAGTTAGTCGGACCACAGCCCAACTTGGTCCATTTGTCTCATATACTTAGGGTCGGGATGATCTTGACACTTAAAGGCTATGGAGTGGGCTTAAGTCCAAGAGGGAGAGTGATGTAAGCAATGACATCATAATAGAGTGTAATGTAAGCCATGATGTCATAATATAGTATGAGATAAGCAATGACGTCATAGGGTAGTGTGATGTAAGCCATGATGTCATAGTATAGTATGAGGTAAGCAATGACATCATAGGGCAATGTGATGTAAGCAATGATGTCATGTTGTATTCTAGAGTCTTCCTAGGAGTTCTATATAAACTCCTAACTTGTAAGGTTGAAAGGGGAAGATTTTAGAGTCATTTTTAGAGAGGGGCTGCTGCCACCTTGAGAGGTTAGAATTCCTCTTGTTCTTGTTATTCAAAGAACTACTCTTCACTTATCAATTGAGTTTTTCGATTGTGGCGTGTAAGTGTTCTTTTTACTCATTAAATTCTGATTATCGGGATTGCTTAGAACGAGTTTCTAAGAGGTGTCGTAGGGATTTAATTATCTTGTATGTTTTGTCATAAACTTGATTTCAGAAAGTCATAGACTTTCTTGTTACAACACCGAAAATACATCCTTTACATCTTCTCTTCCGCGGAAAGCGCATTACAATGAACTCTACAAGAGGAATAGTCTTCAAATCTTTAGATTCTTCAATTGCTAATGTCTTAGGTTGCCACGATTTGGATAGTGCATCCAAGATCTTTTATTTTTCTCTCCAATGGATTAGTTTTTTCCATAGAACTTCAATCCATTTGAGATATTTGTGAATCTTGAAAACATGTCACTAATATTCTCCCATTGCTTTATTGTGATCAATTCATAATCTCTAACAAGCATGGCAAGTTTGGATTCCTTCACTTGATTTCCTTCATGAGTCACTTGAAGAAGCTTCCACATACCATAGGCGGAGTTGCATACACTCACACAATTGTATTCATTAACATCCAATGCACAACTAAGGATATTCATAGCTTAATTCAAAGTCATATCTTTGAATCACTTTCATCAAACTCTTCAATACTCTTTGGTTCTCTTGTGATTCTATTAGCTCCCAACTGCATAGAACATATGAGCCTTTCTCAATAATATTCCACAAATCAAAGTTAATAATGAAAATATAAATCTTAATTCTACATTATCAAAAGATGTAATTTGTTCTATCAAAAAGTAGAGATTTTGTAGAAAATCCTTCCGAATAAGAGATGGTGCGAGTGAGACTATGGACTGCCATGATGAGTTGAACATGTCCAATAAAGAGCTAACTATACCAGTTAGACCTATAACCAGAATAAGGGCTATGGCGCTTCAAGAGGCCTTGTTTACGTATGTAAGCCAACATTTAAAGAGGATGGAGTTAGCCAAACCTATTGGACAAGAGTTAGTTGGGCCACAACCCAACTTTGTCCATTTGTCTCAAATACTTGAGCCGTATGATCTTGACACTTGAAGGCTATGGAGTGGGTTTAAATCCAAGAGGGAGTAATATTTAAATTTGGGCTGCATATTATTTATTTTGGACATATTATTCATGTTGGACTTGCACATAAATATGATATGATGTAAGCAATGGCATCATAATAGATTGTAACGTAAGCTATGACGTCATAGTATAGTATGAGGTAAGCAATGATGTCATAGGGCAGTGTGATATAAGCCATGATGTCATAGTATTGTATGAGGTAACCAATGACATCATAAGGCAATGTGATGTAAGCAATGATGTCACGTTATATTCTAGAGTCTTCATGGGAGTTCTATATAAACTCTTAGATTGTAAGGTTGAGGGGAAGATTTTGGTGTCATTTTTAGAAAGGGGCTACCGCCATCTTGAGAGGTTAGAATTCCTCTTGTTCTTATTACTCAAAAAACTACGCTTCACTTATCAATTGAGATTTTCTGATTGTGGCGTGTAAGTGTTCTTCCTGCTTATTAAATTCTGATTATCGGGATTATTTAGAACAAATTTCTAAGAGGTGTCGTAGGGATTTAATTATCTTGTGTGTTTGGTTAAAAACTTGTTTTCAGAAAGTCATAGAATTTCTTGTTCGAAAATCAAAAATACATCATTTACATTTTCTTTTCTACGGAGAGCACATTATTTGGTATTAGAGTCGTGGTGTGGAGAAGGATTCCTATTCTGCTCCATCAAAAAAAAAAAAATTCAAGGACCTTCCAAACAGCCTCATCAAGCGGCCTCTTCAAGGACTTACCGACGGCATTTTTAAGAGGCGTGAATCTCAGCCTAGGATTTCAATTCTTATTAACTATTTGTAATATTTGCTTTAGTTAGATTGTTATATATATACAAAAAAAAAACAGTACAATCAAATACATATACACATATATTTCAGACAAGAAAAAGGAAGAAAAGAGAAAGGAGAAAAAAAAAGAAGAGTACAAAACCAGTGCAAAATTTTTTTGTTGGCTCATTTTGAATTAGTTGTGACAAGCAGCTTCAAAATTTTTTTAGATGTTCCAATTGTTAGCTTGTTGTGTTCTTGTTTGGAGCTTCTGAGATTGCCATTACATAAACAAGAGGGGAGCGACAACATTCGAGTGAAACACGTGAGGGAGTGTGTGAGGTTATTTTATCACTAACTCTATTTTGCAGGTGCTATATTACTTCACAATATCACATGGTGGTAGTACCGAGGAGCACCAAGGGGGAGATGCAAACATCGTTTTCACCTTGAGAGCCATGCAACAACAATTTGAGAGGTTCAACCAAGCCTTTGCTAAAATTAGGGAACAGATAGATGAGATCAGGCAAGAAAGGTGTACGGAACCTCAGGGGAGATGTGCAGGAGTACAGCAACAACAACTGCCATCTCGGTTTGAACCACAGGAGGATGAGGAGTTTGAGGCACACAGACCCAGGAGAGTTCAAAGAGAAATGCCATTTAATGAAAGAGACGGAAGCTATGAAGGCATGTATGAGAAAGCGTTTTGTGCCTTCTTACTACTATAGGGAGATGCATCAGAAACTTCAACGACTTACTCAAGGGTCTAAATCTGTGGAAGACTACCACAAGGAGATGGAGGTGGCTATGATCCTAGCCAACATAGAGGAAATACCGGAGGCTACCATGGCCAGATTTTTTAGTAGACTCAACAGGAAAATAGCTAATGTTGTGGAGTTGCAACACTACCTAGAGATTGAGGACATGGTGAACATGGCCATGAAGGTGGAGAGACAGCTAAAAGCTAGGCTGGCAGCAAGGAGCGGAGCAAATTTGATGAGAATCAAGAGGCGCCAAACTTAGGTGATCAAGATCCATTGAAGATGTCCACTAGTCCAATAACAAATGAGTTTTTCAAGGCTATAGTTTGTACGAGATGGATCAACAATCATTAATTTAATACAAGAAAGCTGTCCAACTACTTTGGAGTCCATTGGGCAGCCAAATTGATGTCCAAGATAGCAAATTGATGGGCTAAAAAAATTCAGCCTAAGGCTTGGACGAAATTTCCTAAATTTTAGGAGTCTTTTAATTAGTTTTTAAGTTTGTTTGGGCTAAGAACTTTTAATTATTGAAGCCCAAATCTATCTTTGTATTTTAGTCCTTAGTTGGATTTAATTAGCTGCAAATCCAAGCCCATTAAGGACTTGTGTTTCAGCCACCAACTCTAAATCCAAAAGCAATTAGGTTAGGGTTTTCAGATGTCTATTTATATAGGATCTTTTAGGAAAAAGAGGGAAGATGATACGAACCATAGGTATAGAAACCTAGAACCCAACAGCAAACTTCCACAAATGCCCAAGGATGTGTGAAAAAGGCTTCAAGAACCCTTAACCCGTTGGATATATGACCCAAGAACCAAAGGTATAAATAGAAACCCTAAACCCGTTATCAATAAAGATAAGAACTTAAGGTATAATTCAAATAAATGAACCCACAAGTTGAATAACTTGATAAGTTCAAGATGATGCGAACCCTAGGTATAGAAACCTAGAACCCAACAGCAAACTTCCACAAATACCCAAGGATGTGTGAAAAAGGCTTCAAGAACCCTTAACCCGTTGGATATATGACCCAAGAACCAAAGGTATAAACAGAAACCCTAAACCCGTTATCAATAAAGATAAGAACTTACGGTATAATTCAAATAAATGAACCCACAAGTTGAATAACTTGATAAGTTCAAGAAGTTCTTTCAAGAACCAAAGAGAGAAAGAATATATTCTCACAAAAATATTAATGACATCATGTTTTTTTTCCTTTTTCTAAAAAGATCCAATATAAATAGACATCTGAAAACCCTAACCTAATTGCTTTTGGATTTAGAGTTGGTGGCTGAAACACAAGTCCTTAATGGGCTTGGATTTGCAGCTAATTAAATCCAACTAAGGACTAAAATACAAAGATAGATTTGAGTTTCAATAATTAAAAGTTCTTAGCCCAAACAAACTTAAAAACTAATTAAAAGACTCCTAAAATTTAGGAAATTTCGTCCAAGCCTTAGGCTGAATTTTTTTAGCCCATCAATTTGCTATCTTGGACATCAATTTGGCTGCCCAATGGACTCCAAAGTAGTTGGACAGCTTTCTTGTATTAAATTAATGATTGTTGATCCATCTCGTACAAACTATAGCCTTGAAAAACTCATTTGTTATTGGACTAGTGGACATCTTCAATGGATTTTGATCACTTAAGTTTGGCGCCTCTTGATTCTCATCAGTAAAAACCTGATTCCTATTCGTTTTTACTATATTTACTACTTTTCTTTCTACACATATTTATCACATGATCGTCATCAACTAATAAGGCATATGTAGAGATATTAGAATCATGAGAACTTCTATGATCAATCAAGCACTTTTGCAAATGATTCCTATAAACAAAAGAAACACCATTTAAGCAAGTAAAATCAAGATTCAGAAGACAAGTCACACGATAATAGCGAGCAGATAAGAACAATTTATCTTCTTTAAAGAAAAATTGAAAGCATGGACTACGAAAATAAGGAAAGAAGCTTATTGGTTGTTTTATGATTTTCATGCCGAGCTTCCCTTCTATAATCTTACTAGACGCTCCAAAATCCTGCACAAATGAATAAATACTAGGCAGAAAGTGAGTTAGTTTGTTAGAAAATAAGCTCAACTCCTCACTTGAAAGTGAGTTCATAAGTGGCTTTAGAATGAAAGCACTATCACACTCTCTTTCTTTCAAATTCACTCATGCTCTTTTCATCTCTCTTCTCTAGAATATTCAAACTCAACTTTTCTCTTATGCACTCTTTTTCCTTCCCCTCATAGTCACTCTCATTTTGCGGAAGCTCACACTCTCTACACTCTTTTCTTTCAAGATCATAGTCCCTCTTTTCTTTTGTTCTCTCCACATCCTCACTTTTTGTAACCAAAGTAGGAATAACTTCTTGTTTGCAATTATCCACTTCAGTAGCTTCACATTCAACTTCTTCATCCTTCTTTGGTGGTTCTTCAATAACTTCATTGTCCTTTTGAGGTTCAATAGTTTCCACCTTGCTTCCTTTTCCAAGTGTTTTAGAATCTTCACCCTCACTCTTGTTCTTCTTTCTTTGCTCTATTCTCTTTAAACATTCAAAATACTTGACTCCAAAATCCAACCTCATCACTTCCTTTAACTCACCCCATGACTTAATGGATTTTTCCCCCTTCTTCTTTCTAGATTCCTTATGCATATCCCACCATGCAATGGCAAAGTGAGTAAAAGATCCCACAACTAACCTTAGCTTTTCCTCCTCCGTCAAGTTGTAACATGTAAAGACTATATCCACACCCCTTTCCCATTCCAAGTAGGGCTTTGGTTCGAATTTCCCTTCAAAACAAGGTAAGTGCAACTTGAAATAGGTAGCATTACTCTTTCCCTTTCCATAAACCTCATAACCCTTCCATTCTTCTCTACCATTTCCATTCTTTCCTTCATGATGATTTTTCCTTCTGCCTCCACCATCATAAATCCCACTATATACTTAATATTCCTCATTCTTTCATCGTACCTTGAACCCTCATAACACTTCTCCTCATGTTCAACTCGTGTAGCTCTCCCTGCAACTCGTGGTACATTAGGAGCTACAATGGGATTTCTTCTTGGTTGGCCTCTCGGCATGCTCGCTAAGATTTGTTCGCGGCCATTCAATTGATTTTTAATGTCCTCCATTGCCGTGTGTAGCCTTCGAAATTCTTGTCGCATGGCCTGAATGAAAAAAAACTCTTGTACACTAGAAGAACTTTCCAAGTGTTCCTGGGAAGCCATCATGTATGCAGCAACATTAAAGATTAGTAGAAAATAGTCCTCACTTTCTCTCGTCTATCTCTCTTGATGCGAACCCTAAGTATGGCGCATCTTGATTCTTATCATCTCTATTTTAGGCTTTTTCTTGTAATGATCTAACACTCAGCCTTTTACCACTCAACAAACTCTCTTTTAGTTCTTTGAGAACTAATCAATCAAATCAAGTAGTCAAGTTTGTAGCAATTCAACAAACGAATAGTGCAGATCAAATTATGGAGGTCAAAGAAAGTGAAAGGAACTAAATTACAAGGAAGAAATCAGAATTTAGTCAATTAGAACTCCTACTTACTAAAAAGAATAGAAGAAATCAGAATAGGAATCAGCATTTTTTTGCTTTCCTAAAAGGAATTAGGAAGAAATCAGAATAGGAAATAGCCTTTTCTTTTTTTTTTTTTGCTTTCCTAAAAGGAATTAGGAAGAAATTAGAATAGGAAACAACCTTTTTTTGGCTTTCCTAAAAGAAATTAGGAAGGAATCAGAATATGTAACAACTTTTTTTTGCTTTCCTAAAAGGAATTAAAAAGAAATCAGAATAGGAAACAACCTTTTTTTTTGCTTTCCTAAAAAGAATTAGGAAACCCTAAGAGAATCTTTAGGAGTGGTGCCCAATCTTTTTGACTCTAGGAATCTTCCTTCCTTTTCTTCTCCAACTGACCTTCTTTCTGTGGTCTTCTTTTTCTGTTTTTTTTTGATGATTTTTTTCTTCTTTTTTTTTTTTGGACGATTTTTTTTTTGTAACTCACAAAGGGCACAACTTTGACACCAAGAACATAAACAAAAGAATAGAACTTTTGATAAGGTAGGCTGACTAGAGAGAGACACGGATAAGAACAAGATCAATAATGAAAATCAAAGAAAGAAAAATGAAAGATAGTAAAAACTTGATTCACAGCCTTTGCTCTGATACCAAGATGATGCGAACCCTAGGTATAAAAACCTAGAACCCAACAACAAACTTCTACAAACGCCCAATGATGTGTGAAAAAGGTTTCAAGAACCCTTAACCCGTTGGATATATAACCCAAGAACCAAAGGTATAAATAAAAACACTAAACCCGTTATCAATAAAGATAAGAACTTAAGGTATAATTTGAATGAATGAACGCCACAAGTTGAATAACTTGATAAGTTCAGGAAGTTCTTTCAAGAACCAACGAGAGAATGTATTCTCACAAAAAAAAAATATTCATGACATCATGTTCATCCCCTAAATTTCTAAAAAGATCCTATATAAATAGACATCTCAAAACCCTAACCTATTTGGTTTTGGATTTAGAGTTGGCTGAAACACAAGTCCTTAATGGGCTTGGATTTGCAGCTAATTAAATTCAACTAAGGACTAAAATACAAAAATAGATATGGGCTTCAATAATTAAAAGTTCTTAGTCCAAACAAACTTAAAAACTAATTAAAAGACTCCTAGAATTTAGGAAATTTCGTCCAAGCCTTGGGCTGAATTTTTGAGCCCATCAATTTGGCTGCCCAATGGACTCCAAAGTAGTTGGACAGCTTGCTTGTAGTAAATTAATGATTGTTGATCCATCTTGTACATAATATAGCCTTGAAAAATTCATTTGTTATTGGACTAGTGGACATCTTCAATGGATCTTGATCACCTAAGTTTGGCGCCTCTTGATTCTCATCAAAATTCTAGCTACGAATGGAACTCTAGATGGCCTAAAAAGGAGGCTAAAGATAAGGGAGTGAACTTCAAGGAAGCACCTAAGAAACCAATTGGGGGATCTGAAATGAAAGGTATCTCCAACACTCAAGTTACCTATAGTAAGCATTCATCTATCAAAAGTTTTAAATGCTTGGGTACTGGTCATATTGCATCTCAATGACCTGATAAAAAGGTTGTGATTATGAGGGACAATGGAGTGATTGATTCCGAGGATAGCAGTAGTGAATCTGAATTTGTTCTTAAAAATAACTTTGATGATGATAATTGCTTTGAGAGGGCTGTTATAGGTGAAACACTAGTATCAGGAGAGTATTGAGTACTAGAGCAACAGATAAGATTGTAGACCAAAGAGAAAATCTTTTTCATATAAGGTGTTTAGTGGGAGGAAAAGTGTGCAATTTGATCATTGATGGGGGGAGTTGTACCAATGCATCTAGTACCACCATGGTAGACAAATTGGGTCTGACTTGCATGAGACATCCAGAACCTTATAAACTACAGTGGTTTTATGGTAGTATGGATGTGAAGGTAACTAAACAAGTATTGGTGACCTTCTCAATTGGTAGATATGAGGATGAGGTATTGTGTGATGTGGTTTCCATGGAGGCTGGTCATATACTACTTGGGAGACCTTGGCAGTTTGATAGGAGAGTAGCACATGATGGGTATACCAATAGGTACTCCTTCAAGTTTAAGGGTAGGAATTTCATTCTTATATCTCTATCACCTCGTGAACTATACTTGGACCAGTCAAAAGTAAGTAAAGGCGAGGGGGATTCAGGCAGTGAACGTAACAAAATTAAAGAGGGAAAAGAGGCCAAAAAGAAAATTGAAAGTGGCCCAAATATGAGTGATTGCATTGAAAAGAAAGAAAAAAAGTGAACTTGTATGCGAGGGGAAAAGACATGAGAAGAGCAATTGGGGAGAAGAGAGCACTAGTCATAGTAAGATATAGAGAGTGTTTAGTTTCCGACACTAACCCTCTTGATTCTTTGCCTAGCGTGTTTTCATCTCTTTTGCAGGATTATGTGTATGTCTTTTTTGAGGAGATGCCCCCGGGACTGGAGCTCAAATACCTAATCGCCCAGCTTACCGGAGTAATCCTGAGGAAACAAAGGAGCTTCAGAAGCAAGTGGATGAGCTATTGGAGAAAGGGCATGTGAGAGAAAGCTTAAGTCCTTGTGATGTACCTGTGTTGTTGGTGCCAAAGAAGGATGGAACGTGGAGGATGTGTGTGGATTGTAGAGCCGTGAATAAAATCACTGTAAAGCGCCATCCTATCCCTAGGTTAGATGATATACTTGATGAACTGCATGGCGCATGTATTTTTATAAAAATTGATTTGAAAAGTGAATACCACCAAATTAGAATAAAACCAGGAGATGAATGGAAAACTGCTTTCAAACTAAGTATGGGTTGTATGAGTGGTTAGTTATGCCATTTGGTTTAACAAATGCGCCCAGCACTTTTATGAGATTGATGAATCATGTCTTGCGTGCATTTCTTGGCAAGTTTGTGGTTGTTTACTTTGATGACATCTTGGTATATAGCACTAATCTGGATATGCATGTCATGCATGTGAGGTGTGTCTTGGATGTACTTAGACAGGAAAAACTGTATGCAAACCTTAAGAAGTGTACATTTTGCATTGATCGATTAGTATTTTTGGGGTTTATAATCAGTTCTCAAGGAGTTAAGGTTGATAGTGAGAAGGTGAAGGCTATCCAGGATTGGCCAACTCCTAAGAGTGTGAGTAAGGTGAGGAGTTTTCATGGACTTGCTAGTTTCTACAGGAGATTTGTGAAGGACTTTTCTACTATTGCTGCTCATTTGACTGAGGTAATTAAGAAGGACAAAGGGTTTACTTGGGGTCGGGAACAAGAACATGCATTTACATTGTTGAAAGAAAAATTATGTTCTGCTCCTATTCTATGTTTACCTGATTTTGAGAAAGCTTTTGAGGTTAAATGTGATGCTTCTGGGATTGGTATAGGAGCTGTGCTTTTGCAAGAAAACAGACCAATTGCATACTTCAGTGAGAAGCTTAGTGGTGCACAACTCAACTCAATTATCCCACATATGAGAAGGAGTTGTATGCAGTTGTGAGAGCATTAGAGGTGTGGCAACATTATCTTTAACCTAGAGAGTTTGTCATTCAGACTGATCATGAGTCTTTAAAGCACTTGAAGGGATAGGGCAAGCTGAGCAAGAGACATGCCACTTGGGTGGAGTTTCTGAAGACCTTTCCCTATGTACTACAATACAAGCAAGGAAGGAGAACGTGGTAGCTGATACTTTATCTAGGAGGTATTCCTTGATTACTACTTTACATTCTAAGTTATTAGGATTTGAGCAGCTTAAGGATTTATATTCTTCTGATATTGATTTTGCTACTGTATATTCTGCTTGTGAACATACTGCATTCCAGAAATTCTATAGACATGATGGCTATTTGTTTAGAGGTAGTCAATTGTGTGTGCCTAATTGTTCTATGCGTACTTTATTTGTGCATGAAGCTCATAGTGGTGGTTTGATGGGTCATTTTGGGGTTGCTAAGACTTTGGCTATTTTGTAAGAACATTTTTATTGGCCAGGTATGCGTAAGGATGTTGAACGTGTGTGTGCCAAGTGTATTGCATGTAGACAGGCAAAATCCACTGTCAAACCTCATGGTTTGTATGCCCCTTTACCAGTGTCTACTGTGTCGTTGACTGATATCTCCATGGACTTTGTTTTGGGTTTGCCTAAGACTAAAAAGGGATATGATAGCATCTTCGTTGTTGTTGATAGGTTTAGTAAGATGGCGCATTTCATTGCATGCCATAAGACTGATGATGCTGTGCAAGTGGCTGATTTATTTTTTAAAGATGTTGTTAGATTGCACAGTCTTCCTAGGTCTATTATTTTTGATAGAGATGCTAAATTTCTAAGCCATTTTTGGCGTGTGTTGTGGGGAAAATTGGGTACCAAACTACTTTATTCTACTACATGTCACCCACAGACTGATGGTCAAATTGAGGTTGTCAATAGGACTTTGGGTACCTTGCGTGCTGTCGTTGGTAAGAATCTTAAAACTTGGGGTGAATGTTTACCATTTATTGAGTTTGCATATAACCGGAGTGTGCATTCCATCACAGGTTATTCACCGTTTGAACTTGTATATGGCTTTAATCCTTTAACTGTTTTGGATTTGGTGCCTTTACCTTTGCATATATTTTCTAATACAGACGGCAAGAGCAAGACTGAGATGGTACGAGTCCTACACGAGAAGGCAAGACAACATATTGAAAAGAAGAATAAGGTCTATGCCAAACAAGCCAATAAAGGGAGAAAAGATTTCCTGCCCAGAGGAAGTTCAAATTAGCTCCTAGGGGAGATGGTCCATTTCAAGTGCTGGAACGGATCAATAACAATGCCTACAAGCTTGCTCTGTCTGGTGAGTATGGTGTTTCTTCAACCTTTAATGTTGCTGACCTTTCTCCTTTTGATATGGATTCAGATTCGAGGACGAATCTTCGTGAGGAGGGAGGGACTGATACGAGCAAGACTATGAATTGCCATGATGGGTTGGACATGTCCAATAAACAGCTAATTATACCAATTGGACCTATGACCAGAGTTAGGGCTAAGGCACTTCAAGAGGCCTTGTTTGCGTATGTTGGCCAACAATTGAAGCAGATAGAGTTAGCTAAACCTATTGGAGGAGAGTTCGTTGGGCCACAGCCCAACTTAGTCCATTTGTCTCATATACTTAGGCCGGATGATCTTGACACTTGAAGGCTATGGAGCGGGCTTAAGTCCAAGAGGGAGAGTGATGTAAGCAATGACGTCATAGGGTAGTGTGATGTAAGCCATGATGTCATAGTATAGTATGAGGTAAGCAATGACGTCATAGGATAGTGTGATGTAAGCCATGATGTCATAGTATAGTATGAGGTAAGCAATGACATCATGGGACAATGTGATGTAAGTAATGATGTCATGTTGTATTCTAGAGTCTTCCTAGGAGTTCTAGAACTCCTAGCTTGTAAGGTTGAGAGGAGAAGATTTTGGAGTCATTTTTCGAGTGGGGCTGCTGCCACCTTGAGAGGTTAGAAGTCCTCTTGTTCTTATTACTCAAAGAACTACTCTTCACTTATCAATTGAGATTTTTGATTGTGGCGTGTAAGTGTTATTTTTGCTCATTAAATTTTGATTATGGGGATTGCTTAGAACAAGTTTCTAAGAGGTGTCGTAGGGATTTAATTATCTTGTGCGTTTGATCATAAACTTGTTTTCGAAAAGTCATAGACTTTCTTGTTCCAAAAACCGAAAATACATCCTTTACATCTTCTCTTCCACGAAAAGCGCATTATATAATTTACTAAATTCTGATTTCTTTCTGATAATTTAGTTTCTTTTACTCTCTTTGACTTCCATAATTTGGCATACATCATTCGGTTGTTGAATTGCTACAGACTTGACTACTTGATTTAAAACAGAGAGATACACGAGAGAAAGTGAGGACTATTTTCTACTAATCTTTAGAATTGCAGCGCTTCCAATGAACACTTGGAAAGTTCTTCTAGTGCACAAGAGTCTTTGTCGTGCAGGCCATGCAACAGGAATTTCGAAGGCTACACATGGCGATGGAGGATATTAAAGATCAATTGAATGGCCACGAGCAAATCTTAGCGAGCATGCCGATAGGCCAACCAAGAAGAAATCCCATTGTAGCTCCTAATGTACCACGAGTTGCAAGGAGAGCCGCACGAGCTATTGCAAGTTGCACTTACCTTGTTTTGAAGGGAAATTCGAACCAAAACCCTACTTGGAATGGGACAGGAGTGTGGATTTAGTCTTTACATGTTACAACTTGACGGAGGAGTAGAGCTACTATACCACTTGCAAAGAAAAGCAAGGTGGAAACTTTTGAACCTCAAAAGGACAATGAAGTTATTGAAGAACCATCAAAGAAGGATGAAGAAGTTGAATGTGAAGCTAATGAAGTGAATAATTGCAAACAAGAAGTTTGTCCTACTTTGGTTAAGAAAAGTGAGGATGTTGAGAGAACAAAGGAAAAAAGGGACTATGAGCTTGAAAGAAGAGAGTGTAGAGAGTATGAACTTCAACAAAATGAAAGTGACTACGAGAGAAAAGAAAGAGTGCACAAGAAAAAATTTGAACTTGAAGATTCTTGAGAAGAGAGATGAAAAGAGCATGAGCAAATTTGAAAAAGAAAAAGAGTGTAATAATGCTTTCATTCTAAAGCCACCAATGAACTCACTTTCAAGTGAGGAGTCGAGTTTATTTTCTAACTAACTAACTCATTTTTTGCCTAATGTTTATTCAATTGTGCAGGATTTTGGAGCTTCAAGTAAGATGATAGAAGGGAAGCTTGGCATGAAAATCATAAAAAAAACCAATAAGCTTCTTTCCTTATTTTCGTAGTCCATGCTTTGAATTTTTCTTTAAGGAGAATAAATTGTTCTTAACTACTTGCTATTATCTTGTGAATTGTCTTATGACTCTTGATTTTACTTGCTTAAATGGTGTTTCTTTTGTTTATAGGAATCATTTGCAAAAGTGCTTGAATGATCATAGAAGTTCTCTTGATTTTAATAGTTCTACATATGCCTCATTAGTTGAAGATGATCATGTGATAAATATGTGTAGAAATTTTGATATTGAGAGAATTCGAAGAAATATGCATGATTTCTTGTTGAACAACTCGTGTAAAGAGCTTGTGTTGCTTTAGAATGGTCACGCACCTATTTCATATCTTGAGATATCTTGTAGTTTAGAATCATTGCAAATTTTTGGACAAATATCTCAAAGCACATGTTGAGTATACTCCTTTACTCCTTACTCTTCTCCTCCGCAAGTTACTACTGCTCCTCCAGAGAGGTGTTTAAAATTCTAAGAACTTATGAAGTTTGCCATGGGATTGATATGTTGGGATTTGCTACTTGCATACTTCATGAATTTAAATTTATGCATGTGCTTGAAGGAAGTTTCTGTTTCCATTTACCATTTAAAGACCCATTTCTTGAATCAATTTGTTCCCTCTATTTTAATGGGATGGCTTATGTGATGAAGGGAATAGAACTTTTGTGTAAGTTACTTTTGTTGCAATGCTGTGAAGAGCCTTGGTTGAAAAGCATGCAAACTATTCCCTTGATATGTGTTAAAATGTTTCATTTTTATATGAGATTCTTTGCTCAAAAGGTTGCATATTGCTTGGATCCAATTATGTACGTCCCTTCCCATACATGCGCTTATTAAGCCAATTTTTTTTTTTACGTTTGTTTCTTTTGAACTTATTACGTGCTCTAATGATGTAGAACTAGATTCGAGGATGAATCTTTTCGAGGAAAGAGAGAATGATGAGAATCAAGAGGCGCCAAACTTAAGTGATCAATCCATTAAAGATGTCCACCAGTCCAATAACAAATGAGTTTTTCAAGGCTATATTATGTACAAGATGGATAAACAATCATTAATTTACTACAAGCAAGCTGTCTAACTACTTTGGAGTCCATTGGGCAGCCAAATTGATGTCCAAGATAGCAAATTGATGGGCTCAAAAATTCAGCCTAAGGCTTGAACGAAATTTTCTAAATTTTAGGAGTCTTTTAATTAGTTTTTAAGTTTGTTTGGGCTAAGAACATTTAATTATTGAACCTCATATCTATTTTTTTTATTTTAGTCCTTAATTGGATTTAATTAGCTGCAAATCCAAACCCATTAAGGACTTGTGTTTCAGCCACCAACTCTGAATCCAAAACCAATTAGGTTAGAGTTTTGAAATGTCTATTTATATAGGATCTTTTTAGAAATTAGAGGAGATGAACATTATGCCATTAATATTTTTGTGAGAATACATTCTCTCTTTGGTTCTTGAAAGAACTTCTTGAACTTATCAAGTTATTCAACTTCTGGCGTTCATTCCTTTGAATTATACCTTAAGTTCTTATCTTTATTGATAACGGGTTTAATGTTTCTGTTTATACCTTTGGTTCTTGGATCATATATCCAACGAGTTAAGGGTTCTTGAAGCCTTTTTCACACATCCTTGGGCATTTGTTGAAGTTTGCTGTTGGGTTCTAGGTTTCTATACCTAGAGTTCGCATCAAAGTTACTGCTCGATTGCAGGGGTGGTAGAGTAAGATTTTGAGTCCTGGAGGGAGGCTTGCCCTCCTAAGCATGTCCTCACAAGTATCCACTTGTATCTATTGTCATCTCTTTGTCTGCCTAAGCGAGTTCTTTTGCAGCTTGAAATGTTGTTTGTTGAGTTCTTCTGGGGTTCCTCTTTAGAGGGGAGGAGCAGGCATTGGACATCCTGGGACAAATTGTGTAAGCCAGTTCAAGAGAATGGTTTTGAACTGATTTCCTTACACGCATATGAGAAGGCATTTGCATATAAGCTTTGGTGGTTTCTTAAAACTGTTAAATCTCTTTGGGCATCTTTTATTAGAGCAAAGTATTGTACTGATATCATTCATGTTTCTGAAGTTTCTCTCCCAAGGTTCACATTCTTGGTGACATGTGCTTAAGGTGAAGGATGAGGCAGAACAACATATTCGTCTCATTGTTGGTAGTGGTGACTAAGATTTCTGGTGGGAAGATTGGACTCTGAAAGGGAAGATTAAGGTTTTTATTGAGATACAAGATTATCATCTCTCCCTCAGGCGCTTCTTAAATAATTTCCCAAGAGGTTCGATTAGTTTGCCACAACATCTTGTGCAACTGATTTCTTCATGCTCTATACATTTAACTAAGGATAGTGATCAGTTTATTTGGAAGCTTGAGCCTCATGGTAAGTTCACGCTTTCCTCAGTATTAAAGATTATACAGCCAGCCAACCCCACAATCTTTTCGAGACAATGTATCTGGAGTAAGGAATGCCCTTCTACTATTTCTGTATTTATGTGACGATTTTTGAATGGCCATCTGCCCTTGGATTGCACTCTGCAAAACTTGGGATTTCATTTAGCATCTAGGTGTTTTTCTGGGCTGGCTAGGAAAATTTTGATTATCTTTTCTCGTGTCCTTTTGCACATCGTATTTGGACTCATTTTGGAGGATTCTTTGGGTTATTGCCTTTGAAAGGTTTATTGCTTCACTTGTGATTGTAAACATGGTGGTTACAGAAAAGAACTCAGTCCTTTCTCCTTCAACTAGTACCGACCATAATCTGTTGGGAGTTGTGGAAGTTTAGGAATGCCTACCGCTTTGAAGCAAATAGAGTGACTCTGTATCATTTGAAGCAATCTATTTTGGGTTATCTCTTTTCATTAGCTCATGCAAAAGGGCTTTGTCTCATCTTTACCTATATTTGGCATTCTTATGCATCCGTTCACTCCGATAAAACATCGGCAGCCACTTGTAGTGAAGTGGAAGCAAGATTATGATCCGGGTCAAGTAATCTTGAATATTGATGGGGACTTCTAAGGGGAACTTGGTGATTTCATCAGTTGGAGGAGTTAATAGAACATACGATTGAAACTTTATAGCTACTTTTTATTCTTCTATTGGTATCTAAACTAATTTTGAGGCAGAGCTGCAGGGATTGCTTCTGGGTGTAAAATTTTGTCTATCATTACGGTATTCTTATGTGGCAGTCCAAACAGACTCACTACTATTGCTTAACTCAGTTCTTGCTAAACATACGCCTGCTTGGAGATTTAGGTATACTTTGTGTCATATTCTTTTAATCATCAAAGGCAAGAATTTTTTCTTTTCACATGTTTATCGAGAAGCTAATATGGTTGCGGATGCCTTGGCCAATCAAGGGTTTATTGACACTGGTACTTCCTATAACTATGCTCTGGATCAACTGCCCCAAGCTGCCTGAGGACCTCTTATTCTAGACAAGCAAGGAGTGCCTAATTTACGGATCTAGTTAGGATCTTGTTATTTATACTTTTGGCTTATCTTATTGTTTTCTATGCCAAACCCCCCACCATTAGAGGTGGTTTGTTTTCGTTAAAAAAATGTATAAAGCAAAGTTAAATATGCTAATAGTAGACATACGTAGTAGGTTCTCTATTCTAGAATCCATGAGTTATCTTTAGGGTAAGAAGTATCTACAAGGAGTAGAATGGAGTGAAGGGGAAAGAATGACAATGAAGATGAATTGTGTGATTGATTTTGTTAGGATACCTATTGTCGTATGTATGTTTGCACATGTTAAATGTTTCAAAAGTTGTACTGGTATTGAGATTTATTCAATATAATTATTTTTTATACTTATTTGATTTTTAAAAAATATTAATATTTTATTTTTATTTTCATGCTATTATATTTTTTATTTTTTATTAAATATATTTACATTTGTGTTTTAGTAATCATAATTATTCTTTGTGTTTTTTATTGTAAATAACATTATTTTTTTCTTTCTCCTTCTTCTTGTTCTTGCAAAGGTAAAAGTTAAAGTACATTATTTACTCTTGATTATTTTATTCGTATAATATTCCAATAATAGTATTAATTATATAATCTATTATATAGAGATTATATGATCCATTTATATCTTTCATTATATTATATTTTTGAATTAGAAAAAATTTGCAACTTAAGTACATGAGTTAAAATATTATTACTTAGTAGTTAAAAACCTAGATAAGAATTTTTTCATTAATTATTTATGTATAATTATTATTTTTTATTTATTTATATTTTAACTCATGTAACTTTCACATAGCACTTATAATTTAAAATTTTAATAATAACACTAACAGTAATATAAATAATAACAACAATAAAAATAATAAACTAATAAAGTACTTTTCTTTTCCTAAAAAAACAAAAGAGTACTCTCTTTTAACTAATGTAACTCCCAAATAACTATGATTTTTTATTACTCTTTATGTAACTCCCAAATAATTATAATTAAATTAGAGTTTAAGGGGTAGATTTATATGAAATAATTATTTTTGTATACCTTGTGTACTTTTAATTTTCTATTGTTAGTCTATCAAAATAATAATATTTTATTTTTCTAAGGGCATTTTAAGCAATCCAAAAAAGAAAGAATCTACTAAGTTTAAATCTCCATGATTCCTATCCATATTTTTAGTATAGTATAGATTAATAAATAAAAGACATAATTAGTATTAATCTTTCTTACATTCCCACCATCATTGAGATACAAATATTTTAAGGAATTAATAGAGCAGACATAGAAAGGGAAGGGAATAGTAGAGGTAGGACTACAAATGATGCTAGGATGAGGAGGTAGATAAAATATGACACTGCTTTTATTTATGTTGTTTCAACTACACAAACCATCCTTGTTAGTGTGGTGCAGATATCGCAGTTGAAATATTAAGCAAAGTTAAACATTCTAATAGTAGCGATACTTACTGGGCTCATCTCCATTCTATGATCCATGAATTATCATTGGGGTAAGAAATATCTAGAAGTAGTAAAATGGAGTGAAAGGGAAAGAATGTTAATGAAGATGAGTTGTGTGACATTATTTGATAGGATATTTGTCGTAATCGAAAAGAGACTGATCTTTCTTGCATTCTCACCATGCTTGAAATTTATAGGTATATTAAGGAATTGAGAGAGCAGACTAGAGAAGGTAATGTGAAAATGTTGCAGGAAGATAAAATTGCTGTAGGGGAAGTTAGTTGTGAACATTTACCATCATTTTTTTCCTTTTTGATGCAAGGATATTTCATTGTATTGTTTAGCTTTTTTTCCTTTTCTTTTGTGATGGTTAGCAGTTAATGCACTTTTTTTTTTTTGTTTAGCCATATCAGTTTTTTGAAATGTGAAGACCCAAAATAGCAGTACTGTAACACCCCACCTGCTAAACATAATTTAATTAGAATTTTACAGAACCTCAGACTAAGAATTATGTTTCAAAACGTTGGAATGGAGGGCCAAAAGGCCCCAAGACAAGCCCAATAATTCTATGAGGATTTGTGATGAGTTATAGCGCTTAGAGAACCTAAGTCAGTGAAGAATTTGTCAAAATTTAAACTTGTCAAAAACTAAAAGTCAACCTACACAACAAAAATGAATAATAAATTGATACTTTAAGTTGAGAAATAGCTTGAAAGGAAACTAATAAGCTTAGAAGATTGAAAAAAATATTCTTGAAAAGAGAAAGTACTAAAAATATCCATAGAAATTTTAACTGCTATTATAGTAAAGGAAGGGCAAAATGGTCATATTACACCTTAGGGTAACTTTCCAAGTTTGCTTCTCTTTTCTCCTAAAATTTTATCTAGATATGCATGTAAAACAATTAAAATCAAAATATGAATTCAAACATAATCATTTTCCACCTCTTAAAATAACAACGTTGTTCCTTCTCTCTGGATTAACAAGACACACTAAAGGATTATGCTAACTTGCCCTCACATGCTCACCTACACAAAAGCAAAATTGCACTCTCTTTTCTCTCCAATTTGGCCGGCTATTTGGATCTAGAATGCAAGAGAGAGTTGATTCTACTTTATTCACATTCTATCACTTCTAGACACTCTCTCTTTACTATCTATTTATTCTTCCTTCTTCCTTCACCTGACCAAGATCTTCTTAGGCTAGAAAAAGGTCTGCATTGTGGATTCTTTTGAGAGAGGTAAGACTTCAACAGGTTTCTATGCATAAGAAATCAAACTATGCTAGTTTTAACTCTTAACTTGCGATTTTACTGGATATTTTAGGCAGACAGTAGCTTTATCCTGACTGTCCGGCAAGGTAATCTTCATCTTCTTATGGATCATAGGTTGCTTATTAAATTTCTAAGAATATGGCTAAGCTTGCTTGAAATTTTGCTTGAAAACCTTGTGTTTAGGCAACTTGGAGCTTGTTTGCTAGACCTATGTTGCATATCTTGTTTTCCTAGCATGAAATCTTGATTTTTGCTCGAGCTTTTGTGAAAATATTATTCTTTCATCATGAACCCTATAAATAACATATATATCTCTCAATTTCAGTTCAGTTTTCTTGGATTTTGAACCTGAAAATGTGAAAGAACAAGAGATCTTCATGAAGTGTTCCAACAATTTCTTGGTTTTTGTATGAAATTCTTGGAAAAAATGAACTATTTTGTTGCTTGTGTAATGCACGAAATTTTAAGAGGAAAGAAGTGAAAATGACCTATTTTTTGTTTCAGAAGAAAATGATTTGAATATTTTACTGAAAAACTAGTGCAGATAAATGCTAAGAGGTAGCACAATTCTTATTTGAAAAAAAAAGTCCAAATCAGAATTTATTTCTTAATCTTATGAATGAGAAATCTAAATCTTTGATAAACAATATGTGAACATGAAAGCTTGATCAAGAAACTGATTGGACAATTTGCATTACATGTAAAAAAACTGGAAACTTTTCTATGCTAGAGTCAGTGCATATGATAGTTATGATGTTTTAGGAGAATTCTATATAAGGACTTGGAATGGCCTTATTTTCTTGACATTTTGGACAAAATATATGGGCAAGAAATAAGGTAAAAGCTGATTGAAAATGGAAATTAAACGCTTGTGGTGTAAGGGATAAAAACAGCCTTCATAATAAGGTGTAATTGCAAGAAACAAGAAGGATATGGTTGAATCTAGGAAGAGCTTTTGTAATGAATAAAGGCCTACAAATAAAAAGGATTTAATGGCTTTAAAGTTCAAGAAAAAGAACTGTAATCTTTCATAAATGATGTACTAAAGTGTATGCTTGAAGAGCAAATAATTTGAATAGCTTATTACCAAGTAAACAAATATATTAAACTCATCACTTACAAGAAGAACAAGTAGTATATTCGGGTTGGATCAGTCGAATGATCATGGGATCCCTAAGCTATGTTAACTATTTTATTTTTGTATTCCTCCCAAAAGATACGTACTAAAACTATACCAGTTCTGGATATGTTGTACTTTCTTATTTGACTGGATCTGTACTTTAAATCTTCTACAGTACTATTTATGTCTAATATTAGTACTATTACATCTCCAAACACTTTTGTAAGGTCAAAATCTAGTGTCAAGAGACATGCAGATTCCCTACTTAGCCACAGGTGACCTAGCAAGGGGCCAGGGGTACCAATAGTTGCCTACCTACTAGAGCCAAAACTAACTATGTGATGTGGTCTAATAGTTTCGAAACCCTTTAAGATTTTCATATCGTTGGTACCAACTTTGGGTTTTCATTTTTTAGGTCGTCAGATCAGACGAGATCCATAGAGCTATCAAGAGAGAAGATGGATTTATGTATCTTAGACTAGGACCGTAGTATCAGGATCTGGCAGTTTAGCATCATAATCATCATCGACTTTATTAAGAGAGCTGCACCCTAAGAGACCCCCTGCACCAGTAATCGAGGTGTATGATACCTTAATGGATAGTCCTCAACAGGATGGGCACTTTGAGAAGGATCCTAAGGAGTATATGGATAAGGATCCTAGTGAGGACTATTTTATGCAAGTTGAAGAGTATGACCACCTCCTTCCTATTCATGGCTTCATCTTTGCCAGTTGTGCTGAAAGGTTCAAGGCAGCTTGGATCTCACGTACCCGAAGTACTAGGATTGGAGGATGGTGACTTTATTTATTCTCCCCTTTCACTTCTAGATATAGCACTTGGATCACCGTATTTTCCTAAGTGCGGTATGTACGATTAGCATATTGAGGAGCTTGAGGGACAACTGGTGGCCATTGATACCAAGGTGGCTAACCTGATAAGGGATTTGGATCAGGTGACCCATAAGCTCTCTTTGACTTATCAAGAGTTGTAGCACATGATGCAGGTCGTAGTAGGCCTAGACAGAGATATCTCAGATTTTGTAAAAGAACGAGACCATCTCATCGACTGGATGGATCAGATGCTAGCTGCATTGGCTAGTATGATTCATGGAGCTAGATCAAATCTTGGCACATGCCTTAGTTCTTCTCGTAGATTCCCTTTGGTGTGGATTTGACTTTTACTTTGTTGATCTATTACTACTTTGGACTACTTGGATGCATTTATGATGTTGGACGTCTATTTTTTATATTTCTATCTAGTTCGACTATGTTAGTAGGCTTCAGGATTAGTATTGCTTATCTCTTTTGTATTTTGACTTGGCATAACTCTTCTACTTTTTTTGGTAGCTACTACTTATTTTTCTTTAGCTTTGTATCACATTCCTCATACACATTTTTAGTATGATGTTGGTATCCTACTGCTAGAAAATTATAGGAGTTATCTGAGTCATAGATATTAAATATGCAAACTTACATAGTTTCAAGCTTATACCTCTTAGAGATATGCCACCATGAACTCGTTCTAGTGTTCTGCCTCAGAGCATGATGCATAAAGTTCACATAGAGTATGATCTAGAGTGGCAGGAAATAACAACCCATCATCTCCACAAACTCATATAGGAATAGCAGAGCAGTTCATGCTTAGGATAACTGAGTTATTAGAGACTACTTTGGGAACCCATAAATCTGAGAGAACACCTATCTCCGAAGCTAAAGAAGTTCTAGAGAGATTCTTTAAGTTCTGGCCTCCAGAGTTTTTTGGTGTTCCTACAACAGTTAAATGATATTTATAATACCCTTTGATATGACAAAGTGAGAAAGGTGATGTTTGCCACCTTTTGATTGAGTGAAGTTGCACGTGACTAGTGGATAAGGATATTTTGGACCAGAGCTCAGAGGGCTAAAACATGGATCTGGAATGACTTCCAAGATGAATTTAAAAAAGAATATATCTCACAAAGGATTCAGGAGAAGATAGAAGATGAGTTCCAAAACCTTAGGCATAGAGATGTAATAGTATATGGCTTAATTCAACCTACTATTAACTATTGTAAAATTATTCTCTTTCGAATACTTCCAGTTTCTAGGTCATCACTAATATTGGTATCAGAGCCATTGATGTATCACAGACATATTGAAGTTGGGGTACAAGGTGATGAATACCGTGCCAGCATTCAGTGTTGCTTCAACTGTGGCGATACAAGCATGCTGATATGCTAAAAGCCGGGTATCCAATAGGGCAACTCAGGCAACCATAGGCAAAACCCTTTCTGCTATCTTGAATCTTCCACTTGCAAATCCACAAAGATGTCGGGTGCCATTAATTTCTTCAAGTAGCACTGCACTCCAATATATGTCACTTGCATCAATCTGAAGTATCTTTTGGCCGTTTGTGGGGAGATGCAATTTCTGAATTTGGACACTGGTTCTTTCAGTGCAGCTACAGCTTGAGTCTGTAAGGATGTCCAGGGAGATGGATTCTTCTTGAGCATCTTGGTGAGTGGATGGATATGCTCAGAGGCTCTTGGCAGGAAATCTCGGACATAATTAACAACACCAAGGAACTGTTGGACTTGTTTCTAAGAAAGATTGGACTCAGGGAGCTTCTCTAACTCGTCGGAAATATGATTTCCAGGAGTGTATGCACCTGCAATGAAATGCATTCCTAGGAAAGTAATTTCCTGTGTAGCCAAGGTCATTTTCTTTTCAGAAAGCATTATGCCATAATCTTTAACAAAAGGCATTACTTTCCACTGGAAATGCTGGTTAGGAATACAAAAACCTGTTTTAGGACGTTCATCAGGATGAATGCCTAATTGCCAAAAACCAGATTTCAAATCAAATTTGGAAAACATATTTTGCACCAGAAAGTTGTGACAACAGTGTGTCTGTGTGGTAAGGGAAACTTATCATCTCGTAAAAAGTGATTGAGAGGCTGATGATTAATTGCTAGTCTCATTTTCTCACGGACTTGTTCAGCCCGTTTGTCAACATAGAATGCTTCACAAGACCACTGAGAATCTATAGGTTCAATGAGATTAGAATGAAGAAGGTCAAGGCATTCTTTTGTAGCTAACTGAAGATGATCAGGGTTCATGCCAGTATGACTGGCTTTGGTAGGGTTGATATCCTCATTTTTCTTGAAAGGGAGTTTTATGAAGAATTGAGGATTCTGCCAAAGTGGATGAGAACATTTAGTAAGAAACTTTGTGTGAGATTCAGCACAAGATTGGGAGACAAGAAGTTTTTGAATGTCGGTAACAGAATTGGGAGTGATTTGGTAAAGTCTTGGAATGGTACCATATTCTCTAAACTGTTTTCCAAAACGAATACCACTAGGAAGAATCTGAAACTTGTGAAGTTTACTGTAAATGTCAAAACTAACAAGAAGATCTTTGTCAGTTTCAGCACAGCCAACAAGATGTAAACGAACTTCACATTTAGGAAAAAACTAGATGGTAATGGGTTTCTTAGTAATCAGAGAAGTGTAGAACGTTTTACCATCAGCAGTAATGCACCTGTGTCAAAAAAGGCAATGGCAGGGATGGGTTTATCATATTTGGAGGTTCGGATTTGAACAGGGGCTTGAGGATGCATTTTTCGGGTCTGAATAGTAAGGATTGGAACAGAAGGTTTTTCTGGTGATTTTTCTGAAAGTATTGGGTCTGGTTCTGGGGGAACTGGTTCTGCTATATGATAAGACAAAGTGGTTTCGTCTTCTTCAATGGCAAAGAGGGTGTCTTCATGATGCGAGCAAGACTACGGATTATTATGATGGCTTGGACGTGTCCAATAAAGAGCTAATCATACCGGTTGGGCCAATAACCAGAGTTAGGGCTAAGGCGCTTCAAGAGGCCTTATTTGCCTATGTGGACCAACATTTGAAGAGGATAGAGTTATCCAAACCTGTTGGAGGAGAATTAGTTATCCAAACATAGAAGCATTCTATGTTGACAAACGGGCCTCTTGAGTATTCTACTCTAAACATGTCTTTCTAAGTTTCTCCTATTCTTCTTCTCTGTTTCTAAAACTTGGGCTGCCAATCTTGTTGGATTTAATTATCTTGTGTGTAAAAGAATTGTTTGTTTGTTCAAAAGTTGAGTCTTTGTTTGTTCAAACCGAAAATTTCATCGTCTCCATCTTTCCTTCCTTGGATTGTATGTCATTTGGTATCAGAGCTGTGGTGTGGAGGAGGATTTCCATTCTACTCCATCAAAGTTCAAAGACTGTCCGAACAGCCTCTTCAACCAGCTTCTTCAAAGATTAACCGACGCAACTTCAAAAGGTGTGAAATTTCGGCCTAGGATTTCAATTCTTTGTATTAAGCATTTTGTAATATTTGCTTGGGTTAGATTGTTATAAAAAAAACAGTACATTCAAATACATATACACATATATTTCGGACAAGAAAAGAAGAGAGAGAAAAAAAAGCGGTCTAAAAAAAAAAAAAAAGAGTACAAAGTCAGTGCAAGATTTTTTTTTTATTTCCTAGCATATTCATACTTCTTGTGGACCATTTTGAGTTACTTGTGATAAGCAGTTTAAAAAAATTTTTTTTTTTGGTTGTTCTAATTGTTAGCTTGTTATAATTCTTGTTTGGAGCTTCCAAGATTATTGTTGTTGGACTGTTTATTGTATGTAAATTGGACTGTTGTAAGCAATTTGTTGCTGGACCATTGGAGTTTCAAAGGTTGTAAGCAATTGTTAGTGTATTGGTTGTTACTTGCTACTTGGACGAGTGTAACCTATTGTCATTGGGCTAGTAGTTGTTTTGATACTTGGAAGATTGTAAGCTACTGTTATTGTACTGGTTTGTATTTGTTATTTGGGCTTTAATCGGACTGGTTGATTTGTTGAGTTCGGTTCTGAAGTGTAGCTTGAGTTTAAGAGGAATTTGAGTGTAAAAAGGCAAGAGTGTATGAGCTCATTTGAGGGTGTCATTGCCGTGACATAAACACGAGGGGAGTGACAACATTCGAGTGAAACACGAGAGGGAGTGTGTGAGGTTGTTTATCACTAACGCTGTTTTGCAGGTATAATATCACTTCGCAATGTCACAGGAAGGTAGCACCGAGGAGCACCAAGGGGGGAGATGCAAATATTGCTTTCACTTTGAAAGCTATGCAACAACAATTCGAGAGGTTCAACCAAGCCTTTGTTGAGATAAGAGAACAAATTGATGAGATCAAACAAGAGAGGCGTGCGGAACCTCAGGGAAGACGTGCAGGGGTGCGCCAACAACAACCACCACCTCGTCGACCTCTACCTCGGTATGAACAAGAGGAGGAAGAATTTGAGGAGGAGGAGGAGTTTGAGGCACGTAGACCTAGGAGACTTCAAAGAGACTTGCCATTTAATAGAAGAGACGGAGACCTCAAATCCATTAAAATGCAGATTCCTGCATTCAAAGGGAGGAACGACGCAGACGCCTACTTGGAGTGGGAAAGGAAGGTGGATATGATTTTTGAGTGCCACAACTTTTCTGAGGATAAGAAGGTAAAACTTGCAGCCGTTGAGTTTACAGATTATGCACTAATATGGTGGGATCAACTGGTGACATCTAGGAGGAGAAATGGAGAGATGCCGATTGCTACGTGGGGAGCAATGAAGGCATGCATGAGGAAGCGTTTTGTACCTTCTTACTACTATAGGGAGATGCACCAAAAACTTCAACGACTCACTCAAGAGTCTAAATCAGTTGAAGACTATCACAAGGAGATGGAAGTAGCTATGATCCGAACCAACATCGAGGAAGATTCGGAGGCTACAATGGCTAGATTTTTGAGTGGGCTCAATAGGGAAATAGCCAATGTTGTGGAGCTACAACACTATCTAGAGATTGAGGACATGGTGAACATGGTCATGAAGGTGGAGAGACAGCTAAAGGCTAGGCTGGCAGCGAGGAGTGGATCAAATTCTAGCTATGCATGGAACTCTAGATGGCCTAAAAGGGAGGATCAACCTAAGGATAAGGGAGTGGACTTCAAGGAAGCACCAAAGAAACCAATCGGGGGATCTGAAATGAAAGGTACCTCCAACACCCAAGTTACCTCTAGTAAGCATTCTTCTATGAAATGTTTTAAATGCTTCAGAACTGGTCATATTGCATCTCAATGTCCTAATAAAAAGATTATGATTATGAGAGACAATGGAGTGATTGATTCCGAGGATAGCAATAGTGAATCTGAATTTGTTCTTGAAAATAACTTTGATGATGATGATTGCTTTGAGAGGGCTGTTACAGGAGAAACACTGGTAGTCAGGAGAGTATTGAGTACTAGGGCTGCAGATGAGATTGTAGATCAAAGAGAAAATCTTTTTCATTCAAGGTATTTAGTGGGAGGAAAAGTGTGCAATTTGATCATTGATGGGGAAAGTTGTACCAACGCAGCTAGTACCACCATGGTAGAGAAATTGGGGCTGACTTGCATGAGACATCCAGAACCTTATAAGCTACAATGGTTTAATGATAGTGCGGATGTGAAGGTAACTAAACAAGTATTGGTGACTTTCTCAATTGGTAGATATGAGGATGATGTGTTGTGTGATGTGGTGCCCATGGAGGCTGGTCATATACTCCTTGGGAGGCCCTGGCAGTTTGATAGGAAGGTATCATATGATGGTTATACCAATAGATACTCCTTCAAATTTAAGGGTAGAAATTTCATTCTTATACCTCTATCACCTCGTGAACTATACTTGGACCAGTCAAAGATAAGTAAAGGCGAGGGGGATTCAGGCAGTGAACATAACAAAATTAAAGAGGGAAAAGAGGCCAAAAAGAAAATTGAAAGTGGCCCAAATATGAGTGATTGCATTGAAAAGAAAGAAAGAAAAGTGAACTTGTATGCGAGGGGAAAAGACATGAGAAGAGCAATTGGGGAGAAGAGAGCACTAGTTATAGTAAGATATAGAGAGTGTTTAGTTTCTGACACTAACCCTCTTGATTCTTTGCCTAGCGTGTTTTCATCTCTTTTGCAGGATTATGCGGATGTCTTTTTTGAGGAGATGCCCCCGAGATTGCCACCCTTGAGAGACATAGAGCACCAGATAGACTTCGTTCCTGGAGCTCAGATACCTAATCGCCCAGCTTACCGGAGTAATCCTGAGGAAACAAAGGAGCTTTAGAAGCAAGTGGATGAGCTATTGGAGAAAGGGTATGTGAGAGAAAGCTTGAGTCCTTGTGTCGTACCTGTGTTGTTGGTGCCAAAGAAGGATGGAACGTGGAGGATGTGTGTGGATTGTCGAGCCGTGAATAAAATCACTGTGAAGTATCGCCATCCTATCCCTAGGCTAGACGATATGCTTGATGAACTGCATGGTGCATGTATTTTTACAAAAATTGATTTGAAAAGTGGATATCACCAAATTAGAATGAAACCAGGGGATGAATGGAAAACTGCTTTCAAAACTAAGTATGGGTTGTATGAGTGGTTAGTTATGCCATTTGGTTTAACAAATGCACCCAGCACTTTTATGAGATTGATGAATCATGTCTTGCGTGGATTTCTTGGCAAGTTTGTGGTTGTTTACTTTGATGACATCTTGGTATATAGCACTAATTTGGACATGCATGTCATGCATGTGAGGTGTGTCTTAGATGTACTTAGACAGGAAAAACTGTATGCAAACCTTAAGAAGTGTACTTTTTGCATTGATCGATTAGTATTTTTGGGGTTTATAATCAGTTCTCAGGGAGTTGAGGTTGATAGTGAAAAGGTGAAGGCTATCCAGGATTGGCCAACTCCTAAGAGTGTGAGTGAGGTGAGGAGTTTTCATGGACTTGCTAGTTTCTATAGGAGGTTTGTGAAGGACTTTTCTACTATTGCTGCTCCTTTGACTGAGGCAATTAAGAAGGACAAAGGGTTTACTTGGGGTCAGGAACAAGAACATGCATTTACATTGTTGAAACAAAAATTATGTTCTGCTCCTATTCTATGTCTACCTGATTTTGAGAAAGCTTTTGAGGTTGAATGTGATGCTTCTGGGATTGGTATAGGTGCTGTGCTTTTGCAGGAGAACAGACCAGTTGCATATTTTAGTGAGAAGCTTAGTGGTGCACAACTCAATTATCCCACATATGACAAGGAGTTTTATGCAGTTGTGAGAGCATTGGAAGTGTAGGCAAGACAGCATATTGAGCAGAAGAATAAGGTCTATGCCAAACAAGCCAATAAAGGACGAAAATTGGTGACTTTTGAACCCGGTGATTGGGTTTGGCTACACCTAAGGAAGGAACGGTTTCCTGTCCAGTGAAAGTCCAAATTAGCTCCTAGAGGAGATGGTCCATTTCACGTGATAGAAAGAATCAATAACAATGTCTACAAGCTTGATCTGCCAGGTGAGTATGGTGTTTCCGTGACCTTTAATGTTGCTGACCTTTCTCTTTTTGATATGGATCCAGATTCGAGGACGAATCTTCGTGAGGAGGGAGGGGCTGATGCGAGCAAGACTACGGATTACTATGATGGCTTGGACGTGTCCAATAAAGAGCTAATCATACCAGTTGGGCCAATGACCAGAGTTAGGGCTAAGGCGCTTCAAGAGGCCTTATTTGCCTATGTGGACCAACATTTGAAGAGGATAGAGTTATCCAAACCTGTTGGAGGAGAATTAGTTGGGTCGTAGCCCAACTTGGTCCATTTGTCTAAAATATTTAGGTCGGATGATTTTACTACTTGAAGGCTATGTAATGGGCTCAAGTCCAAGAGGAAGTTATGTTTCTAAAACTTGGGCTGCCAATCTTGTTGGATTTGTTTTATGTCTTGTTTTATGTTGGGCTTACATGTATCATTAAGCCCAACCCTTTCATATCTTACCCTAGCTATAAGTAGCCTTCTTTGAGGCAATTAGGTCAAATTTTGAGTGTCATTTGAGAGGGGCTGCCGCCACCACTTTGAGAGGATTGATCCCTCTTACTCTTGTTACTCCAAGAACTACACTTTCACTTATCAATTGAGATTTCCGATTGTGGGGTGTAAGTGTTCTTCTTACTTGGTTAAATTCTTATTATCAGGATTGCTTAGAACAAGTTTCTAAGAGGTGTCGTAGGAATTTAATTATCTTGTGTGTAATAGAATTGTTTGTTTGTTCGAAAGTTGAGTCTTTGTTTGTTCAAACCGAAAATTCCATCGTCTCCATCTTTCCTTCCTCGGATTGCATGTCACTTCATTCAGTTCATCTTACTCAGAAAAAAATGACTCAAGGTCATCGTCATCATAGATAGGGCTAACCTATTCGATTTCTGAGATGAGGTTTTGCCTTTTCTTGTTTTGAGGACATTGTTTGGCATAATGACCCTTCTGTTTGCAAACATAGCAGTAGTCTGACTTGCTTCTGTGACTTCTGGAGGACTTGTGTTTCCTTCTTAAGTATCTCCATTTTTTCTTTGAAGATCGTTTGTCTGTTGTATGGATTCTGGAGAACTTCTTTCTCCTGGAAGATTTTTTGCAAGAGGATTTGTTGCAGCATGATTTGATGATCAAGTCTGAACGTTTGCATACTTGGTCAACTTCTTTATCTCCTTTGAGATATTGCTTGATCACTTGTCGTTGGTGGCAAAGGTCTTCAAGGTTTTGCAGGATGGCTTGTCGGATTTGTCCTGGAGTCATACCAAGGATGGATTGGTATTTTTGTCTGATGTATACATGGACTGCTTGAGCTAAAGCTTGAGGGATTGAGCTATGGAAAGCTTGCTTTAGACTAACATCTGCACCAAGAAGATAAAATAATTGAGTCATGCGTTGCAAATGTTTATCTAAATTAGATCTTTGAAAAGAGTAACATTTCATTTGGAAAAACTCTTTTCTTTTTAATTCTAAATCAGAATCAGGTTCACCAAGAAAATAGTAATAAAGTAATGAAGCAGCTTGATCTAATGAAGAGTTTAGAAATTGAGTTCTCTCAACATAATTGGGAGTGGTAAACCAATGCTTCAGTGTGCCAGTGAATCTGGAGGTGAATTCAGTGAGGATGTTTTCTGCTGTGATGCCAGCTAATTCTCTAGTTGTCATCCAAGCATGGAATTCTTGTAGTCGGACTGCCCATTTTGCTGGAGGGATATCATCGAGCTAAAATGTGAATGTGCCTGAAGAAGTCAATTTCTTGGAAGTTTTAGATGACTCAGGCTCATCGACAATAGGTGTGGCTTCAGATGTATCTCCTGTATCTTCTTCTTCACGAGTCATGTTGATTTGTGGAATTTTTGGTTCAAATTCATCAGAGAAGGATTGCGTAGAAGAGTTTGAGACTGAAGAGGAGTCTGTGTCGGAATCAGAGACTGGTTCTGACTCTATTGGAGAAGAGTATTGGGTCTCAGATGGAGTTTGTTCTTGAACAACAGCAATATGAGGGACGGTCTGAGCGGTAGCCGCTTCTTGAAGCGTAGGAGTCGGGAGGATTACGAATCATAGCCTGCTTTTGAACTTCCGGAGGAGGAGGAGCGAGCTTTTGTTGTTGTTTCAGGCTTTGCTTTGCTTTCAACCATTGAGCGGCGTTGAAAGTGCTTGGAGAAGGTTTGGACATTTCATATCCCATGATTCCAAATGCAGAGTATTGTGTTTTTGGATGGTGGGCTGGAAGGAATTGTGAAAGGTGGAAAGAAGTCTGGAAGAGAGCTGGAGGGCAGTAGTGATCGGCGGAGGAGAAGAGTAAGGGAGTAGACTCAACCTGTGCTTTGTGATAAGTAATATATCCTTCAAGGTCTGCTACTTCTTTCTGCTTTTGTCGAATGACTTCAGCAGGATTAACACCAGGCATAGGTAGATCGTAAGGGATCTCCTTCAATCTTTTTTCTATATTGACGATCAACCTTTTGGTGGCTTCCAGGTCTTGCACTTGAGAGTCAACTTTAGTTTCAACAGTAATAAGACGGGAGTTTACCTGGGTAACTTTCTGATCAATCTAGGTCAGAAGCTTGTTCTGAGCAACAGCGTTTTCCGATTGCCAGTTCAGGACGGTTTCAACTGGATTAGTGGATGCAGTCTATCCACTAGGAAGTATGGTTGATGAAGAGTTCTGGATTTTATGAGAGTGTCGGCATTGTCTTTGGTAGAAGGTGAGGTTTGAGGAAAGATAGGGTTGAGAGGGGGAAATTGAACTGGTTGAAACATACAGATAGCTGGGATAGGAGTTGGTGGTGCAGGTGGCTTGTAAAATGGATTGATGGGTTGACAAGTAGGAGGTACCAGTTTTTCTTTGGCAATGATTTTGAGGCATTTTTGGTAATAAGGGTGAAGTGGTGGTTTTGGTTTAGGAGGTAACCATGTGGATGGGATTTCTGCAATAGAGGAATCATACCTGCTGCGAGTCTGAATGATTTGAGATCCTTGTTGGTAATCTGGATCTATGTCAGGTGTCTTAGTGGAACACAGAGAAGGAATTGATTTCTTCTTCCTTCTTCTTCGACTGGAATATCCGCAAGTGCAGTCTTCTGGATCAAGACCACATTCGAAGCAGCACAGCCAACAAGATGTAAACGAACTTCACATTTAGGAAAGAACTATATGGTAATGGGTTTCTTAGTAATCAGAGAAGTGTAGAACGTTTTACCATCAGCAGTAATAAATTCCTTCGCTGTTCTATCCAATGTTCAGGAGGTAGGACAGATGGATTCATCATGGATACTGCAGCACCTGTGTCAAAAAAGGCAATGGCAGGAATGGGTTTATCATATTTGGAGGTTCGGATTTGAACAGGGCTTGAGGATGTGTTTTTCGGGTCTGAATAGTAAGGATTGGAACAGAAGGTTTTTCTGGTGATTTTTCTGAAAGTATTGCGTCTGGTTCTGAAGGAACTAGTTCTGCTATATGATAAGACAAAGGGATTTCGTCTTCTTCAATTGAAAAGAGGGTGTCTTCATTCTGTTCATCTTGCTCAGAAAAAATGGACTCAAGGTCATCGTCATCATAGATAGGGCTAACCTGTTCGATTTCTGAGATGAGGTTTTGCCTTTTCTTGTTTTGAGGACATTGTTTGGCATAATGACCCTTCTGTTTGCAAACATAGCAGTAGTCTGACTTGCTTCTGTGACTTCTGGAGGACTTGTGTTTCCTTCTGAAGTATCTCCATTTTTTCTTTGAAGATCGTTTGTTTGTTGTATGGATTCTGGAGAACTTCTTTCTCTTGGAAGATTTTTTGCAAGAGGATTTGTTGCAGCATGATTTGATGATCAAGTCTGAACGTTTGCATACTTGGTGAACTTCTTTATCTCCTTTGAGATATTGCTTGATCACTTGCCGTTTGTGGCAAAGGTCTTCAAGGCTTTGCAGGATGGCTTGTCGGATTTGTCCTGGAGTCATACCAAGGATGGATTGGTATTTTTGTCTGATATATACATGGACTGCTTGAGCTAAAGCTTGAGGGATTGAGCTATGGAAAGCTTGCTTTAGACTAACATCTGCACCAAGAAGATAAAATAATTGAGTCATGCGTTGCAAATGTTTATCTAAATTAGATCTTTGAAAAGAGTAACATTTCATTTGGAAAAACTCTTTTCTTTTTAATTCTAAATCAGAATCAGGTTCACCAAGAAAACAGTAATAAAATAATGAAGCTGCTTGATCTAACAAAGAATTTAGAAATTGAGTTCTCTCAACATAATTGGTAGTAAACCAATGCTTTAGTGTGCCGGTGAATCTGGAGGTGAACTCAGTGAGGATGTTTTCTGCTGTGATGCCAGCTAATTCTTTGGTTATCATCCAAGCATGGAATTCTTGTAGTCGGACTGCCCATTTTGCAGGAGGGATATCATCGAGCTGAAATGTGAATGTGCCTGAAGTAGTCAATTTCTTGGAAGTTTGAGATGACTCAGGCTCATCGACAATAGGTGTGGCTTCAGATGTATCTCCTGTATCTTCTTCAAATTCATCAGAGAAAGACCGCGTAGAAGAGTTTGAGACTGAAGAGGAGTCTGTGTCGGAATCAGAGACTGATTCTGACTCTGTTGGAGAAGAGTACTGGGTCTCAGATGGAGTTTGTTCTTGAACAACAGCAATATGAGGGACGGTCTGAGCGGTAGCCGCTTCTTGAAGCGTAGGAGTCAGAGGATTCTGAATCATAGCCTGCTTTTGAACTTCCGGAGGAGGAGGAGCAGGCTTTTGTTGTTGTTTCTGGGCTTGCTTTGCTTTCAACCATTGAGCAGCGTTGAAATTGCTTGGAGAAGGTTTGGACATTTCATATCCCATGATTCCAAATGCATAGTATTGTGTTTTGGATGGTGGCTGGAAGGGAATTGTGAAAGGTAGAAAGAAGTTGGAAGAGACTGGAGGGGCAGTAGTAACTGGCGGAGGAGAAGAGTAAGGAGTAGACTCAACCTGTGCTTTGAGATGAGTAATATATCCCTCAAGGTCTGCTACTTCTTTCTGCTTTTGTCGAATGACTTCAGCAGGATTAACACCAGGCATAGGTAGATCGTAAGGGATCTCCTTCAATCTTTTTTCCATATTGACGATCAACATTTGGTGGCTTCTAGGTCTTGCACTTGAGAGTCAACTTTAGTTTCAACAGTAACAAGACGGGAGTTTACCTGGGTAACTTTCTGATCAATCTAGGTCAGAAGCTTGTTCTGAGCAACAGCGTTTTCCGATTGCCAGTTCAGGACGGTTTCAACTGGATTAGTGGATGCAGTCTGTCCACTAGGAAGTATGGTTGATGAAGAGTTCTGGATTTTATGAGAGTGTCGGGCATTGTCTTTGGTAGATGGTGAGGTTTGAGGAAAGATAGGGTTGAGAGGGGGAAATTCAGCTGGTTGAAACATACAGATAGCTGGGATAGGAGTTGGTGGTGCAGGTGGCTTGTAAAATGGATTGATGGGTTGACAAGTAGGAGGTACCAGTTTTTCTTTGGCAAGGATTTTGAGGCATTTTTGGTAATAAGGATGAAGTGGTGGTTTTGGTTTAGGAGATAACTATGTGGATGGGATTTCTGCAATAGAGGAATCATACCTGCTGCGAGTCTGAATGACTTGAGATCCTTATTGGTAATCTGGATCTATGTCAGGTGTCTTAGTGGAACACGGAGAAGGAATTGATTTCTTCCTTCTTCTTCGACTGGAATATCCGCAAGTGCAGTCTTCTGGATCAAGACCACATTCGAAGCAGCAGTTTTGGCAAGATTTACAGGAAGTGCAACCACCCCAATAACAATGATTGGAGAATGGATCTGCCTCCAAGACGATTGGTTGTGCATCTGGTGTGTACCATTTTATGATTTCCGGGAAAGTATCTCTGTGGGAGATCAGAGGATGATCTAGTCCAAGTTTGGTAATCCGGTCAAGATCTGCTTGATGATCTGGAGGAGGATCAGAGACAGGAAGACGAATCATAGCAATTCTCGGATAGTTTTGCTTGATAGACTGGAGATGCTTATGATCAAATCTGATGGAAACAGAGCCATCAGAATTCTGAGAGATCTGAGAGGATGAAGATTCCAGAGGCTGATTTGCAGCTTCATGGACTTTTTCATATTCCGTGACCCAAGCATCAGGAAGGAGACTGAGAAGTTCAGATTTGGGATTCTGTCTTGGGACATGGGTGCAAACAGCTGACCGTTTGTCATCTACCTTGATAAGAAGAGCATCTTCTCTACAAGGAAGGGAGAGATCTATAGCATGATTTTGGACTCGGTAGATCATTTGATAGTGTAAAGTTGCAGTGAGAGCATCATGTACCTGAGAGGCTCCTGCAATCTGGACTTGTACCTTGATAGCATTGAGCAGATGTGGATCTGCCAGAGAAATATTGAAGTTGGGGTACAAGGTGATGAATACCGTGCCAGCATTCAATGTTGTTTCAACTGTGGCGATACAAGCATGTTGATATTCTAAAAAGCGGGTATCCAATAGGGCAACTCAAGCAACCCTTTCTGACATGGACTTGTTCGTGTCGGATCATGGCTATAACGGGTTTGGTGGTAAAGGAATCAGGTTTGGAAAGGAAATCAGCCACAACATTAGATTTACCTTTGATGTGTTTGACCTCGAATGAACACTGCGCAAACCACGTTGACCACCTGAGCAGTTGAGGATGAGAAACTTGCTTCTGCTTGAACTGTAACATTTTGGGGAATGAACTCATATCTGTTTCCACCAAAAACTTTGATCCGATGAGATAGAAATTGAACTTCTTTATTCTATTTTTTACTGCGAGAATTTCTTTGAAAGTGGAGTGGTAGTGAATTTATGTTGTCTTGAATCTTCCACTTGCAAATCCACAAAGATGACTGGTGCCATCAATTTCTTCAAGTAGCACTGCACTCCAATATTTGTCACTTGCATCAGTCTGAAGTCTCTTTTGGCCGTTTGTGGTTAGATGCAATTTCTGAATTTTGGACACTGGTTCTTTCAGTGCAGCTACAGCTTGAGTCTGTAAGGATGTCCAGGGAGATGGATTCTTCTTGAGCATCTTGGTGAGTGGATGGATATGCTCGGAGGCTCTTGGCAAGAAATCTCGGACATAATTAACAACACCAAGGAACTGTTGGACTTGTTTCTAAGAAAGATTGGACTCAGGGAGCTTCTCTAACTCGTCGGAAATATGATTTCCAGGAGTGTATGTACCTGCAATGAAATGCATTCCTAGGAAAGTAATTTCCTGTGTAGCCAAGGTCATTTTCTTTTCAGAAAACATTATGCCATAATCTTTAACAATTTGAGCAAATTGGCGTAAAAGGTTTATATGATCATCCTTAGTAGAACTGAAAAGTATGATATCATCAATATAAACCAGTGCAGTGTGTAAGAGTGGTTCAAAAATCTTGACCATAGATTTGTGAAACAAGGATGTTGCGGGTTTTAATCCAAAAGGCATTACTTTCCACTGGAAATGCTGGTTAGGAATACAAAAATCTGTTTTAGGACGTTCATCAGGATGAATGCCTAATTGCCAAAAACCATATTTCAAATCAAATTTGGAAAACCATTTTGCACCAGAAAGTTGTGACAACAGTGTGTGTCTGCGTGGTAAGGGAAACTTATCATTTTGTAAAAAGTGATTGAGAGGCTGATAATTAATTACCAGTCTCATTTTCTCACGGACTTGTTCAGCCCGTTTGTCAACATAGAATGCTTCACAAGACCACTGAGAATCTGTAGGTTCAATGAGATCAGAATGAAGAAGGTCAAGGCATTCTTTTGTAACTAACTGAAGATGATCAGGGTTCATGCCAGAGTGACTGGCTTTGGTAGGGTTGATATCCTCATTTTTCTTGAAAGGGAGTTTTATGAAGAATTGAGGATTCTGCCAAAGTGGATGAGAACATTTAGTAAGAAACTTTGTGTGAGATTCAGCACAAGATTGGGAGACAAGAAGTTTTTGAATCTCGGTAACAGAATTGGGAGTGATTTGGGTAAAGTCTTGGAATGGTACCATATTCTCTAAACTGTTTTCCAAAACGAATACCACTAGGAAGAATCTGAAACTTGTGAAGTTTACTGTAAATGTCAAAACCAACAAGAAGATCTTTGTCAGTTTCAGCACAGCCAACAAGATGTAAACGAACTTCACATTTAGGAAAGAACTATATGGTAATGGGTTTCTTAGTAATCAGAGAAGTGTAGAACGTTTTACCATCAGCAGTAATAAATTCCTTCGCTGTTCTATCCAATGTTCAGGAGGTAGGACAGATGGATTCATCATGGATACTGCAGCACCTGTGTCAAAAAAGGCAATGGCAGGAATGGGTTTATCATATTTGGAGGTTCGGATTTGAACAGGGCTTGAGGATGTGTTTTTCGGGTCTGAATAGTAAGGATTGGAACAGAAGGTTTTTCTGGTGATTTTTCTGAAAGTATTGCGTCTGGTTCTGAAGGAACTAGTTCTGCTATATGATAAGACAAAGGGATTTCGTCTTCTTCAATTGAAAAGAGGGTGTCTTCATTCTGTTCATCTTGCTCAGAAAAAATGGACTCAAGGTCATCGTCATCATAGATAGGGCTAACCTGTTCGATTTCTGAGATGAGGTTTTGCCTTTTCTTGTTTTGAGGACATTGTTTGGCATAATGACCCTTCTGTTTGCAAACATAGCAGTAGTCTGACTTGCTTCTGTGACTTCTGGAGGACTTGTGTTTCCTTCTGAAGTATCTCCATTTTTTCTTTGAAGATCGTTTGTTTGTTGTATGGATTCTGGAGAACTTCTTTCTCTTGGAAGATTTTTTGCAAGAGGATTTGTTGCAGCATGATTTGATGATCAAGTCTGAACGTTTGCATACTTGGTGAACTTCTTTATCTCCTTTGAGATATTGCTTGATCACTTGCCGTTTGTGGCAAAGGTCTTCAAGGCTTTGCAGGATGGCTTGTCGGATTTGTCCTGGAGTCATACCAAGGATGGATTGGTATTTTTGTCTGATATATACATGGGACTGCTTGAGCTAAAGCTTGAGGGATTGAGCTATGGAAAGCTTGCTTTAGACTAACATCTGCACCAAGAAGATAAAATAATTGAGTCATGCGTTGCAAATGTTTATCTAAATTAGATCTTTGAAAAGAGTAACATTTCATTTGGAAAAACTCTTTTCTTTTTAATTCTAAATCGAATCGAGTTCACCAAGAAAACAAAGTAATAAAATAATGAAAGTTGCTTGATCTAACGAAGAATTTAGAAATTGAGTTCTCTCAACATAATTGGTAGTAAACCAATGCTTCGATGTGCTTGGGTGAATCTGGAGGTGAACTCAGTGAGGATGTTTTCTCACTGTGATGCCAGCTAATTCTTTGGTTATCATCCAAGCATGGAATTCTTGTAGTCGGATCGCCCATTTTTGCGAGGGAGGGATATCATCGAGCTGAAATGTGAATGTGCTCGAAGTAGTCAATTTCTTGGAAGTTTGAGATGACTCGGGCTCATCGACAATAGAGTGTGGCTTCGGATGTATCTCCCCGTATCTTCTTCAAATTCATCAGAGAAAGACCGCGTAGAAGAGTTTGAGACTGAAGAGGAGTCTGTGTCGGAATCAGAGACTGATTCTGACTCTGTTGGAGAAGAGTACTGGGTCTCAGATGGAGTTTGTTCTTGAACAACAGCAATATGAGGGACGGTCTGAGCGGTAGCCGCTTCTTGAAGCGTAGGAGTCAGAGGATTCTGAATATAACCCGCTTTTGAACTTCCGGAGGAGGAGGAGCAAGCTTTTGTTGTTGTTTCTGGGCTTGCTTTGCTTTCAACCATTGAGCAGCGTTGAAATTGCTTGGAGAAGGTTTGGACATTTCATATCCCATGATTCCAAATGCATAGTATTGTGTTTTGGATGGTGGCTGGAAGGGAATTGTGAAAGGTAGAAAGAAGTTGGAAGAGACTGGAGGGGCAGTAGTAACTGGCGGAGGAGAAGAGTAAGGAGTAGACTCAACCTGTGCTTTGAGATGAGTAATATATCCCTCAAGGTCTGCTACTTCTTTCTGCTTTTGTCGAATGACTTCAGCAGGATTAACACCAGGCATAGGTAGATCGTAAGGGATCTCCTTCAATCTTTTTTCCATATTGACGATCAACATTTGGTGGCTTCTAGGTCTTGCACTTGAGAGTCAACTTTAGTTTCAACAGTAACAAGACGGGAGTTTACCTGGGTAACTTTCTGATCAATCTAGGTCAGAAGCTTGTTCTGAGCAACAGCGTTTTCCGATTGCCAGTTCAGGACGGTTTCAACTGGATTAGTGGATGCAGTCTGTCCACTAGGAAGTATGGTTGATGAAGAGTTCTGGATTTTATGAGAGTGTCGGGCATTGTCTTTGGTAGATGGTGAGGTTTGAGGAAAGATAGGGTTGAGAGGGGGAAATTCAGCTGGTTGAAACATACAGATAGCTGGGATAGGAGTTGGTGGTGCAGGTGGCTTGTAAAATGGATTAATGGGTTGACAAGTAGGAGGTACCGGTTTTTCTTTGGCAAGGATTTTGAGGCATTTTTGGTAATAAGGGTGAAGTGGTGGTTTTGGTTTAGGAGGTAACCATGTGGATGGGATTTCTGCAATAGAGGAATCATACCTGCTGCGAGTTTGAATGACTGGAGATCCTTGTTGGTAATCTGGGTCTATGTCAGGTGTCTTAGTGGAACACAGAGAAGGAATTGATTTCTTCTTCCTTCTTCTTCGACTGGAATATCTGCAAGTGCAGTCTTCTGGATCAAGACCACATTCAAAGCAGCAGTTTTGGCAAGATTCACAGGAAGTGCAACCACCCCAATAACAATGATTGGAGAATGGATCTGTCTCGAAGACGATTGGTTGTGCATCTGGTGTGTACCATTTTATGATTTCCGGGAAAGTATCTCTGTGGGAGATCAGAGGATGATCTAGTCCAAGTTTGGTAATCCGGTCAAGATCTGCTTGATGATCTGGAGGAGGATCAGAGACAGGAAGACGAATCATAGCAATTCTCGGATAGTTTTGCTTGATAGACTGGAGATGCTTATGATCAAATCTGATGGAAACAGAGCCATCAGAATTCTGAGAGATCTGAGAGGATGAAGATTCCAGAGGCTGATTTGCAGCTTCATGGACTTTTTCATATTCCGTGACCCAAGCGTCAGGAAGGAGACTAAGAAGTTCAGATTTGGGATTCTGTCTTGGGACATGGGTGCAAACAGCTGACCGTTTGTCATCTACCTTGATAAGAAGAGCATCTTCTCCACCAAGAAGGGAGAGATCTATAACATGATTTTGGACTCGGTAGATCCTTTGATAGTGTAAAGTTGCAGTGAGAGCATCATGTACCTGAGAGGCTCCTGCAATCTGGACTTGTACCTTGATAGCATTGAGCAGATGTGGATCTTCCAGAGACATATTGAAGTTGGGGTACAAGGTGATGAGTTCCGTGCCAACTTTCAGTGTTGCTTCAACTGTGGCGATACAAGCATGCTGATATGCTAAAAAGCGGGTATCCAATAGGGCAACTCGGGCAACCATAGGTAAACCCTTTCTGCCATGGAGGGTGAGAGCTATACGAATAGCTCCAAAGTGAAGATGAGTGTAACCATGTTGCTTCCACTGACGGGGAAAGTCTTCTAGAATATAAAGAGTAATGAATTGCTCTTTACCAGTGGCTATAATTGGACATACTCTCTGACAGAGGAAGGTGTTTGTCGGATAAGAGACTTAAAAGATTTCCAAGGGAAAACTATGGACTTAGCATAATTAGTATAAGGATTCATGAAAGAATGACTTTGAGGAGAAAACTGGGAAGATGAATCTACAGTGACTTCATATAGGTAATCTAATTTCTGAGATGCAGTTTGACAGAAGGAAGGAGTAGTATCTAAAGAAATATATGAACAGGAAGTTTCTGGATACATGAGTGGAAAAGGCTTCTTCAACTTTAGCTTAATTTCTGATACACCAATGGCTCTGATACCAATATTAATAATGACCTAGAAACTGGAAGTATTCAAAAGAGAATAATTTCAAAAACTCAAACTTGGACTGTCTAAGAAGGTATGACTTGGATCAACACAACGGCCAACTCTTGGGCACTCAAAGGATCCTGTCCTCTTATCTTTCAACAATCCAAGAAGGAATGAAATCAACCATTCAAGAAGAAATACTCACAATTTCTAAGTATCACCGAACAAGGATCTAAGCTAAAGCCATATCAGAAATAGAAGCAGAGAAGAAGAATAGAGGAAACTTAGAAAGACATGTTTAGAGTAGAACACACAAGAGAGATATTATTACTCGGGAACTAAGCTTGAGAAAATGTTACAACAATGGGCTCTTCATATAGAGCTCCAAGAAAGAACCTAGAAAGTTAAATTATTGGGCTATGACGTTATTGCTTACATCATGGTAGTCAATAAGATCATCGCTTACATCACACCACACTTATCACACTTATTAACTTTAATCACCTGGGAAATAAAGTTGACACGACAGCACACTGAATAATAAAGACAACAAAGTGCAGAACACTAAATATAAAAGTCGTCACAGCTGTAATGCTCGGAATCAGTCGGTGTTGAAACATCACTATCAGTGGAGTCAGGGTTAGTGATATTGCGTTCAATAATGAGATCCTGATGCAGAGCATGTGCCTTTGCTTTTTTTCTTTTTCTGCTTGAGTGCATCCTTTCTGAGTGAGATGACACAAGTGGTTCGAGTAGTTTTATCAAAGGATATACGTGGAAAGGTAAACCCATTTGATGACTGAGATGAGCTAGCTAGCTGAAGGTTAAAGTAATCAAAAGGGGTTTCAGTGTCTGGTTGAGAATCAGGCAAGTAGTGAAGATACCATTCACGAGCTATTTTGATGTTTATCTCGTGATGATGGTTGGTCGGATAATTCCAAGAATCATAATCATCAGGCCAGATTTCTTGAGGCATAATTTTATTCTCAACAAACATATATTTTTGGTCCTCAGAGCATTTTTGAGGGAGATCTAACATAGTGATAGAATTGACCTGGTAAAGATGGGAATATAGATGGATTGTGAAATCAGGGTCAATTGGACGGTGGATGTCAAAGAGGAGGAAGTGTTTATGAAAAGTGAGAAGTAAGTTCTTCTATTCTGCTAAAGGTTTAAACCAGGTTAAGAACTCAAGTATACTTGGAATAAAACCTTTAAGAAATAATGCAGAGTCAATTTCAAGAAGAATGTGGTACTGTTGACAGAGGTACTAGAAGAACCATTTCAATGGAGGAGGGAAGTCATTAAGTCTGAGAATGAAAACCTGACTGAAAGGGAAATATGGATTGACTCCGGATGGGTTTAGGATGGATCCTCCAAATTCTTTAAAAATCTGTAACTCATAAAAATTTCTTTTTTGCATTATTGAGTCAACAGAATATGGAACTGTGTAATCTCGAGAAAAATCTGGAGGAAGATTAGTTGGGTTGGAATAACTGGATCAGATCATGGCTATAACAAGTTTGGTGGTAAAGAAACTACACACACTGAGATGGCTGAGAGATCCACCATACGCCCTAAAACTAGTGGAAACCAATTTGGACGACTATCTAAGCAATCAGTAACAAGAATGGAGGGATAAAAACGCAAAAAGACCTCATGAAAGACTCAAGCTAATATGAGGAACTAATATCCTAGAATTTATGATAACGCTTCAATTTGTGAGTATTGTGGTTGTAGGGGCCACACTCTTAAGGATTCCCACAAAAAGTAAGGTGTATGCTGCCTATCTGGAAAAGTAGGACATATGAGGAACGAGTGTCCAAAGTCACAGCAAACACAATAACAATGACCAATAAGGACCACAAATGGGCCTACGAGGGTAGTACGACCACCTACCAACCCTGGGAAATCTGAATAGAAAGGAAAGAATCCCATGGTTAGGGTGAAAGTATATGAGATGTAGAATCAATCGGTGGATCCTGAGAGAGATATGGTAAAATATATGTTTCATACCATTTTTCATCCGACAAAAATGCTTATAGATCCTAGAGTATCGCATTCCTTTGTGATTCTGCATTTTGCATCACATTTTTCTACACCATCAAATGAATTAACTCATTAAATAATGGTTAGTACTTTAACGGGAGTTAGTAAGGTGCAAAAGCATTTTACCCCAAATTCAAAAGTTGTGTAGGGAGTGGAAACTTACCTGATAGTCCTATCTTTCAAGGGCTGTGATTTGATATCAGAGATGGATTGGTTGGCTAGGCACTATGTTCAGGTGGATTTCTATAAAAATATAGTACATTTTTGTCAGCAGTCACGTCAGGAAGAGTTCAAATTCTTAGGACAAGGAATAAATATAGACAACTACTTAGTGTCAAGGATACTTAGCGTATCTCTTGAACTAACCTTGTGAGAAGACAAAAATAGAAACTGAACCACTAGTATGAGAATTTCCTAATGTGTTTCTAGAAAAGTTGATGACTAGCCCCAAAAAGGAAAACAAATTTTAGCATTGATCAACTCCTAGAGCATAGCCGATACTGCAAAACCTCTTACCAAATGGCTTAGAAAGTGTTACAAGACCTAAAGAACCAACTATAAGTATTGTTACAACATGGATTCATCTAGCCAAGTGTTTCTTCTTGGGAGCTCTAGTGCTCTTTGCGAAGAAAAATGATGGAACCCTGAGCATGTGTATTGATTATAGAGGACTAAATAGTGTCATAGTGAAGAACAGGTATCCCTTACCGCTAGTAGATGAAATTTTTGATCAATTGAGAGGTCTAGGATGTTATTCTAAATTGGACTTAAGACAGGAATACTATCAAGTAAGGATTAAGGAGCAAGATATCTTTAAGATCGCCTTTAACACTAGAAATAGACACTACAATATTTACGGATTTGATTAGATTTGACGCATAGCATTATTCAACCATACCTAGAACAGTTTGTGGTAATTTTTAAAGATGATATTTTGATATACTCTTCTACCCTTGAAGAATATGGAAGGCATTTGAGGATGGCTCTTGTATACTCTTCTAACCCCAAAGAGCATGAAAGACATTTGAGAACGGTCTTGTAAATGCTAAAAGAACATGTGTTGTTTGCCAAATATAGTAAGTGTAAAGTTTGGAAGCCGCAAGTGACAATTTTAGGTCATGTTGTAAATCAAGAAGGACTATGATGCGAACCCTAGGTATAGAAACCTAGAACCCAATAGCAGACTTCCACAAATGCCCAAGGATGTGTGAAAAAGGCTTCAAGAATCCTTAACTCGTTGGATATATGACCCAAAAACCAAAGGTATAAACAGAAACCTTAAACCCGTTATCAATAAAGACAAGAACTTAAGGTATAATTCAAATGAATGAACGACACAAGTTGAATAACTTGATAAGTTCAAGAAGTTCTTTCAAGAACCAAAGAGAGAATGTATTCTCACAAAAATATTAATGGCATAATGTTCATCTCCTCTAATTTCTAAAAAGATCCTATATAAATAGACATCTCAAAACTCTAACCTAATTGGTTTTGAATTCAGAGTTGGTGGCTGAAACACAAGTCCTTAATGGGCTTGGATTTGCAGCTAATTAAATCCATCTAAGGACTAAAATACAAAAAATAGATATGGGGTTCAATAATTAAAAGTTCTTAGCCCAAACAAACTTAAAAACTAATTAAAAGACTCCTAAAATTTATAAAATTTCGTCCAAGCCTTAGGCTGAATTTTTAGCCCATCAATTTGGCTGCCATGACTCCAAAGTAGTTGGACAACTTGCTTGTAGTAAATTAATGATTGTTGATCCATCTTGTACATAATATAGCCTTGAAAAACTCATTTGTTATTGGACTAGCGGACATCTTCAATGGATCTTGATCACTTAAGTTTGGCGCCTTTTGATTCTCAACGGACTATCTGTAGATCTAGCAAAAGTTCAAGTAGCAACCCAGTGGGTACCATCAAAGACACCAACAGATGTGCAAAGTTTCTTGGGAATGGCTGGTTATTATTGGAGATTTATTAAAGACTTCACAAAGATCTCATGACCATTGACATGAAAAGTAGCTTAGTTCAAACGCACAGATAAATGTGAAGTAAATTTTTGCGGAATTGAAGTGAAGAATAACATTTGTACCAATTCTAATATTTCCTTATCCAAGTAAGGAGTACGCTTTGTACACCAATGCTTTGAAGGATGTTTTAGGAGTAGTGTTAATGTAGGAAGCCCATGTATCTAGGAAGTTGAAAGATCATGAATTGAATTATCCAATGCACGATTTGAAGTTAGCAGCAATTGTGTTTGCATTAAAGAAGTGGTAAAGCTATTTGTATGCAATCAAGCAGGAGATTTTAATAGATCATAGAAATCTGAAGTATTTATTTACTCAAAGGACTTATACAATGAGACAAAGGAAGTGGTTCAAATTGCTTAGGGAGTTATCGATGCCCATTTAACTACCATATATAGTGAAACCTAGAAACTCTTAAACATTCAAACAAGAATTGCTTCAGAAGGTATGGCTAGATCAACACAATAGCCATCTCATCGGCACTCAAAGGATCCCGCCTTCTTATCTTTCAACGATTCTAGAAGGAATACTCTCGGTTTCTAAGCATCACCAAACAAGGATCTCAAACAAAAGCCATATCAAAAAATAGAGTAGAGAAGAAGAACAAGAAAACTTAGAAAGCCATAGAACAAGGGATTTATTACACACGTCTTGAAACTCTTTCCGAATGGCTTACAACTGAGGAGTTTATATAGAACTCCAAAGAAAGACCTAAAAGATTACATTCTTCGAGTATGACATCACTGCTTGTATCATAGCATTTTATGACATTATTGCTTACATCACATTACAGTTTTAATCAGCTGGAAAATAAAGATGACAAGACAACATACTGCAAAGCACTAAAGGTAAAAGTCATCACAGCTATATTCTTCAGAAATTGTCGGTGAGGATACATCTGTATCAGTGGAGCCAAGGTCTGTCAAGTTGTATTCAATAATGCAGTCCTAATGTCAGGCATGAGCCTTAGCTTTCTTTTTTGCTTTTTTCAGTGCATCTTTTCTAAGTAAGATGACCCAAGTGGTGCAAGCAGATTCATAAGAGGCCCTTTGACCAAAGGGATCCTGATGTGATGGCTGGCTGAAGGTGAAAGTAGTCAAAAAGGGTTTTTGTTTCTAGTTGAGAATCTAGCAAGTGGTATAGATACCATTTACAGGCTATCTTGATGTTTATCTTGTGAGGATGATGAGTGGGACCATAATCATCAAGCCAAATTTCCTGAGAAATGATTTTGTTTTGGGAAAAGATATACTTTTGGGCTTTTGAGTATTTCTGGGAAAGGTCAAGCACAGTGATTGCATTGGTCTGGTAGAGAATAGACTGGGGATGAATAAAGAAGTCTTGGTTTATGGGCCGATAAAGGTAAAAGGTGAGGAAGTGTTTTTCTATTCTTCTAAAGGCTTAACCTAGAGTAAAAATTCACATATACTCGGGATAAAACCTTTTAGAAATAAGGCACTATCAATTTCAAGAAGAATGTGGTAATGTTGATAGAGGTACCAGAAAAACCAAATCAATGGTGAAGGGGAATCAATAGGTCTAAGAACATAAACTTGACTAAGGGGAAAAAAGGATTTATTCCTGATGGATTCGAAATTGATCCTCCAAATTCTCTAAAAATCTTTAATTCATATTGGTTTCTTTTCTGAATCATAGAATCAATAGAAATTGGAATTGGGTAATCAGGAGGAAAATTAGCATAAGGAAAACTAGGTGGGTGATTGGGGTCAGATCACAGCTATAATGGGTTTGGTAGTAAAGGAATCGGGTCTGGATAGGAAATCAGCCACAACATTGGTCTTACCTTTGATGTGTTTGACCTCAAATGAATATTGCGCAAAACACGTTGACCACCTAAGCAATTGAAAATGCGGAACTTTTTTTCGCTTGAACTGCAACATCTTTGAGAATGAACTCATATCTGTTTCAACTAAGAATTTCAATCCGATGAGATAGAAATTGAATTTCTTTATATCATTCTTGACTGCAAGTATTTATTTGAAAGTAGAATGGTAATGAATCTCTGATGGTTTGAACCTGCTGCTTACGAATCCACATAACTGTCTGGTTCCATTGATTTCTTCTAATAAGATTGCACTCTAGTATTTATCACTGGCATCAGTTTGAAGAACCTTCTGACCAGTTGTTGGCAGATGAAGCGTCTGGATCTTGGAGACTTGAGCTTTGAGAGCTGTAATAGCTTGAGTTTATGATGTAGTCCATGGTGGTAGATTCTTCTTGAGCATTTTGGTGAGAGGATGAATGAATTCAGATACTCGAGGTAGAAAATCTCGAACATAGTTGACTATGCCAAGAAATTGCTGGACTTGCTTCTGGGAAATATTGGAATCAGGGAACATTTGAAGTTCTTCAGAGATGTGACTAATTCATGTAAAATATCCTAATGATATAAGTAGTAAACGGACGGGGAGCTGCATATTCGATATTTATATGCCTCAAAAACGAATTCGAATATGGATACTGTTTATTCCAGAACCGTGATGGGTCTACATATAGAACCGAGCTTATTAGCAGGCCTATGTGCGGATGAGCTCGGATTTTTTAATTTTATATTTTTTACTTTATTTTATGTTCTGTTTTAAATAACTTTACAACTGAACCAACTCAAAGCCCAAACAAAGAAGAACCAAATGTTAAGAAGCGGAAAGAAGTGCCGCATTATGTGCAGCTGCTTGTGTCAATAGATTTAGCTCGTTCTATTTGATTAAATACGAGTATTAATTTAATTTTTGAAGTTTGAATTATTTTAGCTTGCTTGTTTGTATGGCATATAATATTATATATATATATATATATATATATATATATTAATCAATAATATTAATATTATATTTTATTTAAAAAATATTATTATTATTTTTATATAATAATATAATTAATTAATTTTTATTTTTATTTTAATTAGTAAATATTTAAAATTTAAATATAATTTAATTTTTTTAAAATATAACATTAATTATCTGTAAAAAATTTTATAAAGTAAAAATAAAAATATAAAATAAATTTATATAAAAAGAGAGACTAAAACTTGGCTGAACGTGAGTGAGTCGAGCTCGAACTTAGTTTTATAAGTGCGAGAAAAATTTGGTGGAGGTCGGACTTGCGAAGCCTGGCTCACTGCCCGATTGACACACTTATGCTTATAAGGGGTGATGTTGGGTTATAAATTATCTGCCTTTTTCCCTTTTTTTCTTTTAAAAAAAGGTTACGCGGCCGCCGCACAATTCCTGTTTGGTCACTCTTCTTCTTATTTTATTATATCTATACCTCTGATTGATACCATAAAACCCTAAACCCTACTACACTTGCTCGGGATTTTCCCTCTCCTTCCCCGCCTCACTGCTTTATCCTTCAGCAATTAGGCACTGAGAAGTAGAGACGTAGAAGTAGTGATAAAGGTCGTGGTGGAGCTCTTCCTTGAAGCTGAACTATGGCGCTGTATCTACTCTATGAGTCTGCGTCAGGCTACGCCGTGTTCTTGGCTCACGGCTTGGATGAAATCGGCCAGAACACTGAGGCTGTTCGGAACTCTATTACGGATCTCAACCGGTTTGGAAAAGTTGTGAAGCTTGCCGCTTTTAGTCCCTTTGAGTCTGCGCTCGATGCTCTTAAGCAATGCAATTCCGTTTCTGAAGGTATCAATAGACCCAATTCTTTCTGAAAATTTCTATTTTTAGCTTTTTGCGTTAGGTTGTTGGCGTGGTTTATCGAGTTTGTGGGAAATGACGTTTTAAGGTATATATGTAGGTAATTTGTAGGTTAATTGTATATGTGTGTGTGTATAATTGCGTTATTTCAGCATTGTTATTTACAGATACATTTGTTTTGTACATGTGTTTTATACATGGATTGCACTTGAAAGTATATGTCTAGGAGTTTTCAGCTTTGCTCCCACGATGTTCTGTTCTGCATTTTGTGTCGGGAAATTTGGTGGAGACTGAGAAAGTGAACTTGGGTTTTGTCGTTTTGTATTGTTCGCTACCCTTCAATTTGGAGAGGCAAAAGAGTAGCATAGTTTACTGATCAATTTGATTTATCGTAATTGCTTTGTAAAGGTTTTAAGAATTAAAATGATCATTGAATTTTTCTGAGCTTTTGAACTTGAGGTTGCTGTGTCATTCTTTATTTTAATAGCTTAGGATATATGGGCTTCATAGTTTCTGTTTAACAGGTTTATTTTTTATAATTGCACTTATATTCTTCTGTTCCTCTATTTTTCTTAAAGAACGGATTTATTTTTCCAATTTTCTCATAGCATCAAGTCTATTGCTAATCAGCATTTTATTCTAGGGCAAATGACTGATGAACTTAGGAACTTCTTGGAGCTCACTCTCCCAAAGGTCAAGGAAGGTAAGAAGCCTAAATTCAGTTTAGGTATAGCAGAGCCTAAGCTTGGGTCACACATCCATGAAGAAACTAAGATCCCCTGCCAAAGTAACGAGTTTGTTCTTGAGCTTCTTCGTGGTGTGCGTTTGCATTTTGATAGATTCATTGAGAACCTCAAGGTCTGCACCTAATTTTTTTTCTCAAGTCTTCCTTTGTGAAACCAATTTAAGTTTCCTATATCTGTAATTCATTCATTTATTAAAATTCTTCTTCTTTTAGGCTGGTGACTTGGAGAAAGCCCAACTTGGCTTGGGACACAGTTACAGCAGAGCAAAGGTCAAGTTTAATGTTAACCGTGTTGATAACATGGTTATCCAGGCAATCTTCCTTCTTGATACTCTCGACAAAGATATTAATTCCTTCTCTATGAGAGTTAGGTTCGTAATTTATTATGCTCTGCTTCTATTTGTCCCACATCCTGAGGGCTTGATTTTGGACCAAAGTATACAGTACTACTGCATGATTTCAAAAACAACTTTTGGCGTGTTTGTATGAGTGTTTTTACATGTGTGTCCTCTTTTGGAAAGTTCCCAAAGTGATACACATAATAATGTGCGCCTCCTGCGCAGCTGTTCCCTGGTTTACTCCCATACAGTTTTGTAATATTTTTTACATTTCTGAATGCAGAGAATGGTACTCTTGGCATTTCCCTGAATTGGTAAAGATTGTTAATGACAATTATCTATATGCCAAGGTTGCGAAATTTGTGGATGACAAATCGCAGCTATCTGAAGACAAGATAACAGGCTTAACAGAGATTGATGGTGATGAAGATAAAGCAAAAGAAATCATAGAAGCTGCTAAAGCATCCATGGGTACAATTTGCTACTTGGGTAGTTTATTAGAGCAAATAGGATGTACTAATGATTTGTTTGTCCCCTTTTCTTCAGGACAGGATTTATCCCCAATTGACTTGATTAATGTCAAACAATTTGCTCAGAGGGTGATTGACCTCGCTGAGTACCGGAAAACACTTTATGACTATCTGGTAGCTAAAATGAATGATATAGCGCCGAACTTGGCAGCACTCATTGGTGAAGTTGTTGGAGCTCGATTGATTTCTCATGCTGGTAGCCTCACGAACTTGGCAAAGTGCCCGTCTTCTACGCTTCAGATTCTTGGTGCAGAAAAGGCACTGTTCAGGTAGCATAGGATTTGTACATTTTCTGTTAGAATATTCTGCTAAACTTGCTATTCTTTGTGTTTGAGCTTTTCCCAGACGGATGTGTATTTGTTGACATCCTAGAGCTCAATGTATATAGCTCTCTATGGTTCTTGCTGAGGCAAATAATCATTCCCATTTTTGTTATAACTAACACAGGGCATTAAAAACTCGAGGAAACACTCCAAAGTATGGTCTTATCTTTCACTCATCATTCATCGGTCGTGCATCTGCTCGGAATAAGGGACGTATGGCTCGTTATCTTGCAAATAAATGCTCCATTGCTTCCCGGATTGATTGTTTCTTGGGTGAGAACTAATTGTGCACCAAAAAAGTATATATCATATTTTTAGTTAATCTTATTTTGTGATCTATTAATTTACCATTTTTTGTCTTTTTTTGAATCTCAGAGAAAAACACCAATGCCTTTGGAGAGAAACTTCGTGAACAAGTTGAAGAGCGACTTGATTTCTATGACAAGGGGGTTGCACCTCGTAAAAATATTGACGTTATGAAGTCTGCTCTTGAGAATGCTGAAGCAAAAGGTTTTTGGCTTTATGATTATGATAAAGTTTCTTTGCTTTATTATATGATTGAGAATTCCTAATATTATTGGAAATAAAGATAAAAATATAGTTCTTGTGCAAAAAAATAATATACAGAAATTTTAATCCTTTTTGCTTTTAGCACACTTATCTGCATTTGTTCTATGTTGTTCTCTCATTTCCTTGCTTCTAAGTTGTAAACAAATGCTGTTGTCCTGGATTTTTGAATCAAGATGCTCATGTTCTGATATATTTTGTCAGCACTTCCATAGACCTCCAAGATGCTTTATGTGACTGTCAGTCTTACTGGAACTGTTTTCTTTGGCTGAATTTTCAAATGTTGTTTGGTACTCAAGTAATTACTATTTCTACCGAACATGCAAGTGAAGGTTAACTCATTGCAATTTGTTTCAACAGAAATGGATGTGGATGAGGATGAGCCTTCAGGGAAGAAAAGCAAGAAAAAGAAATCCAAAGCTGAAGTAGCAGAAGATGGTGAACCCATGGCAGAGGATAAACCTGCAGCTTTTACAAATGGTGGTGCTACTGAAGAACCTAAAACTGAAAAGAAGAAGAAGAAAAAAGAGAAGCGAAAATCAGGAGACAATCCTGAGACTGATGAGGTGGCGGTAGAAAATGCAAATGGTGAGAATGGAGTCAGTGCAGATGATGGATTGGCAAAGAAGAAGAAAAAGAAGAGTCGGGATGATGATGGAGAGAATATTGGAGTTGCTAGTGAAGGTAAAAAGAAAAAGAAAAAGAAGTCAAAGACTGAAGATGATGAATAATTTCATTAGATTTACCTTTTCCCTCTCATGTTAGTTTTATGTTGTATTTACTAGAAGAAGATTAGAGCTTCCATGCTAAGTTTTATTTTCTCCTTGTTCTATGCTTGTACTCAGTGACATGGAAAGCCTGTTTTGCTAGTTTTTTCTTGGAGTACCAGAATATTTAGTGGAATGCAATTAAACTTGTCTTAGTAGGTGCTATGTCTGTGTTAAGCTAAAAATTTTCAGCTTGAAATGGTTCTTCGCAGAAACTAATACATTTTCCTAGCATGTTCTTTGCTCCCTTCGTATGCAGCATCCGGTGGGCATCGAGTATATGCCTAAATTTAGGTCCTCTCTTGCATGTTCTGGTTGCTGAATAATTGACTTTTGCGATGACCTAAGAATTTTCCCGCAGGTCAAGGCTACTTTGAATCTGGCTCTTTGATTTCTCTATGCTTCTGATTCTTCAAATTTTTGAATTTAGGAATATCATAGTTTTCCTTCATCTCAGACCTGTTCATAGTTGTACGATACTAGTTTTGATGCTTCTTATTATACTGAATTTGTGAAGACCGTGAGAAAGGTTTCTGTTGGCCATTTAAATCTAAATTCAAACCAAATATATTCTGAAAATTCGTGATCAATTTGAACCATTCTAGACGTGAAACTAATTGGTTCGGGAGAAAAATACGAAACAACCATAGTTTATCACCGGCAGCTCTCTCTCTCCAATTCACTGCTCTCCAACTAAAACGATGGTAATTTTCTTTCATCTCAGTCAATGTGCTCTTGGATTTCTTTCTTGCTGACTTATCGTATCTTGTCTGCTGAAGTTCATTTGTTCTTTCTTCTGTAATTTCTCGATCAATTTGTGAACTGAATAATTTGTGATGAGACACGCAAACGTTGTTCTAGTTAATGCGAGGGAATCCCGTGTTTACAACAATATTCAATTTTTTTTTTTCTTTTTGGGTTTTGCTTTTGGCTCTTGAGTTTTAGGTTTTCCGTGGATTCGTTTAATAAATCGGTACGGCTGAGTGTGTTGAGTATTACGAGTATGTTCTTTTTTTGTTTCTGTATAATAAAAGTTTATGGAAAATCTATCTAATTACCATATTTACAGAGTTGCATTCTCTCCCGTCTATTTCTTTTACCCCTATGCTATTTTTGTCTATCATTTTCTACGAAGCCACCACCTCATGCGGTGATTTCTAGATGGAGCAACTCATATGCAAAACACATGCAATGATAAAATTATTAATTCACTCACTTCCTCATGAACAAAATCGCTTTCATTATCATTCAGCCATTTACAAGGGTCACATTATACCCAGTTTCTTCACTTGAAATTTTTTTTACCTCTATTATTTTTGTTATCATTTTTCAGAAAGCTGACACATAATGTGGCGGTTTCCAGTAGAATAATTGACGTGTAGAAACCAGGCCCATTAAAGAAGGGTAAAATTGTTAACTTACTCATTTTTCTTAAAAAGAAAACGAAATATCGACTATTTTGTTTCCCTTTTCCTCTCCTTTCTTCTCTCTTCTCCTTCCCAATTCATCGCCTTCCCTTGGCTGCCAGGATACCTTTTGACGTTACAGAAACGATTTATTTCCAAAAAATGATGGATACAAAACCTTCTCGAGGATCATATATCATAAGTCTCTCCTGTAATGATTTTTGGAGCTGGATAATCAAGAATTTAGTTAAAGAGGTCAAAAGTGATATTAATGTATTTATGGTGTTGGGAGTGAAGTGGATATTCTATCCAGCTGGTTGATGAATAGGTTACAGAAAAGGATAGAAGATTAATGATAGTAAATTGTCTAGCAAACGATTGAGTGATTCTTTTCCTTCTATCTTTTTTGGACTCTCTACGTTGGTCATGGCATAAGACGCCCTAAACTCCAATCTTAGAACATGCCAAAGCAATTAGTAAATTTGCTAGTCGAAACGAATAACCCATTTTCCCTTTTTCCACCAAAACTCTGTGATTTGGTGGTGGCATGGAGGCAAGCAGCCAAGGGAACAAATTGAAAGGGGAAGGAGAATAGAGAAGGAAGGAGGACAAGAAAGGGGGGGGGGGGGGGCGTTGAATATGGTTTCATCGCTTTTCTTTGTCATACCTTTGGTAGTGGCTTCAAGTGCAATGATGTAGAAGGGAGAGAGATGAAGGGGAAAGAGAAGAGAGAAGCGAGGAGGACATGCTGAAAAGATAGTTGACATGGTTTCTTAAAATAAAAGTGGGCAAGTTGATAATTTTATCAATTTTTAAATGGGCATACTCTCTTCAAGTGAGTTATTTCATCTGGAACTACAGTGAGACTCTTTTAGATTATCTTGAAAGTGAGAAAAACGCACACATTGAAGTGTACATTACACTGATTTGCAGTAAGATAGAGCAGTGATTCAATCATACCTGTATATAACTTATTATTGACACTTTTACCTTTTTCTATCTTGGTAGTAGTGCTCATGGACTTTTTTCTTGGCTTTGCATTTTCTATTTGATACTTCTTTAACACCTTTGTGTACTTGGATTGATTTATTGTAATTCCATCATTGAGTTGTTTGATTTGCAATCCAATGAAGAGGTCTAATTTTCCATTATACTCATTTTGAATTCACCCTACATCAAGCAAGTAAATTCTTTGTACATCTTCTCATCAATAGCTCAAAAGTTATGGCATCAACCTACACTTGAACAATGATAAATTTTGTGAGTGATGGTTAAACAAGATATTGTCCACTTTTCCAATTGAAAACTCATTTTCCAAAAAAAATTTGCTTAGCCTTTCACACCAAGCCCTAGGAGCTTGCTTTAGGCTGTAGAGTACTTTAATTAACTTGAAAATATGATTTGGTTATTCAAACTTTCAAACTAAGTGGTTGCTCAACATAATCTCCTTCTTTAAAAAATCTATTTGAAAATGCACTTTTTTGCATCCATTTGGTAAAGTAAGAAATTTAAGAAATATGAAAATGCACACAACATTCACATTGCCTTTAACCTTGCAACAGGAGCAAATGTTTCGTCAAAATCAATCCTTTCCTCTTCGATGTAACCTTGAGCAAATAACCTTACCTTTTTTCTAACTCTATTCCCATTTTCGTAGAGCTTATTCCAAAAGAAATATTTAGTTCCAGTAATAGACTGATCATTTTTAGGTTGTGGAACTAATTTCTAGACTTTGTTTCCCTTAAAATAATTTAGCACTTCCTGTATAGCCAACATTCAACTTTCATTTGTTTGTGCTTCCTCATATTGTTCAGGCTCAATTTGTGAGACAAAGGAAAAATTTTGCATCATTTTTCTGAGTTGACATTACAATGATTTTTCAAATGGTTCTGCCAAACAATTCTCCTTAGCATGATATTGTGATATCTCTATTCCTTTGGAAAAGTGTTTGAATTAGTTGGAGAAGATGATTTCCATGTTGACTAGCTTATGAATTACCAACTTGTTCTATCCCATCTCTACATTTCTTTGTCCCACACTTTCCTGTTGAGATTCATCTGTGGCTTCATCATTCTTTTCTTCTTGATGCTAATCAATACCTATGGCTAAATCTTCAGGTGTATCTTCTCTTTGAGTGATTGCATTAGCTTCACTGAAGGTCACATGAATAGATTTTTTAACAGCAAGAGTTCTTTTGCTGAAAAATTAGGCTATGTTATGATTTGAGTATTCAAGAAAAATTTCTTCATTAGCTTTTAAAAATTTCCAAATTATCCTTTTTGTTATTGAAAAGGAATCATTTACACTAAAAAATTTAAATTATCAAATGTTGGATTTTTTCCTTTCCATAGCTCGTATGATGTCTTCTTTAGTGAGGATCTCATTAGTGCCCTATTTAATATGTAGCACGCTGTATTTACAGCTTTAACCCAGAAGTATTCTGACGGCCTACTTTTGCTCATAGTTGTTATTGCCATCCATAGAAGTGTTTTGTTTTCCTTTTCTACTACTACATTTTATTGTGGAGTATTAGGAGTTGAAAATTTGTGACTGATTCCCATCTCATTATAGGTATCCTCAAATTTCTTGCTCTCGAATTCTCTGGCCTGATCACTTCTTACACAAGTTAACAAACTAGTTAAACACCTTATCCTTTTGAGCTAGGTAGGAAGTCCAGCTAAATATAAAGTCATCAACTACAATAAAAGCATAAGGTTTACCATCAAAGTTAAATGGTGTAACTAGACTAAATAAGTCAAAAGCGAAGCAAGTCAAATGGTTTTTTTTTTTTAAACAATGCCTTGTGACTAAAAGATGTTCTAGTTTGCTTTCCTAGTTGACATGCATCACAAATGCTATCTTTTTCAAACGTTAGCTTAGGAAGACATCAACTAGCTATTTCATACTAGCATGATTTAGTTTCCATGCCAAAACCAATTGCCATCAGTCAAGGAGACTAAGCATACATCATTCAAGTTGTTCAAGTAATAAGTGTCAATCACATACAAATTATCTATTCTTTTACAAAAAAAAAAAAAAAACCACACTATCATCATGCATTCTAACAACTTTGTAGAGAGTAATTTTAAAAATGACATTCATATTTGTTGGTCCTAAGGGAAAATTTTGTAGTTTTGATTAATGACAAAAATTGATGTAGGCTAACTTGAGTAATTGTTGTGTAATAGGACTTTTGGATTGAAGAAGCAAAGTGATCTCATTGCCTTGGATCTAAAGTGAAAAGGACATCTCAAATGAGCTTAGTATCGTGAAGATTAAAGAGGATGTCAAATCTTTTGAAGGCTTTGAAAATCCTATAGTGTAGGGTTATGCTTATTTTATAGGTATACCTTTGTAAATCCTCCACCTTTTGAATTGGATCTATGCATTGCATGTAGTGGTAGAAAACCATTTTTATCAAACTTATACTTTGGTTTTAATATTAAATGTTCTTAATGATTCATTGTTAAACAAAGTGTTTGATAACGACTTGTGGCTCAAAAGTTTTTAAATAACTTATTTTGCTATTGAAATTGATTTCAAAGTTGTTGTGTTTAAGTTGCAAATGATTTTACAATATATAGAAAAGTTTGGAGTCCAATTCAAACATCCAAATGTTCTTAAGGCTGCTGAATTTTTAAAAAAAATTAGACATTGATATCAAAATTCGGTTGATCGAATTGTCTTAAGTAGTCTAGTGATAGAAAAGTTCGGACGACCAACTTAGATGTAGCAAGCTTGATGGTCGACCAAATGATAGTGTTACTAGATATTATTTGAATGTTGTGTTCGAAAATTAAACCGTATAAAAGGCTTAAAACTTTAGATTTTTGATAAATTTTGATTCTTTGAAGTGCTTTACAATCCATTATCTTGAGATCTTCAAAATATGAACAAAAAGCTTTCATTTATATTGTACTACATGTGATCAATCTAAGATTCCAGAGCAAAAATGAAGTGGTTCTGGAATTGTTTATCATCTACCAATTGGTTGGGTAATATCTTTCTACTCTTATCTTCTAATTGTTTATTCAAGGTTATCTTGAGGACATAAAACACTTTGGTGAGGTGAACTTTGTTCCTTGAATTGTAAAAGAGGCTATTGATGTAAAACCCTTTGTTGGGTGAGCCTCTTATGTATTTGTATGAATTATTGATTTAGTGAATTGATTGAAATCCTTGAGTGTGGACTCAAGGTAGTGGATGTAGATCTTGGACAGATTGAACCACTATAAGTTGTTGTGTTCCTCTCTTGCTATTTATTACTTTCGTTCATTTGTGCTATATTTATTGCTTTGTGATTGTAGTGGTTGTTGAACTTAATTGCTACCCCATTGATTGATCTTCTCCTTTCAAGCACTGTGTCTCAAACTCAAAAAAACTCAAAGGTTGTTAACTTTTAAAGGATATTTTGTTGAGAATTTGTTTTTCTAAAATTAACCAAAAATTTAATTCACCCCTCTCTTAGGTTTTTTAATAATCTTGCCACATAATTGACTCACACCCAATAGTTTGTATTTGAAATCATTTACTAATGATACATCTTTAATGAGTGGACTAGGTCCAACTGTTCCAGTTCCAATGATTTTTCCTATGCTTTTGTCACCAAAGCTAACAATTCCAGATTTCTTCACCTTTGGTTGGGTGATTGTCACCACAGCTAACAATTCCAGATTTCTTCACCTTTGGTTGGGTGATTGTCACCACAACTAACAATTCCAGATTTCTTCACCTTTGGTTGGGTGAACTTTTTCCTGTCATCTATCACATGCTTTGAGCAAGTGCTCTGTAGCATTCGTTGTTAACTGGTTTACTTTTGAGGCACACCTCTTGTTCATTTTTTCAAGCTGATTTTCTTCTTTCTTGTCTGTCTTTGTTGTTGCTGCATTCACTAGTTTCCAAGGCAGCCATTGGATAGATATTTACCTTTTTAGTGCTTTCTTCTTACTCTTCACACATGGAGCTTGAGTCCTCAATTAGTTCTTTACCTAGAGATTTCAGTGAGTTCACAATGTCTGTGAACCTGTTATTCATCTTAGTGAGTTCTCATTCAATTTCATAGAGAATATTTCAAAGTCTTCCTATAGCATGTTGATTTTTGATTCTTTAATGTGATTAGTTTTCTTGAAGTCGAAGGTAACTTTAAGTTTGTCACAAACTTCTTTAGTAGATTTCTTAGCAGAGATTTTATTATATTCATTCACATTAGAAGCACAGTGAAGAATATTTAAAGCTCTAACATTAATTTAAATGCATTTTCAATTAGCTTCAAAGTATTCATATTTTGGCTTGACAGTCTTAACGTCCTTAACAATAGTTTTTGGAATGATACGGTCGTGGTCAATAACATTCCAACATCTACGTCTAAAGACTGTATAAAGTTTCTCCTCCTATCACAAATCTCCTCTCATAAGAGAAATTTTGTCCTCGAAATTTACAATATACCTTATAAAAGTTCAAGACACACATTGTAGATACTGTTAGGTCTCCCAAGTTGCTTCTTTGATCTTGTCAACAATTATTGACATAGCTGTTTTGATGACTTTGTACCATTTGTGACTGTTTCATAGTTAAACCTCTTAGCTCAGGATCGGCCAACCTCTTGATAACTGTGTACTTGTATGCCAAACTTGTCAGCCACTAAATAGGTGACAAGAAATTGACTGTCTTTTTGGTAAGCCACAACCAACAACCTCAGACATACTAGCTATGAATCCTCTTTAGTTGGTTAAACATTTAGGATAAAAGAGAGAAGTTCTGATACTAATTGTAGGTGCCAAAAAGTGTCCAAGTGGGGAAGAATTATACTCTAACGAAAATTGACCTTTTAAAATGCAGCAATAGAATACCAAAAGTTTTCTTGAGTTAAATCAAAGAACTGAACTTTTAATAGGCTAATGATTAAAACATATATCCAGGTCAAGTATCAAGCTAATTCTCTATTGCAAATGAGATCAAAAGTGATTTTCAAAAAAGTTATCAAGTTAGTTTTACTCTAAAAATAGTTTGTGCTAGGTAAAGATTATATCTCAATGTAGATCACAACCTCAACATGACTTTCCACAAATTGGAAGGCTTATTTTCAACTTAATCCTTCTTGCAAAAAGGATATGTTTTCTTAATTAAAGATACATAGAGAATATAATGAGCAAATGTGTAAAATAAAGTAAAGCAAGAAGGAAAGAACACTAAGAATTTTATAGTGGTTTGACAAATTCCTTACATCCACTCCTTGAGGATCTCACCTCAAGTATTCCACTAACACAATCTCAATTCATGAATAGAGATCAAGACTTTATTGCAATTCAAAGTTTCATTCAAAATTGAGAAGTTGTACACTGATTTTCAATAGATTAGCAAACTACTTAATCTCTAGATTTTCAATAGACTTAGTAACTATATTCCCTGGGTTTTAAATAGATCTATGAATTATTTCCCAAACAAAAACTTCTTAGTTATACTGGTACAAGCTTGAACGAGTGCTTGTGAACCTTGTAAATATAAAGAATGAAGATTGCAACTTTTGCTTACTTCCCTTTGCTAAACTCATGCTTTGTACTCTATTTTTCACGATGGTTGCTAAGATTTTTCTCTTCACTCTCTTAAGAACCTTGAGTACAAAGGATTTCATTGTAATAAAGCCCTATGGGTGGATGTGACAGATAATGTGACGCTATGATGCTTTGGCCGACTTGCATTTAGAAAATACAAATTAACTTTTTCAAAAATCATCTTTTATAACCCAAAGAAAACATGTGATTTAAGATATTCATTGATGGAATGTCAACATGTTCTTTTGACCTCAAAAATGGTGCCATGGCCAATCTTCTAAGGAGTGTGCTAATTGGACCAAAAACATAAACAATAATTTTAAGCCACAAATTTTAAGGAACAAATGAACTTGGTAATGAACAAGCGATATCATCCAGAAACTTAAAGATGACTTCTTCAAATTTCATGAAGGCCATTTCCTTATTCTTGAAGTGTCAAAATTATCTTTGGATCCTAAAAAATGCAAGACCAACTCTTTTACTTTTCCAACTCCAATTCATTTCCAAAGTTCCCCACTTGAGTTCGCAAGCATAGAACTTCTTTTGAATTACCTATACTCTTTGCCTCCAAATTCAGTAGCTCCTTTATGCTATTTCTGATCTTATCAGAAGGGTCCAAAATGAAAAGTTGAAATAATGCTAGTGAATCACTGTTTCTACACTGTAAAGGAGATCATACTTGCCAGTCCTTAAGTGTACCAAGTTAACTTGTGATTCATTATACTAGATTGGAGTAAGCTCTGATGGAGAGACAATTACCTTTATAGCCAAGAAGATCGAATTTTTGCAACATAACTTTACCTGATTTAGGATTCTTTGCGTGCAAAGTTGTTGGCCAATTATGTTCAGGCTAAAAGCTATTTTTGAACTTCTATTCCAGTGCGGAATGTGCTCTTTGCTTTGCAAGAGGTCAACAATTTAAAAAGAGAGACCTCCAAATTATGAGAGCCTTTCCATTACCTTTTAAATCTATAACATAATCACAAGAAGGTAAGATATCAAGGTCCCTTTGAATAGTGTTGTTAGGTTTATTTTAGCTTCACTTTTACTTTCTTCTTTGTACTTGAGAACTTCCCATATTTCTTTAGTTTTTAGGCAATTAGTATCAACAAAACTTTTGTTTAGTGTCTTTAAACACCCATGAAAGACCTAAGAGGAGGGGGTGAATTAGGTCTTTGACTAATTTTCAAAATCTTTTCCCTTTTTTGAAATCTTTGATTAAGAGAAGACAAACTTCAAATATTTATGAGTCCTTAAGAAATAGATGAAGATAGGTGAGGGCACTAATAAATGCTAACAACTTATCAATGGGAATTGAATATATAAAGAGGTAAAGCAAGAAGCACAATAAATACAATCAATTTATATGGTTCGATCTCTTCAAAATCTACATCTATTACCTTGAGCCCGGACTTAAGAATTTTGACTAACTCAACCATAAAAATAGTCACAAGAGGTTCACCCACAAGGGTTTTACTCCACAACCTCTTTTCAATACAAGAATCAAGGCTCGCCTTATCTCAAAGGGTTTTATATCTTCAAGATAACCTTGATTAAAACAAGTAGATGAAAGAATATAGAAACAGATTATCAACAACTTGGTTGATAAAGACAAATTCTAGCACCATTTCACCTTTTTGTCTTTGGAATCTTAAATAGTTACATGTAGCACAAGACAAAAGAGAGCTTTTCATGTGAAGAGCTTGTGTTCCATGGGAATGGACACATCTATTTTCCATCTTGAGCCTTCTTGTAGTTTAGAAGTACAATGTGTTTATGAACAAATGCCTTTATATGGACTTGATAAACTGAAATGAGTTTGATGGAGAACCCCACTTTGCTTATCTATGATGAAACTTCGCATGCTAAGAGTTTGTTGTTCGATTTTGTGGCCAAATGCAACCTTAGGATAGGCAAGCCAATGCTCTTGATGTTTCAATTGTGTGAAGAGCCTTTGCTTGAGAGCATGCATCCTATAATGTTTGATATGTGCTAAATATTTTCCTTCTTCTATGGGGGGTTCTATGCCTATGAGGTTGCATATTGCTTAAACCTAACTAAGAGTTTGTTATTAGAATTTATATATGGTAGCTTAGTTGTTTTATTTCCCTTGATAATACAGTCGTTGACATCCATTGAGTTTGAGTTCTCTAATAACCAAGAAGACTCTATTTGCATGCTTTGCTTCTCATTTTTCATGTCGAAGGAATACTTGAACTTAATGCACATCCCTTCCTATACCTTCACTTGTTGTGAAGAATCTTGTTCTACATTAGTTCCTTTAGAACTTATTATGTGATTTGATGATGTAAGAGCTAATTCGAGGAGTGAGAGAACAATTAGAATCAAGAAGTTCCAAGATCAAGAACCATTGAAGATCTTCGCTGGTCCAATCACAAGACCTAAGGCTAAGACGATGAAAAAGGCCTTGATAATATTGCTTGAAAGCATGAGGAATAAACAACCAAAAGATGATGAGCTTTCAAGGGTATATTCTGCACAAGGAGGATCAACGATGATTAATTTATTGCAAGCAAGCTATCCAACCACTTGGAAGTCTATTGACCCGCCAAATTGATGTCCAAGATGAAAAATTGAAGGGCTTAAAAATTCAGCATAAGGGCTGGACGAAATTTTCTTATTTTAAGGAGTGTTTTAATTAGTTTTTAATTTTGTTTGGGCTGGAACTCTTATTTATTAAAGCCCATATTCTTTCTTTTATTTTAATCTCAAATTAAATTTAATTAGCTGAAAAAAGCTGCAAGTCCAAGCCCATTAGAACTTGTGATTCAACTACCTACTCTAAATCCAAAATCAATTGGGTTAGGGTTTTGGGATATCTATTTTATATAGGATATTTTTGAATTTTCAAAACATGATGTCATTGATATTTTAGTGAGAATACATACTCTCTTTCGTTCTTGAAAGAACTTCTTGAACTTATTAAGTTATTCAACTTGCGGCATTCATTCTTTTGAATTATACCTTAAGTTCTTGTTTCTATTGATAATGAGTTTAAGGTTCTTTGTTTATATCTTTAGTTCTTGGATCAAATATCCAACAGGTTAAGTGTTCTTGAAGCCTTTTTTCACACATGCTTGGATGTTTGTAGAAGTTTGCTATTGGGTTCTAGGTTTTTATACCTTGGGTTCCCATCACATATTATGGTTCATTTCTTGTAGAATTTTTTGAATATCTTGGTATGCTTCTACCAATGCAACAGAGCTTATTGCTCTAGTCAAAGGCTTGAAATATATATGAAACTAAGTTCTTGTAACCATGAAATCTAGAGCGACTCATCCCTTTTGGTTATTATCATTGAAGAGCATTCATGTACACTATGGAAACTGGATTTTATCTTACAATATGTGTTAACCTTAAGGGAAAATCATGTAGTTTTGATTAATGACAAACATTGATGAGGTCTAACTTGTATATTAATTGTGTGACGCGATTTTTGGTTAAAGAAGCTAAGTAGTCTTATTGCCTATAAGCTATAGTACTAAGCATAGCTCAAATGAGCTCAAATGGTTGAAGAATGAAGAGTATGTCCAAGAAGTTGAAGGCCTTGAAAAAACTTTAGTGTAGGTTTGATTTTGCTTAATAGGTATATCTTGTGAACCCTACACTCCTTTCATTTGGAGTCTACACAATACATGTGGTAGCACTAAACTTGTTCTAACTTGGTTATAAGCTTTAAAAGATTTTGATCACTCTTGAATTACCAAGTGTTTGATAATGGCTTAGTGCTCAAAAGCTTTTAAATCACTTATCTTTTAGTCCAAAATGATTTCAAACTTGTTGTGGTTAAATTTCAAATAATTTGACAAAGTTTGGAAACTTTCGGACTCCAATTTGGACTTTCGAATTGAAGCTTGGCTGTTGAATTTTTAGAGAAATTTAGATATCCAATTTGGATGTAGTGATCCAAAGTCGATTGATTGAATTATCCTCGGCAGCCCAATATATAGAAAGCTTAGACGACCAATTCGAACGTAGTAAGCCATTCCTGTCAACCGAATTGCACTATTACTAGCCGTTATTTGAACATTTCAATTGAATTTTAAACCTTATAAAAGGATCAACATCAGATTTCTTATAAGTTTTGGATACATTGAATACCTTTAGACTCCAATATCTTGAGAACACCATTAAACTATCATTTGTCTTGTGCTACATGTGATTATTTAAGATTTTGAATAGTAAAAGTGAAGTGGTGTTTACATTTGTAAACTCCTTGTTGGTAAACTCTTTCCTTATCTTCTCATCTTTTAGTTATTTAAGGTTGTCTAGATGATCAAAAACCCTTTTGAAAAAGGGTGAATCTTGATTATTAATTTGTAAAAGAGATTCTGAAGTAAAACCCTTGTGAGTAAACCTCTTGTGTATTTGTGTGGATTGAGAATATAGTTGATTTGGTTGAAATCCTTGAGTGCAAGCTCAGGGTAGTGGATGTAAATCTTGAAGAGATCAAACCACTATAAATTGGTTGTGTTTTTTGTACTCTTTGATTTAAGTTTCTATTTATTGATCCCACTCAATTTCCTTTGAGAGTTTTTTGGCATTTATTATTGTCATTAAAGTGCAATTCCTCTTTCAACTACTCTTTATCAAAGTTTCTTTAATATTTGGAGATTGAGTCCTTTTTAAACAAAGTTTTTCAAAAAGGAAAATATTTCAAAAATTAGCCAAAGACCTAATTCATCCCCTCTTAGGTCTTTTAATTGGTATCAGAGCAAGGACTTCTTTTTGTTGTTTAACAACCTAGAAGTTAAGATCTTATAGCTTATATTTCAAACCTATCTTGTTTGGAAGGATCTTCAACAAATAGACCGCTCTTGTTTGATGGAACAAATTATGCTTTTTGAAAATCTAGAATTAAGATTTATATTTATTCTGTTAACTTTGATTTGTGGAATATTATTGAGAAAGGCCACAAGGGAACCAAAGCAAATTGAAGAATATGATTAAAGTAACTCAAAAAGGATGACATTGAATTATCAAGCAACGACCATTCTAAGTTGTACCTTGGATGTGAATATATACAAACGGTAAGTCAATGCGACATCGCCCACGATATATGGAGGCTTCTTCAAGTAACTCTTGAGGTGACAAACCAAGCAAAGGAGTTAAAGCTTGGTATGCTCATTAGAGACTATGAATTGTTCACTATGAAGCATGGAGAGAACATTAGCGACATGTTTACAAGATTCACCTACATCTCAAATGGTCTAAGTCCTGTGGAAATAATTATTCTCTTTGTGAGCAAAATAGAAAGATTTGGATGCTCCACCAAAGTCATGGCAACCAAGGACACTTGATATTGAAGAATCAAAGGACTTGACGACTCTTTCCCTTGAAGAGCTCATAGGATCACTTCTCACACATGAAATGAAGATCAAAAGATTAAATGATCTAAAAGATGAAGAAAAAAGGAAGAAAAGGAGTAGTACTCAAGGCCAATGACAATCCTAGTGAACAAGAAGAATCATCAAGTGATGAAGAAGAAGATGGTGAAGATGGCGAGATGGCAATTATAGTTAAGAAGTTCAAGAAATTTTACAAGAAGGGTAAAAGACCTTTCAAGAATGGTGGTCAATCATCATCTCTATTCAAACCACAATGCTATGGATGCACGAGCACCAAGCATCTTGTTGCAAATTTTCCAAAAGCCTTGGAAAAGGAAAGAGAAGCCAAGCTAAAGAAGAAGACATCACTCAAGAAAAGAAAAGGACTTGTTGGCACTTGGGATTAACATGCCATTGAAGAAAGTGAAGATGAAAACAATGAGAGAGCTAATGTGTGTTTCATGAAATGAATGATGAGGTACAACCTATTCCTTCTACCTCTACTTCATGTGACGGTGATATTGATGAAACCTGGTGAACTGCATGTTGACATGTATCGTAAATTGAAGAAGGTTTCAAAAAGAAACAAAGAAATGAGTTTTAAGATTGATGAGTTGTTAATGAAAATTAAAACTATTTTGTGAAAACAAAAAACTTCTAAAGTCTATTGAATGCTTGAATATTGAAGAAGAAGTTTTAAATATGTCCTTCTAAAATATGTGCCTTGAGAATATAACACTTTGTTCTAAAATCTCCTCTCTTGAGAAAATGATTGTTGATCATGATATTTTGAAAAAGAAGGTTGATGACCTAACTTTATGTGTTGAAAAATTTACAAATGGAAGGGACAATCTTGACAAACTTCTTGGATCTCAAAGATTCTCATTTGTGAAAATTGACCTTGGTTACAATCATGTAAACAATGTTCCTAAATATAAAAATTTTTATGTTAGAGCTACTTCTACTTCCAAGCCTTATATATCTTGTACTTACTGTGGAAGAAATAGGCACAAGTCCACTAGATGTACTGTGAAAAGAAAGGTGAAAAAGGTGTTAAAACTATTTGGAGAATGAAGGGAAGCATCACTAACCCTCTTGGACCAAAGAAAATGTGGGTACCAAAAGTCACTTCCTCTCATTTGGTATAGGTTCATTTTCCTCTAAGATCAAATGCCACTAAGTGGTTTCTTGATAGTGAATGTTCAAGACATGTGATGGCGAATGCCTTACTCATTAGTGAGCTTCAAGCTACAAATGAATGATTTGTTACATTTAGTGATAAGAAGAAAGGAAAAATGCTTGTTGATAGTAATGTTGGTAAAGGTCCTTCACCTTTCATTAAACAAGTGTTACTAATTGATGATTTGAGATACAACTTGATTAGCAGTAGCCAATTGTGTGACAATAGATGCAAAGTTGAATTTAAATGTGATACATGTATTATTCTTGATACTGTATATGGTAAAACTATTTTTGTTACAGATAGATTTTGAAATGTATATGTGCTATATCTTGATTAACTTGTTGCTAATGATGTTAAATGTCTGGCTGTTTATGATAATGATTGTTGTTAGCCCTAAGAGCAAATCATGAAATTCTAATTAAGTTTTGAATAATGACAAACATTGATATGGACTAATCCGTGTGTCAATTGTGTGATAGGATTGTTGTAGTAAGAAGCATGAAGTCTTATTGTCTTGAAGCCACAATGCAAGAACAACTCTAATATTTGAAGATTGAAGAGGTTGTTCAAGATAATTGAAGGCATTGAAGACTTAGTGTAGGTCATAAATGCTAAATAGGTAAATTCTTATGTAAACCCTACACTTCATGTCTTGAAATCTATTGAATGCATAAGAGAGCAACAAAAACTTGTTTTGAATCTTAAATGGCTTTAAATGAACTTTTTAATAACAAGTATGTTTTTGAACCATCAAATGATCTCAACTAAACTTTATATGATCAAGGTGTTTTAGTAACGGAGTTTGAAAATGTTTAAATGACTTACCTACTTATACAAAATTATTTCAATGTTATTAAGGATGATTTTTAAATGATTTGACAAAGTTTGATAAGTTTGGATGTCCAAACTTTGAAAATGATCACTGTGCTTCCAGAGAAATTCGGTGGCAAGTTTGGACGCATGAGAAAAAGTTCAGACGTCCAAACTTTCTCTGATGGCAGCATGGTTACTATTTTTCCAGAGAATTTCGGACGAATGTCTGGATACATAAGGAAAAGTTCGGACGTCCGAACATTTCCAGAAAGCTTGGCACAGTGAAGTTCGGACGAAAGTCTGGACGTATAGCAGAAAGTTCGGGCGTCCAAACATCTCTGAAACTAGTCGTTACTAGTCGTTTTATAGCTGTTGCAATTGATTTTTCAAATCTATAAAAGATATAAACTTCATACTTTTTGTAAGTTTTGAATCTTTATGAACTCTAAACATTCCAAAGTCTTTAGCAAACATTAAAGCTCTCTTTGTTTTGTGCTTTCAATTGATCATTCAAGATTCCAAAGACAACAAAGTGTGAAGGTGCAACATTGTGTAATCATCTACCAACAAAGTGGTAACATCTTACACATTCCACTTTCTTCATTCAATTGTGTTTTCTACTAGCTCATTGCAAGGTTATCTTTAAAACATAAAATCCTTTAGATAAGGGTGATTCTTGAGACATTGACTCAAGGTTGTTTGTAGATATAAAATCCTTTGGTATCGTGAACCTTGTTTGTAAAATTTCAAAAGAGGTTGTGAGTGTAAAATCATTGTGTGGTGAGCCTCTTATGTAATTGTTGAACTTGAGCATATAGTAGATTGTTTGAAATCCTTGAGTGTAGGCTCAAGGTAGTGGACGTAGATCTTGAAGTGATCGAACCACTATAAATTGCTTGTATTTATTGTTCTTATATTATTTATTATTTTGATATTGATTGATATATTTTCTTATTGAAATAAACACACATAATCTGGTCTAACTTAAAATTGTAAAAGGAATTATTTTCGAAAATTAGACAAAGACTTAATTCACCTCGCCTCTTAGGCCTTTCAATTGGTATCAGAGCAAGGGCTTCTTTGTGTGGTTTTGCAACCTAGAAGTTAAGATCTTATGGCTAATATTTCAAACTTACCTTATCTAGAAGGATCTTCCACAAATAGACCACCTTTGTTTGATAGAACAAACTATATATTTTGAAAATCTAGAGTTAAAATATATATATATGTTCTATCAATTTTGATTTGTGAAATATTGTTGGGGAAGGTCCTTACATACCTATGAAAATGAGAGCTGATGGAGTGACCTTAGAACCAAAGGCTACAACTGTATTTTGTGATTTAAAGTCTGAAACTTTAAAATCTTGGTTGTTTTCTAAAATCCAATTAAGTGGTTGATTCTTGACTTGTCGTTTGATTTTAAACAAATGGATACATGAGTTTTGTGGTTTTGCAAAGCTAAACTGAGTGCTATTGTGGACGTACATATTTGAGTACTTCAACATTTCATTTGAATGCAAAATCATCTTTTCAAACTTGTTGCCAAAAATTTGGACAAAAAAATTCGGATGCATCCATATTTTGTTGCCAAAATGTGCTCTTTTGTTGTTCAAATTGATTCAAATATGTTTTAATCTCTCATAATATGTTTGAACAATCTTAGGAAAGCTTATTTACAGAATTTGGAGCTTTTATTTGTCTTATTTTAAAGTTTGGACTTGCTATGATAAAATTCAGATGCATAGTATCTCTAGTCCAAATGTGTTGAAAAATGAGCACAATCTAAGGGGGAGTATTGTTAAACTTTTACAACCTTAAAACCTCTCTTAGAATCTTTCCTAAATACTTAAATGTTGTATCTTATATCCTAATTGTTGGAAGGAAGGAGGTTAATGGAGGTTGGTTGGGTCATAGGCTCATATTGAGCCTTTTATATGTCATTGTGCTAAATTGGTTATTTTTATCATTGGCATCAATACTTCTTTGTGCTACATTGTTTAAATCCATCACATTCTGCATCAAAGTTTGTCATCATCAAAAAGGGAGAGATTGTTAGCCCTAAGGGCAAATCATGTAGTTTTTTATTAATGACAAATATTGATGAGGACTAATACGCTTTTGGTTTAGGAGGCAACCATGTGGATGGGATTTCAGCAATAGAGGAATCATACCTGCTTCGAGTCTGAACGACTTGAGCTCCTTGTTGGTAATCGGGATCTATGTCAGGTGCTTTAGTGGAACATGGAGAAGGAATTGATTTCTTCTTCCTTCTTCTGCGGCTGGAATATCCACAAGTGCAGTCTTCTGGATCAAGACCACATTCAAAGCAGCAATTCTGACAAGATTCACAGGAAGTGCAACCACCCCAATAGCAATGATTGGAGAACGGATCTGTCTCGAAGACGACAGGTTGTGCATCTGGTGTGTACCATTTAACGATGTCTGGGAAAGTATCTCTGTGGGAAACCAGAGGATGATCTGGTCCAAGTTTGGTGATCCGATCAAGATCTGCTTGATGATGTAGAGGAGGATTAGAGACAGGAAGACGAATCATAGCAATCCGTGGATAGTTTTGCTTGATAGACTGGAGATGCTTATGATCAAAGCTGATGGAAACTGAACCATCAGAGTTCTGAGAGATCTGAGATGAGGAAGATTCCAGAGGCTGATTTGCAGCTTCATGGACCTTTTCATATTCCGTGACCCAAGCGTCGGGAAGGAGACTGAGGAGTTCAGATTTAGGAATCTGTCTTGGGACATGGGTGCAAACAGCTGACTGTTTGTCATCTACCTTGATAAGAAGAGCATCTTCTCCACCAGGAAGGGAGAGATCTATGGCATGATTTTGGACTCGGTAGATCATTTGATAATGTAAAGTTGCAGTGAGGGCATCATGTACCTGAGAGGCTCCTGCAATCTGGACTTGTACCTTGAGAGCATTGAGCAGATGTGGATCTGCCAGAGACATGTTGAAATTGGGATACAAGGTGATGAATACCGTGCCAGCATTCAGTGTTGCTTCAACTGTGGCGATACAAGCATGCTGATATGCTAGAAATCGGGTATCCAAGAGGGCAACTCGGGCAACCATAGGTAAGCCTTTTCTGCCATGGAGGGTGAGAGCTATACGAACCGCTCCAAAGTGAAGATGAGTGTAACCATGTTGCTTCCATTGACGGGGAAAATCTTCAGGAATGTAAAGAGTAACAAATTGCTCTTTACCAGTAGCAATAATAGGGTGTTGGTCCATCTTAGAGCATTGGACATACTCTCGGACAGAGGAAGGTGTTTGACGGATAAGAGACTTGAAGGATTTCCAAGGGGAAACTATGGACTTAGCATAATTAGTATAAGGGTTCATGAAAGGATGACTTTCAGGAGTAAACTGGGAAGATGAATCTACAGTAACTTCATATAGATAATCTAATTTTTTAGATGCAGTTTGACGAAAGGAAGGAGTGGTATCTAAAGACATAGATGAACGGGAAGTTTCTGGATACATGAGTGAACAAGGCTTCTTCAACTCTAGCTTAATTTCTGATACACCACTGGCTCTGATACCAATATTAGTGATGACCTAGAAACTGGAAGTATTCGAAAGAGAATGATTTCAGAAACTCAAACCTGGAATGTCTAAGAAGGTATGACTTGGATCAACACAACGGCCAACTCTTGGGCACTCAAAGGATCCTGTCCTCTTATCTTTCAACAATCCAAGAAGGAATGAAATCAACCATTCTGAAAGGAATAGTCACAATTTCTAAGTATCACCGAACAAGGACCTAAGCTAAAGCCATATCAGAAATAGAAGCAGAGAAGAAGAATAGAGGAAACTTAGAAAGACATGTTTGGAGTAACACAAGAGAGATATTATTATTCGGGAAAACTAAGCTTGAGGAAATGTTACAACAATGGGCTCTTTATATAGAGCTCCAAGGAAGAACCTAGAAGACTAAATTATTGGGCTATGACATCATCGCTTACATCATGGTAGCTAATGAGGTCATCGCTTACATCAGTGCTTACATCACTGCTTACATCACACCACACTTAACATACTTATCAGCTTTAATCAGCTGGGAAATAAAGTTGAAATGACAGCACACTGAATAATAAAGACAACAAAGTGCAGAGCACTAAAGATAAAAGTCTTCACAGCTGTAATGCTCAGAATCAGTCGGTGTTGAAACATCACTATCAGTGGAGTCTGGATCAGTGATATTGCGTTCAATAATGAGATCCTGATGCAGAGCATGTGCCTTTGCTTTTTTCTTTTTCTGCTTGAGTGCATCTTTTCTGAGTGAGGTGACACAAGTGGTTCGAGCAGTTTTATCAAAGGCCATACGTGGAAAGGTAAACCCATGTGATGACTGAGAGGAGCTAGCTGGCTGAAGGTTAAAGTAGTCGAAAGGGGTTTCAGTGTCTGGCTGAGAATCAGGCAGGTGGTGAAGATACCATTCACGAGCTATTTTGATGTTTATCTCATGATGATGGTAGGTAGGATAATTCCAAGAACCATAATCATCAGGCCAAATTTCTTGAGGCATAATTTTATTTTCAACAAACATGTATTTTTGGGCCTCAGAGTATTTTTGAGGGAGATCTAACACAGTGATGGAATTGACCTGGTAAAGATGGGAATATGGATGGATTGTGAAATCAGGGTCTATAGGACGGTGGATGTCAAAGAGGAGGAAGTGTTTAGGAAATTGGAGAAGTAAGTTCTTCCATTCTGCTAAAGGTTTAAACCAGGTTAAGAACTCAAAGACACTTAGAATAAAACCTTTAAGAAATAATGCAGAGTCGATTTCAAGAAGAATGTGGTACTGTTGACAGAGGTACCAGAAGAACCATTTTAATGGATGAGGGAAGTCATTAGGTCTGAGAATGAAAACCTGACTGAAAGGGAAAGATGGATTGACTCCGGATGGTTTTAGGATGGATCCTCCAAATTCTTTAAAAGTCTGTAACTAATAAAAATTTCTTTTTTGCATGATTGAGTCAACAGAATATGGAACTGGGTAATCTGGAGGGAAGTCCGGAGGAAGATTAGGTGGGTTGGAATAACTGGGTCGGATCATGGCTATAACGGGTTTGGTGGTAAAGGAATCAGGTCGGGAAAGGAAATCAGCCACAACATTAAATTTACCTTTGATGTGTTTGACCTCGAATGAATACTGCGCAAACCACGTTGACCACCTGAGCAGTTGAGGATGAGGAACTTGCTTCTGCTTGAACTGCAACATTTTGGGGAATGAACTCATATCTGTTTCCACCAAAAACTTTGATCCGATGAGATAGAAACTGAACTTCTTAATTCCATTTTTGACGGTGAGGATTTCTTTGAAAGTAGAGTGGTAATGAATTTCTGTTGTCTTGAATCTTCCACTTGCAAATCCACAAAGATGTCGGATGCCATCAGTTTCTTCTAGTAGCACTGCACTCCAATACTTGTCACTTGCATCAGTCTGAAGTATCTTTTGACCATTTGTAGGGAGATGTAATTTTTGAATTTTGGACACTTGTTCTTTCAGTGCAGCGACAGCTTGAGTCTGTAAGGATGTCCAGGGAGATGGATTCTTCTTGAGCATCTTGGTGAGTGGATGGATATGCTCAGAAGCTCTGGGCAGGAAATCTCGGACATAATTGACAACACCAAGGAATTGTTGGACTTGTTTTTGAGAAAGATTGGACTCAGGGAACTTTTGTAATTCGTCGGAAATATGATTTCCAGGAGTGTATGTACCTGCAGAGAAATGCATTCCTAGGAAAGTAATTTCCTGTGTAGCCAAGATCATTTTCTTTTCAGAAAGCATTACGCCATAATCTTTAACAATTTGAGCAAATTGGCGTAAAAGGTTTATATGATCATCCTTAGTAGAACTGAAAAGTAGGATATCATCAATATAAACCAATGCAGTGTGTAACAGTGGTTCGAAAATCTTGACCATGGCTTTTTGAAACAGAGATGGTGCGGGTTTTAATCCAAAAGGCATTACTTTCCACTGGAAATGCTGGTTAGGAATACAAAAACCTGTTTTAGGACGTTCATCAGGATGAATGCCTAATTGCCAAAAACCAGATTTCAAATCAAATTTGGAGAACCATTTTGCACCAGAAAGCTGTGATAACAGTGTGTGCCTGTGTGGTAATGGAAACTTATCATCTTGTAAAAAGTGGTTGAGAGGCTGATAATTAATTACCAGTCTCATTTTCCCACGGACTTGTTCAGCCCGTTTGTCAACATAGAATGCTTCACAAGACCATTGAGAATCTGTATGTTCAATAAGATCAGAATGAAGAAGGTCAAGGCATTCTCTTGTGGCTAACTGGAGATGATCAGGATTCATGCCAGAATGACTGGCCTTGGTAGGGTTGATATCCTCATTTTTCTTGAAAGGGAGTTTGATGAAGAATTGAGGATTCTGCCAAAGTGGATGGGAACATTTAGTAAGGAACTCTGTATGAGATTCAGCACAAGATTGGGAAACAAGAAGTTTTTGAATCTCAGCAACTGGATTGGGAGTGATTTGGTAAAGTCTTGGAATGGTACCATATTCTCTAAACTGTTTTCCAAAACGAATACCATTAGGAAGAATCTGAAACTTGTGAAGTTTACTGTAAATGTCAAAACCAACAAGTAGATCTTTGTCAGTTTCAGAACAGCCAACAAGATGTAAACGAACTTCACATTTAGGAAAGAACTGGATGGTAATGGGTGTCTTAGTAATCAGAGAAGTATAGAACGTTTTACCATCAGCAGTAAGGGTATATATGCCAAATAGGTAAATCTCTATGTAAACTCTACACTTGTATGTCTTGGAATTTATTGAATGCATAAGAGAGTATAAAATTAGTTTTCTTAATCTTAAATGGCTTTGAATGAACTTTTTAATGAATGTGTTTTTGTATCTTAAAAGATTTTGAGTAAACTTTGCATGATCAAAGAAATTTGATTATGGTTCTCAAGATTATATATGTCTAAATAACTTATCTATACATACAAAATGTTTTCAAACTTATTGAAGTTAAATCTCAAATGATTTTACAAAGTTTGAAAGTATTTCCAAAAAATTCGGTCGTCCGATTTTTTTAGCAAAAAATGGTTACTGTTTTTCCAGATAAATTCAGACGAAGATTCGAACGCATGAAGAAAAATTCAGTCGTCTGAATTTTTGTCTTCAGCATGGTTACTGTTTTTCCAGAGAAATCCGGACAAAGATTCAGACGCAGAGAAAAAATTCGGTCGTCCAAATTTTTCCAGAAACCTGCAACAGTGATGTCTAAAAAATTCGGACGCAAAATTCTGTTGTCCGAATTTTCTGAAACTAGTCGTTACTAGCATTTTTATGGCTGTTAAAACTGATTTTCAAATTCTATAAAAGCTATAAACTTCAGATTTTTCGCAAGTTTTGAATCATTAAGAATTCTAAACATTCCAAAGCCTTTAGCAAACATTTTAATCTCTCTTTTTTCTTGTGCTTTCAATTGATGATTCAAGATTCCAAAGACAACAAAGTGTGAAGGTGAAACATTGTGTAATCATCTACCAACAAGTGGTAACATCTACACATTCTCCTCTCTTTATTAAATTGTGTTTTCTACTAGCTCATTGCAAGGTTATCTTGATAACAAAAAATCCTTTGGATAAGGGTGATCCTTGAAATTGTGATTCAAGGTTGTTTGTAGATATAAAATCCTTTGGTAGGGTGAACCTTGTTTATAGAATTGCTAAAGAGGTTGTGAGTGTAAAACCATTGTGTGGTGAGCCTCTTATGTAATTTGTGAACTTGAGCATAAAGATCGAACCACTATAAATTGTTTGTGTTCATTACTCTTACATTGTTTAACAGTTTTGCTATTATTTGTGTAATTCTCTTATTGAACCAAGCTCAGTTTTTGCTTAGAATTATAAAAGGACTTTGTTTGCAAAAATTAGCCAAATACCTAATTCACCCCCCTCTTAGGTATTTCAATATGCTTTATTGCAATTGATGATGAGGTACAATCTACTCCTTCTATCTCAAATTACTATGATGATGATGTTGATCCTAGTGAGTTAGTTGTTGAAATGTATGAAGAACTGAAAAAGGCTTCTAAAAGAAATAAAGAAATAAAGACCAAAATCAATGAGTTGTTAAATGAGAATTCAAAGTTATGTGTTGAAAATTGTAAACTTCTTGAGACTATTAATTGCCTAAACATTGAAAAAGAAGTTTTAAATGTAACCATATAAAACATATCTTTTGAAAATAAAGAGCTCTGCACAAAAGTTATTTCTCTTGAAACAATGCTTAATGATCATGAGATATTAAAAAGGAAAGTTAATGATCTTACATTATGCATTGAAAAATTTACAAATGGAAGAGAAAATTTAAATAAATTATTTGGTTATCAAAGATCTTTATATGTAAAACATGGTCTTGGTTACACTTATGATAGTTATGCTCCAAAATATAAAAACTCCTTAGCTAAAGAAACTTTTATTTCTAGGCCTCATATCTGTTGTACATATTGTGGCAAGCATGGACACAAAGAGTCAAAATGTTTTGTAAAAAGAAAAATAGAAAATGGTATCAAGACTCTTTGGAAAGTTAAAGGAACTTTCACTAACCCCCTTGGACCCAAGAAAATATGGGTACCAAAAATCACTCTCTCAAATTTGGTGTAGGTTCATTTTGGTTCAAGACCAAGTGCCACAAAATGGTTTCTTGACAGTGGCTGTTCAAGACACATGACAGGAAATGCCTCACTTATTAGTGAGTTTCAAGCAACAAGTGAAGGTTTTGTCACATTTGGTGATAAGAAGAAAGGAAAAATACTTGGAATAGGTAACATTGGTAAAGGTTCTTCATTGGTAAAGGTTCTTTCCCTCTTATTAAGCAAGTATTACTTATTGATGGTTTGAAGTATAATTTACTTAGCATTAGTCAACTGTGTGATAATGGATGTAAAGTAGAATTTAAATGTGACACTTGTACTATTTTTGATAGTGCAAGTAGCAAAACTATCTTTGCTGCAAATAGAGTTGGAAATGTATATGTATTATATCTTGATGAACTTATCACAAATGATATAAAGTGCCTTGCTATTCATGATAATGACGGATATTTATGGCATAAAAGATTAGACCATGTGAGCATGGATTTATTAAATAAACTTTCCTCACAAGAGCTAGTTAGAGGATTACCCAAAATGCATTTTGATAAAACTCGTTTTTGTGATGCTTGTCAATATGGAAAACAATCTAAAACATCTTTTAAACCAAAGAAAATGGTTTCCACCTCAAAACCTCTTGAACTTATTCATATGGACTTGTTTGGACCAATGGACCGCTAGTCTTGGTGGTAAAAGATATGCTTATGTGATTGTTGATGATTTTTCAAAACTTACATGGGTGATTTTCTTAGCTCAAAAGGATGAAACGTTTCATGAATTTGAAAAAATTTTCAAAAAGATTCAAACTTCTTTTGAGTATAAATTGATTTCTATTAGAAGTCACAATAAAAGAGAATTTTGCAATCAAGACTTTACAAAATTTTGTGATGAATATGGTATAACTCATAATTTTTTATCTGCTAAAATACCCCAACAAAATGGTGTTGTTGAAAGGAAAAATAGAACCTTGCAAGAGATGGCTAGATCAATACTTTGTGAAAACTCTTTGCCAAAATATTTTTGGGCTGAAGCTGTAAACACTGCTTGTTATATAATGAATAGAGTTCTATTAAGACCCTTCATAAGAAAAACACCTTTTGAACTCCTATTTGATAAAACTCCTTCAATTATTTATTTTAAGGTATTTGATTGTAAGTGTATTATCTTAAATACCAGTGATAATCTAGGAAAGTTTGATAGAAAATCAGATGAAGGTGTATTTCTTGGGTATTCATCAAATAAAAAGGCTTATAGAGTTTATAACAAAAGAACATTATGTGTTGAAGAACCATACATGTAACTTTTGATGAATCTAACATTTACCTTGAAAGAAGAAATGAAGATGATGTAGGTTCTTCAATGTTTGATAATCAAACACATCATCAAGCACCCACATTGGAAGAACATGCCAAAGAAGAAGAAATAATAGAGCAAGAACAAGATGGTCAACCTAGCAATGATCAAGAACTTCCAAAGGATCTAAGATATGCAAGAGGTCATCCTAAGGAACAAATCATTGGTGATGTCTCCCAAGGAGTTAAAACAAGGCGGTATTTTATCGACAACTTTGCTCTTTTATCTCACATTGAACCTAAAAATATTGATGCTGATTGTGTGATGATTTTTGGATTATTGCTGTGGAAGAGGAGTTAAATCAGTTTGAAAGAAATAAAGTTTGGACTCTTGTCCCAAGACCTCATGATCATTCTATTATTGGTACAAAATGGGTATTTAGGTATAAATTAAATGACCTAGGAGAAGTTGTTAGAAATAAGGGTAGGCATGTTGCTCAAGGTTTCAACCAAGAAGAAGGCATTGATTATGATGAAACTTTTACTCCGGTAGCTAGACTAGAATCCATAAGAATACTTTTGGCTTTTGCTTGTTTTAAAGGTTTTAAACTATTTCAAATGGATGTTAAAAGTGCATTTCTAAATGGTTTTATTGAAGAAGAAGTTTATTTAGAACAACCACCGGGTTTTATTCATGAAAAATATCCTAATCATGTTTTCAAGTTAACCAAGGCTCTATATGGATTGAAACAAGCTCCAAGAGCTTGGTATGAAAGATTAAATGGTTTTCTTCTTTCAAAAGGATTTGCAAAAGGAAAAGTGGACACAACACTTTTTATAAAAACCTCTAGCAATAATGATATTTTACTTGTGCAAATTTATGTTGATGACATTATTTTTGGTGCTACTAACACATCCCTTTGTGAAGAATTTGCCAAATCAATACAAAATGAATTTGAGATGAGTATGATGGGAGAACTAAATTTCTTTCTTGGGCTGCAAATTAAGCAAACTAAGGATGGAGTCTTTATAAATCAAGCAAAGTATACCAAGGAGCTATTGAAAAGATTTGGAATGGATCAAGCAAAAAGGATAGGTACTCCAATGAGCTCATCAACTAAACTTGATAAAGATGAAAAAGGTAAAAATATTGATGAAAAGTCATATAGATGTATGATTGAAAGTTTACTCTATCTCATAGCAAGTAGACCAGATATTATGTTTGTTGTGTGCTTATGTGCTAGATTTCAATCTTGTCCTAAAGAATCTCATCTAATTTCTGTCAAACGTATTTTTTCGTTATTTGATTGATACACATGACTATGGTCTTTGATTTTCAAAATATTCATCTTTTGAACTTATTGGATATTCAGATGCTGATTATGCTGGATGCAAAGTTAACAAAAGAGTGCAAGTGGTCATTGTCAATTTCTTGGTAGTTGTCTTGTGTCTTGGTATAGTAAAAAACAAGCATGTGTGTCTTTGTCTACTGCTGAAGCTGAATATATTGCAACTGGTAGTTGTTGTGCTCAAATATTATGGATGCAACATACTCTACTTAATTATGGTCTTAAATTAAATTGTGTGCCAATATTATGTGATAATACTAGTGCTATCAATTTGAGCATAAATCCCATTCAACATTCTAGAACAAAGCATATAGAGATTAAGCATCATTTTATTCGTGATCATGTTGCTAAAAGAGACATATGCTTGGAATATATAAATACAAATGATCAAATTGATGATATATTTACAAAGCCTTTGGCTGAGGAAAGGTTTAATCACCTAAGAAGGCTCTTGGGAATCTCAAAATTCAATTACTAATGTATTTATTTGAGTGTTACAAAAGTAGGAACAATTCAGATGCATTGAGTGAAAAGGAACGTCCAAACTTAGCCAGAAAATTCTGGACAGAAAAGTTCGGACGCATGATAGAAAGTTCGGACGTCCAAACTTTCTAAAACTAGAGAAACAGAGAAGTTCGGATGCATGTTCAGACACAAACCAGAAAGTTTGGTCGTCCAAACTTTGCGGTTACAGCTGTTTTAAAGAGACCAAAATAGCCGTTACTCACAATTTTTATCATCTGAACTCTCTCTTTTCAAATTTCTCTCTACCCACTTGCATCCAAACCTATATCTATCTGAAATTTCATCATTTTCACATCAAACCACTTGAATTTTTGAATGCCTACCCCTAAATATTTCTCAGATTTCACTGCTTTTCTACTAAAAAAACATCATGGTGAGAACTAAGGGAGCAAATATTGAGAAAGGAAAAGGGAAAGCAAAGGACAGAGAAGGAGGATGAATTCTCAGTGAACCAAGAAAAATTAGGATTCCTCAATCATCATCTGGAGCAGACAAATTTGTCTATATCAAAACTGCATCAAAATTCAAAGATTGGAGCAAGAAATCAAGGAAAATCATCCATGGAAACAGAGTGAATTTTGACAAACTAACAAACATGGGTAATGTCCTATCTTTATTTGGTGATATTGGCTAGAGTAATTTATTGGTTATTGATGAAGAGTATTATCCCTCACTCATATATGAATTCTATGCAAATCTTAAAGAAGAAAGAATTGAACACGAGGGGGACAATGTTATTCAATGGTATGCTTCTAGAGTGTCTCAAATAGATTTTGAATTCAATGATGCATTAGTGAATAGAATCTGTGGAGTGAGTGATGTTGGAGCAAATATTTCTCTATGGGACAACACTGCTATATTAGAGAGCTATTTACAAATGAAAGATTTGAAGAGGCTTTCACCAATGGTAGAGAGTTTAGGACCATTAAAGAAAGGGAAATCAAAGCTTTAGATGCAAGGGGAAGAGTTATGCATCATATGATAACAACCATGATTATTCCTAACTTTGGACAAAACATTTGTGGGGAACATACATATGGTGATTATGCTTGCTTTGCATGAGCATAAGAGGTTGAATTTTGGATATATGGCACTGAACCATATGTTTGGAGCTAGAAAGACTGACAACAAAGCTTTACCATATGGAAGACTTTTAATAAGAATCTTCAAACATTTTCGAGTCAAGCTTCCTGTTAGGGGACAAACTTTCAAAAGGGGACAGATTTATACAAATGAGTCTCTCAAAAGAATGCAATTAATTCTTGATGATGAGGGAGTATGGAGAATTAGAAGAGAAACTCCTCCAAAAAGAATGGAAGCTGAAGAAAGTGAGGAAACTGAGGAAGAAGAAGAAGAGGCAGAAATATGGGTAAGAGAAATGAAAACAAAGAGAAGGCATGATTCAACAAGTGAGGGGGAGTAACCTCCCTCCAAAAGAAAACTCTTTGAAGAAGAGCCAACCTCTCAATCACATCCTAATGTTGGAGAAGAGCCTAGTACTGAAGGGATTTCAAGAGGAAATAAAATTCAATAAGCTTTAAACAACCACATAAAGGAGATGGAGAAAATGTACAAATTCTTTGAAACATTTACTCAAAGTGGTGAGAATAGAGTTTAGAGAATAGAGTCAAGCACATTGAGGAAATATTGATGAGAAATCCTCAAAGTGGTGAAGGGCCTTCTAGAACTCAAGAAGAAACGGATGATGATGAGAATGGTAAAGATGACAAGAAAAATGAAGAAAGCAGTGATGATGAAGATGATGATAATGATGGTGACCAAGGGGATGGCCTTGAGCAGGTCATGGAGTCACAAAGAGGAGATCAAGGAGCAAGCTGGAATTAGTCAAGAAGGAGGTCAAATTGCAAGAGCTGAAATAACAACACCATATAATCCAACATTCAGCCTAGGAAGAGTCAAGCATGTTGCAGTCAAGAAGAAACCTAGAAAGGACTCTCCAAAAGACTGAGCATATCTTCACTTTCAACTCTATGTACTGCTTTTTTTTTTTTGCTTAGCATGACTTACTAGCTTGGTTTATACAATTTCTCTGTTTACTTCTTTAAATTTTTGCATTTTATTACTATTTTCATGTGGCTTATGTAATAGTTTTTCATGAAGCTCAATGATGAAACCTCAATGTTGAGAGCTTCTTCTTTTGATATTTTACCCCCCCCCCCCCTCCCAAGCTAAATTGTTGTCATAAAAAGGGGAGAAAAAGTAAAATTTACAGAATTATGTTATAGTCACATATCAGTCTCATTTTCATATTCCCATCTTTGAGTGATGACAAAAGGGGGAGAAAGATGTGTGCAAGCATGTGTGCAAGAATGTGTGGCATTGTGGCATGTGTGCAAGAATGTATGGCATTGTGGTATGTGTGCAAGAATGTGTGGCATTGTGTGCTGATAATGTGAAAATTTGGCACATAGTGGCATATTTGGCTGTATTTCTGCATTTGAAATTTAAACTGAAAGAGTCATAATATGTGAGGATAGAGTTCATAAGTTTGGACTTAACATTTGGATGCAAACCAAAAGTTTGGATGCATCAAAACCTTGTTTGCCAATTTTTTTTTTGTTCAAATTATTTAAAAACTATTTTAATCCTTCATATCATATTTGAACAACCTTAGAAAGGTTTAGGAGGCAACCATGTGGATGGGATTTCAGCAATAGAGGAATCATACCTGCTTCGAGTCTGAACGACTTGAGCTCCTTGTTGGTAATCGAGATCTATGTCAGGTGCTTTAGTGGATCTTGGCTACACAGGAAATTACTTTCCTAGGAATGCATTTCTCTGCAGGTACATACACTCCTGGAAATCATATTTCCGACGAATTACAAAAGTTCCCTTCATCTCACATATTTTAAAGTTTGGACTTGAACTTTCAAAGTTCGGATACATAAGTCTAAAGTTCGGATGCATGTTCTGAAATTCGGATGCATTACATATTTTATTGTCAAAAAGTGCTCTTTTGTTGTTCAAATTGATTCAAATATGTTTTAATCTCTTCTAATATGTTTGAACAACCTTAGGAAAGATTATTTACAAAATTTGCAGCTTTCATTTCACTTATTTTATTGTTTGGACTTGATATGTCAGAATTCGGATGCTTAGTATCTCAAGTCCAAATTTGTTGAAAAATGAGCACAATCTAAGGGGGAGCATTGTTAATCTTTCCTGACCTTTAATACCTCTCTCAGAAGTTTTCTAAATGCTTAAATGCTATATCTTCTATCCTAGTTATTTGTGTTGGAAGGAAGGAGGTTAATGGAGGTTGGTTGGGTTATTGGCTCATATTGAGCCTTCAATATGCTAAATTGGTTATTATCAATCATTGACATCAATGCTTCTTTGTACTACATTGTTTAAATCCATCACATTTTGCATCAAAGTTTGTCATCATCAAAAAGGGAGAGATTGTTAGCCCTAAGGGCAAATCATGAAGTTCTAATTAAGTTTTGAATAATGACAAACATTGATATGGACTAATCTGTGTGTCAATTGTGTGATAGGATTGTTGAAGTAAGAAGCATGAATTCTTATTGTCTTGAAGCCACAATGCAAGAGCAACTCTAATATTTGAAGATTGAAGAAGTTGTTCAAGATAATTGAAGGCATTAAAGACTTAGGGTGTAGGTCATAAATGCTAAATAGGTAAATTCTTATGTAAACCCTACACTTCATGTCTTGGAATCTATTGAAAGCATAAGAGAGCAACAAAAACTTGTTTTGAATCTTAAATGGCTTTAAATGAACTTTTTAATAACAAGTATGTTTTTGAATCATCAAATGATCTCAAGTAAACTTTATATGATCAAGGTGTTTTAGTAACGATTTTTTGAGTTTCAAAATGTTTAAATGACTTACCTACTTATACAAAATATTTTAAATGTTATTAAGGATGATTTTTAAATGATTTGACAAAGTTTGATAAGTTTGGATACAAGTTTGGACGTCTAAACTTTGAAAATGATCACTGTGCTTCCAGAGAAATTCGGACGCAAGTTCGGACGCATGAGAAAAAGTTCGGACGTCCAAACTTTCTCTGATGACATGATTACTGTTTTTCCAGAGAATTTTAGACGAATGTTCGGATGCATAAGGAAAAGTTCGGATGTCCGAACTTTTTCAGACAGCTTGGCATAGTGAAGTTCAGACGAAAGTTTGGACACATAGCAGAAAGTTCGGACGTCCGAACTTCTCTGAAATTAGCGGTTACTAGCCGTTTTATAGCTGTTGTAATTGATTTTTCAAATCTATAAAAGCTATAAAATTCATATTTTTTGTAAGTTTTGAATCTTTATGAACTCTAAACATTCCAAAGTCTTTAGCAAACATTAAAGCTCTCTTTGTCCTGTGCTTTCAATTGATCATTCAAGATTCCAAAGGCAACAAAGTGTGAAGGTGCAACATTGTGTAATCATCTACCAACAAAGTGGTAGCATCTTACACATTCCCCTTTCTTCATTCAATTGTGTGTTCTACTAGCTAATTGCAAGGTTATCTTGAAAATATAAAATCCTTTAGATAAGGGTGATCCTTGAGACATTGACCTAAGGTTGTTTGTAGATATAAAATCCTTTGGTAGGGTGAACCTTGTTTGTAAAATTGCAAAAGAGGTTGTGAGTGTAAAACCATTGTGTGGTGAGCCTCTTATGTAATTGTTGAACTTGAGCATATAGTAGATTTTTTGAAATCCTTGAGTGTAGGCTCAAGGTAGTGGACGTAGATCTTAAAGAGATCGAACCACTATAAATTGCTTGTGTTTATTGTTCTTATATTGTTTATTGCTTTGACATTGATTGATATTTTCTTATTGAAATAAACACACATAATCTGGTCTAGTTTGAAATTGTAAAATGAATTAATTTTCGAAAATTAGCTAAAGACCTAATTCACCCCCCTTCCCTTACGTCTTTCAATCGTTATTTGTGGTACCGAAGACTAGGCCATGTGTGTATGGATTTGTTAAACAAACTTTCCTCTCAAGAATTAGTTAGAGGTTACCAAAAATGCATTTTGAGAAAATTGTCTTTGAGAAGCTTGTCAATATAGAAAATGAAAAAAAAAAACCTCTTTCAAACTCAAGAAAATGGTTTCTACCTAAAAACCTATTGAACTTATTTGCATGGATTTATTTGGACCAATGAGGACCACTAGTCTTGCTGGTAAGAGGTATACTTATGTAATTGTTGATGTCTTTTCAAGATTCATATGGGTACTCTTTTTAGCTTTTCATGAATTTGTAAGACTTTTTAAAAAGGTTCAAACCTCCCTTGATTGTAAATTGATTTCCATTAGGGGTTACAAATGGAGATAATTTTGTATTCAAGACTTTTCAAAACTTTGTGATGAAAATAGTATTTCACATAACTTCTTGGCTGCAAAACACCACAACAAAATGGAGTTCTTAAAAGAAAAAATTGAACCTTGCAAGAAATGGATATGTCTATACTTTATGAAAACTCTTTACCAAAATATTTTTGGGCCGAAGCCATAAACACTACTTACTATGTGATGAATATATTTCTTTTAAGACCTTTTCTAAATAAAACACCTTTCGAACTTCTCTTTGGTAGAACTTCTTCTATTGCATATTTTAGAGTGTTTGGTTGTAAATGCTTTATCTTGAATACTCATAATAACTTAGGTAAATTTGATGAAAAATTGGATGAAGGCATTTTCCTTGGTTATTTCTCAAGCAAAAAGGCCTATACAATTTATAACAAAAGAACTTATTGTGTTGAAGAAACCATTCACGTGAGATTTGATGAATCTAACATCTATTTTGAAAGAAGGGATAATTGTACAATTTAGTCCCAATTGTTTCAATTCTTGGACAGTTTAGTCTCTGTAGAAGTATATTAATTTTTTTGATCCCTTACCTATTTTCAAACAAACTTATTAGTCATTCCGATGAATTTCAGAGAATCTTCTTGGTAAACCAAGCATGTGCCGTTCATGTGAGGCAAATTTGAAGGTTAAATTAGTTAATGCAAGGTGCCCCTCCTCTCTCTCTTTCTCTCATATGACTGATTTTAATGTTGGAAGAGAGTTATGGTAGATTAAATTAGTTCGGTCAATGTAGCTCCTCTTCTCTCTCTCCAATGGCCGAATTATTGCACCATTCAAAAGATAAATCTATCGCAACAAAATGGTCTCACCGCCTCTGTTAAGCATTTCTTTTTACCTCAAAATATGGAGCTTCAACTGCTGCCTAAACCAATTGATAAAGTCATCCACTTTTCTATCAACACCCTTATCCTCCTCCTGTGTCCACTATCTTTCTCTCACCATCGACGGCCGTCTTCGGTCCTCCACTTTTGCTTCTTCTTCTTTCTCCTTGTCCAAAGTCACGACCTTTTTGCTAGCCGACTTCTTCATCTTCCGCGTGGCAGGATTTGAGCAAACGTCCACTGACATTTCAGTTTGGCTTCTCATTATATGATGGATGTCAACGTGCAACTTGTGAGCTTCTTCGTCTTCAATCTTTTGCTGTTGGTCTTCATGGGAGTCAACATATTGGGCCATTGATGGAAACAGGAATCTTGGAAGAGAGTTGTGGCAGATTACATCTTTTGAGACCCAACTCTCATTTGTTTGCATTTGGATAAAATATAGGCAAAATGGGTCATTTGAGAGAGAGAGAGAGAGAAAGAGGGAGAGGCCATATTGCGTTGACTAACTTATCCTTCAAATTTGCCTCACGTGAATGGCACATGCTTGGTTTGGCAAGAAGATTCTCCGAAATTCACCGGAAGGACTAATAAGTTTGTCCAAAAATAGGTAAGGGATCAAAAAAATTAAAACATTTCTATAGGGACTAAACTATTCAAGAATTAAAACAACCGGGACTAAACTGTACAATTATCCTTGAAAGAAGAGATGAAGATGATGTAGGTACCTCAATGAATGATGATCAAACTCATCTTCAAGCGCCAACTTTGGAAGATCATGCCAATGAGGAAGAAATGTTTGAACAAGAACAACGAAGCCAACCTAGTGGTGACCAAGAGCTCCCAAAGGATCAAAGATATGGAAGAGGCCACCTTAAGGTGCAAATCATTAGTGATGTCTCCTAAGGAGTTAAAACAAGCCGGTACTTTATTGATAACTCTGCTATTTTATCTCATATTAAGCCTAAAAATATTGATAATGCCTTGTTTGATGATTTTTGAATTGTTGCTATGCAAGAGGAACTAAGGTAATTTGAAAAAAAACAAAGTTTGGGACCTTATCCTGAGACCCCATGATCATCTCATTATTGGTACAAAATGAGTTTTTTTAAAAAAAAATTAAATGAATGCAGAGAAGTTGTGAGAAAAAAGCTAGGCTAGACTTAAATCCATAAAAATGCTTTTGGTGTTTGCTTGTTTTAAAGATCTTAAATTATTTCAAATGGATATCAAGAGTGCCTTTTTAAATTGTTTTATTGATGAAGAAGTTTATGTGGAACAACCTTCTGATTTTACTCATGACAAATTTCCTAATCGTGTTTTCAAACTCTCTAAAGCTTTATATGGGTTGAAATAAGCTCTTAGAGCTTGGTATGAAATGCCAAGTGGTTTTTTACTTTCAAATGAACTTACAAGACGAAAGGTTGACGCAATGCTTTTATAAAAATCTCTTCCAATAATGATCTCTTACTTATACAAACCTATGTGAATGATATTATATTTGGTGCTACTAATATATCTCTTTATGATGAGTTTTGCCAAGATGATATAAAGTGAATTTGAAATGAGCTTAATGGAAGAACTCATCTTCTTTCTTGGCCTTCAAAACAAGTAAACCAAGGATGGCATATTCATGAATCAAGAAAAATACACCAAGGAGCTATTAAAAAGGTTTGGAATGGATGAGGCTGAAGGATTATTAGTACACCTATGTGTTCATCAACCAAGCTTGACAAAGATGAAAATGGTTGAAATGTTGATGAAATGGTATATAAATGTATGATTGAGAGTTTAATCTATCTAACCGCTAGTAGACCAGATATTATGTTTGTGTGTGTTTATGTGCTAGATTTCAATCATGTTCAAAAGAATCTCACTTGATTACTGTTAAATGTATTCTTCGTTATCTTACTGATATACATGACTATAGATTTGGTTTGCTAAATTTTCTTGTTTTGAACTTATTGCTTATACGGATGTTGATTATGTCGAATGTAAAGTTGAGCGTAAGAGTACTAGTGATCCTTGTCAATTCCTTGGTAGTTGTCTTGTCTCTAGGTATAGCAAGAAACAAACTTATATGTCATTATCTACCGTCGAGGCCGAGTATATCACTACCAGTAGTTGTTGTGCTCAAGTGCTATGGATGAAGCATATTTTACTTGACTTTGTTTTAGATTTCAAATATGTGCCTATTTTACTAAGCCATCGGCCAAGGAAAGGTTTTGTTATGTATGAAGAAGCTTAGGAATATAAAAATTCAGTTACTAATGTGTGTATTCAAATGTTAAAAAAAAAGGTAAAATTTGGACGTGGTATTCGGACGCATGCGCTGAAATTCAGTCATCCAAACTGGTTCTCTAATGATTCTAGATAGAAAATTTTGGATACAAGTTCAGATGCTAAAAATTGATCATCCGAATTCCCTAAAGATGAGACAGCTTGGGAAGTTTAGACGTAGATTTGCAAGCACCAATCGTCCAAATTGAGTGATTTAAGAGGTTTTAAAAGGAGTTCAAATTGTTAGCCCTAAGGGCAAATCATGTAGTTTTGATTAATGGCAAACATTGATAAAGATTAATTAATATGCTATTTGTGTGATAGGATTTTTGGATTGAGAAACAAAGGGATTTTATTGCCTTGGAGCTAAAAGTGCTAAGGACAACTCTAGTGTGCTCAAGGATCAAGAATATAGAGCATGTCCTATGAATTGAAGGCTTTGAAGACTCTAGTGTAGGTTTACACTTGCTTAATAGGTATATTCTTGTAACCCCTACACTTGTTGTTCTCGAAATATATTGAATGCATAAGAGAGCACAAAACTTGTTTTTGCATTTTAAATGGCTTTGAATAATCTTTGAATTACCAAGTACTTTGATAAAGGTCTTTGAGTTTAAAAGATTTTAAATGACTTATCTTTTAGTACAAAATGATTTCAAACTTATTGAGGTTAATTTTCAAACATTTTGACAAAGTTTGAATAGTTTGTATGCAAGTTCTTACGTCCAAACTGTGAACATAACTGCTGAATTTCCAGAGAAATTCGGACGCAATTTTGGATGCAATGGTCAAAGTTCGATCACCGGAATTTTCCCTGTAAACATGACTGGTGAATTTCCAGAGAAATTCGGATGCAAGTTTTGATGCAAGGGTCAGAGTTCGGTCGTCCGAACTTTCCATGACAGCATGACTTACCAAGTGCTTTGATAACGGTCTTTGAGTTCAAAATATTTTAAATGACTTATCTTTTAGTACAAAACGATTTCAAACTTATTGATGTTGATTTTCAAACATTTTGACAAAGTTTGAACAATTCAGACGTAAGTTCGGACGTTCAAACTGTGAACATGACTGCTGAATTTCTAGAGAAATTTGGATGCAAGTTTGGATGCAAGGGTCAAAGTTCGGTCGTCTGAACTTTCCATGATAGCATGACTTACCAAGTGCTTTGATAACGGTCTTTGAGTTCAAAATATTTTAAATGACTTATCTTTTAGTACAAAACGATTTCAAACTTATTGATGTTGATTTTCAAACATTTTGACAAAGTTTGAACAGTTCGGACGTCCAAACTGTGAACATGACTACTGAATTTCTAGAGAAATTCGAATGCAAGTTCGGAGGTAAGGGTCAAAGTTCGGTCACCAGAAGTTTTCCTGTAAACATGACTGGTGAATTTCCAGAGAAATTCAGATGCAAGTATGGATGCAAGGGTCAAAGTTCGGTCGTCCGAACTTTCCATGACAGCATGACTTACCAAGTGCTTTGATAACGGTCTTTGAGTTCAAAATATTTTAAATGACTTATCTTTTAGTAAAAAACGATTTCAAACTTATTGAGGTTGATTTTCAAACATTTTGACAAAGTTTGAACAGTTCGGACGCAAGTTCGGACGTCCAAACTGTGAACATGACTGCTGAATTTCTAGAGAAATTCGGATGCTAGTTTAGATACAAGGGTCAAACATCGGTCACTAGAAATGTCCCTGCAAACATGATTGTGAACATTAATGTTCGAACGCAAAGGATCAAGTTCAGTCGTCCGAACTCCTCAAAAACTAGCCGTTACTAGCCGTTTTATAACTGTTAGAAATGATTTTCAAAATTTATAAAAGTCATAAACTCTAGATTTTAAACTAATTTTGAACACTTGAAGAATCAAAACATTCCAAAAATCATTGGAAATCATTAGAGTTCTCTTTTGTCTTGTGCTTTCATGTGATTATTCAAGATTCCAAAGAAAACAAGGTGAAGTGGTGCTAAATTGTGTAATTATCTATCAAGCAGTGATAATATCTCATTAAATCTCTATTTATCTCTTTATCTATTTGCTCAATACAAGGTTATCTTATGACATACAACTCTTTTGGTAAGTGTGATCTTTAAGGCATTGATTCAAGGTTGTCTTTAGATATAAAATTCTTGTGGTAGGGTGAACCTTGTTTGTAGCATTGTAAAAGAGGTTGTTGGTGTAAAATCCTTGTGGGATGAGCCTCTTGTGTAATTGATTGAATTTGAGTAATCGAATAGATTGGTTGAAATCCTTGAGTGTGGATCCAAGGTAGTGCATGTAGATCTTGAAGAGATCAAACCATTATAAATTGCTTGTGCTCTTTACTCTTCCTTGTGTATTGCTTTATCTTTGTTTTCATTATACTCTCATTGAAACAAGTGAATATAATCTTTTCGAACCAAGTTCATAAAAGGGAAATAGTTTTCAAAAATTAGCCAAAGAGCTAATTCATCCCCCTCTTAGGTCTTTCAATTGGCATCAGAGCAAGGGCTTCTTTGTGTGGTTTTACAACCGAGAAGTTAAGATCTTATGGCTAATATTTCAAACATACCTTATTTGGAAGGATCTTCCACAAATAGACCTCCTTTGTTTGATGGAACAAATTACACATTTTGAAAATCTAGAATTAAGATATATATTTGTTCTATTAACTTTGATTTGTGGAATATTGTTGAGAAAGGTACTTACATACTAACAAAAATGAGAGCTGATGGAGTTACCAGAGAACCAAAGCCTAGAGACGAATTTGATGAGGGTGACTCTAAGAAGATGACATTAAATTACTAGACCATAAACATATTGAGCTGTGCACTAGATGTGAATGAGTACAATCGAGTTAGTGGAGACTTCTTCAAGTAACACATGAAGGAACAAATCAAGTAAAGGAGTCAAAGCTTGCAATGCTAGTAAGAGATTATGAGCTATTCACCATGAAGCAAGGTGAGAATATTAGTAATATGTTTACAAGATTTACTAACATCTCCAATGGTCTAAAAGCCTATGGGATGAATTACACAATTGGAGAACAAAATAGAAAGATATTGGATGCTCTACCAAAGTCTTGGCAACCGAAGACTCTTGCTATTGAGGAATCAAAAGACTTGAAAGATCTTCCACTTGAAGAGCTCATCGGATCACTACTTACACATGAGATGGAAGTAAAGAGATTAAATGATATTGAAGATGAAGAGAAGGGAAGGAAGGGAGTCGTACTTAAAACCTCCAATCATCTTAGTGAACAAGAAAAATCATCAAATGACGAAGATGAAAATAGTGAAGATGATGAGATGGCTATGGCAGTAAGAAAGTTCAAGAAATTCTATAAAAAGAAATTTCTCAAGAAATGAAAAAGGCTATTCAAGAAAAGTGGACAGTCATCATCATTGATCAAACCTCAATTCTTTGAATGCAAGAGCATCGAACATCTTGTTGCCGATTGTCCTAAACCTTTGGAAAAGGAAAGAGACATCAAACTCAAAAATAAATCTCTCAAGAAGGGAAAGGGACTTGCTGGCACTTGAGACCAACAAGAAAGTGAAGATGACAATGAAGGAAGAGCCAACATATGCTTTATGACAATAAATGATGAGGTAAATCTACTCCTTCAATTTCCACTTGTTGTGATGATGATATTGATCCTAGTGAATTACTTGTTGAGATATATGGAGAACTAAAGAAGGCCTCAAAAAGGAGTAGGGAAATGAAAATCAAAATTAATGAGTTATTGAATGAAAATTCAAAATTATGTTGTGAAAATGGAAAACTTCTTGAATCCATTAATTGCTTAAACATTGAAAAGGAAAATTTAAATGTAACTTTACAAAGCATATCTCTTGAAAATAAAGATCTTTGCACAAAAATCTTAGTGATCATGAAATGTTGAGAAAGAAATTTGATGATCTTACATTATGCATTGAAAAATTTACAAATGGAAAAGATAATCTTCACAAAATTACTTGGATCTCAAAGATCCTCTCTTGAGAAAATTGGTGTTGGTTATAATCATAAAAACAATATTCCAAAATATAAATCATTATTAATTAAAGCTACTCCTACTTCAAAGCTTCATACATGTTGTACTTATTGTGGTAGACATGGACACAAAGTCTTCAAATGTTATGTGAAAAGAAAAATAGAGAATGGTGTTAAAATCATTTGGAGAGTTAAAGAAATTATCACTAATCCCCTTGGACCCAAGAAAATATGGGTACCAAAAGTCACTTTCTCTAATTTGGTGTAGGATCGATTTGTCCTAAGATCAAGCACCACTAAGTGGTTTCTTGACAGTGGTTGCTCAAGACACATTGATGAGAATCAAGAGGCGCCAAACTTAAGTGATCAAGATCCATTGAAGATGTCAACTAGTCCAATAACAAATGAGTTTTTCAAGGCTATATTTTGTATGAGATGGATCAATAATCATTAATTTACTACAAGCAAGCTGTCCAACTACTTTGGAGTCCATTAGGCAGCCAAATTGATGTCCAAGATAGCAAATTGACGGGCTCAAAAATTCAGCCTAAGGCTTGGACGAAATTTCCTAAATTTTAGGAGTCTTTTAATTAGTTTTTAAGTTTGTTTGGGCTAAGAACTTTTAATTATTGAAGCCCAAATCTATCTTTGTATTTTAGTCCTTAGTTGGATTTAATTAGCTGCAAATCCAAGCCCATTAAGGACTTGTGTTTCAGCCACCAACTCTAAATCCAAAAGCAATTAGGTTAGGGTTTTCAGATGTCTATTTATATAGGATCTTTTTAGAAAAAGGAAAAAAAGAAACATGATGTCATTAATATTTTTTGTGAGAATACATTCTCTCCTTGGTTCTTGAAAGAACTTCTTGAACTTATCAAGTTATTCAACTTGTAGCATTCATCCATTTGAATTATACCTTAAGTTCTTATCTTTATTGATAACGGGTTTAAGGTTTCTGTTTATACCTTTGGTTCTTGGGTCATATATCCAATGGTTTAAGGGTTTTTGAAGCCTTTTTCACACATCCTTGGGCATTTGTGGAAGTTTGCTGTTGGGTTCTAGGTTTCTATACCTAGGGTTCGCATCACACATGATAGGAAATGCTTCACTTCAAGCAACAAGCGAAGGTTATGTCACATTTGGTGATAAAAAGAAGGAAAGAATATTTGGAATTGGTAATATTGGTAAAGGTTCTTTTCCTCTCATTAAACAAGTATTGTTTATTGACGGTTTGAAATATAATTTACTTAATATTAGCCAATTATGTGACAATGGTTACAGAGTTGAATTTAAATGTGACACTTGTACTATTCTTGATAGTGTGAATGGCAAACCTATTTTCGTTGCAAATAGAATTGGAAATGTATATGTACTATATCTTGATGAACTTGTTGTAAATGATGTTAAATGTCTTGTCATTCATGATAATGATTGATATCTATGGCATAGGAGATTAGGTCATGTGAGCATGGATTTGTTGAACAAACTTTCCTCACAAGAATTGTTTAGAGGACTACCGAAAATACATTTTGATAAAACTCACCTTTGTGATGCTTGTCAATATGGAAAATAGGCAAAAACATCTTTCAAACCAAAGAAAATGATCTCTACATCAAAACCTCTTGAACTAGTTGATATGGATTTGTTTGGACCAATAAGGACCACTAGTCTTGGTGGTAAGAGATATGCGTATGTAATTGTTGATGATTTCTCAAGATTTACATGGGTGATCTTTCTAGCTCAAAATGATGAACTTTTTCATGAATTTGTAAAACTTTTCAAAAAGGTCCAAATCTCCCTTGAATGCAAATTGATTTCTATTAGGAGTGACAATGGAAGAGAATTTCGTAATCAAGACTTTACAAAATTTTGTGATGAAAATGGTATTACACACAATTTTTCAGTTGCCATAACACCCCCAACAAAATAGTGTTGTTGAAAGGAAAAATAGAATTTTACAAGAGATGGCTAGATCAATGCTTTGTGAAAACTCTTTACCAAAATATTTTCGGGCCGAAGTTGTAAACACTGCTTGCTACGTAATGAATAGAGTTATTTTAGGACCTTTTCTACCAAAAACACCTTTCAAACTTCTATTTGATAAAACTCCTTCAATTGTTTATTCATCAAATAAAAAAGCCTATATAGTTTATAACAAAAGATCATTATGTGTTGAGGACACCATCTATGTGACCTTTGATTAATCTAACATTTACCTTGAAAGAAGAAATGAAGATGATGTATGTACCATAATGATTGATAATCAAACTCATCCTCAAGTACCAACTTTGGAAGAACATGCCAAAGAAGAAGAAATAATAGAGCAAGAACAAGATGGCCAACCTAGTAGTGACCAAGGGCTTCCAAAAGATCTAAGATATTCAAGAGGCCTGATATCTCCCAAGGAATTAAAACAACGCGGTACTTTATTGACAACTTTGCTCTTTTATCTCGTATTGAGCCTAAAAAAATTGATGAAGCCTTGTGTGATGATTTTTGGATTATTGCTATGCAAGAGGAGCTAAATCAATTTGAAAAAAATAAAGTTTGGACTCTTGTCCCAAGACCTCATGATCATTTTATCATTAGTACAAAATGGGGTTTTAGAAACAAATTAAATGACTAGGAGAAGTTGTTAGAAATAAGGCTAGACTTGTTGCCCTAGGATTCAATCAAGAAGAAGGCATTGATTATGATGAAACTTTTACTCCAGTAGCTAGACTTGAATCCGTAAGAATGCTTTTAACTTTTATCTGTTTTAAAGGTTTTAAACTATTTCAAATGGATGTCAAAAGTGCATTCCTATATAGTTTTATCGAGGAAGAGGTTTATGTAGAATAACCACCTGATTTTACTCATGAAAAGTTTCCTAACATGTTTTCAAGCTAACCATGGCTTTATATGGATTGAAACAAGCTCATAGAGCTTGGTATAAAAGATTAAGTGGATTTCTTCTCTCAAAAGGATTTTCAAGAGGGAGAGTTGACACAACACTATTTATAAAAACCTCTTGCAATAATGATCTCTTACTTGTGCAGATTTATGTAGATGACATCATATTTGGTGCTACTAATGCATCTCTTTGTGATGAGTTTGCCAAATTAATACAAAATGAATACGAAATGAGCATGATGGGAGAACTAAATTTCTATCTTGGGCTACAAATTAAGCAAAGTAAGGATGGAGTCTTCATAAATCAAGCAAAGCACACCAAAGAGCTCTTGAAAAGATTTGGAATGGATGAAGCAAAAGGAATAAGCACTCCAATGAGTTCATCAACCAAACTTGATAAAGATTAAAAAGGTAAAAATGTTGATGAAAAAGTATATAGAGGTATGATTGAGAGTTTACTTTATCTTACTGCAAGTAGACCGGATATTATGTTTACTATATGCTTATGTGCTAGATTTCAATATTGTCCTAAAAAGTCTTTTTTAAGTTTTGTAAAATGCACTTTTCGTTATTTAATTGATACACATGACTATGGTCTTTGGTTTTCACGATCCTCATCTTTTGACCTTGTTGATATTCAGATGCTTATTATGCAGGATGCAAAGTCGAGCATAAAAGTACTAGTGGTCACTGTCAATTTCTTGATAGTGTCTTGCATCATGGTTTAGTAAGAAACAAGCATGTGTGTCCTTATCTACCGTAGAGGCTGAATATATCACCGCCGGTAGTTGTTGTGCTCAAGTGCTATGGATGAAGCACACTCTACTTGATTATGGTCTAAATTTTAATTATGTGCCTATTCTATGTGACAATACCAGTGCTATTAATCTAAGCATAAATCCCATTCAATATTCTAGGAGTAAGCATATAGAAATTAAACATCATTTTATTCGAGATCATGTAGCTAAAGGAGATATATGTTTGGATTATGTGAATACAAATGATCAAATTGCTAATATATTTACCAAACCTTTGATCGAGGAACTGTTCTGTTACATAAGAAGACTTTTGGGAATTTTAAAATTCAATTACTAATGCGTGTGTTGAAGTATGGTAAAAATAGGGAATATTCAGATGCATAATTTGGATGCCTTGAGTGAAATTCGAACATAAAATATTTCTCCAGAAAATCCTAGACAGAGAAGTTCGGAGGACGCATAGATGCATGACAAAAAATTAGGTCGCTCAAATTTGCTGAAATTGAAGAAACAGAGAAATTTGGACGTGAGTTCGGACGCAGACCAGAATATTCGATCTTTCAAACTTTGCGGGTACAACAATTTCAAATAGAATCAAATAGTTATTCCTCTCATTTCTAACTTCTGAATTCTCTCTTCCTTCAAAACCCACACGACCCAACTGCGTCCAAACCCAAATTTCTCTGTGATTTCACCATCTTCACTACAAATCACTAAGATTTTCGAGTTCTAAGCCCTAAATACACCTTATAATTCACTTTATCTCAAAGAAAAACACCATGGTGAGAACAAAGAGAGTAAATGTTGAAAAAGGAAAGGGCAAAGCAAAGAAAAGTGATGGTGGCTAAATCATCAACGAACCTAGAAGAATTCGAATCCCACAAATCTCATCTAGAGTGGACAGATTCATCTCTATCAAGGCTGCCATTGAATTTGAAGAATGGAGGAAAATGGGCAAAAAAATTATTCTTGGACACAAAGTCAATGTGGATAAACTCTGCAATATGGGTAATGTCCTATCTCTCTTTGGTGAAATTAGATGGAGTAGTTTACTAACAGTTGATGAAAAAATTTTATCCTGCTCTCATATATGAGTTTTATGCAAATCTTAAAGAGGAGAGAATTGAACATATGGGAGATAATGTAGTTCAATGGTATTCATCTTGAGTGTCACAAGTTGATTTTGAGTTCAATGATGCTCTAGCAAACAGAATTTATGAAGTAGATGATAGTGGAGCAAAGTATTACTCTATGGTTCAACATCTCTTTATTCATGAATTATTTACCAATGAAAGGTTTGAAGAAGCTTTTACTAATGATAGGCAATTTAGATCAATCAAGGCATTGGATGCCAGGGGAAGATTGTTGCATCACATGATTACTACAATGAGAATTCCAAACTTTGGGCATATGTCTTCTGTTGGTAACATGCATGTTGTAATAATGCTTTCTCTACATGAACATAGAAGGTTAAATTTTGGATATATGGCTTTGAGACACATGATGGGAGCTAGAAATACAAGAAATAAGGCTTTGTCTTATGGAAGATTACTTACTAAGTTCTTCAAGCACTTCCAAGTCAAACTTCCCAGAAGATGACAAGCTTTCAAAAGTAAAGAGATCTACGCTAATGATTCTCTCAAAAGGATGCAGTTAGTTCTTAATGAAGATGGAATATGGAGAACAAAAAGAGAAACTCCTTCAAGAAGGGAAGAAGTTGAAGAAAGTGAAGAGGTTGAAGAAGAAGAAGATGAAGAAGAAACTTTAGCAAGGGAAATGAAGACAATGAAGAGGCATGACTTATCAAGTGAGCAGGAGCAACCTCCCTCTAAGAGAAGACTCTTTGAAGAAGTGGCTACTCCTCTGATGCGAGCAAGACTATGAACTTCCATGATGGGTTGGACGTGTCCAATAAACAGCTAATTATACCAGTTGGACCTATGACCAGAGCTAGGGCTAAGGCACTTCAAGAGGCCTTGTTTGTGTATGTAAGCCAACATTTGAAGCGGATAGAGCTGGCCAAACCTATTGGAGGAGAGTTAGTTGGACCACAGCCCAACTTGGTCCATTTGTCTCATATACTTGGGCCGGATGATCTTGACACTTGAAGGCTATGGAGTGGGCTGAAGCCCAAGAGGGAGAGTCATTTTTAGAGAGGGGCTGCTGCCACCTTGAGAGGTTAGAATTCCTCTTATTCTTGTTATTCAAAGAACTACTCTTCACTTATCAATTGAGATTTTCGATTGTGGCGTGTAAGTGTTCTTTTTTTACTCATTAAATTTCGATTATCGGGATTGCTTAGAACGAGTTTCTAAGAGGTGTCGTAGGGATTTAATTATCTTGTGTGTTTTGTCATAAACTTGATTTCAGAAAGTCATAGACTTTCTTGTTACAACACCGAAAATACATCCTTTACATCTTCTCTTCCGCTGAAAGCGCATTATTTGGTATCGTGAGCTGTGGTGTGGAGGAGGATCCCTATTCTCGCTCCATCAAAGTTCAAAGATCTTTCGAACAACCTCTTCAACCGGCTTCTTCAAAGATTTACTGACAGCATCTTCAAAAGGTGTGAATTCAGCCTCGGTTTTCAATTCTTCTTATTAAGTATTTGTAATATTCGCTTTTGTTAGATTGTTATATAAAAAAAAAGAGTACAATCAAATACATAAGCACATATATTTTGGACAAGAAAAAAAAAGAGTGGTCCGAAAAAGGAGTGGTCTCATTTGTTTATACTTCTTGTTGGGTCATTTTGAATTACTTGTGATAAGCAGTTTCAAGATTCTTTTGTATTGCAATTGTTAGCTTGTTGTATTCTTGTTTGGAATTTCAAAGATTGTAAGTTATTGTTAGTGTATTGGTTGTTGTTTGTAACTTGGATGATTGTAAGCAATTGTTGTTGGACTGGTTATTGCTTGTAACTTGGGCTACAATCGGGTTTGCTGATTTGTTAAATTGTGGTTCTGAACTGTAACTTGAATTTAAGAGTAGTTTGAGTGATAAAAGGCAAGAGTGTGTGAGATTATTTGAGGGTGTCATTGCCGTGACATAAACACGAGGGAAGTGACAACACTCGAGTGAAACACGTGAGGGAGTGTGTGAGGTTGTCTATCACTAACTCTGTTTTGCAGGTACAATATTACTTCACAATGTCACAGGGAGGTAGCACCGAGGAGCACCAAGGGGGAGATGCAAATATCGCTTTCACCTTGAGAGCCATGCAGCAACAATTTGAGAGGTTCAACCAAGCCTTTGTTGAAATTAGGGAACAAATAGATGAGATCAGGCAAGAAAAGCATACTGAACCTCAAGGGCGACGTGCGGGAGTACGGCAACAGCAACCACCACCTCGTCGACCTCCACCTCGATATGAACCAGAGGATGATGAATTTGAGGAGGAGGAAGAGTTTGAGGCACGCAGACCTAGGAGATTTCAAAGAGAAATGCCATTTAATAGAAGAGACGGAGACCTCAAATCAATTAAAATGCAGATTCCCGCATTCAAGGGAAGGAACGATGCAGATGCCTACTTGGAGTGGGAAAGGAAGGTGGACTTGATTTTTGAGTGCCACAACTTTTCTGAGGATAAGAAGGTAAAACTCGCAACTGTTGAGTTTACAGATTATGCACTAATATGGTGGGATCAAATGGTGACATCTAGGAGGAGAAATGGAGAGATGCCGATTGCTACTTGGGAAGCTATGAAGGCATGTATGAGAAAGCGTTTTGTGCCTACTTACTACTATAGAGAGATGCATCAGAAACTTCAGCGACTCACTCAAGGGACTAAATCCGTGGAAGACTACCACAAGGAGATGGAGATGGCTACCATGGCCAGATTTTTGAGTGGGCTCAACAGGGAAATAGCTAATGTTGTGGAGTTGCAACACTACCTAGAGATTGAGGACATGGTGAACATGGCCATGAAGGTGGAGAGACAGCTAAAAGCTAGGTCGGCAAAGCAAGGAACGGAGCAAATTCTAGCTATGCATGGAACTCTAGGTGGCCTAAAAAGGAGGACAAGTCTAAGGATAAGGGAGTGGACTTCAGGAAGCACCTAAGAAGCCAATTGGGGGGATCCGAAATGAAAGGTACCTCCAACACCCAAGTTACCTCTAGTAAGCATTCATCTATCAAATGTTTTAAATGCTTGGGTACTGGTCATATTGCATCTCAATGTCCTAATAGAAAGGTTATGATTATGAGGGACAATGGAGTGATTGATTCCGAAGATAGCAGTAGTGAATCGAATTTGTTCTTGAAAATAACTTTGATGATGATAATTGCTTTGAGAGGGGTCATTATAGGTGAAACACTAGTAGTCGGGGAGAGTATTGAGTACTAGAGCAACAGATGAGATTGTAGATCAAAGAGAAAATCTTTTTCATACAAGGTGTTTAGTGGGGAGGAAAAGTGTGCAATTTAATCATTGATGGGGGAGTCTGTACCAATGCAGACTAGTACCACCATGGTAGACAAATTGGGGGCTGACTTGCATGAGACATCCGTAACCTTATAAACTACAGTGGTTTAATGATAGTGTGGATGTAAAGGTAACTAAACAAGTAATGGTGACCTTCTCAATTGGTAGATATGAGGATGAGGTGTTGTGTGATGTGTAGTTCTTGGAGTAACAAGAGTAAGAGGAATCAACCCTCTCAAAGTGGTGGCGGCAGCCCCTCTCAAATGACTGATGCGAACCCTAGGTATAAAAACCTAGAACCCCACAACAAACTTCCACAAACGCCCAAGGATGTGTGAAAAAGGCTTCAAGAACCCTTAACCCGTTGGATATACGACCCAAGAATCAAAGGTATAAATAGAAACCCTAAACCCGTTATCAATAAAGATAAGAACTTAAGAAATAAACCCACAAGTTGAATAACTTGAAAAGTTCAAGAAGTTCTTTCAAGAACCAAAGAAAGAATGTATTCTCAGAAAAATATTAATGACATCCTGTTCCATCTCCTAAAAAAAAAATCCTATATAAATAGATATCTCAAAACCCTAACCTAATTGGTTTTGGATTTGGAGTAAGTGGCTGAAACACAAGTCCTTAACGGGCTTGGATTTCTAGCTAATTAAATCCTACTAAGGAGTAAAAATAAAACAATAGATATGGGCTTTAATAATTAAATGTTCTTAGCCCAAACAAACTTAAAAACTAATTAAAAGACTCCTAAAAATAAGGAAATTTCGTCCAGCCCTTAGATTGAATATTTGAGCCCATCAATTTGCTATCTTGGATATCAATTTGGCTGCCCAATGGACTCCAAAGTGGTTGGACAGCTTGAATGTAATAAATTCACCATCATTGATCCTCCTTGCATAGCATACACCCATGAAAGATCATCATTCTTTGATTGTTTATTCCTTATACTTTCAAGCAATGCACTCAAGGTCTCTTTCATCCTCTTAGCCTTAGCTCTTGTAATTGGGCCAGCGGAAATCTTTAATGGGTCTTGATCACTTGATCTGGATACTTCTTGAGTCTCATCATTCCCTCTCCCTTCAAGATGATTCGTCCTCGAATCAGCTTCTACATCAAAGAGAGATAAGTCAGAAATGTTAAATGTAGCACTAACATTACCATACTCACTGGGAAGATCAATTTTGTAAGCATTGTCGTTAATCTTTTCAATCATTTGAAACGGTCCATCTCCCCTTGGATGCAACTTGGACTTTCTTTGTTGGGGAAATCTTTCTTTCCTCATATGAACCAAAACCCAATCACCAGGTTCAAGTAACACTTGCTTTCTCCCTTTATTGTGTTGGTCAGCATATTGCTTGGTCCTTCGTTCAATTTGCAACCTCACTTTTTCATGCAAAGAACGAATAACTTCAGCTTTCTTCTTACCATCCAAGCTAGCTCGTTCCTCAATTGGCAAAGGCTTCAAATCTAGGGGAGTTAATGGATTCAAACCATAAACAATCTCAAAAGGTGAGTAATTAGTGGCGGAATGTACACTCTTATTGTATGCAAACTCCACATGAGGTAGACTTTCTACCCAATTCTTCAAATTCTTTTGAATAAAGGCACACAATAAAGTAGTTAAAGTTCGATTTACTACCTCAGTTTGTCCATCAGTTTGAGGGTGACAAGTTGTAGAGAATAGTAGTTTTGTTCCCAACTTACCCCACAAAGTTTTCCAAAAGTAGCTCAAGAACTTAACATCTCTATCACTTACAATACTCTTAGGTATGTCGTGTAGCCTCACAACTTCGTTGAAAAATAAATCTGCGACATGAGAGGCATCGTTAGTTTTCTTGCAAGGTATGAAATGTGCCATTTTGGAAAACCTGTCAACAACAACAAAAACAGAATCCTTTCCACTTTTTGATCTAGGTAATCCTAGAACAAAATCCATGGAAATATCAGTCCAAGGTTCGTAAGGGATAGGTAATGGTGAGTACAAACCATGTGGCATAACTCTAGATTTAGCTTGTTTGCAAGTAATACACTTATTACATAGCCTTTCAACATTTCGTTTCATATGTGGCCAGAAAAAATGTTCCCTCAATACATCTAAAGTCTTCTTAATGCCAAAATGCCCCATCAAACCACCCCCATGTGCTTCTCTTACTAAAAGTTCTCTTATGGATGTTTGAGGTATGCATAGCTTGTTCTCTCTAAACAAATATCCCTCATGTCTATAAAGTATGAATGCTCACATGCACCATATATGTTAGCAAAATCATGATCACCCACATATAATTCTTTAATATGTTCAAAACCAAGTAATTTGGAATCTAACTTAGCAATAAGAACATACCTTCGAGATAAAGCATTAGCAACAATGTTATCCTTACCTTGTTTATACTTGATCAAATAAGGAAAGGACTCAATGAATTCAACCCATCTTGCATGGCGTCGATTGAGCTTTGTTTGTCCCCTCAAGAACTTCAAACTTTCATGATCAGTATGAATAACAAATTCTTTTGACCTTAGATAATATTTCCAAGTTTCCAATGATCTAATTAATGCATATAACTCCTTATCATAAGTTGGATACTTTAGAGCAGCCCCATTTAGTTTTTCACTAAAATAAGCTATTGGCCTTCCTTCTTGCATAAGTACAGTACCTATACCTATTCCACTAGCATCACATTCAATCTCAAAAGTTTTAGTGAAATTAGGTAATGCAAGTAGAGGAGCAGAACACAACTTTTCTTTCAATTCACTAAAAGCATCGTCCTGCTCTTTTCCCCAGTTAAAACCTACATTCTTCTTAATGCATTCAGTCAAAGGTGCAGCAATTGTAGAGAAGTTCTTAATGAATCTTCTATAAAAGCTAGCTAACCCATGGAAACTTCTTACCTCACTAACATTGGCAGGTTGCGGCCATTCTCTTATCGCCTTTACCTTCACTTGATCAACTTGTATGCCATTAGCATTGACAATATAACCAAGAAAATTTACCTCATTAGTGCAGAAGGCACACTTTTGTAAGTTAGCATATAGTTTCTCCCTTCTAAGTACCACTAAAACAGCCCTTAAATGGCAAATATGTTCCTCCAAATTGTGACTATAGATTAAGATGTCATCAAAATAAACAATGATAAATTTTCCAATGAAAGGGCGCAAAACATGGTTCATTAAACGCATGAAAGTACTTGGTGCATTAGTTAGACCAAAAGGCATTGCTAACCATTCATACAAACCATGTTTAGTTTTGAATGCAGTCTTCCATTCATCTCCTTCACGAATTCTTATTTGATGATATCCAGATTTTAGGTCAATTTTGGAGAATAAACTTGCCCCATGTAGCTCATCAAGCATATCGTCTAACCTATGTATAGGAAAGCGATACTTTACCGTGATCTTATTAATGGCTCTACAGTCCACACACATTCTCCAAGAATCATCCTTCTTAGGTACTAGAATGACAGGGACAGCACTTGGACTCATACTTTCTCTTGCAAGGCCTTTCTCCAAGAGTTCATCAACTTGTCTTTGTATCTCTTTCGTTTCTTCTGGATTACATCTATAAGCTGGTTTGTTTGGAATTTGTGCTCCCAGAATGAGATCTATTTGATGTTCAATTCCTCTCAAAGGTGGTAATCCTTTTGGTAGTTCTTCCGGAAATACGTCAGAGAATTCCTGCAAAAGAGTACAAACAATGCTAGGCAGAAAAGAGTTAGTTTCATTAATAGTAGCAATAAAAACTTCCTTGCACCAAAGTATGTACAAAGGATGCCCTAAACTCAGCTCTTGCACAATCTCTTTTGCACTCGCAAAAATACTCAACTTCTTCTCTTTTTTTTCACTCTCTTCTCTCTTCTCTTTTTTATCTCTTGGCCTCTCTTTTTCTTTTGAATATTTTTCAATTTTCTCTCCTTTTTTTCTCTCAACAGCCTCTTTTTCATAGTATTCTTGGATCCTTTTTTGATCCTCATTCACTTGTGTTTGGGACAAGGGTGAGAGGGTTATAGATATGCCATTGAATACAAATGAATACTTATTGCTATATCCATCGTGAGTAACCCTTCGATCATATTGCCATGGTCTGCCCAACAAAATATGACTTGCTTGCATAGGCACTACGTCACAAAGAATCTGATCCTTGTATCTCCCAATAGATAACGCAACCACAACTTGCTTGTTGACCTTTACTTCTCCACTATCATTCAACCATTGCAGCTTGTAGGGTTTAGGATGCTTAAGAGTTGGTAGCTGCAATTTGTTTACCAACAAAGTACTAGCCACATTTGTACAACTCTCGCTATCAATTATAACATTACAAACTTTGTCAAGAACATGACATCGAGTATGGAAGATAGTTTCCCTTTGTACCTCATTGTCATCCTCCTTAGCTTGCAAGTTTAATGATCTTCTAGCCACTAAAGCATCTCCAACAGCCCCACATTCTTCCTCTCTTCTTTCCTCTTCTTCACTTTCCTCTATTAAAGGTGGCATCTCCTCATCTCCACTTCCTTCAGTTACAATGTCGCCATCATCCCTAATCACCATGGCTCTTTTATTTGGACATTGAGAGAATTTGTGACCTGTTCCCAAACACTTAAAGCATTTTAGATCTCTTTGTCTTTGGGTTTGAGAATTGGTACCTTTATCTTGACTAGAGGTGACTCCCTTGGCTCGAACATCTTCCTTTGTTTTAGAAGCTGCCTTTTCTTCCTTTCGACTCCAATTGTTCTTCCAAGATGAGGAGGAGCTTGAACCAGCCCCAAATTTCGGACCAACCCCAGCTCTTGAAAATCCCTTCCGCTTGAGTTGTCTTTCCACCTTAATAGCCATATGTACCATGTCCTCCAATTCCACATAATGGTGAAGCTCCACTATGTCTGCAATTTCCTGGTTGAAGCCATTCAAAAATCTGGCCATAGTAGCTTCTCTTTCTTCCTCAATATCAGCCCTAATCATTGCAATCTCCATCTCCTTGTGGTATTCCTCCACACTTTTAGACCCTTGAGTTAATCCCTGCAATTTTCTATATAAATCTTTGAAGTAATAATTAGGGATAAACCTCTTCCTCATGGTTGTTTTCATTTCTTCCCATGTAGAGATAGACCTTTCTCTGTTTCTACGCCTACTAATTAACAATTGATCCCACCAAATGAGTGCATAGTCAGTGAATTCAACAGCAGCTATTTTTACCTTTATCTCCTCTGAATAGTTATGGCACTCGAACACCATCTCCACCTTTCGTTCCCACTCAAGATATAAATCGGGATCACTCTTCCCTTGGAATGGTGGAATTTTCATCTTTATGGTCCCCAAATTTCTATCTACTCGATCTCCCCTTCTTCTCCCAACACGTCTCTGTCGGTCGTAGTTAGTTATTTTTCCTTCAGATTCATGGCTGGGTTCTTCTTCTTCTTGTTCCTCAAATTCTTCGCATTCATGTTCAACTCGTGCAGCTCTCCTTGCAACTCGTGGTACATTAGGAGCTACAATGGGATTTCTTTTTGGTTGGCCTCTCGGCATGCTCGCTAAGATTTGCTCGTGGCCATTCAATTGATCTTTAATATCCTCCATCGCCGTGTGTAGCCTTCGAAATTCTTGTTGCATGGCCTGCATGACAAAAGACTCTTGTGCACTAGAAGAACTTTCCAAGTGTTCCTTGGAAGCCATCATGTACGCTGCACTTTAAAGATTAGTAGAAAATAATCCTTACTTTCTCTCGTGTATCTCTCTATTGTAAGCTTATTTTTTTGTAATGATCTAACACTCAGCCTTTTACCACTCAACAAACTCTCTTTTAGTTCTTTGAGAACTAATCAATCAAATCAAGTAGTCAAGTTTGTAGCAATTCAACAATCGACTAGTGTAGATCAAATTATGGAAGCCAAAGTAAGTGAAAGGAACTAAATTACTAGGAAGAAATCAGAATTTAGTCAATTAGAGCTCCTACTTACTAAAAAGAATAGAAGAAATCAGAATAGGAATCATCATTTTTTTGCTTTCCTAAAAGGAATTAGGAAGAAATCAGAATAGGAAACTACTTTTTTTTTTTTTTTTTGCTTTCCTAAGAGGAATTAGGAAGAAATCAGAATAGGAAACTACCTTCTTTTTTTTTTTGCTTTCCTAAAAGGAATTAGGAAACTCTAGGAGAATCTTTTGGAGTGGTGCGCAATGTTTATGACTCTAGGAATCTTCCTTCCTTTTCTTCTCCAACTGACCTTCTTTTTGTGGTCTTCTTTTTCTGTTTTTTTTTGGACGATTTTTTTTTCTTCTTCTTTTTTGTTGGACGATTTTTTTTCTTTTTCTCTTTTTTTTTGGACAATTTTTTTTCTTTTTTTTTGGACGATTTTTTTTTAGTAACTCACAAAAGGCACAACTTTGACACCAAGAACGCAAACAAAAGAATAAAACTTTTGATAAAGTAGGCTGACTATAGAGAGACACGGATAACAACAAGATCAACAAGAAAATCAAAGAAAGCAAAACTAAAGATAGTAAAAACCTGATTCACAGCCTTTGCTCTGATACCAAGATGATGCGAACCCTAGGTATAAAAACCTAAAACCCAACAACAAACTTCCACAAACGCCCAAGGATGTGTGAAAAAGGCTTCAAGAACCCTTAACTCGTTGGATAGACAACCCAAGAACCAAAGGACCCTAAACCCGTTATCAATAAAGATAAGAACTTAAGAAATAAACCCACAAGTTGAATAACTTGAAAAGTTCAAGAAGTTCTTTCAAGAACCAAAGAAAGAATGTATTCTCAGAAAAATATTAATGACATCCTGTTCCATCTCCTAAAAAAAAAATCCTATATAAATAGATATCTCAAAACCCTAACCTAATTGGTTTTGGATTTGGAGTAAGTGGCTGAAACACAAGTCCTTAACGGGCTTGGATTTGTAGCTAATTAAATCCTACTAAGGAGTAAAAATAAAACAATAGATATGGGCTTTAATAATTAAATGTTCTTAGCCCAAACAAACTTAAAAACTAATTAAAAGACTCCTAAAAATAAGGAAATTTCGTCCAGCCCTTAGATTGAATATTTGAGCCCATCAATTTGCTATCTTGGACATCAATTTGGCTGCCCAATGGACTCCAAAGTGGTTGGACAGCTTGAATGTAATAAATTCACCATCATTGATCCTCCTTGCACAGCATACACCCATGAAAGATCATCATTCTTTGGTTGTTTATTCCTTATACTTTCAAGCAATGCACTCAAGGTCTCTTTCATCCTCTTAGCCTTAGCTCTTGTAATTGGGCTAGCGGAAATCTTTAATGGGTCTTGATCACTTGATCTGGATGCTTCTTGAGTCTCATCAATGACTCTCCAAATCTCACCTAATTGCCTCAAAGAAGGCTACATATAGCTAGGGTAAGATATGAAAGGATTGGGCTTAATGATACATGTAAGCCCAACATAAAACAAGACATAAAACAAATCCAACAAGATTGGCAGCCCAAGTTTTAGAAACATAACTTCCTCTTGGACTTGAGCCCATTACATAGCATTCAAGTAATAAAATCATCCGACCTAAATATTTGAGACAAATGAACCAAGTTGGGCTGCGGCCCAACTAATTCTCCTCCAACAGGTTTGGTTAACTCTATCCTCTTCAAATGTTGGTCCACATAGGCAAATAAGGCCTCTTGAAGCGCTTTAGCCATAGATCTGGTCATTGGCCCAACCGGTATAATTAGCTCTTTATTGGACACGTCCAAGCCATCATAGTAATCCGTAGTCTTGCTCGCATCAAACATCAATGCTTCTGTATTACATTGTTTAAATCCATCACATTTTGCATCAAAGTTTGTCATCATCAAAAAGGGGGAGATTGTTAGCCCTAAGGGCAAATCATGTAGTTTTGATTAATTTTGATTAATGACAAACATTGATAAGGATTAATTAATATGCTATTTGTGTGATAGGATTTTTGGATTGAGAAGCAAAGGGTTTTTATTGCCTTGGAGCTAAAAGTGTTAAGGACAACTCAAGTGTGCTCAAGAATCAAGAATATAGAGCATGTCCTATGAATTGAAGGCGTTGAAGACTCTACTATAGGTTTACACTTACTTAATAGGTATATTCTTGTAAACCCTACACTTGTTGTTCTCGAAATATATTGAATGCATAAGAGAGCACAAAACTTGTTTTTGAATTTTAAATGGCTTTGAATAATCTTTGAATACCGAGTACTTTGATAAAGGTCTTTGAGTTTAAAAGATTTTAAATGACTTATCTTTTAGTACAAAATGATTTCAAACTTATTGAGGTTAATTTTCAAACATTTTGACAAAGTTTGAATAGTTTAGATGCAAGTTCGGACGTCCAAACTGTGAACATGACTGCTGAATTTCCAGAGAAATTCGGATGCAAGTTCGGATGTAAGGGTCAAAGTTCAATCGCCCGAACTTTCCTTGCAAACAAGACTGGTGAATTTCTAGAGAAATTCGATGCAAGTTCGGATGCAAGGGTCAAAGTTTGGTCTATAGTTCGGATGTAGAAGATCAAGTTCGGTCGTCTGAACTCCTCATAAACTAGCCGTTACTAGCCGTTTTATGACTGTTAGAACTAATTTTCAAAATTTATAAAAGCCATAAATTCTAGATTTTAAACTAATTTTGAGCACTTGAAGAATCAAAACATTCCAAAATCATTTGAAATCATTAGAGCTCTCTTTTGTCTTGTGCTTTCATGTGATTATTCAAGATTCCAAAGACAACAAAGTGAAGTGGTGCTAACTTGTGTAATCATCTACCAAGCAGTGGTAATATATCATTAAATCTCTATTTATCTCTTTATCTATTTGCTCAATACAAGGTTGTCTTGTGACATAAAACCCTTTTGGTAAGGGTGATCCGTAAGGTATTGATTCAAGGTTGTCTTTAGATATAAAATCGTTGTGGTAAGGTGAACCTTGTTTGTAGCATTGCAAAAGAGGTTGTTGGTGTAAAATCCTTGTGGGATGAACCTCTTGTGTAATTGATTGAATTTGAGTAATCGAATAGATTGGTTCAAATCCTTGGGTATGGACTCAAGATAGTGGATGTAGATCTTGAAGAAATCGAACCACTATAAATTACTTGTGCTCTTTACTCTTCCTTGTGTATTGCTTTATCATTCTGTATGTTATACTCTCATTGAAACAAGTGAATATAATCTTTCCAAACCAAGTTCATAAAAAGGAAATAGTTTTCGAAAATTAGCCAAAGACCTAATTCACCACCCCTCTTAGGTCTTTCACAAACAACTATTCTCTTCATTTTTTCAAATCTCTCAGCCAAACTCTCTCATCTCTCAAAGTCCATCAAACTCACCTATGTCCAAACTTATATTTCACCTTCATTTCACTATTCTCTCTCAAATCCTTCACATTTTCATGTTCTACACCCTAGATTTCCTCTAAAATGTGTCATAGAAATCCAACATGGTGAGATTAAAGAGATCAAGCATTGGGAAAGAAAAGGGCAAGGGAAAGCAAGTAGACAGTAGGCTGATTAATGTATGAGCCAAGAAGGATTGGGGTTGCATAATCGTTCTCTGGAATAGACAGATTCGTCTCAACCAAGGCTGGGGTTGAGTTTGAGGATTGGAGCAAGCGTAATCGAAAGATCATTCCTGGGCACAAGATTGATTTGGAGAAACTCTCAGGAATGGTAATGTTCTATCATTTTTTGGTGCTATAGGATTGAGTAGCTTTTTGGTTGTAGATGATAATTATTACCCACCCTTGTATATTGTTAGCCTTTAGGGCAAATCATGTAGTTATGATTAGTTTTAAATAATGGCAAACATTGATGAGGACTAATGTGCTTGTATGTTGAGTGATAGGATTCATGGATTGAGAAGCATGAAGTCTTATTGCCTTGGAGCCACAATGCAAGAACAACTCAACTATGCCAAAAGTGATTGAAGATTGAAGAGTATGTTCAAGATGATTGAAGGCATTGAAGATTTAGAGTGTAGAGTCCATATGCTAAATAGGTATATTTTTCTGTAAACTCTACACTTGTATGTCTTGGAATTAATTGAATGCATAAGAGAGTACAAAACGTGTTTTTGAAATGATTTTTAATGAACTTCTTAACAACAAGTATGTTTTTGAAGTCTCAAATGATCTTAAGTAAACTTTGGATGATTAAAATGTTTTGGTAACGGTTTTTGTGTTTAAAAGTGCTTAAATGACTTATCTATTTATACAAAATGATTCCAATGTTATTAAGGATGATTTTTAAATGATTTGACAAAATTTGATAAGTTTGGATGCAAGTTTGGTCGTCCAAACTTTGAAAATGATCACTGTGCTTTCAGAGAAATTCGGACGCGAGTTTGGATGCATGGAGTAAAGTTCGGACGTCCAAACTTTCTCTGATAACATGATCACTATTTTTCTAGAGAATTTCAGACGAATGTTCGGACGCATAAGGAAAAGTTCGGATGTCTGAACGTTTTCAGACAGCTTGGCACAGTGAAGTTCGGATGCAAGTTCGGACGCATGACAGAAAGTTCGGACGTACGAACTTCTCTGAAACTAGCCGTTACTAGCCGTTTTATAGCTGTTGAATTTGATTTTTCAAATCTATAAAAGCTGTAAACTTCAGATTTTTTGTAAGTTTTGAATCCTTGTGAACTCCAAACATTCCAAAGCCTTTAGCAAACATTTTAAGCTCTCTTTTGTCTTGTGCTTTCAATTGATCATTCAAGATTCCAAATATAACAAAGTGTTAAGGTGCAACATTGTGTAAACATCTACCAATAAGTGGTAATATCTACACATTCTTCTTTCTCTATTAAACTGTGTTTTTATACTAACTCATTGCAAGGTTATCTTGTGACGTAAAATCTTTTTGATAAGGGTGAGCCATAGACTAGATCAATCAAGGTTGTGGTGTAATACCCGTGTGTGGGTGAGCCTTGGATTAGATTGGTCTTTAGGTTGTCTTTAGATATAAAATCCTTGTGGAAGGGTGAACCTTGTTTGTATAATTACTAAAAGAGGTTGTGAGTGTAAAACCATTGTGTGGTGAGCCTCTTATGTAATTTGTAAACTTGAGCTTATAGTAGATTGTTTGAAATCATTAAGTGTAGGCTTAAGGTAGTGGACGTAGATTTTGAAGAGATCTAACCACTATAAATTGCTTGTGTTCTTTGTTCTTATATTACTCTACTGCATTGCTATTAATTGACTTACTCTTCTATTGAACCAAGCACATACAATCTGTTTTTTGCTTAGACTTATGAAAGGACTGTGTTTGAAAAAAATTAGCCAAATACCTAATTCATCCCCCTCCCCTCTTAGGTATTTCAATTGGTATCAGAGTAAGGACTTCTTTGTGTGGTTTTACAAGCTAGAAGTTAAAGATCTTATGGCTAATATTTCAAACTTACCTTACCTAGAAGGGTCTTCCACAAATAGACCACCTTTGTTTGATGGAACAAACTATACCTTTTGGAAATCAAGAGTTAAGATATATATTTGTTCTATCAATTTTGATTTGTGGAATATTGTTAAAAAAGGTCCTTATTATTCCTATGAAAATGAGAGCTGATGGAGTAACCTTAGAACCAAAGAAAATGACATTAAATTATCATGCAATGAACATCTTAAGTTGTGCATTAGATGTAACTGAATATAATAGAGTTAGTGGTTGTGATACTACTCATGATATGTGGAGATTACTCCAAATAACACATGAAAGTACAAACCAAGTTAAAGAGTCAAAGCTTGCTATGTTAGTTAGGGACTATGAGATATTTACCATGAAGCAAGGTGAGAATATTAGTGATATGTTTACTAAATTTACTAACATTTTTAATGGTCTGAAAGCTTATGGGAAGAACTATACAATTGGAGAGCAAGACAGAAAAATCTTGGATGCTTTACCAAAATCTTGGCAACCAAAGACACTTGCAATTGAGGAATTAAAGGATTTGAAAACTCTTCCACTTGAAGAGCTCATTGGATCACTCCTCACGCATGAGATGAAGATGAAGAGACTAAATGACAAAGAAGATGAAGAAAAAGAAAGAAAAGAAGTTGTACTTAAAGCTTCAAATCACTTGAGTGAACAAGAAAAATCATCAAGTGAAGAAGAAGATGGAAACAGTGGAAAAGAGGAGATTGCCATGGCTGTTAGGAAATTCAAAAGATTCTACAAGAAGGAGTTTCTTTGGAAAGGGAAAGAGACAACAAGAACAAAAAGAAATCTGCCAAGAAAGGAAAAGGACTGGCTGGAACATGGGATCAACAAGAAAGTGAAGATGATAGTGAAGAAAAGGCCAACATATGCTTTATGGCAATTGATGATGAGGTTCGCTTTGCTTCAAGATCAAGTGCCACAAAATGGTTTCTTGACAGTGGCTGTTCAAGACATATGACTGGAAATGCCTCACTTGTTAGTGAGCCTCAAGCAACAAGTGAAGGTTTTGTCACATTTGGTGACAAGAAGAAAGAAAAAATACTTGGAATAGGTAACATTGGTAAAGGCTCTTTCCCTCTTATTAAGCAAGTATTACTCATTGATGGCTTGAAGTATAATTTACTTAGCATTAGTCAATTATGTGACAATGGATGTAAAGTAGAATTTTAATGTAATGCTTGTATTATTCTTGATAATGCAAGTAGCAAAACTATCTTTGTTGCTAAAAGAGTTGAAATATATGTGTTATATCTTGATGAACTTATTACAAGTGACATAAAATGTCTTGCCATTCATGATAATGATGGATTTTTGGGGCATAGAAGATTAGGACATGTGAGCATGGATTTATTGAATAAACTTTCTACACAAGAACTAGTTAGAGGATTACTCAAAATGCATTTTGATAAAACCCGTCTTTGTGATGCTTGTTAATATGAAAAACAATCAAAAACATCTTTTAAACCAAAGAAAATGATCTCTACCTCAAAACCTCTTAAATTAGTTCACATGGACTTATTTGGACCAATGAGGACCACTAGTCTTGGTGGTAAAAGATATGCCTATGTGATTGTTGATGATTTTTCAAGATTTGCTTGGGTGATTTTCTTAGCTCAAAAGGATGAAACATTTCATGAATTTACAAAACTTTTCAAAAAGGTTCAAACATCTCTTGAATATAAACTGATTTCTATTAGAAGTGACAATGGAAGAGAATTTTGCAATCAAGATTTTACAAAATTTTGTGATGAATATGGTATTACTCACAATTTCTCAGCTGCCAAAACACCTCAACAAAATGGTGTTGTTGAAAGGAAAAATAGAACCTTACAAGAAATGGCTAGATCAATGTTATGTGAAAATTCTCTACCAAAATATTTTTGGGCTGAAGCTGTAAATACTACTTGCTATGTAATGAATAGAGTTTTATTAAGACCCTTTATAAGAAAAACACCTTTTGAACTCCTATTTGATAAAACTCCCTCAATTGTCTACTTTAAGGTTTTTGGTTGTAAGTGCTTTATCTTAAACACTAGTGACAATCTAGGAAAGTTTAATAGAAAATCTGATGAAGGTGTATTTCTTGGTTATTCATCAAATAAAAAGGCATATAGAGTTTATAACAAAAGAACATTATGTGTTGAAGAAACCATACATGTAACCTTTGATGAATCTAACATTTACCTTGAGAGAAGAAATGAAGATGACGCGAGTTCCTCAATGATTGAAAATCAAACTCATCATCAAGCACCCACATTGGAAGAACATGCCAAAGAAGAAGAAATATTAGAGCAAGGACAGGATGGTCAACCTAGCAATGATCAAGAGCTTCCATAGGATCTAACATATGTGAGAGGTTATCCTAAGAAGCAAATCATTGGTGATGTCTCCCAAGGAGTAAAAACAAGGCGGTACTTTATTGATAATTTTGCTCTTTTATCTCATTTAGAACCTAAAAACATTGATGATGCATTGAGTGATATTTTCTGGATTATTGCTGTGGAAGAGGAGTTAAATCAGTTTGAAAGGAATAATGTTTGGACTATTGTTCCAAGACCTCATGATCATTCCATTATTGCTACAAAATAGGTTTTTAGAAATAAATTAAATGAACTAGGAGAAGTTGTTAGAAATAAGGCTAGACTTGTTGCTCAAGGCTTCAACCAAGAAGAAGGTATTGATTATGATGAAACTTTTGCTCCTGTAGCCAGATTGGAATCTATAAGAATACTTTTGGCTTTTACTTGTTTTAAAGGATTTAAGCTATTTCAAATGGATGTCAAAAGTGCTTTTCTAAATGGTTTTATTGAAGAAGAGGTTTATGTAGAACAACCTTTCCGTTTTGTTCATGAAAAATTTCCTAATCATGTTTTTAAGTTAACCAAAGCTTTATATGGTTTGAAACAAGCCCCAAGAGCTTGGTATGAAAGATTAAGTGGTTTTCTTCTTTCAAAAGGATTTGCAAAAGGAAAAATAGACACAACACTTTTTATAAAAACATCTAGTAATAATGATATTTTAATTGTACAAATTTATGTTGATGATATTATATTTGGTGCTACTAACACGTCCCTTTGTGAGGATTTTACCAAATTAATGCAAAATGAATTTGAAATGAGTATGATGGGAGAACTAAATTTCTTTCTTGGGCTGCAAATTAAACAAACTAAGGATGGAGTTTTCATAAACCAAGCAAAGTATGCCAAGGAGCTTTTGAAAAGATTTGGAATGGATCAAGCAAAAGGAATAGAAACTCCAACAAGCTCATCAACTAAACTTGATAAAGATGAAAAAGGTAAAAATATTGATGAGAAGTCATATAGAGGTATGATTAGAAGTTTGCTCTATCTCACAGCAAGTAGACTAGATATTATGTTTGCTGTGTGCTTATATGCTAGATTTCAATCATGTCCTAAAGAATCTCATTTAATTTCTGTCAAATGTATTTTTCGTTATTTGATTGATACACATGACTATGGTCTTTGGTTTTCAAAATCTTCATCTTTTGATCTTATTGGATATTCGAATGCTGATTATGCTGGATGCAAAGTTGAACGAAAAAGTACAAGTGGTCATTGTCAATTTCTTGGTAGTTGTCTTGTGTCTTAGTATAGTAAAAAATAAGCTTGTGTGTCTTTGTCTATTGCTGCAGCTGAATACATTGCAGTTGGTAGTTATTGTGTTCAATTATTATGGATGCAACATACACTACTTGATTATGGTCTTAAATTTAATTGTGTACCAATACTATGTGATAATACTAGTGCTATCAATTTGAGCATAAATCCCATTCAACATTATAGGACAAAGCATATAGAAATCAAGCATCATTTTATTCGTGATCATGTTGCTAAAAGAGACATATGCTTAGAGTATATAAATACAAATGATTAAATTGCTGATATATTCACAAAGCCTTTGGCTGAGGAAAGGTATAACTATCTAAGAAGGCTTTTAGGAATTTCAAAATTCAATTACTAATATGTTTGTTTAAGTGTGACAAAAGCAGGAAAAAATTGGATGCATTGAGTGAAAATGGAATGTCCAAACTTTGTCAGAAAATTCTGGACAGAAAAGTTCAGACGCATGACAAAAAGTTCGGACTGGACAGAAAAGTTCAGACGCATGACAGAAAGTTCGGACGTCCGAACTTTTTGAAACTGGAGAAACAGAGAAGTTCGGATGCATGTTTGGACGCCGACCAAAAAGATTGGTCGTCCGAACTTTGCAGTTACGGCGGTTTTTAAGAAACTGAACTAGCCGTTACTCACATAATTTATCATATGAATTCTGTCCTTTTCAAAATTTCTCTCTACCCATGTCCAAACATAAATCCCTCTGTGATTTCACCATTTTCACATCAAAATACTTTGATTTTTAAATTCCCAACCCTACACACGTCTCAAATCTCACTGATTTTTCTGTTAGAAAATCAAAATGGTGAGAACTAAAGGAGCAAATGTTGAAAAAGGAAAAGGGAAAGCAAAGGTCAGTGAAGGACGACGAATTCTCAATGAACCAAAGAGAATTAGGGTTCCTCAATCATCATCTGGAGCAGACAAGTTTATCTCAATCAAAGCTGCATCAGAATTTGAAGATTGGAACAAGAAATCAAGGAAAATCATCCCTGGAAATAGAGTTGATTTTTACAAGCTCACCAATATGGGTAATGTCCTATCTTTATTTGGTGATATTGGCTGGAGTAACTTGTTGGCTATAGATGAAGAGTACTATCCCTCTCTTGTATATGAATTTTATGCCAATCTAAAAGAAGAGAGAATAGAATATGAGGGAGAAGATGTTAATGAGATGGCTAATGTGATAAAGGGAACAGAACATTTGTATAAGTTACTTTTGTTGCAAGTCTATGAAGAGCCTTGGCTGAAAGCATGCAAACAATTCCTTTGATATGTGTTAAAATGTTTCATTTTTATATGAGATTCTTTGCTCAAAAGGTTGCATATTGCTTGGATCCAATTATGTACATCCCTTCCCGTAGATGCACTTATTAAGTCAAATTTTCTTTTGCGTTTGTTTCTTTTGAACTTATTACGTGCTCTGGTGATGTAGGACTAGATTCGAGGACGAATCTTTTCGAGGAGAGAGGGAATGATGAGAATCAAGAGGCGCCAAACTTAAGTGATCAAGATCCATTGAAGATGTCCACTAGTCCAATAACAAATGAGTTTTTCAAGGCTATATTTTGTACGAGATGGATCAACAATCATTAATTTACTACAAGCAAGCTGTCCAACTACTTTGGAGACCATTGGGCAGCCAAATTGATGTCCAAGATAGCAAATTGATGGGCTAAAAAAATTCAGCCTAAGGCTTGGACGAAATTTCCTAAATTTTAGGAGTCTTTTAATTAGTTTTTAAGTTTGTTTGGGCTAAGAATTTTTAATTATTGTAGCCCAAATTTATCTTTGTATTTTAGTCCTTAGTTGGATTTAATTAGCTGCAAATCCAAGCCCATTAAGGACTTGTGTTTCAGCACTAACTCTAAATCCAAAAGCAATTAGGTTAGGGTTTTCAGATGTCTATTTATATAGGATCTTTTTAGAAAAAAGGAGATAAACATGAGGTCATTAATATTTTTGTGAGAATACATTCTCTCTTTGGTTCTTGAAAGAACTTCTTGAATTTATCAAGTTATTCAACTTGTGGGTTCATTTATTTGAATTATACCTTAAGTTCTTATCTTTATTGATAACGGGTTTAGGGTTTCTGTTTATACCTTTGGTTCTTGGGTCATATATCCAACGGGTTAAGGGTTCTTGAAGCCTTTTTCACACATCCTTGGGCATTTGTGGAAGTTTGTTGTTGGGTTCTAGGTTTCTATACCTAGGGTTCGCATCATCTAATTAAAAGACTCCTAAAATTTAGGAAATTTCGTCCAAGCCTTAGGCTGAATTTTTTTAGCCCATCAATTTGCTATCTTGGACATCAATTTGGCTGCCCAATGGACTCCAAAGTAGTTGGACAGCTTGCTTGTAGTAAATTAATAATTGTTGATCGATGCTTGTACAAAATATAGCCTTGAAAAACTCATTTGTTATTGGACTAGTGGACATCTTCAATGGATCTTGATCACTTAAGTTTGGCGCCTCTTGATTCTCATCAAAACATTTGTGGGAAACATTCATATGGTGATTATGCTTGCTTTGCATGAGCATAAGAGATTGAATTTTGGATACATGGCATTGAAGCATATGTTTAGGGCTAGAAAAACTGATAACAAGGCTTTACCATATGGAAGACTTCTGACAAGATTTTTCAAACATTTTCGAGTCAAGCTTCCTGTTAGAGGACAAGCTTTTACAAGAGGACAAATTTATACAAATGACTCTCTCAAAAGGATGCAATTGACTCTTGATGATGAGGGAGTGTGGAGAACTAGAAGAGAGACCCCTCCAAAGAGAGTTGAAGTAGAGGAAAACGAGGAAACTGAAGAAGAAGAAGAAGATGAGGCAGAAACATGGGTAAGAGAAATGAAAACTAAGAGAAGGCATGATTCAACAAGTGAGGAGGAGCAACCTCCCTCCAAAAAAAGACTCTTTGAAGAAGAGCCAACTTTAGAATCACATCCTATTGCTGGGGAAGGTACTAGTGCTGAAGAGATTTCAAGAGAAAATAAAATTCAAGAAGTACTGAACAATCACATGAAAGAAATGGAGAAAATGTATGAATTCTTTGAAACATTTGCTCTTATGGTGCTTGGAAAACTGGACAGTTTAGAGAATAGAGTCAAGCACATTGAGAAAATATTGATAAGAAATCCTCAAAGTGGTGAAGGGCCTTCTAGAACTCAAGAGGAAAAGGATGATGAGAATGATGAAGATAACAAGAAAAATGAAGAAGGCAGTGACAGTGATGATGAAGATGATGATAATGATGGTGACCAAGGGATGGCAATGAGTAGGTCATGGAGTCTCAAGGAGGAGATCAAGGATTGCAGCAAGCTGGAATTAGTCAAGAAGGAGGTCAAATTGCAAGAGCTGAAATAGCAACCCCATCAAATCCAACATTTGGCCATGGATGAAAAGGGTATACTGCGCCTCCCTTGGACAAGGCCTTTTCCAAGGGAGGCGCAGATAGTTCTCTGGTTGTCATCCAGGCATGGAATTCTTGTAATCTGACTGTCCATTTTGCTGGAGGGATATCATCGAGTTGAAATGTGAATGTGCCTGAAGTAGTCAATTTCTTGTGATAAGTATGCTAAGAATGCTAAGTGTGGTGTGATGTAAGCAGTGATGTAAGCGAGGACCTCATTAGCTACCATGATGTAAGCGATGACGTCATAGTCCAATAATTTAGCCTTCTAGGTTCTTCCTTGGAGCTCTACATAAAGAGCCCATTGTTGTAACATTTCTTCAAGCTTAGTTCCCGAGTAATAATATCTTTCTTGTGTGTTCTACTCTAAAGATGTCTTTCTAAGTTTCCTCTATTCTTCTTCTCTGCTTCTATTTCTGATATGGTTTTAGCTTAGATCCTTGTTCGGTGATACTTAGAAATTGTGAGTATTCCTTTCAGAATGGTTGATTTCATTCCTTCTTGGATTGTTGAAAGATAAGAGGACAGGATCCTTTGAGTGCCCAATAGTTGGCCGTTGTGTTGATCCAAGTCATACCTTCTTAGACAGTCCAGGTTTGAGTTTCTGAAATTATTCTCTTTCGAATACTTTCAATTTCTAGGTAATCACTAATATTGGTATCAGAGCCATTGGTGTATCAGAAATTAAGCTAGAGTTGAAGAAGCCTTGTCCACTCATGTATCCAGAAACTTCCAGTTCGTCTATGTCGTTAGATACCACTCCTTCCTTCCGTCAAACTGCATCTAAAAAATTAGATTACCTATATGAAGTTTCACCCTTTCATGAACCCTTATACTAATTATGCTAAGTCCATAGTTTTCCCTTGGAAATCCTTTAAGTCTCTTATCCGTCAAACACTTTCCTCTGTCCGAGAGTATGTCCAATGCTCAAAGATGGACCAACATCCTATTATTGCCACTGGTAAAGAGCAATTCGTTACTCTTTACATTCCTGAAGATTTCCCCCGTCAATGGAAGCAACATGGTTACACCCATCTTCACTTTGGTGCTGTTCGTATAGCTCTCACCCTCCATGGCAGAAAAGGCCTTTTCCCGGGGTAATTGGTAATCTGACTGCCCATTTTGCTGGAGGGATATCATCGAGTTGAAATGTGAATGTGCCCGAAGTAGTCAATTTCTTGGAAGTTTGAGATGACTCAGGCTCGTCGACAATAGGTGTGGCTTCAGATGTATCTCCTGTATCTTCTTCTTCACGAGTCATGTTGATTTGTGGAATTTCTGGTTCAAAATGATCAGAGAGGGACTGTGTAGAAGAGTCTGAGACTGAAGAGGAGTCTGTGTCGGAATCAGAGACTGGTTCTGACTCTGTTGGAGAAGAGTACTGGGTCTCAGATGGAGTTTGTTCTTGAACAACAGCAATATGAGGAACAGTCTGAGCGGTAGCCGCTTCTTGAAGCATAGGAGTCAGAGGATTCTGAATCATGGCTTGCTTTTGAACTTCCGGAGGAGGATGAGCAGGCTTCTGATGTTGTTTCTGGGCTTGTTTTGCTTTTAACCATTGAGCAGCGTTGAAAGTGCTTGGAGAAGGTTTGGACATTTCATATCCCATGGTTCCAAATGCATAGTATTGTGTTTTGGATGGTGGCTGGAAAGGATTTGTGAAAGGTGGAAAGAAGCTGGAAGAGACTGGAGGGGCAGTAGTAACTGGCGGAGGAGAAGAGTAAGGAGTAGACTCAACCTGTGCTTTGAGATAAACAATATATCCTTCAAGGTCTGCTACTTCTTTCTGCTTTTGTCGAATGACTTCAGCAGGATTAACACCAGGCATAGGTAGATCGTAAGGGATCTGCTTCAATCTTTTCTCCATATTGACAATCAACCGTTTGGTGGCTTTCAGGTCTTGCACTTGAGAGTCAACTTTAGTTTCAACAGTAACAAGACGGGAGTTTACCTGGGTAACTTTCTGATTAATCTGGGTCAGAAGCTTGTTCTGAGCAACAGCGTTTTCTGATTGCCAGTTCAGGACGGTTTCAACTGGATTAGTGGATGCAGTCTGTCCACTGAGAAGTATGGTTGATGAAGAGGTGAGGTTTGAGGAAAGATAGGGTTGAGAGGGGGAAATTCAGCTGGTTGGAACATACAGATAGCTGGGATAGGAGTTGGTGGTGCAGGTGGCTTGTAAAATGGATTGATGGGTTGACAAGTAGGGGGTACTGGTTTTTCTTTGGCAAGAATTTTGAGGCATTTTTGGTAATAAGGGTGAAGTGGTGGTTTTGGTTTAGGAGGCAACCATGTGGATGGGATTTCAGCAATAGAGGAATCATACCTGCTACGAGTCTGAATGACTTGAGCTCCTTGTTGGTAATCGGGATCTATGTCAGGTGCTTTAGTGGAACATGGAGAAGGAATTGATTTCTTCTTCCTTCTTCTGCGGCTGGAATATCCGCAAGTGCAGTCTTCTGGATCAAGACCACATTCAAAGCAGCAGTTTTGACAAGATTCACACGAAGTGCAACCACCCCCATAACAATGATTGGAGAATAGATTTGTCTCGAAGACGACTGGTTGTGCATCTGGTGTGTACTATTTTACGATGTCTGGGAAAGTATCTCTGTAGGATCAAGGTCTGCTTGATGATCTGGAGGAGGATCTGAAACAGGAAGACGAATCATAGCGATCCGTGGATAGTTTTTCTTGATAGACTGGAGATGCTTATGATCAAATTTGATGGAAACTGAACCATTAGAGTTCTGAGAGATCTGGGATGAGGAAGATTCCATAGGCTGATTTGCAGCTTCATGGACCTTTTCATATTCTGTAACCCAAGCGTCAGGAAGGAGACTGAGAAGTTCAGATTTGGGAATCTGTCTTGGGACATGAGTGCAAACAGCTGACTGTTTGTCATCTACCTTGATAAGAAGAGCATCTTCTCCACCAGGAAGGGAGAGATCTATGGCATGATTTTGGACTCGGTAGATCATTTGATAATGTAAAGTTGCAGTGAGAGCATCATGTACCTGAGAGGCTCCTGCAATCTGGACTTGTACCTTGAGAGCATTGAGCAGATGTGGATTGCCAGAGACATATTGAAATTAGGGTACAAGGTGATGAATACCGTGCCAGCATTCAGTGTTGCTTCAACTGTGGCGATACAAGCATGCTGATATGCTAGAAAGCGGGTATCCAAGAGGGCAATTCGGGCAACCATAGGTAAGCCTTTTCTACCATGGAGGGTGAGAGCTATACGAACAGCTCCAAAGTGAAGATGGGTGTAACCATGTTGCTTCCATTGACGGGGGAAATCTTCAGGAATGTAAAGAGTAACGAATTGCTCTTTATCAGTGGCAATAATAGGATGTTGGTCCATCTTTGAGCATTGGACATACTCTCGGACAGAGGAAAGTGTTTGACGGATAAGAGACTTAAAGGATTTCCAAGGGGAAACTATGGACTTAGCATAATTAGTATAAGGGTTCATGAAAGGGTGACTTTCAGGAGTAAACTGGGAAGATAAATCTACAGTAACTTCATATAAGTAATCTAATTTTTTAGATGCAGTTTGACGGAAGGAAGGAGTGGTATCTAACGACATAGACGAACGGGAAGTTTCTGGATACATGAGTGGACAAGGCTTCTTCAACTCTAGCTTAATTTCTGATACACCAATGGCTCTGATACCAATATTAGTGATTACCTAGAAACTGAAAGTATTCGAAAGAGAATAATTTCAGAAACTCAAACCTGGACTGTCTAAGAAGGTATGACTTGGATCAACGCAACGGCCAACTATTGGGCACTCAAAGGATCCTGTCCTCTTATCTTTCAACAATCCAAGAAGGAATGAAATCAACCATTCTGAAAGGAATACTCACAATTTCTAAGTATCACCGAACAAGGTTCTAAGCTAAAGCCATATCAGAAATAGAAGCAGAGAAGAAGAATAGAGGAAACTTAGAAAGACATCTTTAGAGTAGAACACACAAGAGAGATATTATTACTCGGGAACTAAGCTTGAAGAAATGTCACAACAATGGGCTCTTTATATAGAGCTCCAAGGAAGAACCTAGAAGGCTAAATTATTAGACTATGACGTCATCGCTTACATCATGGTAGCTAATGAGGTCATCGCTTACATCACTACTTACATCACACCACACTTAGCATTCTTAGCATACTTATCAGCTTTAATCAGCTGGGAAATAAAGTTGAAATGACAACACACTGAATAATAAAGACAACAAAGTGCAGAGCACTAAAGATAAAAGTCTTCACAGCTGTAATGCTCGGAATCAGTCGGTGTTGAAACATCACTATCAGTGGAGTCTGGATCAGTGATATTGCGTTCAATAATGAGATCCTGATGCAGAGCATGTGCCTTTGCTTTTTTCTTTTTCTGCTTGAGTGCATCCTTTCTGAGTGAGGTGACACAAGTGGTTCGAGCAGTTTTATCAAAGGCTATACGTGGAAAGGTAAACCCATGTGATGACTGAGAGGAGCCAGCTGGCTGAAGGTTAAAGTAATCAAAAGGGGTTTCAGTGTCTGGTTGAGAATCCGGCAGGTGGTGAAGATACCATTCACGAGCTATTTTGATGTTTATCTCGTGATGATGGTTGGTAGGATAATTCCAAGAACCATAATCATCAGGCCAAATTTCTTGAGGCATAATTTTATTTTCAACAAACATGTATTTTTGGGCCTCAGAGTATTTTTGAGGGAGATCTAACACAGTGATGGAATTGACCTGGTAAAGATGGGAATACGGATGGATTGTGAAATCAGGGTGTATTGGACGGTGGATGTCAGAGAGGAGGAAGTGTTTAGGAAATGTGAGGAGTAAGTTCTTCCATTCTGCTAAAGGTTTAAACCAGGTTAAGAACTCAAAGACACTTGGAATAAAACCTTTAAGAAATAATGCAGAGTCGATTTCAAGAAGAATGTGGTACTGTTGACAAAGGTACCAGAAGAACCATTTCAGTAGAAGAGGGAAGTCATTTGGTCGGAGGATGAAAACTTGGCTGAAAGGGAAATATGGATTGACTCTGGATGGTTTTAGGATGGATCCTCCAAATTCTTTAAAAGTCTGTAACTCATAAAAATTTCTTTTTTGCATTATTGAGTCAACAGAATATGGAACTGGGTAATCTGGAGGAAAGTCTGGAGGAATATTAGGTGGGTTGGAATAACTGGGTCAGATCATGGCTATAACGGGTTTAGTGGTAAAGGAATCAGGTCGGGAAAGGAAATCAGCCACAACATTAGATTTACCTTTGATGTGTTTGACCTCGAATGAATACTGCGCAAACCACGTTGACCACCTGAGCAGCTGAGGATGAGGAACTTGCTTTTGCTTGAACTGCAACATTTTGGGGAATGAACTCATATCTGTTTCCACCAAAAACTTTGATCCGATGAGATAGAAGCTGAACTTCTTTATTCCATTTTTTACGGCGAGGATTTCTTTGAAAGTGGAGTGGTAATGATTTTCTGCTGACTTGAATCTTCCACTTGCAAATCCACAAAGATGTCGGGTGCCATCAGTTTCTTCTAGTAGTACTGCACTCCAATATTTGTCACTTGCATCAGTCTGAAGTATCTTTTGGCCATTTGTAGGGAGATGCAATTTCTAAATTTTGGACACTTGTTCTTTCAGTGCAGCGACAGCTTGAGTCTGTAATGATGTCCAGGGAGATGGATTCTTCTTGAGCATCTTGGTGAGTGGGTGGATATGTTCAGAGGCTCTGGGCAGGAAATCTCGGACATAATTGACAACACCAAGGAACTGTTGGACTTGTTTCTGAGAAAGATTGGACTCAGGGAACTTTTGTAAGTCGTCGGAAATATGATTTCCTGTGTAGCCAAGATCATTTTCTTTTCTGAAAGCATTACGCCATAATTTTTAACAATTTAAGCAAATTGGCGTAAAAGGTTTATATGATCATCCTTAGTAGAACTAAAAAGTAGGATATCATCGTTACTCTTTACATTCCTGAGGATTTCCCCCGTCAATGGAAGCAACATGGTTACACCCATCTTCACTTTGGAGCTGTTCGTATAGCTCTCACCCTCCATGGCAGAAAAGGCTTACCTATGGTTGCCGGAATTGCCCTCTTGGATACCCGCTTTCTAGCATATCAGCATGCTTGTATCACCACAGTTGAAGCAACACTGAATGCTGGCACGGTATTCATCACCTTGTACCCTAATTTCTATGTGGCTCTGGCAGATCCACATCTGCTCAATGATCTCAAGGTACAAGTCCAGATTGCAGGAGCTTCTCAGGTACATGATGCTCTCACTGCAACTTTACATTATCAAATGATCTACTGAGTCCAAAATCATGCCATAGATCTCTCCCTTCCTGGTGGAGAAGATGCTCTTCTTATCAAGGTAGATGACAAATAGTCAGTTGTTTGCACTCATGTACCAAGACAGATTCCCAAATCTGAACTTCTAAGTCTCCTTCCTAACGCTTGGGTTACAGAATATGAAAAGGTTCATGAAGCTGCAAATCAGCCTATGGAATCTTCCTCATCCCAGATCTCTCAGAACTCTGATGGTTCAGTTTCCATCAGATTTGATCATAAGCATCTCCAGTCTATCAAGCAAAACTATCCACGGATCGCTATGATTCGTCTTCCTATTTCAGATCCTCCTCCAGATCATCAAGCAGACCTTGATCGGATTACCAATAGTTGGCCGTTGCGTTGATCCAAGTCATACCTTCTTAGACAGTCCAGGTTTGAGTTTCTGAAATTATTCTCTTTCGAATACTTTCAGTTTCTAGGTAATCACTAATATTGGTATCAGAGCCATTGGTGTATCAGAAATTAAGCTAGAGTTGAAGAAGCCTTGTCCACTCATGTATCCAGAAACTTCCCGTTCGTCTATGTCGTTAGATACCACTCCTTCCTTCCGTCAAACTGCATCTAAAAAATTAGATTACCTATATGAAGTTACTGTAGATTCATCTTCCCAGTTTACTCCTGAAAGTCACCCTTTCATGAACCCTTATACTAATTATGCTAAGCCCATAGTTTCCCCTTGGAAATCCTTTAAGTCTCTTATCTGTCAAACACCTTCCTCTGTCCGAGAGTATGTCCAATGCTCAAAGATGGACCAACATCCTATTATTGCCACTGGTAAAGAGCAATTCGTTACTCTTTAGTGATTACCTAGAAACTGGAAGTATTCGAAAGAGAATAATTTCAGAAACTCAAACCTGGACTGTCTAAGAAGGTATGACTTGGATCAATACAACGGCCAACTATTGGGCACTCAAAGGATCCTGTCCTCACTCTCATTTTCATATACTGCTTTTATTTATTTTGAATCTTTACTAGCATGTTTTATGCAAATCTCTCTGTTTTTGCACTTTAAATTTTTGCACTTTATCACTAGTTTAATGTGGCCTATGCAATAGCTTGATGAAGCTTAATGATGAAACCTTAGAGTTGAGAGCTTCCTTTAGTAATTATCAGTCTCATTTTCATTTTCCCATTCTTGAGTGATGACAAAAGGGGGAGAAAGAAGACGAGTTGCAAAATGTGAAATGTGTGTGCTTCTGCAATATAGGTTATATGTGCAAATGTGCTGCAAAAATGTGAAATGTGTGTGCTTCTGCAATATAGCTCATATGTGCAAATGTGCTGCAAAAATGTGAAATGTGTGTGCTTCTGCAATATATGTTATATGTGCAATGTGTGTTAATATGAGAAAGTGATACACTGTGATAACTTTTTGGCATATTTGACTATATTTATGCATTTAAAATTTAAACTGGAAAGAATTATAATATGTGAGGATAGAGTTCATAAGTTTGGACTTGAAGTTCGGATGTAAACCAAAAAGTTTGGACGCATCCAAACTGTTTTGCCAAATCTGATTTTTCTGTTTTTCAAATTATTTCAAAACTATTTTAATTCTTCCTATCATGCTTTAACAACCTTAGAAAGGCTTATTTTCAAATATTCTAGCCTTCATCTCACATATTTTAAAGTTTGGACTTAAAATTTCAAAGTTCAGATGCATGAGTCTGAAATTTGGATGCATTCACATTTTGTTGCCAAAAATGTTCTCTTATTGTTCAAATTGATTCAAATATGTTTTAAGCTCTTCTAATATGTTTGAACAACCTTAGGAAATCTTATTTTAAAAATTTGCAGCTTTCATTTCACTTATTTTACAATTCAAACTTGATATGTCAAAATTCAGATTCACAACATCTCAAGTCCAAACTTGTTGAAAAATGAGCACAATCTAAGGGGGAGGAGCATTGTTAAACTTTTACAACCTTAAAACCTCCCTTAAAACTTTTTCTAAATGCTTAAATACTATATCTTCTATCTTAGTTGGAAGGAAGGATGTAAATGGAGGTTGGTTGGGTCACATGCTCATATTCAGCCTTTTGTATGTCAATGTGCTAAATTGGTTGCTGGTTGTTATTTGTTACTTGGACTACAATCGGGCTCATTGATTTGCTAAGTTTGGTTCTGAAATCTAGCTTGAATTTAAGAAGAATTTGAGTGTTAAAAGGCAAGAGTGTGTGAGATTATTTGAGGGTGTCATTACCATAACATAAACACGAGGGGAGTGACAACATTCGAGTGAAACACGTGAGGGAGTGTGTGAGGTTGTTTATCACTAACTCTGTTTTGCAAGTACAATATTACTTCAGAATGTCACAGGGAGGTAGTACCAAGGAGCACCAAGGGAGAGATACAAATATCACTTTCACCTTGAGAGCCATGCAGTAACAATTTGAGAGGTCCAACCAAGCCTTTGCTGAGATTCGGGAACAGATAGATGAGATCAGGCAAGAGAGGCGTGCAGAACCTCAGGGGAGACGAATGGGAGTACGCCAACAACAACCACCACCCCGTAGAACTCCACCTGGGTATGAAACAGAGGAGGATGAGGAGTTTGTGGCACGTAGACCAAGGAAAGTTCAAAGAGAGATGTCATATAATAGAAGAGATGGAGACCTCAAATTCATTAAAATGCAGATTCCCGCATTCAAGGGGAGAAATGATGCAGAGGCTTACCTAGAGTGGGAAAGGAAGGTAGACTTAGTTTTTGAGTGCCACAATTTTTCTGAGGATAAGAAGGTAAAAATAGTTGCTGTTGAGTTCACAGATTATGCACTAATATAGTGGGATCAAATGGTGACTTCCAGGAGGAGAAATGGAGAGATGGCTATTGCTACTTGGGAAGCTATGAAGGCATGCATGAAGAAGGCTTTTGTGCCTTCTTACTACTATAGGAAGATGCATCAGAAACTTCAACGACTCACTCAGGGTCTAAATCAATAGAAGACTACCACAAGGGGATGGAGGTGGCTATGATCTGAGCCAACATAGAGGAAGATCTAGAGGCTACAATGGCCAGATTTTTTAGTGATCTCAACAGGGAAATAGGTAATGTTGTGGAGCTACAACACTACCTAGAGATTGAGGACATGGTGAACATGGCCATGAAGGTGGATAGACAGCTCAAAGCTAGGCTGGCAGCGAGGAGCGAAGCAAATTCTAGCTATGCATAGAACTCTAGATGGCCTAAAAAGGAGGAGAAATCTAAGGATAAGGGAGTGGACTTCAAGGAAGTACCTAAGAAAACCAATTGGGGGATCTGAAATGAAAGGTACCTCCAACACCCAAGCTACCTCTAGTATATCTATAAAATGTTTTAAATGCTTGGGTACTAGTCATATTGCATCTCAATATCCTAATAAAAACGTTATGATTATGAGGGACAATGGAGTGATTCATCTTGAAAATAACTTCGACGATGATAATTTCTTTGAGAGGGCTGTCATAGTGAAGCACTAGTGGTCAGGAGAGTATTGAGTACTAGAGCTATAGATAAGATTGTAGATCAAAGAGAAAACCTTTTTCATTCAAGGTGTTTAGTGGGAGGAGAAGTGTGCAATTTGATCATTGATTGGGGGCGGGGGGGGGGGGGGAGTTGTACCAATGCAGCTAGTACAACCATGGTAGGTAAATTGGGGCTGACTTGCATGAGACATCCAGAACCTTACAAGTTACAGTGGTTTAATGATAGTGCGGATGTGAAGGTAACTAAATAGGTGTTGGTGACTTTCTCAATTGGTAGATATGAGGATGAGATATTGTGTGATGTAGTTCCCATGGAGGCTAGTCATATATTACTTGGGAGACCTTGGCAGTTTGATAGAAGAGTAGCACATGATAGGTATACCAATAGGTACTCCTTCAAGTTTAAAGGTATGAATTTTATTCTTATACCTTTATCACCTCGTAAGCTATACTTGGAACAGTCAACAGTAAGTAAATGCCAGGGGAGTTCAGGCAGTGAGTGTAACAAAATTAAAGAGGGAAAGAAGGCCCAAAAGAAAATTGAGAGTGGTCCAAATGTGAGTGACTGCACAGTGAGTGAAAAAATGGATTGAAAAGAAAGAAAGAAAAATGAGCTTTTAAGTGAGGGAAAAAGACATGTGAAGAGCGATTGGAGAGAAGAGAGCACTAGTTATAGTAAGATTTAGAGAGTGTTTAGTTTTTGACACTAACCCTCTTGATTCTTTGCCCAGCGTGTTTTCATCTCTTTTGTAGGATTACGCACATGTCTTTCCTGAGAAGATACCCAAGGGACTGCAACCCTTGAGAGGCATAGAACACCAGATAGATTCGTGCCTGGAGCTCAGATTCCTAATCGTCCAGCATACCGGAGTAATCCTGAGGAAACAAAGGAGCTTCAGAAGCAAGTGGACGAACTATTGGAGAAGGGACACGTGAGAGAAAGCTTGAGTCCTTGAGCTATACCTGTGTTTTCGGTGTCAAAGAAGGATGGAACTTGAAGGATGTGTGTGGACTGTAGATTTATGAACAAAATCACTGTAAAGTATCGCCATACTATCCCTAGGTTCTGATATGCTTGATGAACTGCATGATGCATGTATCTTTACAAAAATTGATTTGAAAAGTGGATACCACCAAATTAGAATGAAACCAAGAGATGAATGGAAAACTACTTTAAAAACTAAGTATGGGTTGTATGAATGGTTAGTCATGCCATTTGGTTTAACTAATACACCTAGCACTTTTACGAGAATGATGAATCATGTTTTGCGTGCATTTCTTGGAAAATTTGTGGTTGTTTACTGAAAGACCTAAGAGGAGGGTGAATTAGGTCTTTGACTAATTATCAAAAATTCTTTTCCCTTTTTGCAAATCCTTTACCTTAATAAAAGCTCTTCTTTAAATTCACAAACTTCAAGTTTATATGTGATTTGATGGTTAAGACAAGATTATCAAACTATAAGACCACAACCAATCAATCAACAACTATGAACAAATAATAATAACATAAGTATGTAAACAAGTAAAGCTATAAAGAAATGAACACACGATTTATAGTGGTTCGATTTCTCCAAGATCTACATCCACTACCTTGAGTCCACACTCAAGAATTTCAACCAATTCACTATATGCTCAATTTATGCAATTACACAAGGGGCTCACCCAACAAGGGTTTTATACCAACAACCTCCTTTGCAATTACACAAGGGGCTCACCCTTCCACAAGGATTTTATATCTAAAGACCAATCTAATCCAAGGCTCACCCACACACGGGTTTTATACCACAACCTTGATTAATCTAGTCTATAGCTCACCCTTACCAAAAGGATTTTACGTCACAAGATAACCTTGTATCAATCACAACAATAATGTAAAGATAGAGTTTGGATGTTACCAACACTTCTTGGTGGATGAATACAATTGGTAGCACCACTTCACTTCTTGCCTTTGGAATCTTGAATTTTAACCTTTGAGCACAAGGAAATTTGAGAGTTTTTTAAATAATTTTGATGTAAAACAAGTTAGAGCTTGAAGGATTTTGAAGGTTCAAAAGTTCTACAAAAAATCTGGAGTTTATGACTTTTATAGATTTGAAAAATTGGCTTTAACGGTCATAAAACGACTAGTAACAGCTAGTTTTAGAGAAGTTCAGACGTTCGAACTTTCTCCTCTGCATCCGAACTTGCGTCCGAACTTTTCTGAAAAATATTGTTCACGTTCACAAGTTCGAATGACTGAACTTGGCCTTCTGCGTCTGAATTTCTCTGGGAAAATAGTGGTTACTGTTCACAACGCAGAAAAAGTTCGGACGACCGAATTTTTTCTTATGCGTCCGACCTTGCGTCCGAACTTTTTCAAACTTTGTCAAAACATATTCAAATCAATTCAAACAAGTTGGAAAACCTCCTAGCCTATAAGATAAGTCATTAAAGACCTTTTAAGTGCAAAAATCATTGATGAAAACTTGATAATTAAAGTAAGTTCAAAATCATTGAAACCATTTAAATCAAGTTTTGTGCTCTCAATTGCAACTCATAGATTCCAAGACTTAAGAGTGTATGGTTTACCTATTAAGCACATGTAACCTACATTCCATGTCTTCAAAGTCTTTAATCATCTTGAACAAACTCTTCAATCTTCAATCACTTTGACATATTGGAGTTGTTCTTGCATTTTGGCTTTAAGACAATAAGACTTGCTTCCTTCTCAATCCATAAATCCTATCGCACAACATACAAGAATATTAGTCCTTATCAATGTTTGTCATAAATCAAAACTAATTATAACTACATGATTTGCCCTTAGGGCTAACAATGTAGTACAAAGAAGTATTGATGTCAATGATTGATAATAACCAATTTAGCATATTGACATACAAAAGGCTCAATATGAGCCTATGACCCAACCAACCTCCATTTTCCTCCTTCCTTCCAACAACTAGGATAGAAGATATAGCATTTAAGCATTTAGAAAAGATTCTAGGAGAGGTTTTAAAGGTTGTCAATGTTTAACAATGCTCCCCCTTAAATTTTGCTCATTTTTTAACAAGTTTGGGCTTGAGATGTTGTGAATTCAAATTTTGACATATCAAGTCTGAACTATAAAATAAGTGAAATGAAAGCTGCAAATTTTGTAAATAAGCTTTTCTAAGGTTGTTCAAACATATTAGAAGAGATTAAAACATATTTGAATCAATTTGAACAATAAAGGAGCACATTTTGGCAACAAAATATGGATGCACCCGAATTTCAGAACATGCATCTGAATGTTTGACTCATGCATCTGAATTTTAAAATTTTAAGTCCAAACTGCAATAAATTCAATATAATGAATGTTTAAAGTGAAATAAAGCTTTCCTAAGGTTGTTCAAACATAATGGAAGAGATTAAAACATATTTGAATTACTTTGAACAACAAAAGAGCACTTTTTCGCAACAAATATGGATGCATCCAAATTTCTGAAACATGCATTCGAATTTTAAGTCCAAATTTTTTGCAACAAGTTTGAAAAGGTGATTTTCTATTTTCAAATGAAATGTTGAAGTACTCAAATATGTCTGTCCACAACGGCATCAGTTTAGGTTTGCAAAAACACAAAATTCATGCATTCAATTGTTTTCTTGAAGTAATTCAAAATCATAGGTCAAGTCAAGAACAAAGTTCAAGATTTCAATCTCAACCTATCTAAATTCCATAATCTCAGAAAACAACTAAAATATCACATATTACAACAGCGGCACATTCATAGCACACATTACAGCATGATTCTCATTAGCACATTCATATCACACACATTGCAGCATCATTATCAGCACATATATAACACACTTACAGCAAGCACATAGCACATTTTGCAGTCATCATTCTTTCTCGTCCTTGACATATGCATGGATTTTCAGAAAATTCACATATTTTCTATTCATGCATGAGAAATTCCACTGCTATTTCACATTTTCACACATTTTGTCATCACATTTCTTCTCCCCATTTTGTCATCAATTAAAGGTGGGGTAAGAGTACATGGACAACAAAAGTGAAACAAAAGAAGCTCTCATCACAAGCATTTCATAAATTGAGCTTCAAAACATTATAATGACTAGAAAGGCACAAGTAAATTTCAATTTTAAAGTAACATGTGCATCAAGGCATAATGATGGCCATGTTTCCCTTGATCTCTATATGATGGGATCCTTCATTTGCTGACTCCTTACCCATGTAGTTCGGCTTTAAAAAGTTACCAATCGAGAGTATCTTTGGATCTTCTTCCTTTGAACCACATTTTTCACTGTCATTACTATCATCCTTATTGATGCCATCTCCACCTATATTATCTTCTTGATCTTCTTCATTTTTCTCTTCACTGTCCTCTTTCTCATCTTCTTTCTTTTCTTCTTCTTTGGCTTTATAGGAACTTGCACTATTTAAAACAACTTGAGAAACCTTTCTCAAGTCTTCTTCCATATTCTTGACTCTAACTTCTAAACCATCAAATTTGCCAAGAATCATTGGAGCAAAGAACTTGAAGAATTTGTCCATCTTCTTCATTTCCTTTACATGGTTGTTCAATGTCTCTTGAAACACCTTGGCAACTATGGTATTACCTCTAGTGAGATTATCACCTTCAACTTATTTTCCTTCAATGGAGGATACCTCTTCAAATAGTCTTCTTTTTGTGGAGAGTTGCTCCCTCTCATTTGGTGACTCATGCTTTTTTTTTTTTATTATTTTCCTTTCTCTAGCAAGGAGTTCCTCTTCATCCTCTTCTTCTTCTTCATTTTCTTCTTCCTTCTCTTCATTATCACTAGCATCTCTTCTATCACCCCTTAGAGGAGTTTCTCTTCTAGTCCTTCATACATTATCATCATCAAGTGTCCAAGGAATTCTCTTTAGTGAGTTGTTGGTGTAGACTTCTTCACTCTTTATTGGTAAACCACTAGAAGACAATTACACTTGGAGATACTTGAAAGAATTTGTTCTTGAACAACAGCAATATGAGGGACGGTCTGAGCGGTAGCCGCTTCTTGAAGCATAGGAGTTAGGGGGTACTGGATCATAGCTTGCTTTTGAACTTCCGGAGGAGGAGGAGCAGGCTTTTGTTGTTGTTTCTGGGCTTGCTTTGCTTTCAATCATTGAGCAACGTTGAAAGTTCTTGGAGAAGGTTTGGACATTTCATATCCCATGGTTCCAAATGCAGAGTATTGTGTTTTGGATGGTGGCTGGAAGGGATTTGTGAAAGGTGGAAAGAAGTTAGAAGAGACTGGAGGGGCAGTTGTAATTGGCGGAGGAGAAGAGTAAGGAGTAGACTCAACCTGTGCTTTGAGATAAGCAATATATCCTTCAAGGTCTGCTACTTCTTTCTGCTTTTGTCGAATGACTTCAGCAGGATTGACACTAGGCATAGGTAGATCGTAAGGGATCTGCTTCAATCTTTTCTCCATATTGACGATCAATATTTTGGTGGCTTCCAGGTCTTGCACTTGTGAGTCAACTTTAGTTTCAACAGTAACAAGACGGGAATTTACCTGGGTAACTTTCTGATCAATCTGGGTCAGAAGCTTGTTCTGAGCAATAGCGTTTTTCGATTGCCAGTTCAGGACGGTTTCTACTGGATTAGTGGATGCAGTCTGTCCACTAAGAAGTATGGTTGATGTAGAGTTCTGGATTTTATGAGAGTGTCGGGCATTGTCTTTGGTAAAAGGTGAGGTTTGAGGAAAGATAGGGTTGAGAGGGGGAAATTCAGCTGGTTGAAACATACAGATAGCTGGGATAGGAGTTGATGGTGCAGGTGGGTTGACAAGTAGGAGGTACCGGTTTTTCTTTGGCAAGGATTTTGAGGCATTTTTGGTAATAAGGGTGAAGTGGTGGTTTTGGTTTAGGAGGCAACCATGTGGATGGTATATCTGCAATAGAGGAATCATACCTGCTGCGAGTCTGAATGACTTGAGATCCTTGTTGGTAATCTGGATCTATGTCAGGTGTCTTAGTGGAACACGGAGAAGGAATTGATTTCTTCTTCCTTCTTCTTCGACTGGAATATCCGCAAGTGCACTCTTCTGGATCAAGACCACATTCAAAGCAGCAATTCTGACAGGATTCACAGGAAGTGCAACCACCCCAATAGCAATGATTGGAGAATGGATCTGTCTCAAAGACGACTGGTTGTGCATCTGGTGTGTACCATTTTATGATGTCCGGGAAAGTATCTCTGTGGGAGACCAGAGGATGATCTGGTCCAAGTTTGGTAATTCGATCAAGATCTGCTTAATGATCTGGAGGAGGATCTGAGACAGGAAGACGAATCATAGCGATTCGTGGATAGTTCTGCTTGATAGACTGGAGATGCTTATGATCAAATCTGATGGAAACAGAGCCATCAAAATTCTGAGAGATCTAAGAGGATGAAGATTCCAGAGGCTGATTTGCAGCTTCATGGACTTTTTCATATTCCGTGACCCAAGCGTCAGGAAGAAGACTGAGAAGTTCAGATTTGGGAATCTGTCTTGGGACATGGGTGCAAACAGCTGACTGTTTGTCATCTACCTTGATAAGAAGAGCATCTTCTCCACCAGGAAGGGAGAGATCTATGGCATGATTTTGGACTCGGTAGATCATTTGATAGTGTAAAGTTGTACTAAGAGCATCATGTACCTGAGAGGAGGTGATGAATATCGTGCCAGCATTCAGTGTTGCTTCCATTGACGGGGAAAGTCTTCTGGAATGTAAAGAGTAACGAATTGCTCTTTACCAATAGCTATAATAGGATGTTGGTCCATCTTTGAGCATTGTACATACTCTCTGACAGAGGAAGGTGTTTGACGGATAAGAGACTTGAAAGATTTCCAAGGGGAAACTATGGACTTAGCATAATTAGTATAAGGGTTCATGAAAGGATGATTTTCAGGAGTAAACTGAGAAGATGAATCTACAGTAACTTCATATAGGTAATCTAATTTCTTAGATGCAGTTTGACGGAAGGAAGGAGTAGTATCTAACGAAATAGATGAACGGGAAGTTTCTGGATACTTGGGTGGACAAGGCTTCTCCAACTCTAGCTTAATTTCTAATACACCTCTTCTTCAATAAAACCATTTAAAAATACACTTTTGACATCCATTTGAAATAGCTTAAAACCTTTAAAACAAGCAAAAGCCAAAAGTATTTTTATGGATTCTAGTCTAGCTACCGGAGCAAAAGTTTCATTATAATCAATGCCTTCTTCTTGGTTGAAACCTTGAGCAACAAGCCTAGCCTTATTTCTAACAACCTCTCCTAGTTCATTTAATTTATTCCTAAATACACATTTTGTACCAATAATAGAATGATCATGAGGTCTTGGGACAAGAGTCCAAACTTTATTTCTTTCAAACTGATTTAACTCCTCTTCTATAGTAATAATCCAAAAATCATCACACAATGCATCATCAATGTTTTTAGGTTCAGTATGAGATAAAAGAGCAAAGTTGTCAATAAAGTATCACCTTGTTTTAACTCCTTGGGAGACATCACCAATGATTTGCTCCTTAGGATGACCTCTTGCATATCTTAGATCCTTTGGAAGCTCTTGATTATTGCTAGGTTGATCATCTTGTTCTTGCTCTATTATTTCTTCTTCTTTGGCATGTTCTTCTAATGTGGGTTCTTGCTCTATTATTACTCCTCACTTAGATCATTATCAATGAATTTCATAAAGGACGAAACGCACCATATAAAAACAATAAATCAACATTAAGCTCTTTTTTTAGAACTTTTTTTCTTATTTCTCCACATTCCACTGTTTTCATATTTCATTTCACATCTCAACTTTGTGCATTTAACTAACTTAACAACTTGTAGGCCGATATCATTCATCAAATTCAATAATTCTCTTTTTTTTCTTTTTTATATCATGTCCAATCAACCTTGTCTTCCCCAGTAAGATAAACTCTCATTCCCTTCCTGTCACCTTTCATAAACTCTTCCTTGACACCTTATATGCAAACTCATGTGCTGGACTTATTTGTTACCATTTTGATGATTATGCTTTGGGATGAGGAATTTATCTTTGACTGTGAACTTGTATTTTTGAGATTATGTTCTTACTCCTATGAGTTGTCGAGATGATTTTTCATGTGGTCATCTTGGAATGATTGATGAGCTAGTTTGACGGAGATTCTTTTGCTAGTTGACTCTGGTTGGAAGACTTTCACTATAAGAAAATACGGAATTAGTGACGGAAAGTTCCTTCGCTTAATACACCGTCACTACGAAAAAAATGGTCAAACGACTATATTGCGAATAATTTAGCGACAGATTTATAACGGATGATAATATATTTAAGTTTTAAAAATAAAAAATTGCCATTAATTATATGCAAATTTGGTTTTAAAAATTATTTTTTAAGAAATATTTTCAATGAAAATAAATTAGAATTAATATATATATATATATATATTAAAATTTTCAAAACAAATTTTATTTAAAAATTTTAAAATAAATTTTTAAAAATAATGTGGATCGGGCTAACCTAACCCGATTTGGACCTAGTCACCCATCTTCAAAACTTTATCTCACTGAATGCAAGATTTGAACCCATATTCCTTTAAAGCTAGAGGGTGTCATCCTCCACTAGGTTAAGTCACTTCTTGTGTTTTATTTTATAATATAATATCTTTATATTATATATTTGTTATTATATACTATTATATTAACAATTTACTTATATTATAATATAATTATATTATTATTACATCTGATTTATAAATTAATATGTATTTTGTAGTGCTGTCAATTTGGGCTGGCCCGTATATGCGGGCTTGGGCTTAATATGCCCAAGCCCGTTAAAAACGCGGGCTTTTTGGCCCGCTCCATTTAGCCCGTGAGCTAACGCGGGCCGGACGCGAGTCAGTCCATTTTTTTAATTTTTTTAAATTTTTTTATCAAAACGATGCCGTTTTAATCTTTTTTAAATATTTTAAACAAAATTTTCTCTGAAACGACATCGTTTTGTAAAGCCCGCGAGCTTACTGTAGCAGGCCGCAGACTGGGGATTTCTAGCCCGGGAGCCAAACGAGCCAGCCCATGCCGGTCCGTTTCAAAGCCAGCCAGAGCGGGCTGGCCCGTTTGGCATTACTAGTATTTTGTATTTTTTTCTATTCGTAGCCATCGTTAATCCCTTGCAAATTAGCGACGGCTTCCTAATTTTCAATTAGTGACGGATTAGTAATGACTTTATAATTTTTAAATTAGAATATAATTTTTATTTGTTTCCATGTTTTCGTTGCTAATCCGTTGCAAATTTGCAATGAATTAGCAATGGACTTATAATTTTTAAATTAGTATATACATATATATATATATATATATATATATATATATATATATGTATATATATATTTCACATTTCCATCACTAATCTATTGTAAATTTGCAATGGATTAGCAACGACCTCTTAATTTTTAAATTAAAAAAATTTAAAAAATATGTCACTAATCCCTCAAATTTGCAACTGATTAGTGACGTCCTCTTAGTTTTTAAATTAGTATATATTTTTTTATTTTTTCACATTTTCGTCACTAATTCGTTGTAAATTTTTTAATTTTTTTATAATTTAAAAATTAAGAAGTCGTTGCTCATCCGTTGCAAATTTGCAATGGATTAGCAACGGTCTCTTAATTTTTAAATCATATAAAAAATTTAAAAATTTCATCACTTATCCCTTGTAAATTTGCAAGGGATGAGCGACGAAATTTTTCGTCGCTAATCAATTTGCCCTTGTAGTGTTAGGTTACTTTTACTTGGGTCATGGTCTTGTAGTTGATGAGTACTTTGATTTGATTTTGTAAGCCAAGGTTACTTTTTGGTCTATCTTAGACACTAGAACTTGTTTCTCTGCATTATTAAGTCGAAATTTTATGGTTTGGCTGGTTGACTTGGGGATTTCATTAGACCTTCTTCGACTCATTTATGCCTTTGTCCTTAGTTCCTGATTTGTGCATTCATGATAAGAGTAGTATGCACCCCACTTGATTACATTTCTTTGTTCGCATATTTACCTATTCTTTGAACCCTCTTACAAAATATTATTTTCCAAATCATATTTTGGGAGTAAAGTATGCATCCAATGTATATGAGTTTGCATTTAAGATACTAAGGAGGAGTTATGGAAAGTGATGCTAAGGGAGTGAGAGTTTATCTTATTTGGGAAGAGAAGGTTGACTGGGCGTGATATATAAAGAAAGGAAGGAAAGAAAGAAAGAAAAGAGAATTTTTGAATTTGATGAGTGATATTGGCTTGCAAGTTGCTAAGTTTGTTAACTGAAAAAAACTTGATGCACAAAATCCTAACAAGTGAACTGGCTAGTGCCAAACTGAGTGCTAAGTGAGTCAAGAATCATTCTCAGAGAGACTAATATTTCTAAGGTTGGGCAATCGATTTTCGATGCACTATTCATTTTCAATTTGATTTTTTTAAAATCGAACTGAACCAATCTCTATATTAAAATAAAAACTAAACTAAACCAAAGTAAACTGGTTAGGTTCGACTCGATTCAGTTCCAAACTGAAATCCCAAAAAAAAGAGGGAAGGAAGAATGTACTGCATATGAATACATTATTATTATGCATTATCAGTATATGAAAACATTTTGGTAATGCGTTTATATATTTTGAAAAAAAAGAATAATTTTTCAGTTTAGTTTTCAGTTTGAGTTTTGAAACCAATTACCGAACCGATAAAATAAAAAACCAAACCAAAATAGAAAATTCAATTCGGTTGTTCGGGTTAAACCAAATAATGCCACCCCCTATGATGCGAGCAAGACTACGGATTACTATGATGGCTTGGATGTGTCCAATAAAGAGCTAATTATACCGGTTGGGCCAATGACCAGAGCTAGGGCTAAGGCGCTTCAAGAGGCCTTATTTGCCTATATGGACCAACATTTAAAGAGGATAGAGTTAACCAAACCTGTTGGAGGAGAATTAGTTGGGCCGCAGCCCAACTTTGTCCATTTCTCTCAAATATTTAGGTCGGATGATTTTACTACTTGAAGGCTATTTAATGGGCTCAAGTCCAAGAGGAAGTTATGTTTCTAAAACTTGGGCTGCCAATCTTGTTGGATTTGTTTTATGTTGGGCTTACATGTATCATTAAGCCCAACCCTTTCATATCTTACCCTAGCTATAAGTAGCCTTCTTTGAGGCAATTAGGGCAGATTTTTAGTGTCATTTGAGAGGGGCTGCCGCCACCAATTTGAGAGGGTTGATTCCTCTTACTCTTGTTACTCCAAGAACTACACTTTCACTTATCAATTGAGATTTCCGATTGTGGCGTGTAAGTGTTCTTCTTACTTGGTTAAATTCTTATTATCGGGATTGCTTAGAACAAGTTTCTAAGAGGTGTCGTAGGAATTTAATTATCTTGTGTGTATAAGAATTGTTTGTTTGTTCGAAAGTTGAGTCTTTGTTTGTTCAAGCCGAAAATTCCATCGTCTCCATCTTTTCTTCCTCGGATTGCATGTCATTTGGTATCAGAGCCGTGGTGTGGAGGAGGATTTCCATTCTACTCCATCAAAGTTCAAAGACTGTCTGAACAGCCTCTTCAACCGGCTTCTTCAAAGATTAACCGACGCAACTTCAAAAGGTGTGAAATTTCGGCCTAGGATTTCAATTCTTTGTATTAAGCATTTTGTAATATTTGCTTGGGTTAGATTGTTATAAAAAAAAACAGTACATTCAAATACATATACACATATATTTCGGACAAGAAAAGAAGAAAAAAAAAGGAGCGGTCCGAAAAAAAAAGAGTACAAAGTCAGTGCCAAAAATTTTTTTTCCTAGCATATTCATACTTCTTGTTGGACCATTTTGAGTTACTTGTGATAAGCAGTTTTAAAAAAAAAAAATTGGATTGTTCCAATTGTTAGCTTGTTATAATTCTTCTTTGGAGCTTCCAAGATTATTGTTATTGGACTGTTTATTGTATGTAAATTGGACTGTTGTAAGCAATTTGTTGCTGGACTATTGGAGTTTCAAAGGTTGTAAGCAATTGTTAGTGTATTGGTTGTTACTTGCTACTTGGACAATTGTAACCTATTGTCATTGGGCTAGTAGTTGTTTTTGATACTTGGAAGATTGTAAGCTACTGTTATTGTACTGGTTTGTAAGCTACTGTTATTTGGGCTTCAATCGGACTGGTTGATTTGTTGAGTTCAGTTCTGAAGTGTAGCTTGAGTTTAAGAGGAATTTGAGTGTAAAAAGGCAAGAGTGTGTGAGCTCATTTGAGGGTGTCATTGCCGTGACATAAACATGAGGGGAGTGACAACATTCGAGTGAAACACGTGAGGGAGTGTGTGAGGTTGTTTATCACTAACGCTGTTTTGCAGGTTTCGCAATGTCACAGGGAGGTAGCACCGAGGAGCACCAAGGGAGAGATGCAAATATTGCTTTCACTTTGAAAGCTATGCAGCAACAATTTGAGAGGTTCAACCAAGCCTTTGTTGAGATAAGAGAACAAATTGATGAGATCAGACAAGAGAGGCGTGTGGAACCTCAGGGAAGACGTGCAGGGGTGCGCCAACAACAACCACCACCTCGTCGACCTCTACCTCGGTATGAACCAGAGGAGGAAGAATTTGAGGAGGAGGAGGAGTTTGAGGCACGTAGACCTAGGAGACTTCAAAGAGACTTGCCATTTAATAGAAGAGACGGAGATCTCAAATCCATTAAAATGTAGATTCCCGCATTCAAAGGGAGGAACGACGCAGACGCCTACTTGGAGTGGGAAAGGAAGATGGACATGATTTTTGAGTGCCACAACTTTTCTGAGGATAAGAAGGTAAAACTTGTAGCCGTTGAGTTTACAGATTATGCACTAATATGGTGGGATCAAATGGTGACATCTAGGAGGAGAAATGGAGAGATGCCGATTGCTACATGGGGAGCAATGAAGGCATGCATGAGGAAGCGTTTTGTACCTTCTTACTACTATAGGGAGATGCACCAAAAACTTCAACGACTCACTCAAGGGTCTAAATCAGTTGAAGACTATCACAAGGAGATGGAAGTAGCTATGATCCGAGCCAACATCGAGGAAGATCCGGAGGCTACAATGGCTAGATTTTTGAGTGGGCTCAATAGGGAAATAGCCAATGTTGTGGAGCTACAACACTATCTAGAGATTGAGGACATGGTGAACATGGCCATGAAGGTGGAGAGACAGCTAAAGGCTAGGCTGGTAGCAAGGAGTGGAGCAAATTCTAGCTATGCATGGAACTCTAGATGGCCTAAAAGGGATGATCAACCTAAGGATAAGGGAGTGGACTTCAAGGAAGTACCAAAGAAACCAATCGGGGGATCTGAAATGAAAGGTACCTCCAACACCCAAGCTACCTCTAGTCAGCATTCTTCTATGAAATGTTTTAAATGCTTCGAAACTGGTCATATTGCATCTCAATGTCCTAATAAAAAGATTATGATTATGAGAGACAATGGAGTGATTGATTCCGAGGATAGCAGTAGTGAATCTGAATTTGTTCTTGAAAATAACTTTGATGATGATGATTGCTTTGAGAGGGCTGTTACAGGGGAAGCACTGGTAGTCAGGGAGTATTGAGTACTAGGGCTGCAGATGAGATTGTAGATCAAAGAGAAAATCTTTTTCATTCAAGGTGTTTAGTGGGAGGAAAAGTGTGCAATTTGATCATTGATGGGGGAAGTTGTACCAATGCAGCTAGTACCACCATGGTAGAGAAATTGGGGCTGACTTGCATGAGACATCCAGAACCTTATAAGCTACAATGGTTTAATGATAGTGCGGATTTGAAGGATTATACGGATGTCTTCTCCGAGGAGATGCCCCCGGGACTGCTACCCTTGAGAGGCATAGAGCACCAGATAGACTTCGTTCCTGGAGCTCAGATACCTAATCGCCCAGCTTACCGGAGTAATCCTGAGGAAACAAAGGAGCTTCAGAAGCAAGTGGATGAGCTATTGGAGAAAGGACATGTCAGAGAAAGCTTGAGTCCTTGTGCCGTACCTGTGTTGTTGGTGCCAAAGAAGGATGGAACGTGGAGGATGTGTGTGGATTGTAGAGCCGTGAATAAAATCACTGTAAAGTATCGCCATCCTATCCATAGGCTAGATGATATGCTTGATGAACTGCATAGTGCATGTATTTTTACAAAAATTGATTTGAAAAGTGGATACCACCAAATTAGAATGAAACCAGGGGATGAATGGAAAACTGCTTTCAAAACTAAGTATGGGTTGTATGAGTGGTTAGTTATGCCATTTGGTTTAACAAATGCACCCAGCACTTTTATGAGATTGATGAATCATGTCTTGCGTGGGTTTCTTGGCAAGTTTGTAGTTGTTTACTTTGATGACATCTTGGTATATAGCACTAATTTGGATATGCATGTCATGCATGTGAGGTGTGTCTTAGATGTACTTAGACAGGAAAAACTGTATGCAAACCTTAAGAAGTGTACATTTTGCATTGATCGGTTAGTATTTTTGGGGTTTATAATCAGTTCTCAGGGAGTTGAGGTTGATAGTGAAAAGGTGAAGGCTATCCAGGATTGGCCAACTCCTAAGAGTGTGAGTGAGGTGAGGAGTTTTCATGAACTTGCTAGTTTCTATAGGAGGTTTGTGAAGGACTTTTCTACTATTGCTGCTCCTTTAACTGAGGTAATTAAGAAAGAAAAAGGGTTTACTTGGGGTCGGGAACAAGAACATCCATTTACATTGTTGAAAAAAAAATTATGTTCTACCCCTATTTTATGTTTACCTGATTTTGAGAAAGCTTTTGAGATTGAATGTGATGATTCTGGGATTGGTATAGGTGCTGTGCTTTTGCAGGAGAACAGACCAATTGCATATTTTAGTGAGAAGCTTAGTTGTGCACAACTCAATTATCCCACATATGACAAGGAGTTGTATGCAGTTGTGAGAGCATTGGAAGTGTGGCAACATTATCTCCAACCTAGAGAGTTTGTCATTAGGACCGATCATGAGTCTTTAAAGCACTTGAAGGGAAAGGGCAAGCTGAGCAAGCGACATGCCACCTGGGTGGAGTTTCTAGAAACCTTTCCCTATGTACTGCAATACAAGCAAGGCAAGGAGAACGTGGTAGCAGATGCTTTATCTAGGAGGTATTCTTTGATTACTACTCTACATTCTAAATTATTAGGATTTGAGCAGCTTAAGGAATTATATGTTTCTGATGACGATTTTGCTACTGTATATTCTGCTTGTGAACATACTGCATTCCAGAAATTCTATAAGCATGATGGCTATCTCTTTCGGGGTAATCAATTGTGTGTGCCTAACTGTTCTATGCGTACTTTATTTGTGCTTGAGGCTCATGGTGGAGGATTGATGGGACATTTTGGGGTTGCTAAGACTTTGGATATTTTGCAAGAATATTTTTTTTGGCCCGGTATGCGTAAGGATGTGGAACGTGTGTGTACAAAATGTATTGCATGTAGGCAGGCAAAATCCACTGTTAAACCTCATGGTTTGTATACCCCTTTACCTGTACCTGCTGAACCATGGACTGATATCTCTATGGACTTTTTTTTGGGTTTGCCTAAGACCAAAAAGGGATACGATAGCATCTTCATTGTTGTTGATAGGTTTAGTAAGATGGCGCATTTCATTACATGCCATAAGACTGATGATGTTGTGCAAGTGGCTGATTTATTTTTCAAAGATGTTGTTAGATTGCATGGCCTTCCTAGGTCTATTGTTTCTGATAGAGATACTAAATTTCTAAGTCATTTTTGGCGTGTGTTGTGGGGCAAATTGGGTACCAAACTGCTTTATTCTACTACATGTCACCCACAGACTGACGGTCAAACCGAGGTTGTCAATAGGACCTTAGGTACCTTACTACGTGCTATCGTTGGTAAGAATCTTAAAACTTGGAGTGAAAGTTTACCATTTATTGAGTTTTCATATAACCGGAGTGTGCACTCAACCACAGGTTATTCACCATTTGAACTTGTATATGGCTTTAATCCTTTAACTGTTTTGGATTTGGTGCCTTTACCTTTGCATGAGTTGTCTAGTACAGATGCTAAGAGCAAAGCTGAACTGGTACAGACCCTACACGAGAAGGCAAGACAGCATATTGAGCAGAAGAATAAGGTCTATGCCAAACAAGCCAATAAAGGACGAAAATTGGTGACTTTTGAAGCCGGTGATTGGGTTTGGGTACACCTAAGGAAGGAACGGTTTCCTGCCCAGCGAAAGTCCAAATTAGCTCCTAGAGGAGATGGTCCATTTCAAGTGATAGAAAGAATCAATAACAATGCCTACAAGCTTGATTTGCCAGGTGAGTATGGTGTTTCCACGACCTTTAATGTTGCTAACCTTTCTCCTTTTGATATGGATCCAGATTCGAGGACGAATCTTCGTGAGGACGAAGGGACTGATGCGAGCAAGACTACGGATTACTATGATGGCTTGGACGTGTTCAATAAAGAGCTAATTACACCAGTTGGGCCAATGACCAGAGCTAGGGCTAAGGCGCTTCAAGAGGCCTTATTTGCCTATGTGGACCAACATTTGAAGAGGATAGAGTTATCCAAACCTGTTGGAGGAGAATTAGTTGGGCCGCAGGCCAACTTGGTCCATTTATCTAAAATATTTAGGTCGGATGATTTTACTACTTGAAGGCTATGTAATGGGCTCAAGTCCAAGAGGAAGTTATGTTTCTAAAACTTGGGCTGCCAATCTTGTTGGATTTGTTTTATGTCTTGTTTTATGTTGGGCTTACATGTATCATTAAGCCCAACCCTTTCATATCTTACCCTAGCTATAAGTAGCCTTCTTTGAGGCAATTAGGGCAGATTTTGAGTGTCATTTGAGAGGAGCTGCCGCCACCAATTTGAGAGGGTTGATTCCTCTTACTCTTGTTACTCCAAGAACTACACTTTCACTTATCAATTGAGATTTCCGATTGTGTCGTGTAAGTGTTCTTCTTACTTAGTTAAATTCTTATTATCGGGATTGCTTAGAACAAGTTTCTAAGAGGTGTCGTAGGAATTTAATTATCTTGTATGTATAAGAATTGTTTGTTTGTTCGAAAGTTGAGTCTTTGTTTGTTCAAGTCGAAAATTCCATCGTCTCCATCTTTTCTTCCTCGGATTGCATGTCACCCTAAGTATTTCGATTGCCAAAAATGCTATTTTGACCTAATCCAAATCAACAAATTCCAAATATAAAAGCTAAGCTAAACTCAAAAAGTCAACAAATAGCAACAACGGCAGAGAAACAATCGATAACAAATGATGGATTAACTAGGACCAATGATCCAATTAGCGTCTTACTAATACAAAAATTCTACCCTTTTTGCTAAATTGCTTTAAGATTATGTTAGTATAGCCAAATCAGCAAAGATAAAACTAAGCTCAATCTCTTGACACAAAGTCCTTAATCTTTAATTAAAAACCTATTATATTTGTATTTAGAGTATTAATCAAAGACGCATTAAGTGCTTTGAAATTCGAAGCATTCTTTAGATGCACCAATTACTCACATAAACTGTCCTTAGAAATTGATTCTATCTATCTCTAGTAAAATTTACTAAGTAATCATGTTACTTTGGTTCCTACTCAACTTATCATGACCACTAGGCATCAGAATTGGATATGTAATCGTGCAAATGGAAGATAATCAATTGCAAGCATTTAGCACAAATAACAAGAATTAATAACATGGAGAATTCACTTAAGTAAGAATTTTCGAATCAATTAAATTTATAAAAACAAATAGTCTTTATATTACCCCTAATTAATAGGGTCTTTAGCCTAACATTGTCACAAAAACAACCATGATAATCTTAAACAACACAAGAGAGTTAAACAAAGAAGAATTGAAAATTGAATTACAAGCCTTAAAGAGAAAACTTGTAGCCGTCTTTCAATCTTCTTCAAGCTTTCTTCAACTTCAAAGTTGTCGAAAGACTCTTATCAAGCTATTACAAGAGCTATTATACTAAACCAAACCCTAGAAATCTAAGGAAATTGAAAATAGAGCAAAACAAATCCAAATTATATAAAGATTGGCTAGAAGGATAAACCGCCTTGAACAGACCCAAAAAGTGGCCATTAATGCGCTAATCAATACCGCTTACAGTTTAAATGCCTGAAGCCCTCCTACTTTTATGATTGGATTGGCACCATTTAAGCTCTGGGACTAGCACCGGTGATTCCCGTATCTTCATCTTTGCTACTTTTGTTCAGTTAATTAACATCTATTGTTAGCTGAACAGTTGGACCGGTACTGGTGATCCTCAAATCTTCCTCTCTGCTACTTTTGTTCAGTGAATCGACACCTATTGTTAGCTAAATGATGCCAGTCCTTCAATTTCTGCATAAATCTCAATATTTTGTTTCTTCTCTTGGTGTACAAAATGTGCATTATGCCCTACAAATAACAATAGCATCTAAGCGAGGAATTTCTTCAATCTCTGCTTAAAATTCATCATTCAAGCACATTTAACACAATGAATCAAGTAAAATGTAAGTAAAATCATAGATAAATCTACAATTTATCAGTTTAATTTAAGAATCTTATCCAAGAACAAACAATGAAAAGGGATTCTCATTCATGCGTAGGTTCCTTAAGTGATTATCTACGCCGAGGCTATTTACTAGCAGTCTTAGTCTAACTCTTAATCTTAATTGTCAGTTTTATTTATTTATTTTCTATTAAATTGGTGGGTTAAATAATAGAAAGTGGGTGAATACTAGTACTTCTCCTTCTTGTTGACTGACCTTAGATTATTTTTGCCGGTGTACTACTATTAAATGATAGGTGCACTTGTATTGCTATTTTGTAAATTGTGATATAGCATTGTATTTGAGAACGTGAATTGTCAGCTTAATATTATCGCTTAGATAAGAGGAAAATGATAAATAAATAAATAAATTTACATATTTATCATTATTTTTATATGATTATAAGCACTTAAAATCAAGATAATTTATTAGTGAGTGCATAAACAACTTAGTAAGATTGTCCTCCTTTTATACCCGTCCACCTTAGAATAAAAAGGAGATTGATATTTTAAAATTAGTGCTAATCCCTCCCCCCTCCCCGCTCCCCTTTCAATTCTCTCCCATTTCTTTTATTTTCTTTATAAAAAATTAATCCAAACGCCATATTTAATCCCTCATGGAAGATTCCGCTGATTCTTCACTTTAGAAAAAGACTGATTTAAGGACTTGGTAGTCTGATATTGGACTGAACAAGCTTTGATAACAAAAGAAAAGGTCATCCAGCCTTCAAGGCCTTTTTTTTTTTTTTGTTATTTAACTCTTAGGTGAAGATCAAGAAAAATGTCTTGAAGAATACGAAAAATACTGTGAATATTTGTTGAATTACGCAACTTTAATGCTTAAGCTTTGGTGAAGCGCCTATTTTTAGGTTAACTTTGTGTTACTTGTTAATTAAGTAATCATGGGTTGGCCAAATCTTTTTATTTGGAAGAACCGAAAGAACTTAATCTGTTATCTGATAGACTTTAATTTAACTTAATTTAATTTATATTATTGTTTAACTTTACTTAATCATGCAGAATGCCTTAGATTTGTAGCCCAATTTAAATAGTCTAAGAAATTTTGAATCCTTTTCTTCAATTAAATTTAAATAATCAATACAAAAATATTTATTCTTTACTTGCGTTTAATTAAACAAATACCATTTTATGTTCTTCAAAATTTCTTTATTTATATAGATAAGTGTTGCAAAATAATATATATATATATATATATATATATATATATATATATATATATATATATATATTATGGAAATGTAACCCTTTCTTTCTTATGACTGCAAATCTCTCATTCTAATTTTTAAAAATTTTTTTAATTAGTCTTCAAAAATTTGATTGGTTATAATTATTTTCAATCTATTAAGATAACCTTAAACTACTTATCTTTATCATTTTTGTTTATCTAATCTTTTAATTTAAACTAAATTTATTAAAATTAAATTCTTAACTTATACATTAATTTTAATTTTGAATTTTGTGTATTATATATATATATACCCTTTCTTTCTTATGGTTACAAACCTCTCATCCTAAATTCTTAACATTTTTACTTTTTTAATTATTCTTCAAAAATTTAATTGGTTGTGATCACTTTTAGTCTATTAACATAACTATAAACTAACTTATATATTTAATTTTTAATTTTAAAATATTTATATTAAGTTACTTTATAAAAGTATGAGACCTTAATTATTACTTTAAAAATTTTTGGTTGGTTAGAATCATTTTCAATCTATTAAAATAATTTTAAACTAACTTATACATTAATTTTAATTTTGAATTCGTAAAAGTATGAGACTTTAATTATTACTTTAAAAATTTTTGGTTGGTTAGAATCATTTTTAATCTATTAAAATAATTTTAAACTAACTTATACATTAATTTTAATTTTGAATTCGTAAAAGTATGAGACCTTAATTATTACTTTAAAAATTTTTGATTGGTTAAAATTATTTTTAATCTATTAAAATAATTTTAAACTACCCATATATTAACTTGAATTTTGAATTATATTAATTTCTTAGAGTTTTTTTGTTTTAATTAGCATTCAAAATTTGATTGGTTAGGATCATTTTTAATATATTAAAATAATTTAAAACCAACTTATACATTAATTTTAATTTAGAATTTTGTATATTAAATTAATTTATAAAAGCATGAGACTTTAATTATTACTCCAAAAATTTTTGATTCGTTAGAATTATTTTTAATCTATTAAAATAATTTTAAACTACTTATATATTAACTTGAATTTTGAACTATTCTAATTTCTTATAATTTTTTATTTTTTAATTAATCTTCAAAATTTGATTGGTTAGGATCATTTTCAATCTACTAAAGTAACTTTAAACTAACTTATACATTAATTTCAATTTTGAATTTCATATATTAAGTTACTTTGTAAAAGTATGAGATTTTAATTACTACTTTAACATTTTTTATTAGTTAGAACTATTTTTAATTTTATTAAAAGAATTTTAAACTACTTATATATTAACTTGAATTTTGAATTATTCTAATTTCTATAATTTTTACTTTTTTAATTAGTCTTCAAAATTTTATTGGTTAGGATTATTTTCAATCTATTAAAGTAACTTTAAACTAATTTATACATTAATTTCAATTTTGAATTTCATATATTAAGTTATTTTGTAAAAGTATGAAATTTTAATTACTACTTTAAAATTTTTTATTGGTTAGAACCATTTTTAATTTATTAAAAGAATTTTAAACTACTTATATATTAACTTGAATTTTGAATTATTCTAATTTCTTATAATTTTTTCTTTTTTAATTAGTCTTCAAAATTTAATTAGTTAGGATAATTTTCAATCTATTAAAGTAACTGTAAGACTTAAGAGGGGAGTGAATTAGGTCTTAGGCTAATTATCAAAATCTTTTCCCGTTTTGCAAATCCTTTGCCGTAATAAAAGCTCTTCTTCAAATTCACAAACTCTAAGTTTATATGTGATTTAATGGTTGAAACAAGATGATCAAACAACAAAACTACAACCAATCAATCAACAACTATGAACAAATAATAATAACACTAGTATGTAAACAAGTAAAGTTATAAATAAATGAACACACGATTTATAGTGGTTCGATCTTTCCAAGATCTACATCCACTACCTTGAGTCCACACTCAAGGATTTCAACCAATTCACTAAATGTTTAAATCGAGCAATTACACAAGAGGTTCACCTTTCAATGGGTTTTACCACAATAACCTCTTTTACAATCTAATAAATAAGGTTTACTCTTATCACAAAGAGTTTTATGTCACTAGACAACCTAGACCAATCTAATCCACGGCTCACCCTCACCAATGGGTTTTACTCAACAACCTTGATTAATTTAATCAATGGCTCACCCTCCACAAGGGTTTTAAGTCTCTTGACAACCTTGTATCAATCACAAAAATAATGTAAAGATAGAGTTTGGATGTTACCAACACTTCTTGGTGGATGAATACAATAGCTAGTACCACTTCACTTCTTGCCTTTGGAATCTTGAATTTTAACCTTTGAGCACAAGGCAATTGAGAGCTTTCCAAATAATTTTGATGTAAAACAAGTTAGAGCTTGAAGGATTTTGAAGGTTCAAAAGTTTTACTAAAAATCTGGAGTTTATGGTTTTTATAGATTTGAAAAATTGGCTTTAACAGTCATAAAACGGCTAGTAACGGATAGTTTCAGAGAAGTTCGGATGTCTGAACTTTCTGCTATGCGTCCGAACTTTCGTTCGAACTTTTCCAGAACTTTACTGTGCCAAGCTGTCTGGAAAAGTTCGAACGTCCGAACTTTTCCTTATGCATCCGAACATTCGTTCGAAATTCTCTGGAAAAATAGTAACCATGCTATCAGAGAAAGTTTGGACGTCCGAACTTTACTCCATGCATCCGAATTTCTCTGGAAGCACAGTAACCATTTTCAAAGTTTAGACGTCCGAACTTGAATCCGAACTCTTCAAACTTTGTCAAATCATTTGAAAATCAACCTTGATAACATTGAAAATATTTTGTATAAATATATAAGTCATTTAAACATTTTCAAACTCAAAAATCATTACTAAAACACTTTGATCATATAAAGTTTACTCAAGATCATTTGAGATTCAAAAGCATACTTGTTATTCAAAAATTCATTCAAAGCCATTTAAAATTCAAAACAAGTTTTTGTTGCTCTCTTATGCATTCAATAGATTCCAAGACATGAAGTGTAGGGTTTACATAAGAATTTACCTACTGAGCATTTATGACCTACACTTTAAATATTCAATGCCTTCAATTATCTTGAACAACCTCTTCAATTTTCAAATATTAGAGTTGTTCTTTCATTGTAGCTTCAAGGCAATAAGACTTGCTTCCTTCCCAATTCACAAATCCTATCACACAATATACAAGCATATTAGTCCTTATCAATGTTTGTCATTAATCAAAACTAATTATAACTACATGATTTGTCCTTAGGGCTAACAGTAACTTTAAACTAACATATACATTAATTTTATTTTTGAATTTCATATATTAAGTTACGTTGTAAAAGTATGAGACTTTAATTATTACTTTAAAATTTTTGGTTGGTTAGAACCATTTTCAATCTATTAAAATAATTTTAAACTACTTATATATTAAATTGAATTTTGAATTCCATATTTTTTTGATGAAATTGAATTATATATATTGGGTTACTTTGTAAAAGTAAGAAACTTTAATTATTCAATTTACTTAAAAATTTTTTAATTGGTTGGGATCATTTTAAACTACTTATATATTAACTCGAATTTTGAATTCTATATTTTTTAAAAAAAATTAAATTATGTATATTCAGTTATTTTAGAAAAGTAAAACTTTAACAATTCAGTAGTTGTCACTTGTCAACAAACATGATCCCTATATTTATCATTTTGTTTAACATAATTTCTTAATTTAAATTAAATTTATTAAATCTAAACTTCTAATGTCTGCCCATTTCTTCTACACATAATACACATTATCATCATTCTCTTCTGCACATTATTTTCTTCTTCTCTTCATATGTATGCTTTTTGATGTTTTTGTTTGTTTGATATAATTTTTATTTGATTTTTTTCTTCGATGATATGTGAGAATGATTTTATGAGAATATAACGTAATTTCACAGTTGTCTCTGTTTGCAAATTTAAGGCCTTTGGAGAATCTTACACGTAATATAGATTAGTTTCTCTGATAGACAAAAATGCACGATAACAAGAGGTTCAATTTTGAACCATGTTATCGAAAATAATGAATTTTTCTTTTTCATTTTTATCTTTTTTTTTGTGAGATGTTAAGCTTCGTATACGTAGATGTGGATTGGAACAGGTAATCCGAGATTCCCATACAAAGATTTCTTTCCCTTAATCTCCAAGGAAATAACCTAAAATACTTCAAGATAAGAAGAATATTTTAAATCTGATTATTTCAGGAAATTGCTTTGGAAATCAGAAATTAGACTATGGCTTTACAGGATAAGCCGATATAGAAAATGAAAAACTCTTCCTATTCTACAATATCAATCTCATAGTTGTTTCCTAATCTATGTAGTTTATAAGGAAACTCCAAGAATTTGACAAATATAGTACTCTATTTATTTCCACCAAGCTTGATTCTAATGTAATGTTTAAGTTTTTTATAAGTAAACCTATATTACTTCGGATACATTTGTGTTTGGGTTTTTATATCAAATGCAAGTACATGAGAACCATGAGAGAACACAAGGGCAAGCTAGCTAGGAGAACACAAGGTTAGAGGAAGAATTACTAGATTTGGGATACGTTCTCAAAATTCATTTTCGTGCTATATATAAACCCGTTTCAATGGATTGCTAGCCATTCTCTTTTCCTTCATTTTCTCAGTAATTTGTCTCTCTACTTTACTTCTTACTAGCGTAAAAGTCTATGCTATGTACGGATATTAAAATTTTTATTTCTAATTATAATTATTGAAATATATTTAATAAAAAATTAACAACTAATTGTATTATAAATTTAATAAAACTTTTATTTTTAATTACATAGCCAATAAACTATGAAACAAATTTATGTGTTTAATGAAAAAAAATATATCCACTTAGGAGTGGTCGTAGGTAACAATAGGAATAAGTAGTAAATGTCCTCCAAAAATGTCATCACTCTTTTATAAAGTGCATTGTCAATATCGAGACTTTTTGGTAAAATTTTAGTAGATCGTACTTGTGTTGATTTTAGAGTGAAGTGAATTTTGGTTGGAATATTTGCTTTCCTATCCAACTATTATAATCCACATATTCAACCCATAAACATGCATGGCTCATAATTTAATCACAAAAGGGGATTATTGATTATTATTAAAAAAAAGAGTAGATGATTATTGAATGCGAAAATTTAGATGTAAAGCACCATGGAGATAGTTGAAAAAAGAAGCTGATAGTTATGTGGTAAAACAAAAATGGAAAGAAGATGATTATGTATACTATATTTTAGTAACATATCATCTCTATTTTATAGTTTACAATTTTTAATATCTTATCAAGTTATTATTCTAAGTATTTCAAAATGAAATAGACTAAGAACAAATGTTAATAGTTTTACAAAGAAAACAAATTAGAAGCACATTCAAAGGCTTGGATCCAATTGAATTCAAATTAAAGATTTTATTTTCTTTTTGTTTTTTTAAAAAAAGAAGCACTAACTAATGGTATATCTTGAAACCAATTAAGAGGTTAAATAATAATGAAGTTCAAAAGTGTTAGCCCTAAGGGCAAATCATGTAGTTTTGATTAATGACAAATATTGATGAGGACTAATATGTTTATATATTGTGTGATAGGATTTGTGAACTAAGAAGTATGGAGTTTCATTGCCTTCAAGCCAAAGTGCAAGAACAACTTCAATAAGCCAAAAGTGATTGAAGTTTGAAGAAGGTTGTTCAAAGATGATCTAAAGGCATTGAAGACTTGAAGTGTATAGTATTATGCTAAATAGGTAAATCTCTATGTAAACTCTACACTTGTGTGTCTTGGAATCTATTGAATGCATAAGAGAGCATAAAATAAGTTTCTTAATTTTAAATGGCTTGGAATGAACTTTTTGATGTATGTGGTTTTGTATCTTAAAAGATTTTGAGTAAACTTTGCATGATCAAAGAAATTTGATTATGGTTTTCAAGCTTATATATGTCTAAATAATTTATTTACACATATAAAATGTTTTCAAACTTATTGAAGTTAAGTCTCAAATGATATTATAAAGTTTGAAAGTGCTTGTAAAAAATTCAGTTATTGTGTCGAAAAAAATGGTTATTGTTTTTCCAGAGAAATTAGGACGAAGATTCGGACGCATGAAAAAAAATTCGGTCATCTGAATTTTTGTCTTCATCATGGTTCCTATTTTTCCAGAGAAATTCGGACAAAGATTCGAACGCAGGAAAAAAATTCGGTCGTTCGAATTTTTCCAGAATGTGCAACAGCAACATCCGAAAAATTCGGACGTAAAATTTGGTCATCTGAATTTTCTGAAACTAGCCGTTACTAGCCGTTTTATGGCTGTTAAAACTAATTTTCAAATTCTATAAAAGTTAGAAACTTGAAATCTTTTGTTGCTTTTGAATCGAAGTGAACTCTAAGCATTCCAAAGCCTTTAGCAAACATTTTTTGAGCTCTCTTGTGTCTTGTGCATTCAATTGATCAATCCAAAGACATCCAAGTGTGAAGGTGCAATTTTGTGTAAAACATCTACCAACAAGTGGTAACATCTACGCACTCTTCTCTACTTATCAAATTGTGTTTGCTACTAGCTCTTGCAAGTTTATCTTGATAACATAAAACTCTTTAGGTAAGGGTGATCCTTGAAATTGTGATTCAAGGTTGTTTATAGATATAAAACCATTGTGTGGTGAGCCTTATTTGTAAAAGTTACTAGAAGAGGTTGTGAGTGTAAAACCATTGTGTGGTGAGCCTCTCATGTAATTTGTGAACTTGAGCATATAGTAGATTGATTGAAATCCTTAAGTGTAGGCTTAAGGTAGTGGACGTAGATCTTGACGATCAAACCACTATAAATTGCTTAAGTTCTTTGCTCATTCCTTTATTGCTATGTTATTAACTGTCTTTAACTTGATACATATAATATGTTCTTTGCTTAAACTTATAAAAAGTTTTTATTTGCGAAAATTAGCCAAATACCTAATTCACCTCCCCTCCCCCCTCTTAGGTATTTCAATTGGTATCAGAGCTATGACTTCTTTGTGTGGTTTTACAACCTAGAAGTTTAAAAATCCTATGGCTAATATCTCAAACTTATCTTACCTAGAAGGATCTTCCTCAAATAGACCACCTTTGTTTGATGGAACAAACTACACTTTTTGGAAATATAGAGTTAAGATATACATTTGTTCTATCAATTTTGATTTGTGGAATATTGTTGAAAAAGGTCCTTATATTCCTATGAAAATGAAAGCAGATGGAGTGACCTTAGAACCAAAGTCTACTGATGAATTTGATGAGCATGATTAAAAAAAATGATTTTAAATTATCAAGTCATGAACATCTTAAGTTGTGCTCTAGATGTAACTGAATATAATAGCATTTGTGGTTGTGACTCTGCTCATGATATGTGGAGATTGCTCCAAATAACTCATGAAGGCACAAATCAAGTTAAAGAATCTAAACTTGCTATGCTTGTTAGAGATTATGAGTTGTTTACCATGAAACAGGGTGAAAATGTTAGTGATATGTTTACAAGGTTTACTAACATTTTTAATGGTTTAAAAGCTATGGTAAAAGCTATACTGTGGGAGAGCAAAACAAGAAAATTTTGGATGCTCTACCAAAATCTTGGCAGCCAAAGACACTTGCTATTAAGGAGTCCAAGGATTAAAAAACTCTTCTACTTGAAGAGCTTATTGGATCTCTGCTCACACATGAAATGAAGATGAAAAGATTAAATGACAAAGAAGATGAAGAAAAGGGAAGAAAAAGAGTTGTACTCAAGGCTTCAAATCACTTGAGTGAACAAGAAAAATCTTCAAGTGAAGAAGAAGATGGTAATAGTGGAGAAGAGGAAATTGCCATGGCAGTTAAGAAGTTCAAGAGATTCTACAAAAAGGAATTTCTCAAGAAAGGAAGAAAGACAACCAAGAAGAGTGGACAGTCTTCATCCTTCAAACCTCAATGTTTTGAATGCAAGAGTACAGAACACCTTGTTGCTGATTGTCCCAGAGTTTTGGAAAGGGAAAGAGACCGCAAGAACAAAAAGAAATCTTCCAAGAAAGGAAAAGGACTGGCTGGAACGTGGGATCAACAAGAAAGTGAAGATGACAATGAAGGAAAGGCCAACATATGTTTTATGGCAATTGATGATGAGGTACATTCTTCTCCCTCTATTCCTAATCTTTATGATGATGATGATGATCCTAGTGAATTACTTATAGAGATGTATGAAGAATTGAAAAAGGCTTCAAAAAGAAATAAAGAAATGAAATCCAAAATCAATGATTTATCAAATGAGAATTCAAAATTATGTGTTGAAAAAGATAAACTTCTTGAGACCATTAATTGTCTTAACATTGAAAAAGAAGTTTTAAATGCAACGTTACAAAACATATCTTTTGAAAACAAAGATCTTTGCATAAAAGTTATTTCTCTTGAAAAAATACTTGGTGATCATGAGATTTTAAAAAGAAAAGTTAATGATCTTACTTCATGCATTGAAAAATTTACAAATGGAAGAGAAAATTTAAATAAATTGCTTGGTTATCAAAGATCTTCATTTGCAAAACATGGTCTTGGTTTTTCTCATGATAGTTATATTCCAAAGTATAAAAACTCTTTTGTTAAAGAGACTTTTAATTCTAGGTCTCATATTTGTTGCACATATTGTGGTAAGCATGGACACAAGGTTTCTAGATGTTTTGTAAAAAGAAAGATAGAAAATGGTGTTAAGACTATTTGGAAAGTCAAAGGAACTTTCACTAACCCCCTTGGACCCAAGAAAATATGGGTACCAAAAATCAATCTTTCCAATTTGGTGTAGGTTCAATTTGCTTTTAGATCAAGTGCCACAAAATGGTTCCTTGATAGTGGGTGTTCAAGACATATGACTGGAAATGCCTCACTTGTTAGTGAGCTTCAAGCAACAAGTGAAAGCTTTGTCACATTTGGTGATAAGAAGAAAGGAAAAATACTTGGAATAGGTAACATTGGTAAAGGTTCCTTTCCTCTTATTAAACAAGTATTGCTCATTGATGGTTTAAAGTATAATTTACTTAGCATTAGTCAATTATGTGACAATGGATGTAAAATAGAATTCAAATGTGATACTTGTACTATTCTTGATAGTGCAAGTAGCAAAACCATCTTTGTTGCTAAAAGAGTTGGAAACGTATATGTGCTATATCTTGATGAATTGATCACAAATGATATCAAATGTCTTGTCATGATAATGATGGATTTTTGTGGCATAGAAGATTAGGACATGTAAGCATGGATTTATTGAATAAACTGTCTACCCAAGAGCTAGTTAGAGGATTACCCAAAATGCATTTTGATAAAACACGTCTTTGTGATGCTTGTCAATATGGAAAATAATCAAAAACATCTTTTAAACAAAAGAAAATGGTCTCTACTTCAAAACCTCTTGAACTAGTTCACATGGACTTATTTGGACCAATGAGGACCACTAGTCTTGGGGGTAAAAAATATGCTTATGTGATTGTAGATGATTTTTCAAGATTTACTTGGATGCTCTTCTTAGCTCAAAAGGATGAAACATTTCATGAATTTGCAAAACTTTTTAAAAAGGTTCAAACATCTCTTGAATTTAAACTGATTTCTATTAGAAGTGACAATGGAAGAGAATTTTACAATCAAGATTTTACAAAATATTGTGATGAATATGGTATTACTCATAATGTTTCAACTTCCAAAACACCTCAACAAAATGGTGTTGTTGAGAGGAAAAACAGAACTTTACAAGAGATGGCTAGATCAATGCTTTGTGAAAATTCCTTACCAAAATACTTTTAGGCTGAAGCTGTAAATACTGCTTGCTATGTAATCAATAGAGTTTTATTAAGACCTTTCATAAGAAAAAAACCTTTTGAACTTTTATTTGATAAAACTCCTTCAATTGTCTATTTTAAAGTTTTTGGTTGTAAGTGTTTTATCTTAAACACTAGTGATAATCTTGGTAAGTTTGACAGAAAATCTGATGAAGGTGTATTTCTTGGCTATTCTTCAAATAAAAAGGCATATAGAGTCTATAATAAAAGAACATTATGTGTTGAAGAAACCATACATGTAACCTTTGATGAATCTAACATTTACCTTCAAAGAAGAAGTGAAGATGATGCAGGTTTCTCAATGTTTGAAAATCAAACTCATCATCAAGTACCCACTTTGGAAGAACATGCCAAGGAAGAAGAAATAATGGAGCAAGAACATAATGGTCAACCAAGTAATGATCAAGAGCTTCCAAAGGATCTAACATATGCAAGGGGCCATCCTAAGGAGCAAATCATTGGTGATGTCTCCCAAGGAGTCAAAACAAGGCGGTACTTTATTGATAATTTTTCCCTTTTATCTCATATTGAACCTAAAAATATTGATGATGCATTGTGTGATAAGTTTTGGATCATTGCTATGGAAGAAGAGTTAAATCAGTTTGAAAGAAACAAAGTTTGGACTCTTGTTCCAAGACCTCGTGATCATTCCATTATTGGTACAAAATGGGTTTTTAGAAATAAATTAAATGAACTAGGAGAAGTTGTTAGAAATAAGGCTAGACTTGTTGCTCAATGGTTCAATCAAGAAGAAGGCATTGATTATGATGAGACTTTTGCTCCAGTGGCCAGATTAGAGTCTATAAGAATGCTTTTGGCTTTTGCTTGCTTTAAAGGTTTTAAATTATTTCAAATGGATGTCAAAAGTGTTTTTCTAAACGGCTTTTTTGAAGAAGAGGTTTATGTAGAACAACCTTCTGGTTTTATTCATGAAAAATTTCCAAATCATGTGTTTAAATTAACAAAAGCTCTATATGGATTGAAACAAGTTCCGAGAGCCTGGTATGAAAGATTGAGTAGTTTTCTTCTGTCAAAAGGTTTTGCAAAAGGAAAAGTGGACACAACTCTCTTTATAAAAACATCTAATAAAAATGATATTTTACTTGTGCAAATTTACGTTGATGATATTATCTTTGGTGCTACTAACACAATTCTTTGTGAAGAATTTGCCAATTCTATGCAAAATGAATTTGAAATGAGCATGATGGGAGAACTGAATTTCTTTCTTGGGTTGCAAATTAAACAAACCAAAGGTGGAGTTTTCATCAATCAAGCAAAATATACCAAGGAACTCTTGAAAATATTTGGAATGGATCAAGCAAAAGGAATAGGTACTCCAATGAGTTCATCAACTAAACTTGACAAAGATGAAAAAGGTAAAAATGTTGATGAGAAATCCTATAGAGGTATGATTGGAAGTTTACTCTATCTCACAGCAAGTAGACCAGATATTATGTTTGATGTGTGCTTATGTGCTAGATTTCAATCTTGTCCTAAAGAATCTCATCTAATTTCCGTCAAACGTATCTTTCGTTATTTAATTGATACTCATGATTATGGTCTTTCTTTTTCAAAATCTTCATCTTTTGAACTTGTTGGATATTCAGATGCTGATTATGTTGGGTGCAAAGTTAAACGTAAAAGTACAAGTGGTCATTGTCAATTTCTTGGTAGTTGCCTTGTGTCTTGGTATAGTAAAAAGCAAGCTTGTGTGTCATTATCTACTGCTGAAGCTGAATACATAGCTGCGGGTAGTTGTTGTGCACAGTTATTATGAATGCAGCATACATTACTTGATTATGGTTTAAATTCAATTGTGTGCCTATACTATGTGATAATATTAGTGCTATCAATTTGAGCATAAATCCCATACAACATTCTAGAACAAAGCATATAGAGATTAAGCATCATTTTATTCGTGATCATGTGGCTAAAAAGGATATATGTTTGGAATATATAAGTACAAATGATCAAATTGCTGACATATTTACAAAGCCTTTGGCTGAGGAAAGGTTTAATCACCTAAGAAGGCTCTTAGGAATTTCTAAATTCAATTACTAATGTGTTTATCGAAGTTTTGTGAAAACAGAAAGTTTCGAACGCAGAATTCGGACGCACTACAGAAAATTCGGGTTAAAGAGACAGAGACTTTCGATCAGAAATTCGGATGCAGGAAATAGAGACTTTCGATTGGAAATTCGGACGCAGACCTGAAAAATCGGTCGTCTAAATTTTGCGGATGCAACGATTTAAATGAAAATCAAACAGTTTTCTTGACATTTCAACTTCTGAATTTCTCTCCCTTTTTAAAGCCATTCGTACCCATTCACGTCCGAATCAAAATCTCTCAAAGATTTCACTATATTTACTTCGATTTGTCTTCATTTTCTAATTCCAAGCCCTAGATTTATTCTAAAAGGCACTAGTTTTCACGCAATCACATCATGGTGAGAACAAAGAAGCCAAATGTTGAAAAGGGGAAAGGGAAAGCCAAGGAAGGACATGAAGACTCAATCATCAATCAACCAAGAAGAGTTCGAATTCCTCAAACATTGTCTAGAGTTGACAGGTTTGTTTCAATCAAAGCTACTCATGAATTTGATGAATGGAACAAAAATAGCAGAAAAATTATCCCTAGGTATAAGGCGGATGTTGATAAACTATCAAGTATGGATAATGTTCTGTCATTCTTTGGTGATATTGGTTGGAGTAGCTTATTATTCATTGATGAAGAATTCTATCCCACCCTCATATATGAATTCTATGCAAACCTAAAGGAAGAAAGTACTGAACTGGTAGGGGCTGATTTGATTCAATGGTACTCATCTAGAGTATCCCAAGTAGACTTTGAATTTAGTGATACTTTGATTAACAGAATTTGTGGCGTAGGTGATAGTGGGGCAAGATATTACTCACCTTCCGTACATTGTTATAATCGTGAACTCTTCAGAAATGAAAGATTTGAAGAGGCATTCACTAATGGTAGGGAATTTAGGTCCATTAAAGAGAGGGAAATTAAGAACTTAGATGCTAGAGGTAGGGTATTGCATCACATGGTTACTATTATGATTGTCCCAAACTTTGGACATAAGTCATCTGTTGGTAATATGCACATGGTAATCATGTTAGCCTTGCATGAGCATAGGAGATTGAATTTTGGATATATAGCTTTGAAGCACATGATCACTACAAGAAAAACTGTAACCAAGGCATTCCCATTTGGAAGGATGTTGACAAGGATTTTTAAGCATTTTCGGGTTAAACTTCCAGGAAGAGGGCAAGCATTTAAGAGTGGGGAGATTTATACTAATGAAACTCTTAGGAGAATGCAGCTAGTTCTTGATGATGATGGTATATGGAGAACTAAAAGAGATACCCCTCCAAGAAGAAAGGAGATTAAAGAAGGTGAAGAAACTGAGAAAGAAGAAGATGAAGAAGAAACTCTTGCTAGAGAGATGAAGACAAAGAGAAAGCATGATACTTCAAGTGAGGGGAAGCAACCTCCCACAAAAAGATGATTATTTGAAGAAGTCCCTCAACCAAATGTTGGGATTGATCCAAGAAGTGAAGAAATAACTAGAGGAGACACCATAGTAGCTAAGGTATTCCAAGAAGCCTTGAATAATCATATCAAGGAAATGGAGAAAATGTATAAGTTTTTTGAATCCTTTGCTCCAATGGTTCTTGGAAAACTAGATGGATTAGACAGTAGAGTGAAGCATATTGAAGAAATTTTGATGAGAAATGCACAAGGTGGTGAAGGACCCTCTAGGCATCAAGATAGAGATGAGGATGATGGAGATAAGGAAGGAAAGAATGGAGATGAAGATGATGACAGTAATAATGGGGATGATAATCAAGGAGGAAATGAAAAGAGTGTGGCAAAGCAAGAAGAAGAAAGTGAACCAGTTCATGAAGAGCCTCAAGAAGAAGGAAGTGAGCCCCAAGAAGGAGGAAGTCAAATCGAAAAAGCAAACATTGTCTCACCTTCAACTATATCCTTCAGCCAAGGAAGAGTAAAGCATTTGGCTATCAAGAAAGGATTTAGCAAAGCCTCTCCATCAACATCACAAGACTGAGCATTTTTGCACCCTCATCCTTTTTACTGCTTTCACTTACTTATTTGTACTAAGTTTATCTTATATGTTTTAAATACCCATCTATGCTATTTGTCTTTATGCTACATTTGGTGTAATAGTGAAGCTCAATGATGAAATCTCAGTGATGAGAGCTTTGTTTAAATTGTTATATATGCTACATTATTAGTCTCATTTTCATTGATCCCATTCTTTGAGTGATGACAAAAAGGGGAGAAAATTGGATGACTGTTTGTGTGCAAAACGTACTACTTGTGTCTGTTTGTGTATTATGCTATGACTGTTTATGTGCCTTAAAGTTTGGATGCATAAGTTTTGTGGTTTTGCAAAGCTAAATTAAGTGCTTTTGTTGTCATACATATTTACATTTGAATGCAAAATCACCTTTTCAAACTTGTTGTCAAAAATTTGGACAAAAAATTCGGATGCATGTTCTGAAATTCGGAGGCATCCATATTTTGTTACCAAAATGTGCTCTTTTGTTATTCAAATTGATTTAAATATGTTTTAATCTCTCATAATATGTTTGAACAATCTTAGGAAAGCTTATTTACAGAATTTGAAGTTTTTGATTATCTTATTTTAAAGTTTGGACTTGCTATGCTAAAATTCGGATGCATGATATCTCTAGTCCAAATGTGTTGAAAAATGAGCACAATCTAAGGGGGAGCATTGTTAAACTTTTACAACCTTAAAACCTCTCTTAGAGTCTTTTCTAAATGCTTAAATGCTATATCTTCTATCCTAGTTATTGGAAGGAATGAGGTTAATGGAGGTTGGTTGGGTAATAGGCTCATATTGAGCCTTTTATATGTCATTGTGCTAAATTGGTTATTTCTATCATTGACATCAATACTTCTTTGTGCTACATTACTTAAATCCATCACATTTTGCATCAAAGTTTGTCATCATCAAAAAGGGGGAGATTGTTAGCCCTAAGGGAAAATCATGTAGTTTTGATTAATGACAAATATTGATGAAGACTAATATGTTTATTTATTGTGTGATAGGATTTGTGAACTAAGAAGTATGGAGTCTCATTACCTTCAAGCCAAAGTGCAAGAACAACTTCAATAAGCCAAAAGTGATTGAAGTTTGAAGAAGGTTGTTCAAAGATGATCTAAAGGCATTGAAGACTTGAAGTGTATAGTATTATGCTAAATAGGTAAATCTCTATGTAAACTCTACACTTGTGTGTCTTGGAATCTATTGAATGCATAAGAGAGCATAAAATAAGTTTCTTAATTTTAAATGGCTTGGAATGAACTTTTTGATGTATGTGGTTTTGTATCTTAAAAGATTTTGAGTAAACTTTGCATGATCAAAGAAATTTGATTATGGTTTTCAAGCTTATATATGTCTAAATAATTTATTTACACATATAAAATGTTTTCAAACTTATTGAAGTTAAGTCTCAAATGATATTATAAAGTTTGAAAGTGCTTGTAAAAAATTCAGTTATTGTGTCGCAAAAAATGGTTATTGTTTTTCCAGAGAAATTAGGACGAAGATTCGGACGCATGAAAAAAAATTCGGTCATCTGAATTTTTGTCTTCATCATGGTTCCTATTTTTCCAGAGAAATTCGGACAAAGATTCGAACGCAGGAAAAAAATTCGGTCGTTCGAATTTTTCCAGAATGTGCAACAGCAACATCCGAAAAATTCGGACGTAAAATTTGGTCATCTGAATTTTCTGAAACTAGCCGTTACTAGCCGTTTTATGGCTGTTAAAACTAATTTTCAAATTCTATAAAAGTTAGAAACTTGAAATCTTTTGTTGCTTTTGAATCGAAGTGAACTCTAAGCATTCCAAAGCCTTTAGCAAACATTTTTTGAGCTCTCTTGTGTCTTGTGCATTCAATTGATCAATCCAAAGACATCCAAGTGTGAAGGTGCAATTTTGTGTAAAACATCTACCAACAAGTGGTAACATCTACGCACTCTTCTCTACTTATCAAATTGTGTTTGCTACTAGCTCTTGCAAGTTTATCTTGATAACATAAAACTCTTTAGGTAAGGGTGATCCTTGAAATTGTGATTCAAGGTTGTTTATAGATATAAAACCATTGTGTGGTGAGCCTTATTTGTAAAAGTTACTAGAAGAGGTTGTGAGTGTAAAACCATTGTGTGGTGAGCCTCTCATGTAATTTGTGAACTTGAGCATATAGTAGATTGATTGAAATCCTTAAGTGTAGGCTTAAGGTAGTGGACGTAGATCTTGACGATCAAACCACTATAAATTGCTTAATCTATGTAGTTTATAAGGAAACTCCAAGAATTTGACAAATATAGTACTCTATTTATTTCCACCAAGCTTGATTCTAATGTAATGTTTAAGTTTTTTATAAGTAAACCTATATTACTTCGGATACATTTGTGTTTGGGTTTTTATATCAAATGCAAGTACATGAGAACCATGAGAGAACACAAGGGCAAGCTAGCTAGGAGAACACAAGGTTAGAGGAAGAATTACTAGATTTGGGATACGTTCTCAAAATTCATTTTCGTGCTATATATAAACCCGTTTCAATGGATTGCTAGCCATTCTCTTTTCCTTCATTTTCTCAGTAATTTGTCTCTCTACTTTACTTCTTACTAGCGTAAAAGTCTATGCTATGTACGGATATTAAAATTTTTATTTCTAATTATAATTATTGAAATATATTTAATAAAAAATTAACAACTAATTGTATTATAAATTTAATAAAACTTTTATTTTTAATTACATAGCAATAAACTATGAAACAAATTTATGTGTTTAATGAAAAAAAATATATCCACTTAGGAGTGGTCGTAGGTAACAATAGGAATAAGTAGTAAATGTCCTCCAAAAATGTCATCACTCTTTTATAAAGTGCATTGTCAATATCGAGACTTTTTTGGTAAAATTTTAGTAGATCGTACTTGTGTTGATTTTAGAGTGAAGTGAATTTTGGTTGGAATATTTGCTTTCCTATCCAACTATTATAATCCACATATTCAACCCATAAACATGCATGGCTCATAATTTAATCACAAAAGGGGATTATTGATTATTATTAAAAAAAAAAGTAGATGATTATTGAATGCGAAAATTTAGATGTAAAGCACCATGGAGATAGTTGAAAAAAGAAGCTGATAGTTATGTGGTAAAACAAAAATGGAAAGAAGATGATTATGTATACTATATTTTAGTAACATATCATCTCTATTTCATAGTTTACAATTTTTAATATCTTATCAAGTTATTATTCTAAGTATTTCAAAATGAAATAGACTAAGAACAAATGTTAATAGTTTTACAAAGAAAACAAATTAGAAGCACATTCAAAGGCTTGGATCCAATTGAATTCAAATTAAAGATTTTATTTTCTTTTTGTTTTTTTAAAAAAAGAAGCACTAACTAATGGTATATCTTGAAACCAATTAAGAGGTTAAATAATAATGAAGTTCAAAAGTGTTAGCCCTAAGGGCAAATCATGTAGTTTTGATTAATGACAAATATTGATGAGGACTAATATGTTTATATATTGTGTGATAGGATTTGTGAACTAAGAAGTATGGAGTCTCATTGCCTTCAAGCCAAAGTGCAAGAACAACTTCAATAAGCCAAAAGTGATTGAAGTTTGAAGAAGGTTGTTCAAAGATGATCTAAAGGCATTGAAGACTTGAAGTGTATAGTATTATGCTAAATAGGTAAATTTCTATGTAAACTCTACACTTGTGTGTCTTGAAATCTATTGAATGCATAAGAGAGCATAAAATAAGTTTCTTAATTTTAAATGGCTTGGAATGAACTTTTTGATGTATGTGGTTTTGTATCTTAAAAGATTTTGAGTAAACTTTGCATGATCAAAGAAATTTGATTATGGTTTTCAAGCTTATATATGTCTAAATAATTTATTTACACATATAAAATGTTTTCAAACTTATTGAAGTTAAGTCTCAAATGATTTTATAAAGTTCGAAAGTGCTTCCAAAAAATTCAGTTATTGTGTCGCAAAAAATGGTTATTGTTTTTCCAGAGAAATTAAGACGAAGATTCGGACGCATGAAGAAAAATTCGGTCGTCTGAATTTTTGTCTTCAGCATGGTTACTGTTTTTCCAGAGAAATTCGGACAAAGATTCGAACGCGGGAAAAAAAAATTCGATCGTTCAATTTTTCCGGAATCGTGCAACAACGAACATCCGAAAAATTCGGACGTAAAATTCAGTCATCTGAATTTTCTGAAACTAGCCGTTACTAGCGGTTTTATGGCAGTTAAAACTAATTTTCAAATTCTATAAAAGTTAGAAACTTGAAATCTTTTGTTGCTTTTGAATCGAAGTGAACTCTAAGCATTCCAAAGCCTTTAGCAAACATTTTTTGAGCTCTCTTGTGTCTTGTGCATTCAATTGATTAATCCAAAGACATCCAAGTGTGAAGGTGCAATTTTGTGTAAAACATCTACCAACAAGTGGTAACATCTACACACTCTTCTCTACTTATCAAATTGTATTTTCTACTAGCTCTTGCAAGTTTATCTTGATAACATAAAACTCTTTAGGTAAGGGTGATCCTTGAAATTGTGATTCAAGGTTGTTTATAGATATAAAACCATTGTGTGGTGAGCCTCTCATGTAATTTGTGAACTTGAGCATATAGTAGATTGATTGAAATCCTTAAGTGTAGGCTTAAGGTAGTGGACGTAGATCTTGACGATCAAATCACTATAAATTGCTTTACTCTTACATTCCTTTATTCCTTGATTGCCAATTTTGAGACAGCCCATGTGATTTTTTAATTGTGCCTAAATTTTTTTTGTCACAAATTAGAAGAAATTGTGCCCAATTTATTTTGCCAATAATTGGTAAAAATTGTCCCATGTGATTTTTTAATTGTGCCTAAATTTTTTTTGTCACAAATTAGAAGAAATTGTGCCCAATTTATTTTGCCAATAATTGGTAAAAATTGTGGACAATTTTTGCCAAAATTTGAGAGAAATTGTATAAAACTTTTGCTAGAAATTGACAAAAATTGTGCGCAATTTTTGCTAATTTTGGACAAAAATTGTATGCAAATTGAGCCACTTGCTGGCACAAGTAAAGCAAATTGATATTTAATTTTCAAAATTGACAGCTTTGAAATTGATTTTTAAGTTTTTTATATGTAAAAAGATATAAAATTAAATATTATTTACTAAATTAAATTTTATTTTTTAAAAAATATAATTATTATTAACAGATTTGAGTTTTAAAATTTTAAAATAACTCTATGTAATATGCTCCTTAAATTATAAATTTGCGCAAGGTGGACAAATGAACTTCATTAATGGGCCTATCATAAATTTGATGATATATAAGAGGCCCAAATATAATGCGTTAAGAAGTCTAGCCTGGGTGAGGGATTTCCTCTGCAAGGGGTTATATTAGGGTTGATAGATAGGGAGCTTCAAACTTCTGCTGCTTCGAGTAGCGAAAGAAAATCCCGCGTCAAAATTCAAGATTTCTTCATGGATTTTTCGTCATTGAACTCCGCCGAATTGCAGCAATTACTTGATGTAAGATTATTGATTTCTTTTTAGACAATTTCTCTCTCTGATAATGTGAAGTTTTGTTTGGTAATAAAAAATTCTGTTATGCGCTTTGTTATTGTGTAGAGTTCCTTAATTTACGTGATTCTTCTGTTTATTTTTATGGTCTTCAGTTTCTGGATTTCTGGTTGGGGACATCGCTGCAATATTGATTAATTAATTTAGGGTTTTCCAGTATTCTTGTGGGACACATATTCCTTTTAGTATTTTTTATCCTCTGGCTTTGCATTTTAGTCCCACCTGAAACATTTACGATTCTTGTAACACCTGTTGGTGATTATGTTCATTTGGATATGTGTTTGATTTTATTTTTCTTGTCCTTATAATTTTTGCTTCTGTAAATAGTTGGTACTTTTCCACCCTCGCAGAGAGGAGTTACAGGAATTTCCGGGTAGAAATTTAGCAAGTTTATACATTCAGAAATATAATAATAATGGTTTTAGTAAGTTTTATGATAATTAAGATAATTAACTGTGAATTTTGGAAATCCTAGCTCCCTTTGCTCCCTCGTGGATGTTGCTGTCTCCTTTTGGAAAACATCTTCCAAGTCTTACGCTCCATAACTCATCGTGTTTCTCTCTCTACCTTTTGCTCTTGAACACAAGAAAATGTGCACATGTGAACAGAGCATTGTGAAGCTAGAAAATGAGTTCTAGATTTAGAGGATCAAAGAGACAATAGCAAGAAGAGAATGGCGCCTCCAAAGGTAGAGAGGAATGTAGGCTGGTTAATGGTTTGGAATTTATGTTCGGGTGGTGGTAAAGGGCTTGTAGAAATGAGGACGATAAGAGAGGAGATTATGGAAGTTTGGTGATTGCAAAAGGAGGTTTTTGTCTTTTGGCAGGGGTTTTCAGTGGAATGGATGATTATTATGAAGCTTTGTTCTGTTTTTGGGATAAACTAAAGATGATTTCATATATAGTGCACCATGGAAAATGGGCGTGCTGATTCTTTGTCCTTTTGAAAGTTGTATTTGCTTTAGTGAAGGACTTCTACTGTCTTTTTGGATGGTTTATTTCATATGGGGCTTCATGTTCAAGGTTGAGAAAACTATCAAATGTGTTCTAGTTGAGCTATAACACACGGAAGAAAAAATTCAAAGGAATCCAAGCATTAACGTAATGGTTGGTGTTGATCTTTATCTCAACCTTGTATAGAAAACACTAGTTCAATTAGGTCAACATGTAAATACGTTCTTGTTGGTTGCAGTCTTAACTTCCAGTTGGACTATCAAATCGTTCTCCATATACTTATTTCATCTTATGGTTCTCCTGTGTGCAGACATTGTGGCTGCATTATTTGTGAAAAGAAAAACTGGCTTGAGATTGAGCTGGAAAAACTTGTCCTGTAACTTTTTATTTATTTATTTATTTTCTGGGAAAATTTTTTAAAATTTAAAAGAGTAAACCTTCAGGGCACTTCTATTCAGCATCTTATAATCGTTTTATTTGTTTGTTAATTCAGCATGTTTCAGTAAGGAGGGGGAAGATTTGAGTTGGATATTAGGGGTAGAAATGTAGTTTTGATCTCAAGGTTTTTTACTGTGCTGTTTTATTGTAATGCTAAAGCTCATGATATTGGAGGAAAGAGATTGGTTCTAAATACAAGCTTTGACCGATATCTTAATAATTTGTAGTTTGTACAACTTAATGCTTGAAAGAAAAGAAGGATGAGATGTTCTAGGATACATGAGAAAAAAGTTGGCTTTCTAATTGTGGGTTGTCTGAAGCCATGAGTTTATGCTTTTATTAAAGGAAAAAAGTAGTACCGAATATGGAGAAACAAATACTGCATATCTTTTTCATGTTGCTTCTATGTTCTTTTCCTCTCCTTTTCTTTTTTATTCATAGTTTGGAATTATTCAAATGTTAGTGGGTCCAAAACCTGAGGTACAGGCGTTCTAAATTATGTAACTTCAACATGTTGGATCTGCAACCACTCAAGTAAGCATGACCAACTTTGAACACAACAAATCTGCCTGAAAGTTTGAATTACGACAAATCTGTCTTAACCATTCTAGTGATTAGTCCAACGCTATATTATTTTTATCTTTCAAGTGTTACATATATGATGACTTGTAGTTGGTCCTTCACTCTGCTCTGCTGCATTTGGACATACAAATTCTTAGGGTGTCTTTCAGTGTTGTCTGCTACTGTATACTTTATGCTATTTAATCAAATAATTATGGTGGGTTTAGCAGATGCATAAAAACATTCCTCCTTGAGTACCTGTTAACATGAATGAGAGAAACTCTGTCATAGCCATTTCTTTATATTCAATGTAGAGAGAGTCTGTTAATACAAATAAGAGAAACTCAGTTATAGCTATTTCTATTCAATGTAGAACAAGAAGGTGATTGTTGCTGACTAAAGTTACTGAGACTAGGGTCTTAGCCATTGACAGATGGAGCTTGGTTACAATTTTCGACCCGATCTAGCACATATTGTGATTCCAGCTAATGATGATACACTTTCAATCCGACCCAGAGACTGCCACTAAAATGACTGGATCAAACAGGACTTGTATGGGGTGTGGGTCACTGTATCACTGCCTTAGTTGAAACATCATGTTTAGGATCACATGTAAACATTTTTTGATACAAAATTTCAGATATGATCATTTGCTTCCAGAAAATAGATAACCAGATGAAAGAAATTGTGTTTAGGTTACCAGCTGCCTGGGAGCCACAGGGTGGAGGGGTTGGGCGGGCATTTTTCGCATGAAATGCAGCCATCTATGTGGGTTCACTGTTCTATAGTAACTCGTTAATTTCTGAGGTAAACTTGAACTGAAGCTAAGTAGTGACTGCGTGTGTAACAAATGTAATTGTCCTTTCTGTTGAGAGAAGTTGAATTCGTTAGATATGCTGGTAAAATCCATAGCTTTGTGACCAAGCTTTTGAAGGAAAATGAGATTTCTTATTGTTGGCAAGTAACTCTGATTTGGTAGCTGTAGCAAGCTGTAAGGGCCTGCAATATGTGGATTATCTTGGGGAAACAGAAAAGGGGTTATGCCTGTCAGCTGTTAACTTCATTTACATTAATTTGTGGCTTTCCAGAATGCTTTTGCAAATTGCTATGCCAATCAATCAGAAGTAGAAAGAAGACTTATCCATTCAAAAGTAATACTGTATCTGATGAGAATTCATTCTTACTTTTAATCTTTGGCAGAAAGAGAAGGAGAGGGCAATGGCTAATGATGTTATTGCAAAGCTTACGAACGCTTGCTGGGATAAATGCATTACTGGTACTCCCGGGAGCAAATTTAGTTCCAGCGAATCCACCTGTCTCAGTAACTGTGCTCAGCGCTATATGGACATGACTATGATAATCATGAAGCGGTTTCAGTCCATGAACTGAAGATTTGGCCGGAAGAGAATTTAGTTCCAGTAAATTCACCTATCTCACTAATTTCGCGTAGCGCTACATATGTGGAACATGAGTATGATCTTGAAGCAGTTTCAGTCCACTAAGGATTGGCAACTGCTCGCTGTAGAATTATGTTTTACTTGATTTAGCGAATGCTTTTGTGAAATTGATGTTTGTCATTGCCCTAAGATTTTACTTTGAGATATGTATGATTTTATTTTCAGTTTCTTTTTGTACCTGCGGTTCCCTGTTGATAGCCAAAAAAAGGGGGTGGGGAAGGAGGGGGGGGGGGGGGGTGTTCATGAGTTTACAGTAATAGTCATAATGTCCTATCTACTTGCAGAAATCTCATCGAGATCCCTAATGTTAATCTGTAGGATTTTTGTGGATAAGATGATGGCATCGCCTCTGAAATGCTTTATTTGTCTCTAATTGCTTCAAATTGAACTTTTATATTCGTTTTGGAGAGTCAGGACATTGGGCCACGGGAGGTGTAAAACATTGCGCGGTGAATTGTTTGTTTGTTTGCTTGCTTTTGATTAATGTTTTTGAGTAAAAAGGATATCACACTATTAGTAGAGATTATATGATTAATTAATGAAGAATAGTCTTTTAATTATAACTTCTATACACAGCTAAAACATACCTAATAAAGTGTTCATATAAAGGAGTAATAAAATTCTATATTGGGCAGGGATTGAGCCCGAATCCTAAGCAGGTTGAGGAATTTCAGGACAAGGCTTCTTGGGGCGCGGTGAATCATTAAATGCAAATAAATTTTCACCTCTTTTTCCTTATATATTTTCCCTTTACTATCTTACTTTTTTTCAGAGAATATAACGCGCTCTGATACTAAATAACGTACACTATACCAAATTTCAGTAGAACATGGGTGTCCAGTGCTTCACTATAGCGAGCACCCGGTATGAACACTTTAGGCAGATTGAAAATTCCAGTAGGAAGTAGGCCCCTGCAACCTCAGTATAATGGTATCAGGAAAGGAAAGATGAAAGAACTAATCGAAAAGAAGAAGATTGAATTTTTTCAAACAAAGATTGTGAGGAAATACAAAATTAAATCCATACGATACTTCTTAGAAAATTGTTCTAAGTAATCCCAATTATCAGAATTTAATTAAGAAAGAAGAACACTCACACGCTACAATAAGAATTTCAATTGATAAGTGAAGAGTAGTTATTTAAGTAATAAGAACAAGTAGAATGCTAACCTCTCAATAGTGGCTGGCAGCACTCAAAATGAACTCCAAAAAATCTCTACCCTAAGTTGTCTTTAAGGAGGCTTATATATAACTAAGGTAAATATTAAAGAATTGGGCTAATAATACATGCAAGCACAACATAAATAATAAGTTCAAGATAATTAAAACATGCAGCCCAAGTCTGAAACATCACTCTCTCTTGGGCATAAGTGATGCTACTTAGCCTAACTCTGTAGTCTTCAAGTGTCATGATCATCCGGTCCAAATATTTGAGACAAGTAGATCAATTTGGATTGTGACCTAACTGGCTCTCCTCTAATAGGCTTGACTAACTCTATCTTCTTAATTTGTTGGCCTACATATGCAAATAAGGCCTCCTGAAGCCCCTTGGCCCTAACTCTGGTCATGGGCCCAACTAGTATAGTTAGCTCTATACGTGACACGTCCAACCCATAATGGTGGTCCATCAGTCCCTCCCTCCTCAAGAAGATTTGTCCTCGAATCTGAATCCATATTAAAAGGAGAAATGTCAACAACATTAAAGGTGAAAATTTTCAACATATCACATGGCAAACTTCATAAGTTCTAAGCATTTTAAGCACCTCTTTAAAGGGTAAAAAAAATCTCAAAGCCTTACACGAACAAAATCATGGTAAAAAACATAGGATCATGCCTTAAGGAAACTAAACCAATATCAAACTCATAATAGAAATAGTGAATGGAAGAATGATTCTCTCCAATTGAAGACCATAACAAAAGTTCATTATTCTAAAAATAGGGTAAGTCCAACACTTCTTCACAAGAATAGTTCAACAAGAATTCATGCATATAGTCTAGTGGTATTCTAATATCAAGGTCGCTACACATGCATATCACAAGATCATTCTTAACAAGCAATCCCCATGAAGAATCATTTAACACAAGAAAACTTCTTCTCGCACTCAAGCACTTTAGCACATGAATTTCATAATCAAGTGAGCCACAAGTTGAGCAAGTAAAACCAAGAGTTACAATATTATTCAATTGAAAGTAACAAGCAAATAAGAATAACTTATCCTCCTTAAAGAAAAACACAAAGCATGAACTAGGAGAATGGGAAAATCATCTTATTGGTTTTTGGATGATTTCAATGTCAAGCTTTCTTTCCTTCTTGCTGCTTGAGGCTCTAAAATCCTGCACAAGTGAATAAAAACTAGAAAGAAAATGAGTTAGTTTGTTAGAAAATAAGCTCACCTGCTCACTTGAGAGTGAGTTCTTTGGTTGCTTTAGAACGAAAGCACAACCACGCTCTCTTTCTTTTACAAGTTCACTCTTGCTCTTTTGTTCTTTCCTCTCATGTGTTTCATAGCTCACAACTTCTCTTGTGCATTCTTTTTCTTCACCGTCATAATCACTCTCATTGTCTTCAAGCTTACATTCTCTCCTTTCTTTTGAGCTCTGACTGTTCTTGCTTTCTCTCTTTTCTTTTATCCTCTCTTCAAGTTTTCCTTCCTCAATCAAAGTAGGACTAATCTCATATTTGGATTTTTCAACCTTAAAAGCTTCACATTCAATTCCTTCATCCTTCATTGGTTGATATTCAATAACTTCATTGTTCCCTTGAGATTCTATAGTCTCCACCTTGTTTTTCATCTCCAAATACTTTAGAAGCTCCATTGTCATTCATGATCTTCTTTTTTTTGCTCTATTCTTTTTAAGCATTCAAGATACTTGACTCTATAGTCAAACCTCATTACTTCCTTTAACTCACCCCATGACTTAATGGATTTCTTCCCCTTCTTCTCTCTAGATTCCTTTAGCATTTCCCACCATGCAATGGCAAAGTGAGTAAAGGTTCCGATAGCCAAGCTCAACTTCTCTTCTTCAGCCTAGCTATAGCGTTTGAAGGCCATGTCCAAGTAAAGTTTTGGTTCAAATTTTCCTGGGATGCAACCTTTCACTACTAACTCTATTCTCTCCCTTTTCATACCTCCCATATCCTACTCTCTTTTTTTAACTCCTTTTATCATCATCTTTCCATCTAACTCCACCTTAATACTTCCCTCTATGCAAATCAGTCATCATTCCTTCATCATACCATGAATTCACATAACAATTCTCCTCATTACTACTTCCCTGTGACATTGTGAATTAATGTTGATCCTGCAAAATAGAGTTAGTAATAAACAACCTCACACTGTCCCTCATGTGTTTCACTCAAATAATGTCACTTCCCTTGTGTTTATGTCACGGCAACGACACACTCGAATAATCTTACACACTCTTGCCTTTTACCACTCAAATTCATTTAAAACTCAAGTTACAGTTCAGAACCAAATTCAGTAAATCAATGAACCAAATTGTAGCCCAAGTAACAAAAAACCCAAATCAATACAATAGCTCACAATCTCCGAGACAACAAATAGGAATGCAACAAGCTAGAAAATTTTAAAAAATAAAAATTTTGAAACTACTTATTACGGGTGATTCAAAATGAACCACCAAGCAAGTGTGAATATGCCGAAACACAATTTTTTTTTGCAATGTTTTTGTACATTTTTCTTTTTTTTTTGGGTTTTGGACTTGATTTTTTCCCTCTGTCTCCCCACCCCCTTTTTTTTGTCCAAAGTAACTCTTTTTTTTTTGGGGTTTCGGTCTTGATTGTTTTTCCTCTGTCTTTTTTGTTTTGGTTTGAAGTAACTCTTTTTTTTTAATAATATGACCAAAGAAAATAATTAAAAAAATCAATAGAAAGAGTTAAAATCTTAGGCCGAAATTCGCACCCTTTGAGCTAAAAAATCTGACGTAACTTTTGGGAGAGTGATGGACGGTGGGTTTTTGAATATTGAATTTTGAATTATGATATCAAATAATGCGCTCTGATACCAAATAAAGTGCACTATACCAAATTCCAATAGAACATGGGTGCCTAGTGCTTCACTATAGCAAACACCCAATATGAACACACTAGGCGAACTGAAAATTTCAGTAGAAACTGGGCCCCTGGAACCTCAGTATAATGGATATCACAGAAGGAAAGATGAAAGAACTAACCGAAAAGAAGAAGACTGAATTTTTCCAAACAAAGATTGTGAGGAAACACAAAATTAAATCCCTACGACACCTCTTAAAAACTTGTTCTAAGAAATTTCAATTATCAGAATTTATTTATGAAAGAAGAACACTCACACGCTACAGTCAAAATTTCAATTGATAAATGAAGAGTGGTTATTTGAGTAACAAGAACAAGAGGAATGCTAACCTCTCAATGGTGGTTGGCAGCACCTCAAAATGAACTCCAAAAAATCTCTACCCTAATTTGTCTTAAGGAGGCTTATATATAGTTAGGGTAAACATTAAAGAATTGGAGTAATAATACATGCAAGTCCAACACAAACAACAAAACATTAAAGAATTGGAGTAATAATACATGCAAGCCCAACATAAATAACAAGTCCAAGATAATTAAAACATACAGCTCAAGTCTGAAACATCACTCCCTCTTGGGCTTAAGTGATGCTACTTAGCCCAACTCTATAGCCTTCAAGTGTCATAATCATCCGGTTCAAGGATTTGAGACAAGTGGATCAATTTGGTTTGTGACCCAAGTAGCTCTCCTTCAATAGGCTTAGTTAGCTCAATCCTCTCCATTTGTTGGTCTAAATCGCAAATAAGGTCTCCTGAAACCCCTTGGTCCTAACTCTGGTCATGGGCCTAACTGGCATAGTTAGTTCTCTACGTGACACGTTCAACCCATCATGGTGGTCCATGGTCCTGCTCGCATCAGAATATCCCAAATTTTGAAATAATCTTTTTAATATCTAGTTCGAAGTTAAATATTTATATCCGGGCTAAAATTTGAACAAAAACTGTGCAACAAATAGATCCTTTCCAACCAAAAAGATAAATAATAATAAAGTACTCAGATTGGTTTTCCTTTTGAAAATTGGAATTTTTAAAAGTTTTTTCTAGGGTAAGGATTAATTGTTAAGAGAGAAGATCTGAGGTTCGTAGTTGATCTTTTTTGAAAAAGTTAAAAAAATTACAAACAATAAAACTGATCCAAGAGCAAGTTTTTGTTATCAAATTTATCAATTTTTTATTTAGAGAATACTAAATTATTTTAAGGTGATTTCAATAGCCTGTAAATATATTTTGATTAATATATACTGTTCACTTAATGGTCTAAGATCCCACCCCGTAAGCACTTTGTACTTATGAGGTCTTTAAGTTAGAAATTTTTAGATATAGAGTGTAATATTTGATAAATTCATGAATATCCATCCCAAGCTAGATTATAATTTACAGAAGGCTTGACTTTGTGATTTCAGGTATAATGGCAAAATAAAAGTACTCCTTGAGAAGTTATCTTTGTGATTAGATATGTATGTGATATTAAAAATAATTCTGGTGGACACGTTAATTAGAAAAGTTAACTACAGCTATTGAAGTTTGAAGAATCTATGAGAATAGAATTAACAAACTCATGAAATTCGGTGAAATATAGGTGCTTAATGTCACATTTCCTTAATCACGTTGGTCAGCTTGTTCTTTTTTGAGTCCATTCTTCCTTTCATTGCTCCTTTACTCAACAAATTCTGTCTTACCTAATTCTCGCCACCAATTACCACCGGTTGCACCCTCATTCTTTGGCTGAAGCTTGCGCAAAAAGTGGTGATAAGACCACATTGGAGACACAAATCATTTAAGGATCATATTGGCTGAAAAATACTTTAGGTAGTTAAGTACAATTCACCTCTAATTTCGATGGTTAAATAAACATTTTTCATAAAATTTCAGTTTTAAACTCATATTTTAGATTAATTTTTAATTTTAACGAATTTTTCTTGGATTTTACGCTGGTAGGCATCCTTAAAGATTTATTTCCTCTATTTCAAAATATAATGTTTTTTTCTATAGGTTAAGAAAGAAGAAAATAAGAGGTAATTTTTTATTATATATTTATTAATTTTACCAATATAATAACGAATAAAAAATTATATTTATAGTGTAAGTAACTTTAAAATAATAATCTTTAAAATTACTAAAAAACTAAATATTTTGAAGAAGGAAAAAATGACCAAAAAGTCTTATATTTTGAAACATAGGAAGTAATAAAGGTTAGTTAAATTACAGGGAATTTGATGCTTCAAGTTTTAGAGGAAAGTTTGCCTAGAAAGTAGAATGAGCTTTGCATGTCGATTTTCTAATAAAAAATAAGTTCTTGTAAATTAGAGTGGAGATTCGATTTAGTTTTAGTGGAAAACAAATGTATGAGAACGATGTACATGCCTATAGCTTCGTTTGTTTGTGCATGCATGTCAGTTCCAAAAATGTATTTATGTGAAAATAGATATTTAAAAATTAGTTTGATATTGAAGGTGTAAAAGAATTTTATAAATAAAAATTTATGTAATACGAAATTAAATATACATGTGTTTTTGAAAATTAGGAAACTTTTTAGTTATGTATTTCAAATAAATACTAATGGTGAATATTATTTTATTACGTATAATGGATCAAACTTTATAAATTATAATTAAATATTTTTTATGCTATTAACCAACTACATAGAATTATTAATAATGTAATTTCCAGTTTATATAAAAAAAGATAAAAAAAAGATTAGAATGGAGATTCATGTATATAAAAAGATAAAATAAAGATTCTTAGTAAGAAAAGAAAAGAAAAAATAGTTTAAGGGCAAATATAGCTAATTTTTAAGAAGTAATATAATATAATAATAATAAGAAATATGTTTTTCAATGATATTTTATATCAAATTTAAATATATAAAAATAATATGTAGTAGAGGCAATGACTAGTTGATCGTATATATCGGCAAAGTAATAAATATTGTAAATTTCACGAGAGTTATTTGTATGAAGTTTGTTGTGTTAATGGTTATCTTAAGTTATTTGAAAACGTAGAACTCTGGGATCACATTGGTCGTGTTTAACGTTCTCAAAAAGAGAAAGAAAAATTCATTTTTTATTTAGTAGCTTTATGAACACAATTTTTTATGGATGGTTTTAAATGATGTTTTCACAGTTAGTTATATAAGTAAAGAAATGTAAACAACCATGGTCACATGTTCAATAACGTTTATTCTGTGTCATGTGAAGGTCTTTTAATTACTCGTGGTTACATCTTGAATAATATTTGTAATGAGTTTAAATCGATCACTTTTTTTTTCAAAAAAAAAAAAAAAGAAGAAGAAAGAAAGAAAGAAAGAAAGAAAAAGAGAGAGAAAGCAAGAAACATCCTTTCATTCTTCTTCCATCCTAAAATCTTAAACTTTATTAGTTGTTGATAATCTTATAGTTTTGATTATGACAAACATTGATTTGAGCTAATTTGAGTAATTGTTATATGATAGGATTCTTGGATTGTGGAAGCTAAGAAGTCTCATTGTCTTGAAGATAAGGTGCTAAGGAAAACTCAAATGTATCCAAAGAACTAAAGTATATAGAGCATGTCCTAAGGATTGAACACTTTGAAGACTTTGGTGTAGGTTTACAATTGCTTAATAGGTATATTCTAGTAAACCCAATACTTGTTGTCTTTGGAATATAAAGAATTTACAAGAGAGCACAAATCTTGATTTTCAATCTTAAAAGGTTTTCATTATATATGTTTTACCAAGTTCTTGAAAACGGCATGTGATTTAAAAGCTCTTAAAAAGATCCATCTTATAGTTCAAAAGATTTCAAACTTGTTGTACTTGATTTTCAAACATTTTAACAAACTTTGAATAGGCTGGACTCCAGTTTGGACATCTGAGCTTAAAACATTAGCTGTTGAATTTTTAGAGAAATTTCGACTACCATTTGGACGCTTATGTCCAAATTTAGTCGACTAAATTTATCTTGGAAGCCGGTAAATAGAGAAGTTCGAACGATCATTCGGATATAAGAGTCCATATTCAGTTGATCAAACTTTACTGTTACTAGTCGTTACTAGCTGTTATTTGCTGAATACCAAACCTTATAGAAGCCATAAACTTTAGATTTTTAAATAGTTTTTGAACCTTAAGAATCTTTACTCTTTCCAGTCATTCATATATCGAAAAGATCTCTTTTGTCTTGTACTTAAAAGTTGCTTTTCAAGATTCCGTAGACAAAAAGGTGAAGTGGTACTAGATTTATCATCATCTACCAAGTTATTTGTAATATCCTTCTCTCTTACTTCATCTAATTGCTTTCTTCAAAGTTTTCTTAAGGATATAAAACCCTTTTGAGAGGGTGAACCTTGATTGTTGTAAGTGAAAAGTGGTGGTGGAGTAAAACCTTATTGGTGAGCCTCTATTGTCCCTCATAAAACTATTACTATAGTTAAAATAGGGCTGAAGGTAGTGGATGTAGATCTTGTGTGATTGAACCACTATAAATTACTTGTGTGATCTTTTCTCTTCTTTCTTTATTGGGAATTCATTGTAATAACTTGAATATCTTCTTGTGAACATGATTTCAGATCTCTTCCAAACTATATTTACCAAAAGAAGAAGTTTTCAAAAATTAGTCAAACAACTAATTTACCTCCCCCCCCCTCTTAGGTCTTTCAATTGGTATCAGAGTTAGGGCTTCTTTTTGTGGTTTTACAACCTAGAAGTTATGATCTTGTGGCTAATGTTTCAAACTTGCTTTATTTGGAAGAGGTTTCCACAAATAGACTTCCTTTGTTTGATGGAACAAATTATACTTTTTGAAAATCTAGAATTAAGATATATATATATATATATATATATATATATATATATATATATATATATATATATATATATATATATATATATATATATATATATATATATATATATATATATATATATGTTCTATTAATTTTGAATTGTGGAATATCATTAAGAAAGGTCCTTACATATCAATGAGGATGATAGCTGATGGAATCACTAGGGAACCAAAGCCATTGGATGAATATGACGAAAGTGATTCAAAAAAAATGACTTCAAAGTACCAATCAATGAATATCTTGAGTTGTGCATTAGATGTAAATGAATATAATCGAGTGAGTGGATGCAAGTGGGGACTTCTTCAAGTGATGCACGAAGGAACTAATAAAGTAAAGGAGTAAAAGCTTACAATGCTAGTAAGAGATTATGAGTTAGTTATCATGAATCAAAGAGAGAACATTAGTGACACATTTATTAGATTCACCAATTTCTCCAATGGTTTAAAGTCATATGGGAAAAATTATTCACTTGGAGAACAAAATAGGAAGATATTGAATGTTCTACCCAAGTCTTAGCAACCAAAGACTCTTCCAAGTCTTAGCAACCAAAGACTCTTACCATTGAAGAATCAAAAGACTTGAAGACTCTTCCTCTTGAACAGCTCATTGGATCATTACTTATATATGAGATGAAGGTCAAGAGACTAAATGATCTTGAAGATGAAGAGAAAGGGAGAAAAGGAGTAGTACTTAAAGATTTTGACAATCTAGTGAGCAAGAGGAATCATCTAGTGATGAAGATGAAGATAGAGATGATGATGAGATGGCAATGGTAGTGATCAAGTTTAAGAAATTCTATAAAAAGGAATTTCTCAAAAAGGACAAAAGGCCTTCCAAGAAAGGTGGGGAATCATCCTCATTATTCAAGCGTCAATGTTATGAATGCAAGAGCACCGAGTACCTTGTAGTCAATTTCCCTAAAGCATTGGAAAAGGAGAGAGAAGCCAAACTAAAGAAGAAGAAATCTCTAAAGAAAGGAAAGGGATTAGTTGGCACTTAGGATCAACATGCCAATGAAGATAGTGGAGATGACAATGAAGAAAGAGCAAATGTATGTTTCATGGCTATGAATGATGAGGTACAATCTATCCCTTCAACCTCTATATATTGCGATAATGATGTTGATGATCCTAGTGAATTACTTGTTGATATGTATAGTGAATTAAAAAAGGTTTCAAAAAGAAACAAGGAGATAAGATTTAAAATTGATGAATTATTGAATGAAAAATCAAAGTTATTTTGTGAAACAAAAAACTCAATGAATTCATCAATTGCTTGAACATTGAAAAAGAAGTTTTAAATGTTTCCTTGTAAAACATGTCTTTTGAGAAAAAATATATTTGTGCTAAAATTTCCTCTTTGGAGAAAATGACTATTGACTATGATTCTTTGAAAAAGAAAGTTGATGATCTCACCTTATGTGTAGAAAAGTTTACAAATGGTAGAGATAATCTTGACAAGTTGGGTCTCAAAGATCTTCATTTGTAAAAAATAATCTTGGCTACAATCATGTGAACAATATTTCAAAATATAAAAATTACTTTGTTAAAGCTACAACTACTTCTATGCCTCATACTTGTTGTACTTATTGTGGTAGACATGGTCACAAGGCCACTTCTGTGAAAAGAAAGGTGGATAGTGGTGTTAAAACCATTTGGAGAGCTAAGGGAACGATTACTAACCCCCTTTGCAACATCCCACTCTAGAGATGGTTTAGATATATTTATTTTGAAGTGGAGTTTATAATTTATATATATAAAGTATTTGAGAAAACTATCATGAGTTAAGTTAATTTATTTTTAGAATTATTTGTGATTATGTTTTGGGAAAAAAAACAGAATAAGCCATTAAATAAGTGACACGCATGTCACTTGATATTTTTGCATTAAAGTCAGTGAAGTAACCGACTTTCACTTTCTCATATTTAATCCTTTCTTTCTTCTTTTCTTCTTTCATTTTCTCATTGTTTTCTTCTCTTCATAATTTGCTTCTTTTCTTATCCATTTCAACAGATTCCTTCTATTCATTAAGCTTTTGCTTTCTTTTGTTTTTTTTCCACATATTTCTTTTGCTTCACAGATTCTTTTGTTTCTTTCTTTCTTCTCCTCGGTTTTCGTCCTTTTTCTTTTCTTTAGTTCATTTTCTTTTTCTTCTCTAGGCTTGAGTTCCTCCTTTTTAATTAAGGTAAGATTTCATATAATTTTTATTTGTGATTTCTTTACTTTGTTTTATAGCTTCCTTAAGAATTGTGGTAGAAATTATTTGTTTAGTAAAATTAGTATATTTTGATTTAAATTTTTTATTTAGTTTAATTTGAGTTAAATTTATTTGTTTTAGTTGTAAATTTTATATTTTAGAATTTGAAATAGATTTGAAAGTGGCTAAATATTGAGATATGAGATTTAAATCAAAGTGATATTTTTATTCTCTTAAAATGATATTTTCATTCTATATTTTTTATTCTCTTAAACATTCAATATTTAGTATTTGAGAATATTTAGTATTTGTGAAATTTCATAAATATATATACATACATATATATATATATATATATATATATATATATATATATATATATATATATATATATATATATATATTATACTAATATATATAAAAAATATTTGAGAATATAATAATAGTACTATTGTATTATTTTATTATGATATAATGGTAATGATATATATATATGACTATTTATAAGATTATATGGTTGTAGAATATTCAATAATTGAGTGTTTTTATAGTTGTAAGTGTAGGTTTAGTCTTATACCTAGAATATCTTAGGGATATTCACTCAACAACTTAGAATTTATCATTTTCAGGGTTTTCAACTAAGGTTTAGCTATTTGGATTTGTAGAAAATTTTCATATTTCGTAAAATAATAAGTAACTCTAACACTAACTGCCAGGTGAGTTTACAAACCAAAATTCACTATATTTTTAGTGCTATCAATATTTATAAATAAGAGTATTTGTTATTCTCAAATGTGAATATATATTACTTTGTGAATTACTTTAGTTACTTATTTTTAAATTGGAGAGGTTCTCCACAATATGTTTTTCACTTGTGTACTAGAAATATTTAGGAGCAGTGCTCCAAATAGGTATTTATTTGATTTGAAATATTATAGTATTTGAATATGATTTATAAATGCAAGTAATCTTTGGGAAATGTTTTATTATAAATTTTGGAAAGTCATGCACATTTTTGTAGCATATTTGAAAAAACTTGCATTTACGTGTTTTGACTGGCGGACGGTTGTTATTTTGAATTTATGAAGAAATTGGATTTGGTTATAGATTTGGATCCATTTGGATGGCTACTTAAGTGGACTTTATATTTGAAAATTTGCATAAAAACTCCATTTCGACCAAATATGATTTGAAAGATGATGTGATTGGATTATGATTTGAGTCTGAAATGGTGGTGGATTGCACTGTAAGTGGCTAGTCTCCCGTATTAGGGCCTCTTCTGCTGACGTGAAATGTAAGGACTATGGATTGTGGACCCACTTAAAAGGGGACGCAGTATGTCAGGAAGGACGTGACCCAATTAGTACTACGTTTATTTATCTGTGGTTACCCAACAGCAAGGCAGGAGGGTCTTAATGATGAGGTTAATCACTAAGGTTGGATTGGTAGGTATCCCATATCCTCAGCCTGGTCTTTGTTTGGGAAGGTATAAGGTATTTGTGAAATCGGATATATTCGCATTGGTGTGTGGTTGATTTTAACTATGGGATGCTAGTTTGTTCCCTGGTGATCCCATTATTAGTTCCGGTAAATTTACCGTTGAGCCAGTATTTGATTGTTTGTCATGTTTGATAAATTTGGTTTGAGACGATATGCTGATGTGTCTTGATTCACTCAGATTTTCCAGCTCAGTTCAAAACCTCATCATGAGATTTGTGCATTATTTTGAAACAAGAAAATTTATATGATATAAAATAATTTTGAACCATTGTGCATACACATATGCTCTTATATTTTTGGAAATCTCATATTTTGGAAACACATTGGAAAACATGCGAACTCACTGAGCTTTCCATCTCAAGCATGTTTTTTGAATGTTTATTTTTAGATGACATAAACCATGGATCAGAACAGTAAAGGGGCTCACATATGTGTTTGATCAATTTGTGCATTTTCTGTTATCTCTCGTCAGATAGAGAGAGAAGTCTATTTTACAACTATATGTAAATTAAGGTTGAATTTGGATAATATAAGATATAGGCTCTACTTATATATTTATGTATTTTCATTGATGAGCCTCATTTTTTTTTCTCTCAGCACGATTCGTATTTGCCTACATCAATGCCGAGTAGCACGCTGGTACCTTACTCAGCCGCAGTAGAACCTAGCTGAAGGGTTAAGGGTATCACACCCCTGGACCTAAGCAAATTTGGATATCAAAAGTCACTTCCTCTCATTTGATGTAGGTACGTATTCCTCCAAGATCAGGTGCTACTATGTGGTTCCTTGATAGTGGATGTTCAAGACATATGACGGGGAGTGCCTCACTCATTAGTATATTTCAAGCCACAAATGATGGATTTGTCACATTTGGTGACAAGAAGAAAGGACAAATTCTTGGAGTAGGTCATATTGCTAAAGGATCTTTCCCTCACATAAAATAAGTTTTGCGCATAGATGGTTTGAAATACAATTTGCTTAGTATTTGTAAATTATGTGAAAATGGATGCAAAGATGTACCATTCTTGATAGTATAAGTGGCAAAACCTTTTTTGTTGCTAATAGGGTTGTAATGTATATGTGCTATATCTTGATGAACTTGTTGCCAATGTTGTTAAGTGTCTAACTGTTCATGATAATGATGGATATCTTTGGCATAGAAGAGTAGGTCATGTGACCATAGATTTGTTGAACAAACTTTCCTCATAAGATTTGATTTGGTTAGAGGATAGCCTAAAATGTATTTTGAGAAAAACCATCTTTGTGATGCATGTCAATATGAAAAACAAATAAAAACATCTTTCAAACCCAAGAAAATGGCTTCTACTTCAAAACCTCTTGATGTTATTGTTGATGAATTTTCAAGTTCCATTTGGGTACTATTTTTATCACAAAAGCATGAAGCTTTTCATAAATTTGTGAAGCTTTTCAAAAAGGTTCAAACCTCTCTTGATTGCAAATTAATTTCTATTAGAAGTGACAATGGGAGAGAGTTTTACAATCAACATTTTACAAAACTTTGTGATGAGAATGAAATTGTTCACAATTTTCGGCTGCCAAAACACTTCAACAAAATGGGGTATTGAGAGGAAAAATCAAACTTTACAAGAAATGGTTAAGGCTATGCTTTGTGAAAACTCTTTACCAAAATATTTTTGGGTCGTAGATGTGAACACCACTTGATATGTTATGAACAGAGTTCTTTTGAGACCACTTTTAAGAAAAACACTTTTTGAACTTCTATTTGGAAGAACAACCTCTATTGACTATTTTAAAGTGTTTGGTTTCAAGTGCTTTATATTGAATATCCATGACAACTAGGGAAAATTTGATAGAAAATCGGATGACGGCATCTTTCTTGGTTATTCTTCTAACAAAAATGTCTATAGAGTTTACAATAAAAGAACTTTATGTGTTGAGAAAACCATACATGTGAGCTTTGATGAATCTAACATGTATTTGGAGAGAAGAGATGATGATGATGTAGGTACTTCCATGAATGACAACAAACTCATCTTCAAGCACCAACTTTGGAAGATCATGCCAGTGAAAAAGAGATGATTGAGTAAGAAAAAATTGACCAACCTAGTGGTGACCAAGAGCTTCCCAAGGACCTAAGATATGCAAGAGGCCACCCTAAGGAGCAAATAATTGGTGATGTCTCCCAAGTGTTAAAACAAGGCGGTACTTTATTGACCACTTTGCACTTTTATCTCACATTGAGCCTAAAAACATTGATGATGCTTTGTGTGATTATTTTTGGATTGTTGCTATGCAAGAGGAACTAAATAAATTTGAGAGAAACAATGTTTGGATTCTTGTCCCAAGACCCCGTGATCACCTCGTTATTGGTATAAAATGGGGTTTTTGAAGTAAACTAAATGAATCCGAAAAAATTGTTAGAAATAAGGCTAAACTTATTACCCAAGGATTCAATCAAGAAGAGGGTATTGATTATGATGAAACTTTTACTCTGGTAGCTAGACTTGAATCTATAAGAATGCTTTTGTCATTTGCTTGCTTTAAAGGTTTTAAGTTGTTTCAAATGGATGCGAAAACTGCATTTCTAAATGATTTTATTGATGAAGAAATTTATGTGGAAGAACCCCCCGGTTTGGCTCATGAAAAATTTCCTAATCATGTTTTCAAACTATCCAAAGCTTTATATGGTTTGAACAAGCTCCTAGAGCTTGGTAAGAAAGATTAAGTGGTTTCCTACTTTTAAAAAGATTTTCAAGGGGAAAGGTTGACACAACTCTTTTCATAAAAACCTCTTGCAACAATGATATCTTACTCGTGCAAATTTATGTAGATGATATCGTATTTGGTGCTACTAATGTTTCTCTTTGTGAGGAGTTTACCAAATTAATGCAAAGTGAGTTCAAAATGAGCATGATGACAGAACTCAACCTTTTTCTTGGGCTACATATCAGGCAAACCAAAGATGGCACTTTCATAAATCAAGCAAGTATACAAAAGAGCTATTAAGGAGATTTGGAATGGACCAAGGAAAAGGTATTAGCATACCTATGAGTTCATCAACCAAACTTGATAAAGATGAGAAAGGTAAAAATGTTAATGAAAAGGTATATAAAGGTATAACTGGTAGTTTGCTTTATCTTATAGCAAGTAGGCGGACATTATGCTTGTCATGTGCTTATATGCTACATTTCAATCTTGTCCAAAATATTTTCACTTGATTGCCATTAAGCGTATTCTTTGTTATCTCATTGAAACACTTGATTATGGTTTTTGGTTTAAAAAATCATCTTCTTTTGACCTCATTGCCTATTTTGATGTCGACTATACCGGATGCAAAACCGAGCACAATAGTATTAGTGGTCATTATCAATTTCTTGGTAGTCTTGTATTTTGGTATAACAAGAAACAAGCTTGTGTGTCATTGTCTACTACCGAGGCTGAATATATCACCAGCAGTAGTTGTTGTGCTCAAGTGCTAAGAATGCATGTTCTGAAATTCAGACGTCAAAACTGCTCCTCATAAGATTTCAGACAGAAAGATTTGGACGCAAGTTTGGATGCGTGACCAAAAATTCGATCATCCAAATTTTCTAGATTTGAAGAAATAGAGACATTTTGATGCAAGTTTGGTACCATCCGAATTCTCTCTTCTCTCAAAACCACTCAACCTATTATCATCCAAACTTAAATTTCTTTCATATTTCACCATTTACACTTGAAATCTTTCCCATTTTCATGTTCTAAACCCTAGATTAATCTTTAAACTCACATTCTTTCAAAGAAAGATAGCATGGTGCGTTCAAAAAGGGCAAATGTAGCTAAGGGAAAAGGGAAATCAAAGATGGCTGATGAAGGGCTAATCATCAACGAACAAAGAAGGGTTCATATTCCTTAAACCATCCTAGGAGTGGATAGATTCGTATCAACAAGTGTGGCTGTGGAATTCAAAGAATGAAGCAAGAGAAGTAGGAAAATCATCCCCGAGCATAAGGTTCATTTGGACAAGTTCTCCAACATGGGTAATGTACTAGCTCTTTTTGGTGAAATTGGATGGAGTAGCTTGCTTGTGGTTAATGAAGAATATTACCCTACCATTGTGTATGAATTTTTTGCAAATCTTAAGGAGGAAATGGTTGAACAAGTTGGGGATAGTGTAGTTCAATGGTATTCATCTAGAGTATCTCAAGTTGATTTTGAATTTAATGTTGCTCTAGTCAATAGAATTTGTGGAGTGGATGAAAATGGTGCAAGATATTATTCATTGGGGCAACATTGTTACATTCTTTAATTGTTTATAAATGAAAGATTTGAAGAAGCCTTCACTAATGGTATGAGATTTGGATCCATAAGAGAAAGGGAAATCAAAGCATTTAATGCTAGAGGACGAGTGTTGCATCACATGATTATCACTATGATTATTCCCAATTTTGGACATAAGTCTTCTGTTGGTAACATCCATGTTGTGATTTATGGCACATGAACATAGAAGGTAGAATTTTGGGTATATGGCACAAAACTTGGTTTTGAATCTTAAATGTTTTCATTATACATGTTTTATTGAGTTCTTGACACTGGCTTGTGGTTTAAAAGATCTTAAAAAGATATATCTTATAATCCAAAATGATTTCAAATTTGTTGTACCTGATTTCTAAATATTTTGACAAAGTTTGAAAAATTCAGACTCTAGTTTGGACGTCCGAAATGAAAACCTTGGCTACTGAATTTCTAGAGAAATTCGGACGACTATTTGGATGTTTATGTCTAAATCCAGTTGATCCAACTTATCTTGGCAGCCTATAAACAGAGAAGTTTGGATGATCATTCGAACACAGGAGTCCATGTTCGGTCGATCGAACTTTACTATTACTAGTCACTACTAGCCATTATTTAAACATTAAAACTGAATTTCAAATCATATAAAAGCCATAACCTTCAGATTTTGAGTAGTTTTTTAGCCTTTAAGAATCTTTACTCTTCCCAATCATTCATATTTCAAAAAGCTCTCTTTTATCTTTTGCTTAAAAGTTGCTTTTCATGATTCCATAGACAAAAAAGTGAAGTGGAGCTAAATTTGTCATCGTCTACCAAGTTGTTAGTAATATCTTTCTCTCTTACTTCATCTAATTATTTTCGTCAAGGTTTTCTTAAGGATATAAAACTCTTTTGAGAGAGTGAATCTTGATTGTTGTAAGTGAAAAAAGGTTATGAGTGAAAAGAGGTTGAGTAAAACCCTTGTTGGGTGAGCCTCTATTGTGACTTGTAAAACTATTGCTATAGTTGACATTGTTTAAAATCCTTGAGTGAGGGCTCAAGGTAGTGGATGTAGATCTTGTGTGATAGAACCACTATAAATTGCTTTTTGATATTTTCTCTTCTCTCTTTATTTGGGAATTCATTGTGTTAACTTGAATATCTTCTTTTGAACTTGATTTCAAATTATTAGCCCTAAGGGCAAATCATGTAGTCTTGATTGGTTTTGATTAATGACAAACATTGACGAGGACTAATTCATATGCTATTTGTGAGATAGGATTGTTGGATTGAGAAGCAAAGAGTTCTTATTGCCTTGGAGCTAAAGGACAACTCAAGTGTGATCAAGGATCAAGAATATAGAGCATGTCCTATGGATTGAAGGCTTTAAAGACTCTAGTGTAGGTTTACACTTGCTAAATAGGTATACACTTATAAACCCTACACTTGTTTGTCTTGGAATCTATTAAATGCATAAGAGAGCACAAAACTTGTTTTTGAATCTTAAATGGCTTTGAGTAAATTTTTAATTACCAAGTAATGTTTTTGAATCTTAAATGGTTTTAAGTAACCTTGAATGATCAAGTGCTTTGGTAAAGGTCTTTGGGTTCAGAAGATTTTAAATGACATACCTTTTAGTACAAAATAATTTCAAACATATTGAGGATGATTTTCAAATGTTTTGACAAATGTCAAACATATTAATAAAAGGTATGTCATTAATATTTTTGTGAGAATACATTCTCTCTTTGGTTCTTGAAAGAACTTCTTGAACTTTTCAAGTTATTCAACTTGTGGGTTTATTTATTTGAATTATACCTTAAGTTCTTATCTTTAAGTTCTTATTAATAGATATCTATTGATCTTCCCAGTGAGTATGGTAATGTTAGTGCTACATTTAACATTTCTGACTTATCTCTCTTTGATGTAGGAGCTGATTCGAGGACGAATCATCTTGAGGGGAGAGGGAATGATGAGACTCAAGAAGCATCCAGATCAAGTGATCAAGACCCATTAAGGATTTCTGCTGGCCCAATTACAAGAGCTAAGGCTAAGAGGATGAAAGAGACCTTGAGTGCATTGCTTGAAAGTATAAGGAATAAACAACCAAAGAATGATGATCTTTCATGGGTGTATGCTGTGCAAGGAGGATCAATGATGGTGAATTTATTACATTCAAGCTGTCCAACCACTTTGGAGTCCATTGGGCAGCCAAATTGATGTCCAAGATAGCAAATTGATGGGCTCAAATATTCAATCTAAGGGCTGGACGAAATTTCCTTATTTTTAGGAGTCTTTTAATTAGTTTTTAAGTTTGTTTGGGCTAAGAACATTTAATTATTAAAGCCCATATCTATTGTTTTATTTTTACTCCTTAGTAGGATTTAAATAGCTACAAATCCAAGCCCGTTAAGGACTTGTGTTTCAGCCACTTACTCCAAATCCAAAACCAATTAGGTTAGGGTTTTGAGATATCTATTTATATAGGATTTTTTTTTTTAGGAGATGGAGAGAATGTCATTAATATTTTTGTGAGAATACATTCTCTCTTTGGTTCTTGAAAGAACTTCTTGAACTTTTCAAGTTATTCAACTTGTGGGTTTATTTATTTGAATTATACCTTAAGTTCTTATCTTTATTGATAACGGGTTTAGGATTTCTTTTTATACCTTTGGTTCTTGGGTCGTATATCCAACGGGTTAAGGGTTCTTGAATCCTTTTTCATATATCCTTGGGCGTTTGTGGAAGTTTGTTGTTGGGTTCTATGTTTTTATACCTAGGGTTCGCATCACCATTATTTCTTCTTCCTTGACATGTTCTTCCAATGTGGGTACTTGATGATGAGTTTGATTTTCAATCATTGAGGAACCTGCATCATCTTCATTTCTTCTTTGAAGATAAATGTTAGATTCATCAAAAGTTACATGTATGGTTTCTTCAACACATAATGTTCTTTTGTTATAGACTCTATATGCCTTTTTATTTGATGAATAGCCAAGAAATACTCCTTCATCTGATTTTCTATCAAAATTTCCTAGATTATCACTGGTATTTAAAATAAAACATTTACAACCAAACACTTTAAAATAAATAATTGAAGGAGTTCTATTAAATAGAAGTTCAAAAGGTATTTTTCTTATAAAAAGTCTCAATAAAACTCTATTCATTACATAGCAAGCAGTATTTACAGCTTCAGTCCAAAAGTATTTTGGCAAGGAATTTTTACAAAGCATTGATCTAGCCATCTCTTGTAAAGTTCTATTTTTCCTTTCAACAACACCATTTTGTTGAGGTGTTTTAGCAGTTGAGAAATTGTGAGTAATACCATATTCATCACAAAATTTTGTAAACTCTTGATTGCAAAATTCTCTTCCATTTTCACTTCTAATAGAAATCAGTTTATATTCAAGAGATGTTTGAACCTTTTTGAAAAGTTTTGCAAATTCATGAAATGTTTCATCCTTTTGAGTTAAGAAGAGCACCCAAGTAAATCTTGAAAAGTCATCCACAATCACATAAGCATATCTTTTACCACCAAGACTAATACTCCTCATTGGTCCAAATAAGTCCATGTGAACTAGTTCAAGAGGTTTTGAAGTAGAGACCATTTTCTTTGGTTTAAAAGATGTTTTTGATTGTTTTCCATATTGACAAGCATCACAAAGACGTGTTTTATCAAAATGCATTTTGGGTAATCCTCTAACTAGCTCTTGTGTAGAAAGTTTATTCAATAAATCCATACTTACATGTCCTAATCTTCTATGCCATAGAAATCCATCATTATCATGAATGGCAAGATATTTTATACCATTTGTGATAAGTTCATCAAGATATAACACATATACATTTCCAACTCTTTTAGCAACAAAGATGTTTTTGCTGCTTACACTATCAAGAATAGTACAAGTATCACATTTGAATTCTACTTTACATCCATTGTCACATAATTGACTAATGCTAAGTAAATTATACTTTAAACCATCAATAAGCAATACTTGTTTAATAAGAGGGAAGGAATCTTTACCAATGTTACCTATTCCAAGTATTTTTCCTTTCTTCTTATCACCAAATGTGACAAAACCTTCACTTGTTGCTTGAAACTCACTAACAAATGAGGCATTTTCAGTCATATGTCTTGAACGTCCACTGTCAAGGAACCATTTTGTGACACTTGATCTAGAAGCAAATTGAACCTATACCAAATTGAAAAGAGTGATTTTTGGTACCCATATTTTCTTGGGTCCAAGGGGGTTAGTGAAAGTTCCTTTGATTTTCCAAATAGTCTTAACACCATTTTCTATCTTTCTTTTTACAAAACATTTAGAAACCTTGTGTCCATGCTTGCCACAATATGTGCAACAAATATGAGACCTAGAATTAAAAGTTTCTTTAGCAAAAGAGTTTTTATACTTTGGAACATAGCGATCATGAGTAAAACCAAGACCATGTTTTGCAAATGAAGATCTTTGATAACCAAGTGATTTATTTAAATTTTCTCTTCCATTTGTAAATTTTTCAATACATGATGTAAGATCATTAACTCTCCTTTTTAAAATCTCATGATCACTAAGCATTCTTTCAAGAGAAATAACTTTTAATTCTCATTTGATAAATCATTTATTTTAGATTTCATTTCTTTATTCCTTTTAGAAGCCTTTTTTCAATTCCTCATACATTTCTATAAGTAATTCACTAGGATCAACATCATCATCATAGAAATTAGAAATAGAAGGAGAAGATTGTACCTCATCATCAATTGTCATAAAGCATATGTTGGCCTTTCCTTCACTGTCATCTTCACTTTCTTGTTGATCCCATGTTCCAGCCAGTCCTTTTTCTTTCTTGGCACATTTCTTTTTGTTCTTGCTGTCTCTTTCCCTTTCTAAAATTTTGGGACAATCAGCAACAAGATGTTCCGTGCTCTTGCATTCAAAACATTGGGGTTTGAAGGATGAAGACTGTCCACTCTTCTTGGTTGGCTTTCTTCCTTTCTTGAGGAACTCCTTTTTGTAGAATCTCTTGAATTTCCTAACTGCCATGGCAATTTCCTCTTCTCCACTGTTACCATCTTCTTCTTCACTTGAAGATTTTTTTTGTCCACTCAAGTGATTTGAAGTCTTGAGTACAACTCTTTTTCTTCCCTTTTCTTCATCTTCTTTGTCATTTAATCTTTTCATCTTCATTTCATGTGTGAGCAGAGATCCAATAAGCTCTTCAAGCGAAAGAGTTTTTAAGTCCTTGGACTCCTCAATAGCAAGTGTTTTTGGCTGTCAAGATTTTGGTAGAGCATCCAAAATCTTCCTGTTTTTCTCTCCAATAGTATAACTCTTTCCATAAGCTTTTAAGCTATTGAAAATATTAGTAAACCTTGTAAACAGATCACTAACATTCTCACCTTGTTTCATGGTAAAAAGTTCATAGTCTCTAACAAGCATGGCAAGTTTAGATTCTTTAACTTGGTTTGTACCCTAATGAGTTATTTGGAGTAATCTCCACATATCATGAGCAGTGTCACAACCACTGACTCTATTATATTCAGTTACATCTAAAGCACAACTTTAATATGTTCATGGCCTGATAATTCAATGTCATTTTCTTTGAATCGTGTTCATCAAATTCGTCGGTAGACTTTGGTTCTAAGGTCACTCCATCAGCTCTTATTTTCACAGGAATATAAGGACCTTTTTCAATAATATTCCACAAATCAAAATTGATAGAACAAATATATATATTGACTCTGGATTTCCAAAAGGTATAGTTTGTTTCATCAAACAAAGGTGGTCTATTTGTGGAAGACCCTTCTAGATAAGGTAAGTTTGAAATATTAGCCATAAGATCTTTAATTTCTAGGTTGTAAAACCACACAAGAAGTCCTTACTCTGATACCAATTGAAATACCTAAGAGTGGGGTGAATTAGGTATTTGGCTAATTTTTCGTAAACACAGTCCTTTTATAAGTCTGAGCAAAAAACAGATTGTATGTGCTTGATTCAATAGAATAGTAAGGCAATTAATAGCAAAGCAATAGAGCAATATAAGAACAAAGAACACAAGCAATTTATAGTGGTTCGATCTCTTCAAGATCTACGTCCAAACAAACTTAAAAACTAATTAAAAGACTCCTAAAATTTAGGAAATTTCGTCCAAGCCTTAGGCTAAATTTTTTAGCCCGTCAATTTGCTATCTTGGACATCAATTTGGCTGCCCAATGGATCTTGATCACTTAAGTTTGGCGCCTCTTGATTCTCATCACATATTTTCTTGGGTCCGAGGGGATTAGTGATGATTCCCTTAACTGTCCAAATAGTTTTAACTCCATTTTTTATTTTTCTTTCACATAAAATTTTGAAACTTTGTGTCTATGTCTACCACAATGCGTGCAACATATATAAGGCATTGAAATAGAAGTAGCTTTATCTAACAAAGTTTTATACTTTGGAACATTGTTTTCATGAATGTAGCCAAGACCATTTTTCATACTAGAAGGTGACATGCAATCCGAGGAAGGAAAGATGGAGACGATGGAATTTTCAGCTTGAACAAACAAAGACTCAACTTTCGAACAAACAAACAATTCTTTTACACACAAGATAATTAAATTCCTACGGCACCTCTTAGAAACTTGTTCTAAGCAATCCCGATAATAAGAATTTAACCAAGTAATAAGAACACTTACACGCCACAATCAGAAATCTCAATTGATAAGTGAAAGTGTAGTTCTTGGAGTAACAAGAGTAAGAGGAATCAATCCTCTCAAAGTGGTGGCGGCAGCCCCTCTCAAATGACACTCGAAAATCTGACCTAATCAAGATCCATTGAAGATGTCAACTAGTCCAATAACAAATGAGTTTTTCAAGGCTATGTTTTGTATGAGATGGATCAATAATCATTAATTTACTACAAGCAAGCTGTCCAACTACTTTGGAGTCCATTGGGCAGCCAAATTGATGTCCAAGATAGCAAATTGACGGGCTCAAAAATTTAGCCTAAGGCTTGGACGAAATTTCCTAAATTTTAGGAGTCTTTTAATTAGTTTTTAAGTTTGTTTGGGCTAAGAACTTTTAATCATTGAAGCCCAAATCTATCTTTGTATTTTAGTCCTTAGTTAGATTTAATTAGCTGCAAATCCAAGCCCATTAAGGACTTGTGTTTCAGCCACCAACTCTAAATCCAAAAGCAATTAGGTTAGGGTTTTCAGATGTCTATTTATATAGGTTCTTTTTAGAAAAAGATGGAACATGATGTCGTTAATATTTTTTGTGAGAATACATTCTCTCCTTGGTTCTTGAAAGGATTTCTTGAACTTATCAAGTTATTCAACTTGTGGCGTTCATCCATTTGAATTATACCTTAAGTTCTTATCTTTATTGATAACGGGTTTAAGGTTTCTGTTTATACCTTTGGTTCTTGGGTCATATATCCAATGGGTTAAGGGTTTTTTAAGCCCTTTTCACACATCCTTGGGCATTTGTGGAAGTTTGCTGTTGGGTTCTAGGTTTCTATACCTAGGGTTCGCATCATCTTGGTATCAGAGCGAAGGCTATGAATCAGGTTTTTACTATCTTTCGTTTTTCTTTTTTTGATTTTCGTTATTGATCTTATTGTCATCAGTGTCTCTCTCTAGCAGCCTACCTCATCAAAAGTTCTATTCTTTTTTTTTTTTTGTGTTCTTGGTGTCAAAGTTGTGCCTTTTGTGAGTTACAAAAAAAAAAAGCGTCCAAAAAAAAAGAGAGAAAAAAAAGCGTCCAAAAAAAAAGAAGAAAAAAAATCGTCCAAAAAAAAAAGAAGAAAAAAATCGTCCAAAAAAAGAAAAAAAAAGAAGACCGCAGAAGAAGGTCAGTTGGAGAAGAAAAGGAAGAAAGATTCCTAGAGTCAGAAAGATTGGGCACCACTCCTAAAGATTCTCTTAGGGTTTCCTAATTCTTTTTAAGAAAGCCAAAACAAAAGGTTGTTTCCTATTCTGATTTCTTCCTAATTCCTTTTAGGAATGCAAAAAAAAAAAAGAGTTGTTTCCTATTCTGATTTCTTTCTAATTCCTTTTAGGAAAGCAAAAACATGTTGTTTCCTATTCTGATTTCTTTTATTCTTTTTAGTAAGTAGGAGCTCTAATTGACTAAATTCTAATTTCTTCCTAGTATAATTTAGTTCCTTTTACTTTCTTTGACTTCCATAATTTGATTTACACTATTCGGTTGTTGAATTGCTACAAACTTGACTACTTGATTTGATTGATTAGTTCTCAAAGAACTAAAAGAGAGTTTGTTAAGTGGTAAAAGGCTGAGGTTTAGATCATTATAAGAAAAAGCCTAAAATAGAGAAATATATGAGAGAAAGTGAGGACTATTTTCTACTAATCTTTAAAGTTGCAGCATACATGATGGCTTCCAAGGAACAATTGGAAAGTTCTTCTAGTGCACAAGAGTCTTTTTTCATGCAGGCCATGCAACAACAATTTCGAAGGCTACACACAACGATGGAGGATATTAAAGATCAATTGAATGGCCGCGAGCAAATCTTAGTGAGCATGTCGAGAGGCCAACTAAGAAGAAATTCCATTGTAGCTCCCAATGTATCACGAGTTACCAGGAGAGCTTCACGAGTTGAACATGAGGAGAAGTGTTATGAGGGTTCAAGGTATGATGAAGGAATGAGGAATACTAAGTATATTGGGATTTATGATGGTGGAGGTAGAAGGAAAAATCATCATGAAGGAAAGAATGGAAATGGTAGAGAAGAATGGAAGGGTTATGAGGTTTATGGAAAGGAAAAGAGTAGTGCTAGCTATTGCAAGCTGCACTTACCTTGTTTTGAAGGAAAATTTGAACCAAAACCCTACTTGGAATGGGAAAGGAGAGTGGATATAGTCTTTACCATGACGGGAAATGACTCACTTGTTAGTGATAAGAAGAAGGGAAGAATATTTGGAATTCGTAATATTGGTAAAGGTTCTTTCCCTCTCATTAAGCAAGTACTACTCATTGATGGTTTGAAGTAAAATCTACTTAGTATTAGCCAATTATGTGATAATGGTTGTAAAGTTGAATTTATATGTGACACTTGTACTATCCTTGTGTAAGTAGAAAAACTATTTTTGTTGCAAATAGAGTTGGAAATGTACATGTATTGTATCTTGATGAACTTATTGCAAATGATATTAAATGTCTTGTCATTCATGATAATGATGGATATCTATGGCATAGGAGATTAGGTCATGTGAACATGGATTTGTTGAACAAACTTTCCACACAAGAATTGGTTAGAGGACAACCTAAAATTCATTTTGATAAAACTCGCCTTTGCGATGCTTGTCAATATGGAAAACAATCAAAATCATATTTTAAACCAAAGAAAATGGTTTCTACATCAAAACCTCTTGAACTTGTTCATATGGACTTGTTTGGACCAATGAGGGCCACTAGTCTTGGTGGTAAGTGGTATGCATATGTGATTGTTGATGATTTTTCAAGAATTTTCAAGATTTACAGTACATTCAAATACATATATACATATATTTCGGACAAGAAAAGAAGAGAGAGAGGGAAAAAAAAAGTGGTCCAAAAAAAAAAAAAAGAGTACAAAGTCAGTGCAAGATTTATTTATTTCCTAGCATATTCATGCTTCTTGTTGGACCATTTTGAGTTATTTGTGATAAGCAGTTTAAAAATTTTTTTTGGTTGTTCCAATTGTTAGCTTGTTATAATTCTTGTTTGGAGCTTCCAAGATTATTGTTGTTGGACTGTTTATTGTATGTAAATTGGACTGTTGTAAGCAATTTGTTGCTGGACTATTGGAGTTTCAAAGGTTGTAAGCAGTTGTTAGTGTATTGGTTGTTACTTGCTACTTGGACGATTGTAACCTATTGTCATTGGGCTAGTAGTTGTTTTGATACTTGGAAGATTGTAAGCTACTGTTATTGTACTGGTTTTTATTTGTTATTTGGGCTTTAATTGGACTGGTTGATTTGTTGAGTTCGGTTCTGAAGTGTAGCTTGAGTTTAAGAGGAATTTGAGTGTAAAAAGGCAAGAGTGTGTGAGCTCATTTGAGGGTGTCATTGCCGTGACATAAACACGAGGGGAGTGACAACATTCGAGTGAAACACGTGAGGGAGTGTGTGAGGTTGTTTATCACTAACGCTGTTTTGCAGGTATAATATCACTTCGCAATGTCACAGGGAGGTAGCACTGAGGAGCACCAAGGGGGAGATGCAAATATTGCTTTCACTTTGAAAGCTATGCAGCAACAATTTGAGAGGTTCAACCAGGCCTTTGTTGAGATAGAGAACAAATTGATGAGATCAGACAAGAGAGGCGTGCGGAACCTCAGGGAAGACGTGCAGGGGTGCGCCAACAACAACCACCACCTCGTCGACCTCTACCTCGGTATGAACCAGAGGAGGAAGAATTTGAGGAGGAGGAGTTTGAGGCACGTAGACCTAGGAGACTTCAAAGAGACTTGCCATTTAATAGAAGAGACGGAGACCTCAAATCCATTAAAATGCAGATTCCCGCATTCAAAGGGAGGAACGACGCAGACGCCTACTTGGAGTGGGAAAGGAAGGTGGACATGATTTTTGAGGGACACAAATTTTTTGAGGATAATAAGGTAAAACTTGCAGCCGTTGAGTTTACAGATTATGCACTAATATGGTGGGATCAACTGGTGACATCTAGGAGGAGAAATGGAGAGATGCCGATTGCTACGTGGGGAGCAATGAAGGCATGCATGAGGAAGCGTTTTGTACCTTCTTACTACTATAGGGAGATGCACCAAAAACTTCAACGACTCACTCAAGGGTCTAAATCAGTTGAAGACTATCATAAGGAGATGGAAGTAGCTATGATCCGAGCCAACATCTAGGAAGATTCGGAGGCTACAATGGATAGATTTTTTAGTGGGCTCAATAGGGAAATAGCCAATGTTGTGGAGCTACAACACTATCTAGAGATTGAGGACATGGTGAACATGGCCATGAAGGTGGAGAGACAGCTAAAGGCTAGGCTGGCAGCGAGGAGTGGATCAAATTCTAGCTATGCATGGAACTCTAGATGGCCTAAAAGGGATGATCAACCTAAGGATAAGGGAGTGGACTTCAAGGAAGCACCAAAGAAACCAATCGGGGGATCTGAAATGAAAGGTACCTCCAACACCCAAGCTACCTCTAGTAAGCATTTTTCTATGAAATGTTTTAAATACTTCGAAACTGGTCATATTGCATCTCAATGTCCTAATAAAAAGATTATGATTATGAGAGACAATGGAGTGATTGATTCCGAGGATAGCAGTAGTGAATCTGAATTTGTTTTTGAAAATAACTTTGATGATGATGATTGCTTTGAGAGGGCTGTTACAGGGGAAGCACTGGTAGTCAGGAGAGTATTGAGTACTAGGGCTGCAGATGAGATTGTAGATCAAAGAGAAAATCTTTTTCATTCAAGGTGTTTAGTGGGAGGAAAAGTGTGCAATTTGATCATTGATGGGGGAAGTTGTACCAACGCAGCTAGTACCACCATGGTAGAGAAATTGGGGCTGGCTTGCATGAGACATCCAGAACCTTATAAGCTACAATGGTTTAATGATAGTGCGGATGTGAAGGTAACTAAACAAGTATTGGTGACTTTTTCAATTGGTAGATATGAGGATGATGTGTTTGTGTGATGTGGTGCCCATGGAGGCTGGTCATATACTCCTTAGGAGGCCTTGGCAGTTTGATAGGAAGGTGTATCACATGATGGTTATACCAATAGATACTCCTTCAAATTTATGGGTAGAAATTTCATTCTTATACCTCTATCACCTCGTGAACTATACTTGGACCAGTCAAAGATAAGTAAAGGCGAGGGGGATTCAGCAATGAACATAACAAAATTAAAGAAGTAAAAGAGGCCAAAAAGAAAATTGAAAGTGGCCCAAATGTGAGTGATTGCATTGAAAAGAAAGAAAGAAAAGTGAACTTGTATGCGAGGGGAAAAGACATGAGAAGAGCAATTGGGGAGAAGAGAGCACTAGCCATAGTAAGGTATAGAGAGTGTTTAGTTTCTGACACTAACCCTCTTGATTCTTTGCCTAGCGTGTTTTCATCTCTTTTGCAGGATTATGCGGATGTCTTTTCTGAGGAGATGCCCCCGGGATTGCCACCCTTGAGAGGCATAGAGCACCAGATAGACTTCGATCCTGGAGCTCAGATACCTAATCGCCCAGCTTACCGGAGTAATCCTGAGGAAACAAAGGAGCTTCAGAAGCAAGTGGATGAGCTACTGGAGAAAGGGTATGTGAGAGAAAGCTTGAGTCCTTGTGTCGTACCTGTGTTGTTGGTGCCAAAGAAGGATGGAACGTGAAGGATGTGTGTGGATTGTCGAGCTGTGAATAAAATCACTGTAAAGTATCGCCATCCTATCCCTAGGCTAGATGATATGCTTGATGAACTGCATGGTGCATGTATTTTTACAAAAATTGATTTGAAAAGTGGATATCACCAAATTAGAATGAAACCAGTGGATGAATGGAAAACTGCTTTCAAAACTAAGTATGGGTTGTATGAGTGGTTAGTTATGCCATTTGGTTTAACAAATGCACCCAACACTTTTATGAGATTGATGAATCATGTCTTGCGTGGATTTCTTGGCAAGTTTGTGGTTGTTTACTTTGATGACATCTTGGTATATAGCACTAATTTGGACATGCATGTCATGCATGTGAGGTGTGTCTTAGATGTACTTAGACAGGAAAAACTGTATGCAAACCTTAAGAAGTGTACTTTTTGCATTGATCGATTAGTATTTTTGGGGTTTATAATCAGTTCTTAGGGAGTTGAGGTTGATAGTGAAAAGGTGAAGGCTATCCAGGATTGGCCAACTCCTAAGAGTGTGAGTGAGGTGAGGAGTTTTCATGGACTTGCTAGTTTCTATAGGAGGTTTGTGAAGGACTTTTCTACTATTGCTACTCCTTTAACTGAGGCAATTAAGAAAGAAAAAGGGTTTACTTGGGGTCGGGAACAAGAACATGCATTTACATTGTTGAAAAAAAAATTATGTTCTGCTCCTTTTCTATGTCTACCTGATTTTGAGAAAGCTTTTGAGGTTGAATGTGATGCTTCTGGGATTGGTATAGGTGCTGTGCTTTTGCAGGAGAACAGACCAGTTGCATATTTTAGTGAGAAGCTTAGTGGTGCACAACTCAATTATCCCACGTATGACAATGAGTTGTATGCAGTTGTGAGAGCATTGGAAGTGTGGCAACATTATCTCCAACCTAGAGAGTTTGTCATTAGGACCGATCACGAGTCTTTAAAGCACTTGAAGGGACAGGGCAAGATGAGCAAGCGACATGCCACCTGGGTGGAGTTTCTAGAAACCTTTCCCTATGTACTGCAATACAAGCAAGGCAAGGAGAACGTGGTAGCAGATGCTTTATCTAGGAGGTATTCTTTGATTACTACTCTACATTCTAAATTATTAGGATTTGAGCAGCTTAAGGAATTATATGTTTCTGATGACGATTTTGCTACTGTATATTCTGCTTGTGAACATACTGCATTCCAGAAATTCTATAAGCATAATGGCTATCTCTTTCGGGGTAATCAATTGTGTGTGCCTAACTGTTCTATGCGTACTATATTTGTGCTTGAGGCTCATAGTGGAGGATTGATGGGACATTTTGGGGTTGTTAAGACTTTGGATATTTTGCAAGAACATTTTTTTTTAGCCCGGTATGCGTAAGGATGTGGAACGTGTGTGTGCAAAGTGTATTGCATGTAGGCAGGCAAAATCCACTGTTAAACCTCATGGTTTGTATACCCCTTTTGACATGCAATCCGAGGAAGGAAAGATGGAGATGATGGAATTTTCGGTTTGAACATACAAAGACTCAACTTTCGAACAAACAAACAATTCTTTTACACACAAGATAATTAAATTCCTATGACACCTCTTAAAAACTTGTTCTAAGCAATCCCGATAATAAGAATTTAACCAAGTAAGAAGAACACTTACACGCCACAATCGGAAATCTCAATTGATAAGTGAAAGTGTAGTTCTTGGAGTAACAAGAGTAAGAGGAATCAATCCTCTCAAAGTGGTGGCGGCAGCCCCTCTCAAATGACACTCAAAATTTGACCTAATTGCCTCAAAGAAGGCTACTTATAGCTAGGGTAAGATATGAAATGGTTGGGCTTAATGATACGTGTAAGCCCAACATAAAACAAGACATAAAACAAATCCAACAAGATTGGCAGCCCAAGTTTTAGAAACATAACTTCCTCTTGGACTTGAGCCCATTACATAGCCTTCAAGTAGTAAAATCATCCGACCTAAATATTTTAGACAAATGGACCAAGTTGGGCTGCGACCCAACTAATTCTCCTCCAACAGGTTTGGATAACTCTATCATCTTCAAATGTTGGTCCACATAGGCAAATAAGGCCTCTTGAAGCGCCTTAGCCCTAACTCTGGTCATTGGCCCAACCGGTATGATTAGCTCTTTATTGGACAAGTCCAAGCCATCATAGTAATCCGTAGTCTTGCTCGCATCAGTCCCTCCCTCCTCACGAAGATTCATCCTCGAATCTGGATCCATATCAAAAAGAGAAAGGTCAGCAACATTAAAGGTCGCGGGAACACCATATTCACCTGGCAGATCAAGCTTGTAGGCATTGTTATTGATTCTTTCTATCACGTGAAATGGACCATCTCCTCTAGGAGCTAATTTGGACTGTCGCTGGACAGGAAACCGTTCCTTCCTTAGGTGTACCCAAACCCAATCACCGGGTTCAAAAGTCACCAATTTTCGTCCTTTATTGGCTTGTTTGGTATAGACCTTATTCTTCTACTCAATATGCTGTCTTGCCTTCTCGTGTAGGGTCCGTACCAGTTTAGCTTTGCTCTTACCATCAGTACTAGACAACTCATGCAAAGGTAAAAGGCACCAAATCCAAAAACAGCTTAAATGGTTAAAAGCCCATATACAAGTTCAAATGGTGAATAACCCGTGGTTGAGTGCACACTCCGGTTATATGCAAACTCAATAAATGGTAAACTTTCACTCCAAGTTTTAAGATTTTTACTAACAACAAAGACGTAGTAAGGTACCTAAGGTCCCTATTGACAACCTCGGTTTGACCAGTCGATCTGCAGGGTGACATGTAGTAGAATAAAGCAGTTTGGTACCTAATTTGCCCCACAACACACGCCAAAAATGACTTAGAAATTTAGCATCTCTATCAGAAACTATAGACCTGGGAAGGCCATGCAATCTAACAACATCTTTGAAAAATAAATCAGCCACTTGCACAAAGATCATCAGTCTTATGGCATGCAATGAAATGCGCCATCTTACTAAACCTATCAACAACAACGAAGATGCTATCGTATCCCTTTTTTGGTCTTAGGCAAACCCAAAACAAAGTCCATAGAGATATCAGTCCATGGTTCAGCGAGTGCAGGGTAAAGGGTATACAAACCATGAGGTTTAACAGTGGATTTTGCCTGCCTACATCCAATACACTTTGCACACACACGTTCCACATCCTTACGCATACCGGGCTAAAAAAAATGTTCTTGCAAAATATCTAAAGTCTTAGCAACCCCAAAATGTCCCATCAATCCTCCACTATGAGCCTCAAGCACAAATAAAATACGCATAGAACAGTTAGGCACACACAATTGATTACCCCGAAAGAGATAGCCATCATGCTTATAGAATTTCGGAATGCGATATGTTCACAAACAGAATATACAGAGAGCAAAATCGTCATCGAAAACATATAATTCCTTAAAGTCGCTCAAATCCTAATAATTTAGAATGTAGAGTAGTAATCAAAGAATACCTCCTAGATAAAGCATCCGCTACCACGTTCTCCTTGCCTTGCTTGTATTGCAAAGTACATAGGGAAAGGTTTCTAGAAACTCCACCCGGGTGGCATGTCGCTTGCTCAGCCTTGCCCTCGTCCCCTTCAAGTGCTTTAAAGACTCGTGATCGGTCCTAATGACAAACTCTCTAGGTTGGAGATAATGTTGCCACACTTCCAATGCTCTCACAACTGCATACAACTCATTGTCATACGTGGGAAAATTGAGTTGTGCACCACTAAGCTTCTCACTAAAATATGCAACTGGTCTGTTCTCCTGCAAAAACACAGCACTATACCAATCCCAGAAGCATCGCATTCAACCTCAAAAGCTTTCTCAAAATCAGGTAGACATAGAATAGGAGCAGAACATAATTTTTGTTTCAACAATGTAAATGCATGTTCTTGTTCCCGACCCCAAGTAAACCCTTTTTCTTTCTTAATTACCTCAGTTAAAGGAGTAGCAATAGTAGAAAAGTCCTTCACAAACCTCCTATAGAAACTAGCAAGTCCATGAAAACTCCTCACCTCACTCACACTCTTAGGAGTTGGCCAATCCTGGATAGCCTTCACCTTTTCACTATCAACCTCAACTCCCTGAGAACTGATTATAAACCCCAAAAATACTAATCGATCAATGCAAAAAGTACACTTCTTAAGGTTTGCATACAGTTTTTCCTGTCTAAGTACATCTAAGACACACCTCACATGCATGACATGCATGTCCAAATTAGTGCTATATACTAAGATGTCATCAAAGTAAACAACCACAAACTTGCCAAGAAATCCACGCAAGACATGATTCATCAATCTCATAAAAGTGCTGGGTGCATTTGTTAAACCAAATGGCATAACTAACCACTCATACAACCCAAACTTAGTTTTGAAAGCAGTTTTCCATTCATCCCCTGGTTTCATTCTAATTTGGTGATATCCACTTTTCAAATCAATTTTTGTAAAAATACATGCACCATGCAGTTCATCAAGCATATCATCTAGCCTAGGGATAGGATGGCGATACTTTACAATGATTTTATTCACGGCTCGACAATCCACACACATCCTCCACGTTCCATCCTTCTTTGGCACCACAGCTCTGATACCAAATGACATGCAATCCGAGGAAGGAAAGATGGAGACGATGGAATTTTCGGTTTGAACAAACAAAGACTCAACTTTCGAACAAACAAACAATTCTTTTACACACAAGATAATTAAATTCCTACGACACCTCTTAGAAACTTGTTCTAAGCAATCCCGATAATAAGAATTTAACCAAGTAAGAAGAACACTTACACGCCACAATCGGAAATCTCAATTGATAAGTGAAAGTGTAGTTCTTGGAGTAACAAGAGTAAGAGGAATCAATCCTCTCAAAGTTGTGGCGGCAGCCCCTCTCAAATGACACTCAAAATCTGACCTAATTGCCTCAAAGAAGGCTACTTATAGCTAGGGTAAGATATGAAAGGGTTGGGCTTAATGATACATGTAAGCCCAACATAAAACAAGACATAAAACAAATCCAACAAGATTGGCAGCCCAAGTTTTAGAAACATAACTTCCTCTTGGACTTGAGCCCATTACATAGCTTTCAAGTAGTAAAATCATCCGACCTAAATATTTTAGACAAATGGACCAAGTTGGGCTGCGACCCAACTAATTCTCCTCCAACAGGTTTGGATAACTCTATCATCTTCAAATGTTGGTCCACATAGGCAAATAAGGCCTCTTGAAGCGCCTTAGCCCTAGCTCTGGTCATTGGCCCAACCGGTATGATTAGCTCTTTATTGGACACGTCCAAGCCATCATAGTAATCCATAGTCTTGCTCGCATCACCTTTACCAATACCTGCTGAACCATGGACTGATATCTCTATGGACTTTGTTTTGGGTTTGCCTAAGACCAAAAAGGGATACGATAGCATCTTCATTGTTGTTGATAGGTTTAGTAAGATGGCGCATTTCATTGCATGCCATAAGACTGATGATGCTATACAAGTGGCTGATTTATTTTTCAAAGATGTTGTTAGATTGCATGGCCTTCCTAGGTCTATTGTTTCTGATAGAGATGCTAAATTTCTAAGTCATTTTTGGCGTGTGTTGTGGGGCAAATTGGGTACCAAACTGCTTTATTCTACTACATGTCACCCACAGACTGACGGTCAAACCGAGGTTGTCAATAGGACCTTAGGTACCTTACTACGTGCTGTTGTTGGTAAGAATCTTAAAACTTGGAGTGAAAGTTTACTATTTATTGAGTTTGCATATAACCGCAGTGTGCACTCAACCACAGGTTATTCACCATTTGAACTTGTATATGGCTTTAACCCTTTAACTGTTTTGGATTTGGTGCCTTTACCTTTGCATGAGTTGTCTAGTACAGATGGTAAGAGCAAAACTGAACTGGTACGGACCCTACACGAGAAGGCAAGACAGCATATTGAGCAGAAAAATAAGGTCTATGCCAAATAAGCCAATAAAGGACGAAAATTGGTGACTTTTGAACCCGGTGATTGGGTTTGGGTACACCTAAGGAAGGAATGGTTTCCTGTCCAGCGAAAGTCCAAATTAGCTCCTAGAGGAGATGGTCCATTTCACGTGATAGAAAGAATCAATAACAATGCCTACAAGCTTGATCTGCTGGGTGAGTATGGTGTTTCCGCGACCTTTAATGTTGCTGACCTTTCTCTTTTTGATATGGATCCAGATTCGAGGACGAATCTTCGTGAGGAGGGAGGGACTGATGCGAGCAAGACTACGGATTACTATGATGGCTTGGACGTGTCCAATAAAGAGCTAATCATACCGGTTTTGCCAATGACCAGAGCTAGGGCTAAGGCACTTCAAGAGGCCTTATTTGCCTATGTGGACCAACATTTGAAGAGGATAGAGTTATCCAAACCTGTTGGAGGAGAATTAGTTGGGCCGTAGCCCAATTTGGTCCATTTGTCTAAAATATTTAGGTCGGATGATTTTACTACTTGAAGGCTATGTAATGGGCTCAAGTCCAAGAAGAAGTTATGTTTCTAAAACTTGGGCTGCCAATCTTGTTGGATTTGTTTTATGTCTTGTTTTATATTGGGCTTACATGTATCATTAAGCCCAACCCTTTCATATCTTACCCTAGCTATAAGTAGCCTTCTTTGAGGCAATTAGGTCAGATTTTCGAGTGTCATTTGAGAGGGGCTGCCGCCACCACTTTGAGAGGATTGATTCCTTTTACTATTGTTACTCCAAGAACTACACTTTCACTTATCAATTGAGATTTCTGATTGTGGCGTGTAAGTGTTCTTCTTACTTGGTTAAATTCTTATTATCGCGATTGCTTAGAACAAGTTTCTAAGAGGTGTCGTAGGAATTTAATTATCTTGTGTGTAAAAGAATTGTTTGTTTGTTCGAAAGTTGAGTCTTTGTTTGTTCAAGCCGAAAATTCCATCGTCTCCATCTTTCCTTCCTCGGATTGCATGTCACCTTCTAGTATGAAAAATGGTCTTGGCTACATTCATGAAAACAATGTTCCAAAGTATAAAACTTTGTTAGCTAAAGCCACTTCTATTTCAATGCCTCATATATGTTGCACGCATTGTGGTAGACATGGACACAAAGTTTCAAAATTTTATGTGAAAGAAAAATAAAAAATGGAGTTAAAAACTATTTGGACAGTTAAGGGAATCATCACTAATCCCCTCGGACCCAAGAAAATATGAGTACCAAAAGTCACTTTCTCAAATTTGGTGTAGGTTCGTTTTGCTCCAAGATCAAGCACCACTAAGTGATTTCTTAACAGTGGCTGCTCAAGACACATGACGGGAAATGCCTCACTTGTTAGTGATAAGAAGAAGGGAAGAATATTTGGAATTCGTAATATTGGTAAAGGTTCTTTCCCTCTCATTAAGCAAGTACTACTCATTGATGGTTTGAAGTAAAATCTACTTAGTATTAGCCAATTATGTGATAATGGTTGTAAAGTTGAACTTATATGTGACACTTGTACTATCCTTGTGTAAGTAGAAAAACTATTTTTGTTGCAAATAGAGTTGGAAATGTACATGTATTGTATCTTGATGAACTTATTGCAAATGATATTAAATGTCTTGTCGTTCATGATAATGATGGATATCTATGGTATAGGAGATTAGGTCATGTGAGCATGGATTTGTTGACAAACTTTCCACACAAGAATTGGTTAGAGGACAACCTAAAATTCATTTTGATAAAACTCGCCTTTGTGATGCTTGTCAATTTGGAAAACAATCAAAATCATATTTTAAACCAAAGAAAATGGTTTCTACATCAAAACCTCTTGAACTTGTTCATATGGACTTGTTTGGACCAATGAGGGCCACTAGTCTTGGTGGTAAGTGGTATGCATATGTGATTGTTGATGATTTTTCAAGATTTACATGGGTGATCTTTCTAGCTCAAAGGGATGAAGTTTTTCATTAATTTATAAAACTTTTCAAGAAGGTCCAAATCTCCCTTGAGTTCAAATTGATCTCCATTAGAAGTCATAATGGAAGAGAATTTTGCAATCAAGACTTTGCAAAATTTTGTGATGAATATGGAATTACTCATAATTTTTCAGTTGCCAAAACACCCCAACAAAATGGTGTTGTTGAAAGAAAAAATTGAACATTACAAGAGATGGCTAGATCAATGCTTTGGGAAAACTCTTCGCCAAAATATTTTTGGGCTGAAGCTGTAAATATTGCTTGCTATGTAATGAATAGAGTTCTTTTAAGACATTTTCTACGAAAAACACCTTTTGAACTTCTATTTGATAAAACTTCTTCAATTGTTTATTTTAAGGTATTTAGTTGTAAGTGCTTTATCTTAAATACTCATGACAACTTTGAAAAATTTGATAGAAAATCGGATGAAGGTATATTTCTTGGTTATTCATCAAATAAAAAGGCTTATAGAGTTTATAATAAAAGAACATTATGTGTTGAGGAAACCATTCATGTGACCTTTGATGAATCTAACGTTTATCTTGAAAGAAGAAATGAAGATGATGTAGGTACCTCAATGATTGATAATCAAACTCGTCATCAAGCACCAACTTTGCCAAAGAAGAAGAAATAATAGAGCAAGAACAAGATGGCCAACCTAGTAGTGACCAAGAACTTCCAAAAGATTTAAGATATGCAAGATGCCACCCTAAGGAGATAATGAAGAGATAATGAGTCTTAGAAACTTATGTTAAGTATAAAAGAAGAGATAATGAAAATTCTATGTCCTTAGGTCATTCAAACTTCTCTTCACAAAAAGTTTTCTTTTCAAAAATTCATTTGGTTAACTGTATTCAAGTTAACTTTTGTTGTAAAGGTTTTCATGTTAGAAATGATTTTCTAAACTAAAATTGTTCTTTAAGCTAAAATGTTTTTTAAAAACTCAAAATTTAGTTTCAAACTAAAATACCCAATTCACAAAATCCTGATGCAAGTCTGAATGATAGTGACTAGTAACTGTGCATGTTAGCACAACTTTTCAGTAAGACAGATTTGTCTTTCCAAGACTTGCACTCATTTGGTTAAGATGTGTTTTAAACTAATTTTTGAAACAAAAGGAAATTTTAACCATTTCATGAAAAATCATTTTATCCAAAGCCAAACAAGTTACATCTATCTAAGCCTTATAAAAAGATGATTTATTAAAAAGAAAATCTAAATTTTCTAAAGAACCTTGACCAATTAAACATCTTGGTATTGCAATTGATTTATATCAAAAGTGAAAGACCTAAGAGGGAAGTGAATTAGGTCTTTAGCTAATTTTTAAATTTTTTTTCCTTTTTGAAAACTTTGTTTAACTCAAATTTCAAATATTTGTGAGACCTTGAAAAGTAAATGTTGAAAGGTAGATAGCACTTTAAAGACAACAAGAAATGCTAACAACTTATCAATGGAAATTAAGTGAGACGAATAAATAAGCAACCAAAGCAAGAAGCACAAATAACACAACCACTTTATAGTTGTTCAATCTCTTCAAGATTTACATTCGCTACCTTGAGTCCACACTCAAGATTTTAACCAACTCCACTATAATATCAATTCACTCAAATACACATGAGGTTCACCCAACAAGGGTTTTACACGACCACCATTTTTCCAATTCAAGAATCAAGGTTCACCCTATCCAGTTTTATATCTCCAAGACAACCTTGAATAAACAAATAGTTGAGAGAATAAAGAAACATATTACCAACAACCTGGTGGATAATGACAAATGCTAGCACCACTGCACTTTTTTTGTCTTTTCAATCTTGAATGGTTAAATGTAACACAAGATAAAAGACAACTTTTTGATGTTCTAAAGATATTGGAGTATAAAATATCTCCAAGTATTTTGATGTTCTAAAGATATTGGAGTATAAAAATTCTCAAGGTGTTCAAAAGTTATCAAAAATCTGAAGTTTATGTCGTTTATAAGGTTTGAAATTCAATTCTAATATTCAAATAATGGCTAGTAATAGTATAATTTGGTTGACCGAATTTGGACCTCTGCGTCCGAACCGGTGTCCAAAATTATTGTGTACTGGGCTACCAAGATAAATTCGATCACTTGAATTTGGACCTCTGCATTCGAATTGGTTGTCTGAATTTCTCTGAAAAATTCAGCAACTAAGACACAGTTTGGATAGTCGAAATGGAGTCTGAACTTTTTAAAATTTTGTCAAATCATTTGAAATTGATCCTCAACAAGTTTGAAAACATTTTGGGCTAAAAGATAGGTCAATTAAAAGCTTTTGAACCTTAAGCTATTATTAAACACTTGGTAATTCAAGAAATATTAAGATCTTTTAAAGCTCGTTTATAAGGTTTGAAAGAGTTTTATGCTACCACATGTATTGCTTAGATTCCAAATGCCAAAAGTGTAGAGTTTACAAGGAATACCTACTAAGTGAAAGAAAACCTACACAAAAGTGTCTTTAAGGCTTTCAACTTCTTGGACATATTTTACATTCTTCAATCACTTGAACACATTTGAGTTGTCCTTAGTACTGTAGCTTCAAGGTGTTGAGACCACTTAGCTTCTTTAACAAAATATTCTATCACATAATTTCTATACAAGTTAGACATCATCAATGTTTGTCATTAATCAAAACTACATGATTTACCATTAGGGTTAACAAAAAGGCAAAATCAGATTTTCTTGGATTCCTAGTTGACCAGTTCAATATCCTTTTAGATTATCTCTCTCATATCCATAGGTGTATATGTAACCCTTGGAAGCCAACTTTTTTGTGTTAGCACTTCATTTGCTCAAATGTGCTGAATGATAGGGAAAGAGAGTTAGATAGAAAAATATGACAGGAACTTTCATGTAAACTCAAAGTATGTTCATATGTCTCTTGTATCTTGTTATCATCCTTCCACATTGTGTTATGATGGTAGGAGCCATATCAATGTTGCAGAATTAAAGTTGGGATACTTCAATTTCAGTTAGTAGATCTAAAGCAAAGTCTACGGTGAATTGTTTAGTTATCTATTTGGGTGAATATAGTTGGGTTTTACAATGTCTTGTTTTGGGTGTAAACATTTAGTTGTAAAATGGGTCTTTGATCTCTCCTCTATTAAAGAGGTTGGGTTTACTAGAATACTCATAGAATCCTTGAGCAGGTGGATATAGACATGTTGCAAAACCATTAAAAAATCTTAGTGTTCTTTACTTTATTTCATTTACTTTACATTTAGTTCTATTTTGTTTATGAAAACATATAGTTGGACTCCAACAAATCTGATTAAGCGAGTATCTAAGTTTAAGCATCTTCAACCAATTAATTGTTTGAATCCAGCTTGATAACTTTGAAAGACCTAAGAGTGGGGGCGAATTAGATCTTTGACTAATTTTTTAAAACTATTTCCTTTTAAAATTTTAGCTAGAGCAGATTATGAATGCTTGTTTTAATAAGAGAATAGTTAAATCAATAACAAAGCAATAAGCAATCTATGATCAATGAACACAAGTAATTTATAGTGGTTCGATCTCTTCAAGATCTACGTCCACTACCTTAAGTCTACACTCAAGGATTTCAATCAATCTATACTATATGCTCAAGTTCAACAATTACATAAAAGGCTCACCACATAATAGTTTTACACTTACAACCTCTTTTGCAATTTTACAAACAAGGTTCACCCTACCAAATGATTTTATATCTACAAACAACCTTGAATCAATGTCTCAAGGATCACCCTTATCTAAAGGATTTTATGTTTACAAGAAAATCTTGTAATGAACTAATAGAAAACACAATTAAATAGAGAATGGAGAATGAATAAGATGTTACCACTTTCTTGGTAGATAATTACACAATGTTGCACCTCTTCACTTTGATATCTTTGGAATCTTGAATGATCAATTGAAAGCACAAGACAAAAGAGAGCTTTGATGTTTGCTAAAGACTTTTGAATGTTAAGATTACTCAGACATTCAAAACTTACAAAAATTCTTGAGTTTATAGCTTTTATAGATTTCAAAAATCAGTTTCAACAGTTATAAAACGGCTAGTAACTGCTAGTTTCAGAGAAGTTCGGACATCTAAACTTTCTCCTATGCATCCGAACTTTCGTCCGAACTTTATTGTGCCAAGTTGTCTGAAAAAGTTCGAAAGTCCGAACTTTTCCTTATGCGTCCGAACATTCGTCTGAATTTCTCTGGAAAAATAGTAACCATGCTATCAAAGAAAGTTTGGACGTCCGAACTTTATCCCATGCATCCGAACTTGCGACGAATTTCTCTGGAAGCATAGTAACTATTTTTCAAAGTTTGGACGTCCAAACTTGCGTCCGTACTGATCAAACATTGTCAAATCATTAGAAAATCAACCTTAATAACATTGGAAACATTTTGTATAAATAGGTAAGTCATTTAAATATTTTCAAACGCAAAAGTTTACTCAAGATCATTTGAGGTTCAAAAACATATTTGTTATTCAAAAGTTCATTAAAAGCTATTTAAGATTCAAAACAAGTGTTTGTTGCTCTCTTATGCATTCAATAGATTCCAAGACACACAAGTGTAGGGTTTATAAAAGAATATACTTATTACGCATATGTAACCCACACTTCAAGTCTTCAATGCCTTTAATCATCTTTGAACAAAATTCTTCAATCTTCAATCACTTTGACTCATTAAAGTTGTTCTTGTTGGCTTTAAGGAAACAAGACTTCATACTTCTTTAATCCAACAATTCTATCACACAATTGACATAAAGATTAGTCCACATCAATGCTTGTCATTATTCAAAACTTAATTAAAACTTCATGATTTGCTCTTAGGGCTAACAATCTCTCCCTTTTTGACCATGACAAACTTTGATGCAAAATGTGATGGATTTAAACAATGTAGTACAAAGAAGTATTGATGTCAATGATAGATAATAACCAATTTAGCATATTGACATTCAAAAGGCTCAATATGAGCCTATGACCCAACCAACCTCCATATACCTCCTTCCTTCCAACAACTAAGATAGAAGATATAGCATTTAAGCATTAAAAAAAACCTTCTAAGAGAGGTATTAAAGGTCATAAAAGATTAACAATGCTTCCCCTTAGATTGTGCTCATTTTTCAACAAGTTTGGACTTAAGATGTTGTGAATCCGAATTTTGACACATCAAGTCCGAACTATAAAATAAGTGAAATGAAAGCTGAAAATTTTATAAATAAGCTTTCCTAAGGTTGTTCAAACATATTAGAAGAGATTAAAACATATTTGAATCAATTTGAACAACAAAGAGCACTTTTTGGCAACAAAACATGGATGCATCCGAATTTTTGACTCATGCATCCGAATTTTGAAATTTCGAGTCCAAACTTTAAAATATGTGAGATGAATACTGTAATATTTGAAAATAATCCTTCCTATGGTTGTTCAAACATGATAAGAAGAATTAAAACAGTTTTTAAGCAATTTGAACAACAGAAAAATAATTTTTGGCAAGAAAGTTTGGATGCGTCCGAACTTTGGTTACTTTGGTTTGCATCCAAATTTCAAGTCCAAACTTATGAACTTTAACCTCACATATTATAACCTTTTTAGTTTAAATTCCAAATGTAGAAATACAGCCAAATTTTCACATTACTTATTATTGCACATCAGTACATACATATCACATACATCAGCACATACATATACATATATAGCACACATAACACATATTGCAGCACATTCTTTCTTTTCCTTTTGTCATCACTCAAAGATGGGGTAATGAAAATGAGACTGATAAGTTAGCATATGCAACTATAACAGAAATAGGATCAATTTAGCATAATTCTGTAAAATCAACTTCTTCTCCCCTTTTATAGCAGCAATTAAGCTTGGGGTGATCAAAGTATCATTAAAAGAAACTCTCAACACTGAGGTTTCATCATTGAGCTTCACACAAGTATTACAGTAATAAAGTTCAGAGATTTAAAGAGAAAAAAAAAGAGAAATTGCATAAACCAAGCTAGTAATTGTTCATAAGTCATACTAAACTTATCACAAATAAATGAAAGCAGTAAATAGAGATAAGAGTAAAGATATGCTCAGTCTTTTGATGTTGATGGAGAGTCCTTTCTTGATTTCTTCTTGACTGCAACATGCTTAACTCTTCCTTGGCTGAATGTTGGATTAGATGGTGTTGTCATTTCAGCTCTTGCAATTTGACCTCTTTCTAGGCTAATTCCAGCTTCCTGCATTCCTTGATCTCCTCTTTGTGACTCCATAGCTTGCTCTCTGCCATCCCCTTGGTCACCAGCATTTTATCATCTCTATTTTTTTCATTTTTCTTGTCTTCTTCATCATTCTTGAAAGACCTAAGAGGGGAGGGGGGTGAATTAGGTCTTTGGCTAATTTTCGCAAATAAATTCCTTTTACAATTCTCAACAATACCAGATTGTATGTGCTTTGTTAAATGAGATAATAAGTCAATTAATAGCAAAACAATAAAACAATGTCAGATCAATGAATACAAGTAATTTAGAGTGGTTCGATCTATTCAAGATCTACATCCACTACCTTAAGCCTACACTTAAGGATTTCAAACAATCTACTATATGCTCAAGTTTATAAATTACATAAGATGCTCACCACACAATGGTTTTACACTCACAACCTCTTTAGTAATTCTATAAACAAGGTTCACCCTAGCAAAGGATTTTATATCTGTAAACAACCTTGAATCAATATCTCAAGGATCACCCTTATCCAAAGGGTTTTATGTTCTCAAGATAACCTTGCAATGAGCTAGTAGAAAATACAATTGAAAGAGGAGAGGAGAATGTGTAAGATGTTACCACTTTGTTGGTAGATGATTACACAATGTTGTCCCTTCACACTTTGTTGTCTTTGGAATCTTGAATGATCAATTGAAAGCACTTAAGGATTTCAAACAATCTACTATATGCTCAAGTTTACAAATTACATAAGATGCTCACCACACAATGGTTTTACACTCACAACCTCTTTAGTAATTCTATAAACAAGGTTCACCCTAGCAAAGGATTTTATATCTGTAAACAACCTTGAATCAATATCTCAAGGATCACCCTTATCCAAAGGGTTTTATGTTCTCAAGATAACCTTGCAATGAGCTAGTAGAAAATACAATTGAAAGAGGAGAGGAGAATGTGTAAGATGTTACCACTTTGTTGGTAGATGATTACACAATGTTGTCCCTTCACACTTTGTTGTCTTTGGAATCTTGAATGATCAATTGAAAGCACAAGACAAAAGAGAGCTTAAAATGTTCGCTAAAGGTTTTGGAATGTTTAGAGTTCTCAAGAATTCAAAACTTACAAAAAATCTGAAGTTTATAGCTTTTATAGATTTGAAAAATCAAATGCAACAGCTATAAAACGGCAAGTTTCAGAGAAGTTCGGGCGTCCGAACTTTCTGCCATGCTCCGAACTTGCGTTCGAACTTCACTGTGTCAAACTGTCTGGAAAAGTTTGGACGTCCAAACTTTTCCTTAAGCGTCCGAACATTCGTCCGAAATTCTCTGGAAAAACAGTGACCATGCTATCAGAGAAAGTTTGGACGTCCAAACTTACGTCCGAATTTCTCTGGAAGCACAGTGATCATTTTCAAAGTTTGGACGTCCAAACTTACATCCAAACTTATCATATTTTGTCAAATCATTTAAAAATCATCCTTAATAACATTGAAATCATTTTGTATAAATAGATAAGTCATTTAAGCACTTTTAAATACAAAACCGTTACCAAAACATTTTAATCATCCAAAGTTTACTTAAGATCATTTGAGACTTCAAAAACATACTTGTTGTCAAGAAGTTCATTTAAAATCATTTCAAAAACAAGTTTTGCGCTCTCTTATGCATTCAACTAATTCCACGACATACAACTGTAGAGTTTACAGAAAAATATACCTATTTAGCATATGAACTCTACACTCTAAGTCTTCAATGCCTTCAATTATCTTGAACATACTCTTCAATCATAGTTGAGTTGTTCTTGCATTGTGACTCCAAGGTAATAAGACTTTATGCTTCTCAATCCATCAATCCTATCACTCAACATACAACCACATTAGTCCTCATCAATATTTGCCATTATTCAAAACTAATCATAACTACATGATTTGCCCTTAGGGCTAACAATCTCCCCCTTTTTGATGATGACAAACTTTAATGCAAAATGTAATGGATTTAAGCAATATAAAATAAAGAAGCATTGATGTCAATGATTGATAATAACCAATTTAGTATATTGACATACAAAAGGCTCAATATGAGCCTATGACCCAACCAACCTCCATTTACCTCCTTCCTTCCAACTAACAGCTATGATAGAAGATATATCATTTTAAGTATTTAGAAAACTTCTAAGTGAGGTATTAAAAGTCAGAAAAGATTAACAATGCTCCCCCTTAGATTGTGCTCATTTTTCAACAAATTTGGACTTGAGATGCTAAGCATTCGAATTTTGATATATCAAGTCCAAACAATAAAATAAGTGAAATGAAAGCTACAAATTTTGTAAATAAGCTTTCCTAAGGTTGTTCAAACATTTTAGAAGATATTAAAATAGATTTGAATCAATTTGAACAACAAAAGAGCACTTTTTGGCAACAAAATATGAATGCATCCGAATTTTAGAATATGCATCCGAAATTTGAAATTTTAAGTCTAAACTTTAAAATATGTGAGATAAAGGCTGTAATATTTGAAAATAAGCCTTCCTAAGATTGTTCAAATATGATGGGAAGGATTAAAACAGTTTTCAAACAATTTGAATAGCAAAAAATTCAGTTTTGGCAAGACAATTTGGATGCGTCCGAACTTTTTGGTTTGCATCCAAACTTCAAGTCCAAACTTATGAACTCTATTCTCACATATTATGATTCTTTTCAGTTTAAGTTTCAAATGCAGAAATCAAATATGCCACAATATGCCAATGTTTCACATTATCAGCACACAATGCCACTATGCCACACATTCTTGCACACATCAATGCCACACACATTTTAGCACATCAATGCAACACACATTTTATCACACATTCTTCTCCCCCTTTTGGCATCACTCAAAGATGGGAACTTGAAAATGAGACTGATTACTTTTTCTCTCCTTCCTATGACAGCAATTAAGCATGTGGGGGAAAATTATCATAATAAGAAGCTCTCAACACTGAGGTTTCATCATTGAGCTTCATGAAAAGCTATTACATAAGCTACAAGAGAATAGTAATAAAATGCAGAAATTCAAAGAAGTAAACAGACACATTGCATAAACCAGTAAGTGTTCATAAGTCATATTAAGCCAAAAAAAATTTAGAGATGAGAGTGAAGATGTGCTCAGTCTTTGGATGTTGATGGAGAGTCCTTTCTTGGTTTCTTTTTGACAGGCAACATGTTTGACTCTTCCATGGCCAAATTTGAATTTGAACTATCCAACTTTCAGTTCTTGCAATTTGACCTCCTTCTTGGATGATTCCAACTTGCAGCAACCCTTGATCTCCTTTTTGTGATTCAATGACCCGCTCATTACCATCCCCTTGATCACCATCATTATCATCATCTTCATCATTATCACTATCACTGCCTTCTTCATTTTTCTTGTTATCTTCATCATTCTCGTCATCCTTTTCCTCTTGAGTTCTAGAAGGCCCTTCACCACTTTGAGGATTTTTCATCATCATTTCCTCAATGTGCTTGACCCTATTCTCTAAACTGCCCAACTTTCCAAGCACCATGGGAGCAAATGTTTCAAAGAATTTGTACATTTTCTCTATCTTCTTCATGTGATTGTTTAGTGCTTCTTGAATTTTATCTCCTCTTGAGGTTCCTTCAGCACTAGGCCCTTCTCCAACTTTAGGATGTGATTGAGAAGTTTGCTCTTCTTCAAATAGTCTTCTTTTGGAGGGAGGTTGCTCCCCCTCACTTGTTGAATCATGCCTTCTCTTAGTTTTTATTTCTCTTGCCCATGCTTCTGCCTCTTCTTCTTCTTCTTCTTCTTCAGTTTCCTCAGTTTCAATTCTCCTTGGAGTGGTTTCTCTTCTATTTCTCCATACTCCCTCATCATCAAGAGTCAATTGCATTCTTTTGAGAGAGTCATTTGTATAAATCTGACCTCTTTTAAAAGTTTGTCCTCTAACAGGAAGTTTGACTCGAAAATATTTGAAAAATCTTGTCAAGAGTCTTCCATATGGTAAAGCCTTGTTATCAGTCTTTCTAGCCCCAAACATATGCTTCAATGCCATGTAGCCAAAATTCAATCTCTTATGCTCATGCAAAGCAAGCATAATCACCATATGAATGTTCCCCACAAATGTTTTGTGACCAAAGTTAGGAATAATCATAGTTGTTATCATATGATGCATAACTATTCCCCTTCCATCTAAAGCCTTGATCTCCCTTTCCCTAATGGTTCTAAACTCTTTACCATTTGTGAAGGCTTCTTCAAATCTTGCATTTGAGGAACCCTAATTCTCCTTGGTTCATTGAGAGTTCGTCCTCCTTCTTTGTTCTGCACTTTCTCTTTTCCTTTTTCAACATTTGCTCCTTTAGTTCTCACTATTTTGATTTTCTAACAGAAAAGCAGCGAGATTTGAGAGGTGTGTAGGGCTTGGAATTCAAAAATACAAGTGATGTGAAAATGGTGAAATTACAGAGAGATTTAAGTTTGGACGCGAATAGGTAGAGAGAAATTTTAAAAATGAGAGAGTTCGGATGAATAAAATGTGAGTAACGACTACTTTGGTTTCTTAAAAACCGCTGTAATCGCAAAGTTCAAAGGACCAAACTTTTTGGTTTGCGTCTGAACATGCGTCTGAACTTCTCTGTTTCTCCAGTTTTAGAAAGTTTTGACGTCCAAACTTTCTATCATGAGTCCGAACATGCTTTCGAACTTTTCTGACAAAGTTTGGACGAACCATTTTCACTCAATGCATCCAAATTTTTCCTGTTTTTTTCACACTCAAATAAACACATTAGTAATTGAATTTTGAGATTCCTAAGAGCCTTCTTAAACGAGTAAACCTTTCCTCAGCCAAAAGCTTTGTGAATATATCAGCAATTTGGTCATTTGTATTTATATATTCTAAACATATGTCTCTTTTAGTAACATGATCACGAATAAAATGATGTTTAATCTTTATATGCTTTGTTCTAGAATGTTGAATAAGATTTATGCTCAGATTGATAGCACTCGTATTGTCACAAAATATTGGCACATTATTGAATTTAAGACCATAATCATACCTTTATATGACTTCTCATCAACATTTTTACCTTTTTCATCTTTATCAAGTTTAGTTGATGAGCTCATTGGAGTACCTATCCCTTTTTCTTGATCCATTCCAAATTTTTTCAATAGCTTCTTGGTATACTTTGCTTGATTTGCTTAATTTGCAGCCCAAGAAAGAAATTTAGTTCTCCCATCATACTCATTTCAAATTCATTTTGCATTGATTTGGCAAAATCTTCGCAAAGGGATGTGTTAGTAGCACCAAAAATAATGTCATCAACATAAATTTGCACAAGTAAAATATCATTATTGCTAGAGGTTTTTATAAACAGTGTTGTGTCAACCTTTCCTTTTGCAAATCCTTTTGAAAGAAGAAAACTACTTAATCTTTTATACCAGGCTCTTGGAGCTTGTTTCAATCCATATAGAGCTTTGGTTAACTTAAAAACATGATTAGAAACTTTTCATAATCAAAATCAGGAGGTTCTACATAAACCTCTTCTTCAATAAAACCATTTAGAAAAGCATTTTTGACATCCATTTGAAATAGCTTAAATCCTTTAAAACAAGCAAAAGCCAAAAGTATTCTTATGGATTCCAATCTGGCTATTGGAGCAAAAGTCTCATCATAATTAATACCTTCTTCTTGGTTGAAGCCCTGAGCAACAAGTCTAGCCTTATTTCTAACAACTTCTCCTAATTCATTTAATTTGTTTCTAAAAACCCATTTTGTAACAATAATGGAATGATCATGAGGTCTTGGAACAAGAGTCCAAACCTTATTTCTTTCAAACTGATTTAACTCCTCTTCCATAGCAATAATCTAGAAATTATCACACAATACATCATTAATATTTTGGACATAAGTCATCAGTTGGAAATATGCATATGGTAATCATGTTAGCCTTGCATGAGCATAGGAGATTGAACTTTGGTTATATAGCCTTGAAACACATGATTACTGCCAGAAAAACAGTAACCAAGGCATTCCCATTTGGAAGGTTGTTGACAATAATCTTTAAGCATTTTAAGATTAAACTTCCAGGAAGAGGACAAGCTTTTAAGAGTGGGGAAATTTACACCAATGAAACTCTTAAGAGAATGCAATTAGTTCTTGACGAGGATAATGCATGGAGGACAAAAAGAGAAACCCCTCCAAAAAGAATAGGAAGAGAAGAAAAGATAGAAAGTGAAGAAGAGGAAGAAGAAGAGGATGAAGAAGAAACCCTTGCTAGAGAAATGAAGACAAAAAGGAAGCATGACACCTCAAGTGAGGGGAAGCAACCCCCAACAAAATGGAGATTGTTTGAAGAAGAAACTGGAATTGGTTCAAGTGGTGAAGGATTAACTAGAGGTGACACCATAATGGCCAAAGCATTTCAAGAAGCCTCCAATGGTTCTTGGAAAGTTAGATGGACTGGAGAGTAGGGTAAAGCACATTGAAGAAATCCTTATGAGAAATACTCAAAGTGGTGAAGGACCCTCTAAGCCTCAAGATGGAAATGAGGAAGAAGGAGATAGGGAAGAAAAGAAAGCAGATGATAATGACAGTAATGATGAAGATGCTGATCAAGGTGGAAATGAAGAGACTGTGGCAGAAGAAGAAGAGGAAGAACATGCTCATGAAGAGCCACCAATAGCAGACAGCCAAGTAGCTCAAGCTGAAATAGTCTCTCCATCAACAATCTCTTTCAGTCAAGGAAGACTGAAGCACTTGGCCATCAAGAAAGGAGTGAGCCGAGCCTTCCCATCAACATCAACTTCACAAGACTAAGCATTCTTTCCTTCTATTCTATTTACTGCTTTTAAGTTGCTTATCTATACTGATTTTTTTTATTATGTAATTCTGAACTTGTTAAGTATTTTGCTACATTTTATGTAATAGTGAAGCTCAATGATGAAATCTCAGTCATGAGAGCTTCTTTTATGTGCTAAATTGATAGTCTCATTTTCATTGATCCCTCTTTTATTTTTTTTTTGAGTGATGACAAAAGAGGGAGAAAAATGATGATATGATGATGCAATATGAGTCTTGAACTTTTGTAAAGCTAAACTGAGTTGCAAAAACTTTGGATTCAAAATTCGGATGCATCCATATTTGTGGCCAAAAAGTGATCTTTTGTTGATTCAAATTGATTCAATATGTTTTAATCTCTTCCATTATGTTTGAACAACCTTAGGAAAGCTTTATTTCACTTTAAACATTTATTATATTGAATTTATTGCAATTTGGACTTGAAATCTCAAAATTCGGATGCATGTTCTGAAATTCGGATGCATCCATATTTTGTTACCAAAATATGCTCCTTTGTTGTTCAATTTGATTCAAATATACTCTCATAATATGTTTGAACAAACTTAGGAAAGATTATTTACAAAATTTGAAGTCTTTGATTATCTTATTTTAAAGTTTAGACTTGCTATACAAAAATCCGGATGCATGATATCTCTAGTCCAAATGTGTTGAAAAGTGAGCAGAATCTAAGGGGGAGCATTTTTAAACTGTTACAACCTTTAAACCTCTCTTAGAAGTTTTTCTTAAATGTTATATCTTCTATCCTAGTTTGTTGGAAGGAAGGAGGTAAATGGAGGTTGGTTGGATCATAGGCTCATATTGAGCCTTTTGTAATGTCAATGTGCTAAAATTGGTTATTTTGTATCATTGACATTAATACTTCTATGTACTACATTGTTTTAATCTATCACATTTTGCATCAAAGTTTGTCATCATCAAAAAGGGGGAGATTGTTGGCCCTAAGGGCAAATCATGTAGTTTTGATTAATGACAAATATTGATGAGGACTAATATGCTTGTATGTTGTGTGATAGGTTTTGTGAACTAAGACTAATATGCTTGTACGTTGTATGTCTTGATTATCATTGAATGCATAAGAGAGTATAAAATGAGTCTTACAATCTTAAAACGCTTTGAATGAATCTTTTGATGAATGTGGTTTTGTGTCCTAAAAGTTTTTAAGTAAACTTCATATGATAAAAGGAATTTGATTTTGGTTTTTAAACTTATATATGTCTAAATAAGTTTTCTATACCTACCAAATTTTTTTCAAACTTATTGAACATAAATCTCACATGATTTTACAAAGTTTGAATATGCTTCCAAAAAAATTCGGTCGTCCGAATTTTGTAACAAAAGTTTGCTACTGTTCTTCCAGAGAAATTCGGACGCATGAAGAAAAATTCAGTCGTCCGAATTTTAGCCTTCAGCATGGTCACTGTTTTTCCAGAGAATTTCGGACGAAGATTCGGACGTAGCAAGAAGAATTCGATCGTCCGAAAAATTCGGACGCAGAATTCGGTCGTCCGAATTTCCTGAAAATAGCCGTTAACTAGCCGTTTTATAGCTGTTAAAACTGATTTTCAAATTCTATAAAAGCTATAAACTTGAAAGTTTTTGTAAGTTTTGAATCCTTGAGAACTCTAAGCATTCTAAAGTCTTTTACAAACATTTCTTAAGCTCTCTTATGTCTTGTGCATTCAATTGATCAATCAAAAAGACATCAAAGTGTGAAGGTGCAAGTTTGTGTAAAAAATCTACCAACAAGTGGTAACATCTACACACTCTTATCTTTTTATCAAATTATGTTTTTCTACTAGCTCTTGCAAGGTTATCTTGATCTTGCACTTGAGAATCAACTTTAGTTTCAACAGTAACAAGACGGGAATTTACCTGGGTAACTTTTTGATCAATTTGGGTCAAAAGCTTGTTCTGAGCAACAGCGTTTTTTGATTGCCAGTTTAGGACGGTTTCAACAGGATTAGTGGATGCAGTCTGTCCACTAGGAAGTATGGTTGGTGAAGAGTTCTGGATTTTATGAGAGTGTCGGGCATTGTCTTTGGTAAAAGGTGAGGTTTGAGGAAAGATAGGATTGAGAGGAGGAAATTCAACTGGTTGAAATATACAGATAGCTGGGATAGGAGTTGGTGGTGCAGGTGGCTTGTAAAATGGATTGATGGGTTGACAAGTAAGTGGTACCGGTTTTTCTTTAGCAAGGATTTTGACTCATTTTTGGTAATAAGGGTGAAGTGGTGGTTTTGGTTTAGGAGGCAACCATGTGGATGGGATTTCTGCAATAGAAGAATCATACCTGCTGCAAGTTTGAATGACTTGAGCTCCTTGTTGATAATCTGGATCTATGTCGGGTGTTTTAGTGGAACATGGAGAAGGAATTTGTTTCTTCTTCCTTCTTCTTCGACTGGAATATCCGCATGTGCGGTTTTCTGGATCAAGACCACATTCAAAGCAGCAGTTTTGGCAAGATTCACAGGAAGTGCAACCACCCCAATAGCAATGATTGGAGAATGGATCTTTCTAGAAGACAACTGGTTGTGCATCTGGTGTGTACCATTTTATGATGTCCAGGAAAGCATCTCTGTGGGAGACCAGAGGATGATCTGGTCCAAGTTTGGTAATTTGATCAAGATCTGCTTGATGATCTGGAGGAGGGTCAGAGACAGGAAGACGAATCATAGCAATTCTCGGATAGTTTTGCTTGATAGACTGGAGATGCTTATGATCAAATCTGATGGAAACAGAACCATCAGAGTTCTGAGAGATCTGAGAGGAGGAAAATTCCAGAGGCTGATTTGCAGCTTCATGGACCTTTCATGTTTTGTGACCCAAAAGTCAGGAAGGAGACTGAGAAGTTCAGATTTGGGAATTTGTCTTGGGACATGGGTGCAAACAGCTCACTGTTTGTCATCTACCTTGATAAGAAGAGCATCTTCTCCACCAGGAAGGGAGAGATCTATGGCATGATTTTGGACTCAGTAGATCATTTGATAGTGTAAAGTTGCAGTGAGAGCATCATGTACCTGAGAGGCTCCTGCAATCTAGACTTGTACCTTGAGAGCATTTAGCAGATGTAGATCTGCCAGAGACATTGAAATTGGGGTACAAGATGATGAATGCCGTGCCAGCATTCAGTGTTGCTTCAACTGTGGCGATACAAGCATGCTGATATGCTAGAAAGCGGGTATCCAAGAGGGCAACTCGGGCAACCATAGGTAAGCCCTTTCTGCCATGGAGGGTGAGAGCTATACGAACAGCACCAAAGCGAAGATGAGTGTAACCATGTTGCTTCCATTGACGGGAAAAGTCTTCAGGAATGTAAAGAGTAACGAATTGCTCTTTACCAGTGGCTATAATAGGATGTTGGTCCATCTTTGAGCATTGGACATACTCTCGAACAGAGGAAAGTGTTTGACGGATAAGAGACTTAAAAGATTTCCAAGGGGAAACTATGGACTTAGCATAATTAGTGTAAGGGTTCATGAAAGGATGACTTTCAGGAGTAAACTGAGAAAATGAATCTACAGTAACTTCATATAGGTAATCTAATTTCTTAGATGCAGTTTGACGGAAGGAAGGAGTGGTATCTAACGAAATAGATGAACGAGAAGTTTCTGGATACATGGGTGGACAAGGCTTCTTCAACTTCTAGCTTAATTTCTAATATACCAATGGCTCTGATACCAATATTAGTGATGACCTAGAAACTGGAACTATTCGAAAGAGAATAATTTCAAAAACTCAAACCTGGACTGTCTAAGAAGGTATGACTTGGATCAACACAATAGCCAACTCTTGGGCACTCAAAGGATCCTATCCTCTTATCTTTCAACAATCCAAGAAGGAATGAAATCAACCATTCTGAAAGGAATACTCACAATTTCTAAGTATCACCGAACAAGGATCTAAGCTAAAGTCATATCAGAAATAAAAGCAGAGAAGAAGAATAGAGGAAACTTAGAAAGACATGTTTAGGGTAGAACACACAAGAGAGATATTATTACTCGGAAACTAAGCTTGAGGAAATGTTACAACAATGGGCTCTTTATATAGAGCTCCAAGGAAGAACCTAGAAGGCTAAATTATTAGGCTATGACGTCATTGTTTACATCATGGCAGCTAATGAGGTCATTGCTTACATCACACCACACTTACCAGCTTTAATCAGCTGAAAAATGATAGCACACTGAACAATAAAACCCGCACACTGAATCCCTAACCAGCATTTCCAGTGGAAAGTAACCTTTTGGATTAAAACCCGCACCATCTTCGTTTCAAGATTTTTGAACCACTCTTGCACACTGAATTGGTTTATATTGATGATATCCTACTTTTTAGTTCTACTAAGGATGATCATATAAAGCTTTTACGCTAGTTTGCTCAAATTGTTAAAGATTATGGTTTAATGCTTTCTGAATAAAAAATGATCTTGGCTAAATAGGAAATTACTTTCGTAGGAATGCATTTCGCTGCAGGTACATACACTCTTGGAAATAATATTTGTGAAGAGTTACAAAAATTCCCTGAGTCCAATCTTTCACAGAAACAAGTCCAACTATTCCTTGGTGTCGTCAATTATGTCCGAGACTTCCTTTCGAAAGCTTCTGAGCATATCCATCCTCTCACAAAGATGCTCAAGAAGAATCCACCTTCCTGGACATCCTCAGAGACTCAATCTATAGCTGCTTTGAAAGAACAAGTGTCCAAGATTCAAAAGTTGCATCTGACAACAAATGGTCAAAAGATACTTCAGACTGATGGCATCAGACATCTTTGTGGATTTGCTAGTGGAAGATTCAAGCCAGCAGAGATACATTACTACTCCACTTTCAAGGAAATCCCAGCGGTCAAAAATGGGATAAATAAGTTCAGCTTTTATCTCATCGGATCAAAGTTCTTGGTAGAAATATATATGAGTTCATTCCCCAAAATGTTACAGGTCAAGCAGAAGCAAGTTCCTCATCCTCAACTACTTAGGTGGTCAACGTGGTTTGCGCAGTATTCATTCGAGGTGAAACATATCAAAGGTAAATCTAATGTTGTGGCTGATTTCCTTTCTCGACCTTATTCCTTTACCATCAAACTTGTTATAGCCATGATCCAACCCAGCTATTCCAACCCACCTAGTATTCCTCCTGATTTTTCTCCAGACTACCCAGTTCCATGTTCTATTGACTCAATGATTCAAAAAAGAGATTTTTATGAGTTATAGAATTTTAAAGAATTTGGAGGATCCATCCTTAAACCATCCGGAGTAAATCCATATTTCTCTTTCAGTCAGGTTTTCATTCTCAGACCTACTGATTTTCCTCCTCCGTTACAATTGTTCTTCTGGTATCTCTGTTAACAGTACCACATTCTTCTTGAAATCGACTCTACATTATTTCTTAAAAGGTTTATTCCAAGTATATTTGAATTCTTAACCTGGTTTAAACCTATGGCAGAATGGAAGAACTTACTTCTCACTTTCCCTAAACACTTCCTCCTCTTTGACATTCATCGTTGAATAGACCTTGATTTCACTGTCAACCCAGACTCCCATCTCTACCAGGTCAATTCCATCACTGTGCTAGATCTTCTTCAAAAATATATCTTTGGTGAAATAAAATTATGCCTCAAGAAATCTGGTTTGATGATTATGGTTCATGGAATTTCTCTACCAACCATTCTCAGGAGATAAACATTAGAATAGCTCGTGAATGGTACCTTCACCACATACCTAATTCTTAACCAGACACTAAACACTTTTTGACTACTTTAACCATCAGCCAGCTAGCTCTTCTCAGCCATCACACACGTTTATCTTTCCATGTATGGCCTTTGATGAAACTGCTCGAACTACTTGTGTCACTTTACTCAGAAAGGACGCACTCAAGCAGAAAAAGAGAAAAGCAAAAGCACATGCTTGCCACCAAAATATCACTGACCCTGGCTCCACTGATAGTGATGTCTCCACACCAACTGATTCTGAGCATTACAGCTTTGAAGACATTTCTATTTAGTGCTATGCACTTTTGTCTTTATTATTCAGTGTGCTATCATGTCAACTTTATTTTCCAGCTAATTAAACCTAATAAGTGTGGTGTGATGTAAGCAATGATGTCATAGTCCAATAATTTAGTCTTCTAGTTCTTTCCTTGGAGCTCTATATAAAGAGCCCATTGTTGTAAGATTTTCTCAAGCTGGGCAAGCCTAGTAAGCCTTGTAAGAGTTCTCCTAAGTAATAATATTTCCTTGTGTTCTAAACATGTCTTTCTAAGTTTCCTCTATTCTTCTTCTCTGCTTTTATTTCTGATATGGCTTTAGCTTAGATCCTTGTTTGGTGATACTTAGAAATTGAGAGTATTCCTTCTTGAATAATTGATTTCATTCCTTCTTGGATTGTTGAAAGATAAGAAGACAGGATCCTTTGAGTGCCCAAAAGTTGACCGTTGTGTTGATCCAAGTCATACCTTCTTAAGTAGTCCAGGTTTGAGTTTTTTAGATTATTCTCTCGAATACTTCCAGTTTCTAGGTCATCACTATATACGCCTCAAGAAATCTGGCCTGATGATTATGGTTCATGACATATCACTAACTCCCTTTCTCAAATTAATGATAGTAGAGAATATCCATCTTACGTTAAAACCTCACTCTTTATGACTTTTATACCACAACCACTTTACAATTAATTAATAAGGCTCACCCACATTGCAAGTGAGATTTATGTCACTTGACAATCTTGTATCGACATACAAGAAGACAGATAAAGAAAGAAAAATGTTATCAAATTTGATTTGGAAGAGTACAACCTTAGAAGTACCTTATCTTTTACCTTTTTATGAAAAATTCATGCCTTGAAATACACAAAGATGTTTAGGAATGATAGAGAATGAGTATATAGCTTGTAAGAATTTAAAATAAGAAAAAATACAAAAAAATTTGAGTGAAAAAACCTTTTATAGTTGAGATAAAACATTTAAAATGGCTATATAATAGTTATATTTCGTACAGAAAATGATAGCTGTGGTCAACTGGGACTGGGTCTAGTCGACTAAACCATTGTCCAAAGATATTCTGCCAATGTTTTAGAAAGATTTTGGTCAACCAAGCCTAAGACCTCAGTAACCTTCAAAGTTTAAAATAGGTGGGAAACTGAAATATTCAGAATTAGGTATTAGAACATGAAGTCTAGTCAACCAAACTTAAAGCCTTGGTCAACTGAATCTTCAACTTAGATTAACTAAACTTTAAACTCACGAACCTAAGTATTCTAATTCTGACTAAGCTTATTTGACTATCCTCCTAACATTAGAAAACACATTTTTTGATAAGAACATGATTGGGTTCAACTCAAAGGTACTTGGGATGCTTCATCTTCATGGAGAAATTATGAAGAATATGGAGAAAATTGCCATTTGAAGCATGGAACCATTCCAAGAGCAAGGAAAAGTGAAGATGCATGCCACATTTTGAAGCCAATTTCACGATGTTTTACATTTTAGGGCCTAAAAGTTTATCAAATCATGCCAAAAAGATGGAGGAAGAATGCCTTGAAGTTGTGCCAAAAATCAGCCCAAAATGGTCCATTAATGAAGAATCTTGATGCATGCAGTAGTGCCTGGAAGCCTCCAAGTCGTGCCGCCTGGCTAGCTACTGTAGACCATAAGCAAACTGGGTAGTGTCATCTACTTCGAACCAAAGTTTCTTTGTTTTGTTTATTGACTGAATTTTGTGAACTTTGACTATTTTTAGGCTTTTTTATGTAATTAAATGGGTTTAATACCCATGTTTGGCACTAATTAGATTAGGTCTTGGCATGTATATAAACCCCATTTTGGGGTAAATATCATTAGTTTATTAATGATATAAAAAATTTGTAGCTTTGAGCTCTTCTTCTTTGTAAGGTAACCCACTAGGGTTTCTTCTTCCTTGTCAGATGATGATGAATCTCTCTTGGTGAAGAAGTTTTAAATGTTTCTTTGCAAAATATATTTATTGAGAACAAATCTCTTTGTGCCAAAATATCTTCTTTAGAGAAAATGATTGTGGATTATGATATTTTGAAAAAGAAAGTAGATGATCTCAATCTATGTGTATAAAAATTTACAAATGGTAGAGATAATCTTGACAAACTTCTCGGATATCAAAGATCCCCTTTTATTAAAAATGGTTTGGATACAATCATGTTAACAATATTACAAAATACAAAAATTACTTTCTTATACATGTACTTATTGTGGTAGATATGGTCACAAGGCCACTAGATACTATGTGAAAAGAAAAGTTGAAAATGTTGTTAAGACCATTTGGAGATCTAAGGGAATTATCACTAATCCCCTTGGACCCATAAAAATATGGGTACAAAAAGTCACGTCCTCTCATTTGATGTAAGTACATATTCCCTCAATGATAAGGATTGAACCCCTAACTTCTCTCTAAAAGTGCGCTCGGAGGGAAAGGGTTGAACCCAACCTTATACACTGCCTAGGAATTACCCCCTAGTCGATGTGGGACTCATCATCCCTACCCCCTTAGGAGCGAAATGCCTTAGTCAGCGTTCTGTCACATTAGGAAAAGACTACCTCAGTCGGCGATCTGTCCCCAGGAAGCTAGCTCTTATACTAAAATGATAAGGATTGAGCCCCTAACTTCTCCCCAAAACCGTGTTCGGCGGGGAAGGGTTGAACGCAACCTTATACACTGCCCAGGAATTACTTCCTAGTAGAAGTGAGGCTCATCATCCCCACCCCCTTAGGAGCGGACTGCCTCAGTCGACATTCTGTCACATCAGGAAAAGACAGCCTCAGTCGGCGTTCTGTCCCCAGGGAGCTAGATCTGATACCAAATGATAAGGATTAAGCCCCTAACTTCTCCCCAAAAGCGCGCTCGGAGGGGAAGGGTTGAATCCAACCTTATAAACTGCCCAGAAATTACTCCCTAGTCGATGTGGGACTCATCATCCCCACCCCTATAGGAGCGGACTGCCTCAGTCAGCGTTCTGTCACATCAGGAAAAGACTGCCTCAGCCGGTGTTCTATCCCCAGGGAGCTAGTTCTGATACCAAATGATAAGGATTGAGCCCCTAACTTCTCCCCAAAAGCGCACTCGGAGAGGAAGGGTTGAACCCAACCTTATACACTGCCCAGGAATTACTCCCTAGTCGATGTGGGACTCATCATTCCTACCCCCTTAGGAGCGGACTGCCTCAGTCGGCGTTCTGTCACATCAGGAAAAGACTACCTCAGTCGGCGTTCTGTCCCCAGGGAGCTAGCCCTGATACCAAAATGATAAGGATTGGGCCCCTAACTTCTCCCCAAAAGCGCTCGGAGGGGAAGGGTTGAACCCAACCTTATACATTGCCTAGGAATTACTCCCTAGTCGATGTGGGCTCATCATCCCTACCCTCTTAGGAGCGGACTGCCTCAGTCGGCGTTCTGTGACATCAGGAAAAGACTGCCTCAGTCGGCGTTCTGTCCCCAGGGAGTTAGCTCTAATACCAAAATGATAAGGATTGAACCCCTAACTTCTCCCCAAAAGCGCGCTTGGAGGGGAAGGGTTGAACTCAACCTTATACACTGCCCAGGAATTACTCCCTAGTCGATGTGGGACTCATCATCCCCATCCCCTCAGGAGCGGACTGCCTCACTCGATGTTTTGTCACATTAGGAAAAAACTGCCACAGTCGGCGTTCTGTCCCCAGGGAGCTAGCTCTGATACCAAATGATAAGGATTGAGCCCCTAACTTCTCCCCAAAAGTGCTCGGAGGGGAAGGGTTGAACCCAACCTTATACACTGCCCAGGAATTACTCCCAAAACTCCTAAGGGGGTGGGGATGATGAGTCCCACATCGACTAGGGAGTAATTCTTGGGCAGTGTATAAGGTTGGGTTCAACCCTTCCCCTCCGAGCGCTCTTTTGGGGAGAAGTTAGGGGCTCAATCCTTATCACTCAAGATGAAGTGCTACCAAATGGTTTCTTGATAGTGGATGCTCAAGACACATGATAGGAAATGCTTCACTTATTAGTGAACTTCAAGCCGTAAGTGACGGATTCATCACATTTTGTGACAAGAAGAAAGGAAGAATACTTGGAGTAGGTAATATTGATAAAGGATCATATCCTCTTATTAAATAAGTTTTACTCATTGATGACTTGAAATATAATTTGCTTAGCATTAGTCAATTATGTGACAATGGATGCAAAGTTAGATTTAAAGGTGATACTCGTACCATTCGTGATAGTGTAAGTGGGAAAAATATTTTTGTTGCAAATGGAGTTGAGACTGTATATGTGCTATGTCTTGATGAATTTGTTGTAAATGATGTTAAATGCCTTGCCATTCATTACATGTGAATATAGATTTCTTGAATAAACGTTCCTTTTAAGATTTAGTTAAAGGATTACCAAAAATGCATTTTGAGAAAAACTGTCTTTGTGATGCATGTCAATATGGAAAACAAAGAAAAACTTCCTTCAAATCCAAGAACATAGTTTCAACTTCAAAACCTCTCGAATTTGTTCATATGGATTTATTTGGACCAATTATGATGAGAATCAAGAGGCGCCAAACTTAAGTGATCAAGGTCCATTGAAGATGTCCACTAGTCCAATAACAAATGAGTTTTTCAAGGCCATATTTTGTGCGAGATGGATCAACAATCATTAATTTACTACAAGTAAGCTGTCCAAATATTTTGGAGTCCATTGGGCTAAGAACTTTTAATTATTGAAGCGCATATCCATTGTTGTATTTTAGTCCTTAGTTGGATTTAATTAGCTGCAAATCCAAGCCCATTAGGGACTTGTGTTTCAGCCACCAACTCTAAATCCAAAACCAATTAGGTTAGGGTTTTGAGATGCCTATTTATATAGGATCTTTTTAGAAATTACAAAAGAACATGAACATTATGTCATTAATATTTTTGTGAGTATACATTCTCTCTTTGGTTCTTGAAAGAACTTCCTGAACTTATCAAATTATTCAACTTGTGGCGTTCATTCATTTGAATTATACCTTAATTTCTTATCTTTATTGATAAGGGTTTAAGGTTTCTGTTTATACCTTTGGTTCTTGGGTCATATATCCAACGGGCTAAGGGTTCTTGAAGCCTTTTTCACACATCCTTGGACATTTGTGGAAGTTTGCTGTTGGGTTCTAAGTTTCTATACCTAGGGTTCACATCATCTTGGTATCAGAGCGAAGGTTGTGAATCAAGTTTTTACTATTTTTCGCTTTCCTTTTTTTGATTTTCGTTGTCAATCTTCTTGTTATTCGTGTCTCTCTCTAGTCAGGCTACCTTCTCAAAAGTTCTATTCTTTTGTTTGTGTTCTTGGTGTCAAAGTTGTGCCCTTTGTGAGTTACAAAAAAAAAAAAAATCGTCCAAAAAAAAAAAGAAAAAAAGTGTCCAAAAAAAAAAGAAAAATCATCCCAAAAAAAAGAAGAAAAAAATCGTCAAAAAAAAATAGAAAAAGAAGACCACAGAAAAAAGGTCAGTTGGAGAAGAAAAGGAAGGAAGATTCCTAGAGTCCGAAAGATTAGGCACCACTCCTAAAGATTCTCCTAGAGTTTCCTAAATCTTTTTAGAAAAGCAAAAAAAAAAAAGGGCTGTTTCCTATTCTTATTTCTTCCTAATTTCTTCTAGGAAAGCCAAAAAAAAGTTGTTTCCTATTCTAATTTCTTCCTAATTCCATTTAGGAAAGCAGAAAAGATTGTTTCCTTTTCTGAATTTTTTCATTCTTTTCAGTAAGTAGGAGCTCTAATTGATTAAATTCTGATTTCTTTCTAGTAATTTAGTTCCTTTTACTTTTGTTGACTTCCATAATTTGATCTACACTATTCGGTTGTTGAATTGCTACAAACTTGACTACTTCATTTGATTGATTAGTTCTCAAAGAACTAAAAGAGGTAAAAGGTTGAGTGTTAGATTATTAAAAGAAAAGGACTAAAATAGAGATATATAAGAGAGAAAGTGAGGACTATTTTCTACTAATCTTTAAAGTTGCAGCATACATGATGGCTTCCAAGGAACACTTGGAAAGTTCTTCTAGTGCACAAGAGTCTTTTTTTCATGCAGGCCATGAAACAAGAATTCTGAAGCCTACACACGGAGATGGAGGACATTAAAGATCAATTATTGAATGGCCACGAGCAAATCTTAGCGAGTATGCCAAGAGGCCAACCAAGAAGAAATCCCATTGTAGCTCCTAATGTACCACGAGTTGCAAGGAGAACTACACGAGTTCAACATTGATGTGAGCAAGACTATGAACTGCCATGATGGGTTGGACGTGTCCAATAAACAGCTAATTATACCAGTTGGACCTATGACCAGAGCTAGGGCTAAGGCACTTCAAGAGGCCTTGTTTGCGTATGTAAGCCAACATTTGAAGCGGATAGAGCTGGCCAAACCTATTGGAGGAGAGTTAGTCGGACCACAGCCCAACTTGGTCCATTTGTCTCATATACTTGGGCCGGATGATCTTGACACTTAAAGGCTATGGAGTGGGCTTAAGTCCAAGAGGGAGACTGATGTAAGCAATGACATCATAATAGAGTGTGATGTAAGCCATGATGTCATAATATAGTATGAGATAAGCAATGACGTCATAGGGAAGTGTGATGTAAGCCATGATGTCATAGTATAGTATGAGGTAAGCAATGACATCATAGGGCAATGTGATGTAAGCAATGATGTCATGTTGTATTCTAGAGTCTTCCTAGGAGTTCTATATAAACTCCTAGCTTGTAAGGTTGAAAGGAGAAGATTTGAGAGTCATTTTTAGAGAGGGGCTGCTGCCACCTTGAGAGGTTAGAATTCCTCTTGTTCTTGTTATTCAAAGAACTACTCTTCACTTATCAATTGAGATTTTCGATTGTGGCGTGTAAGTGTTCTTTTTACTCATTAAATTCTGATTATCGGGATTGCTTAGAACGAGTTTCTAAGAGGTGTCGTAGGGATTTAATTATCTTGTGTGTTTTGTCATAAACTTGATTTCAGAAAGTCATAGACTTTCTTGTTACAACACCGAAAATACATCCTTTACATCTTCTCTTCCGCGGAAAGCGCATTATTTGGTATCAGAGCCGTGGTGTGGAGGAGAATCCCTATTCTGCTCCATCAAAGTTCAAAGATCTTTCGAACAACCTCTTCAACCGGCTTCTTCAAAGATTTACTGACGGCATCTTCAAAAGGTGTGAATTTCAGCCTCGGTTTGTGAATTTCAGCCTCGGTTTTCAATTCTTCTTATTAAGTATTTATAATATTCGCTTTTGTTAGATTGTTATATAAAAAAAAAAAAAAGAGTACAATCAAATACATAAGCACATATATTTCGGACAAAAAAAAAAAGAAAAAAAAAAGGAGTGGTCTGAAAAAAAAAAAAAAAAAACAAAAGTCAGTGCAAAAAAAAAAAAAAAAAATTTATTTACACTTCTTGTTGGACCATTTTGAATTACTTGTGATAAGCAGTTTCAAGATTCTTTTGTATTGCAATTGTTAGCTTGTTGTATTCTTGTTTGGAATTTCAAAGATTGTAAGTTATTGTAGTGTATTGGTTGTTGTTTGTAACTTGGATGATTGTACGCAATTGTTGTTGGACTGGTTATTGCTTGTAACTTGGGCTACAATCGGGTTTGCTGATTTGTTGAATTGTGGTTCTGAACTGTAACTTGAATTTAAGAGGAGTTTGAGTGATAAAAGGCAAGAGTGTGTGAGATTATTTGAGGGTGTCATTGCCGTGACATAAACACGAGGGGAGTGACAACACTCGAGTGAAACACGTGAGGGAGTGTGTGAGGTTGTCTATCACTAACTTTGCTTTGCAGGTACAATATTACTTCACAATGTCACAGGGAGGTAGCACCGAGGAGCACCAAAGGGGAGATGCAAATATCGCTTTCACCTTGAGAGCCATGCAGCAACAATTTGAGAGGTTCAACCAAGCCTTTGTTGAAATTAGGGAACAAATAGATGAGATTAGGCAAGAAAAACGTCATCGAACCTCGGGGGCGACGTGCGGGAGTACGACAACGGCAACCACCACCTCGTCGACCTCCACCTCGATATGAACCAGAGGATGATGAATTTGAGGAGGAGGAAGAGTTTGAGGCACGCAGACCTAGGAGATTTCAAAGAGAAATGCCATTTAATAGAAGAGACGGAGACCTCAAATCAATTAAAATGCAGATTCCCGCATTCAAGGGAAGGAACGATGCGAGATGCCTACTTGGAGTGGGAAAGGAAGGTGGACTTGATTTTTGAGTGCCACAACTTTTACGAGGATAAGAAGGTAAAACTCGCATGTTGTTGAGTTTACGGATTATGCACTAATATGGTGGGATCAAATGGTGACATCTAGAAGGAGAAATGGAGAGATGCCGATTGCTACTTGGGAAGCTATGAAGGCATGTATGAGAAAGCGTTTTGTGCCTTCTTACTACTATAGAGAGATGCATCGAAACTTCAGCTGACTCACTCAAGGGACTAAATCCGTGGAAGACTACCACAAGGAGATGGAGGTGGCTATGATTCGAGCCAACATAGAGGAAGAACCGGAGGCTACCATGGCCAGATTTTTGAGTGGGCTCAACAGGGGAAATAGCTAATGTTGTGGAGTTGCAACACTACCTAGAGATTGAGGACATGGTGAACATGGCCATGAAGGTGGAGAGACAACTAAAAGCTAAGGTCGGCAGCAAGGAACGGAGCAAATTCTAGCTATGCATGGAACTCTAGGTGGCCTAAAAAAGGAGGACAAGTCTAAGGATAAGGGAGTGGACTTCAAGGAAGCACCTAAGAAGCCAATTGGGGGATCTGAAATGAAAGGTACCTCCAACACCCAAGTTACCTCTAGTAAGCATTCATCTATCAAATGTTTTAAATGCTTGGGAATCTTGGTCATATTGCATCTCAATGTCCTAATAGAAAGGTTATGATTATGAGGGACAATGGAGTGATTGATTCGAAGATAGCAGTAGTGAATCGAATTTGTTCTTGAAAATAACTTTGATGATGATAATTGCTTTGAGAGGGTCATTATAGGTGAAACACTAGTAGTCGGGGAGAGTATTGAGTACTAGAGCAACAGATGAGATTGTAGATCAAAGAGAAAATCTTTTTCATACAAGGTGTTTAGTGGGAGGAAAAGTGTGCAATTTAATCATTGATGGGGGGAGCTGTACCAATGCAGCTAGTACCACCATGGTAGACAAAATGGGGCTGACTTGCATGAGACATCCAGAACCTTATAAACTACAGTGGTTTAATGATAGTGTGGATGTAAAGGTAACTAAACAAGTATTGGTGACCTTCTCAATTGGTAGATATGAGGATGAGGTGTTGTGTGATGTGGTTCCCATGGAGGCTGGTCATATACTACTTGGGAGACCTTGGCAGTTTGATAGGAGAGTCATTTTTAGAGAGGGGCTGCTGCCACCTTGAGAGGTTAGAATTCCTCTTGTTCTTGTTATTCAAAGAACTACTCTTCACTTATCAATTGAGATTTTCGATTGTGGCGTGTAAGTGTTCTTTTTACTCATTAAATTCTGATTATCGGGATTGCTTAGAACGAGTTTCTAAGAGGTGTCGTAGGGATTTAATTATCTTGTGTGTTTTGTCATAAACTTGATTTCAGAAAGTCATAGACTTTCTTGTTACAACACCGAAAATACATCCTTTACATCTTCTCTTCCGCGAAAAGCGCATTATTTGGTATCAGAGCACATGACGGGTATACCAATAGGTACTCCTTCAAGTTTAAAGATAGGAATTTTATTCTTATAGCTCTATCACCTCGTGAACTATACTTGGACCAGTCAAAGGTAAGTAAAGGTGAGGGAGATTCAGTCAGTGAACGTAACAAAATTAAAGAGGGAAAAGAGGCCAACAAGAAAATTGAAAGTGGCCCAAATGTGAGTGATTGCATTGAAAAGAAAGAAAGAAAAGTGAACTTGTATGCGAGGGGAAAAGACATGAGAAGAGCAATTGGGGAGAAGAGAGCACTAGTCATAGTAAGATATAGAGAGTGTTTAGTTTCTGACACTAACCCTCTTGATTCTTTGCCTAGCGTATTTTCATCTCTTTTGCAGGATTATGCGGATGTCTTTTCTGAGGAGATGCCCCCGGGACTGCCACCCTTGAGAGGCATAGAGCACCAGATAGACTTCGTTCCTGGAGCACAGATACCTAATCGCCCAGCTTACCGAAGTAATCCTGAGGAAACAAAGGAGCTTCAGAAGCAAGTGGATGAGCTATTGGAGAAAGGGCATGTGAGAGAAAGCTTGAGTCCTTGTGCCGTACCTGTGTTGTTGGTGCCAAAGAAGGATGGAACGTGGAGGATGTGTGTGGATTGTAGAGCCGTGAATAAAATCACTGTAAAGTATCGCCATCCTATCCCTAGGCTAGATGATATGCTTGATGAACTGCATGGTGCATGTATTTTTACCAAAATTGATTTGAAAAGTGGATACCACCAAATTAGAATGAAACCAGGGGATGAATGGAAAACTGCTTTCAAAACTAAGTATGGGTTGTATGAGTGGTTAGTTATGCCATTTGGATTAACAAATGCACCCAGCACTTTTATGAGATTGATGAATCATGTCTTGCGTGCATTTCTTGGGAAGTTTGTGGTTGTTTACTTTGATGACATCTTGGTATATAGCACTAATCTGGATATGCATGTCATACATGTGAGGTGTGTCTTGGATGTACTTAGACAGGAAAAACTGTATGCAAACCTTAAGAAGTGTACATTTTGCATTGATGGCACCCGACATCTTTGTGGATTTGCAAGTGGAAGATTCAAGACAGCGGAAATTCATTACCACTCCACTTTCAAAGAAATCCTCGCAGTCAAAAATGGAATAAAGAAGTTCAGTTTCTTTTTCAAGATTCACTTGGGTACTCGTTCTATCACAAAAGGATGAAGCGTTTCATGAATTTGTTAAACTTTTCAAGAAGGTTCAAACCTCCCTTGATTACAAATTAATTTCTATTAGAAGTGATAATGGGAGAGAATTCTTTAATCATGACTTTACAAAACTTTGTGATGAAAATGGGATGTACACAAATTTTTGGCTGCTAAAACCCCTTAACAAAATAGGGTTATTGAAAGAAAAAATCGTACTTTACAAGAAATGGCTAGGTTTATAGTTTGTGAGAATTCATTGAGACAATATTTTTGGGCCGAAACCGTAAACATCACACGCAATGTTATGAATAAAGGTTTTTTTAGGCCATTTCTAAGAAAGACTCCTTTTGAACTTTTATTTGGTAGAATACCCTCTATTGTCTATTTCAAAGTATTTGGTGTCAAGTGCTTTATATTAAATATCCGTGGCAACTTGGAAAAATTTGATAGAAAATTGGATGAAGGCATATTCCTTGGTTATTCCTCTAACAAGAAAGCTTATAGAAAATTTGATAGAAAATCGGATGAAGGCATATTCCTTGGTTATTCCTCTAGTAAGAAAGCTTATAGAGTTTACAATAAAAGAACTTTATGTATTGAAGAAACCATACATATGAGTTTTGATGAGTCTAAGATCTACTTGGATAGAAAAGATGATGATGATGTAGGTACATCCATTAATGATAATCAAACTCATCTTCAAGCTTAAACCTTGAAATATCACGCCAATGCAGAAGAAATGATTGAGCAAGAACAATATTATTAACCTAGTAGTGACCAAGAGCTAACAAAGGATCTAAGTTATGCAAGAGGCCACCCTAAGGAGCAAATCATTGGTGATATATCTCAAGGCATTAGAACAAGACGGTACTTTATTGACAACTTTGCACTTTTATCTCACATTGAGCCTAAACATATTGATGATGCATTATGTGATGAATTTTGGATTGTTGCTATGCAAGAGGAATTAAATCAATTTGAAAGAAACAAAGTTTCAATTTTATCCCCAGACCCCTTGATTACCCCGTTATTGGTACAAAATGAGTTTTTAAAAATAAACTTAATGAATCCAGAGAAGTTGTTAGAAACAAACCTAGACTTGTTACCTTATGATTCAACCAATAAGAGGGCATTGATTATGATGAAACTTTTGCTCCGGTAGCTAAACTTGAATCTATAAGAATGCTTTTAGCATTTGCTTGCTTCAAAGGCTTTAAGTTATTTCAAATATATGTCAAAAGTGCTTTTCTAAATTGCTTTATTGAAGAAGAGGTTTATGTGGAACAACCTCATGATTTTGCTCATGAAAGGTATCCTAACCATGTCTTCAAATTGTCCAAAGTCTGAAAGATTGAGTAGTTCTTGGAGCTTCTAATATTTCACTTTGTGAGGAATTTACCAAATTAATACAAAGTGAGTTCGAAATGAGCAAGATGGGAGAATTCAACGTCTTTCTCGGGCTAGAAATCAAGCATACCAAAGATGGCACCTTCATAATTCAATCCAAGTATACCAAAGAACTCTTGAAGAGATTGGAATGGACCAAACAAAAGGTATAAGCACTCCAATGGTTCATCAACTAAACTTGACAAATATGATAAAGATAAGAATGTTGATGAAAAGGTATTTAGAGGAATGATTGGTAGTCTACTTTATCTTTCTGCAAGTAGACCGGATATTATGTTTGTCGTATGCTTATGTGCTAGATTCTAATCGTGTCCTAAAAAGACTCTTTTAGTTGCTGTAAAACACATTCTTAGATATTTGATTGGTACACATGATTATGGTCTTTGTTTTTCAAAATCATTTTCCTTTGACCTTATTGCATATTCGAATGGCGACTATACCGGATACAAAGTCGAGTGTAAAAGTACTAGTGATCATTGTCAATTTCTTAATAGTTGCCTTATATCTTAGTATAATAAGAAACAAGGATATGTGTCATTATCTACCACGAAGACCGAATATATTGCTTCCGATAGCTATGTGATAATACAAGTGCTATCAATTTGAGTAGAAATCCCATTCTATATTTTAGAACTAAACATATAGAGGTCAAACATCATTTCATTAGAGATCATGTAGCTAAAGGTGATGCGTGTTTAGACTATGTGAATACTAATGATCAAATTGTTGATATTTTTACTATGCCTTTGGCTGAGTAAAGGTTTTGCTACCTTGAAAGAAGTTTGGGTATCTCAAAATTCAATTACTAATATGTGTGTTGAAGTGCAGCAAAAATAGAAAAAATTCAGACACTTAACTCGAATGCATGGAGCAAAATTCGATCTTCCAAACTTCCTCTAGAAAACTCCTAACAGAAAGATTCGGATGCAAGTTCGAACGCATGACCAAAGATACGATCATCTAAATTTGTTGGAATGAAGAGACAGAGAAATTTAGATGCATGTTTGGACGTAGACTTAAAAATTTGGTCATCCAAATTTTATGATTTCAACGGTTATTAAACTGTTCAACTGCTCAAATTTTTCATTTTAAACCATTCGAATTCTCTTTCCTTTCAAAACCCATACGACATCTTCTCATCCAAACTCAATTTCATCCAAAATTTCATCATTCTTCTTGAAAAATAATGTGATTTTTGTGTTCTACACCTCTTATTATCTCTGAAATCACTCTTTCTTCATAGAATATCATTATGGTTCGTGCAAAGGAAAAAGGAAAATCCAAGGTTGGAGATGAAGGACTCATCCTCAACAAACCAAGGTGGGTTCGACTTACACAATCAAGCATTGGAGTGGAAAGATTCATATCTACAAAAGCTACTATTGAATTTGAAGAGTGGAACAAGAAAAGCAAAAAATCATCCTAGGCTATAGAGTGGATTAGACAAGCTTTCCAACATGGGTAATGTGATCTCTCTCTTTGGTGAGATAGGTTGGAGTAATTTACTTGGGGTGAATGAGGATTATTGCCCTTCTCTTGTTTATGAATTTTATGCTAATCTTAGGAGGAAAGGATTGAGCATGTTGGGGGGTAGTATGATACAATGGTATTCATCCAGAGTCTCCTAAGTTAATTTTGAGATAAATGATGCTTTGGCGAATTCTATATGTGGTGTTGATGACACTGGTGTTAGATATTACTCTTTGGGACAACATTATTACATTCATGAGTTGTTCACAAATGAAAGATTTGAAGGAGCTTTTACAAATGGTAGGAGGTTTAGATCCTCTAGGGAAAGAGAAATTAAGTTGTTCACAAATGAAAGATTTGAAGGAGCTTTTACAAATGGTAGGAGGTTTAGATCCTCTAGGGAAAGAAAAATTAAGGCTCTTGATGCAAGAGGTTGTGTCATGCATCATATGATTACTACCGTGATTATATCCAATTTTATACATAAATTATCTATTAGTAATATGCATATGGTAGTTATGCTTGCCTTTGCACGAGCATAGAAGGCCTAATTTTGGGTTCATGCCATTAAAGCGCATGTTTAGTGCTAGAAAGATGGCTAACAAAGCCTTGCCCTATGGAAGATTATTGACAAGGGTATTCAAGCACCTCAATGTTCAACTTCCCCGACGAGAGAACTCTACAAAAAATGGAGAGATCGACACCAATGAATCCCTCAAGAGAATGCAACTAATACCTAATAAGGATGCTGTATGGAGAACTAGAAGAGAGACTCCTCTAAGGGGTGAGAGGAGAGTTGAAGTGATTATGAAAGAAAGAAGGAAGAAACTGATAAATATGAGAAGGAAGAAACTGATAAGGAAGAAAGGGAAGGCAATGAAGAGGAAGAGGAGGATGAAGACGAGATGCAAGAGAATGGAAAACTAAAAAGAGACATGAAGTGTCTAGTAAGGGGGAGCAACCTCAACCAAAAAGAAGATTATTTGAAGAAGAGGCCACTTCTCAAACTCATCAAGATGTTGGAGACATGCCTCTTTTTTCTTTCTCTGCTTTAGTGCGTCCTTTCTGAGTGAGGTGACACAAGTTGTTCGAGCAGTTTCATCAAAGGCCATACGTGGAAAGGTAAACCCATGTGATGACTAAGAAGAGCTAGTTGGCTGAAGGTTAAAGTAATCAAAAGGGGTTTCAGTGTCTAGCTGGGAATCAGGCAGGTGGTGAAGATACCATTCACGAGCTATTAATTTTATTTTCAACAAACATGTATTTTTGGGCCTCCGAGTATTTTTGAGAAAGATCCATAATTCCGAGTGATGGAATTGACCTGGTAAAGATGGGAATATGGATGGATTGTGAAATCAAGGTCTATTGGGCGGTGGATGTCAAGAGGAGGAAGTGTTTAGGAAAAGTGAGGAGTAAGTTCTTCCATTATGCTAAAGGTTTAAACCAGGTTAAGAACTCAAGTATACTTGGAATAAACCCTTTAAGAAATAATGCAGAGTCAATTTCAAGAAGAATGTGGTACTGTTGACAGAGGTACCAGAAGAACCATTTCAATGGAGGAGGGAAGTCATTGGGTCGGAGAATGAAGACCTGACTAAAAGGGAAATATGGATTGACTCCGGATGGTTTAAGGATGGATCCTCCAAATTCTTCAAAAATCTGTAACTCATAAAAATTTCTTTTTTCCATTATTGAGTCAATAGAATATGGAACTGGGTAATCTGGAGGAAAGTCTGGAGGAATATTAGGTGGGTTAGAATAACTGGGTCGGATCATGGCTATAACGGGTTTGGTGGTAAAGGAATCAGGTCGGGAAAGGAAATCAGCCACAACATTAGATTTACCTTTGATGTGTTTGACCTCGAATGAATACTGCGCAAACCACGTTGACCACCTGAGCAGTTGGGGGATGAGGGACTTGCTTCTGCTTGAACTGCAATATTTTGGGGAACGAACTCATATCTGTTTCCACCAAAAACTTTGATCCGATGAGATAGAAGCTGAACTTCTTTATTCCATTTTTTACTACTAGGATTTCTTTGAAAGTGGAGTGGTAATGAATTTCTGCTGTCTTGAATCTTCCACTTTCAAATCCACAAAGATGTCGGGTGCTATCAATTTCTTCAAGTAGCACTGCACTCATTTGTCACTTGCATCAGTTTGAAGTATCTTTTGGCCATTTGTTGGTAGATGCAACTTTTGAATTTTGGACACTTGTTCTTTCAGTGCAGCTACAGCTTGAGTCTGTAAGGATGTTCAGGGAGATGGATTATTCTTCAGCATTTTGGTGAGTAGATGGATATGCTCAGAAGCTCTTGGCAGGAAATCTCGGACATAGTTGACTATACCAAGGAATTGTTGGACTTGTTTCTGAGAAAGATTGGACTCATTAAACTTCTGTAACTCGTCAAAAATATGATTTCCAAGAGTGTATGTACCTGCAGAGAAATGCATTCCTAGGAAAGTAATTTCCTGTGTAGCCAAGATCATTTTCTTTTCAGAAAGCATTACGCCATGATCTTTAACAATTTGAGTAAACTGGTGTAAAAGTTTTATATGATCATCCTTAGTAGAACTGATCATATAAACCAATGCAGTGTGTAAGAGTGGTTCAGAAATCTTGACCATGGCTTTTTGAAACAAGGATGGTGCGGGTTTTAATCCAAAAGGCATTACTTTACACTGGAAATGCTAGTTAGGAATACAAAAACCTGTGTGTCTGTGTGGTAAGGGAAACTTATCATCTTGCAAAAAGTGATTGAGAGGCTAATAATTGATTACCAGTCTCATTTTTTCACGGACTTGTTCAGCCCGTTTGTCAACATAGAATGCTTCACAAGACCATTAAGAATCTGTAGGTTCAATGAGATCAGAATGAAGAAGGTCAAGGAATTCTTTTGTGGCTAACTGAATATGATCAGGGTTCATGCCAGAGTGACTGGCTTTGGTAAGGTTGATATCCTCATTTTTCTTGAAAGGGAGTTTTATGAAGAATTGAGGATTCTGCCAAAGTGGATGAGAACATTCAGCACAGCCAACAAGATGTAAACGAACTTCACATTTTGGGAAGAATTGGATGGTAATGGATTTCTTAGTAATTAGAGAAGTGTAGAATGTTTTACCATCAGCAGTGATGAATTCTTTTTGATGTTCTGTCCAATGTTCAGGAGGTAGGACAGATGGATTCATCATGGATACTGCAGCACCTGTGTCAAAGAAGGCTATAGCAGGAATGGGTTTATCATATTTGGAGGTTCAGATTTGAACAGGAGCTTGAGGGTGTGTTTTACGGGTCTGAATAGTGAGGATTGGAACAGAAGGTTTTTCTGGTGATTTTTCTAGAAGTGTTGGGTTTGGTTCCGGGGGAACTGGTTCTGAGGGAACTGGTTCTGCTATATGGTAAGACAAAGGGATTTCGTCTTCTTCAATGGCAAAGAGGGTGTCTTCGTTCAGTTCATCTCGCTCAGGAAAAAGGGACTCAAGGTCATCGTCATCATAGATAGGGCTAACCTGTTCGATTTGTGAGATAAGGTTTGCAGACATAGCAGTAGTCTAACTTGCTTCTGGGACTTCTAGAGGACTTGTGTTTCCTTCTGAAATATCTCCATTTTTTCTTTGAGGAGCGTCTGTCTATTGTATGAATTCTGGAGAACTTCTTTCTTCTGGATGATTTCTTGCTAGAGGACTTGTTGCAGCATGACTTGATGATCAAGTCTGAACGTTTGCATACTTGGTCAACTTCTTTATCTCCTTTGAGATATTGCTTGATCACTTGCTGTTTGTGGCAAAGGTCTTCAAGGCTTTGCAAGATGGCTTGTTTGATTTGTCCTGGAGTCATACCAAGGATGGATTGGTATTTTTGTCTGATGTATACATCGGCTCCTTGAGCTAAAGCTTGAGGGATTGAGCTGAGGAAAGCTTGCTTTAGACTAACATCTGCACCAAGAAGATAAAACAATTGAGTCATACGTTGCAAATGTTTATCTAAATCAGATCTTTGAAAAGAGTAACACTTCATTTGGAAAAACTCTTTTCTTTTTGTTAGCCCTAAGGGCAAATCATGTAGTTTTGATTAATGACAAATATTGATGAGGACTAATATGCTTGTATGTTGTGTGATAGGTTTTGTGAACTAAGAAGTATGAAGTCTCATTGCTTTGAAGTCAAAGTGCAAGAACAACTTTAGTAAAGCAAAGTGATTGAAGTTTGAAGAAGGTTGTTCTTAGATGATCTAAAGGCATTGAAGACTTGAAGTGTAGAAAGTGTATATACTTAGTAGGTAAATCTCTATGTAAACTCTACACGTGTATGTCTTGATTATCATTGAATGCATATGAGAGCATAAAATGAGTCTTATAATCTTAAAAGGCTTTGAATGAATCTTTTGATGAATGTGGTTTTGTGTCCTAAAAGTTTTTAAGTAAACTTCATATGATCAAAGGATTTTGATTTTGGTTTTTAAACTTATATATGTCTAAATAAGTTTTCTATACATACCAAATGTTTTTCAAACTTATTGAAGTTAAATCTCACATTATTTTACAAAGTTTGAATATGCTTCCAAAAAAATTCGGTCGTTCGAATTTTGTAGCAAAAGTTTGCTACTGTTCTTCTAGAGAAATTCGGAAGAAGATTCGGACGCATGAAGAAAAATTCGGTCGTCTGAATTTTGGCCCTCAGCATGGTCACTGTTTTTCTAGAGAAATTCGGACGAAGATTCGGACACAGCAGGAAGAATTCGGTCGTCCAAAAAATTCAGACGCAGAATTCGGTCGTCCGAATTTCCTGAAAATAGCCGTTAACTAGCCGTTTTATAGCTGTTAAAACTGATTTTCAAATTCTATAAAAGCTATAAACTTGAAATTTTTTGCAAGTTTTGAATCCTTGAGAACTCTAAGCATTCTAAAGCCTTTTACAAAATTTCTTAAGCTCTCTTATGTCTTGTGCATTCAATTGATCAATCAAAAAGACATTAAAGTGTGAAGGTGCAAGTTTGTGTAAAAAATCTACCAATAAGTGGTAACATCTACACACTCTTATCTTTTTATCAAATTGTGTTTTTCTACTAGCTCTTGCAAGGTTATCTTGATAACATAAAACCTTTTAGATAAGGGTGATCTTTGAAGCTGTGATTCAAGGTTGTTTAAGATATAAAACCATTGTGTGTGGTGAGCCTTGTTTGTAAAAGTTACTAGAAGAGGTTGTGAGTGTAAAACCGTAGTGTGGTGAGCCTCTCTTGTAATTTGTAAACCTGAGCATATAGTAGATTGGTTGAAATCATTAAGTGTAGGCTTAAGGTAGTGGACGTAGATATTGAGGATCGAACCACTATAAATTGCTTGTATTCTTTGATCTTACTTTCTTGTATTGCTGTGTTATAAATTGCTTACAACTTGACTCATATAATTTGTTATTTGCTTAGACGTATAAAAGATTTTAATTTGCAAAAATTAGCCAAATACCTAATTCACCCCCCTCTTAGGTATTTTAATTGGTATCAGAGCTAGAACTTCTCTGTGTGGTTTGACAACCTAGAAGACAAAGATCCTATGGCTACTATTTCAAACCTACCTTACCTAGAAGGATCATCTACAAATAGACCATCGTTGTTTGATGGAACAAATTACACTTTTTGGAAGACTAGAGTTAAGATATATATTTGTTCTATCAATTTTGATTTGTGGAACATAGTTGAGAAAGGTCCTTATGTCCCAATGAAAATGAGAGCAGATGGAGTAACCTCAGAACCCAAATCCACTGATGAATTTGATGAGCATGATTCAAGGAAAATGACATTAAACTATCAGGCCATGAACATATTAAGTTGTGCATTAGATGTTGCTGAGTACAATAGAGTTGGTGTGATTCTGCTCATGATATGTGGAGATTACTCCAAATTACACATGAAGGTACTATAGAGTCATATAAGCATATAGAGTCTATAACAAAAGGACATTATGTGTTGAAGAAACTATTCATGTAACTTTTGATGAATCTAACATTTTTCAAAGAAGAAATGAAGATGATGCAGGTTGCTCAATGGTTGAAAATCAAACTCATCATCAAGTACCCACTTTGGAAGAACATGCCAAGGAAGAAGAAATAATGGAGCAAGAACAAGATGGTCAATCAAGTAAGGATCAAGAGCTTCCAAAGGATCTAACATATGCAAAGGGCCATCCTAAGAAGTAAATCATTGGTGATGTCTCCCAAAGAGTTAAAACAAGGCGGTACTTTATTGATAATTTTACCCTTTTATCTCATATTGAATCGAAAAATATTGATGATGCATTGTGTGATAATTTCTGGATTATTGCTATGGAAGAAGAGTTAAATCAGTTTGAGAGAAATAAGGTTTGGACTCTTGTTCCTAGACCTCATGATCATTCTGTTATTGGTACAAAATGGGTCTTTAGAAATAAGTTAAATGAACTAGGAGAAGTTGTTAGAAATAAAGCTAGACTTGTTGCTCAAGGTTTCAACCAAGAAGAAGGCATTGATTATGATGAGACTTTTGCTACAATGGCCAGATTAGAATCTATAAGAATACTTTTGGCATTTGCTTGTTTTAAAGATTTTAAACTATTTCAAATGGATGTCAAAAGTGCTTTTCTAAATGGTTTTATTGAAGAAGAGGTTTATATAGAATAACCTCCTGGCTTTATTCATGAAAAATTTCTAAATCATGTTTTCAAGTTAACCAAAGCTCTATATGGATTGAAACAAGCTCTAAGAGCTTGGTATGAAAGATTAAGTGGTTTTCTTCTTTCAAAAGGTTTTACAAAAGGAAAAGTGGATACAACTCTTTTTATAAAAACATCTTCTAAAAATGATATTTTACTTGTGCAAATTTATGTTGATGATATTATTTTTGGTCCTACTAATACTTCTCTTTGTGAAGATTTTGCCAAATCCATACAAAATGAATTTGAGATGAGCATGATGGGAGAACTAAATCTCTTCCATTGTGTGTGGTGAGCCTTGTTTGTAAAAGTTACTAGAAGAGGCTGTGAGTATAAAACCATAGTGTGGTGAGCTTCTCTTGTAATTTGTAAACCTGAGCATATAGTAGATTGGTTGAAATCCTTAAGTGTAGGTTTAAGGTAGTGGACGTAGATCTTAAGGATCGAACCACTATAAATTGCTTGTATTCTTTGATCTTACTTTCTTGTATTGCTGTGTTATAAATTGCTTACAACTTGACTCATATAATTTGTTATTTGCTTAGACGTATAAAAGGTTTTAATTTGCAAAAATTAGCCAAATACCTAATTCACCCCCCTCTTAGGTATTTCACTTTTTAATTTTAAATCAGAATTAGGTTCACCAAGAAAACAGTAATAAAGTAATGAAGCAGCTTGATCTAATGAAGAGTTTAGAAATTGAGTTCTCTCAACATAATTGAGAGTAGTAAACCGGTGCTCCAGTGTGCCTGTGAATGTGGAGGTGAACTCAGTAAGGATGTTTTCTGCTGTAATGCCAGATAGTTCTCTAGTCGTCATCCAAGCATGGAATTCTTGAAGTATGACTGCCCATTTTGCTAAAGGGATATCATCGAGCTGAAATGTGAATGTGCCTGAAGTAGTCAGTTTCTTGGAAGTTTGAGATGACTCAGGCTCATCGACTATAGGTGTGGCTTCAGATGTATCTCCTGTTTCTTCTTCTTCACGAGTCATGTTGATTTGTGGAATTTCTGGTTCAAATTCATCAGAGAAAGACTGTGTAGAAGAGTCTGAGACTGAAGAGGAGTCTGTGTCGGAATCAGAGACTGGGTCTGACTCTGTTGGAGAAGAGTACTGGGTCTCAGATGGAGTTTGTTTTTGAACAACAACAATATGAGGGACGGTCTGAGCGGTAGCCGCTTCTTGAAGCATAGCAGTCAGTGGATTCTGAATCATAGCTTGTTTTTGAACTTCCGGAGGAGGAGGAGCAGGCTTTTGTTGTTGTTTCTGTGCTTGCTTTGCTTTCAACCATTGAGCAGCTTTGAAAGTGCTTGGAGAAGGGTTGGACATTTCATATCCCATGGTTCCAAAAGTAGAGTATTGTGTTTTGGATGGTGGCTGGAAGGGATTTGTGAAAGGTGGAAAGAAGCTGGAAGAGACTGGAGGGGCAGTAGTAACTGGCGGAGAAGAAGAGTAAGGAGTAGACTCAACTTGTGCTTTGAAATAAGCAATATAACCTTCAAGGTATGCTACTTCTTTCTGCTTTTGTCGAATGATTTCAGCAGGATTAACACCAGGCATGGGTAGATCGTAAAGGATCTGCTTCAATCTTTTCTCCATATTGATGATCAACCTTTTGGTGGCTTCCACGTCTTGCACTTGAGAATCAACTTTAGTTTTAACAGTAACAAGACGGGAATTTACCTAGGCAACAGCGTTTTTTGATTGCCAGTTTAGGACGGTTTCAACAGGATTAGTGGATGCAGTCTGTCCACTAGGAAGTATGGTTGGTGAAGAGTTCTGGATTTTATGAGAGTGTCGGGCATTGTCTTTGGTAAAAGGTGAGGTTTGAGGAAAGATAGGATTGAGAGGAGGAAATTCAGCTGGTTGAAACATACATATAGCTGGGATAGGAGTTGGTGGTGCAGGTGGCTTGTAAAATGGATTGATGGTTGACAAGTAGGAGGTACCGGTTTTTCTTTAGCAAGGATTTTGAGGCATTTTTGGTAATAAGGGTGAAGTGGTGGTTTTGGTTTAGGAGGCAACCATGTGGATGGGATTTCTGCAATAGAAGAATCATACCTGCTGCGAGTCTGAATGACTTGAGCTCCTTGTTGATAATCTGGATCCATGTCAGGTGTTTTAGTGGAACATGGAGAAGGAATTTGTTTCTTCTTCCTTCTTCTTCGACTGGAATATCCACATGTGCAGTCTTCTGGATCAAGACCACATTCAAAGCAGTAGTTTTGGCAAGATTCAAAGGAAGTGCAACCACCCCAATAGCAATGATTAGAGAATGGATCTTTCTCGAAGACAACTGGTTGTGCATCTGGTGTGTACCATTTTATGATGTCCGGGAAAGTATCTCTGTGGGAGACCAGAGGATGATCTGGTCCAAGTTTGGTAATTTGATCAAGATCTGCTTGATGATCTGGAGGAGAGTCAGAGACAAGAAGACGAATCATAGCAATTCTCGGATAGTTTTGCTTGATAGACTGGAGATGCTTATGATCAAATCTGATGGAAACAGAACCATCAGAGTTCTGAGAGATTTGAGAGGAGGAAGATTCCAGAGGCTGATTTGCAGCTTCATGGAGGGTGAGAGCTATACGAACAGCACCAAAGTGAAGATGAGTGTAATCATGTTGCTTCCATTGACGGGGAAAGTCTTCAGGAATGTAAAGAGTAACGAATTGCTTACAATAATGGGCTCTTTATATAGAGCTCCAAGGAAGAACCTAGAAGGCTAAATTATTAGGCTATGACGTCATTGCTTACATCATGGTAGCTAATGAGGTCATTGCTTACATCACACTTACATCACACCACACTTATCAGCTTTAATCAGCTGAAAAATGACAGCACACTGAACAATAAAGACATCAAAGTGCAGAGCACTTAAATATAAAAGTGTTCGGAATCAGTTGGTGTTGAAATATCACTATCAGTGGAGTCAGGGTCAGTGATATTGCATTCAATAATGAGATCCTGATGCAGAGCATGTCCCGTCATGTTACTGTTGAAACTAAAGTTGATTCTCAAGTGCAAGACCTGGAAGCCACCAAAAGGTTGATCGTCAATATGGAGAAAATATTGAAGCAGATCCCTTACGATCTACCCATGCCTGGTGTTAATCCTGCTGAAGTCATTCGACAAAAGCATAAAGAAATAGCAGACCATGAAGGTTATATTGTTTATCTCAAAGCACAGGTTGAGTCTACTCCTTACTCTTCTCCTCCGCCAATTACTACTGCCCCTTCAATCTCTTCCAGCTTCTTTTCACCTTTCACAAATCCCTTCTAGCCACCATCCAAAACACAATACTCTGCTTTTGGAACCATGGGATATGAAATGTCCAAACCTTCTCCAAGCACACTTTCAACGCTGCTCAATGGTTGAAAGCAAAGCAAGCCCAGAAACAACAACAAAAGCCTGCTCCTCCTCCTCCGGAAGTTCAAAAACAAGCTATGATTCAGAATCCACTGACTCCTATGCTTCAAGAAGCGGCTACCGCTCAGAGCATCCCTCATATTGCTGTTGTTCAAGAACAAACTCCATTTGAGACCCAGTACTCTTCTCCAACAGAGTCAGACCCAGTCTCTGATTTCGACACGGACTCCTCTTCAGTCTCAGACTCTTCTACACAGTCTTTCTCTGATGAATTTGAACCAGAAATTCCACAAATCAACATGACTCATGAAGAAGAAGATACAGGAGATACATCTGAAGCCACACGTATAGTCGATGAGCCTGAGTCATCTCAAACTTCCAAGAAACTGACTACTTTAGGCACATTCACATTTTAGCTTGATGATATCCCTGCAGCAAAATGGGCAGTCAGACTTCAAGATTTCCATACTTGGATAACGACCAGAGAACTATTTGGCATCACATCAGAAAACATTCTTACTGAGTTCACCTCCAGATTCACCGGCACACTGAAGCACCAGTTTACTACTCTCAGTTATGTTGAGAGAACTCAATTTCTAAACTCTTCATTAGATCAAGCTGCTTCATTACTTTATTACTATTTTCTTGGTGAACCTGATTTTGATTTAAAATTAAAAAGAAAAGAGTTTTTCCAAATGAAGTGTTACTCTTTTCAAAGATCTGATTTAGATAAACATTTGCAACGTATGACTCAATTGTTTTATCTTCTTGGTGCAGATGTTAGTCTAAAGCAAGCTTTCCTCAGCTCAATTCCTCAAGCTTTAGCTCAAGGAGCCGATGTATACATCAGACAAAAATACCAAGCCATGCTTGGTATGACTCCAGGACAAATCAGACAAGCCATCTTGCAAAGCCTTGAAGACCTTTGCCACAAACGGCAAGTGATCAAGCAATATCTCAAAGGAGATAAAGAAGTTGACCAAGTATGCAAATGTTCAGACTTGATCATCAAGTCATGCTGCAACAAGTCCTCTTGCAAGAAATCATCCAGAAGAAAGAAGTTCTCCAGAATTCATACAACAGACAGATGCTCCTTAAAGAAAAAATGGAGATACTTCAGGAGGAAACACAAGTGCTCCAGAAGTCCCAGAAGCAAGTCAGACTACTGCTATGTCTGCGAACAGAAGGGTCACTATGACAAGCAATGTCCTCAAAAGAAGAAAAGGCAAAACCTTATCTCACAAATCGAACAGGTTAGCCCTATCTATAATGACGATGACCTTGAGTCCCTTTTTTTTTAGCAAGATGAACTAAACGAAGACACCTTCTTTGCCATTGAAGAAGATGAAATCCCTTTGTCTTACCATATAGCAGAACCAGTTCCCCCAGAACCAGACCCAACACTTCCAGAAAAATCACCAGAAAAACCTTCTGTTCCAATCCTCACTATTCAGACCCATAAAACACACCCTCAAGCCCCTGTTCAAATCCGAACCTCCAAATATGATAAACTCATTCCTGCTATAGCCTTCTTTGACACAGGTGCTGCAGTATCCATGATGAATCCATCTGTCCTACCTCCTGAACATTGGACAGAACATCAGAAAGAAATTCATCACTGCTGATGGTAAAACATTCTACACTTCTCTGATTACTAAGAAATCCATTACCATCCAATTCTTCCCCAAATGTGAAGTTCGTTTACATCTTGCTGGCTGTGCTGAAACTGACAAAGATCTTCTTGTTGGTTTTGACATTTACAGTAAACTTCACAAATTCCAGATCCTTCCCAATGGTATTTGTTTTGGAAAACAGTTTAGAGAATATGGTACCATTCCAAGACTTTACCAAATCACTCCTAATCCTGTTACCGAGATTCAGAAACTTCTTGTTTCCCAATCTTGTGCTGAATCTCACACAGAGTTTTCTTACTAAATGTTCTCATCCACTTTCAAAAAAAAATGAGGATATCAACCCTACCAAAGCCAGTCATTCTGGCATGAACCCTGATCATCTTCAGTTAGCCACAAAAGAATGCCTTGACCTTCTTCATTCTGATCTCATTAAACCCACAGATTCTCAATGGTCTTGTAAAGCATTCTATGTTGACAAACGGGCTGAACAAGTCCGTGGAAAAATGAGACTGGTAATCAATTATCAGCCTCTCAATCACTTTTTGCAAGATGACAAGTTTCCCTTACCACACAGACACACACTGTTGTCACAACTTTCTGGTGCAAAATGGTTTTCCAAATTTGATTTGAAATCTGGTTTTTGGCAATTAGGCATTCATCCTGATGAACGTCCTAAAACAGGTTTTGTATTCCTAACCAGCATTTCCAGTGGAAAGTAATGCCATTTGGATTAAAACCCGCACCATTCTTGTTTCAAAAAGCCATGGTCAAGATTTTTGAACCACTCTTACACACTGCACTGGTTTATATTGATGATATCCTACTTTTCAGTTCTACTAAGGATGATCATATAAAACTTTTATGCCAGTTTGCTCAAATTCTTAAAGATTATGGCGTAATGCTTTCTGAAAAGAAAATGATATTGGCTACACAGGAAATTACTTTCCTAGGAATGCATTTCTCTGCAGGTACATACACTCCTGGAAATCATATTTCTGACGAGTTACAGAAGTTTCCTGAGTCCATTCTTTTTCAGAAACAAGTCCAACAATTCCTTGGCATAGTCAACTATGTCCGAGATTTCCTGCCAAGACCTTCTGAGCATATCCATCCACTCACCAAAATGCTCAAGAAGAATCCATCTCCCTGGACATCCTTACAGACTCAAGCTGTAGCTGTACTGAAAGAACAAGCGTCCAAAATTCAGAAGTTGCATCTATCAACAAATGGCCAAAAGATACTTTAGACTGATGCAAGTGACAAATATTGGAGTGCAGTGCTACTTGAAGAAATTGACGGCACCCGACATCTTTGTGGATTTGCAAGTGGAAGATTCAAGACAGCAGAAATTCATTAGCACTCCACTTTCAAAGAAATCCTAGCAGTAAAAAATAGAATAAAGAAGTTCAGCTTTTATCTCATCGGATCAAAGTTTTTGGTGGAAACATATATGAGTTTGTTCCCCAAAATGTTACAGTTCAAGCAGAAGCAAGTCCCTCGTCCCCAACTGCTCAGGTGGTCAACCTGATTTGCGCAGTATTCATTCGAGGTCAAACACATCAAAGGTATATCTAATGTTGTGGCTGATTTCCTTTCCCGACTTGATCCCTTTACCACCAAACTCGTTATAGCCATGATCCGACCCAGTTATTCCAACCCACCTAATATTCCTCCAGACTTTCCTCCAGATTACCCAGTTCCATATTCTGTTGACTCAATAATGCAAAAAAGAAATTTTTATGAGTTACAGATTTTTAAAGAATTTGGAGGATCCATCCTTAAACCATCCGGAGTCAATCCATATTTCCCTTTCAGTCAGGTCTTCATTCTCCGACCCAATGACTTCTCTCCTCCATTGAAATGGTTCTTCTGGTACCTCTGTCAATAGTACCACATTCTTCTTGAAATCGACTTTGCATTATTTCTTAAATGGTTTATTCCAAGTATACTTGAGTTCTTAACTTGGTTTAAACCTTTAGCAGAATGGAAGAACTTACTCCTCACTTTTCCTAAACACTTCCTCCTCTTTGACATCCACCGCCCAATAGACCCTGATTTCACAATCCATCCATATTCCCATTTTACCAGGTCAATTCCATCACTGTGTTAGATCTTCCTCAAAAATACTCGGAGGCCCAAAAATACATGTTTGTTGAAAACAAAATTATGCCTCAAGAAATTTGGCCTAATGATTATGGTTCTTGGAATTATCTGACCAACCATCATCACGAGATAAACATCAAAATAGCTCGTGAATGGTATCTTCACCACCTGCCTAATTCCTAGCCAGACACTGAAACCCCTTTCGATTACTTTAACTTTCAGCCAGCTAGCTCTTCTCAGTCATCACATGGGTTTACCTTTCCACGTATGGCCTTTGATGAAACTGCTCGAACCACTTGTGTCACCTCACTCAGAAAGGACGCACTAAAGCAGAGAAAGAAAAAAGCAAAAGTATATGCTCTGCATCAGGATCTCATTATTGAATGAAATATCACTGACTCTGACTCCACTGATAGTGATATTTCAACACCGACAGATTCCGAGCATTACAGCTGTAAGACTTTTATATTTAAGTGCTCTGCACTTTGTTGTCTTTATTGTTCAGTGTGCTGTCATTTTCCAGCTGATTAAAGCTGATAAGTATGGTGTGATGTAAGTGTGATGTAAGCAATGACCTCATTAGCTACCATGATGTAAGCAATGACGTTATAGCCCAATAATTTAGCCTTCTAGGTTCTTCCTTGGAGCTCTATATAAAGAGCCTATTGTTGTAACATTTCCTCAAGCTTAGTTTCCGAGTAATAATATCTCTCTTATGTGTTCTACCCTAAACATGTCTTTCTAAGTTTCCTCTATTCTTCTTCTCTGCTTCTATTTCTGATATGGCTTTAGCTTAGATCATTGTTTGGTGATACTTAGAAATTGTGAGTATTCCTTCCAGAATGGTTGATTTCATTCCTTCTTGGATTGTTGAAAGATAAGAGGACAGGATCCTTTGAGTGCCCAAGAGTTGGCTGTTGTGTTGATCCAAGTCATACCTTCTTAGACAGTCCAGGTTTGAATTTCTGAAATTATTCTTTTTCGAATACTTCCAGTTTCTAGGTCATCACTAATATTGGTATCAGAGCCTAAAGTAATCTCAGAGGTCACGAGTTCGACTCCCAGACATGAAATTTGGGAGCCCCGTTAAAACACGCGCGTCCGCCGGAGAGCCCGCAGTGGAGCGTGGTGGACCGAAGGATGAAAAGGGTATACTGGGCCTCTCTTGGACAAGGCCTTTTCCCGGGGTAATTGTTAGGTTAAGCTTTATCCAAGATACCAGAAGGAGTGTATGATAGCTGTGGTATTTGACACAGAATATCGAATCCAACGATCAAGTCTTTCTGAGGGAGTGCAGATCCTAAGATTTGATGCAGCATGTACAGTCATGAATCCTAAGATTCTTAGCCAAGGTGTTTCAAGAGGCCTTAAACAACCATATAAGGGAGATGAAAAAGATGTACAAGTTCTTTGAATCTTTTGCCTCTATTGTATTAAGTAAATTGGATGGCTTGAACACTAGGGTGAAAAATATATTAGAGTTATTATTGAAAAACATGCAAAGTGCTGAAGGAACCTCTAACCTCAAGCTAAGGATGACAAAGAAGATAAAGGAGAAGATGGTAAGAAGAAGATGATGACAATGATAACAAGGATGATGATGAGGATTAATGTGCTCTCCGCAGAAAAGAAAATGTAAAGGATGTATTTTCGGTTTTGGAACAAGAAAGTCTATAACTTTTCGAAAACAAGTTTATGACCTAACACACAAGATAATTAAATCCTTATGACATCTCTTAGAAACTTGTTCTAAGCAATCCCGATAATCAGAATTTAATGAGCAAGAAGAACACTTGCATGCCACAATCGGAAAATTTCAATTGATAAGTGAAGTATAGTTCTTTGAGTAATAAGAATAAGAGGAATTCTAACCTCTCAAGGTGGCGACAGCCTCTCTCTAAAAATGACACCAAAATCCTCTTCAAATGTTGGCCTACATACGCAAACAAGGCTTCTTCAAGCGCCTTAGCCCTAGCTCTGGTCATAGGTCCAACTGGTATAATTAGCTCTTTATTGGACACGTCCAACTTATCATGGTAGTCTATAGTTTTGCTTGCATCAATCCCACCCTCACATAGATTCGTCCTCGAATCTGAATCCATATCAAAAGGAGAAAGGTCAGCAACATTAAAGGTCACAGAAACACCATACTCACCATACAGATCAAGCTTGTAGGCATTGTTATTGATCCATTCCAGCACTTGAAATGGACCATCTCCCATAGGAGCTAATTTGGACTTCCTCTGGGCAGGAAATCTTTCCTTCCTTAGATGTACCCAAACCCAATCACTGGGTTCAAAAGTCACCAATTTTCACCCTTTGTTGGCTTGTTTGGCATAGACCTTATTCTTCTGCTCAATATGCTGTCTTGCCTTCTCAAGGAACCTCTAACCTCAAGCTAAGGATGACAAGTACCATCTTAGCTCTGTTCTTGCCGTTTGTACTAGACAACTCATGCAAAGGTAAAGGCATCAAATCCAAAACAGTTAAAGAATTAAAGCCATATACAAGTTCAAATGGTGAATAACCTGTGGTGGAATGCACACTCTGGTTATATGTAAACTCAATAAATGGTAAATATTCACCCCAAGTTTTAAGATTCTTACCGACGACAGTACGTAGTAAGGTACCCAAGGTCCTATTGACAACCTCAGTTTGACCATCAGTCTGTGGGTGACATGTAGTATAATAAAGCAGTTTGGTACCCAATTTGCCCCACAACACATGCCAAAAATTGATTGAAATTTAGCATCTCTATTTGAAACAATAGACCTAGGAAGGCCGTGCAATCTAACATCTTTGGAAAATAAATCAGCCACTTGCACAGCATCATTAGTCTTATGGCATGCAATGAAATGTGCCATCTTACTAAACCTAGCAACAACAACGAAGATGCTATCATATCCTTTTTTGGTCTTAGGCAAACCCAAAACAAAGTCCTTAAAGATATCAGTCCACGTCTCAGTAGGCATAGGTAAAGGGGTATACAAACCATGAGGTTTAATAGTTGATTTTGCCTGTCTACATGCAATACACTTGGCACACACACGTTCTACATCCCTACGCATACCTAGCCAGTAAAAATGCTCTTGTAAAATATCCAAAGTTTAGCAACCCCAAAATGACCCATCAAACCACCACTATGAGCCTCATGCACAAATAAAGTACACATAGAACAATTAGGCACGCACAATTAACTACCCCTAAATAGATAGCCATCATGCGTATAGAATTTCTGGAATGTAGTATGTTCACAAGCAGAATATACATTAGTAAAATCAACATCGGAAGCATATAAATCCTTAAGTTGCTCAAATCCTAATAACTTAGAATGTGAAATAGTAATCAAGGAATATCTCCTAGATAAAGCATCAGCTACCACGTTCTCCTTCCCTTACTTGTTTTATAGTATACAGGGAAAGGTCTCCAGAAACTCCACCCAAGTGGCATGTCTTTTGCTCAGCTTGTCCTGTCCCTTCAAGTGCTTTAAAGACTCATGATCAGTTCGAATGACAAACTCTCTAGGTTGGAGGTAATGTTGCCACACTTCCAATGCTATCACAACCACATACAACTCCTTATCATATGTGGGATAATTGAGTTGTGCACCACTAAACTTTTCACTAAAATATGCAACTGGTCTGTTTCTTGTAAAAGCACAGTACCGATACCAATACTGGAAGCATCACATTCAACCTCAAAAGCTTTCTCAAAATATAGTAAACATAGAATAGGAGCAGAACATAATTTTTTTTCAACAATGTAAATGCATGTTCTTGTTCCTGACCCCAAGTAAACCCTTTATCCTTCTTAATTACCTCAATCAAAGGAGTAGCAATGGTAGAAAAATCTTTCACAAACCTCCTGTAGAAACTAGCAAGTCTATGAAAACTCCTCACCTCACTCACACTCTTAGGAGTTGGACAATCCTGGATAGCCTTCACCTTCTCAGTATCGACCTCAACTCCTTGAGAACTGATTATAAACCCCAAAAACACTAACCGATCAATGCAAAATGTACACTTCTTTAGGTTTGCATACAATTTTTTCTATCTCAATACATCTAAGACACACTTCAAATGCATGACATGCATATCCAGATTAGTGTTATATATCAAGATGTCATCAAAGTAGACAACCACAAATTTTCCAAGAAACGCACGCAAGACATAATTTATCAATCTCATAAAGATGATGGGAGCATTAGTTATACCAAATGGCATGAATAACCACTCACAATCCATACTTAGTTTTGAAAGCAGTTTTCCATTCATCTCCTGGTTTCATTCTAATTTAGTGGTATCCACTTTTCAAATCAATTTTTGTAAAGATACATGCACTATGCAGTTCATCAAGCATATCATCTAACCTAGAGATAGGATGGTGATACTTTACAGTGATTTTATTCACGGCTCTACAATTCACACACATCCTTCACGTTCCATCCTTCTTTGGCACCAACAACACAGGTACGACACAAGGACTCAAGTTTTCTCTCATGTGCCCTTTCTCCCATAGCTCATCTACTTGCTTCTGAAGCTTCTTTGTTTCCTCAGGATTACTCCGGTAAGCTGGGCGATTAGGAATCTGAGCTTCAGGCACAAAATCTATCTGGTGCTCTATGCCTCTCAAGGGTGGCAGTCCCGGGGGCATTTCCTCAGGGAAAACATCTGCATACAAGGCAAAGAATCAAGAGGATTAGTGTTAGAAACCAAACACTCTCTATATCATAGTATGATTATTGCTCTCTTCTCCCCAATCGCTCTTCTCATGTCTTTTCTGCTCGCATACAAGTTCAATTTTCTTTCTTTCTTTTTAATACATCTTTCACTCACGGTGCAGTCACTCACATTTGGGCCACTCTCAATTTTCTTTTGGGCCTCTTTTTCCTCTTTAATTTTGTTACACTCACTGCTGAACCCCTCTCTCCTTTACTTACCTTTGACTGGTCCAAGTATAGCTCACGAGGTGATAGAGGTATAAAAATGAAATTCCTGCCCTTAAACTGGAAGGAGAACCTATTGGTATATCCATCATGTGCTATTCTCCTATCAAACTTCCAAGGTCGCTCAATGTGTATATGACTAGCCTCCATGGGAACTACATCACACAACACTTCATCCTCATATCTACCAATTGAGAAAGTCACCAACACATGTTTGGTTACCTTCACATCTGCACTGTCATTAAACCACTGTAGTTTATAAGATTTTGGATGTCTCATGCAAGTCAGCCCCAATTTCTCTTCCATGGTGGTACTAGTTGCATTGGTACAATTCCCCCCATCAATGATCAAATTGCACACTTTTCCTCCCACTGAATACCTTGAATGAAAAAGGTTTTCTCTTTGATCTACAATCTCATCTGTAGCTCTAGTACTCAATACGCTCCTAACTACTAGTGCTTCACCTGTAACAGCCCTCTCAAAACAATTATCATCATCAAAGTTATTTTCAAGAACAAATTCAGATTCACTATTGCTATCTTCGGAATCAATCACTCCATAATCATAACCTTTCTATTAGGACATTGAGATGCAAGATGACAAGTACCCAAGTATTTAAAACATTTTATAGATGAATGCTTACTAGTGTTGGAGGTACTTTCATTTCAGATTCCCCAATTGGTTTCTTAGGTACTTCCTTGAAGTCCACTCCCTTATCCTTAGACCTGTCCTCCTTTTTTGGCCATCTAGATTTCCATGGATAGCTAGAATTTGCTCCTCTCCTCGCTGCCAGCTTAGCTTTTAGCTGTCTTTCCATCTTCATGGCCATGTTCACGATGTCCTCAATCTCTAGGTATTGTTGCAACTTCACAACATTAGCTATTTCCCTGTTGAGCCCACTTAAAAATTTGGCCATTGTATTCTCTGGTTCTTCCTCTATGTTGGCTCTGATCATAGCCACCTCTATCTCTTTGTGGTAGTCTTCCACAAATTTAGACCCTTGAGTGAGTCGCTGAAGTTTTTGATGTATCTCCCTATAGTAGCAATCGACATCTCTCCATTTCTCCTCCTAGAAGTCACCATTTGATTCTACCATATTAGTGCATAATCTGTAAACTCAACAGCTGTAAGTTTTACCTTCTTATCCTCAGAAAAGTTGTGGCGCTCAAAAATCAAGTCCACCTTCATTTCCCACTCCAATTAAGCGTCTGCATCGTTCTTCCCCTTGAATGCGGGAATCTGCATTTTAATGGATTTGAGTCTCTGTCTCTTCTATTAAATTGCATTTCTCTTTGAACTCTCCTGGGTGCCTCAAACTCCTCCTCCTCATCAAATTCAACCTCCTCTGGTTCATACCGAGGTGGAGGTCGATGAGGTGGCGGTTGTTGTTGCCGTACTCCTCCACGTCTCCCCTAAGGTTCCGTGCGCCTTTCGTGCCTGATCTCATCTATCTGTTCCCTAATTTCAGCAAAGGCTTGGTTGAACCTCTCAAATTGTTGTTGCATGGCTCTCAAGGTGAAAGCGATATTTGCATCTCCCCCTTGGTGCTTCTCGGTACTACCTCCCTGTGACATTGTGAAGTAATATAGCACCTGCAAAATAGAGTTAGTGAAAAAACAACCTCACACACTCCCTCACGTGTTTCACTCGAATGTTGTCACTCCCCTGGTGTTTATGTAACGGCAATGACACCCTCAAATAATATCACACACTCTTGCCTCTTGACACTCAAATTCCTCTTAAATTCAAGTTATAGTTCAGAACTAAAATTTAACAAATCAACGAACCCGATTGTAGCCCAAGTTACAACAACAACCAGTCCAACAACAAGTGCTTACAATCGTCCAAATTACAAACAATAACCAGTCCAACAACAATAAATAGCTTACAATCTCGAAAGCTCCAAACAAGAACACAACAAAGCTAACAATTGGAACAACTACAAAAAACTTTTAAAGCTGATTATCACAACTAACTCAAAATGATCCAACAAGAAGTATAGGTATGGTAGGAAGAAAAAAAACATTTTTTGCACTGACTTTGTACTCTTTTTTTTTCGGACCACTCTTTTTTTTCTCCTTTTTCTTTTCTTCCTTTTTCTTGTCTGAAATATATGTGTATATGTATTTGATTGTACTTTTTTTTGTATATATATAACAATCTAACTAAAACAAATATTACAAATACTTAATAAGAAGAATTGAAATCCTAGGGTGAGATTCACACCTCTTGAAGATGCCGTCGGTAATCTTTGAAGAAGCCGCTTGACAAGGCTGTTTGGAAGGTCTTTCAATTTTTTTTGATGGACCAGAATAGGAATCCTTCTCCACACCACGGCTCTTATACCAAATAATGTGCTCTCTGCAGAAAAGAAAATGTAAAGGATGTATTTTCGGATTTGGAACAAGAAAGTCTATGACTTTCTGAAAACAAGTTTATGACCAAACACACAAGATAATTAAATCCCTATGACACCTCTTAAAAACTTGTTCTAAACAATCCCGATAATCAGAATTTAATGGCAAGAAGAACACTTACACGCCACAATCTGAAAATTTCAATTGAGTAGCAAGAACAAGAGGAATTCTAACCTCTCAAGGTGGCGGCAGCCCCTCTCTAAAAATGACACCAAAATCCTCTTCAAATGTTGGCCTACATACGCAAACAAGGCCTCTTGAAGTGCCTTAGCCCTAGCTCATAGGTCCAACAGGTATAATTAGCTCTTTATTGGACACGTCCAACTCATCATGGCAGTCCATAGTCTTGCTCGCATCAAGGATGATGATGGGAATGATGATCAAGGAGGCAACTTTGAGGTCGTGGCTAGTGAAGAAGATGTATAAGAGGAGTCACAAGAAAGAGGAAGCGAAGAATGAAGCCAAGAAGAAAGCCTAATTGAGCGAGTCGAGATCACCACACCATTCGCCGCTCCATTTGGGCATGGAAGAGTCAAGCATGTAGTCAAGAAAAGACATTCAAAGAAATCATCTCAATTGGCTATCACCTCAAGCAAGGAGCAAGCTAGTGAAGAACGACATGCTCAAAGACTAAGCTTTTCTTAACCCTATCTTGCTTTATTTATGTATTAGTTTAATTTATTTCATCTTATGCCAAGCTTACTTTATGTATCTAGACTAGTTTATGTATTCTCGTGCTTTATTTTTTGCTTTAATGTAACTTTCTAAATTATGAGCTCAATGATAATACCCTAGTATTGAGAGCTTTTTCTTTTATATTTTTATCACTTTCATCACCCTACACTTTCATTACAAAAGGGGGAGAAATAGTGGATGCAAAATTGTTGTTAATGGCAAAATAGCATGGGTGTTGGCATAGCTATTTTTTGAAAAAATGATTATATGGTCTATTATGCATTGAATTTCATATTTTTAAATTTCATTTGTTATATGCATTGATTTATTAGGATGTTTATAAATGAATTCTATGTTTGATATTGGCTATAAGAATTTGAGAGACTTTACCAAAAATTTGGACTTGAAATTCGGATGCAGGGCTGAAATTCAGACTCATGTCCTGAAATTTAGATGCATCCATATTTTGTTGTCAAAAAGTAATCTTTTGTTGTTCAAATTGATTCAAACATATTTTAATCTCTCCTACTATGCTTGAAAAATCTTAAGAAAGCTTTATTTCAGCTAAAACAATCATTATGAATATATTGAAGTTTGGACTCATATGCCAATTGGGCCTATGACCAGAGCTACGGCTAAGGTGCTTCAAGAGGCCTTGTTTGTGTATGTATGCCAACATTTGAAGAGGATAGAGCTAACCAAACCTATTGGGCCGCAGCCCAACATGGTCATTTTGTCTCAAATACTTGGGCCGGATAACCTTGACACTTGAAGGCTATAGAGTGGGCTTAAGTCCAAGAGGAAGTTATGTTTTGAAACTTGGGCTGCCTTTTATCTATGTTAGACTTGTTTTTATGTTGGGCTTGCATGTATCCTTAGCCCAACCTTTTCATATCTTACCCTAGCTATAAATAGTCTTCTTTAAGACAATTAGGTCAGATTTTGGTGTCATTTTAGAGAGGGGCTGCCGCCACCTTGAGAGGTTAGAATTCCTCATGTTCTTGTTACTCAAAAGACTACACTTCACTTATCAATTGAACAAGTTTCTTAGATTTTGATTATCGGAATTGCTTAGAACAAGTTTCTTAGAGGTGTCGTAGGAGGTTTAATTATTTTTGTGTTTGGTCATAAACTTGTCTTCAAAAAGTCAAGACTTTCTCGTCTTAAAACTGAAAATACATCCTTTCAACTTCTCTTCCGCGGAGAGCACTTTATTTTTGGGGTTTGTTATGAGTTCTCAGGGAGTTAAGGTTGATAGTGAGAAGGTGAAGGCAAACTCTTAAGAGTGTGAATGAGGCGAGGAGTTTTCATGGACTTGCTAGTTTCTACAGGAGGTTTGTAAAGGACTTTTCTACCATTGCTGCTCCTTTGACTGGGGTAATTAAGAAGAAAAAAGAGTTTACTTAGGGTCAAGAACAACAACATGCCTTTACATTATTGAAAGAAAAATTATTTTCTACTCCTATTCTACGTTTACCTGATTGTGAGAAAGTTTTTGAGGTTTAATGTGATGCTTCTGGGATTGGTATAGGTGCTATACTTTTACAGGAAAACAGACCAGTTGCATATTTTAATGAGAACCTTAGTAGTGCACAACTCAATTATCCCACATATGACAAGGAGTTATACGCCATTGTGAGAGCATTGGAAGTGTGGCAACATTACCTCCAACCTAGAGAGTTTGTCATTAGGACTGATCATGAGTCTTTAAAGCACTTGAAGGGACAGGGCAAGCTGAGCAAGAGACATGCCACCTGGATGGAGTTTCTGGAGACATTCCCCTATGTACTGCAATACAAGCAAAGGAAGGAGAACGTGGTAGCAGATGCTTTATCTAGGAGGCATTCCTTGATTACTACTCTACATTCTAAGTTATTAGGATTTGACCAGCTTAAGGATTTATATGTTTTAGATGTTGATTTTGCTATTGTATATTCTGCTTGTGAACATACTGCATTCCAGAAATTATATAGGCATGATGGCTATCTCTTTCTGGGTAATCAATTGTATGTGCCTAATTATTCTATGCGTACTTTATTTGCGATGAGACTCATAATGGTGGATTGATGGGACATTTTGGGGTTGTTAAGACTTTGGATATTTTGCAAAAACATTTTTATTGGCCAGGTATGCTTAAGGATGTGGAACGTGTGTGTGCCAAGTGTATTGCATGTAGACAGGAAAAATCCACTATTAAATCTCATGGTTTGTACACCATTTTACATGTACCTACTGAACTTGATGAGAATCAAGAAGCATCTAGATCCAGTGATCAAGACCAATTAAAGATTTCCGCTGGCCCAATCACAAGAGCTAAGGCTAAGAGGATGAAAGAGACCTTGAGTGCATTGCTTGAAAGTATAAGGAATAAACAACCAAAGAATGATGATCTTTCATGGGTGTATGCTGTGCAAGGAGGATCAATGATGGTGAATTTATTACATTCAAGCTGTCCAACCACTTTGGAGTCCATTGGGCAGCCAAATTGATGTCCAAGATAGCAAATTAATGGGCTCAAATATTCAATCTAAGAGCTGGACGAAATTTCCTTATTTTTAGGAGTCTTTTAATTAGTTTTTAAGTTTGTTTGGGCTAAGAACATTTAATTATTAAAGCCCATATCTATTGTTTTATTTTTACTCCTTAGTAGGATTTAATTAGCTACAAATCCAAGCCCGTTAAGGACTTGTGTTTCATCCACTTACTCCAAATCCAAAACCAATTAGGTTAGGGTTTTGAGATATCTATTTATATAGGAATTTTTTAGGAGATGGAGGAGGTCATTAATATTTTTGTGAGAATACATTCTCTCTTTTGTTCTTGAAAGAACTTCTTGAATTTATCAAGTTATTCAACTTGTGGGTTCATTTATTTGAATTATACCTTAAGTTCTTATCTTTATTGATAACGGGTTTAGGGTTTCTGTTTATACCTTTGGTTCTTGGGTCATATATCCAACGGGTTAAGGGTTCTTGAAGCCTTTTTCACACATCCTTGGGCATTTGTAGAAGTTTGTTGTTGGGTTCTGTCAACATGTTTCAGATTAAAAGAAGCGAGAATAAAGAATAAGCTGGACGACGTCGTTTGGAGAGGAAAGGAGGTTGTGCGTTGCCGTTTCAAGATCAAACATGGAGCGTTAGATTTTTTTGACAGTTACTCATGGACGGCTCAGATAATTTCTTTTCCATTTAAATAGTTGATCATCCAATTTCAATGTATTGAGAATTTTACCGGGTTATTTGAATTGTTCTTCTTCTTCCTTGAGTTCCTGCGTTTTCTCTTCCCCATTTCTGTATCACTCCATTTAATGCAATAAAATCCTCTGTTTCTCTTAACCTTTTACATTAGATTAGTTGAATCATAACAAATTGGTATCAGAACAGTTGATCCTCGGTTGGAAATAGTGATGGCGGGAACTAGGAGTCAAAGTCATCAAGAGCAGGCTGGAGCTGATGCGGGATTGCAGAGTGAGATTCAGGAGTTGTATACCACAGTGGAGGTTCATGGCAGAAGAATGGAAGACGTGGATAAAGCCATAAGGAAGTTAACACTTCAACATGATGAGCTCAGATCTGCTGTGGCAAAATCTTATTCGGAGTCCTCCAACCACAGGGCTGAAACTCAACAGATCAGTTCTGCAATGCAAGGATTGGAGAGTAAGTTTGAATCTATCACCCTTAAACTAGATCAATTGTTGAATTTGAGAGGAATGGAGAGTCATGGGCGTATGTCTGTTGAGGGAATTTCTGGGAATCAGGGAAATGCAGTAGTTAAGGAAACAGTGAGCAGTAGAACTGGAGAAAAGTATGGAGTCAAATTACCTAAGATTGATTTTCCCTATTTTGATGGAAGCAATCCGAGAGAATGGATTGGGAAGTGTCAACGTTACTTTCATATCCATGAGATCCCAGATCATCTTAAGGTAGAGGTGGCTGAAATGTATGTTAAAGGAAAAGCTTATATATGGTTGCAGAGTTATAGGGCTAGAGTGGGGGATGGTCTGGTGAGATGGGAGGAATTTGCAAAGGCAGTGTGTAGGAGGTTTGGAGAAGGAAATTCAACAGCTGTGGTAGGCCAGTTCTGTAAAATTAGACAAATGGGAAGGGTGTCTGACTATATGGAACAGTTTGAGCAGTTGAACGCTGTGTTTATGAGGTCTATTACAGGCATGCCAGAGGAGTACTATGTATCAGTGTATTTGAGTGGACTTAAAGAGGAGATTAGGGTACCAGTTCAGATGTTTCAGCCGAACTCACTGGAGAAGGCTTTTGAGCTGTCATTATCACAGGAAGAGAACCTTGAAAGTTCCAGCAAGAGTTCTAAATCCTACACTAAAACTGTTTCATCTGCTAATTCAGTAGTGACCACTGCCAAACCAAATTTTGTTCGTCCAGAGAGGAGTTCCAGTTTTCATAGTCACAGACCTGAGTTGAGAGAAACTATTAAGTTTAAGAAAGTTTCTTGGGAAGAAATGCAGAGAAGAAGGGAGAAAGGGTTATGTTTCAAATGTGGGGAAAAATATCATGCTAATCACAAGTGTTCACTGAGTGAGATCAATGTTATGGTGGTTAATGAAGGATTGATGGAGGATGATGGAGAGGGGGAGTTGCAATTACTGCAAGAAGTGATAAATGAAGGAGAAGATGTTCCTATGGTAGGAGAAGAAGTTGATGATTCAGTTCACATCTCTGTGAATGCTATGGAGGGCAATGCTGCCTATAATACCATCAGAATTGAAGGAAAAATTAAGAAAAAAGTGGTTTCTATATTAATTGACACTGGCAGCACTCATAGCTTTATAGACAAGAAGCTAGTGAAGGAATTGAGTATGATTAAGGAGCAAACTAGACCGTTGGTGATTACTGTGGCTAATGGGGCTCAAATGTGGTGTACTGAGATTTGTAGAGGAGTTGCTTGGGTGATGCAGGGGTATGAGTTCCAGCACAACCTTAATGTGTTAGAACTGAATGGGAGTGATGTAGTGTTGGGGGTAGATTGGCAGAGACAGTTCAGTCCTATAATCTTTGTTTTTGAAAAGCTGAATCTCTCTTTTGATAAGGATGGAACTAAGGTGAGTTTAAATGGAGGGGTGCAGAGGGCTGAATTAAAGTCCATCCGGGGCAAGACACTAAATAAATGGGTTAAAAGGGCTGCTGGTGTATGGTTGGGACAACTATGTTCCATTACAGCAGAAGAAACAAATAGTGAGCAAATACCAGATCAGGTGCAGGCAGTTATTGATGAGTTTGGAGATGTGTTTAGAACTCCAAAAGGATTACCTTCTCTTAGAGGTCATGAGCATGGAATTCCACTAGTTAGTGGGACTCAGCCTTTTAGGCAGAGACCCTATAGGTTCCCACATTGTCAGAAAGCTGAAGTAGAGAGGCTTGTGCAGGAGATGTTGCAAGAAGGCATTGTTCAACCTAGTTCCAGTCCTTTTTCCTCGCCAGTCATTTTGGTCAAGAAGAAGGATGGTTCTTGGAGATTCTGTGTAGACTTTAGACAGTTAAATTCTATCACTGTCAAGGATAAGTTTCCTATACCTATAGTGGATGATCTGTTGGATGAGTTGAAGGGAGCTAAATTTTTCACCAAGATTGATTTGAGGGCTGGTTATTTCCAGATCAGAATGAAGGAGGAAGACATACAAAAGACAGCTTTTACTACTCATTTGGGCCATTATGAGTTCAGAGTAATGCCATTTGGGTTAATAAATGCTCCTGCCACATTTCAAGCCTTGATGAACAAGGTATTTGGACCTTATATCAGAAAATTTGTGCCGGTTTTCTTTGATGATATTTTGGTGTTTAGTCCTGATTTGATGTCCCATGTAGAGCATGTTAGAACTGTATTTTCTCTGTTGAGACAGCATAGCTTATTTGCAAAGATGAGTAAGTGCTCTTTTGCTCAGAAAGAAATGGAGTATTTGGGTCATGTAATTTTTGGAAAGGGGGTGGAAACTGATCCTAAGAAAATTGTTGATGTTATGAATTGGCCATCACCTAAATCTGTACAACAGCTTAGGGGATTCTTGGGATTAACTGGTTACTATAGAAGATTTGTGAAGAATTATGGGGTTATATCTAGACCTTTAACTGCTCTGTTGAGAAAGAATGCCTTCTGTTGGAATAGTGAGGCTGAACAAGCTTTTCAAAGGTTGAAAGAGATGCTTTTGCCAAGCACTAGTGTTAGCTGCACCAGATTTCTCTAAACCTTTCATAGTAGAAACTGATGCCTGTGATATGGGAGTGGGAGCAGTATTGATGCAAGAGGGTAGACCTATTGCTTATTTCAGTTTATCAGTTTATGAAAAAGAGTTATTGGCCTTAGTCCAACTCTTTCATATCTTACCCTAGCTATAAATAGTCTTCTTTAAGACAATTAGGTCAAATTTTGGTGTCATTTTAGAGAGGGGTTGCCGCCACCTTGAGAGGTTAGAATTCCTCTTGTTCTTGTTACTCAAAGGACTACACTTCACTTATCAATTGAGATTTTGAAATGTAGCATGTAAGTGTTCTTCTTGCTAATTAAATTCCGATTATCGAGATTGCTTAGATCAACACTATGAGCCTCATGCACAAATAAAGTACGCATAGAACAATTAGGCACACACAATTGGATACCCCTAAATAGATAGCCATCATGCCTATAGAATTTCTGGAATGCAATATGTTCACAAGCAGAATATACAGTAGCAAAATCAATATCGGAAGCATATAAATCCTTAAGCTGCTCAAATCCTAATAACTTAGACTGTAGAGTAGTAATCAAGGAATGCCTCCTAGATAAAGCATCATCTACTGCGTTCTCCTTCCCTTGCTTTTATTGTAGTACATAGGGAAAGGTCTCTAGAAACTCTACCCAAGTGACATGTCTTTTGCTCAGCTTACCCTATCCCTTCAAGTACTTTAAAGACTCATGATCAATCCGAATGACAAACTCTCTAGGTTGGAGCTAATGTCGCTACACTTCCAATGCTCTCACAACCGCATACAACTCCTTATCATATGTGGGATAATTAAGTTGTGCACCACTAAGCTTTTCACAAAAATATGCAACTGGTCTGTTTTTCTGCAAAAGCACAGCACCGATACCAATTCTGGAAGCATCACATTCAACCTCAAAAGCTTTCTCAAAATCAGGTAGACATAGAATAGGAGCAGAACATAATTTTTTTTCGACAATGTAAATACATGTTCTTGTTCCTGACCCCAGGTAAACCCTTTGTCCTTTTTAATTACCTCAGTCAAAGGAGCAGCAATGGTAGAAAAGTCCTTCACAAACCTCCTGTAAAAACTAGCAAGTCCATGAAAACTCCTCACCTCACTCGCACTCTTAGGAGTTGGCCAATCCTGGATAGCCTTCACTTTCTCACTATTAACCTCAAATCCTTGAGAACTGATTACAAACCCCAAAAACACTAACCGCTCAAAGCAAAAGGTACACTTCTTTAGGTTTGCATACAATTTTCCTGTCTCAATACATCTAAGACACATCTCACTTGCATGACATACATATCCAGATTAGTGCTATATATCAAGATGTCATCAAAGTAGACAAACACAAATTTTTCAAGAAAAGCACAAGACATGATTAATCAATCGCATAAAGGTGTTGGGGGCATTAGTTAAACCAAATGGCATGACTAACCACTCATACAATCCATACTTAGTTTTAAAGTAGTTTTCTATTCATCTCTTGGTTTCATTCTAATTTGGTGGTATCCACTTTTCAAATCAATTTTTGTAAAGATACATGCACCATGCAGTTCATCAAGCATATCATCTAACCTAGGGATAGGATGGCGATACTTTACAGTGATTTTATTCACAGCTCTACAATCCACACACATCCTCCACGTTCCATCCTTCTTTGGCACCAACAACACAGGTACGACACATGGACTCAAGCTTTCTCTCACGTGTCCTTTCTCCAATAGCTCATCTACTTGATTCTGAAGCTCCTTTGTTTTCTCACGATTACTTCGGTAAGCTGATCGATTAGGAATCTGAGCTCTAGGTACGAAATCTATCTGGTGCTCTATGCCTCTCAAGGGTGGCAGTCCCAGGCATTTCCTCAGGGAAGACATTCGCATAATCCTGCGAAAGAGATAAAAACAAGCTAGGCAAAGAATCAAAAGGGTTAGTGTTAGAAACCAAACACTCTCTATATCTTAGTATGACTAGTGCTCTCTTCTCTCCAATCGCTCTTCTCATGCCTTTTCTTCTTGCATACAAGTTCACTTTTCTTTCTTTCTTTTCAATACATCTTTCACTCATGGTGCAGTCACTCACATTTGGGCCTCTTTTCTCTCTTTAATTTTGTTACGATCACTGCCCGAACCCCTCTCGTCTTTACTTACCTTTGAGTCGTCCAAATATAGCTCACGAGGTGATAGAGGTATAAGAATAAAATTCCTGCCCTTAAACTGGAAGGAGTACCTATTGGTATACCCATAATGTGCTATTCTCATATCAAACTGCCAAGGTCACCCAGGGAGTATATGACCAGCCTCAATGGGAACCACATCACACAACACCTCATCCTCATATCTACCAATTGAGAAAGTCACCAACACTTGTTTGGTTACTTTCACATCTGTACTGTCATTAAACCACTGTAGTTTATAAGGTTTTGGATGTCTCATGCAAGTCAGCCCCAATTTGTCTACCATGGTGGTACTAGCTGCATTGGTACAATTCCCCCCATCAATGATCAAATTGCACACTTTTCCTCCCACTAAATACCTTGAATGAAAAAGGTTTTCTCTTTGATCTACAATCTCATCTGTAGCTCTAGTACTCAATACATTCCTGACTACTAGTGCTTCACCTGTAACAGTCCTCTCAAAAAAATTATCATCATCAAAGTTATTTTCAAAAATGAATTCAGATTCACTACTGATATCCTCAGAATCAATCACTCCATTATCCGTCATAATCATAATCTTTTTGTTGAGACATTGAGATGCAATATGACCAGTACCCAAGCATTTAAAATATTTTATAGATGAATGCTTACTAGAGGTAGCTTGGGTGCTGGAGGTGCCTTTCATTTCAGATCCACCAATTGGTTTCTTAGGTGCTTCCTTGAAGTCCACTCACTTATCGTTAGACTTGTCCTACTTTTTTGGCCATCTAGAGTTCCATGCATAGCCAGAATTTGCTCCGCTCCTCGCTGCCAGCCTAGCTTTTAGCTATCTCTCCACCTTCACGACCATGTTCACCATATCCTTAATCTCTAGAAAGTACTGCAACTTCACAACATTAGCTATTTTCCTGTTGAGGCAACTAAAAAATCTGGCCATTGTAACCTCCTGTTCTTCCTCTATGTGGCTTTGATCATAGCCACCTCCATCTCCTTATGGTAGTCTTCCACGGATTTAGACCCTTGAGTGAGTCACTGAAGTTTCTGATGCATCTCCCTATAATAGTAAGAAGGCACAAAACACTTTCTAATACATGCCTTCATAGCTTCCCAAGTTGCAATCGGCATCTCTCCATTTCTCCTCCTGGATATCACCATCATATTAGTGCATAATCTGTAAACTCAACAGCTGCAAGTTTTACCTTCTTATCCTTAGAAAAGTTGTGGCACTCAAAAATCAATTCCACCTTCCTTTCCCACTCCAAGTAGGCGTCTGCATCGTTCCTTCCCTTGAATGCAGGAATATGTATTTTAATGGATTTGAGGTCTCTATCTCTTCTATTAAATGGTATTTCTCTTTGAACTCTCCTGGGTCTGCGTGCCTCAAACTCCTCCTTCTTAAATTCATCATCCTCTGGTTCATACCGAGATGGAGGTCGATGAGGTAGCGGTTGTTATTGCCGTACTCTCACACGTCTCCCCTAAGGTTCCGTATGCCTTTCTTGTCTGATCTCATCTATTTGTTTTCTAATTTCAGCAAAGGCTTGATTGAACCTCTCAAATTGTGGTTGCATGGCTCTCAAGGTGAAAGCAATATTTGCATCTCCCCCTTGGTGCTTTTCGGTACTACCTCCCTGTGACATTGTGAAGTAATATAGCACCTGTAAAATAGAGTTAGTGATAAAACAACCTCACACACTGCCTCACGTGTTTCACTCGAATATTGTCGCTTCCCTCGTGTTTATGTAACGGCAATGACATCCTCAAATAATCTCACACACTCTTGCCTCTTAACACTCGAATTCCTCTTAAATTCAAGTTACAGTTCAGAACCAAAATTCAACAAATCAACGAACCCAATTGTAGCCCAAGTTACAACAACAACCAGTCCAACAACAAGTGCTTACAATCATCCAAGTTACAAACAATAACCAGTCCAACAACAATAAATAGCTTATAATCTCAGAAGCTCCAAACAAGAACACAACAAGCTAACAATTAGAACAACTAAAAAAATTTTAAAGCTGCTTATCACAACTAACTCAAAATGATTCAACAAGAAGTATAAGTATGCTAGGAAAAAAAAAAGAAAAATTTTTTTGCACTGACTTTGTACTTTTTTTCTTTCGGACCACTCTTTTTTTTCTCCTTTCTCTTTTCTTCCTTTTTCTTGTCCGAAATATATGTGTACATGTTTTTGATTGTACTATTTTTTTTGTATATATATAACAATCTAACTAAAGTAAATATTACAAATACTTAATAAGAAGAATTGAAATCTGAGACTGAGATTCACACCTCTTGAAGATGCTGTCGGTAAGTCTTTGAAAAACCAGCTTGACGAGGCTGTTCGGAAGGTCCTTAAATTTTTTTTTGATGGAGCAGAATAAAAATCCTTCTCCACACCACGGCTCTTATACTAAATAATATGCTCTCCACAGAAAAGAAAATGTAAAGGATGTATTTTCGATTTTCGAACAAGAAAGTCTATGACTTTCCAAAAACAAGTTTATGACTAAACATACAAAATAATTAAATCCCTACGATACCTCTTAGAAACTTATTCTAAGTAATCCCGATAATAAGAATTTAATGAGCAAGAAAACACTTACACGCCACAATCGGAAAATCTCAATTGATAAGTGAAGTGTAGTTATTTGAGTAACAAGAACAAGAGGAATTCTAACCTCTCAAGGTTGCGGCAGTCCCTATATAAAAATGATACCAAAATCTCCCCTCAACCTTACAAGGTAGGAGTTTATATAGAACTCCCATGAAGACTTTAGAATACAACATAACATCATTGCTTACATCACAGTGCCCTATGATGTCATTGCTTACCTCATACTATACTACGACATCATGGCTTACGTCACAATCTATTATGATGTCATTGCTTATATCATATCATACTTATGTGTAAGTCCAACATGAATAATAAGTCCAAGATAAATAACATGCAGCCCAAATTTAAAACATTACTCCTTCTTGGACTTAAGCCCACTCCATAGCCTTCAAGTGTCAAGATCATTCGACCTAAGTATTTGAGACAAATGGACAAAGTTGGGTTGTGGCCCAACGAACTCTCCTCCAATAGGTTTGGCTAGCTCTATCATCTTCAAATGTTGGCCTACATATGCAAACAAAGCCTCTTGAACAGCCTTAGCCCTAGCTTTGGTCATAGGTCCAATTGGTATAATTAGCTCTTTATTGGACACGTCCAACTCATCATAGCAGTCCATAGCCTTGCTCGCATCAAGAGACACGAACAATAACAAGATCAACAATGAAAATCAAATAAAGGAAAACGAAAGATAGTAAAAACCTAATTCACAACCTTCGCTCTGATACCAAGATGATACAAACCTTAGGTATAATAGCCTAGAACCCAACATCAAACTTTCAAAAATGTCCAAGGATGTGTGAAAAAAGCTTCAAGAACCCTTAACTCATTGGATATATGACCCAAGAACCAAATATACAAACCGAAATGTTAAACCCGTTATCAATAAAGACAAGAACTTAAGGTACAATTTAAAGGAAGGAACACCACAAGTTGAATAACTTGATAACTTCAAGAAAAGAGTATATGTATACTCACTAAAAATATCAATGACATAATGTTGTCCCTAGCCTAATTGGTTTTGGATTTTGAGTAGGTGGATGTGGGCTTGGATTTGTAGCTATTTTTAGCAAATTAAATCCAACTAAGGATTAAAATAAAATACTGGATATGGGCTTTTAATAAATAAAAGTTCTCATCCCAAGAAAAGTTAAAAACTAATTAAAACACTCTTAAAAATAAGAGAATTTCGTCCAGCTCTTATGTTGAATTTTTTGGCCCATTAATTGGCCATCTTGGGCATTGATTTGGTGGCCCAATAGACTCCCAAGTGGTTAGACAGCTTGCATTTAATAAATTCACCATCATTGATCTTTCTTGTGCAGAATACACCCTTGAAAGCTCATTATCTTTTGGTTGTTTATTCTTTATGCTTTCAAGCAATGCTATCAAGGCCTCTTTTGTCCTCTTATCCTTAATTTTAGGAGTGTTTTAATTTGTTTTTAAGTTTGTTTGGGCTGGAAACTTTTATTTATTAAAGTCCAATCAATTCTTTTATTTTAATCATCCAAAATCAATTAGGTTAGAGTTTTGAAATATCTATTTATATAGGATCTTTTTAGAAATTTTAGAGCAACAAACAACATTATGTCATTGATATTTTTAGTGAGAATACATACTCTCTTTGCTTTTTTGAAGAACCTCTTAAACTTATCAAGTTATTCAACTTAAGGCATTCATTTCTTTGAATTATACCTTAAATTCTTCTCCTTATTGGTAAGGGTTTAAAGGTTTTGATTTATACCTTTGGTTCTTGGGTCATATATCCAATATGTTAAGTGTTCTTGAAGCATTTTTCACACATCCTTGGACATTTGTGAAAGTTTGCTGTTGGGTTTTATGTTTTTATGCATAGGTTCGCATCGTCTTGGTATCAGAGCAAATGTTGTGAGTCATATTTTACTATTTTTTGTTTTTCTTTCTTTAATTTTCGTTGTTGATCTTGTTGTTGTCCATGTCTCTCTCTAATCAGCCTATCTCCTCAAAAGTTCTATTCTTTTTTGTTTGTGTTCTTGGTGTCAAGGTCATGCCCTTACTGAGTTACAAAAAAGAGAAAAAGAAGGAAAAAAATCGTCCAAAAAAAACAATAGAAAAAATTTGTCCAAAAAAAAGAACAAAATCGTCAAAAAAAAAACCAGAAAAAGAAGAGCAAGGAAAGAAGGTCAGTTGGAGAAGAAAAGAAAGAAGATTCCTAGAGTCAAAAGGATTGAGCACCACTCCTAAAGATTCTCCTAATTCTATTAGGAAATTTATTTCCTATTGCTTTTAAGATCTCCTAACTCTTTTAAGAAATCAAATATACTTCCTAAATCTACTTCCATCAGATTTCGTTTCCTAATCTTTTTAGAAAATAAAAGTCTATTTCCATTAGAGTTTCCTAATTCCTTTAGGAAAGCAAAAGCTGTTTCCTATTCTGATTTTTTCCATTCTTTTCAAAAAGTAGGAGCTATAATTAACTAAATTCTGATTTCTTTATAGTAAATTTAGTTCCTTTTGCTTCCATTAATTTGATCTACATAATTTAGTTGTTGAATTGCTACAATCTTGACTAATTGGTTTGATTGATTATTTCTCAAAGAACTAAAAGAGAGTTTGTTGAGAGGTATTACAAGAAAAAGCCTAAAATAGAGATAGATGAGAGAACACTTGGAAAGTTCAAGTGTTCCACTAATCTTTAAAATTCAAGCATACATGATGGCTTCCAAGGAACACTTGGAAAGTTCTTCTAGTGCACAAGATTCTTTTGTCATGGAGGCCATGCAACAAGAATTCCAAAGGCTACACATGGAAATGGAGGATATTAAAGATTGATTGGAGAGGACAGCCCAAAAGAAACCCCATTCCAACTCCTAATGTGCCCCAAGTTGCTAGGAGATCTACACAAGTTGAACATGAGGATAAGTGTTATGAGAGTTCAAATCATCATGAAGGAAAGAGTGGAAATGGTAGAGTAGAATGGAAGGGTTATGAGGTTTGTGGAAAGGAAAAGAGTAGTGCTAGTTGTGGCAAGTTGCAATTACCTAGTTTCCAAGGGAAATTTGAACCAGAATCCTACTTGGAATGGGAAAGGAGTGTGGATATAGTCTTTACATGTTACAACTTGATGGAGGAGGAAAAGCTAAGGTTGGTTATGGGATCCTTTGCGCATTGGCCATTACGTGGTGGGATATGCATAAGGAATCTAGAAAGAAGAAGGGAAAGAAATCCATTAAGTCATGGGTTGAGTTAAAGGAAGGAATAAGGTTGGACTTTGGAGTCAAACATTTTGAATGTTTAAAGAGAATAGAGCAAAAAAGTAGAACAAGAGTGAGGGCGGAGCTACTGTGGCACTTGGAAAGGAAAGCAAGGGGAAACTAACGAACCTCAAAAGGACATTGAAGTTGTTGAAGAACAACTAAAGAAGGATGAAGAAGTTGAATGTGAAGTTAATGAAGTGGATAATTGTAAACAAGAAGTTAGTCCAACTTTGGTTAAGAAAAGTGAGGATGTTGAGAGAACTAAAGAAAAGAGGGACTATGAGTTCAAAAGAAAGGAGCGTAGAGAGTGTGAGCCTCAACAAAATGAGAGTACTATGAGGGAAAATAAAAAGAGTGCACGAGAGAAAAGTTGAGGTGGAAGATTTTAGAGGAGAGAGATGAAAAGAGCATGAGTGAATTTAAAAAAGAAAGAGTGTGTGATAGTGCTTTCATTTAAAGCCACTTACGAACTCACTTTCAAGTGAGGAGTCGAGCTTATTTTCTAAAAAACTAACTCATTTTTTACCTAGTGTTTATTCATTTGTGCAGGATTTTGGAGCTTCAAGTAAGATGATAGAAGGAAAGCTTGTCATGAAAATTATAAAACAACCAATAAGCTTCTTTCCTTATTTTCTTATTCCATGCTTTGAATTTTTCTTTAAGAAGGATAAATTGTTCTTACTTGCTTGCTATTATCTTGTGACTTGTCTTATGACTCTTGATTTTACTTGCCTAAATGGTGTTTCATTTGTTCATAGGAATCATTTGAAAAATTGCTTGAATGATCATAGAAGTTCTCTTGATTTTAATGGCTCTACAGATGACTCGTTAGTTGAAGGTGATCAAGTGATAAATATGTATAGAAATTTTGATATTGAGAGAATTCTAGGAAATATGCATGATTTCTTATTGAACAACTCATTTGAAGGGCTTGTGTTCCTTCAAAATGGTCACGCACCTATTTCATTTCTTCAAATATCTTATAGTTAAGAATCGTTGCATATTGATGTGAAATTTGCAAGTGCACAAATATCGAACAAGTAATAAAGTAGCGAGTATAAGTCGTCCCAACGAGGATCGCTACCTAACTGCAAAATTCTTTTACTTATAACCCAACTTAAAACAAAATAAATGTGATTTTATCTAAAATTTAATTACCAATAAAAATAATTAACAATAATAATAAACACAAAAATCAATAATTATATTAATTAAAAATCAATGGCAATGAATAGACTATGACACTCTAAATCTAGCTTACTCCTCTTATGACAAATAATTAATTTTTTCAAATTAATTCTCGACTTGGTTAATGGTAGAATTCCCAATTATAAGCTAGACCCAATCTCTTGGTGAAAAGCTCCTAACTTTAATTAATAAACCAATCGTATCTCTACGTGATTTTAATTATTAAAGCCGCAAACACCTCTATGGAATTCAATACTTTTGTTTCCTACTCGCTAGAAACCACACAAAGAAACCGAATCTATCTCTAGTCAGTTTTACGATGTGTTGTTATTACCATGATCCAATTTAAACTAGTACTTCTCAGCCACTAGAATAAATTTAAAGGTATGCAAGAATTGGCCAGAAACTTACAAGCATTAAAAATAATAATAACAATTAACCAAAATCGAGATTAAAGAAACAATCTTTAATTGAAATAAATTAAATTCATAAGAGTTTCAGCCTTTATCGAAGGTCCTAGTCACAAAAGATTTAACTATTCATGATCCGAATATTCGAAGCCATAAATTTAATTAACATAAAATAAATTAAAAGAATAAAAAAAACAAAACAAGAGAATAGAAGAAGATAATCCCCTATTTCTCAAGCTTGCTGCCCAAATTCTTTTCGCTCCATCTTTCCTCGGTCAATCTTGTCCTTTGTCCAAATTGCTTCTCCACCGTTTTGTCTTCTTCCTTGTCCAATTTCTTTTGCCTGAATTCTCTTCCCTTTCTGCCCGAATTTTGCTTCCCCCTGGCTGCCCTAATTTATCACCTCCTCGGCTGCCCGAAAATCCCCCTCTTTTCTTTCTCAATTTCTCTTTTCTTGGTCCACACCTTCCTCTCCCTTCCTCCTCTCTGCCGCCAGCCCCCTCTTCTCTCTTATAAGTGTGTATTAGGAATTTAAACCTAATTTAGATTTCAAATCCTATTCCAAATCAAAGTCAATTTTAGAATCTTTCTTTTTCTTCTTTTGACATTACCATCTTACCCCTGCATCAATAATTAGTAAAATTAGTGAATTAAAATGTACTTTATAAATAAAATCATCTTAATTAATTCATACTAAGTACATAAATATTTAATTCACCAAAACAAGTCGAAGTCATAAGATTTATATCAATTAGCCCTTAAATAAGTGAGAAGTTAATTCTAAATAATGATTAAAATATAATCTTATCAACTACCCCCCACTTAAGACTTTGATCGTCCTCGAGCAAAGATAGAAAAACTCAAGAACCTTAGACATGGAATCATTCCTTGAAATCAGCTTTCTCATCCTATTAAAATGATCTCCCATATACATCAACTAGAAAAATTCATAGATAAATAACTAAGAATAATAACAATATTAATACAACATAACTGTGGAAATTGAAAAAAGAATCTTTTTGTTTTTGAAGCATGCCACAACCAAGCTATTGATTCAATGTCTAGACAATAGTATACACCCAAATCATCACCTTTATAATCACAACCATATACATATATATTAAAGATTCACACAACCATAAGCTTGTAATTTTACACACTCTCCACTAATTTAGGTACTCTGGCTTCACTTAGATTAAGTAGGACTTTAGCGTTTGTAATGTTAGGCTAGGGAATTGGCTAACAAATGAAAGATATAAGGAGACAAAATAAAGAGAAGAGAGCTTGCAAAGAAAAGTTGACCCCAAATCATAAACATATACTCCAACTCCTTTCTTGCTCCTTTAGTACAAAAAATCTCAATAACCAAATTCATTCCCGAGAAATTCATTCATTTTTCATGTATACATCAACTTTGGATATTTTATGACCATGACTTGCAATAAGCACTCTTTCTTTCTTTCTTTTTCTTTTCTCTTTTTTTTTATTTTTTTGATTTTTTCTCTTTTCCAAATTTTTTTCTTATTTTTTTTCAAAACAATAATATAGAGCAAGTCATGCTTTCCCTTTTCAATACCCTCTCCCTACAAGGTTAAAGGTTAAAATATTAAGTATTTACGCAAAGAAATTGACTCATTAAGGCACAAAAGGGTACTAGGGATAACTCTAAAGGTAGGATTGAAAGGCTCAAACGGTCCAAAGAAGGCCTATGTGATGCGAGCAAGACTATGAACTTTCATGATGGGTTGGACGTGTCCAATAAACAGCTAATTATACCAGTTGGACCTATGACCAGAGCTAGGGCTAAGGCACTTCAAGAGGCCTTGTTTGTGTATGTAAGCCAACATTTGAAGCGGATAGAGCTGGCCAAACCTATTGGAGGAGAGTTAGTTGGACCACAGCCCAACTTGGTCCATTTGTCTCATATACTTGGGCCGGATGATCTTGACACTTGAAGGCTATGGAGTGGGCTGAAGCCCAAGAGGGAGAGTGATGTAAGCAATGACATCATGATAGAGTGTGATGTAAGCCATGATGTCATAATATAGTATGAGGTAAGCAATGACGTCATAGGGTAGTGTGATGTAAGCCATGATGTCATAGTATTGTATGAGGTAAGCAATGACATCATAGGGCAATGTGATGTAAGCAATGATGTCATGTTGTATTCTAGAGTCTTCCTAGGAGTTCTATATAAACTCATAGCTTGTAAGGTTGAGAGAAGAAGATTTGAGAGTCATTTTTAGAGAGGGGCTGCTGCCACCTTGAGAGGTTAGAATTCCTCTTATTCTTGTTATTCAAAGAACTACTCTTCACTTATCAATTGAGATTTTCGATTGTGGCGTGTAAGTGTTCTTTTTACTCATTAAATTCTGATTATCGGGATTGCTTAGAACGAGTTTCTAAGAGGTGTCGTAGGGATTTAATTATCTTGTGTGTTTTGTCATAAACTTGATTTCAGAAAGTCATAGACTTTCTTGTTACAACACCGAAAATACATCCTTTACATCTTCTCTTCCGCGGAAAGCGCATTATTTGGTATCAGAGCTGTGGTGTGGAGGAGGATCCCTATTCTGCTCCATCAAAGTTCAAAGATCTTTCGAACAACCTCTTCAACCGGCTTCTTCAAAGATTTACTGACGGCATCTTCAAAAGGTGTGAATTCAGCCTCGGTTTTCAATTCTTCTTATTAAGTATTTGTAATATTCGCTTTTGTTAGATTGTTATATAAAAAAAAAAAGAGTACAATCAAATACATAAGCACATATATTTTGGACAAAAAGAGTGGTCCGAAAGGAGTGGTCTGAAAAAAAAAAAAAAAACAAAAGTCAGTGCAAAAAAAAATTTATTTATACTTCTTGTTGGGTCATTTTGAATTACTTGTGATAAGCAGTTTCAAGATTCTTTTGTATTGCAATTGTTAGCTTGTTGTATTCTTGTTTGGAATTTCAAAGATTGTAAGTTATTGTTAGTGTATTGGTTGTTGTTTGTAACTTGGATGATTGTAAGCAATTGTTGTTGGACTGGTTATTGCTTGTAACTTGGGCTACAATCGGGTTTGCTTGATTTGTTAAATTGTGGTTACGAATCGTAACTTTGAATTTAAGAGTAGTTTGAGTGATAAAAGGCAAGAGTGTGTGAGATTATTTGAGGGTGTCATTGCCGTGACATAAACACGAGGAAGTGACAACACTCGAGTGAAACACGTGAGGGAGTGTGTGAGGTTGTCTATCACTAACTCTGCTTTTGCGGGTACAATATTACTTCACAATGTCACAGGGAGGTAGCACCGAGGAGCACCAAGGGGGAGATGCAAATATCGCTTTCACCTTGAGAGCCATGCAGCAACAATTTGAGAGGTTCAACCAAGCCTTTGTTGAAATTAGGGAACAAATAGATGAGATCGAGGCAAGAAAAGCGTCATCTGAACCTCAAGGGGCGACGTGCGGGGAGTACGACAGACAAGCAACCACCACCTCGTCGACCTCCACCTCGATATGAACCCAGAGGATGATGAATTTGAGGAGGAGGAAGAGTTTGAGGCACTGCAGACCTAGGAGATTTCAAAGAGAAATGCCATTTAATAGAAGAGACGGAGACCTCAAATCAATTAAAATGCAGATTCCCGCATTCAAGGGAAGGAACGATGCGGATGCCTACTTGGAGTGGGGAAAGGAAGGTGGACTTGATTTTTTGAGTGCCACAACTTTTCTGAGGATAAGAAGGTAAAACTCGCATGTTGTTGAGTTTACTGATTATGCACTAATATGGTGGGATCAAATGGTGACATCTAGGAGGAGAAATGGAGAGATGCCGATTGCTACTTGGGAAGCTATGAAGGCATGTATGAGAAAGCGTTTTGTGCCTACTTACTACTATGAGAGATGCATCGAAACTTCAGCGACTCACTCAAGGGACTAAATCCGTGGAAGACTACCACAAGGAGATGGAGGTGGCTATGATTCGAGCCAACATAGAGGAAGAACCGGAGGCTACCATGGCCGATATTTTTTAGTGGGCTCAACAGGGGAAATAGCTAATGTTGTGGAGTTGCAACACTACCTAGAGATTGAGGACATGGTGAACATGGCCATGAAGGTGGAGAGACAGCTAAAAGCTAGGCTGGCAGCAAGGAACGGAGCAAATTCTAGCTATGCATGGAACTCTAGGTGGCCTAAAAAGGAGGACAAGTCTAAGGATAAGGGAGTGGACTTCAAGGAAGCACCTAAGAAGCCAATTGGGGGATCTGAAATGAAAGGTACCTCCAACACCCAAGTTACCTCTAGTAAGCATTCATCTATCAAATGTTTTAAATGCTTGGGTACTGGTCATATTGCATCTCAATGTCCTAATAGAAAGGTTATGATTATGAGGGACAATGGAGTGATTGATTCCGAAGATAGCAGTAGTGAATCTGAATTTGTTCTTGAAAATAACTTTGATGATGATAATTGCTTTAAGAGGGCTGTTATAGGTGAAACACTAGTAGTCAGGAGAGTATTGAGTACTAGAGCAACGAGATGAGATTGTAGATCAAAGAGAAAATCTTTTTCATACAAGGTGTTTAGTGGGAGGAAAAGTGTGCAATTTAATCATTGATGGGGGAGGCTGTACCAATGCAGCTAGTACCACCATGGTAGACAAATTGGGGTCGACTTGCATGAGACATCCGGGAACCTTATAAACTACGGTGGTTTAATGATAGTGTGGATGTAAAGGTAACTAAACAAGTAATGGTGACCTTCTCAATTGGTAGATATGAGGATGAGGTGTTGTGTGATGTGGTTCCCATGGAGGCTGGTCATATACTACTTGGGAGACCTTGGCAGTTTGATAGGAGAGTAGCACATGACGGGTATACCAATAGGTACTCCTTCAAGTTTAAAGGTAGGAATTTCATTCTTATACCTCTATCACCTCGTGAACTATACTTGGACCAGTCAAAGGTAAGTAAAGGTGAGGGAGATTCGATCGATGAACGTAACAAAAATTAAAGAGGGAAAAAGAGGCCAAAAAGAAAATTGAAAGCTGGCCCAAATGTGAGTGATTGCATTGAAAAGAAAGAAAGAAAAAGTGAACTTGTATGCGAGGGGAAAAGACATGAGAAGAGCAATTGGAGAAAAGAGAGCACTAGTCATAGTAAGATATAGAGAGTGTTTAGTTTCGACACTAACCCTCTTGATTCTTTGCCTAGCGTATTTTCATCTCTTTTGCGGGATTATGCGGATGTCTTTTCCGAGGAGATGCCCCGGGACTCGCCACCCTTGAGAGGCATAGAGCACCGAGATAGACTTCGTTCTCGGAGCACGGATACCTAATCGCCCTGACTTACCGAAGTAATCCCGAGGAAACAAAGGAGCTTCGAAGCAAGTGGATGAGCTATTGGAGAAAGGGCATGTGAGAGAAAGCTTGAGTCCTTGTGCCGTACTGTGTTGTTGTTGCCAAAGAAGGATGGAACGTGGAGGATGTGTGTGGATTGTAGAGCCGTGAATAAAATCATCAGTAAAGTATCGCCATCCTATCCCTAGGCTAGATGATATGCTTGATGAATCGCATGGTGCATGTATTTTTACCAAAATTGATTTGAAAAGTGGATACCACCAAATTAGAATGAAACCAGGGGGATGAATGGAAAACTGCTTTCAAAACTAAGTATGGGTTGTATGAGTGGTTAGTTATGCCATTTGGATTAACAAATGCACCCAAAGCACTTTTATGAGATTGATGAATCATGTCTTGCGTGCATTTCTTGGGAAGTTTGTGGTTGTTTACTTTGATGACATCTTGGTATATAGCACTAATTTGGATATGCATGTCATACATGTGAGGTGTGTCTTGGATGTACTTAGACAGGAAAAAGCTGTATGCAAACCTTAAGAAGTGTACATTTTGCATTGATCGATTAGTATTTTTGGGATTTATAATCGGTTCTCGGGGAGTTGAGGTTGATAGTGAGAAGGTGAAGGCTATCCGAGATTGGCCAACTCCTAAGAGTGTGAGTGAGGTGAGGAGTTTTTCATGGACTTGCTAGTTTCTATAGGAGGTTTGTGAAGGACTTTTCTACTATTGCTGCTCCTTTGACTGAGGCAATTAAGAAGGACAAAGGGTTTACTTGGGGGTCGGGAACAAGAACATGCATTTACGTTGTTGAAAGAAAAAATTATGTTCTGCTCCTATTCTATGTTTACTCGATTTTGAGAAAGCTTTTGAGGTTGAATGTGATGCTTCGGGATTGGTATAGGAGCTGTGCTTTTGCGGGAAAAAGCAGACCAATTGCACACTTCGGTGAGAAGCTTAGTGGTGCACAACTCAATTATCCCACATATGATAAGGAGTTGTATGCGATTGTGAGAGCATTGGAGGTGTGGCAACATTATCTTCAACCTAGAGAGTTTGTCATTCGGATCGATCATGAGTCTTTAAAGCATTTGAAGGGACAGGGCAAGCTGAGCAAGAGACATGCCACTTGGGTGGAGTTTCTGGAGACTTTTCCTTATGTATTGCAATACAAGCAAGGGAAGGAGAATGTGGTAGCTGATGCTTTATCTAGGAGGTATTCCTTGATTACTACTCTACATTCTAAGTTATTAGGATTTGAACAGACTTTAAGGATTTATATTCTTCGATGTTGATTTTGCTACTCGTATATTCCCGCTTGTGAACATACCGCATTCCAGAAATTCTATAGGCATGAAGACTATCTATTTAAAGGTATTCAATTGTGTGTGCCTAATTGTTCTATGCGTACTTTATTTGTGCATGAGGCTCATAGTGGTGGTTTGATGGGTCATTTTGGGGTTGCTAAAACTTTGACTATTTTGCAAGAACATTTTTATTGGCCAGGTATGCGTAAGGATGTTGAACGTGTGTGTGCCAAGTGTATTGCATGTAGACAAGCAAAATCCACTGTCAAACCTCATGGTTTGTATACCCCTTTACCTGTACCTACTGAGCCGTGGACTGATATCTCTATGGACTTTGTTTTGGGTTTGCCTAAGACTAAAAAGGGATGTGATAGCATCTTCGTTGTTGTTGATAGGTTTAGTAAGATGGCACATTTCATTGCATGCCATAAGACTGATGATGCTGTGCAAGTGGCTGATTTATTTTTCAAAGATGTTGTTAGATTGCACGGTCTTCCTAGGTCTATTGTTTCCGATAGAGATGCTAAATTTCTAAGCCATTTTTGGCGTGTGTTGTGGGGCAAATTGGGTACCAAACTGCTTTATTCTACTACATGTCACCCTACGGGATCGATGGTCAAACTGAGGTTGTCAATAGGACTTTGGGTACCTTACTACGTGCTGTCGTTGGTAAGAATCTTAAAACTTGGGGTGAATGTTTACCATTTATTGAGTTTGCATATAACCGGAGTGTGCATTCTTCCACAGGTTATTCACCATTTGAACTTGTATATGGCTTTAATCCTTTAACTGTTTTGGATTTGGTGCCTTTACCTTTGCATGAGTTGTCTAATACAGACGGCAAGAGCAAGGCTGAGATGGTACGAGTCCTACACGAGAAGGCAAGACAGCATATTGAACAGAAGAATAAGGTCTATGCCAAACAAGCCAATAAAGGGCAAAAATTGGTGACTTTTGAACCCGGTGATTGGGTTTGGGTACACTTAAGGAAGGAAAGATTTCTGCCCTGGGAGGAAGTCCAAATTAGCTCCTAGAGGAGATGGTCCATTTCAAGTCGTTTGGAACGGATCAATAACAATGCCTACAAGCTTGATCTGCCTGGTAAGTATGGTGTTTCCGCAACCTTTAATGTTGCTGATCTTTCTCCTTTTGATATGGATTCAGATTCGAGGACGAATCTTCGTGAGGAGGGAGGGAATGATGCGAGCAAGACTATGAACTTCCATGATGGGTTGGACGTGTCCAATAAACAGCTAATTATACCAGTTGGACCTATGACCAGAGCTAGGGCTAAGGCACTTCAAGAGGCCTTGTTTGTGTATGTAAGCCAACATTTGAAGCGGATAGAGCTGGCCAAACCTATTGGAGGAGAGTTAGTTGGACCACAGCCCAACTTGGTCCATTTGTCTCATATACTTGGGCCGGATGATCTTGACACTTGAAGGCTATGGAGTGGGCTGAAGCCCAAGAGGGAGAGTGATGTAAGCAATGACATCATGATAGAGTGTGATGTAAGCCATGATGTCATAATATAGTATGAGGTAAGCAATGACGTCATAGGGTAGTGTGATGTAAGCCATGATGTCATAGTATTGTATGAGGTAAGCAATGACATCATAGGGCAATGTGATGTAAGCAATGATGTCATGTTGTATTCTAGAGTCTTCCTAGGAGTTCTATATAAACTCATAGCTTGTAAGGTTGAGAGAAGAAGATTTGAGAGTCATTTTTAGAGAGGGGCTGCTGCCACCTTGAGAGGTTAGAATTCCTCTTATTCTTGTTATTCAAAGAACTACTCTTCACTTATCAATTGAGATTTTCGATTGTGGCGTGTAAGTGTTCTTTTTACTCATTAAATTCTGATTATCGGGATTGCTTAGAACGAGTTTCTAAGAGGTGTCGTAGGGATTTAATTATCTTGTGTGTTTTGTCATAAACTTGATTTCAGAAAGTCATAGACTTTCTTGTTACAACACCGAAAATACATCCTTTACATCTTCTCTTCCGCGGAAAGCGCATTACTATGACCATCGTTTCTAAGGTAAATCAGAGAAACCTTATATTTCGCCTTGAGCATGTAATAAAACAAGTTCTAGCGTGTTGTTGTGATAAAAAGAGTGTCATCAAATATATAATAAAGTCTAAATATCTCATCAATACACAAGATCATGGTCAATAAAAATAATTTAAATTCCACAGTTAAGAATAATTAACAAAGGCATTATGTAAGGTTAAATTCCTTTCTTTACTTTCCAATCGACACATATAAACAATCACAATAACTCCTCAGGAATAAGATTCAATTACTTAATATTCAAACGATTTTCAAAAAATTTCTTGAAATAAAACTTACACCATAAAATTCTGAAAAATTTTCAAAAATTTTCAAAATGAAATAGCCAATTTCCTACCCCCCACTTAAGAATAAACATTGTCATCAATGTTCAAATACAAGAAATCATAAAAGGGGGTTAAGAGACTTAGCCGAATCAATGAAACATCCAAGAAAGTCCAATCTTTAACCGTTTATAGGAGCTCCATTTAGGCTCAAGCACATCCTACAAAGGAATTAAAGAAAGTAAATAAGGGAAGGCTGTTTTTTTTTTTGGTATAAAACTTTAAAAAAAAAAATCAAGAAACAAAGCAACTTAAATAGTAGTTCTCGTTTGTAGTCTCGAGCTTGACTTTTTGTGTAAGAGTATGAATTAAGGAGGATCATGGAAAAGATAAGCTTCTCCGCCCATAAGCATTCTTCTTGTCAAACCATTTTTGACTTTGTGCCGCTTTAGGAAAAACTTCCTTTTTTTCACATTATCCTCAATGTCCTCTTTTGGAAGCTCTCCTTCTTCCTTGAATGGTTTGTTCCATTTTGAATTTAATTTTTCTGCAAAAATTTTAGAAGAATCATCCACTACAACATCAAGAATATTTATAGCACATATATTTTCTCCCTTGGAGGAATTACTCAATGATTCAAAAACATTTAATTGTATACATTCATCCCCAACCCTCAATGTTATTTGACATTTTTCCACATCAATTAAGGTTCTACCAGTATTCAAAAAGGGTCTACCTAAAATCAAAGGTAGATCAAAATCATCCTCCATATCTAAAAGGACATTTTTTACTATTCCCCTAGGATACTTTATTAATCTATCAGCCATTTGGAGACAAATAGTAGTGTCCTTAATTTCCTTCAACCCCAATTTTTTACAAATGGATAAAGGCATAAGGTTGATACTAGCACCTAAATCACATAACGCATTTTTAAAATAAAAATCACCAATAAAGCAAGGAATGTGAAAACTCCCTGGGTCTTGAAGCTTAGGTGGTAATTTTCTTTGAGGTATTGCAGAGCATTCCTCGTTTAAGCAAATCTGTTGAAAGTCTTTGAGTTTCTTTTTGCTAGCGAAAACATCTTTCAAATATTTTGCATATCGAGGCATCTGTGCTAAGGCATCCACTAAAGGAAGGTTAATTTGAAGTTTCTTGAATATTTCAAGAAACTTTTTGAATTGAGAATCAATGTAATGATGCTTAACAGCTTGGGGAAAAAGAAGAGAACTAAAATCAACATTGTCATTGGCTAATTATCAAAAATCTTTTACCTTTTTTGCATATCCTTTGTGTTAGCCCTAAGGGCAAATCATGTAATTTTGATTAATGACAAATATTGATGAGAACTAATATGTTTATATTGTGTGATAGGATTTGTGAAGAAAGAAGTTTGAAGTCTCATTGCCTTCAAGCCAAAGAGCAAGAACAACCTCAATAAGCTATGAGTCTTTTGAGGTTTATCCAAAGATGAACTCAAGGCATTGCAGACTTGAAGTGTAGAGTATGTATGATGATAGGTAATACTATGTAAACTCTACACTTGTATGTCTTGGAGTCTATTGAATGCATAAGAGAGCATAAAATTAGTTTCCTAAGTTTAAAAGGCTTTGAATGAATTCTTAGTAAATGTGGTTTTGTGTCCTAAAAGTTTTTAAGTAAACTTTATATGATCAAAGGAATTTGATTTTGGTTTTCAAACTGATATTTGTCTAAATAAGTTGTCTATATATGCCAAATGTATTTCAAATCCTTGGAAGTTAAATTTCAAATGATTTTACAAAGTTTGAACATAATTCCAAGAAATTCGATCGTCCGAATTTGGTAGCAAAAGTTTGCTACTGTTCTTCCAGAGAAATTCGGAAGAAGATTCGGACGCATGAAGAAAAATTCGGTCGTCCGAATTTTGGTCTTCAGCATGGTCACTGTTCTTCCAGAGAAATTCGGACGAAGCAGGAAGAATTCGGTTGTCCGAAAAATTCGGACGCAGAATTCGGTCGTTCGAATTTCCTGAAAATAGCCGTTAACTAGCCGTTTTATAGCTGTTTCAACTGATTTTCAAATTCTATAAAAGCTATAAACGTGCAATCTTTTGTAAGTTTTGAATCTTTGAATACTCTAAGCTTTCTAAAGTCTATTACAAACATTTCTCAAGCTCTCTTATGTCTTGTGCATTCAATTGATCAATCCAAAGACATCAAAGTGTGAAGGTGAAACTTTGTGTAATTTCTACCAACAAGTGGTAACATCTACACACTCATCTTTACTTATTCAATTGTGTTGATCTACTAGTTCTAGCAAGGTTATCTTGATAACATAAAACCCTTTAGAGAAGGGTGATCCTTGAAGTTGTGATTCAAGGTTGTTTGAGATATAAAACCATAGGTTGGTGAGCCTTGTTTGTAAAAATTACTAGAAGAGGTTGTAAGTGTAAAACCATAGTGTGGTGAGCCTCTCTTGTAATCTGTGAACTTGAGCACATAGTAGAGTTATTGAAATCCTTAAGTGTAGGCTTAAGGTAGTGGAGGTAGATCTTGAGTATCGAACCACTATAAATTGCTTGTGTTCATTTGTTTACATTTCTTATATTGCTTTGCCATAAATTGTTTCTCTCTTATTCATATCATCTGTAATTGGTCTATACATATAAAAGGTTTGGATTTGCAAAAATTAGCCAAATACCTAATTCACCCCCCCCCTTAGGTATTTCAATTGGTATCAGAGCTAGAACTTCTTTGTGTGGTTTTACAACCTAGAAGACAAAGATCCTATGGCTAATATTTCAAACCTACCATACCTAGAAGGATCTTCTACAAACAGACCTCCATTGTTTGATGGAACAAATTACACTTTTTGGAAGTCTAGAGTTAAAATATATATTTGTTCTATCAATTTTGATTTATGGAACATAATTGAGAAAGGTCCCTATGTCCCAATGAAAATGAGAGCAGATGGAGTAACCTCAGAACCCAAATCCACTGATGAATTTGATGAGCATGATTCAAGGAAAATGACATTAAATTATCAGGCCATGAATATATTAAGTTGTGCATTAGATGTTACTGAATATAATAGAGTTAGTGGGTGTGATTCTGCTCATGATATGTGGAGATTACTTCAAATTACACATGAAGGTACTAATCAAGTTAAAGAATCTAAACTTGCTATGCTTGTTAGAGATTATGAACTGTTTACTATGAAACAAGGTGAAAATATTAGTGATATGTTTACAAGGTTTACTAATATTTTCAATGGCTTGAAAGCTTATGGTAAAGGCTATACTATGGGAGAGCAAAACAAAAAGATTTTGGATGCTCTACCAAAATCTTGGCAGCCAAAGACGCTTGCTATTGAGGAGTCCAAAGATCTAAAAACTCTTCCTCTTGAAGAGCTTATTGGATCACTACTTACACATGAAATGAAGATGAAACGGTTGAATGATAAGGAAGATGAGGAAAAGGGAAGAAAATGAGTAGTTCTTAATGCCTCAAATAACTTGAGTGAACAAGAACAATCTTCAAGTGAAGAAGAAGGAGGAAACAGTGGAGAAGAAGAGATTGCAATGGCAGTGAAGAAGTTCAAGAGATTCTACAAAAAGGAATTTCTCAAGAAAGGAAGAAAGCCAGTCAAGAAGAGTGGACAATCCTCATCATATAAACCTCAATGCTTTTAATGCAAGAGTACAGAGCCTCTTATTGCTGACTGTCCCAAAGTGTTAGAGAGGGAAAGAGAAAGCAAAAACAGAAAGAAATCTGCCAAGAAAGGAAAAGGACTAGCTGTAACGTGGGATCAACAAGAAAGTGAGGATGAAAGTGAAGGGAAGGCCAACATATGCTTTATGGCCATTGATGATGAGGTACAATCTTCACCTTCTATTTCAAATTTGTGTGATGATGATATTGATTCTAGTGATTTAATTGTAGAATTGTATGAAGAACTGAAAAAGGCTTCAAGAAGAAATAAAGAAATGAAATCCAAAATTAATGATCTTTCAGATGAAAATTCAAAATTATGTATTGAAAATGATAGACATCTTGAGACCATTAATTCTCTTACCATTGAAAAGGATGTTTTGAATACTACCATAAAACATGTATCTTTTGAAAACAAAAAGCTTTGTTCAAGAATTACTTCTCTTGAATCAATACTAAAAGATCATGAGCTTTTAAAAAGGAAAGTAAATGATCTTACTTTATGCATTGAGAGATTTACAAATGGAAGAGAAAATTTAAATAAATTACTTGGTTATCAAAGATCCTCATTTGTAAAGCATGGTCTCGGTTTTACACATGATTGTTTTGATCCAAAACCAAAAGGGTTATTTGTTAAAGAATCTTCTCATTATAGGTCTCATACTTATTGTACATATTGTAGTAAGCATGGACACAAAGTTTCTAAGTGCTTTATAAAAAGAAAGATAGAAAATGGAGTGAAGACCATTTGGAGAGTTAAAGGAGCTATTACTAACCCTCTTGGACCCAAGAAGATATGGGTACCAAAAATCACTCTTTCTAATTTGGTATAGGTACAATTTGCCTCAAGATCAAGTGCCACTAAATGGTTTCTTGATAGTGGCTACTCAAGGCACATGACTGGGAATGCATCACTTGTTAGTGAGCTTCAAGCTACAAATGAAGGTTTTGTCACTTTTGGAGATAAGAAGAAAGGGAAAATACTTGGAATAGGTAACATTGGTAAAGGTTCCTTCCCTCTTATCAAGAAAGTTCTACTTATTGATGGTTTAAAGTATAATTTACTTAGCATTAGTCAATTATGTGACAATGGTTGCAAAGTAGAGTTTAAATGTGATACTTGTACTATTCTTGACAGTGCAAGTAATAAAACTATTTTTGGAGCTAAAAGAGTTAGTGATGTATATGTGTTATATCTTGATGAGCTTATCACTAATGATATTAAATGTCTTGCCATTCATGACAATGATGGATTTTTATGGCATAGAAGATTAGGACATGTAAGCATGGATTTATTGAACAAACTTTCTACTCAAGAACTAGTTAGAGGATTACCAAAAATGCATTTTGATAAAACCCATATTTGTGATGCTTGTCAATATAATCGAAAACATCTTTCAAACCAAAGAAAATGGTTTCTACCTCAAAGCCTCTTGAACTAGTTCACATGGACTTATTTGGACCTATGAGGACTACTAGTCTTGGTGGTAAAAGATATGCTTATGTGATTGTTGATTATTTTTCCAGATTTACATGGGTAATCTTTTTATCACAAAAAGATGAAACATTTTATGAATTTTCAAAACTTTTCAAGAAGGTTCAAATTTCTCTTAATTGCAACTTAATCTCTATTAGAAGTGATAATGGAAGAGAGTTTTGCAACCAAGATTTTACAAAATTCTGTGATGAGTATGGTATCACTCATAATTTTTCAGCTGCCAAAACACCTCAACAAAATGGTGTTGTTGAGAGGAAAAACAGAACATTACAAGAAATGGCTAGATCAATGCTTTGTGAAAAATCTTTACCTAATTACTTTTGGGCTGAAGCTGTAAATACAGCATGCTATGTAATGAATAGAGTTTTACTAAGACCTTTTATAAGAAAAACACCTTTTGAACTTCTATTTGATAAAACTCCATCAATTGTCTATTTTAAAGTGTTTGGTTGTAAGTGCTTTATTTTAAACACTAGTGACAATCTTGGTAAGTTTGATAGAAAATCTGATGAAGGCATATTTCTAGGCCATTCATCAAATAAAAAGGCATATAGAGTCTATAACAAAAGGACATTATGTGTTGAAGAAACTATTCATGTAACTTTTGATGAATCTAATATTTATCTCCAAAGAAGAAATGAAGATGATGCAGGTTCCTCAATGGTTGAAAATCAAACTCAACACCAATTACCTACATTGGAAGATCATGCTAAAGAAGAAGAAATAATGGAGCAAGAACATGATGGTCAATCAAGCAATAATCAAGAACTTCCAAAGGATCTCACATATGCAAGAAGTCATCCTAAGGAGCAAATCATTGGTGATGTCTCTCACTGAGTCAAAACAAGACGGTACTTTATTGATAATTTTGCCCTTTTATCTCATATTGAACCTAAATATATTGATGATGCATTGTGTGATAATTTCTGGATTATTGCTATGGAAGAAGAGTTAAATCAGTTTGAGAGAAATAAAGTTTGGACTCTTGTTCCTAGACCTCATGATCATTCTGTTATTGGTACAAAATGGATATTTAGAAATAAGTTAAATGAACTTGGAGAAGTTGTTAGAAATAAAGCTAGACTTGTTGCTCAAGGCTTCAATCAAGAAGAAGGTATTGATTATGATGAAACTTCTGCTCCAGTGGCCAGATTAGAGTCTATTAGAATACTCTTGGCATTTGCTTGTTTTAAAGACTTTAAACTATTTCAAATGGATTTCAAAAGTGCTTTTCTAAATGGTTTTATTGAAGAAGAGGTTTATGTACAACAACCTGCTGGCTTTATTCATGAAAAATTTCCAAATCATGTTTTCAAATTAACTAAAGCTCTATATGGACTGAAACAAGCTCTAAGATCTTGGTATGAAAGATTAAGTAGTTTTCTTCTTTTAAAAGGTTTTACTAAAGGAAAAGTAGATACAACTCTTTTTATAAAAACGTCTTCTAAAAATGATATTTTACTTGTACAAATCTATGTTGATGATATCATTTTTGGTGCTACTAATACTTCCCTTTGTGAAGAATTTGCTAAAACTATGCAAAATGAATTTGAGATGAGCATGATGGGAGAACTAAGTTTCTTCCTTGGGATGCAAATTAAGCAAACCAAGGATGGAGTCTTCATCAATCAAGCAAAGTATACTAAGGAGCTATTGAAAAGGTTTGGAATGGATCAAGCAAAAGGAATAAGTACTCCAATGAGTTCATCAACTAAACTTGATAAAGATGAGAAAGGTAAGAGTATTGATGAAAAATTATATAGAGGTATGATCGGAAGCTTTCTCTATCTCACAGCTAGTAGACCAGATATTATGTTTGCTGTATGCTTATGTGCTAGATTCCAATCATGTCCTAAAGAATCTCATCTAATTTCTGTCAAACGAATTTTTCATTATTTGATTGATACTCATGACTATGGCCTTTGGTTTTCAAAAACTTCATCTTTTGAACTTATTGGATATTCTGATGCGGATTATGCTGGTTGTAAAGTTGAACATAAAAGCACAAGTGGTCATTGTCAATTTCTTGGTAGTTGTCTTGTATCTTAGTTTAGTAAAAAGCAAGCTTGTGTGTTTTTATCCACTGCAGAAGCTGAATACATAGCTGCAGGAAGTTGTTGTGCACAATTGTTATGGATGCAGCATACCTTACTTATGTTGCATCTGCTGCAATATGAATTTTTATGCATTAAAATTCGGATGCAAGGTTTAAAGAATTGGATGCATTCATATTTATGGTCAAAATGTATTCTTTTGTTGTTCAAATTGATTCAAATCTGTCTTAATCTCTTCCATTATGTTTGAACAACATTATGAAACCTTTATGTCACTTTAAACTTCAATTATATTGAATCTATTGCAGTTTGGACATAAGCTTAAAAATTCGGACGCATGTGGTTCAAAATTCGGATGCATTCAAATTTCACTGTCAAAATGTGCTCTTTTGTTGTTCAAATTAATTCAAATAAGTTTTAATCTCTTCTAATATGTTTGAACAACCTTAGGAAAGCTTATTTACAAAATTTGCAGCTTTCATTTTACTTATGTTAAAGTTTGGACTTGCTATGCAAAAAATTCGGATGCATGATACCTCTAGTCCAAATGTGTTGAAAAATGAGCACAATCTAAGGGGGAGCATTGTTAAACTTTTACAACCTTAAAACCTCTCTTAGAACTTTTTCTAAATGCTTAAATGCTATATCTTCTATCCTAATTGTTGGAAGGAAGGAGGTTAATGGAGGTTGGTTGGGTCATAGGCTCATATTGAGCCTTGTGTATGTCAATGTGCTAAATTGCTTGTTTTCTATCATTGACATGAATACTTCTTTGTGCTAATCTGTTTAAATCCATCACATATTACATCAAAGTTTGTCATCATCAAAAAGGGGGAGATTGTTAGCCCTAAGGGCAAATCATGTAATTTTGATTAATGACAAATATTGATGAGAACTAATATGTTTATATTGTGTGATAGGATTTGTGAAGAAAGAAGTTTGAAATCTCATTGCCTTCAAGCCAAAGAGCAAGAACAACCTCAATAAGCTATGAGTCTTTTGAGGTTTATCCAAAGATGAACTCAAGGCATTGCAGACTTGAAGTGTAGAGTAGGTATGATGATAGGTAATATCTATGTAAACTCTACACTTGTATGTCTTGGAATCTATTGAATGCATAAGAGAGCATAAAATTGGTTTCTTAAGTTTAAAAGGCTTTGAATGAATTCTTAGTAAATGTGGTTTTGTGTCCTAAAAGTTTTTAAGTAAACTTTATATGATCAAAGGAATTTGATTTTGGTTTTCAAACTGATATTTGTCTAAATAAGTTGTATATATATGCCAAATGTATTTTGAATCCTTGGAAGTTAAATTTCAAATGATTTTACAAAGTTTGAACATAATTCCAAGAAATTCGATCGTCCGAATTTGGTAGCAAAAGTTTGCTACTGTTCTTCCAGAGAAATTCGGAAGAAGATTCGGACGCATGAAGAAAAATTCGATCGTCCGAATTTTGGTCTTCAGCATGGTCACTGTTCTTCCAGAGAAATTCGGACGAAGCAGGAAGAATTCGGTTGTCCGAAAAATTCGGACGCAGAATTCGGTCGTCCGAATTTCCTGAAAATAGCCGTTAACTAGCCGTTTTATAGCTGTTTCAACTGATTTTCAAATTCTATAAAAGCTATAAACGTGCAATCTTTTGTAAGTTTTGAATCTTTGAATACTCTAAGCTTTCTAAAGTCTATTACAAACATTTCTCAAGCTCTCTTATGTCTTGTGCATTCAATTGATGAATCCAAAGACATCAAAGTGTGAAGGTGCAACTTTGTGTAATTTCTACCAACAAGTGGTAACATCTACACACTCATCTTTACTTATTCAATTGTGTTGATCTACTAGCTCTAGCAAGGTTATCTTGAAGTTGTGATTCAAGGTTGTTTGAGATATAAAACCATAGGTTGGTGAGCCTTGTTTGTAAAAATTACTAGAAGAGGTTGTAAGTGTAAAACCATAGTGTGGTGAGCCTCTCTTGTAATCTGTGAACTTGAGCACATAGTAGAGTTATTGAAATCCTTAAGTGTAGGCTTAAGGTAGTGGAGGTAGATCTTGAGTATCGAACCACTATAAATTGCTTGTGTTCATTTGTTTACATTTTTTATATTGCTTTGCCATAAATTGTTTCTCTCTTATTCATATCATCTGTAATTGGTCTATACATATAAAAGGTTTGAATTTGCAAAAATTAGCCAGATACCTAATTTACCCCTCTCTTAGGTATTTCACTTTGCCTTAATGAAAGCTCTTCTTAAAATTCACAAGCTTCAAGTTTATATGTGATTTGATGGTTAAGACAAGATTATCAAGCTATAAGACCACAACCAATCAATCAGCAACTATGAACAAATAATAATAACACAAGTATGTAAACAAGTAAAGTTATAAAGAAATGAACACACGATTTATAGTGGTTCGATCTCTCCAAGATCTACATCTACTACCTTGTGTCCACACTCAAGGATTTCAACCAATTCACTATATGCTTAATCCAAGCAATTACACAAGAGGCTCACCCTTCAATAGGTTTTACCACAACAACCTCTTTTCAATCTAATAAATAAGGTTCACCCTTATCACTAAGAGTTTCATGTCACTAGACAACCTAGACCAATCTAATCCAAGGCTCACCCTCACCAATGGGTTTTACACAACAACCTTGATTAATCTAGTCTATGGCTCATCCTCCATAAGGGTTTTAAGTCTCTTGACAACCTTGTATCAATCACAACAATAATGTAAAGAGAGAGTTTGGATGTTACCAACACTTCTTGGTGGATGAATACAATTGCTAGCACCACTTCACTTCTTGCCTTTGGAATCTTGAATTTTAACCTTTGAGCACATGGCAATTTGATAGCTTTTCAAATAATTTTGATGTAAAACAAATTAGATCTTGAAGGATTTTGAAGGTTTAAAAGTTGTCCAAAAAATCTAGAGTTCATGACTTTTATAGATTTGAAAAATTGGCTTTAACAGCCATAAAACGGCTAGTTTTTTGAAGTTCGGACGTCCGAACTTTTTCCTATGCGTTCGAACTTGCGTCTGAACATTTTTGAAAAATACTGTTCACGCGAACAATGTACTGTTCACCGTTACTGTTCACAAGTTCTTACGTCCGAACTTCTCTGAAAAAATAGTGATACTGTTCACACACTAGTAGGTACTGTTCATTGAACAGTATTACAGTTCACAATGAAGGAAAAAGTTCGGACGTCTGAACTTTTCCTTCTGCGTCCGAACTTTGCGTTTGAACTTTTAAAACTTTGTTAAAACATGTTCAAATCAATTCAAACAAGTTGGAAAACTTTCTAGCCTATAAGATGAGTCATTAAAGACATTTTAAGTGCAAAAACCATTGATAAAAACTTGATAATTAAGGTAAGTTCAAAACCATTGAAATCATTTAAATCAAATTTTGTGCTCTCAATTGCAACTCATAGATTCCGAGGCTTAAGAGTGTAGGGTTTACAAAGTTTACCTATTAAGCACATGTAACCTATACTTCATGTCTTCAAAGCCTTCAATCATCTTGAACAAACTCTTCAATCTTCAATCACTTTGACATATTTGAGTTGTTCTTGCATTGTGGCTTCAAGGTAATAAGACTTCATGTTTCTCAATCCATCAATCCTATCACTCAACATACAAGCACATTAGTCCTCATCAATGTTTGCCATCATTCAAAACTTAATCATAACTACATGTTTTGCCCTTAGGGCTGACAGTCATTATTATATTCTTCCTCACCTTTCTTACTTCTCTTACCTCGTGGATTTTTGGGCGATTCAGAATTCTTGAAATCATCCTTTTTTCTGGGCTCCACCTCTTTTCCTTTGGCAAAATCCTCTTTATCGATTACCGTAATAGCTTTAAACTCCCTAGGATTTCGCTCCGTGTGACTTGGAAGTGCTCCTTGAGGTCTATGGAGTATTGCCGTTGCTAATTGACCCACTTGTACTTCTAAGTTCTTCAAAGAGGCTTTTATATTTTGTTGGTCAACTTCTATTGCTTTGAAAGATTTCTTGAGTTGTTGATTCTCATTCTCAATACTCACAAATTTGTTAGTGGCAACTTCAATGAACTTTGTAAGAGTATTATCAAGGTGACTTACCTTTTCTTGGTGGATTTCAGATGGAGGTGCTTGAACTTGATTGTTTTGCCTCCATCCAAAATTTGGGTGGTTCCTCCATCCCGAATTATAAGTGGATGAATATGGATCATTATTCCTATTATTTTGTCCAACAAAATTAACTTCATTAGTATTATAATAAGCATTCACCATATTACCTAGCAAACATTGGTTTGTGGGATGATTTCCTCCACAAATTTCGCAGTGATGGTTTATGGGTGCAACATTTAACAAACTCAATCTCTTATTTATTGCATCAAGTTGAGCCATGATTCCTGCATTAGGGTCCATATCCGCCACTCCAGCAACCTTCTTTGGGGGAATAGCTCTTGGGTTAAACCATTGAGAGCTATTCAAGGCCATCTCCTCCAATAAATTTCATGCAGCTTGCTCTTCTTTTGACATGAATGCTCCACCACTAGCTGCATCTAATGATGATCTAACATCATCTCTGCAACCATTATAAAATGTTTGTGCTAGCATTCCTATTGCCATTCCATGATGAGGGCATAACCTAAGATATTCTTTGAACCTCTCCCATGCATCATGTAAAGACTCAGTAGGATCCTGTAAAAAATTATAAATATTAGATCTCATCTGAATAGTTTTAATTGGGGGAAAGTATTTATTTAAAAATGCTTCTTGCAATTGGTCCCAATTAGAAATAGAATTTGTAGGAAGAGAGTTTAGCCATGATCTAGCTTTATCCCTTAAAGAGAAAGGGAAAAGCCTGAGCCTTTTTGCATCTTCAGGTACTCCACCAATTTGAAAAGTATGGCAAATTGCCAAAAAGTTTGATATATGCGCTTGCGGATCTTCATGTGACAATCCGAAAAATGGAGTATTGAGAACCATTTGAATGAATGCTGGCTCAATCTTGAAAGTTACAGCAGTGACCCCTGGACAGTTGATGGCTGTAGAGGGACCCTCCATCTTTTGGCTTTTTGTAGTCCATTAAAGTCATACCTCTTGGCGGATTATTCTCCATTGTTTCACTGCTACAATCAAATTCGAAACTAACCTCTGAATTTGAAGATTCGATTGATGTGACGATTTTCTCGTATTTCCTCTTATAAAATTCACTCCTATTATGACGAGCAAACTTTTCAATATCAGAAATATAGATCAAAGGTTCTTTATTTGAGGAATTACGAATATTCATGCACAAAAAATAATAATAATAATAATAACAATAACAAACAAAATAGAATAAAAAATTAAAAATATCAAAAATATTTTTTTAAAATTTTTTTTAAAAAAAGTTTAAACTTAGGCTTAGTAATTAAATTCTACACTAGATAAAAATAATCCCCGGCAATGGCGCCAAAAACTTGATGTGAAATTTGCAAGTGCACAAATATCGAACAAGTAATAAAGTAGTGAGTACAAGTCGTCCCAACGAGGATTGCTACCTAACTGCAAAATTCTTTTACTTATAACCCAACTTAAACCAAAATAAATGTGATTTTATCTAAAATTTAATTACCAATAAAAATAATTAACAATAATAATAAACACAAAAATCAATAATTATATTAATTAAAAATCAATGGCAATGAATAGACTATGACACTCCAAATCCAGCTTACTCCTCTTATGACAAATAATTAATTTTTTCAAATTAATCCTCGACTTGGTTAATGGTAGAATTCCCAATTATAAGCTAGACCCAATCTCTTGGTGAAAAGCTCCAAACATTTGGTATGTATAGAAAACTTATTTAGACATATATAAGTTTAAAAACCAAAATCAAATTCTTTTGATCATATGAAGTTTACTTAAAAACTTTTAGGACACAAAACCACATTCATCAAAAGATTCATTCAAAGCCTTTTAAGATTATAAGACTCATTTTATACTCTCTTATACATTCAATGATAACCAAGACATACAAGTGTAGAGTTTACATAGAGATTTACCTACTAAGTAAATACATTCTACACTTCAAGTCTTCAATGCCTTTAGATCATCTAAGAACAACCTTCTTCAAACTTCAATCACTTTGCTTTACTCAAGTTGTTCTTGCACTTTGGCTTCAAAGCAATAAGACTTCATACTTTTTAGTTCACAAAACCTATCACACAACATACAATCATATTAGTCCTCATCAATATTTGTCATTAATCAAAACTACATAATTTTCCCTTAGGGCTAACAATCTCCCCATTTTTATGATGACAAACTTTGATGCAAAATGTGATAGATTAAAACAATGTAGTACATAGAAGTATTAATGTCAATGATAGAAAATAACCAATTTAGCACATTGACATACAAAAGGCTCAATATGAGCCTATGACCCAACCAACCTCCATTTACCTCCTTCCTTCCAACAAACTAGGATAGAAGATATAGCATTTAAGAAAAACTTCTAAGAGAGGTTTTAAAGGTTGTAACAGTTTAAAAATGCTCCCCCTTAGATTGTGCTCACTTTTCAACACATTTGGCTAGAGATATCATGCATCCGAATTTTTGCATAGCAAGTCCAAACTTTAAAATAAGATAATCAAAGGCTTCAAATTCTGTAAATAATCTTTCCTAAATTTTTTCAAACATATTATGAGAGATTAAAATATATTTGAATCAATTTGAACAACAAAAGATCACTTTTTGGCCACAAATATGGATGTATCCGAATTTTTAAACCTTGCTTCCGAATTTTGAATCCAAAGTTTTTTGCAACCCAGTTTAGCTTTACAACAACTCAGTTTAGCTTTACAAAAGTTCAAGACTCATATTGCAGCATCATATCAGCATCATATCATCATTTTTCTCCCCCTTTTGTCATCACTCAAAAAAAAAATAAAAGAGGGATCAATGAAAATGAAACTATCAATTTAGCACATAAAAGAAGCTCTCATCACTAAGATTTCATCATTGAGCTTTACTATTACATAAAATGCAGCAAAATACTTAACAAGTTCAGAATTACATAATAGAAAAGAAAACAGTATAGATAAGCAACTTAAAAGCAGTAAATAGAATAGAAGGAAAGAAAGCTTAGTCTTGTGATGTTGATGTTGATGGGGAGGCTCGGCTCACTCCTTTCTTGATGGCCAAGTGCTTCAATCTTCCTTGACTGTAAGAGATTGTTGATGGAGAGACTATTTCATCTTGAGCTACTTGACTGCCTGCTATTGGTGGCTCTTCATGAGCATGTTCTTCCTCTTCTTCTTCTACCACAGTCTCTTCATTTCCACCTTGATCATCATCTTCATCATTACTGTCATTATCATCTCCTTTCTTTTCTTCCCTATCTCCTTCTTCCTCATTTCCATCTTGAGGCTTAGAGGGTCCTTCACCACTTTGAGTATTTCTCATAAGGATTTGTTCAATGTGCTTTACCCTACTCTCCAGTCCATCTAACTTTCCAAGAACCATTGGAGCAAATGAGTCAAAAAACTTATACATCTTCTCCATTTCCTTGACATGATTGTTCAAGGCTTCTTGAAATGTTTTGGCCACTATGCTGTCACCTCTAGTTACTCCTTCACCACTTGAACCAATTCCAGTTTCTTCTTCAAACAATCTCCTTTTTGTTGGAGGTTGCTCCCCCTCACTTGAGGTGTCATGCTTCCTTTTTGTCTTCATTTCTCTAGCAAGGGTTTCTTCTTCATCCTCTTCTTCTTCCTCTTCTTCACTTTCTATCTTTTCTTCTTTTCCTATTCTTTTTGGAGGGGTTTCTCTTTTTGTCCTCCATGCATTATCCTCATCAAGAACTAATTGCATTCTCTTAAGAGTTTCATTGGTGTAAATTTCGCCACTCTTAAAAGCGTGTCCTCTTCCTGGAAGTTTAATCTTAAAATGCTTAAAGATTCTTGTCAACAACTTTCCAAATGGGAATGCCTTGGTTACTATTTTTCTGGCAGTAATCATGTGTTTCAAGGCTATATAACCAAAGTTTAATCTCCTATGCTCATAGTGGAGGTTTGATGGGACATTTTGGGGTTGGTAAGACTTTGGATATTTTGCAAGAACATTTTTTTTGGCCCGGTATGCGTAAGGATGTGGAATGTGTGGGTGCAAAGTGTATTGCATGTAGGCAGGCAAAATCCACTGTTAAACCTCATGGTTTGTATACCCCTTTACCTGTACCTGCTGTACCATGGACTGATATCTCTATTGACTTTGTTTTGGGTTTGCCTAAGACCAAAAAGGGATACGATAGCATCTTCGTTGTTGTTGATAGGTTTAGTAAGATGGCGCATTTCATTGCATGCCATAAGACTGATGATGTTGTGCAAGTGGCTGATTTATTTTTCAAAGATGTTGTTAGATTGCATGGCCTTCCTACGTCTATTGTTTCTGATAGAGATGCTAAATTTCTAAGTCATTTTTGGCGTGTGTTGTGGGGCAAATTGGGTACCAAACTACTTTATTCTACTACATGTCACCCACAGACTGACGGTCAAATCGAAGTTGTCAATAGGACCTTAGGTACCTTACAACGTGTTGTCGTTGGTAAGAATCTTAAACTTGGAGTGAAAGTTTACCATTTATCGAGTTTGCATATAACCGAAGCGTACACTCAACCACAGGTTATTCACCATTTGAACTTGTATATGGCTTTAAAAAGTTATGATTTTTTTAGAATACGTGTACATGTCGAGACAGGTATAAAGACTCATGTGGGTATCCTTTAACTGTTTTGGATTTGGTGCCTTTACCTTTGCATGAGTTGTCTAGTACAAATGGTAAGAGCAAAGCTGAACTGGTACGGACCCTACAGGAGAAGGCAAGACAACATATTGAGCAGAAGAATAAGGTCTATGCCAAACAAGCCAATAAAGGACGAAAATTGGTAACTTTTGAACCCGATGATTGGGTTTGGGTACACCTAAGAAAGGAACGGTTTCCTGTCCAGCGAAAGTCCAAATTAGCTCCTAGAGGAGATGGTCCATTTCAAGTGATAGAAAGAATCAATAACAATCCCTACAAGCTTGATCTGCCAAGTGAGTATGGTGTTTCCGCGACCTTTAATGTTGCTGACCTTTCTCCTTTTGATATGGATCCAGATTCGAGGACGAATCTTCGTGAGGAGGGAGGGACTGATGCGAGCAAGACTACGGATTACTATGATGGCTTGGACGTGTCCAATAAAGAGCTAATTATACCGGTTGGGTCAATGACCAGAGCTAGGGCTAAGGCGCTTCAAGAGGTCTTATTTGCCTATGTGGACCAACATTTGAAGAGGATAGAGTTAACCAAACCTGTTAGAGGAGAATTAGTTGGGCCGCAGCCCAACTTGGTCCATTTGTCTCAAATATTTAGGTCGGATGACTTTACTACTTGAAGGCTATGTAATGGGCTCAAGTCCAAGAGGAAGTTATGTTTCTAAAACTTGGGCTGCCAGTCTTGTTGGATTTGTTTTATGTCTTGTTTTATGTTGGGCTTACATGTATCATTAAGCCAACCCTTTCATATCTTACCCTAGCTATAAGTAGCCTTCTTTGAGGCAATTAGGTCAGATTTTGAGTGTCATTTGAGAGGGGCTGCCGCCACCACTTTGAGAGGGTTGATTCCTCTTACTCTTGTTACTCCAAGAACTACACTTTCACTTATCAATTGAGATTTTCGATTGTGGCGTGTAAATGTTCTTCTTACTTGGTTAAATTCTTATTATCGAGATTGCTTAGAACAAGTTTCTAAGAGGTGTCGTAGGAATTTAATTATCTTATGTGTATAAGAATTGTTTGTTTGTTCGAAAGTTGAGTCTTTGTTTGTTCAAGCCGAAAATTCCATCGTCTCCATCTTTTCTTCCTCGCATGTCATGACTTATGTCCAAAATTAGTAGTTACCATATGATGCAACACTCTACCTCTAACATCCAAGTTCTTGATTTCCCTCTCTTTTATAGATCTAAACTCTCTTCCATTGGTAAATGCTTCTTCAAATCTAACATATGTAAAGAGTTCACGATCATAGCAATGCATGGAAGGTGAATAATATCTAGCTCCATTGTCACCTACTTCACAAATTCTGTTTATCAATCCTTCACTAAATTCAATGTCAACTTGGAATACTCTAGATGAATAGCATTGTATCACATTATCCCCTACAGTCTCAATTCTTTCCTCTTTCAGGTTTGCATAGAATTCATATATCAAGGTAGGATAAAATTCTTCATCAATGAACAACAAACTACTCCAACCAACATCATTGAAACAAGATAGAACAATATCCATGCTAGACAATTTATCAACATCCACCTTATATCCAGGGATAATCTTTCTGCTATTTTTATTCCATTCATTAAATTCATGAGTAGCCTTGATCGAGACAAACCTGTCAGCTCCAGATAATGTTTGAGGGATTCGAATTCTTCTTGGTTGGTTGAGGATTGAGTCTCCATCTCCTTCCTTAGCCTTTCCTTTCCCTTTCTCAACATTTGGCTTCTTTGTTCTCACCATTGATGAATGTGTGGTTTTGAAGGGATTTTGATTCGGATGTTAATGGGTATGAGAGCCTTTTAAAAGGATGTGAAATTCGGAAGTTGAAGTGTTGAGAAGACTGTTTAATCTTCATTTAAACAGTCGCCTCCGTAAAATTAGGACGGCCGAATTCTTAGGTCTGCGTCCGAATTTTCGGTCGAAAGTTTCTGTTGCTTCAGTTCAGAAAATTTGGTCGACTGAATCTTCTGACCTGCGTCCGAATTCTTGATCAAAAGTCTCTGTTTCCTTTCACTCAGAAAATTCGGTCGACTGAATTTTCTGTAGTGCATCCGAATTCTGGATCCGAAAATTTCCTGTTTTCATCAAAACTTCAATACACACATTAGTCATTGAACCTTTCCTCAGCCAAAGGCTTTGTAAATATGTCAGCAATTTGATCATTTGTATTTAGATATTCTAAGCATATATCTTTCTTAATCACATGATCACGAATGAAATGATGTTTTATCTCTATATGCTTAGTCCTAGAATATTGAATGGGATTTATGCTCAAATTGATAGCACTAGTATTATCACATAGTATAGGCACACAATTGAATTTAAGACCATAATCAAGTAAGGTATGCTGCATTCATAACAATTGTGCACAACAACTACCTGCAGCTATGTATTCAGCTTCTGCAGTGGATAAAGACACACAAGCTTGCTTTTTACTAAACCAAGATACAAGACAACTACCAAGAAATTGACAATGACCACTTGTGCTTTTACGTTCAACTTTGCATCCAGTATAGTCAGCATTAGAGTATCCAATAAGTTCAAAAGATGAAGTTTTTGAAAACCAAAGGCCATAGTCATGTGTATCAATCAAATAGAGAAAAATACGTTTGACAGAAATTAAATGAGATTCTTTAGGATATGATTGGAATCTAGCACACAAGCATACAGCAAACATAATATCTGGTCTACTAGCTATGAGATAGAGTAAACTTCCAATCATACCTCTATATAATTTCTCATCAATATTTTTAACTTTCTCATCTTTGTCAAGTTTAGTTGATGAACTCATTGGAGTACCTATTCCTTTTGCTTGATCCATTCCAAATCTTTTCAGTAGCTCCTTGGTATACTTTGCTTGATTAATGAAGACTCCATCCTTGGTTTGCTTAATTTGCAGCCCAAGGAAGAAATTTAGTTCTCCCATCATGCTCATCTCAAATTCATTTTGCATGGATTTGGCAAAATCTTCACAAAGAGAAGTATTAGTAGCACCAAAAATAATATCATCAACATAAATTTGCACAAGTAAAATATCATTTTTAGAAGATGTTTTTATAAAAAGAGTTGTATCCACTTTTCCTTTTGTAAAACCTTTTGAAAGAAGAAAACCACTTAAACTTTCATACCAAGCTCTTGGAGCTTGTTTCAATCCATATAGAGCTTTGGTTAACTTGAAAACATGATTTGGAAATTTTTCATGAATAAAGTCAGGAGGTTGTTCTACATAAACCTCTTCTTCAATAAAACCATTTAGAAAAGCACTTTTGACATCCATTTGAAATAGTTTAAAATCTTTAAAACAAGCAAATGCCAAAAGTATTCTTATAGACTCTAATCTGGCCACTGAAGCAAAATTCTCATCATAATCAATGCCTTCTTCTTGGTTGAAACATTGAGCAACAAGTCTAGCTTTATTTCTAACAACTTCTCCTAGTTCATTTAACTTATTTCTAAAGACCCATTTTGTACCAATAACAGAATGATCATGAGGTCTAGGAACAAGAGTCCAAACCTTATTTCTCTCAAACTGATTTAACTCTTCTTCCATAGCAATAATCCAGAAATTATCACACAATGCATCATCAATATTTTTCGGTTCAATATGAGATAAAAGGGCAAAATTATCAATAAAGTACTGTCTTGTTTTGACTCTTTGAGAGACATCACCAATGATTTGCTCCTTAGGATGACTTCTTGCATATGTGAGATCCTTTGGAAGTTCTTGATCATTACTTGGTTGACCATCTTGTTCTTGCTCCATTATTTCTTCTTCTTTGGCATGATCTTCCAATGTGGGTACTTGGTGTTGAGTTTGATTTTCAACCATTGAGGAACCTGCATCATCTTCATTTCTTCTTTGAAGATAAATGTTAGATTCATCAAAAGTTATATGAATAGTTTCTTCAACACATAATGTCCTTTTGTTATAGACTCTATATGTCTTTTTATTTGATGAATAGCCAAGAAATATGCCTTCATCTGATTTTCTATCAAACTTACCAAGATTGTCACTAGTGTTTAAAAAATAAAGCACTTACAACCAAAAACTTTAAAATAGACAATTGATGGAGTTTTATCAAATAGAAGTTCAAAAGGTGTTTTTCGTATAAAAGGTCTTAGTAAAACTCTATTCATTACATAGCAAGCTGTATTTACAGCTCCAGCCCAAAAATATTTTGGTAAGGAATTTTCACAAAGCATTGATCTAGCCATTTCCTGTAAAGTTTTGTTTTTCCTTTCAACAACACCATTTTGTTGAGGTGTTTTGGCAGCTGAAAAATTATGAGTGATGCCATACTCATCACAAAATTTTGTAAAATCTTGGTTACAAAACTCTCTTCCATTGTCACTTCTAATAGAAATCAGTTTGCAATCAAGAGAAATTTGAACCTTTTTGAAAAGTTTTGAAAATTCATAAAATGTTTCATCTTTTTGTGATAAGAAGACTACCCATGTAAATCTTGAAAAATCATCAACAATCACATAAGCATATCTTTTACCACCAAGACTAGAACTCCTCATAGGTCCAAATAAATCCATGTGAACTAGTTCAAGAGGTTTTGAGGTAGAAACCATTTTCTTTGGTTTAAAAGATGTTTTTGATTGTTTTCCATATTGACAAGCATCACAAAGACGGGTTTTATCAAAATGCATTTTTGGTAATCCTCTAACTAGTTCTTGTGTAGAAAGTTTGTTCAATAAATCCATGCTCACATGTCCTAATCTTCCATGCCATAAAAATCCATCATTGTCATGAATGGCAAGACATTTAATATCATTAGTAATAAGCTCATCAAGATATAACACATATACATTACTAACTCTTTTAGCAACAAAAATAGTTTTATTACTTGCACTGTCAAGAATAGTACAAGTATCACATTTAAACTCAACTTTGCAACCATTGTCACATAATTGACTAATACTAAGTAAATTATACTTTAAACCATCAATAAGTAAAACTTGCTTGATAAGAGGGAAAGAACCTTTACCAATGTTACCTATTCCAAGTATTTTCCCTTTCTTCTTATCTCCAAATGTGACAAAACCTTCACTTGTAGCTTGAAGCTCACTAACAAGTGATGCATTTCCAGTCATGTGCCTTGAGCAGCCACTGTCAGGAAACCATTTCGTGTCACTTTATCTTGAGGCAAATTGTACCTATACCAAATTAGAAAGAGTGATTTTTTGTACCCATATCTTCTTGGGTCCAAGGGGTTTAGTAATAGTTCCTTTGACTTTCCAAATGGTCTTAACACCATTTTCTATCTTTCTTTTTATAAAACATCTAGAAACCTTGTGTCCATGCTTGCCACAATATGTGCAACAAATATGAGACCTACAATGAGAAGATTCTTTAACAAATAACTTTTTTTGTTTTGGATTAAAACAATCATGTGTAAAACCAAGACCATGTTTTACAAATGAAGATCTTTGATAACCAAGTAGTTTATTTAAATTTTCTCTTCCATTTGTAAATCTCTCAATGCATAAAGTAAGATCATTAACTTTCCTTTTCAAAGACTCATGATCTTTTAGCATTGATTCAAGATAAATAATTCTTGTACAAAGCTTTTTGTTTTCAAAAGATATGTTTTGTATGGTTGTATTCAAAACTTCTTTTTCAATGGTAAGGCAATTAATGGTCTCAAGAAGTTTATCATTTTCAACACATTATTTTGAATTCTCATTTGATAAATCATTGATTTTGAATTTCATTCCTTTGTTTCTTTTTGAAGCCTTTTTCAACTCTTCATACAGTTCTACAATCAAATCACTAGAATCAATATCATCATCACAGAAATTTGAAATAGAAGGTGAAGATTGTACCTCATCATCAATGGCCATAAAGCATATGTTGGCCTTCCCTTCACTGTCATCCTCACTTTCTTGTTGATCCCACATTCCAGCTAATCCTTTTCCTTTCTTGGCAGATTTCTTTCTGTTTTTGCTGTCTCTTTCCCTCTCTAACACTTTGGGACAGTCAGCAATAAGATGCTCTGTGCTCTTGCATTCAAAACATTGAGGTTTATAGGATGAGGATTGTCCACTATTCTTGACTGGCTTTCTTCCTTTCTTGAGAAACTCCTTTTTGTAGAATCTCTTGAACTTCCTCACTACCATTGCAATCTCTTCTTCTCCACTGTTTCCTCCTTCTTCTTCACTTGAAGATAGTTCCTGTTCACTCAAGTGATTTGAAGCATTGAGTACAACTCCTTTTCTTCCCTTTTCTTCATCTTCCTTGTCATTCAACCATTTCATCTTCATTTCATGTGTGAGTAGTGATTCGATAAGCTCTTCAAGAGGAAGAGTTTTTAGATCTTTGGATTCCTCAATAGCAAGTGTCTTTGGCTGCCAGGATTTTGGTAGAGCATCCAAAATCTTTCTGTTTTGCTCTCCCATAGTATAGCTTTTACCATAAGCTTTCAAGCCATTGAAAATGTTAGTAAACCTTGTAAACATATCACTAATATTTTCACCTTGTTTCATGGTAAACAATTCATAATCTCTAACAAGCATAGCAAGTTTAGATTCTTTAACTTGATTAGTACCTTCATGTGTAATTTGGAGTAATCTCCACATATCATGAGCAGAATCACACACACTAACTCTATTGTATTCAGTAACATCTAATGCACAACTTAATATGCACAACTTAACATTTTGAAGGAGGGAAGGTGTTGCTCCGAAGGAGAAAAAATCAAACCCAAAAGAAGTCAAAACATGGTCGAAGACGTTCAAACAATTCAGAGGTAGAGAACATTCTTCTCCGCTTCACAGACCAAACTTTGAGGGCCTTTGTGCTGCATATCAGAAAATCAAAGACCAAAATCAATTGAAAAGAAATAGATTTCAACCATACCCTTTCAATTTTGTACTTACTCTATTGACACCATCACCCATGACTTTTCACACTCCAATTAAAGCTGCAATACTCGCCTTCCACTTGATTCTGATACTCTTGATTCAACCATGGTTGACCCCAATAGATCACTAACCAAATACCTAGCCCCAATCCCAGCAACAACGCTCTGCCGGTTACAATATTGGTAACCCCATGCTACATTGCGCACCAAGAAATTTATAACATATTATCAACATGAGTTTTTGCCGATTCTTCACCGCCTATTTTCCTCTTTGAATTTTACAGTCAAGATAAGAAAAGCATAAGAATCTATCGTTAGATTTTTGGAGTTTATAATCAAGGCACAAAAGGTACTTGTTTTGTTTAATTCTACTTGAACTATTTATTCTTGATATTAATGAAAAGAGAATCCTTGTCTCATACAAATGATGCTAAAATTTATTTGGATATAGTGAATCCTAAAGACGCCATTCAAAAAATTCTAAAGTATCAAAACCACTTGATTACTAGCAAATATTGAAGAAAATATACAACCACTGGAAGATGGTTGTATATAAATGCTAGTTATAATTTGTTATAAGTATGGCTTTATGCCTATCAGTATGTAAAATTTTATCACATTTAGAATTTTACGGTAATCAAAGTTGTAAGGAGAAATATTATGGTGATGTGCTGAAGAAAAGATTTTCTTTTTCTCATACCTCGATAATATGCTCATGTAGTAGCAATATCGAGAAAAATATTTTTCAGAAGTGTCATGAACTTATATATTCTAAGACTTAAATGAGTCATTGATAAAAAATTTTGACATTCTACCAACTGATTTTATGTCAATCCCTGAAACAAATGCATTAGAACATATAATTTATTTATGAAAGAAATTTTGGTCGTGTCCATAATTGTAGTTGAAATACACTTTGTTCTTATATTGTAAGAATGACTCATTAAATTCTTAATGTATAAATACTCACTAGAAGTGGGAAAATAATAAGAAGGGAAAAGGGAGGTAATAATTCCAACATGTTATGAAGCGATATAAAAGGATTTTCGTCATGTAATTATAGTACGTTAAACATGTTGTGAATCTCTAGTAAGTATCGATTAAAAATGAAAGAAAAATATTGCTTTACTTTTCTAAATCATACTATTGATGGTAATGACACTAATATCGATGATATTGATATGACACATGCAAGTGTAGCCAATTTTTTTTAATATCCAGAGGGGACTTTTGGTGTTTCAAATATTGATAGAAATTTTCAAAGCATCGAATTATTATCTTTCTACTTTCTATTAATGAACTCATACTTTATATTTTCTCAATGACACAATTTGTTCTAATAATATATTTCATATTGATATAAATGTAGAACATCCTGTAGAATATGTTCATGATTGTGATTTATTTAGTGTGTAGTAGTACTTGTTTTGTATTTTACCAACATATTATAATACACCTCTTTTTAATTGGTGCGGTCAGAAACCAAATGATCTCTATCTAAGATTTTGAAGTGCACTATATATATATATATATGTTAATACATTTCGCAAACTTTGCATAGATCATGGATTAGCATTATTAGAAAATACAACAAAATTAATACAAAATAAAATTGAATTTTTAGGAATGCAGATAGATAGAAAAGGAATAGAATTACAGAACCATATCTTGAAAAAAAATAATTGGATTTCCTGATAAATTGATTGATAAAAAACAAGTACAGAGTTTTTTTTAGGTGTATTAAGCTATGCTTCAGATTTTATTGAAAATCTGTCAACATTAAAACAACATTTACAAACATTATTAAGAAATGATAACATTTTTTGCTTTAATAAAACACTAGAAAATCATGTTAAAAGGATAAAAGAAAAATGCCAGAAATTACCAAGACTACAACTCCCTTCAGATAATGATAACTTCATTCTAGAAATAGATGCTACTGAAACATTTTGGAGTGGAGTATTAAAAAATATAGAATATGAAAACCAAGAAAAAATAGGAGAATCTATATACAGATATACTTCAGGAACATTTAGTGACGCAGAAACTAGATATCATATAAATGAAAAGGAATTATTAGCAGTAGTAAAGAGTTGTCAAAATTTTTATTATTTTCTACTACCTAAAAAATTTTGATTAAGAACAGACAATACACAGGTAAAAGCCTTTATTAAAAATAATTTACCCTATCGACCTGAATATAAAAGGTTAATCAAATGGCAAACTTTATTATTTGAATATGATTTTGATATTGAAATTATTAAATCTGACAAAAATGTTTTGGCAGATTTTTTGACAAGAGATGGAGGAAATAATAAAAAAGATGCATAACCACTTGGAGGATATGGAGAAGGAGATTCTTAGAATAAAAGATAATTTGTCAGACATAATGGACATTGCCAATCTTCTCGGAAACTGCCAAGAGGTATTAGAATTATTGTTAAGTGAATGCCAAATGATAAGTACCTTAATTAGTCATTATGATACGACTAGTACCATGGTAAAAGGATTATTTAATAAAATTAAGTTTGAAAACCCAAAAGATAACAACTCTAGTGATACCACTGAAACAGAAGATATTGATAAATATCCTAAGCATGACGGATTAAAAACTGCTGATGAGTCTATCTCTCTTAGACCACGAAAAGGAATATAGATCATTGAGAGAAATAGACAAACAGATACTTTATCAGCTGTAGCTGAAGCGCATAATATGATTATCTAGTTGGATTATATAAAGAAAAGAGACTTCTTATTCAGTTTTATAATATTACCGAGGATCCAGAAGAGAAGCAAGTAATATTCGACAATATCCATGCAATGATAGATACCATTCAAATGGTTAGAAGGTATATCCAAGATTTTGCATATTAAAAGATATATGCTAAATACTCTTTGGATCACATGTATCTATTTTACTGAAATATATAAGTTTGCTTTATAAGATTTTGTCAATATGATCCAACTAAGTTTAACTTCTTTCTATTCTTATGACCTTTTAGATAGACAATTTGGGCCTAGTGGATTTGGTATCAGAGCCATATGTTAAATAGAAAATTTAGAGATAAGTATAATTGAAAGCATAAATTCTATTGATATAAGTATATATCAAGATGAATTTGAGGACAATATCCTAGATGAAGAAATTAATGAATTCGAAACTAAGTATAACCATGAATGGAATTCTTATTTAAATGAAACCTGTCCTGTAAGATTTTATAATAATAATGAATTAACAGATAATACAATTGATTACACAGATTGGGGATATCCTTGTGATTAACATGAATTGTGAAATTTGTTTTAGATTATTAGAAGAAATAAATCAAATAAAACCACATATAGAAAAATTAGAACAGGAAAAATTTTATTACCGAAATAGACATAATCATGTATTAATATTTGGAGTACATAAAACAACAATACGAATGTTACAAGAAAAATATGAAAATATTTTTATGACCTGGAGTAATAATAAAGGTAGACAACAATTGTTACATGAAGAATTAAGACAACATTATAAAACAGATCATTTAAATGGATAAATATAAAGTTTTAGATGAAACACAAGCCCAGTTAAAAACAGATAAAGACGTAATAGAAATACAGAAGACAATAATATATTTTCGAAATCAAACTATAATAGAAATTGATAAATTAGGAACTTTAGTAAGAACATTAATCCAAGATAAAACTAGGGGAAAAGAGTTAATTATAGCACTAGAGAAAACAAAAATAGAAAATAATCCATTAATAAAACATTTGATTAATATGAAAATTCCTGAAGGATATATATAAAGGAAATGTCTAGTACAGAAGAAGAGAATATAACGCCCGAAATGGATAATTTAATTACCCAAATAGGAAATATAGATATCAATGATGATGTATTTATAAATTTGAAACCAGATATTAGACAGGAAGTGCCAAAAACAGAATGGAATCCACATGTTACAGATATACCTAGTACAAGTTATGAATCTAGACCATTCGATAGACCACGTAGTGGATATGCAGGAATTACATCAGTAGTTTAACAATATGATTCACATACACCTTATTCTAAAATAAAAGAAGAACCTATAAATCCATTTGGCATCTTTTTGGACTTAGATTGTGTTATAAACGTAGAAGAAGCAATTGAAAAATGGGAGACAGCCTTACGAATAGCTATAGCCGTTAACAAAATGGATAAAATATCTACCCAACATTTTATAGAAAGAAGTTTAGTAAATAGTGTTTTAAGATATTGGCAAAACCTTTCTCCAGAAACATTAAAAGCCATATTTGATCAGGATGATAATTTAGCTAATATGATTACAAGAGCTACAAAAATAATTAGATTAGAATTTTATGGCGAAGGAAATTTCTTTAAAGATCCAACTACAATACAAAAATATGCAATAGCTTTACAAAGATTACATTTATGTGATATTTGTGAAATAGATAGATATATTTGCATATTTCAAGATTATTATTATCATATTTACAATCAGGTTAGTAATACTTTAGATTATTTAACTATGTTTTATTCTAAAATACCTGATCTTTGGGGATACAAACTTATAGAAACATATAAAGTAGGAGATAATGATACACTAGGAAAAAGAATCACATATTTAAGGGATAAGTTAAGCGAATGATGTGGAGATGCCATTTTAGCAAAATTAACAAGAGGCTTATAGAAAAGAATATCTTTATGTTGTGATAAGACAAAAGCGCCAATAGTGATAGGATGTGATAGTCCTTATTATTATAGTAAAATTAAAAGGAAATATAAAAAACAAAATACTATAAAAAGAGATATTTTAAGAAAAGAAAAACAAGATATTATAAGGCAAAACAATATAAAAGACCTAGAAAACCTACTTATAGAAGAAGAAAGAAAAATCCACAAGAATGTAGATGTTACTATTGCAAAGAATTAGGACATTATGCGAATAGATAGTACTGTCAAACGGGCCGGTCTGCTCCGGCCCGCTAGGACTGAACAGTGAAACGGTCCGAGACGGGCTGGCCCATTTGGTCCGCGGGCTGAATGATTAATATGTATTTTTTAATTTAAAATCCTGAATGATTTGTTAAAGAAAATTTTTCTTTCTGAATTTGTTTTAATTTTGTTTTATCGATTAATATGTCTTTTTTATATTCTCCTTGTTCTATAGTAGAATCTATAAGAGGTTCAGGATTATCTTTTGAAGAGCTAGCTGAAAATTCTATATTATTCATTTTCAGAAGATTCAGTATATTATGTATCTGTTAATATAAAAATACTTTCTTCTGTACTTAAATTTTCAAAATCATTTATTTGTATAAAGTCTCCTATTTCTATCATTTTCTCAATATCTTCATCTATTTCTATTCTTTTCTTGTTTTTATCAAACTTTTTGGGGCACTATTCGCATAATGTCCTAATTCTTTGCAATAGTAACATTTACATTCTTGTGGATTTTTCTTTCTTCTTCTATAAGTAGGTTTTCTAGGTCTTTTATATTGGCTTTTCTTATAATATCTTGTTTTTCTTTTCTTAAAATATCTCTTTTTATAGTAAAGATGGAATAAATAAAACATTGCTTTTGAACAATTAGGTTCTTCAAAACAATTGTTTAGTTTAGGAATATAATAATTAAAAATCAAAACAATAAAAGGTCCAACACGCTTGCTTACCTTTCTTCCTTTTTGATCAAAATCTTTTCGGGTATCCACAGGGACTTTTACTGAGCGTTTCAGCCCCAACCTGATGAACAGGTAACTTCCCTTGCGTTCCTTCAGAAATATTCAGCACAGCCTAGTTTCGTTTCTTACATCTAGGCGTACGGATTGAGATATGGAAGATGTAGAGCTTTGATTGTCGTGATAAAAAATTATTTTATTCAAACTAAACAAGATTTTTGAAGAAACTAGTAACTTTTATTCCATAGTAGGATACATTAGAGAAAGAAAGAAGGAAGATTTCTTCATGGTATAGACATTCATTCTTCCTCTTTATATACTAGTTAAGTTTTCTTGTTTCTATCAACTATTACATTTTGCTTTACGCATGTATGGACTAGTTTCTAGTGCTAGTCGTTATCCTTCTTTGAGTGCGTCTTTCCCAGTGCATTGGTGAATCCTCAGATTCCTTTTATATCAGCTTGACTTTTTTGCCCACGATCTTTGTCTTTTAGTCTGACTCACTATCTTCAATGCTGGAAGCCTTATCTTTTCCTTTGAGTGGCTGAAAAGCAGGACATCTTCCTTTTGTATGTTTGCGATATTGGCAAATTCTTTCCTGTGCTTCTGGGCTGGATTTGATAATTCCACTATCAATCATCTTTATTTTTGTCTGTAAATATCTTTAAGGAGATGGTGGAGTTCTTTTGGCTGGACTTATCATTACTAATGAATGCATCTTCTTTCCTCCATAAGTGCGGAATCCTTTTTTAAAACTGTTTTCCATCTATTGTAGGATTATTCGTATTCCAATAGCTCTCCTATAATGAACATCTTTATCATCGAATTTTTTGAAATCTTTCTTTTCATCTAATACAGTTATGGTCAAGGCTTCTGCTTTTCCAATCTGCATAAAATGATAAGCTGGATATCTTTCTTCTGAGAAGTAATCTAGTCTTGCTGAAAAAATTTTTAATACTAATATGTCCTTTGGCGAGACTGTTGGATTATTGATATAAAAATCTCTTACTCCTTCTTTGCTCAGAAAGGTAAAAGGCTTATTTCTGGGAAATCTGGAGAACTAAGATAAATGGAGTTTACTGCTCCAAAATCGTACCACTTTCTTATCTCCTCAGGAGAAGTATCTTGTAAAACATTTATCCGAGGATAAACCCCAGAAAAATCTATATATCTGTTTTATGTATTAGAGAGGCACTGTCCATTATGTCTGACAAATTATCTTTTATTCCAAGAATCTCCTTCTCCATATCCTCCAAGTGCTTATGTATCTTTTTTATTATTTCCTCCATCTCTTGTCAAAAAATCTGCCAAAACATTTTTGTCAGATTTAATAATTTCAATATCAAAATCATATTCAGATAATAAAGTTTGCCATTGATTAACCTTTTATATTCAGGTCGAGAAGGTAAATTATTTTTAATAAAGGCTTTTACCTGTCTATTGTCTGTTCTTAATAAGAATTTTTTAGGTAGTAGAAAATAATAAAATTTTTGACAACTCTTTACTATTGCTAATAATTCCTTTTCATTTATATGATATCTAGTTTCTGTGTCACTAAATGTTCCTGAAGTATATCTGCATATAGATTCTCCTATTTTTCTTGGTTTTCATATTCTATCTTTTTAATACTCCACTCCAAAATGTTTCGGAAGCATCTGTTTCTAGAATTAAGTTATCATTATCTGAAGGGAGTTGTAGTCTTGGTAATTTCTGGCATTTTTCTTTTATCCTTTTAACATGATTTTCTAGTGTTTTATTAAAGCAAAAAATTTTATCTTTTCTTAATAATGTTTGTAAAGGTTGTTTTAATATTGACAGACTTTCAATAAAATCTGAAGCATAGTTTAATACACCTAAAAAACTCTGTACTTATTTTTAATCAATCAATTTATCAGGAAATCCAATTATTTTTTTCCAAGATATGGTTCTGTAATTCTATTCCTTTTCCATGTATCTGCATTCCTAAAAATTCAATTTTATTTTTTATTAATTTTACTTTCTTTTCTGATAATGCTAATCCATGATCTATGCAAAGTTTGCAAAATGTATTAAGATGTTTTATATGATCATTTATATTCTCATAAGCAATTAAAATATCATCAACATAAACAAATATGTAATTGTAATCCTTAAAAATATTATCCATTTTTCTCTGAAATATTTGGGGGGCATTACTAACCATTCATAATGGCCTTGTGGGGTAGAAAAAGCTGCATAAGGAATACTATGTGGATGCATCCTTATTTGCCAGAATCCATTTTTACAATCCATTTTTACAAGCTGCATAAGGAATACTATGTGGATGCATCCTTATTTGCCAGAATCCATATTTTTATGTTTTGTCAAATTTATCAAACTCTCTTTATGAGGAAGAAAACATCCGTCAAATTTTGTATTATTATTTAAATTTTTATAATTTATCACCATCCTAGCTTTTCCTCTAATAATTTCCACATGTTTTCTAACAATAAAGGCTGGTGAGCTATGTGGGGAATTACTTTCTCTAAATAATTTCATTTGTAATAATTCTTTAATCTATTCTTTACACTCTTTTTGAGCTACTTCATTATATCTTATTGGAGTAACTCTAATTATCTTATTTTTATCTATCATTTCCAAACTTGCTAACAATTGATTTTTATCCCAAAATTCTAAAGGGTTATCCATATAACATCACTTTAATTTTTGTTTTATTGTCTCGATATCGCTATCAATATATCTAAAAGAAAGCTGGTATTCTAATAAAGGTGTTCCTTTGGGAAAAACAGTTTTATTAGTATAACCAATATCACCACGTTGGGCTGTGCGGGGCTGAAAATGAATAGGAAGAGGTTTAGCATAGGTAGGGCTGTCAATCGGGTTGAGTGAGTCGGGCTTTACAAAGCCCGAGCTTGGCCCGATTGACATCAGGCTGGGAAAATGTGAGCCCGGGCTCAGGCCGACCTGAACCCGATTTTTTAAAATTTTTTATATAATAATAATATTTTTAATAATATAATAATATTATTATTATAAAAAAATATATTTATATACATATAAATATATTTATGTATACATATTTTACGGGCTAGGCTGAAATCGGGCTGAGCTTACTTCTGGCCGAGCTCGGTCCGAAACATTATTCGAGTAGAAAAGATCAGCCCAAGCACGCAATTAAAGGGGCCGAACGAGTCGGGCTCGGGCCAGCCCGGCGCAATTGACAGTCCTATGCATATGCATGTTTTAGTCGTTTAACAACTATAAGATGATGACAAGGAGTCTTAAAAATTATCTAATAGGCTAAGGTATCAAAAATAACTTTATGAAAGAGTTGGAGAAATTATTGCCAAGTAAGATATCAGTATCGGTATTATAAAAGTAAAATGGAGGACATTTAATAAGAAATGATCCTAATAAATAATTGGGTGTTCAATCCCTTGATTTATTTCTATGAGTTGATTTGAAATATCTCGTCCTTTTATGGGGTTTAGATTGGTATGATATTGTTCTGGAAAACAATCTTTCTTACAGAGACAAGAACCTGCTCCACTATCTATATAAGTGGCAAAATATTCGGCTTTATAATCTCTATAAGTAATACCTATAGGTATATATGAAGTACCTAAGAGGGGTGGGGGTGGGGGGATGAATTAGGTATTTGGCTAATTTTTTGCAAACACAATCATTTTATAAGTCTAAGCAAAAAACAGATTGTATGTGCTTGGTTCAATAGAAGAGTAAGGCAATTAATAGCAAAGCAGTAGAGCAATATAAGAACAAAGAACACAAGTAATTTATAGTGGTTCGATCTCTTCAAGATCTACGTCCACTACCTTAAGCCTGCACTTAAGGATTTCAAACAATCTTGTTAGCCCTAAGGGCAAATCATGTAGTTTTGATTACTGACAAATATTGATGAGGACTAATATGTTTATATATTGTGTGATAGGATTTGTGAACTAAGAAGTATGGAGTCTTATTGCCTTCAAGCCAAAGTGCAAGAATGACTTCAATAAGCCATAGTAATTGAAGTTTAATGAAGGTTGTTCAAAGATGATCTAAAGGCATTGAAGACTTGAAGTGTAGAGTATATATGCTAAATAGGTAAATCTCTATGTAAACTCTACACTTGTGTGTCTTGGAATCTATTGAATGCATAAGAGAGCATAAAATTAGTTTCTTAATCTTAAATGACTTTGAATGAACTTTTTGATGAATGAGCTTTTGTATCTTAAACAATTTTGAGTAAACTTTGCATGATCAAAGAAATTTGATTATGGTTTTCAAGCTTATATATGTCTAAATAACTTATCTATACATACAAAATGTTTTCAAATTTATTGAAGTTAAATCTCAAATGATTTTACAAAGTTTGAAGCAAAAAATAGTTACTGTTTTTCCAGAGAAATTCGGACGAAGATTCGGACGCATGAAGAAAAATTCGGTCGTCCGAATTTTTGTCTTCAGTATGGTTACTATTTTTCCAGATAAATTCGGACGAAGATTCAGACGCAGGGAAAAATTTGGTTGTCCGAATTTTACCAAAATATGCAACAGCAACGTCCAAAAAATTTGGACGCAAAATTTGGTTGTCCAAATTTTCTGAAATTAGCCGTTACTAGACGTTTTATGGCTGTTAAAACTGATTTTCAAATTCTATAAAAGCTAGAAACTTGAAATCTTTTGTAAGTTTTTAATCTTGGTGAACTCTAAATATTCCAAAAGCCTTTAGCAAACATTTTTGAGCTCTCTTGTGTCTTGTGTATTTAATTGATCAATCCAAAGACATCAAAGTGTGAAGGTGCAATTTTGTGTAAAACATCTACCAACAAGTGGTAAAATCTACACACTCTTCTCTACTTATCAAATTATCAAGCCATGAACATCTTAAGTTGTGATTTAGATGTAACTGAATATAATAGAGTTAGTGGTTGTGACTCTACTCATGATATATGGAGATTACTCCAAATAACTCATGAAGGCACAAATCAAGTTAAAGAATCTGAACTTGCTGTGCTTGTTAGAGATTATGAGCTGTTTACCATGAAACAAGGTGAAAATGTTAGTGATATATTTACAAGGTTTACTAACATTTTTAATGGCTTAAAAGCTTATGGTAAAAGCTATACTATAGGAGAGCAAAACAGGAAGATTTTGGATGCTCTACCAAAATCTTGGCACTTGCTATTGAGGAGTCCAAGAATTTAAAAACTCTTCCACTTGAAGAGCTTATTGGATCTCTGCTCACACATGAAATGAAGATGAAAAGATTAAATGACAAAGAAGATGAAGAAAAGGGAAGAAAAGGAGTTGTACTCAAGGCTTCAAATCACTTGAGTGAACAAGAAAAATCTTCAAGTGAAGAACAAGATGGTAACAGTGGAGAAGAGGAAATTGCCATGGCAGTTAGGAAGTTCAAGAGATTCAACAAAAAGGAGTTCCTCAAGAAAGGACGAAAGCCAACTAAGAAGAGTGGACAGTCTTCATCCTTCAAACCCCAATGTTTGGAATGCAAGAGTACAGAAAACCTTGTTGCTGATTGTCCCAGAATTTTGGAAAGGGAAAGAGACAGCAAGAACAAAAAGAAATCTGCCAAGAAAGGAAAAGGACTGGCTGGAACGTGGGATCAACAAGAAAGTGAAGATGACATTGAAGCAAAGGCCAACATATGTTTTATGGCAATTGATGATGAGGTACATTCTTCTTCCTCTATTTCTAATCTTTATGATGATGATGTTGATCCTAGTGAATTACTTATAGAGATGTATGCATAATTGAAAAAGGCTTCAAAAAGAAATAAAGAAATGAAATCCAAAATCAATGATTTATCAAATGAGAATTCAAAATTATATGTTGAAAATGGTAAACTTCTTGAGACCATTAATTGTCTTAACATTGAAAAAGAAGTTTTAAATGCAACCATACAAAACATATCTTTTGAAAACAAAGAGCTTTGCATAAAAGTTGTTTCTCTTGAAAAAATGCTTGGTGATCATGAGATTTTAAAAAGAAAAGTTAATGATCTTACTTCATGCATTGAAAAATTTACAAATGGAAGAGAAAATTTAAATAAATTACTTGGTTATCAAAGATCTTCATTTGCAAAAAATAGTTACTGTTTTTCCAGAGAAATTCGGACGAAGATTCGGACGCATGAATAAAAATTCGGTCGTCCGAATTTTTGTCTTCAGCATGGTTACTATTTTTCCAGAGAAATTCGGACGAAGATTCAGGCGCAGGGAAAAATTTGGTCGTCCGAATTTTTCCAGAAATTTTTCCAGAATGTGCAACAGCAACGTCCGAAAAATTCGGACGAAAAAATTGGTCGTCCAAATTTTTTGAAATTAGCCGTTGCTAGACGTTTTATGGCTGTTAAAACTGATTTTCAAATTCTATAAAAGCTAGAAACTTGAAATCTTTTGTAAGTTTTTAATCTTGGTGAACTCTAAATATTTCAAAAGCCTTTAGCAAACATTTTTGAGCTCTCTTGTGTCTTGTGCATTTAATTGATCAATCCAAAGACATCAAAGTGTGAAGGTGCAATTTTGTGTAAAACATCTACCAACAAGTGGTAAAATCTACACACTCTTCTCTACTTATCAAATTGTGTTTTCTACTAGCTCTTGCAAGGTTATCTTGATAACATAAAACCCTTTAGATAAGGGTGATCCTTGAAATTGTGATTCAAGGTTGTTTGTAGATATAAAACCATTGTGTGGTGAGCCTTGTTTGTAAAAGTTACTAGAAGAGGTTGTGAGTGTAAAACCATTGTGTGGTGAGCCTCTCATGTAATTTGTGAACTTGAGCATATAGTAGATTGATTGAAATCCTTAAGTGTAGGCTTAAGGTAGTGGACGTAGATCTTGATGATCGAACCACTATAAATTGCTTGAGTTCTTTGCTCTTACATTCCTTTATTGTTGTGCTATCAACTGTCTTTAACTTAATACATATAATCTGTTCTTTGGTTAAACATATAAAAGGTTTTTGTTTGCGAAAATTAGCCAAATACCTAATTCACCCCCCTCTTAGGTATTTCAAATCTACAAGAAGCTCAAGTCTACAAATTACATAAGAGGCTTACCACACAATAGTTTTATACTCACAACCTCTTTTAGTAATTATACAAACAAGGTTCAGCCTTCCACAAGGATTTTATATCTAAAGACAACCTAAAGACCAATCTAATCCAAGGCTCACTCACACACGGGTTTTACAACACAACCTTGATTAATCTAGTCTATGGCTCACCCTTATCAAAAGGATTTTACGTCACAAGATAACCTTGCAATAAGCTAGTAGAAAAACACAGTTTAATAGAGAAAGAAGAATGTGTAGATGTTACCACTTGTTGGTAGATGTTTACACAATGTTGCACCTTCACACTTTGTTGTCTTTGGAATCTTGAATGATCAATTGAAAGCACAAGACAAAAGAGAGCTTAAAATGTTTTCTAAAGACTTTGGAATATTTAGAGTTCACAAGGATTCAAAACTTACAAAAAATATGAAGTTTATAGCTTTTATAGATTTGAAAAATCAATTGCAACAGCTATAAAACGGCTAGTAACGGCTAGTTTCAGAGAAGTTTGGACGTCTGAACTTTCTGCCATGCGTCCAAACTTGCGTCCGAATTTCTCTGGAAGCACAGTGATCGTTTTTAAAGTTTGGACGACCAAACTTGCATCCAAACTTATCAAATTTTGTCAAATCTTTTAAAAATCATCCTTAATAACATTGAAATCATTTTGTATAAATAGATAAGTCATTTAAGCACTTTTAAACACAAAAACCATTACCAAAACATTTTAATCATCCAAAGTTTACTTAAGATCATTTGAGACTTCAAAAACATACTTGTTGTTAATAAGTTCATTAAAAATCATTTCAAAAACAAGTTTTGTGCTCTCTTATGCATTCAACTAATTCCAAGACATACAAGTGTAGAGTTTACAGAAAAATATACCTATTTAGTATATGAACTCTACACTCTAAATCTCCAATGCCTTCAATCATCTTGAACATACTCTTCAATCTTCAATCTCTTTTGGCATAGTTGAGTTGTTCTTGCATTGTGATTTCAAGGCAATAAGACTTCATGCTTCTCAATCCATCAATCCTATCACTCAACATACAAGCACATTAGTCCTCATCAATGTTTGCCATTATTCAAAACTAATCATAACTACATGATTTGCCCTTAGGGCTAACAATCTCCCCCTTTTTGATGATGACAAACTTTGAAATAAGCCTTTCTAAGGTTGTTAAAACATGATAGGAAGAATTAAAATAGTTTTCAAATAATTTGAACAACAGAAAAATCAGTTTTGGCAAAACAGTTTGGATGCGTCCGAACTTTTTGGTTCGCATCCAAACTTCAAGTCCAAACTTATGAACTCTATCCTCACATATTATAATTCTTTCCAGCTTAAATTTCAAATGTATAAATATAGTTAAATATGCCAAAAAGTTTTCAAAGTGTATCACTTACTCATATTAACACACATTGCACATATAACATATATTGCAGAAGCACACACATTTCACATTTTTGCAGCACATTTTTGCATTTTGCAGCTCATCTTCTTTCTCCCCCTTTTGTCATCACTCAAGAATGAGAAAATGAAAATGAGACTGATAATTACTAAAGGAAGCTCTCAACTCTAAGGTTTCATCATTGAGCTTCATTAAGCTATTACATAGGCCACATTAAACTAGTGATAAAGTGCAGAAATTTAAAGTGCAAAAACAGAGAGATTTGCATAAAACATGCTAGTAAAGGTTCAAAATAAATAAAAGTAGTAAATGGAAATGAGAGTGAAGATGTGCTTAGTCTTTGGATATTGATGGAGAGTCCTTTCTCGGTTTCTTCTTGACAGCAGCATGCTTGACTCTTCCATGGCCAAATGTTGGATTTGATGGGGTTGCTATTTCAGCTCTTGCAATTTGACCTCCTTCTTGACTGATTCTAGCTTGCTGCAATCCTTGATCTCCTCCTTGTGACTCCATGACCTGTTCATTGCCGTTCCCTTGATCACCATCATTATCATCATCTTCATCATCACTGTCACTGCCTTCTTCATTTTTCTTGTTATCTTCATCATTCTCATCATCCTTTTCCTCTTGAGTTCTAAAAGGCCCTTCACCACTCTGAGGATTTCTTATCAATATTTCCTCAATGTGCTTGAATCTATTCTCTAAACTGTCCAGTTTTCCAAGCACCATAGGAGCAAATGTTTCAAAGAATTTATATATTTTCTCCATTTCATTCATGTGGTTGTTCAGTGCTTCTTGAATTTTATTTTCTCTTGAAATCCCTTCAACACTAGTACCTTCCCCAGCAATAGGATGTGATGGAGAAGTTGGCTGTTCTTCAAAGAGTCTTCTTTTGGAGGGAGGTTGCTCCCCTCACTTGTTAAATCATGCCTTCTCTTAGTTTTCATTTCTCTTGCCCATGTTTCTGCCTCATCTTCTCCTTCTTCTTCAGTTTCCTCACTTTTCTCTGCTTCAACTCTCTTTGGAGGGGTCTCTCTTCTAGTTCTCCACACTCCCTCATCATCAAGAGTCAACTGCATCCTTTTGAGAGAGTCATTTGTATAAATTTGTCCTCTTTTAAAAGCTTGTCCTCTAACAGGAAGCTTGACTCGAAAATGTTTGAAAAATCTTGCCAGAAGTCTTCCATATGGTAAAGCCTTGTTATCAGTCTTTCTAGCCCCAAACATATGCTTCAATGCCATGTATCCAAAATTCAATCTCCTATGCTCATGCAAAGCAAGCATAATCACCATATGAATGTTTTCCACAAATGTTTTGTGACCAAAGTTAGGAATAATCATGGTTGTTATCATATGACGCATAACTCTTCCTCTTGCATCTAAAGCTTTGATTTCCCTTTCCTTAATGGTCCTAAACTCTCTACCATTGGTGAAAGCTTCTTCAAATCTAGCATTTGTAAATAGTTCTTGTTCATAGTAGTGTTGTCCCAAAGAAAAATATCTTGCTCCTACATCACTCACTCCACAAATTCTATTTACTAATGCATCATTGAATTCAAAATCTACTTGAGACACTCTAGAGGAATACCATTGAATAACATTATCCCCTTCATGTTCAATTCAATTCTTTCTTCTTTCAGATTTGCATAGAACTCATATATGAGAGAGGGATAATATTCTTCATCAATAACCAGTAAATTACTCAAGCCAATCACCAAATAAAGACAGAACATTACCCATATTTGTGAGTTTGTCAAAATCCACTCTGTTTCCAGGGATAATTTTTCCTGACTTCTTGTTCCAATCTTCAAATTCTGATGCAGCCTTGATAGAGATAAACTTGTCTGCTCCAGTTGATGATTGTGGAACCCTAATTCTCCTAGGTTCATTGAGAATCCGTCCTCCTTCATTAGCCTGTGCTTTCCCTTTTCCTTTCTCTATGTTTGCTCCCTTAGTTCTTACCATGATGATTTTCTAATGAAAAAGCAATGAAATCTGAGAGGTATTTAGGGTTAGGAATTCAAAAATCCAAATTTTCTGATGTGAAAATGGTGAAATTTCAGAGAGATTTGGGTTTGGGTAGAGAGAAATTTTAAAGAAGAGAGAGTTCGGGTGTTAAATTATGTGAGTAACGGCTAGTTCAATTTCTTAAAAACCGTTGTAATTGCAAAGTTCGGACGACCAAACTTTTTGGTCTGCATCTGAACATGCGTCCGAACATTCTGTCATGCATCCGAACTTTTCTGTCCAGAATTTTCTGACAAAGTTTGGACGATCCATTTTCACTCAATGCATCCAAATTTTTCCTGCTTTTGTCACACTCAAATAAACACATTAGTAATTCAATTTTGAGATTCCTAAGAGCCTTCTTAAATGAGTAAACCTTTCCTCAGCCAAAGGTTTTGTGAATATATAAGCAATTTGGTTATTTGTATTTATATATTCTAAGCATGTCTCTTTTAGCAACATGATCACGAATAAAATGATGCTTAATCTCTATATGCTTTGTTCTAGAATGTTGAATAGGATTTATACTCAAATTGATGGCACTAGTATTATCACATAGAATAGGTATACAATTAAATTTAATACCATAATCAAGTAGTGTATGTTGCATCCATAATAATTGAGCACAACAACTACCAGCTGCAATGTATTCAGCTTCAGCAGTAGACAAAGACACACAAGCCTGTTTTTTACTATACCAAGACATAAGACAACTACCAAGAAATTGACAATGACCACTTGTACTTTTTCGTTCAACTTTGCATCCAGCATAATCAGCATCTGAATATCCAATAAGATCAAAAGATGAAGATTTTGAAAACCAAAGACCATAGTCATGTGTATCAATCAAATAACGAAAAATACGTTTGACAGAAATTAAATGAGATTCTTTAGGACATGATTGAAATCAAGCACATAAGCACACAGCAAACATAATATCTGGTCTACTTACTGTGAGATAGAGCAAACTTCCAATCATACCTCTATATGACTTCTCATCAACATTTTTACCTTTTTCATCTTTATCAAGTTTAGTTGATGAGCTCATTGGAGTTCCTATTCCTTTTGCTTGATCCATTCCAAATCTTTTCAAAAGCTCCTTGGTATACTTTGCTTGGTTTATGAAAACTCCATCCTTAGTTTGTTTAATTTGCAGCCCAAGAAAGAAATTCAGTTCTCCCATCATGCTCATTTCAAATTCATTTTGCATAGATTTGGCAAATTCTTCACAAAGAGATGTGTTAGTGGCACCAAAAATAATATCATCAACATAAATTTGCATAAGTAAAATATCATTACTACTAGATGTTTTTATAAAAAGTGTTGTGTCCACTTTTCCTTTTGCAAACCGTTTTGAAAGAAGAAAACAACTCAATCTTTCATACCAAGCTCTTGGGGATTGTTTCAAACCATATAGAGCTTTGGTTAACTTAAAAACATGATTAGGAAATTTTTCATGAACAAAACCGGGAGGTTGTTCTACATAGACCTCTTCTTCAATAAAACCATTTAGAAAAGCACTTTTGACATCCATTTGAAATAGCTTAAATCCTTTAAAACAAGCAAAAGCCAAAAGTATTCTTATAGATTCCAATCTGGCTATAGGAGCAAAAGTTTCATCATAATCAATACCTTCTTCTTGGTTGAAGCCTTGAGCAACAAGTCTAGCCTTATTTCTAACAACTTCTTCGAGTTCATTTAATTTATTTCCAAAAAACCCATTTTGTACCAATAATGGAATGATCATGAGGTCTTGGAACAAGAGTCCAAACTTTATTCTTTTCAAATTGATTTAACTCCTCTTCCATAGCAATAATCCAGAAATTATCACTCAATGCATCATCAATGTTTTTAGGTTCTAAATGAGATAAAAGAGCAAAATTATCAATAAAGTACCGCCTTGTTTTTACTCCTTGGGAGACATCACCAATGATTTGCTCCTTAGGATAACCGCTCGCATATGTTAGATCCTTTGGAAGCTCTTGATCATTGCTAGGTTGACTATCCTGTCCTTGCTCTATTATTTCTTCTTCTTTGGCATGTTCTTCCAATGTGGGTGCTTGATGATGAGTTTGATTTTCAATCATTGAGGAACCTGCATAATCTTCATTTCTTCTCTCAAGGTAAATGTTAGATTCATCAAAGGTTACATGTATGGTTTCTTCAACACATAATGTTCTTTTGTTATAAACTCTATATGCCTTTTTATTTGATGAATAACCAAGAAATAAACCTTCATCAGATTTTTTATCAAACTTTCCCAGATTGTCACTAGTGTTTAAGATAAAGCACTTACAACCAAAAACCTTAAAGTAGACAATTGAGGGAGTTTTATCAAATAGGAGTTCAAAAGGTGTTTTTCTTATAAAAGGTCTTAATAAAACTCTATTCATTACATAGCAAACAGTATTTACAGCTTCAGCCCAAAAATATTTTGGTAGAGAATTTTCACGTAACATTGATCTAGCCATTTCTTGTAAGGTCCTATTTTTCCTTTCAACAACACCATTTTGTTGAGGTGTTTTGACAGCTGAGAAATTGTGAGTAATACCATATTCATCACAAAATTTTGTAAAATCTTGATTGCAAAATTCTCTTCCATTGTCACTTCTAAAAGAAATCAGTTTATATTCAAGAGATGTTTGAACCTTTTTGAAAAGTTTTGCACATTCATGAAATGTTTCATCCTTTTGAGCTAAGAAAATCACCCAAGTAAATGCTGAAAAATCATCAACAATCACATAAGCATATCTTTTACCACCAAGACTAGTGGTCCTCATTGGTCCAAATAAGTCCATGTGAACTAATTCAAGAGGTTTTGAGGTAGAGACCATTTTCTTTGGTTTAAAAGATGTTTTTTTATTGTTTTCCATATTGACAGGCATCACAAAGACGGGTTTTATCAAAATGCATTTTGGGTAATCCTCTAACTAGTTCTTGTGTAGAAAGTTTATTCAATAAATCCATGCTCAGATGTCCTAATCTTCTATGCCACAAAAATCCATCATTATCATGAATGGCAAGACATTTTATGTCATTTGTAATAAGTTCATCAAGATATAACACTTATACATTTCCACTCTTTTAGCAACAAAGATGGTTTTGCTACTTGCACTATCAAGAATCGTACAAGTATTACATTTAAATTCTACTTTACATCCATTGTCACATAATTGACTAATGCTAAGTAAATTATACTTCAAGCCATCAATGAGTAATACTTGCTTAATAAGAGGGAAAGAGCCTTTACCAATGTTACCTATTCCAAGTATTTTTCCTTTCTTCTTGTCACCAAATGTGACAAAACCTTCACTTGTTACTTGAAGCTTACTAACAAGTGAGGCATTTCTAGTCATGTGTCTTGAACAGCCACTGTCAAGAAACCATTTTGTAGCACTTGATCTTGAAGCAAAGCGAACCTACACCAAATTAGAAAGAGTGATTTTTGGTACCCATATTTTCTTGGGTCCAAGGGGGTTAGTGAAAGTTCCTTTGACTTTCCAAATGGTCTTAACACCATTTTCAATCTTTCTTTTTACAAAACATTTTGATACCTTGTGTCTATGCTTACCACAATATGTACAACAAATATGAGGCCTAGAATTAAAAGTTTCTTTAGCAAAAGAGTTTTTATATTTTGGAGCATAGCTATCATGAGTATAACCAAGACCATGTTTTGCAAATGAAGTTCTTTGATAGCCAAGTAATTTATTTAAATTTTCTCTTCCATTTGTAAGCTTTTCAATGCATGATGCAAGATCATTAACTTTCCTTTTTAAAATCTCATGATCATTAAGCATTGTTTCAAGAGAAACAACTTTTATGCAAAGCTCTTTATTTCAAAGGATATGTTTTGTATGGTTGCATTTAAAACTTCTTTTTCAATGTTTAGACAATTAATGGTCTCAAGAAGTTTCCCATTTTCAACACATAATTTTGAATTTTGATTTGATAAATCATTGATTTTGAATTTCATTTCTTTATTCCTTTTAGAAGCCTTTTTTAATTCTTCATACATTTCTAGAAGTAATTCACTAGGATCAACATCATCATTATAGATATTAGAAATGGAAGGAGAAGATTGTACCTCATCATCAATTGCCATAAAGCATATATTGGCCTTTTGTTCACTATCATCTTCTTTGTCATTTATCTCTTCATCTTCATCTCATCGTGAGGAGTGATCCAATGAGCTCTTCAAGTGGAAGAGTTTTCAAATCCTTTGATTCCTCAATTGCAAGTGTCTTTGGTTGCCAAGATTTTGGTAAAGCATCCAATATCTTCCTGTTTTGCTCTCCAATAGTATAGCTCTTCCCATAAGCTTTTAAGCTATTGAAAATGTTAGTAAACTTTGTAAACATATCACTAACATTCTCACCTTGCTTCATGGTAAATAACTCATAGTCTCTTACTAGCATGGCAAGCTTTGACTCTTTAACTTGGTTTGTACCTTCATGTGTTATTTGGAGTAATCTCCACATATCATGAGCAGTATCACAACCATTAACTCTATTATATTCAGTTATATCTAATGCACAACTTAAGATGTTCATGGCCTGATAATTTAATGTCATTTTCTTTGAATCATGTTCATCAAATTCGTCAGTAGACCTTGGTTCTAAGGTTACTCCATCAGCTCTCATTTTCATAGGAATATAAGGACCTTTTTCAACAATATTCCACAAATCAAAATTGATAGAACAAATATATATCTTAACTCTAGATTTCCAAAAGGTATAGTTTGTTCCATCAAACAAAGGTGGTCTATTTGTGGAAGACCCTTCTAGGTAAGGTAAGTTTGAAATATTAGCCATAAGATCTTTAACTTCTAGGTTGTAAAACCACACAAAGAAGTCCTTGCTCTGATACCAATTGAAATACCTAAGAGGGGGGTGAATTAGGTATTTGGCTAATTTTTCGCAAACACAGTCCTTTTATAAGTCTAAGCAAAAAACAGATTGTATGTGCTTGGTTCAATAGAAGAGTAAGGCAATTAATAGCAAAGCAGTAGAGCAATATAAGAACAAAGAACACAAGCAATTTATAGTGGTTCGATCTCTTCAAGATCTACGTCCACTACCTTAAGCCTACACTTAAGGATTTCAAACAATCTACTATAAGCTCAAGTCTACAAATTACATAAGAGGCTCACCACACAATGGTTTTATACTCACAACCTCTTTTGGTAATTATACAAACAAGGTTCACCCTTCCACAAGGATTTTATATCTAAAGACAACCTAAAGACCAATCTAATCCAAGGCTCACCCCCACACGGGTTTTACACCAAAACCTTGATTAATCTAGTCTATGGCTCACCCTTATCAAAAGGATTTTACGTCACAAGATAACCTTGCAATGAGCTAGTAGAGTTTACAGAAAAATATACCTATTTAGCATATGAACTCTACACTCTAAATCTTCAATGCCTTCAATCATCTTGAACATACTCTTCAATCTTCAATCACTTATGGCATAGTTGAGTTGTTGTTGCATTGTGACTTCAAGGTAATAAGACTTCATGCTTCTCAATCCATCAATCCTATCACTCAACATACAAGCACATTAGTCCTCATCAATGTTTGCCATTATTCAAAACTAATCATAACTACATGATTTGCCCTTAGGGCAAACAATATATATACTATAGGGACTTGTCATTTAGGTACATAAATCATTTTTCCATTATATGTGATTTTGATTCCGTAAGATGTAATATCATAAGGTTTTACACTTTCTAAAAAGTTTAATCCTAGCATTATTTCTAAGGTATCATTAGCGCCTTCATTTTCAATAAGTAATCTAATTGGTAATATTGTTTCTCCAAATTTTATGAGGGTTTCTATGGCATATAATATCTCATGGATTTTTCCATTAAAATGTCTATATTGATGTGGACTATCTAATTTATAACGTCGCAAATTTTCACATAATCTATGACTTATATAATTTCCATTAGCTCATGTATCAATTAAGATTTTTACTGCATGGAAATCTTTTCCATTAAAATATTCTCCTTCTATTTTTTAATTTCTTAAAGAATTATCTTTTGTAACAATATATCTTTCAGAATAAGTCTTATTTAAGGGTGTACTTCTAACACTAGTATTGCTAAAGGATAATCTAGGTGGTAAATTATTAGTTAACAACAAAGGTTTATCTCTTAAATCTAAATCTAATTGTGTAGAATCTATTTCTTCTAACTTGTTTAATGTTGGTAATTGTTTCTGGAATACTTCATTAAATAACTAAGGATAATCTATTATTTCTTTTTTCTCAAAGCATTCAGAATGATGAGTATTTGATATTGCATAGGATATCGCATATATTATTGAATATGGCCTATTATTGTTATAAAAGAACTCTGATCTTTTAAAGTCTTGTATTAAACTTAAGGTTTTATCAAAATCTTTATCATTTATGTGATAAGAGATTCTAGGATATATATTAAATTTTAATTTTTCATATTGTAAATTTCCTCTAAGTATTCCTAAACAAGCTTCTTTTTTATTTCTTATCCTGTTATCCATAAGAGCTAGATCTATAGGAGTATTTAAACCTTCTTTAAATGTTGCTTTAATTATTATCTGTGTTGCTCCAATATGGATCCATCCCAACGTATTTCTAATTTCTGGTTTTATTTTTTGTAATTTCTCTTGTAAATCTTTTTTGGAAAGTAAAGAAATAATTATTTTATTACTTGTTAAAGTATTTTCTAAGGCTCTTTCTTGAATATTTAATCCATAAAATAAATGATGTTTTCTGGGTTTTAATACTATTTTATCAAAAATATTAATTTTAAATCCTGAATGATTTGTTAAAGAAAATTCTTCTTTTTGAATTTGTTTTAATTTTCTTTTATCGATTAATATGTCTTTTTTATATTCTCCTGTTTGTTCTATAGTAGAATCTATAAGAGGTTCAGGATTATCTTTTGAAGAGCTTGCTGAAAATTCTATATTATTCATTTTCAGAATATTCAGTATATTCTGTATCTGTTAATATAAAAATACTTTCATCTGTACTTAATTTTTCAAAATCATTTATTTGTATAAAGTCTCCTATTTCTATCATTTTCTCAATATCTTCATCTATTTCTATTCTTTTCTTGTTTTTATAAAACTTTTTGGGGCTTCTATTCGCATAAGTCTTTTACCTTTCTGGATAGAAGAAGGAGTAAGAGATTTTTATATCAATAATCCAACTGTCTCGCCAATGGACATATTAGTATTAAAACTTTTTTCAGTAGGACCAGATTACTTCTCAGAAGAAAGATATCCAACTTATCATTTTATGCAGATTGGAAAAGCAAAAGCCTTGACCATAACTGTATCAGATGAAAAGAAAGATTTCAGAAAATTCAATGATAAAGATGTTCATTATTGGTGAGCTATTGGAATACGGATAATCCTACAACAGATGGAAAGTAGTTTTAAAAAAGAATTCCGCACTTATGGAGAAAAGAAGATGCATTCATCAGTAATGATAAGTCCAGCCAAAAGAACTCCACCATTTGCTGAAAGATACTTATAGACAAAAATAAAGATGATTGATAGTGAAATTATCAAATCCAGCCCAAAAGCACATGAAAGAATTTGTCAATATTGCAAACATACAAAAGGAAGATGTCCTGCTTGTCAACCACTCAAAGGAAAAGATAAGGCTTCCAGCATTGAAGCTAGTGAGTTAGACTAAAAGACAAAGACCGCGGGCAAAAAAGTCAAGCTGATATAAAAGGAATTTGAGGATTCACCAAAGCACTGGGAAAGACGCACTCAAAGAAGGATAATGACTAGCACTAGAGACTAGTCCATACATGTGTAAAGCAAAATGTAATAGTTGATAGGAACAAGAAAACTTAACTAGTATATAAGGAGGAAGAACGAATGTCTATACCAAGAAGAAATCGTCCTTCTATCTTTCTTTCTCTAATGTATCCTACTATGGAATAAAAGTTACTAGTTTCTTCAAAACTCTTGTTTAGTTTGAATAAAATAATTTTTGATCACGACAATCAAAGCTCTACATCTTCCATATCTCAATCCGTACGTCTAGATGTAGGAAACGAAACTAGGCTGTGCTGAATCTTTCTGAAGGAATGCAAGGGAAGTTACCTGTTTATCAGGTTGGGGCTGAAACGCTCGGTAAAAGTCCCTGTGGATACCCGGAAAGATTTTGGTCAAAAAGGAAGAAAGGTAAGGAAGCGTGTTGGACCTTTTATTGTTTTGATCTTTAATTATTATATTCCTAAACTAAACATTTTTTTTGAAGAACCTAATTGTTCAAAAGCAATGTTTTATTTATTCCATCTTTACAAAATTTATCTAGTTGGATTATATAAAGAAAAGAAACTTCTTACTCAGCTTTATGATATTACCGAGGATCCAGAAGAGAAGCAAGAAATATTCGACAATATCCATGCAGTGATAGAAACAATTCAAATGGTCAGAAGGTATATCCAAGAGTTTGCATATTAAAAGGATATATGCTAAATACTCTTTGGATCACATGTATCTATTTTACTGAAATATATAAGTTTGCTTTATAAGATTTTGTCAATATGATCCAAACCATTCACTTAACTTATCCCTTAAATATGTGATTCTTTTTCCTAGAGTATCATTATCTCCTACTTTATATGTTTCTATAAGTTTTTGTCCCCAAGGATCAGGTATTTTAGAATAAAACATAGTTAAATAATCTAAAGTATTACTAACCTGATTGTAAATATGATAATAATAATATTGAAATATACAAATATATCAATCTATTTCACAAATATCACATAATTGTAATCTTTGTGGAGATGCCATGCTTAAAGAAAAGAATATCTTTATGTTGTGATAAGACAAAAATGCCAATAATGATAGTATGTGATAGTCCTTATTATTATAATAAAATTAAAAAGAATATAAAAAATGAAAATACTATAAAAGAGATATTTTAAGAAAAGAAAAAAAAAGATATTATAAGAAAAAACAATATAAAAGACCTAGAAAACATGCTTATAGAAGAAGAAAGAAAAATTCACAAGAATATAGATGTTATTATTGCAAAGAATTAGGACAGTATGCGAATAGATGCCCCAAAAAGTTTGATAAAAACAAGAAAAGAATAGAAATAGATGAAGATATTGAGAAAATGATAGAAATAGGAGACTTTATACAAATAAATGATTTTAAAAAATTAAGTACAGATGAAAGCATTTTTATATTAACAGATACAGAACATACTGAATCTTTTGAAAATAAATAATATTGAATTTTCAGCAAGCTCTTCAAAAGATAATCCTGAACCTCTTATAGATTCTAATATAGAACAAACAGGAGAATATAAAAAAGACATATTAATCGACAAAAGAAAATTAAAACAAATTCAAAAAGAAGAAATCTTCCTTCTCTCTTTCTTTCTCTAATGTATCCTGTTAGTCCTAAGGGCAAATCATGAGGTTTTGATTAAGTTTTGATTAATGGCAAACATTGATGATGACTAATCTTTATGTCATTTGTGTCAAAAGATTGTTGGATTAAGAAGTTTGTAGTGTCATTGCCTTGAAGCCAAAATGCAAGAACAACTCCAATATGTCAAAGTGATTGAAGATTGAAGAGTTTGTTCAATATGATTGAAGGCTTTGAAGAAATGAAGTGTAGGTTACATGTGCTTAATAGGTATATCTTTTGTAAACCCTACACTTGTATGTCTTGGAATCTGTTGAATGCATAAGAGAGCACAAAACCTTTTAATCTTAAATGCATTTGAATGAACTTTTGAATAACAAGTACGCTTTTCAAGTCTTAAATGATCTTGAGTAAACTTTGTATGATCAAAGTGTTTTGGTAACGGTTTTGAGTTTAAAAGTGTTTAAATGACTTACCTCTTTATACAAAATGTTTTCAAACTTATTGAGGTTGATTTTCAAATGTTTGACAAAGTTTGATCAGTTCGGACGCAAGTTCGAACGTTCGAACTTTGAAAATGGCTACTGTGCTTCCAGAGAAATTCGGACGCAAGTTCAGATGCAAGGGAAAAAATTCGATCATCCGAATTTCCCTAATAGCATGGTTATTATTTTTCCAGAGAAATTCGAACACAAGTTCGGACGCAGAAGGAAAAGTTCAGACGTCTGAACTTTTCCAAACAACATGTCCCAGTGATGTTCAAACGCAAGTTCGGACATAGAGGAACAAGTTCGGATGTTCGAACTCCTCAGAAACTAGTCGTTACTAGCCGTTTTATGACTGTTAAAATTGATTTTTGAAATATATAAAAGCCAAAAACTCAAGAATTTTGTAAGTTTTGAATCTCTGTGAAATATTAACATTCAAAATTCTTTAGCAAACATCAAAGCTCTCTTTTGTCTTGTTCTTGCAATTGATCATTCAAGATTCCAAAGACAACAAAATGAAGTGGTGCTATATTGTGTAACTATCTACAAAGAAAGTGGTAACATCTTATCCATTCTCCATTTAATTTTGTTTTCTAATAGCTCATTACAAGGTTTTCTTGTAAACATAAAATCCTTTAGGTAAGGGTGATCCTTGAGACATTGATTCAAGGTTGTTTGTGGATATAAAATCCTTTGGTAGGGTGAACCTTGTTTGTAGAATTGCAAAAGAGGTTGTGAGTGTAAAACCATTGTGTGATGAGCCTCTTATATAATTGTTGAACTTGAGCATATAGTAGATTGATTGAAATTCTTGACTGTAGACTCAAGGTAGTGGATGTAGATCTTGAAGGGATCGAAGCACTATAAATTACTTATGTTCATTGATCTTAGATTGTTTATTACTTTGTCATTGATTTAACTATTCTCTCATTGAAAAAAGTAATCATAATCTGCTCTAACTCAATTTATAAAAGGAAATAGTTTTTGAAAATTAGCCAAGGACCTAATTCACCCCCCCACCTGTTAGGTCTTTCAATTGGTATCAGAGTAAGGGCTTCTTTGTGTGGTTTTACAACCTAGAAGTTAAGATCTTATGGCTAATATTTCAGACATACCTTATCTGGAAGGATCTTCCACAAATAGACCACCTTTGTTTGATGGAACAAATTATACATTTTGAAAATCTAGAGTTAAGATATATATTTGTTTTATTAACTTTGATTTGTGGAACATTGTTGAGAAAGGTCCTTACATACAATGAAAATGAGAGCTGATGGAGTGACTTTAGAACCAAAGCCTATAGACGAATTTGATGAGAATGATTTAAAGAAAATGACATTGAATTATCAAGCCATGCACATTTTAAGCTATGCACTAGATGTAACTGAATATAATCGAGTTAGTGGATGTGACACTGCTCATGATATGTGGAGATTACTTCAAGTAGCACATGAAGGTACAAACCAAGTAAAAGAGTCAAAGCTTGCCGTGCTAGTAAGGGATTATGAGCTATTCACCATGAAACAAGGTGAGAATATTAGTGATATGTTTACAAAATTTACTAACATTTTCAATGGTTTAAAAGCTTATGGGAAGAGCTATACAATTGGAGAGCAAAACCGAAAACACTTGCTATTGAGGAGTCAAAAATTTTAAAAACCCTCCCACTTGAAGAGCTCATTGGATCACTGCTTACACATGAGATGAAGGAGAAAAGATTGAATGATATTGAAGATGAAGAGAAGCGAAGAAAAGGAGTTGTACTCAAAACTTCAAATCATTTTAGCGAACAAGAAAAATGATCAAGTGAAGAAGATGGAAACAGTGGAGAAGAAGATATAGCTATGGCTGTAAGAAAATTCAAGAGATTCTATAAAAAGGAATTTCTCAAGAAAGGGAGATAGCCAACCAAGAAGAGTGGACATTCATCATCCTTCAAACCTCAATGTTTTGAATGCAAAAGTACAGAACATCTTGCTGCTGATTGTCCTAAAGTTCTGGAAAGGGAAAGAGACAACAAACTCAAAAAGAAATCTACCAAGAAGGGAAAAGGACTGGCTGGTACTTGGGATCAACAAGAAAGTGAAGATGACAGTGAAGGAAAAGCCAACATATGCTTTATGGAAATTGATGATGAGGTACAATTTACTCCTTCTATTTCTACTTACTATGATGATGATGTTGATCCTAGTGATTTACTTGTTGAAATGTATGGAGAACTGAAAAAAGTTTCAAAAAGGAATAAGGAAATGAAGACCAAAATCAATGAGTTATTAAATGAGAATTCAAAGTTATGTTTTGAAAATGGAAAACTTCTTGAGACTATAAATTGCCTAAACATTGAAAAAGAAGTTTAAATGTAACTATACAAAACATATCTCTTGAAAATAAAGATATTTGCATAAAAGTCATTTCTCTTGAAACAATGATTAGTGATCATGAGATATTGAAAAAGAAAGTTAATGATCTTACATTATGCATTGAAAAATTTACAAATGGAAGAGAAAATCTAAATAAATTACTTGGTTATTAAAGATCTTCCTATGTAAAAAATGGTCTTGGTTACACTCATGAAAGTTATGCTCCAAAATATAAAAACTTCTTAGCTAAAGAAACTTTTATTTCAATGCCTCATACTTGTTGTACATATTGTGGTAGGCCTGGACACAAAGTGTCAAAATGTTATGTGAAAAGAAAAATAGAAAATGGTGTTAAACTATTTGGAGAGTCAAAGGAACTTTTACTAACCCCCTTGGACACAAGAAAATATGGGTACCAAAAGTCACTTTCTCAAATTTGGTGTAGGTTCGTTTTGCTTCAAGATCAAGTGCCACTAAGTGGTTTCTTGACAGTGTCTATTCAAGACACATGACAGGAAATGCCTCACTTGTTAGTGAACTTCAAGCAACAGGTGAAGGTTTTGTCACATTTGGTGATAAGAAGAAGGGAAGAATACTTGGAATTGGTAACATTGGTAAAGGTTATTTCCCTATCATTAAGCAAGTATTACTCATTGATGGTTTGAAGTATAATCTACTTAGTATTAGTCAATTATGTGATAATGGATGTAAAGTAGAATTTAAATGTGACACTTGTACTATTTTTTATAGTGCAAGTAGCAAAACTATCTTTGTTACTAATAGAGTTGGAAATGTATATGTATTATATCTTGATGAACTTATTACAAATGATATCAAGTGTCTTGCCATTCATGATAATGATGGATATTTATGGCATAGAAGATTAGGTCATGTTAGCATGGATTTATGGAATAAACTTTCCACACAAGAGTTAGTTAGAGGATTACCTAAAATACATTTTGATAAAACTCGTCTTTGTGATGCTTGTCAATATGGAAAACAATCAAAAATCTTTTAAACCAAAAAAAATGGTCTCTACCTCAGAACCTCTTGAACTTGTTGATATGGACTTGTTTCGACCAATAAGGACTACTAGTCTTGGTGGTAAAAGATATGCTTATGTGATTGTTAATGACTTCTCTAGATTTACATGGGTCATCTTCTTAGCTCAAAAGGATGAAACGTTTCATGAATTTGTAAAACTTTTCAAAAAGGTTCAAACATCCCTTGAGTATAAACTAATCTCTATTAGAAGTGACAATGGAAGAAAATTTTGTAATCAAGACTTTACAAAATTTTGTGATGAATATGGTATAACTCATAACTTTTCAACTGCTAAAATACCCCAAAAAAATAATGTCGTTGAAGGAAAAATAGAACCTTACAAGAGATGGATAGATCAATGCTTTGTGAAAATTCTTTGCCAAAAATATTTTTGAGCTGAAGTTGTAAATACTGCTTGCTATGTAATGAATAGAGTTCTCTTAAGACCTTTTATACGAAAAACACCTTTTAAACTCCTATTTGATAAAACTCCTACAATTGTTTATTTTAAGATATTTGGTTTTAAGTGTTTTATCTTAAATACTCATGATAATATGGGAAAGTTTGATAGAAAATCAGATGAAGGTGTATTTCTTGGTTATTCATCAAATAAAAAAGCCTATAGAGTTTATAACAAAAGAACATTATGTGTTGAAGAAACTATGCATGTGTCCTTTGATGAATCTAACATTTATCTTGAAAGAAGAAATGAAGATGATGTAGGTTCCTCAATGATTGATAATCAAACTCATCATCAAACACCCACTTTGGAAAAACATGCTAAAGAAGAAGAAATAATAGAGCAAGAACAAGATGGCCAATCTAGCAATGGTCAAGAGCATCCAAAGGATCTACGTTATGCAAGAGGTCATCCTAAGGAGCAAATCATGGTGATGTCTCCCAAGGAGTTAAAAGAAGGCGGTACTTTATTGACAACTTTGCTCTTTTATCTCATATTGAGCCTAAAACATTCATGATGCATTGTATGATGATTTTTGGATTATTGCTATGCAAGAGGAGCTAAATCAATTTGAAAGAAATAAAGTTTGGACTCTTGTCCCAAGACCTCATGATCATTCCATTATTGGTACAAAATGGGTCTTTAGGAATAAATTAAATGAACTAGGAGAAATTGCTAGAAATAAGGCTAGGCTTGTTGCTTAAGGTTTCAACCAAGAAGAATGCATTGATTATGATGAAACTCTTGCTCTGGTAGCTAGACTAGAATCCATAAGAATACTTTTGGCTTTTGATTGTTTTAAAGGTTTTAAACTATTCCAAATAGATGTCAAAAGTGCATTTCTAAATGGTTTTATTGAAGAAAAGGTTTATGTAGAACAACCACATGGTTTTATTTATGAAAAGTTTCCCAATTATGTTTTTAATTTAACCAAGGCTCTATATGGATTGAAACAAGCTCCAAGAGCTTGGTATGAAAGATTAAGTGGATTTCTTCTTTCAAAAGGATTTTCAAAAGGAAAAGTGGACACAACAATTTTTATAAAAACCTCTAGTAATAATGATATTTTACTTGTGCAAATTTATGTTGATAACATTATTTTTGGTGCTACTAATACATCTCATTGTGAAGAGTTTTCCAATTCAATGCAAAATGAATTTGAAATGAGCAGGATGGGAGAACTAAATTTATTTCTTGGGCTACAAATCAAGCAAAGTAAGGATGGAGTCTTCATAGATCAAGCAAAGTATACCAAGGAGCTATTGAAGAGATTTGGAATGGATCAAGCAAAAGGGATAGGCACTCCAATGAGCTCATCAACTAAGCTTGATAAAGATGAAAAAGGTAAAAATGTCGATGAAAAGTCATATAGAAGTATGATTGGAAGCTTACTCTATCTCACAGCAAGTAGACCAGATATTATGTTTGTTGTGTGCGTATGTGCTAGATTTCAATCTTGTGCTAAAGAGTCTCATCTAATTTCTGTCAAATGTATTTTTCGTTATTTGATTGATACACATAACTATGGCCTTTGATTTTCAAAATCTTCATCTTTTGATCTTATTGGATATTAAGATGATGATTTTGTCGGATGCAAAGTTGAATGCAAAAGTACTAGTGGTCATTGCCAATTTCTTGGTAGTTGTCTTGTGTCTTGGTACAGTAAAAGACAAGCATGTGTGTCTTTGTCTATTGCTGAAGCTGAATATATTGCAGCTGGTAGTTGTTGTGCTCAAATACTATAGATGTAGCATACTCTACTTGATTATGGTCTTAAATTCAATTGTGTGCCTATACTATGTGATAATACTAGTGCTATCAATTTAAGCATAAACCCCAATCAACATTCTAGAACTAAGTATATAGATATTAAGCATCATTTTATTTGTGGTCGTGTTGCTAAAGGAGATATATGCTTGGACTATGTGAATACAAATGATCAAATTGCTGATATATTTACCAAGCCTTTGGCTGAGGAAATGTTTAGTTATCTAAGAAGACTTTTAGGAATTTCAAAATTTAATTACTAATGTGTGTACTTAAGTTTGGCAAAAACAGGAAAAATTCGAATGCACAATTTGGATGCATTGAGGTAAATTAGAATGTCCAAACTTTCTCCAGAAAATTCTGGACAGAAAGATTCGGGCGCATGTTTGGATGCATGACAGAAAGTTCAGACGTCCGAACTTTCAAAAACTGAAAAAAAAAAGAGAAGTTCAGACGCAAGTTCGGATGCAGACCTGAAAATTCGATCGTCTGAACTTTGCGGTTATAGCGGTTTTAAAGAAACCGAACAGCCGTTACTCACATTATATATCATTCGAACTCTCTCTCTTTTCAAATTCCACTCTACCCATCTACGTCCAAACCCAAATCTCTCTGCAATTTCACCATTTTCATATCAAACCACTTGGATTTTTGAGTTCCTAACCCTAAACACTTCTCAGAATGCACTGCTTTTTAAATAGAAAAACATCATGGTGAGAACTAAGGGAGCAAATGTTGAGAAAGGAAAAGGGAAATCAAAGGAAAGAGATGGAGGACTGATTCTCAATGAACCTAGAAGAATCAGAGTTCCTCAATCATTATCTGGAGTAGATAGATTTGTCTCCATCAAAGCTGCATCAGAATTTGAAGAATGGAGCAAGAAATCCAGAAAGATCATTCCTGGAAACAAAGTGGACATTGACAAACTCACCAATATGGGTAACGTTCTGTCTTTATTTGGTGATATTGGTTGGAGCAATTTGCTGATCATTGATGAAGAATTTTATCCTTCTCTCATATATGAGTTTTATGCAAGTTGCTCCAATGGTATTCTTCTAGAGTGTCTTAAGTAGACTTTGAGTTTAATGATGCCTTAGTGAATAGAATTGTGGAGTAAGTGTTATTGGAGCAAGGTGTTTTTCTTTGGGACAACACTGTTATATTCAAGAGTTATTTATAAATGAAAGATTTGAAGAGGCTTTCACAAACAGTAGATAGTTTAGGTCCATTAGAGAAAGGGAAATCAAAGCTTTTGATGCGAGGGGAAGAGTTATGCATCATGTGATAACAACCATGATTATCCCTAATTTTGGACATAAATCATCTGTTAGAAATATACATATGGTGATTATGCTTGCTTACATGAGCATAGAAGATTAAATTTTGGGTATATGGCATTGAAGCATATGATTAGTGCTAGAAAAATAGACAACAAAGCTTTACCATATGGGAAACTTTTAACAAGAATCTTCAAATATTTCCAAGTTAAACTTCCTGTTAGGGGACAAGCTTTCAAGAGAGGACAAATCTATACGAATGACTCTCTTAGAAGGATGCAATTAATGCTTGATGAAGATGGTATATGGAGAACTAAAAGAGAAACTCCTCCAAAAAGAGTAGAGGTTGCAGAAAGTGAGAAAACTGAGGAAGAAGAAGATGAAGCAGAAACGTGGGCAAGGGAAATGAAGACAAAGAGGAAGCATGATTCATCAAGTGAGGGAGAGCAACCTCCCTCCAAGAGAAGACTCTTTGAAGAAGTGCCTACTCCTCAGTCACATCCCAATATTGGAGAAGCTCCTAGTATTGAAGGAATTTCTAGAGGAGACACAATTCAAGAAGCCTTGAACAACCACATCAAGGAGATGGAGAAAATGTATAAGTTCTTTGAAACTTTTTCTCCTATGGTTCTTGGAAAATTAGATGGTTTAGAAAATAGAGTGAAGCACATTGAGGAAATATTGATGAGAAATATTCAAAGTGGTGAAGGACTTCTAGAACTCAAGAAGAAACGGATGATGATAAGGGTGATGGAGAAAACAAGAAAAAGGAAGAAGATAGAGATGATGTCCGTAATGATGAAGATGATGATGATGATGGTGGTGACCAAGGGGATGACAGTGAGCAAGCTGTGGAGTCACAAAGAGGAGATCAAGGAAAGCAGCAAGCTGGAATTAGCCAAGAAGGAAGTCTAATTGCAAGAGCTAAAGTGACAACACCATCCAATCCAACTTTCAGCCAAGGAAGAGTCAAGCATGTAGCAATCAAAAAGAGATCAAGAAAGGACTCTCCATCAATATCACAAGACTGAGCATCTCTTTAATTTTATCTCTACTTACTGCTTTTATATACTTTTGATATGCTTAGTATGACTTATGAACAATTCCTAGCTTGGTTTATGCAATTTCTCTGTTTTTCTCTTTAAATTTCTGAACTTTATAACTATTTAATGTTGCTTCTGTAATAGTTGTGTGAAGCTCAATGATGAAACCTTAGTGTTGAGAGCTTCTTTTGTTAATGATACTTTGATCACCCCAAGCTTAATTGCTGTTATAAAAGGGGAGAAGAAGTTGACTTACAAGAATATGCTAAACTGTTAGTTACTATTTTTTTGTTGGCCCTAGTTGAATATGCAAAATTGTCAGTCATATTTTCATTACCCCATTTTTGAGTGATAACAAAAGGGGGAGAAAGAAAGATGCTGCAATGTGTGTGCTATATATGTGCTACAAATGTGTGTGCTATGCATGTGCTGATGTGCAATACGTAATGAGTAATGTGAAAATATTTGGCTGCATTTTTGTATTTGGAATTTAAATTAAAAGTGTTATAATATGTGAGGTTTTAGTTGTTTTCTGAGATTCTGGAATATAGTTAAGTTGAGGTTGAAATCTTGAAGTTAGTTATTGACTTGATTTATGATTTCAGTTTGATTCATGAAAACAATTGAATGTATGAGTTTTGTAGTTTTGCAAAGCTAAACTAAGTGCTTTTATGGACATACACATTTGAGTACTTTTACAGTTCATTTGAAAATGCAAAATCATCTTTTTAAACTTGTTGCCAAAAATTCAGACTTGAAATTCAGATGCAAACCAAAAGTTCGGACGCATCCAAACTTTCTTGCCAAAAATATTTTTCTGTTGTTCAAATTGTTTGAAAACTGTTTTAATCCTTCCTATCATATTTGAACAACCTTAGAAAAGCTTATTTATAAAATTATAGCTTTCATCTCACAAATTTTACAGTTTGGACTTGAAATTTTAAAATTTCGATGCATGTTTCAGAAATTTTGATGCATCCATATTTTGTCGCCAAAAAGTGCTCTTTTGTTGTTAAAATTGATTAAAATATGTTTAAATCTGTTCTACTATGTTTGAACAACCTTGGGAAAGCTTATTTTCAAAAATTGCAGCTTTCATTTCACTTATTTTACAGTTCGGACTTGATATGTTAAAATTCAGATTCACAGCATCTCAAGTCCAAACTTGTTGAAAAATGAGCACAATCAAAGGAAGAGCATTATTAAACTTTTACAACCTTAAAACCTCTCTTAGAATTTTTTTTGAATGCTTAAATGCTATATATCCTATCCTTGTAGTTGGAAGGAAGGAGGCAAATTGAGGTTGGTTGGGCCATAGGCTCATATTGAGCCTTTTGAACGTCAATGTGCTAAATTGGTTATTATCTATCATTGACATCAATACTTCTTTGTACTTCATTGTTTAAATCCATCACATTTTGCATCAAATTTTGTCATCATCAAAAAGGGGGAGATTGTTAGCCCTAAGGGCAAATCATGAGGTTTTGATTAAGTTTTGATTAATGACAAATATTGATGAGGACTAATCTTTATGTCATTTGTGTGACAGGATTGTTGGATTAAAAGTTTGTAGTCTCATTGCCTTGAAGCCAAAATGCAAGAACAACTCCAATATGTCAAAGTGATTGAAGATTGAAGAGTTTGTTCATTATGATTGAAGGCTTTGAAGACATGAAGTTTAGGTTACATGTGCTGGATAGGTATATCTTTTGTAAACCCTACACTTGTATGTTTTGGAATCTGTTGAATGCATAAGAGAGCACAAAACTTGTTTTGAATCTTAAATGGCTTTGAATAAACTTTTGAATAACAAGTATGCTTTTCAAGTCGTAAATGATCTTGAGTAAACTTTGTATGATCAAAGTGTTTTGGTAACGGTTTTTGAGTTTAAAAGTGTTTAAATGACTTACCTCTTTATACAAAATGTTTTCAAACTTATTGAGGTTGATTTTCAAATGTTTTGACAAAGTTTGATCAGTTCGGACACAAGTACGTCCAAACTTTGAAAATGGCTACTGTGCTTCTAGAGAAATTCGGACGCAAGTTCGGATGCAAGGAAAAATATTCGGTCGTCCGAATTTCCCTGATAGCATGGTTACTGTTTTTCCAGAGAAATTCGAACGCAAGTTCGGACGTCCGAACTTTTCCTGACAACATGTCCCAGTGATGTTTAGACGCAAGTTCGGACACAGAGGAACAAGTTCGGACGTTCGAACTCCTCAGAAACTAGCCGTTTTATGACTGTTAAAATTTGCTTTGAAATCTATAAAAGCCAAAAACTCAAGAATTTTTGTAAGTTGTGAATCTCTTTGAAATCTTAACATTCAAAAATCTTTAGTAAACATCAAAGCTCTCTTTTGTGTTATACTTTCAATTGATCATTCAAGATTCCAAAGAAAACAAAGTGAAGTGGTGCTATATTGTGTAACCATCTACCAAGAAAGTGGTAACATCTTATCCATTCTCCATTTAATTTTGTTTTGATCTTTAATTATTATATTCCTAAACTAAACAATTGTTTTGAAGAACCTAATTGTTCTAAAGCAATGTTTTATTTATTCCATCTTTACAAAATTTATGTAGCTAGATTATATAAAGAAAAGAAACTTCTTACTCAGCTTTATGATATTACCGAGGATCCAGAAGAGAAGCAAGAAATATTCGACAATATCCATGCAGTGATAGATACCATTCAAATGGTTAGAAGGTATATCCAAGAGTTTGCATATTAAAAAGATGTATGCTAAATACTCTTTGGATCACATGTATCTATTTTACTGAAATATATAAGTTTGCTTTATAAGATTTTGTCAATATGATCCAATTTAGTTTATCTTCTTTCTATTCTTATGATCTTTTAATAATAAGCCAAGATAATGAGTTAAAAATTTTATTCATATAAGATAGACAATTTGGGCCTAGCAAATTTGGTATCAGAGCCATATGTCAAATAAAAAATTTAGAGATAAGTATAATTGAAAGCATAAATTCTATTGATATATAATTGAAAGCATAAATTCTATTGATATAAGTGTATATCAAGATGAATTTGAGGACAATACCCCAGATGAAGAAATTAATGAATTTGAAACTACGTATAAGCATGAATGGAATTATTATTTAAATGAAACCAGTCCTGTAAGATTTTATAATAATAATGAATTAATAGATAATACAATTGATTACATAGATTGGGGATATCCTTCTGATTAACATGAATTGTGAAATTTGTGTTAGATTATTAGAAGAAATAAATCAAATAAACAAATTAGAACAGGAAAAATTTTATTACCAAAATAGACTTAATCATGTATTAATATCTAGAGTACATAAAACAATAGTACGAATGTTACAAGAAAAATATGAAAATATTTTTATAAATTGGAGTAATAATAAGCTAGACAACAATTGTTACATGAAGAATTAAGACACATTATAGAACAGATCATTTAAATGGATAAATATAAAGTTTTAGATAAATCACAAGCCCAGTTAAAAACAGATAAAGACATAATAAAAATACAGAAGACAATAATATATTTTGGAAATCAAACTATAACAGAAATTGATAAATTAGGAACTTTAGTAAGAACATTAATCCAAGATAAAACTAGGGGAAAAGAGTTAATTATAGCACCAGAGAACACCAAAACAGAAAATAATCCATTAATAAAATATTTGATTAATATGAAAATTCCTGAAGGATATAAAGGAAATGTCGAGTACAGAAGAAGAGAATATAACGCCTGAAATGGATAATTTAATTATCCGAATAGAAAATATAGATATCAATGATGATGTATTTATAAATTTGAAACCAGATATTAGAGAAGAAGTGCCAAAAAACATAATGGAATCCACATATTACAGATATACCTATTACAAGTTATGAACCTAGACCATTTGATAGACCACGTAGTGGATATACAGGAATTACATCAGTAGTTCAACAATATGATTCACATACACCTTATTCTAAAATTAAAGGAGAACCTATAAATTCATTTGGAATCTTTTTGGACTTAGATTGTGTTACAAACGTAGAAGAAGCAATTAATAAATGGGAGACAGCCTTACGAATAGCTATAGCTGTTAACAAAATGGATAAAATATCTACCCAACATTTTATAGAAAGAAGTTTAGTAAATAGTGTTTTAAGATATTGGCAAAACCTTTCTCTAGAAACATTAAAAGCCATATTTGATCAAGATGATAATTTAGCTAATATGACTACAAGAGCTATAGAAGTAATTAGATTATAATTTTATGGCGAAGGAAATTTCTTTAAAGATCCAACTACAATACAAAAATATGCAATAGCTTTACAAAGATTACAGTTATGTGATATTTGTGAAATAGATAGATATATTTGTATATTTCAAGATTATTATTATCATATTTACAATTAGGTTAGTAATACTTTAGATTCTTTAACTATGTTTTATTCTAAAATACCTGATCCTTGGGGACAAAAACTTATAGAAATATATAAAGTAGGAGATAATGATACTCTAGGAAAAAGAATCACATATTTAAGGGATAAGTTAAGCGAATGGTGTGGAGATGCAATTTTAGCAAAATTAACAAGAGGCTTAAAGAAAAGAATATCTTTATGTTGTGATAAGACAAAAATGTCAATAATGATAGGATGTGATAGTCCTTATTATTATAGTAAAATTAAAAAGAAATATAAAAAATGAAAATACTATAAAAAGAGATATTTTAAGAAAAGAAAAACAAGATATTATAAGAAGAAACAATATAAAAGACCTAGAAAACCTACTTATAGAAGAAGAAAGAAAAATCCACAAGAATGTAGATGTTATTATTGCAAAGAATTAGGATATTATGCGAATAGATGCCCCAAAAAGTTTGATAAAAACAAGAAAATAATAGAAATAGGAGACTTTATACAAAGAAATGATTTTGAAAAATTTAAGTACAGATGAAAGTATTTTTATATTAACAGATACAGAATATACTTAATCTTCTGAAAATGAATAATATAGAATTTTCAGCTAGCTCTTCAAAAGATAATCCTGAACCTCTTATAGATTCTACTATAGAACAAATAGGAGAATATAAAAAAGACATATTAATCGATAAAAGAAAAATAAAACTAATTCAAAAAGAAGAATTTTCTTTAACAAATTATTCAGGATTTAAAATTAATATTTTTGATAAACTAGGATTAAAACCCAGAAAACATCATTTATTTTATGGATTAAATATTTAAGAAAGAGCCTTAGAAAATACTTTAACAAGAAATAAAATAATTATTCCTTTACTTTCCAAAAAAGATTTACAAGAGAAATTACAAAAAATAAAACCAGAAATTAGAAATACGTTGGAATGGATCCATATTGGAGCAATATAGATAATAATTAAAGCAACATTTATAGAAGGTCTAAATACTCCTATAGATCTAGCTCTTATGGATAACAAGATAGGGAATAAAGAAGAAGCTTGTTTAGGAATACTTAGAGGAAATTTACAATATGGAAAATTAAAATTTAATATATATCCTAGAATCTCTTATCACATAAATGATAAAGATTGAAATACCTAAGGGGGTGGGGGGTGAATTAGGTATTTGGCTAATTTTTTGCAAACATAGTCCTTTTATAAGTCTAAGCAAAAAACAGATTGTATGTGCTTGGTTCAATAGAAGAGTAAGGCAATTAATAGCAAAGCAGTAGAGCAATATAAGAACAAATAACACAAGCAATTTATAGTGGTTCGATCTATTCAAGATCTACGTCCACTACCTTAAGCCTACACTTAAGGATTTCAAACAATCTACTATAAGCTCAAGTCTACAAATTACATAAGAGGCTTACCACACAATGGTTTTACACTCACAACCTCTTTTGGTAATTATACAAACAAGGTTCACCCTTCCACAAGGATTTTATATCTAAAGACAACCTAAAGACCAATCTAATCCAAGGCTCACCCCCACACGGGTTTTACACCAAAACCTTGATTAATCTAGTCTATGGCTCACCCTTATCAAAAGGATTTTACGTCACAAGATAACCTTGCAATGAGCTAGTAGAAAAATACAGTTTAATAGAGAAACAAGAATGTGTAGATGTTACCACTTGTTGGTAGATGTTTACACAATGTTGCACCCTCACACTTTGTTGTCTTTGGAATCTTAAATGATCAATTGAAAGCACAAGACAAAAGAGAGCTTAAAATGTTTTCTAAAGACTTTGGAATTTTTAGAGTTCACAAGGATTCAAAACTTACAAAAAATCTGAAGTTTATACCTTTTATAGATTTAAAAAATCAATTGTAACAACTATAAAACGACTAGTTTCAGAGAAGTTCGGACGTCCGAACTTGCGTTCGAACTTCACTATGCCAAACTGTCTGGAAAATTTTGGACGTCCAAACTTTTCCTTATGTGTTCGAACATTCATCCGAAATTCTCTGGAAAAACAGTGACCATGTTATCAGAGAAAGTTTGGACGTCCGAACTTTACTCCATGCGTCTGAACTTGCGTCCGAATTTCTCTGGAAGCACAGTGACCATTTTCAAAGTTTGGATGACCAAACTTGCATCCAAACTTATCAAATTGTGTCAAATCATTTAAAAATCATCCTCAATAACATTGAAATCATTTTGTATAAATACATAAGTCATTTAAGCACTTTTAAATACAAAAACCGTTACCAAAATATTTTAATCATCCAAAGTTTACTTAAGATCATTTGAGACTTCAAAAACATACTTGTTGTAAAGAAGTTCATTAAAAATCATTTCAAGAACAAGTTTTGTGCTCTCTTATGCAATCAACTTGAAAGACCTAAGAGGGGGGTGAATTAGGTCTTTGCTAATTATCAAAAATCTTTTCCCTTTTTGCAAACCCTTTGCCTTAATGAAAGCTCTTCATTAAATTCACAAACTTCTAGTTTATATGTGATTTGATGGTTAAGACAAGATTATCAAACTATAAGATCACAACCAATCAATCAACAACTATGAACAAATAATAATAACACAAGTATGTAACAAGTAAAGCTATAAAGAAATGAACACACGATTTATATTGGTTCGATCTCTCCAAGATCTACATCCACTACCTTGAGTCCACACTCAAGGATTTCAACCAATTCATTATATGCTCAATTTAGGCAATTACACAAGAGGCTCATCCAACAAGGATTTTACACCAACAACCTCCTTTGTAATCCTACAAACAAGGCTCACCCTTCCACAAGGATTTTATATCTAAAGACAACCTAAAGACCAATCTAATCCAAGGCTCACCCACACACATGTTTTACACCACAACCTTGATTAATCTAATCTATGGCTCACCCTTACCAAAAGGGTTTTACGTCGCAAGATAACCTTGTATCAATCACAATAATAGTGTAAAGAAAGAGTTTGGATGTTACCAACACTTCTTGGTGGATGAATACAATTGCTAGCACCATTTCACTTCTTGCCTTTGGAATCTTGAATTTCAACCTTTGAGCACAAGGTAATTTGAGAGCTTTTCAAAAATTTTGAAGTAAAACAAGTTAGATCTTGAAGGATTTTGAAGGTTTAAAAGTTGTTTAAAAAATCTGGAGTTCATGGCTTTTATAGATTTGAAAAATTGGCTTTAACAGCCATAAAACGGCTAGTTTTTTTGAAGTTCGGACGTCCGAACTTTCTCCTACGCATCCGAACTTGCGTCCGAACTTTTTTAGAAAATACTATTCACCATTACTGTTCATAAGTTCGAATGTCCGAACTTCTCTGGAAAAATAGTGATACTGTTCATTAAACAGTCTTACTGTTCACTATGAAGGAAAAAGTTCGGACGTCCGAACATTTCCTTCTGCGTTCGAACTTTTAAAACTTTGTCAAAACATGTTCAAATCAATTCAAACAAGTTGGAAAACCTTCTAGCCTATAAGATAAGTCATTAAAGACATTTTAAGTGCAAAAACCATTGATGAAAACTTGATAATTAAGGTAAGTTCAAAACCATGGAAATCATTTAAATCAAGTTTTGTGCTCTCAATTGCAACTCATAGATTCCAAGGCTTAAGAATGTAGGGTTTACAAAGTTTACCTATTAAGCAAATGCAATCTACACTTTATGTCTTCAAAGCCTTCAATCATCTTGAACAAACTCTTCAATCTTCAATCACTTTGACATATTGGAATTGTTCTTGCATTGTGGCTTCAAGGCAATGAGACTTCATACTTCTTAATCCATAAATCCTATCACAAAACATACAAGCATATTAGTCCTTATCAATGTTTGTCATTAATCAAAACTAATTATAACTACATGATTTGCCCTTATGGCTAACAATCTCCCCCTTTTTGATGATGACAAACTTTGATGCAAAATGTGATGGATTTAAGCAATGTAGTACAAAGAAGCATTAATGTCAATGATGAATAATAGTCAATTTAGCATATTGACATACAAAAGGCTCAATATGAGCCTATGACCCAACTAACCTCTATGAACCTCCTTCCTTCCAACAAAGATAGAAGATATAGCATTTAAGCATTTAGAAAAAGTTCTAAGAGAGGTTTTAAGTTATAAGAAGTATTAAAATAGTTTTCAAATAATTTGAACAACAGAAAAATAATTTTTGGCAAGAAAGTTTGGATGCGTCCGAACTTTTGGTTTGCATCCAAATTTTAAGTCCAAATTTTTGGCAACAAGTTTGAAAAGGTGATTTTGCATTCTCAAATGAAATTTTGAAGTACTCAAATATGTATGTCCACAATGGCACTCAGTTTAGCTTTGCAAAACCACAAAATTCTTACATTCAATTGTTTTCATGAAGTAATTCAAAATCATTGGTCAAGTCAAGAACCAAGTTCAAGATTTCAATCTCAACTTAACCATATTCCAAAATCTCAGAAAACAACTAAAACCTCACATATTATAACATTTTCAATTTAAATTTCAAATGCAGCCAAATATTTTCACAGTACACATTCATTTTACATTTCGACCTATAGTACACATACGTAGCACATTTACAGCAAGCACATTCACATTACAGAGCACATTGCAGCCATCATTCTTTCTCCCCCTTGACATATGCATGGATTTACAGAAAATTTACACATTTTCTATTCATGCATGAGAAATTCCACTGCTATTACACATTTTCACACATTTTGTTATCACGTTTCTTCTCCCCCGTTTGTCATCAATCAAAGATGGGGTAAGAGTACATGGACAACAAAAAGTGAAGGATTTCACATATTGAGCTTCAAAACATTAAAAGGACTAGAAAGGCACAATTAAATTTCAATGTCAAAGCATAATATGTGCATCAAGACATAAACTAAAATAAGCAACAAAATAGAGTTTAGGGATAGAAAGGCTTAGTCTTGGATGCGCTTCATGGTCTTCACTTCCAAATTTGTTTGTTGTGATGGCCATGTTTCCTCGATCTCTATATGATGGGGTCCTTTATTTGCTGACTCCTTGCCCGTGTAGTTCGACTTTGGAAAGTTACTAATCGAGAGGATCTTTGGATCTTCTTCCTTTGAACCACATTTTCCTTCTCTCTTGGCTGAAGGAAATTGGTGATGGATTTGTGATTTGACTTTGTTAAACTCCCTTCACCTTCTTCTTCTTGCTTGTTCTCTTGGGCTTTACCTCTTTGTTCTTCATTCTCGTGCTCTTCTTTCTCTTGGGGTTCTTCATTGCCTTTTTCTTCATCTTCTTTCTTCTTTAGCAACAAATTAATAGCCATCTCAATTTTCACTGTCATAACTATCATCCTTATTGCTGCCATCTTCACCCATATTATCCTCTTGATCTTCTTCATTTGGATTTATAGGAACTTGCACCATTTAAAACCACTTGAGAAATCTTTCTCAAGTCTTCTTCCGTACTCTTGACTCTAGCTTATAAACCATCAAATTTGCCAAGAATAATTGGAGCAAAGAACTCGAAGAATTTATCCATCTTTTTCATTTCATTTACATGGTTGGTCAATGCCTCTTGAAATACCTTGGCAACTATGGTATTATCACCTTCAACTTATTTTCCTCCAATGGAGGATACCTCTTCAAATGGTCTTCTTTTTGTGGGGAGTTGCTCCCCCTCACTTGGTGACTCATGCTTCCTTTTTATATTTCTTTCTCTAGCAAGGATTTCCTCTTCACCCTCTTCTTCTTGTTCATTTTCTTCTTCCTTCTCTTCGTTATCACTAGCATCTCTTCTATCACCCCTTAGAGGAGTTTCTCTTCTAGTCCTTCATACATTATCATCATCAAGTGTCCAAGGAATTCTCTTTAATGAGTTGTTGGTGTAGACTTCTTCACTCTTTATTGGTAGACCACTAGAAGACAATTGCACTTGGAGATACTTGAAAATTCCTGTTAATAACCTTTCATACGACAATGTCTTATGCTCGGTTCTTCTAGCTGCCATTATATTCTTTAGCACTATATATCCAAAATTCATTTTTCTTTTCTTAAGCATGACAAGCATAATTACAGCATACATATTATCAACAGAAGATTTGTGCCCAAAGTATGCTATAATAAAGGTAGTAAGCATGTGATGCAAAATTCTTTTACTAGCATCAAAAAGCTTTTATCTCTCTCTCTCCTTTCTAGTCTTGAGGCTTGTACCATTTATATAGGCATTCTCAATTCTTTCATGTGAGTATAACTCACTTATAAAACAATGTCTCCCAGAAGAATAATGCCTAAACCCAACATCCTCAACATCACAAATTCTATTGAGCAATAAATAATCAATCTCAAAAATCAACTTGTGATATTCTTGAAGAATACCACTAAATAGCTTTATTATCAACTTGCTCAACTCTTTCTTCCTTAATATTTGCTTAAACTTTATAAACTAAGGAAGGTAATAGCATTCATCAAACACAAGCAAACTAGTCCATCTCACATCATTTAAAAATGAGAGTATATTACCCATTTCGGATAGTTTGATGACATCCACCTTGTGGCTTGGATTTGTCTTATGGTTCCTTTTTGTCCAATCATCAAATTCAGTAGCAGCCTCCACTGTGACAAATCTATCCAGCCATGACATGCTTTGAGGAACATGAACCTTCCTTGGTTCATTGATCACTGGTCCTCCTTCTCACATCTTTTGCTTTCCCTTTCCTTTTCTCATGCTAGGCTTCTTTGTCCTCAGCTGGAGCTACAACACTTGAATACACTCATTAGTTATTGAATTTTGAAATCCCTAAGCTTCTTCTAAGATTGGTCAAACCTTTCTTCTGCCAATGGTTTAGTAACGATATCATTAATTTGCTCATTAATGCAAACATGCTTTAAACAAGTATTACTCTTAGTAGAGTGATCTCTAATGAGATGAAGTTTGATCTCTATATGCTTTGTCCTAATTAAGATTTTTACTGCATGGAAATCTTTTCCATTAAAATACTCTTCTTCTATTTTATAATTTCTTAAAGAATCATCTTTTGCAGTAATATATCTTTCAGAATAAGTCTTATTTAAGGGTTTACTTCTAACTCTAGTATTGCTAAAGGATAATCTAGGTGGTAAATTATTAGTTAACAACAAAGGTTTATCTCTTAAATCTAAATCTAATGGTATAGAATCTATTTCTTCTAACTTGTTTAATGTTGGTAATTGTTTCTGACATACTTCATTAAATAAATAAGGATAATCTATAATTTCTTTTATCTCAAAGCATTTGGAATGATGAGTATTTGATATTGTATAGGATATCGCATATGTTATTGAATATGGCCTATTATTGTTATAAAAGAAGTCTGATCGTTTAAAGTCTTGTATTAAACTTAAGCTTTTATCAAAATCTTTGTTAGCCCTAAGGGCAAATCATGTAGTTATGATTAGTTTTGAATAATCGCAAACATTGATGAGGACTAATGTGCTTGTATGTTGAGTGATAGGATTGATGGATTGAGAAGCATGAAGTCTTATTGCCTTGGAGTCACAATGCAAGAACAACTCAAATATGCCAAAAGTGATTGAAGATTGAAGAGTATGTTCAAGTTGATTGAAGGCATTGAAGATTTAGAGTGTAGAGTTCATATGCTAAATAGGTATATTTTTCTGTAAACTCTACACTTGTATGTCTTGGAATTAGTTGTGTTAGCCATAAGGGCAAATCATGTAGTTATAATTAGTTTTGATTAATGACAAATATTGATGAGGACTAATATGCTTGTATGTTGTGTGATAGGTTTTGTGAACTAAGAAGTATGAAGTCTCATTGCTTTGAAGCCAAAGTGCAAGAACAACTTCAGTAAAGCAAAGTGATTGAAGTTTGAAGAAGGTTGTTCTTAGATGATCTAAAGGCATTGAAGACTTGAAGTGTAGAGTGTATATACTTAATAGGTAAATCTCTATGTAAACTCTACACTTGTATGTCTTGGTTATCATTGAATGCATAAGAGAGCATAAAATGAGTCTTATGATCTTAAAAGGCTTTGAATGAATTTTTGATGAATGTGGTTTTGTGTCCTAAAAGTTTTTAAGTAAACTTTATATGATCAAAGGAATTTGATTTTGGTTTTCAAACTTATATATGACTAAATAAGTTTTCTATACATACCAAATGATTTTCAAACTTATTGAAGTTAAATGTCAAATGATTTTACAAAGTTTGAATATGCTTCCAAAAAATTCGGTCGTCCGAATTTTGTATCAAAAGTTTGCTACTGTGCTTCCAGAGAAATTCGGAAGAAGATTCGGACGCATGAAGAAAAATTCGATCGTCCGAATTTTGGCCTTCAGCATGGTCACTGTTTTTCCAGAGAAATTCGGACGCAGCAGGAAGAATTCGGTCATCCGAATTTCCTAAAAATAGCTGTTAACTAGCCGTTTTATAGCTGTTAAAACTAATTTTCAAATTCTATAAAAGCTATAAACGTGTAATCTTTTGTAAGTTTTGAATTCTTGAAAACTCTAAGCATTCTAAAGCCTTTTACAAACATTTCTTAAGCTCTCATATGTTTTGTGCATTCAATTGATCAATCCAAAGACATCAAAGTGTGAAGGTGCAAGTTTGTGTAAAAATCTACCAACAAGTGGTAACATCTATACACTCTTATCTTTTTATCAAATTGTGTTTTTCTACTAGCTCTTGCAAGGTTATCTTGATAACATAAAATCCTTTAGATAAGGGTGATCCTTGAAGTTGTGATTCAAGGTTGTTTGAGATATAAAACCATTGTGTGTGGTGAGCCTTGTTTGTAAAAGTTACTAGAAGAGGTTGTGAGTGTAAAACCATAGTGTGGTGAGCGCCTCTTGTAATTTGTAAACCTGAGCATATAGTAGATTGGTTGAAATCTTTAAGTGTAGGCTTAAGGTAGTGGACGTAGATCTTGAGGATCGAACCACTATAAATTGCTTGTGTTCTTTGATCTTACTTTCTTGTATTACTGTGCTATAAATTGCTTATAACTTGACTCATATAATCTGTTCTTTGCTTAGACGTATAAAAGGTTTTAATTTGAGAAAATTAGCCAAATACCTAATTCACCCCCCCTCTTAGGTATTTCAGGGACCTTTTTCAACAATATTTCACAAATCAAAATTGATAGAACAAATATATATCTTAACTCTAGATTTCCAAAAAGTATAGTTTGTTCCATCAAACAAAGGTGGTCTATTTGTGGAAGACCCTTCTAGGTAAGGTAAGTTTGACATATTAGCCCTAAGATCTTTAACTTCTATGTTGTAAAACCACGCAAATAAGTCCTTGCTCTGATACCAATTGAAATACCTAAGAGGGGGGTGAATTAGGTATTTGGCTAATTTTCACAAATAAATTCCTTTTACAATTCTAAGCAAAATCAGATTGTATGTGCTTGGTTTAATGATTGAATAAGTCAATTAATAGCAAAGAAGTGAAGCAATGTAAGATCAATAAACACAAGCAATTTATAGTGGTTCGATCTCTTCAAGATCTATGTCTACTACCTTAAGTCTACACTTAAGGATTTCAAACAATCTACTAAATACTCAAGTTTACAAATTATATAAGAGGCTCACCACACAATGGTTTTACACTCACAACATCTTTAGCAATTCTATAACCAAGGTTCACCCTACCAAAGGATTTTATATCTATAAACAACCTTGATTCAATATCTCAATGATCACCCTTATCCAAAGGGTTTTATGTTCTCAAGATAACCTTGCAATGAGCTAGTAGAAAACACAATTGAAAGAGGAGAGGAGAATGTGTAAGATGTTACCACTTAGTTGGTAGATGATTACACAATGTTGTACCTTTACACTTTGTTGTCTTTGGAATCTTGAATGATCAATTGAAAGCACAAGACAAAAGAGAGCTTTAATGTTTTCTAAAGACTTTGGAATGTTTAGAGTTCTTGGAGATTCAAAACTTACAAAAAATCTGAAGTTTATAACTTTTATAGATTTGAAAAATCAAATGCAACAGCTATAAAATGGCTAGTAATGGCTAGTTTCAGAGAAGTTCAGACGTCCGAACTTTCTGCCGTGCGTCCGAACTTTCGTCCGAACTTCACTGTGCCAAGCTGTCTGGAAAAGTTTGGACGTCCGAACTTTTCCTTATGCGTCCAAACATTCGTCCGAAATTCTCTGAAAAAACAGTGACCATGCTATCAGAGAAAGTTTGGACGTCCGAACTTTACTCCATGCCTCCGAACTTGCGTCCGAATTTCTCTAGAAGCACAGTGATTATTTTCAAAGTTTGGACGTCCAAACTTATCAAATTTTGTCAAATCATTTAAAAATCATCCTTAATAACATTGAAATCATTTTGTATAAATAGATAAGTCATTTAAGCACTTTTAAACACAAAAACCGTTACCAAAACATTTTAATCATCCAAAGTTTACTTAAGATCATTTTAGACGTCAAAAACATACTTGTTATCAAGGAGTTCATTCAAAACCATTTCTCAAAACAAGTTTTGTGCTCTCTTATGTATTCAACTAATTCCAAGACATACAAGTATAGAGTTTACAGAAAAATATACCTATTTAGCTTATGAACTCTACACTCGAAGTCTTCAATGCCTTCAATCATCTTGAACATACTCTTCAATCTTAAATCACTTTTGGCATAGTTGAGTTGTTCTTGCATTGTGACTCCAAGGCAATAAGACTTCATGCTTCTCAATCCATCAATCCTATCACTCAACATACAAGCACATTAGTCGTCATCAATGTTTGCCATTATTCAAAACTAATCATAACTACATGATTTGCCCTTAGGGCTAACATGTTCCTTTGAAGAAAAAAGGCAAAAGTAAAGAATGTTTGCCATTTTTGCAAAAAGAAGGAAACTTCAAGAATGATTGCCTAAAATATAAGAAATGGCTCAAAAAGAAAGGTAATCACAATTTTGTGTGTCATGAATCTAATTTTACTGAGGTTTTTGATAATACATGGTGGATTGATTCTGGTTCTACAATTCATATTGCCAAAACCATGTAAGGCTTTTTGAATCTAAGAAAGTTGATGGGAAGTGAACAAGACATCTATTCTGGCAATAGGATGCATTCACATGTGGAAGACGTGGGGACTTATAGGCTCATTTTAAAAGATGGTTTTCAATTAGAACTTAAAAACACTTTTTATGTTCCATCTTTTTCAAGAAATTTAGTTTCTGTTTCAAAACTATCAAAACTTGGATATTGTATTTCTTTTCATTCTTCTTCTATGAAACTTTTGAAAGACAATAAAGCTGTTGGTTTTGGAATTTTGGACGGAAATTTATTCAAATTTGAGCTAGACTCCACATATTAGTACAATGTTTTAACTTTGTATTATAAGAAAATTGGCACTAAACGATGTATTATCAATGAGAACCCTTCAAGTCTTTGGCATAAAAGATTAGGTCATATCTCAATTGGCCAAATTAAGAGGTTAGTAAATAATGGAGTTTTAAAATCTCTTGATTTTTGTGACTTTGGCACTTGTGTGGACTGCATAAAGGGAAAGCAGACTAACAAGTCCTCTAAAGGTGCCAAAAGGAGCTCTCAATCGCTTGAAATAATATACATAGATATTTGTGGGCCTTTCCCTTGCTTAAATGGTGAGAGATATTTTACCTATTTTATGGATTACTATTCAAGGTATATGTTTCTCTAATAGGGATGGAGAATACTATGAGAGGTTCACAGAAAAAGGGCAAGCTAGAGGTCTATTTGTTGAGTTCCTTGAAAGTGAGGGTATTATTGCCCAATACATTATGCCATGAACACCACAACAAAATAGTGTGGCTAATAGGAGGAACGCACTTTGATGGATATGGAAAGAAGCATAATTAGTAGATCGAGTTTACCTTTATCCTTATGGAGTGAAGCCTAAAAAAACGCCATTTATATTTTAAATAAGGTTCCATCCAAGGTAGGCCCTAAGACACCTTTTGAATTATGGAATGGATGGAAACCAAGTTTAAGACATTTACACATGTGGGAGTGTCCAACTGAATTTAGGGTTTATAACCCACAACTAAGGAAGTTGGACGAAAGAACGACTAGCAGTTACTTTATACACAATGCAATCAACTCTAAAGGTTTTAGGTTTTACTGTCCCTCTCATACTCCTAAAATTCTGGAAGCTAGAAATGCTAAATTTCGTAAAGATCATGAAGAAAGTGGGATTGGTTTACCTCAAAAAGTGGAACTTGAGGAAATAAGGGAACCACCTATTGTATCAGTGGTACCTTCATACTATAGATACTTGAACACTTCTGAAACTAATCCTCATGAGTTAGTTGAGGAACCACAAGTTCAAGATCTATCACCTTCTCCAGAACCGCATATTTAGCAACCCATTTTAACTACTCCCATAACAGAAATGCATGAACAAGTGGGAGTCAAGAGATCCACAAGAATAAGGAAACTTGCCATTTCTAATATTTTGTTGTGTGCCTCCAAGAGTCCAAATATGATCTTGGAATAAAAGATGATCCATATTTTTTTTCACAGGCCATGAGTGGAGAACATTCCACACTTTGGTACAATGCCATGAAAGATGAGTTGGAATCCATGACTAAAAATAAAGTTTGTGATCTCGTTGAATTACCACAATGGGTCTCTTCTATAGGATCCAAATGGGGTTTCAAACCAAAAGAGACTCTTCCGGTAATATCAAATGTTATAAAGCTTGATTTGTAGCTAAGAGATTCACTCAACAAGAAGGCATTGACTACCATGAAACCTTCTTTCCAATTTCAAGAGGGATTCATTCAAAATAATCATGCCTTTAGTAGCTCATTTTGATTTAGAGTCATATCAAATGGATGTGAAAACAACATTTTTTAATGGGGATCTTGAAAAAGAAGTATACATGCGTCAACCAAAGGGTTTTGTGGGTTACTACAATTACTTTGTTTGCAAGCTAAAGAAATCAATTTATGGACTTAAACAGGCTTCCTGTCAATGGTATATTAAATTTCATAGGGTTATTTCTTCATATGGAGTTTTCGAAAACCTTGTTGATGAATGTATATACCTCAAGATAAGTGGGAGAAAATATATTATTTTAGTCCTTTATGTAGATGATATATTGCTTGCAAGTAGTGATTTAGGTTTGTTGCATGAGACCAACCATTTTCTTATTCAAAACTTTGAAATGAAGAATAAGCCTCTTATGTCCTTGGCATAGAGATTCATAGAGATAAATTCCAAAGGACACTTGGACCTTCTCAAAAAACCTATATTGAAAAGGTTTTAGAAAGATTCAAAATGATAAACTACTCAACTATTGCAAAACCTATTGCAAAAGGTGAAAAGTTTAGTCCACAACAATGTCCTCAAAATGCATTGGAATTAGAGCAGATGAAAGGCATTCCTTATGCTTCTCTTCTTGGAAACCTTATGTATGCACTGGCTGTACTAGACCTGATATTGCTTTTGCAATAGGAATGCTTGGCAGATATCAAAGCAACCCTGGTCTTGATCATTAGAAAATTGGTAAAAGGGTTTTGAGATATTTGCAAGGAACCAAGGATGTCAAGCAAGCTTACATACAAATATTGTGATTCCTTAGAGGTGATAAGATATTCAGACTCAGATTTTGATGGATGCAAAGATAGTGATAAATCTACTTCTGGATACATCTTTATGCTTGCCGAAGGGGCTGTATCTTGGAAGAGTATTAAGCAAACCATTGTTGCAACATCCACAATGAAAGCTAAGTTTGTTGCATGCTATGAAGCTACATCACAAGCGTTGTGGTTAGAGAACTTCGTTATTGGCCTTTTTATAGTTGATTCTATTTCAAGGCCATTAAGGGTCTATTGTGATAACTTGGCTCCTGTATACTTTTCCAAGAACAATAAGAGTGGAAGCCATAGTAAACATATAGATAAAAAGTCTCTGATAGTTAGAGATTACATCAAGAAGCAAGTTGTGTCAATTGAGCATATTACTACCACCTTGATGGTGGCAAATCCAATGATTAAAAGATTACCAGCTAATGTTTTCCAAGATTATATAACCCATATGGGACTTTGTGGCTCATTTTGACTTGGTTTTCTCTGATTATTCTGTCTAAACAAATTAATATTTTTTTCTTGTTTTACATGAATATGTACATATGATTTTCATATATTAAAGTGTGATCTATATTAGATCAAATAAAGTGGACCTTGAATGATGTTTATATTAAGTACATTCAAAAAGTTGTGACACTTGATTAGAAAATATTGAGCATAGTAATACATGGAAGGAAATAAAGGTGTTCATTATTCGATGCAATCTGAAAAATCGAAATGAATCGAACTGAAATTCACATTTCGGTTCAGTTTTTTAATATTTTTGTTTAGTTCGGTTTAGTTTTTGATTTCTATGCTCATATCGAAAACCAAACCAAAAAACTAAAATTTTGAAAAAAAATTATATATGAACGCATTACTAAATGCTTTGTTACATAACAATGCAATACAAAAATGTGTTCTTTTGTATAAAATTGAATTTTTAAAATAAACTTACCACTTGATGCATTTCGGTAATACGTTTTTACTTTAAGAACACATTTCTGACATGCATTCTTATTCTTCCTTTTCTAAATTCAATTTGCAACTGAACCAAATTAAACCAAAATAAAATTACTACTTAATGCATTTCGGTAATACATTTTTACTTTAAGAACACATTTCTGACATGCATTCTTATTCTTCCTTTTCTGACATGTAAATTTTTCTAAAAATCAAATCAAAAACTAAAATTTCAAACTAAAAACTGAATGAACACCCTAGAAGGAAATGTTTGTTATACAGCATGACCGTCATGATTCTTGTATTATATTTTCATTTTTTAAGTGTTTGTTGCACAATTTTACAGTTTTGAGTGATTACATTATTATATTCCCATGTTCTTGTTTTGTCACTCAATGCAGTTATCTAACTTACAATGTATGGACCAAGTGGGAGAATGTTAAAAGTCATCCCTGATTTAGGAACTTAAGTATAGCCAGCTCATTAGGTTACCATAATGTTTAAGGTAACTAAGATATTATGGTAAATAAGGTTTCCTATTAATGAGAAGTTAGATAGGATAAGGATCCCATTAGATTATGCATATCAAGTAGTTTCCTTGATAGAAGGAAACACATGCTTATACGGTTTACGCTCTGGGTCCCTAGCCTATCTATATATATAATGCCTATGGCATCCATCAGTCTATGGGATTCTCTTCTTTTGATAGACATATGCTAGAAGGCTCTAGAGTTTTGTCGTCGATTATGAAGTTGGTGAGAATGTCTTTTTAGATTTTACTTGAACAATTATGGCTATTGCTGAAGGTATGTTTCTGTATTGATTTTTTGATACTATTTATACATACAATTAATGTTTCTAACAACAGTGTCATTCGATCAATCAAATCGGACTAGCTGTGTCTGAATTGGCCGTTTAAACTTTTCTGTCACTAGATTGCATAAAACAATTTGGTCCACAAAATTCAGACCTCTGTGTCAAAATTAGTTGTCCAAATTTCTCTAGAAATTCCAGTGCATTAAGAACATTCGGATGTTTGAATTGGAGTCCAAACAGCTTGGCACAGTGAAGTTCGGACGAAAGTTCAGATGCACGGTAGAAAGTTCGGATGTCCGAACTTCTCTGAAACTAGCCGTTACTAGCCTTTTTATAGCTGTTACATTTGATTTTTCAAATCTATAAAAGCTATAAACTTCAGATGTTTTGTAAGTTTTGAATCTATAGAACTCTAAACGTTCCAAAGTCTTTAGAAAACATTAAAGCTCTCTTTTGTCTTGTGCTTTCAATTGATCATTCAAGATTCCAAAGACAACAAAGTATAAGGGTATAACATTGTGTAATCATCTACCAACTAAGTGGTAACATCTTACACATTCTCCTCTCCTCTTTCAATTGTGTTTTCTACTAGCTCATTGCAAGGTTATCTTGAGAACATAAAACCCTTTGGATAAGGGTGATCATTGAGATATTGATTCAAGGTTGTTTATAGATATAAAATCCTTTGGTAGGGTGAACCTTGCTTATAGAATTGCTAAAGAGGTTGTGAGTGTAAAACGATTGTGTGGTGAGCCTCTTATATAATTTGTAAACTTGAATATTTAGTAGATTGTTTGAAATCCTTAAGTGTAGACTTAAGGTAGTAGACATAGATCTTGAAGAGATCGAACTATTATAAATTGCTTGTGTTTATTGATCTTACATTGCTTTACTGCTTTGCTATTAATTGACTTATTCAATCATTAAACCAAGCACATACAATCTGATTTTGCTTAGAATTGTAAAAGGAATTTATTTGTGAAAATTAGCCAAATACCTAATTCACCCCCCTCTTAGGTATTTCAATTGGTATCAGAGCAAGGACTTCTTTGTGTGGTTTTACAACCTAGAAGTTAAAGATCTTAGGGCTAATATGTCAAACTTACCTTACCTAGAAGGGTCTTCCACAAATAAACCACCTTTGTTTGATGGAACAAACTATACTTTTTGGAAATCTAGAGTTAAGATATATATTTGTTCTATCAATTTTGATTTGTGAAATATTGTTGAAAAATGTCCTTGAAATACCTAGGGGGGTGAATTAGGTATTTGGCTAATTTTCTCAAATTAAAACCTTTTATACGTCTAAGCAAAGAACAGATTATATGAGTCAAGTTATAAGCAATTTATAGCACAACAATACAAGAAAGTAAGATCAAAGAACACAAGCAATTTATAGTGGTTCGATCCTCAAGATCTACGTCCACTACTTTAAGCCTACACTTAAAGATTTCAACCAATCTACTATATGCTCAGGTTTACAAATTACAAGAGATGCTCACCACACTATGGTTTTACACTCACAACCTCTTCTAGTAACTTTTACAAACAAGGCTCACCACACACAATGGTTTTATATCTCAAACAACCTTGAATCACAACTTCAAGGATCACCCTTATCTAAAGGGTTTTATGTTATCAAGATAACCTTGCAAGAGCTAGTAGAAAAACACAATTTGATAAAAAGATAAGAGTGTGTAGATGTTACCACTTGTTGGTAGATTTTTACACAAACTTGCACCTTCACACTTTGATGTCTTTGGATTGATCAATTGAATGCACAAAACATATGAGAGCTTAAGTAATGTTTGTAAAAGGCTTTAGAATGCTTAGAGTTTTCAAGAATTCAAAACTTACAAAAGATTACACGTTTATAGTTTTTATAGAATTTGAAAATCAGTTTTAACAGCTATAAAACGGCTAGTTAACGGCTATTTTCAGGAAATTCAGACGACCGAATTCTGCGTCCGAATTTTTCGGACGACTGAATTCTTCCTACTGCGTCCGAATCTTCGTTTGAATTTCTCTGGAAAAACAGTGATCATCTTGAAGGCCAAAATTCGGACGACCAAATTTTTCTTCATGCGTCCGAATCTTCTTCCGAATTTCTCTGGAAGCACAGTAGCACACTTTTGCTAAAAAATTCGGACGATCGAATTTTTTGGAAGCATATTCAAACTTTGTAAAATCATTTGAGATTTAACTTCAATAAGTTTGAAAAACATTTGGTATGTATAGAAAATTATTTAGACATATACAAGTTTGAAAACCAAAATCAAATTCCTTTGATCATATAAAGTTTACTTAAAAACTTTTAGGACACAAAACCACATTCATCAAAAAATTCATTCAAAGCCTTTTAAGATCATAAGACTCATTTTATGCTCTCTTATGCATTCAATGATAACCAAGACATACAAGTGTAGAGTTTACATAGAGATTTACCTATTAAGTATATACACTCTACACTTCAAGTCTTCAATGCCTTTAGATCATCTGAGAACAACCTTCTTCAAACTTCAATCACTTTGCTTTACTGAAGTTGTTCTTGCACTTTGCCTTCAAAGCAATGAGACTTCATACTTCTTAGTTCACAAAACCTATCACACAACATACAAGCATATTAGTCCTCATCAATATTTGTCATTAATCAAAACTAATTATAACTACATGATTTGCCCTTATGGCTAACACAACTAATTCCAAGACATACAAGTGTAGAGTTTGCAGAAAAATATACCTATTTAGCATATGAACTCTACACTCTAAATCTTCAATGCCTTCAATCATCTTGAACATATTCTTCAATCTTCAATCACTTTTGGCATATTTGAGTTGTTCGTGCATTGTGACTCCAAGGCAATAAGACTTCATGCTTCTCAATCCATCAATCCTATCACTCAACATACAAGCACATTAGTCCTCATCAATGTTTGCCATTATTCAAAACTAGTCATAACTACATGATTTGCCCTTAGGGCTAACAAAGATTTTGATAAAAGCTTAAGTTTAATACAAGACTTTAAAAGATCAGACTTCTTTGATAACAATAATAGGCCATATTCAATAACATATGCGATATCCTATACAATATCAAATACTCATCATTCGGAATGTTTTGAGATAAAAGAAATTATAGATTATCCTTATTTATTTAATGAAGTATGTCAGAAACAATTACCAACATCAAACAAGTTAGAAGAAATAGATTCTATACCATTAGATTTAGATTTAAGAGATAAACCTTTGTTGTTAACTAATAATTTACCACCTAGATTATCCTTTAGCAATACTAGAGTTAGAAGTAAACCCTTAAATAAGATTTATTCTGAAAGATATATTACTGCAAAAGATGATTCTTTAAGAAATTATAAAATAGAAGAAGAATATTTTAATGAAAAAGATTTCCATGCAGTAAAAATCTTAATTGATACAGGAGCTAATGAAAATTATATAAGTCATAGATTATATGAAAATTTGCGACGTTATAAATTAGATAGTCCACATCAATATACAAATTTTAATGGAGAAATCCATGAGATATTATATGCCGTAGAAACCCTCAAAAATTTTGGAGAAACAATATTACCTAATAGATTACTTATTGAAAATGAAGGCGCTACTGATACCTTAGAAATAATGCTAGGATTAACCTTTTTAGAAACTGTAAAACCTTATGATATTACATCTTACAGAGTCAAAATCACATATAATGGAAAAATGATTTATGTACCTAAATGACAAGTCCCTATAGTATATATATACCTATAGGTATTACTTATAGAGATTATAAAGCTGAATATTTTGCCACTTATATAGATAGTGGAGCAGGTTCTTGACTCTGTAAGAAAGATTGTTTTCCAGAACAATATCATACCAATCTAAACCCCATAAAAGGACGAGATATTTTAAATCAACTCATAGAAATAAACCAAGGGAATGAACACCCAATTATTTTATTAGGATCATTTCTTATTAAATGTCTTCCATTTTACTTTTATAATACCAGTACTGATATCTTACTTGGCAATACTTTTCTTCAGCTCTTTCATAAAGTTATTTTTGATACCTTAGCCTATCAGATAATTTTTAAGACTCCTTGTCATCATCTTATAGTTGTTAAACGACTAAAACATGCCTATGCTAAACCTCTTCCTATTCATTTTCGGCCCCGCACAACCCAGCGTGGTGATATTGGTTATACTAATAAACCTGTTTTTCCCAAAGGAACACCTTTATTAGAATACCAGCTTTCTCTTAGATATATATCGAGACAATAAAACAAAAATTAAAGCGATGTTATACGGATAGCCCTTTAGAATTTTGGGATAAAAATTAGTTATTAGCAAGTTTGGAAATGATAGATAAAAATAAGATAATTAGAGTTACTCCAATGAGATATAATGAAGTAGATCAAAAAGAGTGTAAAGAACAGATTAAAGAATTATTACAAATGAAATTAATTGGAGAAAGTAATTCCCCACATAGCTTACCAGTCTTTATTGTTAGAAAACATGAGGAAATTATTAGAGGAAAAGCTAGGATGGTGATAAATTATAAAAATTTAAATAATAATACAAAATTTGACGGATATTTTCTTCCTCATAAAGAGAGTTTGATAAATTTGACAAAACATAAAAATATAATTTCTAAATTTGATTTTTAAAAGTGGATTCTGGCAAATAAGGATGCATCCAGATAGTATTCCTTATACAACTTTTTCTACCCCACAAGGCCATTATGAATGGTTAGTATTGCCCTTCGGACTAAAAAATGCCCCCCAAACATTTCAGAGAAAAATGGATAATATCTTTAAGGATTACAATTACATATTTGTTTATGTTGATGATATTTCAATTGTTTCTGAGAATATAAATGATCATATAAAACATCTTAATACATTTTACAAACTTTGCATAGATCATGGATTAGCATTATCAGAAAAGAAAGCAAAATTAATACAAAATAAAATTGAAATTTTAGGAATGCAAATAGATGGAAAAGGAATAGAATTACAGAACCATATCTTGGAAAAAATGACTAGATTTCCTGATAAATTGATTGATAAAAAACAAGTACAAAGCTTTTTAGGTGTATTAAACTATGCTTTAGATTTTATTGAAAATCTGTCAACATTAAAACAACCTTTACAAACATTATTAATAAAAGATAAAAATATTTTTCTTTAATAAAACACTAGAAAATCATGTTAAAAGGATAAAAAAAAATGCCAGAAATTACCAAGATGTCAACTCCCTTCAGATAATGATAACTTAATTCTAGAAACAGATGCTTCTAAAATATTTTGGAGTGGAGTATTAAAAAGGATAGAACATGAAAACTAAGAAAAAATAGGAGAATCTATATGCATATATACTTCAGGAACATTTAGTGACACAGAAACTAGATATCAAATAAATGAAAAGGAATTATTAGCAGTAGTAAAGAGTTGTCAACCTTTACAAACATTATTAAGAAAAGATAAAATATTCTGCTTTAATAAAACACTAGAAAATCATGTTAAAAGGATAAAAGTAAAATGCCAGAAATTACTAAGACTACAACTCTCTTCAGATAATGATAACTTAATTCTAGAAACAGATGCTTCTAAAATATTTTGGAGTGGAGTATTAAAAAAGATAGAATATGAAAACTAAGAAAAAATAGGAGAATCTATATGTAGATATACTTCAGGAACATTTAGTGACACATAAACTAGATATCAAATAAATGAAAAGGAATTATTAGCAGTAGTAAAGAGTTGTCAAAAATTTTATTATTTTCTACCACCTAAAAAATTCTTATTGAAAACAGACAATACACAGGTAAAAGCCTTTATTAAAAATAATTTACCCTCTCGGCCTGAATATAAAAGGTTAATCAGATGGCAAACTTTATTATCTCAATATAATTTTGATATTGAAATTATTAAATCTGACAAAAATGTTTTGGCAGATTTTTTGACAAGAGATGGAGGAAATAATAAAAAAGATACGTAAGCACTTGGAGGTTATGGAGAAGGAGATTCTTGGAATAAAGATAATTTTTCAGACATAATGGACATTGCCAATCTTCCCGAAAACTGCCAAAAGGTATCAGAATTATTGTTAAGTGAATGTCAAATGATAAGTACCTGAATTAGTCATTATGATATGACTAATACCATGGTAAAAGGATTATTTAATAAAATTAAGTTTGAAAACCCAAAAGATAACAACTCTAGTGATACCACTGAAACAGAAGATATTGATCAACGTCCTAAGCATGACAGATTAAAAACTGCTCATGAGTCTATCTCTCTTAGACCACAAAAAGGAATATAGATCACTGAGAAAAATAGACATATAGATACTTTATCAGCTACAGCTGAAGCACATAATATGATTATGAGAGAGTTATACAGTCTCTCTAATACAGAAAACATATATGTAGATTTTTCTGGGGTTTATCCTCGGATAAATTTTTTACAAGATACTTCTCCTAAGGAGATAAGAAAGTGGTACGATTTTGGAGCAGTAAACTCCATTTATCTTAGTTCTCCAGATTTAAGAGATAAACCTAATTTTCCAGATTTTCCAGATTTAAGAGATAAACCTGATTTTCCAAAATCGCTTAAATCTGGAGAAGTAAGATAAATGGAGTTTACTGCTCCAAAATTGTACCACTTTCTTATCTCCTCAGGAGAAGTATCTTGTAAAAAATTTATCCTAGGATAAACCCCAGAAAAATCTACATATTTGTTTTCTATATTAGAGAGACTGTATAACTCTCTCATAATCATATTATGTGCAGCTGATAAAGTATATGTATGTCTATTTCTCTCAGTGATTTGTATTCCTTTTTCTGGTCAGAGAGAGATAGACTCATGAGTAGTTTTTAATCCGTCATGCTTAGGATGTTGATCAATATCTTCTGTTTTAGTGGTATCACTAGAGTTGTTATCTTTTGGGTTTTCAAACTTAATTTTATTAAATAATCTTTTTACCATGGTATTAGTCATATCATAATGACTAATTCGGGTACTTATCATTTGGCATTCACTTAACAATAATTCTGATACCTCTTGACAGTTTCCGGGAAGATTGGCAATGTCCATTATGTCTAACAAATTATCTTTTATTCAAAGAATCTTCTTCTCCATATCCTCCAAGTGCTTATTGAAAGACCTAAGGGGGGGGGGGGGGGTGAATTAGGTCTTTGGTTAATTTTCGCAAATTATTTCTTTTACAATTCTAAGCAAGACCAGATTTTATGTGATTTGTTAAATGAGAGAATAAGTCAATTAATAGCAAAGCAATAAAGCAATGTAAGATCAACGAACACAAGCAATTTAGAGTGGTTCGATCTATTCAAGATCTACTTCCACTACCTTAAAGCCTACACTTAAGGATTTCAAACAATCTATTATATGCTCAAATTCAACAATTACATAGGAGGCTCACCACACAATGCTTTTACATTCACAACCTCTTTTAGTAATTTTACAAACAAGGTTCACCCTACCAAAGGATTTTATATCTACAAACAATCTTGAGTCAATGTCTCAAGGATCACCCTTATCCAAAGGATTTTATGTTATCAAGATAACCTTGCAAGAGCTAGTAGACAAACACAATTTAATAAAGAGGGAAGAATGTGTAAATGTTACTACTTGTTGGTAGATGATTACACAATGTTGCACCTTCACACTTTGTTGTCTTTAGAATCTTGAATGATCAATTGAAAGCACAAGACAAAAGAGAACTTAAAATGTTTGCTAAAGGCTTTGGAATGTTTAGAGTTCTCAAGAATTCAAAACTTAAAAAAAATCTGAAGTTTATAACTTTTATAGATTTGAAAAATCAAATTCAACAGCTATAAAACGGCTAGTAACGGCTAGTTTCAGAGAAGTTCGGACGTCTAAACTTTCTGCCATACGTCCGAACTTGCGTCCCAACTTCACTATGCCAAGCTGTCTGGAAAAGTTCGGGCGTCCGAACTTTTCCTCATGCGTCCGAACATTCGTCCGAAATTCTCTAGAAAAACAGTGACCATGCTATCAGAGAAAGTTTGGATGTCCGAACTTTACTCCATGCATCCGAACTTGCGTCCGAATTTCTCTGGAAGCACAGTGATCATTTTCAAAGTTTGGACGGCCAAACTTGCATCCAAACTTATCAAATTTTGTCAAATCATTTAAAAATCATCCTTAATAACATTGAAATCATTTTGTATAAATAGATAAGTCATTTAAGCACTTTTAAACACAAAAATCGTTACCAAAACATTTTAATCATCCAAAGTTTACTTAAGATCATTTTAGACTTCAAAAACATACTTCTTGTTAAGAAGTTCATTAAAAATCATTTCAAAAACAAGTTTTGTACTCTCTTATGCATTCAACTAATTCCAAGACATACAAGTGTAGAGTTTACATAAAAATATGCCTATTTAGCATATGAACTCTACACTCTAAGTCTTCAATGCCTTCAATCATCTTGAACATCCTTTTCAGTCTTCAATCACTTTTGGCATAGTTGACTTGTTCTTGCATTGTGACTCCAAGGCAATAAGACTTCATGCTTCTCAATCCATCAATCCTATCACTCAACATACAAGCACATTTGTCCTCATCAATGTTTGCCATTATTCAAAACTGATCATAACTACATGATTTGCCCTTAGGGCTAACACTTATGTATCTTTTTTATTATTTCCTCCATCTCTTGTCAAAAAATCTGCCAAAAAATTTTTGTCATATTTAATAATTTCAAAATCAAAATCATATTCAGATAATAAAGTTTGCCATCTCACTAACCTTTTATTTTCAGGTCAAGAGGGTAAATTATTTTTAATAAAGGCTTTTACCTGTGTGTTGTCTGTTCTTAATAAGAATTTTTTAGGTAGTAGAAAATAATAAAATTTTTGACAACTCTTTACTACTGCTAATAATTCCTTTTCATTTATATGATATCTAGTTTCTGTGTCACTAAATATTCATGAAGTATATCTGCATATAGATTCTCGTATTTTTTCTTGGTTTTCATATTTTATCTTTTTTAATACTCCATTCCAAAATGTTTCAGAAGCATCTGTTTCTAGAATGAAGTTATCATTATCTGAAAGGAGTTGTAGTCTTGGTAATTTCTGGCATTTTTCTTTTATCCTTTTAACATAATTTTCTAGTGTTTTATTAAAGCAAAAAAAAATTATTTTTTATTAATAATGTTTGTAAAGGTTGTTTTAATGTTGACAGATTTTCAATAAAATCTGAAGCATAGTTTAATACACCTAAAAAGCTCTGTACTTGTTTTTTATCAATCAATTTATCAGGAAATCCAGTTATTGTTTTCAAGATATGGTTCGGTAATTCTATTTCTTTTGCATCTATCTGCATTCCTAAAAATTCAATTTTATTTTGTATTAATTTTGCTTTCTTTTCTGATAATGCTAATCCATGATCTATGCAAAGTTTGCAAAATGTATTAAGATGTTTTATATGATCATTTATATTCTCAGAAGCAATTAAAATATCATCAATATAAACAAATATGTAATTGTAATCCTTAAAGATATTATCCATTTTTCTCTGAAATATTTGGGGGGCATTTTTTAGTCCGAAGGGCATTACTAACCATTCATAATGGCCTTGTGGGGTAGAAAAAGCTGTATAAGGAATACTATCTGGAAGCATCCTTATTTGCCAGAATTCACTTTTACAATCAAATTTAGAAATTATATTTTTATGTTTTGTCAAATTTATAAAACTCTCTTTATGAGGAAGAAAATATCTGTCAAATTTTGTATTATTATTTAAATTTTTATAATTTATCACCATCCTAACTCTTTCTCTAATAATTCCGCATGTTTTCTAACATAAAGGCTGGTGAACTTTGTGGGGAATTACTTTTTCTAATTAATTTCATTTGTGATAATTCTTTAATCTGTTCTTTACACTCTTTTTGATCTACTTCATTATATCTCATTGGAGTAACTCTAATTATCTTATTTTTATCTATCATTTCCAAACTTGTTAATAACTGATTTTTATCCCAAAATTCTAAAGGGTTATCCGTAATCACTTTAATTTTTGTTTTATTGGCTCGATATCGCTATCAATATATCTAAGAGAAAGCTGGTATTCTAATAAAGGTATTCCTTTGGGAGGAAGAACGAATGTCTAAACTATGAAGAAGAAATCTCCCTTCTATCTTTCTTTCTCTAATGTATCCTACTATGGAATAAAAGTTACTAGTTTCAAAACTCTTGTTTAGTTTGAATAAAATAATTTTTTATCACGACAATCAAAGCTCTACATCTTCCATATCTCAATCCGTACGCCTAGATGTAGGAAACGAAACTAGGTTGTGCTGAATCTTTCTGAAGGAACGCAAGGGAAGTTACATGTTTATCAGGTTGGGGCTGAAACGCTCGGTAAAAGTCCCTGTGGATACCCGAAAAGATTTTAGTCAAAAAGGAAGAAAGGTAAGGAAGCGTGTTGGACCTTTTATTGTTATATATATATATATATATTAGTAAAATGTAATGAGAAGGGTCCCCAAAGATATTATCAAATATGTTGGGAGCGAATCTCAAGGGGGAGATTCATAACTGTTGATTTTGAATATGTTGTCCCAACATAAAGAGGAGAAAACATGAGGTTGGATAAAGATATTGGTTTATGTCTCATCTTGATCCTCATAGAAAATACCTTGAACCAGAAGTTTAAAGGATAATTTATATAGTTGAGTATATGAACTGACCAATATCTGGTGAAGAATGCTCCAATTGTATTTAAAGTCCCTGAAAGACAATCTACCACGGACAATAAATTTGAGACACAACTAAAGTTGTACATAAGTCGGTTCCAAGGATACCAACTCCTTGCACATGAAAGGAGCAAAGAATAAGATGGTCATATATGTTAAGTCGAGAAGATGTAAATTTCAGCATAATTTCTTTCGAAACATTACTAGTTTATTATTTTCAGAAAAATTGATGTATCTAAAGCCTATGACAGTGATGAGATCTCAGCATGATTGGGAACTACTAGAACCGTACATATTTAAGAGATCAAATGATATTAACAGGCATGATATGTTGATTTAGAATGGGGATTTCTTCAAATTAAAGATTGTAGGCTCTAAATGATAAAGTTCGCGTGAGAAATATAAAAAGGTTAAAGAATTCACACGTACACTTGAAGTGTACATGAATTTCTAGTAGGAAGTATACACCTGAAGTGTAAATAGATATGTACTTATAAATTGCAAAATATAAAAAGTCAGTATTTGTTGTGACTTTTGGCATAAGATTCTTCGTAAGAACTTTATATTGATTATGAAAAAAATGTATTTTTGGTGTTGAATATAATTAATAGCGCACGATAAACTTAATATGTGTTTATGGTTGTTGTCATTTGATAATAGCATTTATATTTGAAGTCCTTGTTAGACTTGATATGTTTGAAGTATATAAGTAGATTCTTCCTACAAAACATAATGAGATTGTATTAATGAATTCTAATTGAAGAATGATTGAGTATGACAATGTATAAGAAATTTTAAATGTAGCTTCTATATGTGTTTTCTTATCAGAAGAAATTCTTGTATATGCATAATTTATTGATTGGGACAGTATTCTCCACATTAGGGGGAGAAAATTATCAATCAAAAAATGATAATATTTATGACCTTTATTATCTTGATATATGCACAAGTATTAATGAACTGAAATTTTAAAGGATTGTTCATTTTCATAGAATTGCAAGTCGATTGTTATATTATATATGTGAATTCCTATTTTGATGCATGTCAGAGCAGGAAAAATATGTGAATTCTATAGTTATATATTTTGAAGTACACTTGAAGAACTCTTGTTATCTTGGTTTTTTTTAAAAAAAAAAATCTTCAAAAGAAAGTATGATTTGATGATCAAGATATGTTTTCTGAAGAATTTATAAAAGCAAATATTGTTTTTGTAACCAAGGGTTTTGAAAAATCAATATTTTGTTTTGATTGAATATCTTAAAGATGCTTCACATGGGCATAATACATCAATGGTCATTAGGTAATTATATGTGATAAAGATCCGTTATCTCTATCAAAGGATATTGAAGAAATTTTTGGCCTTGAAATACAATAACTTTGCAATTTAGTACATGAATATTTATTCTAGTTTTCCTCTATCCAATAAATATTGAGATGGCATTAAGCTTTCCCTTTGATATCTTCATGAGATAATTTATTGCTGAGATAGATATACAAGATATAAGTTACTTATATAATCCACACAAATCATGTCATTTGTAGACATCCATTGATTATAACAGTTACTTTTTCGACTCATGTTGAAGAAATAGAAATTCAGAAAATTGGTTGAGAATATGTGTGATCATAATTAAAAAAATATATTATTATATTGAAGATAATCATGTATTAACTAAGAAAGAATTTCAACTATATTGTTGGATGATTATAAAGTTGAAAATATATTAAAGGAGATAAGACCGAGAGTATTTTCGTCGTGGTTCTTTTAATGTATAAACTCCAGAAGATATGTGATATTGATGTGCAATAAATTCGATCACGTGATATCACCTGAGAAAGAATTTTAACTATATTGTTGGATGATTATAACGTTGAAGATATATCAAAGGAGATAAGACAAAGAGTATTTTTATTGGGGTTCTTTTAACTTATAAACTACAGAAGATATGTGATACTGATGTGTAATAAATTCGATCATGTGATGATTTAATAAATTTATTGACTAAGACCTTACCAACAATAATATTTGATTGGAATACATCGGTTAAGAAATCTCAAGTGATTATCTCATTAGGAAGAGTAATAAGGACAAAAAAGAATAATGTACTTTTTCTTTCACTAGTTTTTTCACTAAGTTTTTTTATCTAGTAAGGCTTTTAATGATATTATTTATATAATGGACATCGAAGGGTAGTATTATGAAATATTATAAATGTCCATTATTCCAAGAGATAATTCCTTTAAGTTATGAAATGTGAAAGGTTAGGGGTTATAACCAATATTGTAAGATTCATCCTTTATAGACCACTACCCCCATTACCTCAATTATCTTAGAGAATATGAAAAATCATGTGAGGTAAGTTATATAACTTATAAAAAAACATACGAATGACCTATGCTAACTCTATAAATAAGACCATATGGAGTAGCTTACAAGAGTATGTATAATGAAAAACTCTTAATGAAATTCTAGTTTTCTCCATTCTCTCTCTACAAGTTTCTCTCTATTTTCTTCCATGATAGTTTTCTTATTTTTTATTTTGGGTTCTTTGTATCAATGACTACTGCATACCAAGAAATTCATAACATTATCCTCTTATTTATCTTTTTTCTTCAAATTTGTAAATTTGAAGATGTTTTTGTAAGCCCTAAGGGTAAATCTTAGAGTTTTGATCATGACAAACATTGACATGAGCTAACTTGAGTCATTGTTGTGTGATATGATTATTAGATTGTGGAAGCTATGAAGTCTCATTGCTCAAATATGCTCAAGAGTTAAAGCATACAGAGCATGTCTTAAGGATTAAAGGCTTTGAAGACTTTAGTGTAGGTTTACACTTGGTTAATAGGTATCAGAAATCTTTTTTCTTTTTGCAAATCCTTTGCCTTAATAAAAGATCTTCTTTAAATTCATAAACTTCAAGTTTATATGTGATTTGATGGTTGAGACAACATGATCAAACAATAAGACTACAACCAATTAATCAACAACTAAGAACTAATAATAATAATACAAGTATGTAAATAAGTAAAGCTATACAAAAATTGAACACACGATTTATAGTAGTTCGATCTCTCCAAGATCTACATCCACTACCTTGAGTCCACACTCAAGGATTTTAACCAATTCACTAAATGGTCAATCCAAACAATTACACAAGAGGCTCACCCTTCAATGGGTTTTACCACAACAACCTCTATTTAATGTAATAAACAAGGCTCACCCTTATCACTGAGAGTTTTATGTCACTAGACAACCTAGACCAATCTAATCCAAGGCTTACCCTCACCAATGGGTTTTACACAGCAACCTTGATTAATCTAGTCCATGGCTCACCCTCCACAAGGGTTTTAAGTCTCTTGACAACCTTGTATCAATCACAAAAATAATGTAAAGATAGAGTTTGGATGTTACCAACACTTCTTGGTAGATGAATACAATAGCTAGCACCACTTCACTTCTTGCCTTGGGAATCTTGAATTTCAACATTTGAGCACAAGGCAATTTGAGAGCTCTTCAAAAATTTTTGATGTAAAACAAGTTAGAGTTTGAAGGATTTTGAAGGTTCAAAAGATCTCTTGAAAATATGGAGTTTGTGGCTTTTATATATTTTGAAAATCAGTTAAAACGGTAATAAAACGGCTAGTAACGACTAGTTTCAGAAAATTTGGACGACCGAATTTTTCTTGTGCGTCCAAACGAGTTTCTCTGGAAAATACTGTTCATGTGAACAGTGTACTGTTCACTGGTATTGTTTAAAATTCGGATGACCGAATTTTTCCAAGTGCATCCTAACGTGCGTCCAAATTTCCCTGGAAAAATAGTCGGCATTGTACATAGTGCAGGGAAAATTCGGACGACCAAATTTTCATCCTGCGTCCGAACTTGCGTTCGAACTTGCATTCGAATTTTTCAAACTTTGTCAAAACATATTCAAATCAATTCAAACAAGTTGGAAAACGTTCTAGCCTCAAAGATAAGTCATTAAAGACCTTTTAAGTGCAAAAACCATTGATGAAAAACTTGATAATTTATGTAAGTTCAAAACCATTGAAACCATTTAAATCAAGTTTTGTGCTCTCAATTGCAACTCATAGATTCCAAGGCTTAAGAGTGTAGGGATTACAAAGTTTACCTATTAAACACATGTAACCTACACTTCATGTCTTCAAAGCCTTCAATCATCTTGAACAAACTCTTCAATCTTCAATCACTTTGACGTATTGGAGTTGTTCTTGCATTATGGCTTCAAGGCAATGAGACTTGCTTCCTTCTCAATCCACAAATCCTATCACACAATATACACGCATATTAGTCCTTATCAATGTTTGTCATTAATCAAAACTAATCATAACTACATGATTTGCCCTTATGGCTAACAATCTCCCCATTTTTGATGATGATAAACTTTGATGTAAAATGTGATGGATTTAAACAATGTAGTATAAAGAAGCATTAATGTCAATGATAGATAATAACCAACTAAGCATATTGACACACAAAAGGCTCAATATGAGCCTATGACCCAACCCACCTCCATTAACCTCCTTTCTTCCAACAACTAGGATAGAAGATATAGCATTTAAGCATTTAGAAGAGATTCTAAGAGAGGTTTTAAAGGTTATAAATGTTTAACAATGCTCCCCCTTAGATTGTGCTCATTTTTCAACAAGTTGGACTTGAGATGTTGTGAATCTGAATTTTGACATATCAATTCCGAACTGTAAAATAAGTGAAATGAAAGCTGCAAATTTTGTAAATAAGCTTTCCTAAGGTTGCTCAAACATATTAGAAGAGATTAAAACATATTTGAATCAATTTGAACAACAAGGAGCACATTTTGGCAACAAAATATGGATGCATCCGAATTTCAGAAAATGCATCCAAATTTTTGACTCATGCATCCGAATTTTGAAATTTCAAGTCCAACTGCAATAAATTCAATATAATGAATGTTTAAAGTGAAATAAAGCTTTCCTAAGGTTGTTCAAACATAATGGAAGAGATTAAAACATATTTAAATCAATTTGAACAACAAAAGATCACTTTTTGGCAACAAAAATGGATGCATTCGAATTTCTGAAACATGCATCCGAATTTTTAAATCATGCATCCGAATTTTGAAATAAGTCCAAACTTTAAAATATGTGAGATGAAGGCTGTAATACTTGGAATTAAGCTTTCCTAAGGTTGTTCAAATATGATAAGAAGTATTAAAATAGTTTTCAAACAATTTGAACAACCGAAAAATAATTTTTGGCAAGAAAGTTTAGATGCGTCCAAACATTTGGTTTGCATCCGAATTTCAAGTACAAACTTATGAATTGTAACCTCACATATTATATTCCTTTCAATTTAAATTTCAAATTCAGCCAAATATTTTCACAGTACACATTCATTTTACATTTCAACCTATAACACATCAGCACATAGCACATTTACAGCAAGCACATTCATATTACGGCAAGCGCATAGCACATTTTGTAGTCATTCTTTCTCCCCCTTGAGATATGCATGGATTTTCAGAAAATTCGCACATTTTCTCTTCATGCATGAGGAATTTCACTGCTATTTCACACATTTTGTCATCACATTTCTTCTCCCCCTTTTGTTCATCAATCAAAGATGGGGTAAGAGTACTTGGACAACAAAAGTGAAACAAAAGAAGCTCTTATCACAAGGATTTCATATATTGAGCTGCAAACATTATAATGACTAGAAAGGCACAAGTAAATTTCAATGTGAAATCATAACATGTGCATCAAGGCATAAACTAAAATAAGCAAGAAAATATAGTTTAGGGATAGAAAGGCTTAGTCTTGGATGCGCTTCATGGTCTTCACTTCCAAATCTGTTTGTTATGATAGCCATGTTTCCCTTGATCTCTTGGCTGAAGGAAATTGGTGATGGATTTGTGATTTGACTTTGTTAAACTTCCTTCTCCTCCTTCTTCTTGCTTGTTCTCTTGGGCTTTACCTCTTTGTTCTTCATTCTCATGCTCTTCTCCTTCTTGTGGTCCTTCATTGCCTTTTCCTTCATCTTTGTCTTCTTCTTTAGCAACAAATTGATAGTCATCTCAATTTTCACTACCATTACTATCATCCTTATTGCTGCCATCTTCACCCATATTATCTTCTTGAGCTTCTTCATTTGACTTTATAGGAACTTGCACCATTTAAAACCACTTGAGAAATCTTTCTCAAGTCTTCTTCTATATTCTTGACTCTAGCTTCTAAACTATCAAATTTGCCAAGAATCATTGGAGCAAAGGACTCAAAGAATTTGTCCATCTTCTTCATTTCCTTTACATGGTTGTTTAATGTCTCTTGAAACACCTTGACAACTATGGTATTACCTCTAGTGAGATTATCACCTTCAACTTATTTTCCTTCAATGGAGGATACCTCTTCAAATAGTCTTCTTTTTGTGGGGAGTTGCTCCCCCCTCACTTGGTGACTCATGCTTTTTTTTCTCTTTCTCTAGCAAGGATTTCCTCTTCATCCTCTTCTTCTTCTTCATTTTCTTCTTCCTTCTCTTCATTATCACTAGCAACTCTTCTATCACCCCTTAGAGGAGTTTCTCTTCTAGTCCTTCATACATTATCATCATCAAGTGTCCAAGGAATTCTCTTTAGTGAGTTGTTGGTGTAAACTTCTTCACTCTTTATTGGTAAACCACTAGAAGACAATTGCACTTGGAGATACTTGAAAATTCCTGTTAATAACCTTCCATACGGCAATGCCTTATGCTCAGTTCTTCTAGCTGACATTATATTCTTTAGCACTATATATCCAAAATTTATTTTTCTTTTCTTATGCATGGCTAGCATAATTACAGCATACATATTATCAACAGAAGATTTGTGCCCAAAGTATGCTATAATCAAGGTAGTAATCATGTGATGCAAAACTCTTTCACTAGCATCAAAAAGCTTTTATCTCTCTCTCCTTTCTAGTCTTGAGGCTTCTACCATTTATATAGGCATTTTCAATTCTTTGATGTGAGTATAACTCACTTATAAAACAATGTTCCCCGGAAGAATAATGCCTAAATCCAACATCCTCAACATCACAAATTCTATTGAGCAATGCATTATCAATCTCAAAAATCAACTTGTGATATTCTTGAAGAATACCACTGAATAGCTTTATTACCAACTCACTCAACTCTTTATTCCTTAATATTTGCTTAAACTTCATAAACTAAGGAAGGTAATAGCATTCATCAAACACAAGCAAACTAGTCCAGCTCATATCATTTAAAAAATGAGAGTATATTACCCATTTCAGATAGTTTAATGACATCCACCTTGTGGCTTGGATTTGTCGTATGGTTCCTTTTTGTCCAATCATCAAATTCAGTAGCAGCCTCCACAGTGACAAATCTATCCAGCCATGACATGCTTTGAGGAACATAAACTTTCCTTGGTTCATTGATTACCTGTCCTCCTTCTCTTTCTTTGGCTTTTCCCTTTCCTTTTCTCATGCTAGGCTTCTTTGTCCTCACCTGGAGCTACAACACTTGAATATACTCATTAGTTATTGAATTTTGAAATCCCTAAGCTTCTTCTAAGATTAGTCAAACCTTTTTTCGGCCAATGGCTTAGTAAGGATATCATTAATTTGTTCATTAATGCAAACATGCTTTAAATAAGTATTACCCTAAGTAGAATGATCTCTAATGAGATGAAATTTGATCTCTATATGCTTTGTCCTAGTTTGTTGAATAGTATGATGGTCAAATTTATTGCATTAGTGTTATCACATAACATAGCCACACATTTGAAATATACACCATAATCACTTAGAGTATCAATAAGGTAATAGAGAATTTGTTTAACAGCAATCAAATGAGACTCTTTAGGACAAGATGAAATCTAGCACACAAGCACATGGTAAACATAATATTGGCTTTACTTGCTATCAAATAGAGTTGACTACTCCTATGAAACCTTTTTATTCTTGTTAAGCATAGTTGATAAACTTATGGAAGTGGTTATACCTTAACTTGATTCATGAAAGTGTCATCCTTGGTTTGCTTGATTTGTAGGCCAAGAAAGAAATTGAGTTTTCCTATCATGCTCATTTCAAATTTACTTTGCATTAACTTGGCAAACACATCACAAAGTGAAGTATTAAAGGCACCAAAAATTGTATCATATATTGGACAACTTATAGATCATTGTTATAAGAGGTTTTTATGAAAAGAGTAGTATCAATCTTTCATCTTGAAAATCCTTTTGAAAAAAAAAAGAAAACCACTCAATTTTTCATACAAAGCTCTAGGAGCTTGTTTTAAATCATACAAAACATTGGATAATTTGAAAACATGGTTAGGAAACTTTTCATGATCAAAATTGGGTGGTTGTTCCACATAAACCTCTTCCTCACTAGAACCATTTAGAAAAGCACTTTTGACATTCATTTGAAAGAGTTTGAAACCTTTAAAACATGCAAATGCCAAAAGCATTCTAATTGATTTAAATTTACTAACCGGAACTAAAGTCTCATTACAATCAATGCCATATTCTTGATTGAATCCTTAGGCAACAAGTCTAACCTTGTTTCTAACAACTTCTCCAGATTCAATAAGTTTATTTCTAAAAACCATTTAGTTCCAATAATGGAATGATCATGAGATTTAGGAATATCCAAATTTTGTATCTTTCAAATTTACTTAATTCCTCTTGCATAGCAATAATCCAAAAATCATCAGACAATGCATCATCAATACTTTTAGGCTCATATGAGATAAAAGAATAAAGTTATCGATAAAGTACCGTCTTATGTTTACTCCTTGGAAGATATCACCAATGATTTGCTCCTTAGGGTGGCCTTTTTGGATATCCTAAGTTCTTTGGGAGCTCTTGGTCAGCACTAGATTGGTCATCTTGATTTTGTTCAATCATTTCTTCCTCATTGGTATGATCCTCCAAAGTTGGTGCTTGAAGATGGGTTTGATTGTCATTCATAGATGTAGCTACATCATCTTCTTCTTTTCTTTCCAAGCAAATGTAAGATTCATCGAAACTAACATGAATGGTTTCCCAATCATATAAAGTTCTTTTCATTATAAACTCTATAGGCCTTTTGTTAGAAGAATGGTTAAGAGATATACCTATATCCGGCTTTCTATCAAATTTAAGTAAGTTATCACAAGTATTCAAGATAAGACATTTAAAACCAAACACTTTAAAATATGCAATTTGAGGAGTTCTATAAAAGAGAACTTCAAAAGATGTTTTTCTTCAAAATGATCTTAAAGAATTCTATTATTCATCATAGCATGTGTTGTTTATGGCTTCGGCTCAAAACATATTTTTGAAGAAGAATTTTCACAAAGCATAGATCTAACCAATTTTTGTAAGGTGCAATTTTGTTTTTTTGTTAATAACACTATTGTGTTGTGGGGTTTTTACAGTTGAAACAAATATATGGAATTCAGCTTTTATCACAAATTTTGTAAAGACTTGTTTGTAAAATTCTCCCATTGTCACTTCTAATGGAAATCAATTTGCACTCAAGGGAGGTATGAACCTTTTTGAAAAGTCTTGCAAATTCATGAAAGAACTTCATCCTTTTGAGCGAGAAAGATCACCCATGTAAATCTAGAGAAATCATCCACAATAACATATGAATACCTCTTACCATCAAGACTAGTGATCCTCATTTGTCCAATCAATCCATATAAACAATTTTTAAGAGGTTTTGAAGTGAAAATAATTTTCTTAGGTATGGAAGATTCTTTTGTTTGTTTTCCATATTGACAAGTATCTCAAAGAAAATTTTATCAAAACACATTTTTAGCAGTCCTCCAACTAAATCTTGAGAGGAAAGTTTGTTCAACAAATCCATGCTTACGTGACCAAATCTTCTATGTCAAGGAAATCAATCATTATCATAAGCAACAAGACATTCAAGCTTATCAAGATAAAACACACATTGAAGCATTTTGTGAGTAATAGATTAAAAATCACAAAATATCATTTTGTCATACAAGTTCGGGCGACCAAACTTATGGTCTACATCCAAACTTCAAGTCCAAATATTTTGTAAAGTTTCATAAAGATGTTTTTGGCCAAGCAAATGCATAGATATTTTAATCATTTTATCATGACATATAATCAAATTCAAGAACATATCAACCATGAATTCAATCTCATATCATCAATGTTACCTAATCAACTTCATAGAAGCAATTGACAAGTCATGGTTGGCAAATTTTCAAATCTTAACAAAAGGGATTCTCAACTGAAACTTCGCATGTTGTTATTTAACTTTTTATTCATTGTCACACAATTAACTAATGCTAAGCAAGTTATAGTTCAAATCAGCACTAAGCAACATTTGTTTAAAAGGAAGAGAGAAACCTTTACCAACATTGGTTACTCCAAGACTTCTTCCTTTCTTCTTGTCTCAAAAGCAAATCCTTCATTGGTTGCTTCGATCTTGATTATGAATGAGGTGTTTTCTATTATTCTTTAAGCCAACATCATCAATATACCGCTTAGTGGTGCTTGAGTTTGAATTGAAGAGTACCTGCAATGAAGGAGAGGAAGTATCCTTTGATACCCATACTTTCTTGGGTCCGTGGGGGTTAGTAATAATTCTCTTAATTCTCCAAATAATTTTTACACTATTCTCTACTTTTCTTTTAACATAACATTTGGTGACTTTATGTCCATGTTTTCCACAATAAGTACAACAAGTATGATGCATGGAAGTAGAAGTATCTCTAACAAAGAAGTTGCTATATTTAGGCACATTGTTTACATAATTATAACCAAGACCATTTTTGACAAGAGGAGATCTTTGAGCTCCAAGAATTTTATCAAGATTGTCTCTTCCTTTTGTAAATTTTTCTATACATGATGAAAGGTCATCAACCTTCTTTTTCAAAGTCTCATGATCATCAAGCATTCTTTCAAGAGACAATCTTTTCACAAAGAATCTTATTTTCAAGGGACATGTTTTGTAAAGAGACATTTAAAACTTCTTTTTCAATATTCAAACAATCAATAGATTAAAGAAGTCTTTTGTTTTCACAATATAATTTTGAATTTTCGTTGAATAACTCATTTATTTTGAATTTCATTTCATTCTTTCTTTTTGAAGCCTTTTTTAATTCTTCATACATTTCAACAAATAATTCACTAGGATCATTAATATCATTACACAACAAGTAGAAGTTGAAGAAGTGGATTGTACCTCATCATTTATTGCCATAAAGCATATATTGGCTCTTTCCTCATGTGTTGCTTGAAGAAGTCTCCACATATCGTGAGCGGTGTCGCATTCACTCACTCGATTGTATTCATTCACGTCCAATGCACAACTCAAGATGTTCATTGCTTGGTAGTTTAAAGTTATCTTTCATTGAGTCGTTCTCATCAAGTTCCTCCATAGGCTTTAGTTCCCTTGTAATTCCATCAGGTTTTATTGTCATAGGCACATAGGGACCTTTCTCAATGATACTCCACAAATCAAAGTTAATAGAACAAATAAAAATTCTAATTCTAGATTTTCAAAATGTATAATTAGAACCATCAAACAAAGGAGGCCAATTTGTAGAGGAACCTTCCATATAAGGCAAATTTGATAAACTAGCCATATAATCTTTACTTCTAGGTTGTTAGACCTTAAAAAGAAGACCTTGCTCTGATACCAATTGAAAGACCTAAGACAGGGGGGTGAATTAGGTCTTTGGCTAATTATCAGAAATCTTTTTCCTTTATGCAAATCCTTTGCCTTAATAAAAGTTCTTCTTTAAATTCATAAACTTCAAGTTTTTATGTGATTTGATGGTTGAGACAACATGATCAAACAATAAGACTACAACCAATTAATCAACAACTAAGAACTAATAATAGTATGTAAACAAGTAAAGCAATACAAAAATTGAACACACGATTTATAGTGGTTCGATCTCTCCAAGATCTACATCCACTACCTTGAGTCCACACTCAAGGATTTTAACCAATTCACTAAATGGTCAATCCAAACAATTACACAAGAGGCTCACCCTTCAATGGGTTTTGCCACAACAACCTCTATTCAATCTAATAAACAAGGCTCACCCTTATCACTAAGAGTTTTATGTCACTAGACAACCTAGACCAATCTAATCCAAGGCTCACCCTCACCAATGGGTTTTACACAACAAACTTGATTAATCTAGTCTATGGCTCACCCTCCACAAGGGTTTTAAGTCTCTTGACAACCTTGTATCAATCACAAAAATAACGTAAAGATAGAGTTTGGATGTTACCAACACTTCTTGGTAGATGAATACAATAGCTAGCACCACTTCACTTCTTGCCTTTGGAATCTTGAATTTCAACCTTTGAGCACAAGGCAATTTGAGAGCTTTTCAAATAATTTTGATCTAAAATACATTAGAGTTTGAAGGATTTTGAAGGTTCAAAAGATCTCTTGAAAATCTGGAGTTTGTGGCTTTTACATATTTTGAAAATCAGTTAAAACGGTCATAAAACGGCTAGTAACGGCTAGTTTCAGAAAATTTGGACGATACTGTTCAAAATTCTGATGACCTAATTTTTCTTGTGCGTCCGAACGAGTCTCTGGAAAATACTGTTCATGTGAACAGTGTACTATTCACTGGTATTGTTTAAAATTCAAATGACCGAATTTTTCCAGGTGCTTCCGAACATGCGTTCGAATTTCTCTGGAAAAATAGTCGGCACTGTTCATAGTGCAGGGAAAATTAGGACGATCGAATTTTCATCCTGCGTCCAAACTTGCGTTCGAACTTTCATCCGAATTTTTCAAACTTTGTCAAAACATATTCAAATCAATTCAAACAAGTTGGAAAACATTCTAGCCTCAAAGATAAGTCATTAAAGACCTTTTAAGTGCAAAAACCATTAATAAAAAACTTGATAATTTATGTAAGTTCAAAACCATTGAAACCATTTAAATCAAGTTTTGTGATCTCAATTGCAACTCATAGATTCCAAGGCTTAAGAGTGTAGAGTTTACAAAGTTTACCTATTAAACACATGTAACCTACACTTCATGTCTACAAAGCCTTCAATCATCTTGAACAAACTCTTCAATCTTCAATCACTTTGACGTATTGGAGTTGTTCTTGCATTATGGCTTCAAGGCAATGAGACTTGCTTCCTTCTCAATCCACAAATCCTATCACACAATATACACGCATATTAGTCCTTATCAATGTTTGTCATTAATCAAAACTAATCATAACTATATGATTTGCCCTTATGGCTAACAATTTTGACAAAGTTTGAATAGTTTGGACTCTAATTCGGATGTCCGAACTGAAAAGTTTAGCTGCTGAATTTTTAGAGAAATTCAGACGTGAAAGACCTAAGAAGAGGGTGAATTAGGTCTTAAGTTTCTTTAGCTAAGAAGTTTTTATATTTTGGAGCATTACTTTCATGAGAGTAACCAAGACCATTTTTTGCATGTGAAGATCTTTGATAACCAAGTAGTTTATTTAAATTTTCTCTTCTATTTGTAAATTTTTCAATGCATAATGTAAGATCATTAACTTTCTTTTTCAATATCTCATGATCACTAAGTATTGTTTCTATAGAAAAGACTTTGGTGCAAAGATCTCTATTTTCAAGAGACATGTTTTGTGTAGTTACATTTAAAATTTCCTTTTCAATGTTTAGGCAATTAATAGTCTCAAGAAGTTTTCCATTCTAAAAACAAAACTTTGAATTCTCATTTAATAACTCATTAATTTTGGTCTTCATTTCCTTATTCCTTTTTGAAGCCTTTTTCAGTTCTCCATACATTTCAACAAGTAAATCATTAGGATCAATATCATCATCATAGTAAGTAGAAATAGAAGGAGTAGATTGTACCTCATCATCAATTGTCATAAAGCATATGTTGACTTTTCCTTCAATGTCATCTTCACTTTCTTGTTGATCTCAAGTGCCAGCCAGTCCCTTTCCCTTTCCAAAACTCTAGGACAATTAGCAACAAGATGTTCTGTACTTTTGCATTGAAAGCATTGAGGTTTTAAGGATGATCATTGTCCACTCTTCTTGGTTGGCTTTCTCCCTTTTTTGAGAAATTCCTTTTTATAGAATCTCTTGAATTTTCTTACTGCCATAGCTATCTCTTCTTCTCCACTATTTCCATCTTTTTCACTTGATGATTTTTCCTGTTCACTAAAATGATTGGAATTTTTGAATACAACTCCTTTTCTTCCCTTTCTCTTCATCTTCAATATCATTCAATCTTTTCATCTTCATCTCATGTGTAAGCAGTGATCCAATAAGCACTTCAAGTGGGAGAGTTTTTAAATCTTTTGATTCCTCAATAGCAAGTGTTTTTGGTTGCCAAGATTTTGGTAAAGCATCCAATATCTTTCTGTTTTGCTCTCCAATTGTATAGTTCTTCCCATAAGCTTTTAAACCATTGAAAATGTTAGTAAATCTTGTAAACATATCACTAATATTCTCACCTTGCTTCATGGTGAATAGCTCATAATCCCTTACTAGCATAGCAAGCTTTGACTCCTTTACTTGGTTTGTACCTTCATGTGTTACTTGAAGTAATCTTCACATATCATGGGCAGTGTCACATCCACTAACTCGATTATATTCAGTTACATCTAGTGCATAGCTTAAAATGTTCATGGCTTGATAATTCAATGTCATTTTCTTTGAATGATTCTCATCAAATTCGTCTATAGGCTTTGGCTCTAAAGTCACTCCATCTGCTTTCATTTTCATTGGTATGTAAGGACCTTTCTCAACAATGTTACACAAATCAAAGTTAATAGAACAAATATATATCTTAACTCTAAATTTCCAAAATGTATAATTTGTTCCATCAAACAAAGGTGGTCTATTTGTGGAAGATCCTTCCAAATAAGGTAAGTTTGAAATATTAGCCATAAGATCTTAACTTCTAGGTTGTAAAACCACACAAAGAAGCCCTTGCTCTGATACTAATTGAAAGACCTAAGAGGTGGTGAATTAGGTCTTTGGCTAATTTTAAAAAACTATTTCCTTTTATAAATTGAGTTAGACCAGATTATGATTACTTGTTTCAATAAGAGAATAATTAAATTAATGACAAAGCAATAAACAATCTAAGCACAATGAACACTAGCAATTTATAGTGATTCGATCTCTTCAAGATCTACATCCACTATCTTGAGTCTACACTCAAGGATTTCAATCAATCTACTATATGCTCAAGTTTAATAATTACACAAGAGGTTCGCCACACAATGGTTTTACACCAACAACCTCTTTAGTAATACTACACACAAGGCTCACCCTACTAGAAGGATTTTATATCTACAAACAACCTTGAATCAAACTTTCAAGGACCACCCTTACCTAAAGGATTTTATGTTTACAAGAAAACCTTGTAATGAGCTAGTAGAAAACAAAATTAAATGAAGAATGGATGAGATGTTACCACTTCTTGGTAGATAATTACACAATGTTGCACCACTTCACTTTGTTGTCTTTGGAATCTTGAATTATCACTTGTAATCACAAGACAAAAGAGAGCTTTGATGTTTGTAAAAGATTTTAGAATGTTAAGATTTCTCAAAGATTCAAAACTTACAAAAATTTTGGAGTTTTTTGGCTTTTATAGATTTCAAAAATCAGTATTAACAGTCATAAAATGGCTAGTAACGACTAGTTTCAGAAGAATTTGGATGACCGAATTTTTCTTGTGCGTCCGAACTATCGTTCAAACTTTACTGTTACATGCTGTCTGGAAAAATTCGGACGACCAAATTTTGTCCAGTGCATCCGAACTTGTGTCCTAATTTCCCTGGAAAAACAATAACCATGCTGGCAGAGAAAATTCGGACGACCGAATTTTTTCCCTTGCATCCAAACTTGTGTCCGAACTGTTCAAATTTTGTAAAATCATTTGAAATTCAACTTCAATAAGTTTGAAAACATTTTGTATGAATAGATAAGTCATTTAGACGTTTTTCAATTTCAAAAACTGTTATAAAAACTCTTTGATCATACAAAGTTTACTCAAAATCATTTGAGTCTCAAAAACACACTTATTAATCAAAAGATCATTCAAAGCCATTTAAGATTCAAAAACAAGTTTTGTGCTCTCTTATGCATTCAACAAATTCCAAGACAAACAAGTGTAAGGTATACAAAAGTTTACCTATTAAGCACATGTAACCTAAACTTTACGTCTTCAAAACCTTCAACCATCATGAACAAACTCTTCAATTTTCAATCACTTTGACATATTGGAGTTGTTCTTGCATTCTGGCTTCAAGGCAATGAGACTTCATACTTCTTTCAAAATTAGTTTTTAATTTTGTTTGGGGTGAAAACTTTTATTTATTAAAGCCCATATTTAGTCTTTTATTTTAATCCTTAGTTGGATTTAACTAGCTAAAAAAATAGCTACAAATCCAAGCCCATTAAGGACTTGTGTTTTCAACCACTTACTTCAAATCCAAAGCCTGTATGTTGAATTTTTTAGCCCGTCAATTTGCCATCTTGGACATCAATTTGGTGGTCCAATAGGCTCTCAAGTGGTTGGACAACTTGCTTGCAATAAATTAATGATCGTTGATCGTTCTTGTACATAATATAACCTTGAAAGCTCGTCTTGTGATTGGTCCAATAGACATCTTCAATAGATCTTGATCACTTGAGTTTGACGCCTCTTGATTCTCATCATGCAATATCTTGATGAACTTGTTGCCAACGATGTTAAATTTCTTGTCGTTGATGATAATGATGGATTTCTTCAGCATAGAAGATTAGGTCATGTGAGCATGGATTTGTTGAACAAACTTTCCTCTCAAGATTTGGTTAGAGGATTGCCAAAAATACATTTTGAGAAAAATCATCTTTTTGATGCACGCAAATATGGAAAACAAACAAAAACATCTTTCAAAGCTGAGAAAATGGTTTCAACTTTAAAACCTCTTTAACTTGTTCATATGGATCTATTTGGAACTTGGTCATATGGATCCATTTGGGCCAATGAGGACCGCTAGTCTTGGTGGTAAGAGGTATGCATATGTTATTGTTGATGATTTTTCAAGATTCACTTGGGTACTCTTTTTATCACAAAAGGATGAAGTATTTCATGAATTTAATGAGTCTAACATATATTTGGAAAGAAGAGATGATGATGATGTAGGTACTTCCATGAATGACAATCAAACTCATCCCCAAGCTCCAACTTTGGAAAGCCATGCCAATGAAGAAGAGATAATTGAGCAAGAACAAGATAAAAAACCTAATGGTGACCAAGAGCTACCAAAGGATCTAAGATATGCAAGGGGCCACCCAAAGGAGCAAATCAATAGTGATACTTCTCAATGTGTTAGAACAAGATTCTTCACTGACAACTTTGCACTTTTATCTCACATTGATCCTAAAAAGATTGATGATGCCTTGTGTGATGATTTTGGGATTGTTGCTATGCAATCAATTTGAGAGAAACAAAGTTTGGATTCTTGTCTCAAGACCTCTTGATCACCCCATTATTGGCACAAAATGGACTTTTAGAAATAAAATAAATCCGGAGAAGTTGTTAGAAACAAGGCTAGACTTGTTGCCCAAGGATTCTATCAAGAAGAGGACACTGATTATGATGAAACTTTTGCTCCGATAGCTAGACTTGAATCTATAAGAATGCTTTTGGCATTTTCTTGCTTCAAAGGTTCTAAGTTATTTCAAATGGACGTCAAAAGCTCCTTTTATTGATGAAGAGGTTTATGTAGAACAATCTCCCGGTTTTGCCCATGAAAAGTTTCACAACCATGTCTTCAAACTTTTCAAAGCTTTGTATGGCTTAAAACAGGGTCTTAGAGCTTGGTATGAAAGATTGAGTGATTTTATTTTTTTAAAAGGATTTTAACGAAGAAAGGCTGATACTACTCTTTTCATAAAAACCTCTTGTAACAAGATCTTTTTTTGTGCAAATATATGTTATTGATATCATATTTGGGGCAACTAATGTTTCATTTTGTGAGGAATTTGCAAAGCTAATGCAAAGTGAGTTCGAAATGAGCATGATGGGAGAACTCAACTTTTTTCTTGGGCTATAAATCTAACAAACCAAGAATGGCACCTTCATAAATCAATCCAAGTACACCAAGGACCTCTTGAAGAGGTTTGGCATGGACCAAAAAATAGGTATAACCACTCAAATGAGTTCATCAACTAAACTTGACAAAGATGAGAAAGGTAAAAGTATTGATGAAAAGGTATATAGAGGTATGATTGGTAGTTTACTTTATCTTACCACAAGTAGACTGGATATTATGCTTGTTGTATACTTATGTGCAAGATTCCAATCTTGTTCTAAAGAGTCTCATTAGTTACCGTAAAACGTATTCTTTGATATTTGATTGATATACATGATTATGGCCTTTGATTTTCAAAATCCTCTTCTTTTGATCTTACTTCATATTCGGATGTTGATCATGCCAGATGCAAAGTCAAGCGTAAAAGCACTAGTGATCATTGTCAATTTCTGAGTAGTTGCCTTGTATCTTGGTATGGTAAGAAACAAGCATGTGTGTCATTATCTACCACCAAGGCCGAATATATAGCTACCAATAGTTGTTGTACTCAAATGCTATGGATGAAGCACACTCTACTTGACTATGGCTTAGATTTTTAATGTGTGCCTATTTTATGTGATAATAGTAGTGCTATCAATTTGAGCATAAATCTCATTCAATATTTTAGGACTAAGCATATAGAGATCAAACATCATTTTATTCATGATCATCTAACTAAAGGTGATATATGTTTGGACCATGTGAATACTATTGATCAAATTTCTGATATATTTACCAAGCCTTTGGACGAAGAAAGGTTTTGTTGCCTTAAAAGAAGCTGGGGAATCTCAACCAGTTAATAATGTGTGTATTAAAGTGTAGCAAAATAGGGTAAATTCGGACGTATAATTCAGATGCATGGAGTGAAATTCGGTCGTCCAAACTTCCTTTAGAAAATTCTAGATAGAGAGATTCGGACGCAAGTTTAGAAGAATGACCAAAAATTCGGTCATCCAAATTTCCTGAAAAAAAGAAACAAAAAAATTTAAACTCAAGTCCAGATGCAAACATGAAAATTTAGTCGTCTGAGCTTTGTGATTTCAGTAGTTTTTAAACCGCTCAGCCATTCAAATCCCTTACTTCTAACTATTTGAATTCTCTCCTCTTACAAAATCTACTTTACTCACACTCATCCAAACACAAATCCATCTATTATTTCACCATTATTTCTTGAAAATCTCTTGATTTTCTTGTTCTCCACCCTTTATTGTCCTTAAAATCCATCTTTCTCAAGAAAAACTAAGCATGGTTTGATCAAAGAAGGTTAACATGGCAAAGGGTAAAGGAAAAGCCAAAGTTGGACATGAAGGGCTCATTATCAACGAACTAAGGCAGATTCGTAGATTCATTTCCACACGAGCCACAGTTGAATTTGAAGAATGGAGCAAGAAGAGCAGAAAGATAATTCCCGGGCATATAGTGGATATTGATAAACTCACCAATATGGGTAATGTGCTTTCTCTATTCAGTTAAATTAGTTGGGGGTAGTGTACTTGGGGTGAATGAGGATTATTACCCTGCTCTTGTTTATGAGATTTATGCTAATCTTAAAGAAAAAAGGGTTAAACATGTTGAGAGTAGCATGATTCAATGGTATTCATCTAGAATATCCAAAGTAGACTTTGAATTTAATGATGCTTTGATGAATGGCATTTGTACTGTTGATGACATTGGTGCAAGATATTATTCTTTGGGTTAACATTAATATATCCCTGAATTGTTTACCAATAAAGGTTTGAAAAGGCTTTCACAAATGGTAGAAGTTTAAGTCCACTAGAGAAAGTGAAATCAAAGCATTTCATGCTAGAGGAAGGGTTATGCATCACATGATTATTACTATGATCATCCCTATTTTTGGACATAAATCATCAGTTGGTAATATGCATATGGTTATTATGCTTGCCTTGCATGAACATAGAAGACTAAATTTCAGATTCATGGCACTAAAACATGTGATTAGTGCAAGAAAGATAGCCAATAAAGGCTTTCCTTATGGGAGATTGTTGACATGAATCTTCAAGCACTTCAATGCCCAACTCCCCGGAAGAGGAAATCCTCAAGAGAATACAATTAACCCTAAATAAGGATGGTGTATGGAGGACTAGGAGAGAAACCCCTCTAAGGGGTGAGAGAGTATAAACAAGCGGTGATGAAGAAGTTGAAGAAGAAGTTGAAGAAGAAGAAGAGGATGAGGAGGAGACTTTGGCTAGAGAGAGGAAGAGCAAGAAATGATAAGATTTATCAAGTGAGAAGGAGTAACCTCACAGAAAAAGAAGACTATTTGAAGTAGAGACTACTCCTCAATCTATGAAAATCTTGGAGATATGCCTATTGAGAAGGGAGTCATTAGAGGTGACACTAGAGTAGCCAAGGTGTTCCAAGAGGCTTTGAACAACCATGTAAAAGAGATGGAGAAAATGTATAGGTTCTTTGAATCGTTTGCTCCCATGGTACTAAGCAAATTGGATGGCTTGGATGCTAGGCTGACGAGTATTGAAGAGCTATTGAGGAAGAACAATCAAAGTGGTGAAGGACCCTCTATGCCTCAATCCAAAGAAGATAAGGATGACGAAGGAGATGAGAAAAGCATGAAAAAGAAAGAGAATGAAGATGATGATAATGATGATCAAGGAGGCAATTTTGAGTTTGTGGCTAGATGAAGTGGAAGACATGGGGGTGTTCAAGAAGAGCCACAAGAGGGAGAAAGCCAAGAAGAAAGTCTAATTGAGAATGCTGAGATCACCTCACCATCTACCATTATCACTCCAAGGCCAAACTACACCAGCAAGGAGCAAGCAAGTGAGGGGCCAGTTCATATCAAGCTCAACGGAGACATGGCCATCACTACTAACAAATATGGAGCGAAGATGATGACCAAAATCAAAGACTAAGCACTCCCTAACCTTCTCTCTCATTTTACTTATGTACTTGGCTAGTTTATGTATATTTGTTTCATGCTTAGTTAATTCTAGAATAGTTCATGTATTTTCAAGGTTTGACCTTCAATGTGCCTTTCTAGTTCATGTGATCTTCTGAAGCTCAATGATGATATCATAGTATTGAGAGCTTATGTTACTTTTGTTTTAATTTTTGCTTCACTTTCCTCATTGGGTACTCATTAGTATTTTGATATCTTGAGAAGCTTTGAGGTGGTTTATGCATTGGATGATTAAGATAATTATGAATGTGTTTTATAGTTGATCATCTTGCTTTGGTAGTTGTATGATCGATTATAAGCACTTATATTGTAAAATCTATTTTTTTGATGACTTTGCCTAAAGTTTGGACTTGAAATTCAGATGCATGTCCTGAAATTCAAATGCATCCATATTTTATTACCAAAAGGTTCTCTTTTGTTGTTCAAATTGATTCAAATCTGTTTTAATCCCTTCTACTATGTTTGAACAACCCTAGGGAAGGTTTATTTCAGTTTGAACAATCATTATGTTGAATATATTGCAATTTGGACTCATAGTCCAAAATCCAAAATTTTTCTTAAAAAATGAGCACAATCGAATGAGGAGCTTTGTTGACTATTTCTAACCTTTAAAACCTCTCTTAAAAGTAATTTTATGCTTGATTAAATGTTATATCTTCTAATTTGATGGAAGAAAAGAGGTTTGTGGAGGTTGGTTGGGTCATAGACTCAATTGTTTTTGTCACTGTGCTATATCATGCTTAAAATCCATTTTCAGTTGGTATCATCTTAAATTAGCGCATGACATAAATACTTCTTTGTGCTTAGATTGTCTAAAATACATCACATTTTATATCAAAATTTGTCATCATCAAAAAGTGAGAGATTGTAAGCCCTAAGGGCAATTCATGTTACTTTGATTAATGACAAACATTGATAAGTGCAATGTCCTATGGAAATTAAGTTAATTATCCTTGCTATGGACTAATGTGATTAATTGATATGTGATATGATTTTTTGAATTAAGAAGAATACAAGCCTCATTACCTTGAAGCTAAACGTGTATGAACAACTCAAGGTTATCAAAGTGGTTGAAGATATAAGAGTTGATTCAAGATCATTGAAGGCTATGAAGACCTTAGTGTAGGTTTACAAGTGTATTATAGGTATGTCTTTTTAAACCTTTCACTTGTTTGATTGTCTTTGGAATCTAAAGTATTTTCAAGAGAGCTTCAAATTTAGTTTTCAATCTCAAATAATTTATCTTACAAATATTTTTACCAAGTTCTGAACAATGACATTTGGACTAAAAGGTTTTGAAAAGATCCATTTTATAGTCCAAAATGATTTCAAACTTATTGTGCTTGATTTCTAATCATTTTGACTAGGTTTGAAAAGTTCGGACTCTAATTCAGACATCTGAACTATACTTCATGGCTACTGAATTTCCAGAGAAATTCAGACGACCATTCAGACGCTTGTCCAAATTCGGTTGATCAAATTTGCCCTAGCAGCCTAAAGACAGAAAAATTGGGACGATCATTCAGACGCAGAGGTCCAAGTTCAATCAACTAAATTTTATTGTTACTAGCCGTTATTTGAACATTGCAACAGATTTTTAAATCCTATAAAAGACATAAACTTCAGCTTTTTGGATTGTTTTTGAGCTTTAAAGATTCTTTACTCTTCCCAATTATTCTCTATCAAAACGTTCTCTTTTGTCTTGTGCTAAAAAGATCAGACACAAAGGTGAATGTGTGCTTATTTGTTATCATCTACCAAGTTGTTGGTAACTTTCTCATCTCATACTTCATCTACTTGTTGTTTTCAAGGTTATCTTGTTGATATAAAACCCTTGAGTTAGGGTGAGCCTTGATTACTTTGTATTTGAAAAGAGATTGTGGTGTAAAACCCTTGTAGGATGAGCATCTATTATATTATTTGGTCAACTTGTGATTATAGTTCAGTTGGATTGAAATCTTTGGGTATGGCGCTCAAGGTAGTGGATATAGATCTTGAGTGATCGAAGCATTATAAATTGCTTGTGTTGTCTCTTATTCTCTACTTCCTTTGAATTTGAATCTTATTGTGTTCACTTACATATCTTGTTAAGTATTTGATTTCAATCATCTTCCAAATTAATTTTGTCAAAAAGGAAAAGATTTTAAAAATTATCCAAAGACCTAATTCATCCCCTCTTAGGTCTTTCATGGAGAAACATAGAAATTAGGACACAAGTTAGGACACAAACCAAAAAATTCGATCGTCTGAACTTTGCGCTTTTAGCGGTTTTAAAACTGCTCAATCGATCATTTCTCTCATTTTAAACCATCTGAATTCTCTCTTCTCTTGCTCTACCCACTCACATCCAAACTCAAATCCATCACCTATTTAACCATTTTTCTTTGAAAATTGTTTGATTTTCGTGTCCTAAACCCTCCATTGTCCTTGAAATTCATCTTTCTTCGAAGGAAAACACCAAGGTTCGTACTAACAAGGAAAATGTGACTAAAGGAAAAGGGAGAGCAAAAATGGGAGATGAAGGGCTTATCATTAATGAACCAAGGCAGCTTCAGATTCCTCAAACCAACCTTGGAGTAGACCGGTTCATCTCAACAAGAGCAGTAGTAGAATTTGAAGAATGGAGCAAAAGGAGTAGCAAAATCATACCCGCTCATAGAGTGGACTAGGACAAGCTCTCCAACATGGGTAATGTGCTATCACTTTTTGGTGAAATTGGTTGAGGTAGTTTGCTTGGTGTGAATGAAGATTAAGGAAGAAGGGATTGAGCATGTTGGGGATAGTATCACTTAATGGTATTCATCTAGAGTGTCTCAAGCAGATTTTGAGTTTAATGATGCTCTAGTTAATTGAATTTGTGGTGTGGATGACATTGGTGCTAGATATTATTCATTTGGGCAACATTGTTATATTCATGAGTTATTCACCAATGAACTATTTGAAGAAGCCTTTACCAATGGTAGGAGATTTAGATCTATTAGGGAAGGGAAATTAAAGCTTTTGATGCTACAGAAAGTATGATGCATCATATGATTACAACTATGATCATTCCCAACTTTGGACATAAATCTTTAGTTGGAAACATGCATGTGGTGATTATGCTTGCTTTGCATGAGCATAGGAGATTAAATTTTGGTTTATGGCATTGAAACATATGATTAGTCCAAGGAAAACAACTAACAAAGCTCTACCTTATAGAAGAATACTAACCAAGATCTTAAAGCATTTTCATGTCCAACTTCTCGGAAGAGAAAATCCTGTGAAAAGTGGATAAATATACACCAATGAATCCCTCAAAGGATGCAATTGACACTTGATGAGGATGGTGTGCAGAGGACAAGGAGAGAAACTCCTCAAAGGAATGAAAGAATGGAGGTTAGTGGAGATGATGAAGAGAAGGAGGAAATTGAAGAAGAAAAGGAAGATGAAGAAGAGACACTAGCAAGAGAAAGGAAGACAAATAAGAGGCATGATGCATCAAGTGAGGGGGAGCAAACTCAATCAAAATAGAGATTGTTTGAAGAAGAACCTACCCTATAATCTCATCAAAATATTGGAGAAATGGCTAGTGGGGAAGGAGTTACTAAAGGAGACACTATAGTGGCCAAAGTGCTCCAAGAAGTCTTGAATAACCACATAAGAGAGATGGAGAAGAGGTACAAATTCTTTGAATCATTTTCTCCCATGGTACTAAATAAGTTGGATGGCTTGGACAGTAGGGTGAAGAACATTGAAGAGTTATTGATAAAGAATAGCCAAAATGGTGAAGGACCCTCTAGTCCTCAAGCTAGGGATAAAAGGGATGATGAAGGAGATGAGGGAGAAAAGAGGAAAAAGAGGATGAGGATGATTATAATGATGATGTGGGGATGATAATAATAATCGTGGAGGCAACTTTAAATTTTTGGCTAGGGAGAATGAGAAGAATGAAGAAAGAGTTGAACACTCATCCCAAAATGAAGAAGATCAAGAGGAACCACAAGGAGGTAGAAGTCAAGAGGGAAGCTTCATAGAAAGAGCCGTGATCACTTCACCATCCACCATGTCATTTGGTCAAGGGAGAATTAAGCATGTAGTCAAGAAGAAGGGTACAAGGAGATCCTCTCGGTTTGCTACAACCCCAAAGCTAAACTACACTAGCAAGTAGCAAGCAAGTCAAGTGCCGCTTCATGTTAAGCTTAAAGGCGATACGACAATCACAACTAACAAATATAGAGTTAAGACAATGAAGAGAATCCAAGACTAAGCACTCCTTAACTCTATCCTATTTTATTTATTTATTTAGTCTAGTTTATGTACTTTTATATGCCATGCTTAGTTCATGTATCTAGAATAGTCCATGTATTGTCATGCTTTAACTTTCCATGTGCCTTTCTAGTCTGTGTGATATTATGAAGCTCAATGATGACACACTAGTATTGAGAGCTTTTGTTTTCATATTTGCTTCACTTTAATCACCCCACATTTGATTGATGACAAAAAGAGGAGAAAAAGTGTTGCAAAATGTACCTTGGTATTGCTAAGTATTATGATGAATGAATGTGATGAGAATCAAGAGGCACCAAACTCAAGTAATCAAGATTCATTGAAAATATCTACTGGTCCAATTACAAGATGGGCTTTCAAGATTATATTATGCTCAAAGGATCAACGATCATTAATTTAATGCAAGCAAGCCCAACCACTTGAAAGTCTATTGGGCTACCAAATTGAAATCCAAGATGGAAAACTGATGGGCTCAAAAATTCAGCATTAGGGCTGGATGAAATTTTCTTATTTTTAGAAGTGTTTTAATTAGTTTTTAAGTTGTGATTCAGCCACCTACTCTAAAATAATACCAATTAGGTTAGAGTTTTGAGATATCTATTTATATAGGATCTTTTTAGAAATTTCAAAACAACATTATGTCATTGATATTTTTTATGAGAATACATACCCTCTTTGGTTCTTGAAAGAACTTTTTGAACTTATCAAGTTATTTAACTTGTGGCATTCATTCCTTTGAATATACCTTAAGTTCTTGTCTTTATTGATAACGGGTTTAAGTTTTCGGTTTATACCTTTGATTCTTGGATCATATATCCAACAGGTTAAGGGTTCTTGAAGCCTTTTTCACACATCTTTGGGTGTTTGTGGAAGTTTGCCGTTAGGTTCCAGGTTTTTACACTTAGGGTTCGCATAATCTTTGTATCAGAGCGAAGGTTTTGAATCAGGTTTTTACTATTTTTTGCTTTCCTTTCTTTAAATTTCGTTGTTGATTTTGTTGCTGTCCATATCTCTCTCTAGTCAGCCTACCTCCTCAAAAAACTTATCCAAAAAAATAGAAAAAAATAATCCAAAAAAATAGAAAAAGAATACCAAAGAAAGAAGGTCAGTTGGAGAAGAAAAAGAAAGAAGATTCCTAGAGTCATAAGGATTGATCACCACTCCTAAAGAGTCTCCTAATTCTATTAAGAAATCTGTTTTAGATTGCTTTTAGGATCACCTGACTCTTTTGGGAAATCAAAATATACTTCCTAAACCTACTTCCATCAGACTTTTTTTTCCCTAATCTTTTTAGGAAATCAAGGTCTATTCCCATTAGAGTTTCCTAATTCCCTTAGGAAAGTAAAAAATTAGTTGTTTCTTATTCTGATTTCTCCTATTCTTTTTAGTAAGTATGTACTATAATTGTTTAAATTATGATTTTTTCAGTAAATTCAGTTCCTTTTACTTCTTTTTACTTCCATAAATTTGTTCTACATCATTCGATTGTTGAATTGCTACAAACTTGACAAGTTGATTTGATCGATTAGTTCTCGAAGTACTAAAAGAGAGTTTGTTGAGTGGTAAAAGGCTGAGTGTTAGATCATTACAAGAAAAAGCCTAAAATAGAGGAATACACGAGAGAAAGTGAGAATTTCTTTCTACTAATCATGGCTTCCAAGGAATGCTTGGAAAGTTCTTCTAGTGCACAAGACTCTTTTGTCATGCAAAGCTAAGGTTGGTTGTGGGATCCTTTACTCACTTTGCCATTACCTGGTGGTATATGCATAAGGAATCTACAAAGAAGAAGGGGAACAAATCCATTAAGTCATGGGGTGAGCTAAAGGAAGTGATGAGGTTGGACTTTGGAGTCAAGCATTTTGAATGTTTAAAGAGAATAAAGCAAAGAAGGAAGAATAAGAGTGCGAGCAGAGCTACTATAGTACTTGGAAAGGAAAGCAAGGTGGAAACTAATGAATCTCAAAAGGACAATGAAGTTGTTGAAGAACCACCAAAGAAGGATGAAGAAGTTGAATGTGAAGATAATGAAGTGGATAATTGCAAACAAGAAGTTAGTCCTACTTTGGTTAAGAAAAGTGAGAATGCTGAGAGAACAAAAGAAAAGAGGGACTATGAGCATGAAAGAAAAGAGTGTAGAGAGTGTGAACTTCAACAAAATGAGAGTGACTATGAGGGAAGAGAAAAGTTGAGCTTGAAGATTCTAGAGAAGAGAGATGAAAAGAGCATGAGAACTCACTTTCAAGTGAAGAGTTGAGTATATTTTCTAACAAACTAACTCATTTTCTGCCTAGTGTTTATTCATTTGTAGAAGGAAAGCTTGGCATGAAAATCATAAAACAACCAATAAGCTTCTGTCCTTATTTTCATAGTCCATGCTTTGAATTTTTCTTTAAGGAAGATAAATTGTTCTTACCTGCTTGCTATTATCTTGTGCCCTATCTTATAACTCTTGATTTTACTTGCTTAAATGGTGTTTCTTTTGTTCCTAGGAATCATTCACAAAAGTGCTTGAATGATCATAGAAGTTCTCTTGATTTTAATAGCTCTACATATGCCCCGTTAGTTCAAGATGATCATGTGATAAATATGTGTAGAAATTTTGATATTGAGAGAATTCTAGGAAATATGCATGATTTCTTGTTGAACAACTCGTGTGAAGGACTTGTGTTCCTTCAAAATGGTCACGCACCTATTTCATATCTTGAAATATATTGTAGTTTAGCATCGTTGCATATTTTTTAACGTATAACTTTGTGTGATTTTGGAAAAAATGGGGTGGAAATGTTGAAGACCTACATTTTGCATAGTCTAACTAATGACTATTCCTTGCTTGATAATGGAGATTTTTGTTGTGGACAGCTTTGGAAATATCATTTACCCTTCAAAGAGATGTTTAAAATGCTAAGAACTTGAACTTATTAAGTTTGCCATGGGATTGATATGTTGGGATTTGCTAGTTACATACTGTATGAGTTTAAATTTATGCATGTGCTTGAAGGAAGTTGTCATTTGCATTTGCCATTTAAAGACCCATTTATTGAATCTATTCGTTCCTTCCATTTTAATGAGATGACTTATGTGGTGAAGGGAATAGAATTTTTATTTAAGTTACCTTTGTTGCAATGTTTTGGAGATCCTTGCACTACAAGAAAATACGGAATTATCGACGGAGGACATATCCGTCGCTAATAGTGATTAGCGACAGAAAATTATCTCGCTAAATAAAAGGTTGCTAATTACGATGGTATCATTCTTCCGTCCCAATTACCGACGGATTTGCAAAGGGAAAAAAACTTTAAAAGAATTTGTCGCTAATCCCTCGCAAATTGCATCTTAGTTTTTAAATTAGTATAAATTTTTAAAATTTGTGAGGGAGTAGCAACGACCTTTTTTTTAATTAGAAAAAATTAAAGAATCCCTTGCTAATCCCTTGCATTTAAAAAACTAAGTAGCCATTGCTAATCCCTAGCAAACTAAGTGCCCATTGCTAATCCCTCGCAAATTTGCGAGGGATTAGCAATGGCCACTTAGTTTTTTAAATTAGAAAAAAAATAAAAAATCCGTCACTAATCCCTCAAAATTTTGCGAGGCATTAACGACGAAATTGTATTTTTGGTCAAAATATGACATTGGTAGCTTTTCCCTTGGAAAATTCTGTCGCTAATATCCATTGCTAATTGCGTATTTTCTTGTAGTGTTGGTTGAAGAGCATGCAACCTATTCCCTTGATATGTGCTGAAATGTTTCATTTTTATATGAGATTCTTTGCTCAAAAGGTTGCATATTACTTGGATCCATATATATACCTCCCTTCCCATATTGCCCTTATTATGATGAATCGTATTTTGCATTGGTTCCTTTAGAATTTATTACATGCTCTGATGATGTAGGAGTAGATTGGAGGACGAATCTTTTAGAGGAGAGAGGGAATGATGAGAATCTAGAGGCGCCAATCTCAAGTGATCAAGATCCATTGAAGATGTCCACTAGTCCAATCATAAGATGGGCTTTCAAGGTTATATTATGTAAAAGAATGATCAACGATCATTAATTTAATGCAACCAAGCTGTCCAACCACTTGAAAGTCTATTGGGCCGCCAAATTGAAGTCCAAGATGGAAAATTGATGGGCTAAAAAATTCTGCATAAGGGCTAGACGAAATTTTCTTATTCTTAGAAGTGTTTTGATTAGTTTTTAAGTTGTGATTCAGCCACCTACTCTAAATTAAATATCAATTAGGTTAGAGTTTTAAGATATCTATTTATATAGGATCTTTTCAGAAATTTCAAAACAACATTATGTCATTGATATTTTTTGTGAGAATGCATACTCTCTTTGGTTATTGAAAGAACTTTTTGAACTTATTAAGTTATTTAACTTGTGCCGTTCATTCCTTTGATTTATACCTTAAGTTCTTATCTTTATTGATAACGAGTTTAAGGTTTCGGTTTATACGTTTGATTCTTGGGTCATATATCCAACGAGTTAAGGGTTCTTAAAGCCTTTTTTACACATTTTTGGGCATTTGTGGAAGTTTGATGTTAGGTTCTAGGTTTTTATACTTAGGGTTCGCATCAGAATGACATTGTGATTTATGACATTGTGGTTTATTGTGCTCATTGGCATTGATGTTTTAATAATGACGGTCTTGAAGAGGTTTATATGTCTTGAGTTGATTTTGACCCTATATGATCTTAAGTGGAGCATTGGTTGATGAAGATGATTATGTATGAGTATTATAATTGATCACCTTACTTTCATGATTGTGTGATTTGTTTAAAGCATTTATATTGCAAAACTTACCCTTTGAAGCTTTTACAGAAAATTCGGACTTAGACAAAAAATTCGGTCGTCTGAATTTTCTGTCAAAAATGGTGTTTAGCCAACTTTTGCTTAAAACGGTCTTGATCTTCCCTAAAATAATTGAACAACCTTGGGAAGTTTGATTCTTAGAAATTCAAATCATTGTCTTGAATATTTAATCAACTTGGACTTGATTTTTCAAAATTGGATTTTCATACCTCAAGTCAAAAAATGAGCACTATTTAAGGGGGGCCTTGAATATTGATTCTAACTTCTAAAACCTCTCTTATAATGTATTCTAAATACTTTAATTCTATATTTTCTATCTTGATGAAAGAAAGGAGGATTACGGAGGTTGGTTGAGCCATAGGCTCATTCATAAGTCATGTTATGTCATGGTACTAAATTGTCATTCAACCATGACATAAATGCTTCTTTACACAATATTGTTTAAATCCATCACATTTTGCATCAAAGTTTTTCATCATAAAAAAGGGGAGACTGTAAGCCTTAAGGGCAAATCTTAGACTTTTGATTATGACAAACACTGATATGAGCTAACTTGAATAATTGTTATATGATAAAATTATTGGATTGTGGAAGATAAGATGTCTCATTTCCTTGAAGACAAAGTGCTAAGGACAACTCAAATATTTTCAAAGAGTTAAAGCATGTAGAGCATGTCATAAGGATTAAAGATTTTGGAGACTTTAGTGTAGGTTTACACTTACTTAATAGGTATATCCGCGTAAATCTTACACTTGATTGTCTTTGGAATCTAAAGAATTTTCAAGAGAGCTCAAAACTTGATTTTCAATCGTAAAGGTTTTCATTACACATGTTTTCCCAAGTTCTTAACAATGGCTTTTGGATTAGAAGCTCTTAAAAAGATCAATATTATAGTCCAAAATGATTTCAAACCTGTTGTCCTTGATTTCTATACATTTTGACAAAGTTTAAGTAGTTCATGCTCCAATTCGGTCGTCCGAACTGAAAACTTTGGCTACTGAATTTCCATAGAAATTCAGACAACTATTCGGACGCTTGTATCCAAATTGAGTCAACTGAATTTATCTTGATAGCCTGAAAATAAAAAAATTCAGACGATCATTTGGACTGTGATAGTGAAGCCTAGAGAGGTGGCAGCAGTAGCTTCTAGGATAAAGCTGAGCCGATACGATAGGCAGATGAGGGACTAAGCCACTAATGTCATGGCGGTAGGAGTCCATGTTCAATCGACCGAATTTTACTATTATTAATAGTTATTTGAACATTACAAATGATTTTTAAACCTTATAAAATACATAAACTTCATTTTTTTTGGGTAGTTCAAGAGTCTCCAATAGTCTATACTCTTCCCAATCATTCTTTATCAGAAAGCTCTCTTTTGTCTTGTGCTAAAAAGTTGACTTACAGGATTTCTTAGACAAAAAGGTAAATATGTGGTAAATTTGTCATCATCTACCAAGTTGTTGGTAACATTCTTCTCTATTACTTTATTTATTTGCTTTATTCAAGATTATCTTAAGGATATAAAACCATTATGAAATGGTGAGCCTTGATCATTGTAAGTGAAAAGTTGTGGAGTAAACCCTTGTTGGGTGAGCCTCTACTATATCTTATATAACTTTTGTTATAGTGATAAATGGTTAAAATTCTTGATTTAGGGCTCAAGGAAATGGATGTAGATCTTGTGTGATCAAGTCACTATAAATTGCTTGTGTGATCTTTTCTCCTCTCTCTTTTAATTTGAGAACTCATTGTGGTATCTTGTATATATTATTGTGTATTTGATTTCAAAACTCTTCCAAGCTATTTTCTTGAAAAGAAAAAGTTTTCGAAAATTAGCCAAAGATCTAATTTACCTCCCCCTTTAGGTCTTTCAGTTTTGATTGTAAAGCTCCAAATATATACTTACTTAAGCATTGAAAATGGTAAGAATTTTTACTGTACTCCTTCATATGTGCCAACTACTTAATACTAGTTCCAGTTCAATAAAAAGGAATAAAGGGTAATTAAGAAAGGGAGAGAAATAGGATTTATGATTAAATCAATTACAAGGTTTTGTAAAGTTTAATTCACCTGGAATTCATTAATTCCTTTGATTTTTGTATTTTGATCTTCTTGACAAATTAAAAAAATAGCAGAAGTAATTTGCAAGATTTATAATCAAGATACATTGTGTTTCAAACATTTTCTTCAATAAAAATTTGCTCATTTTTTCAGTAAATGTAACTTCTAATTGTAAAATAAACACCAAACTTCAAAATAACAAAACTGATGTTGATTCATCACAAAAAATCCAAACAAATGCCCCAAATTAAAAGCCTAAAGAGGGCATGCCCAAAGGCACAAACAAAAACTACCTACATAAAAATAAGAATAATTGACAAAATTAGACTCTAAACTATTTTTTTTACTTAACTTTGATATAAACCTTTTATTTTAGCTTTTGCAGTTCATCATCTCTTATTTTTTAAAGTCTGCAGCCCCTACCGCCACTCCCATGGCAGGATCCGGCAAGCCCAGACATGTGCAAGTCAAAAAGGTCAAAATCTGTAATTGATGTCTCCTTCATGCTTTTGCTTTCTTTACGATTATGACCTATCCCTTTGAACCTTCCCCGCTCTTTAACCTATAGCTATGCCGTACGATGTTCCAAACATAGGTGCAGCAAGACCGCGCAAGCAAAAGTCCTGTCAACAACTATAGCAATAAGCCACTTAATTAGAAGCTTTACAAAAGCTGCCCAAATACTTCAAATAGAGATATATTCCTATCTAATGGAATATAGATAAGGATGAATATAGATAAGGATGATCAATAGGAAATTTGTAAAGAAAATAAAAAATTAAATAAAGTACTGATATTGAGATTTAAATAAAAATTTATATATTCTATTGTAAATTTTATAGCGTTTATTCTTTTTTTCTTTTTAATAACTGAATAATTATTTTGGTTTAAGATTTTACTCGATTTAGATAATTTACATATGTAAAATCATGAAAGTAACATATTACTCAAAGAAGCTATATTCAATGATAATGTTGATAACCCTTCTCTAAAAAGCCATGTTTTTTGTCATTCTTTAGAAATATATATTTTTTCTCATCCTTTACCTTTTGCCTATTTTCTCTTTTGATAGTTTTTCAATTTGAGAGCAACTCAATTTCTAGACTAACCAGTGCACCAATAAGTCGGTGGCAAACCAGCACTGGATGCTAAAGCTATTTAAGGATCATGAAATGAGTTTGAAATTTTAAATACCAAGAAACCTACTTAAGAAATTATGCAAAAGCAGTGATGCCATGCTTGAGAATATGTTTGACTACTTTTTTTTTCTTTTCTTCATCACACAAATGAAATTCAAATTTAGATGGATTCTTTGGTCCATGTCAGGTTAACAGTTAGAATTTGATTAGTATTCTACTCAACATATCTTCTTCTCCCTCTGCAAGTTCACCCTTCTTTCTAAAATTTTTATTTTTGTAAAAAAAGGTTCATCCCTTCTAAATCTAAATGCACACATAATTTGAGGAGCACAAAATAAAAATGAATTAAATAATCAAGGAACTAAACGGGAAAGAAATATATAAAAAAAGAGAAAATTTTCAAAATCAGTGAAAAAAAACTAGGAGAGTTTAATTTGATTTCAATTATAGAACTAATATAGGGGATAATGAGGAAGTGGATAAGTAATGTAAAATTAAAAAAGATAGTTTTTAATTAATTAATTTAACAAAAATCTACTGAACTAATCAAAAAATTTTCAAACTAGTTAAAAAATACAAAATTTCATAAAATAGAATTGGAGTCTCTGAAGCTTTGGAGGAAGAGAGAGAGTAAAAATATTTTAGTAATATATATTTATATAGATATATATATTGACTGAATTGATTTGTTGGATTATGTCATTAGTAGGGGTTAGGACTACTAATTTTGAAAAAATAACAGATGAAGAACTAAAAGCATTAAAATAAAATATTTAGGACGAAATAAAAACAAATGAAATGGTTTAAAAATTAATTACTCTAAAATTAAGGACAAATCAAATAGTTTAGGGATTAATTACTCTATTTTTTTAAAAAAATTTAAGCCAATTTCCGAGGGGCGTCGGTAGCAGGGTTCGACCATGCGCGTGCAAAGAACAACAGATTTCAACTCCGTCTCCTTAACCACTCGGACGCATCACATATCTACCTCAAGTTTCAGTGAACTTTAATCTAATTGTCGCGAAGTAAAGTCATAGCTGTCAGATACCAGAATTTAACTCACCAGAGCAGGTAGAAGATGAGACTCCGCACACAAAGATGAGCCTGAAATTGAGTGGTCACCTTCTTCCCTCACCCGTCAGAGGTTCAGTCCCACCTCCGAGCGAAAGAGTTTTGACTCCTATACGAAATCTTAAACTCAAAAAGCCATCCTTGTTATCCAAAGTACTTTCTTTCGGCATTGCTGTGAGTTTGACTTCGCAATTGCAATCTCCACTGACTTCACTGGCAATCCCATTTCTCAAGTCCCAGCCTCAGTCTTCTTCAATTCCAACAACCACACCGTTTTCACAAGCCAAGAATTTGCCAACAGGACTCGAAAATGGGTATTTGCATCACTTTCTTCCGCTTCTTCTTTATTCAACTATAGAATTTGAAGTTTCTGTTGACTCATGAGCTTTTGGTATGTTTATTACTGCGGCCAAGAGGCCATCGATGTTTGAATTGTTTATGCAGAATAAGTAGAGATTCAGTAAAGCAACTCATTAGATCATATCAAATTGATTTCTATTACTGTACATCATTCTTATTTATATCTTGGATGAACTTACTAGATATTAATGTAGGACTTTTAGTTAAATTATGGCTAATTTCATAACTTTTATAGTGGGAAATGTTAAAAGTGCCATTTCATAACTCTTGCCGTGAAATATAATTGAAGAGGCAGTGTGATGGTGTGTTTAGATCGGCCATCACACACAAGGGAAAAAAAATTATCAGGAATACGTGAAGAAACTAAAACCAGGAGTGGAAGGATGGTGGAAGATAGCAATCTAGCACACAATTTTATTCTTTTACGATACTGAGAGCCATTTCAAATTTTGATGATGGTATTTGTATGAACATTTGTCTACATTTATGTGTAATGTGATTCCTAATCTAAAGGGACAGTTCAGATGATTAAAACTATTTTCACCGGAATGATAGTTCTTTAATTTAATTCACGTCATGATTTTTTAATATAAAATGATAAAAAAATAAAGCACAATACTTGAAAAAAAAAAATACCCATGTTGCTTTTTGCCCATATCCGTATGGTTGTGTGTTTTTTCTAGTGAGATTTCGATACGAATGGTTTATGTTAGCCTCCCTTATTATTTTATGTCAATTTTAGCATCTTTTAAGTCATTATTAATTTCTGACCAGGCACTTTTCTTTTCCTTTTTCCTTCTTCTTTCTGTTGACAGAAAGATCAGGCCTTGCCCCTCGATAAATCCAGGATGTGTATCAACTAATCCCCAATCGTCATCTTTTGCATTCCCGTGGATAATTCCCGAAAATTCCACGGATGATGCAATTCAGGTCGACTCATTGAGAAAGAGGATTTTTTTTCCCCTTTTTTTTCTCATATTTCGTTTATACTGAGGAAAAGCCCTTATCACGTTATCTGCATTATATTTCTTACTGCAGCAATTGCAGAACGCAATTCTTAGTACGCAAAAGAATGTGAAGATTCGGGCTGTTGATGACACTCCATATGGTAAAGTACAACTAAATTGAAGGCAAATGAAATTTATGCATTTTTTTAAAATGTTTTATCTGCAGGAGGTTTATTAGGTTGGCTTGGATCTGATTACAAATGGGTACTTATAATTAGACGATTAATGGTGTTATCGTTGCATTTTTTTCAATAAAAGAAGAATTGGCTTTATTTGTTTATAACTAATTTTCTTTTCTTTTTTTACTCAAAAATTTTTATTTTATATTTTGTATACACAAACTATTTTTGGGCTTGCAAATCTAATAACTAGGGGAAAGTATGACAGATTCCAACGAGCTTCAAAGGTATTTTTGTCCAATCAATTTTCCCAAGGAATTCTCTTATCTTTGTCTACAAACTATTTTCACTATTCTCTTTTTACCAAAAACATTTTTGATTTTAATAGTTTATGGGCAACTATAGCAAATTCCTTTGAATAGAAGAAAATCCCTTGAAACTTTGCAGGATCCATCACGCATTCATTAATTGTTAGATTTGTAAGCACCAAATAGTTTATGTATAAGAAAAGATAAAATAAAAATTTTGAGTAAAAGTAGAAAATTAGAGAAAAGCTGAAATAGTTTATGAACAAAATAGTCAATTCCTCTTTTCAAAATTGATAGGATTTGATTTTTAATTTTTATACTATGAGTTAAATATACTTTGAATTAGTTAGGGTTTTAAGCTAAGTATTATCTTATCAAAATTAAATTTAGGAAAACCCTTCTTTTTTGAGGGAAAATGTAACTTGTTTAATTAATTAGAACTATCTACTTTAGCAGTAGAGATTACGCTAGTAAGGCTTGTTCCTTAGACCTGGAATTTAGATAAGCTTAGACCGATATGCGCTAGCAAATACGCTATAATATTTCCTCACCAAACAAAACTCGTGATAAGAATCGGATTGAAATGGTGAAAATTTGATGAATTTGATGGTGGAAACGCTCCAAGATCTCCCAAGATAGGAAACCTCAAAACCTACAATTCAAGACATCTAAAATCTCTGGGAAAACTATGGCTCTAGAACCCAAAGAGGATAGTAAGAATTGTCTCCTCCAAATACCTATTTGAAACCCTGCCTAAAGAGATAGAACCCCAATTAGAGTGATTGAATTCTCCTTTCCCCAATCCAAACAAAAATCCTAGAGGAACAAAGCAACTAGAACCCCTACTCGAGATGGGAGAAAAAGTTGATCTACTAGGAACTCTTGAATTAATGAATCAAGAACCCTAGTTGAAAGACGCTACAAAGATGGATCAGACCCTTGGTAATCAGATCCTTGGTAAGTCTAGATAGAGTTGGCAAGGAGAGTTTCTCTCTCAAGCTCTACCAAGAACACGAAGTTTATTTCATAAAAAAATCATAAGCTAATGAGTCTTCTCTCATTAACTTCTCTACTTTGGTCAAGCTATAGCATTTGAAGGCCATGTGTACGCTTCTTTCCCATTCCAAGTAAGATTCTAGTTCAAATTTCCCTTGGAAAGGAGGTAAATATAACCTTATACCACTAAAATTATTCTCCTCCTTTTCATAGGCCCCATATTATATTCTTTCATTTCCTCTTCTTCCCTTTTTGAGATTTTTCCATCTTCCTCCTCCATCGTAGATTTCTCTATACTTAGCACTCTCCAACTCCTCCTTATACATTGAACTCTCATAACCATCCCAATCATATCTCATTTGTACATCCCTTCTATCCTCATATCTACTCCTCCTATAACCATATCAACTCTTCCTTGTAGTATTTTCTATAACCAACTTCGTTACTAGTCCAACCTTTACTCCAGCTTTCTTGAGTTCCATAGCTTGAATACATGATGAATAACCTGCATGAAAATGGTTAGTGTAATAAAATAGGACCTCACATGTGATGCCCCAAGATTCCACATGAGATAAATATGAGATTTTTTATTTGTATATAAGTATGAGCTTAAGTATCTATAGTCAACTTAGAATATCCATTTTGACATAGCGAGGACGGTTGTCAAGTAGTTGGTTGTGAGTGTTGCCAGGCCCATGAGTTGTGCTCGAGTCCGCGGGCTCGGGGCATGACATTATGGTATCAGAGCAGTTACTAGACGTGTGAGAGTTAAGTGCTACACTGTGCGTGGTGAGAGCCACCTCATGAGTCTCATACCCTAGTTTGGTCCTGGGGCACCTAGCAAGAACACTAGAGCCTTAAAGAGGGGTGAACGTGATGCCCCAAGATCCCATATGGGATAATTATGAGATTTGTGATTTTGATATAACTATAGACCTAAATATCTACAGTCAACTTGAGATATCTATTTTGGTATAGCAAGGACGGTTGCCAAGTAGTTGACCGTGGGTGCTACCAGGCTCATGAGTCGCGCGCTCAGGCTCGTGGGCTCGGGACGTGACATCACAACTCTTCCTCACGTGTTTACCCTCTGCTAAGAATCATTCCCCTCATGTTTAGGCTCTCTTTGGCTTTTGTAATGATAGGCTCACCAAATCTTGTCTTTTTCTTTCATTCTCAATCACTTCAAGCCTTCTCAAATCCTTTCTAAACTAGCTCATCCAAGAAGCAATACAATCTCAACAATTGTTCTCAAGGAAGCAAGACTATAGTAGAGGAATTTTATCAAACACCTAATTTGCACTTTCTAGAAAATATTCAAGGAAGGAATTCAATGAAATTAGTGGACTAGACACAATCAAAATCAAACAACGAACAATGTAGAAACAAGTAGAAGCAACAAAATTCGAAGACTAGCTCAAAAAAAAAAAGTAAGAAGAAACAAGGAAACTAAACCTAGACCAGAAAAATTGCAGAAAAATCCCAAAATTTTAGGTTAAATCTCAACAATAGATAATGATTAAGGCATGGGTATTCATCTAGGAGCAATGGATAATCAATAGGAACAACTTATAACATAAACCCTTAAGAAAATTCAACTTTCAAGCCACATAAAGCTGAAATTCGGCCAACTGAAAATTTCAGTTTTCTAAGGCACTTTTCACTCGAATTTTGATGAGATGTTTTAAGAACAAGTTACCCAATCAACAATATAACATGTATAGGCAAGATTTGGACCAAAAAACTCACAATAAATGGAATTTTGGGGCACCAAAATGCTGAAAATCACCACCCTCTTTTTTGGTTCTTCTTCTTCAATCTTGGACTTCAATTTGGCGGCCCAATAGACTCTTAATTGGTTGGACAATTTGCTTGCAATAAATTAATGATCATTGATCCTTCTTGTGCATAATATAACCTTGAAAGTTCATCTTCTGGTTGGATTAGTGGACATCTTCAATGAATCTTTATCACTTGATTTTGACATCTCTTGATTCTCATCACACAGGCGCATGCATGCCATGTTGACAACATTATTGAATGCAACTTGACTGACCGAGGCTCCACTGCCTTAGATGTCTCATCCCTATCCGACTCAAGGACTTTGGCTATGACTACTTTTATCTTTAACTTTGTGTCATATTGTCATGTCTGTTTCCACTTTAGCTCTACAACTTTAGATTTCATATCTGATTAAAGATACTAGTGTGCTATAATGAATGCAATGACGTCATTTCTCAATAATGTAATTTATAGAGACCATGTGACTCTATAGAACCCTTAGGCTTTGGAGTTCTATAAAGACTCCTCCGATGTAAATGAGAAGGCAGAACACTTCTCTTTGTTTTTATGATATATTCATTTTCCATGACTTTCTAAAACCTTCCTATTCTTGTTCTTCTTAGCTTCAATTTCTGATATGGCTTTTGCTTAAGATCCTCTATTCGTGAACATTAGAAACTCTTCTTACTTTTTTAAAAATTTGTTGACTAATAAAAGGGTAAGATACTTTTAGTTGCCCAAGAAGGGTCGTGTGTTGATCTAGCCATACCTTCATAAACATTTTCTGTTTAGAGCCTCTAAAGTTTCTTGAATGTTCTCTTATTTGTTGATCTAGCCATAACTTCATAAGCATTTTCTGTTTAGAGTCTCTAAAGTTTCTTGAATGTTCTCTTATTTGGTATAAGAGCCATTGGTGTATCATAAATTAAGCTAGAGTAGAAGATGTCTCTCACCCACTCATGAGTTGTGAAAATTCTCAAGTTCGGTCATCTGTTTCGTTAGATAGTAGTCCGTCTTTCAGACAAACAGCCTCTAAGTACTTAGATTATTTGTATGAAGTAACTACAGATTTCTCTTCTCAGTTCTTACCTGAGAAGCACCTCCTTATGAATCCATATACTAATTATGCTAAGTCAATCACCTCTCCTTGGAAGACTATCAAGTCACTCATCCGCCATACTCCCTCCTCTGTCCGTTAATATGTCCAATGTTCTAAAATGGACTAGCATCCTATTGTCACTACTGGTAAAGAGGAATTTATTACTCTTTTACATTCTTGAAGATTTGCCTAGACAATGAAAACAACATGGATATTTCCATCTTCACTTTGGAGCTGTCCGAAGAGCTCTTACTTTCCATAGACGAAAAAGACTTCCTATAGTTGCACCAGTTGCCTTACTTGATACTCGATTTTTGGCATACCAACATGCTTGTAGCTACTGTGGAAATGCAGGCACTATGTTTATCTCATTATATCCCAATTTTAATATGTCTCTTGTAGATCCATATCTTCTAAATGCCCTCAAAGTTCAGGTCCAAATTGCTGAAGCAACTCAAATTCATGATGCTCTTAGTGCCACACTTCATTATCAAATGATCTATGGTGTTCAAAATCATGCTATAGACCTTTCTATCCCAAGACAAATTCCCAAAGCAGAACTGCTGCAACTTCTTCCAGATGCTTGGGACACAGAATCTGAAAAAGTTCATGAAGCTGCTAATCAACCCATGGAGTCTTCCTCCTCCAAGATGATTCAAAACATTGATGGTACTGTATCCATTCGATTTGATCACACGTACCTTCATTCCTCTCAATCCTACCCACGGATCTCAATGATCCAACTTCCTGTACACAACCCTCCATCTCATCATCTAAAACATTTTGACATGATCACAAGAGTAGGACCAGATAACCCTTTGGTTTCTTATCGAGATACTTTTACTAACATCGTCAAATGGTATAATCCTGATGTCTAGCCAGTCGTATTTGAAAAAGATCCCTTTTCTAATCATTGCTATTGGGAACACTATGATTCTTGTGAAGAATGTCAAAATTGTTGCTCTTAATGCGGAATTGAACCATGTATTTGTGATGATAACCGAGGTCACAAAAGGAAGAAAATGCAGGTTCCTTCTTCCTATTCAAAAAAGAAGTTAGATGTAGATCCAGATTATCAAGAAGGAGCATAGGTAATTCAGACTTGTAGCAGGAGGTTAGTCACGTATGTTACCAATGTGTGGCAAGATTTACAAGAATGGTAATGAGTATAGGAATAGCACAAAAGATACCCATGAAAATCTCCTTCTAGTTGTTTAATAAAGTATGGACCTAGATTTGGACTAAAAGGTTTTAAATCAAGCACTGTAATTTTTTTATCCCTATTTTTGGTTTTTCTATTTGCACTATCTTGCGGTTTTACTTTCTAACACCTATGCTGATTATGGATGATGGAAACAAACCTAGGTAAATACCTACATGCTGAAGTAGATGGAGGTTTTGGCAAAGATGTGCTAGAATTTTTAGTCAAAGGAGATAAGGTTGCATATAGAGCTATGGCAGCAAAGGTAACCTATGTATACCCGTTCACTACAGCATTTGGGGATTCTAAAGGACAAGAAGAAAGAATGAAGAAGATCATGGTCGAATTGGGGTGGTATTCTCCAAGTCTAGATTTCCGTGAGTAGAGTACTCATATTGTTGTAGAGTTTAGTGTGAGAAAAAGAAAAAGGAAAGAACTATAGCATGACTATACTTTTTTCTTTCTGTAAAAGATTACACATGTATTCCTCCTTTGTCCCTAGAGGCAAATACAATAGTGGATATCCCTCTTCATTGTTCCTTTAATTTTATTATTTTGTAAAGTGAAGAATTAATGGTTGATGTTATTCTATCAGTTTTAAAATATAGGTTCTTTTAATCTTTTTTTTATCAAAATATTGGCATTTTACTGAATTTAAGTTTAATTTTCTAATATTATCATCACATATAAATATAATTATTTCATTCTTTTTTATGTTATAAAAATAAATTAAATTAGTTAATGGTATAATAGAAAAAATATGATTTGTTTTTTTGTTCCTTAATGTGTAAAAAGACCGAAAAAGCTCTGTATTTTGAAAAATTAAAAATATGTTATAAAATAATATGTGGATGTTCATATTAGTAAATTTCCTGAAGAGAACTCGACTCTCAAAATATGTCAGTTTCATAAAGGGAACTTGGCTTCCAAAATATAACTCCGAATCAGATTTGGTTTTCTTTCTCTATTAGATTTTGAGTTTCCATAAGCTCTTGTACTATGAGCCTATATATAGGGTCATGTGATGATATTAATAAAATAATGTGGAATTGATCTTGATTATTGAGTTCTATTTTCTCTCTATATTCTCTCTTTTTTCTAGATTTATATTATTCTCAAAACATATTGAGTGACGCTTTTACTTTAATTATGCATTGCCAACAATTAAGGCAACGCTTAAATTCACAACACGTTATTAGCACGAGATTCTACCACTGCATCTTAGAAATTATATGAAGGTAAGAAAGTACGAGTCTCTACCATCGAAGTAGAGAGTTTAATCAAGAGAAAAAAGAGGTATTTTTTCCATCCTGGAATTCTCATGGCAAATATTTCAAAACTCATTTTTTTTACTCTTGATATTTATAGAAAGAATTATATGTCATAGATACTAGATGCTCAAATTTATCGAGATGTAATGTGTCTGGCAGACATTATTGTTGAAAATAATGCATCATCATCTCAAAATTGTATAAAAGCCATGATTTTTCTCTGTCATAATTTTCATGAGAATCTAAAGGCGGAATATATTATCGTGAAAGATCCACTTATTTTGTGGAATGATCTACAAGAAAGATTTGACCACCAGAAGATGGTCATTCTACCAAAAATACAGTTTACTTTAAATTTGTGAATGAATGTATTAGAACCAATGGTTATGGCTCTAGAAGAGGTCGTAGTCATGGTCGAAGCCGTCGACATAGATGTGGATATGGTAAGAATAATCCATATAATCATAGCGACAAGAATATATACATCTGGATATTGTGGGTTCTGAAGACACTATTTAAGAAATACAAAGCATCAAAGCCACTTAATTACTAGCAAATTGTAAATGAAATATACAATCACCAGAAGATGATTGTTATATAAATACTAGCTATGATTTGTTATAAGTGTGCCTATAAGATTGAATGTCTATCAGTATACAAAAAAATTTATTGCTTTTATAATTTATCCTCAATTAAAGTTCTAAGGAAAAATATCATTAGTAATGTGATGGATAAAAGATTTTTCTTTTCTCATATTTTTAACATGCTCCTGTAGTAGCAATATCTAGGAAAAGTATTTCAGAAGAATTTTAAATTTATATCTTTTGAGACTAAATAAGTCCTGGATAAAATATTTTGACACTTGAACAAATATTTTTATGCCATTCCCTAAAGTGAATGATATTAGAAATTATAATATATTTATGTACGAGATTTGGTTGCAACTAGTCGATATACACTTTCTCTCTCTATATTCTCTCTTTCCTTTAGATTTTTATTATTCTTCAAATATATTGAGTGACGCTTTTACTTTAATTATGCGTTGTCAACACTTAAATTCATAACAAAATGCTTATTATAGTTGGTTAGAATAGCTGTTTTACATTAAAAGAAAAGTCTCAATATAAATATGCAAATGCTCGAAACTCAAATAATGTCTACTAGGAAGTTCCATGAGTGCATTACATGCCAAAAGCTAAAGAATCAATGCTAGCCGTACCTTGGATTGAATTAAAGAAATAATACGTGATATGTGAAACAATTTCTTTCAAAGGACAAAACTGAGAGAGAATTTTTGGAGAGTAATAAACTTCCTTCACTTTCACTATAACAAAATTGATGTTCAGTTAAAAAAAAAAAACTTGTTGCTTATAGTCATTATTTTTTTCCACTAATAACCTTTAGTGGGGAAAAAATTTCGAAGCCAATACGTCGTCACTACAGAGTCTTGGCAATAAAAACAAGTCTTTTGTTGCTAAAACAAGCCTAAGAGTTTTGTCGCAATACATCGACATTAGCAATAAAAAATTTTGTCACTGAAACTAGAATTTTGAAAAATAGAAATAAAAAAAAAAAAGACAAGCCTAGATCCTAGAAGTTGGGCTAGGCATGGATGCAAGTGCATTATTTTAATAGCAAGAAATGTCTTGCATGTCGTAGATTTTGAACTTGTGCCCTTGATGGAGAAGAGCATGTGCTCCTCAATTAGGCTAAAGTTTGTTACTATACTCCAACAAATATTATATTTAAACCATATGTATGTATATATTATATTTTTATTGGCCTTACGAGCACATCTTGAAGTTTTAATTAATGACAAATATTAATATGTACTAATTTGCATAATTCTTGTATGATAGAATTTTTAGATTGGAAAAGTGAAAAATCTCATTGGCTTGAAGCTAAAAAGAAACAAGGACATCACAAATGAGGCTAAAAGCATGAAGATTGAAGTTGATGTCAAGTATAGAAGACTTTGAAGATTCAATAGTGAAGTGTTATAGTCATTCCACAGGTATAACATATAAACCCTCCACCTCTTTGCTTTACCTTGTTTTTTAGCCTAAGTGATTTTATATCTTTTGAAGAACAATTTTTTTGAGAACGTCTTTTAGATTAAAAGCTCTTAAAACATTTTATCTTATGATTCAATCTTGTTTTTTTAAAAAATTTGATTGAGGTCGAATTATAGTTTTGCAAAACCTGAAAGAGTTTAAATTTTGTGTCATCAATTGAGATGGCCTAATTTGTTCTATTCTTTTGACTTTCTAAAGAATTTCAAATGATTAGTTTGGACTTGGAGGTCCAACCTAGTCAACTGAATTTGTCCTATACAATAAAATGAACAAAGAAATTCAGACGACTAATTCAGATGTAAGAGTATAATTCGATCAATCGAATTCCTTTATTCTGTTTCAAAAACAAGATATTTTGATGTAGGAATTCAAATTTTAAACCATTTAAAATGCTAAGATCTTAGATTTTGAGTACAACAAGATAACACGCAATTAGTAACAATAAATTTCATGGCAAATTTTACAACAGTGTAGTGAGGGAAAATGTACAAATGCCATAAGTTGGCCAATAATAGAAATCCATTAATAATCCCTCGCTAATTTACGGTGAATAGCTACGGATCGCTAATTTTTAAATTAAAAATAATTTTTTATTTTTGAAGTTATCTGCTGTTAATCGCTCACTAATTTGGTATAGGTACTGTGCTTTTACAAAAAAACAGACCAGTTGCATACTTAGTGAGAAGTTTAGTGGTGCACAACACAATTATCCCACATATGATAAGGAGTTGTATGCTGTTGTGAGAGCATTGGAAGTGTGACAACATTACCTCATGTCATTAGGATAGATCATGAGTCTTTAAAGCACTTGAAGGGACAGTGCAAAGTGAGTAAGAGACATGCCACTTGGGTGATGTTTCGGGAGACGTTCCCCTATGTACTACAATACAAGTAAGGGAATGAGAATGTGGTAACTGATGCTTTATCTATGAGGTATTCCATGATTACTACTCTACATTCTAAGTTATTAGGATTTGAACAAATTAAGGATATATATGCTTTCGATGTTAATTTTGCTACTGTATATTCTGCTTGTGAGCATACTGCATTCTAGAAATTCTATAGGTATGATGGCTATATATTTAGGAGTAGTCAATTGTGTGTGCCTAATTGTTCCAAGTATTGGAAAGAGAATAATCTCAGAAATTCAAACCTGGATTGTCTAAGGACGTATGACTTGGATCAACACAATGGCCAACTCTTGGGCACTCAAAGGATCCTGTCCTCTTATCTTTCAACAATCCAAGAAGGAATGAAATCAATCATTCAAGAAGGAATACTCCCATTTCTAAGTATCACCGAACAATGATCTAAGCTAAAGCCATATCAGAAATATAAGCAAAGAAGAAGAATAGAGGAAACTTAGAAAGACATGTTTAGAATAAAACACAAGGGAAATATTATTACTCGGGAGAACTCTTACAAGACTTGCTAGGCTTACCAAGCTTGAGGAAATCTTACAACAATGAGCTATTTATATAGAGCTCCAAGGAAGGATCTAGAAGACTAAATTATTGTAGTATGATATCATTGCTTACATCATGATAGCTAATGAGGTCATCACTTACATCACACCACACTTATCAGCTTTAATCAACTGGAAATAAAGTTGACATGACAACACACTAAACAATAAAGACAACCAAGTGCAGAGCACTAAATAGAAAAGTCGTCACAGTTGTAATGCTCGAAATCAGTCGGTGAGGAGACGTTACTATCAGTGGAGCCAGGGTCAGTGATATTGCGTTCAATAATGATGTGTTGGTGGCGATGCTTTTGCTTTTCTCTTTTTTTGCTTGAGTGCATCCTTTTTGAGTGAGGTGACACAAGTGGTGCGAGCAGTTTCATCAAAGGCCGTGGAAAGATAAACATGTGTGATGGCTGAGAAGAGCTAACTGGCTGAAGGTTAAAGTAGTCAAAAGGTATTTCAGTGTCTGGTTGAGAATCAGGCAAGTGGTGAAGGTACCATCCACGAGCTATTCTTATGTTTATCTCGTGAGGATGGTTGGTAGAGAAATTCCACGAACCATAATCATCAGGCCAGATTTCTTGAGGAATAATTTTATTTTCAACAAAGATATATTTCTGAGCCTCAGAGTATTTTTGAGGGAGATCTAGCACAGTGATGGAGTTGATATGGTAGAGATGAGAGTATGGATGGACTGTGAAATCAGGATCTATTGGACAATGAATGTCAAAGAGGAGGAAGTGCTTAGGGAAAGTGAGGAGTAAGTTCTTCCATTCTGCTAAAGGTTTAAACTAGGTTAAGAATTCAAATATATTTGGAATAAACTCTTTAAGAAATAATGCAGAGTCGATTTCAAGAAGAATATGATACTTCTCTCAAAGGTACCAGAAGAATCATTTTAATGGAGGAGGGAAGTCAGTAGGTCTGAGAATGAAAATCTGACTGAAAGGGAAATATGGATTTACTTTGGATAGTTTAGGATGGATCCTCCAAATTCTTTAAAAATCTGTAACTCATAAAAATATCTTTTTTGAATCATTGAGTCAACAGAATAAGGAATTGGGTAATCTAGAGGAAAATCAGGAGGAATACTAGGTGGGTTGGAATAGTTAAGTCGGATCATAGTTATAACGGGTTTGGTGGTAAATGAATCAGGTCGAGAAAGGAAATCAGTCACAACATTAGATTTACCTTTGATATGTTTGACCTCGAATGAATACTGCGCAAACCACGTTGACCACCTGAGCAGCTAAGGATGAGGAACTTGCTTATGCTTGAACTACAGCATTTTGGGGAACGAACTCATATCTGTTTCTACCAAAAACTTTGATCTGATAAAATAAAACTGAACTTTTTTATTCCATTTTTGACTGCTAGGATTTCCTTGAAAGTGGAATGGTAGTGTATTTCTACTGGCTTGAATCTTTCACTAGCAAATCCACAAAGATGTCTGGTGCCATCAAGTTCTTCAAGTAGAATTGCACTCTAGTATTTATCACTTGCATCAGTCTGAAGTATCTTTTGATCATTTGTCGGCAAATGCAACTTCCAAATCTTGGACACTTGTTCTTTCAGAGCAGCTACAGATTAAGTCTGTGAGGATGTCCAAGGAGGTGGATTCTTCTTGAGCATCTTAGTGAGAGGATGGATATGCTCAGAAGCTCGTGGAAGGAAGTCTCGGACATAGTTGACTACACCAAGAAACTGTTGGAACTTCTGTAACTCTTTGGAAATATGATTTCCAGGAGTGTATGTACCTGCAGTGAAATGCATTCCTAAGAAAGTAATTTCCTATTTAGCCAAGATCATTTTTCTTTTAGAAATTATTATGCCATAATCTTTAACAATTTGAGCAAACAGGTAAGAGGTTTATATGATAATCCTTAGTAGAACTGAAAAGTAGGATATCATCAATATAAACCAGTGCAGTGTGTAAGAGTGGTTCAAAATCTTGATCACGACTTTTTGAAACAAAGATGGTGCAGGTTTTAATCCAAAAGGCATTACTTTCCACTGGAAATGCTGGTTAGGGATGCAAAAACTTGTTTTAGGCCTTTTATTAGGATGAATGCCTAATTGCCAAAAACTAGATTTCAAATCAAATTTGAAAAATCATTTTGCACCAGAAAGTTGTGATAGCAGTGTGTGCTTGTGTGGTAATGAAAACTTGTCATTTTGTAAAAAAATGATTGAGAGGCTGATAATTAATTACCAGATTCATTTTTTCACGGACTTGTTTAGCCCGTTTATCAACATAGAATACTTCACAAGACCATTGAGAATCTGTGGGTTCAATAAGGTCAGAATAGAGAAGGTCAAGGCCTTCTTTTGTGGGTAACTGAAGATTATCAGGGTTCATGCCAGAATGACTGGCTTTGTTAGGGTTGATATCCTCATTTTTCTTGAAAGGGAGTTTGATGAAAAACTGAGGATTTTGCCACAATGGATGGGGACATTTGGTAAGGAATTCTGCATGGGATTCAGCACAAGATTGGGAGATGAGGAGCTTTTGAATATCGGTAACAGGATTAGAAGCGATTTGGTAAATTATGGAATAATACCATATTCTCCAAATTGTTTTCCAAAACGAATACCATTGGGAAGAAATTGGAATTTGTGAAGTTTACTGTAAATGTCAAAAGCAACAAGAAGATCTTTGTTAGTTTCAGCACAACCAATGAGATGTAAACGGACTTCACATTTGGGAAAAAATTGAATAGTAATAGGTTTCTTAGTAATCAAGTGTAAAACGTATTACCATTAGCAGTGATGAATTCTTTCTGGTGTTCTGTCCAATATTCAGGAGGTAGGACAGATGGATTCATCATGGATACTGCAACTCCTGTGTCAAAGAAAGTTATGGCAGGAATGGGTTTAGCATATTTAGAGGTGCGAATTTGAACAGGGGCTTGAGGATGTGTTTTATGGGTTTGGATTGTGAGGACTGGAATAGAGGGTTTTTCAGGTGATTTCTCAAAGAGTTTTGGGTCTGGTTCTGGAGGAACTAACATATGATAAGACGATGGGATTTCGTCTTCTTCAATTGCAAAGAGAGTGTGTTCATCCAATTCATCTTGTTCAGAAAATAGGGATTCAAGTCATTGTCATCATAGATAGGGCTAAGCTGTTCAATCTGAGAGATAAGGTTCTGTCTTTTCTTCTTCTGGGGACAGTGCTATGCATAATGACCTTTTTGTTGATATGTATTTCTACTATTATGATGTAAGCAATGATGTCATATTACAATGATTTAGTCTTCTAGGTCCTTCCTTGGAGCTCTATATAAAGAGCCCATTGTTGTAAGATTTCCTTAAGCTTGGTAAGTCTAGCAAGCCTTGTAAGAGTTCTCCCGAGTAATAATATTTTCCTTGTGTTTTATTCTAAACATGTCTTTCTAAGTTTCCTCTATTCTTCTTCTCTGCTTTTATTTTTTATATGGCTTTAGCTTAGATCCTTGTTCGGTGATACTTAGAAATTGAGAGTATTCCTTCTTGAATGATTGATTTCATTCCTTTTGGGATTATTGAAAGATAAGAGGACAGGATCCTTTGAGTGCCCAAGAGTTGGCCGTTGTGTTGATCCAAGTCATACTTTCTTAGACAGTCTAGGTTTGAATTTTTGAGATTATTATCTTTCGAATACTTCTAGTTTCTAGGTCATCACTGTATATGGTATCAGAGCCATTGGTTTATTAGAAATTAAGCTAGAGTTGAAGAAGCCCTATCTATCCATGTATCAAGAAACTACCCGTTCAGCTGTGCCTTTAGATACTAATCCTTCTTTCCGTCAAACTGCATCTAAAAAATTAGATTACTTATATGAAGTCATTGTAGATTCATCTTCCCAGTTTTCTCCTGAGAACCACCCATATATGAATCCCTATACCAATTATGCTAAGTCCATAGTTTTCCCATTGGAAATCTTTTAAGTCTCTCATCCGTCAAATACCTTCTTCTGTCCGAGAGTATGTCCAATATTCAAAGATGCACCAACATCCCATTGTAGCTGCTGGTAAAGAGCAATTCGTTACTCTTTACATTCCAGAAGACTTTCTCTGTCAATGGAAGCAACACGGTTACACTCATCTTTACTTCGGTGCTATTCGTATAGCTCTCACTCTCCATGGCAAAAAGGGTCTTCCTATGGTTGCCCCAGTTGCCATCTCGGATACTCGTTTTCTTGCATACCAGCATGCCTGCATAGCCACTGTTGAAGCAACACTAAATGCGGGCATAGTATTCATTACCTGTACCCCAACTTCAATATGTCCTTCGCTGATCTACATCTGTTAAATGCTCTCAAGGTACAAGTCCAGATTGCAGGAGTCTCTCAGGTACATGATGCTCTTACTACAACTTTACATTATCAAATGATCTATCGAGTTCAAAATCATGCCATCGATCTCTCCCTTCCTGGTGGAGAAGATGCTCTTTTTATCAAGGTAGATGACTAACAGTTAGCTGTTTGCACTCATGTCCCCAGACAGATTCCCAAATCTGAACTTCTCAGTCTCCTTCCTGATGCTTGGGTTATCTCTAGTCTATCAAACAAAATTATCCAAGGATAGCTATGATTCGTCTTCCTGTCTCTAATCCTCCTTCACATCATCAAGATGATCTTGATTGGATTACAAGACTTGGTCCAGAGAATCCCTTGGTCTCCCATCGAGATACTTTTCCAGACATCACAAAATGGTACACCCCAGATGCTAAACCAGTAGTCTTTGAGATAGACCCATTCTCCAATCACTGTTATTGGGGTGGTTGCACTTCTTGTGAGTTATGTCAAAACTGTTGCTTTGAATGTGGCCTTGATCCAGAAGAATGTACCTGCAGATATTCCTGTCGAAGAAGAAGGAAGAAGAAGCAAATTCCTTCTCCATGTTCCACTAAAGAACCTGACATAGATCCAGATTATCAACAAAGAGCTCAAGTTGTCCAGACTCGCAACATGTTTGACTCTTCCTTTGCTGAAATTTCGTCCATATGGTTACCTCCTAAACCAAAACTACCACTTCATCCTTACTACCAAAAATGTCTTAAAATCCTTGCCAAAGAGAAGCCGGTACCTCTTATTTGTCAACCCATCAACCCATTTTATAAACCTCCTGTACCACCAACTCCTATTCCAGTCATATGCATGTTCCAACCTGCAAAATTTCCTCCACTTAACCCTATCTTTACCCAGACCGCACTTTTTACTAAAGATAATGCCCAACACTCTCACAAGATCCAAAATTCTTCCTCAACCATAATTCCTAGTGGACAGTCAGCGCCTACTAATCCTGTTAAAACCGTCATGAACTGGCAATCTGAGAATGCTATTGTTCAGAACAATATTCTGACTCAAATTGAACAGAAAGTTACCCAGGTAAATTCTCGTCTTGTTACTGTGGAAACTAAAGTTGATTTCAAGTACAAGACTTGGAAGCCACCAAAACACTGATCGTCGATATGGAGAAAAGATTGAAGCACATCCCTTATCATTTGCCTATGTCTGATGTTAACCCTGCTGAAGTCATCTGACACAAGCAGAAAGAAGTAGTAGACCTTAAAGGATATATTGCCTATCTCAAAGCACAGGTTGACTTTACTCTCTATACTTCTCCTCCGCCAGTTACTACTGTTCCTCCGGTTTCTTCCAGCTTTTTCCCTCCTTTCACAAATCCTTTCCAACAACCTGCCGAAACACAGTGCTCTGCTTTTGGAACCATGGGATATGTAATGTCAAAACCTTCTCCCAGCACTTTCAACGCTGCTCAATGGAGAAACAAAAACAGAAGCCTACTCCTCCTCTTTCAGACCCTAAAAAACAAGCCATGATTCAGAATCCACTAACTTCTATGCTCCAGCAAGCTGCTACATCTTAAATCACACCTCATATTGCTGTAGTAAGAGAGCAAACTCCATCGGAGACCCAGTATTCTTCTCTGATAGAGTCAGAACCAGCTTCTGATTCAGAAACAGATTCCTCCTCTGTTTCAGATTCTTCTGCACAGTCTTCCTCTAAAGAACTTGAACCAGACATTCCACAAATTAATATGACTCCTGAAGAACAAGATACAGGAGTTACATCTGAAGCTACTCCTATCGTTGATGAGCTTGAATCATCTCATACTTCCAAGAAGCTAACTGCTTTAGGCACTTTCACATTTTAGCTTGATGACATCCCTCCAACAAAATGGGCAGTAAGACTTCAAGAATTCCATGCTTGGATGACAACCAGGGAACTATCTGGCATCACAACAGAGAATATCCTCACCGAGTTCATCTCCAGATTCACCGACACATTAAAGCACTGGTTTACTACTCTCAATTATGTTGAGAGAACCTAGTTCTTAAATTCTTCAATAGATCAAGCAGCTTCATTACTTTACTACTGCTTTCTTGGTGAACCTGATTCTGATCTTGAATTAAAAAGAAAGAATTCTTTCAAATGAAATGTTACTCTTTTCAAAGATCAGATTTAGATAAATATTTGCAAAGTATGACTCAGTTGTTTTATCTTCTTGGTGTAGATGTTAGCTTAAAGCAAGCTTTACTTAGCTCAATACCTCTAGCTTTAGCCCAAGGAGCTCACATATACATCATACAGAATACTATTGGGAAGGACTTAGAATTTGTGATGTTTAGTGTAACTGTCAAAACCAACAAGAAGATCTTTGTTAATTTTAGCACAACCAATGAGATGTAAACGAACTTCACATTTGGGGAAAAATTGGATGGTAATAGGTTTCTTAGTAATCAAGGAAGTGTAAAACGTATTACCATTAGCAGTGATGAATTCTTTCTGGTGTTCTGTCCAATATTCAGGAGGTAGAACAGATGGATTCATCATGGATACTGCAACTCCTGTGTTAAAGAAAGTTATGGCAGGAATGGGTTTAGCATATTTAGAGGTGCGAATTTGAACAGGGGCTTGAGGATGTGTTTTATGGGTTTGGATTGTGAGGACTGGAATAGAGGGTTTTTCAGATGATTTCTCAGAGAGTTTTGGGTCTGGTTCTAGAGGAACTAACATATGATAAGACGATGGGATTTCGTCTTCTTCAATTGCAAAGAGAGTGTGTTCATCCAATTCATCTTGTTCAGAAAATAGGGATTCAAGTCATTGTCATCATAAATAGGGCTAAGCTGTTCAATCTGAGAGATAAGGTTCTGTCTTTTCTTCTTCTGGGGACAGTGCTTTGCATAATGACCTTTTTGTTTACAGACATAGCAGTAGTATGACTTACTTCTGGAGGTTCTGGAGGATTTGTGCTTTCTTCGAAGGTATCTCACTATTAGTGGAGTCAGGGTCAGTGATATTGCGTTCAATAATGATGTGCTGGTAGCGAGCATATGCTTTTGCTTTTCTCTTTTTCTGCTTGAGTGCATCCTTTCTAAGTGAGGTGACACAAGTGGTGCGAACAGTTTCATCAAAGGCCATACGTGGAAAGATAAACCTGTGTTATGGCTGAGAAGAGCTAGCTGGCTGAAGGTTAAAGTAGTCAAAAGGTGTTTTAGTGTCTGGTTGGGAATCAGGCAAGTGGTGAAGGTACCATTCACGAGCTATTCTATGTTTATCTCGTGAGGATGATTGGTAGAGAAATTCCACGAACCATAATCATCAGGCCAGATTTCTTGAGGCATAATTTTATTTTCAACAAAGATATATTTCTATGCCTCAAGAGTATTTTTGAGGGAGATCTAGCACAATGATAGAATTGATCTGGTAGAGATGAGAGTATGGATGGACTGTGAAATCAGGATCTATTGGATGATGAATGTCAAAGAGGAGGAAGTGCTTAGGGAAAGTGAGGAGTAAGTGCTTAGGGAAAGTGACTTTGGGTATTTTGCAAGTGTATTGTATGTAGATAGGCAAAATCCACTGTTAAATCTCATGGATTGTATACCCTTTATTGAACCGTGGCCCTCATAGGTCTATTGTTTCAGATAGAGATGCTAAATTTCTAAGCCATTTTTGGCGTGTGTTGTGGGGCAAATTGGGTATCAAACTACTTTATTCTACTACTTGTCACCCACAGACTGATGGTCAGACTGAGGTTGTCAATAGGAGCTTGGGTACCTTATTACATGCTGTAGTTGGTAAGAATCTTAAAACTGGGGTTGAATGTTTATCATTTATTGAGTTTGCATATAACAGGAGTGTCCATTCCACCACAGGTTATTCACCATTTAAGCTTGTATACGGCTTTAATCCTTTAATTGTTTTGGATTTGGTGGCTTTACCTTTGCATATGTTGTCTAGTACAGACGATAAAAGCAGAGCTAAGATGGGACTTATGAACATGGTTCTATGCCAAACAAGTCAGTAATGGGCAAAAATTAGTAACTTTTGAACATGGTGATTGGGTTTGGGTGCACCTAAGGAAGGAACGGTTTTCTGCCTAGAGGAAGTCCAAATTAGCTCATAGGGGTGATGGTCCATTTCAGGTGCTTGAGCGGATCAATAACAATACCTAAAAGTTTGATCTTCCAGGCGAGTATAGTATTTCTGCAACTTTTAATGTTGCTGACCTTTTTCCTTTTGATGTGGATTCAAATTCGAGGATGAATCTTCTTGAGGAGGGAGGGACTGATGCAAGCAGGACTATGGACTACCATGACGGGTTAGACAAGTCAAATAGAGAGCTAATTATGCCAGTTGGGCCTATGACCAGAGCTAGGGCCAAGGGACTTCAAGAGGCCTTATTTGCTTTTGTAGGCCAACATACAAAGAGGATAGAGCTAGCCAAACATATTGGAGGAGAGTTAGTTGGGTCACAGCCCAAATTGATCCACTTGTCTCAAATCCTTGGACCGGATGATCTTGACACTTAAGGACTATGGAGTTGGGCTTAAGCCCAAGAGGGAGAGATGTTTTAAACTTGGCTACTTGTTAATTATCTTGGACTTGTTATTTATGTTGGGCTTGCATGTATTATTAGCCGAATTCCTTCATGTTTTACCCTAGCTATATATAGGCCTCTTTAAGACAATTAGGGCAAAATTTTGGGAGTCATTTTTTTGGAGTGTGTTGCCGCCACCTTTGAGAGGTAATCTCTCTTGTTCTTGTTACTCAAATAACTACTCTTCACTTATCAATTGAAATTCTGATTGTGGCTTGTGAGTGTTCTTCTTGGTTAATTAAATTCTTATTATCGAGATTGCTTAAAACAAGTTTCTAAGAAGTGTTTTAGGGATTTAATTTTTGTGTATTTATTCACAATCTTGTTTCGAAAAAGAAATTCAATCTATTATTTCTTCAAGGCCAAAATTAGTGCTTTTCATCTTCTCTTCCGCGTTACTTACCATATTCTGATCAGACTATCTGTTGAAGAAGATTATGTTCACTTGTGGATGAAAGGACATTGGAGCCTTCTAGGTTTTCCCATGAGAGTCTTGAAATGGTCTCCAAACTTTACTGTTTCGGATAAACCTTCGGTTTTTCCCATTTGGATCAGCTTTCCAAATTTGCCCATTCACTTCTTCCGCAAAGACACACTCTTCTCTCTTTCTTCGGCTATTGGTAAGCCCTTGAAACTGGATGAACCTACAGTCACCCTTTCTCGGGCTAGTGTAGCACTGGTTTGCGTTGAAGTTGATCTTCTCTTCTCTTTGCGTCCAAAATCTGGATTGGAATGGGTTCTTCAGGATTTTATCAAGATATTCACTATGATGATCTTCCTTGATATTGTGTTACCTATAAAAAGTAGGTCATTCAACTGAGAATTGCCGCTTGCTTCAGCTGCAGCCGCCAACAAAAGCTCTTCCCAATGCTAGAGCAATTGAAGCTGCTCCTGTGAAGACGGCAACACGACCTCAGCTGCAATCACCAACTCATGCTCTCTCTCATCCTAGGGCACCTACAACTGTTTCTGTTAAGAGGGTGCTGCAGTGGGTTGAAAAGCTACAACCCGCTATAACCTTGACAAAGCCTCACCAATCTCTAAACTCCAAGAAAAACTCTAGCAGCCATACCTATAGGTAGTGCGCTGGCTGCACCATTGAACCCATTGCTGGCTGATGTTAAACACACTAGTGCTACCAATAGCCTTGCAACATCTGAAATTGCAGCTGAGATACTGCCAAACAAGAATCAATTACTACATTGTATGTGGGGTAGGACTTTCTTAGATGATTTAGCGATTAATCTTCCTGCCCATTTGGTTCCAGAATTTGTTCAGCGTGGCTATGAATCTGATGGAGACAAATACTCTAAAACCCCGCCTTCTGGGATAGCTTTATGCAAGCTTTTACTATGCAAATTTAAATGTCCATGTTCTGAATGTAGGGTTTCTGCTAAGTCTACTGGTCATGTTATGCATTTCAAATCTTCCCAAGTCATCAATTTGTCATTTAACAGATTTCTAAGATTAATAATTGGATTTTTTGGAACATTAGGGGCATTGCTGATTGTTCTTATTTCTCATGTCTAAAACTTCTCATTTCTACTTACAAATGCTCTCTTGTGGTCATTATTAAACCCTTGGTTGATCATTCTCTTCTTCTACAGTATAGTCTACGACTAGGTTTTTCACATTATCTCAGTAACTCTAATGGCAAAATTTGGATGTTTTGGAACCATAATATTATTTTCCAGCAAACTTTGGTGACTGAACAACTAATCCATGGTACAATAGCATCTCTATGTGGGGTTGAAGTTTCTTGCTCTTTTATTTATAGCAAATGTTGTTATACAGCCCGTACTACTTTGTGGACTAATTTGGTTTCATTGGCTGCTTCTTTTGCCTCTCCATGGATGGTGGCGGGGGATTTCAATGTTGTACGATCTGTTTCGGAGTGTTTGGGTTCTCCCCCACCTTTGCTGCCTATTGATGAATTTAACACAGCTATGAATTATTGTGGTTTATTATATGTACCTTTTTCGGGATCTATCTACACTTGGTGCAGGTCCTCTCAATCTCGTCCTTCTCGAAGGTGGTTGGATAGAGCACTTATGAATCTATCTTGGAGCTCTAAGTTTTCCTGCTCTACCGTTCAACATTTGAGTCGAACTAGATCTGATCACTCATTATTATTCTCTATCGTTGAGGCTAAGAAATTTGGGTGTAAGAGCTTTAAGTTTCAATATATGTGAATGACCAAACCAGATTTCTTCCAGATAGTTAAAGAGGTTTGTGTGGCTGAATTCTTTGGTAATGGAATGCATATTTTTGCGCAGAAGCTAATGAGGCTAAAGGAAGCTTTGAAGCAGTGGAATGCTACTGAATTTGGTTTCTTGCACTCTAACATTGCCAAAGCTGAGGATTGCGTCCTAAATGCTGAGTATGCATATGAAAATTTCCCTTCATAGGAGGCAAGAACAGTATTAAATCTAGCAAAAGCTAAGTTAACACTTCGCCTTCGGCAAGAAGAAATCTTTTGGAGACAAAGAGCAAGAATCAAATGGCTCAAAGAAGGAGAGGCTAATACATCATACTTTCGTGGAATCTGTTCCGCTAGATGGAGTCACCTACGTATTGCTACAATCCGAGATGGTAATGGTCGGACACTTTGTTTAGATGAGGATATCGAGTAGGAGGCCATTGGTTTTTTCTCCTCTCTTCTCACAGTGGATTCTAGTGCTTCGACTGCTGATCTCAGAGAATGATAATAAAGAGTTATCGATGTTACCAACTAAGGACGAGGTTAAAAGTTCAGTTTTTCTTCTGAAATCTGAAAGTGCCCCTGGTATTGATGGTTTTCTGGGTTATTTCTTTAAGAAGCGTTGGGAGATAATCGCTGGTGACCTTCATGCAACGGTTTGTGACTTCTAGGCTGGCATTCCAATGTCCCAAAGCATCACCAGTACTCTGATTGTCTTGATTCCTAAGGTCCTAGCACATTCTTCATTTGCAGACTTTTGCCCAATAAGTCTTTGCAATTTTAGCAATAAGGTAATTACCAAGACTATTGCCAATCGATTAGCCAAGTATTTACCCGAGCTGATTTCTCCTAATTAAACTAGTTTTGTGAAGGGTTGAAACATTGTTGAGAATGTAGATAATTGCCTGGCTTATAATAAATTCACCGTATTAGTTAATGGTAAACCTCGTGGATTTGTTCCCTCTTCAAGAGGGTTCAAACAAGGAGACCCTTGCTGGTGCTGATTGAACACTGGTTAGAATGGTGGATGAATTATTGGTGATTTAGTGTGAGTGTTTGGCATTGTCTTTGATGAATTCTAGAATGAACCCTAACCATCTTCAGTTTGCCACAAAAGAATGCCAAGACCTTCTTCATTCAGACCTTATTGAACCCAATGGTCTTGTGAGGCATTCTATGTTGATAAGCGGGCTGAACAAGTCCGTGAAAAAATGAGATTGGTAATTGTTAGCCCTAAGGGCAAATCATGTAGTTATGATTACTTTTGATTAATGGCAAATATTGATAAGGACTAATATGCTTGTATGTTGTGTGATAGGATTTGTGGATTAAATAAGTATGAAATCTTGTTGCTTTCAAGCCAAAGTGCAAAAGCAACCTCAATGACTCTAAGGGATTGAAGTTTGAAGAAGGTTGTTCCAAGATGATTAAAAAGTATTGAAGACTTGAAGTGTAGGGTACATATGCTAAATAGATATATTTCTCTGTAAACTGTACACTTGTGTGTCTTGGAATCTATTGAATGCATAAGAGAGCATAAAATTATTTTTAATCTTAAATGGCTTTGAATGAACTTTTTATTATTAAATGTGTTTTTGTATCTTAAAAGATTTTGAGTAAACTTTGCATTGTCAAAGAGATTTGATTATGGTTCTTAAGTTTAAATATGTCTAACTAACTTATCTATACGTACAAAATGTTTTCAAACTTATTAACATTAAATCTCAAATCATTTTACAAAGTTTGAAATCCAAATTTTAAAATAGCTATTGTGCTTCCGAAAAATTCGGTCGTCCGATTTTTATAGCAAAAAATGGTTACTGTTTTTCCAGAGAAATTCTGACGAAAGTTCGGACGCATGAAAAAAATTCGGTCGTCTGAATTTTTATTTTCAGCATGGTTACTGTTTTTCTAGAGAAATTCGGATGAAAGTTCGGACGCATTGAAAAAATTCGATCGTCTGAATATTTCAAGAAACGTGCAACAGTAAAATTCGGACGATAAGTTCGGACGCACAAGAAAAATTCGATCGTCCGAATTTTCTGAAACTAGCCGTTTTATGGCTATTAAAACCGATTTTCAAATTCTATAAAAGCTATAAACTTCAGATTTTTTGTATGTTTTTTAATTCAAAAGAACTCTAAACATTCTAAAGCCTTTAGCAAACATCAAAGCTCTCTTGTGTCTTGTGCTTTTAATTGATCATTCAAGATTCCAAAGACAACAAAGTGTGAAGGTGCAACATTTGTGTAATCATCTACCAACAAGTGGTAACTTTTACACATTCTCCTCTCTTTATTAAATTGTGTTTTTCTACTAGCTCTTGCAAGGTTATCTTGATAACATAAAATCCTTTGAATAAGGGTGATCCTTGAGACATTGACTCAAGGTTGTTTGTAGATATAAAATCCTTTGGTAGGGTGAACCTTGTTTGTAAAATTACTAAAAGAGGTTGTGAATGTAAAACCATTGTGTGGTCAGCCTCTTATGTAATTGTTGAACTTGAGCATATAGTAGATTATTTGAAATCCTTAAGTGTAGGCTTAAGGTAGTGGACGTAGATCTTGAATTGATTGAGCCACTCTAAATTGCTTGTGTTCATTGATCTTACATTGCTTTACTGCTTTCTTATTAATTGACTTATTCTCTCATTTAACAAAGAACATACAATCTGGTCTTGCTTCTAATTGTGAAAGGAATTCATTTGAGAAAATTAGCCAAAGACCTAATTCACCCCCCCCCTCTTAGGTCTTTCAGTAATCAATTACCAACCTCTCAATTATTTTTTGCAAGATGATAAATTTCCACTTCCACACAAGCACACTACTTTCAAAACTTTCAAGGGGTCTTAACTACGGTGTTTTCTCCTTGCCGAGGCATTGTATGTCTATCTCTCACCTAAGCTTTACAGATGACATTATTATATTCACAACTGGAGAGAAGAGAGGCCTCAGAAGACTCATGGGCTTCTTGACAGATTATGAGCAGGTGTCGGGCCAAAAAATCAACCATGGAAAAGCTCCTTCTATGTCTCTACTCACGCCTCAGAAAGGAGAAGGGACACTATAGTAGTGGTAATCGGTTTCTCTTTGAAATCATTTCCTGTTATATATTTTGGGTGTCCAATCTTCAAAGAGGTTAAGAAAATTCTATATTTGTAGCCCTTGCAGGGGTGACAGAGTAAGATTTTGAGTCTTGGAGGGAGGCTTGTCCTCATTATGTCCTCACAAGTATCCCCTTGTATCTATTGGCACCTCCTGGTCCGCCTAAGCGAGTTCTTTTGCAGCTTGAAAAGTTGTTTGCTAAGTTCTTTTGGGCTTCCTCTTTGGAGGGGAGGTACAGACAGTGGACATCTTGGGACAAATAGTGTAAGTCCATTCAAGAGAATGGTCTCGAACTGATTTCCTTACACGCATATGAGAAGGCATTTGCATATAAGCTTTGATGGTTCTTTCGAACTGTTAAATCTCTTTGGGCAACTTTTATTTGAACAATGTATTGTACTAATATCATTCATGTTTCTGAAGTTTCTCTCCCAAGGTTGTGTTCGCATTCTTGGCGACGTGTGCTTAAGGTGGAGGATGAGGCTGAACAATATATTGGTCTCATTGTGGGTAGCGATGATGAGAATCAAGAAGTGTCAAGATCAAGTGATCAAGACCCATTAAAGATTTCCGCTGGTCCAATCACAAGGGCTAAGGCTAAGAGGATGAAAGAAACCTTGAATGCATTGCTTGAAAGCTTAAGGAATAAACAACCAAAGAATGATGATCTTTCAAGGGCGTATGCTGCACAAGGAGGATAAATGATGGTGAATTTATTATATTCAAGCTATCCAGCTACTTTGGAGTCCATTGGGCAGTAGAATTGATGTCCAATAAAGCAAATTGATGTGCTAAAAAATTCAGCCTAAGGGCTGGACGAAATTTCCTAAATTTTGAAGTATTTTAATTAGTTTTTAAGTTTGTTTGGACTGAGAACTTTTAATTATTAAAGCTCATATCCATTCTTTTATTTTAATCCTTTGTTGGACTTAATTAGCTACAAATCCAAGCCCATTAAGGACTTGTGTTTCAGCCACCTACTCCAAATCCAAAACCAATTAGGTTAGGGTTTTTGAGATATCTATTTATATGAGATCTTTTCAGAAATTTTAGGAGAACATTATGTCATTAATATTTTTGTGAGAATACATACTCTCTTTGGTTCTTGAAAGAACTTCTTAAACTTATCAAGTTTTTTAACTTATTGCATTCATTCCTTTTAATTATACCTCAAGTTCTTATCTTTATTGATAATGGGTTTAAGGTTTATGTTTATACATTTGGTTCTTGGGTCATATATCCAACGGGTTAAGGGTTTTGAAGCATTTTTTACACATCCTTTGGCGTTTGTGGAAGTTTTCTGTTGGGTTCTAGGTTTTTATATCCAGGGTTTGCATCATCTTGGTATCAGAGCAAAGGCTGTGAATCAGGTTTTTACTATCTTTCGTTTTTCTTACTTTGATTTTCGTTGTTGATCTTGTTGTTATCCGTGTCTCTCTCTAGTTAACCTACCTTATCAAAAGTTCTATTCTTTTGTTTGTGTTCTTGGTGTCAAAGTTGTGCCCTTTGTGAGTTACAAAAAAAAATATTCCAAAAGGAAAGTCGTCCAAAAAAAAAAAACCAGAAAAAGAAGACCAAAGAAAGAAGGTCAGTTGGAGAAAAAAGGAAAGAAGATTCCTAAAGTCATAAGGATTGGGCATCACTCCTAAAGGTTCTCCTAATTTTGTTAGGAAATCTATTTCAGATTGCCTTTAAGACTTCCTAACTCTTTTAGGAAAGCAAAAAAAAAAAAAAAAGTTTCCTATTCTGATTTCTTCCCAATTCCTTTTAGGAAAGAAAAAAAAGGCTGTTACTTATTTTGATTTATTCCATTCTTTTCAGTAAGTAGGAGCTCTAATTGACTAAATTCTGATTTCTTTCTAGTAATTAGTTCCTTTTACTTTCTTTGACTTCCATAATTTGATCTACACTATTCGGTTGTTGAATTGCTAAAAACTTGACTACTTGATTTGATTGATTAGTTCTCAAAGAACTAAAAGAGAGTTTGTTGAGTGGTAAAAGGCTGAGTGTTAGATCATTACAAGAAAAATCCTAATATAGAGAGATACACGAGAGAAAGTGAGGATTGTTTTCTACTAATCTTTGAAATTGCAGCATACATGATGGCTTCCAAGGAACACTTAGAAAGTTCTTCTAGTGCACAAGAGTCTTTTGTTATGCACGCCATGCAACAAGAATTCCGAAGGCTACACATGGCGATAGAGGATATTAAGGATCGATTGAATAGCCACGAGCAAATCTTAGCGAGCATGCCGAGACGCCAACCAAGAAAAAATCCCATTTTAGCTCCTAATGTACCACGAGTTCCAAGGAGAGCTGCACGAGTTCAACATGAATGCGAAGAATTTGAGGAACAAGAAGAAGAAGAACCCAGCCATGAATTCGAAGGAGAAATAACTAACTACGACCAACAGAGACGTGTTGGGAGAAGAAGGGGAGATCGAGTAGATAGAAATTTGGGGAGCCTAAAGATGAAAATTCTATCTTTCCAAGGGAAGAGTGTGATGCGAGCAAGACTATGGACTGCCATGACGGGTTGGACGTGTCCAATAAAGAGCTAATTATGCCAGTTGGGCCTATGACCAGAGTTAGGGCTAAGGCACTTCAAGAGGGCTCATATGTAGGCCAACATTTGAAGAGGAGAGAGCTAACCAAACCTATTGGAGGAGAGTTAGTTGGGCCGCAACCCAACTTGGTGACGTGCTCTCTGCGAAAGAGAAGATAAAATGATGTATTTTTGATTTTGAGACGAGAAAGTCTATGACTTTCCGAAGATAAGTTTATGACCAAACACACAAGATAATTAAATCCCTACGACACCTCTTAGAAACTTGTTCTAAGCAATCCGGATAATGAGAATTTAATTAGCAAGAAGAACACTTACACACCACAATCGAAAATCTCAATTGATAAGTAAAGTGTAGTCCCTTGAGTAACAAGAACAAGAGGAACTCTAACCTCTCAAGGTGGTGGCAGCCCCTCTCTAAAATGACACCAAAAAATCTAACCTAATTATCTTAAAGAAGACTATTTATAGCTAGGGTAAGATAAGAAAGGGTTGGGCTAAGGATATATGCAAGCACAACATAAATAACAATGCAAGCCCAGCATAAAAACAAGTCCAATATTGATAATAGGCAGCCCAAGTTTTAAAACATAACTTCTTCTTCGACTTAAGCCCGCTCCACAACCTTCAAGTGTCAAGGTTATCTGGCCCAAGTATTTGAGACAAATGGACCAAGTTGGGCTGCGGCTCAACTAACTCTCCTCCAATAGGTTTGGTTAACTCTATCCTCTTCAAATGTTGGCATACATACGCAAACAAGGCCTCTTGAAGCGCCTTAGCCGTAGCTCTAGTCATAGGCCTAACTAGCATAATTAGCACTTTATTTGACACGTCCAACCTGTCATGATAGTCCATAGCTTTGCACGCATGGTAGTCCATAGTCTTGCTCGCATCAATCCCTCCTTCCTCACGAAGATTCGTCATTGAATCTGAATCCATATCAAAAGGAGAAAGGTCATCAACATTAAAAGTCGCAGAAACACCATACTCACCTGGCAGATCAAGCTTGTAGGCATTGTTATTGATCCGTTCCAGTACTTGAAATGGACTATCACCCCTAGGAGCTAATTTGGACTTCCTCTGGGCAGGAAATCTTTCCTTCCTTAGGTGCACCCAAACCCAATCACCGGGTTCAAAAGTCACCAATTTTTGCCATTTATTGGCTTGTTTGGCATAGACCTTATTCTTCTGCTCAATATGCTGTCTTGCCTTCTCGTGCAGGGCTCGAACCATCTCAGCTTTGCTCTTGCCGTCTCATTCAAAGGCAAAGGCACCAAATCTAAAATAGTTAAAGGATTAAAGCCATATACAAGTTCAAATGGGGAATAACCTTTGGTGGAATGCAAACTCCTGCTATATGCAAACTCAATAAATAGTAAACATTCACCCCACGTTTTAAGATTCTTACCAATGACAGCACGTAGTATGATACCCAAGGTCCTATTGACAACCTCGATTTGACCATCAGTCTGTGGGTGACATGTAGTAGAATAAAGCAGTTTGGTACCCAATTTGCCTCACAACACACGCCAAAAATGGCTTAGAAATTTAGCATCTCTATCTGAAACAATAGACCTAGGAACATCATGCAATCTAACAACATCCTCGAAAAATAAATCAGCCACTTGCATACCAACATGAGTCTTATGGCATGCAATGAAATGCGCCATCTTACTAAACCTATCAACAACAACGAAGATGCTATCATAGCCCTTTTTGGTCCTAGGCAAACCCAAAACAAAGTCCATAGAGATATCAGTGCACAGTTCAGTAGGTACAGGTAGAGAGGTATACAAACCATGAGGTTTAATAGTGGATTTTGCCTGTCTACATGCAATACACTTGGCACACACACGTTCCACATCCTTATGCATACCTGGCCAATAAAAATGTTCTTGCAAAATACCCAAAGTCTTAGCAACTCCAAAATGTCCCATCAATCTACCACTATGAGCCTCATGCACAAATAAAGCACACATAGAACAATTAGGCACACAGAATTGATTACCCCGAAAGAGAAAGCCATTATCCCTATAGAATTTTTGGATTGCAGTATGTTCACAAGCAGAATATACAGTAGCAAAATCAACATCGGAAGCATATAAATCCTTAAGCTGCTCAAATCCTAATAACTTAGGATGTAGAGCAGTAATCAAGGAATACATCCTAGATAAAGCATTTGCTACCATGTTCTCCTTTCTTTGCTTGTATTGTAGTACATAGAGGAATGTCTCCAGAAACTCCACCCAGGTAGCATGTCTCTTGCTCAACTTACCCTTTCCCTTCAAGTGCTTTAAAGACTCATGATCAGTACTAATGACAAACTCTCTAGGTTGGAGGTAATGTTGCCACACTTCCAATGCTCTCACAACAACGTATAATTCCGTATCATATGTGGGATAATTGAGTTATGCACCACTAAGCTTCCACTAAAATATGCAACTGGTCTATTTTCCTACAAAAGTACAGTACCTATACCAATCCCAGAAGCATCACATTCAACCTCAAAAGCTTTCTCAAAATCAGGTAAACATAGAATAGGAGCAGAACATAATTTTTCTTTCAATAATGTAAATGCATGTTCTTGTTCCTGACCCTAAGTAAACCCTTTTTCCTTCTTAATTACCTCGGTCAAATGAGCAGCAATGGTAGAAAAGTCCTTCACGAACCTCCTGTAGAAACTAGCAAGTATATAAAAACTCCTCACCTCACTCACACTCTTAGGTGTTGGCCAATCTGGATAGCCTTCACCTTCTCACTATCAACCTCAACTCCCTGAGAACTAATAACAAACCCCAAAAATACTAACCGATCAATGCAAAATGTACACTTCTTAAGGTTTGCATACAATTTTTCTTGTCTCAGTACATCCAAGACACACCTCACATGCATGACATGCATATCTAAATTAGTGCTATATACTAAGATGTCATCAAAGTAAACAACCACAAATTTTCCAAGAAATACGCGCAAGACATGATTCATCAATCTCATAAAAGTACTGGGTGCAGTAGTTAAACCAAATGCATGACTAACCACTCATACAACCCATACTTAGTTTCGAAAGTAGTTTTCTATTCATCCCCTGGTTTCATTCTAATTTGGTGGTATCCACTTTTCAAATAATTTTTTTTAAGATACATACACCATGCAGTTCATTAAGCATATCATCTAACCTAGGGACAGGATGGCGATACTTTACAGTGATTTTGTTCACAACTCTACAGTCCACACACATCCTCCACATTCTATCCTTCTTTGGCACAAACAACACAGGTACAGCACAAGGACACAAGCTTTCTCTCACGTGCCCTTTCTCCAATAGCTCATCCACTTTCTTCTGAAGCTCATTTGTTTCCTCAGGATTACTCCGATAAGCTGGGCGATTAGGAATCTGAGCTCCAGGCACGAAGTCTATCTGGTGCTCTATGCCTTGCAAGGGTGGCAGTCCTGGGGGCATTTTCTCAGGAAAGACATCCGCATAATCTTGCAAAAGAGATGAAAACACGCCAGGCAAAGAATGAAGAGGGTTAGTGTTAGAAATCAAACATTCTCTATATCTTACTATGACTAGTCCTCTCTTCTTTTCCATCGCTCTTCTCATGTCTTTTTCCCTCGCATACAAGTTCACTTTTCTCTCGTTCAATACATCTTGCACTCACTGTGCAGTCACTCACATTTGGGCCACTCCCAATTTTCTTTTGGGCCTCTTTTCTCTCTTTAATTTTGTTACGTTCTCTGCCTGAACCCTCCTCACCTTTACTTACCTTTGGCTGGTCCTAGTATAGCTCACGTGGTGATAGAGGTATAAGAATGAAATTCCTACCCTTAAACTTGAAGAAGTACCTATTGGTATACCCATCATGCGCTGCTCTCCTATAAAACTACCAAGCTTTCCCATCATATTTGAACAATTTTAGGAAGTCTTATTTTCAAATATTACAGTCTTTATCTTACATATTTTAAAGTTTGGACTTGAAATTTCAAAATTTTGATGCATTTTCTGAAATTCGGATGCATTCATATTTTGTTGCCAAAAAGTGCTCTTTTGTTGTTTAAATTAATTCAAATCTATTTTAATCTCTTCTAACATGTTTGAACAACCTTAGGAAAGCTTATTTATAAAATTTGTAGCTTTCATTTCATTTATTTTATTGTTTGGACTTGATATGTCAGAATTCGGATGCTTAGCATCTCAAGTCCAAATTTGTTGAAAAATGAGCACAATCTAAGGGGGAGCATTGTCAATCTTTTCTGACTTTTAATACCTCACTTAGAAGTTTTCTAAATACTTAAAATGATATATCTTCTATCCTAGCTGTTAGTTGGAAGGAAGGAGGTAAATGGAGGTTGGTTGGGTCATATGAGCCTTTTGTATGTCAATGTGCTAAATTGGTTATTATCAATCATTGACATCAATGCTTCCTTGTTTTACATTGCTTAAATCCATCACATTTTGCATCAAAGTTTGTCATCATCAAAAAGGGGGAGATTGTTAGCTCTAAGGGTAAATCATGTAGTTATGATTAGTTTTGAATAATGGCAAATATTAATGAGGACTAATGTGCTTGTATGTTGAGTGATAGGATTGATGGATTGAGAAGCATGAAGTCTTATTGCCTTGGAGTCACAATGCAAGAACAACTCAACTATGCCAGAAGTGATTGAAGATTGAAGAGTATGTTCAAGATGATTGAAGGCATTGAAGGACTTAGAGTGTAGAGTTCATATGCTAAATAGGTATATTTTTCTGTAAACTCTACACTTGTATGTCTTTGAATTAGTTGAATGCATAAGAGAGCACAAAACTTGTTTTTGAAATGATTTTAAATGAACTTCTTCACAACAAGTATGTTTTTGAAGTCTCAAATAATCTTAAGTAAACTTTGGATGATTAAAATGTTTTGGTAATGGTTTTTGTGTTTAAAAGTGCTTAAATGACTTATCTATTTATAAAAATGATTTCAATGTTATTAAGAATAATTTTTAAATGATTTGACAAAATATGATAAGTTTGGATGCAAGTTTGGACGTCCAAACTTTGAAATTGATCACTGTGCTTCCAGAGAAATTCGGACGCAAGTTCAGACGCATGGAGTAAGTTCGGACGTCCAAACTTTCTCTGATAGCATGGTCACTGTTTTTCTAGAGAATTTTGGACGAATGTTCGGATGCATAAGGAAAAGTTCGGACCAAACGTTTTCAGACAGCTTGGCACAGTGAAGTTCGGACGCAAGTTCGAACGCATGGCAGAAAGTTCGAACGTCCGAACTTCTCTGAAACTAGCCGTTTTATAGCTGTTGAATTTTATTTTTCAAATCTATAAAAATTATAAACTTCAGATTTTTTGTAAGTTTTTTAATTCTTGAGAACTCTAAACATTCCAAAGCCTATGGCAAACATTTTAAGCTCTCTTCTGTCTTGTGCTTTCAATTGATCATTCAAGATTCCAAAGACAACAAAGTGTGAAGGTGCAACATTGTGTAATTATCTACCAACAAGTGCTAACATTTACACATTCTTCTCTCTTTATTAAATTGTGTTTCTCTACTAGCTCTTGCAAGGTTATCTTGATAACATAAAATCCTTTGGATAAGGGCGATCCTTGAGACATTAACTCAAGGTTGTTTGGAGATATAAAATCCTTTGGTAGGGTGAACCTTGTTTGTAAAATTACTAAAAGAGGTTGTGAATGTAAAACCATTATGTGGTGAACCTCTTATGTAATTGTTGAACTTGAGTATATAGTAGATTATTTGAAATCCTTAAGTGTAGGCTTTAGGTAGTGGACGTAGATCTTGAATAGATCGAACCACTCTAAATTGTTTGTGTTCATTGATCTTACATTGCTTTACTGCTTTGCTATTAATTGACTTTTTCTCTCATTTAATAAAGCACATACAATTTGGTCTTGCTTAGAATTGTAAAAGGAATAATTTGCGAAAATTAGCCAAAGACCTAATTTACCCCCCCCCCCTCGTAGGTCTTTCAATTGGTATCAGAGCAAGGACTTCTTCGTGTGGTTTTACAACCAATAAGTTAAAGATCTTATGGCTAATATCTCAAACTTACCGTACCTAGAAGGGTCTTCCACAAATAGGCCACCTTTGTTTGATGGAACAAACTATACCTTTTGAAAATCTAGAGTTAAGATATATATTTGTTCTATCAATTTTGATTTGTGGAATATTGTTGAAAAAGGTCCTTATATTCCTATGAAAATGAGAGCTGATGGAGTAACCTTAGAACCAAAGTCTACTGACGAATTTGATGAGCATGATTCAAAGAAAATGACATTAAATTATCAGGCCATGAACATCTTAAGTTGTGCATTAGATGTAACTGAATATAATAGAGTTAGTAGTCGTGACACTGCTCATGATATGTGGAGATTACTCCAAATAACACATGAAGGTACAAACCAAGTTAAAGAGTCAAAGCTTGCCATGCTAGTAAGAGACTATGAGCTATTTACCATGAAGCAAGGTGAGAATGTTAGTGATATGTTTACAAGGTATACTAACATTTTCAATGGCTTAAAAGCTTATGGAAAGAGCTATACTATTGTAGAGCAAAACAGGAAGATATTGGATGCTCTACCAAAATCTTGGCAACCAAAGACAGTTGCAATAGAGGAATCAAAGGATTTGAAAACTCTTCCACTTGAAGAGCTTATTGGATCACTGCTCACACATGAAATGAAGATGAAAAGACTGAATGACAAAGAAGATGAAGAAAAAGGAAGAAAAGGAGTTGTACTAAAGCTTCAAATCACTTGAGTGAACAAGAAAAATCATCAAGTGAAGAAGAAGATGGAAATAGTGGAGAAGAGGAGATTGCCATGGCTGTTAGGAAATTCAAAAGATTCTACAAGAAGAAGTTCCTCAAGAAAGGAAGAAATCCAACCAAGAAGAGTGGACAGTCTTCATCCTTCAAACCTCAATGTTTTGAATGCAAGAGCACAGAACATCTTGTTGCTGATTGTCCCAAAATTTTGGAAAGGGAAAGAGATAACAAGAAGAAAAAGAAATCTGCCTAGAAAGGAAAAGGACTGGCTAGAACATGGTATCAACAAGAAAGTGAAGATGATAGTGAAGGAAAGGCCAACATTTGCTTTATGGCAATTGATGATGAGGTACAATCTACTCCTTCCATTTCAAATTACTATGATGATAATGTTGATCCTAGTGAATTACTTGTAGAAATGTATGAAGAATTAAAAAAGGCTTCTAAAAGGAATAAAGAAATAAAATTCAAAATCAATGAGTTATTAAATGAGAATTTAAAGTTATGTATTGAAAATGGGAAACTTCTTGAGACTATTAATTGCCTAAACATTGAAAAAGAAGTTTTAAATGTAACCATACAAAACATGTCTTTTGAAACTAAAGAGCTTTGTATAAAAGTTAATTCTCTTGAAACCATGCGTAATGATCATGAAACTTTAAAAAATAAAGTTAATGATCTTACATTGTGCATTGAAAAATTTTCAAATGGAAGAGAAAATTTAAATAGATTACTTGGTTATCAAAGATCTTCATATGTTAAACATGGTCTTGGTTACACTCATGATAGTTATGTTCCAAAATATAAAAACTCTTTTGCTAAAGAAAACTTCTAATACTAGGTCTCATATTTGTTGTACATAGTGTGGCAAGCATGGACCCAAAGTATCTAAATGTTACGTAAAGAGAAAAATAGAAAATGATGTTAAGACTATTTGGAAATTTAAAGGAACTTTCACTAACCCCTTGGACCCAAGAAAATATGGGTACCAAAAATCACTTTCTCAAATTTGGTGTAGGCTCGCTTTGCTTCAAGATCAAGTGCCACAAAATGGTTTCTTGACAGTGGTTGTTCAAGACACATGACAGGAAATGCCTCTCTTGTTAGTGAGCTTCAAGCAACCAGTGAAGGCTTTGTCACATTTGGTGATAAGAAGAAAGGAAAAATACTTGGAATAGGTAACATTGGTAAAGGTTCCTTCCCTCTTATTAAATAAGTATTGTTTATTGATGGTTTAAAGTATAATTTACTTAGTATTAGTCAACTATGTGACAATGGATGTAAAGTAGAATTTAAATGTAATACTTGTACTATTTTTGATAATGCAAGTAGTAAAACCATCTTTGTCGCTAATAGAGTTGGAAATGTTTATGTGTTATATCTTGATTAACTTATAACAAATGATATAAAATGTCTTGCTATTCATGATAATGATGGATATTTGTGGCATAGAAGATTAGGTCATGTGAGCATGGATTTATTGAATAAACTTTCGAAACAAGAGCTAGTTAGAGGATTACCTAAAATGCATTTTGATAAAACTCGTCTTTGTGATGCTTGTCAATATGGAAAACAATCAAAAACATCTTTTAAACCAAAGAAAATGGTTTCTACCTCAAAACCTCTTGAACTTGTTCATATGGACTTGTTTGGACCAATGAGGACCACTAGTCTTGGTTGTAAAAGATATGCTTATGTGATTGTTGATGATTTTCCAAGATTTACTTGGGTGATTTTCTTAGCTCAAAAGGATGAAACATTTCATGAATTTGCAAAACTTTTCAAAAAGGTTCAAACCTCTCTTGAGTATAAATTGATATCTATTGGAAGTGACAATGGAAGAGAGTTTTGTAATCAAGACTTTACAAGATTTTGTGATGAGTATGGTATAACTCATAATTTTTCAGCTGCCAAAACACTTCAACAAAATGGTGTTGTTGAAAGGAAAAATAGGACCCTACAAGAGATGGCTAGATCGATGTTATGTGAAAATTCTTTGCCAAAATACTTTTGGGTTGAAACTGTAAATACTGCTTGCTATGTAATGAATAGAGTATTATCAAGACCTTTTATAAGAAAAATACCTTTTGAACTCCTATTTGATAAAACTCCTTCAATTGTCTACTTTAAGGCTTTTGGTTGTAAATACTTTATCTAGTGACAATCTAGGAAAGTTTGATAGAAAATCAGATGAAGGTGTATTTCTTGGTTATTCTTCAAATAAAAAGGCATATAGAGTTTATAACAAAAGAACATTATGTGTTGAAGAAACCATACATGTAACCTTTGATGAATCTAACATTTACCTTGAAAGAAGAAATGAAGATGATGCAGGTTCCTCAATGATTGAAAATCAAACTCATCATCAAGTACCCACATTGGAAGAGCATGCCAAAGAAGAAGAAATAACGGAGCAAGAACAAGATGGTCAACCAAGCAATGATCAAGAGTTTCCAAGGGATCTAACATATGCAAGACGCCATCCTAAGGAGTAAATCATTGGTGATGTCTCTCAAGGAGTTAAAACAAGGTGGTACTTTATTGATAATTTTGCCCTTTTATCTCACATTGAACCTAAAAATATTGATGATGCATTGTATGATAATCTCTGGATTATTGCTATGGAAGAAGAGTTAAATCAGTTTGAAAGAAATAAGGTTTGGACTCTTGTTCCAAGACCTCATGATCATTCCATTTTTGGTACAAAATGGGTTTTTAGGAACAAATTAAATGGACTAGGAGAAGTTGTTAGAAATAAGGTTAGACTTGTTGCTCAAGGCTTCAACCAAGAAGAAGGCATTGATTACGATGAGTCTTTTGCTCCAGTAGCCATATTGGAATCCATAAGAACACTTTTGGCTTTTGCTTGTTTTAAAGGATTTAAGCTATTTCAAATGGATGTCAAAAGTACTTTTCTAAATGGTTTTATTGAAGAAGAGGTTTATGTAGTACAACCTCCCGGTTTTGTTCATGAAAAGTGTCCTAATCATGTTTTTAAGTTAACCACGGCTCTATATGGATTGAAACAAGCTCCAAGAGCTTGGTATGAAAAATTAAGTGGATTTCTTCTTTCAAAAGGATTTGCAAAAGGAAAAGTAGACAACACTTTTTATAAAAACATCTAGTAATAATGATATTTTACTTGTACAAATTTATATTGATGATATCATTTTTGGTGCTACTAATACATCTCTTTGTGAAGAATTTTCCAAATCAATGCAAAATGAATTTGAAATGAGTATGATGGGAGAACTAAATTTCTTTCTTGGGTTGCAAATTAAGCAAACTAAGGATGGAGTCTTCATAAATCAAGCAAAGTATACCAAGGAATTTTTGAAAAGATTTGGAATGGATCAAGCAAAAGGGATAGGTACTCCAATGAGCTCATCAACTAAACTTGATAAAGATGAGAAAGGTAAAAATGTTGATGAAAAGTCATATAGAGGTATGATTGGAAGTTTACTCTATCTCACAGCTAGTAGACCAGATATTATGTTTGTTGTGTACTTATGTGCTAGATTTCAATCATGTCCTAAAGAATCTCATCTAATTTCTGTCAAACGCATCTTTCGTTATTTGATTGATACATATGACTATGGCCTTTGGTTTTCAAAAACTTCATCTTTTAAACTTATTGGATATTCAGATGTTGACTATGCTGGATGCAATGTTGAACGTAAGAGTATAAGTGGTCTTTGTCAATTTCTTGATAGTTGTCTTGTGTCTTGGTATAGTAAAAAATAAGCTTGTGTGTCTTTATCTACTGCTGAAGCTGAATATATAGCTGCGGGTAGTTATTGTGCTCAATTATTATGGATGTGGCATACTTTACTTGATTGTGGCCTTAAATTCAATTGTGTGCCTATACTATGCGATAATACTAGTGCTATCAATTTGAGCATAAATCCCATTCAACATTCTAGGACGAAGTATATAGAAATTAAACATCATTTCATTCGTGATCATGTGATCAAAAGAGATATATGTTTAGAATATATAAATACAAATGATCAAATTGCTGATATATTTACAAAGCCCTTGGATGAGGAAAGGTTTACTCATTTAAGAAGGCTCTTAGGAATCTCAAAATTCAGTTAATAATGTGTTTATTTGAGTGTGACAAAAGCAGGAAAAATTTGGATGCATTGAGTGAAAATCGCGTCCAAACTTAAATATCTCTGTGATTTCACCATTTTCACATCAAATTACTTGGATTTTTGAATTCCTACCCTACACACCTCTCAAATCTCGCTGCTTTTATGTTAGAAAATCAAAATGGTGAGAACTAAAGGAGCAAATGTCGAAAAAGGAAAAGAGAAAGTGCAGAACAAAGAAGGAGGATGAACTCTCAATGAACCAAGGAGAATTAGGGTTCCTTAATCATCATCTGGAGCACACAAATTTATCTCAATCAAAGCTGTATCAGAATTTGAAGATTGGAACAAGAAATCAAGAAAAATCATCCCTGGAAATAGAGTTGATTTTGACAAACTCACCAATATGGGTAATGTCACTCTCTTGTATATGAATTTTACGCCAATCTAAAAGAAAAAAGAATAGAATATGAGGGAGAAAATGTTAATCAATGGTATTCATCTAGAGTATCTCAAATAGATTTTGAATTCAATGATGCATTGGTGAATAGAATCTGTGAAGCAAGTGATAGTGGAGCAAAGTATTATTCTATGGGGCAACATTGTTACATTAGAGAGTTATTCACAAATGCAAGATTTGAAGAAGCATTCACAAATGGTAGAGAGTTTAGAACCATTAAGGAAAGGGAGATCAAGGTTTTAGATGCAAGGGGAAGAGTTATGCATCATATGATAACAACCATGATTATTCCTAACTTTGGTCACAAAACATTTGTGGGGAACATTCATATGGTGATTATGCTTGCTTTGCATGAGCATAAGAGATTGAATTTTGGCTACATGGCATTGAAGCATATGTTTGGGGATAGAAAGACTGATAACAAGGCTTTACCATATGGAAGACTTTTGACAAGATTTTTCAAACATTTAAAAGTCAAACTTCCTGTTATAGGACAAACTTTTAAAAGAGGTCAGATTTATACAAATGACTCTCTCAAAAGAATGCAATTGACTCTTGATGATGAGAGAGTGTGGAGAACTAGAAGAGAAACCCCTCCAAGGAGAATTGAAACTAAGGAAACTGAAGAAACTGAAGAAGAAGAAGAAGAAGAGGTAGAAGCATGGGCAAGAGAAATGAAAACTAAGAGAAGGAATGATTCAACAAGTGAGGGGGAGCAACCTCCCTCCAAAAGAAGACTTTTTGAAGAAGAGCAAACTTCTCAATCACATCCTAAAGTTGGAGAAGGGCCTAGTGCTGAAGAGACCTCAAGAGGAGATAAAATTCAAGAAGCACTGAACAACCACATGAAGGAGATGGAGAAAATGTACAAATTTTTTGAAACATTTGCTCCCATGGTCAAGCCCGTTTGTCAACATAGAATTCTTCACAAGATCATTGAGAATATGTAGGTTCAATGAGATTAGAATGAAGAAGGTCAAGGCATTCTTTTATGGCTAACTGAAGATGATCAGGGTTCATGCCAGAGTGACTGGCTTTGGCAAGATTGATATCCTCATTTTTCTTGAAAGGGAGTTTTATGAAGAATTGAGGATTCTGCGAAAGTGGATGAGAACATTTAGTAAGAAACTCTGTGTGAGATTCAGCACAGGATTGGGAAACATGAAGTTTCTGAATCTCGGTAACAGGATTGGGAGTGATTTGGTAAAGTCTTGGAATGGTACCATAGTCTCTAAACTGTTTTCCAAAACGAATAGCATTGGGAAGGATCTAAAATTTGTCAAGTTTACTGTAAATGTCAAAACCAACAAGAAGATCTTTGTCAGTTTCAGAACAGCGAACAAGATGTAAACGAACTTCACATTTGGGGAAGAATTGGATGGTAATGGGTTTCTTAGTAATCAGAGAAGTGTAGAATGTTTTACCATCACCAATGATGAATTCTTTCTGATGTTCTGTCCAATGTTCAGGAGGTAGGACAGATGGATTCATCATGGATACTGCAGCACATGTGTCAAAAAAGGCTATAGCAGGAATGGGTTTATCATATTTGGAGGTTCGGATTAGAACAGGGGCTTGAGGTTGTGTTTTACGGGTCCGAATAGTGAGGATTGGAATAGAAGGTTTTTCTGGTGATTTTTCTGAAAGTGTTGGGTCTGGTTCCGGGGGAACTGGTTCTGAGATATGATAAGACAAAGGGATTTTGTCTTCTTCAATGGCGAAGAAGGTGTCTTCATTCATTTCATCTTGCTCAGAAAAGAGAGACTCAAGGTCATCGTCATCATAGATAGGGCTAACCTATTCAATTTGTGAGATGAGGTTTTGCCTTTTCTTCTTTTGAGGACATTGCTTGGCATAGTGACCCTTCTGTTTGCAGACATATCAGTAGTCTAACTTGCTTCTGGGACTTCTGGAGGACTTGTGTTTCCTTCTGAAGTATCTCCATTTTTTCTTTGAAGATCGTTTGTCTGTTGTATGGATTCTGGAGAACTTCTTTCTCCTGGATGATTTCTTGCAGGAGGACTTGTTGCAGCAGGACTTGATGATCAAGTCTGATCGTTTGCATACTTGGTCAACTTCTTTATCTCCTTTGAGATATTGCTTGATCACTTGCCATTTGTGGCAAAGGTCTTCAAGGCTTTGCAAGATGGCTTGTCTGATTTGTCCTAAAGTCATACCAAGGATGGATTGGTATTTTTGTCTGATGTAAACATCGACTCCTTGAGCTAAAGCTTGAGGGATTGAGCTGAGGAAAGCTTGCTTTAGACTAACATCTGTACCAAGAAGATAAAACAATTGAGTCATACGTTGCAAATATTTATCAAAATCAGATCTTTGAAAAGAGTAACACTTTATTTGGAAAAACTCTTTTCTTTTTAATTCTAAATCAGAATCAGGTTCACCAAGAAAACAGTAATAAAGTAATGAAGCAGCTTGATCTAATGAAGAGTTTAGAAATTGAGTTCTCTCAACATAATTGAGAGTAGTAAACCAATGCTTCAGTGTGCCGGTTAATCTGGAGGTGAACTCAGTAAGAATGTTTTCTGCTGTGACTCCAGATAGTTCTCTGGTCGTCATCCAAGAATGGAATTCTTGGAGTCTGACTGCCCATTTTGCTGGAGGGATATCATCGAGCTGAAATGTGAATGTACCTGAAGTAGTCAGTTTCTTGGAAGTTTGAGATGACTCAGGCTCATCGACTATAGGTGTAGCTTTAGATGTATCTCCTATATCTTCTTCTTCACGAGTCATGTTGATTTGTGGAATTTCTGATTCAAATTCATCAGAGCAGGACTGTGTAGAAGAGTCTGAGACTGAAGAGGAGACTGGGTCTGACTCTGTTGGAGAAGAGTATTGGGTCTCATATGGAGTTTATTCTTGAACAACAGCAATATGAGGGACGGTCTGAGCGGTAGCTGCTTCTTGAAGCATTGGAGTTAGAGGATTCTAAATCATAGCTTGTTTTTGAACTTCCGGAGGAGGAGGAGCAGGCTTTTGTTGTTGTTTCTGGGCTTGCTTTGCTTTCAACCATTGAGCAGCGTTGAAAGTGCTTGGATAAGGTTTAGACATTTCATATCGCATGGTTCCAAAAGCAGAGTATTGTGTTTTGGATTGGGGCTGGAAGGGATTTGTGAAAGGTGGAAAGAAGCTGGAAGAGATTGAAGGGGCAGTAGTAACTGGCGGAGGAGAAGAGTAAGGAGTAGACTCAACCTGTGCTTTGAGATAAGCAATATAACCTTCAAGGTCTGCTACTTCTTTCTTCTTTTGTCGAATGACTTCAGCAGGATTAACACCAGGCATGGGTAGATCATAAGGGATTTGCTTCAATCGTTTCTCCATATTGACGATCAACCTTTTGGTGGCTTCCAGGTCTTGCATTGCACTTGAGAATCTACTTTGGTTTCAACAGTAACAAGACGGGAATTTACCTGGGTAACTTTTTGATCGATCTGAGTCAGAAGTTTGTTCTGAGCAACAGCGTTTTCAAATTGCCAGTTCAGGACAGTTTCAACAGGATTAGTGGATGGAGTCTGTCCACTAGGGAGTATGGTTGATGAAGAGTTCTGGATTTTATGAGAGTGTCGGGCATTGTCCTTGGTAAAGGGTGAGGTTTGAGGAAAGATAGGGTTGAGAGGAGGAAATTCTGCTGGTTGGAACATGCAGATGGCTGGTATAGGAGTTGGTGGTGCAGGTGGTACCGGTTTTTCTTTGGCAAGAAGTTTTAGGCATTTTTGGTAATAAGGATGAAGTGGTAGTTTTGGTTTAGGAGGTAACCATGTGGATGGGATTTCAGCAATAGAAGAATCATACATGCTGCGAGTCTGAATGACTTGAGCTCCTTGTTGGTAATCTGGATCTATGTCAGGTGTTTTAGTGGAACACGGAGAAGGAATTAATTTCTTCTTCCTTCTTCTTCGACTGGAATATCTGCAGGTGCAGTCTTCTGGATCAAGACCACATTCAAAGCAGCAATTTTGACAAGATTCACAGGATGTGCAGCTACCCCAATAACAATGATTGAAGAATGGATCTGTCTCAAAGACGACTGGTTTTGCATCCGGTGTGTACCATTTTATGATGTCTGGGAAAGTATCTCTATGAGAGACCAGGGGATGATCTGGTCCAAGTTTGGTAATCCGGTCAAGATCTGTTTGACGATCTGGAGGAGGATCACAGACAGGAAGACAAATCATAGCAATTCGCGGATAGTTTTGCTTGATAGACTGGAGATGCTTATGATCAAATCTGATGGAAACAGTGCCATCAGAATTCTTAGAGATCTGAGAGGAGGAAGATTCCAGAGGCTGATTTGCAGGTTCATGGACCTTTTCATATTCCGTGACCCCAAGCGTCTGGAAGGAGACTGAGAAGTTCAGATTTGGGAATCTATCTTGGGACATGGGTGCAAACAGCTGACTGTTTGTCATCTACCTTGATAAGAAGAGCATCTTCTCCACCAGGAAGGGAGAGATCTATGGCATGGTTTTGAACTCGGTAGATCATTTGATAGTATAAAGTTGCAGTGAGAGCATCATTTACCTGAAAGGCTCCTGCAATCTGGACTTTTACCTTGAGAGCATTGAGCAGATGTGGATCTGCTAGAGACATATTGAAGTTGGGGTACAAGGTGATGAATACCGTGCCAGCATTCAGTGTTGCTTCAACTGTGGCGATACAAGCATGCTGATATGCTAAAAAGCGGGTATCCAAGAGGGCAACTCGGGCAACCATAGGTAAACCCTTTCTGCCATGGAGGGTGAGAGCTGTACGAACAGCCCCGAAGTGAAGATGAGTGTAACCATGCTGCTTCCATTGACGAGGAAAGTCTTCAGGAATATAAAGAGTAACAAATTGCTCTTTACCAGTGGCTATAATAGGATGTTGGTCCATCTTGGAGCATTGGACATACTCTCGGACAGAGGAAGGTGTTTGACGGATAAGAGACTTAAAAGATTTCCAAGGGAAAACTATAGACTTAGCATAATTAGTATAAGGGTTCATGAAAGGATGACTTTCAGGAGAAAACTGAGAAGATGAGTCTACAGTGACTTCATATAAATAATCTAATTTTTTAGATGTAGTTTGACGGAAAGAAGGAGTAGTATCTAAGGATATAGATGAACGGGAAGTTTTTGGATATATGGGTGGACAAAGCCTAGAAATTGGAAGTATTCGAAAGAGAATAATTTCAGAAACTCAAACCTGGACTGTCTAAGAAGGTATGACTTGGATCAACACAACGGCCAACTCTTGGGCACTAAAAGGATCCTGTCCTCTTATCTTTCAACAATCCAAGAAGGAATGAAATCAACCATTCAAGAAGGAATACTCACAATTTCTAAGTATCACCGAACAAGGATCTAAGCTAAAGCCATATTAGAAATAGAAGCAGAGAAGAAAAATAGAGGAAACTTAGAAAGACATGTTTATGCTAGAACACACAAGAGAGATATTATTACTCGGAAACTAAGCTTGAGGAAATGTTACAACAATGGGCTCTTTATATAGAGCTGCAAGGAAGAACCTAGAAGACTAAATTATTGGGCTATGACGTCATTGCTTACATCATGGTAGCTAATGAGGTCATCGCTTACATCACACCACACTTATCAGCTTTAATCAGCTGAGAAATAAAGTTGACACGACAGCATACTGAACAATAAAGACAACAAAATGCAGAGCACTAAAGATAAAAGTCTTCACAGCTGTAATGCTCGAAATCAGTTGGTGTGGAAACATCACTATCAGTGGAACCAAGGACAGTGATATTGCGTTCAATAATGAGGTCCTGATGCAGAGCATGTGCTTTTGCTTTTTTCTTTCTCTGCTTTAGTGCGTCCTTTCTGAGTGAGGTGACACAAGTGGTTCGAGCAGTTTCATCAAAGACCATGCGTGGATAGGTAAACCCATGTGATGACTGGGAAGAGCTAGCTTGCTGAAGGTTAAAGTAATAAAATGTGGTTTCAGTGTGTGGCTGGGAATCAGGCAGGTGGTGAAGATATCATTCACGAGCTATTTTGATGTTTATCTCGTGATGATGGTTGGTCGAATAATTCCAAGAACTATAATCATCAAGCTAGATTTCTTGAGGCATAATCTTATTTTCAACAAACATGTATTTTTGGGCCTCATAGTATTTTTGAGGAAGATCTAGCACAGTGATGGAATTGACCTGGTAAAGATGGGAATATGGATGGATTGTGAAATCAGGGTCTATTGGGCGGTGGATGTCAAAGAGGAGGAAGTGTTTAGGAAAAGTGAGGAGTAAGTTCTTCCATTCTGCTAAAGGTTTAAACCAGGTTAAAAACTCAAGTATACTTGGAATAAACCTTTAAGAAATAATGCAGAGTCATTTCAAGAAGAATGTGGTACTGTTGACAGAGGTACCAGAAGAAACATTTCAATGAAGGAGGGAAGTCATTAGGTCGGAGAATGAAGACCTGACTGAAAGGGAAATATGGATTGACTCCGGATGGTTTAAGGATGGATCCTCCAAATTCTTTAAAAATCTGCAACTCATAAAAATTTCTTTTTTGCATTATTGAGTCAATAGAAAATGGAACTGGGTAATCTGGAGGAAAGTTTGGAGGAATATTAGGTGGGTTGGAATAACTGGATCGGATCATGGCTATAACGGGTTTGGTGGTAAAGGAATCAGGTCGGGAAAGGAAATCAGCCACAATATTAGATTTACCTCAAATGAATACTGCACAAACCACGTTGACCACCTGAGCAGTTGTGGATGAGGAACTTGCTTCTGCTTGAACTGCAACATTTTGGGGAACGAACTCATATCTATTTCCACCAAAAACTTTGATCCGATGAGATAGAAGCTGAACTTCTTTATTCCATTTTTTACTGCAGGGATTTCTTTGAAAGTGGAGTGGTAATAAATTTCTGCTGTCATGAATCTTCCACTTGCAAATTCACAAAGATGTCGGGTGCCATCAATTTCTTCGAGTAGCACTGCACTCCAATATTTGTCACTTGCATCAGTTTGAAGTATCTATAAAGCCCTCTTTTGTCTTGTACTATAAAATTGAAATTCAAGATTCCTTAGACAAAAAGGTTAAGTTATGCTAAATTTTTCATCATCTACCAAGTTGTTATTAACTTTCTTATCTCTTACTTCATATATTTGTATTATTCAAGCTTATCTTGAGGATATAAAACCTTTTTGAAAGGGTGAGCCTTGATCATTGTATGTAAGGGAAGGCTTCTTCAACTCTAGCTTAATTTCTGATGCACCAAAAGTTCTGATACCAAATACAGTGAAACCTAGAAACTCTAAACATTCAAACGAGAATTTTTTTTGAAATTCAAAGCTAGATCGCCTAAGAATGTATGACTTGGATCAATACAATGGCCAACTCTTGGGCACTCAAAGGATCCTGTCCTCTTATCTTTCAACAATCCAAGCAAGAACAATTTTAATAATTCAAGAGAGAATACTTCTAGTTTCTAAGTATCACCAAACAAGGATCTAAGCTAAAGCCATATTAGGAATTGAAGCAAAGAAGAAGAATAAGAAAATTTAGATAGCCATAGATTTCTTGAAAGCAAGAGAGATATTATTACAATAGGAAAAGCTTGCTTGCCAATCTTGCCAAATCGCTTACAACTGATGAGTTTATATAGAACTCTGGGGAAAGATCTAGAGAAACACATTATTGAGTTGTGACATCACTGCTTATATCATGAGAGCTAATGATGTTATTACTTACATAACACACTAAGTCGCTATCAGCTTTAATCAGGTGAAAAGTAAAGATGATATGACAACACACTGAAATAAAGATGACAACACACAAAAAGCATAAAAGGTAAAAGGCTTCACAACAGTATTCTTCAGACTCTATTGGTGAAGATACATCAGTGTCTGTGGAGCCAGGGTCAGTTAAGTTTCTTTCTTCAATGATGTCCAGATAGCGTGAATGAGCTTTTGCTTTCTTCTTGACTTTTCTAAGTGCTTATTTTTTGAGTGAGGTGACACAAGTGCTGTGATCAAATGCATTAGAGGCCATGTGACCAAAGTTCTGATGTGATGGCTGAGAGGAGCTAGTTGGCTAAAGGTGAAAGTAGTCAAAAGGTGTTTCTATATTAGGCTGGGAATCAGGCAAGTGGTGAAGGTACCATTCACGAGCTATTTTGATGTTTATCTTGTGAGGATGATTGGTAGGATAATTCCAAGAATCATAATCATCAGGCCAGATTTCTTGAGGCATGATTTTATTTTCAACAAAGATATATCTTTGAGCCTCAGAGTATTTTTGGGGAAGATCTAGCACAGTGATTGAATTGGTCTAGTAGAGAATGGACTGAGGATGAATTGTGAAATCCTGGTCTATAGGTCAGTAAAGATCAAAGAGTAGGAAATGTTTTGGAAAGGTGAGGAATAAGTTCTTCCATTCTTCTAAAAGTTTAAACCAGAGTAAAAATTCACATAAACTCGGAATAAACCCTTTAAGGAATAATGCATAATGCAGAGTCAATTTCAAGAAGAATGTGGTACTATGGATAGAGGTACCAGAAGAACCATTTTAATGGAGAAGGAAAATCAGTAGATGTAAGGATGAAAACCTGACTGAATGAGAAATTTGGATTTACTCCAGAAGGTTTCAAAATTAATCCTCCGTATTCTCTAAAATCTATAACTTTTCTAAATCAGAGAGTCTACAGAAATTGGATTTGGGTAATCAGGAGGAAAATCATTAGGAGGAAAACCAGGTGGGTTAGAAAGATTGGGTCGGTTCATGGCTATAACAGGTTTGGTCATGAAGGAATCGGGTATGGATAGGAAATCGACCACAACATTGGACTTACCTTTGATGTGTTTGACTTTAAATGAATACTGCGCAAACCACATTGACTACTTGAGTAGCTGAGGATGAGGAACTTGTTTTTGCTTGAACTGTAATATCTTCGGAAATGAACTCATATGTGTTTCGACCAAGAATTTTTGATCCGATGAGATAGAAGCTGAACTTCTTTATGCCATTTTTGATTGCAAAGATCTCCTTGAAAGTGGAACGGTAATGTATTTCTGAAGGTTTGAATCTGCTACTAGCAAATCCACAGAGATGTCTGGTGCCACTAATATCTTCTAAAAGAACTGCACTCCTATATTTATCACTAGCATCAGTTTGTAGAATCTTTTGTCCATTCGTTGACAGATGAAGCTTCTAGATTTTGAAGACTTTGTCATTAAGGGCTATCACTGCTTGAGTCTGAGATAAAGTCCATGGATGAGGGTTCTTCTTGAGCATTTTAGTGAGAGGATGATTATGTTCAGATGCTCTGCGAAGAAAATCTTGAGCATAGTTAACTATGCCAAGAAATTACTGGACTTCTGTGAAAGATTAGACTCAGGAAACTTCTGTAGTTCTTCGGAAATATAATTTCAAGGAGTGTATGTACCTACAAAGAAATGCATTCCTAGGAAAGTAATTTCCTGTTTAGCCAAGATCATTTTCTTTTCAGAAAGCATTACGCCATAGTTTTTAACAATTTTAGCAAATTGGCATAATGGGTTTATATGTTCATACAAGGTAGAACTGAAAAGTAGGATGTCATCAATATAAACCAGTGCAGTGCGTAAGAGTGGTTCAAAAATCTTGATCATGGCTTTTTGAAATAGGGACGGTGCAGGTTTTAATCCAACAGGCATTACTTTCCACTGGAAATACTTATTAGGAATACAAAAACCTGTTTTGGGACGTTCATCAGGATGAATTCCCAATTGCCAAAAATCAGATTTCAAATCAAATTTGGAAAACCATTTTGCACCTGAAAGCTGTGATAACAGTGTATGCTTATGTGGAAGTGGAAACTTATCATTTTGTAAAAATAGTTGAGAGGCAGATAATTAATTACCAGTCTCATTTTTCTACAGACTTGTTCAGCTCACTTGTCAACATAGAATGCTTCACAAGACCATTGGGAATTTGAGGGTTCAATAAGGTCTGAATGAAGAAGGTCTTGGCATTCTTTTGTAACTAATTGGAGATGGTCAAAGTTCATGCCAGAATGACTGGCTTTGGTAGGGTTGATATCCTCATTTTTCTTGAAGGGGAGTTCAGTATGGGATTCAGCATATTTGGTAAGGAATTTAGTATGGGATTTAGCACAAGATTGGGAAATGAGAAGTTGGTGAATTTCTGAAATGGGATCAGGAATAATTTGGTAAAGTCTTGGAATAGAACCATATTCTTTGAGCTGTTTTCAAAACAAATAACATTAGGAAGAATCTGAAACTTGTGAAGCTTACTATAAATATCAAAACCAACAAGTAAATCCTTGTCAGTTTCAAAGCAACCAACGAAATGTAAGCGAACTTCATATTTACTGAAAAACTGGATGGTAATGGGTTTTTTGGTAATCAAAGAAGTGTAGAATGTTTTACAATCAGCAGTTATGAATTCCTTCTAGTGTTCTGTCCAATATTTAGGTGGTAGTACTGCTTGGTGCATCATGGATACTGCAGCACCTGTGTCAAAGAAGGCTATAGCAGGAATGGGTTTAGCATACTTGGAGGTTCAAATTTGGACAGGGGCTTCAGGATGTGTTTTGTGAGATTGGATGGTTAGAACTGGTACAAGGGATTTTTCTGGAAGTAGAGGATCAAGTTCAGAAGGAACTAAAATATGATAAGACGATGGGATTTCATCTTCTTCTATTGCAAAAAGGGTATGTTCATCCACATCATCTTGTTCAGAAAAAATGGATTCAAGATCATTATCTTCATAAATTGGGCTAACCTATTCAATCTAGGAGATAAGGTTTTACCGCTTTTTCTTCTGAGGATATTGTTTAGTATAGTGACCCTTTTGCTTCCAAACATAACAATAATATGACTTGCCTTTGAAGGCTTTGGAAGGTCTGCTCTTCTTTCTGAAATATCTCTGTTTCTTTTTGGAAGATCGTCGATCAGTTGTATGGATTGTGGAGAATTTCTTCTTTTTGGAGGATTTCTTGTAGGAGGAGTTTTTACAGCATGATGATTTGATAATGAGATCTAGTCTTCTGCATGCTTGATCAACTTCTTTATCTCCTTTGAGATATTGCTTGATAACTTGTCGTTGTGAAAGTGATCTTCAAGACTTTGCAAGATAGCTTGTCTGATCTGTCATGGAGTCATGACAAGGATAGATTGGTATTTCTGTCAAATGTAAACATCAACTCCGTGGGCTAAAGCTTGAGGGATTGAGCTAAGGAATGCTTGCTTAAGACTAACATCTGCACCAAGAATATAAAACAATTGAGTCATGCGTTGCAAATGTTTATATAAATCTGAACTTTGAAAAGAATAACATTTCATCTGGAAGTATTCTTTTCTTTTTAGCTCAAGATCAGAATCAGGTTCACCAAGAAAATAGTAATAAATTAATGAAGCATCCTGATCAATGGATGAGTTAAGAAATTGAGTTCTCTCAAAATAATTGAGAGTAGTAAACCGGTGCTTAAAACTGCCGGTGAGTCTTTAGCTGAACTCTGTGAGGATATTTTCTACTGTTATGCCAGATGGTTCTCTGGTGGACATCCAAGCATAGAATTCTTCAAGTCTGACTGCCCACTTTGCTGGAGGGATGTCTTCTAGTTGGAATGTGAAGGGGCTAGAAGCTGTTGACTTCTTAGAAGTGTAAGGCTGTTCTGGTTCATCAACAATGGGAGTGGCTTCAAATGTTTTCGCGCCATCTGCTTCTTCTCAGTCATGTTGATTTGTGGTATATCCAGGTTAAGATCTTCAGAGGAAGATTGTTCAGAAGATTCTGGAACAGATGATGACTTTGTTTTTGAATCAAAAACTGGTTCTGACTATGTTGAAGAGGAGAATTCCGCTTCAGACAGAGTTTGTTCTTTTACTACAACAATATGAGGTGTAGTAGCTAGCTGGAGCATAGGAGTTAGCGGATTCTGAATCATAGCTTGTTTCTGAGTCTCCGGAAGAGGAGGAGGAACAGGCTTCGGCTGCTGTTTTTGGGCTTATTTTGCTCTAAGCCATGGAGCAGCATTAAAAGTATTTGGAGATGGTTTAGACATCTCATAGCCCATAGTTCCAAAAGCAGAGTATTGTGTTTTGGGTGGTGGTTGGAAGGAATATGTAAAATGAGGGAAAAAGCTGGAAGAAACTGGAGCTGCAGTTGTAACTGCAGGAGGAGGAGAGTAAGGTGTAGACTCAACCTGTACTTTAAGATAAGCAATATATCCTTCAAGGTATGCTATTTTTTTCTGCTTCTGCTAGATGACTGTAGTAGAGTTGACACCAGGCACAGGGAAATGGTAAGGAATTTGCTTCAAATCGTTTTTCCATATTAACGATTAGCCACTTTGTGGCTTCCAGGTCTTGTTCTTGAGAATCAACTTTAGTATTAGCAGTAACAAGACGAAAATTACCTAATAACTTTCTGATCAATCTGAGTTATGATTTTGCTTTGAGCAACGGCGTTTTCAGATTGCCAGTTCAAGACTATTTCAACAAGATTAGCTGGTACTAATTTACCACTGAGTAGGATGGTAGAGGAAACATTTTGGACTTTATGGGAATGTCTGGCATTGTCTTTGGTAAAAAGAGTAGTTTGAGGGAATACTGGGTTGAGTGGAGGAAATTCTACAGGTTGGAACATGCAAATGGCTAGAATAGGAGTTGTTGGTATAGGAGGTTTGTAAAATGGATTGATAGGTTGACAGGTAGGGGATACTAGTTTTTCTTTGGCTAGGATTTTGAGACATTTCTGATAATAAGGATGAAGTGGTGGTTTAGGTTTAGGAGGTAACCATGTGGACGAAACTTCAGCTAAGACAGAGTCATACCTGCTGTGAGTTTGGATGACTTGTGCTCTTTGTTGGTAGTCTGGATCTATTTCTGGTTGTTTGGTTGAGCATGGGGAAGGATTCTGCTTCTTTTTCCTTCTTCTTCTGCGACTATGGTAATCATCGCAAATGCAGTCTTCAAAGCCACACTGAGAACATCTATTCTGACAGGACTCACAAGAGTCACAGTAACCCTAATAATAGTGATTGGAGAATGGGTCCGTCTCGAAAACAAATAGTTTGGTGTCTGGTGTGTACCACTTAATAATGTCAGGGAAAGTATCTCGATGAGAGACCAGGCGATTATCTGGTCCAAGTTTGGTAATCCGATCAAGGTCATCTTGAAGATGAGGAGGAGGATTAGAAACAGAAAGTTTAATCATAGCAATCCTCTGATAACTTTTTTGGGCAGACTGGAGATGTTTGTGATCAAATCTGATGGAAACAAAACCATCAGGATTCTGAGAGATCTGAGAAGAGGAAGATTCTAGAAGCTGATCGACAGCCTCATGAACCTTTTCATACTCCATAACCCAAGCATCAGGAAGGAGTTGTAATAGCACAGCTTTAGGAATTTGTCTGAGAACATGGGTACGAACAGCTGACTATTTGTCATCTACGTTGATGAGAAAGGCATCTTCTCCACCGAAAGAGAGCGATCTATGGCATGATTCTGAACTTGGTAGATCATTTGAATTTGGAAACTTATTGTGTTCACTTTTATAACTTGTTGAGAGTTTGATTTCAAATATTTTCCAAACAAATTTTCTTAAAAAGAAAAATTTGTTTGAAAGTTGGCCAATACCTAATTCATCCCCTCTTCTTAGGTCTTATAATTGGTATCAAAGCTTGGATTTTTTTCAAAGGTTTTACAACCTATTAGTTAAGATCTTGTGGCTATTGTTTCAAACTAGCCTTATTTGAAAGGGTCTTGCAAAAATAGATCTCTTTTATTTGATGGAACAAATTATACTTTTCGAAAATCTAGAATTAATATATATATTTGTTCTATTAACTTTGATTTATGGAATATTATTCAGCAAGGACCTTACATTTTTTTTTTTGTAAAAACCACCGTAATGGTGGTGGGGGGGGGGGTACTGAGAAAGAGTAACTAAAGAAACACCAAATCGTAGAGAAAATAGTAAGATAAGCTAAAAGTACAAATAGTAAGATCCTAACTAGCAAGATCCTTACATACCAACGAGGATGAGAGCCGATGGAGTCACTAGGGAACCAAAGCCATTGGATGAGTATGATGTAAGTGGTTCAAGAAAAATGACTGCCCCGAAAAAGGATCCTTCCCATGACCTACTGAACTACCTGAGGCTCTGATCAACTGCCCCGGAAAATGATCTTTGCCGGGTAGAGGCCCAGTATACCCACCCAGTTCTTTCATTACCAAACCTGTTATTGCCATGATCCGATCTAACCCTCCAGGTTTCTCTCTTGATTATAGTACCCAAATTCCATGGAATCTCTTATTCAAAAAAGAAATAATCATGAATTACAAGTTTTTAGAGAATTTGGGAGATCCATTATGTTAATGAACACAACAGAATAAGTGGATGTGATACCACTTATGACATGTGGTGACTTCTTCAAGTGACTCATGAAGGAATAAATCAAGTAAAGGAGTCAAAGCTTGCTATGCTAGTAAGAGATTATGAGCTATTCACCATGAAGCAAGGAGAGATCATTAGTGACATGTTCACTAGATTCACTAATATCTGCAATGGGTTGATGTCATATGGGAAAAATTATTGTTTTAGTGAACAAAATAGAAAGATTTTGGATGCTCTATCCAAGTCTTGGCAACCCAAGACTCTTGGAATTGAAGAATCAAAAGACTTGAAGGTTCTTCCTCCCGAGGAACTTATTAGATCATTGCTTACTCATGAGATGAAGTTAAAAAGACTAAATGATCTTGAAGATGAGGAGAGAGGGAGAAAAGGAGTGGTACTCAAAATCTCTGACAATCCTAGTGAACAAAAGGAATCATCTAGTGATGAAGATGAAGATGGAGGAGATGATGAGATGGCTATGGTGGTTAAAAAGTTCAAGAAATTCCATAAAAAGGGATTTCTCAAGAAGGGAAAGAGGCATTCCAAGAAAGGAGGACAATCATCTTCATTATTCAAGCATCAATGCTGTGAATGCAAAAGTACCAAATACCTTGTAGCTGATTGCCCTAAACCATTGGAGAAGGAGAGAGAAACCGAATTCAAGAAGAAGAAATCTCTCAAGAAAGGACAAGGATTAGTTGGTATTTGGCATTAACGTGTCAATGAAGATAGTGAGGAAAGAGCAAATGTGTGCTTCATGGCTATAGATGATGAGGTACAATTTATTCCTTCAACATCTGCTTCTTGTGATGATGATGCTGATGATCCTAGTGAATTGGTTGTGGATATGTATAGTGAATTGAAAAATGTTTCAAAAAGAAACAAAGAAATGAGATTCAAAATTGATGATTTATTGAAGGAAAATTCAAAGTTATTTTGTGAGAAAAAAAGACTCATTGAATCTACTGATTGTTTGAATATTGAAAAAGAAATTTTAAATGTTTCTTCACAAAACATATCCCTTGAGAAAAACCTCTTTGTGCTAAAATATCTTCTCTAGAGAAAATGATTATTGATTATGATTTTTTGAAAAAGAAAGTTGATGATCCCCACCTTATGCGTTGAAAAATTTACAAATGGTAGAGACAATCTTGAAAAACTACTTGGATCTCTAAGATCTTCTTATGTGAAAAATGGTCTTGGATACAATTATGTTAACAATGTTTCAAAATACAAAAATTACTTTGTCAAAGCTATATCTACCTCAATGTCTCATACATTTTGTACTTATTGTGATAGAAATTGTCACAAAGCCACTAGATGCTACGTGAAAAGAAAGGTGGAAAATGGTGTTAAAACCATTTGGAGAGCTAAGGGAACTATCACTAACCCCCTTGGACCCAAGAAAATGTGGGTACCAAAAGTCACTTCATCTCATTTGATGTAGGTACGTACTTCTTCAAGATCAAGTGCTACTAAGTGGTTCCTTGATAGTGGATGCTCGAGACACATGATGGAAAATGCTTCACTCATTAGTGACCTTCAAGCCACAAATGATGACTTTGTCACTTTTGGTGATACGAAGAAAGGAAGAATTCTTCCCCTCTCATTAAACAAGTTTTATTCATTGATGACTTGAAATACAAGTTGCTTAGTAGTAGTCAATTATGTGACAATGGATGTAAAGTTGAGTTTAAATGTGATACATGTACCATTGTTGATAGGTAAGTGAGAAAACCATTTTTGCTGCTAATAGTAGAGTTGGGAATGTATATGTGCTATATCTTGATGAACTTGTTGCCAATGATGTGAGCATGGATTTGTTGAACAAACTTTTCTCTCAAGATTTGGTTAGAGGATTGCCAAAAATGTGTTTTGAGAAATCGTCTTTGTGATGCATGCCAATATGGAAAATAAATAAAAATATCTTTCAAACCCAAGAAAATGCGTTCAACTTCAAAGCCTCTTGAACTTGTTCATATGGATTTATTTGGGCCAATGAGGACCACGAGTCTTGGTGGTAAGAGGTTTGCATATGTTATAGTTGATGACTTTTCAAGATTCACTTGGGTACTCTTTTTATCACAAAAGGATGAAGTATTTCATGAATTTTTGAAACTTTTCAAAAAGCTCCAAAACTCCCTTGATTGCAAATTGATCTCTATTAGATGTGATAATGGAAGAGAATTTTACAACCAAGATTTTACAAAACTTTGTAATGAGAATGGGTTTGTTCACAACTTTTCAGCTGCCAAAACACCTCAAGAAAATTAGGTTGTTGAAAGAAAAAAATGAACTTTACAAGAAATGACTAGATCTATAATTTGTGAAAATTCTTTGCTAAAATATTTTTCGGCCGAGGTGGTAAACACCGCTTGTATGTTATGAATATAGTTCTTTTGAGGTTATTTTTGAGAAAAACACCTTTCAAACTTCTATTTGGTATAATACTCATTATTGCCTATTTCAAGTGTTTGGTTGCAAGTGCTTTATATTGAATATGAGTAACAACTAGGGTAAATTTGATAAAAAATCGGATGAAGGCATATTCCTTGGCTATTCCTCTAACAAGAAGGCTTATGGAGTTTACAATAAAAGAACTTTATGTGTTGAGAAAACCATACGTGTAAGTTTTGATTAATCTAACATTTACTTGGATAGAAGAGATGATGATGATATAGGTACTTCCATGAATGATAATCAAACTCATCTTCAAGCTCCAACCTTGGAAGATCATGCCAATGAAGAAGATATGATTGAGCATGAACAAGATAGCCAACCTCATGGTAACCAAGAGCTACCAAAGGATCTAAGAGATGCAGGAGGCTACCTTAAGGAGCAAATCATTGGTGATGTTTCTCAAGGTGTTAGAACAAGATGGTATTTCATTTACAACTTTGCACTTTTATCTCACATTGAGTCTAAAAACATTGATGATGCATTGTGTGATGATTTTTGGATTGTTGCTATGCGAGAGGAATTAAATCAATTTGAGAGAAACAAAGTTTGGATTCTTGACCCAAGACCCCTTGATCACCCTGTTATTGACACAAAATGGGATTTTAGAAATAAACTAAATGAAGCCAGAGAAGTTGATAGAAACAAGGCTAGAGTTGTTGCCCAAGGATTCAATCAAGAAGAGGGCATTGACTATGATGAAATTTTTACTTCAGTAGCTGGACTTGAGTCTTAAGAATGCTTTTTGCATTTTCTTACTTTAAAAGTTTTAAGTTATTTCAAATAGATGTCAAAAGTGCTTTTCTAAATGGTTTTATTGATGAAGAAGTTTATGTGGAACAACCCCCAGCTTTGCTCATGAAAAGTTTCCTAACCATGTCTTCAAACTATCTAGGGATTTATGTGGTTTTGAAACCAGCTCCTATAGTTTGGTATGAAAGATTTAGTGATTTTCTTCTTTCAAAAGGACTTTCAAGAGGAAAGGTTAACACTACTCTTTTCATAAAACCTCTTGCAACAATTATCTTTTACTTGTGCAAATATATGTAGATGATATAATATTTGGTGCTACTAATGTTTCTCTTTGTGAGGAGTTTGCTAAGTTAGTGCAAAGTGATTTCAAAATGAGCATGATGGGAGAAGTCAACTTCTTTCTTGGGCTACAAATCAAGCAAACCAAGGATGGCCCTTTCATAAATCAAACCAAGTATACCAAGGAACTCTTGAAGAGATTTGGAATGGACCAAGCAAAAAGTGTAAACACTCCAATGAGTTCATTAACCAAACTTGATAAAGATGAGAAAGGTAAAAATGTTGATGAAAAGGTATATAGAGGTATGATTGGTAGGCTTTATCTTAAAACAAGTAGACCGGACATTATATTTGTTGTATGCTTATGTGCTAGATTTCAATCTTATCCAAAAAAGTTTCAATTGCTATGAAACGTATTTTTCTTTATTTGATTGACACACATGATTATGGTCTTTGGTTTACAAAATCTTCTTCTTTTGACCTTGTTGCATATTCGGATGTCGACTATGCTGGATACAAAGTTGTTAGCCCTGAGGGCAAATCATGTAATTTTGATTAATGACAAATATTGATGAGAACTAATATGCTTATATTGTGTGATAGGATTTGTGAAGAAAGAAGTTTGAAGTCTCATTGCCTTCAAGCCAAAGAGCAAGAACAACCTCAATAAGCTATGAGTCTTTTGAGGTTTATTCAAAGATGAACTCAAGGCATTGAAGACTTGAAGTGTAGAGTAGGTATGATGATAGGTAATATCTATGTAAACTCTACACTTGTATGTCTTGGAGTCTATTGAATGCATAAGAGAGCATAAAATTGGTTTCTTAATTTTAAAAGGCTTTGAATGAATTCTTAGTAAATGTGGTTTTGTGTTCTAAAAGTTTTTAAGTAAACTTTACATGATCAAAGGAATTTCATTTTGGTTTTCAAACTAATATTTGTCTAAATAAGTTTTCTATATATACCAAATGTATTTCAAATCTTTGGAAGATAAATTTCAAATGATTTTACAAAGTTTGAACATAATTCCAAGAAATTCGGTCGTCCGAATTTGGTAGCAAAAGTTTGCTACTGATTATGATGAAACTTTTGCTCCAGTGGCCAGATTAGAGTCGATTAGAATACTCTTGGCATTTGCTTGTTTTAAAGACTTTAAACTATTTCAAATGGATGTCAAAAGTGCTTTTCTAAATGGTTTTATTGAAGAAGAGGTTTATGTAGAACAACCTCCTGGCTTTATTCATGAAAAATTTCCAAATCATGTTTTCAAATTAACTAAAGCTCTATATGGACTGAAACAAGCTCCTAGATCTTGGTATGAAAGATTAAGTGGTTTTCTTCTCTCAAAAGGTTTTACAAAAGGAAAAGTAGATACAACTCTTTTTATAAAAACGTCTTCTAAAAATGATATTTTACTTGTGCAAATCTATGTTGATGATATCATTTTTGGTGCTACTAATACTTCTCTTTGTGAAAGAGTTTGCTAAAACCATGCAAAATGAATTTGAGATGAGCATGATGGGAGAACTAAGTTTCTTCCTTGGGCTGCAAATTAAGCAAACCAAGGATGGAGTCTTCATCAATCAAGCAAAGTATACTAAGGAGCTATTGAAAAGGTTTGGAATGGATCAAGAAAAAGGAATAAGTACTCTAATGAGTTCATCAACTAAACTTGATAAAGATGAGAAAGGTAAGAGTATTGATGAGAAATTATATAGAGGTATGATCGGAAGCTTACTCTATCTCACAGCTAGTAGACCAGATATTATGTTTGTTGTATGCCTATGTGCTAGATTCCAATCATGTCCTAAAGAATCTCATCTAATTTCTGTCAAACGAATTTTTCGTTATTTGATTGATACTCATGACTATGGCCTTTGGTTTTCAAAAACTTCATCTTTTGAACCTATTGGATATTCTGATGCGGATTATGCTGGTTGTAAAGTTGAACGTAAAAGCACAAGTGGTCATTGTCAATTTCTTGGTAGTTGTCTTGTATCTTGGTTTAGTAAAAAGCAAGCTTGTGTGTCTTTATCCACCGCAGAAGCTGAATACATAGATGCAGGTAGTTGTTGTGCACAATTGCTATGGATGCAGCATACCTTACTTGATTATGGTCTTAAATTCAATTGTGTGCCCATACTATGTGATAATACTAGTGCCATTAACTTGAGCATAAATCCCATTCAACATTCTAGGACTAAGCATATGGAGATAAAACATCATTTCATTCGTGATCATGTGATTAAGAAAGACATATGCTTAGAATATATAAATACAAATGATCAAATTGCTGACATATTTACAAAGCCTTTGGCTGAGGAAAGGTTCAATCACCTAAGAAGACTCTTAGGAATTTCAAGATTCAATGACTAATGTGTGTATTGAAGTTTTGGTGAATACAGGAAATTTTCGATTCAAAATTCAGATGCACTACAGAAAATTCGGTCGACCGAATTTTCTGAGTGACAAGAAACAGAGACTTTTGATCAAGAATTCGGACGTAGACCTGAAAAATCGATCGTCCGAATTTTATGGACGTGACCCTTTAAATAAAGATTAAACAATCTTCTCAACACTTCAACTTTCGAATTTCACATCCTTTTTAAAACCTCTCATACCCATTCACATCCGAATGAAAATCCCTTCAAAATCACACATTCTTATCCCGATTTTCTTTCACTTTTAGACTTCTAACCCTAATTTCATACAGAAAACCAATCCTTCTCAAGAGAAAACATCATGGTGAGAACAAAGAAGCCAAATGTTGAGAAAGGAAAAGGAAAGGCTAAGGAAGGAGATGGAGACTCAATCCTCAATCAGCCAAGAAGAATTCGTATTCCTCAAACACTATCTGGGGTTGACAGGTTTGTCTCAATTAAATCTACTCATGAATTTGATGAATGGAATAAGAGTAGTAGAAAAATCATTCCTGGATATAAGGTGGATATTGATAAACTGTCAAACATGGATATTGTCCTATCTCATTTCAATGATATTGGTTGGAGTAGTTTGCTATTCATTGATGAAGAATACTATCCTACTTTGATATATGAATTCTATGCAAACTTGAAAGAGGAGAGAATTGAGATGATAGGGGATAATGTGATACAATGGTATTCATCTAGAGTATCACAAATAGACATTGAATTCAATGAAGGATTGATAAATATAATTTGTGGAGTGGGTGATGATGGAGCTAGATATTATTCACCATCCATGCATTGCTATGATCCTGAACTCTTCACACATGTTAGATTTGAAGAAGCATTTACCAATGGAAGAGAGTTTAGAGCTATAAAGGAAAGGGAAATTAAGAACTTGGATGCTAGAGGTAGAGTGTTGCATCACATGGTAACTACAATGGTTGTTCCTAATTTTGGACACAAGTCATCAGTTGGAAATATGCATATGGTAATCATGTTAGCCCTGCATGAGCATAGAAGAATGAACTTTGGGTATATAGCCTTGAAACACATGATTGCAGCAAGAAAAACAGTAACCAAGGCATTCCCATTTGGAAGGTTATTAACTAGAATCTTTAAGCATTTTAAGATCAAACTTCCGGGAAGAGGGCAAGCCTTTAAGAGTGGTGAAATTTACACAAATGAAAATCTTAAGAGAATGCAATTAGTTCATGATGAGGATAACGTATGGAGGACAAAAAGAGAAACTCCTCCTAAGAGAATAGAAAGAGAGAGAATCATAGAAAGTGAAGAGGAAGAAGAAGAAGAGGATGAAGAGGAAACCCTTGCTAGGGAAATGAAAACAAAAAGAAAGCATGACACCTTAAGTGAGGGGGAGCAACCTCCAACAAAAAGGAGACTGTTTGAAGAAGAAGTAGAGTAACTAGAGGTGACACCATTATAGCCAAAGCATTCCAAGAAGCCTTAAACAATCATGTCAAGGAAATGGAGAAAATGTATAAGTTCTTTGAGTCATTTGCTCCAATGGTTCTTGGAAAATTAGATGGACTGGAGAATAGAGTAAAACACATTGAAGAAATCCTTATGAGAAAGATTCAAAGTGGTGAAGGACCCTCTAAGCCTCAAGATGGAAATGAGGAAGAAAGAGATAGAGAAGCAAAGAAAGGAGACAATGAGGATAGCAGTGATGAAGAGGATGATCAGGGTGGAAATGATGAGACTATAGCAGAAGAAGGAGAGCAAGAACATGCTCATGAAGATCCACCAGTGGCAGGAAGTCAAGTAGCTCAAGCTGCAATTGTATCTCCAGCAACAATCTCTTTCAGTCAAGGAAGAGTTAAGCACTTGGCCATCAAGAAAGGAGTGAGCCGAGGCTCCCCATCAACCTCACCATCACAAGACTAAGCCTTCTTTTCTAATCTATTTACTGTATTTTGTTCATTTATCTAATTAAGCATGTTGCTGCATTTTCTATTCTGAACTTGTTAAGTATGTTGCTGCATTTTATGTAATAGTGAAGCTCAATGATGAAATCCCAGTGATGAGAGCTTTTTTTATATGCTAACTTGAACATCTCATTTTCATTGATCCCTTTATTTTTTTTAATGATGACAAAAGGGGGAAAAAAATATGCAAGTTGCAATATGTGAACTTAGTCTGCTGCAATATGAATTTTTATGCATTAAAATTCGGATGCAAGGTTTAAAGAATTGGATGAATCCATATTTATGGTCAAAATGTACTCTTTTGTTGTTCAAATTGATTCAAATCTGCCTTAATCTCTTCCATTATGTTTGAACAACATTATGAAACCTTTATGTCACTTTAAACTTCAATTATATTGAATCTATTGCAGTTTGGACATAAGCTTAAAAATTCGGACGCATGTGGTTTAAAATTCGGACGCATGTGGTTCAAAATTCGGATGCATTCAAATTTCACTGTCAAAATGTGCTCTTTTGTTGTTCAAATTAATTCAAATATATTTTAATCTCTTCTAATATGTTTGAACAACCTTAGAAACGCTTATTTACAAAATTTGTAGCTTTCATTTTACTTATGTTAAAGTTTGGACTTGCTATGCAAAAAATTCGGATGCATGACACCTCTAGTCCAAATGTGTTGAAAAATGAGCACAATCTAAGGGGGAGCATTGTTAAAATATTACAACCTTAAAACCTCTCTTAGAATCTTTTCTAAATGTTTAAATTCTATATCTTCTATCCAAATTGTTGGAAGGAAGGAGGTAAATGGAGGTTGGTTGGGTCATAGGCTCATATTGAGCCTTGTGTATGTCAATATGCTAAATTTCTTGTTTTCTATGATTGACATGAATACTTCTTTGTGCTACTCTGTTTAAATCCATCACATCTTGCATCAAAGTTTGTCATCATCAAAAAGGGGGAGATTGTTAGCCCTAAGGACAAATCATGTAATTTTGATTAATGACAAATATTGATGAGAACTAATATGTTTATATTGTGTGATAGGATTTGTGAAGAAAGAAGTTTGAAGTCTCATTGCCTTCAAGCCAAAGAGCAAGAACAACCTCAATAAGCTATGAGTCTTTTGAGGTTTATTCAAAGATGAACTCAAGGCATTGAAGACTTGAAGTGTAGAGTAGGTATGATGATAGGTAATATCTATGTAAACTCTACACTTGTATGTCTTGGAGTCTATTGAATGCATAAGAGAGCATAAAATTGGTTTCTTAATTTTAAAAGGCTTTGAATGAATTCTTAGTAAATGTGGTTTTGTGTTCTAAAAGTTTTTAAGTAAACTTTACATGATCAAAGGAATTTGATTTTGGTTTTCAAACTAATATTTGTCTAAATAAGTTTTCTATATATACCAAATGTATTTCAAATCCTTGGAAGATAAATTTCAAATGATTTTACAAAGTTTGAACATAATTCCAAGAAATTCGGTCGTCCGAATTTGGTAGCAAAAGTTTGCTACTGTTCTTCCAGAGAAATTCGGAAGAAGATTCGGACGCATGGAGAAAAATTCGGTCGTCCGAATTTTGGTCTTCAGCATGGTCACTGTTCTTCCAGAGAAATTCAGACGAAGATTCGGACGAAGCAGGAAGAATTCGGTCGTCCAAAAAATTCGGACGCAGAATTCGGTCGTCTGAATTTCCTGAAAATAGCCGTTAACTAGCCGTTTTATAGCTGTTTCAACTGATTTTCAAATTCTATAATAGCTATAAACGTGCAATCTTTTGTAAGTTTTGAATCCTTGAATACTCTAAGCTTTCTAAAGTCTATTACAAACATTTCTCAAGCTCTCTTATGTCTTGTGCATTCAATTGATCAATCCAAAGACATCAAAGTGTGAAGGTGCAACTTTGTGTAATTTCTACCAACAAGTGGTAACATCTACACACTCATCTTTACTTATTCAATTGTGCTGGTCTACTAGCTCTAGCAAGGTTATCTTGATAACATAAAACCCTTTAGATAAGGGTGATCCTTGAAGTTGTAATTCAAGGTTGTTTGAGATATAAAACCATAGTGTGGTGAGCCTTGTTTGTAAAAATTACTAGAAGAGGTTGTAAGTGTAAAACCATAAGTGTGGTGAGCCTCTCTTGTAATCTGTGAACTTGAGCACATAGTAGAGTTATTGAAATCCTTAAGTGTAGGCTTAAGGTAGTGGAAGTAGATCTTGAGGATCGAACCACTATAAATTGCTTGTGTTCATTTGTCTACATTTCTTATATTGATTTGCCATAAATTGTTTCTCTCTTGTTCATATCATCTGTAATTGATCTATACATATAAAAGGTTTGAATTTGCAACAATTATCCAAATACCTAATTCACCCCCCCTCTTAGCTATTTCAAAAGTGAAGCATAAAAGTACTAGTGGTCATTGTCAAGGTCGAATATATCGCCACCGGTAGTTGTTGTACTCAGGTGTTATGGATGAAGCACACTCTACTTGATTATGGCTTTGATTTCAAATGTGTGCCTATTTTATGTGGCAATACTAGTACAATTAATTGGAGCATAAATCTCATTCAACATTTTAGGAATAAACATATAGAGATTAAACATCATTTTATTTGTGATCAAGTAGCTAAAGGTGATATATGCTTGCACTATGCGAATACAAATGAACAAATTGCAAATATATTTCCCAAGCCCTTGGTTGACGAAAGGTTTTGTTACCTTAGAAGAAACTTGAAAATTTCAAAATTCAATTATTAATATGTGTTGAAGTGTAGAAAAAACAAGGAAATTTCGAACACATGAAGTGAAATTCAAACATCCAAACTTCTCTCAAAAAATTACAGAGAGAAATATTCGAACACAAGTTTGGATGCATGACCAAAAATTCGAGCGTCTGTGAAAGACCTAAGAGGGGGTGAATAAGGTCTTTGGCTAATTTTTGAAAATAATTTTCTTTTACAATTTTAAGATAGACCAGATTATGTGTGCTTGTTTTAATGAGAGAATATATCCATCAATGCCAAAGCAATAAACAGTTTAAGATCAATAAACACAAGCAATTTATAGTGGTTCGATCTCTTCAAGATCTACGTCCACTACCTTGAGCCTACACTCAAGGATTTCAAACAATCTACTATATGCTCTAGTTCAACAATTATATAAGAGGCTCACCACACAATGGTTTTACACTCACAACCTCTTTCGCAATTCTACAAACAAGGTTCACCCTACCAAAGGGTTTTATATCTACAAACAACCTTGAATTAATATCTCAAGGATCACCCTTATCTAAAGGATTTTATGTTTTCAAGAAAACCTTGCAAAGAGCTAGTAGAAAACACAATTGAATGAAGAAAGGAGAATGTGTAAGATGTTACCACTTTGTTGGTAGATAATTACACAATGTTGTACCTTCACACTTTGTTGCCTTTGAAATCATGAATGATCAATTGAAAGCAAAAGATAAAAGAGAGCTTTAATATTTTCTAAAGACTTTTGAATGTTTAGAGTTATTAGAGATTCAAAAATCACAAAAATTCTTGAGTTTATAGCTTATATAGAATTCAAAAATCAGCTTTAACAGTCATAAAACAAATAGTAATGGCTAGTCTTAGAAACTTCGGACGACCAAATTTTTCTTATACGTCCAAACTTATTGTTCGAATTTTATTGTTGTATGTTTTCTGGAAAATTCGGACGATCGAATTTCTTTCTAATGCATCTGAAGGCTATATTATAACTCTTTCAGTTTAAATTTCAAATGCAGAAATACAGCCAAATATGCCATAATGTGCCAAATTTTTACATTATCAGCACACAATGCCACATGCAACACACATATTCCCACATACATAGCAGCACATAGCACACAATGCCACACATTCTTGCACACATCTTTTTCATCTTTCTCCCCCTTTTGTCATCACTCAAAGATGGGGATAGGAAAATGAGACTGATATGCAACTATAGCATAATTCTGTAAATTTATTTTTCTCTCCTTTTTATAACAACAATTAAGCTTGGGGGGTAAAATATCATAAGGAGAAGCTCTCAACACTGAGATTTCATCATTGAGCTTCATGAAAAACTATTACATAAGCCACATGGAAAATAGTAATAAAATGCAGAAATTTAACGAACAAAAACAGAGAATTTGCATAGATAAAAGCAGTAAATAGAGATGAGAGTGAAGATATGCTCAGTATTTTGATATTGATGGAGAGTCCTTTCTAGGTTTCTTCTTGACTACAACATGCTTGACTCTTCCTTGGCTAAATGTTGGATTAGATGGTGTTGTTATTTCAGGTCTTGCAATTTGACCTCCTTCTTGACTAATTCCAGCTTGCTGCATTCCTTGATCTCCTTTTTGTGACTCCATGACCTGGTCATTGCCATCCCCTTGGTCACCATCATTATCATCATCTTCATCATCACTGCCTTCTTCATTTTTCTTGTCATCTTCACCATTCTCATTATCATCCGTTTCATCTTGAGTTCTAGAAGGCCCTTCACCATTTTGAGGATTTCTCATCAATATTTTCTCAGTGTGATTGACTCTATTCTCTAAACTGTCTAGTTTTCCAAGAATCATAGGAGCAAATGTTTCAAAGAATTTGTACATTTTCTCCATCTCCTTGATGTGGTTGTTTAATGCTTCTTGAATTGTATCTCGTCTTGAAATCCCTTCAACACTAGGCCCTTCTTAAACATTAGGATATGGTTGAGGGGTTGGCTCTTCTTCAAAGAGTCTTCTTTTGGAGGGAAGTTGCTCCCCCTCACTTGTTGAGTCATGTCTCCTCTTAGTTTTCATCTCTCTTGCCCATATTTCTGCCTCATCTTCTTCTTCTTCAGTTTCCTCACTTTCCTCAGCTTCTATTCTTTTTGGAGGAGTTTCTCTTCTAGTTCTCCATACTCCCTCATCATCAAGAGTTAATTGTATTCTTTTTAGAGAGTCATTGGTATAGATTTGTCCCCTTTTGAAAGATTGTCCCCTAACAAGAAGCTTAACTCGAAAATGTTTGAAAATTCTTGTCAAAAGACTTCCATATGGTAAAGGTTTATTGTCAATTTTCCTAGCCCCAAACATATGCTTCAGTGCCATATACCCAAAGTTCAGTCTCCTATGCTCATGCAAAGCAAGCATAATCACCATGTGTATATTTCCAACAAATGATTTATGGCCAAAGTTAGGGATAATCATGGTTGTTATCATATGATGCATAACTCTTCCCTTAGCATCAAAGCTTTAATTTCCCTTTCTCTAATGGTCCTAAACTCTCTACCATTGGTGAAAGCCTCTTCAAATCTTTCATTTGTGAATAACTCTCTAATATAGCAGTGTTGTCCCATAGAGAAATACTTTGCTCCACCATCACTCACTCCACAGATTCTATTCACTAATGCATCATTGAATTCAAAGTCTATTTGAGACACTCTAGAAGAATACCATTGATTAACATTGTCCCCCTCATGTTCAATTCTTTCTTCTTTAAGATTTGCATAAAATTCATATATGAGAGAGGGATAATACTCTTCATCAATAACCAATAAATTACTCGATCCAATATCACCAAATAAAGATAAGATATTACCCATATTTGTGAGTTTGTCAAAATCCACTCTGTTTCCAGGGATGATTTTTCTTGATTTCTTGTTCCAATCTTCGAATTCTGATGCAGCCTTGAAAGAAACAAATTTGTCTGCTCCAGATGATGATTGAGAAACCGTAATTCTCCTTGGTTCATTTAGCATTCGTCCTCCTTCTCTGTCCTTTGCTTTCCCTTTTCCTTTCTCAATATTTGCTCCCTTAGTTCTCACCATGATGTATTTCTAATAGAAAAGCAGTGAAATCTAAGAAGTTTTTAGGGTTAGGAATTCAAAAATCCAAGTGGTTTGATGTGAAAATGATGAAATTTCAGATAGATTTAGGTTTGGAAGCAAATGGGCGGAGAGAAATTTGAAAAGAGAGAGAGTTCGGATGATAAAAATGTGAGTAACGGATTTTTTGGTCTCTTTAAAACCGCTGTAACCGCAAAGTTCGGACGACCAAAATTTTTGGTCTGCGTCTGAACATGCGTCTGTACTTCTCTGCTTCTCCAGTTTTAGAATGTTCGGACGTCCGAACATTCTGTCATGCGTCCGAACATGCGTCCGAACTTTTCTGTCCAGAATTTTCTGACAAAGTTTGGACGTTCCATTTTCACTACTAAGAAATTGACAATGACCACTTATACTTTTACGTTGAACTTTGCACCCAACATAATCATCATCTGAATATCCAACAAGTTCAAAAGATGAAGATTTTGAAAACCAAAGACCATAATCATGAGTATCGATTAAATAACGAAAGATACGTTTGATGAAAATTAGATGAGATTCTTTAGGATAGGATTGAAATCTAGTACATAAGCACACAACAAACATAATATCTGGTCTACTTGCTGTGAGATAGAGTAAACTTCCAATCACACCTCTATAAGACTTCTCATCAACATTTTTACCTTTTTTATCTTTATCAAGTTTAGTTGATGAGCTCATTGGAGTACCTATCCCTTTTGCTTGATCCATTCCAAATCTTTTCAATAGCTCCTTGGTATACTTTGCTTGATTTATGAAGACTCCATCCTTAGTTTGCTTAATTTGCAGCCCAAGAAAGAAATTTAGTTCTCCCATCATGCTCATTTCAAATTCATTTTGCATTGATTTGGAAAATTCTTCACAAAGGGATGTGTTAGTAGCACCAAAAATAATGTCATCAACATAAGTTTGCACAAGTAACATATCATTATTGCTAGAGGTTTTTATAAAAAGTGTTGTGTCCACTTTTCCTTTTGCAAATCCTTTTGAAAGAAGAAAACCACTTAATCTTTCATACCAAGCTCTTGGAGCTTGTTTCAATCCATATAGAGCCTTGGTTAACTTGAAAACATGATTAGGAAACTTTTTATGAATAAAACCAGGTGGTTGTTCTACATAAACCTCTTCTTCAATAAAATCATTTAGAAATGCACTTTTAACATCCATTTGAAATAGTTTAAAACCTTTAAAACAAGCAAAAGCCAAAAGTATTCCTATGGATTCTAGTCTAACTATCAGAGCAAAAGTTTCATCATAATCAATGTCTTCTTCTTTGTTGAAACCTTGAGCAACAAGCTTAGCCTTATTTCTAACAACTTCTCCTAGTTCATTTAATTTATTCCTAAATACCCATTTTGTACCAATAATAGAATGATCATGAGGTATTGGGACAAGAGTCCAAACTTTATTTCTTTCAAACTGATTTAACTCCCCTTCCATAGCAATAATCCAAAAAATCACCACACAATGCATCATCAATGTTTTTAGGTTCAATATGAGATAAAAGAGCAAAGTTGTCAATAAAATACTTCCTTGTTTTAACTCCTTGGGAGACATCACTAATGATTTGCTCCTTAGGATGACCTCTTGCATATCATAGATCTTTTTGAAGCTCTTGATCATTGCTAGGTTGACCATCATGTTCTTGCTCTATTATTTCTTCTTCTTTGGCATGTTCTTCTAATGTGGGTGCTTGATGATGTGTTTAATTATCAATCATTAAAGAACCTACATCATCTTCATTTCTTCTTTCAAGATAAATGTTAGATTCATCAAAAGTTACATGTATGGTTTCTTCAACACATAATATTCTTTTGTTATAAACTCTATAGGCCTTTTTATTTGATGAATACCCAAGAAATACACATTCATCTGATTTTCTATCAAACTTTCCTAGTTTATCACTTGTATTTAAGATAAAACACTTACAACCAAATACCTTAAAATAAACAATTGAAGGAGTTTTATCAAATAGGAGTTCAAAAGGAGTTTTTCTTATGAAGGGTCTTAATAGAACTCTATTCATTACATAACAAGCAGTATTTACAGCTTCAGCCCAAAAATATTTTGACAAAGAATTTTCACAAAGCATTGATCTAGCCATCTCTTGTCAGGTTCTATTTTTTCTTTCAACAACACCATTTTGTTGGGGTGTTTTAGCAGCTGAAAAATTATGAGTTATACATATTCATCACAAAATTTTGTAAAGTCTTGATTGCAAAATTCTCTTCCATTGTCACTTCTAATAGAAATCAATTTATACTCAAAAGAAGTTTGAACCTTTTTGAAAATTTTTGCAAATTCATGAAATGTTTCATCCTTTTGAGCTAAGAAAATCACCCATGTAAATCTTGAAAAATCATCAACAATCACATAAGTATATCTTTTACCACCAAGACTAGTGGTCCTCATTGGTCTAAACAAGTCCATATGAATAAGTTCAAGAGGTTTTGAGGTAGAAACCATTTTCTTTGGTTTAAAAAGTGTTTTAGATTGTTTTCCATATTGACAAGCATCATAAAGACGAGTTTTATCAAAATGCATTTTAGGTAATCCTCTAACTAGCTCTTGTGAGGAAAGTTTATTTAATAAATCCATTCTCACATGACCTAATCTTCTATGCCATAAATATCCATCGTTATCATGAATGTCAAGGCACTTTATATCATTTTTGATAAGTTCATCAAGATATAATACATATACATTTCCAACTCTATTAGCAACAAAGATGGTTTTGCTACTTACATTACCAAAAATAGTACAAGTATTACATTTAATGCTAAGTAAATTATACTTTAAACCATCAATAAGTAATACTTGCTTAATGAGAGAGAGAGAACCTTTACCAATGTTACCTATTCCAATTATTTTTCCTTTCTTCTTATCTCTAAATGTGACAAATCATTCACTTGTTGCTTGAAGCTCACTAACAAGTGAGGCATTTCCTGTCATATGTCTTGAACAGCCACTGTCAAGAAATCACTTTGTAGCACTTGATCTTGAACCAAAACAAACCTACACCAAACTTGAGAGAGTGATTTTTGGTACACATATTTTCTTGGGTCCAAGGGGGTTAGTGAAAGTTCTTTTAACTCTCCAAATAGTTTTGACACCATTTTCTATTTTTCTTTTTACCTAACATTTTAACACTTTGTGTCCATGCTTGCCACAATATGTACAACAGATATGAGGCCTAGAATTACAAGTTTCTTTAGCTATGGATTTTTTATATTTTGGAGCATAACTATCATGAGTGTAACCAAGACCGTGTTTTACATATGAAGATCTTTGATAACCAAGTAATTGATTTAAATTTTCTCTTCCATTTGTAAATTTTTCAATGCATAATGTAAGCTCATTAACTTTCTTTTTTAATATCTCTTGATCATTAAGCATTGTCTCAAGAGAAATAACTTTTGTGCAAAGCTCTTTATTTTCAAAGGATATGTTTTGTATGTTACATTTAAAACTTCTTTTTCAATGTTTAGGCAATTAATAGTCTCAAGAAATTTCCCATTTTCAACACATAACTTTGAATTCTCATTTAACAACTCATTGATTTTGGTTTTCATTTCTTTATTCCTTTTGGAAGCCTTTTTCAATTCTTCATACATTTCAACAAGTAACTCACTAGGATCAACATCATCATCATAGAAATTAGAAATGGAAGGAGTAGATTGTACCTCATCATCAATTGCCATAAAGCATATGTTGGTCTTTCCTTCACTGTCATCTTCACTTTCTTGTTGATCCCAAGTTCCAGCCAGTCCTTTTCCCTTCTTGGCAGATTTCTTTTTCAATTTGTTGTCTCTTTCCCTTTCCAAAACCTTAGGACAATCAGAAAACAAGATGTTCTGTGCTTTTGCATTCAAAACATTGAGGTTTGAAGGATTATGGCTGTCCACTCTTCTTGGTTGGCTTTCTTCGTTTCTTGAGAAATTCCTTTTTGTAGAATATTTTGAATTTTCTTACAGCCATGGCTATCTCCTCTTCTCCACTGTTTCCATCTTCTTAACTCGATGATTTTTCTTGTTCACTCAAGTGATTTGAGGTTTGAGTACAACTCCTTTTCTTCCCTTCTCCTCATCTTCTATGTCATTTAGTCTTTTCATCTTCATCTCATTCGTAAGCAGTGATCCAAGGAGCTCTTCAAGTGGGAGAGTTTTTAAATCCTTTGATTCCTCAATTGCAAGTGTTTTTGATTGTCAAGATTTTGGTAGAGCATCCAATATCTTTCTGTTTTGCTCTCTAATTGTATAGCTCTTCCCATAAGCTTTTAAACCATTGAAAATGTTAGTAAATCTTGTAAACATATCACTGACATTCTCACCTTGCTTCATAGTGAATAGCTCATAGTCCCTTACTACCATGGCAAGCTTTGACTCTTTAACCTGGTTTGTACCTTCATGTGTTATTTTAAGTAATCTCCACATATCATGAGCAGTGTCACATCCACTAACTCTATTGTATTCAGTTATATCTAATGCACAAGGTAAAATGTTCATGGCCTGATAACTTAATGCCATTTTCTTTTAATTATTTTCATCAAATTCGTCTGCAGAATTTGGTTCTAAAGTCACTCCATCAGCTCTCATTTTCATAGCTATGTAAGGACCTTTCTCAACAATATTCAACAAATCAAAATTGATAGAACATATATATATCTTAACTCTAGATTTTCAAAATGTATAGTTTGTTCCGTCAAACAAAGGTGGTCTATTTGTGGAAGATCCTTCTAGATAAGGTAAGTTTGAAATATTAGCCATAAGATCTTAACTTCTAGGTTGCAAAACCACACAAAGAAGCCCTTGCTCTGATACCAATTGAAAGACCTAAGAGGGGGTGAATTAGGTTTTTGGCTAATTTTTCAAAAATAATTTCCTTTTACAATGTTTAAGCTGAATCAGATTATGTGTGTTTGTTTCAAGAAAGAATATATCAATCAATGTGAAAGCAATAAACAGTTTAAGATCGATAAACACAAGCAATTTATAGTGGTTCGATCTCTTCAAGATCTACGTCCACTGCCTTGAGCCTACACTCTAGAATTTTAAATAATTTACTAAATGCTCTAGTTCAACAATTACATAAGAGGCTCACCACACAATGATTTTACACTCGCAACCTCTTTTGCAATTCTACGAACAAGGTTCACCCTACCAAAGGATTTTATATCTACAAACAACCTTGAATCAATGTCTCAAGGATCACCCTTATCTAAAGAATTTTGTGTTTTCAAGATAACCTTGCAACGATCTAGTAGAAAACACAATTGAATGAAGAAAGGAGAATGTGTAAGATGTTACCACTTTGTTGGTAGATGTTTAGACAATGTTGCACCTTCACACTACGTTGGCCTTGGAATCTTGAATGATCAGTTGAAAGCACAAGACAAAAGAGAGCTTTAATATTTACTAAAGACTTTGGAATGTTTAGAGTTCTTAAAGATACAAAACTTACAAATATTTTTGAGTTTATAGCTTTTATAGATTTCAAAAAATCAGTTTCAATAGTTATAAAACGGCTAGTAACAGCTTGTTTCAGAGAAATTCGGACATCCGAAATTTCGTTCAAACTTTACTGTGCCAAGTTGTTTGGAAAAGTTCGGACGTCCGATCTTTACCTTATGCGTCCGAACATTCATCCGAAATTTTATGGAAAAATAGTAACCATGCAATCGGAGAAAGTTTGGACGTCCGAACTTTACTCCAGCCATCCGTATTTGCGTCCTAATTTCTCCGAATGCACAGTAACCATTTTCAATGTTTGGATGTCCGAACTTGCATCCGAACTCATCAAACATTGTCAAATCATTTGAAAATCAACCTTAATAACTTTGTGTCCATGCTTGCCACAATATGTACAACAGTTATGAGGCTTAGAATTAAAAGTTTCTTTAGCTAAGGATTTTTTATATTTTGGAGCATAACTATCATGAGTGTAACCAAGACCCTGTTTTACATATGAAGATCTTTGATAACCAAGTAATTAATTTAAATTTTCTCTTCCATTTGTAAATTTTTCAATGCATAATGTAAGATCATTAACTTTCTTTTTTAATATCTGCTGATCATTAAGCATTGTTTCAAGAGAAATAACTTTTGTGCAAAGCTCTTTATTTTCAAAGGATATGTTTTGTATTGTTACATTTAAAACTTCTTTTTCAATGTTTAGGCATTTAATAGTCTCAAGAAGTTTACCATTTTCAGCACATAACTTTGAATTCTCGTTTAACAACTCATTGATTTTGGTTTTCATTTCTTTATTCCTTTTGGAAGCCTTTTTCAGTTCTTCATACATTTCAACAAGTAACTCACTAGGATCAACATCATCATCATAGTAATTAGAAATGGAAGGAGTAGATTGTACCTCATCATCAATTGCCATAAAGCATATGTTGGTCTTTCCTTCACTGTCATCTTCACTTTCTTGTTGATCCCAAGTTCCAGCCAGTCCTTTTCCCTTCTTGGCAGATTTCTTTTTCAATTTGTTGTCTCTTTCCCTTTCCAAAACCTTAGGACAATCAGCAACAAGATGTTCTGTGCTTTTGCATTCAAAACGTTGAGGTTTGAAGGATGATGACTGTCCACTCTTCTTGGTTGGCTTTCTTCATTTCTTAAAAAATTCCTTTTTGTAGAATTTTTTGAATTTTCTTACAGCCATCGCTGTCTCCTCTTCTCCACTGTTTCCATCTTCTTCACTCGATGATTTTTCTTGTTCACTCAAGTGATTTGAGGTTTGAGTACAACTCCTTTTCTTCCCTTCTCCTCATCTTCTATGTCATTTTGTCTTTTCATCTTCATCAAATGGGTAAGCAGTGATCCAATGAGCTCTTCAAGTGGGAGAGTTTTTAAATCCTTTGATTCCTCAATTGCAAGTGTTTTTGATTGTCAAGATTTTGGTAGAGCATCCAATATCTTTCTGTTTTGCTCTCCAATTGTATAGCTCTTCCCATAAGCTTTTAAACCATTGAAAATGTTAGTAAATCTTGTAAACATATCACTGACATTCTTACCTTGCTTCATAGTGAATAGCTCATAGTCCCTTACTACCATGGCAAGCTTTGACTCTTTAACCTGGTTTGTACCTTCATGTGTTATTTTAAGTAATCTCCACATATCATGAGCAGTGTCACATCCACTAACTCTATTGTATTCAGTTATATCTAATGCACAAGGTAAAATGTTCATGGCCTGATAACTTAATGCCATTTTCTTTTAATTATTTTCATCAAATTCGTCTGCAGAATTTGGTTCTAAAGTCACTCCATCAGCTCTCATTTTCATAGCTATGTAAGGACCTTTCTCAACAATATTCAACAAATCAAAATTGATAGAACATATATATATCTTAACTCTAGATTTTCAAAATGTATAGTTTGTTCCGTCAAACAAAGGTGGTCTATTTGTGGAAGATCCTTCTAGATAAGGTAAGTTTGAAATATTAGCCATAAGATCTTAACTTCTAGGTTGCAAAACCACACAAAGAAGCCCTTGCTCTGATACCAATTGAAAGACCTAAGAGGGGGTGAATTAGGTTTTTGGCTAATTTTTCAAAAATAATTTCCTTTTACAATGTTTAAGCTGAATCAGATTATGTGTGTTTGTTTCAAGAAAGAATATATCAATCAATGTGAAAGCAATAAACAGTTTAAGATCGATAAACACAAGCAATTTATAGTGGTTCGATCTCTTCAAGATCTACGTCCACTGCCTTGAGCCTACACTCTAGAATTTTAAATAATTTACTAAATGCTCTAGTTCAACAATTACATAAGAGGCTCACCACACAATGATTTTACACTCGCAACCTCTTTTGCAATTCTACGAACAAGGTTCACCCTACCAAAGGATTTTATATCTACAAACAACCTTGAATCAATGTCTCAAGGATCACCCTTATCTAAAGAATTTTGTGTTTTCAAGATAACCTTGCAATGAGCTAGTAGAAAACATAATTGAATGAAGAAAGGAGAATGTGTAAGATGTTACCACTTTGTTGGTAGATGTTTACACAATGTTGCACCTTCACACTTTGTTGCCTTTGGAATCTTGAATGATCAATTGAAAGCACAAGACAAAAGAGAGCTTTAATGTTTACTAAAGACTTTGGAATGTTTAGGGTACTTAAAGATTCAAAAATTACAAAAATTTTTGAGTTTATAGCTTTTATAGATTTCAAAAAATCAGTTTCAATAGCTATAAAACGGCTAGTAACGGCTTGTTTCAGAGAAATTCGGATGTCCGAACTTTCTGCTATGTGTCCGAACTTTCGTCCGAACTTTACTGTGCCAAGTTGTCTGGAAAAGTTTGGACGTCCGATCTTTTCCTTATGCGTCCGAACATTCATCCGAAATTCTATGGAGAAACAGTAACCATGCTATCAGAGAAAGTTTGGACGTCCAAACTTTACTCCAGGCATCCGAACTTGCGTCCTAATTTCTCTGGAAGCACAGTAACCATTTTCAAAGTTTGGACGTCAGAACTTGCGTCCGAACTCATCAAACTTTGTCAAATAATTTGAAAATCAACATTAATAACTTTGAAAATATTTTGAATAAATAGATAATTCGTTTAAACATTTTCAAACTCAAAAACCGTTACTAAAACACTTTGATCATGCAATGTTTACTCAAGATCATTTGAGGTTCAAAAACTTACTTGTCATTCAAAAGTTCATTCAAAGTCATATAAGATTCAAAACAAGTTTTTGTTGCTTTCTTATACATTCAATAGATTCCAAGACACAAGTGTAGGGTTTACAAAAGAATATACCTATTTAGCATATTTGAGCTACACTTCAAGTCTTTAATCTTAAATTATCTTTGAACAAAATTCTTCAATCTTCAATCACTTTGACTCATTGAAGTTGTTCTTGCGTTGTAGCTTCAAGGGCAATAAGACTTCATACTTCTTCAAACAATCCTATCACACAATTGACACACAAATTAGTCCTTATCAATGTTTGTCATTAATCAAAACTAATCATAACTACATGATTTGCCCTTTGGGCTAACACAAACTTTGTAAAAATCATTTAAAATTTAACTTCAATAAGTTTGAAAATATTTTGTATGTATAGATAAGTTATTTAGACACTTTTAACCTTAAGAACCATTATCAAATCTATTTGATCATACAAAGTTTACTCAAAATCTTTTAAGATACAAAAACACATTTATTAATAAAAAGTTCATTCAAAGCCATTTAGGATTAAGAAAAATAATTTTATGCTCTCTTATGCATTCAATAGATTCCAAGACACACAAGTGTAGGGTTTACAAAAGAATATACCTATTAAGCATATTTTGGCCTACACTTCAAGTCTTCAATGTCTTTTAATCATCTTTGAACAAACTTCTTCAATCGTCAATCACTTTGACTCATTGAAGTTGTTCTTGCACTTTGGCTTGAAGGGAACAAGACTTCATACTTCTTTAATCCAATAATCCTATCACACAATTGACATAAAGATTATCCAATGTTCGTCATTATTCAAAACTCAATTAAAACTACATGATTTGCCCTTAGGGCTAACAATCTCCCCCTTTTTGATGATGACAAACTTTGGTGCAAAATGTGATGGATTTAAACATTGTAGTACAAAGAAGCTTTGATGTCAATGATAGATGATAACTAATTTAGCACATTCACATTCAAAAGGCTCAATATGACCCTATGACCCAACCAACCTCCATTTACCTCCTTGCTTCTAACACAACTAGGATAGAAGATATAGTAATTAAGTATTTAGAAATCTTCTAAGAGAGGTTTTAAAGGTTAGAAAAGATTAACAATGCTCTTCCTTAGATTGTGCTCATTTTTCAACATATTTGGACTTGAGATACTGTGCATCCGAATTCTGACACATCAAGTCCAAACTATAAAATAGGTGAAATGAAAGCTGCAAATTTTGTAAATAAGCTTTCCAAGGTTGTTCAAATATATTAGAAGAGATTAAAACATATTTGAATTAATTTGAACAACAAAAGAGCACCTTTTGGCAATGAAATATGGATGCATCCGAATTTCAGAATATGCATCCGAATTTTGAGATTTCAAATCCAAACTGCAATAAATTCAGTATAATGAATGTTTAAAGTTAAATAAAGCTTTCCTAAGGTTGTTCAAACATAATGGAAGAGATTAAAACAGTTTTCAAACAATTTGAACAACCAAAAAACATTTTTGGGAAGATCTTGATGCATCCGAATTTTTTTGTCTGCATCCGAATTTCAAGTCCAAATTTTTTGCAACAGGTTTGAAAAGGTGATGCATTTTCAAATGAAATATTGAAGTACTCAAATATGTATGTCCACAATGGCACTCAGTTTAGCTTTGCAAAACCACAAAAACTCATGCATCCAATTGTTTTCATGAGGCAATTTAAAATCATAGGACAAGTCAAGAACCAACAACTTAACCAAATTCCATAATAATCTCAGAAAACAACCAAGATCTCAAACTTCAAATGCACACATTGCAGTCATAGCACAATATACATCACACAATTTTGCACATACAACACATATCACAGTCACACGGTCATCATTTTTTCTCCCCCTTTTGTCATCACTCAAACATGGGGTTGATGAAAATGAGACTAACAGTTTAGCACATATAACAGTTTAAAAGAAGCTCTCAACATTGAAGTTTCATCATTGAGCTTCACTATTACATAAATTACAGCATTTTAAAGAAAAGCATAACAGGTTCATAAGCCAAGTTGGAAATTTAAAGCACATAGGTTAAACTAAGTACAAATAAGTAATTAAAAGCAGTAAAATGATATGGTTGAAGAGATGCTCAATCTTGTGATGTTGATGGAGAGGCTTGGCTAAATCCTTTTTTGATTGCCAAATGCTTCACTCTTCCTTGGCTGAAGGAGATGGTTGATGGTAAGACGATTTCCACTCTTTCTATTTGACTTCCTCCTTCTTGTGGCTCTTCATGTATTGTTTCATTTTCTTCTTCTTCTTGTCTCACCACATGCTCACTATTGCCTCCTTGATCATCATCCCCATCATCACTATCATCATCTTCATCTTCTTTCTTACCTTCCTCATCCCTATCATCATCATCATCTCTGTCTTGATGCCTAGAGGGTCCTTCACCACTTTGTGTATTCCTCATCAAATTTTTTTCAATATGTTTTATTCTATTATCCAATCCATCCAATTTTCCAAGAACCATTGGAGCAAAAGATTCGAAGAACTTATACATTTTCTCCATTTCCTTGATATGATTATTCAAGGCTTCTTGGAATGCCTTAGCAACTAGGGTGTCACCTCTAGTTATTCCTTCACCACTAGAATCAATTCCAACACTTGGTTGAGATTTGGGTGTAGGGACTTCTTCAAATAATCTTCTTTTCGAGGGAGGTTGCTCCCCCTCACTTGAAGTGTCATGCTTCCTCTTAGTTTTCATCTCTCTAGCAAGAGTTTCTTCTTCATCCTCCTGTTCCTCAACTTCTTCACTTTCTTCACGCTCTTCTCTTCTTGGAGGAGTTTCTCTTTTAGTTCTCCATATGCCATCTTCATCAAGAACTAATTGCATTCTCTTAAGAGTATCATTTGTATAAATCTCTCCACTCTTAAATGCTTGTCCTCTCCCTGGAAGTTTAACTTGAAAATGTTTAAAGATTCTTGTTAACATCCTCCCATATGGAAAAGCCTTGGTTACTGTTTTTCTTGCAGTAATCATGTGCTTTAAAGCCATATATCCAAAATTCAATCTTCTATGCTCATGCAAGGCTAACATAATTACCATGTGCATGTTACCAACAGATGACTTATGTCCAAAATTAGGGACAATCATAGTAGTAATCATGTGATGCAGTACTCTTCCTCTAGCATCTAATCCCTTAATTTCTCTCTCCCTAATGGACCTAACTTCTCTGCCATTAGTGAATACCTCTTCAAATCTATCATTAGTGAAGAGTTCACGATTATAACAATGCATTCCAGGTGAGTAATACTTTTCCCCACTATCACCTTCTCCACAAATTCTCTTGACCAAAGCATCATTGAATCCAAAATCCACTTGGGATACTCTAGATGAATACCATTGAACTACATCATCTCTTACTTGTTCAGTTCTTTCTTCTTTGAGATCTGTATAGAATTCATATATGAGAGTAGGATAGAATTCTTCATCAATGACTAACAGACTACTCCATCCAATATCACTAAAGAAAGATAGAATATTATCCATACTTGATAGTTTATCAAAGTTCACCTTGTTTCCAGGAATAATCTTTCTATTTTTCTTGTACCATTCATCAAATTCAAGAGCAGTCTTGATTGATACGAATCTATCCACTCTAGACAAGGCTTGAGGAATTTGAACTCTTCTTGGTTCGTTGATGATTAAGCCTCCATCTCCCTTCTTGTCTTTTCCTTTCCTCTTTTCAACATTTGGCTTCTTTGTCCTCACCATGATGTTTTTGTTTGAAAAGTAGTGATTTTTAGGATATATCTAGGGCTTGGAATTAAAAAATGAAAGCAAATCGAAGTAAAAATGGTGATGTTTTAGAGAGATTGTGATTCGAACTCAAATGGGTAAGAATGGTTTTGAAATAAGAAAGAATTAGGAAGTTGAAATGTTTGAAAAAACTGTTCGGTTTTCATTCAAAACGTTGTAACTGCAACGTTTGAATGATCGATTTTTCAGGTCTGCATCCAAACGTGGGTCCGAAAATCTCTATTTCTTCAGCTCAGAAAATTTGGTTAACCAAATTTTCTGTTATGCGTCCGAATTCTGCGTCCGAAAATTTCCTGTTTTCATCAAACTTCAACACACACATTAGTAATTGAATTTTGAGATTCCTAAGAGCCTTCTTAGGTGATTAAACCTTTCCTCAGCCAAAGGCTTTGTAAATATATCAGCAATTTGATCATTTGTATTTATATATTCCAAGCATATATCTCTTTTGACCACATGATCACGAATAAATTAATGTTTAATTTCTATACGCTTAGTCCTAGAATGTTGAATGGGATTTATGCTTAAATTGAAAGCACTAGTATAATCACATAGTATAGGCACACAATTGAATTTAAAACCATAATCAAGTAGAGTATGCTGCATCCATAATATTTGAGCACAACAACTACCAATAGCAATGTATTCAGCTTCAGTAGTAGACAAAGACATACAAGCTTGTTTTTTACTATACCAAGACACAAGACAAACTACCCAGAAATTGACAATGACCACTTGTACTATTACGTTCAACTTTGCATCCAACATAATCAGCATCTGAATATCCAATAATTTTAAAAGATGAAGATTTTGAAAACCAAAGACCATAGTCATCAATCAAATAACGAAAAATACATTTGACAGAAATTAGATGAGATTCTTTAGGATAAGATTGAAATCTAGCACACAAGCACACAACAAACATAATATCTGGTCTACTTGTTGTGAGATAGAGTAAACTTCCAATCATACCTCTATATGACTTTTCATCAACATTTTTACCTTTTTTATCTTTATCAAGTTTAGTTGATGAGCTCATTGGAGTACCTATCCCTTTTACTTGATCCATTCCAAATCTTTTCAATAGTTCCTTGGTATACTTGGCTTGATTTATGAAGACTCCATCCTTAGTTTGCTTGATTTGCAGCCCAAGGAAGAAATTTAGTTCTCCCATCATACTCATTTCAAATTCATTTTGCATTGATTTGGCAAATTCTTCACAAAATAATGTGTTAGTAGCACCAAAGATAATGTCATCAACATAAACTTACACAAGTAAAATATCATTATTGCTAGAGGTTTTTATAAAAAGCGTTGTGTCCACTTTTCCTTTTGCAAATCCTTTTGACAGAAGAAATCCACTTAATCTTTCATACCAAACTCTTGGAGTTTGTTTCAATCCGTACAGAGCCGTGGTTAACTTGAAAACATGATTAGTAAACTTTTCATGAATAAAATCGGGCGGTTGTTCTACATAAACTTCTTCTTCAATAAAACCATTTAGAAATGCACTTTTAACATCCATTTGAAATAGTTTAAAATCTTTAAAACAAGCAGAAGCCAAAAGTACTCTTATGGATTCAAGTCTAGCTACCGGAGCAAACGTTTCATCATAATCAATGCCTTCTTCTTGGTTGAAACCTTGAGTAACAAGCCTAGCCTTATTTCTAACAACTTCTCGTAGTTCATTTAATTTATTTCTAAAGTCCCACTTTGTACCAATAACAGAGTGATCATGAGGCCTCGGAACAAGAGTCCAAATTTTATTTCTTTCAAACTGATTTAACTCTTCTTGCATTGCAATAATCCAAAAATCATTACACAATGCATCATTAATGTTTTTAGGTTCTGCCTTGTTTTAACTCCTTGGAAGACATCACCAATGATTTGCTCCTTATGATGACCTCTTGCATATGTTAGATCCTTTGAAAACTCTTGATCATTGCTAGGTTGAGCATCTTGTTCTTGCTCTATTATTTCTTCTTCTCTGGCATGTTCTTCCAATGTGGGTGTTTGATGATGAGTTTGATTATCAATCATTGAGGAACCTACATCATCTTCATTTCTTCTTTCAAGATAAATGTTAGATTCATCAAAGGTTACATGTATAGTTTCTTCAACACATAATGTTCTTTTGTTGTAAACTCTATATGATTTTTATTTGATGAATAACCAAGAAATACAACTTCATCTGATTTTCTATCAAACTTTCCCAAATTATCACTAGTATTTAAGATAAAACATTTGCAACCAAATACCTTAAAATAAACAATTGAAGGAGTTTTATCAAATAGGAGTTCAAAATGTGTTTTTCTTAAAAAGGATCTTAATAAAACTCTATTCATTACATAGCAAGAAGTATTTACAGCTTCAGCCCAAAAGTATTTTGGCAAAGAATTTTCATAAAGCATTGATCTGGCCATCTCTTGTAAAGTTATATTTTTCCTTTCAACAATACCATTTTGATGGGGTGTTTTAGCAGCTGAGAAATTGTGAGTAATACCATATTCATCACAAAAATTTGTAAAGTCTTGATTGCAAAATTCTCTTCCATTGTCATTTCTAATAGATATCAGTTTATATTCAATAGAGGTTTGAATCTTTTAAAAAGTTTTGCAAATTCATGAAACGTTTCATCCTTTTGAGCTATGAAAATCACCCATGTAAATCTTGAAAAATCAACAACAATCACATAGGCATATCTTTTACCACCAAGACTAGTAGTCCTCATTGGTCCAAATAAGTCCATATGAACAAGTTCAAGAGGTTTTGAGGTATAAATCATTTTCTTTGGTTTAAAGGATGTTTTTGATTGTTTTACATATTGACAAGCATCACAAAGACGGGTTTTATCAAAATGCATTTTAGGTAATCCTCTAACTAGCTCTTGTGTGGAAAGTTTATTCAATAAATCCATGCTCACATGACCTAATCTTCTATGGCATAAATATCCATCGTTATCATGAATGGCAAGACACTTTATATCATTTTTTATAAGTTCATCAAGATATAATACAAATACATTTCCAACTCTATTAGCAACAAAAATGGTTATGGTTTTGCTACTTGCACTATCTAAAATAGTACAAGTGTCACATTTAAATTGTACTTTATATCCATTATCACATAGTTGACTAATGCTAAGTAAATTATTCTTTAATCCAACAATAAGTAATACTTGCTTAATGAGAGGGAGAAACCCTTGAACTAGAGCAATTTATTGTGGTTCGATCTCTTCAAGATCTACGTCCACTGCCTTGAGCCTAAACACAAGGATTTTAAACAATCTACTAAATGCTCTAGTTCAACAATTACATAAGAGGCTCACCACACAATGATTTTACACTCACAACCTCTTTTGCAATTCTACAAACAAGGTTCACCCTACCAAAGGATTTTATATCTACAAACAACCTTGAATCAATGTCTCAAGGATCACCCTTATCTAAAAGATTTTATGTTTTCAAGATAACATTGCAATGAGCTAGTAGAAAACACAATTGAACGAAGAAAGGAGAATGTGTAAGATGTTACCACTTTGTTGGTAGATGTTTACACAATGTTGCACCTTCACACTTTGTTGTCTTTGGAATCTTGAATTATCAATTGAAAGCACAAGACAAAAGAGAGCTTTAATGTTTGCTAAAGACTTTGGAATGTTTAGAGTACTTAAAGATTCAAAAATTACAAAAGTTTTTGAGTTTATAGCTTTTATAGATTTCAAAAAATCAGTTTCAATAGCTATAAAACGGCTAGTAATGTCTTGTTTCAGAGAAGTTCGGACGTCCGAACTTTCGTCCGAACTTTACTGTGCCAAGTTGTCTAGATCTGAACTTTTCCTTATGCGTCTGAACATTCATCTGAAATTCTATGAAAAAACAGTAACCATGCTATCAGAAAAAGTTGAAAGTCCGAACTTTACTCCAGGCATCCGAACTTGCGTCCTAATTTCTCTGGAAGCACAGTAACCATTTTCATAGTTTGGACGTCTGAACTTGCATTCGAACTCATCAAACATTGTCAAATCATTTGAAAATCAACCTTAATTACTTTGTGTCCATGCTTGCCACAATATGTACAACAGATATGAGGCCTAGAATTAAAAGTTTCTTTAGCTAAGGATTTTTTATATTTTGGAGCATAACTATCATGAGTGTAACCAAGACCCTGTTTTACATATGAAGATCTTTGATAACCAAGTAATTAATTTAAATTTTCTCTTCCATTTGTAAATTTTTCAATGCATAATGTAAGATCATTAACTTTCTTTTTTAATATCTCCTGATCATTAAGCATTGTTTCAAGAGAAATAACTTTTGTGCAAAGCTCTTTATTTTCAAAGGATATGTTTTGTATTGTTACATTTAAAACTTCTTTTTCAATGTTTAGGCATTTAATAGTCTCAAGAAGTTTCCCATTTTCAACACATAACTTTGAATTCTCATTTAACAACTCATTGATTTTGATTTTCATTTCTTTATTTCTTTTAGAAGTCTTTTTCAGTTCTTCATACATTTCAACAAGTAACTCACTAGGATCAACATCATCATCATAGTAATTAGAAATGGAAGGAGTAGATTGTACCTCATCATCAATTGCCATAAAGCATATGTTGGCCTTTCTTTTACTGCCATCTTCACTTTCTTGTTGATCCCAAGTTCCAGCCAGTCCTTTTCCCTTCTTGGCAAATTTATTTCTCAATTTGTTATCTCTTTCCCTTTCCAAAACCTTAGGACAATCACCAACAAGATGGTCTGTGCTTTTGCATTCAAAACATTGAGGTTTGAAGGATGATGATTGTCCACTCTTCTTAGTTGGCTTTCTCCGTTCCTTGAGAAACTCCTTTTTGTAGAATTTTTTGAATTTTCTTACAGCCATGGCTATCTGCTCTTCTCCATTGTTTCCATCTTCTTCACTTGATGATTTATCTTGTTCACTCAAGTGATTTGAGGTTTTGAGTACAACTCCTTTTCTTCCCTTCTCCTCATCTTCTATGTCATTTAGTCTTTTCATCTTCATCTCATGCATAAGCAGTGATCCAATGAGCTCTTCAAGTGGGAGAGTTTTTAAACCCTTTGATTCCTCAATTGCAAGTGTTTTCGATTGCCGAGATTTTGGTAGAACATCCAATATCTTTCTGTTTTGCTCTCCAATTGTATAGCTCTTCCCATAAGCTTTTAAACCATTGAAAATGTTAGTAAATCTTGTTAACATATCACTGACATTCTCACCTTGCTTCATAGTGAATAGCTCATAGTCCCTTACTACCATGGCAAACTTTGACTATTTAACCTGGTTTGTTCCTTCATGTGTTATTTTAAGTAATCTCCACATATCATGAGCAGTGTCACATCCACTAACTCTATTGTATTCAGTTATATCTAATACACAACTTAAAATGTTCATGGCCTGATAAATTAATGTTATTTTCTTTGAATCATTTTCATCAAATTCGTCTGCAGACTTTGGTTCTAAAGTCACTCCATCAGCTCTCATTTTCATATGTATGTAAGGACCTTTCTCAACAATATTCCACAAATCAAAATTGATAGAACATATATATATCTTAACTCTAGATTTTCAAAATGTATAGTTTGTTCCATCAAACAACGGTGGTCTATTTGTGGAAGATCCTTCTAGATAAGGTAAGTTTGAAATATTAGCTATAAGATCTTAACTTCTAGGTTGCAAAACCACACTAAAAAGCCCTTGCTCTGATACCAATTGAAAGACCTAAGAGGGGGCTAATTTTGGCTAATTTTTGGCCAATTGAAAGACTAGGTGAATTAGGTTTTTGGCTAATTTTTCAAAAATAGTTTCCTTTTACAATGTTTAAGCTAGATCAGATTATGTGTGTTTGTTTCAATGAAAGAATATATCAATCAATGTCAAAGCAATAAACAGTTTAACATCAATAAACACAAGCAATTTCTAGTGGTTCGATCTCTTCAAGATCTACGTCCACTGCCTTGAGCCTACACTCAAGGATTTTAAACAATCTACTAAATGCTCTAGTTCAACAATTACATAAGAGGCTCACCTCACAATAATTTTACACTCACATCCTCTTTTGCAATTCTACAAACAAGGTTCACCCTAGCAAAGGATTTTATATCTACAAACAGCCTTGAAACAATGTCTCAAGGATCACCCTTATCTAAAGGATTTTATGTTTTCAAGAAAACCTTGCAAAGAGCTAGTAGAAAGCACAATTGAATGAAGAAAGGAGAATGTGTAAGATGTTACCAGTTTGTTGGTAGATAATTACACAATGTTGCACCTTCACACTTTGTTACTTTTGGAATCTTGAATGATCAATTGAAAGCACAAGACAAAAGAGAGCTTTAATGTTTGCTAAAAACTTTAGAATATTTAGAGTTCTTAGAGATTCAAAACTTACAAAAATTCTTGAGTTTATAGCTTTTATAGAATTCAAAAATCAGTTTTAACAGTCATAAAACGGCTAGTAACGACTTGTTTTAAAATATTAGGACGACCGAATTTTTCTTATGCGTCCGAACTTATCACCCGAATTTTACTGTTGTATGTTTTCTGGAAAAATTCAGACGACCAAATTTTTCTCATGCGTTCGAACTTGCGTCCGAATTTCTTTAGAAAAAAAGTAACCATGCTAGTAAGGAAAATTCGGACGACCGAATTTTTTTCATGCATCCGAACTTGCGTCCGAATTTCTCTGGAAAAACAGTAGACATTTTAAAGTTTGGTTTTCAAACTTTGTAAAATTATTTGAAATTTAACTTCAATAAGTTTGAAAACATTTTGTATGCATAGATAAGTTATTTAGACACTTTTAACCTTAACAACCATTATCAAATCTCTTTGATCATACAAAGTTTACTCAAAATCTTTTAAGATACAAAAACACATTTATTAATAAAAAGTTCATTCAAAGCCATTGTGGATTAAGAAAAATAATTTTATGCTCTCTTATGCATTCAATAGATTCCAAGACACACAAGTGTAGGGTTTACAAAAGAATATACCTGTTAAGCATATTTGACCTACACTTCAAGTCTTCAATGTCTTTTAATCATCTTTGAACAAACTTCTTCAATCTTCAATCACTTTGACTCATTGAAGTTGTTCTTACACTTTGGCTTGAAGGCAACAAGACTTCAGAGTTCTTTAATCCAATAATCCTATCACACAATTGACATAAAGATTAGTCCACAACAATGTTTGTCATTATTCAAAAATAAATTAAAACTTCATGATTTGCCCTTAAGGCTAACAGTATGAATTTGCTGAACTAAAGAAATAGATAAATTTGGACTTAAGTTCAGACACAGACCTAAAAATCCAGTTGTATAAACTTTGCAATTTCAGCAGTTTTAAAACCACTCAACCGATCAAATTCTTCATTTTAAACTGTCTGAATTCTCTCTTTTCTCAAAACCCACTCTACCCACTCACATCCATCCCATATTTCATCATTTTTCCTTGAAAGTTACTTGATTTTCATGTTCATCGCCCTATATTATCTTTGAAATCCATCTTTCTCAAAAGAAATTCACCATGGTTCACTCAAAGAAGACAAGTGTAGCTAAAGGCAAAGGGAAAGTCAAAATGGGAGATGAAGGGCTTATTTTCAAAGAACCAAGGAGGGTTCAAATTCTTCAATCCAATCTTGGAGTAGATCGGTTCATCTAACAAGTGCTGCAATAGAATTTGAGGATTAGAGCAAGAAGAGTAGGAAAATCATACCCGGCCATAGAGTGGATTTGGATAAACTCACCAACATGGGTAATATGCTATCTTTCTTTGGTGAAATAGGTTGGGGTAGTTTACTTGGTGTGAATAAAGATTGCTATCCTGCACTTGTCTATGAATTTTATGCTAATGTTAAGGAAGAAAGATTGAGCATGTTGGGGAGAGCATTATTCAATAGTATTCATCTAGAGTATCTCAAGTAGGCTTTGAGTTTAATGATGCGCTAGTTAATCGTATTTGTGGTGTGGATGACATTGGTGCTAGATATTACTCATTGGGACAACATTGCTATATACATGAACTATTCACTAATGAACGATTTGAAGAGGCATTCACCAATGGTAGAAGATTTAGGTCCATTAGGACGTGTAATGCATCATATGACTACTACTATGATCATTCCAAACTTTGGACATAAATCTTCAATTGAAAATATGCATGGCTTTCCCTTATGGGAGATTACTGGCTAGGATCTTCAAGTACTTTAATGTCCAACTCACTAGAAGATGAAATCCTATGAAAAGTGGGGAAATATACAACAATGAATCCCTCAAAAGAAGAGCAACCCCTCTAAGGGGTGATAGAATAGAAGCTAGAGAAGATGATGAAGAGGAGGAAGAAATTGAAGAAGAAGAGGATGAAGAGGAAACACTAGAAAGAGAAAGGAAGACTAAGAAGATGCATGATTTATCAAGTGTAACGTGCACTCCGCAGAAGAGAAGATTAAAAAAGATTGAATTGGCTTTGAAGAAAGAAAATATCTGAATTATTTTTGAAACAAGATTATGAAGAATCACACAAAAATTAAATCCCTACGACACCTCTTAGAAACTTGTTCTAAGCAATTCCAATAATCAGAATTTAATTAAGCAAGAAGAACACTCACACGTCACAATCTGAAATTTCAATTGATAAGTGAAGAGTAATTCTTTGAGTAACAAGAACAAAAGAAATTACCTCTCAAGGTGGCAGCAACACCCTCTCTAAAATGACTCCAAAAAAATCTGCCCTAATTGTCTTAAAGGGATCTATATATATCTAGGGTAAAACATGAAAGAATTGTGCTAATAATACACGAAAGCCCAACATAAATAACAGATGGCCCAAGTTTAAAACATCACTCCCTCTTGGGCTTAAGCCCAACTCCATAGCTTCAAGTGTCAAAAAATCATTCGGTCCAAGGATTTGAGCCAAGTGGATCAATTTGGACTGTGACCCAACTAACTCTCCTTCAATAGGTTTGGCTAGCTCCATCCTCTTCATATGTTGGCTTACAAACGTAAACAAGGCCTCTTGAAACACCTTAGCCTTAGCTCTGGTCATAGGCCCAACTGGCATAATTAGCTCTCTATTTGACATGTCCAACCCATCATGGCAGTTCATAGTCTTGTTCTCATCAGTCCCTCCCTCCTCAGGAAGATTCGTTTTCGAATCTGAATCCATATCAAAAGAAGAAAGGTCAGCAACATTAAAGGTTGCAGAAACACCATACTTACCTGGCAGATCAAGCTTGTAGGCATTGTTGTTGATCCGCTTCAGCACCTGAAATAGACCATCACTCCTAGGAGCTAATTTGGATTTCTTCTGAGCAGGAAACCATTCCTTCCTTAGGTGCACCCAAACCCAATCACCAGGTTCAAAAGTTACCAATTTTCACCCCTTATTAATTTGTTTGGCATAGACCTTATTTTTCTACTCAATATGCTATTTTTTCTTCTCTTGCAGGGCTCGAACCATCTCATCTTTTCTCTTGCCGTCTATGCTAGACAACTCATGCAAAGGTAAAGGCACCAAATCCAAGATAGTTAAGGGATTAAAGCCATAGACAAGCTCAAATGGTGAATAACCTGTGGTGGAATGCACACTCCGGTTATATACAAACTCAATAAATAATAAACATTCACCCCAAGTTTTAAGATTCTTACCAACTACAGTTCGTAATAAGGTACCCAAGGTCCTATTGACAACCTCGGTCTGACCATCAGTCTGTGGGTGACAAGTAGTAAAATAAAGCAATTTGGCACATAATTTGCCACACAACACACGCCAAAAATGGCTTAGAAATTTAGCATCTCTATCTGAAACAATAGACCTAGGAAGGCCATGCAATCTAACAACATCTTTGAAAAATAAATCAGCCACTTGCACAGCATCATCAGTCTTATGGCATGCAATGAAATGTGCCATCTTACTAAACCTATCAACAACAACGAAGATGCTATCATAGCCCTTTTTGGTCTTAGGCAAACCCAAAACAAAGTCCATAGAGATATAAGTCCACGGTTCAGTAAGTACAGGTAAAGGGGTATACAATCCATGATGTTTAACAGTGGATTTTGCCTATCTACGTGCAATACACTTGGCACACACAAGTTCAACACCCCTACACATACCTGGCTAGTAAAAATATTCTTGCAAAATATCCAAAGTCTTAGCAACTCCAAAATGACACATCAAACCACCACTATAAGCCTCATGCACAAATAAAGTACACATAGAACAATTAGGCACAAACAACTGACTGCCCCTAAACAGATAGCCATCATGCCTATAGAATTTTTTTAATGCAGTATGTTCACAAGCAGAATATACAATAGCAAAATCAACATTGGAAGCATATAAATCCTTAAGCTACCCAAATCCTAATAACTTAGAATGTAGAGTAGTAATCAAGGAATACCTCCTAAATAAAGCATTAGCTACCACGTTTTCCTTCCCTTGCTTGTATTCCAGTACATAGGGGAATGTCTCCAGAAACTCCACCCAAGTGGCATCTCTTGCTCAGCTTGCCCTATCCCTTCAAGTGCTTTAAAGACTGATGATCGATCATAATGACAAACTCTCTAAGTTGAAGATAATGTTGCCACACTTCCAATGCTCTCACAACAGCATACAACTCCTTATCATATATGGGATAATTGAGTTGTGCACTACTAAGCTTCTCACTAAATTATGCAACTGGTCTGTTTTCCTGCTGAAGCACAGCACCTATACCAATCCCAGAAGCATCACATTCAACCAACAATGTGAAGGCATGTTCTTGTTCCTGACACCAGGTAAACTTTCTTCCCTCTTAATTATCTCAGCCAAAAGAGCAGCAATGGTAGAAAAGTCCCTCAAAAATCTCCTGTAGAAACTAGCAAGTCCATGAAAACTCCTCACCTCATTCACACTCTTAGGAGTTGGCCAATCTTGGATTGCCTTCACCTTCTCACTATCAACCTCAACTCCCTGAGAACTTATTACAACCAAAATTACTAACTTATAAATCCAAAATGTACACTTCTTAAGATTTGCATACATTTTTTCCTATCTCAATACATCCAAGACACACGTCACATGCATGACATGCACATCCAGATTAGTGCTATTTATCAAGATGTCATCAAAGTAAACAACCACAAATTTTCCAAGAAATGCACGCAAGACATGATTCATCAACCTTATAAAAGTGCTAGGTGCATTAGTTAAACCAAATGGCATGACTAACCACTCATATAACCCATACTTAGTTTTGAAAGTAGTTTTTCATTTATCTCTTGGTTTCATTCTAATTTGGTGGTATCCACTTTTCAAATCAATTTTTGTAAAGATGCATGGACCACGTTCCATCCTTCTTTGGCACCAATAACACAGGGACAGCACAAGGACAAAAGCTTTCTCTCTCGTGTCCCTTCTCCAATAGTTCATCCACTTGCTTCTAAAGCTCCTTTATTTCCTCAGGATTACTCCAGTAGGCTGGGCGATTAAGAATCTGAGCTCTAGGCACGAAGTCTATCTGGTACTCTATACCTCTCAAGGATGGCAATCCCTTGGGCATCTCCTTACGAAAGACTTCTGCATAATCCTGCAAAAGAGATGAAAACACGCTAGGCAAAGAATCAAGAGGGTTAGTTTCAGAAACTAAACACTCTCTATATCTTACTATGACTAGTGCTCTCTTCTCTCCAATCGCTCTTCTCATGTCTTTTCCCCTCGCATACAAGCTCAATTTTCTCTCTTTCTTTTCAATATATTTTTCACTCAATGTGCAGTCACTCACTTTTGAGCCATTCTCAATTTTCTTTTGGGTCTCTTTCCCCTCTTTAATGTTGGTATGCACATTGCCTAAATCTCCTTACCTTTACTTATTTTTAACTGGTTCAGGTGTAGTTCACGAGGTGATAGAGGTATAAGGATGAAATTCCTATCCTTAAACTTGAAGAAGTACCTATTGGTATACCCATCATGTGCTACTCTCCTATCAATCTGCCAAGGTCTCCCAAGTAGCATATGACCAACATCCATGGGCACCACATCACACAACACCTCATTCTCATATCTGCCAATTGAGAAAATCACCAAAACCTGTTTAGTTACCTTCACATCTAAACTATCATTACACTACTGTAGCTTATAAGGTTCTGGATGTCTCCTATAAGTCAGCCCTAATTTCTCTACCATAATTATACTAGCTACATTGGTACAATTTGCCCCATCAATGATCAAATTGCTCACTTTTCCTCCCACTAAACACCTCGAATGAAAAAGATTTTCTCTCTGATCTACAATATCATTTGTAGCTCTAGTACTCAGTACTCTCCCGACCACTAGTGCTTCTCTTGTAACAACCCTCTCAAAGCAATCATCATCATCGAAGTTATTTTCAATAACAAGTTCGGATTCACTTCTGCTATCCTCAGAATCAATCACTCCATTATCCCTCATAACCATAACCTTTTTATTAGGACATTGAGATGCAATATGATCAGTACCCAAGCATTTAAAAAATTTTATAGATGAATGCTTACTAGAGGTAGCTTGGGTGTTAGAGGTATATTTCAGTTCAGATTCCCCAATTGGCTTCTTAGGTGTTTCCTTGATGTCCAATCACTTATCCTTGGACTTCTCCTCCTTTCTAGGCCATCTAGAATTCCATGAATAGCTAGAATTTGCTCCACTCCTCGCCACAGGCCTGGCTTTGAGCTGTCTCTCTACCTTCATGGCCAAGTTCACTATGTTCTCAATCTCTGGCTTTGAGCTGTCTCTCTACCTTCATGGCCAAGTTCACTATGTTCTCAATCTCTGGCTTTGAGCTGTCTCTCTACCTTCATGGCCAAGACTACCTTCATGTGCTGCAGCTCCACAACATTAGCTATTTCGCTGTTGAACCCACTCAAATATCTGGCCATTGTAACCTCTGGATCTTCCTCTATATTGGCTCGGATCATAGCTACCTCCATCTCCTTGTGGTAGTCTTCTACTGATCTAGACCTCTGAGTGAGTCGCTGAAGTTTCTGGTGCATCTCCTTGTAGTAGTAAGAAGGCACAAAACGTTTTCTCATGCATGCCTTCATAGCTTCCCAAGTAGCAATTGGCGTCTCTCTGTTTCTCCTCCTAGATGTCACCATCTGATCCCACCATATTAGTGCATAATCTGTAAACTCAACAGTAGCTAGTTTTACTTTCTTATCTTCAAAAAAATTGTGGCACTCAAAAACCAAGTCCTTCTTCCTCTCCCACTCCAGGTAAGCCTCTGCATTGTTCCTCCTCACATGTTTCACTCGAATGTTGTTGCTCCCCTCATGTTTATGTCACGATAATGACACCCTCAAATAATCTCACACTCTTGCCTTTTAACACTCAAATTCCTCTTACATTCAAGTTACAATTCGAACCAAATTCAACAAATCTATGAGCCCAATTGTAGTCCAAGTAACAAACAACAACCAATCCAATAACAATAGCTTACAATCTCGGAAACTTCAAACAAGAATATAGCAAGCTTACAATTAGAACAAATAAAAATTTTTTGAAATTGTTTATTACAGGTAATTCAAAATGGTCCAACAAGAGAGTATGAATATGCTGGGAAGAAAAAAAAATTGCACTATTTTTGTATTTTTTTTTTTGGTTTTGGACTTGATCTCTCTCTTTTTTTTGTTTCTCTTTTCTTCCTTTCTCTTGTCTGATATATATATATATATATATATATATATATATATATATATGATTGAAAACAATCCAACTAAAGCAACTATTACAAATACTTAATAAAAAGAGTTAAAACCCTAGGTTGAGATTCACACCTCTTGAAGATGCCATCGGTTAGTCCTTAAATTTTGATGAAATAGAATAGGAATCTTCCTCCACACCACGGCTCTTATACCAACTAATGTGCACTCTGCGGAAGAGAAGATGAAAAGGGATTGAATTCGGGTTTGAAGAAATAAAAATTCTGAATTCTTTTTTGAAACAAGATTATGAAGAATCACACAAAAATTAAAATTTTACGACACCTCTTAGAAACTTTTTTTAAACAATCTCGATAATCAAAATTTAATTCAACAAGAACACTCACACGCCGCAATCGGAAATTTCAATTGATGAGTGAAGTGTAGTTCTTTGAGTAACAAGAACAAAAGAAATTACCTCTCAAGGTGGCAACAACACCCTCTCTAAAATGACTCCAAAAAAATTCGGCCCTAATTGTCTTAAAGAGGTCTATATATATATAGGGTAAAACATGAAAGAATTGGGCTAATAATACATGCAATCCCAACATAAATAACAAGTCCAACATAAACCAGCCAAGTTTAAAACATCACTCCCTCTTGGGCTTATAGCCGTCAAGTGTCAAAAATCATCCGGTCTAAGGATTTGAGCCAAGTGGATCAATTTGGGTTGTGACCCAACTAACTCTTCTCCAATAGGTTTGGCTAGCTCCATCCTCTTCATATGTTGGCCTACATACGCAAACAAGGCCTCTTGAAGTGCCTTGGCCCTAGCTCTGGTCATAGCCTAACTGGCATAATTAGCTCTCTATTTGACATGTCCAACCCATCATAGCAGTCCATAATAGTCTTGCTCACATCAAAGTGAGGGGGAGTAACCTCACACAAAGAGGAGATCATTTGAAGAAGAGCCCTCTCCTCAATCTCATCAAAATCTTGGAGATATGCCTAGTGAGGAGGGAGTTACTAGAGGAGACACCATTGTAGCCAAAGTGTTTCAAGAAGCCTTGAACAAAAACATAAAGGAGATGGAGAAGATGTACAAGTTCTTTGAATCTTATGCTCCCATGGTACTAAGTAAGTTGGATGGCTTGGACACTAGGGCGAAGAATATTTAAGAACAATCAAAGTGGTGAAGTACCCTCTAGACCTCAAACTAAGGATGAAAAGAATGATTAAGGAGGCAAGGGAAGAAAGAAAGAAAAAGAGGATGAAGATGATGATAATGATGATGATGGGGATGATAATGATAATCAAGAAGGCAACTTTGAATTTGTGGCTAGAGAAAGTGAGAGAAATGAAGGTGTTCAAGAGAAGCCACAAGAAGGAAATTTGATGGAAAGAGTCGAGATCACTTCATCATCCACAGCATCATTTGGCCAAGGAAGAGTTAACCATGTGGTCAAGAAGAAGGGTACTAGGAGATCCTCCTAGTTGGCTACAACTCCAAAGCCAAACTACACCGGTAAGGAGCAAACAAGTGATGAGCCACTTTATATTGAGCTTAAGGGAGACATGGCCATCACAACTAACAAATATAGAGTGAAGACAATGAAGAAAACACAAGACTAAGCACTCATTAATCCTATCTCATTGTACTTATGTATTTAGTTTTGTTTATATATTTTTATGCCATGCTTAGTTCATGTGTCCAAAATAGTTCGTCTATTCTCATGGTTTAACTTTCTATGTGCCTTTCTAGTCCATGTGATATTTTGAAGCTCAGTGATGATATCATAGTATTGAGAGCTTATATTACTTTTGTTTTCATATTGGCTTTACTTTCATCACCCCACATTTGATTGATGACAAAAATGGGAGAAGAAGTGTTGTAAAATGTACTTGGATATTGTGATAAAAACCTAGAACCCCACAGCAAACTTTCACAAACGCCCAAGGATGTGTGAAAAAGGCTTCCCTTAAACCCGTTATCAATAAAGACAAGAACTTAATTTATAATTCAAAGGAATGAATGCCACTAATGTGAACCCTAGGTATAAAAACCTATAACCCAATAGCAAACTTCCACAAACGCCCAAGGATGTGTGAAAAATGCTTCAAAAACCCTTAACCCGTTGGATATATGACCCAAGAACCAAAGGTATAGACAGAAACCTTAAACCCGTTATCAATAAACTTAAGGTATAATTCAAAGGAATGAACGCCACAAATTGAATAACTTGATAAGTTCAAGAAGTTCTTTCAATAACCAAAGAGAGTATGTATTCTCACAAAAAATATTAATGACATATTGTTAATGTTGTTTTTGAAATTTCTAAAAAGATCCTATATAAATAGACATCTAAAAACCCTAACCTAATTGGTTTTGGATTTGGAGTAAGTGGCTGAAACACAAGTCCTTAATGGGCTTGGATTTACAGCTATTTTTAGCTAATTAAATCTAACTAAGGATTAAAATAAAAGAATGGATATGGACTTTAATAAATAAAAGTTCTTAGCCCAAACAAAGTTAAAAACTAATTAAAACAATCCTAAAAATAGGGAAATTTCGTCCAGCCCTTACGGTGAATTTTTTAGCCCATCAATTTTCCATCTTGGACTTCAATTTGGCAGCCCAATAAACTCTCAATTGGTTAGGCAGCTTAAATTAATGATCATTGATCCTTCTTGTACATAATATAACCTTGAAAGCCCATCTTGTTGTTGGGCCAGTGGACATCTTCAATGGATCTTTATCACTTGATTTTGGCGTCTCATGATTCTCATCATTTTCTCTCTCCTCGAATCTACTGCTACATCATTAAAGCACGTAATAAGTTCTAAAGGAACCAATGTAGAACAAGATTCATTACAATAAGCACATGTATGGGAAGGGAGGAGCATTAAGCTCAAGCACTCCTTAGGCATGAAAAAAATAGCAGCAAAGCATGCAATTTGAGCCTTCTAGTCTTTAGGGAACTCAAACTCTATGGACGTCAACAACCTTATTATCAAGAGAAATAAAACACCTAAGCTATCACATGTCTAATTCATAAACGGGTCCAAGCAATGCACAACCTTTTGAGCAAAGAGTCTCATATAAGAATGAAACATTTTAGTATATATTAAGGGAATAGGTTGCATTCTCTCTAGCCAAGGCTCTTCACAACCTTGCAGCAAAGGTAACTTATTCAAGAATTTTGTTTTCTTCACCGCATAAATCATCTCATTAAAATGGAAGGAACAAATCAATTCAAGAAATGGGTCTTTAAATGGCACATGGTAATGCAAACTTCCTTCAAGTATGATGCGGACTATGGACTGCCATTATGGGTTGGACATGTCAAATAGAGAGCTAATTATGCCAGTTGGGCCTATGACCAGAGTTAGGGCCAAGGGGCTTCAAGAGGCCTTGTTTGCATATGTAGGCCAACATATAAAGAGGATGGAATTAGCAAAACCTATTGGAGGAGAGTTAGTTGGGTCACAGCCCAAATTGATCCACTTGTCTCAAATCGTTGGACCGAATGATTTGATACTTGAAGACTATGGAGTTGGGCTTAAGCACAAGAGGGAGTGATGTTTTGAATTTGGGCCGCATGTTAATTATCTTGGACTTGTTATTTATGTTGGGCTTCCATGTATTATTAGCCCAATTCTTTCATGCTTTACCATAACTATGTATAGGCTTCTTTAAGACAATTAGGGAAGAATTTTGGAGTCATTTTTGGAGTGAGCTGCCGCCACCTTTGAGAGTTAATTTCTCTTATTCTTGTTATTCAAGGAACTACTCTTCACTTATCAATGAAATTCTGATTGTAGTGTGTGAGTGTTCTTCTTACTTAATTAAATTCTAATTATCGATATTACTTAGAACAAGTTTCTAAGAAGTGTCATAGGAATTTAATTTTTTGTGTGTTTATTCACAATCTTGTTCCGAAAAAGAAATTCAATCTATTTTTCTTCAAAGCTGAAAATCAGTCCTTTTTCATCTTCTCTTCAGCGGTGTGCGCGTTAAAGTATATGCAAAAATTTAAACTCGTGAAGTATGTAAGTAGCAAATCCCAACATATCAATAGCATAGCAAACTTCAAAACTTCTTGGCATTTTAAAGAACTCTTTAAAGGGTAAATGGTATTTCCAAAGCCTCCCACAAGACGAATTTCTATTATCAAGCAAAAAATAGTCATTAGCAAGACCATGGAAAATGTAGTATTTAACATTCCTGCCACATATTTCCCAAAATCACACAAAGTTATTTGTTCAAAAATATGCAATGATTCTAAATTACAAGATATCTCAAGATATGAAATAAGTGCGAGACCATTCTAAAGCAACATAAGCTCTTTACACGAGTTGTTCAATAAGAAATCATGCATATTTCCTAAAATTCTCTCAATATCAAAATTTCTACACATATTTATCACATGATCATCTTCAACTAACGAGGCATATGTAGAGCCATTAATATCAAGAGAACTTCTATCATCATTCAAGTATTTTTTCAGATGATTCATATGAACAAATGAAACACCATTTAAGCAAGTATAATCAAGAGTCATAAGACAAGTCACAACAGAATAAGCAGGTAAGAACAATTTATTCTCCTTAAAGAAAAATTCAAGAAAATAAGCTCAACTCTTCACTTGAAAGTGAGTTCATAAGTGGCTTTAGAATGAAATCACTAACACACTCTCTTTCTTTTTCAAATTCACTCCTGCACTTTTCATCTTTCTTCTCTAGAATCTTCAAGTTCAACTTTTCTCTTGTGCACTCCTTTTCTCCCTCATAGTCACTTTCATTTTGTTGAAGCTCATACTCCCCACACTCTTTTCTTTCAAGTTCATAGTCCCTCTTTTCTGTTGTTCTCTCAACATCCTCACTTTTCTTAACCAAAGTAGGACTAACTTCTTGTTTGCAATTATCCACTTCATTAGCTTCAGATTCAACCTCTTCATCCTTCTTTGGTGGTTCTTCAACAACTTCATTGTCCTTTTGATGTTCTTTAGTTTCCACCTTAATTTCGTTTCCAAGTGCTATGGTAGTTTTGCCCTCACTCTTGTTCTTCTTTCTTTGCTCTATTCTCTTTAAACATTCAAAGTGCTTGACTCCAAAGTTGAACCTCATTACTTCCTCTAACTCACCCCATGACTTAATGGATTTCTTCCCCTTTTTCTTTCTAGATTCATTGTGCATATCCCACCTTGTAATGGCAAAGTGAGTAAAGGATCCCACAACCAACCTTAGCTTTTCCTCCTCCATCAAGTTGTAACATGTAAAGACTATATCTACACTCCTTTCCCATTCCAAGTAGGGTTTTTGCACAAATTTCCCTTGGAAACTAAGTAAGTTCAACTTGACACAGCTAGCACTACTCTTTCCCTTTTCATAAACCTCATAACCATTCTATTCTACTCTACCATTTCCACTCTTTCCTTCATGATGAATTTTTCCTCTACCTCCTCCATTATAAATCCCTCTATACCTAGCATTCCTCATTCCTTCATCATACCACTCTCATAACACTTCTCCTCATGTTCAACTCCTGTAGCATTCTCTCAACTTGCGGCACATTAAAAGTTGCAATGGGGTTCCTTCTTAGCTGACCTCTCGGCATAGTAGCTAAGATTTGCTCGTGGCCATTCAATTGATCTTTAATATCCTCCATTACTGTGTGTAGCCTTCGGAATTCTTGTCGCATAGCCTGCATGATAAAAGAGTCTTGTGCACTAGAAGAACTTTCCAAGTGTTCCTTGGAAGCCATCATGTATGCTGCAATATTAAAGATTAGTGGAAAATAATCCTCACTTTCTCTCGTGTATCTCTTTAGTTTAGTCTTTTTCTTATAATGATCTAACCCTCAGCCTTTTACCGTTCTACGAAATCTCTTTTAGTTATTTGAGAAATAATCAATCAAATCAAGTAGTCAAGTTTGTAGCAATTCAACAACCGAATGATGTAGATCAAATTATGGAAGTCAGAGGTAGTAAAAGGAACTAAATTTAGTCCCTTTCTTTTCTTTAGAGATTTATTCTTCTTGAGTTTGGCTTCTTTCTCCTTTTCCAATGCTTTAGTGCAATTGGCAACTAGGTGCTCGGTACTCTTGCATTCATAGCATTGAGATTTAAATAATGATAATGATTGTCTACCTTTCTTGGAAGGCTTTTTTCCCTTTTTGAGAAATCCCTTTTTGTAGAATTTCTTGAACTTCTCACTACCATTGCCATCTCATCTCATTTCTTCTCCATCTTCATCTGCATCACTTGATGATTCCTCTTACTCACGGGGATTGTTGGAGGCTTTAAGTACAACTCCTTTTCTTCCTTTCTCTTAATCTTCAAGATCATTTGTCTCTTGATTTTCATCTCATGTGTAAATATTGATCAAATGAGCTGTTTAATAGGAAGAGTCTTCAAGTCTTTTGATTCTTCAATGGGAAGAGTCTTTGGCTACCGAGACTTGAGTAGAGCATCTAATATCTTTCTATTTTATTCTCCAAGTGAATAATTTTTCCCATAGGATTTTAGACCATTGGAGATGTTGGTAAATCTAGTGAACATGTCACTAATGTTCTCTTCTGGCTTCATGGTGAATAAATCATAATCCCTCACTAGCATTGCAAGATTTGACTCCTTCACTTGACCCTTTCTGAGAAATCCCTTTTTGTAGAATTTCTTGAACTTCTCACTACCATTGCCATCTCATCTCATCTTCTTCTCCATCTTCATCTGCATCACTTGATGATTCCTCTTACTCACGGGGATTGTTGGAGGCTTTAAGTACAACTCCTTTTCTTCCTTTCTCTTAATCTTCAAGATCATTTGTCTCTTGATTTTCATCTCATGTGTAAATATTGATCAAATGAGCTTTTTAATAGGAAGAGTATTCAAGTCTTTTGATTCTTCAATGGCAAGAGTCTTTGGCTACCAAGACTTGAGTAAAGCATCTACTATCTTTCTATTTTATTCTCCAAGTGAATAATTTTTCCCATAGGATTTTAGACCATTGGAGATGTTGGTAAATCTAGTGAACATGTCACTAATGTTCTCTTCTGGCTTCATGGTGAATAAATCATAATCCCACACTAGCATTGCAAGCTTTGACTCCTTCACTTGATTAGTCCCTTTATGTGTTACATAAAGAAGTCTCCACATAAAATGAGTGGTGTCGCATCCACTTACTCGGCTGTACTTGTTCTCGTTCACATCCAATGCACAACTCAAGATATTCATAGCTTGGTAGTTCAATGTCGTTTTCCTTGAGTCATTTTTATCATATTCATCCATTGGCTTTGGTTGGTTCCCTAGTGATTCCATCGGCTCTCATCCTCATTGGTACGTAAGGACCTTTCTCAATGATATTCCATAAATCAAAGTTAATAGACAAATATATATGTTAATTCTAGATTTCTAACAAGTATAGTTTGTTCCATCAAATAAAGGAGGTCTATTTGTGGAAGTCCTTTCCAAATAAGGGAAGTTTGAAACATTAGTCATAAGATCCTAGCTTCTAGGTTGTAAAACCAAAAAACAAGCCCTAGCTCTGATACCAACTAAAAGACCTAAGTGGGGGCAAATTAGATATTTGGCAAATTTTCAAAAACCTTTGCTTTTTGACAAATTTAGTTTGGAAGAGATTAAAATTCAAGTTCACGAGGAGATTTTTAACTCAACAAAAAGAATAACCAAGTAAGACAAGAAGAGTAAAGAACACGCAAGCAATTTATATTAGTTCGATCTCCTAAAGATCTACATCCACTACCTTGAGTCCTCAGTCAACGATTTCAAACAATTTAACTATAGAAATAGTTTTTACAAAAAAAAAACCTATAGAAATAATTAAGCAAGATACAAGAGAGGCTCAACCAACAAAGGTTTTAATCCACAACCTATTTTCAATACAACAAACAAGGTTCACCCTCTTAAAAAGGTTTTATATCCTTAGGAAAACCTTGAATAAAGCAAGTAGATGAAGTAAGAGAATAAGATATTACCATCAACTTGGTAAATGAAGATAAAGCTAGCACCACTTCACTTTTTTGTCTATAGAATCTTGAAAAGTTACTTTAAATCACGAGGCAAAAGAGAGATTTTCTCCTCATTTTCAAATGATTCAGAAGTATAAAGATTCTCAAAGTGTTCAAAACTACATAAAAATCTAAAGTTTATGACTTTTATAGGATTTGAAATTCAATTCTAACGTTCAAATAACGGCTAGTAACAGTAAAATTCGGTCTACCTAACATGGACTATTTCATCCCAATGATCGTCTGAATTTCTCTATTTACCAAGCTGTAGGATAAATTTGGTCGATCAAACTTGGACATTTGCGTCTGAATGGTCGTTGAATTTCTCTGAAGATTTTGCAGCCAAGATTCCAATTCAAACATCTGAACTGGAGCTCGAACTCTTCAAACTTGTCAAAATATTTGGAAATCAACAACAAGTTTGAAATCATTTTGGACTAAAAGATAGGTCATTAAAAAGCTTTTGAACTACAAGCTATTATCAAATACTTGGTAAACTAAACCTTTTCAGATTTAAAAATCAAGTTTTGTGCTCTCTTATGAATTATTTAGATTCCAAGGACAAGAAATGTAAGGTTTACTAGTGACTTCAATGCTTTCAATCTCCTAGGACAAGCTCCATATTCCTCAACTACTTGATTACATTTGAGATGTCCTTTCATATTAGCTTAGGGCTTACATGGGTGTTAGACAAAATTCCTAAACTAATTCTTCTTCAATTCGTAACTTGTGAGGGTAAGCCTATGTTTACAAAAGCCACTAGAGGTGAGTGATTCTTAGTTTATGGTAACTTGTGAGGAAGAATTGTGAGGTCCAATTTTATTACACTGACCATTTTCTTGCAGGTTATTCACCATGTATTCAAGCTATGGAACTCAAGAAACGAGGAGTAGAGGTTGAAATAGTAATAAAGTTGGTTATAGAGAGTACTACAAGGAGGAATATGGTTATAGAGGGAGTAGATATGAGGATAGAAGGGATGTACAAAGGAGATAAGATAGCGATTGCTATGGGAGTTCAATGTATAAGGAGGAGTTGGAAGTGATAAGTGTAGAGGGATCTATGACGGTGGAGGAAGATCAAAAATTCATGATGAAAGAAAAGGAAATGAAGTAATAAAGTGGACGGCATATAGGATTTATGGAAAAATGCAAGGCTGTCTTAGAGGTGGCATGGTGTCCTTACTTTCTTTCCTAGGTAGATTAGACCCAAATGCCTACTGAGAATGGGAAAGGAATGTTGGCATGGCATTCAATTGTTATAACTTCATCGAAGAGGGGAAAATGAAGTTGTTCATAAGATCTTTCACCACTTATGCTATTTCATGGTGCAATAGAGTTGTGAAGCATAGAACGAGGAATGAAATGAGGTACAAAAAAATATGGGAAAAGTTGAAGAAAATTATGAGAATTGACTTTCTTCCAAAGAACTATGAGAACGCTTCAGCATCCATTAGAATAAAAGGTCATGAATGTTCAATGGAAAGAGGAGAAATGGTGGAACCTAAAAATGAGGAAGAGATTCCTACGCCTGTTGAAACTCATAGTAAGGTGAAGATCATAGAACCTCCTAAGGAAACGGTGTTTCAAGGAGGTGTATATTTGTTGAGTGGAGAGGAAAATGTGGGAGTTAATGAAAAGTGGATAAAAGAAAAAACCAAAAGTAAGAGCATTGAGAGCTCAAAAGAAAGGGAAGTAAGTGAGCATGAGAGAAAAGAGCCTAGAGAAGAGTTTTTGAACCAAGGGAGTCCACAAAATGTGAGTGAAAATGGGGATGAAGAGCATGAGGGAAAAGAACAAAGATCATGAATGAATTTATAAAAGAAAAACAGTATGATATTGCTTTCATCCTAGGGCCACCAATGAACTCACTTTCAAGTGAGGAGGTGATGCGAACTCTAGGTATAGAAACCCAGAACCCAACAGCAAACTTCCACAAATACCCAAGGATGTGTGAAAAAAGCTTCAAGAACCCTTAACCCGTTGGATATATGACCCAAGAACCAAAGGTATAAACAGAAACCTTAAACCCGTTATCAATAAAGACAAGAACATAAGGTATAATTCAAATGAATGAACACCACAAGTTGAATAACTTGATAAGTTTAAGAATTTCTTTCAAGAACCGAAGAGAGAATGTATTCTCAAAAAAATATTAATGACATAATGTTCATCTTTTTTTAAATTTCTAAAAAGATCCTATATAAATAGACATCTCAAAACCCTAACCTAATTGATTTTGGATTTAGAGTTGGTGGCTGAAACATAAGTCCTTAATGGGCTTAGATTTGTAGTTAATTAAATCCAACTAAGGACTAAAATACAAAAATAGATATGGGCTTCAATAACTAAAAGTTCTTAGCCTAAACAAACTTAAAAATTAATTAAAACACTCCTAAAATTTAGGAAATTTCGTCCAAGCCTTAGGCTGAATTTTTGACCCCATCAATTTGGCTGCCCAATGGACTCCAAAGTAGTTGGACAGCTTGCTTGTAGTAAATTAATGATTGTTGATCCATCTTGTACATAATATAGCCTTGAAAAACTCATTTGTTATTGGACTAGTAGATATCTTCAATGGATCTTGATCACTTAAGTTTGGCACCTCTTGATTCTCATCAATTGGTCTTATGACATGCATATGACATGCTCATCTTTGATTTAAATTTCTGCATTGAACTTAAGATTGGTCATATCCATGCATATTTCTGCATATGACATGTTAGAGCCCATTGAATTTGAGGTCCCTAATGTCCATGAAGGATTTAGATGTTTTTTGTTACTTCTCATCTCCCATGCCTATGTTTCCTTGAGCCTAATTAACCTTCCTTTCTTTACATGCATCAATTATGAGAATCTTATTATGTGCTTTTATAAAGTAGAAGCAGATTCTTGGACGAATCAAGCGAAGAAGGAGTGAATGATAAGACCCAAAGCATGGATGCTTGAAAGAGGTTAAAAGAGAGACTTTGAGAATAAAAATGAGATGAAAAGTTGAGGAAGCACATTGGAAATGGGAGAAACTTAAACCGGGAGTAAAATTGGCGTAAGAAGAGTTTTGCGACCAAACAGGGCCAACTTGCCACCATCCAAGTGGCACCACCTAGTCGAAGTTAGCGAATCCCAACTTCCAATTTTAGTTAATTTCACTTATTTTAACTTGAGCTTTTGCACATTTTATGTAATTAAGTGGTTTATTCCCAAAATACCCTAGATTAGTAGGGGATTTACATGTATCTATACTCTCTTAATGAAAGAAACTCATTAGCTCGTGATTTTTGATTAAATGAACTTTGTGTTCTTAGGAGAGCATGAGAGTGAAACTCTCGTTCCAACTCTATCTAGACTTATCAAGGGTTTGATCCATCCTTATGTCATCTTTTAACTAGGGTCTTGATTCATTGATTCAAGGGTTCCTAGTGGATCAATTTTCTCTCCCATCTCAAGTAGGGATTCTACCTACTTTGTTCCTCTAGGGTTTTTGCTTTGAATTGGGAAAGGGGCATTCAATCACTCTAACTGGGGTTCTATCTCTTTTGGTAGGATTTTAATTAGGCATTTGGAGGAGACAATTCTTACTATCCTTTTTGGGTTCTAGGGCCTTAGTTTCCCTAGGGTTTTTAGGATCTTGAATTGTGGGTTTTGGGGTTTCCTATCTTGGGGGATCTTGGGGTGCTTCTACTATCAAATTCACCTAATTGGTACCATTTCAATCTGATTCCTAGCACCCATAGAGAATGTAATTCATGATTGGAATCATTCAGGAGTTATCCTAACTGACACTCATGATTTCTTTCAAATTTTATAAATTGGAATCCTCTTATTAATTCGCAAAAAGTCTACAAAGATTAATTCTCTTATTAATAAGAGAATCCTCTTATTAATTCTCTTATTAATTCCTCATGTTTGCATCTCGCGCTTTGTATAAACCCATAATTTATCCAAAGATTATCTAAGAATCACTTTGAATGACTAAATGTTGGACTACAAGCTGCGTTGCAAGCTTGATCCCAGCAATTAAGGCCTTATACTCTATCTCATTATTGCTTACCTCCACATTATACTTTAAGGCATCACATAATAGACTTGCTTCATGACATTGTCTCTCTCTTCATCATTTTATTATCTTGAGCCTTGGAAGTTCCTTCTCCATGAGATGTTTTCTTCAAGATTTCTTCAGTATATCTTACCCTCTCATATAGACCATCAAATTTCCCCAAGTGCCATGGGAGCACAGGCGTTGAAAAACTTGTACATTTTCTCCATTTTCTTAACATGATTGTTGAGAGGCTCTCTTGGAATACTTTGGAAACAACTATATCTTCACGTGTGATCCTTTCACCAACAATGTCACCAGCCTTATTGGAGTGCGGTTGAGGAGCTTGGTTATCTTCTAATAACTTCCTCTTGGAGGGAGGTTGCTCTCCCTTGCTTTGTGACTCATGTCTTCTTTTGGTTTTCCTTTCTCTAGCTCGCATTTCTTCTTCATCCTCCTCCTCTTCTTCTTCTTCTTCATTCTCCATTTCTTCAATTTCTTCTTGTTTTTCTTTCTTCGAAGGTGTCTCCCTCTTGGTTCTCCATACTCCATCATCATCAAGAGTTAGTAACATTCTCTTGAGGGATTTATTTGTGTAGATGCTTCCACTCTTGATCGTCAATCCTTTTCAGGGAAGTTGGACTTAGAAGTGCTTGTAGAATTTTGTAAGCAATCTCCCAAATGGTAACACCTTGTTCGCCATTTTTCTTGCAGTCAACATATGTCTTAAAGCAATGTATCCAAAAATTCATCTTCTTATGCTACTTGAGGGATTCATTTGTGCAGATGCTTCCATTCTTGATCGTCAATCCTCTTCAGGGAATTTGGACTTGGAAATGCTTGAAGAGTTTTGGAAGCAATCTCACCTTGTTCTCCGTTTTTATTGCAATCAACATATGTCACAAAGCAATGTATCCAAAAATTCATTTTCCTATGCTCATGAAGTGCAAGCATGACTACCATATGCAAATTCCCTACAAAAGATTTGTGCTCAAAGTTAGGGATGATGATGGTAGTGAGCATATGATGCGTAGCACGACCTCTGGCATCTAGTTCCTTGATCTCCCTATCTTTCACCGTTCTAAACCTTCTTTCATTTGTGAAAGCCTTTTCAAACGCCCCATAAGTGAAAAGTTCATTAATATAGCAATATTGTCCCAATGAGTAATATTTATTCTACCCCCCCATATATTAGTGACTAATCCATTATCACCAATCCATTATTGAACTCAAATTCAATTTGTGATACTCTAAATGAGTACCACTGCACAAGATTATCACCAATTTATTCTATCCTTTCTTGTTTAAGATTGGTAGAGAATTCATATTCAAGGGTAGGGTAATAATCATCATCTACAACCAACAAGCTACTTTATCCTATAGAATCAAAAAATGATAGAATATTACCCATTCCTGAGAGTTTTTCTAGATCAATCTTGTGCCCAAGAATGATCTTCCTCTTACGCTTGCTCTAATCCTTGAACTCAACCACAATCTTGGTTGGGACGAATCTGTCTATTCTACAGGATTGATATATCTCGGGGTGATCCTACATAGCCCACTCTCACACCTCAAGAGCTAAAGGAAGTCAAGTCCCTCATGTCCAAGTGCTATGATCCATTTTTGATTGAATTCCTTCACCCCAAAACATTTAAAGCCTATATGCCTACCCTGTTGGCCCAAACCCTCCCCAGGTCCGAACCCAACTTAGCCTAAAACACTTCAACCTTAATTTCATTCAAAATAATCCATAAATAAAGTCTTTCCTAGTCCATTAAGCCCCATGGACGAAATTTCACATCCAAAAGAGAGTAAATTCTTATTCCATCCTAGGCAACTTTTGACTACTTTCTTTACTCCACTGTCAAAAGTTATTCCTTCACTTTATTCTATTATTAAAATTTGCGGATCTCACCAAGTACAAGAAAAGTATAATGATAGATACAAGTGAATTCGAGAATGAGCATGGAGAAAGGGAGACTCTAAACCCTTTCTCCATGAATGGTGAAGCTACTAACAACAGCAACACTCGGGGAAATCACATCCACTGCCATGGCAGATTTCAAGGTGGACATTCCTACTTTTGAAGGAAGGATTGATCCCGATGAGTTCTTAGAATGGCTTGAAATAGTGGAGCGTGTCTTTGACTTCAAGAACATACCGGAAGACAAGAAGGTGAAAATTGTGGCCCTAAAATTCAAAAAGTATGCTTCTACTTGGTGGTCCAACATTACCACTAAAAGAAGGCATCAAGGCAAAGAACCCGTAAGATCATGAAGGAAGATGCGTAGAATCTTGAAAGAGAAGTTTCCACCATCTCACTACTTGCAAGAAAACTTTGCTAAATTGCATAGTTTAAGACAAGGGAGTAAAATGGTGGAAGAATACACCAGAGCCTTTGAGCAACTTTTGCTCAAGTGTGACCTAAAAGAAGATGATGCTCAAACCTTTGTGAGGTATCTTCATGGTCTGAATGACCAAATCGCTAATGTTGTGGAGCTGCAAACATATGACACTTTAGAAGATCTATCCAAGTTAGCCCACAAAGTTGAAAACCAACTCAAGAAGAGCAAATCTTCTTTCACACGAGCTAGCCCTTCATATACCAAGCCAACCTACACTCCCTCTAAATCCATCTCCACACCTACTACCCATAATGTCCCCAAAGCTGTACCACCCTCCTCCTCTTCCAATATCCAAAATCTATCCAAAGCTCCTTAATCAAACTCTAAAACACCTCATTGTTTTCGCTGCTGAGGATTAGGACACTATGCCTTTGATTGTCCTAACAAGAAAGTTGTGGCCTTGATTGATGTTGAAGGTGAGACCGACATAGAAGGAGAAGAAATCAGTGATGAAGTTGAGTACTTAGGCCCAGATGAAGGTGAACTCTTAGTCATTCGAAGGACTTTGAGTAATATGGAATGCCAAGAAGACCAACTTCAGCGAGAGAATATCTTTCATACTCGTTGTACAGTTAAGGGCAAAGTATGTTCTCTTATCATTGACGGAGGAAGTTGCACTAATGTTGCTTCTCAAACCATGGTGGAGAAGCTTAACTTGGAGCTTTCATCCCATCCGAATCCTTACAACATCCAGTGGGTAAATCATGGTAAGGGACTTCGCGTGGACTCTCGTTGCTTAATTTCCTCAAGTATCGGGAAAAATTATGTTGATGATGTGTGGTGTGATATTATTCCCATGGATGCTTGTCACATCCTCTTGGGAAGACCATGGCTATTTGATAGAAGAGTCATCCATGATGGCTATTCTAACACTTACACTTTTCTCATAAACAAGAAGAAGATCACCCTTACTTCTTTACCACCTCAAACCATTTCACCCTCCTCTAAAGAAAACAACCCAACTTCACTTTCTACCCTCTTACAAGCTGAATACCATGAACATGAATACTTCAAAGAGTTTATCCAACTTGACCTACATGAATCCGAATCCCTAAACCCCCCTCGTCACCCTATGGCTGAACCTATTCTCAAAAGATTTGCCCATGTTTTTCCCGAAGATGTCCCACATACTTACGACCTAAATGTGACATCCAACACAAGATTGATCTTTTACCCGAAGCCACCTTACCAAACAAACCAGCATATAGAATGACCCAGAAGAAACTGAAAGACCTAAGAGGGGGGTGAATTAGGTTTTTGGATAATTTTCGAAAACTATCTTCTTCTTATGAAATGAGTTTGGACATATTATATTCACTTGTATCAATGAGAGAATAATGAATTCAATGACAAAGCAATAAATAATTTAAGAGCAATGAATACAAGCGATTTATAGTGGTTCGATCTCTTCAAGATCTACATCCACTACCTTAAGCCTACACTCAAGGATTTCAACCAATCTACTATATGCTCAAATTCAATCAATTAAACAAGAGGCTCACCACAAATGGTTTTACATCTACAACCTCTTTTGCAATTCTACAAACATGGTTCACCCTGCCAAATGATTTATATCTACAAACAACCTTGAATCAATATCTCAAGGATCACCCTGGTAATGAAGAATACGTTTAACGGTAATTAAATGAGACTCTTTTGGATATGATTAAAATCTAGCACATAAACATAAGACAAACATAATATCGAGTCTACTAGAGGTTTGATAGAGTAAACTCCCAATCATACCTCTATATATCTTTCCGTCAACATTTTTACCTTTCTCATCTTTATTAAGTGTGGTTGATGAACTCATCGTTGTATTAATTCTTTTAGCGTTAATCATGTGGTCTTGGGACAAGGTTCCAAATTTTATTTTTTTCGTGGTTTAGTTCCTCTTGTATAGCAATAATACAAAAATTATCACATAAGACATCATCAATATTTTTAGGCTTAATATGAGATAAAAGAGCAAAGTTATCAATAAAGTACTATCTTGTTTTAACTCTTTGGGAGACATCACCAATGATTTGCTCCTAAAGGTGGCCTCTTAAAAATCTTAGATCCTTTGGGAACTCTTGGTCACCACTAAGTTGGCTTTCTTTGTTCTTGTTCAATGATTTCTTCCTCATTGGCATGATCTTTCAAAATTGGTTCTTGAAGATGAATTTGATCATCATTCATTGAGGTACCTAGATCATCTTCATCTACCTTTTTATTTGAGGAATAACCAAAGAAAATGTCTTCATCCAATTTTTTATCAAATTTACCTAAGCTATCACTAGTATTCAAGATAAAGCATTTAGAACCAAACACTTTAAAATATGCGATCAAAGGAGTTCTACCAAGAGAAGCTCAAAAGGTGTTTTTCTTAGAAAATTTCCTAAAAGAGCTTTGTTCATTATGTAGCAAGCAGTGTCTACAGCTTCGGCCCAAAAATATTGTGGCAAAGAGTTTTCACAAACCATAAGACCTAGCCGTTTCTTAAAAGGTTCGATTTTTTCTTTCCACAACACCATTTTGTTGTAGTGTTTTGGAAGCTAAAAAGTTATGTGAAATACTACTTTTATAACAAAGTTTTGTGAAATCTCATAATGGAAATCAATTTTGTATCAAGGGAGGTTGAACTTTTTTGAAAAGTCTTAAAAATTTATGAAAGGCTTCATCCTTTTGAGCTAGAAAGAGTACCCATGTAAATCATAAAAAGTCATGAACAATTACTAAGCATGCCTCTTACCACTAAAACTAGTGCTCCTCATTGGTCCAAATAAATTCATATGAACAAGCTCAAGAGGTTTTGAGGTAGAAATCAATTTTGTGGTTTTGAAAGGGGTTTTTGTTTGTTTTCATACTCTAACTAATTATTGAAAGTAAAATTTATTTAACAAATCCATATTTTTATGACCTAATCTTCTACGCCATAAATAACCATCATTATCATAAACAACAAGACATTTAATATCATTAGCAACAAGTGCATCAAGATATTTGTAATATACATATACATTTTCAACTCTATTTGTAATAAAAATGGTTTTACCACTTACACTATCAACAATATTGCATGTATCGGGTTGAAATTCAACTTTACATCCATTATCACACAATTGGCTAATGCTAAGCATGTTGTGTTTCAAATCGTCAATTAACATCACTTGTTTAATGAAAGGCGAAGAACCTTAACCTATATTACCTATACCAAGGATTTTTTTTTCTTCTTCTTGTCACCAAATGTAACGAATCCTTCATTTGTAACTTGAAGCTCACTAACGAGTGAGGCACTTTCCGTCATATGTCTTCAATATCCACTATCAAGAAACCACGTTGTGGCACTTGAACTTGGAGGAAGATTTACCTACACTAAATGAGAGGAAGTGACTTTTGTTACCCATATTTTCTTGGTCCAAGAGGGTTAGTGATGGTTTCCTTAATTCTCCAAATAGCCTTTCTTTTCACCTAATATCTAATCGCTTTGTGCCCATGTATTCCACAATAAGTACAACATGTATGAGGCATGGAGGGAGAAATAACTCTAACAAAGAAGCTTTAATATTTATAAACATTATTTACATGATTATAACGAAGACTATTTTTCACAAATGATTTTTAGATCCAAGAAATTTGCCAAGATTGTACCTTCCATTTGTAAATTTTTCAACACATAAATTAACGTTATCAACTTCTTTAAAATTTCATGATCAACAATCATTTTCTCAAGAGAGGAGATTTTAGCACAAAAAGTTTTATTTTCAAGAGACATTTTGCAAGGAAACATTTAAACTTATTTTTTAATATTCAAGCATTCAATAGACTCAAGAATTTTTGGTTGTCATAAAATAGTTTTAAACTTTTATTCAACGGCTCATAAATATTAAATCTCATTTCTTTGTTTATTTTTGAATTCTTCTTTAATTCACTATACATGTCGACAAGTAGTTTACTAGAATCATCAATATCATCATCACAATAAGTAGAGGTAGAAAGAATAGGTTGTATCTTATCATTCATTGCCACAAAACACATTAGCGCTCTTTTTGTTTTCATCTTCACTTTCTTCATTAGCATGTTGATCCCCAAGTGCCAACAAATTCTATTCATTTCTTGACTGATTTCTTCTTCTTTAGCTTGGCTTCTGGTTCCTTTTCCAAGGCTTTTGTGCAATCAGCAACAAGGTACTGGTGCTTTTACATTCATAGAATTGTGGTTTGAATAGAGGTGATGACTGAGCATATTTCTTGAAAGGTCTTTTACCCTTTCTTGAACTTCTTAACTACCATTGCCATCTCATCATCTTCACCATCTTCTTCTTCATCACTTGATAGTTCTTCTAGTTCACTAGTATTGTTAGTGGCCTTGAGTACAACTCTTTTTCTTCCCTTTTCTTCATCTTCAAGATCATTTAATCTTTTGATATTTATTTCATGTGTGAGAAGTGATCTTATGAGCTGTTCAAGGGGAAGAGTCTTCAAGTCCTTTGATTCTTCAATAGCAAGTTATTTTGGTTGCCATGACTTTGGTTGAGCATCTAATATCTTCCTATTTTGCTCACCAAGAAAATAACCCTTTCCATAGGATTTTAGGCCATTTGAGATGTTAGTGAATCTTGTTAACATGTTACTTGAAAGACCTAAGGGGAGGTGACTTAGGTCTTTGGCTAATTATCGAAAACTATTTCCTTTTATGAACTTAGTTTGGAAAGATTATATTCACTTGTTTCAATTAGAGAATAATTAACTCAATGACAAAGCAATAAACATTTGAAGAGCAATGAATACAAGCTATTTATAGTGGTTCGATCTCTTCAAGATCTACATCCACTACCTTAAGTCTACACTGAAGGATTTCAACCAATCTACTATATGCTCAAATTCAATCAATTACACAAGAGGCTCACCACACAATAGTTATACTCCAACAACCTCTTTTGAAATTCTACAACAAGGTTCACCCTACCAAAGGATTTTATATATACAAACAACCTTGATTCAATATCTCAAGGATCACCCTTACCTAAACGATTTTATGTTACAAGATAACCTTGTATTGAGCAAGTAGAAAACAAGATTAAATAGAGAATGTTAGGATTTCTCAAGTGTTCAAAAGTTACAAAAAATCTGATGTTTATAGCTTTTATAGATTTTGAAAATTAATTTTAACAGTCATAAAATGGTTAGTTTCTGAGGAGTTCGGACGACCGAACTTGATCCTCTGCATCTGAATTGTCGTCCGAATATTACTGTGACATACTGTCTGGGAAAGTTCGAACGACCGAACTTTTCCCCTTGCATCCGAACTTACGTCCGAATTTCTCTGAAAAATAGCAGTCATGTCACAGTTTGGACGTCCGAACTTGCATCTGAAAAGTTCAAACTTTGTCAAAACATTTAAAAATCATCCTCAATAAGTTTGAAATCATTTTGTACTAAAAGGTAAGTCATTTAAAATCTTTTGAACTCAAAGACCGTTACCAAAACACTTGATCATTCAAGGTTTACTTAAAACCATTTAAGATTCAAAAACAACACTTGGTAATTCAAAGTTTATTCAAAGCCATTTAAGATTCAAAAACGAGTTTTGTGCTCTCTTATGCATTCAATAGATTCCAAGAACAAGAAGTGTAGGGTTTACAAGAGTATACCTATTTAGCAAGAGTAAACCTACACTAGAGTCTTCAAAGCCTTCAATTCATAGGACACTTGAGTTGTCCTTAGCACTTTTAGCTCCAAGGCAATAAGAACTCTTTGCTTCTCAATCCAACAATCCTATCACGCAAATAGCATATGAATTAGTCCTCATCAATGTTTGTCATTAATCAAAACCAATCAAGACTACATGATTTGCCCTTAGGGCTAACAATCTCCCCCTTTTGATGATGACAACCTTTGATGCAAAATGTGATGGATTTAAAATAGTGTAGTATAGAGAAGTATTGATGTCAATGATAGATTATAACCAATTTTGCATATTGATATTTAAATGGCTCAATATGAGCCTATGACCCAACCAACCTCCATTTACCTTCTTCCTTCCAACAACTAGAATAGGATATATAGCATTTAAGCATTAAGAAAAGATTCTAAGAGAGGTTTTAAAGGTTATAAAAGTTTAACAATGCTCCCCCTTAGATTGTGCTCATTTTCAATAAATTTAAATTTTAGACTATTTGAGTCGAAACTGCAATGAATGTTTAAAGTGAAATAAAGCCTTCCTAAGGTTGTTCAGACATAACAGAGGCGATTAAAATAGATTTGGATCATTTAAACAACAAAAGAGTACTTTTTGGCAACACACTATGGATGCATCTGAATTTCTGAATGTGCATTCGAATTTCAAGATTTCAAGTTCGAACTGTAAAATATGTGAGATTAAAGCTGTCATTTTGAAAATAAGATTTCCTAAGGTTGTTCAAATATGATTGGAAAGATTGAAACAATTTTCAAACAATTTGAACAATAGAAAAATATTTTTGGCAAGAAAGTGTGGATGCGTCCGAACTTTTAGTCTGCATCTGAACTTCAAGTCCGAATTTTGGTAACAAGTTTGAAAAAGGTAATTTTGCATTTTCAAATGAACTATAGAAGTACTCAAATATGTATAGCCACAATGGCACTCAGTTTAGCTTTGCAAAATCATAAAACTCATGCATTTAATTGTTTTCATGAAGTAATCCAAAATTATAGGTCAAGTCAAGAACCAAGATAAAGATTTCAACCTCAACTTAACCATATGTCAAAATCTCACATATTATAACACATTCAATTTAAATTCCAGGTGCAGCCAAAACATTCAATTTAAATTCCAAGTGCAGCCAAATATAACACATTTTTTACATAACACACAACACATAGCACATTTTGTCATCATTCTTCTTTCTCCCCCTTTTGTCATCACTCAAAGATAGGGTTAATGAAAATGAGACAACATTATTCCATATAAGCAGTGTTTTCAACTAGGACCAACAACAACAATTACCAACAGTTTAGCACATTCTTATAAGTCAACTTCTTCTCCCCTTTTTAGCAGCAATTAAGCTTAGGGTGATCAAAGTATCATTAACAAAAGAAGCTCTCAACACTAATGTTTCATCATTGAGCTGCACAAGCCAAGCTATTACAGAAATGAAATAAAATCATAGAAATTTCATAAGCCAAGCTAGAAATAAAACATATAAGTTATACTAAGCACAATTAAACAATTAAAACAGTAAAGATATAGGTTTGAAGAGATGCTCAGTCTTGTGATGTCGATGGAGAGGCCTTGCTGAATCCCTTCTTGATTGCCACATGTTTGACTCGTCCTTGGCTGAAAGAAATAGTAGATGGTGAGGTGATTTCTGCTCTCTCTATTAATGTTCTTTCTTGGCTTCCTCTATCTTGTGACTCCTATTGTATGTCTTCATTTCTTTCTTCTTCTTGCCTTTGATCATTATCCTCATTATCATCTTCATTATCATTGTCATCATCTTCATCCTCCTTGTCATCCTTAGCTTGAGGCCTAGATGGTCCTTCACCACTTTGTGCATTTCTCATTAAAATTTCCTCTATGTGCTTCACTTTATTTTTCAGTCCATCTAGTTTTCCAAGAACCATTGGAGCAAAGAATTCAAAGAACTTGTACATTTTCTCCATTTCCTTGATGTGGTTGTTCAGGGCTTCTTGGAATGCCTTAGCAATGATGGTGTCACCTCTAGTAATCCCTTCACCACTGGGAGCTTCTTCAATATTTGGTTGTGATTGAGGAGTTGGAACTTCTTCAAAGAGTCTTCTCTTTGAGGGAGGTTGCTCCTCCTCACTTGAGATGTCATGTCTTCTCTTTATCTTCATTTCTCTAGCCAATGTTTCTTCTTCATCTTCTTTTTCCTCAATCTCCTCACTTTCTTCAACCTCTTCTATTTTTGAAGGAGTTTATCTTTTTGTTCTCCATATACCATCTTCATCAAGAACTAATTGCATCCTTCTAAGAGGGTCATTAGTCTAGATTTTTCCACTCTTGAATGCTTGTCCTCTTACGGGAAGTTTGGCTTGAAAATGTTTGAAAATCCTTGTTAATAACCTCCTATAAGGTAGAGCTTTGTTGGCTGCTTTTCTTGCACTTATCATGTGCGTTAATGCTATAAATCCAAAATTTAATCTTCTATGTTCATGCAAGGTCAGCATAACCACTATATGCATATTACCAACGGGTGATTTATGCTCAAAATTAGGGATAATCATGGTGATAATCATGTGATGCATAACTCTGCCTCTAGCATCAAAGGCTTTAATTTCCCTTTCCCTAATGGACCTAAATTCTCTACCATTTGTGAAAATCTCTTCAAATCTTTCATCTGTGAAGAGTTCATGAATATAGCAGTGCTGTCCCAATGAGTAATACCTTGTCCCATTATCATCTACTCCACAAAATTCTATTAACTAAGGCATCATTGAACTCAAAATCCACTTGAGATACTCTAGATGAATACCATTACACTACATTTTCTCCCACATGTTCAATTCTTTCTTCTTTGAAATTTGCATAAAACTCATATATAAGTACAAGATAAAATTCTTCATCAACTACTAGTAAACTACTCCATCCAATATCACTAAAAAGAGATAAAACGTTACCCATATTGGAGAGTCTTTCCAAGTTTAACTTGTATCCATGAATAATTTTTCTATTTTTCTTGTTCCATTCTTCAAACTCAGAGGTTGCCTTGATGGAGATGAATCTATCTACTCCATATGATGTTTGAGGAACTCTGATTCTTCTTGGTTCGTTTATGACTAATCCACCATCTCCTTCCTTTGCTTTCCCTTTTCCCTTTTCAACATTTGCTCTCTTAGTTCTCACCTTGATGTTTTTATTTGCAAGAAAGTGATTTGTAGGTTGTGTTTAGGGCTTAGAACTCAAAAATTCAAGCGATTTGATATAAAGATAGTGAAATTTCAGAGCGATTTGTGTTTGGACACAGGAGGGTGATGTGGGTTTTGAGAGAGGAGAGAGGTTGGAAGTTAAAAGGAGTTAAAAATGACCTTTCGGATTCATTTAAAATCACTGTCATCGCTCAGTTCAGATGATCAAATTTTCAAATCTGCGTCCAAACCTGCGTCCAAACTTCTTTGTTTCTTCAATTTTAGAAAATTCGAACGACCAAATTTTCTATCATGCGTCTGAACATGAGTCCGAATCTTTCTGTCTAGAATTTTCTGGAGAAAGTTTGGACGTCCGAATTTCTCTCAATGCATCTAAATTATGCGTCCGAATATTCCCTGTTTCTACCATACTTCAACACACGCATTAGTAATTGAATTTTGAGATATCCAAGAGCCTTCTTAGGTAACTAAACCTTTCCTCAGCCAAAGGCTTGGTAAATATATCAGTAATTTGATCATTTATGTTCACATAGTCCAAGTATATATCTCTTTTACCTACATGATCACAAATAAAATGATGTTTAATCTCTATATGCTTAGTCCTAGAATGTTGAATGAGATTTATGCTTAAATTGATAGCACTAGTATTATCACATAGTATAGGCACACAATTGAATTCTAGACCATAATCAAGTAGAGTGTGCTTCATCCATAGCACTTGAGCACAACAACTATAGGTGGCAATATATTTAGCCTCAGCAGTAGATAAGGATACACCTGCTTGTTTTTTACTATACCAAGATACAAGACAACTACCAAGAAATTGACAGTGACCACTAGTGCTTTTACGCTTAACTTTACATCCGGCGTAATCAGCATCCGAATATCCAACAAGGTCAAAAAATAAAGATTTTGAAAACCAAAGGTCATAGTCATGTGTATCTATCAAATAATGAAAGATTCGTTTAACAGAAATTAAATGAGATTCTTTAGGACAAGATTGAAATCTATCATATAAGCACACAGCAAACATAATATCTGGTCTACTTGCGGTGAGATAAAACAAACTCCCAATCATACCTCTATATGCCTTTTCATCAATATTTTTACCTTTCTCATCTTTATCAAGTTTAGTTGATGAGCTCATTGGAGTCCTTATCCCTTTTGCTTGATCCATTACAAATCTTTTCAATAGCTCTTTGGTGTATTTTTCTTGATTTCTGAAGACTCCATCCTCAATTTGCTTAATTTGTAGGCCAAGAAAGAAATTGAGTTCTCCCATCATGCTCATTTTGAATTCATTTTGATTAATTTGACAAACTCATCACAAAGACATGTATTAGTAGCACCAAATAAAACCTTTAAAATAGGCAAAAGCTAAAAGTATTCTTATGGATTCAAGCCTAGCTATCAGAGCAAAAGTTTTATCATAATCAATACCTTCTTCTTGATTGAATCCTTGAGCAACAAGTCTAGCCTTATTTCTAACAATTTCTCCTAGTTCATTTAATTTGTTTCTAAAAACCCATTTTATACCAATAATGGAATGATCATGAGGTCTTGGGACAAAAGTCCAAACTTTATTTCTTTCAAATTGATTTAGCTCCTCTTGCATAGCAATAATCCAAAAATCATCACACAAGGCATCATCAATGTTTTTAGGCTCAATATGAGATAAAAGACCAAAGTTACCAATAAAGTACCGCCTTGTTTTAACTCCTTGGGAGACATCACCAATGATTTGCTCCTTAGGGTGGCCTCTTCCATATCTTAGATCTTTTAGAAGCTCTTGGTCATTACTAGGTTGGCCATCTTGTTCTTGCTCTATTATTTCTTCTTCTTTGGCATGTTCTTCCAAAGTTGGTGCTTGATGATAAGTTTGATTATCCATCATTGAGGTACCTATATCATCTTCATTTCTTCTTTCAAGATAAATGTTAGATTCATCAAAGGTCACATGAATGGTTTCCTCAACACATAATGTTCTTTTGTTATAAACTCTATAGGCCTTTTTAGTTGATGAATAACCAAGAAGTATACCTTCATCCGATTTTCTATCAAATTTTCCCAGGTTATCATGAGTATTTAAGATAAAGCACTTACAACCAAATACCTTAAAATAAACAATTGAATGAGTTTTATCAAATAGAAGTTCGAAAGGTGTTTTTCGTAGAAAATGTCTTAAAAGAACTCTATTCATTACATAGCAAGTAGCATTTACAACTTCGGCCCAAAAATATTTTGGCAAAGAGTTTTCACAAAGCATTGATCTAGCCATCTCTTGTAAAGTTCTATTTTTCCTTTTAACAATACCATTTTGTTGGGATGTTTTGGCAATTGAAAAATTATGAGTAATACCATATTCATCACAAAATTTTGTAAAGTCTTGATTACAAAATTCTCTTCCATTATCACTTCTAATAGAAATCAATTTGTACTCAATGGAGATTTGGACCTTTTTGAAAAGTTTTACAAATTCATGAAAAACTTCATCCTTTTGAGCTAGAAAGATCACCCATATAAATCTGGAAAAATCATCAACAATCACTTATACATACCTCTTACCGCCAAGACTAGTGTTCCTCATTGGTCCAAACAAGTCTATATGAACAAGTTCAAGAGGTTTTGATGTAGAAATCCTTTTCTTTGGTTTAAAAGATATTTTTTATTGTTATCCATATTGGCAAGCATCACAAAGGCGAGTTTTATCAAAATACATTTTAGGTAGTCTTCTAACCAATTCTTGTGTGGAAAGTTTGTTTAACAAGTCTATGCTCACATGACCTAATCTCCTATGCCATAGATATCCATCATTATCATGAATGGCAAGACATTTAATATCATTTGCCACAAGTTCATCAAGATATAACACATATACATTTCCAACTCTATTTGCAACAAAAATAGTTTTGCTACTTACACTATCAAGGATAATGTAAGTGTCACATTTAAATTCAACTTTACAACCATTATCATATAATTGGCTAATACTAAGTAGATTATACTTCAAACCATCAATAAGTAACACTTGCTTAATGAGAGGAAAAGAACCTTTACCAATATTACCAATTCCAAGTATTCTTCCTTTCTTCTTATCACCAAATGTGACAAAACCTTCACTTTTTGCTTGAAGTTCACTAACAAGTGAGGCATTTCCCGTCATGTGTCTTGAGCAGCCACTGTCAAGAAACCACTTAGTGATGCTCAATCTTGGAGCAAAACGAACCTACACCAAATTTGAGAAAGTGACTTTTGGTACCCACATTTTCTTGGGTCCAAGGGGGTTAGTGATGATTCCTTTAACTCTTCAAATAGTTTTAACACCATTTTCTATTTTTCTTTTCACATAACATTTTGAAACTTTGTGTCCATGTCTACCACAATACGTACAACATATATGAGGCATTGAAATAGAAGTAGCTTTAGCTAGAAACGTTTTATATTTTAGAACATTATTTTCATGAATGTAGCCAAGACCATTTTTCATGCTAGAAGATCTTTGAGATCCAAGTAGTTTGTTTAGATTCTCTTTTCCATTTGTAAATTTTTCAATGCATAATGTAAGGTCATCAACTTTCTTTCTCAATATTTCATGATCACTAAGCATTGTTTCTAGAGAAATAATTTTTATGCAAAGATCTTTATTTTCAAGAGATATATTTTGTAAAGCTACATTTAAAATTTCCTTTTCAATGTTTAAACAATTAATAGATTCAAGAAGTTTTCTATTTTCAAAACATAACTTTGAATTCTCATTCAATAACTCATTAATTTTGGTTTTCATTTCCTTATTCCTTTTTGAGACATTTTTCAATTCTCCATACATCTCAACAAGTAAATCACTAGGATCAATATCATCATCACAGCAAGTGGAAATTGAAGGAGTAGATTGTACCTCATCATCTATTGCCATGAAGCATATGTTGGCTTTTCCTCACTGTCATCTTCACTTTTTTGTTGGTCCCAAGTGCCAGCAAGTCCATTTTCCTTCTTGATAGATTTCTTTTTGAGTTTGATGTCTCTTTCCTTTTCCAAAACTTTAAGACAATCGGCAACAAGATGTTCGGTGCTTTTGCATTCAAAGAATTGGGGTTTGAATGATGATGACTATCCACTTTTCTTGAGTGGCCTTCTTCCTTTCTTGAGAAATTCCTTTTTATAGAATCTCTTGAATTTTTTTACTGTCATAGCCATCTCCTCATCTTTACTATTTCCATCTTCATTACTTGATGATTTTTTTTGTTCACTAAGATGATTGGAAGTTTTAAGTACAACTCCCTTTCTTCCCTTCTCTTCATCTTCAATATCATTCAATCTCTTGATCTTCATATCATGTGTAAGTAGTGATCCGATGAGCTCTTCAAGTGGAAGAGTTTTCAAGTCTTTTGATTCCTCAATAGCAAGTCTTTGGTTGCCAAGACTTAGATAGAGCATCCAATATCTTTCTATTTTGTTCTCCAATTGTGTAGTTCTTCCCATAGGCTTTTAGACCATTAGAAATGTTAGTAAATCTTGTGAACATATCAATGATATTCTCACCTTGCTTCATAGTGAATAGCTCATAATATCTTACTAGCATAGCAAGCTTTGATTCCTTTACTTGATTTGTTCCTTCATGTGTTACTTGAAGTAGTCTCCACATATCATGAGTGGTGTCACATCCACTAACTCGATTGTATTCATTCACATCTAGTGCATAACTCAAAATGTTCATGGTTTGGTAATTCAGTGTCATTTTCTTCGAATCACTCTCATCAAATTCATCTATAGGCTTTGGTTCTATAGTGACTCCATCAGCTCTCATTTTCATTGGTATGTAAAGACCTTTCTCAACAATATTCCACAAATCAAAGTTAATAGAACAAATATATAACTTAACTCTAGATTTCCAAAATATGTAATTTGTTCCATCAAACAAATGTGGTCTATTTGTGGAAGATCCTTCCAAATAAGGTAAGTTTGAAACATTAGCCATAAGATCTTAACTTCTAAGTTGTAAAACAACACAAAGAAGCCCATGCTCTAATACCAATTAAAAGACCTAAAAAGGGGGGTGAATTAGGTCTTTGGCTAATTATCGAAAACTATTTGCTTTTATGAACTTAGTTTGGAAAGATTATATTCATTGTTTCAATGAGAGAATAATGAACTCAATGACAAAGCAATAAATAATTGAAGAGCAATAAACACAAGAAATTTATAATGGTTCAATCTCTTCAAGGTCTACATCCACTACCTTGATACCTTGAGTGTACACTCAAGGATTTCAACCAATCTATTATATGCTCAAATTCAATCAATTACACAAGAGGCTCACCACAAAATGGTTTTACTCCAACAACCACTTTTGCAATTCTACAAACAAGGTTCACCCTACCAAAGGATTTTATATCTACAAACAACCTTGATTCAATATCTCAAGGATCACCCTTACCTAAAGGATTTTATGTTACAAGATAACCTTGTATTGAGCAAGTAGAAAACAAGATTAAATAGAGAGTGAATGAGATATCAAGACAAAAGAGAGCTTTGATGTTTTCAAATGATTTTGGAATGTTAGGATTTCTCAAATGTTCAAAAGTTACAAAAAATCTGATGCTTATAGCTTTTATAGATTTTGAAAATCGATTTTAACAGTCATAAAATGACTAGTTTCTAAGGAATTTGGACGACCGAACTTGATCCTCTGTATCTGAACTGTCGTCCGAACATTACTGTGACATATTGTCTGGAAAAGTTCGAACGACCGAACTTTGCCCCTTGCATCCGAACTTGCGTCCGAATTTCTCTGGAAAAATAGTATTCATGTCCAGTTTGGACTTCCGAACTTGCGTCCGAACTGTTCAAACTTTGTCAAAATATTTGAAAATCATCCTCAATAAGTTTGAAATCATTTGGTACTAAAAGGTAAGTCATTTAAAATCTTTAAACTATTTAAGATTCAAAAACAATACTTGGTAATTAAAATTTACTCAAAGCCATTTAAGATTCAAAAATAACACTTGGTAATTCAAAGTTTATTCAAAGCCATTTAAGATTCAAAAACGAGTTTTGTGCTCTCTTATGCATTCAATAGATTCCAAGAACAAGAAGTGTATGGTCTACAAGAGTATACCTATTTAGCAAGTGTAAACCTACACTAGAGTCTTCAAAGCCTTCAATTCATAGGACACTTGAGTTGTCCTTAGCACTTTTAGCTCCAAGGCAATAAGAACTCTTTCCTTCTCAATCCAACAATCCTATCACACAAATAGCATTTGAATTAGTCCTCATTAATGTTTGTCATTAATCAAAACCAATCAAGACTACATGATTTGCCCTTAGGGTTAACATTACTAATCTTATTTCTTTGCTTTATTGTGAATAATTCATAATCCCTAATGAGCATAACAAGCTTTGACTCATTCACTTGGTTTGTCCCTTCATGTGTTACTTGAAGAAGCCTTCACATATCATAGAGGTGTCACATCTACTCACCCGGTTGTATTGATTCATATATAATACACAACTTAGAATATTCATTGCTTGATAATTTAATATCATCCATTTGAGTCACTTTCATCATATTCTTCAATTGGTTTTGATTCCCTTATGACTTGATATATCCTGGGGTGATCCTACAGAGCGCACACTCACACCTCAAGAGCTAAAGGAAGTCAAGTCCCTCATGTCCAAGTGCTATGATCCATTTTGGATTGAATTCCTTTACCCCAAAACATTTAAAGTCCATATGACTACCCTATTTGCCCAAACCCTCCCCTGGTCCGAATCCAACTAAGCCCAAAACAGTTTAACCTTAATTTTTTTCAAAATAATCCATAAATAAACTCTTTCCTAACCTATTAAGCCCTATGGACGAAATTTCACATCCAAAAGAGAGTAAATCCTTATTTCATTCTAGGCAACTTTTGACTACTTTCTTTACCCCATTGTCAAAAGTTATTCCTTCACTTTATTCCATTGTTAAAAGTTATTCCTTTCTCTTTTTTCCATTGTCAAAAGCTATTCCTTTCCTTTTTTCAAAAGGTATGCCTTTCTCTTTACCCCATTGTCAAAAGTAATCCTACCTACCCAAACCTTTTTTGCAAATTACCCATACCCCTAGTCAAATTCACCCAAATGGAAAGCTAGGGCATTGAAGATAAAATCATGTTTTTCTTCCTAAACAATGAGTATGCTGCATAATATATATGTGTGGGGGACGTGGCCCTCTCTTCCCCATGTATTTTCTCTTTATTTTCACTTCATTATGAGCATAAAATTTGTATTGTAAGGCCTATATAAGCCTCAAGTTTCTGGTTTTTAGAGATAAGATTTTGAAGCTTGATCCTTGTGTAATACTCCTTGAATAAAGTGTGACACTTGTTCAAGCTATTTTCTAATTTATATATCTTTAGTTGGCTACTTAAGAGTGAATATTAGGAGTCTAATTATACACTTAATTTGGGAAGATTCTTCCAAATAAGATAGGTTTAAAATATTAGTCATAAGATCTCAACTTCTAGATTGTCAAACTACAAAAAGAAGGTCTTACACTGATACCAATTGAAAGATGTAAGAGGAGTCATGAATTAAGTTTTTGGCTAATTTTCAAAATCTTTTGCTTTCTAAAAACTTTGTTTGAAAAGGATTTAACCTCCAAATATTAAAGAAACTATCATAAAGAGTAGTAAAATAAGAATAACACATTAATGACAACAATAAATGTCAACAACTCTCAAAGAAAATTGAGTGAGATCAGTAAATAGAAACTTAAAGTAAATAGCACAAAAAATATAACTAATTTATAGTGGTTCGATCTCTTTAAAATCTACATTTACTATTTTGAGCCCACACTCAAAAGATTTCAACCAAATCAACTATAATCTCAATCCATATAAATACACAAGAGGTTCACGCACTAGGTTTTACTCCACAACTTCTTTTACAAATCAATAATAATCAAGGTTCACCTTTTTTTAAAAGAGTTTTATGTCTTATAGACAACCTTGAATTAACTAAAAGATGAGACGATAAGAAAACAATTTATCAATAATTTGGTAGATAGATACAAATGCAAGTATCACTTCACTTTTTCCTTTTGGAATCTTGAATAATCACATGTAGCACAAGACAAATGATAGTTTTTTGGTGTTCTCAAGATACTAGAGTTAAAAAGTATTCAATGTATGCAAAAGTTATAAGAAATCTAAAGTTTGAGCCTTTAATAAAGTATTCAATTGAAATGTTCAAAAAAAGGCTAGTGACAATGCAATTCAGCTAACCAAATCGGGCTTAATGCATCCGACTTAATCGTTTGGACTTTCTGTATACTAGGCTACCAAGGATAATTCGATCAACTGAATTTGGACCATTGCGTCCGAAGTAGTCATATGAATTTCTTTGAAAGTTTATCAGCTAAGGCTTCAATTTGAACATTCGAATTAAAGTTTGAACTTTTTCAAACTTTATCAAATCATTTGAAATTAACCCCAGTAAGTTTGAAATCATTTTGGACTAAAAAGACAAATTATTTAAAAAATTTTGAGTACTAAGACGTTACTAATAAAAATATGTTGAAACATAACATTTGATCTTTTGTTAAAATCATGGGTTTGAATAAGATGGATAAAACAGAGATTATACTAGACTAGTTATGATTTGAGGATCTAGTTGTGAGGGACGACCTCATGTCTACAATGGCAGATTCATCTGCTCCTAACATGATTGCCTCTTTGCTTGCTCTTATGAATCTCGATACAGCGCCTTTTGTGTATTCGTGAGCTTCTTTCACACTCATTTTCTTGCTCATCTCATCATGGAAGCTACTCAAGAAATGATCACCATTGAGGACAGCAGCCAACTGAAACACTTCACTCTGAAATTCAGACAGCCCTCTAGTTTCGTCTGCGCCTGTTCTTCTTAATGGAGCAACATCAGGAAGGACCTCTGTTATCAATAAGCGGAGACCTCATGAATAGCATTTCTTCAAAATCTTAACGTTATTCCTTTCCTAATCCTACTTTATCTGTTTTTTAATTTCTCATTATGCTTTTTGGCTGTTTTAAAAAAAAAAATTCCAATACATTTAAGGTAACATTAAGCGCAAGAAATGGCTTCATGTTGAAGCAAATTTGATTGTTTAGTGTAGCCTTTTAGCTTACTGGGGCAATCAGTTCTCGGAGATGTCAGTTGCCCAACAACATGCTCAAAGGTGCCTGCCCAAGCATCTCTGTGGGTCAGGAAGTTGGATGACAAGTTAAACATCTTCTTAATGGTTGCAGGAATTGAAGAGTGCTCAAACTCAGAGTTTGGAGTTGGTCCATTTGGCTTGCTTATCACTACAAACAGAGCAAGTCCATCATGAGCAACACTTTAAAGTATGTTAAGAAGTGGAACAAGTGAAACCTGTCATAGACAACAACTTACCTTCTTTTGGCATGAGTAAGAGGAAAATTGTATCAAGATTAGATTGAAGAACATGCAGTCAAATACTTCTTTAAACCTAAAGAATGTTACTGTGATTTCTTACATTTTGATCACTTGAGATATTTGAACAAGTCTATGCATAGAGATTGTTTTGTAGAATAATCTGCAAAAGCATTACACCATGAAATTCCATGGAATTCTAGATTTTTGCATCATTTTACAATGTCCCAAAAGTGCACACTCGAGAAACAAGAGGAAAGATCTTGATTAACGTTCCAGTGTATTATACTAGTGAACCCAATCCTAAAACTCTTACCAAAAAGGATGAAAAAAAATATGAATCCAATCCTAAACATCAGCACATAAAACAAAAGCACTGTCAGAACCACAATTCTTTTTACTTCTTCATTTTCAAACTCCTCTCTGGCCTTCCTCTATAGTTGCACCAAGATGTAAAAGTAAGCAACAATATTGCATTTCTGGAAACAAACTAAAGAAATTTCTTGAGATTTTAAACGGATTCTTTAAACTCAAAAAGACTTGGAAGGAAAAGCAATTGGAGAATTAAACAAGTAACAATACTAATTTGGGGAATGATAAGAGAATCAATCCGGTACCTACTCTTCTGCCAGGGAAAAGGGAAACAAGATATGATGAAGTAATTAAATATTGGGCTTACCAGTTCCTTTCTTGATCCACGGAGAAACCATAATTGTAGGCACACGAACACCAAGCCTATCAAACTTGAAGAAATAAGGTGCTGGTCCTGTATTCCCATCAGGGTTGGGGACATTGATATAAGGAGTTTGCACATGATCATAGAATCCTCCATGCTCATCATAAGTAATCACCAAAAGGGTCTCATTCCATTGCGGACTTGCCCTCAATGTCTCGTAAACCTCTTTAACTAGCCCCTGCCCGTTGGCAACATCGTGGGATGGATGGTCATCGTTCGCTGGAAACCCCTTCAAATCAAAGTACCTAGGCTCAATTACGGTTAAGCTGGGTAATTTCCCATTTCTTGCATCCTTCTTGAACTTCAAATCATACTGATGAAACTTGAAAATGTACTTCAATGTCCTCAGATTTCTGTAAAACAAAGTCGTGGGTATGTTTTGAAAATAAATCCCAAAATCCAATCCACTCTCGTGAATCGAATCAAAGACTGTTCGCTGTGGGTACCCGGTAGCCAACTGCTTTTTCACATGGCTTATTGAGCCATGAGAAGTTGCAGAGTACACAAATAATCTATTGGGTTGTGTTGGACCCGGAATTGAAGAAAACCATCTGTCGAAAACGGCGAATTCACGAACTAATGCGGCATAAACCGGCAGATTTTCAGGCTTAAATCCTTTCATGACGGTTTCAGAAAGTTGATATGACATGCTAAGAGCTTGTTCTACAAAGCCATTCATTGAAGGAAAGGAGCCAGAGCCAAATACTTGTTGCTCTACAGCTTCGAAAGAGTGACCGGGGTCTGGATCCACAAACTCAGCATCATTACTGAAGCAGATCCTTTTTGCCTTTTGGACCTTAGTTGAAACTGGGTTGCATTCTTTCCCGTTGACACCATTAATTGATGGATTGATGACATTCTTCATCCATCCTAGCATGTGGTCAAAGGATCTGTTCTCCAGAACCAAGACCACAATGGTTTTGATGGGTTGCCGTTGCTGTTGATGAGTGCAGCGGAAAGAACATGAAAATGAAAGAAGCAGCAGCAGAACAACATAGGTAAACGAAGGTATTTCACCTCTTCTCATTCTCAGATTCGAGCTTCAGTTGCAGTCTGCTCAGAGCTTTTTGTTCTTTTCGGATTCAAGTATTGGTGGAAGGGGAAGGAAGGAATGAAGTAAAAAGCTGCGCAAAAGCAATTAAAATAAGTAGTGAACGTGGGAAAGAAATCTTCCTCTGTGCAGACAAGGTTGGCCACATCAACCTGTGCAGAGGCCAGAGTGTAGCAAACTGAGTCGCACTTCGATAAAGAATGCAAATGACTTTTCGGCCTTTTTGACGAAGAATGCAACCGGTTTTTTAGGGAGAGTTCATTTCTTCTTTTCTTTCAAATTCTTCCTTATTCTCTATGTTATTATTATTATCATCAAGTTGGCATAAGACAATTTATTTTTTTTGTTGAATAAGTTGGCATAAGACATTCTTTCATAGGAAAATGACCAATTTAACTTCCAAAGTTATATAATTCTATTGTTTAATTTTAAAACTTTTTAAATTTTAAGATCCCTAAAAAATTTCATACTATGAAAATAATCCTTCCATCAACTCTTTGATAGACTTTTGCTTGAAAACAACATATGCTAAGCACATGGTATTTCGGTAAGGGTATATTTTTCTAACTAATATAAAAAATTTTAAAAATTTGTTTATTTTATTTTAAAAATTAACAACTCAAATATATTATTTTTTAAATTTTTTATATTATTTGAAGAGATGTGTCCTTACAAAAATGTCACATTGTCAATGCATATTCTTTTTTGACAAAAATTCATGCGAGAAGAGTGGTAATAGGATCACTTTGATGGTGCGTAAAATAATTAGAAATTACAAATGTTAGAAAAAAATTTGTAGGACTAAATTCCTAACTTTGAGGACTTTTCCATTTTAACTTTTTCTTAACCAGAGAAATAGACATGCGACACTTTCTTAAAAATGATATAGAATATAGGAGAGAAAGTAAAATAGATGAACTCAATCCTTTCTTAACACACTATTGCAAATGAAGATATGATAGTTTTTTACAAATTGTATAATAGAGAAATTAATTATACCTATTTTTTTTTTCTTAATAAATAAATATTCTTTTATGTTTTGATATTCATAAACAATTTATGAATTTATAGTTATAATAATTTTTGTAGGCCGACATAGAATTTGACAACTTAAGTATACTTCATGCATGTACCACTATCTTCAAGGCGTTTTTGCCATTTCATACTATTCCCTGCTAATTTTAAATGTTGAACCCACTGTTTAATGGATGAGATTGAATAGATTTTCAAACATTAAATATCCACGCAATTATTCATTCTTTCTCCGTAGTAACTCTCCAGTGTTGGAACTATCATTAAAGATAAAGGCGTGAACATGAGGCGCGACTTAATTTATTAGAGTTGATTATGCTAAAAAATTGCCAATAACTACAAAACTATAAATTATTTAAAATTATGTAAATATAAAAGAATTTTTTTTTGTAGATACAGTTAATGTCTCAATATAATAATAATCTTTAGATTCAAATAAAAATAGTCAAAATTCTTTATTTTTTTAGGGAAAATCTCTCTAAATACCATTACACTATTATTTATGAGAGTCTTATTCTGTCCATATTTTTTATTTTTAATTTTTTATATCTATGAACTAAATTCTTTTGTCAATTTACAGAATACCACCCAACCAAATAATAGTTCTCGCATGAATTTTTTGGTATAATAAGACTCTGATATATAATTAGTGTGTATAATGAGATTTGCATAAATAGTTATAATAAATAAATAAAAATTTATAATAAATAAAAGAATTTACTCTTAAGTAAATAAATAATAATAAAATAAAAATTATATAAGAACAAACAAACAAATCAATAAATGAATTAATAAAACAAATTAAATGAAAAATAAGTAAAAATATAAATAATAAAGATCAAATTAAAAAATTAAGTGGGAAAAATACATCTGTAGATTTAAAAATACAAAAAAACACATTTAAAAAATAAATAAAATTAAAAATTTTTAAAAAGGAAGTTGGCTGTATGAGCGTGCAATTAAGGGTAGTACCGCAGCCCTCAAGGTTGGCATCCCTCTTATCTGTGTGGCACTGAACTTGAACGCCACTCATTTTTATGGAACATTCAAATTAGGCGTTCCATTCACTTACGAGTTTCGACAAGTCAAATTTGACATATCACTGTATAAAAATTTAAAAAGACAAATATTATGAAAAGATAAATTTTTAAAAAATTAACACGTACTAATAAAATTATTTTTTATTGAACAATTTAATAAGTAAGAACAACAACGATTCCCTAAACCCTATTTTTATTAGTTGTTTGCTTATGTGTAGAAGAAGAAGAAGAAAACGAAAAGCATAAAGAGATAAGAGGAAGGAAAGGAAGTTGATTACTTCCCTTGTCAGATAGCGTCACGTAGCTTCTCGTAATTTTTTCCCTTTTTTTTTCATTTCCAGAATTATACAATTTTGTTTGAGTAATGTTTTTTAATACAGATAATATTAAAATTAAAGATTCTCCATGCTTGGTCTTGATTCGTTATAAGCTATACCCTTAGCTATTAGAGCTCTGAACCAAAGGTTGCTTTTCAGATATGATTGTATGATTGTGTGCATTCCCTTGAGAATTGCAACGGGAAACATATGGAATAGATGAAATTGTACACTTTCTGTTTTATTTTAATTTCATAGTATTTAATCATGAAATTTTATATAATAATTTAAATTTTATTATAAATATAATATAATATAATAAAAATAAGAAATATGTAATTAACTAGTATTTTATATTAAATATAAATATATAAAAGTAATATATAATGAGATTAGTAATTGATTAATAATATAAAATATATTAAAATATTCTTTATAAAAATTATTAATTATTTTAAAACTTCTTACCAGAGTAAGAAAGTCAAATAAAATAGTACCGAAGAAATAATATACTCTATTCATTTAAAATATAAGATTTTTTTATTTTGTATTAAAATATTTAATTTTATAAATTTTAAAATTATTTTTTAGATTTACTCTTAAAATTATAAAAATAATTCTTCAATTATCTTTTATATTAGTATAGAATAATTGAATGAGTTAATAAAGAGATAGAAAAAATATCACTTAATTTCTCATTCTTTAATCTATGTAAAAGTTCGAAGGCATTATATTTTAAAATAAAGAGAATAATAAATAGTTTATTTATTGATGACTATATTTTGTTAATATGGTAACTCTCTTTATCTCTATCTTCAATAATAAAAGTAATATGAAATCTTGTAGAGATAAAAGATAAAATTTAGAAGATGATATTTGGGAATGGTGATGAAGTTTGATTTTAGTTGAAAATGTTTAATAATTATGTTATTAGATAATTTTTAATTTCTTTAAATAAAAGGTCAGTTGAAAAAGGGCAAAAAAAAAAAAAAGAGATTATCAAGGTAGGGCTGTTTAGACATGACATGAAAGGTCTCATGGAGAGTGTTATATGTGTGTGTGACGCGTTCTCATTTAAGTCACCATAATCTGTCTTCAGGATATGCAACATCAAACATGATATTTGAAATGAAAAAATTACTATTTTAAAAAAGAAACACCCGTGATACCTGAAGTTCCCAAGTAACGTTAATCATACTTGAGGCTCTTTTTATTACCAGTCACAAGAACATAACAACGGAGCCCACATCGTCATATTGGACCACCATTTCGGTTAAATTCCAAATTCAAAACAAAAGATTCCAAACTTAATCCAAATATAAACATCATGCGCCAGATTCTTTGATTCTTGTAATCACGAGGCTACAACCACCACTCCCTTGCTTTTGCCTACTCTGTTTCTTCACCAAAATATATGTTTCTCCTTTTATTTTCCCCCTTTTCTGAAGAATTCACCGTGCTAATCGCACATATGGATTGGCTTCTTCGACATAAATCGTAATTTCTAAAGCTACATGTGCATTTCCCACTAATCCCTCGTTTTACCTCCTCGATTGGTTGTCCCGCCTCCTTTTTTAAACAAGTTCTTCCCGCGTCTTAATAACATAGATTTCCAAATAAAAATAGAGAAATGTTGTATAATCACCCTACAATTATTTATGTGAATCTCATTATACCTAAATATTTTAGTTTTTTTTTGTATCACTATACTATTTTTGTATTTTTTTTCCTTGGATCATCGCCTCCAACATGGTGATTTTCTAGAATAGAAGGCATGTGTATTTTCTCTAATAACATACCAACTATTTATACGAATTTAATTATATCCTCCAATTATTTATTAGAGCCTTATTTGTAACATTCCGTCCTATAATAATTTTTGTGTATTTAGTGTGTAATAGAATATATAATTTTTGGTAACATTAAATTCGATAGTTTACTTTTTTATTATATTTTGAGTCTTTTTAAAAAAAAAGAGAAAAGAAAAAAAAAAGAAAAAGAAAAAATAATAATAAAATATGAAATCATCAATTCAAGTGACACTTGGCCACTTGACACGTGGTCACTTGAATTGATGATTCATCAATTCTCCACCGATTCATGATTCCTATAAATGATTTGATTCTTTTATTTTTTTCTTTATTTATTTCTTTCTCTTCTTTCTATTCCGGTTGCTCTCTCTTCTTTCTTTTCTTTTTCCATTACTCATGCTTTCTTTTGCTTCACAGATTACTCCTTTCTTTCTTCTCTTCGGCCTTTCTCCATTTCCTTCCTTTTAATTTGTTTTCTTTTTCTTCTCCTTGGCTTGAGTTCTTCTCATTGAATAAAGGTAAGATTTCATGTAATTTTTTGTTTGTAATTTCTTTAATTTATTGTATGGTTTCCTTAAGAATTATGGTAGAAATTAATTGTTTAGAAAAAAATTGTATTCTTATTTTATTTCAAGTTTTGTTTAGTTCTCTTTAATTTAAAATTTGTCTTAATTACTAATGTTATTTGATTTATGATTTCTTTTATTTATTTTGTGAGTCTTGGAATTTTGAAGAAATTGTTTTGTTTATGTTTGCTATAAAGTTTGGTTTAGTAAAAATTGTTTATTTGATTTAAAGTTTTTGTTTTACTTTAATTTGAGTTAAGTTTCTTTGTTTTAGTTGCAACTTTTATATTTAAAAATTTAAAATATTAAAAGTGATTAAATTTTGAGATTTGAGATTTAAATTAAAGCGATATTTTTATTCTCCTAAAATGATATTTTTATTCTATATATTTTTCTCTTACAAATTCCCTATGTAGTGTTTGAGAATATTTATTCTTTGTGAAATTTCATAAAAATATATATATTACATTAATATACATATAAAAATATTTGAGAATATAATAATAATACTATTATATTATTTTATTATAATATAATGATATTTATATATATATATATATATATATATATATATATATATATATATATATATATATATATATATATATATACAGTATTTAATAATTGAGTATTTTTATAGTTGTAAGTTTAGAGTTAGACTTATGCCTAGGATATTTTGGAGAGACCTGCTTGACAACTTAGAAATTATCGTCTTCAGGGTTTTCGATCAAGGGTGTAGCTATTTGAATTTGTAGAAACTTCACGTGTTTCGTAAAATAGCAAGTAACTCTAACACTTGCTACCAAACGAGTTTACAAATCCCAAACTCACTATATTTTTAGTGTTATCAAAATTTACTATTTGTAAGTGGTAATATTTTATTCTAAGGATTTCTTTTACTACCTGTTTTAAATTGGAGAGGTTCTGCACGAGAATTACTTTAATTATTTGTTTTAAATCAGAGAGGTTCTCCACCATATATTTTTATTGGTGCCTTAGAAATATTTCAGAACAATGCTCCAAATAAGTCTTTAATTAATTTGAAATATTATAGTATTTGAACATTATCTATAAATGCAAGTAATCTTCGAGAAATATTTTATTGTGTACTTTTAGAAAGTCATGTGCATTTTCATGGCATATTTGAAAAACTTGCATTTACATGTTTGGACTGGCAGACGGTTGTTATTTTGAACCTATGTTGAAATTTGATTTGGTTATGAATTTGGAATCATTTGGATATCTACGTGAGTGGCCTTTATGTTTGAAAAGGTGCATAAAAACTCCGTTATGACCAGATGTGATTTGGATATGATCTGAGCCTGAAGCGTTAGTAGATTGCACTGTACGTGGCTAGTCCCCCATACTAGGGCCTCTTCCGCTGGCGTGGAACGCGCAAACTGTGTATTATGGATCCACTTGATAATGACACAGTAGGTCAGGGAGGGCGTGGCCCAATTGGTACTACGTATATCTGTCTGCGGTCACCTAACAGTGAGTCAGAAGGGCTCAATGTTAAGGTTGATCACCAGGGTTGGGCTGGTAGGTGCCTCAGATCCTTAGCCTGGTTTCTGTCTGGGGAGGCATAAGGTAGTTTGTAAATCGAATATTCATACTAGTGTGTGGTTGGTATTGACTACGGGATGCCGAGATTTGTTTCTTGATGACCCCGTTATGGGCTCCGATAATTCTACCGTTGAGCAAGAATCTGAATCTTTATCATGTTTGAGAAATTTTAGTTTGAGGAGTTATGCTGAGATGTCTTGATTCGCTCAGACTTTTCAGCTAAGCCCAAACCTGATCATGAGATTTTATACATTATTTTAGAACAAGAAAACTTAATTGAATATAAAACACTTTTGAACTACTGTGCATATGCATTTACCCTCATATTCTGAAAACCTCATATTTTGGAAACACACCAGCACACACGTGAACTCACTGAGCTTTCTAGCTCACACGTATTTTTGTTTAATGGTTATTTTCAGATGTCATAAATCATGGATCAGAACAGTGATTATTTGATTTGCTTCGGAGTTAGCTCGTTGAAGGGCTCACATATGTGTTCAATCAATTTGTGCCCTTTTCTATTACCTTTCGCTAGAGAGCGAGAGAAGTCTGTTTTACAGCCATTTGTAAATGAAGGTTGAATTTAAATAATATAAGATATAGGATCTACTTATATATTTATACACTTCCGTTGATGTTTTCTATAATTGTATCATATTGTATTATACGTATACTTTTCTCCTTCATTTTCCTCCGAACGAGATTCGTAGTTGCACACATTAGTGCCGAGAGGCACGCTGATATCTTACTCAGATGCAGTGGAACCTAGCAGAGGAGTTGGGGGTATCACATTATTATACCTAAATACTCACTATAAACTATAGCGTAGGTAGGTAGTATTTCATAAATTAATACATAATTTTAATTCATGGTATAAAAAATAAAAATAAAAATATGGATAGAATGAGACTAAAACATAAAAAAAAATTACCACTATTAACACAACAATAACAATACTAATAAATAATAATTTTTAAGAGAATGATAACAATATTAACAAATAAAACTTTATTTAATAAAACTATTAACATAATAATAAAGTAATTGAATAACTAAAATCTTCAATTAAAAATTTATAATAAAACTCTTAAGTACATAAGCAAATATAATTAATAGTAAAATAAAAATTACGTAAAATAAACAAATAAAAATAAATAAATAAATTAATTTAAAAATAATAAAAAAATATAAATAATAATAAAATTAAATAGATTAAATTAAAAACAATTAAGAAAGAAAAATACATATGTAAATTTAAAAATACAAAAAATTATATTAAAAATAATAATATAATATGTAAATTAAAAATATAAATTAAATAAAAAATTAAAAATTTAAGTAAGTTGTTGTGCCCAACATGGGGGGCCACTCTAAAGTGATTGGAAGGTGTTAGCCCTAAGGGCAAATCATGTAGTTTTGATTAATGACAAATATTGATGAGGACTAATATGTTTATATATTGTGTGATAGGATTTGTGAACTAAGAAGTATGGAGTCTCATTGCCTTCAAGCCAAAGTGCAAGAGCAACCTCAATAAGCCATGAAGTCTTATGAAGGTTATTCAAAGATGAACTCAAGGCATTGAAGACTTGAAGTGTAGAGTATATATGCTAATAGGTAAATCTCTATATAAACTCTACACTTGTATGTCTTGAAGTCTATTGAATGCATAAGAGAGCATAAAATAAGTTTCTTAATTTTAAATGGCTTGGAATGAATTTTTTGATGAATGTGGTTTTGTATCTTAAAAGATTTTGAATAAACTTTGCATGATCAAAGAAATTTGATTATGGTTTTCAAGCTTATATATGTCTAAATTAGTTATCTATACATATAGAATGTTTTCAAACTTATTGAAGCTAAGTCTCAAATGATTTTACAAAGTTTGAAAATGCTTCAAAAAAATTCGGTCATCCGATTTTTGTAGCAAAAATGGTTATTGATTTTCCAAAGAAATTCGGAAGCAGTAAAAAAATTCGGTCGTCCGAATTTTTCCAGAATATGCAATAGCAACAACCGAAAAATTCGGATGCAAAATTCGGTCATCCGAATTTTTTGAAACTAGCCGTTACTAGCCTTTTTGTGGCTGTTAAAATTGATTTTTAAATTCTATAAAATCTAGAAACTTGAAATCTTTTGTATGTTTTGAATCTAAGTGAACTCTAAGCATTCCAAAGCCTTTATCAAACATTTCTTGAGCTCTCTTGTGTCTTGTGCATTCAATTGATCAATCCAAAGACATCAAAGTGTGAAGGTGCAATTTTGTGTAAAACATCTACCAACAAGTGGTAACATCTACACACTCTTCTCTACTTATCAAATTGTGTTTTTCTACTAGCTCTTGCAAGGTTATCTTGATAACATAAAACCCTTTAGGTAAGGGTGATCCTTGAAGTTGTGATTCAAGGTTGTTTGTAGATATAAAACCATTGTGTGGTGAGCCTTGTTTGTAAAAGTTATTAGAAGAGGTTGTGAGTGTAAAACCATTGTGTGGTGACCCTCTCATGTAATTTGTGAACTTCAGCATATAGTAGATTGATTGAAATCCTTAAGTGTAGGCTTAAGGTAGTGGACGTAGATCTTGACGATCAAACCACTATAAATTGCTTGAGTTCTTTGCTTCTACATTCCTTTATTGCTTTGCTATCAACTGTATTTAACTTGATACATATAATCTGTTCTTTGTTTAGACTAATAAAAGGTTGTTGTTTGCGAAAATAAGCCAAATACCTAATTCACCCCCTCTTAGGTATTTCAATTGGTATCAGAGGTAGGACTTCTTTGTGTGGGTTTACAACCTAAAAGTTAAAAATCCTATGGCTAATATCTCAAACTTACCTTACCTAGAAGGATCTTCCACAAATAGACCACCTTTGTTTGATGGAACAAACTACACCTTTTGAAAATTTAGAGTTAAGATATACATTTGCTCTATCAATTTTGACTTGTGGAATATTGTTGAAAAAGGTCCTTATATTCCTATGAAAATGAAAGCAGATGGAGTGACCTTAGAACCAAAGTCTACTGATGAATTTGATGAGCATGATTCAAAGAAAATGACTCTAAATTATCAAGCCATGAACATCTTAAGTTGTGCTTTAGATGTAACTGAATATAATAGAGTTAGTGGTTGTGATTCTGCTCATGATATGTGGAGATTACTCCAAATAACTCATGAAGGCACAAATCAAGTTAAAGAATCCAAACTTGCTATGCTTGTTAGAGATTATGAGTTGTTTACCATGAAACAAGGTGAAAATGTTAGTGATATGTTTACAAGGTTTACTAACATTTTTAATGGCTTAAAAGCTTATGGTAAAAGCTATACTATAAGAGAGCAAAACAGGAAGATTTTGGATGCTCTACCAAAATCTTGGCACTTGCTATTGAGGAGTCCAAGAATTTAAAAACTCTTCCACTTGAAGAGCTTATTGGATCTCTGCTCACACATGAAATGAGGATGAAAAGATTAAATGACAAAGAAGATGAAGAAAAGGGAAGAAAAGGAGTTGTACTCAAGGCTTCAAATCACTTGAGTGAACAAGAAAAATCTTCAAGTGAAGAAGAAGATGGTAACAGTGGAGAAGAAGAAATTGCCATGGCAGTTGGGAAGTTCAAGAGATTCTACAAAAAGGAATTCCTCAAGAAAGGAAGAAAGCCAACCAAGAAGAGTGGACAGTCTTCATCCTTCAAACCTCAATGTTTTGAATGCAAGAGTACAGAACATCTTGTTGCTGATTGTCCCAGAGTTTTGGAAAGGGAAAGAGACAACAAGAACAAAAAGAAATCTACCAAGAAAGGAAAAGGACTGGCTGGAACGTGGGATCAACAAGAAAGCGAAGATGACAGTGAACGAAAGGCTAACATATATTTTATGGCAATTGATGATGAGGTACATTCTTCTCCCTCTATTCCTAATCTTTATGATGATGATGTTGATCATAGTGAATTACTTATAGAGATGTATGAAGAATTAAAAAAAGCTTCAAAAAGAAATAAAGAAATGAAATCCAAAATCAATGATTTATCAAATGAGAATTCAAAATTATGTGTTGAAAAAGATAAACTTCTTGAGACCATTAATTGTCTTAATATTGAAAATGAAGTTTTAAATGCAACCTTACAAAACATATCTTTTGAAAACAAAGAGCTTAGCATAGAAGTTATTTCTCTTAAAAAATGCTTGGTGATCATGAGATTTTAAAAAGAAAAGTTAATGATCTTACTTCATGCATTGAAAAATTTACAAATGGAAGAGAAAATTTAAATAAATTGCTTGGTTATCAAAGATCTTCATTTGCAAAACATGGTCTTAGTTTTTCTCATGATAGCTATATTCCAAAGTATAAAAACTCTTTTGTTAAAGAGACTTTTAATTCTAGGTCTCATATTTGTTGTACATATTGGGGCAAGCATGGACACAAGGTTTCTAGATGTTTTTTAAAAAGAAAGATAGAAAATGGTGTTAAGACTATTTGGAAAGTCAAAGGAACTTTCACTAACCCCCTTGGACCCAAGAAAATATGGGTACCAAAAATCACTCTTTCCAATTTGGTGTAGGTTCAATTTGCTTCTAGATCAAGTGCCACAAAATGGTTCCTTGACAGTGGGTGTTCAAGACATATGACTGGAAATGCCTCACTTGTTAGTGAGCTTCAAGCAACAAGTGAAGGCTTTGTCACATTTGGTGATAAGAAGAAAGGAAAAATACTTGGAATAGGTAACATTGGTAAAGGTTCCTTTCCTCTTATTAAACAAGTATTGCTCATTGATGGTTTAAAGTATAATTTACTTAGCATTAGTCAATTATGCGACAATGGATGTAAAGTAGAATTCAAATGTGATACTTATACTATTTTTGATAGTACAAGTAGCAAAACCATCTTTGTTGCTAAAAGAGTTAGAAACGTATATGTGCTATATCTTGATGAACTGATCACAAACGATATCAAATGTCTTGCCATTCATGATAACGATGGATTTTTGTGGCATAGAAGATTAGGACATGTAAGCATGGACTTATTGAATAAACTGTCTAACCAAGAGCTAGTTAGAGGATTACCCAAAATGCATTTTGATAAAACACGTCTTTGTGATGCTTGTCAATATGGAAAACAATCAAAAACATCTTTTAAACCAAAGAAAATGGTCTCTACTTCAAAACCTCTTGAACTAGTTCATATGGACTTATTTGGACCAATGAGGACCACTAGTCTTGGAGGTAAAAGATATGCTTATGTGATTGTAGATGATTTTTCAATATTTACTTGGGTGCTCTTCTTAGCTCAAAAGGATGAAACATTTCATGAATTTGCAAAACTTTTTAAAAGGGTTCAAACATCTCTTGAATTTAAATTGATTTCTATTAGAAGTGACAATGGAAGAGAATTTTGCAATCAAGATTTTACAAAATATTGTGATGAATATGGTATTACTCATAATTTTTCAGCTGCCAAAACACCTCAACAAAATGGTGTTGTTGAGAGGAAAAATAGAACCTTACAAGAGATGGCTAGATTAATGCTTTGTGAAAATTCCTTAACAAAATACTTTTGGGCTAAAGCTGTAAATACTCTTGCTATATAATGAATAGAGTTTTATTAAGACCTTTTATAAGAAAAAAACCTTTTGAACTTTTATTTAATAAAACTCTTCTATTTTAAAGTTTTTGGTTGTAAGTGTTTTATCTTAAACACTAGTGATAATCTTGGTAAGTTTGACAGAAAATCTGATGAATTTGTATTTCCTGGCTATTCTTCAAATAAAAAGGCATATAGAGTCTATAATAAAAGAACATTACGTGTTGAAGAAACTATACATGTAACCTTTGATGAATCTAACATTTATCTTCAAAGAAGAAGTGAAGATGATGTAGGTTCCTCAATGTTTGAAAATCAAACTCATCATCAAGTACCCACTTTGGAAGAACATGCCAAGGAAGAAGAAATAATGGAGCAAGAACAAGATGGTCAACCAAGTAATGATCAAGAGCTTCCAAAGGATCTAACTTATGCAAGGGGCCATCCTAAAGAGCAAATCATTGGTGATGTCTCCCAAGGAGTCAAAACAAGGTGGTACTTTATTGATAATTTTGCCCTTTTATCTCATATTGAACCTAAAAATATTGATGATGCCTTGTGTGATAATTTTTGGATCATTCCTATGGAAGAAGAGTTAAATCAGTTTGAAAGAAACAAAGTTTGGACTCTTGTTGCAAGACCTCATGATCACTCCATTATTGGTACAAAATGGGATTTTAGAAATAAACTAAATGAACTAGGAGAAGTTATTAGAAATAAGGCTAGACTTGTTGCTCAAGGGTTCAACCAAGAAGAAGGCATTGATTATGATGAAACTTTTGCTCCGATGGCCATATTAGAGTCTATAAGAATGCTTTTGGCTTTTGCTTGCTTTAAAGGATTTAAATTATTTCAAATGGATGTCAAAAGTGCTTTTCTAAATGGTTTTATTGAAGAAGAGGTTTATGTAGAACAACCTCCTGGTTTTATTCATGAAAAATTTTCAAATCATGTGTTTAAATTAACAAAAGATCTATATGGATTGAAACAAGCTCCAAGAGCTTGGTATGAAAGATTGAGTGGTTTTCTTCTGTCAAAAGGTTGTACAAAAGGAAAGGTGGACACAACTCTCTTTATAAGAACATCTAATAAACATGATATTTTACTTGTGCAAATTTATGTTGATGATATTATCTTTGGTCCTACTAACACAATTCTTTGTGAAGAATTTGCCAATTCTATGCAAAATGAATTTGAAATGAGCATGATGGGAGAACTGAATTTCTTTCTTGGGCTGCAAATTAAACAAACCAAAGATGGAGGTTTCATCAATCAAGCAAAATATACCAAGGAGCTCTTGAAAAGATTTGGAATGGATCAAGCAAAAGAAATAGGTACTCCAATGAGTTCATCAACTAAACTTGACAAAGATGAAAAAGGTAAAAATGTTGATGAGAAATCCTATAGAGGCATGATTGGAAGTTTACTCTATCTCACAGCAAGTAGACCAGATATTATGTTTGCTGTGTGCTTATGTGCTAGATTTCAATATTGTCCTAAAGAATCTCATCTAATTTCCGTCAAACGTATCTTTCGTTATTTAATCGATACTCATGATTATGATCTTTGGTTTTCAAAATCTTCATCTTTTGAACTTGTTGGATATTCAGACACTGATTATGCTGGGTGCAAAGTTGAACGTAAAAGTAAAAGTGGTCATTGTCAATTTCTTGGTAGTTGCCTTGTGTCTTGGTATAGTAAAAACCAAGCTTGTGTGTCATTATCTACTGCTGAAGGTGAATACATAGCTGCGGGTAGTTGTTGTGCACAATTATTATGGATGCAGCATACATTACTTGATTATGGTCTTAAATTCAATTGTGTGCCTATACTGTGTGATAATACTAGTGCTATCAATTTGAGTATAAATTCCATACAACATTCTAGAACAAAGCATATAGAGATTAAGCATCATTTTATTCGTGATCATGTGGCTAAAAAGGATATATGTTTGGAATATATAAGTACAAATGATCAAATTGCTGATATATTTACAAAGCCTTTGGATGAGGAAATGTTTAATCACCTAAGAAGGCTCTTAGGAATTTCTAAATTCAATTACTAATGTGTTTGTTGAAGTTGTGTGAAAACAAAAAGTTTCGAACGCAGAATTCGGAAGCAACACAGAAAATTCGGTCGGTCGACTGAATTTTCTGAGTTAAAGAGATAGAGACTTTCGATCGGAAATTCGACTTTCGATCGAAAATTTGGAAGCAGACCTGAAAAATCGGTCGTCTGAATTTTGCAGATACAACGATTTAAATGAAAATCAAACAAATTTCTTGACATTTCAACTTCCGAATTTCTCTCCCTTTTTAAGGCCATTCATACCCATTCACGTCCGAATCAAAATCTCTCAAAGATTTCACCATATTTACTTTGATTTGTCTTCATTTTCGAATTCCAAGCCCTAGATTTATTCTAAAAGTTACTAGTTTTCACACATTCACATCATGGTGAGAACAAAGAGGCCAAATGTTGAAAAGGAGAAAGGGAAAGCAAAGGAGGGAGATGGAGACTCAATCATCAATCAACCAAGAAAAGTTCGAATTCCTCAAACATTGTCTGGAGTTAACAAGTTTGTTTCAATCAAAGCTACTCACGAATTTGATGAATGGAACAAAAATAACAGAAAAATTATCCCTGGGTATAAGGTGGATGTTGATAAACTATCAAATATGGATAATGTTCTGTCATTCTTTGGTGATATTGGTTGGAGTAGCTTATTATTCATTGATGAAGAATTCTATCCCACCCTCATATATGAATTCTATGCAAACCTAAAGGAAGAAAGAACTGAACTGATAGGGGATGATTTGATTCAATGGTACTCATCTAGAGTATCCCAAGTGGACCTTGAATTTAGTGATACTTTGATTAACAGAATTTGTGGAGTAGGTGATAGTGGAGCAAGATATTACTCACCTTCCATGCATTGTTATAATCGTGAACTCTTCACAAATGAAAGATTTGAAGAGGCATTCACTAATGGAAGGGAATTTAGGTCCATTAAAGAGAGGGAAATCAGGAACTTAGATGCTAGAGGTAGGGTATTGCATCACATGGTTACTACTATGATTGTTCCAAACTTTGGACATAAATCATTTGTTGGAAATATGCACATGGTAATCATGTTAGCCCTGCATGAACATAGGATATTGAATTTTGGATACATAGCCTTGAAGCACATGATTACTGCAAGAAAAACTGTAACCAAGGCATTCCCATTTGGAAGGATGTTGACAAGGATTTTTAAGCATTTTCGGGTTAAACTTCCAGGAAGAGGGCAAGCTTTTAAGAGTGGGGAGATTTACACTAATGAAACTCTTAGGAGAATGCAGTTAGTTCTTGATGATGATAGAATATGGAGAACTAAAAGAGACACCCCTCCTAGAAGAGAGGAGATTAAAGAAGGTGAAGAAACTGAGGAAGAAGAAGATGAAGAAGAAACTCTTGCTAGAGAGATGAAGACAAAGAGAAAGCATGATACTTCAAGTGAGGGGGAGCAACCTCCCACAAAAAGAAGATTATTTGAAGAAGTCCCTCAACCAAATGTTGGGACTGATCCAAGAAGTGAAAAAATAACTAGAGGTGACACCATAGTAGATAAGGCATTCCAAGAAGCCTTGAATAATCATGTCAAGGAAATGGAGAAGATGTATAAGTTTTTCGAATCCTTTGCTCGAATGGTTCTTGGAAAACTGGATGGATTAGAGAGTAAAGTAAAGAATATTGAAGAAATTCTAATGAGGAATACACAAAGTAGTGAAGGACCCTCTAGGCATCAAGATAAAGATGAGGATGATGAAGATAAGAAAGGCAAGATAGAAGATGAAGATGATGACAGTGATGATAGAGATGATGATCAAGGAGGCGATGAAGAGAATGTGGCAAGGCAAGAAGAAGAAGAAAGTGAAACAGTTCATGAAGAGCCTCAAGAAGGAGGAAGTGAGCCCCAAGAAGGTGGAAGTCAAATCGAAAAAGCAAACATTGTCTCACCTTCAACTATATTCTTCAGCCAAGGAAGAGTAAAGCATTTGCCTATCAAGAAAGGATTTAGCAAAGCTTCTCCATCCACATCACAAGACTGAGCATTTCTTCATCCTCATCCTCTTTACTGCTTTTACTTACTTATTTGTACTAAGCCTTATCTCATATGTTTTAAATACTCTTCTATGCTCTTTATGCTACATTTGATGTAATAGTGAAGCTCAATGATGAAATCTCAGTGATGAGAGCTTCATTTAAATTGTTATATATGCTACATTATTAGTCTCATTTTCTTTGATCCCATTCTTTGAGTGATGACAAAAGGGGGAGAAAATTGGATGACTGTTTGTGTGCAAAATGTACTTGTGTCTGTTAGTGGTTTATTATGCTATGACTGTTTATATGCCTTACAGTTTGGACGCATAAATCTTGTGGTTTTGTAAAGCTCATACATATTTACATTTGAATGCAAAATCACCTTTTCAAACTTGTTGCCAAAAAATTTGGACTAAAAATTCGGATGCATGTTCTGAAATTCGGATGCATCCATATTTTGTTACCAAAATGTGCTCTTTTGTTGTTCAAATTGATTCAAATATATTTTAATCTCTCATAATATGTTTGAACAATCCTAGGAAAGCTTATTTACAGAATTTGGAGCTTTTATGCATCTTATTTTTAAAGTTTAGACTTGTTATGCAAAAATTCGGATGCATGATATCTCTTGTCCAAATGTGTTGAAAAATGAGCACAATCTAAGGGGGAGCATTGTAAAACTTTTACAACCTTAAAACCTCTCTTAGAATTTTTTCTAAATGCTTAAATGCTATATATCTTCTATCCAAGTAGTTGGAAGGAAGGAGGTTAATGGAGGTTGGTTGGGTCATAGGATCATATTGAGACTTTTATATGTCGTTGTGCTAAATTGGTTATTTCTATCATTGAAATCAATACTTCTTTGTGCTACATTGTTTAAATCCATCACATTTTGCATCAAAGTTTGTCATCATCAAAAAGGGGGAGATTGTTAGCCCAAAGGGCAAATCATGTAGTTTTGATTAATGACAAATATTGATGATGACTAATATGTTTATATATTGTGTGATAGGATTTGTGAACTAAGAAGTATGGAGTCTCATTGCCTTCAAGCCAAAGTGCAAGAACAACCTCAATAAGCCATGAAGTCTTATGAAGGTTATTCAAAGATGAACTCAAGGCATTGAAGACTTGAAGTGTAGAGTATATATGCTAATAGGTAAATCTCTATGTAAACTCTACACTTGTGTGTCTTGGAGTCTATTGAATGCATAAGAGAGCATAAAATAAGTTTCTTAATTTTAAATGGCTTGGAATGAATTTTTTTATGAATGTGGTTTTGTATCTTAAAAGATTTTGAATAAACTTTGCATGATCAAAGAAATATGATTATGGTTTTCAAGCTTATATATGTCTAAATAAGTTATCTATACATATAGAATGTTTTCAAACTTATTGAAGCTAAGTCTCAAATGATTTTACAAAGTTTGAAAATGCTTCCAAAAAATTCGGTTGTCCGATTTTTGTAGCAAAAATGATTACTGCTTTTCCAGAGAAATTCGGACGAAGATTCGGACGCAGTAAAAAAGTTCGGTCATCCGAATTTTTCCAGAATATGCAACAGCAACGTCTGAAAAATTCGGATGCAAAATTCGGTCATCCGAATTTTCTGAAACTAGCCGTTACTAGCCGTTTTATGGCTGTTAAAACTGATTTTTAAATTCTATAAAATCTAGAAACTTGAAATCTTTTGTATGTTTTGAATCTAAGTGAACTCTAAGCATTCCAAAGCCTTTATCAAACATTTCTTGAGCTCTCTTTTGTCTTGTGCATTCAATTGATCAATCCAAAGACATCAAAGTGTGAAGGTGCAATTTTGTGTAAAACATCTACCAACAAGTGGTAACATCTACACACTCTTCTCTACTTATCAAATTGTGTTTTTCTACTAGCTCTTGCAAGGTTATCTTGATAACATAAAACCCTTTAGGTAAGGGTGATCCTTGAAGTTGTGATTCAAGGTTGTTTGTAGATATAAAACCATTGTGTGGCGAGCCTTGTTTGTAAAAGTTATTAGAAGAGGTTGTGAGTATAAAACCATTGTGTGGTGACCCTCTCATGTAAATTGTGAACTTCAGCATATAGTAGATTGATTGAAATCCTTAAGTGTAGGCTTAAGGTAGTGGACGTAGATCTTGACGATCGAACCACTATAAATTGCTTGAGTTCTTTGCTTCTACATTCATTTATTGCTTTGCTATCAACTGTATTTAACTTGATACATATAATCTGTTCTTTGCTTAGACTAATAAAAGGTTGTTGTTTGCAAAAATAAGCCAAATACCTAATTCACCCCCCTCTCCCCTCTTAGGTATTTCAGAAGCCATTGTAAGCACCATGTAGATAGGGCGATGCTCTAGTTGGGTCCCCTATTTTGTTATTATGTGGTTTGGTTAATATGCTGAGCCCCCTTTTTTTCAGCATGTGTGGGATGCCCCCATAGCCATTAGATCAGAATCTTTTGATCTAATGGTTGTGAGAGACCAGGGGTATTTTGGAGCAAATTTTATTTTTCAAAGTCCTGCCTAAATCTGTCAGATCAAGAAAGACAATTGTCACGTCACAGTTACTTTTTGTTTTTACCAACTCTCGCCTCTCTCATCTCTTCCATTCTTCCATTCTTCGATTCTCATCTCATCTCTCTCTCATCTTTCTCCTCTCTTCAAGCACAAGAACTTTTATCTCTTGAAGAAATCCTGCATTTTGGATGGATTCTCTCGAGGTATTTTTTGTGTTTTCTTGCATGCATTGAATCTAAAAGTTAGTTATGTTTTCTTATTTTCTCTTGCACGGAAAAAAAAGGAAAATAATGATGCTCAGTCTGAATCACAACGTACTGGGAATGAGATTCTTGCGAAATCAGTCATTGAATATCAACTTGCGACTGGGAATGAGATTCTTGCGGAATCAGTCGTTGAATATCAAGTTGCGAATGATGCTCAGTTTGAATCACAGCGTACTGGGAATGAGATTCTTGCGGAATCAGATTCATTACTGCTATCCTCAGAATCAATCACTCTATTGTCCCTCATAATCATAACTTTTTTATTAGGATATTGAGGTGCAATATGACTAGTACCCAAGCATTTAAAACATTTGATAGATGAATGCATACTTGAGGTAGTTTGGGTGTTGGAAGTACCCTTTCAGTTCAGATCCCCCAATTGGTTTCTTAGTTGCTTCCTTGAAGTCCAATCCCTTATCCTTGGACTTCTCCTCCTTTCTAGGCTATCTAGAATTCCATGGATAGCTAGAATTTGCTCCACTCCTCACTACCAGCCTGGCTTTGAGTTGTCTCTCCACCTTCATGGCCATGTTTACCATCTCAATCTCTAGGTAGTGTTGTAGCTCTACAACATTAGCTATTTCCCTATTGAGCCCACTAAAAAATCTGGTCATTGTAGCCTTTGGATCTTCCTCTGTGTTGGCTCGGATCATAGCCACCTCCATCTCCTTGTGGTAGTCCTCTACTGATTTAGACCCTTGGGTGAGTCTCTAAAGTTTCTGGTGCATATCCCTGTAATAGTAAAAAGGCACAAACTGCTTCCTCATGCATGCCTTCATAGCTTCCCAAGTAGCAATTGGCATCTCTCCATTTTTCCTCCTAGATGTCACCATTGATCCCACCATGACACCCTCAAATAATCTCACACACTCTTGCTTTTTAATACTCAAATTCCTCTGAAATTCAAGTTACAGCTCAAAACCAAATTCAACAAATCAATGAACCAGATTGTAGTCCAATTAACAAACAACAACTAATCCAATAACAATATCTTACAATCTTGAAAACTTCAAACAAGAATACACAAGCTAACAATTGGAATAAATAAAAATTTTGAAACTGCTTATCACAGGTGATTCAAAATGGTCCAACAAGAAAGTATGAATATACCAGGAAGAAAAAACTTTTGTACTATTTTTTGTACTTCTTTTTTTTGGTTTCAGACTTGATCCTTTTTTTTCTTTTGTTTTTTGTCCGAAATATATATATTTAATTTTTTATAACAATCTAACTAAAGCAAATATTACAAATACTTAATAAGAAGAGTTGAAACTCTAGGCCGAGATTCACACCTCTTGAAGACACTGTCAGTAAGTTCTTGAATTTTGATGGAGCAAAATAGGAATCCTCCTCCACACCATAGCTATGATACCAAATAACGTGCACACCACGAAAGAGAAGATGAAAAAGGGCTGATTTTTGGTGTTGAAGAAAGAAAAGACTGAATTTGTTTCCGAAACAAGATTGTGAAAAAGCACAAAAATTAAATTCCTAAGCCCAACTCCATAGTCTTTAAGTGGCAAGATCATCCGGTCCAAGGATTTGAGACAAAGGAATCAATTTGGGCTATGACCCAACTAACTCTCCTCCAATAGGTATTGTCTCTTCGAGCTGTAGGAATAAACCATCCCCTTCTAGGTTGGTGGCATTGCACACCTATGAATCCTTCTCTACCACCTTGTTCTTGCTCATTTGTGGCTGGAGATCATGCCTTGGTCAGTCTACCTTTTAAGGTAAGCTCCTTCTTATTGATAATGCATTATCATCATCCTCACTTTTATCAAAATCTGAGTCATGGAACTGCTCCTCTTCAGAAGAAGCATCCAACTCAACATCAAATAGTATTAGCTCAGCCTTGCGTGGTGTGCTACGACTTTTACCTTTTCCTTCAACTTCTTTTGACTTCGACCTTAACCTGCAAGCATGTTTAATTCTACTCGTTGAACATTTAGACCCCACAAACCCCGGTATTGGGACTTTCAGTGTATGGATCTGGGCTGTTTGGCCTTGGCTCATGTTAAAAAAAAAATCTCCACCTCTTTCTTTTTACAACCAGAATCACACATTTTCTGTACATCATCGTCAGTCATAAAAAAAATCCAGCCAAGAACACCATCTACTATAAAATCTTTCTAAAAGTACCTAGGATACTGGTCATATCCTAACTGAATTGCAACCTTATCAAGAATCATCGACGACATTGTTCCTGGAGTGTACCAGTCATAATAGTCTATAACCCCTTCCCTATACTTTTTGTAAACCAAGGCCTCAACTAACTTCCCTCCATGGCATATTTTCATTGTAAAGAACTCTTCAATATTACCTGACCACAACAGAAGACGCCAATTCCTTACGTGATTGATATCATTGTTAAACAAAGTACCTAGATAATTATTGCAATCTTAGTTCAACTGCATTTTTTGGCCAAAACCTAAATTGCAATTGAAATAGAAGCATTATCAACAAATGCAACCAACAAAATTTTTATTTTTTGCTCAATTTTATCATCGACTCATATCAATTTGTAAAAATCTCACCTTAATCCCCTATGGGTATCATGCCATTTTCAAATAATATGTATTATCAAGACAGTTCACCTATGCTGGCGATGAAATTTGACTTACCGTAGTCTGGAGGATCTCCATTGGGTAGGTGCCACTGCATTTCACCTAAATTTTTCCCAAATGCTCTGACTTGCGTTTATTACACTGTTGAATCGAGTCCCACAATGTATAGCCCCTACCCTAGTTCTTCAAATCAAGAATAAGTTCTGCAAACTAAGGGTTCGAAGAAATACAGAGAGAGGTTTGAATGGGGAGGAAGGGAGGGAGGGAAGAGATTGATTGTTGGTCAACAGCATTTGGGGGGAAGGGGGGATGGTAGCCTTGGATGATTTTGCACCTCCCTACTATATAATGTGCACTACTCGTGCCAAGAGTTGGCAGGATTCTGCCGTGGAGATGCTGGCGGAAACTATTTGTGCTGCACGTAAATTCTTTAGGGATTTTTAATAGTGGGATAAAAATATTAGGGGCTCCGTTGGCTAAACATCAATATTACAGGGAGAAAATAGGCCAATTTTCCAAAGGTTGTTGAAAACAAAAAAAAAAAAATGAAGATTGGTCTCAACACTAAACAGGGCACCCGTCATACTTTGACAATAGGAGCCCTTTGCCTTCTATTCAAGTGAAGGCGCCCTTCTTGCTTGGGCGATAGGTGACCTTTGCCTTTTGGTAGGCTAATAGGCACATTTTCCCCTTAATTAAGAAGTGCCTGTTAAGAGTTGTTTGCTTCTTTCTGCTCCCTTTCAAATTCTTTCCATCTTCTTTGAGTTTCTTGTTGCCCAACCAACATATCTAGCTTATTTTCAACTCCTTCAAGCCTCCCGAAGTCTAACTTCGTAGACGAATCATTAAAGAATGCTTGGAGTATCTCTTGGAATCTCTTCACTCTTACTCTTGTCATTAGTTTAATGCCTTGAACTTAAGCGCTTTCTCCTCATCCTTTAGCTTGACTTCCCATTGCATACTTTCTCAAAATTCCAACAGATGGGTTAGAAACAAAACCTAGTAACATACTTTACATTAGTCGTCGTCAATGGTAAATGCGTCTTATTCAATTTGTATAAAATCAATGTTGTAGGGGCTATGCATTTCTATTCATCATATTGGAGGCATTGGTGCTATGCTAAGGACTCTAATGGTGTGGTTATTGCTTCCTTGTGATAAGAACCAAAGTATGTCAAAGAAGGACTCCAAGTTTCAAATGAAGAAGTATCGAAGAACTTGTATTTGGAAATTTTGGAGAGAATCTAAGATGTTCTTGCTTGGGAAAGCTTTGAAACGAGCTCACATAAAAAAAATGAGATTAAATGGATGAGGATTCAAATAGAAAGATTTGGAAATGCATAGGAAAAGAAAGGGTTCAAACTAGGCATCAAACACAAAGGGAGGAAGAAGTTGAGTGCAAGTAGCGCTGCCTAGGTGCACTCAAGTGGTTTGCCTATCCTTGAAGTAACTAGAAGTGAGAGATGACGGGAAACCAAGTGGCGTAGCTTGGCTCGTTACAGACAACTCAACAATTTTCTAGCTTTGATTTTTATTGTATTTTGTCATTTTGAGCTGATTTTTTAGCCTATTTTTGATGTAATTAAGTGGATTTAAATTTCAAAAATTTTAGATAAGTTTTTTAACCCATTTACATGTATAAATACTCTATTTGAAGAGAGAGAAAGATGAACATTGTATTTTGAATCTTGAAGATTGAATAGAGAGTTTGAGAGAAGAGCCTCTCTTGTCTTCTCATTTTCTTGGCTTATCAAGGGTTTGGATCCACCCTTGTGGTGCCTAATTAAATTAGGATTTTTTAATCTTGTTAGTCAAGAGTACAAGTGAATCAATTCATCTTTCTCTCTCAAATTAGTTTGAAAGGTGAAGCCTTTGTTGTATATAATGGGAATTCTAGTTTCCTTGTTATTGTAGGGTTCTAATTACTACTTCAAGGTAGACTAATTGTTACTATTCTTCTTGGGTTCAAGCAACTTAGCTCCTTCAGGGCTTGTGAGGATCTTTAATTGGTGTTTCTTTGTGTACAAATTAGATAGGTCTTGGGTTGCTTCCTTAGATCTCTTCTTTAGTTTCACATCTGCACATCCAATGCTTATCTCTTGGCTACTCCCCTCTTTCCCATTATTAGCACAAAGCATTTGGAGGCCCATACCAGGATCAAAGACCTCAAGGTTATAGCCTATTTAGGGCTTTCAGGATTTGTTGTGGATTTTGATGCACTAGAGGTTGTTAGATGTATGCAGGCTAATGCGAAATTCTATTAACACAATTTAGGTTCATACACACTAGAAGAAAATTGCATATTGGTGACAAACTTTTAGCTAGGAAAAAAATTGTCACGAAAGACACCTTCAATGACACAACAATTTGTCACTACTGGGACGTGGAATTGGTGACAAAATTTTATTTTCTCAATGACAATGACCCTTTGGTGATAAAAAAATAGAAGCATTAGCGAGAAAATTTTGTTTTTCTCGCTAAAATATACCCTTTGGCGAAAAAATTTCTCTTTGCTCACTAATGCATGACGAGAAAAGCCAAGTTTCCTAGCTAAAGGACTCATTTTGGCAACAAAATATGAACTTCCTAGCTAAAAGCTACCTTTTGCCACAAAATTTTGCTTTCCTAGCCAATGCATATCTTATTAGTAACAAAACAATTTCTTAGCTAGAAAAATTATTTTTTCCCAGTAATATATACTCCACTATAGTATTCTAAAATTTTTTATGCTATTTTATATTACATTATTTCAATAATATATAATCAAAATCAAAATTGTTGTTAACGCAACAATTACATCAAGTGTGTGTGTCTATCTATCTATCTATATATAAATACATATTTATATTTATCATTATATAAACTTTATTTAAGATATATATATATATATATATATATATATATATATATATATTAAAGAAGAACTATATATGGTCAATATATTATTTTAACAATCCCTTAAGCCCCAATATGCTTATGAAATAACAATTTCACTCCTAAAACTTTGATTTACTTTTCAATGTATCCCACAAATAATTTCAAAATTAGTCCATATATTTTTTAAAATGTTATTTTGACCCCAAATTAACTACTAAATGGAATATAATTTCAAAGTATATGGATTAAGAAAGTCATTTTCTAAACTTGAGAAACTAGTGTAAAAATAATGTTGATGGGGCTGCTAAGGAAACTCGGAGCTTACAAGGGATGGAGGTGTCGTTAGGATCGGCGATAGGAACTTCATTGCTGCTTTTTATTCTTTTATTGGTCTCCAAACTAATTTTGCAGCCGAGCTACCAGGATTGCTTCTGGGTGTGCAGCTCTTTCTATCATTAGGATATTCTAATGTTGATGTCCAAACGGATTTATTATTATTGCTTAACTGAATTCTTGCTAAACATGAGCCTGCTTGGAGATTCTGATATACCTCACATGATATTCTTTCGCTCGTTAAAGGTAGGGCTTTTCTTTTTCACATGTCTACTGCAAAGCTAACGTGGTTGCAGATGCCTTGGCCAATCAAGGGTGCATTGATGCTAGTACTTGCTATATCTATGATTAGAAACAACTGCCCCAGGCTGTCCAAGGACCCTTTCTTCTAGATAAGTAAGGAACGCCGGCTTTACGGTCCCAATAGCTAACTAGGATCTCGTTATTTATTCTTTTATTTGTTTGTATTGGTTATGTTGTATATGGTGTTTTTTTTTATTACCTCTCGAACTCCTCTGCCTTATTAACAAACTGGTAAGGTTCTATGGCAAACTCCCAAAAAAAAATGTACTTTATACTTATTTTTATCTAGCATGAAAAGTCAGCTAAACTTACCTAAAAGGATTTTTTGATGAAATTTTAATTTACTTTCTAAATTTATTAATAAAAAATTATATATTAAAACATAATACAATACGTTAAATCATATAATATTTTATTTTTGAAGTTCTACTTTAAATAAATTATTTGCAAGAACTTGACATAGCAAGACACTTAGCCTGGTGGGAGGAGCACATGCTTTTGCCACCACTAAAGCTAGTTCGACTCTTCGAACCAGCAAATTGCAAAAATTATTGGCTCGAGCACATATTCTCTAACGTATGCCCACTGGTAGGGCTTGTGCGTGCACTTGTAGAAGCCCTATAGTGAACCAAGATGGGCTGTCCTGGTCAGGTTAGCCCAGTGGGCCAGTCCGATAGGTTTAATTTTTTATTTTTATTACTATTTTCAAAATAAAATTTTAGCGACAACAAATTTTGTCAATGAGGTAGTAGTGGAGACAAAAATATACTTTTAGCGACAAAATTTCAGGTCTTTCGTGATAAAAGATACCTCAACAGCGACAAAAATAATTTTATCAGCAAAGCATACCTCAATAGCAACAAAAGTAGTGTTTTTATCACCAAAACCCTGTAGCAATGGTGTATTGCAACGAAAATTTTTTCCTCTCTAAAGGTCATTAGTGACGAAAAAGTCCATCGACGACAAATTTTTTTGTCACAAAAGGTCAATTTTCTCGTACTGACATTTAAATTTTATCCTATTTGTGATGTAATTAAGCAGATTTAAATTTCAAATACTTCAAATTAGGTTTTTTAATCATTTTACACATATAAATACTCTCTTTGAAGAGAGAGAAGGATGAACATTGTATTTTGAACCTTAAAGATTGAATAGAGAATTTGAATAGAGAATTGATTCACTAGAACTCTTGTGGCACCTAATTAAATTAGGATTTTTTATCTTGTTATTCAAGAGTTCTAGTGAATCAATTCATCTTTCTCTCTCAACTAGGGGTTCAAGGTTGCCTTGTTCTTGAAGGTTTTTTAATTAGTTTCAAAGGTGCAGCCTTTGTTGTATATAATTGGAATTCTAGTTTCCTTGTTATTCTAGGATTCTAATTACTACTTGTAAGTAGACTAATTGTTACTATTCTTCTTGGGTTCAGGCAACTTAGTTCCTCTAGGGTTTGTGAGGGCCAGCTTAGTTCCTCTGGGGTTTATGAGGATCTTTAATTGGTATATCTGATAAGAATTGGGTTAAAATAAAGGTAATTTGATGAAATTGATGGTGGAAGCACCCCAAGACAGGAAACCCCAAAACTCACAATTCAAGACCCCTAAAAACTCTAGGGAAACTGTGGTCCTAGAACCCAAAGAGGATAGCAAGAATTGTCTCCTCTAAACACCTAATCAAAACCCTGCCTAAGGAGATAGAACCCCCCCAATTAGCGTGATTGAATGTCCCTTTCCCCATTCCAAGCAAAAAACCCTAGAAGGACAAAGTAACTAGAACCCCTACTTGAGATGGGAGGAAAAGTTAATCCACTACAAACCTTTGAATCAATGAATCTAGTTGAAAGAGGCCACAATGGTGGATCAAACCCCGGATAAGTCTAGATAGAATTGGCAAGGAGAGTTTCTCTTTCAAGCTCTCCCAAGAACACGAAGTTCATTTCATCAAAAATCATAAGCTGTGAGTTTCTCTCGTGAAGAGAGTATATATACAAGTAAAACCTAAAACAATTAATCCTACTAATCTAGGTTGAGTTGGGGATTAACCCCACTTAATTACATCTCAAGATATCCAAAAGTCTAGCCAAAATAAGTAAAAAAACAAAAAATCAAAATAGAAAATACTGAAATGGGCCAAACAACGCTGCTTTTGGGTAGCTCCAGGTAGCACTGCCCAGAGGCATCCAAGATGCGCTGCTTGAGCTCAGTTGTTTCAAGCGGCTATTGGTCCATGTTTCATCTCGATTCGAGTCCTTTTGCTTCTGAATCATTTCCATGGCTTCCTACTTGAATCTTCATTAGCAAAAATCTCTCTTTTGTTCTCTTCAAATCCTTCGGAATTCATAAACTTCAATCTTTTCTTGGAGAAACACGTTTAACTCATCTTGAAGCTTGCTTGATGCACTATAGGTCTTATCATTCCTTCTTTGCTTGATTCATCCATGAATTAGCTCCTACATTATAAAATCACGTAATAAGATTCTTCATAGTAGGTGCATGCATTGGAAGGGAGGCTAATGAGGCTCAAGGAATCCATAGGCATGAGAAATGAAAAGCAACAAAAACAATTAAAGGCTTCATGACATTGGGGAACTCAAATTCAATGGTATTCAACATTATTATTATCAAGAGAAATAAAACAGCTAGGCTATCATATATAAATTTCAACAAAAACATCTAGGTGGGTTCAAGGAATATGCAACCTCATATGTGTAGAATCTTTTAGAAGATTGAAAACAATTTACAGATACAAAGATATAGGTTACATGCTCACCAACAAAGGTCGAACAACAAATTCTTAGCATGTGAAGGATTATCATTGAAACATTCTTCATCAATAAGTAAAAGGATAAGCCTTAAGGAACTAAGACATTGCATAGAAGAAATGCTTCAAAGAAGACTGACAAATCAATGGAAGACCAACTTCTCTCCACAAGAAAAACTCAACATGAAGTCATGCATATAGTCTAGAAATTTCTATTGTCAAGATTTCCACATATGTTTATCAAAAGACCAATCTTAACTAGCATGTCATATGTAGAAATATGAATCCCAAGAATACTTCTATCAACAAGTAAGTTCCCACACAAATTAGAAGTCTTCTATTGTAAAGATTTTCGCCTATGTTTATCAAAAGTCCAATCTTAGCTAGCATGTCATATGTAGAAATATGAATCCCAAGAATACTTCTATCAACAAGTAAGTTCCCACACAAATGACCTTCTTAGACAAGTGATCCCCACGTGGCCCTAGTTAAACAAGGAATCAAAGGTTATATCACATTCAATCCACAAGAAATAAGAAGCTCATGTAGTAGCAATTTGAACAAAGAATGGTTATTAACAAGGCCAAGCAACATATGGTCTCCAACATACTCATTACATGTTTCCCAAAGTCATATAAAGGAATTTTCGCAAAGACATGCAATGGTTCTAGACTACAAGGAGACTCAAGATAGGAAGTAGTAGCATGCCATCTACCATATATCACATTTAGCTTATCACAAGAGGTTTCTAACAAGAATCCATGCATATTTCTGAGAAAACTCTCAATATCAAAACCTCTATACTTATTTATCACACGACCATCTTCAACTAACGAGTTATATGTCAAAGAAACTTCGACGATCATTCAAGCACATAAGCAAATGATTCCCTTGAACAAATGTAACACAATTTAAGCAAGTAAACTAGAGTAATATGACAAGCCACTAGAAAATAACAAACAAGTAAGAACAATTTTTCCTCCTTAAAGTAAAAACACCAAGCATGGATTAGGAGAATAGGGAAAGTTTCTCTCTCAAGCTCTCACAAGAACACAAAGTTCATTTCATCAAAAATCATAAGTTGATGAGTTTCTCTCATGAAGAGAGTATATATATAGGTAAAATCCTAAAATATTTAATCCTACTGATCTAGGTTGAGTTGGGGATTAATCTCACTTAATTACATCTCAAAATATCCCAAAAGTCCAGCTAAAATAAATAAAAGAAAAGAGAAAAATCAAAATAGAAAATGATGAAATGGGCCAAACAGCACCACTTGGATGGCTCCAAGCAGCCGCCTAGAGGCATCCGAGATGCACCGCTTGAGCTCGGTTGTTTCAAGTGGCCGTTGGTCTGTTTTTCATCCAGGTCAGTTTCCTTTTGCTTCTGAAGCATTTCTATAGCTTCCTACATGAATTTTCATAAGAAAAAATCTCTCTTTTGGCCTCTTCAGATCCTCCAAAATGCATGATCTTCAAGCTTTTCTTAGAGAAAAACTTTTAACTCATCTTGAAGTTTCCTTGGTGCACTTAGGATCTTATTAGTTTCTTTGTGTACAAATTAAATAGGTCTTGGATTGCTTCCTTAGATCTCTTCTTCAATTTCACATTCCCACATCCAATACTTATCACTTGGATACTCCCCTCTTTTCCATTATTGGCACAGTATTTGGAGGCCCATACCATGATCAAAGGCCTCAAGTTTGTAGTCGATTTAGGGCTTTCAGGATTCGTCGTGGATTCTGATGCACTAGTGGTTGTTAAATGTATGCAAGCTAATGAGCAATTCTTTTACATGATAGTTTTTTCACTTAGCCAATGTATAGCACAATTCAGCCGCACAGTCGGTGAACCTGCTCTGGGATTAGCAAAACTTAAAAGGGGGTGCTATATATAGTAATTTTTTTGATTATATGTAGTGCGAATAATTTTATTATTTCATTTTAATATGGAAGAGTTTCTAAAGTTCTCTCAAGCATCAGAGCAGAAAAATTCAAATCTACGAGCACGGACGAAAAATTTTCGCGAAAAATATTTGTTTATTAAACTACTGCTAATTTTACGTCGTTTCACACATAAAGAACTTCAAAATCGGCCAATTTTGAAATTCTAGCAAAACTCTACAAATTTCACCACTTAGTGGCAGAATTTGTAGACAAAGTGGTGGAATTGTTCGGAAGAATTCTGCCAGAGTGTGGCGGAATTCTTCCAAAAATTCCACCATAGATTGGCAGAATTGTGTGGCAAAAAATAGATTAAAAAATTTAAAATTTTGAACCAAGCTTTAAATTAATCTCATGTATATATAATGCTAAGCTAATTAATTATATTTTAATATTTTTATTGTTTATGCAATTAGTTATTTGTTTCAGTTTGTTCGATTAATTGAATCTAGTTAATTATTTCTTTTACTTATGTAGATTTTAATTTAATTATTATTTATTTATTTGGCAGTAATTTAATTTAATCATTTTTGTTATTATATTAATTAGTAGTAAGAAATATTTAAGTATTCTGTATTGAATTTTGTTATCTAGCTTGTTGTACGCAAAAGCAGAAACAGAAGCAGTGCGCGCCACCAAGGCAGCTAGTAGAGCGTCTGTAGATGATGAAGAACGACTCGGACCCGGACTGGGAGCGTAGGCCGGCGCACTCAGACGGCAAATCAGAGGCGCACTTGCCGTAGTGCACCCACGGAGGAGTGACGGTTCTGTCAGGATCCCGGCAGTGGCACTCGGTATATTTCACCAATAAGCCGAACGGTGGTTCGCGACCAAAGGCTACGTTTCGGCCAGACGAGGCAGTTTAAGGCAAAGTAAGAATAAATGGGACAAGAGTATAGTTTTGGTGTGGAATGTTCCACGTTTTATATATATATCAAGCAACAACGAAAGGACTTCAACATAATAAGTAGACCAGCACAACACTGGCCAATCTCAACAAGTTCCGGCACAACACCAGAATCGTCAAGCCCAAGCAATCTAGCACAACACTAGGAAAGCCGAAAGGATAGCCTAAGCTATTACAAGTCTGAAGACAAGAATCAATAATCCAACAATGGGCTAAGGAGCCCTTATTTAAAGGGACTAAGGCAAATCTGCCTTGATATCCTCTCTTTTATTAAGACTGCCATTTTCGTCTGTTTCCAGCTGTTTCCATCCAACCGTTTCCATCCGTTTTGTGGCTTGTTAGCCTACTTTGTAGCCCAGATTGCCCACAGGTCCATGCATGAGGCCAAATGGCCGTTCTGACCCACTGTTTCATTTGCCAGCTCAGCCTGGCGTGCTACCTTCTTTCGTTCACGATAGGCACGGGCAGCTTCTCTATGCCGAGCTATACTCAGGTCCTCAACAATTCTGTGCCCTTCAAGCACATCCTTGTCCTAAAGGTGGAAGTTAGTGTAGCCCTAAGGGCAAATCATGTAGTTATGATTAGTTTTGAATAATGGCAAACATTGATGAGGATTAATGTGCTTGTATGTTGAGTGATAGGATTGATGGATTGAGAAGCATGAAGTCTTATTGCCTTGAAGTCACAATCCAAGAACAACTCAACTATGCCAAAGTGATTGAAGATTGAAGAGTATGTTCAAGATGATTGAAGGCATTGAAGATTTAGAGTATAGAGTTCATATGCTAAATAGGTATATTTTTCTGTAAACTCTACACTTGTATGTCTTGGAATTAGTTGAATGCATAAGAGAGCACAAAACTTGTTTTTGAAATGATTTTTAATCAACAACAAGTATGTTTTTGAAGTCTCAAATGATCTTAAGTAAACTTTGGATGATTAAAATGTTTTGGTAACAGTTTTTGTGTTTAAAAGTGCTTAAATGACTTATCTATTTATACAAAATGATTTCAATGTTATTAAGGATAATTTTTAAATAATTTGACAAAATTTGATAAGTTTGGATGCAAGTTTGGACGTCCAAACTTTGAAAATGATCACTGTGCTTCAAGAGAATTTCGGACGCAAGGAGTAAAGTTCGGACGTCCAAACTTTCTCTAATAGCATGGTCACTGTTTTTCCAGAGAATTTCAGACGAATGTTCGGATGCATAAGGAAAAGTTCGGACGTCCGAACTTTTCTGAAACTAGCCGTTTTATAGCTGTTGAATTTGATTTCTCAAATTTATAAAAGTTATAAACTTCAGATTTTTTGAAAGTTTTGAATCCTTGTGAACTCTAAACATTCAAAAGCTTTTAGCAAACATTTTAAGCTCTCTTTTGTCTTGTGCTTTCAATTGATCATTCAAGATTCCAAAGACAACAAAGTGTGAAGGTGCAACATTGTGTAATCATCTACCAACAAGTGGTAACATCTACACATTCTTCTTTCTCTATTAAACTGTATTTTTTTACTAGCTCATTGCAAGGTTATCTTGAGAACATAAAACTCTTTGGATAAGGGTGATCCTTGAGATATTGATTCAAGGTTGTTTATAGATATAAAATCCTTTGGTAGGGTGAACCTTGTATATAGAATTGCTAAAGAGGTTGTGAGTGTAAAAAACCATGGTGTGGTGAGCCTCTTATGTAATTTGTGAACTTGAGCATATAGTAGATTGTTTGAAATCCTTGAGTGTAGGCTCAAGGTAGTGGACGTAGATCTTGAAGAGATCGAACCACTATAAATTATTTGTGTTCATTGATCTTACCTTGTTTTACTGCTTTGTTATTAATTAACATATTCTCTCATTGAATCAAGTACATATAAACTGGTCTTGCTTAGAATTGTAAAAGAAATTTATTTGCGAAAATTAGCCAAAGACCTAATTCACCCCCTCTTAGGTCTTTCAATTGGTATCAGAGCAAGGACTTCTTTGTGTGATTTTACAACCTAGAAGTTAAAGATCTTATGGCTAATATTTCAAACTTACCTTTGCTAGAAGGGTCTTCCACAAATAGACCACCTTTGTTTGATGGAACAAACCATACCTTTTGGAAATCTAGAGTTAAGATATATATTTGTTCTATCAATTTTGATTTGTGGAATATTGTTGAAAAAGGTCCTTATATTCCTATGAAAATGAGAGCTGATGGAGTAACCTTAGAACCAAAGTCTACTGACGAATTTGATGAACATGATTCACAGAAAATAACATTAAATTATCAGGCCATGAACATCTTAAGTTGTGCATTAGACGTAACTGAATATAATAGAGTTAGTGGTTGTGATACTGCTCATGATATGTGGAGATTACTCCAAATAACACTTGAAGGTACAAACCAAGTTAAAGAGTCAAAGCTTGCCATGCTAGTAAGAGACTATGAGTTATTTACCATGAAGCAAGGTGAGAATGTTAGTGATATGTTTACAAGGTTTAATAACATTTTCAATGGCTTAAAAGCTTATGGAAAGAGCTATACTATTGGAGAGCAAAACAGGAAGATATTGGATACTTTACCAATAATTTTACCTTTCTCATCTTTGTCAAGTTTAGTTGATGAACTCATTGGAGTACCTATTCCTTTTGCTTGATCCATTCGAAATCTTTTCAGTACTTCCTTGGTATACTTTGCTGAATTGATGAAGACTCCATCCTTGGTTTGCTTAATTTGCAGCCCAAGGAAGAAATTTAGTTCTCCCATCATGCTCATCTCAAATTCATTTTGCATGGATTTGGAAAACTCTTCACAAAGGGAAGTATTAGTAGCACCAAAAAGAGTTGTATCTACTTTTTCTTTTGTAAAACCTTTTGAAAGAAGAAAACCACTTAATCTTTCATACCAAGCTCTTGGAGCTTGTTTCAATCCATATAGACCTTTGGTTAACTTGAAAACATGATTTGGAAATTTTTCATGAATAAAACCAGGAGGTTGTTCTACATAAACCTCTTCTTCAATAAAACCATCTAGAAAAGCACTTTTGACATCCATTTGAAATAGTTTAAAATCTTTAAAACAAGCAAATGCCAAAAGTATTCTTATAGACTCTAATCTGGCCACTGGAGCAAAAGTCTCATCATAATCAATGCCTTCTTCCTGGTTGAACCCTTGAGCAACAAGTCTAGCTTTATTTCTAACAACTTCTCCTAGTTCATTTAACTTATTTCTAAAGACCCACTTTGTACCAATAACAGAATGATCATGAGGTCTAGGAAGAAGAGTCCAAACTTTATTTCTCTCAAACTGATTTAACTCTTCTTCCATAGCAATAATCCAGAAATTATCACATAATGCATCATCAATATTTTTCGGTTCAATATGAGATAAAAGGGCAAAATTATCAATAAAGCACCGCCTTGTTTTAACTCCTTGGGAGACATCACCAATGATTTGCTCCTTAGGATGACTTCTTGCATATGTGAGATCCTTTGGAAGTTCTTGATCATTGCTTGATTGACCATCTTGTTCTTGCTCCATTATTTCTTCTTCTTTAGCATGATCTTCCAATGTAGGTACTTGGTGTTGAGTTTGATTTTCAACCATTGAGGACCTGCATCATCTTCATTTCTTCTTTAAAGATAAATGTTAGATTCATCAAAAGTTACATGAATAGTTTCTTCAACACATAATGTCCTTTTGTTATAGACTCTATATGCCTTTTTATTTGATGAATAGCCAAGAAATATGCCTTCATCTGATTTTCTATCAAACTTACCAAGATTGTCACTAGTGTTTAAAATAAAGCACTTACAACCAAAAAATTTAAAACAGACAATTGATAGAGTTTTATCCAATAGAAGTTCAAGAGGTGTTTTTCTTATAAAAGGTCTTAGTAAAACTCTATTCATTACATAGCAAGCTGTATTTACAGCTTCAGCCCAAAATTATTTTGGTAAGGAATTTTCACAAAGCATTGATCTAGCTATTTCTTGTAAAGTTCTGTTTTTCCTCTCAACAACACCATTTTGTTGAGGTGTTTTGGCAGCTGAAAAATTATGAGTGATGCCATACTCATCACAAAATTTTGTAAAATCTTGGTTGCAAAACTCTCTTCCATTATCACTTCTAATAGAAATCAATTTGCAATCAAGAGAAATTTGAACCTTTTTGAAAAGTTTTGAAAATTCATAAAATGTTTCATCTTTTTGTGATAAGAAGATTACACATGTAAATCTTGAAAAATCATCAACAATCACATAAGCATATCTTTTACCACCAAGACTAGTAGTCCTCATAGGTCCAAATAAATCCATGTGAACTAGTTCAAGAGGTTTTGAGGTAGAAACCATTTTCTTTGGTTTAAAAGATATTTTTGATTGTTTTCCATATTGACAAGCATCACAAAGACGGTATCAAAATGCATTTTTGGTAATCCTCTAACTAGTTCTTGTGTAGAAAGTTTGTTCAATAAATCCATGCTCACATGTCCTAATCTTCTATGCCATAAAAATCCATCATTGTCATGAATGGCAAGACATTTAATATCATTAGTAATAAGCTCATCAAGATATAACACATATACATTACTAACTCTTTTAGCAACAAAAATAGTTTTATTACTTGCACTGTCAAGAATAGTACAAGTATCACATTTAAACTCAACTTTGCAACCATTGTCACATAATTGACTAATGCTAAGTAACAAGTGATGCATTTCCAGTCATGTGCCTTGAGCAGCCACTATCAAGAAACCATTTAGTGGCACTTGATCTTGAGGCAAATTGTACCTATACCAAATTGGAAAGAGTGGTTTTTGGTACCCATATCTTCTTGGGTCCAAGAGGGTTAGTAATAGTTCCTTTGACTTTCCAAATGGTCTTCACCCCATTTTCTATCTTTCTTTTTATAAAGCACTTAGAAACTTTGTGTCCATGCTTACCACAATATGTACAACAAGTATGAGACCTATAATGAGAAGATTCTTTAACAAATAACCCTTTTTGTTTTGGATCAAAACAATCATGTGTAAAACCGAGACCATGCTTTACAAATGAGGATCTTTGATAACCAAGTAATTTATTTAAATTTTCTCTTCCATTTGTAAATCTCTCAATGCATAAAGTAAGATCATTTACTTTCCTTTTTAAAAACTCATGATCTTTTAGCATTGATTCAAGAGAAATAATTCTTGAACAAAGCTTTTTGTTTTCAAAAGATACATGTTGTATGGTAGTATTCAAAACTTCTTTTTCAATGGTAAGGGAATTAATGGTCTCAAGAAGTTTATCATTTTCAACACATAATTTTGAATTCTCATTTGAAAAATCATTGATTTTGAATTTCATTTCTTTGTTTCTTCTTGAAGCCTTTTTCAACTCTTCATACAGTTCTACAATCAAATCACTAGAATCAATATCATCATCACATAAATTTGAAATAGAAGGTGAAGATTGTACCTCATCATCAATGGCCATAAAGCATATTGTTAGCCCTAAGGGCAAATCATGTAATTTTGATTAATGACAAATATTGATGAGAACTAATATGTTTATATTGTGTGATAGGATTTGTGAAGTAAGAAGTTTGAAGTCTCATTGCCTTCAAGCCAAAGAGCAAGAACAACCTCAAAAAGCTATGAGTCTTTTGAGGTTTATTCAAAGATGAACTCAAGGCATTGAAGACTTGAAGTGTAGAGTAGGTATGATGATAGGTAATATCTATGTAAACTCTACACTTGTATGTCTTGGAGTTTATTGAATGCATAAGAGAGCATAAAATAGGTTTCTTAATTTTAAAAGGTTTTGAATAAATTCTTAGTAAATGTGGTTTTGTGTCCTAAAAGTTTTTAAGTAAACTTTATATGATCAAAGGAATTTGATTTTGGTTTTCAAACAGATAATGTCTAAATAAGTTTTCTATATATACCAAATGTGTTTCAAATTCTTGGAAGTTAAATCTCAAATGATTTTACAAAATTTGAACATGATTCCAAGAAATTCGGTCGTCCAAATTTGGTAGCAAAAGATTGCTACTGTTCTTCCAGAGAAATTCGGAAGAAGATTCGGACGCATGAAGAAAAATTTGGTCGTCCGAATTTTGGCCCTCAGCATGGTCACTGTTCTTCCAGAGAAATTTGGACGAAGATTCGGACGTAGCAGGAAGAATTCGGTCGTCCGAAAAATTCGGACGCAGAATTTGGTCGTCCGAATTTCCTGAAAATAGCCGTTAACTAGCCGTTTTATAGCTGTTTTAACTGATTTTCAAATTCTATAAAAGCTATAAACGTGCAATCTTTTGTAAGTTTTGAATCCTTGAATACTCTAAGCTTTCCAAAGTCATTTACAAACATTTCTCAAGCTCTCTTATGTCTTGTGCATTCAATTGATCAATCCAAAGACATCAAAGTGTGAAGGTGCAACTTTGTGTAATTTCTACCAACAGGTGGTAACATCTACACACTCATCTTTACTTATTAAATTGTGTTGGTCTACTAGCTCTAGCAAGGTTATCTTGATAACATAAAACCCTTTAGATAAGGGTGATCCTTGAAGTTGTAATTCAAGGTTGTTTGAGATATAAAACCATAGTGTGGTGAGCCCTTGTTTGTAAAAGTTACTAGAAGAGCTTGTAAGTGTAAAACCATAGTGTGGTGAGCCTCTCTTGTAATCTGTGAAATTGAGCGAACTTCTTTGTGTGGTTTTACAACCTAGAAGACAAAGATCCTATGGTTAATATTTCAAACCTACCTTACCTAGAAGGATCTTCTACAAACAGACCTCCATTGTTTGATGGAACAAATTACACTTTTTGGAAGTCTAGAGTTAAAATATATATTTGTTCTATCAATTTTGATTTATGGAACATAGTTGAGAAAGGTCCCTACGTCCCAATGAAAATGAGAGCAGATGAAGTAACCTCAGAACCCAAATCTACTGATGAATTTGATGAACATGATTCAAGGAAAATGACATTAAATTATCAGGCCATGAACATATTAAGTTGTGCATTAGATGTTACTGAATATAATAGAGTTAGTGGGTGTGATTCTGCTCATGATATGTGGAGATTACTCCAAATTACACATGAAGGTACTAATCAAGTTAAAGAATCTAAACTTGCTATGCTTGTTAGAGATTATGAACTGTTTACTATGAAACAAGGTGAAAATATTAGTGATATGTTTACAAGGTTTACTAATATTTTCAATGGCTTGAAAGCTTATGGTAAAAGCTATACTATGGGAGAAAAAAATAGAAAGATTTTGGATGCTCTACCAAAATCTTGGCAGCCAAAGACACTTGCTATTGAGGAGTCCAAAGATCTAAAAACTCTTCCTCTTGAAGAGCTTATTGGATCACTACTCACACATGAAATGAAGATGAAACGGTTGAGTGATAAGAAAGATGAGGAAAAGGGAAGAAAAGGAGTAGTTCTTAATGTCTCAAATAACTTGAGTGAACAAGAACAATCTTCAAGTGAAGAAGAAGGAGGAAACAGTGGAGAAGAAGAGATTGCAATGGCAGTGAAGAAGTTCAAGAGATTCTACAAAAAGGAATTTCTCAAGAAAGGAAGAAAGCCAGTCAAGAAGAGTGGACAATCCTCATCATATAAACCTCAATGTTTTGAATAAAAGAGTACAGAGCATCTTCTTGTTGACTGTCCCAAAGTGTTAGAGAGGGAAAGAGAAAGCAAAAACAGAAAGAAATCTGCCAAGAAAGGAAAAGGATTATCTGGAACGTGGGATTAACAAGAAAGTGAGGATGAAAGTGAAGGGAAGGCCAACATATGCTTTATGGCCATTGATGATGAGGTACAATCTTCACCCTCTATTTCAAATTTGTGTGATGATGACATTGATTCTAGTGATTTAATTGTAGAACTGTATGAAGAACTGAAAAAGGCTTCAAGAAGAAATAAAGAAATGAAATCCAAAATAAATGATTTTTCAAATGAAAATTCAAAATTATGTATTGAAAATGATAGACATCTTGAGACCATTAATTCTCTTACCATTGAAAAAGAAGTTTTGAATACTACCATACAACATGTATCTTTTGAAAACAAAAAGCTTTGTTCAAGAATTATTTCTCTTGAATCAATGCTAAAAGATCATGAGTTTTTAAAAAGGAAAGTAAATGATCTTACTTTATGCATTGAGAGATTTACAAATGGAAGAGAAAATTTAAATAAATTACTTGGTTATCAAAGATCCTCATTTGTAAAGCATGGTCTCGGTTTTACACATGATTGTTTTGATCCAAAACAAAAAGGGTTATTTGTTAAAGAATCTTCTCATTATAGGTCTCATACTTGTTGTACATATTGTGGTAAGCATGGACACAAAGTTTCTAAGTGCTTTATAAAAAGAAAGATAGAAAATGGGGTGAAGACCATTTGGAAAGTCAAAGGAACTATTACTAACCCTCTTGGACCCAAGAAGATATGGGTACCAAAAATCACTCTTTCCAATTTGGTATAGGTACAATTTGCCTCAAGATCAAGTGCCACTAAATGGTTTCTTGACAGTGGCTGCTCAAGGCACATGACTGGAAATGCATCACTTGTTAGTGAGCTTCAAGCTACAAGTGAAGGTTTTGTCACTTTTGGAGATAAGAAGAAAGGGAAAATACTTGGAATATGTAATATTGGTAAAGGTTCCTTCCCTCTTATCAAGCAAGTTCTACTTATTGATGGTTTAAAGTATAATTTACTTAGCATTAGTCAATTATGTGACAACGGTTGCAAAGTAGAATTTAAATGTGATACTTGTACTATTCTTGATAGTGCAAGTAATAAAACTATTTTTTGTTGCTAAAAGAGTTAGTAATGTATATGTGCTATATCATGATGAGCTTATCACTAATGATATTAAATGTCTTGCCATTCATGCCAATGATGGATTTTTATGGCATAGAAGATTAGGACATGTGAGCATGGATTTATTGAACAAACTTTCTACTCAAGAACTAGTTAGAGGATTACCAAAAATGCATTTTGATAAAACCCGTATTTGTGATGCTTGTCAATATGGAAAACAATCGAAAACATCTTTCAAACCAAAGAAAATGGTTTCTACCTCAAAATCTCTTGAACTAGTTCACATGGACTTATTTGGACCTATGAGGACTACTAGTCTTCGTGGTAAAAGATATGTTTATGTGATTGTTGATGATTTTTCAAGATTTATATGGGTAATCTTTTTATCACAAAAAGATGAAACATTCTATGAATTTTCAAAACTTTTTAAGAAGGTTCAAATTTCTCTTAATTGCAACCTAATCTCTATTAGAAGTGATAATGGAAGAGAGTTTTGCAACCAAGAATTTACAAAATTCTGTGATGAGTATGGCATCACTCATAATTTTTCAGCTGCCAAAACACTTCAACAAAATGGTGTTGTTGAGAGGAAAAACAGAACATTACAAGAAATGGCTAGATCAATGCTTTGTGAAAATTCTTTACCTAAATACTTTTGGGCTGAAGCTGTAAATACAGCATGCTATATAATGAATAGAGTTTTACTATGACCTTTTATAAGAAAAACACCTTTTGAACTTCTATTTGATAAAACTCCATCGATTGTCTATTTTAAAGTTTTTGGTTGTAAGTGCTTTATTTTAAACACTAGTGACAATCTTGGTAAGTTTGATAGAAAATCAGATGAAGGCATATTTCTAGGCTATTCATCAAATAAAAAGGCATATAGAGTCTATAACAAAAGGACACTATGTGTTGAAGAAACTATTCATGTAACTTTTGATGAATCTAACATTTATCTTCAAAGAAGAAAATGAAGATGATGCAGGTTCCTCAATGGTTGAAAATCAAACTCAACACCTAGTACCTACATTGGAAGATCATGCTAAAGAAGAAGAAATAATGGAGCAAGAATATGTTGGTCAATCAAGCAATAATCAAGAACTTCCAAAGGATCTCACATATGCAAGAAGTCATCCTAAGGAGCAAATCATTGGTGATGTCTCCCAAGGAGTCAAAACAAGACGGTACTTTTTGATAATTTTGCCCTTCTATCTCATATTGAACCTAAAAATATTGATGATGCATTGTGTGATAATTTCTGGATTATTGCTATGGAAGAAGAGTTAAATCAGTTTGAGAGAAATAAAGTTTGGACTCTTGTTCTTAGACCTCATGATCATTCTGTTATTCGTACAAAATGGATATTTAGAAATAAGTTAAATGAACTAGGGAAAGTTGTTAGAAATAAAGCTAGACTTGTTGCTCAAGGCTTCAATCAAGAAGAAGGCATTGATTATGATGAAACTTTTGCTCCAGTGGCCAGATTAGAGTCGATTAGAATACTCTTGGCATTTGCTTGTTTTAAAGACTTTAAACTATTTCAAATGGATGTCAAAAGTGCTTTTCTAAATGGTTTTATTGAAGAAGAGGTTTATGTAGAACAACCTCCTGGCTTTATTCATGAAAAATTTCCAAATCATGTTTTCAAATTAACTAAAGCTCTATATGGACTGAAACAAGCTCCAAGATCTTGGTATGAAAGATTAAGTGGTTTTCTTCTTTCAAAAGGTTTTACAAAAGGAAAAGTAGATACAACTCTTTTTATAAAAACGTCTTCTAAAAATGATATTTTACTTGTGCAAATCTATGTTGATGATATCATTTTTGGTGCTACTAATACTTCCCTTTGTGAAAGAGTTTGCTAAAACCATGCAAAATGAATTTGAGATGAGCATGATGGGAGAACTAAGTTTCTTCCTTGGGCTGCAAATTAAGCAAACCAAGGATGGAGTCTTCATCAATCAAGCAAAGTATACCAAGGAGCTATTGAAAAGATTTGGAATGGATCAACCAAAAGGAATAGGTACTCCAATGAGTTCATCAACTAAACTTGACAAAGATGAGAAAGGTAAGAGTATTGATGAGAAATTATATAGAGGTATGATCGGAAGTTTACTCTATCTCACAGCTAGTAGACCAGATATTATGTTTGCTGTATGCTTATGTGCTAGATTCCAATCATGTCCTAAAGAATCTCATCTAATTTCTGTCAAACGAATTTTTCGTTATTTGATTGATACACATGACTATGGCCTTTGGTTTTCAAAAACTTCATCTTTTGAACTTATTGGATATTCCGATGTCGACTATGCTCGGGTTGTAAAGTTGAACGTAAAAGCACAAGTGGTCATTGTCAATTTCTTGGTAGTTGTCTTGTATCTTGGTTTAGTAAAAAGCAAGCTTGTGTGTCTTTATCCACTGCAAAAGCTGAATACATAGTTGCAGGTAGTTGTTGTGCACAATTGCTATGGATGCAGCATACCTTACTTGATTATGGTCTTAAATTCAATTGTGTGCCCATACTATGTGATAATACTAGTGCCATTAACTTGAGCATAAATTCCATTCAACATTCTAGGACTAAGCATATAGAGATAAAACATCATTTCATTCGTGATCATGTGATTAAGAAAGATATATGCTTAGAATATATAAATACAAATGATCAAATTGCTGACATATTTACAAAGTCTTTGGTTGAGGAAAGGTTCAATCACCTAAGAAGACTCTTAGGAATTTCAAGATTCAATGACTAATGTGTGTATTGAAGTTTTGATGAATACAGGAAATTTTCGATTCAAAATTCGGATGCACTACAGAAAATTCGGTCGACCGAATTTTCTGAGTGACAAGAAACAGAGACTTTTGATCAAGAATTCGGACGCAGGTCAGAAAATTCGATCGACCGAATTTTCTGAACTGAAGAAACAGAAACTTTTGATCGAAAATTCGGACGCAGACCTGAAAAATCGGTAGTCCGAATTTTACGGATGTGACCATTTAAATGAAGATTAAACAATCTTCTCAACACTTCAACTTCCGAATTTCACATCCTTTTTAAAACCTCACATACCCATTCACATCCAAATCAAAATCCCTTCAAAATCACACATTCTCATCCCGATTTTCTTTCACTTTTAAACTTCTAACCCTAATTTCATACAGAAAACCAATAATTCTCAAAAGAAAACATCATGGTGAGAACAAAGAAGCCAAATGTTGAGAAAGGAAAAGGAAAGGCTAAGGAAGGAGATGGAGACTCAATCCTCAATCAACCAAGAAGAATTCGAATTCCTCAAACATTATCTGGGGTTGACAGGTTTGTCTCAATTAAGGCTACTCATGAATTTGATGAATGGAATAAGAATAGTAGAAAAATCATTCCTGGATATAAGGTGGATATTGATAAACTGTCAAGCATGGATATTGTCCTATCTTATTTCAATGATATTGGTAGGAGTAGTTTGCTATTCATTGATGAAGAATACTATCCTACTTTGATATATGAATTCTATGCAAACTTGAAAGAGGAGAGAATTGAGATGATAGGGGATAATGTGATACAATAGTATTCATCTAGAGTATCACAAATAGACATTGAATTCAATGAAGGATTGATAAATAGAATTTGTGGAGTGGGTGACGATGGAGCTAGATATTATTCACCATCCATGCATTGTTATGATCGTGAACTCTTCACATATGTTAGATTTGAAGAAGCATTTACCAATGGAAGAGAGTTTAGAGCTATAAAGGAAAGGGAAATCAAGAACTTGGATGCTAGAGGTAGAGTGATGCATCACATGGTAACTACAATGATTGTTCCTAATTTTGGACATAAGTCATCAGTAGGAAATATGCATATGGTAATCATGTTAGCCCTGCATGAGCATAGAAGAATGAACTTTGGGTATATAGCCTTGAAACACATGATTACTGCAAGAAAAACAGTAATCAAGGCATTCCCATTTGGAAGGTTATTAACAAGAATCTTTAAGCATTTTAAGATCAAACTTCCGGGAAGAGGGCAAGCCTTTAAGAGTGGTGAAATTTACACTAATGAAACTCTTAGGAGAATGCAATTAGTTCATGATGAGGATAATGTATGGAGGACAAAAAGAGAAACTCCTCCGAAAAGAATAGAAAGAGAGAGAATAATAGAAAGTGAAGAGGAGGAAGAAGAAGAGGATGAAGAGGAAACCCTTGCTAGGGAAATGAAGACAAAAGGAAAGCATGACACCTCAAGTGAGGGGGAGCAACCTCCAACAAAAAGGAGACTGTTTGAAGAAGAAACTGGAATTGGGTCAAGTGGTAAAGGAGTAACTAGAGGTGACACAATTGTAGCCAAAGCATTCCAAGAAGCCTTGAACAATCATGTCAAGGAAATGGAGAAAATGTATAAGTTCTTTGAGTCATTTGCTCCAATGGTTCTTGGAAAATTAGATGGACTGGAGAATAGAGTAAAGCACATTGAAGAAATCCTTATGAGAAACACTCAAAGTGGTGAAGGATCCTCTAAGCCTCAAGATGGAAATGAGGAAGAAAGAGATAGAGAAGCAAAGAAAGGAGACAATAAGAACAGCAGTGATGAAGATGATGATCAGGGTGGAGATGAAGAGACTGTAGCAGAAGAAGAAGAGCAAGAACATGCTCATGAAGATCCACCAGTGGCAGGAAGTCAAGTAGCTCAAGCTGAAATAGTATCTCCAGCAACAATCTCTTTCAGTCAAGGAAGAGTGAAGCACTTGGCCATCAAGAAAGGAGTGAGTCGAGCCTTCCCATCGACCTCAACATCACAAGACTAAGCCTTCTTTTCTAATCTCTTTACTGTATTTTGTTCATTTTCTTATCATTTTGCTGCATTTTCTATTTTGAACTTGATAAGTATTTTGCTGCATTTTATGTAATAGTGAAGCTCAATGATGAAATCCCAGTGATGAGAGCTTCTTTTATATGCTAAATTGAAAGTCTCATTTTCATTGATCCCTCTATTTTTTAATGATGACAAAAGGGGGAGAAAAATATGCTGCAATATGTGAACTGAGTCTTTAATGATGCTGCAAATGTGAACTGAGTCTTTAATGATACTGCAATATGAGTTTTTATGCATTACAATTCGGATGCAAGGTTTAAAGAATTGGATGCATCCATATCTATGGTCAAAATGTACTCTTTTGTTGTTCAAATTGATTCAAATCTGTCTTAATCTCTTCCATTATGTTTGAACACCATTATGAAACCTTTATTTCACTTTAAACTTCAATTATATTGAATCTATTGCAGTTTGGACATAAGTTTAAAAAATTCAGACGCATGAGTTTAAAAATTCGGACGCATGTGGTTAAAAATTCGGATGCATTCATATTTCACTGTCAAAATGTGCTCCTTCATTGTTCAAATTGATTCAAATATGTTTGAACAACCTTAGGAAAGCTTTTTTACAAAATTTGCAGCTTTCATTTTACTTATTTTAAAGTTTGGACTTGATATGTCAAAATTCGGATGCATAGTATCTCTACACCAAATTTGTTGAAAAATGAGCACAATCTAAGGGGGAGCATTGTTAAACATTTATAACCTTTAAAACCTCTCTTAGAATCTTTTCTAAATGCTTAAATGCTATATCTTCTATCCTAATTGTTGGAAGGAAGGAGGTGAATGGAGGTTGGTTGGGTCATAGGCTCATATTGAGCCTTTAGTATGTCAATGCGCTAAATTGGTTGTTTTCTATCATTGACATGAATACTTCTTTGTACTACATTGTTTAAATCCATCACATCTTGCATCAAAGTTTGTCATCATCAAAAATGGAGAGATTATTAGCCCTAAGGGCAAATCATGTAATTTTGATTAATGACAAATATTGATGAGAACTAATATGTTTATATTGTGTGATAGGATTTGTGAAGTAAGAAGTTTGAAGTCTCATTGCCTTCAAGCCAAAGAGCAAGAACAACCTCAAAAAGCTATGAGTCTTTTGAGGTTTATTCAAAGATGAACTCAAGGCATTGAAGACTTGAAGTGTAGAGTATGTATGATGATAGGTAATATCTATGTAAACTCTACACTTGTATGTCTTGGAGTTTATTGAATGCATAAGAGAGCATAAAATAGGTTTCTTAATTTTAAAAGGTTTTGAATAAATTCTTAGTAAATGTGGTTTTGTGTCCTAAAAGTTTTTAAGTAAACTTTATATGATCAAAGGAATTTGATTTTGGTTTTCAAACAGATAATGTCTAAATAAGTTTTCTATATATACCAAATGTGTTTCAAATTCTTGGAAGTTAAATCTCAAATGATTTTACAAAATTTGAACATGATTCCAAGAAATTCGGTCGTCCAAATTTGGTAGCAAAAGATTGCTACTGTTCTTCCAGAGAAATTCGGAAGAAGATTCGGACGCATGAAGAAAAATTTGGTCGTCCGAATTTTGGCCCTCAGCATGGTCACTGTTCTTCCAGAGAAATTTGGATGAAGATTCAGACGCAGCAGGAAGAATTCGGTCGTCCAAAAAATTCGGACGCAGAATTCGGTCGTTTTATAGCTGTTTTAACTGATTTTCAAATTCTATAAAAGCTATAAACGTGCAATCTTTTGTAAGTTTTGAATCCTTGAATACTCTAAGCTTTCCAAAGTCATTTACAAACATTTCTCAAGCTCTCTTATGTCTTGTGCATTCAATTGATCAATCCAAAGACCTCAAAGTGTGAAGGTGCAACTTTGTGTAATTTCTACCAACAAGTGCTAACATCTACACACTCATCTTTACTTATTAAATTGTGTTGTTCTACTAGCTCTAGCAAGGTTATCTTGATAAAATAAAACCCTTTAGATAAGGGTGATCCTTGAAGTTGTAATTCAAGGTTGTTTGAGATATAAAACCATAGTGTGGTGAGCCTTGTTTGTAAAAGTTACTAGAAGAGCTTGTAAGTGTAAAACCATAGTGTGGTGAGCCTCTCTTGTAATCTGTGAACTTGAGCACATAGTAGAGTAATTGAAATCCTTAAGTGTAGGCTTAAGGTAGTGGAGGTAGATCTTGAGGATCGAACCACTATAAATTGCTTGGGTTTATTGGTCTACATTTCTTATATAGCTTTGCCATAAATTGTTTCTCTCTTGTCCATATAATCTGTTATTGATTTATACATATAAAAGGTTTGATTTTGCAAAAATTAGCCAAATACCTAATTCACCCCCCCCTCTTAGGTATTTCATATATGTTGGCCTTCCCTTCACTGTCATCCTCGCTTTCTTGTTGATCCCACGTTCCAGCTAATCCTTTTCCATTCTTGGCAGATTTCTTTCTGTTTTTGCTGTCTCTTTCCCTCTCTAACACTTTGGGACAGTCAGCAATAAGATGCTCTGTGCTCTTGCATTCAAAGCATTGAGGTTTATAGGATGAGGATTGCCCACTCTTCTTGACTGGCTTTCTTCCTTTCTTTAGAAACTCCTTTTTGTAGAATCACTTGAACTTCCTCACTGCCATTGCAATCTCTTCTTCTCCACTGTTTCCTCCTTCTTCTTCACTTGAAGATTGTTCTTTTTCACTCAAGTGATTTGAAGTATTGAGTACAACTCCTTTTCTTCCCTTTTCTTCATCTTCCTTATCATTCAACCGTTTCATCTTCATTTCATGTGTGAGTAGTGATCCGATAAGCTCTTCAAGAGGAAGAGTTTTTAGATCTTTGGACTCCTCAATAGCAAGCGTCTTTGGCTGCCAGGATTTTGGTAGAGCATCCAAAATCTTCCTGTTTTGCTCTCCCATAGTATAGCTTTTACCATAAGCTTTCAAGCCATTAAAAATGTTAGTAAATCTTGTAAACATATCACTAATATTTTCACCTTGTTTCATAGTAAACAGTTCATAATCTCTAACAAGCATAGCAAGTTTAGATTCTTTAACTTGATTAGTACCTTCATGTGTAATTTGGAGTAATATCCACATATCATGAGCAGAATCACACCCACTAACTCTATTGTATTCAGTAACATCTAATGCACAACTTAATATGTTCATGGCCTGATAGTTTAATGTCATTTTCCTTGAGTCATGCTCATCAAATTCATCAGTGGATTTGGGTTCTGAGGTTACTCCATCTGCTCTCATTTTCATTGGGACATAAGGACCTTTCTCAACTATGTTCCACAAATCAAAATTGATAGAACAAATATATATCTTAACTCTAGTCTTCCAAAAAGTGTAATTTATTCCATCAAACAACGGTGGTCTATATGTAGATGATCCTTCTAGGTAAGGTAGGTTTGAAATATTAGCCATAGGATCTTTGTCTTCTAGGTTGTCAAACCACACAAAGAAGTTCTAGCTCTGATACCAATTGAAATACCTAAGAGTGGGGGTGAATTAGGTATTTGGCCAATTTTCACAAAAAACAAACCTTTTATGCGTTTAGACCAAGAACAGATTATATGAGCAAAATAGAGACAATTTATAGCAAAGCAATAGCAAAGAACTCAAACAATTTATAGTGGTTCGATCCTTAAGATCTACGTCCACTACCTTAAGCTCACACTTAAGGATTTTAAACAATCTACTATATGCTCAGGTTTACAAATTACAAGAAAGGCTCACCACACTATGGTTTTACACTCACAACCTCTTCTAGTAACTTTTTACAATACAAGGCTCACCAAACACAATGGTTTTTTATCTCAAACAACCTTGAATCACAACTTCAAGGATCACCCTTATCTAAAGGATTTTATGTTATCAAGATAACCTTGCTAGAGCTAGTAGAACAACACAATTTAATAAATAAAGAAGAGTGTGTAGATGTTACCACTTGTTGGTAGATATTACACAAAGTTGCACCTTCACACTTTTGATGTCTTTGGATTGTTCAATTGAATGCACAAGACATAAGAGAGCTTAAGCAATGTTTGTAAGAGGCTTTAGAATGCTTAGAGTTTTCAAGAATTCAAAACTTACAAAAAATTTCAAGTTTATAGCTTTTATAGAATTTAAAAATCAGTTTTAACAACTATAAAACGGCTAGTTAACGGCTATTTTCAGGAAATTCGGACGACCGAATTCTGTGTCTGAATTTTTCGGACGACCAAATTCTTCCTGCTGCGTCCGAATCTTCGTCCGAATTTCTCTGGAAAAACAGTGACCATGCTGAAGGCCAAAATTCAGACGACCGAATTTTTCTTCATGCGTCCGAATCTTCTTCCGAATTTCTCTAGAAGAACAGTAGCAAACTTTTGCTACTAAATTCGGACGACCAAATTTTTTTTTTTTTTGGAAGCATATTCAAACTTTGTAAAATCATTTGAGATTTAACTTCAATAAGTTTGAAAAACATTTGGTATGTATAGAAAACTTATTTAGACATATATAAGTTTGAAAACCAAAATCAAATTCCTTTGATCATATAAAGTTTACTTAAAAACTTTTAGGACATAAAACCACATTCATTAAGAAATTCATTCAAAGCCTTTTAAGATTAAGAAACCTATTTTATGCTCTCTTATGCGTTCAATAGACTCCAAGACATACAAGTGTAGAATTTACATAAAGATTTACCTATTATCATATCTATTCTACACTTCAAGTCTTCAATGCCTTGAGTTCATCTTTGAATAACCTTCAAAAGACTTCATAGTTTATTGAGGTTGTTCTTGCACTTTGGCTTGAAGGCAATGAGACTTCATACTTCTTAGTTCACAAAACCTATCACACAACATACAAGCATATTAGTCCTCATCAATATTTGTCATTAATCAAAACTACATGATTTGCCCTTAGGGCTAACAGAAAGGAAAAGGGAAAGCAAAGGCTAATGAAGGAGGACGGATTCTCAATAAACCTAGGAGAATTAGGGTTCCACAATCATCAACTGGAGCAGACAAGTTTATCTCTATCAAGGCTGCATCAGAATTTGAAGATTGGAACAAGAAGTCAAGAAAAATTATCCCTGGAAATAGAGTGGATTTTGACAAACTCACAAATATGGGTAATGTTCTGTCTTTGTTTAGTGATATTGGCTGGAGTAATTTACTAGTTATTGATGAAGAATATTATCCCTCTCTCATATATGAGTTCTATGCAAATATGAAAGAAGAAAGAATTGAACATGAAGGGGATAATGTTATTCAATGGTATTCCTCTAGAGTGTCTCAAGTAGATTTTGAATTCAATGATGCATTAGCAAATAGAATTTGTGGAGTGTGTGATGTTGGAGTAAGATATTTTTCTTTGGGACAACACTGCTATGAACGAGAACTGTTTACAAATGCTACATTTGAAGAAGTTTCACCAATGGTAGAGAGTTTAGGACCATTAAGGAAAGGGAAATCAAAGCTTTAGATGCAAGGGGAAGAGTTATGCATCATATGATACCAACCATGACTATTCCTAACTTTGGTCACAAAACATTTGTGGGAAACATTCATATGGTGATTATGCTTGCTTTGCATGAGCATAGAAGATTGAATTTTGGATACATGGCATTGAAGCATATGTTTGGGGCTAGAAAGATTGATAACAAGGCTTTACCATATGGAAGACTTCTGACAAGATTTTTCAAACATTTTCGAGTCAAGCTTCCTGTTAGAGGACAAACTTTTAAAAGAGTACAAATTTATACAAATGACTCTCTCAAAAGGATGCAATTGACTCTTGATGATGAGGGAGTTTGGAGAACTAGAAAAGAGACCTCTCCAAAGAGAGTTGAAGCAGAGGAAAGTGAGGAAACTGAAGAAGAAGATGATGATGAGGCAGAAACATGGGCAAGAGAAATGAAAACTAAGAGAAGGCATGATTCAACAAGTGAGGGGAAGCAACCTCTCTCCAAAAGAAGACTCTTTGAAGAAGAGCCAACTTCTCAATCACATCCTATTGCTGGGGAACGTACTAGTGCTGAAGGGATTTCAAGAGAAAATAAAATTCAAGAAGCACTGAACAACCACATGAAAGAAATGGAGAAAATGTATAAATTCTTTGAAACATTTGCTCCTATGGTGCTTGGAAAACTGGATAGTTTAGAGAATAGAGTCAAGCACATTGAGAAAATATTGATAAGAAATCCTCAAAGTGGTGAAGGGCCTTCTAGAACTCAAGAGGAAAAGGATGATGAGAATGATGAAGATAACAAGAAAAATGAAGAAGGCAGTGACAGTGATGATGAAGATGATGATAATGATGGTGACCAAGGGAATGGCAATGAGAAGGTCATGGAGTCTCAAGAAGGAGATCAAGGATTGCAGCAAGCTGGAATCAGTCAAGAAGGAGGTCAAATTGCAAGAGCTGAAATAGCAACCCTATCAAATCCAACATTTGGCCATGGAAGAGTCAAGCATGTTGCTGTCAAGAAGAAACCGAGAAAGGACTCTCCATTAATATCCAAAGACTAAGCACATCTTCACTCTCATTTCCATTTACTGCTTTTATTTATTTTGAACCTTTACTAGCATGTTTTATGCAAATCTCTCTGTTTTTGCACTTTAAATTTCTGCACTTTATCACTAGTTTAATGTGGCCTATGTAATAGCTTAATGAAGCTCAATGATGAAACCTTAGATTTGAGAGGTTCCTTTAGTAATTATCAGTATCATTTTCATTTTCCCATTCTTGAGTGATCACAAAAGGGGGAGAAAGAAGATGAGCTGCAAAATGCAAAAATGTGCTGCAAAAATGTGAATGTGTGTGCTTCTGCAATATATGTTATATGTGCAAATGTGCTGCAAAAAAGTGAAATGTGTGTGCTTTTGCAATATATGTTATATGTGCAATGTGTGTTAATATGAGTAAGTGATACACTGTGAAAACTTTTTGGCATATTTGACTATATTAATACATTTGAAATTTACACTGGAAAGAATTATAATATGTGAGGATAAAGTTCATAAGTTCATATGTGAGGATAGATGCAAACCAAGAAGTTCGGACGCATCCAAACCGTCTTGCCAAAACTAATTTTTCTGTTGTTCAAATTGTTTGAAAACTGATTTTAAAACTATTTTAATCTCAAAATTCAATTACTAATGTGTTTATTTTAGTGTGACAAAAGCAGGAAAAATTTGGATACATTGAGTGAAAATGGATCATCCAAACTTTGTCAGAAAATTCTGGACAGAAAAGTTCGGACGCATGTTCGGACGTATGACAGAAAGTTCGGACGTCTGAACTTTCTGAAACTGGAGAAACAGAGAAGTTCGGACGCATGTTTGGACACAGACCAAAAAGATTGGTCGTCCGAACTTTGCAGTTACAGCGGTTTTTAAGAAACCAAAGTAGCTGTTACTCACATTTTATTCATCCAAACTCTCTCCTTTTAAAAATTTCTCTCTACCCATTCGCGTCCAAACTTAAATCTCTCTGTGATTTCACCATTTTCACATCAAAATACTTGGATTTTTGAATTCCTATCCCTACACACCTCTCAAATCTCGCTGCTTTTCTGTTAGAAAATCAAAATGGTGAGAACTAAAGGAGCAAATGTTTAAAAAGGAAAAGGGAAAGTGCAGAACAAAGAAAGAGGACGAACTCTCAATGAACCAAGGAGAATTAGGGTTCCTCAATCATCATCTGGAGCAGACAAGTTTATCTCATTCAAAGCTGCATCAGAATTTGAAGATTGGAATAAGAAATCAAGGAAAATGTCCTATCTTTATTTGGTGATATTGGCTGGAGTAACTTGTTGGCTATAGATGAAGAGTATTATCCCTCTCTTGTATATGAATTTTATGCCAATCTAAAAGAAGAGAGAATAGAATATGAGGGAGAAGATGTTAATCAATGGTATTCATCTAGAGTATCTCAAATAGATTTTGAATTCAATGATGCATTGGTGAATAGAATCTGTGGAGTAAGTGATAGTGGAGCAAAGTATTACTCTATGGGGCAACATTGCTATATTAGAGAGTTATTCACAAATGCAAGATTTGAAGAAGCCTTCACAAATGGTAGAGAGTTTAGAACCATTAAGGAAAGGGAGATTAAGGCTTTAGATGCAAGGGGAAGAGTTATGCATCATATGATTACAACCATGATTATTCCTAACTTTGGTCACAAAATATTTGTGGGGAACATTCATATGGTGATTATGCTTGCTTTGCATGAGCATAAGAGATTGAATTTTGGCTAGATGGCATTGAAGCATATATTTCGGGCTAGAAAGACTGATAACAAGGCTTTACCATATGGAAGACTCTTGACAAGATTTTTCAAACATTTTCGAGTCAAACTCCCTGTTAGAGGACAAACTTTTAAAAGAGGTCAGATTTATACAAATGACTCTCTCAAAAGAATGCAATTGACTCTTGATGATGAGGGAGTGTGGAGAACTAGAAGAGAAACCCCTCCAAGGAGAATTGAAACTGAGGAAACTGAAGAAACTGAAGAAGAAGAAGAAAAAGAGGCAGAAGCATGGGCAAGAGAAATGAAAACTAAGAGAAGACATGATTCAACAAGTGCGGGGAGCAACCTCCCTCCAAAAGAAGACTTTTTGAAGAAGAGCAAACTTCTCAGTCACATCCTAAAGTTGGAGAAGGGCCTAGTGATGAAGAGATCTCAAAAGGAGACAGAATTCAAGAAGCACTGAACAACCACTTCAAGGAGATGGAGAAAATGTACAAATTCTTTGAAACATTTGCTCCCATGGTGCTTGGAAAGTTGGACAGTTTAGAGAATAGGGTTAACCACATTGAGGAAATGATGATGAAAAATTCTTAAAGTGGTGAAGGGCCTTCTAGAACTCAAGAGGAAGAGGATGATGAGAATAATGAAGATAACAAGAAAAATGAAAAAGTCAGTGATAGTGATAATGATGAAGATGATGATAATGATGGTAATCAAGGGGATGGCAATGAGCAGGTCATGGAATCACAAAAAGGAGATCAAGGATTGTAGCAAGCTGAAATCATCCAAGAAGGAGGTCAAATTGCAAGAACTGAAATCACAACTTCATCAAATCCAACATTTGGCCGTGGAAGAGTCAAACATGTTGCTGTCAAGAGGAAACCAAGAAAGGACTCTCCATCAATATCCAAAGACTGAGCACATCTTCACTCTCATCTCTAATGTTTTTTTTTTTTTGTTTAATGTGACTTATGAACACTTACTGGTTTATGCAATGTGTTTGTTTACTTCTTTGAATTTCTGCATTTTATTTCTATTCTCATGTAGCTTATGTAATAGCTTTTCATTTATCCCAATGATGAAACCTTAGTGTTGAGAGCTTCTTATTATGATAATAACCCCTGCCCACATGCTTAATTGCTGTCATAAGAAGGAGATGACAAGTAATTAGTCTCATTTTCCAATTCCCATCTTTGAGTGATGACAAAAGGGGGAGAAGGTGTGTGTGCTAAAATGTGTGGCATTGATGTGTGCAAGAATATGTAGAAGAATGTCACTCATAGGTTTGGACTTGAAGTTTGGATGCAAACCAAAAGTTCGGACGCATCCAAAACTTTCTTGCCAAAAATATTTTTCTATTGTTCAAATTGTTTGAAAACTGTTTTAATCCTTCCTATCATATTTAAACAATCTTAGAAAAGCTTATTTTCAAAAGCTTCCATCTCACATATTTTACAGTTTGGATTTGAAATTTCAAAATTCGGATGCATCCATATTTTGTTACCAAAATGTGCTCGTTTGTTGTTCAAATTGATTCAAATATGTTTTAATCTCTTATAATATTTTTGAACAACCTTAGGAAAGCTTATGTTTTAAAATTTCAGCTTTCATTTCACTTATTTTACAATTCGAACTTGATATGTCAAAATTTGGATTCATAACATCTCAAGTCCAAACTTGTTGAAAAATGAGCACAATCTAAGGGGTGCATTGTTAAACTTTTACAACCTTAAAACCTCTCTTAGAACATTTCCTAAATGATTAAATGCTATATATCATATCCTAATTGTTTGTTGGAAGGAAGGAGGTAAATGGAGGTTGGTTGGGTCATAGGCTCGTATTGAGCCTTTTGTATGTCAATGTGCTAAATTGGCTATTATCTATCATTGACATCAATGCTTCTTTGTTTTACATTGCTTAGATCCATCACATTTTACATCAAAGTTTGTCATCATCAAAAAGGGGGAGATTGTAAGCCCTAAGGGCAAATCATGTAGTTATGATTAGTTTTGAATAATGGCAAACATTAATGAGGATTAACGTGCTTGTATGTTGAGTGGTAGGATTGATGGATTGAGAAGCATGAAGTCTTATTGCCTTGAAGTCACAATGCAAGAACAACTCAACTATGCCAAAAGTGATTGAAGATTGAAGAGTATGTTCAAGATGATTGAAGGCATTGAAGATTTAGAGTGTAGAGTTCAAATACTAAATAGGTATATTTTTCTGTAAACTCTACACTTGTATGTCTTGGAATTAGTTGAATGCATAAGAGCGTACAAAACTTGTTTTTGAAATGATTTTTAATGAACTTCTTAACAACAAGTATGTTTTTGAAGTCTCAAATGATCTTAAGTAAACTTCGGATGATTAAAATATTTTGGTAACGGTTTTTGTGTTTAAAAGTGCTTAAATGACTTATCTATTTATACAAAATGATTTCAATGTTATTAAGGATGATTTTTAAATGATTTGACAAAATTTGATAAGTTTGGATTCAAGTTTGGACGTCCAAACTTTGAAAATGATCACTGTGCTTCAAGAGAAATTCGGACGCAAGGAGTAAAGTTCAGACGTCCAAACTTTCTCTGATAGCATGGTTACTGTTTTTCTAGAGAATTTCGAACGAATGTTCGGACGCATAAGGAAAATTTTAGACGTCTGAACTTTTCCAGACAGCTTGGCATAGTGAAGTTCGGACGCAAGTTCGAACGCATGGCAGAAAGTTCGGACGTCCGAACTTCTCTGAAACTAGCCGTTTTATAGCTGTTGAATTTGATATTTCAAATCTATAAAAGCTATAAACTTCAGATTTTTTGGAAGTTTTGAATCCTTGTAAATTCTAAACATTCAAAAGCCTTTAGTAAACATTTTAAGCTCTCTTTTGTCTTGTGCTTTCAATTGATCATTCAAGATTCCAAAGACAACAAAGTGTGAAGGTGCAACATTATGTAATCATCTACCAACAAGTGGTAACATCTACACATTCTTCTTTCTCTATTAAACTGTGTTATTCTACTAGCTCATTGCAAGGTTATCTTGAGAACATAAAACTCTTTGGATAAGGGTGATCCTTGAGATATTGATTCAAGGTTGTTTATAGATATAAAATCCTTTGGTAGGGTGAACCTTGTTTATAGAATTGCTAAAGAGGTTGTGAGTGTAAAACCATTGTGTGGTGAGCCTCTTATGTAATTTGTGAACTTGAGCATATAGTAGATTGTTTGAAATCCTTGAGTGTAGGCTCAAGGTAGTGGACGTAGATCTTGAAGAGATCGAACCACTATAAATTACTTGTGTTCATTGATCTTACCTTGTTTTACTGCTTTGTTATTAGTTGACATATTCTCTCATTGAATCAAGTACATACTTGCTTAGAATTGTAAAAGAAATTTATTTGCAAAAATTAGCCAAAGACCTAATTCACCCCCCTCTCTTAGGTCTTTCAGTTAAGGTACCTTAGTTTGATCTCGTCATAATCTTCCCACGAAGCTTCTTCTTTTGGTGTGCTCTGCCACCATATAAGTACACGCCACACTTTTCTCCTTTGATCACCACAGGACCCAATTTGGAACTTAAGAGCTTCTCGTGGTTGTAACAACATCCGACCATCCTCATTAAAAGTGGGACAGCTCTTGCACTAGCTTTTGTATGTTTCCCAACCTCTTCCTTAGTAAGGACACATGAAACACTGGATGAAGGTTGGAAGTTGGGGTAGATGCAAACGATATGCCACTTGCCCAATTCGTTCAATAACTTCGTATGGTCCGGTATACATCGTTTCCAGCTTATACATTGTGTGCTAGGTTACCTTCCGTTGCCTGCGGGCATGAATTTTCAATACACCCAATCCCCCACATTAAACTCGACGTCTTGTTGATGCTGATCAGCGTGCCTTTTCATTCTTTCGTTGGCCCGCATAATTTCATGTTTCAGTCTTGCTAGGGCTTCATCTCGATCCCGCAAGAGTTCATCTACTTCTTCCACAGAACTAGTTCCTGCTACATAGCTGGTTAGTGCGGGCGGTGTTCGCCCAAACATAGCTTGAAATGGGCTCATGTTGATAGAAGCATGATGAGTGGTGTTATACCACAATTCTGTCCAAGACAGATAATTCTCCCATTCCGTTTGCGTGTCACTGCAAAAGCAACGTAAGTACTGCTCAAGGGTCTGATTTGTTCTTTCACTCTGGCCATCTGTTTGAGGATGATAGGAAGAGGTAGCAATCAAGTTGCTGCCTTGGAGAGTGAACAGTGTTTTCCAGAACGTGCTCATAAAAGTGCCATCACGGTCTGTCAGGATACTTCTAGGCATTCCATGTAGTTTGACCACGTGCTTAACGAACTCTTTTGCCACACTTTTGGCTGATATTGGGGTCTTCAAGGGAATGAAATGAGCACCCTTGGTTAGTCGATCCACCACCGTTAGCAGCACGCTGTAGGCATTACTTAAGGGCATGGCAGTGATGTAGTCCATAGTAATGTCTTCCCAAACTAGCCCGGCACAGGTAATGGTTGCAATAGGCCTTTTGCCTACCCAATTTTGTGTTTGTTTCACTGGCAAATGTCGCATTCTCTCACCAACATTTTGACCTTCTTTTTGAGTCCTTCCCAGCAAAAGAACATTTTTAACCGAATGTAAGTTCGTAGCCAGCCAGAATGTCCTCCTTCCTTTCAATTGTGAAAGTGATTTAAGATTTTCTTCCTCAACTCGGGCACATTTGGAACATAAACTTGCTTGCCCTCATAGAACAGAAGGTCATTCCTTAGAGAAAAGCTTGAGATCGAAGGGTCTCTTACCTCCATTTTTGCTAGAATGTCTTGATAGTGAGCATCCAAGGCTATTGCCTCTTTGATTTCCTCCCAAATCTACCATTCAACGCCGCTCAAGGTCGTTAGCCTAGCATCATTTTGATTGCAGACAATCCATAGCACTTAGCCGCCTTCTCTTCTCGATAAAGCATCCGCCATTTTATTTTCCTGACCAGGCTTGTACACGATTTCATACTCAAAACCCAACAATTTTACCAAGAACTTCTGTGGTTCAAGTGTTGTTATCTTTTGCTCCATCAGACCTTTCAGAGGTTGTTGGTCTGTCACAATCACAAATTTCCTGCCCAACAAATAAGGTCGCCACACCTTGACAGCAGGGATAATGGCTAGCATCTCTTTTGCATATATCGACCAAGATGTCTTCATTGGCCCCAATCGTTTAGACATGAATGCAATAGGTTTGTCATTTGGAGTTAGCACATCTTCGATTCCATCCTTGCAAGCATCCGTGCCTACCTCAAATGGTTTGGTGAAGTCTGGTAAAGCCAACATAGGCGTTTTTCTCATTGTATCCTTCAAAGCAATAAAAGCTTCTTCGATAGTAGCCAGTGACACCAAGGAATCCCCTCAAAGCAGTAACATCTTTAGGCACTGTCCATTCCAACATGGCTTGTATTTTTCGTTGGTCTACTTTGACACCTTCTCCCGAAATAATGTGGCCCAAGTATTCTACCTCCGTTTTGGCAAAAGCACACTTGGACGGCTTAATATAAAATTGATGTTGCCTTAGCACGTCCAAAGTTGTTTTCAAATGCTCCACATATTCTTGTAAATTCTTTGAACACACTAGGATGTGTCATCAAAAAATACGAGTACAAACTTCCTCAAAAGAGGCTTGAAAATTTCGTTCATGGTGGACTGAAAAATAGACGGGGCATTGCATAAGCCAAAAGGCATTACCAAGTACTCATAATGGCCGCCAGGAGTTCAAAAAGCAGTTTTGGGTCCATCTTCGACTGCCATTCAAATCTGATGATAGCCTGCTCGAAGATCCAACTTAGAGAAAATAGTTGCACCGTACAGCTCGTCCAACACATCATCAATGGTAGGAATAGGGAACCTATCCTTCACCGTGGCCTTGTTAAGGGCTCGGTAATCATTGCAGAATCTCCACGTTCTGTCTTTCTTTCTCACCAACAACAATGGGGACGAAAATGGTGAGTTGTTGGGCTTTATGATACCTGATTTTAGCATTTTGTCCACCTGCCGTTCAATTTCGTCTTTCTGAAAATGTGCATATAATAAGGAGGGACATTTACTGGGTTGCTTTCATCAGTCAAGGCAATTTTGTGATCGAACGTCCTCGCTGGAGGCAGCCCTTTTGGTTCTTGCAGCACTTCTTCAAAGTCCTCCAAAATCGAACGAATTTCCAAAGGGATAGGCTGCTCCTGGCTTTCCCCACCGTCTGGTTTTTTTGGTTCCGCCATTGGAACAATTAGCATTAGCAATGCATCGGCCCGTCGCAATTTCTCCAGGCTGTTGATCTCACATCGTTTAAGTTCTTGAGAATTTTGAGCCTGCCACGAGCATATTCTACCATCCCACACTAATTCCATAGTCATCGCAGCATAGTCAAAGTTTATCTTACCCACTTCTCGAAGCCATGCGTTGCCTAGAATAATGTCCAGGCTCGCCATTTCAACATTTTGAACTACGTGAAGAGTAGCTTTCACTGTCACTCCTTGCATAGTCATTTCAACGTTTTGAACTATCGCCGAACACAGCAACTTGTGGCCGTTGGCGACCTTAACATCGAACGGGTCAGTGGGGTTGCTTTTCAACTTCAACTTCCGAATGAGTTTGTAGTTGATAAAGTTATGAGAGGCACCATCGTCTACAAGTACATGAACTTCTTTTCCAGCTACTACTCCCTTCAATAGCATGGGGGAGGGTTTGGGGGCACCGTTGAGAGTGTTCAAGGCCAACTCTCCTTCTGCCTCTCTTTCCTTCAATTCGTTCTCGTTGCCCTCTGTTTCAGACAGTTCTGATCCGCTTCATCGCCGCTAGGCTCTTTCAAGATAAAGACTTGGCCCTTTTTGCATCGGTGGCCAGCCTGCCACTTCTCGTTGCATTTGAAACATAGTTCTTTCTCTACCCGCCATTTTACCTCGTCTGAGGATAGCTTTAAGGCTGGTTTCTGCCTCTGATGATCGTTTCGTTCTGGTTCTTTGCCCTTCCAAGGCTTAAGGTCCTTCTTGATGGATTTTGGCGTACCCTTCTCATAATTTCTACCATCATCAATCCGCCGAGCAAGTTTTATGCATTGGGACAAGGATTGAGGGTCATGTATCTTAACTTCTCACCCTAGAGATGGGCGGAGTCTTTCCAAAAATGTGCCCATAAGTGCACCCTCGGACCAACTGCCTGCAGCTTCAGTCAGGCGTTCGAAATTTTCCAAATACTCCTCAAGAGTGCCTTCTTGTTCGAGCTTTGCTAGCTATCCATCATAGTTTACAATATTAGAGGGACCAAATCGGTCGAACAGTTCACTGGTGAAACGTGTCCACCCGAGTCGTCTCCTGTCTCGATCATAAGAACTTCTTAGCCAACGCCACCACTGGTTGGCCTTGCCGCAAAGATAGTAAGAGGCGTATTCCACTTGTTCCTCGCGTGGAATTCTCTGCTTGGAAAAAAAATACTCGGCCTTGGAGATCCATTCTATTGGGTCACCCTTCTCAAAGGTTGGGAACTCCATTTTAGACCATCTGGGACTAGCACATCGTTCATGATGGTCATTTCTCCTTCTTGGCCTTTCAAACGTGTTGCCAGGAGAGTCATAAGCGTTTTCACCTAATCGGTCCTCCAAGTCATCGTAACATGGAGTTGCCCTTGTGCGCCTTTCACGCTCGGGACTATACTAATATCTGGAATGGTGGACTCTACCGTCTTCATCTCCTTCACTGAGTCCGGCCATTCTAGCCACCATCTGGGGTTGCATCCGAGGTGGGGGAGCAGGATGGTTCGAAGTCGCAGCATTCCAACCCTCAAGTATGCCAAACAACTTAGTAAAGTTAGCCTGCATACCTTCCATCTCATGGGCAACCAGATCAAAACGGCTTACAAGTTCTGCATGATCCCTCTCCAATTGGTTGATGCGTGACCGATTGGAGTTAGAGCTTTCCTCAGCAATTTCTTGCACTGGGATAGCCATCGCAAGGAAACGAGCAAGGTTACTTGAGAAAGTATACCTTCTCAAAGAAAGCACCAATGTCAGGATCCCGGCAGCGGCACTTGGCACGTTTCACCAATAAGCCAAACGGAGGTTCACGGCCAAAGGCTACGTTTCGGCCAGACGAGGCAGTTTAAGGCAATGTAAGAATAAATGGGACAAGAGTATAGTTTTGGTGTGGAATGTTCCACGTTTTATATATATATCAAGCAACAACGAAAAGGCTTCAACACAATAAGTAGACCATCACAACACTGGCCAATCTCAACAAGTTCCAGCACAACACCAGAATCGTCTAGCCCAAGCAATCTAGCACAACACTAGGAAAGCCGAAAGGATAGCTTAAGCTATTACAAGTCTGAAGACAAGAATCAATAATCCAACAATGGGCTAAGGAGCCCTTATTTAAAGGGACTAAAGCAAGTCTGCCTTGATATCCTCTCTTTTATTAAGACAGCCATTTCCGTCCGTTTCCAGTAGTTTCCATCTGTTTCCAACCGTTTCCAGCCGTTTTGTCCTCCCTTATTAATTGCAGCTGTTTTGTGGCTTGCTAGCCTACTATGCAGCCCGGATTGCCCACGGGTCCATGCATGAGGCCAAACGGCCGTTCTGACCACTGTTTCATTTGCCAGTCCAGCCTGTCGTGCTGCCTTCTTTCATTCACGATAGGCACGGGCACCTTCTCTATACCGAGCTTTACTCAGGTCCTCAACAGGCTCACCGGGCCATCATTTTCCGACCACATTGCCAACTGTATATGGCGAGGCGAGGTACGTATACTTGTTTTCAATTATTTCTGGCTGTCATATTCGTTAGCTATGCAGGAAAAATAAGTTGTTGAAACTTTGCCTGTTGTCCAACAGGAGCGTCCGATTCTCACTGTCCACTCCCGTCAGGGATACATTGATAAGTGGACTGTCCCTAACGACGCAGTCGAGGCAATTGTGGTGTGTAACGGTCTCGAGCGGCTGCAGTTGTCACGGGGGAGCCACTGCTTTGTTGGAGTCATGGATTTATCTATACTTTCTTGCGTTTGTACTGCAGTAGTCTCCAGATTGTCGGGAATCACAGCCACACATTTTACCATTCCAGTGGTGCGACAATGCACTGAGAAAATCGGAGAACCTTCGAACGATTTGATTACACTTAGATAACATGACGGCACGTGAGGTAGGTGTTTCTACTTCTGCTATGTGATCCAAGGGGTAGAAACAAATTACCTTTAATTTTTCTGCTAAGTGGCAATGAATATGTTGACAGGTTTGTTGGATGCCATTTGGGCCTAATCCGCTAAAGGAGCATTGGATTTCGGCGTTCCACGAGTGCTTGCAATTTTGCGATATAGTGTAGCCTTATATGCCTGATCGAGTCTTGCACTAGTTAGGCAGTCTAGCAGATTCCCACGATGCCTATACTTCTGGAGGAGGACCACAGGCCTGCAAACAACTGGAGGTACGTCGTCAGGTACGAGAGCCCCGATGAGTATTGGGAATATCCCGATTCACACAAACATGGTAGGACGTAACTTGGGGTGCCTGCAGTACCTCCATCAGCTTGTGCTCCAGAGTACATGTCGTGGTACCTGCCGAGGACACATCCATTGATTCAAAATCCAGATATGCTGTCGTCAGTGATGTTTTGGCCTGGCTCGGCACCAATCACCGATGCGGTGGTAAGACACACATCTGTTTTCCACTATTATTTTACAATAATTTGTTGGTGAAATTATTTTCTTACATGCCTTCCTGTACGTTGCAGAGATGGGATATGTTACATCGTGTGGCAGCAGGCGTTGTTGAGGAACCGGGTAGGGTTGAACGCGCAAAAGCTGTTGGCGCCGGTTTTGAACGGCAGAATGCTGCGCGGGCAGCCAAGACGGCAAGGCAGAACGGCCGTTTTGCCTCATACATGAGTCTGTGGGCAAAGATGGCTAGAAATAATGAAGAGCAAGCCACACTGAATGCCAAACAGTTACAAACGGATTACATTACTAAAGGAGAGAATTGTGGTATGAATAATGAGAAACGGTCCATAACGGCTGCAATAACTAAGAGGACCGTTACAACAGTTACAATCATTAATGGGAGGATTTGATGGATGAAATCATGGAGACTCCAACACTTTAGTCTGCTTCTATAAATAAGTGCTCTCATGCTCATCGTAAGGTATCCAGAAATCTATTGAGACATTGTCATTTAGACTTGTAATAGCATAGGCTATTCTTGTATCTTCGGCTTTCCTTTGCGTAGTGCTTGGAACGCTTGGGCTTAGCAATGTTGGTGTATTGCCAGGTTGTTAGGATTAATAGGCTTAGCAACTCGAGTGTCGTGTTGGGTTGTTGAGAGTGCTGGTGTTGTGCCGGCCGTTTATCTTGTACTTTGCTTTTACTCAATGAACATAAAACGTGGAACTTCCACACCAAAACTATACTCTTTGTCCCATTTATTCGCCCTTGGCCCTAAATTGCCCCGTTCGACTTATTGGCGAAACGTGCCGAGTGCCGCTGCCGGGATCCTGACAGGCGGTACAGATTTGCAGCAGATGACGCCGGCACAGCGGGACGCTGCGCTACAGGAGGTGCTGCAGATACTCGCCGAACACGAACGCTGTCTATGAGGGACAGATGGCGCAGGACTGTCAGGGACATAGGAAGTCATTTTTTTTTTGGCCATATAGTGCTGTGTCGTAAGCTGACATTACTTTATGTATTGCATTTGTTATTAAGTAATTGTACCAATCGCAATTTCATTAATTTATGGATATACATAATTAGTTGCTTTACAATAAACTTATGCTCCCTTCAACTACACTGGAACTTTACAAAACTCATTGAATTTGAATTAACTGTAAGTCACTCTTGAATGCTGGAGGATGTGATTCCTTTGCCAGGGACTTCCAGTGTGCGATCCTCTCATGTAACGGCGTGTCCCAGCCATTGACTGCGTGTTGTTTGTACCGATGCCAGGATGGATACACGTCCGGCATTGGAAATCCATCCTCTGAGCAAAACTGCATGATAAAAAAAAAGGAAAAAAATTAAGTTACAAAAAAAAATTACTTATGACGACAAAATGATTGGCGTCTTCTAGCAGGCAAATAACCATCATTGCACTCGCCTTTTCATGTTGCGAGTCAAGGGGTAGATATGTCCACAACTGCGACCGAGACAAACAAGCAAGCCAAGGTTGTTTGTACCCATGCCTGGAAATGTGAGCCACCGGTCGAACAGGGCAAGCTCGAGCTGGTGGAAAAGTGACTCAATTCTCGCTGAACCACCAACAATCCATTCGTACAGTGATGAATTACGGTGAACCTCCCGTCATAGTTCCTTCTTTACCTGGAACCAAGCATCCTCACCCCTGTGCCTCAAATATACGACAGCCCGAAATCCGCAGTTCTCATCTGCTCTAACGTTAACTTAGTCATGACTATAAGGAACGATGAAGGTCGAAAACTGATTACCCCAAGAAAATATGCCTGTCTCCGTATCTCCGACCCCAGATGCACCCATTGAGAAACCAAAACCGCAGTCGCTAGATCTCGATCCACGACCTCTAGAACAGTACCATCTGTAGGACTTGCTCGAAGATCGTCACCGTGATCCACTATTCGCTGACAGGTGCTTGAAGGCACTTCTTGACACCTGAATAAACTCCTAGTGAGACTTGACACCTGAATAAACTCCTAGTGAGACTTGTCCTTTTTGGTAGAGTCTCTCTTCGAGCGGCCTTTTGTCACTCGGGTTGGGAATTCCCGGAGGCCACTGTATTCGGGATATAACATCTGACTCATCTGAACTGCAAAATGGCACCGTTCAGTGGGACCCCTCTTCATCATCAGTTTTGCAAAGTCCCGAATAACCCACATATCATCAAAAAAGTGCAGTTCTGAACGGTTCTGAGTGATGCATATATTGGGAAGCAGACGTGGAGAAGTCAAGCGCGTTCCAAAATGGATGCAAATCGTTAACAACGAAGGGCTGACCTGTGGTAACCCAGCATCGGGAAAGACTGAGATCGTGCCGATCACGCAATCCCATTTATTTAAAATGATTTGTAGGGCCTTGTGACTGACTCTGTAACACAAAGGACTGAGGATCGGATGCGTGCTGAGGTGGTACTTGTTGAAGTAACGACACTGCTCAAGAGAACTCCTAATCTCGGCGATCTAGGCTTGGGTCATAGAATGGACCTTTGACCAAACCGTATCGAACGCACCGGATGCCTTCCCCAAGTACGATTTCATCGCTGCGTGAGAGCTCTCTGGACGATTTGTCGTTTCCATCCAAAAGTGTAAGATCTGGCCAGTCCAAACCCGAACAAACTATTCTCGATGTGGGTCCAACCACGTCTCATCAATGTATGTCATTAGCTTCCTGAAATTTGACCATGACAAGCGCATGTTTGAGTAATTAACCTGAAACTCTTCATCCGTGAAGGAATCAACCAACCGTCTCCACGTACTTTTGAAAAACTATTCGGCTACCAAGTTATCACCACAAGCATTGTAGCACCAATTCACAACGTTTTTCAAAATGTGTCGGCAGTATAACATGTGCTCGAAATTGAGAAATGCATCATGTATGACCTGTATCAATCCGGGCTCCCGATCTGTCACGATAACGTTGGGAGGACAATTTCTGTCGAATATCTCCTTGATGCACTCTAGGACCCACCGGTGACTGTCTACCTGCTTAGTGCTCATCCAAGCGCCAGCAATGAGAAAGTTTCGACCTGTCGGCATCACGCCAACAATCTCCATATTTATTAATTTGTTAAATTAAAGAAGAATATGTGTAAATTCAATGCTACACAAAATAAATAGAAATATAACAAACCTGTTAGTCTTGTACGTCGTATCCATTATTAGGACAAATTGATAAGCACGCGCAAGTAATGTATAATCTGGATAAGCAAAAGTACAGTCACTAAGAACTTTGGATGCTGGCTCAACTCTGTGCCAATAGATGTATCCATATTCAGTGAACAACTTGAAAAGTTATTGAACCACTGTTCAATCTTCCATACTTGCAACTCTTAATTTGTGTCGAGCATTATACACTATCTTCGTCCTGCGCGACAAAGCAACACAAACATATATTATCCAACCCCTTGCACAAAATTTAATATCACGTACATAAACGTACAAGTACTGAATATTATGTATTAAAATGAGCACACATATCTAACAACTGTTCTCGGGTTCTCCCGTTTCAAATGATCTAAAATATGTCTGGGCTGAACGTCACATTTGCTCATTTCTTCCGTGATCTTCAACTCCCGCTCTATCATCCGCGCAGCGATTGAATGACCATATCAGACTTCAAGTTCGTGGTTGTGCTTGTCGCATATTACAGCAAGACTCCACGCTCCCTCGTAATGCTCTCTACCTATTAGTTTTAGCGGACGTGACATTTTTTCGTTCCCTTAGGCTTTCTTTCCTTAGTCCGCACCTTCGGTGCCGGTCCATCCTTTGGAACAGAAATAAATTTTTGGTATACTTCGCCCCTCTCACACCTAAGCTTGACAAATCTGTTGCCTGTTCCGTCGCCTTTTCTAGAACGAGCAATTATCAATAATGTCCTCACCTGTAATGCTGCCGCTTTCGGCCACTTTACTAACTCCTCCTTACTAGAAAATATATCTTGCGTTCCAAAAAAAAGACTCAGATCCTCGACTTTGTCCAGATCTAAGAATTCTTCAAACGAATCTGATGACAACGATGAACCTTGGCCATCCCTGTAAAGCGCTCGATGAAATCTCGCCTTTCGGCCCTTTCGGTGTTCCTGCAATTCATACATCATACTTGTCGAATATGAGCTACTGTGTTACGTGTGTTTTTATTATTTTTTAAAAAACGAATACCATAACAACTACAATACTTACGATAAGTAATGTACCATATAATATAATTACAAACTATAAAAAATACAATAACACAATTAAATAAACAATTATTTCAAATTTCAAAAAAAAACAAAATTTGCACAAACGAGCAATTATCAATAATGTCCTCACCTGTAATGCTGCCGCTTTCGCCCAATTTACTAACTCCTCCTTACTAGAAAATATATCTTGTGTTCCCAAAAAAAAGTTCAGATCCTCGACTTTGTCCAGATTTAAGAATTCTTCAACGAATCTAATGACAACGACGAACCTTGGCCATCCCTGTAAAGCGCTCGATGAAATCTCGCCTTTCGACCCTTTCGGTGTTCTTGCAATTCATACATCATACTTGTCTAATATGAGCTACTGTGTTATGTGTATTTCGACTATTTTTTAAAAAACGAATACCACAACAACTACAATACTTACGATAAGTAATGTACCATATAATATAATTACAAACTATAAAAAATACAATAACACAATTAAATAAGCGATTACTTTAAATTTCAAAAAAAATACAAAATTTGCACAAACGAGCAATTATCAATAATGTCCTCACCTGTAATACTGCCGTTTTCGCCCACTTTACTAACTCCTCCTTACTAGAAAATATATCTTGCGTTCCCCAAAAAAAGGCTCAGATCCTCGACTTTGTCCAGATCTAAGAATTCTTGAAACGAATCTGATGACAATGACGAACCTTGGCCATCCCTGTAAAGCGCTCGATGAAATCTCGCCTTTCAGCCCTTTCGGTGTTCCTGCAATTCATACATCATACTTGTCGAATATGAGCTACTGTGTTACGTGTGTTTCGACTATTTTTTAAAAAACGAATACCACAACAACTACAATACTTACAATAAGTAATGTACCATATAATATAATTATAAACTATAAAAAAAATAGAATAACACAATTAAATAAGCGATTACTTCAAATTTCAAATAATATATATATATATATATATATATATATATATATATATATATAATTTGCACAATTCTGGACACATTTCGCCAGATCCTAGCGAAACTGGAAGGACAATTTTGCCAGCTTCTGGTGAAATTCTTGGTCCAGTTTCGTCAGGAGTTGGCGAAATTAGTGGTATAGTTTCGCCAAAGAGGTGCGAAATTATACCACAATTTATACCAATATGTGGCAAAATTTTACACTGCATTTGCAAAATTAAACCTAAAATTTCGCTAGAAACTAGAGAAATTTGCGCTACTCAGTGGAGAAACTTACCCAAATTTTTAAAAAATCAATTTAAATATCAGTTTAATTAAAATTTAACAAAATTTTAACTCAAATTCAAAAAAATTATTTGTGAAATCCTTACTCATTACCTTGCTCTAATAAAATTTACCCGTTTTTAATCTAAAATGCGCTTTTTTCCAAGGTATAGTTTAAGAGAATTTCAAGAGAAGGGAGAGTAATTTTAAAAAATAAATATTTTTCGCACTACATATATTAAAAAAAACTACATATAAAAATATCGAACTTAAATGTTAGCATTATGGATGAATCCAGAGTTTGGATGGAGAGGTTCCATCTTCCGTTACAAAGCTGTTGTAACTCATCTTCAAAGCCCTATACGAAGCTGTTGTAACTCGCCTTCAAAATATAAGAACCTTGGCTTTGGGCAAAAGAATGTCACTATAAGAAATTTCTGAAATTTCTGGCACAAATTTCTAAATATTAAGCTTGATATGTAATACTTGTTTCCTCTGTGTAACAAAATTATGCTCCACCAACACCTCATGATATCTCAAATTAGATACAATCTGAGTCAGAATGCCAATTTAAGCATTCAAGACCACTCAGGGAGTCTTTGCAAAGAATTCACAGTATCTGATGATGTCACCCACAAACTTCTTATTGCAGGCACGAACAATCAGCATCCGTATATACATCCGCAAACACAATAACATAGCACAGCTCGTCATCTATTTCATTTCTTCTTGGATGAATCTCAAAGAAAAACAAATGGCTGCTTCCCAAATAGTATATCAATTAAATTGCCGAGTATCAGCTACTAGATCTCCTCAAGAATGCTAATACACCTAATCCAGCAACTAGTGCAGCTCCAGCTGCCACAGCACTGTATGCTGAGGACCATGCATCTGCCTGAGCATAATCCATATCTCCTGAGCTAGAACCCCGCCTACGCTTTGGTGCTCCAGAATAATCTAAATGCAGTCTTAGGCCCTGTTGAATCCACAATTTTATTGTCATTGGTTGTTTGCCAAAATGAAAAAGGAAAATGAAAATTCAGATGACAATTATGACAGATTGATGCCAAAATCCATTCAGTGGCGAAACATTCGTGCATGCCATAACTGAACTTATTTAAGACTGAAATAGAAAAAGAAAATTCCAGAAGAAACCAATTCTACCTTCCAACCTGCAGACCTTGCATGGTCCACAGCCGCTGCAAGATCACTGTCAGATGCAAGGACAACCTTGTCACGGTCTTCATCTTCATACTACAAGATGGCTGTCACTCTAAGCACACAATATTTGATACTTCCATTCCAGTAGAGAGATTTAACAAAATCACAGAAGACTAACCAAAATTTGAGGAAGGTTGCTTGGATCAATGTCATCACCCACTCTTTGAAGAATTGCAGTTATAAGATCTGTCAAACTACGAGTATCTAAACTCAAAAACATCAGCTAAAAGTCAGGTCCTTGAAGAAATAAAATAGCAAAATGCTAAAGCAAAAAGTGATATAGTGTATGCTTTAAATAATACATGCAAAACAAGATTAAGAAGATTTCCTCACCATAGCATTTGGACAAACTTAACAGCAATTTTCCAAACTACTAGCTCAGGACCAGATTTTCCATGCTTACTGAGAGGGTAATAAGATGACTGACTATCTGGCTAATTACAGTTGTGATAGTAAAAGTTCCCATAATGGTTCTTCGTATGGGAGGCAAAGGCACTATCTTAGAGGCACTCCTGAGGTTAGGCCTTAAGTCCCCCTCAAATTTTTATACTTTCTTATCAATGATAGAAATTTGATTTTTTTTTCCTCTTTTTGGAAAGAAAAGATCTCCTCATAGATAACCAAGCTGTTATGATCAATAAACAATAGTTCAAAAGCCTCACGGTAGATAAGACAACCCCCTACTGCATGCTCAGGATAAGCTAGTTTTCTCCTCCAGCTAAAAACACCATCATCTGAGCTGCCATCCAAATTGACAAAACATATCTTATAATTTAATTGATTGGAGAGCGTTTGTTTGTTTTCCCTATAAAGTTTATTATTTCAAAGGTAGAAGAAGGGGAAGGGGGGATGAGGAAGGGGCAACAGGCGATTTTACAATTATAGGTTGAGTGTTGCAACTTTAGTTGTTTTGATTATTTTTTTTTATTCCAATAATTAAATTCCAGTAAAGAGGATGAACTGCCTATTCAAGTATATAGTGCAGTAATTATCATACATTTTTATGCAAATAATACTTTAATAAAAACAAAACTTAATTTCTTGTAACGTATATAGGGAAGGGAACTATTGATAATTTAAGAAAAATAAAATTTTAGGAGTGAAAATTGTAAAAGTGGAGTGACAATATCAGCACCTAACTAACGTTGCAGTATTTTTTTCCTTGATTCTCAATGCGTCTTACAAGAAGCAGCTTGAGATGACTGCTTTTAATAATAAGAAAAAGAAATCATCGGTCGGTTGCTAAAGTAGCTTTTTTTTTTTTTGGCTGAATAAAGTAGCCTTGTTTAAATAAGTAAAATGCACACCAAAAGGTAACAAATACCAAGTAGTTATAGCAACAAAGTACTAGTGTCCAATGACTGTAACAGAAACATACCGCAAGCAAATCTGTGCATTCTACCCTTCCTGTCCTGAATTTTGAAAGCAAAGCTATTTGGGACATTTGATGGAAGAAAGAGAGATCTCCCTGTCTCAGCACCTTCGGAAGCAGCCATCTTCAAGGAACTCTCACTGAAATATAAGAAATGTAAGAGAATTGTAAAAACAGTTTAACATGCAAAGCAATCTTAAATACCTTTGTGTCTCCTCATCCTCATCAGGTGTAAAAGCCATAGCAGAATCCCAAAAATTTTGCATCATAGTATTTGTTGCTTCACTGTTAATTCCAGCAGTGTTCCCTACCTACTTCAGCAACAGATATGAAAAGTTGTAACTTCCTAGAGTTCAAGGTACTTTTACTTGCTTTCATGAAGAAGTTAGAGCATCTAGAAATACAAATTGAAAATCCATAAGAGGCATAAATTAAAGCTACTATAGCAATTAGATTTTCTAGATTTTAGAAATAAAGACGAAGTGGGAACACGGGAAAAGAAGCATTTAGAGTATCAAATTAAAGACTGCAAGAAATCACCTAAATATCACCATTACTTTCTAAAAGGATCTAGTATCTCCTTCTCAAGGAAAAACTTCAAAAGACCGTAGCAGGTCAATGCTACTTTGACAAAGCCACAGACAAAAAGGAACAGTTTGAATCTGTTCGGTTCTTACAAAGAAACAGTGCCAAAAGGATTAAATGGTCAAAATACATAACTAGACATGCAGACATCAGCTGGTAAAAGGAACCAAAAAGCTTATATGGCATTTTACCATGTTGCTAGCAATAGCGTATAAATACTAAGATGATTCGTTTGAATAAAGGAGAATTGACAGTTACATTCTCTTTTTTTTTATTGATTTTATACACTACGAGATCAAAACTGGTATAAAAGATACGAAACAAATGAGAAAAATACAGAAAAAAATCTTTCAAAAGGTTCCCAACAGAAAATTTCAACTTGAGAAAATCAACAGAAATCCCAGAACTTCAGTCACAAAATTTTACTGATTCAGCATTGAAGCTGCATGCAAAGGGTTATCATGCCCCATTTTCTATATATGCTAAAATTCTTATGCAATATCTTCTGTATCAATTGACAGTGATAAGCATATATGAACCTCAACAAATTTGATCGTTCCATCTGATTTTTATTCCTAGTTTGGGGTGCCTAACATAGTTCAAGAGGCAGTAGTTCAAACCTTGATTCCCCTCTCCCTTAAGTATCAAAATAAGATATGCAGAAGGTAAACTAACATCATGACTTTCATCATCCGTGCAAATTTTTTTTTTCTTTCTCCTTTTTTTCCAGTTCAGAAGAGCAAGGGGCTTAAAAGCGGCCGGTCTATTTGGATATGTTAGCTTTGGCAATTTTTAGTTTTCCTTTTTGCTACTTGTGCATGATTGGAATCGTGCTCAAAGCAAGTGCATTTGATCATGTCTATAGACTTCAGTAGAAGCACACATTCCTCTTTGAATACCATTACAACTACAGGCAACAATTAGATGTATGCACATGGGCGGTAGTTAGAAAATCATCTATTTATTTACTGGGTCTAAATTGTTGCATGGCAAACTAATTAACCATTTATCACATAACTTGACTCCAGAAGTTTACCAAAACCTAAGTTTACATAAGATGAAACTTTCAAAGACATATATTTGAATGTATTTCTATCCTAGTTACAATTTTACAAGTTTGACTATTTGGAGGTGTAAATGCAAAATCTCAAAAAGTTTTGTGTCTTTAAAAGTTTCAAAAGTTGTGGGAAGATCTTCTAACTTTTCTAAGGAATGAAAATTTTGAGGTCAAAATATAAATTTTAAAACTTTTGGATAAAAATATATTTTTTTGGCAATGTCACAAACGAGTGATTAAGGATGAAGTGGTCCATCCATTGCACACAATGGATGAACCATTTAGACCTAATTATCTGTTCAATGGCACCCAAACTATTTTGAATAGATTTGGATGGTTTTTTGAATAATGACCCATTCTGACACCTCTAATTATGACACTAATTCAAAGCAATAACATTAATTCTAAATGAATTGAAGTCCTCCCATTTTCAAATATTTTATTATTTTAATATAAATAAAAACATAAACTACAATTACCATGAGAGTCTGAAATATAACATCAAGAAACCTTGTTCTATTAATTCAGCCCTAAGTTCTGGTCCACACCTACAAAGATGTAATAGAACATGATTCCATCCTTCGAAACATAATAATACAAGGCATGTTGCTGCTGTAATAGTAAATACAAGCAATAAGTTTTAAAAAATTGTCAGAAAGAGTAGGCCTGTTTGAAAGTTCCCTTTTTGTCCTCCATTAATTAAGATTATCAAAGTTTAGGAACTAAAATAGACAGAAGACTTATCACCCTAGGATTAAAAGGATTTTTGTTAGAGCTACTACGATCTTCTATTTGTTGAAAAAGTAAATTTTGGCTCAAGAAGTTTCTATCTTGATGTGCTGTGTATCCTCTATTGTCACATTATTGAGTGCGTTTGAGCCCTAGCTTGCTGATACTCTAGTAAAGATTCTACGATACATCAAAAGGCTGAAAGATTGTAATCAAAATAGGACTACTATCTTGGTTCCTTGGCTGAATTGGTGCCTTCAAATCAGATTGAGCATGCTTTCCAACAAATCACTTGTGGGGTTAAGATTTTCTTCTCTTTCCCCATCATTTCATATTAAAAATACTAGAAAGATCATTTTAAGATAAAGTTGAATTCCAGAAGGGTAGAAAAAAAATTTCCCCGACCCCACCCCAAGTCCTAAATTGAATATCAACATTTTACTTGGCACAAAACTTAGAAGAGCATTTTACCCACCTAAAAGTCACATTACCCATAATAATTACTATTAGACCCATGTCTGTGGTACTGAAGTCATATCACTTACTTTCTTCTCATTGAAGTTAGCAGTGGAAACATAAATGAAGTTCCATTTTGGAACAACTTAAAATAGAAACGCAAACATTCAATTTGGGATGGAGGCAGTATAATTTATCAGGCCCTAGGATATCTTCTCTTATTATCTTGAAACTAGTACTCTTCCCGCAGTTTCCAATCGCTGAGAAGCAAGCCAAGGTTGTCCCATCTTCAAACATGTTTTAGAGAGAGATATGGGTTTTCATTTATACAGATGTCCGAAAAAGGTAGAATGCAACCTCAAACATATTGATATATAGCATGATAACAATATAAGAGTGAACCAGGCCAGATAAAGACTTTGAGTTCTCTTCCTAGCTAAATGACACCGAGAACCATGAAGAGATTGAACAGTGAGAACAGAGAAATGAGTGAACCAGAAGTATTTATTTTCAAAAAATTTGACCACCCTTCATTAGCCTTAAGACCCAAAAAACTCATTTGTAATTCTTTTCAAGGCAATCAATGAAAGTAAGGCTTACTGTGGCTACTGCAGCATGTGTAATATGGATAACATCCACAACAGCAACTACTGTTCCATCTGTGCCAAAATATAAACACTCATCAAAGACATTAATATGGCATGCATTCATCTCTATTGACATTGCCGCATATGAATATAACCATCTATGTATTCATGTAAAAGTGATATTTCACATATGATAGTATAGATAGGTGTATTACCTTTGTCAAGAACAGGAAGATGTAAAAATTTCCCGTCATGCATTGTATGCAAAGCATCAACAATAGGTGTATCTACTGTTGCACATTCTGGATTTGGAGTCATAACCTACATAATTATTGAAAGGAAAAACTCTTAATGATGCATCAGAAAAGCATAAACCAATAAGAACTAAATTCATTTAAATAACAAAATATTTAAAAAAGACAACACTGACAATAAAGGAAAAAAATGCTAGCAGACAAAAATCTTATGCTATTTGAGGGCGTAGAGCTCATGGGGAAAGGAGAGGAGGGGGGGCATGGAGTTACCTTCTCTACTAAGATGGAATCAGCAGGCAGATCTTGTGCTATGACCCGCATTAAGATGTCCTTTGAACTAAAAAAATTGAACTGATTTCAATGCTTCATAAATTAGGATAACTAGAATATCAAATGATAAAGAAGTCATAACTTTCCAATATATGAAAGGAGGAACATGAACTCACGTCAGAATTCCGCGTGGTTTACTTTCAACTGTTACAATTGCAGAGCTTGCCTTGCCTTCCAGCATCTTCTTGGTAGCTATTAAAACAGTATCATTTGGTTCAACTGTAACAACCCTAGCAATGCAACAATAAATGGGACAGAAGAACTTGTATTATTTCATGTCTTCATAAAAATATGGTCAGACAAATCAAAAATGGGACAGAAAATGTGAAGTTAAAAGTCTTAACTACTTTGAATGTTCAGAAATGATGGTGGACAAGGAGGGTCTAAACATCCGCTCTCGAAGTGTTTCTATGAATGTATTAGGGCCTGTATGTCAATCAAATATTTAACATAAGCTAAAAGTACAAGGGAAAAACAATGGAAATGAAAAGATACTCCAATTTGCAAAACCCAAGAAAAGTAGTATCTCCTTTCTTTCATTCAAAAGGAGAAATAGACAAAGAAATAACGAAAAAACAGATTAGAATAGCTACAAGAGCTAAATTTGGCAATTAACATATAATAACTAACCAGAAACAGATGTTCCCCAGTGTTTCTCAACACCTTCAACTGCAGCTGCAATAGCCTTTCCCTTCTCAGCTGCCCTCTCCATTCTAGCAATAGCATCATATAAACATTTTGCTATATCAAGTAAAGCTATAACCTCACCATTTTCCACAACAGGCAAATGTCTAAATTTTCCTGCAGAAAAGAATAAAAAGATAAAAATTCAAAAGACAACTTCCAAAGAGTAAGAAAGAGCAAATAGTCCGAAATCCACCAACCTTGCACCATCTTTTGCAAGGCTTCAACAGCAAGAGTGTCAGAGAGCACAAAAACCGGATTTCTTGTCATAACTTTTGACACTGGTGTGTCCTCAAGATTCACCTCACGAGCAATTACTCTTGTTGCAATATCCTTCAATCACAGACATAAATTAAAACGAACAGACAAATAACTAAATATATAAATCAAAGCTTAAACTAACAGAAAAATAGAGTCATGAAAGCAGAAACAGAAGTTTCCTTGTTCAGTTATCACTCCACTTAGTAATAGTATCCATGAAATTGAAATAAAACCTTATCTGTAAGGATCCCACACAACAAAGCATTTGAGTCAGTAAGCAGTAAGGCATCGACTCTACGAGCAGCCATACGACGACAAGCTTCATGAATGCTTGTGGTATCAGGTATTGTTAGAGCTTTCGACAGCCTCAATCGTTTTACTGTCCGCTCACCAGTGAGCCCCCTGCTTCAGATAGAAGTGAACAAGTGAAAACATTTAGAAAAGATATAATACATCAATTAGATTTCTCAGACACGGAATTTTGCATGCATGTCCTACTAAAAAAGATTTTCCAAGAATATTCAGTATCTTCACCACCATGAAGACAGCTTAGTCTACTTCCTCCCCCCACACACACACACACACACAACATAAGAAAACGTTTTTGGTCTGCTTGACCATATCACTCTGTTCCACTTTCTATGCCAAGAATAGGTATATGATGAAGGGGAACAGATATCATATACCCTGTCCATATTGAGTTTCATTTCTCCTCCTTTTGGTTTCCAACTTATACAAGAAAACCATCAATACATGTAATGTTGGCTGGTTCAATCACTACAATTTTAACAGTATTAGCTAAATTACTAAATCAATAGAAAATGTTATTTCTCAAGCTCAATAAAGTATTGATACATAGGATGGTTTAGTTCCTAATAACATCAGTATTGTGTTTAAAAATACAATACATGCCAGAAGTAGTATCACGTTTACAAACACAAAGCACTGTAGCACACCAAACATCAGGAAAGATAATTTTAGCATATTATTAAATTCAATCAATCACTTGGCCAAAAGCAAAAAAGGGCTCCACAATTCACTAAGAAAAAGTTTTTTGGTGACCTATTATAATCTATACAATATCCGTAGCTCTTAACAACCAAAAAGAAGTCAATATAAGACTCATGACAAAGCTATTTTCTGAAGAGTGAGATATAGCTCATTTAGCATAAGTTTGACCACATTTGTTCTACACATGCATAAAAATTTCCTTTTTAAGTATATTAAACTAATATGAGAAAGATGTAAGCTCATAGGTCAGTGATTATTTATACAAATTAGTATATATGAACTGATTTCATGCGTTCGCTTAATTATATGAACAGGTCTACTAATTTGACACAGATGTAGTATCTATTTACTAATTTTATGCATCTTCAACTACAAGTTCAGATGCACAAAATTATTGCAAACATTCTTCTAATTGTTTAAGATATGAGATAAACAGTTTTGTCATGATTTTCCAAATGAATTCTTATTATCTGCCACAATTTTTGAAGTGCTAACTATGACCAAACATTATATGTTGACATCTTCATAAGAAATTGTCCTCCAATTTTTGTACTTCATTACTATTAAGCCTTTCTTAAGTTTTGAAGATGTTCCTAACAAGTTTCAGATGAGAGTCAAAGGCATGCCAATGGTTCTGGCAATAGCTTTGTCATTTTCAACAGTTACCTAATATTGACTGCAGAATTGAAAGAACAGCAACAATCGAAGAACCATGAGAAGGATAAACAGATGACGCATTGCCATCATAACTTAATGCCAGTATCACATTTTCTTAATAATTTTGTAAGTATATGATGGCGGTAAACATAGCAAGGCAGCAAACTTGACTATGATGTATTAATTTATAAAATTTCTGACTGACACGTAAATTCATTAAGACGTATTGCAAGTTATCGAGTAAGCTTACTGTTGCCGCTTAGCTTTAAGTCCATTAAGCGTGTCAGCATAATGAAAGGTAATTTAGAGACCATCATTCTGGTTAAAAATAAAGAAAGAGGAAAAGTCCAGATATGACTTTTTATTTGCTTCATAGTAGAGACGTGGAATCAAAATACGGTGCAACTAAACAAGCTCTTAAAAGAATCATGCATTATAACAGGTAGAATGACCTAAAAAGTAGTGGAAGAAATCTTAATTTAAGGAATACAACATTAAGGACGACAAAACCCTGATAGTTAAATTTGAATAATGTTCAAACTTAAGCATGTTCAGTGTCATTTGTTCAATTTCCTATTGCTTCAAGATGCACCTCTTAACAAAATCTCCTCCCCTTCCCATCCGAAGGACAAAAATAAAAGGATAGAAAGAAGAAAAGGCATCAAAGCACAACAAAAATTTCCATATACAAATTCTCATGTTTCAAGTTCTCTTTCAGTAGTTAGAAACAAAGAATTCCCAAAAAAATTCGCAGCTATACTCGTATATTGCATTACAAAAAACACAAAGACCATAAAGATTCCCACAAAGATTAGAAAACAAAGAAGAGCAAAGAATCTTACACGGAACGAGAAGCTGTGAGGGATTTCCGCAGGGACAATTCAGAGCCTCCGTTCTCTGTTGCTTTCTTCCTCAGCTGCGAAGATATGTTCGACATCGACATGCTCCTCCTCGAGGTCGACGACCCTCCTCCTTGACTCGACGTCATTTCGCTTGTACCAATTTCAAATTTTCTTCAATCCTATCGTCAAAATAACATTCCAAAATCACCAAAAGCTAAAAGGAATTCGAGAATTTCAAAAAAATGGAAAGAAAGAATCGATAAAGCTAGCCTGATAACAGAATCAACGGTCAAACGAAGAAATCCTAATCATAAATCGATGAGTCAACGAGGGGAGGCGAATGGGCCGAAATAAAAGGAACCACAGTGGATTTTCCGGGAAAACCAAAATGTCTGCGTTTGGTCTTTGGATTTTCCGGGGAAAATTCACCAACGGAAATGCAGAAGAGGCAAGAGATGAGAGCCTGCCGGGGCAACAATTAAGAAATGGCAGTGAAAGGGAATACGAGGATATGAGACTTAGGCTGATTTCGCGTGTTTGTTCCAAAATTTTGAGTTCGGGAAAGCATTGCCAATTGTAATTATCCACGTGGATCTTCTCCTCCTATTTTTTGGGGTGAACACGAAGCTCTAGCTAATTTGGTCCGGCACGTCGGTTTTTGCTGAATGTGATTAGATTTTAAACTTAATCAAATGAATCATATTTTTTTATTTTTAAATATATTTTTAAAAATTTATAAATTTATAAATTTTTATAATTATTAAATTAAATGTCAAAATCTGATGTAAATATATAGTCCTGCACAAAAAGGGCATGACTGGAATCAAACTGAGATCTAGCGCTCTAACGTCAGTAAGAGTATTTGTCAGACTTTGAATACCTCTTTCTTTCGGACCAAAATTAGATTATCCCTTCTTTTTTCAACTGAAAACTAAAAATCAAATTTCGCCCACTGCCAAATGACCTATGGGGCAATCACATGGGCCCAATACCAGAAGAACAAGAAGGTCTATTTTACAAGGTAAAATAACATATTACAATTTTATTCAAAATCAATCTTAATGACCAAAGATATATTCGAAGGATTATTCCTAGACCATCCCATGGGCTCATTAAACTCTAATGCCAACTTGGTTGAAGGATAAGTAGGGCAATTCCCTCTAGAAACATGAGAAAAAATAGCAACGAGTCTATTTTTTACTTTCAAAAAATTTATAATAAGAAACTCCAATTTATAATGTCAATGTCATATTCTGTGCACTTAAGCAATTAGTAGCATGGAGTGCATCACTTTCAATAATAACCTTTGGTGATCTCATAGTATTGGCCACTCTCTTCAAACTCTACCAAGAAATGCTCGATCTTGGGTATATTTTTTTCTATTAGAGTAATCCTAAGTAATTCCTTACCACAATAATTACCAATCTTCCCAAGAGAGAAATCCACGTAGGTGTTAATCTCAAGCAAATGAAACCTGGCGAATCCCATATTTGTACCCTTCTAGCAAGACCTGCATGATCCTAATTCGTAACAAGAAAGCTAGAAACTAAAAGTTGAATTAGGGATGACAATCGACTTGATCAAATTAGGGATCCGACCTACATCGGTTTGATTGGGTTAGGGAGACACCATTTTGAGTAGGGTTGAGCAGGGGGTAGGAAAGTAAACCCTCTTCATCACTGGAGCCAAGCTAGGGATAAATCAATTAGCATCCCCAATCCCAACCCCACCCGACCTCATCTCCACTATCACTATCAAACAGGCCAGCGGCCCGCAGGCTAGCCTTTTCGACCAGTGATATAGGCAGGCTTAGATTTAGTTTTCCAAGCCCTTTTAAATGCTAGTCGATTTGGCCCGCTCCGTTTAAATGCTACCAACCATGCCTCTATATATCTTTTTATCAAAATTTTAATCTTTCTCATCTTTATCAAGTTTGGTTGATGAACTCATTAGAGTGCTTATACCTTTTGCTTGGTCCATTCCAAATCTCTTCAAGAGTTCCTTGGTATACTTGGATTGATTTATGAAAGTGCCCTCCTTGGTTTGCTTGATTTGTAACCCAAGAAAGAAGTTGAGTTCTCCTATCATGCTCATTTTGAACTCACTTTACATTAACTTTGTAACATCCCACTGTAGAGACGGTCTAGGCAAGCTTGTTTTGAAGTATGGTTTATAATTTTTTTTATGTGAAGTATTTGAGGAACTATCATGAGTTAGGTTAATTTATTTTTGGGATTATTTGTGATCATGTTTTGAAAAAAAAGAAAAGATATCCAATAGATAAGTGACATGTAGCCACTGATATTTTCCACCAAAGTCGGTGGTTGCCACCGACTCTTGACTTCTATAAATGGTTTCGTTGTTTTATTTTTTCTTCATTTATTTTCTTTCTTTTCTTTCTCTCTCGGTTGCCTTCTTTTCTTTCATTTCTTTTGTTTTCTTTTGCTTCACAGATTCTTTTGCTTCTTTCTTTCTTCTCTTCGGTCTTCCTCCATTTTCTTCTCTTTTGTTTTCTTTTTCTTCTCCTTGGCTTGAGTTCTTCCTTTTTAATTAAGGTAAGATTTCATATAATTTTTGTTTGTGATTTCTTTAATTTATTTTATGGTTTCCTTTAGACTTGTGGTAGAAATTCATTTTTTAGTGAAATTAGTATATTTTGATTTAAAGTTTTTGCTTTAGTTTAATTTGAGTTAAATTTTTTCGTTTTTGTTGCAACTTTTATATTTGAGAATTTGAAATATTGAAAGTGGCTAAATATTGAGATTTGAGATTTAAATTAAAGTGATATTTTCATTATCCTAAAGTGACATTTTTATTCTAAATTTTCACTATCTGAAACATTTAATATTCAGTATTTGAGAAAATGTAGTCCTTGTGAAGTATATATATATATATATATATATATATATATATATATATATATATATATATATATATATATATATATATATATATGAGTATTTATAAGAATATATGTTTATAGAGTATTTAATAATTGAGTGTTTTTATAGTTGTAAGTTTAGGCTTAGAATTATGCCTAGGATATCTTGGGGAGACCCGCTTGATAACTTAGAATTTATCGTTCTCAGAATTTTTGACTAAGGGTTAGCTATTTGGATTTGTAAGAAATTCGTATTTTTTGTAAGATAGCAAGTAACTTTAACACTTACTACTCAGTGAGTTTACAAACCGAGATCCACTATATTTTTAGTATTATTAATATTTGCTATTCGCAAGCGTGAATATATTATTTTGAGGATTTCTTTTACTACTTTTTTTTAAGTTGGTGAGGTTCTGTATGAGAATTACTTTAATTACTTGTTTTAAATTGCAGATGTTCTCCACAATATATTTTTACTTGTGCATTAGAAATATTTCGGAGCAGTGCTTCAAGTACGTATTTATTTGATTGGAAATCTTATAGTATTAGAATGATTGGGATAAGTAAAGAATCTTAAAAGCTCAAGAACTACTCAAAAATTTGAAGTTTATGTCTTTTATAGGGTTTAAAAATCAGTTGTAATGTTCAAATAACGGCTAGTAACAGTAAAATTTAGTCGACCGACCGAATATGGACCTCTGCGTCTAAATGATTGTCCGAATTTCTCTGGAAATTTAGCAGCCATAGTATGCAGTTCAGACGTCTGAATTGGAGTCTGAACTATTCAAACTTAGTCAAAGTGATTAGAAATCAAGCACGACAAGTTTGAAATTATTTTGGACTATAAAATGGATCTTTTTAAAAGTTTTTAGTCCAAAGGCCGTTGTCATGAACTTGGTAAAACACTTGTAAGATAAATCATTTATGATTAAAAACCAAATTTTAAGCTTTCTTTTAAATGCTTTAGATTCCAAAGACAAACAAGTTAAAGGTTTACAAAGATATGCCTATAAAACAATTGCAAATCTGCGCTAAGGTCTTCAAAACCTTCAATCCTTAGGACATGCTTACATGCTATAACTCCTTGAGCATATTTGAGTTGTCCTTTGAACTTTGTGTTCAAGGTAATGAGACTTCTAAGCTTCCACAATTCAATAATCCTACCACACAATAAGTATTCAGGTTAGCTCATATCAATGTTTGTCATGATCAAAACTCTAAGATTTGCCCTTAAGGCTTACAGGTTTTACTCCACAACCTCTTTTTCAATTACAATGATCCAGGTTCACCCTTTAAAAGGGGTTTTATATCATGAAGATAACCTTGAATAAAACAAATAGATGAAAAGTAAGATAGAAGAATGTTACCAACAACTTGGTAGATGATGACAAATTTAGCATACCTTCACCTTTTTGTCGAAAGAATCTTGTAATTCAACTTTTTAGCACAAGACAAAAGAAAAATTTTTGATAAAGAATAATTGGGAAGAGTAAAGATTCTTAAAGGCTCAAGAACTATCCAAAAATCTGAAGTTTATATTTTTTATATGGCTTAAAAATCAGTTGCAACATTTAAATAACGGCTAGTAACAGTAAAATTCGGTTGACTGAGCATGGACTCCTGCATTCAAATGATCGTCCGAATTTTTCTATTTTTAGGTTTCCCGCATAAATTTTTTCGATCATTTGGATGCAAGAGTCAATGTTCAGTTGACTGAATTTTACTATTACTAGCAGTTATTTGAACATTGTCACTGATTTTTACTTGTTGGAATTAAGGCAAGGAGTAAATGGTTGGCTTGAGTGACTGGATATCCACCAAACTATTCTACAAGACATGAAAAGTTGGATGATAGAAGAACTTTAGAGAAACTCAACCAAGTGAGAGAAAGTTGTTGAAGAGATTGTGAGAATGGAGAAAAAGATTTTCCCTAACTTGAATCTCTTGTCTTGTCCTTTGATTAAGAGCTTGGGAAAAATAATATAGGTTACTTTACACTTAGGTGGATGGAGATGTTGCAAACTATGGCATGTATTCTTGGCCTTCTTTACCTTTTTCTTCCATTACCAAACTTGCAAGAAAAGGAATTTAAACACAGAGCAATATGTAGAGAATCTTGAAGTTGGATGTTTGGATAAACTCCAATTGTGAAATATAAAGAGCATTTTGAGATATGTAAAGGCCAACTGAGGAAAAGAACCAAAGAATCTTGATGTTGGATTTGAATAGGCATTAATGAATTTCTGAATATCCCCTCCAATAACAAGATAAGTTTGAATTGAATTTTAGAAGCAATTTTTTAGAATACCAGCCTTAATTTAATGAATGACTTTTCACTACCTCTTGTCGCATCTCTTTGGCTTTTTTTATTTTTAATTACCTTTCATATCCAGTAGTAATTTTTTTTTCTTTACAACATGTAAAGATGCATACAACTATTAAGGATTCCGACAAAATTGGCATTGTTAGTTACATCTTTATAACTACCTAATGGAAGAAAACAAAAGAGCTATAAGTACAACTTGGTATTTTCTTAGGTCCTTGGAATGTTCACGTTCCGATTACAATATTTTCAAAGAGTAGAAATTAAAAAACACTAATTATATATATCTATCTATCTATTTATCTATCTGTATATATATGTATACATGTGTGTGTGTGTGTATTAAAATATATTATATACATATTGTTAGCCCTAAGGGCAAATCATGTAGTTTTGATTAATGACAAATATTGATGAGGACTAATAAGCTTGTATGTTGTGTGATAAGTTTTGTGAACTAAGAAGTATGAAGTCTCATTGCTTTGAAGCCAAAGTGCAAGAACAACTTCAATAAAGCAAAGTGATTGAAGTTTGAAGAAGGTTGTTCTTAGATGATCTAAAGGCATTGAAGACTTGAAGTGTAGAGTGTATATACTTAGTAGGTAAATCTCTATGTAAACTCTACACTTGTATGTCTTGGTTATCATTGAATGCATAAGAGAGCATAAAATGAGTCTTATGATCTTAAAAGGTTTTGAATGAATTTTTTGATGAATGTGGTTTTGTGTCCTAAAAGTTTTTAAGTAAACTTTATATGATCAAAGGAATTTGATTTTGGTTTTCAAACTTATATATGTCTAAATAAGTTTTCTATACATACCAAATGTTTTTCAAACTTATTGGAGTTAAATCTCAAATGATTTTACAAAGTTTGAATATGCTTCCAAAAAATTCGGTCGTCCGAATTTTGTAGCAAAAGTTTGCTACTGTTCTTCCAGAGAAATTCAGAAGAAGATTCGGACGTATGAAGAAAAATTCGGTCGTCCAAATTTTGGCCTTTAGCATGGTCACTATTTTTCCAGAGAAATTCGGACGAAGATTCGGACACAGCAGGAAGAATTCGGCCGTCCAAAAAATTCGAACGCAGAATTCGGTCGTCCGAATTTCCTGAAAATAGCCGTTAACTAGCCGTTTTATAGCTGTTAAAACTGATTTTCAAATTCTATAAAAGCTATAAACGTGTAATCTTTTGTAAGTTTTGAATTCTTGTAAAACTCTAAGCATTCTAAAGCCTTTTACAAACATTTCTTAAGCTCTCTTATGTCTTGTGCATTCACTTGATCAATCAAAAGACATCAAAGTGTGAAGGTGGAAGTTTGTGTAAAAAAAAATCTACCAACAAGTGGTAACATCTACACACTCTTATCTTTTTATCAAATTGTGTTTTTCTACTAGCTCTTGCAAGGTTATCTTGATAACATAAAACCCTTTAGATAAGGGTGATCCTTGAAGTTGTGATTCAAGGTTGTTTGAGATATAAAACCATTGTGTGTGGTGAGCCTTGTTTGTAAAAGTTACTAGAAGAGGTTGTGAGTGTAAAACTATAGTGTGGTGAGCCTCTCTTGTAATTTCTAAACCTAAGCATATAATAGATTGATTGAAATCCTTAAGTGTAGGCTTAAGGTAGTGGACGTAGATCTTGAGGATCGAACCACTATAAATTGCTTGTGTTCTTTGATCTTACTTTCTTGTATTGTTGTGCTATAAATTGCTTATAACTTGACTCATATAATCTGTTCTTTGCTTGGATGTATAAAAGGTTTTAATTTGCAAAAATTAGCCAAATACCTAATTCACCCCCTCTCTTAGGTATTTCACATATAATAATTATATACATTTGTATCCTATGACCAAATATTAACTAATTTAACATGTTCAAAATTACACGACTTTAGGTAGTATAAGGATATTTCTTAAATAAAGTAATGCTTAGAGTAGATTGTCATCATACTTTTTAGAAAGAAAGATTCATAGTAGGATTAACTTCATTATTTGCAAATAAGGTTAGAAATAAACTTAAAAGTACTTTTAGAGGTAAATACCACATGTTACAATAACGTACAGAAACTTAATTAATTATGTAAATATGGTAGGATTGGAGCTATGTACAAATACAAAATACAAACCACAAATTAAAAGAGAAAATAGTATACTCTATCGCAAGATTTTGACTATCCTAAAGTTACAGCACCTTCTATTAAGGTTGCAAGAATAGCCAAAAGAAATTAAAGGGTAAAAAATATAATAATTCTTATAGGAGAAAGAGGTAATGAAGAAAAACTCTTCGAATAATTAATTTAATGTGGGACCAAAATGTTATAATTATGGTAAAAGAGGACATTTACCCAAAGATTGTAAAGTTAAAAAGAAAAAGAAAAAAGCAATAAATGAACTAGAGTTAGATAATGAAATGACAGAAAAAATATTTGAAATTTTAGATGAAGAGGGTAAAAACCCCTCATAATCTAATGATAATGAAGAAGATCAAATATATATCGTTTAGGAAAATTCAAGAAAATGAAGATTATGAGTCTGGCTACAACTGTGTAGGATTATGCTATTGTGATCAACAATCTGTTAATGTTATGACTAAAAAAAATGTAATTCTTCTTTGATAATAGACAAAATCGAAGAGTAAGAAATAAGAGAAGTGTATCTATAAGAACATGAATTATCCTATGGGACATATAAACCAATTTGTAGGGCTATAGAATTTGCCCCTAAATTTTCAAATATAATTACAAACAAAAATCAATTATAGAGATTCTTAATGTGTCTTAATTATATTTCTTATTTTATTCCTCATCTCAAACATATATGTGAGCCTATATCAAACATTGAGAAAAATCCAACTCATTTGTATTCAGAATAGACCTAAACCGTTTTGAAAAGAAAAGCTATAGTTAAAAACCTTCATTGTCTTGTTGTTCCTCGCCCTTAAGCTTTTATGGTTGTTGAGACAAACACCGACGGTGCGAAGGTATTTTGAAATAAAAAATGTCTTCCTCTTCCTTTGAGTAATTGGTTCAATACATTTTAGTGTATGAATTGGAAGTCAAAAGAACTATAATACAATTAAAAAGGAAATTTTATCAATAGTTTTATATCTAATAAAATTTCAAGATAATTTAATTAAGAAAGAATTTTTATTAAGAATAGACTGCAAAGCAGCTAAAAAAGTGTTACAAAATTATGTTAAAAACTTAGTTTCAAACAAATATTTTCTTGCTAGTTGGTTATCTTATCTAGTTTTAATTTTCAGATAGAATTCATTAATGAGAAAATAACTCTTTACCTGATTTTCTTATAAGAGAATTTTTATAGGGAAATGTAACCATGAATTACTTCAAGGATGAGACCTGTATGGCCATCATCTCCACATAATAATAAAGTTACTATCCTTGAGAATACTTTAAAACTCTCTTCCTCTATAAATAAGATGAATACCAATAGGTAAAGGAAGAATACAGTATCTGATACCTAATTTTCTTACAAGAGAATTTTTGCAGGGAAATGAAGACATCAGTTACCTTAGGGATAAGATTAGTAAGGTCATCCATCATCTCCACAGAACAACAAAGTTAATATCCTCAAGAATTTTCCTCCATTGTCTCTTGTAAATACTTCGAAACCCTCGTCCTCTACAAATAAAATGAATATCAATGAGTCAAGGAAGAATGCAGTATATGATGTTGAATTAATCATCCAAGGTAAGCAAGACAAGATAATTCTAATTTGAGTAATATGACTATGGAATACCTATAATTCTCAGACACTAGAAGAGATGATGAGTATTGATTTATTGATATTTATGAAAAGGTAAGCTAGTTTTTGCATCATAGAATTAGTTGTCACTGTTGCTTATTGTACTTCACGTCATGCATTATGAGTTATACATGAATAGATCTTCTTATGGATTCTGTGAAGAGTTTTTTATTTACTGTTGTTTATTATATTCAAAGTATTATACTAAGAAGATCGAAATGTTGCAATAAATATTATTCCATATGAAGTACTAGAAAATTTGCAAATACTAAGCTTAGGTCTATGTATATTTCAAAATTTAAATGGGAAAAACTGATGTGAGAATACATATTGCTACTAATAAAAGAATCTATATGATAATAATATGAGGCATTGCATAATCAAGAGAAAATTCATAGGTTAATACCTAGATTGCATTAGAGAAGGAAATTTCTATGTAATGAAGAATTTTATGATGCAAAATCCAAAACTTTTATACAAAGTCATAGATAAAAAGCTCTAGAAAATTGTTCATGGAAGTACATGTCTCGAGGAATTGCATAAAGATGTTCCACATATTTCTAGATACAAGTTCATAATTGTATAATTTGAAGATATTGAAACTAGGGCTAGATACATTAGAGTGTTAGTTGGTAAGAACAACTATTGGCCCTAAGGTCAAATCTTGTAGTTTTGATTAATGACAAACATTGATGTGAGGTAATTTGAATAATTCTTGTGTGATAGGATTTTCGGATTGAAGAAGCGAAATCTTTCAGTTTTTCATGTTCTAAGCCCTAGATTAACCTTGAAATTCACTCTCTTTCAAAGAAATCATCATGGTGCGGTCAATGAGAGCAAATGTTGCTAAGGAAAAAGGCAAAGCCAAGATGCTTGATGAAGGGCTGATAATCAACAAACCAAGAAGGGTTCATATTCTTCAAACCACCTTAGGAGTGGATAGATTCATATCAACAAGGGCAGCCATGGAATTTGAAGAATGAAGTAAGAGAAATAGGAAGATCATCACTAGAGTTGATTTGGACAATCTTTCTAATATGGGTAATGTTCTATCTCTCTTTGGTGAAAATGGATGGAGTAGCTTGCTAGTGGTTAATGAAGAATACTACCCTACTCTTGCATATAAGTTTTATGCGAATCTTAAGGAGGAAAGGTTTGAACATGTTGGGGATAATGTATTTCAATGTTACTCTTCTAGAGTATCTCAAGTTGATTTTGAATTTAATAATGTTGTAGTCAATAGGATTAGTGGAGTAGATGATAATGGGGGGAAGATACTACTCTTTGGGGGCAGCATTGCGATATTTTGAATTGTCTTCAAATGAGAGGTGTTAGCCCTAAGGGCAAATCATGTAGTTATGATTAGTTTTGAATAATGGCAAACATTGATGAGGACTAATGTGCTTGTATGTTGAGTGATAGGATTGATGGATTGAGAAGCATGAAGTCTTATTGCTTTGGAGCCACAATGCAAGAACAACTCAACTATGCCAACAGTGATTGAAGATTGAAGAGTATGCTCAAGATGATAGAAGGCATTGAAGACTTAGAGTGTAGAGTTCATATGCTAAATAGGTATATTTTTCTGTAAACTCTACACTTGTATGTCTTGGAATTAGTTGAATGCATAAGAGAGCAGAAAACTTGTTTTTGAAATGGTTTTGAATGAAAACCTTGATAACAAGTATGTTTTTGAAGTCTAAAATGATCTTAAGTAAACTTGGGATGATTAAAATGTTTTGATAACGGTTTTTGTGTTTAAAAGTGCTTAAATGACTTATCTATTTATACAAAATGATTTCAATGTTATTAAGGATGATTTTTAAATGATTTGACAAAATTTGATAAGTTTGGATGCAAGTTAGTTTGGACATCCAAACTTTGAAAATGATCACTGTGCTTCCAGAGAAATTCGGATGCAAGTTCGGACGCATGGAGTAAAGTTCGGACGTCCAAATTTTCTCTGATAGCATGGTCACTGTTTTTCTAGAGAATTTCGTATGAATGTTCGGATGCATAAGGAAAAGTTCGGACGTTTGAACTTTTCCAGACAACTTGGCACAGTGAAGTTTGGACGAAAGTTCGGACTCACGGCAGAAAGTTCGGACGTCCGAACTTCTCTAAAACTAGCCGTTTTATAACTGTTGCATTTGATTTTTTAAATCTATAAAAGCTATAAACTTCAGAGTTTTTGTAAGTTTTGAATCTCTAAGAACTCTAAACATTCCAAAGTCTTTAGAAAACATTAAAGCTCTCTTTTGTCTTGTGATTTCAATTGATCATTCAAGATTCCAAAGACAACAAAGTGTAAAGGTACAACATTGTGTAATCATCTACCAACTAAGTGGTAACATCTTACACATTCTCCTCTCCTCTTTGAATTGTGTTTTCTACTAGCTCATTGCAAGGTTATCTTGAGAACGTAAAACCCTTTGAATAAGGGTGATCCTTGAGATATTGATTCAAGGTTGTTTATAGATATAAAATCCTTTGGTAGGGTGAACCTTGTTTATAGAATTGCTAAAGAGGTTGTGAGTGTAAAACCATTGTGTGGTGAGCCTCTTATGTAATTTGTAAACTTGAGTATTCAGTAGATTGTTTGAAATCCTTAAGTGTAGACTTAAGGTAGTGGACGTAGATCTTGAAGAGATCAAACCACTATAAATTGCTTGTGTTTATTGGTCTTACATTGCTTTACTGCTTTGCTATTAATTGACTTATTCTCTCATTAAACCAAGCACATACAATCTGATTTTGCTTAGAATTGTAAAAGGAATTTATTTGTGAAAATTAGCCAAATACCTAATTCACCCTCCCCCCCTCTCTTAGGTATTTCAAGAGGTTTGAAGAAGCATTCACCAATGTTAGGAGATTTAGATCTATAAAAGAAAGGGAAATAAAGGCATTTGATGTTGAGGAAGAGTGTTGTATCATATGATAATTATGATGATTTTTCCCAATTTGGGACATAAATCTTCAATTGGTAATATGCATGTTGTGATAATGCTTGCTCTACATGAACATAGAAGGTTGAATTTTGGATATATGGCTTTGAAACATATGATGGGGCAAGAAGAAACCTTGCCCTATGAAAGGTTTCTTACAAAACTTTTCAAGCACTTCTAAGTCCAACTTCCCGAAAAAGGACAAGCCAAGCAGAGTGGAGAAATCTACACCAATGAGTCCCTCAAGAGAATGTAACTATTTCTTGCTGAGAATGGTGTATGGAAAACAAGAAGGGAAAATCCTCTAAAAAATGAGAAGGTTGAAGAATATGACAAAATTGAAGAGGGAGAGGAGGATGAAGAAGAAGAAGATGGAGAAGAGGCTACAGCAAGAGAGAAGAAAACAAAGAAAAAGCATGATTTATCAAGTGAGGAGAAGCAACCTCCCTCAAAGAAGAGATTGTTTGAAGAAGTGCCTACTCCTCAATCTCATCCCAATGTTAGAGAAGTGCCTAGCGGTGAAGGGATCTCAAGAAGTGACACCATTGTTGCCAAAGTATTCCAAGAAATCTTGAACAATCATATCAAAGAGATCGAGAAAATGTATAAATTTCTAGAATATTTTTCCCTCAGATGGGTTCTTGAAAAATTAGATGGATTGGACATTAGAGTGAGAAACTTAGATGAGCTATTATTAAAAAAATGCCCTCTAGACCTCAAGAAAAAAGAAGAAAAAAGATGATGATGAAGATGACGAAGAAAAAGGTGGAAAAGAAAAAATGAAGACATGTTGATGATGATAATGATAATGATGATGATGATCACTGGGGATGACTTTGAACTAGTGGTAATAAGAAGTGAGAAAATGAAGAAAGGGTTAAGGATTCACAAAAAGAATAAGGAGATCAAGAGGAGCAACAAGAAGGTGGAAATCAAGCGGAGCAACATGATGACGTTTGTGAAGAGGAAGCTTGATTGACAAGGCCGAGATTAGCTCACCATCTTCCACGACCTTTAGCCAAGGAAGAGTCAAGCATGTCGCTAAGAAGAAGGCAACAAGGAGATCATCTCGGTTGGCTACAACTCCAAGACCAAATTACATTGGCAAGGAACTAGCTAGTGAAGGACCTTTACACATTGAATTCAAAGGGAATATGGCCATCACCACCAACAAATACGGAGTGAAGATAATGAACAAAATTCAAGACTAAGCACTCCTTAACTCTCTCTTACTTTGCTTTACTAATTTATGTACTTTATGACTATTATGTGCCATGCCTAGTCCATATATGTAGTATAGTCTATGTATCCCTCATATTTCACCTTTCCATGTTCCTTTCCAGCTTATGTGATGTTTTGAAGCTCAATGATAATATACTTGTGTTGAGTGCTTGTTTCTTTTGTTTATGCACTTACTTTACTTTCATCACCCCACATTTGATTGATGACAAAAAGAGAAGAAGAAGTGATTGTGATTGCAAAATGTACATCATTGACGAATGTGATTGAGATGAATCTACTTTTCTACTTTGCATTGATATGTGGCTTGAAAATTGATAAATGGCTATTACGAGATTGATCAAGTGTTAAGTTGATTTTGAGTTGATATGATTTTGAGATGATTATGCATGTTTTCTATGGTTTATTACCTTGACCTGATGATTAAGTGATTCATTTTAAGCACTTTTATTGCAAAAATCACTATTTGAAAATGCTTACCAAATGTTCAGACTTGAAATTTGGATGCAAGCAAAAAGTTTGGACACCCAAACTTTCCTATCAAAAAATAATGATTTGCTATTTTCACTCCAATCTATCTTGATCTTTCCTAAAATCTTTGAACAACCATGGGAAGGCTTATTCTTAGAAAATCAAATTATTATCTTCAATATGTTTACAATTCGGACTTGATTTTTCAAAATTTGGACTTATAACACCTCAAGTCCAAACTTGTTGAAAATAAGCACAATCTAAGGGGGAGTTTTGAAAATTATTTTTAACCTCTAAAGGATCTCTTAGAAATTATTCTAAATGATTTTAAGCTAGTTTTTTTATCTTGATCGAAGGGAGGCGTATAGAGGTTGGTTGGGCCATAGGCTCATTTATGAGCCATTCTATGTCTTGAGCCAAATTGTTCATCATTCATCTATGACACTAATGCTTCATTGTGCTACATTGTTTTAAATTCATCACATTTTTTCATCAAAGTTGGTCATCATAAAAAAAGGGGGAGATTATAAGCTCTAAGGACAAATCTTATAGTTTTGATTATAAAAAACATTGATATAGGCTAACTTGAGCAATTGTTGTGTGATAGGATTCTTGCATTTTGGAAGCTAAGAAGTCTCATTGCCTTGAAGAAAAAGTGCTAAGGACAACTCAAGTGTGCTCAAAGAACTAAAGAATATAGAGCATGTCCAAAGGATTAAAGGTTTTGAAGACTTTAGTGTAAGTTTACACATGTTCAATAGGTATTCTCTTGTGAACCCTATACTTGTTATCTTTGGAATCTAAATAATTTACAAGAGAGCACAAAACTTGGTTTTCAATCTCAAAAGGTTTTCATTATTCTTGATTTACCAACCTTTTTAATAACGGCTTGTAGTTTAAATGTTCTTAAAAGATCTATCTAACAGTTCAAATGATTTCAAACTTCTTGTAATTGATTTTCAAATATTTTGACAAAGTTTGAATAGAGACTCTAGTTTGGACGTCTGAACTAAAACTTTGGCTACTAAATTTCCAGAGAAATTCGAATGACCATACAAATGCATATGTCCATGTTCGATCGGCCGAATTTATTCTGCCAGCCTGGTAAATAGAGAAGTTTGGACGATCATTTGGATGTAGTAGTGCATGTTTAGTTGACTGAATATTACCATTACTAACTGTTATTTGAACGTTAGATTTGAATTTCAAACCCTATATAAGGTATAAACTTCAAATTTTGGAGTAGTTTTGAGAACTTCAAGAATCTTTATACTTCCAAACTGTTAGCCCTAAGGGTAAATCATGAGGTTTTTGGTTAAGTTTTGATTAATGACAAACATTGATGAGGACTAATCTGTATGTTATTTGTGTGATAGGATTGTTGGATTAAGAAGTATGAAATCTCATTGCCTTGAAACCAAAATGCAAGAACAACTCCAATATGTCAAAGTAATTGAAGATTGATGAGTTTGTTCAAGATAATTGAAGGCTTTGAAGACATGATGTGTAGGTTACATGTACTTAATAGGTATATCATTTGTAAACCCTACACTTGTGTGTCTTGGAATCTGTTGAATGCATAAGAAACCACAAAACTTGTTTTTGAATCCTAAATGGATTTGAATGAACTTTTGATCAATAAGTGTGTTTTGGAGTCTTAAATGATTTTGAGTAAACTTTGTATGATCAAAGAGTTTTGATAACGGCTTTGATTTCAAAAGTGTCTAAATGACTTATCTATTCATACAAAATATTTTTCAAACTTATTGAGATTAAATTTCAAATGATTTCACAAAGTTTGAACAGGTCGTACGCAAGTTCGGATGTCCAAACTTTGCAAATGGCGAAATGTGCTTCCAGAGAAATTCGAACGCAAGTTCGGATGCAAGGGAAAAGTTCGGTCGTCTGAAGTTTGGATGCGCTGGACAAAATTCAGTTGTCTGAATTTTTCCAGACAGCATGAAACAGTAAAGTTCGGACGACAGTTCAGAAGCACAAGAAAAATTCGATCGTCCGAATTCTTCTGAAACTAGACGTTACTAGCCATTTTATGACTATTAAAACTGATTTTTAAAATCTATAAAAGCCAAAAACTCAAGAATTTTTGTAAGTTTTGAATCGTTGAGAAATCCTAACATTCTAAAATCTTTAGCAAACATCAAACCTCTCTTTTGTCTTGTGCTTACAAGTGATCATTCAAGAATCCGAAGACAACAAAGTGAAGTGGTGCTATATTGTGTAACCATCTACCATGAAGTGGTAACATCTCATCCATTATTCATTTAATTCCATTTTTCTACTAGCTCATTACAAGGTTGTCTTGCAAACATAAAATCCTTTAGGTAAGGTTGATCCTTGAAATTTTGATTCAAGGTTGTTTGTAGATATAAAATCCTTTGGTAGGGTGAGCCTCGTGTGTGTTCAATTACTAAAGAGGTTGTTGGTGTAAAACCATTGTGTGGTGAGCCTCTTATGTAATTATTGAACTTGAGCATATAGTAGATTGATTAAAATCCCTGAGTGTAGACTTAAGATAGCGGACGTAGATCTTGAAGTAATCGAACCACTATAAATTGTTTGTGTTCATTGTGTTTAGATTGTTTATTGCTTTGTCATTGATTTAGTTATTCTCTTATTGAAACAAGAATCATAATCTGATTTAACTCAATTTATAAAAGGAAATAGTTTTCGAAAATTAGCCAAAGACCTAATTCACCCCCTCCCCCCTCTCAGGTCTTTCACAAACCATTTGAATAATAAAAAAACTCTTTCTTTTGTCTTGTACTTCAAAGTTGCTATTCAAGATTCCATAGATGAAAAGGTGAATTTGTGGTAGATTTGTCTTCATCTACCAACTTGTTGGTAATATCCCATTCTCTTACTTCATCTACTTGCTTTATTCAAGGTTGTCTTAAGGATATAAAACTCTTTTGAGAGGGTGAACCTTGATTGTTGAATTGAAAAAAGGATGTGGAGTAAAACCCTTGTTGGATTGTTGAATTGTTTAACTAATTTATAGTTGAATTTTTTGACATTCTTGAGTGGAGACTCAAGGTAGTGGATGCTGATCTTGAGTGATTGAACCACTATAAATTGCTTGTATGATCTTTGCTCTTCTTTCCTTACAAAGTTTGATTAGTTCGGATGCATGTTCAGACATCCAAACTTTGAAAATGTCTACTGTTCTTCCAGAGAAATTCGGACGCAAAGAAAAAAGTTCAGATGTCTGAATCTTCCCTAATAGCATGGTTACTGTTTTTCCAGAGAAATTTGAACGAAAGTTCGGATGCAGCAGGAAAAGTTTGGACGTCCGAAATTTTCCAGACAACTTGTCATAGTAAATTTTGAACGAAAATTTGGACGCAGAGGAGCAAGTTAGAACGTTCGAACTCCTCAGAAACTAGCCGTTACTAGCCATTTTATGACTGTTATAACTGATTTTTGAAATCTATAAAAGCCATAAACTCAAGAATTTTTGTTAGTTTTGAATCTCTGAGAAATCTTAAAAGCCATAAAAGCCATAAACTCAACATTGTGTAATCATCTACCAACTAAGTGGTAACATCTTACACATTCTCCTCTCCTCTTTGAATTGTGTTTTCTACTAGCTCATTGCAAGGTTATCTTGAGAATGTAAAACCTTTTGAATAAGGGTGATCCTTGAGATATTGATTCAAGGTTGTTTATAGATATAAAATCCTTTGGTAGGGTGAACCTTGTTTGTAGAATTGCAAAAGAGGTTGTGAGTGTAAAACCATTGTGTGGTGAGCCTCTTATGTAATTTGTAAACTTGAGTATTCAGTAGATTGTTTGAAATCCTTAAGTGTAGACTTAAGGTAGTGGACGTAGATCTTGAAGAGATCAAACCACTATAAATTGCTTGTGTTTATTGATCTTACATTGCTTTACTGCTTTGCTATTAATTGACTTATTCTCTCATTAAACCAAGCACATACAATCTGATTTTGCTTAGAATTGTAAAAGGAATTTATTTGTGAAAATTAGCCAAATACCTAATTCACCCTCCCCCCCTCTCTTAGGTATTTCAAGAGGTTTGAAGAAGCATTCACCAATGTTAGGAGATTTAGATCTATAAAAGAAAGGGAAATAAAGGCATTTGATGTTGAGGAAGAGTGTTGTATCATATGATAATTATGATGATTTTTCCCAATTTGGGACATAAATCTTCAATTGGTAATATGCATGTTGTGATAATGCTTGCTCTACATGAACATAGAAGGTTGAATTTTGGATATATGGCTTTGAAACATATGATGGGGCAAGAAGAAACCTTGCCCTATGAAAGGTTTCTTACAAAACTTTTCAAGCACTTCTAAGTCCAACTTCCCAGAAAAGGACAAGCCAGTAAGAGTGGAGAAATCTACACCAATGAGTCCCTCAAGAGAATGTAACTATTTCTTGCTGAGAATGGTGTATGGAAAACAAGAAGGGAAAATCCTCTAAAAAATGAGAAGGTTGAAGAATATGACAAAATTGAAGAGGGAGAGGAGGATGAAGAAGAAGAAGATGGAGAAGAGGCTACAGCAAGAGAGAAGAAAACAAAGAAAAAGCATGATTTATCAAGTGAGGAGAAGCAACCTCCCTCAAAGAAGAGATTGTTTGAAGAAGTGCCTACTCCTCAATCTCATCCCAATGTTAGAGAAGTGCCTAGCGGTGAAGGGATCTCAAGAAGTGACACCATTGTTGCCAAAGTATTCCAAGAAACCTTGAACAATCATATCAAAGAGATCGAGAAAATGTATAAATTTCTAGAATATTTTTCCCCAGTGGTTCTTGAAAAATTAGATGGATTGGACATTAGAGTGAGAAACTTAGATGAGCTATTATTAAAAAATGCCCTCTAGACCTCAAGAAAAAGAAGAAAAAGATGATGATGAAGATGACGAAGAAAAGGTGGAAAAGAAAAATGAAGACATGTTGATGATGATAATGATAATGATGATGATGATCACGGGGATGACTTTGAACTAGTGGTAATAAGAAGTGAGAAAAATGAAGAAAGGGTTAAGGATTCACAAAAAGAATAAGGAGATCAAGAGGAGCAACAAGAAGGTGGAAATCAAGCGGAGCAACATGATGACGTTTGTGAAGAGGGAAGCTTGATTGACAAGGCCGAGATTAGCTCACCATCTTCCACGACCTTTAGCCAAGGAAGAGTCAAGCATGTCGCTAAGAAGAAGGCAACAAGGAGATCATCTCGGTTGGCTACAACTCCAAGACCAAATTACATTGGCAAGGAACTAGCTAGTGAAGGACCTTTACACATTGAATTCAAAGGGAATATGGCCATCACCACCAACAAATACGGAGTGAAGATAATGAACAAAATTCAAGACTAAGCACTCCTTAACTCTCTCTTACTTTGCTTTACTAATTTATGTACTTTATGACTATTATGTGCCATGCCTAGTCCATATATGTAGTATAGTCTATGTATCCCTCATATTTCACCTTTCCATGTTCCTTTCCAGCTTATGTGATGTTTTGAAGCTCAATGATAATATACTTGTGTTGAGTGCTTGTTTCTTTTGTTTATGCACTTACTTTACTTTCATCACCCCACATTTGATTGATGACAAAAAGAGAAGAAGAAGTGATTGTGATTGCAAAATGTACATCATTGACGAATGTGATTGAGATGAATCTACTTTTCTACTTTGCATTGATATGTGGCTTGAAAATTGATAAATGGCTATTACGAGATTGATCAAGTGTTAAGTTGATTTTGAGTTGATATGATTTTGAGATGATTATGCATGTTTTCTATGGTTTATTACCTTGACCTGATGATTAAGTGATTCATTTTAAGCACTTTTATTGCAAAAATCACTATTTGAAAATGCTTACCAAATGTTCAGACTTGAAATTTGGATGCAAGCAAAAAGTTTGGACACCCAAACTTTCCTATCAAAAAATAATGATTTGCTATTTTCACTCCAATCTATCTTGATCTTTCCTAAAATCTTTGAACAACCATGGGAAGGCTTATTCTTAGAAAATCAAATTATTATCTTCAATATGTTTACAATTCGGACTTGATTTTTCAAAATTTGGACTTATAACACCTCAAGTCCAAACTTGTTGAAAATAAGCACAATCTAAGGGGGAGTTTTGAAAATTATTTTTAACCTCTAAAGGATCTCTTAGAAATTATTCTAAATGATTTTAAGCTAGTTTTTTTATCTTGATCGAAGGGAGGCGTATAGAGGTTGGTTGGGCCATAGGCTCATTTATGAGCCATTCTATGTCTTGAGCCAAATTGTTCATCATTCATCTATGACACTAATGCTTCATTGTGCTACATTGTTTTAAATTCATCACATTTTTCATCAAAGTTGGTCATCATAAAAAAGGGGGAGATTATAAGCTCTAAGGACAAATCTTATAGTTGTGATTATAAAAAACATTGATATAGGCTAACTTGAGCAATTGTTGTGTGATAGGATTCTTGCATTTTGGAAGCTAAGAAGTCTCATTGCCTTGAAGAAAAAGTGCTAAGGACAACTCAAGTGTGCTCAAAGAACTAAAGAATATAGAGCATGTCCAAAGGATTAAAGGTTTTGAAGACTTTAGTGTAAGTTTACACATGTTCAATAGGTATTCTCTTGTGAACCCTATACTTGTTATCTTTGGAATCTAAATAATTTACAAGAGAGCACAAAACTTGGTTTTCAATCTCAAAAGGTTTTCATTATTCTTGATTTACCAACCTTTTTAATAACGGCTTGTAGTTTAAATGTTCTTAAAAGATCTATCTAACAGTTCAAATGATTTCAAACTTCTTGTAATTGATTTTCAAATATTTTGACAAAGTTTGAATAGAGACTCTAGTTTGGACGTCTGAACTAAAACTTTGGCTACTAAATTTCCAGAGAAATTCGAATGACCATACAAATGCATATGTCCATGTTCGATCGGCCGAATTTATTCTGCCAGCCTGGTAAATAGAGAAGTTTGGACGATCATTTGGATGTAGTAGTGCATGTTTAGTTGACTGAATATTACCATTACTAACTGTTATTTGAACGTTAGATTTGAATTTCAAACCCTATATAAGGTATAAACTTCAAATTTTGGAGTAGTTTTGAGAACTTCAAGAATCTTTATACTTCCAAACTGTTAGCCCTAAGGGTAAATCATGAGGTTTTTGGTTAAGTTTTGATTAATGACAAACATTGATGAGGACTAATCTGTATGTTATTTGTGTGATAGGATTGTTGGATTAAGAAGTATGAAATCTCATTGCCTTGAAACCAAAATGCAAGAACAACTCCAATATGTCAAAGTAATTGAAGATTGATGAGTTTGTTCAAGATAATTGAAGGCTTTGAAGACATGATGTGTAGGTTACATGTACTTAATAGGTATATCATTTGTAAACCCTACACTTGTGTGTCTTGGAATCTGTTGAATGCATAAGAAACCACAAAACTTGTTTTTGAATCCTAAATGGATTTGAATGAACTTTTGATCAATAAGTGTGTTTTGGAGTCTTAAATGATTTTGAGTAAACTTTGTATGATCAAAGAGTTTTGATAACGGCTTTGATTTCAAAAGTGTCTAAATGACTTATCTATTCATACAAAATATTTTTCAAACTTATTGAGATTAAATTTCAAATGATTTCACAAAGTTTGAACAGGTCGTACGCAAGTTCGGATGTCCAAACTTTGCAAATGGCGAAATGTGCTTCCAGAGAAATTCGAACGCAAGTTCGGATGCAAGGGAAAAATTCGGTCGTCTGAAGTTTGGATGCGCTGGACAAAATTCAGTTGTCTGAATTTTTCCAGACAGCATGAAACAGTAAAGTTCGGACGACAGTTCAGAAGCACAAGAAAAATTCGATCGTCCGAATTCTTCTGAAACTAGACGTTACTAGCCGTTTTATGACTATTAAAACTGATTTTTAAAATCTATAAAAGCCAAAAACTCAAGAATTTTTGTAAGTTTTGAATCGTTGAGAAATCCTAACATTCTAAAATCTTTAGCAAACATCAAACCTCTCTTTTGTCTTGTGCTTACAAGTGATCATTCAAGAATCCGAAGACAACAAAGTGAAGTGGTGCTATATTGTGTAACCATCTACCATGAAGTGGTAACATCTCATCCATTATTCATTTAATTCTATTTTTCTACTAGCTCATTACAAGGTTGTCTTGCAAACATAAAATCCTTTAGGTAAGGTTGATCCTTGAAATTTTGATTCAAGGTTGTTTGTAGATATAAAATCCTTTGGTAGGGTGAGCCTCGTGTGTGTTCAATTACTAAAGAGGTTGTTGGTGTAAAACCATTGTGTGGTGAGCCTCTTATGTAATTATTGAACTTGAGCATATAGTAGATTGATTAAAATCCCTGAGTGTAGACTTAAGATAGCGGACGTAGATCTTGAAGTAATCGAACCACTATAAATTGCTTGTGTTCATTGTGTTTAGATTGTTTATTGCTTTGTCATTGATTTAGTTATTCTCTTATTGAAACAAGAATCATAATCTGATTTAACTCAATTTATAAAAGGAAATAGTTTTCGAAAATTAGCCAAAGACCTAATTCACCCCCTCCCCCCTCTCAGGTCTTTCACAAACCATTTGAATAATAAAAAAAACTCTTTCTTTTGTCTTGTACTTCAAAGTTGCTATTCAAGATTCCATAGATGAAAAGGTGAATTTGTGGTAGATTTGTCTTCATCTACCAACTTGTTGGTAATATCCCATTCTCTTACTTCATCTACTTGCTTTATTCAAGGTTGTCTTAAGGATATAAAACTCTTTTGAGAGGGTGAACCTTGATTGTTGAATTGAAAAAAGGATGTGGAGTAAAACCCTTGTTGGATTGTTGAATTGTTTAACTAATTTATAGTTGAATTGTTTGACATTCTTGAGTGGAGACTCAAGGTAGTGGATGCTGATCTTGAGTGATTGAACCACTATAAATTGCTTGTATGATCTTTGCTCTTCTTTCCTTACAAAGTTTGATTAGTTCGGATGCATGTTCAGACATCCAAACTTTGAAAATGTCTACTGTTCTTCCAGAGAAATTCGGACGCAAAGAAAAAAGTTCAGATGTCTGAATCTTCCCTGATAGCATGGTTACTGTTTTTCCAGAGAAATTTGAACGAAAGTTCGGACGCAGCAGGAAAAGTTTGGACGTCCGAAATTTTCCAGACAACTTGTCATAGTAAATTTTGAACGAAAATTTGGACGCAGAGGAGCAAGTTAGAACGTTCGAACTCCTCAGAAACTAGCCGTTACTAGCCATTTTATGACTGTTATAACTGATTTTTGAAATCTATAAAAGCCATAAACTCAAGAATTTTTGTTAGTTTTGAATCTCTGAGAAATCTTAAAATTTCAAAATCTTTAGCAAACATCATAGCTCTCTTTTGTCTTGTGCTTTCAATTAATCATTCAAGATTCCAAAGAAAACAAAGTGAAGAGGTGCAACATTGTGTAATTATCTACCAAGAAAGTGGTAACATCTTATCCATTCTCCATTTAATTCTGTTTTCTACTAGCTCATTACAAGGTTTTCTTATAAACACAAAATCCTTGAGGTTAGGGTCATCCTTGAGACATTGATTCAAGGTTGATTGTAGATATAAAATCCTTTGGTAGGGTGAACCTTGTTTGTAGAATTGCAAAAGAGGTTGTGAGTGTAAAACCATTGTGTGGTGAGCCTCTTATGTAATTGTTGAACTTGAGCATATAGCAGATTGATTGAAATCCTTGAGTGTAGACTCAAGGAAGTGGATGTAGATCTTGAAGAGATCGAACCACTATAAATTGCTTGTGTTCATTGATCTTAGATTGCTTATTGCTTTGTCATTGATTTAACTATTCTCTCATTGAAACAAGTATTCATAATCTGCTCTAGCTAAATTTATAAAAAGAAATAGTTTTAGAAAATTAGCCAAAGACCTAATTCACCCCCTCTCCTCTTAGGTCTTTCAATTGGTATCAGAGCAAGGGCTTCTTTGTGTGGATTTACAACCTAGAAGTTAAGATCTTATGGGTAATATTTCAAACTTACCTTATCTAGAAGGATCTTCCACAAATAGACCACCTTTGTTTGATTGAACAAATTATACATTTTGGAAATCTAGAGTTAACTTTGATTTGTGGAACATTGTTGAGAAAGGTCCTTACATACCAATGAAAATGAGAGCTGATGGAGTGACTTTAGAGCCAAAGCATATAGACGAATTTGATGAGAATGATTCAAAGAAAATGACATTGAATTATCAAGCCAGGAGCATTTTAAGCTCTGCACTAGATGCAACTGAATATAATGAGTTAGTGGATGTGACACTGCTCATGATATGTAGAGATTACTTCAAGTAACATATGAAGGTACAAATCAAGTAAAGGAGTCAAAGCTTGCTATGCCAGTAAGGGATTATGAGCTATTCACCGTGAAGTAAGGTGAGAATATTAGTGATATGTTTACAAGATTTACTAATATTTTCAATGGTTTGAAAGCTTATGGGAAGAACTATATGATTGGAGAGCAAAACAGAAAGATATTGGATGCTTTACCAAAATCTTGGCAACCGAAAACACTTGATATTGAGGAATCAAAAGATTTAAAAACTCTCCCACTTGAAGAGCTTATTGGATCACTGCTTACACATGAGATGAAGGTGAAAAGGTTGAATGATATTAAAGATGAAGAGAAGGGAAGAAAAGGAGTTGTACTCAAAACTTCCAATCATTTCAGTGAACAAGAAAAATCATCAAGTGAAGAAGATGGAAATAGTGAAGAAGAAGAGATAGCTATGGCAGTAAGAAAATTCAAAAGATTCTATAAAAAAGAATTTCTCAAGAAAGGAAGAAAGCCAACCAAGAAGAGTGGATAGTCATCATCCTTCAAACCTCAATGTTTTGAATGTAAAAGTACAGAACATCTTGTTGCTGATTGTCCTAAAGTTTTGGAAAGGGAAAGAGACAACAAACTCTAAGAGAAGTCTACTACCAAGAAGGGAAAGGGATTGGCTAGCACTTGGGATCAACAAGAAAGTGAAGATGACAGTGAAGAAAAAGCCAACATATGCTTTATGGAATTGCTGATGAGGTACAATCTACTCCTTCTATTTCTACTTACTATGATGATGATATTGATCCTAGTGATTTACTTGTGGAAATGTATGATGAATTGAAAAAGGCTTCAAAAAGGAATAAGGAAATGAAAACCAAAACTAATGAGAATTCAAAGTTATGTTTTGAAAATGGAAAACTTCTTGAGTCTATTAATTGCCTAAACATTGAAAAAGAAATTTTAAATGTAACTATACAAAACATATCTCTTGAAAATAAAGATCTTTGCACAAAAATCATTTCTCTAGAAACAATGCTTAGTGATCATGAGATATTAAAAAAGAAAGTTAATGATCTTACATTATGCATTGAAAAATTTACAAATGGAAGAGAAAATTTAAATAAACTACTTGGTTATCAAAGATCTTCTTATGTAAAAAATGGTCTTGGCTACATCCATGAAAATAATGGTCCAAAATATAAGAACTTCTTAGCTAAAGCAACTCCTACTTCAATGCCTCATACTTGTTGTACATATTGTGGTAGGCATGGACATAATGTTTCAAAATGTTATGTGAAAAGAAAAATAGAAAATTGTGTTAAAACTATTTGGAGAGTCAAAAGAATTTTTAGTAACCCCCTTGGACCCGAGAAAATGTGGGTACCAAAAGTCACTTTCATTAATTTGGTGTAGGTTCGTTTTGCTCCAAGATCAAGTGCCACTAAGTGGTTTCTTGACAATGGCTGTTCAAGACACATGGTAGGAAATGCCTCACTTGTTAGTGAACTTCAACCTGAAAGTGAAGGTTTTGTCACAGTTGGTGATAAGAAGAAGGGAAGAATACTTGGAATTGGTAACATTGGTAAATGTTCTTTCCCTCTTATTAAGAAAGTATTACTTATTGATGGTTTGAAGTATAATCTACTTAGTATTAGTCAATTATGTGATAATGGATGTAAAGTAGAATTTAAATGTGACACTTGTACTATTTTTGATAGTGCAAGTAGCAAAACTATTTTTGTTGCTAATAGAGTTGGAAATGTATACGTATTATATCTTGATAAACTAATTACAAATGATATCAAGTGTCTTGCCATTCATGACAATGATGGATATTTATGGCATAGAAGATTAGGTCATGTAAGCATGGATTTATTAAATAAACTTTCCACACAAGAGCTAGTTAGAGGATTACCTAAAATGTACTTTGATAAAACTCGTCTTTGTGATGCTTGTCCATATGGAAAAAAATCAAAAACATCCTTTAAACCAAAGAAAATAGTTTCTACCTCAAAACCTCTTGAACTTGTTCATATGGACTTATTTGGACCAATGAGGACTGCTAGTCTTGGTGGTAAAAGATATGCTTATATGATTGTTGATGATTTCTCTAGATTTGCATGGGTAATCTTTCTAGCTCAAAAGGATGAAACTTTTCAAAAAGGTCCAAACCTCTCTTGAGTATAAACTAATTTCTATTAGAAGTGATAATGGAAGAGAATTTTGCAATCAAGACTTTACAAAATTTTGTGATGAATATGGTATTACTCACAACTTCTCAGCTGCTAAAACACCCTAACAAAATGGTGTTGTTGAAAGGAAAAATAGAACCCTACAAGAGATAGCTAGATCAATGCTTTGTGAAAATTCTTTGCCAAAATATTTTTGGGTTGAAGCTGTAAATGTTGTTTGATATATAATAAATAGAGTCCTCTTAAGACCTTTCATACGAAAAACACCTTTTGAACTCCTATTTGATAAAACTCCTTCAATTATTTATTTTAAGGTATTTGGCTGTAAGTGTTTTATCTTAAATACTCATGACAATTTAGGAAATTTGATAGAAAATCGGATGAAGGTATATTTCTTGGTTATTCATCAAATAAAAAGGCCTATAGAGTTTATAACAAAAGAACATTGTGTGTTGAAGAAACTATCCATGTGACATTTGTTGAATCTAACATTTATCTTGGAAGAAGATATGAAGATGATGTAGGTTCCTCAATAATGGATAATCAAGCTCATCATCAAGCACCTACTTTGGAAGAACATGCCAAAAAAGAAGAAATAATAGAGCAAGAACAAGATGCCCAATCTAGCAATGACCAAGAGCTTCCAAAGGATCTAAGATATGCAAGAGGTCATCCAAAGTAGCAAATCATTGGTGATGTCTCCCACGGAGTTAAAACAAGGCGGTATTTTATTGACAACTTTGCTCTTTTATCTCATATTGAGCCTAAAAACATTGATGATGCATTGTGTGATGATTTTTGGATTATTGCTATGCAAGAGGAGCGAAATCAATTTGAAAGAAATAAAGTTTGGACTCTTGTCCCAAGACCTCATAATCATTCCATTATTGGTACAAAATGGGTCTTTAGAAATAAATTAAATGAACTAGGAGAAGTTAGAAATAAGGCTAGGCTTTCTGCTCAAGGTTTCAACCAAGAAGAAGGCATTGATTATGATGAAACTTTTGCTCCAGTAGCTAGACTTGAATCCATAAGAATACTTTTGGCTTTTGCTTGTATTAAAGGTTTTAAACTATTTCAAATGGATGTTAAAAGTGCATTTTTAAATGGTTTTATTGAAGAAGAGGTTTATGTAGAACAACCACCTGGTTTTATTCATGAAAAATTTCCTAATTATATTTTCAAAAGGAAAAGTGAATACAACACAATTTATAAAAACCTCTTGCAATAATGATATTTTACTTGTGCAAATTTATGTTGATGACATTATTTTTGGTGCTACTAATACATCTCTTTGTGAAGAGTTTGCCAAATCAATGCAAAATGAATTTGAAATGAGCATGATGGGAGAGCTGAATTTCTTTATTGGGCTACAAATCAAGTAAAATAAGGATGGAGTCTTCATAAATCAAGCAAAGTATACCAAGGAGCTATTGAAAAGATTTGGAATGGATCAAGCAAAAGGGATAGGCACTCCAATGAGCTCATCAACTAAACTTGATAAAGATGAAAAAGGTGAAAATGTTGATGAAAAGTCATATAGAGGTATGATTGGAAGTTTACTCTATCTCACAATAAGTAGACCAGATATTATGTTTGTTGTGTGCTTATGTGCTAGATTCCAATCTTGTCCTAAAGAGTCTCATTTAATCTCTGTCAAACGAATTTTTTGTTATTTGATTGATACACATGACTATGGCCTTTGGTTTTCAAAATGTTCATCTTTTGATCTTATTGGATATTCAGATGTTGATTTTGCTGAATGTAAAGTTGAGCATAAAAGTACTAGCGGTCATTGTCAATTTCTTGGTAGTTGTCTTGTATCTTGGTATAGTAAAAAACAATCATGTGTGTCTTTATCTACCGCTGAGGCTGAATATATCACTGCCGGTAGTTGTTGTGCTCAAGTGTTATGGATGAAGCACACTCTACTTGATTATGGTTTAGAATTCAATTGTGTGCCTATATTATGTGATAATATAAATGCTATCAATTAAGCATTAATCCCATTCAACATTCTAGGACTAAACATATAGAAATTAAACATCATTTTATTCGTGATCATGTGGCTAAAAGAGATATATGCCTGGAATATGTGAATACAAATGATCAAATTGCTGATATATTTACAAAGCCTTTGGCTGAGGAAAGGTTTAATCACCTAAGAAGACTCTTAGGTATCTCAAAATTCAATTACTAATTTGTGTGTTGAAGTGTGATAAGAACAGGGAATATTCGGACCATGATTTGGATGCATTGAGAGAAATTCGGACGTCCAAACTTTCTCCAGAAAATTCTGGACAGAAATATTCGGACGTTCGTTCGGACGCAGGACAGAAAATTTGGTCGTCTGAATTTTCTAAAATAGAAGAAACAGAGATTTTCAGCCGCAAGTTCGGACGCAGACCTGAAAATTCGGTCGTCCAAACTGAGCGATTGCAGCGATTTATATGAATCCGATCAGTCATATTTCACATCTATAACTTCCAAACTTCCTTTTCTCTCAAAACCCACTCAACCCTCTTGCGTCCAAACCTAAATTTCTCTAAACTTTCATATCTTTCATAACAAACCGATTGATTTTTGAGTTCCTAGCCCTAAACACTTCGTAAAAATCATTCTCTTGCAATCTAAGATGGTGAGAACTAAGAGAGCAAATGTTGAGAAAGGAAAAGGACAGGCAAATGATGATGGACTGATTATGAATGAACCAAGGAGAATAAGGGTTCCTCAATCATCTGGATTGGACAAATTCATATCTATCAATGCAGCATCTGAATTTGAGGACTGGAATAAGAAGAACAGAAAAATCATCCCTGGGTACATGGTGAATGTGGAAAGGCTTTCCAACATGGGTAATGTTTTTTCTGTTTTTGGTGATATTGGTTGGAGTAATCTGTTAGCAATTAATGAAGAATTTTACCCTACACTTATTTATGAATTCTATGCAAATCTCAAAGAGGAAAGAATTGAAGAATTGGGGGAAAACAATGTAGTGCAATGGTATTCTTCAAGAGTATCTCAAGTAGATTTTGAATTCAATGATGTATTAGTCAATCGAATTTATGGAGTAAATGATAGTGGCGCAAAGTATTACTCACCTGGAATGCATTGTTATATGCGAGAACTCTTCACAAAAGAAAGATTTGAAGAAGCATTCACTAATGGCTGGGAATTTAGGTCCATTAGGGAGAGGAAAATTAAGGCATTTGATACTAGAGGAAGAGTATTGCATCACTTGATTACTACTATAATTTTCCCTAATTTTGGACATAAGTCATTAGTTGGTAACATGCATATGGTAATTATGTTAGCCATACATGAGCATAGAAGGTTGAATTTTGGATATATGGCCTTAAAGCACATGATTAGTGCAAGGAAAACAGTGAATAAGGCTTTACCATATGGGAGGTTGTTAACAAGAATCTTTAAACATTTTCAAGTTAAACTTCTAGTGAGAGGACAAGCATTTAAAAGTGGAGAGATTTATAGTAATGACACACTTAAAAGAATGCAATTAGTTCTTGATGAAGATGGCATGTGGAGAAGGAAAAGAGAAACTCCTTCAAGAAGAGAAGAGAGTGAAGAAGGTGAGGAAGTTGAAGAAGAGGAGGATGAAGAAGAAACTCTTGCTAAAGAGATGAAAACAAAGAGGAAGCATGACACTTCAAGTGAGGGGGAGCAACCTCCCTCAAAAAGAAGATTATTTGAAGAAGTCCTAACTCCCAAATCTCAACCAAATGTTGGAGTTGATTCTAGTGGTGAAGGAATAACTAGAGGTGACACCATAGTGGCTAAGGCATTCCAAGAAGCCTTGAATAATCATATCAAGGAAATGGAGAAAATTTATAAGTTCTTCGAATCCTTTGCTCCAATGGTTCTTGGAAAACTGGATGGATTAGATAATAGAGTGAAACACATTGAAGAAATTTTGATGAGGAATACACAAAGTGGTGAAGTATCCTCTAGGCATCAAGATAGAGATGATGATGATGATGGGGATGAGAAAGGTAAGAAAGAAGATGAAGATGATGACAATGATGATGGGGATGATGATCAAGGAGGCAACAGTGAGCATGCGGCGAGACAAGAAGAAGAAGAAAATGAACGAGTGCATGAAGAGCCACAAGAAGGAGGAAGTCAAATAGAAAGAGCGGAAATCGTCTCACCATCAACCATCTCCTTCAGCCAAGGAAGAGCGAAGCATTTGGCAATCAAGAAAGGATTTAGCAAAGCCTCTCCATCAACATCACAAGATTGAGCATCTCTTCAACCTTATCATTTTACTACTTTTAATTACTTATTTGTACTTAGTTTAACCTATGTGCTTTAAATTTCCAAATTGGCCTATGAACTTATTATTCTTTTGTTTAAAATGCTGCAATTTGTGTAATAGTGAAGCTCAATGATGAAACCTTAGTGTTGAGAGCTTCTTTTAAACTGTTATATTTGATAAACTGAGAGTCTCATTTTCATTGACCCCATCGTTGAATGATGACAAAAGGGGGAGAAAGAATGAAAAAGAATGATGACTACAAAATTGTGCTATGTATGTAAATGATTGCAACTATGTACTATGTGTGTAAATGATGACTGAAAATTGTGCTATGTGCAATGAATGTGTTATGTGAAACTATTTGACTGCATTTGAAGCTTGAGATCTTGGTTGTTTTCTGAGATTATTATGGAATTTGGTTAAGTTGTTGGTTCTTGACTTGTCCTATGATTTTGAGTTACCTCCTGAAAACAATTGGATGCATGAGTATTTGTGGTTTTGCAAAGCTAAACTGAGTGTCATTATGGACATACATATTTGAGTAGTTTTTACAATTCATTTGAAAATGAAAATTCATCTTTTTCAACTTATTGTAAAAATTCGGATGCAGATCAATAAAATTCGGATGCATAAAAATTTTCTTAACAAAAATGTTTCTTTGTTGTTCAAATTGTTTGAAAATTATTTCAATCCTTCATATTATATTTGAACAACCTTAGGAAAGCTTATTTTCAAATATTACAGCTTTCATCTCACATATTTTAAACTTTGGATTTGAAATCTCAAAATTCGGGTGCGTAATTTAAAAATTCGAATGCATGTTTCAGAAATTCAGATACATCCATATTTTGTTGCCAAAAAGTTCTCTTTTGTTGTTCAAATTGATTCAAATATGTTTTAATCTCTTCTATTATATTTGAACAACCTTAGGAAAGCTTTATTTTACTTTAAACTTTTATTATATGGGATTTATTGCAGTTCGGACTCACAGTCTAAAGTTTAAATTTCCTGAAAATGAGCACAATCTAAGGGGGAGCATTGTTCAACTTTTACAACCTTTAAAACCTCTCTTAGAATCTTTTCTTAATGCTTAAATGCTATATATCCTATCCTTGAGTATTGGAAGGAAGGAGGTAAATGGAGGTTGGTTGGGCCATAGGCTTATATTGAGCTTTTTGAATGTCAATATGCTAAATCGGTCATTATCTATCATTGACATCACTACTTCTTTGTTATACTTTGTTTAAATCTATCACATTTTGCATCAAAGTTTGTCATCTAAAAAAAGGAGAGATTATTAGCCTTAAGGGCAAATCATGAGGTTTTTGATTAAGTTTTGATTAATGACAAACATTGATGAGGACTAATCTATATGTTATTTGTGTGATAGGATTGTTGGATTAAGAAGTATGAAGTCTCATTGCCTTGAAGCCAAAATGCAAGAACAACTCCAATATGTCAAAGTGATTGAAGATTGAAGAGTTTGTTCAAGATGATTGAAGGTTTTGAAGACATGAAGTATAGGTTACATGTGCTTAATAGGTATATCTTTTGTAAACCCTACACTTGTGTGTCTTGGAATCTGTTGAATGCATAAGAGAGCACAAAACTTGTTTTTGAATCTTAAATGGCTTTGAATGAACTTTTGATCAATAAGTGTGCTTTTGAGTCTTAAATGATTTTGAGTAAACTTTGTATGATCACAGAGTTTTGATAACGGCTTTTGATTTTAAAAGTGTCTAAATGACTTATGCATTCATACAAAATATTTTTCAAACTTATTGAAATTGAATTTCAAATGATTTCACAAAGTTTGAACAGTTCGGACGTCCAAACTTTGAAAATGGCTCAATGTGCTTCCAGAGAAATTCAAACGCAAGTTCAGATGCAAGGAAAAAAATTCGGTAGTCCGAATTTTTCCTGCCAGCATGGTTACTATTTTTCCAGAGAAATTCGGATGCAAGTTCGAATGCACTGAATGAAATGCGGTCGTCTGTATTTTTCCAAACAGCACGAAACAGTAAAGTTCGGACGACAGTTCGGATGCACAAGAAAAATTCGGTAGTTCGAATTCTTCTGAAACTAGCCGTTACTAGCCATTTTATGACTGTTAAAACTTATTTTTGAAATCTATAAAAGTCAAAAATTCATGAATTTTTGTAAGTTTTGAATCCTTGAGAAATCCTAACATTCTAAAATCTTTAGCAAACATCAAAGCTCTCTTTTGTCTTGTGCTTACAAGTGATCATTCAAGAATCCGAAGACAACAAAGTGAAGTGGTGCTATATTGTGTAACCATCTACCATGAAGTGGTAACATCTCATCCATTATTCATTTAATTCCATTTTTCTACTAGCTCATTACAAGGTTGTCTTGCAAACATAAAATCCTTTAGGTAAGGTTGATCCTTGAAATTTTGATTTAAGGTTGTTTGTAGATATAAAATCCTTTGGTAGGGTGAGCCTCGTGTGTGTTCAATTACTAAAGAGGTTGTTGGTGTAAAACCATTGTGTGGTGAGCCTCTTATGTAATTATTGAACTTGAGCATATAGTAGATTGATTAAAATCCTTGAGTGTAGACTCAAGGTAGTGGACGTAGATCTTGAAGTGATCGAACCACTATAAATTGGTTGTGTTCATTGTGTTTAGATTGTTTATTGCTTTGTCATTGATTTTGTTATTCTCTTATTGAAACAAGTAATCATAATATGATTTAACTCAATTTATAAAAGGAAATAGTTTTCAAAAATTAGCCAAAGACCTAATTCACCCCCTTCCCTCTTAGGTCTTTCACAAACCATTTGAATAATAATAAAAAAATGCTTTCTTTCATCTTGTACTTCAAAGTTTCTATTCAAGATTCCATAGATGAAAAGGTGAAGTTGTGGTAGATTTGTCTTCATCTACCAAGTTGTTTGTAATATCCCATTCTCTTACTTCATCTACTTGCTTTATTCAAGGTTGTCTTAAGGATATAAAACTCTTTTGAGAGGGTGAACCTTGATTGTTGCATTGAAAAAAGGTTGTAGAGTAAAACCCTTGTTGGATTGTTGAATTGTTTAACTAATTTATAGTTCAATTGTTTGAAATCCTTGAGTAGGGACTCAAGGTAGTGGATCCTGATCTTGAGTGATTGAACCACTATAAATCGCTTGTATGATCTTTACTTTTCTTTCCTCACTTGGTTATTTATTTTGTTGTCTAGAATATCTTACAAACTATAATTGCAAAAAGGAAAAAGTTTTCGAAGATTAGCCAAAGGCCCAATTCACGCCCCCCCTCCCTCCTACTCTCTTAGGTCTTTCAATTGGTATAAGAGTGTAGGACTTCTTTGTGTGGTTTTACAACCTAGAAGTTAAGATCTTATGGCTCATGTTTCAAAATTTTGAAGGATCTTCCACAAATAGACCTCATTAGTTTGATGGAACAAACTATAATTTTTAAAAATCTAGAATTAAGATATACACTTGTTAGCCCTAAGGGCAAATCATATAGTTTTGATTAATGACAAATATTGATGAGGACTAATATGTTTTTATATTGTGTAATAGAATTTATGAACTAAGAAGTATGGAGTCTCATTGCCTTCAAGCCAAAGTGCAAGAACAACCTCAATAAGCCATAGTAATTGAAGTTTTATGAAGGTTATTCAAAGATGAACTCAAGGCATTGAAGACTTGAAGCGCAGAGTATATATGCTAATAGGTAAATCTCTATGTAAACTCTATACTTGTGTGTCTTGGATCTATTGAATGCATAAGAGAGCATAAAATAAGTTTCTTAATTTTAAATGGCTTGGAATGAACTATTTGATGAATGTGGTTTTGTATCTTAAAAGATTTTGAGTAAACTTTGCATGATCAAAGAAATTTGATTATGGTTTTCAAGCTTATATATGTCTAAATAAGTTATCTATATATATAAAATGTTTTCAAACTTATTGAAGTTAAGTCTCAAATGATTTTACAAAGTTTGAAAGTGCTTCCAAAAAATTCGGTCGTCCGATTTTTGTAGCAAAAATGGTTACTGCTTTTCCAGAGAAATTCGGACGAAGATTCGGACGCATGAAGAAAAATTCGGCCGTCCGAATTTTCTGTCTTCAGCATGGTTACTGTTTTTCCAGAGAAATTCGGACGCAGTGAAAAAAATTCGGTCGTCTGAATTTTTTCAGAATATGCAACAGCAACGTCCGAAAAATTTGGATGCAAAATTCGGTCATCCGAATTTTCTGAAACTAGCTGTTACTAGCCGTTTTATGGCTGTTAAAACTGATTTTTAAATTCTATAAAAGCTAGAAACTTGAAATCTTTTATAAGTTTTGAATATAAGTGAACTCTATGCATTCAAAGCCTTTATCAAACATTTCTTGAGCTCTCTTGTGTCTTGTGCATTCAATTGATCAATCCAAAGACATCAAAGTGTGAATGTGCAATTTTGTGTAAAATATCTACCAACAAGTTGTAACATCTACACACTCTTCTCTACTTATCAAATTGTGTTTTTCTACTAGCTCTTGCAAGGTTATCTTGATAACATAAAACCCTTTAGGTAAGGGTGATCCTTGAAGTTGTGATTCAAGGTTGTTTGTAGATATAAAACCATTGTGTGGTGAGCCTTGTTTGTAAAAGTTACTAGAAGAGGTTGTGAGTGTAAAACCATTGTGTGGTGACCCTCTCATGTAATTTGTGAACTTGAGCATATAGTAGATTGATTGAAATCCTTAAGTGTAGGCTTAAGGTAGTGAACGTAGATCTTCACGATCGAACCACTATAAATTGCTTGAGTTCTCTGCTCCTACATTCCTTTATTGCTTTGCTATCAACTATCTTTAACTTGATACATATAATATGTTCTTTGCTTAGACTAATAAAAGGTTGTTGTTTGCGAAAATAAGCCAAATACCTAATTCACCCCTCTCCCCCCTTAGGTATTTCAATTGGTATCAGAGCTAGGACTTCTTTGTGTGGTTTTACAACCTAGAAGTTAAAAATCCTATGGCTAATATCTCAAACTTACCTTACCTAGAATGATCTTCCACAAATAGACCACCTTTGTTTGATGGAACAAACTACACCTTTGGAAATATAGAGTTAAGATATACATTTGCTCTATCAATTTTGACTTGTGGAATATTGTTGAAATATTCCTATGAAAATGAAAGCAGATGGAGTGACCTTAGAACCAAAGTCTACTGATGAATTTGATGAGCATGATTGAAAGAAAATGACTCTAAATTATCAAGCCATGAACATCTTAATTTGTGCTTTAGATGTAAGTAAATATAATAGAGTTAGTGGTTGTGATTATGTTCATGATATGTGGAGATTACTCCAAATAACTCATGAAGGCACAAATCGAGTTAAAGAATCCAAACTTGCTATGCTTGTTAGAGATTATGAGTTGTTTACCATGAAACAAGGTGAAAATGTTAGTGATATGTTTACAAGGTTTACTAACATTTTTAATGGCTTAAAAGCTTATGGTAAAAGCTACACTATGGGAGAGAAAAACAGGAAAATTTTGGATGCTCTACCAAAATCTTGGCAGCCAAAGACACTTGCTATTGAAGAGTCCAAAAGATTAAAAGACGCATGAAATGAAGATGAAAAGATTAAATGACAAAGAAGATGAAGAAAAGGGAAGAAAAGGAGTTGTACTCAAGGCTTCTAATCACTTGAGTGAACAAGAAAAATCTTCAAGTGAAGAAGAAGATGGTAACAGTGGAGAAGAAGAAATTGTCATGGCAGTTAGGAAGTTGAAGAGATTCTACAAAAAGGAATTCCTCAAGAAAGGAAGAAAGCCAACCAAGAAGAGTGGACAGTCTTCATCCTTCAAACCTCAATGTTTTGAATGCAAGAGTACAGAACACCTTGTTGCTAATTGTCCCAGAGTTTTGGAAAGGGAAAGAGACAACAAGAACAAAAAGAAATCTGCCAAGAAAGAAAAAGGACTAGCTGGAACGTGGGATCTACAAGAAAGCGAAGATGACAGTGAAGGAAAGGCCAACATATGTTTTATGGCAATTGATAATGAGGTACATTCTTCTCCCTCTATTCCTAATCTTTATGATGATTATGTTGATCCTGGTGAATTACTTATAGAGATGTATGAAGAATTGAAAAAGGTTTCAAAAAGAAATAAAGAAATGAAATCCAAAATCAATGATTTATCAAATGAGAATTCAAAATTATGTGTTGAAAAAGATAAACTTCTTGAGACCATTAATTGTCTTAACATTGAAAAAGAAGTTTTAAATGCAACCTTACAAAACATATCTTTTGAAAACAAAGAGCTTAGCATAGAAGTTATTTCTCTTAAAAAAATGCTTGGTGATCATGAGATTTTAAAAAGAAAAGTTAATGATCTTGCTTCATGCATTGAAAAATTTACAAATGGAAGAGAAAATTTAAATAAATTGCTTGGTTATCAAAGATCTTCATTTGCAAAACATGGTCTTGGTTTTTCTCATGATAGCTATGTTCCAAAGTATAAAAACTCTTTTGTTAAAGAGACTTTTAATTCTAGGTCTCATATTTGTTGTACATATTGTGGCAAGCATGGACACAAGGTTTCTAGATGTTTTGTAAAATGAAAGATAGAAAATGGTGCAAAGAGTATTTGGAAATTCAAAGGAACTTTCACTAACCCCCTTGGACCCAAGAAAATATGGGTACCAAAAATCACTCTTTCCAATTTGGTGTGGGTTCAATTTGCTTCTAGATCAAGTGCCACAAAATGGTTCCTTGATAGTGGGTGTTCAAAACATATGACTGGAAATGCCTCACTTGTTAGTGAGCTTCAAGCAACAAGTGAAGGCTTTGTCACATTTGGTGATAAGAAGAAAGGAAAAAAACTTGGAATAGGTAATATTGGTAAAGGTTCCTTTCCTCTTATTAAACAAGTATTGCTCGTTGATGGTTTAAAGTATAATTTACTTAGCATTAGTCAATTATGTGACAATGGATGTAAAGTAGAATTCAAATGTGATACTTGTACTATTTTTGATAGTGCAAGTAGCAAAACCATCTTTGTTGCTAAAAGAGTTTGAAACGTATATGTGCTATATCTTGATGAACTGATCACAAACGATATCAAATGCCTTGCCATTCATGATAACGATGGATTTTTGTGGCATAGAAGATTAGGACATGTAAGCATGGACTTATTGAATAAACTGTCTAACCAAGAGCTAGTTAGAGGATTACCCAAAATGTATTTTGATAAAACACATCTTTGTGATGCTTGTCAATATGGAAAACAATCAAAAACATCTTTTAAACCAAAGAAAATGGTCTCTACTTCAAAACCTCTTGAACTAGTTCACATGGACTTATTTGGACCAATGAGGACCACTAGTCTTGGAGGTAAAAGATATGCTTATGTGATTGTAGATGATTTTTCAAGATTTACTTGGGTGCTCTTCTTAGCTCAAAAGGATGAAACATTTCATGAATTTGCAAAACTTTTTAAAAGAGTTCAAACATCTCTTGAATTTAAACTGATTTCTATTAGAAGTGACAATGGAAGAGAATTTTGCAATCAAGATTTTACAAAATATTGTGATGAATATGGTATTACTCATAATTTTTCAGCTGCCAAAACACCTCAACAAAATGGTGTTGTTGAGAGGAAAAATAGAACCTTACAAGAGATGGCTAGATCAATGCTTTGTGAAAATTCCTTACCAAAATACTTTTGGGCTGAAGCTGTAAATACTACTTGCTATGTAATGAATAGAGTTTTATTAAGACCTTTTATAAGAAAAACACCTTTTGAACTTTTATTTAATAAAACTCCTTCAATTGTCTATTTTAAAGTTTTTGGTTGTAAGTGTTTTATCTTAAACACTTGTGATAATCTTGGTAAGTTTGACAAAAAATCTGATGAAAGTGTATTTCTTGGCTATTCTTCAAATAAAAAGGCATATAGAGTCTATAATAAAAGAACATTATGTGTTGAAGAAACTATACATGTAACCTTTGATGAATCTAACATTTATCTTCAAAGAAGAAGTGAAGATGATGCAGGTTCCTCAATGTTTGAAAATCAAACTCATCATCAAGTACCCACTTTGGAAGAACATGCTAAGGAAGAAGAAATAATGGAGCAAGAACAAGATGGTCAACCAAGTAATGATCAAGAGTTTCCAAAGGATCTAACATATGCACGGGGCCATCCTAAAGAGCAAATCATTGGTGATGTCTCCCAAGAAGTCAAAACAAGGCGGTACTTTATTGAATCTAAAAATATTGATGACGCCTTGTGTGATAATTTTTGGATCATTGCTATGGAAGAAGACTTAAATCAGTTTGAATGAACTCTTGTTCCAAGACCTCATGATCATTCCATTATTGGTACAAAATGGGTTTTTAGGAATAAATTAAATGAACTAGGAGAAGTTGTTAGAAATAAGGCTAGGCTTGTTGCTCAAGTGTTCAACCAAGAAGAAGGCATTGATTATGATGAAACTTTTGCTCCAGTGGCCAGATTAGAGTCTATAAGAATGCTTTTGGCTTTTGCTTGCTTTAAAGGTTTTAAATTATTTCAAATGGATGTCAAAAGTGCTTTTCTAAATGGTTTTATTGAAGAAGAGGTTTATGTAGAACAACCTCCTGGTTTTATTCATGAAAAATTTCCAAATCATGTGTTTAAATTAACAAAAGCTCTATATGGATTGAAACAAGCTCCAAGAGCCTAGTATGAAAGATTGAGTGGTTTTCTTCTGTCAAAAGGATTTGGAAAAGGAAAAGTGGACACAACTCTCTTTATAAGAACATCTAATAAAAATGATATTTTACTTGTGCAAATTTCTGTTGATCATATTATCTTTGGTGCTACTAACACAATTCTTTGTGAAGAATTTGCCAATTATATGCAAAATAAATTTGAAATGAGCATGATGGGAGAACTGAATTTCTTTATTGGGCTGCAAATTAAACAAACCAAAGATGGAGTTTTCATCAATCAAGCAAAATATACCAAGGAGCTCTTGAAAAGATTTGGAATGGATCAAGCAAAAGGAATAGGTACTCCAATGAGTTCATCAACTAAACATTGGTTTCTAATCGGTTGCAAAACCCTATTGCAATTTCAAATCAGTTTCTAATATGACTGTCGGCCTCAACTTATTTTCTAATCGGTTTCAAATCTAATATTTAATGTTAAGATTTTAGATTATAATTAAGGTTTATATTTTGACATCCAACACCTTTGATGAATTTAAACGAATTATTGTGACCAACATATAATTAGTATATGTATGTATTTTGATTATTCATATATATACTTATCTATAATCGAGTAAACAGTTATATAATGTATTTTTTATGTACTATTTATGTTTAAGATATAATAATGCTAATATTTTTTTGTCTACATAAATATAACTATGAATTTTTTATTGATTATTAAACATACTTAATAAGTTAATAACATGAGTTTATAGCCTATTAAATAATTATAATCGTATAAATATACAAGTATGTAAAACAGTAATTAAATATAATGCTAATATGTTTGGTCTATATAAATAAAATTACAAATTTTTTATTAATTATTAAACACACTTAATAAGTTAATAACATGTATTTATAACCTATTAAATAATTATAATCATATAAGTCTACAAGTATATAAAACAATAATTATATATAATGCTAATATGTTTTGTCTATATGAATACAATTATGAATTTTTTATTAATTTTTAAACACACTTAATAAGTTAATAACATGAGTTTATAACCTATTAAATAATTATAATCATATAAGTCTACAAGTATATAAAACAATAATTATATATAATGCTAATATGTTTTGTCTATATGAATACAATTATGAATTTTTTATTAATTTTTAAACACACTTAATAAGTTAATAACATGAGTTTATAACCTATTAAATAATTATAATCATATAAGTATACAAGTATGTAAAACAATAATTATATATAATACTAATATGTTTTGTATATATAAATACAATTACAAATTTTTTATTAATTGTTAAATAAACTTAACAAGTTAATAACATGAGTTTATAACCTATTAAATAATTATAATATATATTATCGATTTAAAAATATAACATAAAAATATATAATATAAATAAAATAATTACAAAAAAATATAACAATAGGAAGCTTAGTTTGGTGGAGGAGCACATGCTCCCCACACCAGCAACCAAGGTTCGAGTCTTGCAAGGGGTAAATTTTGCCCAAATTATTGGCACGCGGCCACTCGTCAGCCGTGTGTGAACACGCGCCTGATCCAGCCAACTTATCCAAGTTGGTTGGCAGGGTCGGAACAGATCTACCCGATAAATTTTTATTTATTCTTTATTTTTAAAAATCTATTTATAACTCCGATGTCAATTTAATTTCAAATCAGTTTCTAAATTCGATTTCAAATTGGTTTAATGCGGTTTCAAAATCGATTGTTGTATTTGATTAAAAAGGTTGGTTCTTGGGTCAATTTTGAAATCGACTCTTTTCAGTTTCAAAATCGATTTCTAAAATCGGTTTCAAATCGGTTCCAATTCAGTTTTAAAATTGAAACCAACTTTTTTCGATTTCAAAATTGGGCCACGACCACCATTTTTGAAACCGATTTTCTGCGGTTTCAAGTGCTAATTTTGAAACCGATTTGTCGGTTTCAAAATTGCATTTTTCTTGTAGTGCACCTTTCTTGACAACCTTCTTTATCTTTTGACTCTACCAGTTTCCCTTCCTTGGAGCTCTTCTCCACCACTCTGGGATTTTCAATCTTTGGCACCTCATCTATGGAGCTCTCCTCCACCACTCCAAATGTTTCAACCAATGAATGCTTCTTCTCCTTTTCCACCCTCTTGGGATCAAACCTCCTTGATGTCTTTTCTACTACAAGGGTCCTCTCCAAGCTTCTCCTCCTCAATTCTCATTTCATGATTCCTTTCTTGAGTGCTTTCTTCGCTACCCTTTCACTACTATCCTTCTCCTTTTTTACACCCCTTTACACTCCTTCTTTACTAGGCCAACCATACATGGAAAGGGGTGTAAAAGACATGAGTTCTTTGTAAAGAAGCACCATTCTCCAAGTCATTTTTCAATGTTGTCTCATGTATGGTTGGCCTAGTAAAGAAGGTTTCACTAGTTCGTTCACCCTTAACTTCACCTTTATCCCTTTTTGATGATGACAAGATACTTACACTACCACCATTCTTCATCCTATCTTCCTTATTTCTCCAATCATCTCCTCCTACATCCTATCTACTCCTCTCTCCCCACATATTCTTTCCTTTGTCCTCTACACCTTTCAAACTCCTTTCTCCTCTCACCGCTTCTCCCATGCTCTCTTCTTCCTTCACTATGCTCCTTTACTCCACTCAAGGTACCATATTTCCTCCAATTTCTCTCACCCTTGAACTTTGTAATCTCCCTCCTTTATCTATCCACCTTCTCCACCAACTCCCTCACATCTTCCTTAAGTGATTCATTTTACTGAAGATTAGATCTCATCATGATGACCGGTCTTAAATACTCTCTTTCACCATTTTCTTCCTACTTATGTTTACTCTCTTATGTTTTCAATATAAGCTCACCCTTTTGCCTTTTGCCACTCTTAATCGCTCAAGAATAGCAACTACGGGTTTCAACCAACACAAGTGTTTAACCTCAACTCAAGGAAAGATCATGACAAGGAATTCAAGGATCAAGGAAACACAACAACAAATATGCATAAGGGTACTCTTACGAGATATAAAGAGGCTAAGATAGACAATTCCAGAAGATATGGAAATGTAGCTCAATCAAAGAACAATACACAAGAACAAAACACAAAGCAAAAGCACTAGGAACACTAGGAAACACAATTGAACAAGAAGAAGAACACTATTAGATATAGTACAAGAACAAAACCACCACGAGAGTAAACTAAGAAATAGAGAATTCATTAGGGAAATGATATAAACACTATCACAAAGAGGATAGAACAATAAACACAAAGAAGATGATGCGAACCCTAAGTATAGAAACCCAGAACCCAACAGCAAGCTTCCACAAATGCCCAAGGATGCTTGAAAAAGGCTTCAAGAACCCTTAACCCGTTGGATATATAACCCAAGAACCAAAGGTATAAACAGAAACCCTAAAACCGTTATCAATAAAAATAAGAACTTAAGCTATAATTCAAATGAATGAACTCCGCAAGTTGAATAACTTGATAAGTTCAAGAAGTTCTTTCAAGAACCAAAGAGAGAATGTATTCTCACAAAAATACTAATAACATCATGTTCATCTTATTTTGTAATTTCTAAAAAGATCCTATATAAATAGACATCTCAAAACCCTAACCTAATTGGTTTTGGATTTAGAGTTGGTGGCTGAAACACAAGTCCTTAATGGGCTTGGATTTGCAGCTAATTAAATCCAACTAAGGACTAAAATACAACAATGGATATGAGCTTCAATAATTAAAAGTTCTTAGCCCAAACAAACTTAAAAACTAATTAAAAGACTCCTAAAATTTAGGAAATTTCGTCCAAGCCTTAGGCTAAATTTTTTGAGCCCATCAATTTGCTATCTTGGACATCAATTTGGCTGCCTAATGGACTCCAAAGTAGTTGGACAACTTGCTTGTAGTAAATTAATGATTGTTGATCTATCTTGTACAAAATATAGCCTTGAAAAACTCATTTGTTATTGGACTAGTGGACATCTTCAATGGATCTTGATCACTTAAGTTTGGCGCCTCTTGATTCTCATCATTCCTTCTTTCCTCGAAAAGATTCGTCCTCGAATCTAGTCCTACATTATCAGAGCACGTAATAAGTTCAAAAGAAACAAACGCAAAAGAAAATTTGGCTTAATAAGCGCATGTATGGGAAGGGACGTACATAATTGGATCCAAGCAATAAGCAACCTTTTGAGCAAAGAATATCATATAAGAATGAAACATTTTAACACATATCAAGGGAATAGTTTGCATGCTTTTCAACCAAGGCTCTTCACAGCATTGCAACAAAAGTAACTTATACAAAAGTTTTGTTCCCTTCATCGCATAAGCCATCTCATTAAAATAGGAGGAACGAATTGATTCAAGAAATGGGTTTTTAAATGGTAAATGGAAACAAAAACTTCCTTCAAGCACATGCATAAATTTAAATTCATGAAGTATGCAAGTAGCAAATCCCAACATATTAATCCCATGGCAAACTTCATAAGTTCTTAGCATTTTAAACACCTCTTTGAAGGGTAAATGGTATTTCTAAAGCCATCCACAACAAAAATCTCCATTATCAAGCAAGGAATAGATATTAGTTAGACCATGCAAAATGTAGTTCTTCAACATTCCCGCCACATTTTTCCCAAAATCACACAAAGTTATTTGTTCAAAAATATGCAACGATTCTAAATTACAAGATATCTCAAGATATGAAATATGTGCGTGACCATTAAGCTCTTTACATGAGTTGTTCAAAAAGAAATCATGCATATTTACTAGAATTCTCTCAATATCAAAATTTATACACATATTTATCACATGATCTTCAACTAATAAGGCATATGTAGAGCTATTAAAATCAAGAGAACTTCTATGATCATTCAAGCACTTTTGCAAATGATTCCTATAAGCAAAAGAAACACCATTTAAGCAAGTAAAATCAAGAGTCATAAGACAATTCACAAGATAATAGCAAGTAGTTAAGAACAATTTATCCTCCTTAAAGAAAAATTCAAAGCATGGACTATGAAAATAAGGAAAGAAGCTTATTGGTTTTTTTATGATTTTCATGCCAAGCTTTCCTTCTATCATCTTAATTGGAACTCCAAAATCCTGCACAAATGAATAAACATTAGGCAAAAAATGAGTTAGTTTGTTAGAAAATAAGCTCGACTCCTCACTTGAAAGTGAGTTCATAAATGGCTTTAGAATGATAGCACTATCGCACTCTCTTTCAAATTCACTCATGCTATTTTTATCTCTCTTCTCTAGAATCTTCAAGCTCAAATTTTCTCTCGTGCACTCTTTTTCTTTTCCCTCATAGTCACTCTCATTTTGTTGAAGCTCACACTCTCTACACTTCTTTCTTTCAAGCTCATAGTCCCTCTTTTCTTTTGTTCTCTCAACATCCTCACGTTTCTCGACCAAAGTAGGACAAACTTCTTGTTTGCAATTATTTACTTCATCACATTCAACTTTTTCTTCCTTCTTTGATGGTTCTTCAATAACTTCATTGTCCTTTTGAGGTTCAAAAGTTTCCACTTGCTTTCCTTTGCAAGTGGTATAGTAGCTCTACTCTCAATCTTGTTCTTCTTTCTTTGCTCTATTCTCTTTAAATATTCAAAATGCTTGACTCCAAAATCCAACCTCATCACTTCCTTTAATTCACCCCACGACTTAATGGATTTTTCCCCCTTCTTTCTAGATTCCTTATGCATATCCCACCATATAATGGCAAAGTGAGTAAAAGATCCCACAACTAACCATAGCTTTTCCTCCTCCGTCAAGTTGTAACATGTAAAGACTAAATCCACACTCCTTTCCCATTCCAAGTAGGGTTTTGGTTCAAATTTCCCTTCAAAACAAGGTAAGTGCAACTTGCAATAGCTAGCACTACTCTTTCCCTTTCCATAAACCTCATAACCTTTCCATTCTTCTCTACCATTTCCATTCTTTCCTTCATGATGATTTTTCCTTCTGCCTCCACCATCATAAATCCCACTATACTTAGTATTCCTCATTCCTTCATCGTACCTTGAACCCTCATAACACTTCTCCTCATGTTCAACTTGTGTAGCTCTCCTTGCAACTCGTGGTACATTAGGAGCTACAATGGGATTTCTTCTTGGTTGGCCTCTCGGCATGCTTGCTAAGATTTGTTCGTGGCATTCAATTGATCTTTAATGTCCTCCATCGCCGTGTGTAGCCTTCGGAATTCTTGTTGTATGGCCTGTATGAAAAAAGACTCTTGTACAGTAGAAGAACTTTCCAAGTGTTCCTTGGAAGCCATCATGTACGCTGCAACTTTAAAGATTAGTATAAAATAATCCTCACTTTCTCTCGTGTATCTCTCTATTTTAGGCTTTTTTCTTGTAATGATCTAACACTCAGCCTTTTACCACTCAACAAACTCTCTTTTAGTTCTTTAAGAACTAATCAATCAAATCAAGTAGTCAAGTTTGTAGCAATTCAACAATCGACTAGTGTAGATCAAATTATAGAAGTCAAAGAAAGTGAAAGGAACTAAATTACTAGAAAGAAATCAGAATTTAGTCAATTAGAGCTTCTACTTACTAAAAAAATTAAAAAAAAATCAGAATAGGAAACAACCTTTTTTTTGCTTTCCTAAAAAAGAATTAGGAAACTCTAGGAGAATCTTTTAGAGTGGTGCCCAATCTTTATGACTCTAGGAATCTTCCATCCTTTTCTTCTCCAACTGAACTTCTTTTTGTGGTCTTCATTTTCTGTTTTTTTTTTGGATGATTTTTTTTTTCAGTAACTCACAAAAGGCACGACTTTGACACCAAGAACACAAATAAAAGAATAGAACTTTTGATAAAGTAGGTTGACTAGAGAGAGACACGGATAACAACAAGATCAACAACGAAAATCAAAGAGAGGAAAACGAAAGATAGTAAAAACCTAATTCACAACCTTCGCTCTGATACCAAGATGATGCAAACCCTAAGTATAGAAACCTAGAACCCAACAGCAAACTTCCACAAATGCCCAAGGATGTGTGAAAAAGGCTTCAAGAACCCTTAACCCGTTGGATATATAACCCAAGAACCAAAGGTATAAACAGAAACCCTAAACCCGTTATCAATAAAGATAAGAACTTAAGGTATAATTCAAATGAATGAACTCCGCAAGTTGAATAACTTGATAAGTTCAAAAAGTTCTTCCAAGAACCAAAGAGAGAATGCATTCTCACAAAAATACTAATAACATCATGTTCATCTTATTTTGTAATTTCTAAAAAGATCCTATATAAATAGACATCTCAAAACCCTAACCTAATTGGTTTTGGATTTAGAGTTGGTGGCTGAAACACAAGTCCTTAATGGGCTTGGATTTGCAGCTAATTAAATCCAACTAAGGACTAAAATACAACAATGGAAATGAGCTTCAATAATTAAAAGTTCTTAGCCCAAACAAACTTAAAAACTAATTAAAAGACTCCTAAAATTTAGGAAATTTCGTCCAAGCCTTAGGCTAAATTTTTTGAGCCCATTAATTTGCTATCTTGGACATCAATTTGGCTGCCTAATGGACTCCAAAGTAGTTGGACAACTTGCTTGTAGTAAATTAATGATTGTTGATCCATCTTGTACAAAATATAGCCTTGAAAAACTCATTTGTTATTGGACTAGTGGACATCTTCAATGGATCTTGATCACTTAAGCTTGGCGCCTCTTGATTCTCATCAATAGTCCCACTATATCAAAGAAACATTCTAGGAGATATTTTATCGAACGCCTTCAATACACTCAACTAGAACCCCTATAAAAGCTAGAATTGAACAACTGCCACAAGGCAATCACCAATTCAGCAACAAGTAGGATTACTCAAAACTCAAGACCCCAAGAAACACTAGAAAACTCAATTTCTTTTATTTTCAAAATAATGCAATAAAAACCAAAACAAGTAAGGAAAATGAAAGGGAAATTAAGAAATAAAGTGAGAAACAAGAAATAAAAGATAGTAACCTCAATTAGAGCTAGCTCTAATACTTATAAAGAAGTTAGGACCTTATCTCTAAGAGGTTGAAGACTTGTAGGTGAATTTGGTCAAATATGTGTTCTTGAGTGAAACCCTAGATTTTGCCCCAATTCTCTTACCTACTTCTATCTGGGAATTGAACCCTATTTCAAGAAGGTAATAGGACCCCAACACTAGAAGAAGAGATTTCTACAGCAATTCCTAGCAAAGAACCAAGAATTTAACAAGGAAATTCATGACCTATTTGATGGAGATTGAGGAATCTTTCAAGAATTCCTGTGATAAATCAAATAAGAACCCATGAAATGGAGTGTGCAAAGACAAGAAAGATTAGCCCTTAGATTAGCCCTTTATCACTCACCATGAGATTCAACATCATCTCACCAGAAAGAAGAAAACCTAGTGGACTCTCTTACAAAGAAGAGGAAGCACAAAGCTGCAATTTTTCTATATCATTCAAAAACTAATGAAGTTTAATCCCCAAGTGATTTAAATACATGCAAACCCTTAACTATTAGTGCTAAAGCAAATGCGGATTGACCCATCTAATTACGTAAAAAATAAGCTAAAAAGTTGGTCAAAACATCAAAATTGCAGCAAAAAATCGGCACCAAAAGAAGCTTCTGTCAAAGCAAGTTGCACCGCCTAGGTGGGACTAGGCATCGCCGCTTGCAACCAAATTCTTTTGGTCTGTAGGGAACTGCCTAGATGGCACTGCCTGCATGTAATTTCTTTATGCCAACAGTTTTTCTTGGGCTAATTTCTGGCACATCTTTAAGGTATTTCTCCTATGTCTTCTTGGCATGATTTTGATCATCTTTTGGGGCCCAAAATGTCACCAAAACATGATGAACTCAACTTATAAATTGCACCTCAGCTTTTGCTAGCTCTTGAAATGGCTTCACATTCCAAGTGGCAATTTCCTTCATATTCCCTATAGCTCCTCCATGAAGATGAAGCATCCCAAGCTCCTACGAGTTGAACCCCCTAGCCGTACTTGTATCATCATATCTCTTTGAAAAACCTAAGAGGTGGATGAATTAGTTATTTGGCTAATTTTCACAAACAAAAACTTTTTATAAGTTTAAGCAAAGAACAGATTATATGTATCAAGTTAAAGACAGTTGATAGCACAACAATAAAGGAATATAAGAGCAAAGAACTCAAGCAATTTATAGTGGTTCGATCGTCAAGATCTACGTCCACTACCTTAAGCCTACACTTAAAGATTTCAATCAATCTACTATATGCTCAAGTTCACAAATTACATGAGAGGCTCACCACACAGTGGTTTTATACTCATAACCACTTCTAGTAACTTTTACAAACAAGGCTCACCACACGATGGTTTTATATCTACAAACAACCTCGAATCACAATTTCAAGGATCATCCTTACCTAAAGGGTTTTATGTTATCAAGATAACCTTGCAAGAGCTAGTAGAAAAACACAATTTGATAAGTAGAGAAGAGTGTGTAGATGTTACCACTTGTTGGTAGATGTTTTACACAAAATTGCACCTTCACACTTTGATGCTTTGGATTGATCAATTGAATGCACAAGACACAAGAGAGCTCAAGAAATGTTTGCTAAAGGCTTTGGAATGCTTAGAGTTCACTTAGATTCAAAACTTACAAAAGATTTCAAGTTTCTAGCTTTTATAGAATTTGAAAATCAGTTTTAACAACCATAAAACGGCTAGTAACGGCTAGTTTCAGAAAATTTGGATGATCGAATTTTGCATCCGAATTTTTCGGACGTTACTGTTGCACATTCTGGAAAAATTCGAACGACCGAATTTTTTCCTTGCGTCCGAATCTTCGTCCGAATTTCTCTGAAAAAATAGTAACCATGCTGAAGACAGAAAATTCGGACGACCGAATTTTTCTTCATGCGTCCGAATCTTCGCTCGAATTTCTCTGGAAAAATAGTAACCATTTTTTGCTACAAAAATCAGACGACCGAATTTTTTGGAAGCACTTTCAAACTTTGTAAAATCATTTGAGACTTAACTTCAATAAGTTTGAAAACATTTTATATATATAGATAACTTATTTAGACATATATAAGCTTGAAAACCATAATCAAATTTCTTTGATCATGCAAAGTTTACTCAAAATCTTTTAAGATACAAAACCACATTCATCAAATAGTTCATTCCAAGCCATTTAAAATTAAGAAACTTATTTTATGCTCTCTTATGCATTCAATAGATCCAAGACACACAAGTGTAGAGTTTACATAGAGATTTACCTATTAGCATATATACTCTGCGCTTCAAGTCTTCAATGCCTTGAGTTCATCTTTGAATAACCTTCATAAAACTTCAATTACTATGGCTTATTGAGGTTGTTCTTGCAGTTTGGCTTGAAGGCAATGAGACTCCATACTTCTTAGTTCATACACAATATATAAACATATTAGTCCTCATCAATATTTGTCATTAATCAAAACTACATGATTTGCCCTTAGGGCTAACAATCTCCCCCTTTTTTATGATGAAAAACTTTGATGCAAAATGTGATGGATTTAAGCAATGTATCACAAAGAAGTATTGATGTCAATGATAGAAATAACCAATTTAGCACAATGACATATAAAAGGCTCAATGTGAGCCTATGACCCAACCAACCTCCATTAACCTCCTTCCTTCCAACTACTAGGATAGAATATACAACATTTAAGCATTTAGAAAAGATTCTAAGAGAGGTTTTAAGGCTGTAAAAGTTCAACAATACTCCCCCTTAGATTGTGCTCATGTATCCAAATTTTAACATAGCAATTTCAAATTTTGAAATAAGATGCATAAAATCTCCAAATTCTGTAAATAAGCTTTCCTAGGATTGTTCAAACATATTATGAGAGATTAAAACATATTTGAATCAATTTGAACAACAAAAGAGCACATTTTGGTAACAAAATATGGATGCATCTGAATTTCAGAACATGCATCCGAATTTTTAGTCCAAATTTTTGGCAACAAGTTTGAAAAGGTGAGTTTGCATTCAAATGTGAATATGTATGACCACAAAAGCACTTATTTTAGCTTTGCAAAACCACAAAACTTATGCATCCAAACTTTAAGGCACATAAACAGTCATAGCATAACAAAACACAAACAGACCCAAGTAGTACATTTTGCACACAAACAGTCATCCAATTTTCTCCCCCTTTTCTCATCACTCAAAGAATGGGATCAAAGAAAATGAGACTAATAATGTAGCATATATAACAATTTAAATGAAGTTCTCATCAGTGAGATTTCATCATTGAGCTTCACTATTACACCAAATGTAGCATAAAGACAAATAGCATAGATGAGTATTTAAAACATATAAGATAAAGCTTAGTACAAATAAGTAAGTAAAAGTAGTAAAAAGGATGAGGGTGAAGAAATGCTCAGTCTTGTGATGTTGATGGAGAAGCTTTGCTAAATCCTTTCTTGATAGCCAAATTCTTTACTCTTCCTTGGCTGAAGGATATAGTTGAAGGTGAGACAATGTTTGCTTTTTCGATTTGACTTCCTCCTTCTTGGGGCTCACTTCCTTCTTCTTGAGGCTCTTCATGAAATGGTTCACTTTCTTCTTCTTCTTGTTTTGCCATACTCTATTCATTTCCTCCTTGATCATCATCCCCATTATTACTGTCATCATCTTCATCTCCATTCTTTCCTTCCTTATCTCCATCATCCTCATCTCTACCTTGATGCCTAGAGGGTCTTTCACCACTTTGTGCATTTCTCATCAAGATTTCTTCGATATGCTTCACTCTACTGTCTAATCCATCTAGTTTTTCAAGAACCATTAGAGCAAAGGATTCAAAAAACTTATACATTTTCTCCATTTCCTTGAATATGATTATTCAAGGCTTCTTGGAATACCTTAGCTACTATGGTATCACCTCTAGTTATTTCTTCACTTCTTGGATCAATCCCAGCTTTTGGTTGAGGGACTTCTTCAAACAATCCCCTTCACTTGAAGTATCATGCTTTCTCTTTGTCTTCATCTCTCTAGTAAGAGTTTCTTCTTCATCTTCTTCTTCCAAAGTTCCTTCACCTTCTTTAATCTCCTCTCTTCTTGGAGGAGTGTCTCTTTCTCCATATACCATCATCGTCAAGAACTAGTTGCATTCTCCTAAGTGTTTCATTAGTGTAAATCTCCCCACTCTTAAATGCTTGCCCTCTTCCTGGGAGTTTAACCCGAAAATGCTTAAAAATCCTTGTCAACATCCTTCCAAATGAGAATGCCTTGGTTATAGTTTTTCTTGCAGTAATCATGTGCTTCAAGGCTATGTATCCAAAATTCAATCTCCTATGTTCATTCAGGGCTAACACGATTACCATGTGCATATTTCCAACAGATGACTTATGTCCAAAGTTTGGAACAATCATAGTAGTAACCATGTGATGCAATACTCTACCTCTAGCATCTAAGTTCCTGATTTCCCTCTCTTTAATGGACCTAAATTCCCTTCCATTAGTGAATGCCTCTTCAAATCTTTCACTTGTGAAGAGTTCACAATTATAACAATGCATGGAAGCTGAGTAATATCTTGCTCCACTATCACCTACTCCACAAATTCTGTTAATCAAATCATCACTAAATTCAAGGTGCACTTTGGATACTCTAGATGAGTACTATTGAATCAAATCATCCCCTACCATTTCAGTTCTTTCTTCCTTTAGGTTTGCATAGAATTCATATATAAGGGTGGGATAGAATTCTTCATCAATGAATAATAAGCTACTCCAACCAATATCCCCAAAGAATGACAAAACATTATCCATATTTGATAGTTTATCAACATCCACCATATACCCAGGATAATTTTTCTGTTATTTTGTTCCATTCATCAAATTTGTGAGTAGCTTTGACTGAAGCAAACCTGTTAACTCCAGACAATGTTTGAGGAATTTGAACTTTTCTTGGTTGATTGATGATTGAGTCTCCATCTCCCTCCTTTGCTTTCCCTTTCCCCTTTTCAACATTTGGCCTCTTTGTTCTCACCATGATGTGAATGTGTGAAAACTAGTAACTTTTGGAATAAATCTAGGGCTTGGAATTCAAAAATGAAGACAAATCAAAGTGAATATGGTGAAATCTTTGAGAGATTTTGATTCGGACGTGAATGGGTACGAATGGCTTTAAAAAGGGAGAGAAATTCGGAAGTTGAAATGTTAAGAAAACTGTTTGATTTTCATTTAAATCGTTGCATCCGCAAGATTCGGACACCGAGTTTTCAGGTCCGAGTCTGAATTTTCGATCGAAAGTCTCTGTTTCTTTAGCTCAGAAAATTCGGTCGACCGAATTTTCTGTAGTACGTCCGAATTTCCGATCGAAAGTCTCTGTCGCTTTAACTCAGAAAATTGGGTCGACCGAATTTTCTTTAGTGCGTCCGAATTCTGCGTCCGAAACTTTCTGTTTTCACAAAACTTCAACAAACACATTAGTAATTGAATTTAGAAATTCCTAAGAGCCTTCTTAGGTGATTAAACCTTCCCTCAGCCAAAGGCTTTGTAAATATATCAACAATTTGATCATTTGTACTTATATATTCCAAACATATATCCTTTGTAGGCACATGATCACGAATAAAATGATGCTTAATCTCTATATGCTTTGTTCTAGAATGTTGTATGGGATTTATGCTCAAATTGATTGCACTAGTATTATCACACAGTATAGGCACACAATTGAATTTAAGACTATAATCAAGTAATGTATGCTGCATCTATAATAATTGTGCACAACAACTACCCGCAACTATGTATTCAGCTTCAGCAGTAGATAATGACACACAAGCTTGCTTTTTACTATACCAAGACACAAGGCAACTACCAAGAAATTGACAATGACCACTTGTACTTTTACGTTCAACTTTACACCCAGCATAATCAGCGTCTGAATATCCAACAAGTTCAAAAGATGAAGATTTTGAAAACCAAAGACCATAATCATGAGTATCGATTAAATAACGAAAGATACGTTTGACGAAAATTAGATGAGATTCTTTAGGACAAGATTGAAATCTAGCACATAAGCACACAGCAAACATAATATCTGGTCTACTTGCTGTGAGATAGAGTAAACTTCCAATCATATCTCTATAGGATTTCTCATCAACATTTTTACCTTTTTCACCTTTGTCAAGTTTAGTTGATGAACTCATTGGAGTACCTATTCCTTTTGCTTGATCCATTCCAAATCTTTTCAAGAGCTCCTTGGTATATTTTGCTTGATTGATGAAAACTCCATCTTTGGTTTGTTTAATTTGCAGCCCAAGAAAGAAATTCAGTTCTCCCATCATGCTCATTTCAATTTTATTTTGCATAGAATTGGCAAATTCTTCACAAAGAATTGTGTTAGTAGCACCAAAGATAATATCATCAACATAAATTTGCACAAGTAAAATATCATTTTTATTAGATGTTCTTATAAAGAGAGTTGTGTCCACTTTTCCTTTTCCAAATCATTTTGACAGAAGAAAACCACTCAATCTTTCATACTAGGCTCTTGGAGCTTGTTTCAATCCATATAGAGCTTTTGTTAATTTAAACGCATGATTTGGAAATTTTTCATGAATAAAACCAGGAGGTTGTTCTACATAAACCTCTTCTTCAATAAAACCATTTAGAAAAGCACTTTTGACATCCATTTGAAATAATTTAAAACCTTTAAAGCAAGCAAAAGCCAAAAGCATTCTTATAGACTCTAATCTGGCCACTGGAGCAAAGGTCTCATCATAATCAATACCTTCTTCTTGGTTCAACACTTGAGCAACAAGCCTAGCCTTATTTCTAACAACTTCTCCTAGTTCATTTAATTTATTCCTAAAAACCCATTTTGTATCAATAATGGAATGATCACGAGGTCTTGGAACAAGAGTCCAAACTTTGTTTCTTTCAAACTGATTTAACTCTTTTTCAATAGCAATGATCCAAAAATTATCACACAAGGCATCATCAATATTTTTAGGTTCAATATGAGATAAAAGGGCAAAATTATCAATAAATTACCACCTTGTTTTGACTCCTTGGGAGACATCACCAATGATTTGCTCTTTAGGATGGCCCCTTGCATATGTTAGATCCTTTGGAAGCTCTTGATCATTACTTGGTTGACCATCTTATTCTTGCTCCATTATTTCTTCTTCCTTGGCATGTTCTTCCAAAGTAGGTACTTGATGATGAGTTTAATTTTCAAATATTGAGGAACCTGCATCATCTTCACTTCTTCTTTGAAGGTAAATGTTAGATTCATCAAAGGTTACATGTATGGTTTCTTCAACACATAATGTTCTTTTATTATAGACTCTATATGCCTTTTTATTTGAAGAATAGCCAAGAAATACACCTTCATCAGATTTTCTGTCAAACTTACCAAGATTATCACTAGTGTTTAAGATAAAACACTTACAACCAAAAACTTTAAAATAGACAATTGAAGGAGTTTTATCAAATAAAAATTCAAAATGTGTTTTTCTTATAAAAGGTCTTAATAAAACTATATTCATTACATAGCAAGCAGTATTTACAGCTGCAGCCCAAAAGTATTTTGGTAAGGAATTTTCACAAAGCATTGATCTAGCCATCTCTTGTAAAGTTCTGTTTTTTCTCTCAATAACACCATTTTGTTGAGGTGTTTTGGCAACTGAAAAATTATGAGTAATACCATATTCATCACAATATTTTGTAAAATCTTGACTGCAAAATTCTCTTCCATTGTCACTTCTAATAGAAATCAGTTTAAATTCAAGAGATGTTTGAACCCTTTTAAAAAGTTTTGCAAATTCATGAAATGTTTCATCCTTTTGAGCTAAGAAGAGCACCCAAGTAAATCTTGAAAAATCATCTACAATCACATAAGCATATCTTTTACCTCCAAGACTAGTGGTCCTCATTGGTCCAAATAAGTCCATGTGAACTAGTTCAAGAGGTTTTGAAGTAGAGACCATTTTCTTTGGTTTAAAAGATGTTTTTGATTGTTTTCCATATTGACAAGCATCACAAAGATGTGTTTTATCAAAATGCATTTTGGGTAATCCTCTAACTAGCTCTTGGGTAGACAGTTTATTCAATAAATCCATGCTTACATGTCCTAATCTTCTATGCCACAAAAATCCATCATTATCATGAATGGCAAGACATTTGATATCATTTGTGATCAGTTCATCAAGATATAGCACATATACGTTTCCAACTCTTTTAGCAACAAAGATGGTTTTGCTACTTGCACTATCAAAAATAGTACAAGTATCAAATTTGAATTCTACTTTACATCCATTGTCACATAATTGACTAATGCTAAGTAAATTATACTTTAAAACATCAATGAGCAATACTTGTTTAATCAGAGGAAAGGAACCTTCACCAATGTTACCTATTCGAAGTATTTTTCCTTTCTTCTTATCACCAAATGTGACAAAGTCTTCACTTGTTGCTTAAAGCTCACTAACAAGTGAGGCATTTCCAGTCATATGTCTTGAACACCCACTGTCAAGGAACCATTTTGTGAGCAGAGATCCAATAAGCTCTTCAAGTGGAAGAGTTTTTAAATCCTTGGACTCCTCAATAGCAAGTGTCTTTGGCTGCCAAAATTTTGGTAGAGCATCCAAAATTTTCTTGTTTTGCTCTCCCATAGTATAGCTTTTACCATAAGCTTTTAAGCCATTAAAAATGTTAGTAAACCTTGTAAACATATCACTAACATTGTCACCTTGTTTCATGATAAACAACTCATAATCTCTAACAAGCATAGCAAGTTTAGATTCTTTAACTTGATTTGTGACTTCATGAGTTATTTGGAGTAATCTCCACATATCATGAGCAGAGTCACAACCACTAACTCTATTATATTCAGTTACATCTAAAGCACAACTTAAGATGTTCATGACTTGATAATTTAAAGTCATTTTCTTTGAATCATGCTCAACAAATTCATCAGTAGACTTTGGTTCTAAGGTCACTCCATCTGCTTTCATTTTCATAGGAATATAAGGACCTTTTTAAACAACATTCCACAAATCAAAATTGATAGAACAAATGTTTATCTTAACTCTAGATTTCCAAAAAGTGTAGTTTGTTCCATCAAACAAAGGTGGTCTATTTGTGGAAGATCCTTCTAGGTAAGGTAATATTGGTGGTCTATTTGTGGAAGATCCTTCTAGGTAAGGTAAGTTTGAGATACTAGCCATAGGATATTTAACTTCTAGGTTATAAAACCACACAAAGAAGTCCTTGCTCTAATACCAATTGAAATACCTAAGAGGGGGTGAATTAGGTATTTGGCTAATTTTCACAAACAAAAACTTTTTATAAGTTTAAGCAAAGAACAGATTATATATATCAAGTTAAAGACAGTTGATAGCACAACAATAAAAGAATGTAAAAGCAAAGAACTCAAGCAATTTATAGTGGTTCGATCGTCAAGATCTACGTCCACTACCTTAAGCCTACACTTAAGGATTTCAATCAATCTACTATATGCTCAAGTTCAAAAATTACGTGAGAGGCTCACCACACAATGGTTTTACACTCACAACCTCTTCTAGTAACTTTTACAAACAAGGCTCACCACACAATGGTTTTATATCTACAAACAACCTCGAATCACAATTTTAAGAATCAACCTTACCTAAAGGGTTTTATATTATCTAGATAACCTTGCAAGAGCTAGTAGAAAAACACAATTTGATAAGTAGAGAAGAGTGTGTAGATGTTACCACTTGTTGGTAGATGTTTAACACAAAATTGCACCTTCACACTTTCGTGTCTTTGGATTGATCAATTGAATGCACCAGACACAAGAGAGCTCAAGAAATGTTTGCTAAAGCCTTTCGAATGCTTAGAGTTCACGTACATTCAAAACTTACAAAAGATTTCAAGTTTCTAGATTTTATAGAATTTAAAAATTAATTTTAACAGCCATAAAACGGCTAGTAACGACTAGTTTCAAAAAATTCGGATGACCAAATTTTGCATCCGAATTTTTCAGACGTTGCTGTTGCATATTCTGGAAAAATTTGGACGACCGAATTTTTTCCTTGCGTCTGAATCTTCGTCCGAATTTCTCTGAAAAAACAGTAACCATGCCGAAGACAGAAAATTCGGACGACCTAATTTTTCTTCATGCGTTCGAATCTTCGCCCGAATTTCTCTGGAAAAATAGTAACCATTTTTTGCTACAAAAATCAGACGACCGAATTTTTTGAAAGCACTTTCAAACTTTGAAAAATTATTTGAGACTTCACTTCAATAAGTTTGAAAACATTTTATATATATAGATAACTTATTTAGACATATATAAGCTTGAAAACCATAATCAAATTTCTTTGATCATGCAAAGTTTACTCAAAATCTTTTAAGATACAAAACCACATTCATCAAAAAGTTCATTCCAAGCCATTTAAAATTGAGAAACTTATTTTATGCTCTCTTATGCATTCAATAGATTCCAAGACACACAAGTGTAGAGTTTACATAGAGATTTACCTATTAGCATATATACTCTACACTTCAAGTCTTCAATGCCTTGAGTTCATCTTTGAATAACCTTCATAAGACTTCAATTACTATGGCTTATTGAGGTTGTTCTTGCACTTTGGCTTGAAGGCAATGAGACTCCATACTTCTTAGTTCACAAATCCTATCACACAATATATAAACATATTAGTCCTCATCAATATTTGTCATCAAAACTACATGATTTGCCCTTAGGGCTAACACTCTTAATTGGAAATTTGGATATAATTTTGTTATTGCAATGATGCTCATCCTTTCTTTCTTGGTACATTTGTTTGAGGTTATATATGCAATATCATCTAACAGCCAAAGTCAATCTTCGACACCAGTACTTTTAGTTTTGATGTAACCTTTCCATCATTCAAACTACACCTACCTTGAAACATCTACATCACATCAAATTAACTAAACATCTTTAAATCAAGAAATTCAGAATTAAAAACACCAAATAACAAGCCAAAATTTTGATGTCCTGATACAAAAAATGTTGAATTAAGAAATTCATAATTTAGTATTTCCAAACTTCAAATAACAAGCCAAAATCTCACATTCCTACACACAAAATGCTGAATCCATAAATTCAGATTGCAAACTGAAAATAACATCCCCAAACATCACATTCATCAACCAAAATGTATACCTCCGAAAATTCCTATTACAAACTACAATTAACAAAGGCCACCAGCACATTTCTAAGTTCAAAATATTGAATCAAAAAATTCACGTGACCAACCAAAATAGAGATACTACAATTGCTGCCATAATGTCCAAAACACATCAAAATAAAGCCCATCTACAGCGACTCTATAATCCAATTCTATGCATTCATTTACTCTTTTCTATAGTTGTAACAGAACCTTGGTTTCCATGTGTCACTGCACTTGTTTGGCTTGAAATGTATACTATGTTGAATTGTGACATGCAGAACAAACAACAATAAAACTATTAGCATACATCAACATCTATTGTTTGAAATAATGGACAAAAATCTAGCAGCTTACATTAACTGGATTTTCAAAAACTTGTGAGACTTGTCCATTTGGAATGTTTCTTGTTAGTCCATTTTCTTGTCCTGTCATTGGGATGCATCTTGTCCACCTTGTTTGTCACATGTTCATTTATTGTGACCCAAGTTACCACATTCTCCACACTTATTCATATTTGCATGTTGGAGAGGGGGATTAGTTGCACTTTTTGCATTTACCCCTCAACTACACAACCTGGCATTGTGGCCACTATTTCCACATTTTTGGTTCAGTGGTCTAGAGAATGACTTCTTCAATTTTTGCACTCCTTCTTTTGTCCTTGCCAAAGTAGTTCCTTCAGGCACTTGTCTCCTTAATTTTTTTGGCTTTCCTAGAAGTGTTAATCTTCTTGGTGGCAGAGGCTAGTTTTTCCCAATTCTAGGCCACAAGTTGAGGCCACTAATTGGGTTAAATAAATTTTCATATACCTTCATATGGGTAGAAATACGGTAACACTCATCCACACAAATCTTAGCTTCCTCCCCTTGAGATGTAATGGCATTCATAGCATAGATACAGGGTATCCCACATAACTACCACTTCCTACATGAACCTGTCTTGCTACACTAATCAGTTGTATATTTTTCCCCAGACATATGTTCAACCTAGTATGTCTTTGCACCAACACCTCTTGGGATGTAATCTGGTAACATGTTTTCAACTTCTCAACATACTTCCTAACCTTTGGATGCAGCAAACCTTGTTGTTTGCTCATCCACTCTCCTTTCATCTGATTTTTAGTCACTAGATATGTCCTAATATTCTCTAATAGTGATAGTATTGGTCTAGACCTTGCAACTGTTATTGTGCTATTGAAACTCTTACACAAGTTACTGAGCAATCAGTCATGTTCGGTGTGTGTTTTGAAGTATACCCTAGATCATTATGCTAAAATTTATTTTCTTAACTAACCATTCATGTGCTCTGTCATCTAAGGCTTTTAGGGTAGCCATGTTATCTAAAAAACTGTTAGGATGACCAATTCTAGCACATGCCCGCAACCTATTTTTCAATTCATATCTAACAAACAACTTCCTAAAATTACTATGCAAGTGTCTAATAAAAAAACTATGTTAAGCTCTTAATAGCAATGCTTGGATCACTGGGACCAGTCCTTGTTGCTACAACAAATAGATTAGCAAGAATTATATAATCAAGAAGCAACAAAATTAAAAGGTTAGCATACTTTCTGCTTATCTGAAATCAATTTTAGAGTTTCTTCATCTAAAATACGCAAATCTTCTATCGAAATCTCTAGAAACCATCTCCATGTTCACCATTTCCAATCTCACATAAAGCAATTGAAATAGGGAATAAGCAGTTGTTGGGATCAATCCCAACTTTGATCCCAACAATTGCTAGAAACACCCCCTGGATGTGAGCCTCTCAAATGGCATCCATCTAATCCTATCACATTGATATTCTATATTTGTGCTTTATATAATGATCATTTTGAGCTCACATTTATACTAAATTTTGGTTTTTTAATCACGATTTACACTCCCTTTATCTCTTATTTGCTTTAGGTGAGTTTGTTAAAGATTTGGAAGTAAATGAAGCAAACAAAGAGATTTTACACAATGAAGAACAATAGAGAAATGCAGAGGAAAAACAGACTGGTAGAAACTGTGCAAGTGTACTTTTGACCTCTATAAAGATTCCAAATGCAAAAGTGGTATTCTATAATATTATAGCATACATTCTGAAGTTTTCATAATGGTAAAATTTGTGTCAATCGGAGTTCATTTTCCTACCCTGATTATGCTACAAAGTCACCTATTCTGCATTGTGCTTTATTTTTGACACAGTTTGGTATAATGATCATATCTTGCGTTCTGTATGTCCAATTGATGTGATTCAAATCTCTGTGACAAGCTACGATCCTTATATACAACTTTCATGAAGACATCAAGACCTAGCTCAGCCGATTTGATGCTCTGAATGCACCTAGAAGTCAAAACAGTGTCACAGTCGGGCAGCAGAAACTTGCACCAAAACTGGGGACAAGCGGCGCCGTTTGGTGTGATATAAGTGGTGCCGTTTGTGTCGATCTGAATCTGATTTTAAGCTGCATTTCTCTCTCCTTTGGGGGAGATTTTCATACCCCTTTAGGGCAGAAACAAGAGCAGCCGATTGGAGTGGACAGAAAACAGCAAAACACCAAGAAAACACACCAAATTCTTCTTCCAATCCATCAATCTTGCAAGAGAAATCAAGAGAGAAGATTGAATCCTTGAAGAATGAGAACATCCACCTTGAAGATTCCTAAAAAAAGCTGCAACTTTCTCAACAAAATCGTGAAGAACTTCAACCTTGAAGAAGAGAGGAGATTTCAACCATGAAAATGAGCAATTCTTCATCTTTCTTTGTTGTTTTATGTTCTTTGATTTGTAATATGTTGATGAGCTAAAATTTTGAATACTTGGATGGGTATGAACCCTAGATTTTACTTATGTGAAAGAATTGTTTCCTTGGTTGATTGAATTTGAATTTCTTGTGGATTGTTTGTGGGTTTGAATGGTTGAATTGATTGAGTGGATTATTGATGCATAATCTGGAATTTTTTCACTTGGAATTGAGAAAGGAAGGGTGATTGACAATTGATTCAAAATCTGGATTTTTTCACTTGGAATTGAGAAAGGAAGGGTGAAATAGACCATACATAAACAATGAGGATGATTTAGGTGACTAGAGATAGAAACCTAAACATCTTCTTGATAATTAGAGAAATCTAATTGGAAATTCACAAACCTTAATGCATTCTTGGATTAAATTGGTTAGAAAGAGATTTCAACTAATTAATCTAAGAGTAGAGAACTTTCATCTAGAGATAGAGTGAGTTCTATCATTGGAATTTCATCAAACATAAGAAGTGAAATTTATCAACCAAGGGACATTTGTATCACATAGGTAATTCTAGGAGGATTAACCATCCAAGTATTGTTTTCTCAATTGAATTCTCTCTTGCAAACAAAAATTAGTTAAGTTAGTTTAATTAGCTAAGCTAGACTTCTATTCCTAGTAGTAATTTCAATCATTTTCACAAACAAATTTGATAGGCTAAACAATAGAATAGAAAGTGAGTAATGATATTTAACCATCCCCGTGGATACGATATTGAATTTACTTGCCATTATACTACTCATAACGATAGGTGCCCTTGCCTTGTGTTTGTGTGCAAATTGTTGAGGATTGTGATAAAAATTTAGTATAAAGGCATAGAAATAAAACAAAACAAGTTTTTGGGGCCGTTACCGGGGAATTTTGGTTAATATTAGGAAAGCTTGAACTGTATTGATTTAGTCATTTTTCTTGTTAGTTTGTATAATACTTGTTACAAGTGTTAGTGTTCATTTTGTTGTTTGTGATTTTGTTAGTTATTTGTGAATTGAAGTGTTTAGTTTGTGATTCTCAATTTTTTTTTTCTGTTTTGGTTACTTGAGTTAGCATTTATTTTCTTGTTTGTAATTTTGTTATTTATTAGTGAATCCAAGTGTTTATTTTGTGTTTTCGTGTGTTTGTCCTGTTTTTGTGAGAAATCTTTAGGTTGAATTTTTAGTTAGCATTTTTTTTTCTGTGTGTTGAATTTTTATTTGTTTTTATTTGTCACCACAACCCTCTCTAGTGATGATGTCTTATGACTTTTGTGGAGGTGGTGATCCAACCTATGAGTGCCAAACCATGGGAGCTTCCAATGCATGGTCAATGGAGCAGGGGAAATATCTTGGAGAAAGGAAGCAATCTTACAATCCATACAACAATACTTATAATCCGGGATGGCACAATGATCCGAACTTCTCATGGAGCAACCAAGGGCAGCAAAGACCAACACACTCTCTCTATTTCCAAACTTCATCAAGTTCCCAACCCCAAGTATTCCTTCCTTACCAATACCAACCTCCTCCACCTCCTCAACAATTGGTAAAATCTTGCCTTGAAGAGTTGATGACAAAGTTCATAGCGAATACTGAAGCCCAACCCGTAACCAAAGAATTGAAGCATCCTTAAAGAACCAAGAGGCCACCCTTCAGAACTTGGTGAAGCTAGTTTCAGAAACACAAGTTGGGACTCCCGCAAACAATACTGAGCCAAATTCTAGGGAGCGGGCTGAAGCTACTAGTTTGAGGAGTGGGATGGAATTGAATGTCTCACAGCCTAACGTGCAGGAAATAGGAGAAGGTAAGATGGATGAGAAAGTTCATGTTGAAGATGAACAAGAAGGAATTGAAAAGAAGGAAGGACAAAAGAGAAACGATGAAGAACCTTTGGAGATCACCATTGTTCAAGGTGAAGAAGCAAAGAAGGGGAGATGTGAGACCGATGAAATCATAGTACATGTGGAGTCATCGCCACTTATCATCAAAGGGATGGAGTTTGAAAAGACTGAAATGGAAAAGGAGAGTAAAATGAAGTCTTTCATTGAGGATTCCTCGGAACTAGAGTTGGAAAAGTTGCAGGATCATTTGGAGTATGCTTTCCTTGTGGACAATCCAAAACTCCCAATAATCAATTGTAGTAATCCTTCATTTTGCACCCACAAAACATTAATGGAAGAATGCTTCAAACCAGTGGTGCAACCCCAAAGGAGGCATGACCAAAATCAAGTATTCAAGCCGGGAGATGAAGTGTTATTAAATGACTGTCAATGGTACATGAGTAAGCTTAAGTTTAAATGGACTTCCCCATTTCTGGTAAGCAAAATACTTCCATTTGAAGTTGTGAAAAACTATCATCCAAAAAGGGAAACATTAATGGTAAGCAACCATAGACTTAAACTTTATCATGTTCGAGTTAGAAAGAAGAGAACATTGTCTCCACACTCCTATGACCCAGGGGGTGAGTGATTTGCACCATCTTTGCTCTCCTTTACTTGTACATAATTGTGTTTGATGTGGTTTTGAGTTTGAAAATTTTAATTTTCTTTAATTGTGAAGAGTTTTATAATGTGTTGATTGGTGTGCTTTTAAGTTTGTAATCAATTATTTTTTGTTAAATGTTATTGTTGAATGTGTAGTGTTTTTGTGTTAAAAAAAACACAAAAAAAAAAAAACTAAACGGCGACGTTACTGTAGCATGTGCTCCAAGAGACGCCGGGGTTACTGTTCATGAGCCGTTTTACTGTTCATAATAAAAAAAATTTTTCTTTCTTCCCCATTTTGTTAGTTCTTTCTTGCTTTCTTCTATACCTACCATGTATTTGATGAAATGTCACAATGAAACTTGTTAAATTTGTGATTTTTTTTATTACTTTGCATTTCATTAGCTTACTATAGACTTTCTTTCTTTAATTTAGAGGTTAGGTTATTTAATTTTGTTACTTAGCATGGTTAAGAGTTAATTAGTTGTTGTTTTAAATTTTAGTGATAATTGTTTTTCTTGTTTAGCCAATTTGTACTTTTTATTTTTTTTTTTTTGTATTACTTGTAACGTTCTTTGTGGCATTTTTGTTTTCACATTGGTAGACTAGTTTCTCTTAACGGTTGATTTTGAAAAAGAAAGCATTTCATAGAAAACCGCAGCTCGAGGAACTCCATATAGCCCAACAACAAATCCTTGAGCAACAACAAATTTTGGGCCATCAATTTGCCGGCATCGCCGAATATCACGCAAAGCTCCTTTAGCCCAGGCTGAATGGTGGAGCTGGCGGTTTATGAACAAAGGGGAGTTCTTTCTTTTCTATTTTGGTCCTTTTATTTATTTATTTTACTGGTATGTTTTTATGCTTCTGCTTTCATTATGTCATTGTTTTTAGCTTTGTTTCATTTCTTTTTGCTGTGAAGTATATAGAAGGTGCAGCTTGCTGCTCATATGGTTTCGCCCAGCCTTCACGTACGAAACAGCCATGTTTTCACCGTTTGTGTGTTTGGTCATTTGGTATGGCATTCTTATGTAGTTTGTTACATATTTCTATTTATGCAATCTGTTGTTTCTCCTCCTCCCAACATTGAGGACAATGTTGTCTTAAGTGTGGGGGAGTTTAGTTGGCTTTAGTAGTATAGGCTATTTTCATGATTTTTTTTTTGTTGAATTTGCTTGTTTTTATTTTTGGAATCTTCAAGGTACTTCAAGACTTGCATGTGTTATCTTTTCTCAAAGAGTAGTTATACAAGCATTCTAAAGGTCATGACTAGTACCTTAAACTTAGATTTAGTAAGCACCCCTTGTATTCTTTGCTTGTATGGAATTCATCGTTTAAGCACATTCCACTTTGCTTTTGTTGTGATGATTATGGAATTGAATCTTGTGTTATTGGCCTTAGAATTCAACATAACTTTTACCCTAGAACCCGCATTCACTTGCCTTGAGGCGAAATGAGTAAGTAATCTTAGTTTGATCTCGAAATGATGGTAATAGGCCTTCTTTGTCCCGATTGAGCCTTTCTAGCCACCGCTCTTTATTTTATCCGTAGTACCCTTTCTTGAAGCCTTTGTACATAAATTTTCTAATCTATATTCTAGATTTTTCCTTCTTTCAAATTTTAAACTTCACTCTTTATATTTAACCCTTCTTTACGAGAGCTAAATGCATTTTTACCCTTAAGATTAGCAAAGAGTATTGTGGAAATTAGAACAAAAGGGTGGAATAAAAAAAAAGAAAAAAAAAGGAAAAGAGTGGTGAGATGACTTTATATGATTGGGAATTGGATTATACCTCAATCGGAAAAGAAAAATAAAAAAAGAAAAAAAAGGAGAAAAGAAAAAAAATTGTTATATATTTGTCTATTATTAAGAAGGCTTCTTACATTTCTTGATGCCTTCAAGATGTATATATGTTTTCATTGTTATTATTGTGAATTTTGTCATGATTGAGGTTAAATTTATGGGTTGACAAAGATGGTGATGACAGACAAGTTGTGGGTTGAAGCATAATGCATACAAGTGGTTGAATTCAAAGTGAGGGGATTTTGTAGAGAATGGGAGTTTGTGGTTGAATGTAGGGGAATGGTGATATTCTTTGTGGCTAATAAGGGTTATTACTTTTGTTTTATGTCTCATTCCTTTCTCTTTAGCTCTCATTTCTTTGACTTTGAATTCCCTATCTTTCGTTTGGCACCCTAAACTTTCCCTGAGCCTAATATTACAAGTATGAAAGTCCTACTTAATCGAGATTAAATTTTGGTTACCGTATTAGTGGAGAGGTTTTGTAAATGCCGGGCTTATGGGGTATTATGCTTTCTTGATGAGAATTCCTTGGCCAATAACATTAAATTCACTCTTATAATTTTTAAGCATTTGCATTAGCTGGAAACACAACACACAAGGATTCTTGCTTGCATTGTAAGACAAGGGGGTGATTGTTTAATCTTTGTGATGGATACTTAGGATGACTTTTAGATTGATTGTGAGGATTGCTCAAGATTTCTCAAGAAGTAATACTTTCTCTGTTTTGTACTCCTTTGTAATACTTCAAAACAGTCTTTATTTCTTGTGGATTATTGTCCAAATTTCTTAGTTGTTTTGTAGTATTGCTTGGGGACAAGCAATAACTAAGTGTGGGGGAGTTTGATATTCTATATTTGTGCTTTATATAATGATCATTTTGAGCTCACATTTATACTAAATTTTGGTGTTTTAATCACGATTTACACTCCCTTTATCTCTTATTTGCTTTAGGTGAGTTTGTTAAAGATTTGGAAGTAAATGAAGCAAACAAAGAGATTTTACACAATGAAGAACAATAGAGAAATGCAGAGGAAAAATAGACTGGTAGAACTTTTTCAAGTGTACCTTTGACCTCTATAAAGATTCCAAATGCAAAAGTGGTATTCTATAATATTATAGCATACATTCTGAAGTTTTCATAATGGTAAAATTTGTGTCAATCGGAGTTCATTTGCCTACCCTGCTTATGCTACAAAGTCACCTATTCTGTATTGTGTTCTATTTTTAACATAGTTTGGTATAATGATCATATCTTGCGTTCTGTATGGCCAATTGATGTGATTCAAATCTCTGTGGCACGCTACAATCCTTATCTACAACTTTCATGAAGACATCAAGACCTAGATCAGCCGATTTGATGCTCAGAATGCACCTAGAAGTCAAAACAGTGTCACAGTCGGGCAGCAGAAACTTGCACCAAAACTGGTGGCAAGCGGCGCCGTTTGGTGTGATATAAGCGGTGCCGTTTGTGTCAATCTGAATCTGATTTTAAGCTGCATTTCTCTCTGTTTTAGGGGAGATTTTCATACCCCTTTAGGGCAGAAACAAGAGCAGCCGATTGGAGTGGACAGAAAACAGCAAAACACCAAGAAAACACACCAAATTCTTCTTCCAATCCATCAATCTTGCAAGAGAAATCAAGAGAGAAGATTGAATCCTTGAAGAATGAGAACATCCACCTTGAAGATTCCTAAAAAAAGCTGCAACTTTCTCAACAAAATCGTGAAGAACTTCAACCTTGAAGAAGAGAGGAGATTTCAACCATGAAAATGAGCAATTCTTCATCTTTCTTTGTTGTTTTATGTTCTTTGATTTGTAATATGTTGATGAGCTAAAATTTTGAATACTTGGATGGGTATGAACCCTAGATTTTACTTATGTGAAAGAATTGTTTCCTTGGTTGATTGAATTTGAATTTCTTGTGGATTGTTTGTGGGTTTGAATGGTTGAATTGATTGAGTGGATTATTGATGCATAATCTGGAATTTTTTTCACTTGGAATTGAGAAAGGAAGGGTGATTGACAATTGATTCAAAATCTGGATTTTTTCACTTGGAATTGAGAAAGGAAGGGTGAAATAGACCATACATAAACAATGAGGATGATTTAGGTGACTAGAGATAGAAACCTAAACATCTTCTTGATAATTAGAGAAATCTAATTGGAAATTCACAAACCTTAATGCATTCTTGGATTAAATTGGTTAGAAAGAGATTTCAACTAATTAATCTAAGAGTAGAGAACTTTCATCTAGAGATAGAGTGAGTTCTATCATTGGAATTTCATCAAACATAAGAAGTGAAATTTATCAACCAAGGGACATTTGTATCACATAGGTAATTCTAGGGGGATTAACCATCCAAGTATTGTTTTCTCAATTGAATTCTCTCTTGCAAACAAAAATTAGTTAAGTTAGTTTAATTAGCTAAGCTAGACTTCTATTCCTAGTAGTAATTTCAATCATTTTCACAAACAAATTTGATAGGCTAAACAATAGAATAGAAAGTGAGTAATGATATTTAACCATCCCTATGGATACGATATTGAATTTACTTGCCATTATACTACTCATAACGATAGGTGCACTTGCCTTGTGTTTGTGTGCAAATTGTTGAGGATTGTGATAAAAATTTAGTTTATAGGCATAGAAATAAAACACAACACACATTTCAACAGCCATTGTTGAAACCTTCTTTCAATGCTTCAAGCCCCATATAAAATCTGTGAAAACGCTCATTACACTTATTATCCACCTCAGTCTTCATAATAATTGTGCTGCTTGGATTTAAGTTTCTAAGTTCCTCTATGTGGCCCCATAACCCAGTATAGTAGCCCATATATGCCCCTTCAATTAGCTACGTGGCTCTTCTTTTATTTTTGATCGGTAGGGATTGCCATGTTCCTCTTGAGCTCAATGTGGAGTGGACCCTTGCTAGCACATTCCTTGTCAGCATAGTTGGGTTTTGGAGTTATAGCAAATCGTGATGACCTTCTTTTATCCTTCTTCCTCACTATTTGATTTATTCTTCCTCTTCAAAATAGAGTGGTGAAGGGGGTAGCAATTTCAACTTTGTCAATCATATTTCCTTCCTCATTAGCTTCCTCTTAGCTGCCTTTTCCTTCTTCACTTGCTTGTTTTTGCTCATATCCCTTGCCTTCTTCTTCTTTCATTTCTTCGTCACCCTGTCCTTCTTCATTTCTTACACAATCCCTAGCCACTAACTCAAAGTCATTCCCATTATCATCATCATCGTTTCTATCTCCTCATTTGCAATCATTTTCGTCATCGTGCTTTTCTTCTTCATCCTCATCTTTCTCTTTCTGTTCACCTTCATCTTTTTCTTCTCTCACTTGTACTTTAGAAGTTCTTTCACCATCATGAGAGTTTTTCTTCAATAGTTCTTCAATGTTTTTCACTCTTTCTTCTAATCCATCAAGCTTGTCAAGGACCATGGGAGAAAAAGCTTCAAAGAATTTGTGCATCTTTTCCATCTCCTTGGCATGGTTGTTAAGTGCTTCTTGGATAACTTCGGCAAAAATGGTATCTCTACGAGTGATTTTCTCACCAATGAAGTCTTTCCGCCTCTTTGGAGTGGGATTAAGGAGTTTGTTTTTCTTCAAATAGTGTCCTCTTTGAGGGAGGTTGCTCTCCCTCACTAAGTGACTCATTTCCTCTCTTTGTTTATCTTTCCCTTGCTTGCATTTCTTCCTCATCCTCCTCTTCTTTTTATTCATGAATTTCAACTTCTTCACTTTCTTCTTGCCTTTATTTCTTTGATGGAGTCTCCCCCTTGGTTCTCCAAGTTCCATCTTCTCCTAGGATAAGTTGCATTCTCTTGAGGGATCCATCTTCACCTAGCCTCTTCTGGGAAGTTGAATTGAAAATGCTTGAAGAGCTTTCTGAGTAGCCTCACATATGAAAATGCCTCATTCTATGTTTTCCTTGCACTCATTATATATTTCAAGGCAATATATCCAAAGTTTATTTTCTTATGCTCATGAAGTGCAAGAATCACAACCATATGCATGTTACATATGGAGTACATGTGATCAAAGTTAGTAATGATCACTATGGTAAGCATATGGTGTAGGATACGTTCCCTAGCATCAAGTGCCTTAATCTCTCTATCTTTCACCGTTCTAAATCTAACTTCATTGTGAAGGCACCTTCAAATCTTTCATATGTGAAATGCTCATGATCATAGCAATGTTGTTCCCATGAATAATATCTAATCCGTTCAGCAATTTGCACATTTGTACAAACATAATCCAAGCACACATCACCTTTAGCTACATGATCACAAATAAAATAATGTTTGATCTCTATATGCTTGGTTCTAGCATGATGGATTGGATTAATTGTCAAATTTATACCACTAGTGTTATCACAAAAAATATACACACATCCAAAGCACTTGAGCATAATAACAACTACCAATAACGATATATTCGACCTTGGTGGTAGACAATGAAACACAAGATTGTTTCTTTCTATACTAAGAGACAAACAAATACCAAGAAATTGACAATGTCCACTAGTACTTTTGCGCTCGAGTTTACATCCAGCATAGTCATTATCCATATAAGCAACAAGTTCAAAGCAAGCGGATTTTGTAAACTATAACCCATAGTCATGTGTAACAATAAGGAGATGGAGAATATGTTTAACAATAGCTCCTGGATTTCTCAATCGAATTGGGTTTTGAAAGAAAATTGCAGAACAATGAAAGGGGTGGGTGAAAGGATAGTTATTATAAGTGATAGGTTAGAGGGACACTCAGTATTCTGACAATTTTACCCTCAAAATTAGAGGCACGAGCATCGCATGTGGCTAATCGCTGCCCCATTGTGTTGAATTCCACTGCTTGAGGGTAGTTTTGCCACCTTGAAAATAGTTTAAGGATATATGATAAAAAACAAAGATTTTGGCTATGAGTGGCTTATCAAAAATTGTTTATGGGCATTTTTAGCTAATTACTCTTGATGAAAAAGGGGTGAAATTTGGGTTCAGATGAGAGAAGGTTTGACGAGATTTGAGAGAGAAGAGAAATCAGTCGAGAGAGATTGTAAATAAATGAAGTGGAATTGCCATTCGATCTTCATATATTTGATCGATCAAATGACATTGTTACTAGCTGTTTTTTGAACGTTGCATTTGAATTTTTTAATTATATAAAAGACTAGAATCTCAAATTTTGAAGAATTTTTTGGACTTTACATGATGTACTGTTGAGATCTTCAAAGATTCAATGAATGTTTTCAATTGGTCTTGTGCTTCGTGTAATTATTCAAAAGATTCCAAGACAAAGATGAAGTAGAGCTTGAATTGTTTATTATCCACTTTCTTTGTTGGTAATCTCTATCTATCTTCTCTTCTTTAACTTGTTTAGTCAAAAGATTGTCTTGGGATATAAAACCCTTTTGGTGAGGGTGAGCCTTAATTACGAAAAGAGTTTATTGATGTAAAACCCTTGTGGGTGAGCCTTTTGTGCATTGAATTGATGTGATTGCATAGTGAGTTTGTTGAAATCATTGAATGTTGACTCAAAGGTAGCAGATGTAGATTTTGAAGAGATTGAACCCTTATAAATTTTTGTACCTATCTCTATTCTTTGATTTTGTGCATTGACTTGTTCTTTCTTTCTTAGTTGTATAGCCGTGATCATTTATTGTTCCTACATTAATTGTGCATCTTCTTTCCCAAGCACCATCTTCACCCTAAACAAACTATTGGAGATTGTGAATTTCTCAATATTTTTTTTATTAAAGAAATATTTTTTAAAAAAATTAGCCAAAAACCTATTTCATCCTCCTTTTAAGTTTTTCATCAACCAGTAACAATCATTCAAAACTAATTGAAATTTTGATCACAATTAATTATAGTCTTTTAAATCTTCCTCATTATATCTTAATTTGAAATCATTTAAATAGGCGATCGAATCTAATCAGGATTTGAAATCATTTTCCTATTTCGATCAATTAGAATCATTCATAGCCCGTTGATGAAATCCATTTTGAAGATTTGATTACAATCAATTACAATTTTTCAGATCTTCTTCATTATTTTAATTCGAAGATTTAAATAGATAATCAAATTTGATTGCGATTTGAAATCTCTTTCCAATTACAACCAGATTTATACTGGTGACCTAAATAAGAGAGATTTCAATAAAGAGTTTGTACAACCAAAAAGGCAAAGAGCTCCACAGATAGAAGGCAAAGAAACAAAGGTAATTGTGAACTTGGAAGAAGGCTTTCAATTTTGATTTTGATCTATGTTTGTTCTCGTCTTTTTATTTTTTCTCGTAATTTCTTCACGCTTAATATGACTTTCATACCTATTTTTTAGACATAAAATGGTAATTAGGATTAAAAATTATATCATCTAGTTAGTTTCACAAATTAAGTTTTACTAGACTGGCAGGGATTCGAAGTGTAGAAACCTTGAGAACTTTACAAGTTGTAGATGAATTAACTCTCAACATTAGAAGGGGACCCCTATGACATCTCAAACGATTCAATTTGAAGGAATCATCTATAATTATTGTGCCAATTAACTTTTATGTTGAATAAGAATCATCTATAATAAGGAATGCAGGAAGAGATTCCTATTTTTGCTGTTGCAATATGGTATATAAATGGTTTTCTAGGAATAAAATGATCTTTGAAGGAACTCTCTCTACATCTGTTTCAATTTGCTAGTAAATTTTGGCCTTCAGGGGAATCTCTTGATTCGATTCGGAGGAAAGCTCTGGAGATCACAAGATAAACTAACCTTGTAATTGGAAGCCCCCATCTCTAGGGATTTTAAAGCTCAATGTTGATATTACATTGGAACCAGGCTTTTGTGAAGTAGGAAGCATTATTCGAGATAGTTCAGGAACTTTAATTTCTGCTCAAACAAATGTCCATTCTGCTCTCCATGCAAAAATTTTTGCTGCACTAGAAAGTTTGCTTTTTAGTCGTTCACTAGATATTAGGAACATAATACTCGAGAGTGACTCCTTCATCTTGATATCAAAGATCTCGAGCCAGGAAGAGGACTTCTCTGAAACAGGCGCTTTAATTTCTACTATCAAACAAATCCTTTCTTCTTTTCAATGTATCTCCATTATGCATATGAAGCAAGGGGGGAATTATTATTCCCCAGCTTACCTTTTAGCTCAGAAAGCTAGTATGGATAGCCTTCATTCTTCATTTTCGAATCTCCCTTTAGACATTTGTTCTACTATAGAACTTGAATTTTCTTAATAATATTATTATTTTATTTTTTGAAAAAAAAACTTCTTGCAAAACAGAAGATGTAATTAAAGAGTAAATGTCTAAAAAATATTACAAATATATACCTTCTATGCAAGCACAATCCACATGCTCAACACTATGATTGTCCTTAATCATTTTAATATAATTTTGCAGCTTTTACTGAGGAGTCGTCCTATGAAAATAAGAAGTTTTTCTATCTTCTTCCATAACCAATTTGTTCTAGACCTATTTTTCTAGCATTCTTCTTCATGGTCAAGCTAGCGATCTAATTCTAACCCTAAGTTTCCTAGGTAGATTTCCAATTTTCTTAGAGGTATAGTGTAAAAGGTGATCAGGAATTGAAGTAAAATTATTCCTTATATATTAATACAACATCAGAGATAGAACAAGGGTTTTCAAAAAAAAAAACAACAGAATCTTGCTCTTTAATCCAATGAGGATCAATTCATTTCAGTGTAGGACAAACATGGCACTTATCAACATTAGGATCATTGGTAATTAAAAGAGTTAGGTGGTTCGAAAGACTCATCAAAAGATGTTCAATAGTGCAATTGGGAAAATCCTGGATAAAACTTGCTGATTCAATCTTGGCATGATTCGATTTAGATCCGAACCAAGCGAAGTTTGATCCCTTGTACCCAATATCAATATGTCCAACATCAAGAATGGCATTTCTAAAATTACCAATTTGCGGAGATGTCTCTCATTTCTAATTTTTTTCATTGTTAGATAATTCCACTAAAATCCCTAGCAATTAATCAAGGAAGATTATTTTCAAACTTAATCTTCATGAAGGATACCCAAGAATGTTTCCCTAGTTCCACTTACATCCATGTTAAATATTGTATAAAATTTTCTATGTTATGAACTTATTGGCAACGCAGAATTAAAGTAAAAGCATCACTCAATATGTTTGGAGAATAATATAAATCTAAGGGAAGAGAGAATATAGAGAGAGAAAGTAGAACTCAAGAATCAAGACCAATTACTCATCATCTTATTAATGTCATCATATGGCCCTATATATAGGCTCATAATACAAGAGCTTATGGAAACTCAAAATCTAATAGAGAAAGGAAACCAAATCTGATTATGAGTTATATTTTGGAAGCCGAGTTCCCTTTAGGAAACTGACATATTTTGGGAGTCGAGTTCTCTTCAGGAAACTGACTAATATGAACATCCACATATTATTTCATAACACTCCCCCTTGGATATTCATTGCATAAGAGTATACCTCGTTAAAACCTTACTAGATAAAAAAAAATCCAGTGGGAAAAAATTCTAGTGAAGGAAAAAGAGTACACTACTCTTTATGCCATATTTACTCCCCCTGATAAGGTAATGCTTTTAAGGTTTCTTAACCGCCGCATTCTAATTTTGTTCACCAATTTCTCAAAAGTTGCGGCTGGTAATGCCTTAATGAATAAATTTGCCAAATTGTCACATGATCGAATTTATTACACATCAATGTCACCACTCTTCAGGAGCTCATGAGTAAAGAAAAATTTTGGTGAAATATGTTTTGTCTTATCTCCTTTAATATATCCTCCTTTTAATTGAGTTATACAAGTTGTAGTATCTTCATATAGAGGAGTTGGAATTCTATTTGCAGAGGATAATCCACAATTCTCTTGAATATAATAGATCATAGATCTCAACCATACACATTCTCACCTAGCCTCATGAAGGGCTATAATTTTAGAATGGTTAGATGAAGTAGCTACCCTGGATTGTTTTGTAGAATGCCATGAAATAGCAGTACCACTATAGGTAAATACATAACCAGTCTGAGAACGTGTTTTATGTGGATCGGATAAATATCCAGCATATGCATAACCAATCAACTTCAGGTTGGTTTTATTTGAATAAAATAATTCGAGATCTATAGTACCTTAGAGATATCTAAAGACATGCTTAACACCATTCCAATGTCATCTTGTGGGAGAAGAACTAAATCTTGCTAATAAATTTACTAAAATGATATATCAGGTCATGTATTATTAGTAAGATACATTAGTGCACCAATTGCACTAAGATAAGGTACTTCCGGACCAAGTAGTTCTTCACTATTATCCCGAGGTCGAAAAGGATCTTTATTCACATCTAGTGATCTAACGACCATTGGAGTACTCAATGGATGTGCTTTGTCCATGTAAAATCTTTTTAGGACTTTCGTTATATATGTTGATTGGTGAATAAAACATCCATCTTCCAGATGGTTAATTTGTAGACCAAGGCAAAACTTAGTCCTTCCAAAATCTTTTATCTCAAACTCTTGTTTCTAATAATTCACCGCATCTTGAAGCTCTTCGGGAGTTCCAATAAGATTGATATCGTCAACATATATAGCAAGTATCACAAATCCTGAAATATACTTCTTAATGAAGACACATGGACATATTGGATCATTTTTTTATCCTGCTTTTAATAAGCTTTCACTTAGACGGTTATACCACATGCGTCCAGACTGCTTTAAGCCACATGGTGACTTTTGTAACTTAATAGAGTAATCTCCACGACAACCAGATTTACATGTTGTAGGCATGTTAAATCCTTCTGGAATTTTCATATAAATATCATTATCTAGATTTCCATATAAATAAGCAGTCACTACATCCATCAGACGCATATTAACATTTTCATTTACTGCTAGACTCACAAGGTATCGGAATGTAATTGCATCCACTACAGGTGAATACGTCTCATCATAATCAATACCTTGTCTTTGTGAAAAACCTTGTACAAAAAGTCGTGTTTTATATCTCATGATTTCATTGTCCTCATTTCGCTTTCGTACAAATACCCATTTATAGCCAATGGGCTTTACACCTTTAGGTGTTCAGACTACAGGTCCAAAAACTTCAAGTTTTGAAAGCGAGTTCAATTCTGATTGAATCGCATCTTTCCATTTTGACCAATCATTTCTATGTCAACATTCTTCAACTGATGTTGGTTCAAGATCCTCATTATCTTTCAAAACATCAAGTGCTACATTGTAAGCAAATGAGTTATCTATAGTCGTTTCCATTCAATTCCAACTTCTGCCGAAAGTTGTATAATTGATGGAAATTTTTGTATTATTTTCAAAATTTTGAACATTTTCATCAATTATCTCTTGGTCCTTTATCTCTTACGAGGATTTCTATCTTTTGAACCAATAGGTCGACCACGCTTTTGGTGTGCTTTTGATTCAACAGCTACAAGTGTTGAATTTTGATCTTTTGGGACTTCAACCAGAATTGGAGCATCTATGGCTGCTAGATACAATTTTGTTACTCTCGTAGAGTTGGCAAATGCATCTGGCAATTGATTTGCTATCTTTTGTAAATGAATTATCTTTTGAGCTTCAAGTTCGCTCACACTTGTGTGCGGGTCTAGATAAATCAAAGATGTTGTCCAAACAAGCACTTTTCCTTTTGGTTTATTATCTCTCCCTAACTTGGGAAACATAGACTCATCAAAATGACAATCAGTGAACTCTATCGTAAATACATCTCCCGTCATTGGTTCAAGATACCTTATTATAGAGGGAGAGTCATATCCAACATATATCTCCAATCTCCTTTGAGGACCCATTTTAGTTCGCTGATTGGGTATTATAGGAACATACATCGCACTTCCAAAAATTCTCAAATGAGAAATATTTGGTTCAAAGCCAAAGGCTAATTGTAAAGGAGAAAATTCATGATAACTTGATGGCCTGATATGCACAAGTGTTGCAGCATGCAAAATTACATATCCCCAAGCTAATACAGGAAGATTTGTTCTCATTAAAAGTGGTCAGCAATTAATTGTAATCTTTTGTTAAATGATTCTGCTAAATCATTTTGAGTGTGAACATGTGCTACACGATGTTCAATAATAATGCCAATTGACATGCAGTAAGCAGCAAAGGCTTGAGAATAATATTTAGTAGTATTATCTAGACGGATCCTTTTAATAGGGTGATCTGGGAGTTACACTCTCAGGTGAATTATTTGGGCAAGTAATCTCTCAAACACCAGGTTGCGAGTAGATAATAAACAAACATGCGACCATCGGGTCAATGCATCAATTAACACCATAAAATATTTAAACTGCCCACATGGTGGGTGAATAGGCCCACATATATCACCATGAATCCGTTCTAAAAACATGAGGGACTTAACTCCCACTTTTGCTTGGGATGGTCTAATAACCAATTTTTCTTGAGAACAAACAGCACATGAAAATTTATTCAATACCCTTTGATCTTTCAATGGGTGTCCATGCGTATTCTCAATTATTTTTTGCATCATAATTGATCCTGGGTGACCCAAACGGTCATGCCAAATGCTAAATGTAGCAAGATTTGTAAACTTCTAGTTTACTAAATGATGCATCTCAACATTATTTAATTTTGCGTAATATAGGCCGGAAGAAAGAGATGAAAATCTCTCTAAGATAGATTTCTTTCCGGAGACAGTTTGAGTAATGCAAAGATACTCAAATTTATTTTCCTCAATTGTTTCAACATGATATCCATTTCGGCGGATATCTTTAAAACTCAATAAGTTTCTTCTAGATTTCGAGGAAAATAATGCCTTATTGATGGCGATTATTGTGCCTCTAGGAAATAAAATACTAGCTCTTCCAGAGCCTTCAATCAGTTTTGCACTACCATTTATAGTGTAAACACTTGTTTCTCCCATATTCAAACAAGAGAAATATCTCTCGCTTTTCAGTATAGTGTACGTAGTACCACCATCAACGAGGCAAATATCATCAGTGGTATTTTGAGAATCATAATAAGGAATAAGAGCCATCTGAACATATAAAAATATAAAATTTAAATACTTAAATAAAGTTCTATTACAAACAAAATTAGTAGATCATTAAGGATTATTACAAAAGAAATATAACTAAACACGAACTAAACTAAAAATTATGAAAAACACTGAATAAAACTCTCATTTCTTTTGAACACTTCCATCACCAATCAAATGGTCAATTCTTCCTTCTGGATGCTCAAAAAAATCAGCCACATCTAGATGAGTTACATCAACAATGGCATCATTAAGATTATTGTTATCACCATCATTGGGAATGGAATTTTGGGAAGTAAAGTTTGCTTCGGGACTTTTACTCTTCTTCTTAATTGATGCTTGATAAAGCTCAACAAGATGCTTTGCCGTACGACAGGTACGGGACCAATGGCCTTGTATACCACACCGATAACATTTATCTTCGTGATCTTCTGTGTCTACTTCCTTCTCTTTTCTTTTTTCATTGTTTTTGGACCACTTCTGGTGGATTTTGTTATTTCTCGCGCCTAACACTCTATTTTGTTCGCCATTATTGTATGGATGTTTTCTACCACGGTCGCGTCCATGTTCTCGATTTCGACCATGACCGCGACCTCTTCTAGGGTCTATCCTTGGGTTCTAACTGCATTCACTTCAAGGAGTGGAGTAGAACCTGTTGGTCGAACTTCATGATTTTTCATTAACAGCTCATTATTTTGCTCCACCACAAGAAGACAAGAAATTAATTCAGCATATTTCTTAAATCCTTTCTCTCAATATTGTTGCTGCAGGACAATATTCTAGGCATGAAAAGTAGAGAACGTTTTCTCTAACATATTAGTGTCAATGATATTTTCTCCGCATAATTTTAATTGAGAAGTAATTCTAAACATCGTGGAGTTAAATTCGCATACAGATTTATAATCTTGTAGCCGTAAGTGCATCCAATCATACTATGCTTTGGTAGAATAACCATCTTCTAGTGGTCAAATCTTTATTTCAGATCCTTCCACAAAACAAGTGGATCTCTTACGGTAAGATATTCCGCCTTCAAATTCTCATGGAGATGGTGGCGGAGAAAGATCATGGCTTTTGCACGATTTTGAGATGATGACACATTATTTTCTACAATGGTGTCTCCTAAACCCATTGCATCCAGATGAATTTGAGCATCTAGTATCTAAGATAAATAATTATTTTTAGAAATATCAAGAGCAAAAAAATCGAGTTTGGCAAGGTTTGCCATGAGAATTCATAAATAGAAAAATACTTCTTTTTTCTCGATTAATCTTTAAACTCCAGTGGCAGAGACTCGTACTGATAACGTATTATGAATTAAGTGTTGGCAATGCAGAATTAAAGTAAAAGCGTCACTCAATATGTTTGGAGAATAAAAGAAATCCAAGGGAAAGAGAGAATATAGAGAGAGAAAGTAAAACTCAAGAATTAAGACCAATTACTTATCATCTTATTAATGTCATCATATGGCCCTATATATAGGCTCATAATATAAGAGCTTGTAAAAACTCAAAATCTAATAGAGAAAGGAAACCAAATCTGATTAGGAGTTATATTTTAGAAGCTGAGTTCCCTTTAGGAAACTGACATATTTTAGGAGTTCAGTTCCTAATTATTTGCGTATGACTTAGGGGATATTTTTATCCCCAGATTCACTTGGCCCATTCGGGATAGAAATCCCCAATCCTCAATTCCCAACTTGAAACTAGGCTGAGCATGGATATTCCATCCATCCCCACAAGCGAGGTTGAGTCGAGAAAGGAAACAAGCTTGGGAAAACTGGACTACGGTCGAGGTCTAGGGTCTCTGCCCTCATCCGCCCTCTATTCCGTCCCTAATTACCAAAGATGGTGTTTAGCTAGAAGTCTTCCTATCCTAGGGCTAATAATTCCACTAGAAGATTTCACATATTCTATCTTATGTTGAAAACCAATGGCGTACTCATCGTGGTAAATTCAAATAACTCATGACACTCCTCCATTGCCAGGGTTTCCTTTATGTACACAATTGATTAGCTGATACAGTATTGGATGATATATTGCTCTAGTATATTATTTTTTTTTTATATATCGGGGAGGGAGGTGGGAGGAAGTGGAGGGGAGATAGTTGAACTTAAGGAACTTTTATCTGATAAGAAATGCTTCTAACATTTAGTTATTATATTGTGATAGCTCCAATATATTATGGGTATTATTATACATAAATTTTTTTTACAATACAGTGTATAAAATAATATTTTTGATGGAACCTGACTACCATTTCTAGCGATCGAGCCCATAAGAGCGGATGTCTTTACAGGAGCTTCCCCAAAAGGGAGTAAGCTATTCTTGGGACTTCTGCCTGAAGCAGCGGAAGTTGTTCGCGTGTTCTGTCCCAGATGACGGAACACGACGTAAAAATGTTGACTGCCATTTTTTGACCATTTTAGGGCCATATTTGATAAATTTTTTAAGTAAACTAATAAAAAATTAGACAGAGTTTCAAATTGTTGCTCAAAATTAAAATAGATTTTAATAGATGTAAAGTTTAGTAGTTAAAGACTTTTAGAGAGAACGAAAAGATTGAAAGAATGAAATGTTTAAAATCAAGAATGAAGACACTGTATATAGCAAAAAACACACAGCGTATAGTAATAATGTATATTATTTGACTGATAATATACGTCAATAAGAATGTCTGTTCGACAGTTGTTCCAAATTTTAGAAATGCGATGTTGAATAGTTATACATTTAATTGGGGTTCCAGACAACCAAGAAATTCGTTCTTGGGAGACAACGTAAAATGTTATGCGGGGTTTCTGCTCTGACTCGTGCCTTTAGCAAGTGTAATCCTATCCAAAAATGTCTCTTTTGTGCTGGATTGTGGGCATTGATAGTGGGTGTTTGGTATGCGGATGAAGTAAAGATAAGAAGTTCCATTCAAATGGCATACAGCTATATTGTCTTCATGTGTTCGAATTTTTTTGCCTTTTTGTTGTGATGCATGTGCCATTTCTATCAACATTTTGGTTCTGAAATCTCAACTTTGCTGATTTGGAGCTTCTCTCAATTGATCATAATCTTGGTAACGGAGTTCGTTTGAATTTAAAAAAAAAAGAAAATGAAGTTAAAAATTAAAGTTTTAGAGAAGTTGCTAATTTCTCAAAAGAACCAATCCAACTATACTCTCGGTTACTATGTGTCTTCTAATACTTCAACCGTCATACTCGGACATCCTGATTTCTCATAATTCTTTTGATATCAGAATCTTGAGGATTACGTATATATACTATAATCGTCCAATTTTTTGCTTTCTTGATTTCATAAATTTTCAAGACAATAGATTTATATATAGAAATATTCAGTTACGGTAAATATTCTGGTGCTATAATGAACCATCGTCAATACCATATAAACAAAAAGTTTGCATTTGCCTTAATGTTCTTTCTTCCTTAATATTTCGCAGATTGTGTTACAAAATATAAACTGTTTTGCGTTGCCTTTCTCTTTTTAAACTGTTTGATTTTTCAAAAAATTTTTAAAATTATTTTTTTTAAGTTGTCATCACATAAAAATATAATTTTCACATTTTCTCTCATGCTAATAGGGAACAAATTAAATTAGTTAAGGATAAAATTAAAAAAATATTCCTATGTTTTCCTCCTTATTTTATGTAAAAAGTACTATGAGACTTGATATTTTAAAATGGAAAGAGAAACTATATATAGAATTTTGCTAACAAACTTCCATTTACAAACTTTTTATTAATTCTTCACAATTATTTTTAGACAATTATATATGTCAAATTTTGAATATCACAGTAGAATCTAACAAAAAAAGTCTCATTTTAAGTATACGTCACAATTTTCAAGAATAATTCTGTCGATTTATGCCGTTTCTTCCAATTTTTTTAATGCCTAATCCAAGTTATTTGAATAAAAAATATCGATACATAACACATTTGATACCAATATCAATTAATTGTAGAGTTCCAATCTTCTAAAATCCCTCAAAGATAACTCTAAACCCAAAATTGCCCTTGTGTATGGTGGCATGTACGTGTAAACAGGCTCTTTTTGCTGAATTCCATCCCAATATTCAAAAATTTGACAAATATTATTATTTAAATATTGTTACAATATATCAAAAGATAAAATAAAAGTTTTTATTAAAAAAATAATATTTTTTAAGTATATATAACCAATTTCTCCTTTCTCTTTATAAAAAAAAAAATGATCTAGATAACTGTGCTATTATACCGGATCAGAAGCAAATACAAATATAAAAATGCAAATAAGAAGAAAAAAATGGAAAAATAAATAAGTAGGTAATGGGAGGAGGAGAAAAGAACAATTAATCAAAAAGGTAAACGTCTCCAGTCGCACACCAATCATTACTTTCCCATTTCCTCAGTTATAACGTTGGTCACAACTTTTAGAAATTTGGGGACTGCAAAAGGAGCAACAAGTAGTACGCACATGAAATGACCTCAATTATGACTGAGTTCCAAGATTTCTTGTTATTGAAAAGGAACTGGTATAGTGAGTTCATTGGGAAGTTTGGATTGAGTTTAAAACTTCAAAAAAAAAAATTTATTTTAGATATTATTTTTTATAAATAATTTATTTTTATTAATATAACTCAACTTAAATAAACAAACAGTAAATCCAAACTCACGTGTAATTCTGAAACTTTAACAGGAAGAGATTTTTAAAATATATAATTATTTTCTTTTGAATAATTATTCTTCAGTTTCTGCAAGTCTTTGTCGTTAATTGCACAGCATTTGAGATGCAAAGTCATTAAAGGCAAGAAAACTCAGCAGATCATTTAGGACCACTGCAAACTTTTGCATAAAAATGGAAATTACAGATTCATTCCTGGGATGCTAACTCAAAAATTAGCTTAGCAGGAGGGTAATCAGGGTCTTCAACCCTTAAAAATATATATTAAAGAAAAAGAAAAAGATTTTGGAAATAAGTCGTCTCATCAGTTGCTTCAGATACAGAATGCAAAAAAGGGCGGAAAATCAAGAGCCAAACTGCACCTAAAGCAAGAGTTTATTGTGTTTTCATCCTCCGGCATTTCATGTGTTTTTAAACGGAAGCCAAAAGTTGCAGCAGCAAAAACATGAGTGCTTCAAATTATTTGTCCCTTGAATGAAGTTAAATCAATTTTACTGATCAAATCCTCGATGTAATGAGTATTTATATCAAGGTCGAAACCTTTTCCTGCAAGAATGGCAAGTGATCTCCATGCACGTAGAATCTATCTGTCGAATAGCCCTCTCCTTGAGCTTTTCTGCTTTCTCCACCTCTTCTTTAGCTGTCTCACACAAACTCCTAGCATGTGCAAATTCGGTCTGCGCCAATTCCATCTCCTGCCTACTAATCTCTCTCATACGCTCCGCATATGCCTTTTCTATTGCCGCCAACCAAATTTGCTCGGCGGCCTGCCATTTCAGCCTCTCAACACCGCTGCCGGAGTCTGATCCCACATCGTGTCTGTGGTCTGTTGCAGGGATTTTGGGTCTGAGGCTTGTGGACAGCCGCAGGTCTAGTGATGGACCCTCGAGAGGATCGGTGGCGGACCGGAGTTTTATCGGCGAATCTGATGGCCTAATAGCCGAAGCATATGAAGTCGAAGTTGTAGAATGTGGAGGAGGAAGAAGCTGCAATTCTTTCTGGTCCTGATCTTCCATGGAAAATAATGTGATGGACCAGCAGGAGTGGCACCCAGTTTGATTAGGAAGGAATGTGCATTTCCAAAGCCGAGGCGTATTTATAAGCACTCATTTCCTAAAATACCCATGCTTCTCATACATAATGTTGGGTAAAGCCTGTGATTTTTATACCGTGTGCACTAACACTCGCTCCGTACAAAAATAATTGTCACTCTTACACATATTAATAACTTTTTTTATGTTAGCTTGATTTAATGAGTAAAAAGATCTGTTGAAATTAAAGTCTTATTAATAAAATAAAAATAAGAGTAAAGTAGGAAAAACATTAATGAATGCTTTCTTAATTTCAGAAAATGACAGATAATGTAATGACGAAAATAAAAGTAAAGAATATTTATCCACGAAGAAAGTAGGTTGTAACAAAAGGCAATTTCTTTCAATAAATGGTCATCATCACAAGAACTATAAGCTAGGGAAAAAATCTCTATTTATGGACATGATAAGAATTATGCACCAGTTGCAAATTTCACTTATTAATTATATATATTTTGTTATCCAAACACTACTAGTAAACTCAGTAGAGAGATTGGTTTTAACTTTTAATTTATTGTTACTATGAGAATTCATTCTTCAAGCATAAGAATTTTACATTACAAAATGACTATAAAATTTCTGGTCCACTGAAGAAGTTTCCATAGTTTTACTGCCATGATCATGTGAACATAAATGTCTAGAAAAAGGATTAGTGAAGGCAGAGTAGCTTTCCACCACATACTAACACAACACCTACTCCGAGAATAAATGTAGTAATATGTAATATTCCCACTGTTTCATAATTTCTATTGGCCTTTTTACTATTTTATGTTATCGTATGTTATTCAATATAGTTTTTAAAAAAATTATTTTGATATATTATATCCTATAGAAAAATTAAAATCTTCAATATTGTTGAGAGATCCCACATTGTGTTATTAATATAATAATTAATTACTTATATGATTTAGACAATCCTATCCCCTTCGAGGTACTTTTTGAAGGATGAAATTAAGGATTTTTATCTGGTCCTGCACATCCTTTTTGCAGGACTTGCAGGACCAAATCTGGTCCGTTGGATCAGATGTCAAATCTGATCTAATGGACTAGATTTTGGACCCCCTGTATGTTTTTTTTTTTCAAAATTTTGATAATTTTTTGCAGTCGAGATCTGATCCGACGGTTGCAAATGAGTCCTGCATATCGTGTAAAAAGGACGTGCAGGACAAGAAAGGGACCGTGAAATTAAGCCCAAACTTATTTTTCTTCAACTATTATATTGCTAGATTTACACAGAGTATATTGGGCATATGTTTCTTTTAGTTTATTACGTTCTCTTTGTAAAAAATTACTTTTCTATACAAAAGGAATAAATATTAGAGACTCAATCTTAGATGCAAGGAAAACTCTATTACACACTATCAATGGAAATGAGAAGAAAGGCGCATTGTTGAAGAGGGAAAATTTTGTTGAAGCAAGAGATACTGCATCCAAAGTGCCCAGTAGAAGAAATACAGGAAACATAAAGTTGAACAATATAGTTGACTAGATGACGAGTATCTGGAAGTGATCAAGAGTGTTATGAATGAGGGTAACAAAAGTTGGGCATCATACAGCTCATATCAAACAGCTTTAACTCCATGTGAAAAATAGCTTTTAAACTTGCTTTATCCAATTCTGTTAACTCTATGTTTCAGACGTGGATAAATGTAACATTAACTGGGGATAATGAAAGATGAGGCTTTAAGCCTAAAAGTGGATTACATTTTGAATTTCTTAAGATCCCAACTCCCGAATAATATTCTTTCAGAAAAAGATCCCCAATGATCTGTGTTAGGGCAATTGTTTTTGTTTTCCAAGCATTACACATTTAAGAAATAAGACTCTGATTATGCAGCTATGCTTTGACGTTCTCCGACTTCAAGGTTGTACGAAAGATGACTCAGAGTCGATTACTGCAAAATTATGAAAGATCATGCTAAAATTTGTCTGAATCACAAAAATTCTGAATTGTCACTTCCGAAAACCAAGATTCTTCAACTTTTTGAAAATAAAATCAAAACCAAAAGATATCCATATAATGATCGAATGTAATTCTAAATTTGAATTAGAACAGCTCCTAGAAATTTATACTTTCAGAAAATATCTAACATTTGAATACATTGTACAAAGAGTTCAGACGCTTGAATGATATTCAATTGAACACGACACACAAGCATTTCGCATACTCGTTACTTGAATTGGAGATCAATGACAAATTCCAAGGAATAATGTAAATTTATTAAAATCAGGAGCTTGACATTAAAAAAAATGATTGAAAAAAACCACTCGTGACAGATTGACATTAAAATTACAAATTCATATTACTATGAAGACAAGGATGAAATAATGAGAAAAGAGGTTGCCAAAGATTTCTTTCGCAATGTTGAGTTAGTGTTTGTATAGGCGAAGGTGGGTGTGGTATGCTTGATGTTCCATAACTTTAATTCTAGTTTTTCAAACCAAAGCAATAATTTCAACTTAAAAATTTTGAAATTTCGTTCAAAGAGATTCAAAATTCTATTCACGATGTGCTACTTGATGAGTTTAAGTGATATTACTGTAGTGTAACACTAATTCATTAATATGCATAATATATTTGAGATTGCGAGAAACGAAGTGGTAAATAAGATACAAAGATTCGTGTAATACTTCCTTCGTTTCAAAATATATGTCATACTTTTTATTTTTATTTATTTCAAAATATAAGTTTTTTTATATAAAGTCTTCATCTATTATTTTATTTTTAATTTTATCTTTGTCTCCAACTAACTATTTAAATACTTTTATTTTTCCAAAACCATTCATGTTCCAACCAATTACCCTAAACACCAATCTTTAATGTTAAATTGAATTTGACACACTAACTAAATAGAAGCATTTTAGACATCTATGAAACTTTTTCTATAAAATTTACCAAAATCTTAATTCTCGCATAAAAAAAATAAGTCATATATTTTTAAATTGAGGGAGTAGTTACTAAGAAATAAATTTAAGAAAAGAAAGCAAATACCTTTAGATGTTCCTAAATTTTGAACTTAACAAAATCAAAGTTCAATTAATAATGCTTAGCATTTAATCGCTAGCAAATGACATTAAAATGGTCAATTCAACAATCCTAACAATTAATACTCTCTCTCTCTGTTTTAAAACATTTGTCAAAAATTTCTACTAATGTTGTTTCAAAGTATCTGGATTTAATTTTTTTTCCAATTTTATCCTTAATTATCTTTAAGAATGCATTTATTATTTTTAAGAATTGCACACATTAAATAGGATTACTTAGGAAGAATTTCAACGAATCCTTAATCTGTAAGTTTTGTCTTAAATCGAAATTTACTTTGTAATGGAGGGAGTACCGTATTATGTATTATAAATAACGGTGCAGTTTGGCATCAAGTGAAGGATTTTTTAAAGTGCATCAAAAATTGCGGTTTGAATCTAATCTAAGTAAGAATGAAGCCAATTAAAAGTAAGAACCCAAAATTTTGCTACATGGATGCAGGTTTGTGGGGACTGTAAATATGACAAAATCTTAGAAGAAGAGAAAGAATGTCTCTCTTTTTATCTTTGATTACATGAGTAGGACTTTATATACAAGTTTTTCTAAACTAATTTTGGAAACAATATTAGTTAAATATCCTATTTCTAAATATTTGACAACAGTAAGTTACAGCTGCTAATTCCAATCTTAGGAAGCTTTCCTATATTCTACTTTTAGGAAACTTTCCTATTTTCTACATGATCAATTGTAAAGATTTTCCAACACTCCCCCTCAAGCTGGAGAATAGGAATTTTCCATTCCCAGCTTGGAAACAATTGCTTGGAAAACTGAGTTATTTAATCATTTTGTCAACATATCAGCTAGCTGTCCTTGTGTAAACACATAAGGAGTGCAAATCAAACCACTATCCAACTTTTCCTTGATGAAGTGTCTATCAATTTCAATGTGCTTAGTTCGATCGTGTTGCACTGGATTATGTGCTATGCTGATTGTAGACTTATTATCGCAGTAGAGTCTCATTGGGCCATCCCATTTAATCTTCAAATCTTGTAAAATAATCTTCAACCAAAGTAACTTACACACGCCATGAGCCATTACTCGAAACTCTGCCTCAGCACTAGATCTAGCCACCACACTTTGTTTTTTACTTCTCCAAGTCACAAGATTCCCACCAAGAAATGTACAATAACCAGAGGTTGACCTTCTATCTACAATGCACCCAGCATAATCAGCATCAGTGTAGGCCTCAAGTATCAACCCTCCATTTCTTTTGAACAAGATACCTTTTCCTGGTGTTCCCTTAAGATATTGAAGTATCCTATGAGCCACTTGCAAGTGAATATCTTTTGGACTGTGCATAAATCGACTAATCACACTCACTGCATATGCTATATCTGCTCTTGTATGAGAAAGATAAATAAATCTTCCCACAAGGTGTTGATACATTTCCCTGTCTACTGCTGCATTTTTCTCTGCAATTCCAAGCTTGAGATTAGGATCGATGGGAGTACTTGCCGGTTTACATGCGGACTTGCCTGTTTCCTTTAGAAGATCTGTAACATACTTTTGTTGAGAGATAAAAATTCCCTTCTTAGAGTGTGCAACCTCAATCCCAAGAAAATACTTCAACCTTCCCAGTGCTTTGATCTCGAACTCCTTAGCCAAGCATTGACTCAAAATTCGTTTTTCTTTATCATCATTTCCGGTTACTATTATGTCATCAACATATACCAGTAGAACAATAACTTTTCCTGACAAAGAATGTTTAATAAAGAGTGTGTGATCCCCTTGACTTTGTTTAAATCCCATAGTCAACATTACCCTTGCAAATCTCCCAAACCATGCCCTTGGTGATTGCTTGGGGCCATATAATGCCTTCTTCAATTTACACACAGTATGAGCACCTAAGTTCTTTCTATAGCCAGGTGGCACTTCCATGTAAATTTCCTCCTTTAGGTCTCCATGCAAGAATGCATTCTTCACATCAAACTGTTGTAGCTCCCAACTGTAGTTAGCAGCTATTGACAACAATACTCTTACGGTATTCATTTTGGCAACTGGAGCAAAAGTTTCTAAGTAGTCAATTCCATAAGTCTGAGTATATCCTTTGGCCACTAATCTGGCTTTATATCTCTCAATTGACCCATCTGCTCTATATTTCACCGTATATACCCACTTGCAACCCACTGGTCTTTTTCCTGCTAGTAGTCTTACCAACTCCCAAGTCTTGTTCTTTTCTAAGGCTTCCATTTCAACATTCATAGGTCGTCTCCACTTTTCATTAGGCAATGCTTCAGATAAACTGGTAGGAATGGTAATAGAATTGAGGCTTACAAGGAAGGCTCTGTGAGTTGATGAAAAATTTTTAAAAGATAGAAAATTTGAAAGGGGGTATAATGGCCGTGTTGTGCATTCTCGAGTTCCTTTCCTAACAGCAATCGGTAAGTTTAGATCATCATTATTCACTTGAGCATCATTTTCATTTTGTAATGAATGGTTAGAAATTGTTACCTCATTCAAAGGATTTGAGTTGGATTCCTGAACCTGCGTAGGCTCTGAAACAACCACTTTCCTTCTTGAAAACACCTTGTCAAATCTCCCAGTTTCCGAAGTTGAGTGAGACACATGATTATGGTTTAGGACTGGCAATAACTTGGATGGTGAAGAATTAAGAGACTTAGGAGAAGATGACAAATCAGGAGATTCTGAATGATTTTTATGCATGGATTCAGAACTGTGATCAAAACTAGAAGGTAGAGGGTTTATTATCAAATCAGGAGATTCTAAGGGATTTTTATGCATGGATTCATGACTGGACTCAGAACTAGAAGGTACCGGATTTATTGTCAAATCATGAGATTCTGAGTGATTTTTATGCATGGATTTAGAATTGGACTCAGAACTAGAAGGTACCTGATTTATTGTCAAATCTATGTTCAGAAAACTTTCCTTATCTTCTCTAGTCGAGTTCTCCCCCTAAAGATAAGGATTGGAAAAATAGGATTCGTGTTCACTAAATGTGACATCCATGGAGACATAGAATTTCTTTGAGGAAGGATGATAACATTTATACCCTTTCTGGGTTGGTGAATAGCCTACAAAAATGCATTTTAGAGCTCTTGGATCTAGTTTTCCTCTATTTGGACCATGGACATGAACAAATGGTATACATCCAAAAATTCTTGGAGTAAGATTGTTTGTAGTCTTTAGGTTTGGATAAAAAGATGAGAGGATATCCATAGGGCTTTTGAAACCTAAAATTTTAGAAGGTAATCGATTTATAAGGTAAGTTGCTGTAAGAATGGCTTCTCCCCAAAAAGCTTTTGAAACATGTTTTTGAAATAAGAGTGCTCGAGTTTTTTCAAGAATATGGCCATTTTTCCTTTCAGCTACCCCATTTTGTTGTGGGGTTGTTACACATGATGACTCATGGACTATTCCTTCTTTCTGAAAGTATGGGGTAAGAATTTGATTGAAGTAATCCTTGGCGTTATCTGACCTAAATCTTTTGATTGTGACTCGAAATTGATTTTTTATCATGGAACAAAATTTTGGAAGTATGGTACTAACATCCAATTTATGTTTAAGTAAGAATAGCCAAGTGACACGGGTACAATCATCAATAAAAGAAACGAACCAGCTTGCCCCAGAAACATTAGGAATATTAGACGGACCCCAAATATCACTATGGATGAGATAGAAAAGGAACATGACTTCTTTTATTGCTAATTGGGAAAGATGCACGTTTATGTTTAGCAAACTCACACACTTCACAATGAAAATCCTCAACATTCAAATTTGTAAATAATGAGGGAAACAAGGTCTTAATAATTATAAATGAAGGATGTCCTAGGCGGGAATGATGCAGTAAAATCTTCTTTTTATTAGACAGGACAGACTCTGTCATAAAGGAATACGGAACTTTGGATCATCCTCCCCGAATTCTTATCCTGAAATACACAATAACTACTGTTAAAAAATCACATTGCAACACAAATCTTGGGTAAGTTTTTGGATGGAGATAAGACTAATAGATAATTTAGGAACATGAAGAACATTTTTCAAGGTCAATGATGGACTTATTTGGACATCTCCTACTCCAGCAACAGTTGTTAGGGATCCATTGGCTGTGACTATTTTCCTATTGCTCGGACATGGGGTATAGGTTGAGAAATGTTTGGATGAATGGGTCATGTGATCGGTTGCTCCAGAATCAATAATCCAAGAATTGGTTAGAGTTATCTCTGAAACATTCAATCCAATAGAAAGAGGAAACTTACCTGAATATACCAAAGAACAAATACCTGACTTTTCTGACATATTATTTGAAATCGACACGTGTCTTTGACTATGTTGTTGTTCTTTGACAACGGTTTAAATCACCTCTTCCGACTGATCTGGACAGAATAATCAGCGAAAATTCATCGTGACTTTGACAACGGTTACGACGTGGATTCGGCAGCGATTATTTCGGCAATGAAGGCCGAAATTAACAATGAATACCGGAAAACAATCCGGATAATCAGCAATTAAGGCCGGGAGAAAAAAATTCAAATTGAGTCTTGCTCTGATATCATGACAAAATCTGAGAAAAAGAGAAAGAATGTCTCTCTTTTTATCTTTGATTACATGAGTAGGACTTTATATACAAGTTTTCCTAAACTAATTTTGGAAACAATATTAGTTAAATATCCTATTTCTAAATATTTGACAACAGTAAGTTACAACTGCTAATTCCAATCTTAGGAAGCTTTCCTATATTATACTTTTAGGAAACTTTTATATTTTCTACATGATCAATTATAAAGATTTTTCCAACAAAATACCCTGGTACCGATGCCAAAAATAGGAATGTTATCTTTAATTAGAAGAAAATAAATAGTATACATAACCACGATTGAACTCCTAACTAAAGACCCATTTGATAAAACTGAATTTTAAAAATCGTAATGTTAAATTTTAAATTTTAAAATCTAAAATCTAAAGATTCTAAATGTTGAATTCTGAATCTAAATCTGAATATTTAATTAATTAATATGTGATAATTATTTATCACTAAACTTCAAAAGTGAAAAATTTTTATTTACTTTTCTACTTAGAAAATGTTAAAAATAATTTTTTCTTTGACTTTCATAACTTTTAGAAATATTATATTGGTAAAATAAGATTTAAAATATTTTGTTTTCGATGAAATACCAACACTAATTTTATTTAACAATATTTTTTGATAAAATTTTAAGGTTTGATAACTTTTCAATTGCATAATTTTTAATTAATAACAATTATTATAAATAAAATGTCAAAAAATATTGGTGAAATATTAATATTTTTATTCTAAAAAATATCTTTAATTATAATTTTCTATATTGAAATTTTTATTGTTAATTTGTTTTAGTGCTTGTTTGATAGAACTGAACTATAAACACTGAAATTTAAAATATTTAATTTTAAAATCTGAAATCTGAATCTAAATATGAAGACTAAATTATTTAATTATAATAATTATTTATCAACACACTTTGAATCTGAAGATTTTATATTCACTTTTTTGCTCAAAAATTTTAATTTTTTTATTTTGAAATGTTTATTTTTATTTTTAGAGCTCATTTGATAAAATTAAATTCTGAAAACTAAAATTTAAAATATTTAAAATTTGAATTCTAAAATCTGAAGTCTGATGATAGAATATGAATATTGAATGTGAATATGAATTTGAAGATTAATATTTGATAATTATTTATCATTGAATTTCGGATGTGAAAAATTTATATTTGATTTTTTGCTCCAAAAATATTAAAAAGAAATATTCGACTCTCATAATTTTTAAAATACTACTTCGGTAAAAATATAAATTTAAAAAATTTATTGGCAATTAAGTATTAATGCTGGTTTTATTTAAAAATACTTTTAAATAAAAGTTTAAGGTTTGATAAATTTGAAATTGGATAATTTTTAATTAATAATATTTATTAAAAATAAAAGTCTCAAAAAATTCACAAAATATTATTCTTTTTATTCAAAATTAAAATATCTTTTATTATAAATTTTTATTCCAAAATTTTTATTTTTATTTATTTTATTAAAGTGTAAAATTCATTAAAAAAGATACAATGATTAAATAAGTAATCAATATTTGGGATTTAGATTTAAATTATTTTAATATTACTTAAAATTTATAACTATAATTAAGCAAATTTTAAACAACTTAGTGATTTACAACATTTATTATCAAAGCACTTAATAACATATGTTATCAAACATACTTAATTTAATAGGTGCTTTATTATATAAAAAGCCTTGTTAAAATTTGAAATATATATAAAATAATATAATTATTAGATAAGTGATCAGAATATTTAAACTTCAAACTTAAATTACTTTAATTTTACTTAAAATTTATTACTAAAATTAAATATATTTTAAAAAAGTAAATTATTAACAAAATTTGTTATCAAATACACTTAAAAAATTAAGCCCTTAATAATATATGTTATCAAATACACTTAATTTTATAAATTATTAATTAATTCATTTTAAATGCTTAATTGATTTATCAAATAAGCTCTTATAATGACCCACTTATTCTATTAGTGTTCTATTATTAATAAAATATGATAACTTTTTTTGAGGAATAATAATGTGATGATTATAGCCACAAAAAATCGATTTTCTGCCTATAAAGCATCTTTTTGGAAGAAAGATCCTTTATGATGGGCCTATGCTGTCTGTCCTCTGAAATAGAAAAGCTAATGACTTCCCCCATATGAAGCCACGCTCCGACCAGCTCGGCACGTGGTTAGGGGTATAGTGGCGTGGGAGCCTAACCGATTATGATGATCTCTTATTCTGAATCTATCTTTCAGCAGAGGGCCCGTGCAGGCACCTTTGTAGATCCGCATGACACAAGTTCGGGGGATTTGTGCTCAGGAAATCTTGTTAACAACGTGCTACTTGCTAGGATGCAAATTGCAATTGAATAAATGGATATTGACACTTTTTGGTTTTGTTTCTTTATGTTTTCTTATATATCTGTGTGTATTATCTTTATGAAAAATAAAATAGAAACACAAATTTTTTGTCTACTGTTGCTACAAAATTGTCTACTTCCTAATTAAAAACTAGTTAGTTGTCGAGTTAGAATTTATACAATACAGTTACATCTAATTTAATTAAGATGATAAGAGAATAAAAAGAGAAGAGGATGTAAATCAAAACATAAATGTCCCATTATATTGTGCCTTTAAGGAGATTAAACTCAAAAGAATTATGGAGCTCTAAAAATTGAGTACTTAGAGATACTTCAAAAAATCTCTGATAATCTCCAAGTACGGATGCTTTAAATCAATACCGAATTAGAAAGCCCAAAGATCAAGGAGAGAAGAATAATATCACCAATTCATGAGGAACCAGCTCATGAATTCAATTAAATATGCCTGCTGCCCCACAAAAATAGACTCATTTTCCATTTTCTTCCACCCAAATTAAAGACTGATTTCCCTTTCTAAGAAGTAGTTAATTTATTAATTTTCTTGTATAACCTCAATTGTGATGTATGAGTTGAGATAAATATTTTCACTTTCCAAAGGATATTAAAATTTGCATCATTTTCCAATATTGAATCAAATGTGTAACTCCAGAGCTTAAGTATTAGAAAAATAAAAGAGTGATGTTTAAAAAATAATTAATTAATACTTTATTCCTTCGGAATTAAATGTTCATCTTTTTCTTTAAAATATCTAAAATTAAATATCTATTTTTTAAAAAATAATGATATATTTTATCTAAATTTTCACTTCTACCCTCCTTAATTTAAGAAAATTAAGCTCCACTAACACAATAGATGTACAATTAACATTCTATACTCTATTTTATTTAAGGAATTTAAACTCCACTAATATATGGGATCTATCACTAATTTCTTTAATTAATAAAAATATCGTAGTAATTTAGTTACAGTCAAACTACTCTCTTTAAGTTTTTACTAACTTAAAATAAAATATTCAATTTTAGACAAGGATAGTTTGGATTAAAGTTATCTTAGCATTAATAAAGGCATATAAAGATAACACTAAACAAAATTTATTAACTTAACTATGTTAATTAATTTCTTTAAACACAATTACTGATTGTAGCATCTGCATCTTTTCAAAAGCAACTTAACTTTTCGCGATTTTAGGCAAATGAATATCAAAAGTGCTTTTATAAATGATTTTATTGAGGAAGAGGTTTATGTAGAATAACCACCCGGTTTTGATAATGAAAAGTTTCCTTACCATGATTTCAAACTATCCAAAGCTTTTGTATGGTTTAAAACCAGCTCCTAGAGCTTGGTATGAAAGATTGAGTGTTTTTTTTGAAAAAGGATTTTCAAGAGGAAAGGTTGACACTACTCTTTTCATAAAAACCTCTTGCAACAATGATCTGTTACTTGTACAAATATATGTTGATGATATCATATTTGGTGCTGCTAATGTTTCACTTTGTGAGAAAGTTGCCAAGTTGATGCAAAGCGAGTTCGAAATAAGCATGATGGGAGAACTCAACTTCTTTCTTGGATTACAAATCAAGCAAACCAAGGATGATACTTTTATAAATCAATCCAAGTATACCAAAGAACCTGTGAAGAAGATTTGGAATGGATCAAGAAAAAGGTATAAGCACTTCAATGAGTTCATCAATCAAACTTGATAAATATGAAAAAGGTAAAAATGTTGATGAAAAGGTATATAGAGGTATGATTGGTAGTTTACTTTATCTTACCATAAATACATCGGATATTATGTTTACCATATGATTGTGTACTAGATTTTAATATTGTCCAAAAGAGTCTCATTTGATTCCCATTTAAAAGTATTCTTCCTTATCTCATTAATACATTTGATTATGGACTATGGTTATAGAATCATCTTCTTTCAATCTTGTTGCATATACGGACACAACTTTGCTAGAAACGTCAAGCATAAAAATACTAGTGGTTATTGTCTATTTCTTGGTAATTGTTTTGTCTCTCGGTATAACAAGTAACAAGCTTGTGTGTCATTATCTACCACCAAAGCCGAATATATCGCCGCTAGTAGTTGCTGTGCTCAAGTTGTGTGGATGAAGCACACTCTACTTGATTATGGTCTAGAATTCAATTATCTGTCTATACTATGTGACAATACTAGTGCTATCAATTTAACCATAAATCCCATTCAACATTCTAGGACTAAGCATATAGAGATTAAACATCATTTTATCTGTGATCATGTAGCTAAAAGAGATATATGTTTGGAATATGTTAATACAAATGATCAAATTGCTGATATATTTACCAAGCCTTTGGCTGAGAAAATGTTTAGTTACCTAAGAAGGCTCTTAGGTATCTCAAAATTTAATTACTAATGTGTGTGTCGAAGTATGGTAGAAACAGGGAATATTCGAACGCATAATTAGGAGAAATTCGGATGTCCAAACTTTCTCCAAAAAATTCTAGACAGAAAGATTCGGACGTATGACAGAAAATTCAGTCATCCGAATTTTCTGAAACTGAAGAAATAGAGAAGTTTGGATGCAGGTTCAGACGCAGACCTGAAAATTCAATCGTCCGAATTGAGCGGTTGCAGCGATTTTAAATGAATCCAAACGGTCATATTTCATACCTTTTAACTTCCAAACTCTCTTCTCTCTCAAAACCCACATACCCCTCTTGCGTCCAAACACAAATCCCTTAGAAATTTCACCACCTTCACATCAATTCGTTTGAATTTTTGAGTTCTAAGCCCTAAACACTTCCTACAAATCACTCTCTTGCAAACAAAAACATCATGGTGAGAACTAAGAGAGCAAATGTTGAAAAAGGAAAGGGGAAGGCAAAGGAAGGAGATGGAGGACTGATCATAAACGAACCAAGAAGAATCAGAGTTCCTCAAACATCCTCTGGATTGGACATATTCATCTCCATCAAGGTAGCCTCCGAGTTTGAAGAATGGAACAAGAAAAACAGAAAAATTTTCCTTGGATACAAGGTGAACCTGGAAAGACTCTCCAATATGGGTAATGTCTTATCTCTTTTTGGTGATATTGGATGGAGTAATTTGCTAGTAGTTGATGAAGAATTTTACCCTGCACATTTTTATGAGTTTTTTCAAATCTCAAAGAGGAAAGAATAGAACATGTGGGAGAAAATGTAGTGCAATGGTATTCTTCTAGAGTATCCCAAGTGGATTTTGAGTTTAATGATGCATTGGTTAATAGAATTTGTGGAGTAGATGGTAATGGCAAAAAGATATTATTCTCTGGGACAACATTTTTATATACATGAACTCTTCACAAATGAAAGATTTGAAGAGGCCTTCACTAATGGTAGAGAATTTAGGTCCATTAGGGAAAGAGAAATCAAAGCCTTTGATGCTAGAGGAAGGGTTATGCATCATATGATTACCACCATGATCATCTCTAATTTTGGACATAAATCATCGGTTGGTAATATGCATATGGTGATTATGCTTGCCTTGCATGAGCATAGAAGACTAAAACTTTGGATCCATGGCATTAAGGCATATGTTAGTGCAAGAAAAACAGCCAACAAAACCTTACCTTATGGGAGATTATTAACAAGGATCTTCAAGCACTTCAATGTTCAATTTCTCGGAAGAGGAAATCCAATGAAAAGTGGAGAAATCTGTACCAATGAGTCTCTCAAGAGAATGTAGTTAACACTTGATGAGGATGGTATATGGAGAACAAAAAGAGAAACCCCTCTAAGAGATAAGAGGGTAGAAACAAGTGGTGATGAAGATGATGAGGAAGAAGTGAAAGAAGAAGAAGAGGATGAGGAGGAGACTTTGGCTAGAGAAAGAAAAAGCAAGAAAAGACATCATTCATCAAGCGAGGGGGAGAACCTCGCACCAAAAGAATACTATTTGAAGAACAACCCACTCCTCAATCTCACGAAAACCTTGGAAATATGCCTAGTAAAGAGGGAATTACTAGAGGTGACACTATAGTAGCCTCGGCTTTAAACAACCATGAGAAAGAGATGGAGAAAATGTATCAGGTCTTTGAATATTTCGCTCCCATGGTACTGAGCAAGTTGGATAGGTTGGACACTAGAGTTAAGAATATTGAAGAATTATTGATGAAAAATGTACAAAGCGATGAAGAACCCTCTAGGCATCAAGCTAAGGATGACAAGGATGATAAAGGAGATAAGAAAGGAAAGGAAAAGAAAGAGGATGAAGATGATAACAGTGATAATGAAGATGATAATGAGGATGATGATCAAAGAGGCAACAACGAATTCGTGGCAAGACAAGAAGAAAGAAATGAAGATGTACAAGATGAGCCACAAGAAAGAGGAAGCCAAGAAAGGACATTAATAGAGAGAGTTGAACTCACCTCACCATCTACTATCTCTTTTAGCACATGATAAAAAAGAAGGGTACAAGGAGATCCTCCCGTTTGACCACTATTCCTAAGCCAAACTACACCGGCATAGAGAAAGCAAGTGAGGGGCCACTTCACCTCGAGCTCAAGGGAGACATGGCAATCACTACCAACAAATATGGAGTGAAGACAATGATAAAAATCAAAGACTAAGCATTTCTTTAATCCTATCTCTCTTTACTGTTTTATTTACTTAGATGTGTTAGTATGACTTATGTGCTTCACAACTGTTTTTATTTCTAGCATGGTTTCTATAATTTCACAGCTTTTCTAGTTTTTGTGATGTTTTTGTGAAGATCAATGATGAAACATTAGCATTGAGAGCTTCTTTGGTTAATGATACTTTGATCACCCCAAGTTTAATTGATGCTAGAAAGGGGAGAAGAAGTTGATTTACAAGAATGTGCTAAAACTGTTACTTGTTGCTTATTGTTGCTCAGTTAAGATGTTAATTATTTGACTTGATATTTGCCAAAATGTGCTAAATTGTTACATGTTGCTTATTGTTGATAAGTTGAGATGTTAATTATTTGACTTGAAATTTGCTAAATGTTGCCAATAGTTGAAAATTATCAAATGAGAATTGATTGATACACTGCTTATATGAATCTTACTCATTATGATTGTTATAATGCTGTACCATTTTCATTTACCCCATCTTTGAGTGATGACAAAAGGGGGAGAAAAATATGATGACAAAATGTGTTTATGCCAAATGAAGTATGTTTATATTAAACATATTGCAGTTATGTTATGACTAAATAAGTTTATATTGCAGATGATGATTATGATGATCATTGATTGTGCATATATGATTTGGATTTATAACTGCATTTTGAAGTTTAAATTGGCTACACTTGGAGTTTAACTTGTGTGTGTTGTATATATGAAATATGGTGATATTTGATGTTATGATAGTATGGATGTATGTGCCATATGAAATATTATTGTGCATATGGCTGCTTTTGTATTGATATTAATTGATGATAATAGTTGAGTTGAGATTTGAAAGAAAAGTATGAGTTTGAAAATGGTTTAATGTATGAGTTTTGTGGTTTTGAAAAGCTAAATTGAGTGCCATTGTGGCTATACATATATGAGTACTTCTATAGTTCATTTGAAAATGCAAAATCACTTTTCAAAAGTGCTACCAAAAGTTCGGACTTGAAGTTCAGATGCAGACCAAAAGTTCAAATGCATCCAAACTTTCTTGCCAAAAAATGTTTTTTGTTGTTCAAATTGTTTAAAAACTGTCTTAATCTTTCCTATCATATTTGAACAATCTTAGGAAAGCTTATTTTCAAAAATTGCAGCTTTCATATCACATATTTTATAGTTCGGTCTTGAAATTTCAAAATTCAGATTCACAACATCTCAAGTTCAAACTTGTTGAAAAATGAGCACAATCTAAGGGGGAGCATTGTTAAACTTTTATAACCTTTAAAACCTCTCTTAGAAGCTTTCTTAATGCTTAAATACAATATTTCCTATCCTAGTTGTCGGAAGGAATGAGGTAAATGGAGGTTGGTTGGGCCATTAGCTCATATTGAGCCATTCGAATGTCATAGTGCTAAATTGGTTATTATTTATCATAGACATTAATGCTTCTTTGTACTACACTGTTTAAATCCATCACATTTTGCATCAAAGCTTGTCATCATCAAAAAGGGGGAGATTGTTAGCCCTAGGGGCAAATCATGTAGTTTTGATTAGTTTTGATTAATGACAAACATTGATGAGGACTAATTCATATGCTATTTGTGTGATAGGATTTTTGAATTGAGAAGCAAAGAGTTCTTATTGCCTTGGAGCTAAAAGTGCTAAGGACAACTCAAGTGTCCTATGATTTGAAGGCTTTGAAGACTCTAGTGTAGGTTTACACTTGCTTAATAGATATATTTTTGTAAACGCTACACTTGTTTGTCTTGGAATCTATTGAATGCATTAGAGAGCACAAAACTTGCTTTTGAATCTTAAATGGCTTTGAATAAACTTTTTAATTACCAAGTATTGCTTTTTGAATCTTAAATGGTTTTGAGTAAACCTTGAATGATGAAGGCTTTGGTAACAGTCTTTGAGTTTAAAAGTTTTTAAATGACTTATCTTTCAGTACAAAATGATTTCAAACTTATTGAAGTTGATTTTCAAATGTTTTGACAAAGTTTGAATAGTTCAGACGCAAGTTCAGACGTCCAAACTGTGAACATGACAATTGTTTTTCCAAAGAAATTATGACGCAAGTTCGGATACAAGGGGCAAAGTTCGGTCGTCCGAACTTTCCCAGACAGCATGTCACAGTAATGTTCGGACGACAGTTCGGACGCAGAAGATCAAGTTCGGTTGTCCGAACTCCTCAAAAACTAGCCGTTACTAACTGTTTTATGACTGTTAAAACCAATTTTTAAAATCTATAAAAGCCATAAACTTCAGATTTTTTGTAATTTTTGAATACTTGAGAAATCCTAACATTCCAAAATCATTTGAAAACATGAAAGCTCTCTTTTGTCTTGTTCTTACATGTTATTATTCAAGATTCTAAAGACAACAAGGTGAAGTGATGCTAACTTGTGTAATCATCTACCAAGAAGTGGTAATATCTCATTCACTCTCTATTTAATCTTGTTATCTACTTGCTCAATACAAGGTTATCTTGTAACATAAAATCCTTTAGGTAAGGGTGATCCTTGAGATATTTATTCAAGGTTGTTTTTAGATATAAAATCCTTGTGGTAGGGTGAGCCTTGTTTGTAGGATTGCAAAGGAGGTTGTTGGTGTAAAACCCTTGTTGGGTGAGCCTCTTGTGTAATTGCCTAAATTGAGCATATAGTGGATTGGTTGAAATCCTTGAGTGTAGACTCAAGGTAGTGGATGTAGATCTTGAAGAGATCGAACCATTATAAATTGTTTGTGCTCTTTGTTCTTCATTGTGAATTGTTTTTGTCATTGAGTTCATTACTTTCTTATTGAATCAATTGAATATAATCTTTCCAAACCAAGTTCATAAAAGTAAAAAGTTTTCAAAAATTAGCCAAAGACCTAATTCACCCCGCTCTTAGGTCTTTCACTGTTTCTTTTATTTCTACCCTTATTCTTAAATTTTGAGTAAAACAAATTCCAACATCTTTGATTTCCTAGTTGTTTATAGCTCTATTTTGTCTCCTTTTTCTTTCTTTACGTTGGCCAGTTATAAGGGCTTTAAATTTCCAGAAATTCAGCCTCTTGGTAGCTTATTATTATGCCTAAAAGTCTGGAAATTGAAGTCCTTTCTAACCATTCTTATCATAACTACTCAAACTGCTACCAGATCTTCTTGTAAGTGTGGGTGTATTAGCTTTGTTTACTAGGTTTTAGGCTGTCCAAATTAGTACATCATTCATGCAAGATTCCATTTCTTTTCCTTGAACTCATTAAATCCGCTTTTATTAAGGCTTGATTCCTCACAAAATCTCTTACTAGTCTCAAAATATATCCTTCTTGCTTTTACCCATCACACTTTATCATCAAGGCTGCTTATATATCTTTTTCCACCAATTTTTAATCTCCATGACCAGTCAGCATTTACATCATTTCTTGGCGGTATATTTCAGGAAAAACATTCAGAAAATAAGGCCAATCCAAGTCCTTATATACAATCCTTCTAAAACATCATAACTATCACATGCATTCATTGTTGCATAGAAGAGTTTCAATCTTTTTCCACATGTAATGCAAGCTGTCCAAATGGTTACTCAATCCAGCTTTCAGGTTAACACATCCTTTATCAAAGATTTCATATTGCTCATCCTTTGGCTTCTCTCTCCTTTTCCATGCTTTAGGGCAATCGGTTACAAGGTGTTTGGTACTCTTGCAATTATAGTATTGAGGCTTGAATAATGAAGATTATTGTCCACCTTTTTTGGAAGGCCTTTTTCCCTTTTTGATCAATCCCTTTACATAGAATTGAACTTTTTCACTACTATTGCCATCTCATCATCATCTCCATCTTCATCTTCATCTCTAGATGATTCCTCTTGCTCACTAGGAGTGTCGAGTGCTTTAAGTACTATTCCTTCTCTCTCTTTCTCTTTATCTTTAAGATCATTTAGTCTCTTGACCTTCATCTCATGCACAAGTAATAATCTTATGAGCTCTTCAAGAGGAAGAGTTTTCAAGTCTTTTCACTACAAGAAAACAACATATTTGAAACCGAATTTGAAACCGCAAAAATCGGTTTCTAATTTGATGAAAGCACTAGGAAAATGGCTTCAATTCGGTTCCTAATCGGTTTTAATAGGTTTCAAATATTTTTTAGTTTTATAAATTTTATAATCGATTTCTAATTGAAAACCGATTACAATCGATTTCAAAATTTGGTTTCTAATCAGTTTCTAGTCGATTTTTCAATTAAAATATTTTATTTTTAATAAATTAATAAATCAATTTCAAATTGGTTTCTTAATCAAAAATTTTTTTTGATGAATTTCATAATGGGTTTCTAATTAGAAACTGATTAAAATCGATTTCAAATCAGTTTCTAATCAATTTCAAATCCAATCAATTTCTAAATTAATTTTTTAATAGATTAAAAATCAGTTTCAAATTGGTTTTTAAATCAAATTTTTTATTGTCAATGAATTTTACAATTGGTTTCTAATTACAAACCGATTCTTAATCAGTTCCTAAATCAATTATTTTTTAAAAAAATTGATGAATTTTAAAATCGGTTTCAAAATTCAAATTTCTAATTGGTTTGTAAATTAATTTTTTAATAGATTAAGAAATCAATTTCAAATCGGTTTCTAAATCAATTTTTCTAAAATTTTTTTGATGAATTTTAAAATCAATTTTAAATCAGTTTCTCAGTTTCTAATTAGAAACTAATTAAAATTGGTTTCAAAATTTGATTCTAAATCGATTTCAAATCAATTCGATTTCTAAACCCTATACCCTAGAGTAGGACTGTTAATCGCGGGCTCGGGCTGATTTTTTTAGCCCGAATAACGTTTCGGGCTGAGGTAAACTCAGCTCGATTTCAATCCGGTCCGTAAAATATATTTATATGTATATATATATTTTTTATATAATAATATTATTATTATATTATTAAAATATATTATTATTATATTAAAAATTAAAAAAAATCGGGTTAGGGCCGGCCCGAGCCTGAGCTCGGCCGCAAAGGGCCGACGCCGGGCTCACATTTTCCCAGCCCGTTGTCAATCGGGCCGAGCTCAGGCTTTGTGAAGCCAGGCTCACTCAGCCTGATTGACTGTCCTACCCTAGAGCGGTTTTAAATCGGTTTCTAATCAATTGCAAAACTTTATTGCATTTTGAAATTGGTTTCCAATATTTGATATTAAGAATTTAGATTATAATTAATGCTTATAATTTGACATCCTACACCATTGAAGAATTTAAACGAATTATTGTGACCAAAATACAACTAGTATATGTATGTATTTTGATTATGCATATATATAATTATCTATAGACGAATAAATAGTTGTATAGTGTATTTGTTATATACTATTTATGTTTAAGATATATTTTGTATAATGTATCTTGTAAAACAGTAATGATATAGAATGCTAAAATCTTTTGTCTATATAAATACAATTACGAATTTTTTATTAATTATTAAACTCACTTAATAAGTTAATAATATAAGTTTAAAACCTATTAAATAATCGTATAAGTATACAAGTATGTAAAACAGTAATTATATATATATATATATATATATATATATAATGCTAATATGTTTGTTTATATACATATAATTATGAATTTTTTATTAATTATTAAATATGCTTAATAAGTTAATAACATGAGTTTATAACCTATTAAATAATTACAATACATATTATTGATTTAAAAATATAATATATACATATAGTATAAATAAAATAATTGTTGAAGAATAACACAACAAGAAGCTTATATGCTACCCGCACCAGCAACCTGGGTTCAAGTCTTGCATGGGGCAATTTTAGCCCAAATTATTGGCGCGTGCATACACGCTCGCACATGGACTCACTGCCACGCGCCTGATCTGGCCATCAGATCTGGGTTGGCTGGTAGGGCAGGGCTGGATCGACCCGGTAAATTTTTTATTTTTTAAAATCAATTTCTAAATTTGATTTCATTTAATTTCAAATTGGTTTCTAAATCCGGTTCCAATGCGGTTTCTAGGGGTGTCAACGAGTCCAAAAGGGTCTGGGACACCCTATCCTAGACCCAGACCCGATTGACCCCTATCGGTACCGAACCTGCACCGTTTACCTGACGGGTCAAAATAGGATGGGCTCGGACCCGACCCTATAGGGTCTTGGGTCGTGTCCGGGTAAACCCGATAAGGAATTATGATATAAATTTGTAAATAATTAATCGTTGGATCAAATACGTCTAACGGTTGTAAAAATTTTAAGTATATAAAATATTTATTATTTAAAATTTATTCGGGTCCCGGGTCTACCAGGTCCAGAATTTTAGGTACCGTACCCGTACCCATTTAGAAGATATATTATCAGGTCCGGGTAAATGAGTATGACTGTTGTCCCGGACCCGAGATTATAGGGCCGGGTCCGGGTAAGACCCGACCCATTGACACCCCTAGCGGTTTCAAAACCACTTGTTGTATTTGATTAAAAAGGTTAGTTCTTGGGTCAATTATAAAACCGACTATATTCAATTTCAAAATTAATTTTTAAAATCGGTTTCAAAATTGGGCCGCGACCACCATTTTTGAAATCAATTTTTACAATTTCAAATTGGTTTCAAACCCTCGTTTTGATACTGATTTGTCGGTTTCAGAATTGCTTTTTTCTTGTAGTGTTTAATTCTTCTATGGCAAGAGCCTTTGGTTGCCAAAACTTGGGTAGAGCGTCCAATATCTTTCTATTTTGTTCTCTAAGTGAATAATTTTTCCCATACAACTTTAAACCGTTGGAGTTGTTTGTAAATCCGGTACTAATTGAAAGATCTAAGAGGAAGGGGGTGAATTAGGTCTTTGGCTAATTTTTAAAAACTTTTTCTTTTTTGTAAATATAGTTCAGAAGAAGATATTCAAATTAACACAATGAATTCCCAAATAAAGAGAGAGAGAAAAGATCACATAAGAAATTTATAGTGGTTCGATCACTCAAGATTTACATCCACTACCTTGAGCCCTCACTTAAGGATTTCAAACAATTTCAAACTATAACAATAGTTATACAAGACACAATAGAGGCACACCCAATAAGGGTTTTACTTCACAACCTTTTTTCACTTAGAACAATTAAGGTTCACCCTTTCAAAAGGGTTTTATATCCTTAAGATAACCTTGAAGAAAACAAATAGATGAAGTAAGAAAGAAGAATATCACCAACAACTTGGTAGATGATGAAAAATCTAGTACTACTTCACCTTTTTGTCTATGAAATCTTGTAAATCAACTTTTTAGCACAAAACAAAAGAGAGCTTTTGATATTTAAATGATTGGAAAGAGTAAAGATTCTTAAAGGATAAAAAACTACTCAAAAATCTAAAGTTTATAACTTTTATAGGGTTTGAAATTCAGTTTCAACATTCAAATAACGGCTAGTAAAGGCTAGCAATAATAAAGTTCAGTTGATCGAACATGGACTCCTGCGTCTGAATGATCATCTAAACTTCTCTATTTACAAGCTACCAGGATAAATTCGATTGACCAAATTGGACATAAGCGATCGAATGGTTGTCCGAATTTCTTTGGAAATTCAGCAACCAAGGTTTTCAGTTTGGACGTCCAAACTATTAAAACTTTGTCAAAATTTTTGGAAATCAAGTACAACAAGTTTGAAATAATTTTGGACTATAAGATAGATCTTGTTAAGAACTTTTAAACTACAAGCCATTGTCAAGAACTTAGTAAAACATATGTAAGCCTAAGGGCAAATCTTAGAGTTTTGATTATGGCAAGCATTGATATGAGCAAACTTGAATATTTATTGTGTGATAATATTATTGGATTGTGGAAGCTAAGAAGTCTCATTGCCATGAAGGTGAAGTGCTAAGGAAAACTTGAATTGTGCTCAAAGAAGTTGTAACTTGAAAAGCTTGTCCTAAGGATTGAAGGCTTTGAAGATCTTAGCGTAGGTTTATAAATGCTTTATAGGTATATCTTTGTAAACCTTGCACTTGTTTGTCTTTGGAGTCTAAAGCATTTTCAAGAGAGCTTAAAACATGGTTTTCAATCTCAAATGATTTATCTTACATACCAAATTCTTGACAACGGCCTTTGGACTAAAAACTTTTGAAAAGATCAATTTTATAGTCAAAATGATTTCAAACTTGTTGTGTTTGATTTCTAATAATTTTGACTAAGTTTGAAAAGTTTGGACTCTAATTTGGACGTTTGAAATATATACCATGGCTGCTAAATTTCTAGAGAAATTTGAACGACTATTCAGATGCCTGTTTCCAAATTTGGTCAACTGAATTTATCCTGCTAGCCTGCAAATATAAAAATTCAGACGATCATTTGGATGCAGAGCTCCATGTTTGGTCGATCGAATTTTACTATTACTAGCCACTATTTGAACTTTGCAACTAATTTTTAAGCCCTATAAAAGACATAAACTTCATATTTTTGGGTTTTTTTTGAGCCTCTAAGAATTGTTTTATCATTCCAATCATTCTTTACCAAAAAGCTCTCTTTTGTCTTGTGCTATAAAGTCGAAATTCAAAACTTCTTAGACAAAAAGGTAAAGGTGTGTTAAATTTGTCATAGACCTAGATGAGGACGAGAAGAGAAACCCCTCTAAGGAGTGAGAGAATAGAAACAAGTAGTGGTGAAGAAGAGGAGGAAGAAGTTGAAGAGGAAGAAGAAGATGAGAATGAGACTTTGGCTAGTGAAAGGAAAAGCAAGAAAAGACATGATATATCAAGTGAGGGGGTGCAACCTCACACAAAGAGAAGACTATTTGAAGAAGAGCCTACTCCTCAATCACATGAAATCCTTGGAGATATGCCTAATGAGGAGGAAGTTACTAGAGGTGACACTATAGTAGTCAAGGTGCTCTAAGAGGCCTTGAACAATCACGTAAAGGAGATGAAAAAGATATACAAGTTCTTCTAATCCTTTGCTCCTATGATGCTAAGCAAGTTGGATGGCTTGGACACTAGGGTGAAAAATATTGAAAACTTGTTGATGAAGAACACACAAAGTGGTGAAGGACCCCCTCTAGGCATCAAGCTAAAGATGACAAGGAAGATGAAGGAGATGAGGAAGGTAAGAAAGCGAAAGAGAATAGAAATGAGGATGATGATGATGAGGATAATGATGAAGATGATGATCAAGGAGACAATTTTGAGTTTGTGGCTAGAGAAAGTGAAAAAGATGAGGGTGTTGAAAAAGAGCCTCAAGAAGTTTGAAGCCAAGAAGGAAGCTTGATAGTGAAAGCCAAGATCACTTCACCATCCACCGCATCATTTGGTCAAGGAAGAGTCAAGCACGTAGCCAAGAAGAAGGGCACAAGGAGATCCTCCCAGATAGCTACAACTCTAAAGCCAAACTATACCGGCAAGGAGCAAGCGAGTGAGGGACCACTTCATATCAAGCTCAAGGGAGACATGGCCATTACTACCAATTAATATGGAGTGAATACGATCAAAAATCAAAGACTAAGCACTCCCTAACCCTCTCTTTCATTTTACTTATGTACTTAGTCTAGTTTTTGTACTTTTAGTTCATGCTTAGTTAATGTATCTAGAATAGTTCATGTATTTTCAAGCTTTGACCTTCAATGTGCCTTCCTAGTTCATGTGATCTTTTGAATTTCAATGATGATATCATAGTATTGAGATCTTATGTTACCTTTGTTTTCATATTTGCTTCACTTTCCTCACCCAACATTTGATTGATGATAAAAGGGGAAGAAAAAGTGTTATGCAAAATGTACATTAATATGATAAATGTGGCATATTGGCTTATTGATGTGTGCTCACAAAATGTACTTTAATATGATGAATGTTGGCATATTGGCTTATTGATGGGTGCTCATTTAAGGGGAGAAGAAGTACTTAGATATTGTGATGAATGGTTGGCTTATGGTTTATTGAATGGTTATTGTGTGCTCACTGGAATTTTGGCACTTTGAGGATGATGATCTTGATAAAGATTTGAGTTGTTTGCTCATTGGTTGATTAAGATGATTATGAATGTGTTTTATAATTTATCACCTTACCTTGATAATTGTATGATTGGTTATAAGCACTTGTTGCAAAATCTATCTTTTGACAACTTTTCCTATAATTTGGACGTACACCTAAAACTCGATCGTCTGAATTTTTTGTCAAAATTGAAAATTTGATAATTTTTGCCTAAAACTGTCATTTCTTGGTTAAAGAATGAAGATTTCAGTGGACTTGATCTTTCAAAACTCATTGTGTTGGGTCCTTGTGATTTGATCTTTCAAAACCTTCAAATTTTCAAAACTCAAGTCCAAATGGGGGGGGGGGGGAGGGAGGGGAGGCTTTGCATATTGACTATAACCTCTAAAACCCTTCTTAGAATGTGATATATTTTCTACTTTGATGGAAGGAAGGAGGTTTACGGAGGTTGGTTGGGTCATAGGCTCAATTGTTTAGCCATGTTTATGTCATCATGATATATTATTTTTAAATTTGATTTTCCATTGGTATCATCTTCAAATACTTCTCTGTGCTTAAATTGTCTAAATCCATCACATTTTGCATCAAAGTTTGTCATCATTAAAAAGGTTGAGATTGTGAGCCCTAAGGCCAAATCATGTTGTTTGGATTAGTGACAAACAATGATAAATGCAAAGTCCTAAGAAAACAATTTTGATTAATCTTGATATGGACTAATGTGCTTAATTGTTGTGTGATAGGATTTTTGGATTGAGAAGGATACAAGTCTCACTGCCTTGAAGCTAAAAGTGCAAGAACAACTCAAGGTTACCAAAGTGATAGAAGATAAAAGAGTTGATTCAAAATCATTGAAGGCTTTGAAGACCTTAGTGTAGGTTTGCAAATGCATTATAGGTATATCTTTGTAAACCTTCCACTTATTTGTCTTTGGAATCTAAAACATTTTCAAGAGAGCTTCAAACTTGGTTTTCAATCTCAAATGATTTATATTACAAATGTTTTTACCAAGTTCTTTATAATGGCCTTTGGACTAAAAGCTTTTAGCAAGATCCATTTTATAGTCCAAAATAATTTCAAACTTGTTCTGCTTGATTTTTAATCATTTTGAGTAAGTTTGAAAGGTTCGGATTCCAATTCGGACGTTCAAAATATATTCCAATTCGGACAACTATTCGGATGCTTGTGTCCAAATTCGGTCAACCGAATTTATCTTGGCAACCTGAAAACAGAAAAATTCGGATGATCATTCGGACGCAGAGGTCCAAGTTCGGTCGACCGAATTCTATTGTTACTAGCCGTTATTTGAACGTTGCAACAAATTTTTAAACCCTATGAACATAAATTTTAGATTTTTGGGTAGTTTTTGAGCTTTTAAGAATCTTTACTCTTCCCAATCATTCTTTATCAAAAAGCTCTCTTTTGTCTTGTGCTAAATAGTTCAAAGTCAAGATTCCTTAAACAAAAAGATGAAGGTGTGCTAATTTGTCATCATCTACTAAGTTGTTGGTAACTTTCTTATCTCAAACTTCATCTACTTGTTGTTTTCAAGGTTATCTTGTTGATATAAAACCCTTGTGTTAGGGTGAACCTTGATTATTTTGTAAGTGAAAAGTGGTTGTGGTGTAAAACCCTTGAAGGTAATAGATGCAGATCTTGAGTGATCGAACCACTATAAATTGCTTGTGTTGCCTCTTGTCCTCTATTTTCTTTAAATTTGAATCTTATTGTGTTTACTTGCATATCTAGTTAAGTGTTTGATTTCAATCATGTTCCAAAATTAATTTTGTCAAAAAAGGAAAAGATTTCGACAATTAGCCAAAGACCTAATTCACCCACCTCTTAGGTCTTTCAGTATTCATCTAGAGTATCCCAAGTAGACTTTGAATTTAATGATGCTCTGGTCAAATGCATTTGTGGTGTTGATGACATTGGTGCTAGATATTATTATTTGGGGCAACATTGTTACATACATGAATTATTCACCAATGAAAGGTTTGAAGAGGCATTCACCATGGTAGGACATTTAGGTCCATTAGGGAAAGAGAAATTAAAGCCTTTGATGCTAGAGAACATGTTATGCATCACATGATTACTACTATGATCATTCCTAACTTTGGACATAAATCATCGGTTGGTAATATGCATGTGGTGATTATGCTTGCCTTGCATGAGCATAGGAGATTAAACTTTGGATTCATGGCATTAAAGTGTCTGATTAGTGCAAGGAGAACGGCCAACAAAGACTTGCCTTATAGGGGACTATTGACAAGGATCTTCAAGCATTTTAATGTCCAACTCCCTAGAAGAGGAAATCCTATGAAATATGGGAAAATCTACACCAACAAATCCCTAAAACGAATGCAATTGACACTTGATGAGGATGGTATATGGAGGACGAGAAGAGAAACCCCTCTAAGGTGAGAGAATAGAAGATAGTAGTGAAGAAGAAGAGGAGGAAGAAAATGAAGAAGAAGATGAGGATGAAGAGGAGACTCTAGCTAGAGAAAGGAAGCGAAGACTAAGAAGAGACATGACTTGTCAAGTGAGGGGGAGCAACCTCACATAAAGAGGATATTATTTGAAGAAAAGCACACTCCTAAATCTCATCAAAATCTTGGAGATATTCCTAGTGAGGAGGAAGTTACTAGAGGTGACACCATTGTAGCAAAAGTGTTCCAAGAGGCCTTGAATAACGACATAAAGGAGATGGAGAAGATGTACAAGTTCTTTGAATCTTTTGCTCCCATTGTATTAAGCAAGCTGGATGGCTTGGACACTAAGGTGAAAAATATTGAAGAGCTATTGATGAAGAACAATCAAAGTAGTGAAGCACCCTCTAGGTCTCTAGCTATAGATGACAAAGATAATGAAAGATGGAAAGAATGAAAAAGAGGATGAAGATGATGACAACAATAATGAGGATGATGACCAAGGAGGAAATTTAGAATTTGTGGCTAGAGAAAGTGAGAAAAATGAAGGTGTTCAAGATGAGCCATAAGATGGTGAAAGCCAAGAATAAAGTTTGATAGAAAGAGCCAAAATTACTTCACCTTTCACCGTATCATTTAGCCAAGGAAGAGTCAAGCACGTGATCAAGAAGAAGGGTATAAAGAGATCCTCCCAACTGGCTACAACTCCAAAGCCAAACTATATCGGCAAGGAGAAAGCAAGTGAGGGGCCACTTCATATTGAACTTGAAAGGAGACATGGCTATCACAACCAACAATATGGAGAGAAGACGATGAAGAAAATACAAGACTAAGCACTCCTTAACCCTATCTCTTTTTACTTATGTATTTAGTCTAGTTTAAGTATTTTTATGCCATGCTTACTTCATGTATCTAGAATAGTCCATGTATTTTTATGCTTTAAATTTCCATGTGCCTTTCTAGTCCATGTGATCTTCTGAAGCTCAATGATGCTATCATAATATTGAGAGCTTATATTACTTTTGTTTTCATATTTGCTTCACTTTCATTACCCCACATTTGATTGATGACAAAAGGGGAAAAAGAACTGTTGTAAAATGTAATCAGATATTATATTGATTGAATGGCATTATGGTTTATTGTGGTTCATTATGTACTCATTGACATTTTGGCATTCTTGAGGATGATGATCTTGAAAGCTTATGCCTTGAGTTGAATTATGCATTGGTTGATCAAGATGATTATGTATGGGTGTTATAATTGATCAACTTGTGCTAATACTTGTGTGATTGGTTTTAAGTACTTAAATTGTAAAATCTACCTTTTGATGATTTTACCAAAAATTCGGTCGTCCGAACATTCGATCATAAATGAAGTTTTAATATTTTTTACCTAAAACTGCCTTGATCTTCCCTAAGATGATTGAGAAGCCTTGGGAAGGTTTATTCTTAGAAAATAAATTCATTGTGCTTAATACTTGTGCTTCTAGGACTTGATCTTTCAAAACTTTCAAATTTTCAAGTCCAAATATGAGCATTATATAAGGGGAAGCCTTGCATATTGTTTCTAACCTCTAAAACCCTTCTTAGAATGTGTTCTAAATTCTTTCATGCTATATTTTCTATTTTGATGGAAAGAAGGAGGTTTATGGAGGGTGGTTGGGTCATAGGCTCATTCATGAGCCATGTTATGTCATTGTGCTAAATTGTTCACCATTCATCCATGACATTAATGCTTCCTTGTACAATATTGATGCAAAATGAGAGGGATAGTAAGCCCTAAGTGCAAATCTTAGAGTTTTGATTATGACAAACATTGATAAGAGCTAACTTGAATATTTATTGTGTGTTAGGATTATTGGACTATGGAAGGTAAGAAGTCTCATTGCCTTGAAGATGAAATGCTAATTACAACTCAAATTGTGCTCAAAGAAGTTATAACCTGAAGAGCTTGTCTTAAGGATTGAAGGCTTTGAAGACCTTAGTGTAGGTTTACAAATGCTTTATAGGTATATCTTTGTAAACCTTGCACTTGTTTGTCTTTGGAGTTTAAAGCATTTTCAAGAGAGCCTAAAACATGGTTTTCAATCTCAAATGGCTTACCTTACAAGTGTTTTTACAAAATTCTTGACAACGGCCTTTGGACTAAAAGCTTTTGAAAAGATCCATTTTATAGTCCAAAATGATTTCAAACTTGTTGTGTTTGAAAACTTTGGACTCCAATTCGGACGTTCAAAATATATACCATGGCTGCTAAATTTCTAAAGAAATTTGGACGACCATTCAGACGCTTGTGTCCAAATTTGGTCCACTGAATTTATCCTAGCAACCTGAAAATAGATAAATTCGGACGATCATTCAAACGTAGAGGTCCATGTTCGTTCAACTTAATTTTACTGTTACCATTAGTTGTTTGAACTGTGCAACTGATATTTAAACCCTGTGAAAGACATAAACTTCAGATTTTTAGGTAGTTTTTTGAGCATTTAAGAAACTTAACTCTTCCCAATCATTCTTCATCAAAAAGCTCTCTTTTGTCATGGGCTATAAAGTTGAAATTCATGATTTCTTAGACAAAAATGTGAAGGTGTGCTAAATTTGTCATCATATACCAAGTTGTTAGTAAATTTCATATCTCTTACTTCATCTATTAATTTTATTCAAGGTTATCTTGAGGATATAAAACCCTTTTGATAGGGTAAGCCTTGATTATTATAAGTGAAAAGAGGTTGTAGAGTAAAACCCTCGTTGGCTGAGCCACTATTGTATTTTGATCAACTTGTGTTATAGTTGAGTTAGGTTGAGATCCTTGAGTTAGGGCTCAAAGTAATGGATTTAGATGTTGTGTGATCAAACCACTATAAATTACTTATTCTATCTCTTCTCATTTCTCTTTCAATTTGGAATCTTATTGTGTTTGCTTGCATAACGTGTTGAGATTTTGATTTTAAACATATTCTAAATCAATTTTCTTAAAAATAAAATAGTTTTTAAAAATTATCCAAAGACCTAATTGAATCCCCACCCCGTCTTAGGTCTTTCAACATATATAATGAAAACCTTTTAAGATTGAAAACCAAGTGTTAGCCCTAAGGGCAAATCATGTAGTTTTGATTAGTTTTGATTGATGACAAATATTGATGAGGACTAATTCTGATGTTATTTGTGTGATAGGATTTTTGGATTAAGAAGCAAAGAGTTCTTATTGCCTTGGAGCTAAAAGTACTAATGACAACTCAAGTGTCCTATGATTTGAAGGCTTTGAAGACTCTAGTATAGGTTTACACTTGCTTAATAGATATATTCTTGTAAACCCTAAACTTGTTTGTCTTGGAATCTATTGAATGCATAAGAGAGCACAAAAATTGTTTTTGAATTTTAAATGGCTTTGAATAAACTTTGAATTACCAAGTACTTTTTTTGTATCTTAAATGGTTTTGAGTAAACTTTGAATGATCATGTGCTTTGGTAACGGTTTTTGAGTTCAAAAGATTTCAACTGACTTATCTTTTAGTACAAAATGATTTCAAACTTATTGACGTTGATTTTCAAATATTTTAAGAAAGTTTAAATAGTTCAGACATAAGTTCGAACGTCCAAACTATGAACACGACTACTATTTTTTCAGAGAAATTTGGAGCAAGTTCGGATGCAAGGGGCAAAGTTTGGTTGTCCGAACTTTCCCAGACAGCATATCACAGTAATGTTCGGACGACAGTTCGGACGCAAAGGATCAAGTTCGGTTGTCCGAACTCCTCAGAAACTAGCCGTTACTAGCTGTTTTATGACTGTTAAAACCAATTTTCAAAATCTATAAAAGCCATAAACTTCAGATTTTTTGTAATTTTTGAATACTTGAGAAATCCTAACATTCCAAAATCATTTGAAAACATCAAAGCTCTCTTTTGTCTTGTTCTTACATGTTATTATTCAAGATTCTAAAGACAACAAGGTGAAGTGGTGCTAACTTGTGTAATCATCTACCAAGAAGTGGTAATATCTCATTCACTCTCTATTTAATCTTGTTATCTACTTGCTCAATACAAGGTTATCTTGTAACATAAAATCCTTTAGGTAAGGGTGATCCTTGAGATATTTATTCAAGGTTGTTTTTAGATATAAAATCCTTGTGGTAGGGTGAGCCTTGTTTGTAGGATTACAAAGGAGGTTGTTGGTGTAAAACCCTTGTTGGGTGAGCCTCTTGTGTAATTGCCTAAATTGAGCATATAGTGGATTGGTTGAAATCCTTGAGTGTAGACTCAAGGTAGTGGATGTAGATCTTGAAGAGATCGAACCACTATAAATTGCTTGTGTACATTGCTTTTCAATTGTTTATTGCTTTGTCATTGAGTTCATTATTCTCTCACTGAAACAAGTATATATAATCTTTCCAAACTAAGTTCATAAAAGGAAATAGTTTTCAAAAATTAGCTGAATACCTATTTCACCCTTCCCCCCCTCCCACTTAGGTCTTTCAATTGGTATCAGAGCAAGGGCTTCTTTGTGTGGTTTTACAGCCTAGAAGTTAAGATCTTATGGCTAATGTTTCAAACTTACCTTACTTTTAAGGATCTTCCACATATAGACCACCTTTGTTTGATGGATCAAATTACACATTTTGGAAATGTAGAATTAAGATATATATTTGTTCTATTAACTTTGATTTGTGGAATATTGTTAAGAAAGGTCCTTACATACCATTGAAAATGAGAGCTGATGGAGTTACTAGAGAATCAAAGTCTATAGACGAATTTGATGAGGGTGACTCTAAGAAGATGACATTAAATTACCAAGCCATGAACATATTGAGCTGTGCACTAAATGTGAATGAGTACAATCGAGTTAATCGATGCGATACCGCTCATGATATGTGGAGACTTCTTCAAGTAACACATGAAGGAACAAATCAAGTAAAGGAGTCAAAGCTTGCAATGCTAGTAAGAGATTATGAGCTATTTACCATGAAGCAAGGTGAGAATATTAGTGATATGTTCACAAGATTTACTAACATCTCCAATGGTCTAAAAGCCTATGAGAAGAATTATACAATTGGAGAATAAAATAGAAACATATTGGATGCTCTACCAAAGTCTTGGCAACCGAAGACTCTTGCTATTGAGGAATCAAAAGACTTGAAAATTCTTCCACTTGAAGAGCTCATCGGATCACTACTCACACATGAGATGAAGGTCCAGAGATTGAATGATATTGAAGATAAAGAGAAGGGAAGAAAGGGAGTTGTACTAAAAACCTCCAATCATCTTAGTGAACAAGAGAAATCATCAAGCGAAGAAAATGAAAATAGTGAAGATGATGAGATGGCTATGGCAGTGAAAAAATTCAAGAGATTCTATAAAAAAGGAATTTCTCAAAAAAGGAAAAAGACCATTCAAGAAAAGTGGACAATCATCATCATTCAAACCTCAATGCTTTGAATGCAAAAGCACCGAACATTTTGTTGCCAACTGTCCTAAAGCTTTGGAAAAGGAAAGAGACATCAAACTCAAAAAGAAATCTCTCAAGAAGGGAAAAGGACTTGCTGGTACTTGGGACCAACAAGAAAGTGAAGATGACAGTGAAGGAAGAGCCAACATATGCTTTATGGCAATGGATGATGAGGCACAATCTACTCCTTCAATCTCCACTTGTTGTGATGATGATATTGATCCTAGTGAATTACTTGTTGAGATGCATCGATAATTAAAAAAGGCCTCAAAAAGGAATAAAGAAATGAAAACCAAAATTAATGAGTTATTGAATGAGAATTCAAAATTATGTTGTGAAAATGGAGAACTTCTTGAATCTATTCATTGCTTAAACAGTGAAAAGGGAATTTTAAATGTAACTTTACAAAACATATCTCTTGAAAATAATGATCTTTGCACAAAAATCATTTCTCTAGAAACAATGCTTAGTGATCATGAGATATTGAGAAAGAAAGTTGATGACCTTACATTATGAATTGAAAATTTTACAAATGGAAAAGAAAATCTAAACAAACTACTTGGATCTCAAAGATCCTCTTGTATGAAAAATGGTCTTGGCTACATTCATCAAAACTGTAAGCCCTAAGGGCAAATCATGTAATTTTGATTCATGACAAATATTGATGAGAACTAATATGTTTATATTGTGTGATAGGATTTGTGAAGAAAGAAGTTTGAAGTCTCATTGCCTTCAAGACAAAGAGCAAGAACAACCTCAGTAAGCTATGAGTCTTTTGAGGTTTATTCAAAAATGAACTCAAGGCATTGAAGACTTGAAGTGTAGAGTAGGTATGATGATAGGTAATATCTATGTAAACTCTACACTTGTATGTCTTGGAGTCTATTGAATGCATAAGAGAGCATAAAATTGGTTTCTTAAGTTTAAAAGTTTTTTGAATGAATTCTTAGTAAATGTGGTTTTGTGTCCTAAAAGTTTTTAAGTTAACTTTATATGATCAAATAAGTTTGATTTTGGTTTTCAAACTTATGTTTGTCTAAATAAGTTATCTATATATACCAAATGTATTTCAAATACTTGGAAGATTGATTTCAAATGATTTTACAAAGTTTGAACACAATTCCATAAAATTCGGTCGTCCGAATTTGGTAGCAAAAGTTTGCCACTATTCTTCCAGAGAAATTCGGAAGAAGATTCGGACGCATGAAGAAAAATTTGGTCGTCCGAATTTTTGGTCTTCAGCATGGTCACTGTTCTTCTAGAGAAATTCGGACGAAGATTCGGACGAAGCAGGAAGAATTCGGTCGTCCGAAAAATTCGGACGCAGAATTCGATCGTCCGAATTTCCTGAAAATAGCCGTTAACTAGCCGTTTTATAGTTGTTTCAATTGATTTTCAAATTCTATAAAAGCTATAAACGTGCAATCTTTTGTAGTTTTGAATTTTTTGAATACTCTAAGCTTTCTAAAGTCTATCACAAACATTTCTCAAGCTCTCTTATGTATTGTGCATTCAATTGATCAATCCAAAGACATCAAAGTGTGAAGGTGCAACTTTGTGTAATTTCTACCAACAAGTGGTAACATCTACACACTCATCTTTACTTATTCAATTGTGTTGATCTACTAGCTCTAGCAAGGTTATCTTGATAACATAAAACCCTTTAGATAAGGGTGATCCTTGAAGTTGTGATTCAAGGTTGTTTGAGATATAAAACCATAGGTTGGTGAGCCTTGTTTGTAAAAATTACTAGAAGTGGCTATAAGTGTAAAACCATAGTGTGGTGAACCTCTCTTGTAATCTGTGAACTTGAGCACATAGTAGAGTTATTGAAATCCTTAAGTGTGGGCTTAAGGTAGTGGAGGTAGATCTTGAGGATCGAATCACTATAAATTGCTTGTGTTCATTTGTCTACATTTCTTATATTGCTTTGTCATAAATTGTTTCTCTTATTCATATCATCTGTAATTGGTCTATACATAGATAAAGTTTGAATTTGGAAAAATTAGCCAAATACCTAATCCCCCCCCCCCCCTCTTAGGTATTTCAATTGGTATCAGAGCTAGAACTTCTTTGTGTGGTTTGACAACCTAGAAGGCAAAGATCCTATGGCTAATATTTCAAACCTACCTTACCTAGAAGGATCTTCTACAAACAGACCTCCATTGTTTGATGGAACAAATTACACTTTTTGGAAGTCTAGAGTTAAAATATATATTTGTTCTATCAATTTTGATTTATGGAACATAATTGAGAAAGGTCCCTATGTCCCAATGAAAATGAGAGCAGATGGAGTAACCTCAGAACCCAAATCCACTGATGAATTTGATGAGCATGATTCAAGGAAAATGACATTAAATTATCAGGCCATGAATATATTAAGTTGTGCATTAGATGTTACTGAATATAATAGAGTAAGTGGGTGTGATTCTGCTCATGATATGTGGAGATTACTCCAAATTACACATGAAGGTACTAATCAAGTTAAAGAATCTAAACTTGCTATGCTTGTTAGAGATTATGAACTGTTTATTATGAAACAATGTGAAAATATTAGTGATATGTTTACAAGGTTTACTAATATTTTCAATGGTTTGAAAGCTTATGGTAAAAGCTATACTATGGGAGAGCAAAACAGAAAGATTTTGGATGCTCTACCAAAATCTTGGCAGCCAAAGACGCTTGCTATTGAGGAGTCCAAAGATCTAAAAACTCTTTCTCTTAAAGAGCTTATTGGATCACTACTTACACATGAAATGAAGATGAAACGGTTGAATGATAAGGAAGATGAGGAAAAGGGAAGAAAAGGAGTAGTTCTTAATACCTCAAATAACTTGAGTGAACAAGAACAATCTTCAAGTGAAGAAGAAGGAGGAAACAGTGGAGAAGAAGAAATTGCAATGGCAGTGAAGAAGTTCAAGAGATTCTACAAAAAGGAATTTCTCAAGAAAGGAAGAAAGCCAGTCAAGAAGAGTAGACAATCTTCATCATATAAACCTCAATGCTTTGAATGCAAGAGTACAGAGCATCTTATTGCTGACTGTCCCAAAGTGTTAGAGAGGGAAAGAGAAAGCAAAAACAGAAAGAAATCTGCCAAGAAAGGAAAAGGACTAGCTGGAACATAGGATCAACAAGAAAGTGAGGATGAAAGTGAAGGGAAGGCCAACATATACTTTATGGCCATTGATGATGAGGTACAATCTTCTCCTTCTATTTCAAATTTGTGTGATGATGATATTGATTCTAGTGACTTAATTGTAGAATTGTATGAAGAACTGAAAAAGGCTTCAAGAAGAAATAAAGAAATGAAATCCAAAATTAATGATCTTTCAAATGAAAATTCAAAATTATGTATTGAAAATGATAGACATCTTGAGACCATTAATTCTCTTACCATTGAAAAGGATGTTCTGAATACTACCATACAATATGTATCCTTTGAAAACAAAAAGCTTTTTTCAAAAATTACTTCTCTTGAATTAATGCTAAAAGATCATGAGCTTTTAAAAAGGAAAGTAAATGATCTTACTTTATGCATTGAGAGATTTACAAATGGAAGAGAAAATTTAAATAAATTACTTGGTTATCAAAGATCCTCATTTGTAAAGCATGGTCTCGGTTTTACACATGATTGTTTTGATCCAAAACCTAAAGGGTTATTTGTTAATGAATCTACTCATTATAGGTCTCATACTTGTTGTACATATTGTGGTAAGCATGGACACAAAGTTTCTAAATGCTTTATAAAAAGAAAGATAGAAAATGGAGTGAAGACCATTTGGAGAGTTAAAGGAGCTATTACTAACCCTCTTGGACCCAAGAAGATATGGGTACCAAAAATCACTCTTTCCAATTTGGTATAGGTACAATTTGCCTCAAGATCAAGTGCCACTAAATGGTTTCTTGATAGTGGCTGCTCAAGGCACATGACTGGGAATGCATCACTTGTTAGTGAGCTTCAAGCTACAAGCGAAGGTTTTGTCACTTTTGGAGATAAGAAGAAAGGGAAAATACTTGGAATAGGTAACATTGGTAAAGGTTCCTTCCCTCTTATCAAGCAAGTTCTACTTATTGATGGTTTAAAGTATAATTTACTTAGCATTAGTCAATTATGTGACAATGGTTGCAAAGTAGAGTTTAAATGTGATACTTGTACCATTCTTGATAGTGCAAGTAATAAAACTATTTTTGTAGCTCAAAGAGTTAGTAATGTATATGTGCTATATCTTGATGAGCTTATCACTAATGATATTAAATGTCTTGCTATTCATGACAATTATGGATTTCTATGGCATAGAAGATTAGGACATGTAAGCATGGATTTATTAAACAAACTTTCTACTCAAGAACTAGTTAGAGGATTACCAAAAATGCATTTTGATAAAACCCGTATTTGTGATGCTTGTCAATATGGAAAACAATCAAAAACATCTTTCAAACCAAAGAAAATGGTTTCTACCTCAAAACCTCTTGAACTAGTTCACATGGACTTATTTGGACCTATGAGGACTACTAGTCTTGGTGGTAAAAGATATGCTTATGTGATAGTTGATGATTTTTCCAGATTTACATGGGTAATCTTTTTATCACAAAAAGATGAAACATTTTATGAATTTTCAAAACTTTTCAAGAAGGTTCAAATTTCTCTTAACTGCAACTTAATCTCTATTAGAAGTGATAATGGAAGAGAATTTTGCAACCAAGATTTTACAAAATTCTAGTGATGAGTATGGTATTACTCATAATTTTTTCAGTTGCCAAAACACCTCAACAAAATGGTGTTGTTGAGAGGAAAAAACAGAACATTACAAGAAATGGCTAGATCAATGCTTTGTGAAAATTCTTTACCTAAATACTTTTGAGTGAAAGCTGTAAATACAGACATGCTATGTAATGAATAGAGTTTTACTAAGACCTTTTATAAGAAAAGCACCTTTTGAACTTCTATTTGATAAAAACTCCATCAATTGTCTATTTTAAAGTGTTTGGTTGTAAGTGCTTTATTTTAAACACTAGTGACAATCTTGGTAAGTTTGATAGAAAATCGATGAAGGCATATTTCTAGGCTATTCATCAAATAAAAAGGCATATAGAGTCTATAACAAAAGGACATTATGTGTTGAAGAAACTATTCATGTAACTTTTGATGAATCTAATATTTATCTCCAAAGAAGAAATGAAGATGATGCGAGGTTCCTCAATGGTGAAAATCAAACTCAACACCAAGTACCTACATTGGAAGATCATGCTAAAGAAGAGAAAATAATGGAGCAAGAACATGATGGTCAATCAAGCAATAATCAAGAACTTCCAAAGGATCTCACATATGCAAGAAGTCATCCTAAGGAGCAAATCATTGGTGATGTCTCTCAAGGAGTCAAAACAAGACGGTACTTTATTGATAATTTTGCCCTTTTTATCTCATATTGAACCTAAAAATATTGATGATGCATTGTGTGATAATTTCTGGATTATTGCTATGGAAGAAGAGTTAAATCGGGTTTGAGAGAAATAAAGTTTGGACTCTTGTTCCTAGACCTCATGATCATTCTGTTATTGGTACAAAATGGATATATAGAAATAAGTTAAATGAACTAGGAGAAGTTGTTAGAAATAAAAGCTAGACTTGTTGCTCAAGGCTTCAATCAAGAAGAAGGTATTGATTATGATGAAACTTTTGCTCCGAGTGGCAGATTAGAGTCTATCAGAATACTCTTGGCATTTGCTTGTTTTAAAGACTTTAAACTATTTCAAATGGATGTCAAAAGTGCTTTTCTAAATGGTTTTATTGAAGAAGAAGTTTATGTAGAACAACCTCCTGGCTTTATTCATGAAAAATTTCCAAATCATGTTTTCAAATTAACTAAAGCTCTATATGGACTGAAACAAGCTCCAAGATCTTGGTATGAAAGATTAAGTGGTTTTCTTCTTTCAAAAGGTTTTACTAAAGAAAAAGTAGATACAACTCTTTTTATTAAAACATCCTCTAAAAATGATATTTTACTTGTACAAATCTATGTTGATGATATCATTTTTGGTGCTACTAATACTTCTCTTTGTGAAGAGTTTGCTAAAACTATGCAAAATGAATTTGAGATGAGCATGATGGGAGAACTAAGTTTCTTCCTTGGGCTGCAAATTAAGCATACCAAGGATGGAGTATTCATCAATCAAGCAAAGTATACTAAGGAGCTATTGAAAAGGTTTGGAATGGATCAAGCAAAAGGGATAAGTACTCCAATGAGTTCATCAACTAAACTTGATAAAGATGAGAAAGGTAAGAGTATTGATGAAAAATTATATAGAGGTATGATCGGAAGCCTACTCTATCTCACAGCTAGTAGACCAGATATTATGTTTGTTGTATGTTTATGTGCTAGATTCCAATCATGTCCTAAAGAATCTCATCTAATTTCTGTCAAACGAATTTTTCGTTATTTAATTGATACTCATGACTATGGCCTTTGGTTTTCAAAAACTTCATCTTTTGAACTTATTGGATATTCTGATGCGGATTATGCTGGTTGTAAAGTTGAACGTAAAAGCACAAGTGGTCATTGTCAATTTCTTGGTAGTTGTCTTGTATCTTGGTTTAGTAAAAAGCAAGCTTGTGTGTCTTTATCCACTGCAGAAGCTGAATACATAGCTGCAGGAAGTTGTTGTGCACAATTGTTATAGATGCAACATACTTTACTTGATTATGTTCTTAAATTCAATTGTGTGCCCATATTATGCGATAATACTAGTGCCATTAACTTGAGCATAAATCCCATTCAACATTCTAGGACTAAGCATATAGAGATAAAATATCATTTCTTCGTGACCATGTGATTAAAAAAGATATATGCTTAGAATATATAAATACAAATGATCAAATTGCTGACATATTTACAAAGCCTTTGGCTGAGGAAAGGTTCAATCACCTAAGAAGACTCTTAGGAATTACAAGATTCAATGACTAATGTGTGTATTGAAGTTTTGGTGAATGCAGGAAATTTTTGACTCAAAATTCGGATGCACTGCAGAAGATTCGGTCGACCGAATTTTCTGAGTGTCAAGAAACAGAGACTTTTGATCAAGAATTCGGACGCAGGTCAGAAAATTCGGTCGACCGAATTTTCTGAACTGACGAAACAGAAACTTTTGCTTGAAAATTCGGACGCAAACCTGAAAAATCGGTCGACCGAATTTTACGGACGTAACCCTTTAAATGAAGATTAAACAATCTTCTCAACATTTCAACTTCCGAATTTCACATCCTTTTTAAAACCTCTCATACCCATTCACATCCGAATCAAAATCCCTTCAAAATCACACATTCTCATCTCGATTTTCCTTCATTCTTAAACTTCCAAGCCCTAATTTCATACAGAAAACCAATCCTTCTCAAGAGAAAACATCATGGTGAGAACAAAGAAGCCAAATGTTGAGAAACGAAAAGGAAAGGCTAAGGAAGGAGATGGAGACTCAATCCTCAATCAGCCAAGAAGGATTCGTATTCCTCAAACACAATCTGGGGTTGACAGGTTTATCTCTATTAAATCTACTCATGAATTTGATGAATGGAATAAGAGTAGTAGAAAAATCATTCCTGGATATAAGGTGGATATTGATAAACTGTCAAACATATATTGTCCTATCTCATTTCAATGATATTGGTTGGAGTAGTTTGCTATTCATTGATGAAGAATTTTATCCTACTTTGATATATGAATTCTATGCAAACTTGAAAGAGGATAGAATTGAGATGATAGGGGATAATGTGATACAATGGTATTCATCTAGAGTATCACAAATAGACATTGAATTCAATGAAGGATTGATAAATAGAATTTGTGGAGTTGGTGACGAGGGAGCTAGATATTATTCAGCATCCATGCATTGCTATGATCGTGAACTCTTCACACATGTTAGATTTGAAGAAGCATTTACAAATGGAAGAGAGTTTAGAGCCATAAAGGAAAGGGAAATTAAGAATTTGGATGCTAGAGGTAGAGTTTTGCATCACATGGTGACTACAATGATTGTTCCTAATTTTGGACACAAGTCATCAGTTGGAAATATGCATATGGTAATCATGTTAGCCCTGTATGAGCATAGAAGAATGAACTTTGGGTATATAGCCTTGAAACATATGATTGCAGCCAGAAAAACAGTAACCAAGGCATTCCCATTTGGAAGGTTATTAACCAGAATCTTCAAGCATTTTAAGATCAAACTTCCTGGAAGAGGGCAAGCCTTTAAGAGTGGTGAAATTTACACAAATGAAACTCTTAAGAGAATGCAATTAGTTCATGATGAGGATAATGTATGGAGGACAAAAAGAGAAACCCCTCCGAAAAGAATAGAAAGAGAGAGAATCATAGAAAGTGAAGAGGAAGAAGAAGAAGAGGATGAAGAGGAAACCCTTGCTAGGGAAATGAAAACAAAAAGAAAGCATGACACCTCAAGTGAGGGGGAGCAACCTCCAACAAAAAGGAGATTATTTGAAGAAGAAACTGGAATTGGGTCTAGTAGTAAAGGAGTAACTAGAGGTGACACCATTATAGCCAAAGCATTCCAAGAAGCCTTGAACAATCATGTCAAGGAAATGGAGAAAATGTATAAGTTCTTTGAGTCATTTGCTCCAATGGTTCTTGGAAAATTAGATGGACTGGAAAATAGAGTAAAACACATTGAAGATATCCTTGTGAGAAACACTCAAAGTGGTGAAGGAACCTCTAAGCCTCAAGATGGAAATGAGGAGGAAAGAGATAGAGAAGCAGAGAAAGAAGACAATGAGGATAGCAGTAATGAAGAGGATGATCAAGGTGGAAATAATAAAACTACAGCAGAAGAAAAAGAACAAGAACATGCTCATGAAGATCTACCAGTGGTAGGAAGTCAAGTAGCTCAAGCTGCAATTGTATCTCCAGCAACAATCTCTTTCAGTCAAGGAAGAGTTAAGCACTTGGCAATCAAGAAAGGAGTGAGCCGAGCCTCCCCATCAACATCACCATCACAAGACTAAGCCTTCTTTTCTAATCTCTTTACTGTATCTTGTTCAGTTTTCTAAGCATTTTGCTGCATTTTCTATTCTGAACTTGTTAAATATTTCGCTTTTTTTTTATGTAATAGTGAAGCTCAATGATGAAATCACAGTGATGAGAGCTTCTTTCATATGCTAACTTGAACATCTCATTTTCATTGATCCCTTTATTTTTTTATGATGACAAAAGGGGGAGAAAATATGATGCAATATGATGCAATACATGTGAAAACTTAGTCTTATGTGAACTTAGTATTTAATGCTACTGAATGTTGCATCTGCTACAATATGAATTTTTATGTCAAAATTCGGATGCAAGGTTTTAAGAATTGGATGCATTCATATTTATGGTCAAAATTTTTTTTTCTGTTTGTCCAAATTTGTTCAAATATGTCTTAATCTATTCCATTATGTTTGAACAACATTATGAAACCTTTATATCATTTCAAAACTTCAATTATATTGAATCTGTTGCAGTTTGGACATGAGATTAAAAATTCGGATGCATGTGATTCAAAATTCGGACGCATGTGATTCAAAATTCGGACGCATGTGGTTCAAAATTCGGATGCATGCTATAAAATTCGGATGCATCCATATTGTGTTGTCAAAATGTACTCTTTTGTTGTTCAAATTGATTCAAATATGTTTTAATCTCTTACTATATGTTTGAACAACCTTAGGAAAGCTTATTTACAAATTTGGAGCTTTCATTTATCTTATTTTAAAGTTTGGACTTGATATGTCAAAATTTGGATGCATAGTATCTCTAGTCCAAATTTTTTGAAAAAAAATGAGCACAATCTAAGGGGGAGCATTGATAAGCTTTTAACAACCTTAAAACCTCTCTTAGAAGTTTTCTAAATGCTTAAATGCTATATCTTCTATCCTAGTTTTTAAGTTAGAAGGAAGGAGGTAAATGGAGGTTGGTTGGGTCATAGGCTCATAATGAGCCTTGTGTATGTCAATATGCTAAATTGCTTGTTTTCTATCATTGACATGAATACTTCTTTGTGTTAATCTGTTTAAATCCATCACATATTGCATCAAAGTTTGTCATCATCAAAAAGGGGGAGATTGTAAGCCCTAAGGGCAAATCATGTAATTTTGATTCATGACAAATATTGATGAGAACTAATATGTTTATATTGTGTGATAGGATTTGTGAAGAAAGAAGTTTGAAGTCTCATTGCCTTCAAGACAAAGAGCAAGAACAACCTCAGTAAGCTATGAGTCTTTTGAGGTTTATTCAAAGATGAACTCAAGGCATTGAAGACTTGAAGTGTAGAGTAGGTATGATGATAGGTAATATCTATGTAAACTCTACACTTGTATGTCTTGGAGTCTATTGAATGCATAAGAGAGCATAAAATTGGTTTCTTAAGTTTAAAAGTTTTTTTGAATGAATTCTTAGTAAATGTGGTTTTGTGTCCTAAAAGTTTTTAAGTTAACTTTATATGATCAAATGAGTTTGATTTTGGTTTTCAAACTTATGTTTGTCTAAATAAGTTATCTATATATACCAAATGTATTTCAAATACTTGGAAGATTGATTTCAAATGATTTTACAAAGTTTGAGTACAATTCCATACAATTCGGTCGTTCGAATTTGGTAGCAAAAGTTTGCTACTGTTCTTCCAGAGAAATTCGGAAGAAGATTCGGACGCATGAAGAAACATTCGGTCATCCGAATTTTTGGTCTTCAGCATGGTCACTGTTCTTCCAGAGAAATTCGAACGAAGATTCGGACGAAGCAGGAAGAATAGCCGTTTTATAGCTGTTTCAACTGATTTTCAAATTCTATAAAAGCTATAAACGTGCAATCTTTTGTAGTTTTGAATTTTCGGAATACTCTAAGCTTTCTAAAGTCTATCACAAACATTTCTCAAGCTCTCTTATGTATTGTGCATTCAATTGATCAATCCAAAGACATCAAAGTGTGAAGGTGCAACTTTGTGTAATTTCTACCAAAAAGTGGTAACATCTACACAGTCACCTTTACTTATTCAATTGTGTTGATCTACTAGCTCTAGCAAGGTTATCTTGATAACATAAAACCCTTTAGATAAGGGTGATCCTTGAAGTTGTGATTCAAGGTTGTTTGAGATATAAAACCATAGGTTGGTGAGCCTTGTTTGTAAAAATTACTAGAAGAGGTTATAAGTGTAAAACCATAGTGTGGTGAACCTCTCTTGTAATCTGTGAACTTGAGCACATAGTAGAGTTATTGAAATCCTTAAGTGTGGGCTTAAGGTAGTGGAGGTAGATCTTGAGGATCGAACCACTATAAATTGCTTGTGTTCATTTGTCTACATTTCTAATATTACTTTGTCATAAATTGTTTCTCTCTTATTCGTATCATCTGTAATTGGTCTATACATATATAAAGTTTGAATTTGGAAAAATTAGCCAAATACCTAATTCACCCCCCTCCTCTTAGGTATTTCAAAAACAATGTTAAAAAATATTTTCTTAGCTAAAGCCACTTCAATTTCAATGCCTCGTATATGTAGCACGTATTGTGGTAGACATGGACACAAAGTTTCAAAATGTTCTGTGAAAAGAAAAATAAAAAATGGTGTTAAAAATATTTGAAGAGTTAAAGGAATCATTACTAACCCCCTTGGACCCAAGAAAATGTGGGTACCAAAAGTCACTTCCTCAAATTTGGTGTAGGTTTGATTTGCTCCAAGATCAAGCACCTTGACAGTGACTGTTCAAGACACATGACGGGAAATGCCTCACTTGTTAGTGAACTTCAAGCAACAAGTGAAGGTTTTGTCACATTTGGTGATACGAAGAAGGGAAGAATACTTGGAATTGGTAATATTGGTAAAGGTTCTTTTCCTCTCATTAAGCAAGTATTACTCATTGATGGTTTGAAGTATAATCTACTTAGTATTAGCCAATTATGAGATAATGGTTGTAAAGTTGAATTTAAATATGATACTTGCAATATCCTTGATAGTGTAAGTAGCAAAACTATTTTTGTTGCAAATATGAAATGTATATGTACTATATCTTGATGAACTTGTTGCAAATGATATTAAATGTCTTGCCATTCATGATAATGATGGATATCTATGGCATAGGAGATTAGGTCATATGAGCATGCACTTGTTGAACAAACTTTCCACACAAGAATTGGTTAGAGGACTACCTAAAATGCATTTTGATAAAAACGGGTCTTTGTGATGCTTGTTAACATGGAAAACAATCAAAAACATCTTTTAAACCAAAGAAAATGATTTCTACATCAAAACCTCATGAACTTGTACATGGGTGATCTTTCTAGCTCAAAAGGATGAAGTTTTTCATGAATTTGTAAAATTTTTCAAAAAGGTCCAAATCTCCCTTGAAAGCAAATTGATATCTATTAGGAGTGACAATGGGAGAGAATTTTGGAATCAAGACTTTACAAAATTTTGGGATGAAACTGATATTACACTTAATTTTTTAGTTGCCAAAACACCCCAACAAAATGGTGTTGTTGAAAGGAAAAATAGAACTTTACAAGAGATGGCTAGATCAATGCTTTGTGAAAACTCTCTACCAAAATATTTTTGGACCGAAGTTGTAAACACTGCTTGCTACGTAATGAATAGAGTTCTTTTAAGACTTTTTCTACAAAAAACACCTTTCGAACTTCTATTTGATAAAACTCCTTCAATTGTTTATTTTATGGTTTTTGGTTGTAAGTGTTTTATCTTGAATACTCATGATAACCTGGGAAAATTTGATAAAAAATCAGATGAAGGTATATTTCTTGGTTATTCACCAAATAAAAAGGCCTATAGAGTTTATAACAAAAGAACATTATGTGTTGAGGAAACCATCCATGTGACATTTGATGAATCTAACATTTATCTTGAAAGAAAAAATGAAAATGATGTAGGTACCTCAATGATTGATAATCAAACTCATCCTCAAGCACCAACTTTGGAAGAACATGCCAAAGAAGAAGAAATAATAGAGCAAGAACAAGATGGCCAACCTAGTAATGACCAAAAGCTTCCAAAAGATCTAAGATATGCAAGAGGCCACCCCAAGGAGCAAATCATTGGTGATGTCTCCCAAGGAGTTAAAACAAGGCGGTATTTGTTGACAACTTTGCTCTTCTATCTCATATTGAGCCTAAAAACATTAATGATGCCTTGTGTGATGATTTTTGGATTATTACTATGCAAGAGGAGCTAAATCAATTTGAAAGAAACAAAGTTTGGACTCTTGTCCAAAGACCTCATGATCATTTTGTAATTGGTACAAAATGAGATTTTAGAAACATATTAAATGAACTAGGAGAAGTTGTTAGAAATAAGGCTAGACTTATTGCCCAAGGATTCAATCAAGAAGAAGGGATTGATTGTGATGAAACTTTTGCTCCAGTAGCTAGACTTGAATCCATAAGAATACTTTTAGCTTTTGCCTTTTTAAAGGATTTAAACTATTTCAAATGGATGTCAAAAGTGCATTCTTAAATGGTTTTATTGAGGAAGAAGTTTATGTGAAACAACTACCCAATTTTACTCATGAAAAGTTTTCTAACCATGTTTTCAAACTAACTAAGGCTTTATATGGATTGAAACAAGCTCCTAGAGCTTGGTATGAAAGACTAAGTGGCTTTCTTCTTTCAAAAGGATTTTCAAAAGGAAAAGTTAACACAACACTGTTTATAAAAACTTCTTGCAATAATGATATCTTACTTGTGCAAATCTATATGGATGACATCATATTTGGTGCTACTAATACATCTCTTTGTGATGAGTTTGCCAAATCAATGCAAAATGAATTCGAAATGAGCATGATGGGAGAACTCAATTTCTTTCTTGGGCTGCAAATTAAGCAAACTAGAACTCAATTTCTTTCTTGGGCTGCAAATTAAGCAAACTAAGGATGGAGTCTTCATAAATCAAGCAAAGTACAGCAGAGCTATTGAAAAGATTTGGAATGGATCATGCAAAAAGGATAGGTACTCCAATGAGCTCATCAACTAAACTTAATAAAGATGACAAAGGTAAAAATGTTGATGAGAAGTCTTATAGAGGTATGATTGGAAGTTTACTCTATCTCACAACAAGTAGACCAGATATTATGTTTGATGTGTGCTTATGTGCTAGATTTCAATCTTGTCTGTAAAACGAATCTTTCGTTATTTGATTGATACATATGATTATGGTCTTTGGTTTTCAAAATCTTCATCTTTTGACCTTGTTGGATATTTGGATGCTGATTATGCTGCATGTAAAGTTGACCGTAAAAGCACTAGTGGTCATTGTCAATTTCTTAGTAGTTGTCTTGTATCTTGGTAGAGTAAAAAATAAGCGTCTGTGTCCTTATCTACCACTGAGGCTGAATATATCGCCGCCGGTAGTTGTTGTGCTCAAGTGCTATGGATAAAGCACACTCTACTTGATTATGGTCTAGAGTTCATTGTGTGCCTATACTAGGTGATAATACCAGTACTATCAATTTAAGTATAAATCTCATTCAACATTCTAGGACTAAGCATATAGAGATTAAACATCATTTTATTCGTGATCATATAGCTAAAGTGATATATGCTTGGACTATGTGAATACAAATGATCAAATTGTTGATATATTTACCAAGCCTTTGGCTGAGGAAAGGTTCAGTTACCTAAGAAGGCTTTTGGGTATCTCAAAATTCAATTACTAATGCATGTGTTGAAGTATGGTAGAAACAGGGAATATTAGGACGCATAATTCAGATGCATTGAGAGAAATTTGGACGTCCAAACTTTCTCCAAAAAATTCTAAACAGAAAGATTTGGACGCATGATAGAAAATTCGGTCGTCCAAGTTTTCTGAAGCTGAAGAAACAGAGAAGTTTGAACGCACGTTCGAACACAAGCCTGAATATTCGGCTGTCCGAATTGTGCGGTTGCAACGGTTTTAAATGAATCCGAACAGTCATTTTTTATACTTTTTAACTTCCAAACTCTCTCCTCTCTCAAAACCCATATTACCCCCTACTCCCAAACTCAAATCTCTCTGAAATTTTGCCATCTTCACTTCAAACCTCTTGTATTTGTGAGTTCTAAGCCCTAAAAACATCCTATAATTCACTTTCTTGCAAATAAAAACATCATGGTGAGAACTAAGAGAACAAATATTGAAAAGAGAAGGGGAAAGCAAAGGAAGGAGATGGTGGATTGATCATCAACAAACCAAGAAGAATCAAAGTTCCTCAAACTTCTTCTGGAGTGGACAAATTCATCTCCATCAAGGCTGCCTCTGAATTTGAGAAATGGAGCAAGAAAAACAGAAAAATCATTCCTGGATACAAAGTAAACTTGGAAAGACTCTCTAATATGGGTAACATTCTATCTCTTTTTGGTGATATTGGATGGAGTAGTTTACTAGTAGTTTTTATCCTGCCCTTATATATGAGTTTTATGCAAATCTCAAAGAAGAAAGAATTGAACATGTGGGAGAAAATGTAGTGCAATGGTATTCATCTAGAGTATCTCAAGTGGATTTTGAGTTCAATGATACTTTAGTTAACAGAATTTGTGAAGTAGGTGATAATGGGGCAAGGTATTACTCATTGGGACAGCATTGCTATATTCATGAACTGTTCACAAGCATTCAAGAGTGGAGAAATATATACTAATGATTCTCTTAGAAGGATGCAATTAGTTCTTGATGAAGATGGCATATGGAGAACAAAAAGAGGAACTCCTTCAAAAAGAGAAGAGGTTGAAGAAAGTGAAGAGATTGAGGAAGAAGAAGATGAAGAAGAAACATTGGCAAGGGAAATGAAGACTAAGAGGAAACATGACACATCGAGGTGACTACTCCTCAATCATATCCAAATGATGAAGAAGCTCCTAATGATGAAGGGATAACTAGAGGTGACACTATAGTAGCCAAGGTGTTCAAAGAGACTTTAAACAACCATGTGAAAGAGATGGAGAAAATGTATAAATTATTTGAATCTTTTGCTCCCATGGTACTGAGCAAGTTGGATAGCTTGGACACTAGAGTTAAAAATATTAAAGAATTATTATAAAAAATGCACAAAGTGGTGAAGGACCCTCTAGGCCTCAAGCTAAGGATGACAAGGATGATGAAAGAGATGAGAAAGGCAAGGAAAAGAAAGAGGATGAAGTTGATAACAGTGATAATGAAGATGATAATGAGGTTGATGATCAAAGACAAGAAGAAAGAGATGAAGTTGTACAAGAGGAGCCACAAGAAGAGGAAGTCAAGAAAGAACATTAATAGAGAGAGCAGAAATCACCTCGCCATCTACTATCTCTTTCAGCCAAGGAAGAGTCAAACATGTGGCAATCAAGAAGGGATTCAGCAAGGCCTCTCCATCGACATCACAAGACTGAGCATCTCTTCAAACCTATCTCTTTACTGTTTCATTAACTTAGATGTGCTTAGTATTACTTATATGTTTCATTTCTAGCTCGGCTTATGCAATTTCTATGCTTTTTCTTTAATTTCTGTAATAGTTTTGTGAAGCTCAATGATGAAACATTAGTGATGAGAGCTTCTTTAGTTAATGATACTTTGATCACCCCAAATTTTAATTGCTGATAGAAAGGGGAGAAGAAGTTGTGATGCGAACCCTAGGTATAGAAACCTAGAACCCAATAGCAAACTTCGACAAATGTCCAAGGATGTGTGAAAAAGGCTTCAAGAACCCTTAACCCGTTGGATATATGACCCAAGAACCAAAGGTATAAACAGAAACCCTAAACCCGTTATCAATAAAGATAAGAACTTAAAGTATAATTCAAATGAATGAACGCCACAAGCTGAATAACTTGATAACTTCAAGAAGTTCTTTCAAGAACCAAAGAGAGAATGTATTCTCACAAAAGTATTAATGATATAATGTTCATCTTTTTTTTAAAAATTTCTAAAAAGATCCTATATAAATAGACATCTCAAAACCCTAACCTAATTGATTTTGGATTTAGAGTTGGTGGCTGAAACACAAGTCCTTAATGGGCTTAGATTTTCAGTTAATTAAATCCAACTAAGGACTAAAATACAAAAAAAATATATGGGCTTCAATAATTAAAAGTTCTTATCCCAAACAAACTTAAAAACTAATTAAAAGACTCCTAAAATTTAAGAAATTTCGTCCAAGCCTTAGGCTGAATTTTTTAGCCCATCAATTTGGCTGCCCAATGGATCCCAACGTAGTTGGACAGCTTGCTTGTAGTAAATTAATAATTGTTGATCCATCTTGTACATAATATAGCCTTGAAAAATTCATTTGTTATTGGACTAGCAGACATCTTCAATGGATCTTGATCACTTAAGTTTGGTGCCTCTTGATTCTCATCATTCCCTCTTTCCTCGAAAAGATTCATCCTCAAATCTAGTCCTACATTATCAGAGCACGTAATAAGTTCAAAAGAAACAAACGCAAAAAAAAAAAAAAGGCTTAACAAGCGCATGTATGGGAAGGGACGTACATAATTGGATCCAAGCAATATGCAACCTTTTGAGCAAAGAATCTCATATAAAAACGAAACATTTTAACACATATCAAGGGAATAGTTTGCATGCTTTTCAACCAAGGCTCTTCACATCATTGCAACAAAAGTAACCTATACAAAAGTTCTGTTCCCTTCATTGCATAAGCCATCCCATTAAAATAGAAGGAACGAATTGATTCAAGAAATGGGTCTTTAAATAGTAAATGGAAACAAAAACTTCCTTCAAGCACATGCATACATTTAAATTCATGAAGTATGCAAGTAGCAAATCCCAACATATCAATCCCATGGCAAACTGATAAGTTCTTAGCATTTTAAACACCTGTTTGAAGGGTAAATGGTATTTCCAAAGCCTTCCACAACAAAAATCTCCATTATCAAGCAAGGAATAAGTATTAGTTAGTCCATGCAAAATGTAGTTCTTCAACATTCCCACCACATTTTTTCTAAAATCACACAAAGTTATTTGTTCAAAAATATGCAAGGATCCTAAATTACAAGATATCTCAGGATATGAAATAGGTGCGTGACCATTTTGAAGCAACATAAGCTCTTTACATGAGTTGTTCAACAAGAAATCATGCATATGTCCTAGAATTCTCTCCATATCAAAATTTCTACACATATTTATCACATGATCATCTTCAACTAATGAGGCATATGTAGAGCTATTAAAATCAAGAGAACTTCTATGATCATTCAAGCACTTTTGCAAATGATTCCTATAAACAAAAGAAACACCATTTAAGCAAGTAAAATCAAGAGTCATAAGACAAGTCACAAGATAATAACCAGCAGGTAAGAACAATTTATCTTCCTTAAAGAAAAATTCAAAGCATGGAATATAAAAATAAGGATAGAAGCTTATTGGTTGTTTTATGATTTTCATGCCAAGCTTTCCTTCTATCTTCTTACTTGAAGCTCCAAAATCCTGCACACATGAATAAATACTAGGCAGAAAGTGAGTTAGTTTGTTAGAAAATAAGCTCAACTCTTCACTTGAAAGTGAGTTTGTAAGTGGCTTTAGAATGAAAGTACTAACACACTCTCTTTCTTTTTCAAATTCACTCATGCTCTTTTCATCTCTCTTCTCAAGAATCTTCAAACTCAATTCTTCTCTTGTGCACTCTTTTTCTTTTCCCTCATAGTTACTTGCATTATGTAGAAGCTCACACTCTCTCCACTCCTTTCTTCAAGCTCATAGTCCCACTTTTCTTTTGTTCTCTCAACATCCTCACTTTTCTCGACCAAAGTAGCACAAACTTCTTGTTTGCAATTATTCACTTCATTAGTTTCACATTCAAATTTTTTGTCCTTCTTTGATGGTTCTTCAATAACTTCATTGTCCTTTTGAGGTTCAAAAGTTTCCACCTTGCTTTCCTTTGCAAGTGGTATAGTAGCTCTGCTCTCACTCTTGTTCTTCTTTCTTTGCTCTATTCTCTTTAAATATTCAAAATGATTGGCTCCAAAATCCAACCTCATCACTTCCTTTAACTCACCCCATGACTTAATGGATTTTCCCCCCTTCTTCTTTCTAGATTCCTTATGCATATCCCCAAAACTAACCTTAGCTTTTCCTCCTCCGTCAAGTTGTAACATGTAAAGACTATATCCACACTCCTTTCCCATTCCAAGTAGGGTTTTGGTTCGAATTTCCCTTCAAAACAAGGTAAGTGCAACTTGCAATAGCTAGCACTACTCTTTCCCTTTCCATAAACCTCATAACCCTTCCATTCTTCTCTACCATTTCCATTCTTTCCTTCATGATGATTTTTCCTTCCACCTCCACCATCATAAATCCCACTACACTTAAATTTCCTCATTCCTTCATCGTACCTTGAACCATCATAACACTTCTCCTCATGTTCAACTCGTGTAGCTATCCTCACAACTTGCGGCACATTAAAAGTTGCAATAAGGTTCCTTCTTGGCTGGCCTCTCGGCATAGTAGCTAAGATTTGCTCCTAGCTATTCAATTGATCATTAATATCCTCCAACGCCATGTGTAGCCTTCGAAATTCTTGTTGTATGGCCTGCATGACAAAAGACTCTTGTGCACTAGAAGAACTTTCCAAGTGTTCCTTGGAAGCCATCATGTATGCTGCAATTTTAAAGATTAGTAGAAAATAGTCCTCGCTTTCTCTCATATCTCTCTATTTTAGGCTTTGTCTTTTAATGATCTAACACTCAGCCTTTTACCACTCAACAAACTCTCTTTTAGTTCTTTGAGAACTAATCAATCAAATCAAGTCGTCAAGTTTGTAGCAATTCAACAACCGAATAGTGTAGATCAAATTATGGAAGTCAAAGAGAGTAAAAAGAACTAAATTACTAGAAAGAAATCAGAATTTAGTCAATTATAACTCCTTCTTACTAAAAAGAATAGAATAAATTAGAATGGGAAACAGCCTTTTTTGGCTTTCCTAAAAGGAATTTGGAAGAAATCGAAATAGGAAACAATATTTTTTTTGGTTTCCTAAAAAGAATTAGGAAGAAATCAGAATAGGAAACAACCTTTTTTTTTTATGCTTTCCTAAAAGTAATTTGGAAGAAATCGGAATAGGAAACAACCTTTTTTTGCTTTCCTAAAAGGAATTAGGAAACTCTAATGGGAATAGACTTTGATTTCCTAAAAAATATTAGGAAAAAAAATATGATGGAAGTAGATTTAGAAAGTATATTTTGATTCCCTAAAAGAGTTAGGAGATCTTAAAGGCAATCTAAAATAGATTTCCTAACAGAATTAGGAGAATCTTTAGGAATGGTGCCCAATCCTTATGACTCTAGGAATCTTCTTTCCTTTTTTTCTCCAATTGACCTACTTTCTTTGTTCTTCTTTTCTTTTTTTTTTGGACAATTTTTTTTTGAACGATTTTTTTATTTTTCTTTTTTTCAATTTTTTTCTATTTTTTTGGACGATTTTTTTCTTTTTGAAAGACCTAAGAGGAGGGGGGGTGAATTAGGTCTTAGGCTAATTATTAAAATCTTTTCTTGTTTTGCAAATCCTTTGCCTTAGTAAAAGCTCTTCTTCAAATTCACAAACTCTAAATTTATATGTGATTCAATGGTTGAGACAAGATGATCAAACAATAAAATCACAACCAATCAATCAAACTAAAAACAAATAATAATAACACAAGTATATAAACAAGTAAAGCTATAAATAAATGAACACAAAATTTATAGTGGTTCGATCTCTCCAAGATCTACATCCACTACCTTGAGTCCACACTCAAGGATTTCAACCAATTCATTATATGCTCAATTTAGGCAATTACACAAGAGGCTCACCCAATAAGGGTTTTATACCAAAAACCTCCTTTGCAATCCTACAAACAAGGCTCACCCTTCCACAAGGATTTTATATCTAAAGACAACCTAAAGACCAATCTAATCCAAGGCTCACCCACACACGGGTTTTACACCACAACCTTGATTAATCTAGTCTATGGCTCACCCTTACCGAAAGGATTTTACGTCACAAGATAACCTTGTATCAATCACAACAATAATGTAAAGATAGATTTTGGATGTTACCAACACTTCTTGGTGGATGAATACAATTGCTAGCACCACTTTACTTCTTGCCTTTGGAATCTTGAATTTTAACCTTTGAGCACAAGGCAATTTGAGAGCTTTTCAAATAATTTTGATGTAAAACAAGTTAGAGCTTGAAGGATTTTGAATGTTCAAAAGTTCTATTGAAAATCTTGAGTTTGTGACTTTTATATATTTTGAAAATCAGTTAAAACGGTCATAAAACGGCTAGTTTCAGAAAATTCGGACGACCGAATTTTTCTTGTGCGTCCGAACGTGCGTTCGAATTTCTCTGGAAATACTGTTTATGTGAACAGTGTTATTGTTCACGGGTACTGTTTAAAATTTAGACAACCGAATTTTTCCAGGTGCATCCAAATTTCTTTGGAAAAATAGTCGGCACTGTTCACTTGAACAGTGTACTCTTCATAGTGCAGAAAAAATTTGGATGACCGAATTTTCATCTTGCGTCAGAACTTGCGTCCGAACTTGCATCTGAATTTTTCAAACTTTATCAAAACGTATTCAAATCAATTCAAACAAGTTGAAAAACGTTCTAGCCTCAAAGATAAGTCATTAAAGACCTTTTAAGTGCAAAAATCATTGATGAAAAACTTGATAATTTATATAAGTTCAAAACCATTGAAACCATTTAAATCAAGTTTTGTCCTCTCAATTGCAACTCATAGATTCTAACGCTTAAGAGTGTAGGGTTTACAAAGTTTGCCTATTAAGCACATGTAATCTATACTTCATATCTTCAAAGCCTTCAATCATCTTGAACAAACTCTTCAATCTTCAATCACTTTGACATATTGGAGTTGTTCTTGCATTATGGCTTCAAGGCAACAAGACTTCATACTTCTTTAATCCAATAATCCGATCACACAATTGGAATAAAGATTACTCCACAACAATGTTTGTCATTATTCAAAACTCAATTAAAAATTCATGATTTGCCATTAGGGCTAACACTTTTTTTTTTGTAACTCACAAAGGGCACAACTTTGACACCAAAAACACAAACAAAAGAGTAGACTTTTTGAGATGGTAAGTTGACTAGAGGGAGACATGGATAACAACAAGACCGACAACGAAAATCAAAGAAAGGAAAATGAAAGACAGTAAAAACCTGATTGACAACCTTCACTCTGATACCAAGATGATGCGAACCCTAGGTATAGAAACCTAGAACCCAACAGAAAACTTCCACAAATGCCCAAGGATGTGTGAAAAAGGCTTCAAGAACCCTTAATTCGTTGGATATATGACCCAAGAACCAAAGGTATAAACAGAAACTATAAACCTGTTATCAATAAAGATAAGAACTTAAGGTATAATTCAAATGAATGAACGCCACAAGTTGAATAACTTGATAAGTTCAAGAAGTTCTTTCAAGAATCAAAGAGAGAATGTATTCTCACAAAAATATTAATGATATAATGTTCATCTTTTTTTTTTTTAATTTCTAAAAGATCCTATATAAATAGGCATCTCAAAACCCTAACCTAATTGGCTTTGGATTTAGAGTTGGGGGCTGAAACACAAGTCCTTAATGGGCTTGGATTTGCAGCTAATTAAATACAACTAAGGACTAAAATACAAAAATAGATATGGGCTTCAATAATTAAAATTTCTTAGCCCAAAAAAACATAAAAACTAATTAAAAGACTTCTAAAATTTAGGAAATTTCGTCCAAGCCTTAGGCTGAATTTTTTAGCCCATCAATTTGCTATCTTGGACATCAATTTGGCTGCCCAGTGGACTCCAAAGTAGTTGGACAGCATGCTTGTAGTAAATTAATGATTGTTGATCCATCTTGTACATAATATAGCCTTGAAAAAATCATTTGTTATTGGACTAGTGAACATATCTTCGATGGATCTTGATCACTTAAGTTTAGCGCCTCTTGATTCTCATCAAGTTGACTTACAAGAATGTGCTAAACTGTTGCTTATTGTTGTTGCTGGCCCTAGTTGAAAATACTGCTTATATGTGATGATATTGTCTCATTTTCATAAACCCCATCTTTGAGTGATGACAAAAGGGGGAGAAAGAATGATGACAAAATGTGCTATGTGACAAAATGTGTTGTGTGATAAAATGTGTGTGTTATGAGTAAAATGTGTTATATTTGGCTGCATTTGGAATTTAAATTGAATGTGTTATAGTATGTGAGATTTTGGTTTGTTTTCTGAGATTTTGAAATATGGTTAAGTTGAGATTAAAATATTGATCTTGGTTCTTGACTTGACCTGTAATTTTGGATTATTTCATGAAAACAATTGAATGCATAAGTCTTATGGTTTTACAAAGCTAAATTAAGTGCCATTGTGGTTATACATATTTGAGTACCTCTATAGTCCATTTGAAAATGCAAAATCTTCTTTTCAAATTTGTTACCAAAAGTTTGGACTTGAAGTTCGGATGTAGACCAAAAGTTAGGATGCATCCAAACTTTCTTGCCAAAAATATTTTTCTGGTATTCAAATTGTTTGAAAACTGTCTTAATCTTTCCTATCATATTTGAACAACCTTAGGAAAGCTTATTTTCAAAAATTGCAGCTTTCATCTCACATATTTTACAGTTCGGACTTAAAATTTTAAAATTCGGATCCACAATATCTTAAGTCCAAACTTGTTGAAAAATGAGCACAATCTAAGGGGAGCATTGTTAATCTTTGGAAGGAAGGGGGTAAATGGAGGTTGGTTGGGCCATAGGCTCATATCGAGCCATTTGAATGTCAAAGAGCAAAAAGAGGAAGATTGTTAGCCCTAAGGGGAAATCATGTAGTTTTGATTAGTTTTGATTAATGACAAACATTGATGAGGACTAATTCTTATGTTATTTGTGTGACAGGATTTTTGGATTAAGAAGCAAAGAGTTCTTATTGCCTTGGAACTAAAAGTGCTAAGGACAACTCAAGTGTCCTATGATTTGAAGGCTTTGAAGACTCTAGTGTAGGTTTACACTTGCTTAATAGGTATATTCTTGTAAACTCTACAATCTATTGAATGCATAAGAGAGCACAAAACTTGTTTTTAAATCTTAAATGGCTTTGAATAAACTTTGAATTACCAAGTATTTTTTTGAATCTTAAATGGTTTTGAGTAAAATTTGAATGATCATGTGCTTTGGTAACGGTTTTTTAGTTCAAAAGATTTTAACTGACTTATCTTTTAGTACAAAATGATTTCAAACTTATTGAGGTTGTGTTAGCCCTAAGGGCAAATCATGTAATTTTGATTAATGACAAATATTGATGAGAACTAATATGTTTATATTGTGTGATAGGATTTGTGAAGAAAGAAGTTTGAAGTCTCATTTCCTTCAAGCCAAAGAGCAAGAACAACCTCAATAAGCTATGAGTCTTTTGAGGTTTATTCAAAGATGAACTCAAGGCATTGAAGACTTGAAGTGTAGAGTAGGTATGATGATAGGTAATATCTATGTAAACTCTACACTTGTATGTCTTAGAGTCTATTGAATGCATAAGAGAGCATAAAATTGGTTTCTTAATTTTAAAAGGCTTTGAATGAATTCTTAGTAAATGTGGTTTTGTGTTCTAAAAGTTTTTAAGTAAACTTTACATGATCAAAGGAATTTGATTTTGGTTTTCAAACTGATATTTGTCTAAATAAGTTTTCTATATATACCAAATGTATTTCAAATCCTTGGAAGATAAATTTCAAATGATTTTACAAAGTTTGAACATAATTCCAAGAAATTCGGTCGTCCGAATTTGGTAGCAAAAGTTTGCTACTGTTCTTCCAGAGAAATTCGGAAGAAGATTCGGACGCACGGAGAAAAATTCGGTCGTCTGAATTTTGGTCTTCAGCATGGTCACTGTTCTACCAGAGAAATTTGAACGAAGATTCGGACGAAGCAGGAAGAATTCGGTCGTCCGAAAAATTCGGACGCAGAATTCGGTCGTCCGAATTTCCTGAAAATAGCCGTTAACTAGCCGTTTTATAGCTGTTTCAACTGATTTTCAAATTCTATAAAAGCTATAAACGTGCAATCTTTTGTAAGTTTTGAATTCTTGAATACTCCAAGCTTTCTAAAGTCTATTACAAACATTTCTCGAGCTCTCTTATTTCTTATGCATTCAATTGATCAATCCAAAGACATCAAAGTGTGAAGGTGCAACTTTGTGTAATTTCTACCAACAAGTGGTAACATATACACACTCATCTTTACTTATTAAATTGTGTTGATCTACTAGCTCTAGCAAGGTTATCTTGATAACATAAAACCCTTTAGATAAGGGTGATCCTTGAAGTTGTAAGTCAAGGTTGTTTGAGATATAAAACCATAGTGTGGTGAGCCTTGTTTATAAAAATTACTAGAAGAGGTTGTAAGTGTAAAACCATAGTGTGGTGAGCCTCTCTTGTAATCTGTGAACTTGAGCACATAGTAGAGTTATTGAAATCCTTAAGTGTAGGCTTAAGGTAGTGGAGGTAGATCTTGAGGATCGAACCACTATAAATTGCTTGTGTTCATTGGTCTATATTTCTTATATTGCTTTGCCATAAATTGTTTCTCTCTTGTCAATATCATCTGTAATTGATCTATACATATAAAAGGTTTGAATTTGCAAAAATTAGCCAAATACCTAATTCACCCCCCCCCCCCCCTCTTAGGTATTTCAATTGGTATCAAAGCTAGAACTTCTCTGTGTGGTTTTACAACCTAGAAGACAAAGATCCTATGGCTAATATTTCAAACCTACCTTACCTAGAAGGATCTTCTACAAACAGACCTACATTGTTTGATGGAACAAATTACACTTTTTGGAACATAATTTTTATTTATGGAACATAATTGAGAAAGGTCCCTCTGTCCCAATGAAAATGAGAGCAGATGGAGTAACCTCAGAACCCAAATCCACTGATGAATTTGATGAGCATGATTCAAGGAAAATGACATTAAATTATCAGGCCATGAATATATTAAGTTGTGCATTAGATGTTACTGAATATAATAGAGTAAGTGGGTGTGATTCTGCTCATGATATGTGGAGATTACTCCAAATTACACATGAAGGTACTAATCAAGTTAAAGAATCTAAACTTGCTATGCTTGTTAGAGATTATGAACTGTTTACTATGAAACAATGTGAAAATATTAGTGATATGTTTACAAGGTTTACTAATATTTTCAATGGCTTGAAAGCTTATGGTAAAAGCTATACTATGGCAGAGCAAAACAGAAAGATTTTGGATGCTCTACCAAAATCTTGGCAGCCAAAGACGCTTGCTATTGAGGAGTCCAAAGATCTAAAAACTCTTCCTCTTGAAGAGCTTATTGGATCACTACTTACACATGAAATGAAGATGAAACGGTTGAATGATAAGGAAGATGAGGAAAAGGGAAGAAAAGGAGTAGTTCTTAATGCCTCAAATAACTTGAGTGAACAAGAACAATCTTCAAGTGAAGAAGAAGGAGGAAACAGTGGAGAAGAAGAGATTGCAATGGCAGTGAAGAAGTTCAAGAGATTCTACAAAAAGGAATTTCTCAAGAAAGGCAGAAAGCCAATCAAGAAGAGTGGACAATCCTCATCATATAAACCTCAATGCTTTGAATGCAAGAGTACAGAGCATCTTATTGCTGACTGTCCCAAAGTGCTAGAGAGGGAAAGAGAAAGCAAAAACAGAAAGAAATCTGCCAAGAAAGGAAAAGGACTAGCTGGAACGTGGGATCAACAAGAAAGTGAGGATGAAAGTGAAGGGAAGGCCAATATGTGCTTTATGGCTATTGATGATGAGGTACAATCTTCACCCTCTATTTCAAATTTGTGTGATGATGATATTGATTCTAGTGATTTAATTGTAGAATTGTATGAAGAACTGAAAAAGGCTTCAAGAAGAAATAAAGAAATGAAATCTAAAATCAATGATCTTTCAAATGAAAATTCAAAATTATGTATTGAAAATGATAGACATATTGAGACCATTAATTCTCTTACCATTGAAAAGGAAGTTTTGAATACTACCATACAACATGTATCTTTTGAAAACAAAAAGCTTTGTTCAAGAATTATTTCTCTTGAATCAATGCTAAAAGATCATGAGCTTTTAAAAAGGAAAGTAAATGATCTTACTTTATGCATTGAGAGATTTACAAATGGAAGAGAAAATTTAAATAAATTACTTGGTTATCAAAGATCCTCATTTGTAAAGCATGGTCTTGGTTTTACACATGATTGTTTTGATCCAAAACCAAAAGGGTTATTTGTTAAAGAATCTTCTCATTATAGGTCTCATGCTTGTTGTACATATTGTGGTAAGCATGGACACAAAGTTTCTAAGTGCTTTATAAAAAGAAAGATAGAAAATGGGGTGAAGACCATTTGGAAAGTTAAAGGAACTATTACTAACCCTCTTGGACCCAAGAAGATATGGGTACCAAAAATCACTTTTTCCAATTTGGTATAGGTACAATTTGCCTCAAGATCAAGTGCCACTAAATGGTTTCTTGATAGTGGCTGCTCAAGGCACATGACTGGAAATGCATCACTTGTTAGTGAGCTTCAAGCTACAAGCGAAGGTTTTGTCACTTTTGGAGATAAGAAGAAAGGGAAAATACTTGGAATAGGTAACATTGGTAAAGGTTCCTTCCCTCTTATCAAGCAAGTTCTACTTATTGATGGTTTAAAGTATAATTTACTTAGCCTTAGTCAATTATGTGACAATGGTTGCAAAGTAGAGTTTAAATGTGATACTTGTACTATTCTTGATAGTGCAAGTAATAAAACTATTTTTGTAGCTAAAAGAGTTAGCAATGTATATGTGCTATATCTTGATGAGCTTATCACTAATGATATTAAATGTCTTGCCATTCATGACAATGATGGATTTTTATGGCATAGAAGATTAGGACATGTAAGCATGGATTTATTGAACAAACTTTCTACTCAAGAACTAGTTAGAGGATTACCAAAAATGCATTTTGATAAAACCCGTATTTGTGATGCTTGTCAATATGGAAAACAATCGAAAACATCTTTCAAACCAAAGAAAATGGTTTCTACCTCAAAACCTCTTGAACTAGTTCACATGGACTTATTTGGACCTATGAGGACTACTAGTCTTGGTGGTAAAAGATATGCTTATGTGATAGTTGATGATTTTTCCAGATTTACATGGGTAATCTTTTTATCACAAAAAGATGAAACATTTTATGAATTTTCAAAACTTTTCAAGAAGGTTCAAATTTCTCTTAATTGCAACTTGATCTCTATTAGAAGTGATAATGGAAGAGAGTTTTGCAACCAAGATTTTACAAAATTCTGTGATGAGTATGGTATCACTCATAATTTTTCAGCTGCCAAAACACCTCAACAAAATGGTGTTGTTGAGAGGAAAAACAGAACATTACAAGAAATGGCTAGATCAATGCTTTGTGAAAATTCTTTACCTAAATACTTTTGGGCTGAAGCTGTAAATACAACATGCTATGTAATGAATAGAGTTTTACTAAGACCTTTTATAAGAAAAACACCTTTTGAACTTCTATTTGATAAAACTCCATCAATTGTCTATTTTAAAGTATTTGGTTGTAAGTGCTTTATTTTAAATACTAGTGACAGTCTTGGTAAGTTTGATAGAAAATCTGATGAAGGCATATTTCTAGGCTATTCATCAAATAAAAAGGCATATAGAGTCTATAACAAAAGGACATTATGTGTTGAAGAAACTATTCATGTAACTTTTGATGAATCTAATATTTATCTTCAAAGAAGAAATGAAGATGATGCAGGTTCCTCAATGGTTGATAATCAAACTCAACACCAAGTACCTACATTGGAAGATCATGCTAAAGAAGAAGAAATAATGGAGCAAGAACATGATGGTCAATCAAGCAATAATCAAGAACTTCCAAAGGATCTCACATATGCAAGAAGTCATCCTAAGGAGCAAATCATTGGTGATGTCTCTCACTGAGTCAAAACAAGACGGTACTTTATTGATAATTTTGCCCTTTTATCTCATATTGAACCTAAATATATTGATGATGCATTGTGTGATAATTTCTGGATTATTGCTATGGAAGAAGAGTTAAATCAGTTTGAGAGAAATAAAGTTTGGACTCTTGTTCCTAGACCTCATGATCATTCTGTTATTGGTACAAAATGGATATTTAGAAATAAGTTAAATGAACTAGGAGAAGTTGTTAGAAATAAAGCTAGACTTGTTGCTCAAGGCTTCAATCAAGAAGAAGGTATTGATTATGATGAAACTTTTGCTCCAGTGGCCAGATTAGAGTCTATCAGAATACTCTTGGCATTTGCTTGTTTTAAAGACTTTAAACTATTTCAAATGGATGTCAAAAGTGCTTTTCTAAATGGTTTTATTGAAGAAGAGGTTTATGTAGAACAACCTCCTGGCTTTATTCATGAAAAATTTCCAAATCATGTTTTCAAATTAACTAAAGCTCTATATGGACTGAAACAAGCTCCAAGATCTTGGTATGAAAGATTAAGTGGTTTTCTTCTTTCAAAAGGTTTTACAAAAGGAAAAGTAGATACAACTCTTTTTATAAATACATTGCCTAAGGGCAAATCATGTAATTTTGATTAATGACAAATATTGATGAGAACTAATATGTTTATATTGTGTGATAGGATTTGTGAAGAAAGAAGTTTGAAGTCTCATTGCCTTCAATCAAAAGAGCAAGAACAACCTCAATAAGCTATGAGTCTTTTGAGGTTTATTCAAAGATGAACTCAAGGCATTGAAGACTTGAAGTGTAGAGTAGGTATGATGATAGGTAATATCTATGTAAACTCTACACTTGTATGTCTTGGAGTCTATTGAATGCATAAGAGAGCATAAAATTGGTTTCTTAATTTTAAAAGGCTTTGAATGAATTCTTAGTAAATGTGGTTTTGTGTTCTAAAAGTTTTTAAGTAAACTTTACATGATCAAAGGAATTTGATTTTGGTTTTCAAACTGATATTTGTCTAAATAAGTTTTCTATATATACCAAATGTATTTCAAATCCTTGGAAGATAAATTTCAAATGATTTTACAAAGTTTGAATATAATTCCAAGAAATTCGGTCGTCCGAATTTGGTAGCAAAAGTTTGCTACTGTTCTTCCAGAGAAATTCAGAAGAAGATTCGGACGCACGGAGAAAAATTCGGTCGTCCGAATTTTGGTCTTCAGCATGGTCACTGTTCTTCCAGAGAGATTCGGACGAAGCAGGAAGAATTCGGTCGTCCGAAAAATTCGGACACAGAATTCGGTCGTCCGAATTTCCTGAAAATAGCCGTTAACTAGCCGTTTTATAGCTGTTTCAACTGATTTTCAAATTCTATAAAAGCTATAAACGTGCAATCTTTTGTAAGTTTTGAATTCTTGAATACTCCAAGCTTTCTAAAGTCTATTACAAACACTTCTCAAGCTCTCTTATGTCTTGTGCATTCAATTGATCAATCCAAAGACATCAAAGTGTGAAGGTGCAACTTTGTGTAATTTCTACCAACAAGTGGTAACATCTACACACTCATCTTTACTTATTAAATTGTGTTGATCTACTAGCTCTAGCAAGGTTATCTTGATAACATAAAACCCTTTAGATAAGGGTGATCCTTGAAGTTGTAAGTCAAGGTTGTTTGAGATATAAAACCATAGTGTGGTGTGCCTTGTTTATAAAAATTACTAGAAGAGGTTGTAAGTGTAAAACCATAGTGTGGTGAGCCTCTCTTGTAATCTGTGAACTTGAGCACATAGTAGAGTTATTGAAATCCTTAAGTGTAGGCTTAAGGTAGTGGAGGTAGATCTTGAGGATCGAACCACTATAAATTGCTTGTGTTCATTGGTCTATATTTCTTATATTGTTTTGCCATAAATTGTTTCTCTCTTGTCCATATCATCTGTAATTGATCTATACATATAAAAGGTTTGAATTTGCAAAAATTAGCCAAATACCTAATTCACCCCCCCTCTTAGGTATTTCAGGTTGATTTTCAAATATTTTAAGAAATTTTGAATAGTTCAAACACAAGTTCAAACGTCCAAACTATGAACACGACTATTATTTTTTCAGAGAAATTCGGATCAAGTTCGGATGCAAGGGGTAAGTTCGGTCGTCCGAACTTTCCCAGACAGCATGTCACAGTAATGTTCGGATGACAGTTCGGATGCAGAGGATCAAGTTCGGTCGTCTGTACTCCTCAGAAACTAGCCGTTACTAGCCGTTTTATGACTGTTAAAACCAATTTTCAAAATCTATAAAAACAATAAACTTCAGATTTTTTGTACTTGAGAAATCCTAACATTCTAAAATCATTTGAAAACATCAAAGCTTTCTTTTGTCCTGCGCTTACATGTGATCATTCAAGATTCCAAAGACAACAAGGTGAAGTGGTGCTAACTTGTGTAATCATCTACCAAGAAGTGGTAATATCTCATTCACTCTCTATTTAATCTTGTTATCTACTTACTCAATACAAGGTTATCTTGTAACATAAAATCCTTTAGGTAAGGGTGATCCTTGAAATAGTGATTCATGGTTGTTTTTAGATATAAAATCCTTGTGGTATGGTGAATCTTGCTTGTAGCTTTGCAAAAGAGGTTGTTGGAGTAAAACCCTTGTGTGGTAAGCCTCTTGTGTAATTGATTGAATTTGAGCATATAGTAGATTGGTTAAAATCCTTGAGTGTAGACTCAAGGTAGTGGATGTAGATCTTGAAGAGATCAAACCCCTATAAATTGCTTGTGTACATTGCTTTGTAATTGTTTATTGCTTTGTCATTGAGTTCATTATTCTCTCATGGAAACAAGTGAATATAATATTTCCAAACTAAGTTCATAAAAGGAAATAGTTTTTGAAAATTAGCCAAAGACCTAATTCACCCCCCCCCCCCCCTTTAGGTCTTTCACCAAGTTATGTGCTCTCTTGTAAATACTTTAGATTCCAAAGATAACAAATGTAGGGTTTACAAGAATATACCTATTAAGCAAGTGTAAACCTACACTAAAATCTTCAAAGTCTTCAATTCTCAGGACATGCTCTATATACTTTAATTCTTTGAGCACATTTAGGTTGTCCTTAGTACCTTATCTTCAAGGCAGTGAGACTTCTTAGCTCTCACAATTGAATAATCCTATTACGCAACAATTACTCAAGTTAGCTCATATCAATGTATGTCATAATCAAAACTGTAAGATTTTCCCATAGGGCTTACAGTGACCAATAATAAAAAAATTATAAAAATCAAAATATTCACTAATTAGCAACGGATTAGCGACAGCTAGCATGGAATGAAAAACTTTGAAAATTAAAAACCGTCACAATTTCTTCGTCTAATAGTGAGAGATTAGCAACAGAGTATAAATTTGATTTATTTCAAAATTTTCAAATTCCCTCTTAGAACATTCCCTTGTCTAATTAGCGACGTAGCTATGATGGCTTATAAAATATAATATTTTAAAAAAACACACTCTATTGCTAATCCATCATTAATTATTTAAAGATTTGTGACGGATTTGATTTTTGACTACTTTCTTCCATAATTTCCTTCTTTCTTTTTTTTTTTCCTTGCCTCATGTTACATGGGTGATGTTAATTTGTTAACAGTCTTTATTTCTTTGCTACAGGCTATGGATTACAATAAATAGTCATTTTCATTAAAACTAAGGCAATGTATTTGATATCATATACTTGCTGTTCACATGTTTAAGATCTATACAGACATATATAGATATTTGGACAAAATACTAAACTAATATTGATATATCAAAATAATATATGTGTTGATTTTGTATACCCATAGATATAACATCCTGTAGTACTTATACTGTAGGTTGATTTTAGCATGGTTTATTACATGTGTACTATATAGCAATAATTTTACTAGTAATTGATATCTTTTATTCAACAAAATTTATTTTACTTCTATTCATGTTTTTCAATTCAAGTTAAAAGAAATCTTACAGGAACCAAGTAAAAAATAAAAAAAGATCTTAATTTGGAAAACATTTTCTGTCACTAATCCCTTGCAAAATTTACGAGAGATTAGTGACGAAAAAGTTTTTTCTAAAATAAATTTATTTTTTTCGACAAAAGAGTGATTAGTGACGAAAGAGTGATTTCTTAAAACATTTCAATTTTACTATTTACTAGAGTTTCCATCATAAATTCCTCGCAAATTTGCAAGGAATTAGCGACGAACATCTATTTTCTATTTTAACATTTATTTCTATTTTTCTCTAAATTCTTTGCTAATCCATCACAAATTTGAACTGATTAGCTATGAAGACTCTATTAAAAATTGAAAGTAAAACTTTTAATCATAAATTATTGTTTTGCAGCTAATCACTAGTAAATTTACGACAGATTAGAGACCGAGTCCTAGATAAAAAAAATGAGATCTTACTTTGAAAATTATTGTTCTGTCTTTAATCCCTCACAAAATTGCAAGAGATTAGCAATGGAAACCCTAGTGAAAAATAAAAAAGAGATTTTAATTAAAAAATTAATTAGTCATCGCTAATCCCTTGTAAATTTGTGATTGTTTGGCAATGGATTCCAACAGAAATATAAAAAGAGATTTTAATTTTGAAATTGGATTTCTGTCACTAATCACTCACAAATTTGAAAGGGATTAGCATCGCATTCCCAAAAAAATAAATAAAGAAGTTTAATTTGGAATTAGAGTTTCGTAGCTACTCCATCACAAATTTGAGAGGAGTTAGCAATGAAGACTCTAGAAAAAAGTAAAAATGAATTTGTTTAAAAAATTACTTTTCCATCACTAATTGCTTGTAAATTTGCGACGGAGGCCTAGAGAAAAAATAAAAAAGAGATCTTAATTTAAAAATTATTGGTTTGTCTCTAATCCCTCGTAAATCGTAAATTTACTGGGGATTAGTGATGGATTTGTATCTTTGGTGAAAGTATGGCATTGGTGGCCTTTCCCTTGCTAAGCCATTGCAAAATTAGTGACAGAATTTTCCGTTGCTAAAATACGTAGCTAATGGCATGCTTTCTTGTAGTGACACATGAATAACCCCAAAAGCTTTGATACCAACTTGATAAAAATCAAACACCACCTCAACAACCTTAATAGAATTAAGCTATAGGAACCTTTGAAATAGTTATTTAATTGTTCCCCAAATCAACCCAACAACCCAATAATAACAAGAAACTTGGACCTTTGGATTAGAATCCAAGTCATCCAATAAAGATCAATTAGTAACCCTACAACAATAAGGACGTAAACAATTTAAGAAATTGAGTGGATTATCCAAGAGTTTAGAGACACAATCAAGGATAAATCCCATTGAAGAGTCTTAATAGAAGGTAAGACGCACAAAGCTCATAATTCTTACTTCAAATAAGATAATAAAAGTTGCTTTCTACTCTCAAATATGAGTATTTATATTTTCACAACCCTAACAGACGGTTGAAATCCCATTATTCTCAGAACGAGTATGAGAAAATTGACCTTCAATGACAAAAACATTTGTCACTAAAGGTCCTTTTTTTTCTTGCTAATACCATTAGTGCCGAAAAAATTTTTGTTGCCTTTTTCTTTCCAATATGCTATCACTACAAAAGTACTTCTTTAGTTTCTAATGGGGTACCCTTTTGTAATAAAATTACTTTTATCACTAATGAGGTATCCTTTAGCGATGAAAAGTTTTGTCACTAGAAGCATAGAAATTTTAACGCTAAAAATATATGTTTGTCGCCAATACTACTTCATTAGCGACTAAAATATTTGTCACCATGTATTTGTCATTAAAGTCACATTTTAGTGACAAATAAGACCGGGTTGGGTTGGCCACAACCCAAATATGCCGATTCGACTCGACCAAAACAACAAGTAGATCAACTAGAAGACCTAGCTGCCTAAAGGCCTTTAATACACACACACACACACACACACACACATTAAAATGACCACTAAACCCCAAACCCCCAATATTTAGAAAAATAACTCATTGACGCCTAAAGTTTTTGATGATTTTAATTTTTGGTCCTATAATATTTCCAAACTAGTCTCTAAAGTACTAAAATTACTATTCTAACCCATATATTTTGAAATTATTTTTCATTAAGTTCACAAGCTGTGATCCAAATAGCATTTTAAAAATCTAAGGACCAATGTTGTAATTATGTTTGGACCAAGTTGAAAAATATCAACGTTTTTGGGGTGAAAATTATTATTGTGTATAATTTTAGGGCATTAAGGTTTATTATGTGAAATAGTTAGTACTTTATAGATAAATATTATATTTACGAGGAATCGGTATGGCTGAACGAACGAAAGTTGCTGCACGCCAAACTGCGTACGGTAGCCAAGGCACTGGGGTAGAACGACAGTTCGGCCTCCTATGTGGGTTTGTCTATGTTGACTACAAAGCATGATGGGCAAGCCACAACTAATGCTGGACAGTTACTGATGGTTGCTATAACTAAGGGAGGACATTGTAGAGTAAATCACGGGAAATGGTTCCTAAACGGCTGTCGTAACTAAGTTGACTGTTACTAACAGCTACAATAACTAAGGGGAGCACATTGTGGCTAAAATCATGAAGACACCATGATCATTGTTAGCTTCTATAAATAAGGGTTTTAAGCCGACTATAGGATTATTCATTTAGACATGATTGTTCAGACTTGTAATAGCTAGGCTATTATCTTATCTACGGCTTCCTTTGCGTAATGCTTGGAATGCTTGGGCTTAACAATGCTGGTATAGTGCCATAACTACGCAAAGGAAGCCGAAGGTATGGCAATAGCCTATGCTAGCCGAAGGTATGGCAATAGCCTATGCTATTATAAGTCTGAACAATGATGATTGAATGAATAATCCTACAATGGGCTTAAGAGCCCTTATTTATAGAAGCTAACTATGATCATGGTGTCTCCATAATTTCAGCCATAATGTCCTCCCATTAGTTATTGCAGCTGTTAGTAACGGCTCCCTTATTTATGGCAGCTGTTAGGAACCGTTTCCTATGATTTATGCCACAATATCCTCCCTTAGTTATTTCAGCCATTAGTAACTGTCCAGCATTAGTTGTGGCTTGTCCAGCATACTTTTTAGTCAACACAGCCCGCAGACACACGCAGCTTTCTGTGATTCACGATTGGTACAGATAGCTTCCATGCACCCAGGCATGCCTGGGTTCTCAACAATTCCCTGTTCTTCAAGTATTACCTTGTCTTCAAGGTAAAAGTCTTTGGGGCAGCTAAATTTGAGCTTGTCATGGTCTTTCCCATAAGTCTCATCTTTCGGCTTGTTTTTTCAGTATGCAAGCTCCTTCCCGCCTTGGCCTCCACGATTTACATTCTGTGGCTGCAGCAACATTCGTCTGTCCTCTGTTCAACTAGCCAGCTCTTGCACATCATTGACCTGGCCCACCATCTCTAGGCTATTAATTCTGCACTGTTTTGATGCGTTTGAGTAGGGTGCCTGCCAAGCACACTCTTTTCAGTCCCACTTAAAGTTCATGGACATAGCCGCATAGTCAAAATTGATCTTGCCTACTTCTTTCAACAAGACATTGCCCAAAATGATTTCTAAACCTGTCAAATTCAACACATGTAGTGAGGCTTTTACCGTCACCCCCTGGATTGCAATTTTCACATCACAAACCATGGTTGTGCACAACCGTTTGTGTCCATTTGCCAGTTTAACGTTAAATGGGACTAAATGACTAGTGCTCAACTTCAATTTTCGCACAACTTTGGCATTGATGAAGTTATGAGACGCACTATCATTGATTAGCACTGCAACTTTCGTTCCAGCCATTACCCCTTTAAGCAGTTTGGTAGAGGCTCTTGTTGCATCATTGAGAGAGTTCAGGGCCAATTCACCCTCTGCCTCTCCTTTCTTGGGCTTGTTCACATTGCCCTTGGTTTTAAATTACTCTAACCCAGTCTCATCGTCACTGGATTCCTTCTCCATAACAAGAACCTACCCTTTTATGTATCAGTGGCCAAGCTGCCACTTGTTGTTACATTTGAAACAAAAACCCTTGTCCACCGATTTTTTCCCTCGTTTGTGGTCAACTTCAAGGCGGTGTTGCACTTTTCAGGGTCTCTCTATTCTGTTTCTTCACTATCCACTAGCTTTGGCTCTTTTGGAAATGGTTCCCACTTAATGTAATGGGACAAAGTTTGTGGGTATCGAATCTTCAATTCCCATCTCAAAGCTAGATAAAGGCCATCCAAAAATGTGCCCATGAGAGCACCTTCTGACCAATTGCCTATAGCTTCAGCCAAGCATTTAAAGTCCTCTAAATATTCCTCCAAGCTAGCCTCCTAGTAAAGTTTAGCCAACTCCCCATCAAGGTTCACAATGTTGGATGGGCCAAAAAGATCAATGAGTTTTTTGGTAAATCGTGTCCACCAAAGCCGTCTCCGGTCTCGATCATAAGGAGCTTTCAACCAATGCCACCACTGGTTTGCTTTGCCGCAGAGGTAGTAGGAAGCATATTCCACTTGCTCCTCACATGAAATTTTCTTCTTGGCAAATAAGTGCTTGGCTTTGGAGATCCATTCTGTAGGGTCACTCATCTCAAAGATTGGGAACTCCATTCGAGTCGTTTCCTTGGCCTGACAATCAGACTACCAACATCTGTCCAACATTCATAGTCATCATATAGCTGGTTACACCTGGTTCATCTATCCTGTTCAAGATTGATTTGAATTTTGGAATGGTGGGATCTACTGTCCTCTTCACCGTTGCTGGGACCAATAGTTCTCCCCACAATATGGGACCACACACTTAGTTCATGAACAGGTTTGCTCAAAGCACCAGCATCTCGGTTCTCAAGCATACTGAATAGTTTTGTGAAGTTCGACTTCATACAATCTATTTCGAACGTCACTTGGTCAATTCAGCTAATGAATTGAGCATGACCCCTCTCCAACTAGTGGATCTGATATCAATTGGAGTTTGAGCTTTTTTCACCGATTTGATAATTTGGGGTAGCCATCAAAACGAGAAAGGTCACTTGAGAAAGTATATTTTCTCTCAAAAAAAGTACTAATGTCAGGATACCAGCAGCAACATGTGGTACGTTTTTCCAACAGGCTGCATGGAGGCTCACCTCCAAGAAACCAACTAGGCACAATTAGGGCAAAGTAAGGAAGAATTGGGCAAAATAGAATAGAGACAGTTTTGGTGTGAAAATTTCCACATTTTCTATTTATATTGAACAAAAACAAATGTAATGAAGTACAAAGATAGTTGGCCGGTACTACACCGGCGCTCTGAACAATGATGATTGAATGAATAATCCTACAATGGGCTTTAGAGCCCTTATTTATAGAAGCTAACTATGATCATGATGTCTCCATGATTTCAGCCATAATGTCTTTCCCTTAGTTATCATAGCCGTTATGTACCATTTCCCATGATTTATGCCACAATGTCCTCCCTTAGTCCTGGCAACTGTTAGTAACTGTCCAACATTAGTTGTTGGTTGCCCATCATACTTTGTGGTCAACATGACCCACAGACACACGTATGAGGCCAAACGGCCCTTATAACCAAATGCCTTGGCTACCCGCGTAGCTTGGCGTGCATCATTCTACAGTTCACGATTGGTGCAGACAGCTTCCATGCGCCTAGCCATGCCTGGGTTCTCAACAATAATGTTAGGATACCGGTAGCGACGTGCGGTACCTTTCTTTAACAGGCTGCATAGAGGTTTGCGATCAAGAAACTAACACGGCACAATTGGGGCAAAGGAAAAATTGGGCAAAATAGAATGGAGAGACAGTTTTGGTGCGGAAAGTTCCACATTTTCTATTTATATTGAGCAAAAACAAATACCTTGGCTACCTGCGCAGCTTGGCGTACAATATTCTGCAGTTCATGATTGGTGTAGATAGCTTCCATGAGCCTAGCCATGCCTGTGTTCTCAATGTTAATGTCAAGATACCGGCAGCAGCATGTGGTATATTTTTTCAATAGGCTACACGGAGGCTTACAACCAAGAAACCAATTCGGCACAATTAGGGCAAAAGCAGAATTGGGCAGAATAGGATAGGGACGCAATTTTGGTGTGGAAAGTTCCACATTTTCTGTTTATATTGAGCAAAAGCAAATGTAACGAAGTACAAAGATAGTTGGTTGGCACTACACCAGTGCTCTCAACAACCCAGCAAGACATTAGAGTTGCTAAGCCTATAATATCAGCAACATGGCACTACACCAGCATTGCTAAGCCCAAGCATTCCAAACACTACGGAAAGGAAGCCGAAGATATGCCAATAGCCTATGTTATTACAAGTCTTAACAATGATGATTGAATGAATAATCCTAAAATGGGCAAGAACCCTTATTTACAGAAGCTAACTATGATCATGGTGTCTCCATGATTTCAGCCATAATGTCTTCCCCATAGCTATTGTAGCTGTTAGTAATGATCCCTTAGTTATGGCGGCCGTTTAGGAACCATTTCCCATGATTTACACCATAATGTCCTTCCTTATTATGGTAGCCATTAGTAACTGTCTAGCTTTAGTTGTGGCTTATGCATCATACTATGTAGTTAACATAGCCCATAGACCCACGTACGAGACCAAACGGTCATTTTGCTCCAGTGCCTTGGCTATCGACAGCGGGGTGTGTGGTATGTTTTCCCAAAGGCTGCACGGAGGCTCGCAGTCAATAGGCAAAATAAGACAGAATTGGGCAAAGTAAAGTACGGACACAATTTTGGTGTGGAAGTTCCACGTTTTCTGTTTATATTAAGCAAAAGCAAATGAAACGAAGTACAAGATAATTGCCCGGCACTACACTAGCACTCTTAATAATCCAGCACCATACTAAAGTTGCTAAGTCTATAACTCAGTAACCTAGCACTACACTAGCATTGCTAAGCCCAAGCATTCCAAGTACTACGCAGAGGAAGCCGAAGGTATGACAATAGCCTATGCTATTACAAGTCCAAATAATAATGTCTGAATGAATAATAAAATGAACTTAAGAGATTTTATTTATAGAAGCTAACTGTAGTCTTGGTATCTCCATGATTTCAGTCATAAAGTCCTCCCCTTAATTATTGTAACTGTTAGTAACGGACCCCTTAGTTGTGGCAGCCATTAGGAACCATTTTTCATGATTTATGCCACAATTCCCTCCTTTATTTATGGCAGCCATTGGTAACTATCCAGCATTTACTGTAGCTTGTTCATCATACTTTATAGCTAACGTTGCCTATAAACCCTAGTATGAGGCCAAACGGTCGTTCTGCCTTGGTGCCTTGGCTGCTCGCACAGCATTGGGTTCACGACTGGTGTCGACAACTTCTGTGAATCCAACCATACCTTGTTCCTCAACAAACCCTCATTCTTCAAGTGTTACCTTGTCCTGAAGGTTAAGTCTTTGGGGAAGCTACATTTAAGTTTGTCATGGTCTTCTTCATAAGCCTCTTTTTCCAGCATGCAAGCACCTTCCTGCCTTGGCCTCAACAATTTTCACTTTGTGGTTGCAGCAACATTCAACCGTCCTTTGTAGAACTGGCCATCTCTTGCATATCATTGGTCTAGTCCACCTTCTCCAAGCTATTCATCTAGTATCGTTTAAGTTTTTGAGAATGTAGGGTCTGCCAAGAACATTTCCTGCCTTCCCACATAAATTCTATAGTCATAGCAGCATAATCAAAATTTATTTTACCAACTTCTCGAAGCCAGGCATGCCCAAAATGATTTCTAAACCTACCAAACTCAACACATGTAATGAGGCTTTTATCATCACCCTTGGATTGCAATTTCCATATCAAGAGCCGTGGCTGTGCACAATAATTTGTGGTCATTTACCACTTTAATATTAAATAGGACTATGGAACTGGTGCTCAACTTCAATTTCTGCACCAGTTTGGCATTGATGACGTTATGAGATGCACCATCATCGATTAACACTGCAACTTTCATTCCCACCATTACTCCTTTAAGCAGCATGGTAGAGGGTCTTGCTGCACTGTTGAGAGAGTTCAAGGCAAGTTCACCCTCTGACTCTCCTTTCTTGGGCTTGTTATTATTTCCCTTAGTTTTAAACAACTCTAAATCAACGTCATCGTCACTGCAACTTTCGTTCCCGCCATTACCCCTTTGACCAGCATGGTAGAGGGTCTTACTGCACCGTTGAGAGAGTTCAAGGCAAGTTCACCCTCTGCCTCTCCTTTCTTGGGCTTGTTATTATTGCCTTTAGTTTTAAACAACTCTAAACTAGTGTCATCGTCACTGGATTCCTCCTCCATAATGAAAACTTGTCCTTTTATGTATCTGTGGCCAGGCTACCACTTGCTTTTACATTTGAAACGCGAACCCTTTTCCACCCATTTCTTTACCTCATCTGGGGTCAATTTTAAGTCTAGGGTGTACTTTTTAAGTTCTTTTTGTTTTGTTTCTTCAATTACCTTTGTCATTGGCTCCTTTAGGACGGGTTTTGGCGTCCCTTTTTCTAAATTTTGGTCATCATCAATCAATCGTGCCAATTTAATGCAATGGGACAATGTTTGTGGGTCTCGAAATTTTACCTCCCTTCTCAAGGTTGGACGAAGGCCTTCCTAGAACGTGCCAATTAGAGCATCTTCTGACCAATTGCATGCTGCTTCGGCCAAGCATTCAAAGTCCTCAAAATATTCCTCCAAGCTGGCCTCCTGATGGAGTTTAGCCAACTGCCCATCAAGGTTCACAATGTTGGAGGGACCAAAATAGTTAAAGAGTTCCTTGTGAACTGTGTCCACCAAAGCCATCTTCGGTCCCGTTCGTAAGCTGTTTTCAACCAACACCACCACTGGTTTGCTTTGCTGCAAAAGAAGTAGGAAGCATATTCTGCTTGCTCCTCCTGTGGAATATTTTGCTTGGCAAAGAAGTACTCGACTTTGGGAATCCATTTTGTAGGATCTCCTTTCTCAAAAGTTGGGAACACCATTCAAGCTCGTCTAGGACTGGCACGACATTCATGCCGTTCAGTTCGTCTCCTTGGCCTTATAAACGAACTGCTAGGAGAATCATAGGACTCATCATTTGTCCACCTTTCGAAGTCATTGTAAAGTGGGTTAGACTTGGTTCATCTATCTCGTTCGTCTATGTGTGTGTATGTGTGTGTGTGTAAAAATTAAGTAATTCTTTATTAAGGTATATATTAGTAAGAAAATAATTATTTCTAACCAGAAAATAGTTGGAAAAGTGAAATACATAGAACAACAATATTGTTAGTGCTAGTGAGTAACTTCTGTTGAAGAATTTATTATTTTCTCACAAAAATGCATCTTTTTAGCTAGAAAATATATGTTTTATCATCATACTTTAGTGAGGAAATTCATATTTCGTTGCTAAGGTGTACTATCTAGTTAGGAAAAATAATTTTGTCAATGTATTTTGACAGGAAAATTTAAATTTAGTTGCCAAAAGTTTAATTTTCTTGTTGATGATCTATTTCTTTTTTCTCCAAAGGGTCATTATTAGTGAGAAAATAAAATTTTGTCACCTTATGGCACCATTTGGCGAGGAATTTCAATTTTCTTGCAGATATTCTTATTTTTTGTCGCGAAAGGGTTGCATAAGTGAGAAAAGAAAAATTTGTCATCAAAAGATATCATTTGGTGAGAAATTTAAAATTTCTCACTGATGCTCAAAATTTTTGTCACCAAAGGGTCATCACAAGGGAGGAAATTATAATTTTTTCACCAAAGCTTTATCTCAATAGAGACAAAATATTTTTGTCACTAAAGAGTGTCTATGGTGACAAAATTTGTTTCCTAGCCAAAATTTTATCACTAGAGCCCGACTTGACTCCAAAGCTCTTAACCAAACGCATACCAAAAGTTCTAAAACTTGGTTAGCTCATCTATAATACTTGCACTCATTGATTATCATATTCCTGTCTTCAATAATACGTGCACTCATTGATTATCATATTCCAACACATAGAATTCCTCTCATCCAATTCATTAAATAAATACTGGCCTAGTTAACATTTTGTTCTTTGTGTAACCAACAATCACTGTCAAAGAAACCAAAGCTCTCTTAGGCATTGTATAAAACAACTTATGGATAGAAATGATAACTCTCCATTTGCATAGATATCCATATGATGTGTCCTTACTTATATATCCGAGTCAAATCTAAGCCATATTGCAAGACAATGAAGTCTTTCTCCAAGCTCAAAGGAAAACCTTTGGGAATAGTTAAGAATTTAAATGCACTGGAGTTGACATTTTAAGTAAGCACTTGAGAATTGAAGCCCTGTAATGATATGACGGCTAGTAGTGATATACGTTCTACTTTTTAGTATGCTTCAAAAATGTAATAGGATGTCTCAAGATGGCAGGAAAAGTAAGAAGTTCAAGCTTGAAATTTCAAGATTGGGTGGATATCCATGTCTTGATATAAGAGGAGAGCATGAATTTGCAGAAGCTATTTGATGGTTCATGATTTCTCCATTAAAAATGCAAGTCTACCGGTGCAGCAACTGGTTGTTCCAGAGGACATGGTTGTATCTATTTGTGCAATGGTGAAAGGGGAAGTCAAGGTTGACATGTCTATAGTCTCTACTCCTTGAGAGATTATCTCTCATGAGATTTATCTTTGTTAAGAAATCCACTGAACTTGATTGTTGAATATTGAGTGATGGTGCCTATTGTTCATCACTTTGGATTCTCTGTAATACTTTTTGTAATATTTTTTAATTATAGTATTTAATATTTAGATTTTATCTTTTAGGGTTTATCTTACTTATATTAGGATATAGTAGAAAAATTTATATAATTAGAAGTGTTATAGAGAGTGCTATACAGAAGTGCTACAAAAGATCCAAACAGCAACCATAGCAAATGCAAGTAAACACTAAACTTAAGACAACATTTTGGTGTAAGAAATTCCAATAAAAACTAATATATGCAAACCAAGAAAGCTTTTTAAGTTTCATACGCATGCAAAAAAAAAGCTCCAAGAAAAAATAAAATCAAATTCATTTCTACTGCCTTGTAATAGTCCTAAAATGTTTCAATTTTTCTAATTAATTACGAGCAAAATGCATCACGCATCCTTATGGTAAAAAATTAAGATGTTTCATTCCTTTTTTCTTCCTCTTCTTATTCTTCTTCTTCTTTACTATTTTAGCACTAATATGCACATGCAGTTGCATATGATAGAATTTTTATAAATAGTATTTTTAATACATGATGCAGTATTATTGCTTGATCTTTTGAATTAGTAAAATTAGATGATACATTCATTTGATTTTATTAGATCAATAGTGTTTTCTTACTTTTTTCTATTATTTTATTGTAGTTTATTGGTATGATTTGTAATTTTTAGTAATTGTGATTTGATAACTAATTATTTTAACAATTCAATGTAATTGTCATGTTAATATAGTTTATTCCAATACATTTATTTTTTAAGAATAACTAACTAATGTAACAATTATAAGTTATAAGGGTATATTAAACCACTCAAAAACAAAAGAAACACACAGAAGTGCAAGTCACAATGATCCCTATCAACATATGTAATAGCTTAGATAGGCATTTTCTCCTCCAAAATAGTTCTATTATCCCTATCAACATTGGTAATACATAGACAGGCATTTTTCCCTCTAAAGCAGTTCGGCTATTGATTTTGTGAAGTGTTTTGCTTAACAATTGGCCCAAAATATTACAAAAAGGCAAATACACTGAAAATTTAGCTATAAAAGGGTTTTACCAAAATCTTCTTTCTGATTTTTAAATTTCTTTTAGCATGTAGGCATGTTACCAAATCTTCTAGTGCATGTTTTGGTTCATTGTCAATATATCAATGAAATTGCACTACACCCATGGATATTATTTTTTCATAGTCCAGCGATGTGGTGCAATTTAATTTGTATACTATACAATGTATTAGTAAGTGTATAGATGCAAAGTTATAGGCACGTGCAAATTATCCTACAGTTCTTAGCTCTAGTTGCTTATCCTACCTACACTTCTCTAAGTGTACTTTTTATATTTAGTGGGAAGGATTCACCCTTCTTTCTCTTTTTGGTTAAAAGCACCTTTTTTTCTTTTTCTTTTTCTGTTTCTGTATTTTTAGGAATTTCTCACCTATCATGCTAGGCAATCCAAAGTTTGTATTGTATACATCATTTGATGTTGGTTAATCAATTAGAGCAGTGCCACTTATACGGCATTTACTAAGAAGAAGTGCTATGGTGGAGACAACACCTATTCCATGGAAACCTTTTCAAAACCTTCCAAGTCTTGCTTCTAGGAAACAAGGGCAACAAGAAGGGGGCTATTACCCAGGGAAAGACTAAGCTTACTGCCTCTGCTGTCCTATGCTTTGGGCTATGCCATGTCTTCAAAACCTTAGTTACTTTACTCACAGTCGCAACAGAATCACTACATCTTTTACAAATTACCGTCATATTTTGCAATGCGCTGATTTTATTGCTTTCTTTTTCTATCTTACCTAGCATGACTAACATAATAGTAATAAATGTTACTTGTTTACACCTATGGCTTTCCTCTTTCTTGTCCTTAGTGATTAGGAAGTATAAGATTGTTTATTATGATTGGCCCAAGCATCACAAAAAGAAAGGATGCAAGAAACGATGATATCTGTGGAAGAGATAGCTTCCACTAGCAACTTGCAGCCCATGAAGGTAGAACAATATATGGATGCAAATATAGTGAAAGTTTTTATGGCCCATCTATCTCATGTTCTTTTGCCAGATTGTTCATCTAACAGAGACACTTTCTCAACCTCCCCCAACAGTTACTTCATGAGATGTTGAAGAGCACGTTCTTTGAGGTTTGGAAAAGGAGACCTAAACTTACCACATTACTCATGTCGTTCGCTTGTAGCATCGCGTTCTTTCATGTGCTGCTATAGGAATGGTATTTGAAGCTAGCCCACGAGGTACTCCAATATGCAATCTAAATGGAGACCTAAGCTTCACAAAGAGAAACTATACAAGAAACAATAATATCTACAGAGAATATGGCTTCCACTAGCGACCCGTGGCCTAAAAGGTAGTAAGACATAGAAGCAACTTTGGTTGCACTCTCTAAGATAGAGGAAGACGTAGAAGCAGCTCTGGTTGGAAGCTCTTGACCAGCATGCATGCAAGGTAGTAGAAGCAGCACACACGCATGCGCTAGGGCTCCTAATACAATAGGAGTAGGAGAATGAGGTGGAACTGAGTTGCTGGCATGAAAAAGATATCAGCGGTAAGAAAAAGATATTGAAGAGATTATTCGTTGTCCCAAGTGAATAATTATTCATTATGTGTGAGCTTCCAACCATTAGATCAACAACAAAGTCCATCTAAATGCTAAGGATCTATTTAGTACATATTGAAAAGAATACTATCAACATTGTAACTGGATTGATGTTTCCCTACAATTTCATAAGAACTAGAATTCTAAAAGAATGCACCCGTTGTGGACAATTATTCTAATTGATAGTCCTAGCTTTATCAAGGTATTCAATCTCAAAGGCAAAAAATTAAAATGACCATTTCTAATAATTCCGTTAGCTCCCATGAATCACCTAGCAAATGTAGGAACAAAAAGTATCTATGGTTGTATTGCTAAGTACTCTTTTGCGGTTTTGTGGAGCATATTATATGACTAGAAAATGTCAACAGTTGAAACTGAAGATATGTTGACCATAGAAGAATTGAAGAAATAAAGATTCAAGAAATAAGGCATTTTCTTTCCAACAAAACCAATTGCAATTCAATAGACTAGCAATGTATGTCGCTAAAGCTCCAACAACTGATTTGTGGATTAAGGTATGACTTCTAACAAGATTTACCCAAATGACTGTAAAATTTTGAACTAAGCCAACTACAAAGTATAAAATATGAATGTTAGACAAAAGAAAAATATTTTTTAATATCATAGAAGTAATACATGTGGCATAAAACAAAAAATGACTGCATAGAAAGATCATAGTATTGATGGTCTGTGTAGGATAAAATAACTTAGAATGAATATAACCAAATAAATAGAGATTGAAAAGTAGCAGAAAGATAAAGTAATTTCCTTCAAAGATATGTCTTTCACTCTCTAATACGACAAAAAATATAAGTACATTATCTTAGAAAGCAGAAAACTTGTGTGTGTGTGTGTTACACTTGTACATATTGCAGACTTAATGATAAAATTTCTTCTTCTCTCTGAGCTAGTTATTTTCTTTACTTTCTCTCACTAAAGTTTCTAGTTCGTAAGCAACTCTAGTTAGTTAGGTTTATCATCAATTCTTTTCATGGTATTAGAGCAAAGATTGTGGTTTGTCATTACAAGTTATTCATTTATGTGCTTCTTTTGAGTTGAAAAATGAGTAATTGAAAGTTTTTTATTAATATCTTTCTGTGATTTTTTGTCAGACACATATAGACGGGTGTTTTTATGACAAATCTAGAGTTGATCGTTTTAAATCTTTTTTTTCCTTCTATCAAATGAAAATACAACCATAGTGTTGTGATAAAAATACTCAGGATCGAATAAACTTGATAAACACACAAAATGAGAGAAAATTTCCTTTCTATATTAACAAAATAGAATTTACAAAAACTCTCAAAATATCCACTGTCAAGGGATTAATTCCCCTCTGGGAATTCTCCAGGTACATAATTCATCAAGAGAAGGCTTCTATTTATAGCAGAAATGAGGTAGGTGGTTGGTGGTTAAAATTCAAGAATGATGGCTGCCGGTGGATTTTTTTTTCTTCCTTCAAAATTGGTGGTTTTTCTTCATTCAACAATGGTGGGTTTCTTCCTTGGTGGCAGGACATTTCAATAATTCTCCCCTTCCAGCCACATCTGAAACAAGTTTCATCTGACAGCAATTCCAGCTATGTCTATGCATAGCTCTAACTTATCTCATGTAACCACTTTTGTAAACATGTCTGCTGCATTTTCCTTCGTGTGGATCTTCACTAATCTCGGTAGTTGTTTCTCGATCACTTCACGTATCCAAGGATAACGAATATCAATATGTTTTTGTGCAGGAATGGTACATGGAGTTCTTGCTCAAATCTAGAGCACTCTGACTATCACAATATACCTTGTAATCAGCTTGCTTAATCCCAAGTTCTTGAAGAAAACGCTTTAACCACAACATTTCTTTGCAAGCTTCTGAGGCTGCAATATACTCAGCTTCAGTTGTGGATAAAGCAACACACTTCTGCAATCTTGACTACCATGAGACAGCTCCCACTGCAAAAGTATAAATAAAACCTGATGTGCACTTTCTCCCATCAAGATCACCGACCATATCTGCATCTGTATAGCCTTTCAAGATTGGATCAACTCCCCAAAAACAAATATTCATTTTGGTAGTACCCTTAAGGTACCTGGGAATCCACTTTACTACCTCCCAATGCTTCTTCCCAGGGTTGGAGAGAAAACGACTTACCACTCCCACTGCATGAGCAATATCGGGCCTTGTATACACCATTGCATACATTAGACTTCCAACGGCTGAAGAATATGGTACTAATGACATCTCTCCAATCTCTTCCTTGGATGAGGGACATGCACTTTTATCCAACTTGAAATGATTTGCAAGTGGAATACTAACCGGTTTGGCATTGTTCATATTGAACCTTTCGAGCACTCGTTCAATGTACTTCTCCTGAGATAGCCATAACCTTTGATTGTTTCTGTCTCGAACAATGTGCGTTCCTAAAATCTGTCGAGCAGGTCCTAAGTCTTTCATGTCGAATGACTTAGACAACTTTTTCTTCAGCTGATTGATCTTCATTGCGTCTTGTCCCACGATCAACATGTCGTCTACATAAAGTAAAAGAGCAATGAAATTCCCGTCTGGAACTCTTTGGATATACACACACTCGTCTGCATCAGTCTTCTTATATCCTTGTCTTACTATGCAAGAGTCAAACTTTTTATACCACTGTCTTGGTGCCTGTTTCAATCCGTACAAGCTTTTCTTATGCTTGCAAACGAGGTTATCACCTGAAACCCCAAATCCTTCCGGCTGCTCCATATAAGCTTCTTCTTTTAGAGCTCCGTGAAGAAAAGCTGTCTTCACGTCCATTTGTTCAAGCTCCAGGTTCATACTTGCAACCAAACCAAGTATAACTCTAATGGATGTCATTTTGACAACCGGTGAGAAAATCTCATCAAAGTCAATTCCTTTCTTCTGCTGGAATCCTTTGACCACCAATCGAGCTTTGTATTTCACCACCTTCCCGTTGCCATCTTTCTTCAGCTTGAACACCCATTTATTGCGTAATACCTTCCTCCCTGCTGGAAGTTTGACGATCTCATAAGTTTGATTTTTATGCAGAGATTCCATCTCTTCTTGCATTGCAAGCAGCCATTTTTCTTTGTCCTTATGAGATGTTGCTTCTTGGAAACTCTCCGGTTCTCCATCTTCAGTGAGCAAAAGATATTCAGAATCTGAATATCTCGTAGAAGGAATCCGTCCTCATTCAGATCTTCAAACATTTGGAATGGTTTGAGAAGATTCACCATCATCTTGGCCTTGTAATGGTTCCGAAGCTTCTAGAGAGGTGGGTTGAGTCTCCCCCTGCTCAACACCCTCTTCTTCCTCTTCTTCATCTACTTCTGGCATGTCTTCTAGCATTACATCAGTATTGATTGCCGATCGTACCAGTCCTTCATCTGAGAATTGAGTGTCAACACTTGACTCCTGAGATATTGCGGGCTTTCCAATATCTTCTCTTGTCTGGTTTTCATGAAACACGACATCCCTACTTCTGATCACCTTCCTCTCCTTTGGATCCCATAACCTGTATCCGAACTCTTCATCTCCATAGCCAATGAAAATACATGGGGTAGTCCTTCCATCAAGCTTCTGTCTGAGCTCGCTGGATATATGTGCATACGCCAAACATCCAAATACTCTCAAGTGTGAGTATGTTGGATCCTTTCCAGACCACAGTTTCTCCGGAACTTCAAAATTGAGTGGTACTGATAGCGATCTGTTGATTAAGTAGCATGCAACCCTTACTGTTTCTCCCCAAAATGGCTTTGGTTGCTTTGCCTTGATCATCATGCTTCTGACTCTATCCATAATGGTACGATTCATCCGCTCAGCTACACCATTATGTTGTGGGGTGCGGGGAACTGTCTTCTCATGTCCGATGCCATAACTCCTGCAATAGGCTTTGAACATCCTGGAAGTATACTCGCCCCCATTGTCTGTTCGAAGACACTTCAATTTCTTTCCTGTTTCACGCTCCACCATGGCATGAAACTGCTTGAAGTAGTCCAGAACCTGGTCCTTCGATCTAAGGAAATACACCCATACTTTTCGAGAAGCATCATCAATAAAAGATAGGAAATATTTATTACCTCCTAATGAATTAACCTCCATGGGACCACAAACATCAGAATGCACCAAATCAAGCAACTCTGATTTTCTTGTTGAGGAAATATTAAAGGAGATTCGATGTTGCTTACCAAACAAACAATGACTACAAGGATTAATGGCAACATCCTTGTCAATGTTGATAAGTTTTTTCTCATCGAGAGAAGATAACCCTTTCTGACTGATGTGACCAAGTCTCTCATGCCACAAATTTTGTGAATTCTCCTTCTCTACGACATTGAGGCTTCCTATACATATCTTCACATGAGTCTTGTACAATGTGCCACAAATGTGTCCTCGAGCGGCTGTCAAAGCGCCATTTGACAACTTCTATTTGCCCTTGCTGAAATGGTTATCATAGCCCTGTTTGTCAAGAGCTATACTTGAAAGAAGATTAAGTCGAAGATCAGGTACATGTCGAACATCCTTCAGTGTAATTGTGCTCCCAATGTTTGTCTTGATCTGGACGTCACCAATTCCTACAATTTGTGAGGAAGTGGAATTTCCCATCTTCACAATTCCAAAGTCTCCAGCTTGGTATGTTGTGAAGTAGTCCTTGTGGGGAGTCACGTGGTAGGATGCTGCAGTATCTACCACCTATTCTGAATCTTCTCTTGAGACATGAAGACATATATCGTCAAGAGTAGAACAAAAAGCTACGTCTTCAGGGACGATGACTAGCGTTTCTCCACCCTTGTTCTTCAACTCATAATTGTTTTTGCCTTGCTCCTCGAGCCATTTGTAACAGTTCTTTTTCATATGACCCTCAATGCCACAATGATGGCATGTGTAGGTCGGTTTCTTGCCATCAGTAGATCTGCCTCTACTTTTGCCTCTGCTTCTACCTCTGCCTCTGCCTCTGCTTCTGCCTCCTCGTTGTTGATTCCCAAGTTGTCTTCCTCAGTTCTCCGATATAAGAGCATGGGTCTGATCCGTGTCCATGTCCATTCTTCTGGCCTCTTCATTGAACAAGGCATCTTGTACCATAGGTATGGTAACTTTGCCATCTGGGGCCGAATTGCTAAGGGAAACCACAAGTGTTTCCCAACTATCTGGTAGAGAACTGAGTAGAAGGAGTGCCTGAATCTCATCTGCAAGTGGCATCTCAACAAAGGACAATTGATTGATCAGGTTTTGAAACTTACTACTATGCTCGGCAACTGAAGTTCCATCCTTGAGCTTCAAATTTACTAGTCCCCTCATCAATAGGGCCTTATTCCGAGCAGTTTTGGCCTGATACATATCTTCGAGCTTCCTCCAAAGAGCATATGCCTCTGTCTCCTGTGCAACGTGGTGAAAGACACTATTGTCAATCCATTGCCGGATTTGACCAATAGATTTTCGGTTCATCTTCTTCCAATCTATCTCCTTAGATTCATTAGGTTTGACACCCTTCAATTCAATGGGATCATAGAGCTCTTTATAGCTGAGGAGATCTTCCATCCGAGGTTTTCACAATGTTTAATTATTTGCCGTAAGTTTTATCATTGCTCTAGATAATTCTTCTATTCTCATTTAATAACAGAGTTGAATTACCCAACCCAAAAACAGACCTCACCGTTGAGTCCGGAATAGTCGAAAAAGGTGGATTTGACTCTTCGTTGGTCAAAAACATATTTGGGGCAATTTTGTAATTTCAGAAAACTTTAAGGGACTATTTTCAATTACAGAACACTTTAGGGGTCAAAGTGTAATTTCAAAAAATATACTATAATTTTCTGATGTCTACCACGTGGCAGTGACTGGACGATGACGTGGCAGTGATTGGGCGCTGACGTGGCGGATGACTGGGTGCTGGCTGGTCGATGACGTGGCTGATGACAGGGCAGATGACTGTACACTAACTGTGCTGATGACTGGGTACTGAGTCAACGTCTTCTTCACGAACAGATTCTACAGAAAATTTGCAGAAACAGAGCAAGACTTTATTTTGCTCTTGTGATCTCTCCGGACCTTCGTTTTCACTTCAGTAAATTGCGTTGTGCTCCTCTTGGCACAAGGAATCCAATGGTATGCTCAAAATAACAATTTGAGCAAGTTGAAAATTCCAGAATTTTTCTGGTGGCACCTCCGGCAAGCTTAAAACCTGAGCTCTGATACCACTTGTTATGATAAAAATACTCAGGATCGAATAAGCTTGATAAACACACAAAATGAGAGAAAATTTCCTTTCTATATTAACAAAATAGAATTTACAAAAACTCTCAAAATATCTACTCTCAAGGGATTAATTCCTCTCTGGAAATTCTGATGTACATAATTCATCAAGAGAAGGCTTCTATTTATAGCAAAAATGAGGTAGGTGGTTGGTAGTTAAAATTCAAGAATGATAGCTGCCGGTGGATTTTTTTTTTCTTCCTTCAAAATTAGTGGTTTTTCTTCATTCAACAATGGTGGCTTTCTTCCTTGGTGGCTAGACATTTCAACACATAGTGCTTGTTTAGCCATCGTTGAATGAGAAGAATTATCATTCCAGAAACATAGTAGGCAAAGGTGTTTCCATGGAAACTCTAGAGTTTATGGTTTTAAATCCATTTTTCCTTTCATCAAATGAAAATACAGCCTTAGTGCTTGCTCAACCATTATTGAACACAAAGAATTATATTCCTAGAATAGAGCTGCAAAGATGATATTGATTCGGATTCTTTCCATGTTGCACAAAAGCCATAACTTTACGCTCAACAAGCACAAAAATTCTTCCTTCCAAGATTGTCATACATATGTCTAGAATAAACAGCAATAAAAGAGTTAGAGAGAGATGCTCTCAACCTAGAGAGAGAAACTCTAGGTCACTTCTTGCTAGGATAGAATCCTTCCTTGGATTTCTTTGGATGCCTTTTTGTCTTAATAGATAAGAAGGTTGGATTCACACAGAAACCTCCATTTCTATTTTCACAAATTTCTCAGTGATTTCGGCTTTGTTTCCTTGAGTTCTTGAGGTGGCAATGTTGTGGGTCAGAATTTTAAGCTCTCTCAAACATTTCTTAGCAAATGGAAGCTAGCTTCCCAACTATTTAGCTAGTTCGTTCAAGTCTATGTTCAGTTCCATTCAGTTTCTGATCGTTTCTATTACACTGCAAGAACCTATTCTTGCTAGTTCTTGACTGTTCGTGGTGAAATTCAAGCTAGTTTAGTGCCTTTGATCTTGCAAAAGTTTGAAGTTCCTTCCCAGTTTCTGTTTCCCACCTTTTTTATGTTCAAATTTTGAATTTCAAACTAGAATAGCCTTTTTTTACCACTTTTCTGGGTAGTGTCAACAAAAAGTATTGCTTTCTAGACACTTTTCAAGCACTTTTCTGTAAATTTTGAATTTGGAATGGCAAAGAAGAATTATAACAAATAGAATATACAAGATTCCTCCAAGGAAAATTACATTTCTACTGAAGTTCCACTCTCGCCAACTGAAGAAGGTTTTTACTCCATCGGCTGCTTAGCTACTAGAAGGTATTTTTGAAGACAGTCACAATTCAAAGGTCAATCAAGAACACTAGGAAAAGAAGATACATTCAATCAAGAACACTAGGAAAAGAGATACATTCTCCTCTTGCTCAAGTGACAAATCACATGCTGCTAAGGCATTATGGAGCTGTCTCTTTCAAGATAGTTCTTTGGGGTAGTCTCTTCCCTATTTGAGCGCCAACCGAAACAACTAGTCTCTGGCTATCAAGACGTTGACAATGTTAAAACGGCATGGATTTTTGCCTTGTGGGCTATTTTGCCTGTCGGTTTCTACGTGAAGTAGCTCTTCTCAAACTTTGCAATTCCTTGAAAGTTAAGCACAAATATATCACGCCCCCAAAGTGGATGGCTGGTTTTTTAAGTTTGGTTCTGACAAGGATAGACAAAAGGTTGTGAAAGGTGGGCTTTATTCTGTCTTTTGACGTCCCATTCTTTTGAAGACCTTGCCACATTACTTTAAGTTTGATGATCCAGCATTTAAGGAAGTTCCAATTTGTGTGAAAGTACCTGGTCTGCCCTTGAAATGTAGGAATTCGAGGCCTTGGGCAAGATAGTTCTTCGAGTCAAGATACCAGTTACTACTGACGACATGACATCTTCCAAGGAAATGATTTCTTATGCAAGAGTATCGGTGGAAATGGATGCTTCTATTTCGTTAACACGTTTGTTCTCTGTTTAGTTTCCAAATAGAAAATCCCTAAAGCAACAAGTTATTTTTGTGCATAAACTTAGGTTCTGCTTAGTTTGTTCTGCATTTGGTCACTTAGCAAGCAATTGGGGGATTACCGACAAATTGACGATGTAGGAAACCAAGTCCAAACTAAAAGGGCCTGATAAGAGACAACAAACTGACTGAAAACTAGAGTGGTGACCTAGCCTGGACGGCACAAGACTAAGACAACAAAGGCAGTGCCTAAGGCAACTGGAGTTAGCAACCAATCTGAACGACATAGAATGAGTTGCAATTCAAGTGCTGAGGCCTCCAAAGCTGACAATGGCAATACTTCCATTCAACCACAAGATAGGAACAGTAGCATTGTTGCTGAAATGCCTACAAGGCAGGGTGGGATGAACCAACAAACAGCTAAATGCCAAATCGAAGTTCACAAGAAGCAAGTAGAAAAGCAAAGTTGGTTGCAACAGTCCCTAGTCAAGTCGAGCCTAGTAACATACAGAAAGGCATCAATGGTTCAAATGATTTGCAAGTTTTGACTCAACAGGCTCTGGCAGCATGCATTTGCATTAAAGCATCTTATTGTAGTTTGACCATTGCCTTAGGCCTTATTGTAATAAGGTCTTGATATCCCGTCGTCGAGTGTTTTTGTACGGGTTGTATAATTGCTCGGTGTATTTTCGATCAATATACATTTTCCTCTTGATCAGAAAAAAAAAAAACCAATAAATATTATACTAACCTTATTACTGACTACAAATGCCTGGTGTACCTAAATGCAACCCCTCTCGTGTATTTTGGCAGGCAAACCAAGTGGCTTACTTGTTAGCTAAGAAAGGGTACAGCACATGAAGATTCTTGGTTATTTTTATGCTTCCCCTGCCCCACGCCCCACCCCCTCCCCTCCAAAAAAAAAAAAAAATCAACAACCACCTCCTTTCTCAAATGGATATTATGTATCCCAAATCAATCCCCTATACTAGTTAAATCCTTCTATTACTGATAAATAAAGTCTATTTACCAAAATAGAATCTGGGACCTGTGCCATTTGATTAAAAGGAAAAGAAAAACACAAAAGTGATCATCCACATCCTCAATACTTATTGGTGTATTTTTCCCAGAAGAAGCTCATATGCCCACCCCATTCCGGCACGACCCATATTCAAATCGTCCCTATGATCGATGTAAGAACTCAAATTATCTCATGGTTTCGGTAATATCGAAGCTCATAACATCTTCAGAAGGCCAAAGAACTCAAAAAATTTGCCAGTCATGGGAACAGCTCGGCAAAAGCATAAAAAGAACAGAGGAACTTTTACAACATCATGTTTCATACAGTATGCTTATTTCTTTTCCATGTTTAACAGTCAAATATAACAGGGAGAATGAAATACATCAAACTGAAATACCAAGTGATTTCTTCATCTTCTCAACTTCCAAATACACGGTTGAGTAAGGTAGGAACTCAGAGAAATGACTTTTGCTAAGATCATTTATAGCAACAGCAAGTTTAGGGATCTCTAGTGTCTCCTCATGGGTCAAAGTCCGGACAAACCTTGCAGGATTGCCAGCCCAAAGCTCACCGCTTGGTATTCTCCTCCCAGGAGGAACAACAGATCCAGCTTCTAGAATAGAGTGCGTCTCCACCAGAGAACCTTCCATAAGGATGGAATGCTGACCAATGATGCATTCCGGCTCAATTGTGCAGGATCGCAAGAGACTATAGGCACCAATAGTCACAAACCTTTCAATGGACGTCTCGGCCGGCAATCCTGTTGACAAGACACATTGTTTAAGCAATTCAATCTCCGGCAAAATGTTCTTATCATTTTATAAATAGTGTGAAACACACAATAGACAAATGGAGAAATACAAACTGAGATTCCTGACCAGATCCAAACAAAATAAATAAAGTAACACCACAAAGAAACTGCATTAATAACAGTGAGATCATATGCAGTTCAAAGTATCTGCTGTCCATGAAAAAGAAATTGTTAAAACAATAAGGAAAAGAAAAATCATCACAAGGGCTAAGATACAAAACAAGAGGTTAAATGTATTATTGATTTAATATGTTCCGAGCCTTTTAAGCATTACTGGTCATTTTGGTTCTCTTTTTAAGTCTTTTCTGCTTCAACCACACCCCCACCCCATCCCAACACTCTTCGTTTTCTACTAGTTCCTCAAGCATTGCTTATTGATTTAAATAAGGAACCACAAAATATGGGCATACAACCCAAATCTGGACCAGAAAGTCAAAGTATCTCATATGGCAAGCCAGAAGATTTTCTTATACACCTAGCATTCTCAATTGAACATCAAGCCATAAACTATAACCTAAAATTGGAATCACTATGCCCAAAATTCAGCTGGTAAAAATCTTTATTCTCTTATCTTCTTTTTGGACTAGGGCCGACTGTATGCGTCAGTGAAAGGAAGAAATTAAATAAATGAAAAACAAGATATTCTGCAAACATCAATCTTCAGAAGCAGCAGCTAGAATAAAGAGGAATAGATTGAAAAGTTAGTGGCTTCAGATAAGTCCCACATAATAACCCCCTACTTTAGAAAAACACTAGGGTGCTTATCTTTAGAGGAACTCCCCGGTAATCCAACCCATGAGAGAATCAAACCAAAACATCTGTCCCCAACTAGTATACTGTGAAATATATAGTAGATCCATGTCTGGTTCACAAAATTACCTCTTCCTTATATTCTCCAAATTCAACTTTGTTTAGTTCTTATCCCCAAGGCACAAAACTTCTCCTGTTAAACTTAAAGAAACATTCAAAAGAAAAAACAGTTGAAAATTTTAGAAAACAGACTGGATCCTATAATATGTCGTATGACAATCAGAAGTTCCCTCTGAATCAAACTTGGGAAGCAACCTAATCCAAATAGTTAACGCACATGGAATAAAAGAAACACACCAACATTTTGCTGTTTATATTAAGATATCACTGGTTTGAAATCCTAATAGTGAGATTCACATAACTTAAGGAAAGCTCTTGCCAAAAGTAACCTATCGGTGGTTGACATTGTACTCAGTATAAGTTATTTAACCGTATTGTTCGAACTACTGGTTCAACTTCATTAAGTCTTATATGCTGATCATCTTCTGTGGGTAATATCAATAATCAATAAAGAACAAAATAAGGGAAAATTTGAGCCCATTGAGTCATTTTAAGGATAAGCAAAGTGAATGTTAGGGGTCATTATTAAATTTCCTATTGATGTTACAGCTTCTATATTTTTGTACCAAGTTAAAGAAAAGAATAAAAAGTTTTTCTTTTATCAAGAAAACCCAAACATAGATACTTGTTAGTGAACAAAGAAATACTGCAAGAAAACTTTCCTTGCCAAAGATATTTGCAGAAAAGGCCCCCTGTCTCTCTTTACGTACAAGGCCAAATGATGACACCAGTGTTATCCACAAGGCATTTTGCCAGTTTCATACATCAAAGAACTAATTAAGACAACGCCTTCTTGATATAAGCATTATAATTCTTGGAAGATTTAACTGAATTTGCACTTTTGAGGGTGTGCTGCAGGCAGTATATTATGTTATGTAAAGGATACAAATATGAACATTTCAGTCCATCTTGTTACCTGAAGGGAGCTCGAATTTCATAAGCTCCTAATATTAAGAAATTTGATTTCAAGGTTTGGTTAAATAAATAAATAACAGATTGCATTCCATATTAAGATCAGATTTGATAAGTGGGACCTTTTTTTTTCATTTGGTATTCCAATCATGTTTTCATGAAAAGGGTGGGTGGCATCATTGTCTAACACTCAAGAGCGAGCACCCATCTAGAGTATTTATCATAACTATATATGCATCAAAACCAAAAACCAAAACTATTTCAAAGCAACATAACTTCAATCCTAAGCAACTTAGACTCGAAATATTTGACCAAAAACTATAACAGATTCTGTAACAAAACCTAGCAAATTTAACCTATCATAACCTAAAGAGTAATCGAATCCTACAGCAAACAGAAACAGGAAGGCACGACCAGCTTTAGAAACAAGTCTAGACTAAAGAAAGGACTTCACAATCAGCAAAGGCACACCAAAAACTTCTCTCATCTGTTGCATCATTTCTCCGCCTCTGAAAGAAACTTGATTTGACCATGTTTTGCACCATGGTCAAAAAAATGAAACGTTCAACGAGTAATTTTATTCTTTGGAATTCTATTTTAAAGCAATATACTGTTCTTTTGAAGAGAATCCTAGAATAGCAAGGTGTTTATCGAATTTGGTGTTAATATAGAATAAGATCTTTCATTAATTTACTTAAGCAACCATTGAATTTAGTTACGGCTGATAAAATACTGCTCCTATTTGGAAGAAGTGATGGATATTTGAAGGAATATGTGCCAGAGAGTTAGAAGAATAAAAATAAAGGAGAAAGCAAAGGAGAGATTTCAGACAGACAACAGAAGAAAAGAGGCAAAACCTCGACAAACAACGCTATTCATCTTCCAACCAAAACTTTGGTTTTGACGTACACTGATCACACCCCTAGAATCAGGACTAATTCAAGTTCAAGAAAAATTGACACCGAGTACACTTGAATACTAAAAGCCTTAAGGGTGGAAATCTTCACCAAAAAGGCTGTAGGTAAACCTTACTGTAAACAAATCTATCATGGTCTAGAGAATTCTGAAAACTGGTTTTATTACAAGTAGAACCCTAATAACATGAACATAGTACTAATACAAGACAAGATACATGAATGATGGCTACAGCAAGACGAGATTCCTACTCTGCTCTACTATAGGACAATTGAATTTGTTTTCATAATTCTATTTCTTGATTAGCAGATTAATGAGGCAATCAAGGGATATAAGATAAAATATTGTCTAAGAGATATCTAGCATTACATTGAAGAAGTAATAGCAACAGAAAGGTTCTCGTGCAACACAAAAAGATATTTAATATGAGATTAACCTTTGAGCAAAAGCATATTTTCTAGAAACATTAGAATCATATTTATAACGTAAAAAGTATCAATAAGCAATTTCTGCAAACTAGCACAGACTAGATCTTTTGACAAATATCTGCAGATTAAAACAAATTAAAAAGGTTAGCCATCAGCTAAAAGATCAAAAGAAATTTGCATTTTGTAAAAATATTATGGCAACATGTTGACTTTGTCAGACCAAAAAAGGAATCAGCTCGTGGATCAAGTTCCAATCAAAGTATAGAACTATTTTGAAGGTTCAAAACTCGCTCTTCTAGGCTAGAGAGTAGCTTTTGTCCCCTTTCCATACTTAACCAATTTAAACAAATAAATATAGTTTTCAGACTACATAGAGAACTATCAAAATGGGAGGTAAAAGATTAAGAATTTCAGGATGGCATATAAATGTATTGTAGCATCTCTTCTCCTCTTTAATTAGAAACAAAATAGAACCAGAAAATAATTAGCATGGCTAGCTTGCAAATGTCAAAGTTTTCTGAGCATGTATTGCTTTACCCCAAGATGAACATCTTGAAGAATTGAAGGATTTTTCTCTTCCTTTTTCTTTTTTGATTGATTGATCTCGCACAATAGCAAATATATCCTAGCAATAGTCATTGCCAGCAACAGACTGATCCCCAAAACAGGCATGAAAGATTAGGAAATTTTTAAGTGTAAATCTTCTGCAAAATTAAGTGCTTTTCTCCAACTCTATCACTTTTATGTTGCTGGAACTGCAAGCCTTCTGCATCAGCTAAAAGATTGTAACATCTTTAGTCATCATATTGACAACACATAGACTGCTTTTGTTTGTATGAACGGGTCAGCTTATACAGAAATTCTTAAATAACTAAAAATAAACTATCAATAATAAGTTAATAACTATCCAAAATTCTTTCTTGAGTTATAAATAAACCAAAGACATTCATCAATTTGCAAAGGGCTTGGCATTATTAAGCCCTCTAAAAATGGGTCTTACCTAACAGACACATTACCCTTTGTATGCAATATATATTCACTAAAAACTATCTAAAACTGTACCTGCAATTAAGACTTTGGCTAGTAGTTTAAGATAAATTTTCCTGCTAATTTCCAGACAATTCATTAGGTTTCCCCTTCATTTTACTTATCTTTATTAATTATTTATTTATATTTATTAATAAACGGAGGTGAATTATCTTTATGTCTGTTCAACACAACAGGTCTCGACCAAAAAATTACCAAAACTTCTCAGAAATCAACCAACACACCAAACCTTATGTACATTGCATGATCTAGAAGTCTGGAATTCCTCCAATAAAGTCATATTTCAAATCTCGTAAACTGCAGCCGCAGATTATTCCAGAACCGTGCTGTACATCGTATACTATGCATACTTTCATCCGGCATATTAATATAGTATTTTCAATTATTAGTAACCAAAACCCTTCGATAAACCAAAACATTAGAAATTAAATGGCAAATATTAATAGTAAATCACGGCACAATAGAAAAGACAGATCAACCTGTAGGTGAGTTCCAAGCGGCATGAACGACACACCTTTCTTGCACATTGGAGCAGAACCCAACAGTAATCTTATTAAGATCTCCACGCAGAACCGCACCGTTCCAGACGGAGGCGCCGTCGTAGACAGTAACCTGACCGGCGAGGACAACATTAGGGGCAACGTAGGCATCCACAGCAATCTTGGGGAGCCACTGACCTAGAGGGATGATCTTCCTCTGCCCTCTATAGTCCAATTTCACCCGATCGGGAGATTCTGTTATTGGGATCTTCTTGATTGAAGATGCTGACTCCGCTGCCACTGCCTCGGTGGCAATGCTGCGGTGGAGGGGGCAGCGGTGTTGCGGGCTGGACAGTGTGGTTAGGGCTCTTCTCGACAGCCGAGCAACTGCAGCCATTTCTGGGTTTGTGTTTTGTTTTCACTCTTCGTAAATGTATAGGCACGCCAAGGCCTAACGTGTATTTTAGAAGGGGCTGGCTGTATGCAGCACAATAATTTGCTTGGCAAATTGGCATTACTGGTCCATTTTAGTTTGGTATGCTTGGTCCTTGTTATTTTATTTCTCACTTTCCATCCCTTACATTTTTTCCAGAGAATATTTAAAGAATCATAGCCACTTTCACAGTAGTTTCGACTTTACATCATTGTCTAGAGTTATGATAGTACTCATATTAAATGTAAATAAGTATGACGAAATATTTGAAGTATGGTCCTAGACATGCAAAATGTCACATACATCTAGAACTGACATGGCCTAAGTATATAACAAAAATTCTCAGGAGAATAGAGATACAAAAAGAAAGCATACGACAAAGCATAGAGATCTCTGCATTCACTTGACAGAATTAATCCGAATGCACTACTGACTCACTTCTAGTTCTATGCTATTTGAAAACATGTTATTAAAAGAGTGTGAGCCAGAAAGCTTAGTAAGTCCGAGTGTGTATGTATCCATGAGAATGTTTTACGTGTATGTAGAAAATTGTAAAATTATCAAAAAAAAATTTTTAATTTCTTTCATACACAGGAAGAGTGAAAAGATTATCCTATCTCCTACCATGAATATCATCCGAGTACAAGATAGAATAACCTATACAACCACATGTTTCTTTTTTTTACACACTCATATTTCTATTAGCCAGTCACGAGTTTGTTGGGAGCTACTCAGAATCCAAAGTCATAACTTGCCAAAACACCTAATCATTGTACACATCAATTGCTCACACCAATCCTAGAGGATTAGAGCAATAGGGCACCTACCAGCTCAAACCTCAAACCTCCAACTTGGGTTTGAGCCAATCTCCTGGCCTAGTTGCCAGATCAAGAACCGAACATGTAGGTGCTATACTGGAACCCAATGTGGCTTTTGGTCAGGCCAATCCTTTCCCTGGTCATCAATGCCCCTTGATATTGTTGTACCACTCACAGAGTCCAGAATAAACTTCACACCGATGATGAGGAGCCCTCGTATGGGTGACTAGCCTCACATAGTGTGCTCGCACTTGGTGGGTCTCCAATTTCTGAAGAAAATCCTTCTATCATCTGGACTCCAATTAGGGTGTCACTAGATGTCGCCTGAGCACCCACTGAGTGTGTCATTGGGCTTTTCATATAAAAACAATATAGGTCGAGACGGGGGGTGGTTTTAGATACATAGGCCCCAAAAAGCTATATGTCCTTACAAAGTTTGTTGTTTGACCAAACAGTCAAAATTCCACCGCTCGCCTTTAATTTCAAACAGTATTATGCAAGTTTCTAAATACAATATGCTCATGTAGATTATTCATTTCCCAAAGCCGTTTCGAGTATTAAAACATTTTACCGAAACTTACCAGGCTCTGAAATAAAGTTCCAACATATTCTTTTTAAAAAACCAGAAGTTTCTAAAAATAGCAACCCTAATAAAATTAAACTCCCATGCTTTTCCAATGTAAGTAATGCATAAATAAATAATGGAACTTACTAATCGATCATGATGAATCTTTCCAAAAAAATGGAAACTTTCTATAAATAGAAAGTGTTTCCGAAATTGGAAGGTTTTCAATTTAATGACTTTTCAGACTAGGACAGTATAAAACTAGTTTTCCTGCAAAACAATGCATTGTTCCTTGATATTTGGCATTAGAAATAGGTATGTATCAGTTTTCGAACTCACCTGTAGTTGGAGTAAATTTAGTATCTATAGTCCTACAAAATCAAACATTCGGATTTTCTTAGTATATCAAAGTGTGTGATTGTTGCTTCATCAATAAAAACTCTATGTTAAGTTCATCTTACGACCATATAACCTACTTATTTTGATTAGAGTAAGAAAAATAGTTCTAAGGAACTTCTTAGCGCGTTACATATTTTATGAGGTAAATTCTCTTATTTTAAGATTAATTAAAATCTTCAAGATTAACTAAATTACTTTACGACTTGTGGAGATTCAAAGTATTAGTAATCTCGAAAGTCTTACAACATTGTAGAGATTTTTCACTAATATATTTCATTATATCTCTTTTTTTTTCTAGTTTTTCATGAACATGCATGATTCTAATAATTTAACATTATTTTATAATGTATTAGATGCCCTATCCTGTTTCTATTATTTTATATCCTTATTCTTAAATTTTGATTAAAAATTATTCCATCATCTTTTGTTTCCCAGTTGTTTATAGCTCCATTTTGTCTTCTTTTTCTTGCTTTACATTGGCCTGTTATAAGGTCTTTAAATTTCTAGAAATTCAGCCTCTTGTTAGCTTATTATTATGCCTGAAAGTCTGAAAATTGAAGTCCTTTAAAGTCCTTATCATAACTATTCAAACTACTACTAGATCTTCTTGTAAGTGATGGGTATATTAGCTTTGTTTACTAGGTTTTAGGCGGTCCAAATTATTTGCTCTCCAAGCATGCACTTTAGTACATCATTTATGCAAGATTCCAGTTCTTTTCCTTGACCTCATTAAATCCCCTTTTATTTCTAAGGTTTGAATAGAGTTTTTCTTGCATTCTAGGCTCAATATGGCTGGCTGAAATGAAGAGAGAGGTGGGTGAAATCTATGGTTTGTGTAGGTTAGCATGTGGGGTGCAAGATAGCATACTCCTTGAGTGTAATATTGGTTAAACTAGAGAAAGAAGGAAACACATGCATTGGTCATCTTGTGAGGTGGAAAATGATTATGTTTGCATGCTTATTTTGATTTTAATTGTTTTGTATGCATTCTAGAACATAGTGGACGGTGGTAAGGAGAAGAATTTGGAAGAATTTTTGACTAATGAGGGAAAAATTGGAAAATCATTAGGGTGTAAAATGACCATTTTGCCCCTCTCGCTATAATACCTTTTAACATTTCTAAGGGCATTTTTGGTACTTTTATTCATCAAAATTCTTATTTTAAGTCTTCTAAGCTTATTATTTTCCTTGAAAGCTATTTATTAACTTGAATTATCGATTTATTATTCGATTTTATCACGTGGGTTTACTTTTTTTTGTTTTTACGCCCGATTATACGACTTGTTTAAATTTTAATAAATTCTTCAATATGACTTAGGTTCTCTATGCCCTAAAACTCATCACTAACCCTTTCACAATCCTCAATCTTAGTTTAGCACCTTCTAGTCCTCAATTCTAAGGTTCAAAAGCATAGTTCTCGTCTCGATGTTCTCTAAAACCCAAATTAGCAGGTGGGGTGTTATAATTCCCTTAGCAAACAAAATTAGTTCTTATTTCTTCAAATAGCAGCTAGGGCTTTATTTCCCAAATTAAAACCCATTTCAATTACTCACTCCTCCATACTAATCGTTGCAGCTTGAAGAAGATCTTGGATCCTCCACCCACCAATCGCTTAGAAAGGTAAGGAGAAGACAAGTAGAAGAAGGAAAGGAGCTAGAACTACCACAAGCCTTCAAGCTTGAAGAAACAAATAAAGAGCACTAGAAAATGTCTTATAATCAAACAATGAGATGCTTCTATGAAAATTCTAGTGTAATAAGGATGTTGTAGCAAAGCTTAACCCAGGCAGGAGGTTTTTGGCCTACGAAAAGTATGGGGTAATGTCTTTGAAATGTGATGCATTAACCAAAATTGTCTATTATGAAATCTTGAATGTAATTTGGTTCACATTTGCATTTTGCAGAATGCAGGTAGATGTGGATTCTTTTCATGGTATGATCTCCCTTGTGTGAAAGATTAACACACGTGATAAATAGACTGTTAAGGAAGATTAAGGAGTTGGAAGCTTGAAACATTGCTCAAAAGAGAAGGGAGAGAGGCATATGGATTGCTATAGTGTTATTTTGTTTTTTGGCTGCGACATTTTGGTTTTATTGAAGTTAGGAACCAAATGAAATCTTGGGCTCCAAATTTTGTTAATCATGGAGTTAGTTATGGTTGGGTAATTAAGGCCTAATTATGTAGTTGAATAATGAACTTTGTTCGGCCATTATGCCATCCTGTATGTAGTATTAGAATGCATATATAAGCTTTCAAATTATATTAATTGATCCAAAACTGAATTTCACACAGGTAAATACAAACTATTGGGATGTGACCTTCCCAAAACGATACAAATATTGCTTTCTGAACCTGACATAAGCAATGTCTATAGAATGTCCACATCTACAATATAACAGATTATGGTCTAAACCACAATATTACATACTAATACAAGTAAAAAAATATGAGGGGATCAAGTATACATTTTTAGCTCTTAATTTCAGCCTAGACAACAAAAATCAGCATATGTAGCTGCAAAATAAAGATAACTACTCAATCACTCTTATGTAATATCACAACAACAGTTCTCTTGGGATGCAACTCAGTCCCTAATTTGTTGCACTTGGACCTGTTATGGCCAATTTCCATCACTAGCTGCATCTTAATTATCTACTTTTTTTCGGCTTAACTTGCAACAAAAAGCAAATGAATTCGAGTTTTGCATTACACATATATTCAGTAAAATCAACTTGCAATGTGACACTTGAAGTTTCATACTTGTGCTGTATTAGTGTTGATATTCCCTTTGTTGAAAATTTATGGCTGCAATCTGACACTTTGATTGTTGTGAGGGTGTTGATTCAGACGCATCATTAATTGGATCATCTGAACCTACATCCGAACTTTTCTACCTTGATTTCTGCCCTACATTTGAAGACTACTGACTTGGCTATTGAACTATACATGTTCTCCTATTGTGCCCCAAGCCATCACAATTTTTACACTTACTTACATTGTGACCATAGGTCTTACCTGCAACATCTCTAGAAGTTTCTTGAACATTTGAGCTGTTGTTATTGCCTTGCATTGTGCACTTTCTTATGTTATGGCCAGCCTATCCACATCGACATCTTTGATTCCACATGCATGCCTTAGACAGCTTGACAACTCCATTTGGACCAACCTTCGATTGCTTTTCACTATGTTCCAATTTTCTCTTCTTTTTAGGCCTTCCAAGAAGCCTTAATTTTGTAAGAGGATCCACTAGAGGAATTCTAGTTTTAGGCCAATTATTTGGACCATTGGTTGGGCCTATAATAGACTCATGAGCCTTCTTAGAATTAACTAAACTATAGAAATTATGAAAATAATCTATAAGACCTAAGAGGGGGATAAATTAGGTTTTCAGATAATTTTAAAAAATTTTTCTTTTTGTAAATATAGTTTCCAAGAGATTTGAGATCAAGTTCACAAGAAAATATTCAAATTAACACAATGAATTCCCAAATAAATAGAGAAGAGAAAATATCACACGAGTAATTTATAGTGATTTGATCACTTAAGATTTACATCCACTATCTTGAGCCCTCACTCAAGGATTTTAAACAATTTCAACTATCACAATAGTTATACAAGACACAATAAAGGCTCACCCAACAAGGGTTTTACTTCACAATCTTTTTTAATTTACAACAATCAAGGTTCACCCTTTCAAAAGGGTTTTATATCCCTAAGATAATCTTGAACAAAGCAAATAGATGAAGTAAGAGAGAAGGATATTACCAACTTCTTGGTAGATGATGACAAATCTAGTACCACTTTACCTTTTTTGTCTATAGAATCTTGTAAATCAACTTTTAAGCATAAGAAAAAAGAGAACTTTTGATATTTTGAATGATTGTGAAGATTAAAGATTCTTAAAGGATCAAAAACTACTAAAAAATCTGAAGTTTATGCCTTTTACAAGGTTTGAAAATCAGTTTCAACGTTCAAATTACGGTTAGTAATAGTAAAGTTCGGTCGACCGAACATGGACTCCTGCATCCGAATAATCATCCGAACTTCTCTGTTTACAGGCTACCAGGATAAATTTGATCTATCGAATTTGGACATAAGCATCCGAATTGTCGTCTGAATTTCTCTAGAAAATTAGTAGCCAAAGTTTTTAGTTCGGACGAATTTGGACATAAGCATCCGAATTGTCGTCTGAATTTCTCTAGAAAATTAGTAGCCAAAGTTTTTAGTTCGGACGTCCGAACTGGAGTCTGAACTATTCAAACTTTGTCAAAATTTTTGAAAATCAAGTACAACAAGTTTGAAATCATTTCGGACTATAAGATAGATCTTTTTAGAAGCTTATAAATCACAAGCCATTGTCAAGAACTTGGTAAAACATATATAATGAAACTTTTTAAGACTGAAAACCAAGTTTTGTGCTCTCTTGTAAATCTTTTAGATTCCAAAGACAACAAGTGTAAGGTTTACAAGAATATACCTATTAAGCAAGTGTAAACCTATGCTAAAGTCTTCAAAGCCTTCAATCCTTAGGACATGCTCTATATACCTTAATTCTTTGAGCACATTTGAGTTGTCCTTAGCGCCTTATCTTCAAGGAATTGAGACTTCTTAGCTTCTACAATATAATAATGCTATCACACAATAATTACTCAAGTTAGCTCATATCAATATTCGTCATAATCAAAACTATAAGATTTGCCCTGAGAACTTACATAATATTCTGGATTACATCCGTCTATGCCCAAAGCAACTACTGCATGAGAGCATGGTATATAAAAAATGACCCACCTTTTACACGTGCAAGTTCTTGCTTTAATGTTAACTACAAACTATTCTATATTTCTATGTCTCACCTAAAACTTTGATCCACCAGATATGAAGGGAAACAATGTGCAGATTCTTCCTTTATTTTCTCAAGAATCTTCTGTATTCTTGGACAGTCCCGACCCTTTTGTCTACTGATCAACTGACCCTTTGACTTTAGAATCTGATATGTTTCTACTCAAATTTCTTCCCTGGTTTGTTATTTTCCTTCTCACTCTTGGTTGCTCTACTCTTGCATTCATATCCTTAGAAGGTTCTGGAGTAACAGCTTCGGGTTCCATATTTCTTTCATGCTTTGTTAAACTTTTGTCCATTACATCTTGTACTTCTTCTTGTGCAAGCTCTGAATTTCTCTTTCTACTTTACTGCCTTCTTAACTCCAAAGCAATATTATTATCAAAATTCTCAAGCCCTTCATCTACAAATTGCTAAAAAAACTGATTATCACCACTGCTTATTTCATATTCAGATTCACTAAAGCTGCTAACATTAGAAGATTGCTGGCCATTATCAAATAAGTGCAAGTTTTCCTTGCAATGAGTTGCCTCCCTTCTTGTTTTATTATGTTCAGGCCCATTGCTTCCATCATAACCTCCAGTTCCTTCAACTGTACTGGCCCCTTTTCATCACAAGTTATGTTATCTACATCAGCATCCTTGCTACTTCCCCTCTTATCTAGTGTATCATTAACCAAAGTACTATCAACAAGTGTATCATCAACAAATTTATCATCAACAACAGTTTCATTGGCCACATTATGATCAACAATAATGTCATCAATTTGATGCACCTGTTCACCCTCATTACCATCCCATACATTACTTCCTTCTCCTATTGCTCTAATATCTTGTTCATATGCCTTAGAAATTTAATAATTCAAACTCAAGTGTGTCCGTATCATGGTGAAAATATACCTCAACCACAAGCTTTTTTTCACCAAAAATGCACATCTCTTGGATATGATCTTCACTCATCAAGAATTTTCATGCTTTACTATTTTTTACCCCTTGAATTTTCTAGAAAAATCCCATATAGTTGTTATACCCCAACACAGAGGCCAGCTTATCTAGGACTACAATGGACATGGTATCCCTTGAACAATGATCAAAGAATGCAACATTTCCCTCTTGATATTCCTTAGATCCATTTGTTTCTTTTAATTTCCCTCCATGAATTACCTTGATGGTGAAATTTGTTGAATCTGTTCCTAACACAGAAAATACCAATAAGATTCAATTAGTTAATGCAAAATTACAATTCAGTGAAGCTAAAAGCTCTGAAATAAAGATTATACACCTAAGAAAAAAATAGAATAAAATAAGCATCATACTCCAGCAATAAACGCGACAACATCTTTGCTGCAGAAAATAATTTACAGAAGTAGTAGGGACCAAGGAACAATGTAATGTAGAAAAAAGTATGCCAGAGATAAAAACTACTAAAATAGAAGATAATACTACACCAAAAAAAGACAACACCTTTAAACCATAGAAAACAAATAAGAGAAGTGAGGACCGATAAAACAACTGCAAATAAGAGGAGTGGGCACTGATACAACAACTACAGGCCATTGATTCAATCTTCTACCTCCGAACACAACAATACAACATAACAAAAAGTTAACACCAAAAAAGTTGAATAGACAAGACAACAAAAGGTATCCAACAAAATCTCTTGTTCCCATATTTTAAAGCTAAAAGCATTGGAAAAGTTTTTTCCTCACCGTAATCTAGCTCATCATCTATTGCTTTCCTTAGATACTTCTCCAATGCTGCCTTTTCGAGTTGCTGGTAAGTCGACGATCGAATGATCTTCTTCTGGCGCCAAGAAATTTTGTTGGTAATTAACTAATCTATTTGTTTCAATTTCAGAAGATTTATTTTGGGTGAAATTAGGTAGCAAGAATGCATTCTATCATTGAAAGAACACATCAGATTCATGCCCCTACACGTGTTTCTATTTCTTCATATCCTTTTTTTTAAGGTCTAAGATTGCAAAATGTCACTTTTATACTTATTTGAAACTACTTGAGCAAATCACTTGACAGGCTCGGCTGGAAACCACCGTGGAAGTGGCCACGATTCCTTAATGTTTTCTTGAAAAAAACGTAAGGGACAAAAAAGTGCAAAATCAAACAACAAGAACTAAACATACCAAACGAAAATACATCGAGGACCAACAAAAAAGAAGCACAAAGATACAATTCTTCTGTATCATTCATCAACTAGTTTAGTCTAACCCAAAATGGGCTTTTATATACATGCCTGAAAGACCTAAGAGGGGAAGGGGTGAATTAGGTCTTTGGCTAATTTTTGAAAACCTTTTCCTTTTAACACAAGTTTGGAATTACTCAAAACAAGAAAGCACAATATGTTTCCTAATTGATAGAATGATAAGTAATGGTAGGACAAACAATTATTTAGAAATTAATAACAAGTAATGATAAAGCTAATATATCGATAAATAAAGTTGTAAATAATTTAACACATGATTTATAGCGGTTCGATCTCTTTAAGGTCTACATCCACTACCTTGAGTCTTCACTCAAGGATTTCAACCAATCCACTAAAAGCTTAGCTCAAGCAATTATACAAAAGGCTCACCCTTCAATGGGTTTTACCACACCAAAATCTTTGTAAACAAACAAGGCTCACCGTTTATTACAAAGGGTTCTATGTCACGTAGACAACCTAGGCCAATCTAATCCAAGGCTTACCCTTACCAAAGGGTTTTACACAACAACCTTGATTAATCTAGTCAATGGCTCACCTTTCACAAGGGTTTTATGTCTCTTGACAACCTTGTATTAATGACAACAAGAATGTAAAAATAGAGTTATGAATGTTACCAAAAATTCTTGGTGAATAAATACACTTGCTAGCACCTCTTAACTTCTAGCCTTTAGAATCTTTGATTTCAACCTCTGAGCATTAGGCAATATGAGAGCTTTTATTTTCAAATAAATTTGATACAAAACTTGTTAGAGAATGTGAGATTTCAAGAATTCAAAGTTCTTTGAAAAAATCTGAAGTTTGGGGTTTTAATAGATTTAAAAATCAATTCAAACGTTTGAAAAACGGTTAGAAACGACAAGTAACAGTGAAATTTGGTCGACCAAATTTGGAGCTATGCATCCGAATTTCTCTGGATTTTCCACTATAGCACAAATTCAATCAATCGAATTTGGACATTCTCGTCTGAACTGGTTGTCTCAATTTCTTTGGAATTTTTGTTGTAGCACAATTTGATCGATTAAATTTGGACACTGTCATCTAAATTGGTTGTTCAAATTTCTCTGGAAATTTAATTTTCATGAGGTAAAATTTGGACGTCTAAATTTGAGTCCGAATCTTTCAAACTTAGCTTAGAATGACTTAAAATCAATCATAATAAGTTTGAAAATATTCTATCATTAAAGATAAGTTATTGAAAACATTTTAGATGCAAAAGCCGTTAATGAAAAACTTTGTACTTCAAAACGTAATGAAAGTCTCTTCAAGTCAAGTCTTACGCTCTCACATGCAAATTTTAGATTCTAAGGCTTAAGAGTGTAGGGTTTACAAAGTTTACCTAATACGTACATGTAATATACACTACATGTCTTCAAAGCCTTCAATTATTTTGAACAAGCTCTTCAATCTTCAATCACTTTGGCATACTTGAGTTGTTCTCGCATTGTAGCTTCAAGGTAATGAGACTTGTATACTTCTCAATCCAAAAATCCTTTCACATAATAATCAAACACATTAATCCATATCAAAGTAATTAACATTATTCTGTTAGGACTATGCAATGATCAATGTTTGTCATTACTCAAAACAACATGATTTACCGTTAGGGCTAACAATGCCAAACCCTAAGCTAAATAGTGCTAAGTCAAATGCGGATTGGGCCCATCAAACTACATAAAAAATGAACTAAACTGTTGGTTCAAATGCATAAAATAGTTAAAAAATAAAAATTTTCAATTCTGTACCATGCACCAAGTGACACCACTTGCAACCAATATCTCATGGTTGCAAGGCTTTTTCAAAGAAACAGCTTGATTGTGCTTATTAGTAAATTTTCTAGCTATTTCAAAGCAAGGAAACCATAGAATTAGCCCTTGATATCTACACAAACATTGTAGATCCAGATCTAATCTTTCCAAAGAATCTCAAATCACTCCAATTGGATTCCTATAACTCAATTTATGACCATTTTACTAAAAAGTGTCAATTCTGGAATAGAGTCTAGGTTCACTAAGTTTACGCAATTATTTGAAGGCCCAAATAAGTTCAGTTTGGAATGATCTTTACCACTTTGGAAACCTAATGACAATCCTTACAGATTTGCAGAAGGATACTTCTTTATTTGACAACTATACGGTCACCAAAAGTGCACTAAAACTAAAGGACCTTGTAACTTCTAACTCCATTTCCAAGGGCTATTTTTGCATGTCTGCATGAAACCTTCCCCAATCCTTTTGGCATGTTTTTGGCACCTTTTAGGCTCTGAAATGCTTCAATATCTTGGTGAAATTCGCCTTGCAATGTAGCTTGCACCTTCACCTTTCTTGCTTTCAAAATGGCTTCACGCTTTAAGTGGCAATTTCTGTTATATTCCTTAGTTACTCCATGAAGATGAAGCAGTGCTCATGTCATACCCCCTTTCTTTATGGTGATTCATTGTCAAATCTTGTTATTGGTTATCTTCAAAGACGTAGGCTTGATTTATAGCCTAATTTGTTGTTGGTTTGCCTCCATTCTTGCTTACACTCTTGCATATTTGGTCTTTATTTTTTGAAAACCATAAAAAATATTTGACCATAATGAAAGGCTAGTGGCATTAATGGATAGTTGAGATGAGAATGAAGAAGTGCCAAGATCAAGTGAACAAGACCCCATTGAAGATCTCCGCTGGTCCAATAACAAGAGCTAAGGCTAAGAAAATGAAAAAGGCCTTGAAGCATTGCTTGAAAGCGAGAGGAATAAACAATCAAAAGATGATGAGCTTTCAAGGTTATATTCTGCACAAAGAGGATCAATGATGGTTAATTTATTGCAAGCAATCTATCCAACCACTTGGGAGTCTATTGGGCCACCAAATTGATGTCTAAGATGACAAATTAAAGGGCTCGAAAATTAGGTATAAGGGTTGGACAAAATTCCCTTATTTTTAGGAGTGTTTTAATTAGTTTTAAATTTGTTTGGGTTGGAAAATTTTATTTATTAAAGCCTATATTTAGTCTTTTATTTTAATCTATAATTGCATTTAATTAACTAAAAATAGCTAGAAGTCCAAGCCCATTAAGGACTTGTGATTCAGTCACCTACTACAAATCCAAAACCAATTAGGTTGAGGTTTTGGGATATCTATTTATCTAGGATATTTTCTGAAATTTTAGAACATTATGTCATTGATATTTCAGTGAGAATACATACTTTCTTTGGTTCTTGAAAGACCTTCTTGAACTTATCAATTTATTCAACTTGTGACATTTATTCTTTTGAATTATACCTTAAGTTCTTGTCTTTATTGATAACAGGTTTAAGGTTCTTTATTTATACGTTTAGTTCTTGGATCGAATATACAATGTGTTAAGGGTTCTTGAAACCTTTTTCACACATCCTTGGGCATTTGTGGAAATTTGCTATTGGGTTCTAATTTTTATACCTAGGGTTCGCATCATCTTGGTATCTAAGTAAGGTTGTGAATCAGGTTTTTACTATCTTTTGTTTTTCTTTCTTTGATTTTCGTTGTTGATCTTATTGTTGTCCGTGTCTCTCTCTAGTCAGCCTACCTCCTCAAAAGTTCTATTCTTTTGTTTGTGTTCTTGGTGTCAAAGTTGTGCCCTTTGTGAGTTACAAAAGAAAAAGTTCAGATTGCTTTTGTTCTAACCAAAAAAAAATTATGGACCTTTAACACTAGAATTTTCTACGTCTTGCATTGTGTTTAAAAAAAAAAGAAAAAGGTCCAAAAAAAATAAAAAAAGAAGACCAAAGAAAGAAGATCAGTTGGAGAAGAAAAGGAAAGAAGATTCCTACAGTTAGAAGGATGGGGGGGTACCACTCCTAAAGATTATCCTAATTCTGTTAGGAAGTCTAATTCAGATTACCTTTTAGATCTCCTAACTCTTTTAAGAAATCAAAATACACTTCCAAGATCTACTTTCATAAGATTTTTTTCTCGTAATCTTTTTAAGAAATCAAAGTCTATTCCCATTAGAATTTCCTAATTTCTTTAGGAAAGTAAAAATAGTTGTTTCCTATTATGATTTCTCCCATTATTTTCAGTAAGTAGGAACTATAATTGACTAAATTTTGATTTCTTTCAGTAAATTCAATTTCTTTTACTTCCATAAATTTGATCTAGATCATTCGGTTTCTAAATTGCTACAAACTTGACAACTTGATTTCATCGATTAGTTCTCAAAGAACTAAAGGAGAGTTTGTTGAGTGGTGAAAGGTTGAGTGTTAGATCATTACGAGAAAAAGCATAAAATAGAGAGATACACAAGAGAAAAGTGAGGATTATTTTCCATTAATCTTTAAAATTGCAGAATACATGATGGCTTTCAAGGAAAATTTGGAAAGTTCTTCTAGTGTAAAAGAGTCTTTTGTCATGTAGGCCATGCAACACGAATTCTGAAGGCTACACAATGATGAAGGATATTAAAGATCAATTGAATAGCCATGACCAAATCTTAGCGAGCAAGCTGAAAGGTCCCCCCATTGCAACTCCTAATGTGCCATGAGTTAGAAGGAGAGTTGCATGAGTTGAAAATGAAGAAGAAGAATCCAAGGAACAAGAAGAAGAAGAAACCAGCTATGAACCTGAAGGAGAAAGAACTAACTATGACCGACAGAGGCTTGTTGGGAAAAGAAGGGGAGATCAAGTAGATAGAAATTTGGGGAGCATAAACATGAAAATTCCACCATTCCAAGGCAAGAGTGATCCAGATTTATATCTTGAGTGGGAACTAGTGTTCGAGTGCCATAACTATTTGGAGGAGAAAAAGGTAAAATTAGCTATTGTTGAATTCATTGATTATGCACTCATTTGGTGGATCAATTGTTGATTAGTAGGTATAGAAATAGAGATTGGTCTATCTCTACTTGGGAGGAAATGAAAATAATCATGAGAAAGAGGTTTATCCCTATCTATTACTTCAAAGATTTGTATAAAAAATTGTAAGGATTAACTCAAGGGTCTAAAAGTATGGAGGAATACCACAAGGAGATGGAGATTGCAATGATTAGGGCTAATGTTGAGGAAGAAAGAGAAGCTACTATGGCCAGATTTTTGAATATCCTCAACTGAGAAATTGCAGACATAGTGGAGCTTCACCATTATGTGAAATTGGAGGATTGGTACATATGGCCATTAAGATGGAAAGACAACTCAAGAGGAAGGGATCTTCAATAGCTGGTGTTGGTCTAAAATTTGGGACTGGTTCGAGTTCTTCCTCATCTTGGAAGAACAATTGGAGCCGAAAGGAAGAAAAGACAGCTTCTAAAACAAAGAAAGATGTTTGAGCAAAGGGGCTCGCTTCTAGTCAAGATAAAGGTACCAATTCTCAATCCCAAAGAAAAAGAGATCTAAAATGTTTTAAGTGTTTGGGAATAGGTCACATATCTTCTCAATGTCCAAATAAAAGAGTCACGGTGATTAGGGATGATGGCAACATTGTAACCAAAGAAAATCGAGATGAGAAGATGCTGCCTTTAATGAAGGAAAGTGAAGAAGATGAAAGGAGAGAAGAAGAATGTGGGGCTATTGGAGATGCCTTAGTGGCTAGAAGATCATTAAACTTGCAAGCAAAGGAGGATGACAATAAGGTACAAAGGGAAACTATTTTGCATACTCGATGTTATATTCTTGATAAAGTTTGTATGTTATAATTGATAGTGGGAGTTGTACTAATGTTGGTAAACAAATTGAAGCTACCAACTCTTCAGCATCCTAAACCCTACGAGCTGCAACGGTTGAATGATAGTGGGGCAGTAAAGGTCAACAAGCAAGTTGTGGTTGCATTATCTATTGGGAGATACAAGTTCCAGACTCTCTGTGATGTAGTGCCCACATAAGCAAGTCATATTTTGTTGGGCAGACTATTGCAACATGATCAAAGGATTACTCATGATGGATATAGCAATAAGTATTCATTTGTATTCAATGGAATATCCATAACCCCCTCACTCCTATCCCAAAAACAAGTGAATGAGGATCAGAAAAGGATCCAAGAATACTATGAAAAAGAGGCTGTTAGGAGAAAAAAGGAGAGAAAATTGAAAATAATTCAAAAGAAAAAGAGAGGCCAAGAGATAAAGAGAAAAGAGAGAAGAGAGTGAAAAAAAGAGAAGAAGCTGAGTTTATTGTGATTGCAAAAGAGATTGTATGAAAGTTGAGCTAAGGGCATCCTGTGTACATACTTTGGTGTAGGGAAGTTTTTTTGCTATTAATGAAACTAAATCTTCTTTGCCTAGCATTGTTTGTACCCTTTTGCAAGAATTCTCTGATGTATTTCTAGAAGAACTACCGAAAGGATTACCACCTTTGAGAGGAATTGAACATCAAATAGACCTCATTCCTGGAGCACCAATTCCAAACAAACCAGCTTATGGATGCAATCTGGAAGAAACGAAGGAGATACAAAGACAAGTTGATGAACTCTTGGAAAAAGGCCTTGCAGCAGAAAGCATGAGTCCAAGTGCTGTTCCAATCATTCTAGTACCTAAGAAGGATAATTCTTGGAGAATGTGTGTGGATTGTAGAGCCATCAATAAGATCATGGTAAAGTACCGCTTTCCTATACCTAGATTAGATGATATTCTTGATGAGCTACATGGGGAAAATTTATTCTCCAAAATTGATCCAAAATCTAGATATCTTCAAATAAGAATTCGTGAAAGAGATGAATGGAAGACTGCATTCAAAGCTACACATGGTTTATATGTGTGGTTAGTAATGCCTTTTTATTTAACAAATGCACCAAGTACTTTCATGCATTTAATAAACCATGTGTTGCATCATTTCATTAGGAAATTTGTTATTGTTTATTTTGATGACATCTTAATCTATAGTTAGAATTTGGAGGAACATGCTTGTCATTTAAGGGCTGTTCTAGTGGTACTTAGAAGGGAGAAATTATATGCTAACTTGCAAAAGTGCGCCTTCTGAACTAATGAGGTAAATCTTCTTGGTTATATTGTCAATGCTAGTGGCATACAAGTTGATCAAGTGAAGGCAAAGGCGATAAAAAAATTACCGCAACCGGCTAATGTTAGTGAGGTAAGAAGTTTTCATGGATAGCTAGCTTTTATAGAAGGCTTATTAAGAACTTCTATACAGTTGATACACCTTTGACTAAACGTATTAAGAAGAATGTAGGTTTTAATTGGGGAAAAGAGCAAGACGATACTTTTGAGATTGAATGGTTGCTAGTGGAATAGGTATAAGTCCTGTACTTCTGCAAGAAGGAAGGACAATAGCCTATTTTAGTGAAAAAACTAAATGGGGCTACTCTAAAGTATCCAACCTATGATAAATAGTTGGGGCTACTCTAAAGTATCCAACCTATGATAAATAGTTATGTGCCTTAATCAGATCATTGGAAATTTGGCAACATTATCTAAGGCCAAAAGAATTTGTTGTTGATACTGATCGTGAAAGCTTGAAGTTCTTGAAGGGACAAACAAATCTCAATTGATGCCATGCAAGTTGGGTTGAATTCATTGAGTTCTTCCTTATTTGATCAAGTATAAACATGATAAGGATAACATTGTTGCTTATGCTTTATCTCAAAGATATGTTCTTATTGCTGAGTTAGACTCCAAATTACTTGGTTTTGAACATATTAAAAAATTGTATGTGGGTGATCATGATTTTGCTAACATATATGGAGCATGTGTGCATTCATCATTTGGGAAGTATTATAGACATGAGGGATACTTGTTTAGAGAGAATAAGTTATGCATACCTCAAACATCCATAAGAGAACTTTTAGTAAAAGAAGCACATATGGGTGGTTTGATGGGGCCTTTCGGCATTAAGAAGACTTTAGCTGCGTTGAGAGAACAATTTTTCTGGCCACATATGAAACAAGATGTTGAAAGGCTATGTAATAAGTGTATTACTTGCAAAAAGCTAAATCTAAGTTTATGCCACATGGTTTGTATTCACTATTACTACCCCTTCCGAACCTTGGACTGATATTTCCATGGATTTTGTTCTAGGATTACCTAGATCAAAAAGTGGAAAGGATTCTATTTTTGATGTTGTTAATAGGTTTTCTAAAATGGCACATTTCATACCTTGCAAGAAAACTAACAATGCATCTCATGCAGCTGATTTATTTTTCAAAGAAGTTGTGAGGCTACACTGCATACCTAAGAGTATTGTAAGTGATGGAGATGTTAAGTTCTTGAGCTACTTTCAGAAAACTTTGTGGGGTAAGTTGGGAACTAAATTGCTATTCTCTACATCTTGTCACCCTCAAAATGATGGCCAAACTGAGGTAGTAAATCGAACTTTAACTACTTTATTGCGTGCAATTATTCAAAGGAATTTGACGAATTGGGTAGAAAGTCTACCTTATGTGGAGTTTGCATATAATAGGAATGTACATTCAACCACTAATTATTCACCGTTTGAAATTTTTTATTGTATGAATCCATTAACTCCCCTAGATTTAAAGTCTTTGCCAGTTGAGGAAAGAGCTAGCTTGGATGGTAAGAATAAAGTTGAAGTTATTCGTTCTTTGCATAAAAAAGTGAGGCTACAAATTGAACGAAGGACCAAGCAATATACTGACCATCACAATATAGGGCGAAAGCAAGTGTTACTTGAACCTGGTGATTGGGTTTGAGTTCATAGGAGGAAAGAAAGATTTCCACAACAAAAAGAAGTCCAAGTTGCATCCATGAGGTGATGGATTGTTTCAAGTAATTGAAAAGATTAATGACAATGCTTACAAAATTGACCTTCCAAGTGAGTATGGTAATGTTAGTGCTACATTCAATATTTCTGACTTATCCCTCTTTGATATAGAGCTAATCAAGGATGAATCCTTATGAGGAGGGAGAGAATGATGAGAATCAAGAAGCACCAAAATTGAGTGATCAAGACCCATTGAAGATCTCTGTTGGTCCAATCACAAGAGCTAATGCTAAGAGGATGAAAGAAGCCAGGATAGCATTGCTTGAAAGCATGAGGAATAAGCAACCAAAAAATGATGAGCTTTCAAGGTTATTCTACAAGGAGGATCAGTGATGGTAAATTTATTGCAAGCAAGCTGTCCAACCACTTGGAAGTCTATTGGGCCACCAAATTGATGTCCAAGATGACAAATTGAAGGGCTAAAAAATTCAGCATAAGGGCTGGACGAAATTTCCTTATTTTTAGGAGTTTTTTTGTTAGCCCTAAGGGCAAATCTTGTTGTTTTGAGTAATGACAAACATTGATCATTGCATAGTCCTAAGAGAGTATTGTTGATTACTTTGATATGGACTAATGTGTTTGATTATTGTGTGATACTATTTTTGGATTGAGAAGTATATAAGTCTTATTGCCTTGAAGCTAAAATGTAAGAACAACTCAAGTATGCCAAAGTGATTGAAGATTGAAGAGTTTGTTCAAGATGATTGAAGGCTTTGAAGACATGAAGTGTAGGTTACATGTGCTTAATAGGTAAACTTTGTAAACCCTACACTCTTAAGTCTTGGAATCTATGAATTGCATTTGAGAGCATAAGAATTAAGTTTTGAACTTGAACTATAAAATTTTTCATTAACGGCTTTTGCATCTAAAAGGATTTCAATGATTTATCCTTGATGCTAGAATATTTTTAAACTTACCGTGCTTGATGTCTGGATAACATTTGAGAGCACAAAAACTTGGTTTTAAACTTTCACAAGTTTTAAATTCACTTGAATTATCAAGTTTTTATCAATGGTTTTTACACTTAAAAGGTTTTTAATGACCTATATTTAAGGCTAGAATGTTTTCCAACTTCTTTGAATTGATTTGAATATATTTTTATAAAGTTTGGTAAATTTAGAAGCAAGTTCAGATGCAGGATGAAAATTTGGTTGAGCGAATTTTTCCTGCACCGTGAACAGCACTACTATTTCAGTGAACAATAATTACTGTTTTTCTAGAGAAATTTAGACGCAAAAGGGAAAATTCAGTCACCGAATTTGAACAGCAACAGTGAATAGTAATTTCCAGAGAAATTTTGATATGAAATTTGGACGCGGAGATCAAATATGGTTGACTAAATTTGATGAACAGTGCCACTGTTTGTGTAAACAGTACTTTTGAATTTTACTGTTACTAGCTGTTTTTGAACGTTTAAATTGATCTTTAAACTCTATTTAAACCCCAAACTTCATATTTTCAAATAGAACTTTGAACTTTTGAATTCCTACAAGCTCAAACTTGTTTTACATCAAAATCATTTGAAAAGCTCTCAAATTGTTTTGTTCTCAAAGGTTAAAAATCAAGATTCCAAAGGCAAGAAGTGAAGTGGTGTTATCTATTGTATTTATCCACCAAGAAGTGTTGGTAACATTCAAAACTCTATCTTTACATTATTGTTGTGATTGATACAAGGTTGTCAAGAGACTTAAAACCCTTGTGGAGGGTGAGCCATTGACTAGATTAATCAAGGTTGTTGTGTAAAACTCATTGGTGAGGGCGAGCCTTGGATTAGATTGGTCTAGGTACTCTAGTGATATAAAATCTTTTGTGATAAGGGTGAACCTTGTTTATTGGATTGAAAAGAGTTTATTGTGGTAAAACCTATTGAATGGTGAGTCTCTTGTGTAATTGCTTGATTTAAGCATTTAGTGAATTGGTTGAAATCCTTGAGTGTGGACTCAAGGTAGTAAATGTAAATCTTGGAGAGATCGAACTATTATAAATCATGTGTTCATTTCTTTATAGCTTTACTTGTTTACATACTTGTGTTATTATTATTTGTTCTTAGTTGTTGATTGATTGATTGGTTGTGGATTTATTGTTTGATCATCTTGTCTCAACCATTCCTTTTAAATCACCTATAAACTTGGAGTTTGTGAACTTGAAGAAGAGCTTTTATTAATGCACAGGATTTGCAAAATGGGAAAAGAGTTGGAAAATTAGCGAAAGATCTACTTCACCTCCCCCCCTCTTAAGTCTTTCAATTTTAATTAGCTTTTAAGTTTGTTTGGACTGGAAACTTTTTTTTTATTAAAGCTCATATTTATTATTTTATTTTAATCTCTAATTATATTTAATTAACTGAAAATAGATGCAAGTCCAACGCCATTAAGGACTTGTGATTTAGCCACCTACTCCAAATCCAAAACTAATTAGGTTAGGATTTTTGGATATCTATTTATATAGGATATTTTTTGAAATTTCAAAACATTATTTCATTGATTTTTTTAGTGAGAATACATACTCTCTTTGGTTCTTGAAAGAACTTCTTCAACTTATCAAGTTATTCAACTTGTGGTATTCATTCTTTTGAATTATACCTTAAGTTCTTGTCTTTATTGATAATAGATTTAAGATTTTTTTTTATATCTTTAGTTCTTGGACCGAATATCCAATGAGTTAAGGGTTTTTGAAGCCTTTTTCACACATATTTGGGAGTTTGTGAAAGTTTACTGCTAGGTTCTAGCTTTTTATACCTAGCTTTCATATTAGGTTGTGTCATAGGAGAGAAAGCCCTCCTTTCTTTACAACATTCTTCATCTTCTAACTTCACCAATTTCCTTTCCTTGGAGCTCTCCTCCACTAGTTCCGAATTTTCAATCTTTGGCACCTCATCTTTGGAGCTCTCCTTCACTACTCTGAATTGTTTCAACCAACGAAAGCTCCTTCTCCTTTTCCTCACTCATGGGATCACCCTCCTTGATTTCTTGATCACTAGTACATGGGTGCTCTCCTAGCTTCTCCTCCTCAACTCCTACTTCATGATTCCCCTCTTGGATGTCTCCTTCATCACCACAAGGGTTCTCACTACTCTCCTCTTCCTTCTTCACTCTCTTTCTTCTTCTTCTTCTCTTCTTTGAAACCTCACTCTACTCACTTCCTTTCACCTTCTCTTCCCCTTTCTTACCTAATTTTCCCTTCTCACTTTGGCAACTTGGGCTCTTTTCTCCATCAACACCCTTTTCTTCTGCTCTCTTCCTCTTCTCCGAAGCAACACCTTCCTTTAAATTCTTTAAACCCTCACTATGTTTGGAGAACTAGGTACAAGGGTATGTGTTCTTTTGCCCAGCTCAAAAGAGTAAATGTTGTGGTATCCAAAATTAATAATAATAATAATTTTAATTATAATAATTAACAATAATATAACATAATAATGGTAAACAATAAAACAAATAATATTAAAAATATAAATGACTTTAAAGTACACTAACAATTATAATAATAATACTAATTAATAATAATGTGTCATTAATACATATAATAATAAATTAATAATTAAAATTACTAATATTTGCATAAAAATAATAACAATAATTACAATAAAATAGTAATAACATTACTCATAATATCTAATAGTTATAAAAATTAATTAATAATAATATCTAATATCAATAAAATGATAATAACAATACTAATAAATAAATAAAAATAATAACTAATCATATCAATAATAAACTAATAATAATCAATAACGCTAATAGACTTAAAGATTCTAATAATGCTGAATACAATAAAAACGTAATAATTAATAAATAAAGTATATTAATAATTAAAGTAATAAATTATAATTACGATAATAAACTAAAAATAATAACAGTAAAGTAAGTATGATTATAAATAGTAAAATAAATAATATTAATAATAACATAATATTAAGATTACACGAATACTAAAAGAGAAAAGAGAATCCTAGGGGCCGAGCCACTGCCAAAGCCATCAGGGGCTGCGAGAAGCCGTCCTCGAAGGCGATGGCGGGGGTTGCTTCTTGAAGCCCTTGTCGCATATATTGGGGACGGAGGTGAGACGCCTTCGATGTAGGTGACAGGGACCTATCCCTTCCCAAATTTAATAACTGTGCCGGGGTTGTTCCCTGTACCCCCGCAGCTCGTGTCAGGGGCAATTGACTGCAACCCCTGACTGGATAGCTCTCCCAATTGTCAAATTTGACAAAAATTTTGATGTCGATTATAATACTAAACTTTATTTGATGTAATTCAATGTTGATTTAAGTGGATCTGAAAAACTTTTTGAAATGTAAAGAGAGTTCTAGAGACAGATGGATGCAACCATTTAAAATAAAATATAGTCATGTTGAAATTAGGAGTATTCATTATTTAGTACAATCTGAAAAATCGAAGTGAATCGAAGCGAAATATATATTTTGGTTCAATTTTTTAGATTTTCGGTTCGGTTCGATTTTTAAAAAAAATTAATTTTTTAAAAAATATATATATGAATGCATTTTGATAATGCGTTCTTTAATAAAAATTAATTTTTTAAAATATAATTACTTCAAAAACACATTACGAAATGCGTTCTTTTTTCTTTTCTTTAATTTTGGTTTTTAACCAAATCGAACCAAATTATTTTGGTTCGGTTAGATTTTGTAAATTTTTTAAAAAATCGAATCAAAAATCGAATTATTCCACCGAAACCGGACCGAATAACCGAATGAACACCCTTGAGTTGCAATCAATAATTTAGTGCGCTACTATCAATAAGGGTGTTTTATGGGTTTTAGAATGTATATTTCCTAGCCGAGCTAAATAAAGAGCTCCATTAATTCAAAAAAGAAAACTGGTCATTTTGCTCCCTAAAGTTAGATATTTGTAATCACTTAATTCAAAATTTTTTTATTTTTTACCAATTATAGTCTTAAAAGATTTTATTGTAGCTACCACCAATCTCTTTCACAATAGGATCATGTATAGTTACAAGGATACACAATTGGAGGAGATGAACTATTTTGCTCTTAGAAAGTTAGCATATGCATAGTAATTCTTATTGGCTGGAGTAAGTGGTTGAGAATGATGACCATATCATTTGTGGTTGGCAAAATCTCGAAATTATAATAATCAAAAATAAACTTTTAAGATGAAGTGATTACGAGACTCTAACTTTAGAGACCAAAATAACTATTTCTTTCATAAAATATTATCTTCAATTTTATGGGACCCATCAAACAAGTATACGATGTGACGTTTTAATTGCATCAAATACACATCATGAGTTAACGAGATTAGAACGTTTAACAAAAAAAAAAAAAAAATGATGCTTGTACGTAGATTAGTTTTAAAAATTGCAATCATATTGAACACTAAAAAAATAGACTTTTCAAGGTTGCCCTTCATGGGCTATTGAATTAGAATGTTTGTTTTTTACCCCCAAAAGAAAGAAGAATTAGAATGTTTGTAATTTTTTTTTTTGCCAAATTTCTGCAAGCGATATAGCTCCTCTTTTTTTATACCACACTCCTTCCAAATTTTAAAATATTTGATTTAATTGCATTCTAAATATCATAGAGAAGACCACACTATAAAAAATATTAGACAAATGTTGGATTGATTCTCCGAAGCAATAAATGAAAATCAACTAGAGGAAATATATTCATTGCATGTAGCAAAGCCGTGCATCGGCAGGACTTGAGGACAATCACGGTTAAATAAATAAAGCTTTAAAATTTGATTAAAAATTTTACTTTATAATTTGAGCATTCAAAAAATTTCCTACAGTGATTGTCTTCAATTCATGCGGTGAACAACTTTGTTTCATGCCATGAAGACATTTCTCCGAGTTGATTTTCATTTGTTGCTTTGAACAATCAACCGAATGTTTGTCGAATATTTCCTATAATTTTAACTTGTTTATGATAGATTTAGTGTGCAATGAATTTAATATTTCAAAAATTAGAAGGAGTGTGGTATGAAGAAAAGAGGAGTTAAAAAAAATTACAGAGATTCTACAAACAAATAAAAAAAGAAGTTTCAAACATTCAAATCTAGTAGTTCATGAATGACAATATTGGAAAATTTATTTTTTTTAGTGTTCAATATGGCTACAAGTTTTAAAACTAACCATTCACATGCAAGCATTGATTTTTTTCGGTTTGATGTTCCAATGTCATTGACTAGACTAATGAGGGTGTATTTGCCATCATTAAAATATCAAGTACGCATTTAACGTGGGTCCTAAACTTTAAGGTAGGGTTTTTCTATTTACCCTCTTGAAAACTAGCTCTTTGGCCTCATGGTACAAGTATTTTAATTCTTTTTTTGATAAGCATGGCATACGTTTTTAAAATTTGTTCTAGATAATATTTTATGACTAATTGACATCATTGATTCTAAAACTATTTTGTTCGAAATTAGTTATTAGTTTCATATATTTTCTTTCCAATTTTTTAGTCTCATACTTATTATTTAGTAAAAAATTCAAAAAATAATTTGAATACTAAAAAAGAGCAAACAACAAAGACTAGCCAACCCATACATGTGCAGAATATAAGACCATATTTTGGAGGGTAAATGGTCTCTTCAGTTCTTTTCTTTTTGAAATTCCAAAAATTTCCTATGAGAACCCAACTCAAAAGGTTTTGATAGACACTTCACTTGCTTCCTAAAAACTAGGACATGAACTTAATCCTTCCTATCTTTCGCTTGAATCCACTGGAGATTCTTACCCTCCAATGAATCATCATTTAAGCTTCCTTCACTACTAAATTAATGCTCTTGATTGTCAATAGATGATATGTACTATATCATTATGCATACTCGTTTGGATCGATTATCTAGGATTATCCGCAATTACCACTTCTAAGGTAAGCAAAACCTAGAGGTTTTGTAAGCTAATATCTGCTGCAATCTTCTACTGTTAGGGAGAACGTGATAATAGGGTTATTAATATTGTTAGGGAGGTGTTAAATGCAGTGACACAAATTTTGATGCAATAAAGTTACATCTCATTTTCAGAGAAGTTGAATACCTCTCTAATTCATTTTTCTCTCTAGTAGCCTAAGAGCAAATCCTTGTTTCGATTATGATGAAGACTAGTGTGTGTTTATATTAAGTGTAATAGGACTTTTGGATAGACAGTGTTAAATCTTATTGATAAGTCTTAAGATATTGTCATGCCATGAAGATTCTTGAAAACTTAGTGATGAGAGTTTTAGGACGTTAAGATATTATTTCTTGTAAACCCCTTTACCCTTGATTGGATTTCTACTTTGAAGCATGAAATTATTTTTGAAAATGAGAATAATTGATTTCAAAACCATTATTGCCTTTCAAGCTTGTTCAAATGTTCTCAAAAGTTTTGATTTGATGAAAATGAGCTTTTAAATGTTTAAAGGATATAGAAGTAATCTTAACTAGTATTAGAACATTCAGGTTGATGAGTTTAAAGTTAGGTTGACCTAAGTTGAAGGTTTGGTTGACCTAGGCTTCTTGTTCTAGTACCTAAATTTGAATATTTCACTTTCATACTTGAGTTTAAAACTTTGAAGTTTCAGCTGTGGATAAGGGTTCGACTAGATTGTAACTAAGACTATGAAGTCCTATACGAAATGTAGTCGTTATATAGTCATTTTTAAACGTTTTAACACAATTACATAAGAATTTTCACTCAATTTTTGAGTACCTTTTGCTAGTCTAAAGTGCTTACAAGCTATACATTCATTCTCTATCATTCTCAAACATTTCATAAGATTCATTGTGAGAATTCTTCATAAAATGGGGGGTAAGAAAGAAGGTGTTTCAAAGGTTGTTAAACTTCCACAGCAAGTGTGGTAATACTTTTCTCTCTTTATCTCTCTTGTAAATGTTCATACAAGGTTGTCAAGTAACATAAAACCTATTTGAAGTGTGGGTGAGTCTTGTTTATTGCTTGGAAAGAGGTTATGGTATCAAACCCAGAAACCCTAGCCATTAGTGTAAGATTGGTACTCTACGATCATTAATTGAGAAAGAAATTTAGTATTGAGTAATTATTGTGTGATAGGATTTTTTGATTGAAGAAGCAAAATGATCTCACTGCCTTGGAGTTAAAGTGCAAAGGACATCTCAAATGAGCTTAAAAGCTTGAACGTTGAAGAGGATGCCAAATGTTTTGAAGGCTTTGAAGATCCAATAGGGTGTTGTGTTATTCATAGGCATATCTTTGTAAACGCAAACCATTTTGATCTATCCTAAAATTTGTTGATGAGTTTAGAAGTTTTTCATGATTCTTTGAACAACAAAGTGTTTGATAACTGCTTATAGTTTAAAAACTTTTCAATGACTTATCTTTTAGTCTAAAATGATTTTAAACTTCTTGTGGTTAAGTTTCAAATGATTTTACAAAGTTTGGAAAAGTTCGGATTTCAATTCGAACATCCAAATTCGAATCTGAATGCACTTGTTTCTAGTTGCTGAATTTCAAAAGAAATTCGGAAGCCCGATTCCGTCAACTGAATGTCATTGTTACTAGTCATTTTTGGTTGTTTTTGAAAGACCTAAGAGGGGGGGAGGGGATGAATTAGGTCTTTGGTTAATTTTCGAAAACTATCTCCTTTTTATTAATTGAGTTTGGACATATTATATTCACTTGTTTCAATGAGAGAATGATAGAATCAATAACAAAGCAATAAATAATTTACGAGCAATGAACACAAGCAATTTATAGTGGTTCAATCTCTTCAAGATCTACGTCCACTACCTTGAGTCTACACTCAAGGATTTCAATCAATCTACTAGATGCTCAAGTTCAACAATTACATAAGAGGCTCACCACACAGTGGTTTTACACTAATAACCTCTTTTGCAATTCTACACACAATGTTCACCCTATCAAAGGATTTTATATCCACCAACAATCTTGAATCAATATCTTAAGGATCATCCTTACCTAAAGGATTTTATGTTTACAAGAAAAACTTGTAATGAGCAAGTAGAAAACAAGATTAAATAGGGAATGGATGAGATGTTACCACTTCTTGGTAGATGTTTACACAATATAGCACCACTTCACTTTGTTGTCTTTGGAATATTAAATGATCACTTGTAAGCACAAGACAAAAGAGAGCTTTGCTGTTTTCAATTAATATTAGAGTGTTAAGATTTCTTTGATATACAAAAATTACAAAAATCTAAAGTTTATGGCTTTTATAGATTTTAAAAATCAGTTTTAACAGTCATAAAATGGCTAGTAACAACTAGTTTCCCCCGCATAGTGAACAGTAGTGAACAGTAAGTGAGAAATCCTAACATTCCAAAATCATTTGAAAACATCAAAGCTCTCTTTTGTCTTGTGCTTACAAGTGATCATTCAAGATTCCAAAGACAACAAGGTGAAATGGTGCTAAATTATGTAATCATCTACCAAGCAGTGGTAATATCTCATCCATTTTCTATTTAATCTTGTTATCCACTTGCTCAATACAAGGTTATCTTGTAACATAAAATCCTTTAGGTAAGGGTGATCCTCGAGATATTGATTCAAGGTTGTTTGTAGATATAAAATCCTTCGGTAGGGTGAACCTTGTTTGTAGAATTACAAAAGAGGTTGTTGGAGTAAAAACATTGTGTGGTGAGCCTCTTGTGTAATTGATTGAATTTGAGCATATAGTAGATTGGTTGATATCCTTAAGTGTAGACTCAAGGTAGTGGATGTAGATCCTGAAGAGATCGAACCATTATAAATTGCTTGTGTTCATTGCTCTTCAATTGTTTATTGCTTTGTCATTGAGTTCATTATTCTCTCATTGAAACAAGTGAATATAATCTTTCCAAACTAAGTTCAAAAAAGGAAATAGTTTTCAACAATTAGCCAAAGACCTAATTCACTCCCCCTAGGTCTTTCAATTGGTATCAGAGCAAGGGCTTCTTTGTATGGTTTTACAACCTAGAAGTTAAGATCTTATGGCTAATGTTCCAACTTAACTTATTTGGAAGGATCTTCCACAAAAAGACCGCCTTTGTTTGATGGAACAAATTACACATTTTGGATATCTAGAGTTAAGATATATATTTGTTTGATTAACTTTGTTTTGTGGAATATTGTTGAGAAAGGTCCTTACATACCAATGAAAATGAGAGCTGATGGAGTTACTATAGAACCAAAGCCTATAGATGAATTTGATGAGAGTGATTCGAAGAATATGACATTGAATTACCAAGCCATGAACATTTTGAGCTGTGCATTAGATGTGAATGAATACAATCGAGTTAGTAGATGCGACACCGCTCATGATATGTGGAGACTACTTCAAGTAACACATGAAGGAACAAACCAAGTAAAGGAATCAAAGCTTGCTATGCTAGTAAGAGATTATGAGCTATTCACTATGAAGCAAGGTGAGAATATCAGTGATATGTTCACAAGATTTACTAACATTTCCAATGGTCTAAAAGCCTATGGGAAGAACTACACAATTGGAGAACAAAATAGAAAGATATTGGATGCTCTTGGCAATCGAAGACTCTTGCTATTGAGGAATCAAAAGACTTGAAAACTCTTCCACTTGAAGAGCTCATCGGATCACTACTTACACATGAGATGAAGATCAAGAGATTGAATGATATTGAAGATGAAGAGAAGGGAAGAAAGGGAGTTGTGCTTAAAACTTCCAATCATCTTAGTGAACAAGAAAAATCATCAAGTGACGAAGATGGAAATAGTAAAGATGAGGAGATGGCTATGTCAGTAAGAAATTTCAAGAGATTCTATAAAAAGAAATTTCTCAAGAAAGAAAGAAGGCCACTCAAGAAAAGTGAACAGTCATCATCATTCAAACTCCAATGCTTTGAATGCAAAAGCACCGAACATCTTATTGCCGATTGTCCTAAAGCTTTGGAAATGGAAAGAGACATCAAACTCAAAAAGAAATCTATCAAGAAGAGAAATGGACTTGCTGGTACTTGGGATCAACAAGAAAGTGAAGATGACAGTGAAGGAAGAGCAAACATATGCTTTATGGCAATGGATGATGAGGTACAATCTACTCCTTCAATTTTCACTTATTATGATGATAATATTGACTCTGGTGAATTACTTGTTGAGATGTATGGAGAATTAAAAAAGGCCTCAAAAAGGAATCAGGAAATGAAAACCAAAATTAATGAGTTATTGAATGAGAATTTAAAATTATGTTGTGAAAATGGAAAACTTCTTGAATCTATTAATTGCTTAAACATTGAAAAGGAAATTTTAAATGTAACTATACAAAACATATCTCTTGAAAATAAAGATCTTTGGACAAATATCATTTCTCTAGAAACAATGCTTAGTGACCATGAAATATTGAGAAAGAAAGTTGATGACCTTACATTATGCATTGAAAAATTTACAAATGGAAAAGAGAATCTAAACAAACTACTTGGATCTCAAAGATCTTCTAGCATGAAAAATGGTCTTGGCTATATTCATGAAAACAATGTTCCAAAATATAAAACCTTTTTAGCTAAAGCCACTTCTATTTCAATGCCTCATATATGTCGCACGTATTGTGGTAGACATGGACACAAAGTTTCAAAATATTATGTGAAAATAAAAATAGAAAATGGTGTTAAAACTATTTGGAGAGTTAAAGGAATCATCACTAACCCCCTTGGACTCAAGAAAATGTGGGTACCAAAAGTCACTTTCTCAAATTTGGTGTAGGTTCGTTTTGCTCCAAGATCAAGCACCACTAAGTGGTTTCTTGACAGTGGTTGCTCAAGACACATGATGGGAAATGCCTCACTTGTTTCTTGTTAGTGAACTTCAAGTAACAAGTGAAGGTTTTATCACATTTGGTGATAAGAAGAAGGGAAGAATACTTGGAATTGGTAATATTGGTAAAGGTTCTTTCCCTCTCATTAAGCAAGTATTACTTATTGATGGTTTGAAGTATAATCTACTTAGTATTAACCAATTATGTGATAATGGTAGTAAAGTTGAATTTAAATGTGACACTTGTACTATACTTGATAGTGTAAGTAGCAAAACTATTTTTTTTTTGCAAATAGAGTTGGAAATGTATATGTGTTATATCTTGATGAACTTGTGGCAAATGATATTAAATGTCTTGCCATTCATGATAATGATGGATATCTATGGCATAGGAGATTATGTCATGTGAGCATGGACTTGTTAAACAAACTTTCCACACAAGAATTGGTTAGAGGACTACCTAAAATGCATTTTGATAAAACTCACCTTTGTGATGCTTGTCAATATGGAAAATAATCAAAAACGTCTTTTGAACCAAAGAAAATGGTTTCTACATCAAAACCTCTTGAACTTGTTCATATGGACTTGTTTGGACCAATGAGAACCACTAGTCTTGGTGGTAAGAGGTATGTATATGTGATTATTGATGATTTTTCCAGATTTACATGGGCGATCTTTCTAGCTCAAAAGGATGAAGTTTTTTATGAATTTGTAAAACTTTTCAAAAAGGTCCAAATCTCCCTTGAATGCAAATTGATCTCTATTAGGAGTGACAATGGGAGAGAATTTTGTAATCAAGACTTTACAAAATTTTGTGATGAAAATGGTATTACATATAATTTTTCAGTTGCCAAAACACCCCAACAAAATGGTGTTGTTGAAAGGAAAGTAGAAATTTACAAGAGATGGCTAGATCAATGCTTTGTGAAAACTCTCTACCAAAATATTTTTGGGTTGAAGCTGTAAACACTACTTGCTATGTAATGAATAGAGTTCTTTTAAGACCTTTTCTATGAAAAACATCTTTCGAACTTCTATTTGATAAAACTTCTTCAATTGCTTACTTTAAGGTATTTGGCTGTAAGTGCTTTCTCTTGAATACTTGTGATAACCTCGAAAAATTTAATAGAAAATCTGATGAAGGTATATTTCTTGGTTATTCATCAAATAAAAAGGCCTATAGAGTTTCTAATTGAGGAAACCATCCATGTGACCTTTGATGAATCTAACATTTACCTTGAAAGAAGAAATGAAGATGATGTAGGTATCTCAATGATTGATAATCAAACTCATCTTCAAGTACCAACTTTGGAAGAACATGCCAAAGAAGAAGAAATAATAGAGCAAGAACAAGATGGCCAACCTAGTAGTGATCAAGAGCTTCCAAAATATTTAAGATATGCAAGAGGCAACCCTAAGGAGCAAATCATTGGTGATGCCCCCTAAGGAGTTAAAACAAGATGCAAACTAAAGATGGAGTCTTCATAAATCAAGCAAAGTATACCAAAGAGCTATTGAAGAGATTTGAAATGGATCAAGCAAAAGGGATAAGCATTCCAATGAGCTCATCAACTAAACTTGATAAAAATGAGAAAGGTAAAAATGTTGATGAAAAGGCTTATAGAGGTATGATTGGGAGTTTACTTTATCTCACTGCAAGTAGACAAGATATTATGTTTTCAGTGTGCTTATGTGCTAGATTTTAATCTTATCCTAAAGAGTCTCACTTAATTTCTGTCAAACGAATCTTTCGTTATTTGATCAATACACATGACTATGACGGCCTTTGGTTTTTCAAAATCTTCATCTTTTGACCTTGTTGGATATTCGAATGTTGATTACGCTGGATGTAAAGTTGAGCGTAAAAGCACTAGTGGTCACTGTCAATTTCTTGGTAGTTGTCTTGTATCTTGGTATAGTAAAAAACAAGCATATGTATCCTTATCTACCGCTGAGGCTAAATATATCGCCGCTGGTAGTTGTTGTGCTCAAGTGCTATTGATGAAGCACACTTTACTTGATTATGGTCTAGAATTTAATTGTGTGCCCATACTATGTGATAATACCAGTGCTATCAATTTAAGCATAAATCCCATTCAACATTTTTGGACTAAGCATATAGAGATTAAACATTATTTTATTCGTGATCATGTAGCCAAAGAAGATATATGCTTGGACTGTGTGAACATAAATGATCAAATTGCTGATATATTGACCAAGCCTTTGGTTGAGGAAATGTTCAGTTACCTAAGAAGGCTTTTGGGTATCTCAAAATTCAATTACTAATGCGTGTGTTGAGTATGGTAGAACAAATGCATAATTCGGATGCATTGAGAGAAATTCGGACATCCAAACTTTCTCTAGAAAATTCTGGACAGAAAGATTTGAACGCATGTTCGGACACATGATAGAAAATTCGGTCGTTCAAATTTTCTAAAACTGAAGAAACAGAGAAGTTCATATGCAGGTTCAGACGCAGACCTGAAAATTCGATCATCCGAACTGAGTGGTTGCAATGATTTTAAATGAATCCGAACGGTTATTTTTCACACATTTTAACTTCCAAACTCTCTCCTCTCTCAAAACCCACATCACCCTCTTGCGTGCAATCGCTTGAATTTTTGAGTTCTAAGCCCTAAACACATCCTACAAATCACTGTCTTGCAGATAAAAACATCATGATGAGAACTAAGAGGGCAATTGTTGAAAAGAGAAAGGGGAAAGCAAAGGAAGGAGATGGTGGATTGATCATAAACGTACCAAGAAGAATAAGAGTTCCTCAAACATCATTTGGAATGGACAGATTCATCTCCATCAAGGCTGTCTCTGAATTTGAAGAATGGAGGAAGAAAAATAGAAAAATTATTCCTGGATAAAAGGTAAACTTGGAAAGACTCTCCAATATGGGAGATTGTTAGCCCTAAGGGCAAATCATGTAATTTTGATTAATGACAAATATTGATGAGAACTAATATGTTTATATTGTGTGATAGGATTTGTGAAGTAAGAAGTTTGAAGTCTCATTGCCTTCAAGCCAAAGAGCAAGAACAACCTCAATAAGCTATGAGTCTTTTGAGGATTATTCAAAGATGAACTCAAGGCATTGAAGACTTGAAGTGTAGAGTAGGTATGATGATAGGTAATATCTATGTAAACTCTACACTTGTATGTCTTGGAGTTTATTGAATGCATAAGAGAGCATAAAATAGGTTTCTTAATTTTAAAAGGCTTTGAATAAATTCTTAGTAAATGTGGTTTTGTGTCCTAAAAGTTTTTAAGTAAACTTTATATGATCAAAGGAATTTGATTTTGGTTTTCAAACTGATATATGTCTAAATAAGTTTTCTATATATACCAAATATGTTTCAAATCCTTGGAAGTTAAATCTCAAATGATTTTACAAAGTTTGAACATAATTCCAAGAAATTCGGTCGTCCAAATTTGGTAGCAAAAGTTTGCTACTATTCTTCCAGAGAAATTCGGAAGAAGATTCGGACGCATGAAGAAAAATTCGGTCGTCCGAATTTTGGCCCTCAGCATGGTCACTGTTCTTCCAGAGAAATTCGGACGAAGATTCGGACACAGCAGGAAGAATTCGGTTGTCCGAATTTCCTGAAAATAGCCGTTAACTAGCCGTTTTATAGCTGTTTCAACTGATTTTCAAATTCTATAAAAGCTATAAACGTGCAATCTTTTGTAAGTTTTGAATCCTTGAATACTCTAAGCTTTCTAAAGTCATTTACAAACATTTCTCAAGCTCTCTTATGTCTTGTGCATTCAATTGATCAATCCAAAGACATCAAAGTGTGAAGGTGCAACTTTGTGTAATTTCTACCAACAAGTGGTAACATCTACACTCTCATCTTTACTTATTAAATTGTGTTGGTCTACTAGCTCTAGCAAGGTTATCTTGATAACATAAAACCCTTTAGATAAGGGTGATCCTTGAAGTTGTAATTCAAGGTTGTTTGAGATATAAAACCATAGTGTGGTGAGCCTTGTTTGTAAAAGTTACTAGAAGAGGTTGTAAGTGTAAAACCATAGTGTGGTGAGCCTCTCTTGTAATCTGTGAACTTGAGCACATAGTAGAGTAATTGAAATCCTTAAGTGTAGGCTTAAGGTAGTGGAGGTAGATCTTGAGGATCGAACCACTATAAATTGCTTGTGTTCATTGGTCTACATTTCTTATATTGCTTTGCCATAAATTGTTTCTCTCTTGTCCATATCATCTGTTATTGATCTATACATATAAAAGGTTTGAATTTGCAAAAATTAGACAAATACCCTAATTTCCCCACTTTTAGGTATTTTCGATAACGTTTTATCTCTTTTTGGTGATATTGGATGGAGTAGTTTACTAGTAGTTGACGAAGAATTTTATCCTACACTTATACATGAGTTTTATGCAAATCTCAAAGAAGAAAGAATTGAACATGTGGGGGAAAATGTAGTGCAATGGTATTCATCTAGAGAATCCCAAGTGGATTTTGAATTCAATGATGCATTAGTTAGCAGAATTTATGGAGTAGATGATAACGGGACAAGATATTACTCACTAAGACAACATTGCTATATTCATGAACTCTTCACAAATGAAAGATTTGAAGATGCTTTCACAAATGGTACAAAATTTAGGTCCGTTACGGAAAGGGAAATTAAAGCCTTTGATGCTAGAGGAAGAGTTATGCATCACATGATTGACATCATGATTATCCCTAATTTTGGACATAAATCATCTGTTGGTAATATGCATATGGTGGTTATGCTGGCCTTGCATGAGCATAGAAGATTAAACTTTGGATTTATGGCATTAAAGCACATGATAAGTGCAAGAAAAATAGCCAACAAAGCTTTACCTTTGGGAGGTTATTAACAAAGATTTTCAAACACTTTCAAGTCAAACTTCCTGTAAGAGGACAAGCATTCAAGAGTGGAGAAATCTATACTAATGACGCTCTTAGAAGGATGCAATTAGTTCTTGATGAAGATGGTATATGGAGAACAAAAAAAGAAACTCCATCAAAAAGAGAAGAGGTTGAAGAAGGTAAGGAGATTGAGGAAGAAGAAGATGAGGAAGAAACATTGGCAAGAGAAATAAAGACAAAGAGAATACATGACACATCAAGTGAGGGGGAGCAACCTCACTCAAAGAGAAGACTTTTTTGAAGAAGTTCCTACTCCTCAATCACATCCAAATGATGAAGAAGCTCCCAATGGTGAAAAAATTACTATAGGAGACACTATAGTTTCTAAGGCATTCCGAGAAGCATTAAACAATCACATCAAGGAAATGGAGAAAATGTATAAGTTCTTTGAATCCTTTGCTCCAATGGTTCTTCAAAAACTAGATGGATTGGAAAATAGAGTGAAGCACATAGAGGAAATTTTAATGAGAAATGCACAAAGTGGTAAAGGACCCTCTAGGCCTCAAGCTAAGGATGACAAGGATGATGAAGGAGATGAGAAAAGCAAAGAAAAGAAAGAGAATGAAGATGATGGCAGTAATCATGAAGATGATAATGAGGATGATGATCAAAAACAAGAAGAAGGAAATAAAGATATACAAGAGGAGTCCCAAGACAGAGGAAGTCAAGAAAGAACATTAATCGAGAGAGCAGAAATCACCTCACCATCAACTATCTCTTTTAGCCAAGGAAGAGTCAAACATATGGCAAACAAGAAGGGATTCAGCAAGGCCTCTCCATCGACATCACAAGACTGAGCATCTCTTTTATCCTATCTCTTTTTACTATTTTAATTACTTAGTTGGGCTTAGTATTACTGATATGTTTTATTTCTAGCTTGGCTTATGCAATTTCTATGCTTTTCTTTAATTTATGTAATAGTTTTGTGAGCTCAATGATGAAACATTAGTGTTGAGAGCTTCTTTTGTTAATGATACTTTGATCACCCTAAGCTTAATTGCTGCTAGAAAGGGGAGAAGAAGTTCATTTACATGTTGCTTATTGTTGTTGTTGGCCCTAGTTGAAAATACTACTTATATGTGATAACGTTGTCTCATTTTCATTATCCCCATCTTTGTGTGATGACAAAAGGGGGAGAAAGAATTATGGAAAAATGTGTTATGTGTAAAATGTGTTATATTTGGTGCTATGTGTTATATTTGGGTGCTATGTGTAAAATTGTGTTATATTTGGGTGCATTTGGAATTTAAATTGAATGTGTTATAAAATGTGAGATTTTGGTTGTTTTTTGAGATTTTGTAACATGGTTAAGTTGAGGTTGAAATCTTGATCTTGGTTCTTGACTTGACCTATAATTTTGGATTACTTCATGAAAACAATTGAATGCAAGAGTCTTGTGGTTTTGCAAAGCTAAACTGAGTGCCATATGGCTAAACATATTTAAGTACTTCTATAGTTCATTTGAAAATGCAAAATCACCTTTTCAAACTTGTTACCAAAATTTGGACTTGAAGTTCGGATGCAGACAAAAAGTTCAGACGCATACAAACTTTGTTGCCAAAAATGTTTCTTCTGTTGTTCAAACTGTTTAAAAATTGTCCTAATCTTTCATATCATATTTGAACAACCTTAGAAAATCTTATTTTCAAAAATGACAACTTTCAACTCACATATTTTACAATTCAGACTTGTAATCCAGAAATTCGGATGCATCCATATTGTGTTGTCAAAAAGTGCACTTTTATTGTTTAAAGCGATCCAAATCATTTTTAATCGCTTCTGCTATGTTTGAACAACCTTAGGAAGGCTTTATTTCACTTTAAACATTCATTATGTTGGATTTATTACAATTTGGACTCATAGTCCAAAATTTAAAATTTCTTCAAAATGTCTTCAAAATGAGCACAATCTAAGGGGGAGCATTGTTAAACTTTCTGATCTTTAAAACCTCTCTTCGAAGCCTTCTTAATGCTTAAATGCTATATATTCTATCCTAGATGTTGGAAGGAAGGAGGTAAATGGAGGTTGGTTGGGCCATAGGCTCATATTGAGCCATTTGAATGTCAATATGCTAAATTGGTTATAATCTATCATTGACATCAATACTTCTCTGCACTACACTATTTAAATCCATCACATTTTGCATCAAAGTTTGTCATCATCAAAAAGAGGGAGATTGTTAGCCCTAAGGGAAAATCATGTAGTTTTTTATTAGTTTTGATTAATGACAAACATTGATGAGGACTAATTCATATGCTATTTGTGTGATAGAATTGTTGGATTGACAAGCAAAGAGTTCTTATTGCCTTGGAGCTAAAAGTGCTAAGAACAACTCAAGTGTAGGTTCACACTTGCTTAATAGATATATTCTTGTAAACCCTACACTTGTTTGTCTTGGAATCTATTGAATGCATAAGAGAGCACAAAACTTGTTTTTGAATCTTAAATGGCTTTGAATAAACTTTGTATTACCAAGTGTTATTTTTGAATCTTAAATGGTTTTAAGTAAACTTTGAATGATCAAGTGCTTTGGTAACGGTCTTTGAGTTCAAAAGATTTTAAATGACTTATCTTTTAGTACAAAATGATTTCAAACTTATTGAGGTTGATTTTCAAATGTTTTGACAAAGTTTGAACAGTTCGAACGCAAGTTCGGACATCCAAACTGTGACATGACTACTGTTTTTCCTGAGGAATTCAGACGTAAGTTCGGATGCAAGGGGCAAAGTTCGGTCGTCTGAACTTTCCCAAACAGTATGCTACAGTAATGTTCGGACAACAGTTCGGACGCAAAGGATCAAGTTTAATCGTCCGAACTCCTCAGAAATTAGTCATTACTAGATGTTTTATGACTGTTAAAACCACTTTTCAAAATCTATAAAAGCTATAAACTTCAAATTTTTTTTATAAATTTTTGAACACTTGAGAAATCCTAACATTCCAAAAGTGGTTGTTGGAGATATAAAATCCTTTAGTAGGGTGAACCTTGTTTGTAGAATTGCAAAAGAAGTTGTTGGAGTAAAAACATTGTGTGGTGAGCCTCTTGTGTAATTGATTGAATTTGAGCATATAGTAGATTGGTTGAAATCCTTGGGTGTAGACTCAAGGTAGTGGGTGTAGATCTTGAAGACATCGAACCACTATAAATTGCTTGTGTTCATTGCTCTTCAATTGTTTATTGCTTTGTCATTGAGTTCATTTTTCTCTCATTGAAGCAAGTGAATATAATCTGTCCAAACTAAGTTCATAAAAGGAAATCATTTTCAAAAATTAGGCAAAGACCTAATTCACCTCCCCTCTTAGGTCTTTCAGATTCCTTGGATAGTCACATGAAGCACATGAACAATGAAAGCTTTCTTTTGATCTTTGATGCTCTCAAGATAATAGCATGTAAAGTTCAACAACCTACTTCAAAATATGAGTTTCTAGTCTTTCATAAAACTAAAAAATTCAAATACAATAGTCAAAAAACAACTACAAATGGCTAGTAACAATGACATTCAGTTGGCAGAATCAGGTTGACTTCGTCCGGGTTGGTCATCTGAACTTCTCTGTTTACTATGCTGCATAAGTAAATTTGACCATCTGCATTTGGACCTCTATGCCTGAATAATTTTAGAAATTCAGTAGCCAAGGTTTCAATTTGGACATCTAAATTAGAGTTTGAAGTTTTCCAAACTTCGTCAAATCATTTGAAATTTACTCACAATAAGTTTGAAATCATTTTGGGCAAAAAGTTAAGCCATTTAAAAGCTTTTGAGCACTAAGCCGTTATCAAACACTTGATCTTTCAAGAATGATCCAAATCTTTTAAAACTCATAACCTAGTTAGAAAAATTTATGTGCTACCACATAGATTACTTAGATTTCAAATGCAAGGAGTATAGGGTTTACAGGATACACTTATTGAGCAAGAGCAAACCTCCACCAAAGTGTCTTCAAAGCCTTTCAACTTCTTTGACATACTCTTCATTCTATTATCACTTGGGCTCATTTGAGTTTTCCTTAGCACTATAGCTTTAAGGAAATGAGACCGCTTAACTTCTTTAACAAAAAATCCTATCACACAAGTATCATACAAGTTAGACCTCACCAATATTTTTTATTAATCAAAACTACAAGATTTTCTCTTAGGGCTAACAATCTTCCCCTTTTTAATGATGACAAACTTTGATGCAAAATGTAATGGTTTCAAACAATGCAGCATAGAGAAGCATTAATGTCATAAATAATTGATAAACAAATAAGCACAATGATGATAGAATTGCTCATGATGAGCCTACGACCAACCAACCTCCATTTTCCTCCTCCTTTCCATCAACATAGAAGTTATAGCATTTAAGCATCAAGAATACTTCTAGGGGAGGTTTTAAAAGATACAAAAGAGTTAATAAGGCTCTCCTTAAATTGTGCTCATTTTTCAACAAGTTTGGACTTGAAATGTTGTAAGTATGAATTTTGAATTCCCAAGTCTGAATTGCAAATTACATAAGGTTGCAACTATGACCCAACCAACCTCTATATTCCTCCTTTCTTCCATCAACATAGAAGATATAGCATTTAAGCACCTAGAATACTTCTAAGAGAGGTTTCAAAAGATAGAAAAGGGTTAATAAGTCTCCCCTTAAATTGTGCTCATTTTTCAACAAGTCTGGACTTGAAATGTTGTAAGTATGAATTTTGAATTCCCGTCTGAATTGCAAATTACATAAGGTTATGGTTGTCCTTTTGGTAAATAAGCTTTCCTAAGGCTGTCCAATCATGATAGGAAAGTTTGAAAGATATTTTGTCAGGTTTGGACAACAAATAAACACTTTTTGGTGAGAAAATTGGACTAAGTGCTAATTGGACAATGTGCATTCGAATTTCAAGTCCAAAATTTGGTTCCATATTTCAAAGATTGAACTTTTCATCTTCAAATAAACCTCATAAGTGCAAAAACAGCCATGATATATATTTGACCACATTTGTATTCACATTTGCACTCAATCAAACTTTGCAATTCAACACATTTTATATATTTTGCAATACTCAACCATAATTCAACATTTCAAACATTTGAAATACAAACAAATTCAACAACATTGACAAGTACAAATTCAAACATACTCATTCCGCATGGTTTACACAAACAAACTAACCAAGTTAGCAAATAATTTAACCACATTTTGCAACATACTCATACTCATATACTCATATCACATTTTGCATACTCACTCCCCATTTTGTCATCAACCAAATAAGGTGGGCATAGTGAGTTACGACAAAAGATGATGCGAACCCTAGGTATAAAACCTGAAAGACCTAAGAGGGGGGGGGGGGAGGGATGAATTAGGTCTTTGACTAATTATTAAAAATTTTTTCCCTTTTTGCAAATCCTTTGCCTTAATAAAAGCTCTTCTTTAAATTCATAAACTTCAAGTTTATATGTGATTTGATGGTTGAGACAAGATGATCAAACAATAAGACTACAACCAATCAATCAACAACTAAGAACTAATAATAATAATACAAGTATGTAAACAAGTAAAGTTATACGAAAATGAACACATGATTTATAGTGGTTCGATCTCTCCAAGATCTACATCCACTACCTTGACTCCACACTTAAGGATTTTAACCAATTCACTAAATGGTCAATCCAAACAATTACACAAGAGGCTCACCCTTCAATGGGTTTTACCACAACAACCTCTATTTAATCTAATAAACAAGGTTCACTCTTATCACTAAGAGTTTTATGTCACTAGATAACCTAGACCAATCTAATCCAAGGCTCACCCTTACCAATGGGTTTTACACAACAACCTTGATTAAACTAGTCTATGACTCACCCTCCACAAGGGTTTTAAGTCTCTTGACAGCCTTGTATCAATCACAACTATAATGTAAAGAGAGAGTTTGGATGTTACCAACACTTCTTGGTGGATGAATACAATTGCAAGCACCACTTCACTTCTTGCCTTTGGAATCTTGAATTTTAACCTTTGAGCACGAGGCAATTTGAGAGCTTGTCAAATAATTTTGATGTAAAACAAGTTAGAGCTTGAAGGATTTTGAATGTTCAAAAGTTCTACAAAAAATCTGGAGTTTATAGCTTTTATAGATTTGAAAAATTGGCTTTAACAGTCATAAAATGGCTAGTAACGGCTAGTTTCTGAGAAGTTCGGACGTCCCAACTTTCTGCCATGCGTCCGAACTTCACTGTGCCAAGCTGTCTGGAAAAGTTCGGATGTCCGAACTTTTCCTTCTGCGTCCGAACATTCGTCCGAAATTCTCTGGAAAAACAGTGATCATGCTATTAGAGAAAGTTTGGATGTCCGAACTTTATTCCATGCATCCGAACTTACGTCCGAATTTCTCTGGAAGCACAGTGATCATTTTCAAAGTTTGGACGTCCAAACTTGCGTCCAAACTTATCATATTTTGTCAAATCATTTAAAAACTATACTTAATAACATTGAAATCATTTTGTATAAATAGATAAGTCATTTAAGCACTTTTAAATACAAAAACCGTTTCCAAAACATTTTAATCATCCAAAGTTTACTTAAGATTATTTGAGACTTCAAAAACATACTTGTTGTCAAGAAGTTCATTTAAAATCATTTCAAAAATAAGTTTTGGTGCTCACTTATGTATTCAACTAATTCCAAGACATACAAGTGTAGAGTTTACAGAAATATACCTATTTAGTATATGAACTCTACACTCTAAGTCTTCAATGCCTTCAATCATCTTGAACATACTCTTCAATCTTCAATCACTTTTGGCATAGTTGAGTTGTTCTTGCATTGTGACTCCAAGGCAATAAGAGTTCATGCTTCTCAATCCATCAATCCTATTACTCAACATACAAGCACATTAGTCCTCATCAATGTTTGCCATTATTCAAAACTAATCATAACAACATGATTTGCCCTTAGGGCTAACAATCTCTCCCTTTTTGATGATGACAAACTTTGATGCAAAATGTGATGGATTTAAGCAATGTAAAAAAGAGAAGCATTGATGTCAGTGATTGATGATAACCAATTTAGCACATTGACATACAAAAGGCTCAATATGAGCCTATGACCCAACCAACCTCCATTTACCTCCTTCCTTCCAACAAAGATAGAAGATATAGCATTTAAGCATTTAGAAAAAGTTATAAGAGAGGCTTTAAGGTTGGACTTGAGATGTTGTGAATTCGAATTTTGACATATTAAGTCTGAACTGTAAAATAAGTGAAATGAAAGCTGCAATTTTTGAAAATAAGCTTTCCTAAGGTTGTTCAAACTTATTAGAAGAGATTAAAACATATTTGAATCAATTTGAACAATAAAGAAGCACATTTTGGCAACAAAATATGGATGCATCCGAATTTTTTACTCATGCATCCGAATTTTAAAATTTCAAGTCCAAACTGCAATATATTCAATATAATGAATGTTTAAAGTGAAATAAAACTTTCCTAAGGTTGTTCAAACATAATGGAAGAGATTAAAACATATTTGAATCAATTTGAACAACAAAAGAGCACTTTTTGGCAATAAATATGGATGCATCCGAATTTTAAAATTTCAATTCCAAACTGTTAAATATGTGAGATGGAAGCTGTAATTTTTGAAAATAAGCTTTTCTAAGGTTGTTAAAATATGATAGGAAGGATTAAAACAGTTTTCAAATAATTTGAACAACAGAAAAAATATTTTTGGCAAGAAAGTTTAGATGCGTCCGAACTTTTGGTTTGCATCCGAACTTTAAGTCTGAACTTTTGGTCATAAGTTTGAAATGATGATTTTGCACTTTTAAAAGAACTATAGAAGTACTCAAATATGTATGTCCACAAAGACACTCAGTTTAGCTTTGTAAAATCACAAAACTCATGCATTCAGTTGTTTTCATGAATCAATCCAAAATCATAGGTCAAGTCAAGAACCAAGTTCAAGGTTTCTCAAATTAACCATATTCCAAAATCTCAGAAAATAACCAAAACCTCACATATTATAACATATTCAATTTAAATTTCAAATACAACCAAATATTTTCACAGTACACATTCATTTTACATTTTAACCTATAACACATCAGCACATAGCACATTTACAGCAAGCACATTCACATTACAGCAAGCACATAGCACATTTTGTAGTTATTCTTTCTCCCCCTTGACATATGCATGGATTTTGAGAAAATTTACACATTTTGTCATCACATTTCTTCTCTCCCTTTTGTCATCAATCAAAGGTGGGGTAAGAGTACTTGGACAACAAAAGTGAAACAAAAGAAGCTCTTATCACAAGGATTTCATATATTGAGCTTCAAAACATTATAATGACTAGAAAGGCACAAGTAAATTTCAATGTTAAAGCATAACATCTACATCAAGGCATAAACTAAAATGAGCAACAAAATAGAGTTTGGGGATAGAAAGGCTTAGTCTTGGATGCGCTTCATGGTCTTCACTTCCAATTTTCGTTGTGATGGCCATGTTTCCTTGATCTCTATATGATGGGGTCCTTCATTTGTTGACACCTTGCCCGTGTAGTTCGACTTTGGAAAGTTACCAATCGAGAGGATCTTTGGATCTTCTTCCTTTGAACAACATTTTCCTCCTCCCTTGGCTGAAGGAAATTGGTGAGGAATTTTTTTTTTATTTGATTTTGTTAAACTCTCTTCACCTCCTTCTTCTTGCTTGTTCTCTTGGGCTTTACCTCTTTGTTCTTCATTCTAATGCTCTTCTTCTTGCTTGGGGTGCTTCTCTGCCTTTTCCTTCATCTTTGTCTTCTTCTTTAGCAACAAATTGATATGCATATCAATTTTCACTGGCATTACTATCATCCTTATTGCTGCCATCTCCACCCATATTATCTTCTTGATCTTCTTCATTTTTCTCTTCACTGTCCTCTTTCTTTTCTTCTTCTTTGGCTTTATAGGAACTTGCACCATTTAAAACCGCTTGAGAAATCTTTCTCAAGTCTTCTTCCATATTTTTTACTCTAGCTTCTAAACCATCAAATTTGCCAAGAATTATTGGAGCAAAGGACTCGAAGAATTTGTCCATCTTCTTCATTTCCTTTACATGATTGTTCAATGTCTCTTGAAACACCTTGGCAACTATGGTATTACCTGTCTCTTGAAACACCTTGGCAACTATGGTATTACCTCGGAAGAATAATGCCTAAACCCAACATCCTCAACATCACAAATTCTATTGAGCAATACATTATCAATATCAAAAATCAGCTTGTGATATTCTTGAAGAATACCGTTGAATAGTTTCATTACCAATTTGCTCAACTCCCCCCCCCCCCTTTTTTTTTTTTAATATAGGCATCACAAACTAAGGAAGGTAATAGCATTCATCAAACACAAGCAAACTAGTCCAGCTCACATAATTATAAAAATGAGAGTATATTACCCATTTTGGATAGTTTGATGACATCCACCTTGGGGCTTGGATTTATCTTATGGTTCCTTTTTGTCCAATCATCAAATTCAGTAGCAGCCTCCACTGTGACAAATCTATCCAACCATGACATGCTTTGAGGAACATAAACCTTCCTTGGTTCATTGATTACTGGTCCTCCTTCTCTTTCTTTGGCTTTTCCCTTTCCTTTTCTCATGCTAGGCTTCTTTGTCCTCACCTGGAGCTACACACTTGAATATACTCATTAGTTATTGAATTTTGAAATCCCTAAGCTTCTACTAAGATTGGTCAAACCTTTCTTCGGCCAATGGCTTAGTAACGATATCATTAATTTGTTCATAAATGCAAACAAGCTTTAAATAAGTATTACCCTTAGTAGAATGATCTCTAATGAGATGAAGTTTGATCTCTATATGCTTTGTCCTAGTTTGTTGAATAGTATGATGGTCAAATTTATTGCATTAGTGTTATCACATAACATAGCCACACATTTGAAATATAGACCATAATCACTTAGAGTATCATTAAGGTAATAGAGAATGTGTTTAACAGCAATCAAATGAGTCTCTTTAGGACAAGATGAAATCTAGCACACAAGCACGTGACAAACATAATAGTGGCTTTACTTTCTATCAAATAGAGTTGACTACTCCTATGAAACCTTTTTATTCTTGTTAAGCATAGTTGATAAACTTATGGAAGTGCTTATACCTTAACTTGATTCATGAAAGTGCCATCCTTGGTTTGCTTGATTTGTAGGCCAAGAAAGAAATTGAGTTTTCCTATCATGCTTATTTCAAATTTACTTTGCATTAACTTGGCAAACACATCACAAAGTGAAGTATTGAAAGCACCAAAAATTGTATGATATATTTGGACAACTTATAGATCATTGTTGCAAGAGATTTTTGTGAAAAGAGTAGTGTCAACCTTTCCTCTTGAAAATCCTTTTGAAAAAAGAAAACCACTCAATTTTTTTATTTTTTTTATACCAAGCTCTTAGGAGCTTGTTTTAAATCATACAAAGCTTTGGATAAATTGAAAACATGGTTAGAAAAGTTTTCATGATCAAAACCGGGTGATTGTTCCACATAAACCTCTTCCTCAATAGAACCATTTAGAAAAGTACTTTTGACATTCATTTGAAATAACTTAAAACCTTTAAAGCAAGTAAAAGTCAAAAGCATTCTTGTGGACTTAAGTCTAGCATTCGGAGCAAGGTTTCATCATATTCAATTCCCTCTTCTTGATTGAATCCTTGGGTGACAAATCTAGATTTATTTCTTACACCTTCCCCAGATTCATTGAGTTTATTTCTAAAAACCATTTAGTTCCAATAATGGAATGATTATGAGATTTAGGAATTTCCAAGTTTTGTATCTTTCAAATTGATTTAATTCCTCTTGCATAGTAATAATCCAAAAATCATCACACAATACATCATTAATACTTTTAGGCTCATATAAAATAAAAGAATAAAGTTATCGATAAAATACCGTCTTATGTTTACTCCTTGGGAGATATCACCAGTGATTTGCCCCTTAGGGTGGCCTTTTTTTGGATATCCTAATTTCTTTGGGAGCTCTTGGTCACCACTAGATTGGTCATCTTGATTTTGTTCAATCATTTCTTCCTCATTGGTATGATCCTCCAAAGTTGGTGCTTGAAGATGGGATTGATTGTCATTCATAGATGTACCTACATCATCTTCATCTTTTCTTTCCAAGTAAATGTAAGATTCATTAAAACTAACATGAATGGTTTCCTCATTATATAAGGTTCTTGTTGTTATAAACTCTATATGCCTTTTTGTTAGAAGAATAGTTAAGAGATATACCTATATCCGTCTTATTATCAATTTTAAGTAAGTTATCATAAGTATTCAAGATAAGACATTTATAACCAATCACTTTAAAATATGCAACTTGAGGAGTTATATAAAAGAGAACTTCAAAAGATGTTTTTCTTCAAAATGATCTTAAAAGAATTCTATTCATCATAGCATGTGTTGTTTATGGCTTCGGCTCAAAACATATTTTTGAAGAAGAATTTTCACAAAGCATAGATCTAACCAATTTTTGTAAAGTTCAATTTTTCCTTTTAATAACACCATTTTGTTGTGGGGTTTTTGTAGTTGAAACAATTATATGAAATTCAATTTTCATTATAAATTTTGTAAAGACTTGGTTGTAAAATTCTCCCATTGTCACTTCTAATGGAAATCAATTTTGCACTCAAGAGAGGTTTCAATCTTTTTGAATAGTTTTACAAACTTATGAAACACTTCATCTTTTTGTGCAAAGAAGACTACTAAAGTAAATATTGAGAAATCATAAACTACTACTAAGGCATACTTCATGTCATCAATACTAGAGTTCCTCATGTCCAAATCAATCCATATGAACAGGCTCAAGATGTTTTGAGGTATAAAAGCATTTCATGGGTTTGAAAAATTCTTTTGTTTGTTTTCCATATTGACAAGTATCTCAAAGAAAATTTTCTCAAAACACATTTTTAGCAATCCTCCAACTAAATCTTGATAGAAAAGTATGTTCAATAAATCCATGTTCACGTGACCAAATCTTCTATGCCAAGAAAATCATTATCATAAGCAACAAGACATTCAAGCTTATCAAGATAAAGCACACATTGAAGCATTTGGTGAGTAATTGATCAAAATCACAAAATATCATTTTGTCATACATGTTCGGGCGACCATACAAATATGCATCAAACTTCAAGTCCGAACATTTTGTAAAGCTTCATAAAGATGTTTCATGACATATAATCAATTTCAAGAAGTTATGAGGTGAAAATCGTTTTCTTAGGTTTGAAAGAAAATTTTGTTTGTTTTTCATATTGGCAATAATTACAAGGATGATTTTTCTTAAAACGAATTTTTGATAATCCTTTAACAAGTAAAAACAATATTCAACAAGTCCATGCTAACATGATCAAGTTTACTATGCTGTAAATAACCATCATTATCATGAGTGGAAAATCATCTAACTTTATAAGCAACAAGTTCATCAAAGCAAGGCACATAACCATTACTAATACAATTTGCAACAAAAATATTTCTACCATTGACACCATCAATTATAGTGCAAGAATTACATTTAAATTCAACTTTTCAATCATTGTCACATAATTGACTAATGCTAAGCAAGTTATAGTTCAAATCAGCACTAAGCAACATTAGTTTAAAAAGAAGAGAGGAACCTTTACCAACATTGGTTACTCCAAGAATTCTTCCTTTCTTCTTGTCTGAAAAACAAATCCTTCATTGGTTGCTTTGACCTTGCTTATGAATGAGGCGTTTTCCTTTATTCTTTAAGCCAACATCATCAATATGCCACTTAGTGATGCTTGAGTTTGAATTAGAGAGTACCTGCAATAAAGAAGAGGAAGTATCCTTTGATACCCATACTTTCTTGGGCCCGTGGGGGTTAGTAATAATTCCCTTAACTCTCCAAATGGTTTTTACACCATTCTCTATTTTTCTTTTCACATAGCATTTGGTGACTTTATGTCCATGTTTTCCACAATAAGTACAACAAGTATGATGCATGGAAGTAGAAGTAGTTCTAACAAAGAAGTTGTTATATTTAGGCACATTGTTTACATAATTATAGCCAAGACCATTTTTAACAAGAGGAGATCTTTGAGCTCCAAGAATTTTATCAAGATTGTCCCTTCCTTTTGTAAATTTTTCTATACATGATGTAAGTTCATCAACCTTCTTTTCAAAGTCTCATGATCAACAAGCATTCTTTCAAGAGACAAAATCTTTTCACAAAGAATCTTATTTTCAAGGGACATGTTTTGTAAAGAGATATTTAAAAATTATTTTTCAATATTCACGCATTCAATAGAATCAAGAAGCTTTTTATTTTCACAAAACAATTTTGAATTCTCATTCAATAAATTATTGATTTTGGTTTTCATTTCCTTATTCCTTTTTGAAGCCTTTTTTAATTCTCCATACATCTCAATAAGTAATTCACTAGGATCATCAATATCATCATCATAAGAAGTAGAGGTAGATGGAGTAGGTTGTACCTCATCTTCCTTTGCCATGAAGCACATATTTGCCCTTTCTTGTTCATGAGTGACTTGAAGTAGCTTCCACATTTCATGAGCAGAATCACATTCCGTCACTCTATTGTATTCATTGACAACCAACGCACAACAAAAAATGTTCATTGCTTGGTAGTTTAATGTCATCTTCCTTGAATCGCTCTCATCATACTCTTCCATGGGCTTTGCTTCCCTTGTAACTCCATCAGCTTTCAATCTCAATGGCACATAGGGACCTTTCTCAATAATATTCCACAATTCATAGTTAATAGAACAAATGTAAATCTCAATCCTAGACTTCCAAAAAGTATAATAAGAACCATCAAACAATGGAGGTCTAGTAAAGGAGGAACCTTCCGTATAATGCAAATTTGATAAACTAGCCATATAATCTTTACTTCTAGGTCGTTAGACCTTAAAAAGAAGACCTTGTTCTGATACCAATTGAAAGACCTAAGGGGGGGTGAATTAGGTCTTTGGCTAATTATTAAAAATCTTTTCCCTTTTTGCAAATCCTTTGCCTTAATAAAAGCTCTTCTTTAAATTCATAAACTACAAGTTTATATGTGATTTGATAGTTGAGACAAGATGATCAAACAATAAGACTACAACAAATCAATCAACAACTAAGAACTAATAATAATAATACAAGTATGTAAACAAGTAAAGCTATACGAAAATGAACACACGATTTATAGTAGTTCGATCTCTCCAAGATTTACATCCACTACCTTGAGTCCACACTCAAGGATTTCAATCAATTCACTATATGCTTAATCCAAACAATTACACAAGAGGCTCACCCTTCAATGGGTTTTACCACAACAACCTCTATTCAATCTAATAAACAAGGTTCACCCTTATCACTAAGAGTTTTATGTCACTAGACAACCTAGACCAATCTAATCCAAGGCTCACCCTCACCAATGGGTTTTACACAACAACCTTGATTAACCTAGTCTATGGCTCACCCTCCACAAGGGTTTTAAGTCTCTTGACAACCTTGTATCAATCACAACAATAATGTAAAGAGAGAGTTTGGATGTTATCAACACTTCTTGGTGGATGAATACAATTGCAAGCACCACTTCACTTCTTGCCTTTGGAATCTTGAATTTTAACCTTTGAGCACAAGGCAATTTGAGAGCTTTTCAAATAATTTTGATGTAAAACAAGTTAGAGCTTGAAGGATTTTGAATGTTCAAAAGTTCTACAAAAAATCTAGAGTTTATAGCTTTTATAGATATGAAAAATTGGCTTTAAAGTAATAAAACGGCTAGTAACGACTAGTTTCTGATAAGTTCGGACGTCCCTAAGAGAGAGCATAAAATTATTTTTTTCTTAATCTTAAATGGCTTTGAATGAACTTTTTGTTAATAAATGTGTTTTTGTATCTTAAAAGATTTTGAGTAAACTTTGTATGATCAAAGAGATTTGATAATGGTTCTTAAGTTTAAAAGTGTCTAAATAACTTATCTATACATACAAAATATTTTCAAACTTATTGAAGTTAAATCTCAAACGATTTTACAAAGTTTGAAAACCAAACTTTAAAATGGCTACTGTGCTTCCAAAAAATTTGATCGTCCGAATTTTCATAACCAGCAATGGTTACTGTTTTTCTAGAGAAATTCGGACGCATGAAAAAAATTTGGTCGTCCGAATTTTCCTTACCAGCATGCTTACCGTTTTTCTAGAGAAATTCAGACGCAAGTTAGGAAGCATTGAAAAAAATTCGGTCGTCCGAATTTTCTAAAACTAGCTGTTTTATGTCTATTAAAACTGATTTTTAAATTCTATAAAAGCTATAAACTCAAGAATATTTGTATGTTTTGAATCTCTAAGAACTCTAAACATTCCAAAGTCTTTAGCAAACATTATAGCTCTCTTTTGTCTTGTGCTTTCAATTGAGCCTTTTGAATGTCAATGTGCTAAATTGGTTATTATCTATCATTGACATCAATGCTTCTTTGTACTACATTGTTTAAATCTATCACATTTTGCATCAAAGTTTGTCATCATCAAAAAGGGGGAGATTGTTAGCCCTAAGGGCAAATCATGAAGTTTTAATTGAGTTTTGAATAATGACAAATATTGTTGTGGACTAATCTTTATGTCAATTGTGTGATAGGATTATTGGATTAAAGAAGTATGAAGCCTTGTTACCTTCAAGCCAAAGTGGAAAAACAACTTCAATGAGTCTAAGTAATTGAAGATTGAAGAAGTTTGTTCAAAGATGATTAAAAGGCATTGAAGACTTGAAGTGTAGGGTACATATGCTAAATAGGTATATTTTTCTGTAAACTCTACACTTGTGTGTCTTGGAATCTATTGAATGCATAAGAGAGCATAAAATTATTTTTCTTAATCTTAAATGGCTTTGAATGAACTTTTTGTTAATAAATATGTTTTTGTATCTTAAAAGATTTTGAGTAAACTTTGCATGATCAAAGAGATTTGATTATGGTTTTTAAGTTTAAAAATGTCTAAATAACTTATCTTTTGTCTGTGCTTTCAATTGATCATTCAAGATTCCAAAGACAACAAAGTGTGAAGGTGCAACATTGTGTAATCATCTACCAACAAAGTGGTAACATCTTACACATTCTCCTTTCTATATTCAATTGTGTTTTCTACTAGCTCATTGCAAGGTTATCTTGAGAACATAAAATCCTTTAGATAAGGGTAATCCTTGAGACATTGACTCAAGGTTGTTAGTAGATATAAAATCCTTTGGTAGGGCGAACCTTGTTTGTAAAATTGCTAAGAGGATGTGAGTGTAAAAACATTGTGTGGTGAGCCTCTTATGTAATTGTTGAACTTGAGCATTTAGTAGATTGTTTGAAATCCTTGAGTGCAGACTCAAAGTAGTGGACGTAAATCTTGAAGAGATCGAACTACTATAAATTGTTTGTCTTTATTGATTTTGAATTGTTTATTGCCTTGATATTGATTGATATATCCTATCATTGAAACAAACACACATAAGCTTGTCTAGCTTAAACATTGTAAAAGGAAATTATTTTTGAAAAATTAGCCAAAGACCTAATTCACCCCCTCCCCCCTCTCTTAGGCCTTTTAATTGGTATCAGAGCAAGGGGTTCTTTGTGTGGTTTTGCAACCTAGAAGTTAAGATCTTATGGCTAATATTTCAAACTTACTTTATCTAGAAGGACCTTCCACAAATAGACCACCTTCGTTTGATGGAACAAACTATACTTTTTGGAAATCTAGAGTCAAAATATATATTTGTTCTATTAATTTTGATTTGTGGAATATTGTTGAGAAAGGTCCTTATACCTACGAAAATGAGAGCTGATGGAGCGACTTTAGAACCTAAGTCTATGGACGAATTTGATGAAAATTATCAGGCCATGAACATTTTAAGTTGTGCATTAGATGTAACTGAATACAATAGAGTTAGTGGTTGTGATACAGCTCATGATATGTGGAGATTACTCCAAATAACACATGAAGGTACAAATCAGGTTAAAGAGTCAAAGCTTGCCATGCTAGTAAGGGACTATGAGCTATTTACCATGAAGCAAGGTGAGAATATTAGTGATATATTTAGAAGATTTACTAATATTTTCAATGGTTTAAAAGCTTATGGGAAGAGCTATACAATTGGACAGCAAAACAAAAAAATATTGAATGCTTTACCAAAATCTTGGCAACCGAAAACACTTGCTATTGAGGAATCAAAGGATTTAAAAACTCTTCCACTTGAAGAGCTCATTGGATCACTGCTCACTCATGAGATGAAGATGAAAAGACTAAATGACAAAGAAGATGAAGCGAAGGGAAGAAAAGGAGTTGTTCTCAAAACTTCAAATCACTTGAGTGAACAAGAAAAATCATCAAGTGAAGAAGATGGAAACAATGGAGAAGAGGAGAAAGCCATGGCTGTAAGAAAATTAAAAAAATTCTACAAGAAGGAATTTCTCAAGAAAAGGAGAAAGCCAACCAAGAAGAGTGGACATTCATCATCTTTCAAACCTCAATATTTTGAATGCAAAAGCACAGAACATCTTGTTGCTGATTGTCCTAAGGTTTTAGAAAGGGAAAGAGACAAAAAATTGAAAAAGAAATCTGCCAAGAAGGGAAAAGGACTGGCTGGAAATTGGGATCAACAGGAGAGTGAAGATGACAGTAAAGGAAATGCCAACATATGCTTTATGGAAATTGATGATGAGGTACAATCTACTCCTTCTATTTCTAATTACTATGATGATGATGTTGACCCTAGTGATTTACTTGTTGAAATATATGATGAACTGAAGAAGGCTTTAAAAAGGAATAAAGAAATGAAAACCAAAATCAATGAGTTATTAAAAGAAAATTCAAAGTTATTTTCTGAAAAAGGGAAGCTTCTTGAAACCATTAATTGTCTAAACATTGAAAAAGAAGTTTTAAATGTAACGATACAAAACATATCTTTTGAAAATAAAGAGCTTTGAACAAAAGTCATTTCGCTTGAAACAAAGCTTAATGATCATGAGATATTAAAAAAGAAAGTTAATGATCTTACATTATGCATTGAAAAATTTACGAATGGTTTCTTGACAATGGTATTACTTATAATTTTTCAGCTGCCAAAACACCTCAACAAAATGGTATTGTTGAGAGAAAAAGCAGAACTTTACAAGAGATGGCTAGATCAATGCTTTGTGAAAATTCCTTACCAAAATACTTTTGGGCTGAAGCTGTAAATACTGCTTGCTATGTAATGAATAGAGTTTTATTAAGACCCTTTATAAGAAAAACACCTTTTGATCTCTTATTTGATAAAACTCCTTCAATTGTTTATTTTAAGGTATTTGGTTGCAAATGTTTTATCTTAAATACTAGTGATAATCTGGGAAAGTTTGAGAGAAAATCAGATGAAGGTGTATTTCTTGGTTATTCATCAAATAAAAAGGCATATAGAGTTTATAACAAAAGAACATTATGTGTTGAAGAAACTATACATGTGACCTTTGATGAATCTAACATTTATCTTGAAAGAAGAAATAAAGATGATGGAGGTTCCTCAATGATTGAAAATCAAACTCATCATCAAGCACCCACATTGGAAGAACATGCCAAAGAAGAAGAAATAATAGAGCAAGAACAAGATGGTCAACCTAGTAATGATCAAGAGTTTCCAAAGGATCTAACATATGCAAGAAGTCATCCTAATGAGCAAATCATTGGTGATGTCTCCCAAGGAGTTATAACAAGGCGGTACTTTATCGATAACTTTGCTCTTTTATCTCATATTGAACCAAAAAACATTAATGATGCATTGTGTGATAATTTTTGGATTATTGCAATGCAAGAAGAATTAAATTAGTTTGAAAGAAATAAAGTTTGGACTCTTGTTCCAAGACCTCATGATCACTCTGTTATTGGTATAAAGTGGGTCTTTAGAAATAAATTAAATGAACTAGGAGAAGTTGTAAGAAATAAAGCTAGGCTTGTTGCTCAAGGTTTCAACCAAGAAGAAGATATTGATTATTATGAAACATTTGCTCCAGTAGCTAGACTTGAATCTATAAGAATACTTTTGGCTTTTGCTTGTTTTAAAGGTTTTAAACTATTTCAAATGGATGTTAAAAGTGCATTTCTAAATGGTTTTATTGAAGAAGAAGTTTATGTAGAACAACCACCTGGTTTTATTCATGAAAAGTTTCCTAATCATGTTTTCAAGTTAACCAAGGCTCTACATGGATTGAAACAAGCTCCAAGAGTTTGGTATGAAAGATTAAGTGGATTTCTTCTGTCAAAAAGATTTGCAAAAGGAAAAGTGGACACAACACTTTTTATAAAAACTTCTAGCAATAATGATATTTTACTGGTGCAAATTTATGTTGATAGCATTATCTTTGGTGCTGCTAACACATCCCTTTGTGAAGAATTTGCCAAATCTATGCAAAATGAATTTGAAATGAGTATGATGGGAGAACTAAATTTCTTCCTTGGGCAGCAAATCAAGCAAACTAAGGATGGAGTCTTCATAAATCAAGCCAAATATACCAAGGAGCTATTGAAAAGATTTGGAATGGATCAAGCAAAGGGATAGGTACCCCAATGAGCTCATCAACTAAACTTGAGAAAGATGAAAAAGGTAAAAATGTTGATGAAAAGTCATATAGAGAGATGATTGGAAGTTTACTCTATCTCACAATAAGTAGACCAGATATTATGTTTATTGTGTGCTTATATGCTAGATTTCAATCTTGACCTAAAGAATCTCATCTAATCTCTGTCGAACTTATTTTTCGTTATTTGATTGATACACATGACTATGGTCTTTAGTTTTCAAAATCTTCATCTTTTGAACTTATTGGATATTCAGATGTTGATTATGCTGGATGCAAAGTTGAACGTAAGAGTACAAGTGGTCATTGTCAATTTCTTGGTAGTTGTCTTGTGTCTTGGTATAGTAAAAAATAAGCTTGTGTGTCTTTATCCACTACTGAAGCTGAATACATTGTTGTTGGTAGTTGTTGTGCTCAAATATTATGGATACAGCATACTCTACTTGATTATGGTCTTAAATTCAATTTTGTGCCTATATTATGTGATAATACTAGTGCTATTAATTTCAGCACAAATCTCATTCAATATTCTAGGACTAAGCATATAGAAATTAAACATCATTTTATTCGTGATCATGTGGCCAAAAGAGATATATGTTTGGAATATATAAATACAAATGATCAAATTGCTGATATATCTACAAAGCCTTTGGCTAAGGAAAGGTTTAATCACCTAAGAAGGCTCTTAGGAATCTCAAAATTCAATTACTAATGTGTGTGTTGAAGTTTGGTGAAAACAGAAAATTTTAGGATGCAAAATTCGGATGCATAACAGAAAATTTGATCGACCTAATTTTCTGAGCTGAAGAAATAGAGATTTTCGGACGCACATTCGACGCATAATTAAAAATTCAATCGTCCGAACTTTGCGGTTGCAACATTTTTAAATGAAAAACCGAACAGTTTGTTAAACATTTAAACTTCGAATTCTCTCTTATTTCAAAACCTTTCTTCCCCATTTGCATTCGAGTCAAAATTTCTCTAAAACTTCATCATTTTTACTTAGATTTGCTTTCATTTTTGAATTCGAAGCCCTAGATATATTCTAAAAATCACTACTTTTCAAAGCAAAACATCATGGTGAGGACAAAGAAGCCAAATGTTGAAAAGGGAAAAGGAAAAGCCAAGGAGAGAGATGGAGGCTTAATCATCAACGAACCAAGAAGAGTTCGAATTCCTCAAGCATTCTCTGGAGTGGATAGGTTTGTATCAATCAAGACTGCTCTTGAATTTGATGAATGGAACAAGAAAAATAGGGAGATTATCCCTGGAAACAAGCATGGATTATGTTCTATCTTTCTTTAGTAATATTGGATGGAGTAGTCTGTTAATCATTGATGAAGAATTCTATCCTACCCTTATATATGAATTCTATGCAAACCTCAAAGAAGAAAGAACTGAACAAGTAGGAGATGATGTAGTTCAATGGTATTCATCTAGAGTATCCCAAGTGAATTTTGAATTCAGTGATGCTTTGGTTAATAGAATTTGTGGAGTAGGTGATAGTGGGCAAACTATTATTCACCTGGAATGCATTGTTATAATCGTGAACTCTTCACAAATGAAAGATTTGAAGAGGCATTCACTAATGGCAGAGAATTTAGGTCCATTAGGGAGAGGGAAATTAAGGGATCAGATGCCAGAGGAAGAGTACTGCATCACATGATTACTACTATGATTGTCCCTAATTTTGGACATAAGTCATCTGTTGGTAACATGCACATGGTAATTATGTTAGCCTTGCATGAGCATAGAAGATTGAATTTTGGATATATGGCTTTAAAGCACATGATTACTGCAAGGAAAACTGTAACCAGGGCTTTTCCATATGGAAGGATATTAATAAGAATCTTTAAACATTTTCAAGTTGAACTTCCAGGGAGAGGACAAGCATTTAAGAGTGGAGAGATTTATACTAATAAAACTCTTAAGATACTGCAGCTAGTTCTTGATGATGATGGCATATGGAGAACTAAAAGAGAAACTCCTCCAAGAAGAGAAGAAAGTGAAGAAAATGAAGAAGTTGAAGAAGAGGAAGATGAAGAAAAAACTCTTGCTAGAGAAATGAAAACTAAGAGGAAGCATGACACTTCAAGTGAGGGGGAGCAACCTCCCTCAAAAAGAAGATTATTTGAAGAAGTCCCCACACCCAAATCTCAACCAAATATTGGAATTGATCCTAGTGGTGAAGGAATAACTAGAGGTGACACCTTAGTAGCTAAGGCATTCCAAGAAGCCTTGAATAATCATATCAAGGAAATGGAGAAAATGTATAAGTTTTTCAAATCCTTCGCTCCAATGGTTCTTGGAAAACTGGATGGATTAGATAGTAGAGTGAAGAATATTGAAGAAATTCTGATGAGGAATACACAAGGTGGTGAAGGACCCTCTAGGCATCAAGATAGAGATGATGATGATGATGATAGGGATGAGAAAGGTAAGAAAGAAGATGAAGATGATGACAGTGATGATGGGCATGATGATCAAGGAGGCAACGATGAGAATGTGGCAAGACAAGAAGAAGAAGAAAATGAACCAGTACATGAAGAGCCACAAGAAGGAGGAAGTCAAATAGAAAGAGCGGAAATCATCTCACCATCAACCATCTCCTTCAGCCAAAGAAGAGTAAAGCATTTGGCAATCAAGAAAGGATTTAGCCAAGCCTCTCCATCAATATCACAAGACTGAGCATTTCTTCAACCTTATCATTTTACTGCTTTTAATTACTTATTTGTACTTAGTTTAATCTTTATGCTTTAAATTTCCAACTTGGCCTATGAACTTTCTATGCTTTTCTTTAAAATGCTACAATTTATGTACTAGTGAAGCTCAATGATGAAACTTTAGTGTTGAGAGCTTCTTTTAAACTGTTATATGTGCTAAACTGATTAGTCTCATTTTCATTGACCCCATCTTTGAGTGATGACAAAAGGGGGAGAAAAATTAAGAAAAATTTGAACGTATGACTGATGATTGTGATATGTGTTGGATGTGCAAAAGTGTGTGATGTATATTGTGCTATGACTGCAATGTGTGCATTTGTCTGAAGTTTGAGATCTTGGTTCTTTTCTGAGATTATATGGAATTTGGTTAAGTTGATGGTTCTTGACTTGTCCTATGATCTTAAATTTCAAATGAAAACAATTGGATGCATGAGTTTTTGTGGTTTTGCAAAGCTAAATTAAGTGCCATTCTAGACATACATATTTGAGTACTTCAACATTTCATTTGAAAATGCAAAATCACCTTTTCAAACTTGTTGCAAAAAAATTTGGACTTGAAATTCGGATGCAGACAAAAAATTCGGATGCATCAAGATCTTCTTGCCAAAAATGTTTTTCTATTGTTCAAATTGTTTGAAAAGTGTTTGAACAACCTTATGAAAGCTTTATTTAACTTTAAACATTCATTATATTGAATTTATTACAGTTTGGATTTGAAATCTCAAAATTCGAATGCATGATTAAAAATTCGGATGCATGTTTTGAAATTCGGATGCATCCATATTTCATTGTCAAAAAGTGCTCTTTTGTTGTTCAAGTTAATTCAAATATATTTTAATCTCTTCTAATTTATTTGAACAACCTTAGGAAAGCTTATTTACAAAATTTGCAGCTTTCATTTCACCTATTTTATAGTTTGGACTTGATATGTCAGAATTCGGATGCACAGTATCTCAAGTCCAAATTTGTTGAAAAATGAGCACAATCTAGGGGGGGGGGCATTGTTAATCTTTTCTGACCTTTAAAACCTCTCTTAGAAGTTTTCTAAATGCTTAAATACTATTCTATCCTAGTTTTGTTGGAAGGAAGGAGGTAAATGGAGGTTGGTTGGGTCATAGGCTCATATTGAGCCTTTTGAATGTCAATGTGCTAAATTGGTTATTATCTATCATTGACATCAATGCTTCTTTGTACTACATTGTTTAAATCTATCACATTTTGCATCAAAGTTTGTCATCATCAAAAAGGGGGAGATTGTTAGCCCTAAGGGCAAATCATGAAGTTTTAATTGAGTTTTGAATAATGACAAATATTGTTGTGGACTAATCTTTATGTCAATTGTGTGATAGGATTATTGGATTAAAGAAGTATGAAGCCTTGTTACCTTCAAGCCAAAGTGGAAAAACAACTTCAATGAGTCTAAGTAATTGAAGATTGAAGAAGTTTGTTCAAAGATGATTAAAAGGCATTGAAGACTTGAAGTGTAGGGTACATATGCTAAATAGGTATATTTTTCTGTAAACTCTACACTTGTGTGTCTTGGAATCTATTGAATGCATAAGAGAGCATAAAATTATTTTTCTTAATCTTAAATGGCTTTGAATGAACTTTTTGTTAATAAATATGTTTTTGTATCTTAAAAGATTTTGAGTAAACTTTGCATGATCAAAGAGATTTGATTATGGTTTTTAAGTTTAAAAATGTCTAAATAACTTATCTTTTGTCTGTGCTTTCAATTGATCATTCAAGATTCCAAAGACAACAAAGTGTGAAGGTGCAACATTGTGTAATCATCTACCAACAAAGTGGTAACATCTTACACATTCTCCTTTCTACATTCAATTGTGTTTTCTACTAGCTCATTGCAAGGTTATCTTGAGAACATAAAATCCTTTAGATAAGGATGATCCTTGAGACATTGACTTAAGGTTGTTAGTAGATATAAAATCCTTTGGTAGGGTGAACCTTGTTTGTAAAATTGCTAAGAGGTTGTGAGTGTAAAACCATTGTGTGGTGAGCCTCTTATGTAATTGTTGAACTTGAGCATTTAGTAGATTGTTTGAAATCCTTGAGCGTAGGCTCAAAGTAGTGGACGTAGATCTTGAAGAGATCGAACCACTATAAATTTTTTGTCTTTATTGATTTTGAATTGTTTATTGACTTGATATTGATTGATATATTCTATCATTGAAACAAACACACATAAGCTTGTCTAGCTTAAACATTGTAAAAGGAAATTATTTTTGAAAAATTATCCAAAAACCTAATTCACCCCCCCCCCCCAGGTCTTTCACCATGGTACTTGGGAAACTTGATGAACTAGAAAAGAGAGTGAAAAAAATTGAGGATCTATGGAAAAAAAAACTAGCATGGAGAAGGAACCTCTAAGGCTCATGAAGATGAAGAGAAAGGGGAAAATGAAGGAAAAAAAGAAAAAGATAATGATAGCAAGGATGAAGATATTGATGATGATGATGATGATAATGACAAAAATGACTTTGAGCTAGTGGATAGAGGAAGTGGAAAAAATAAAAAGAAGAAGGTGATAAAGGCACACAAAAAGAGGATGATAAGGGAGATGAGCAAAAATAAGAAAGTGGAGATGGAAAAGGCATCCAAGAGAAGAACAGTGAGGAAAGGGATTTGATTGAGAAAGCTAAGATAACTTCCCCATCCTTCACTCCATTTGGAAGAGGAAGAGAGAACCATGTTGTGAGAAAGAAGAGCTCAAGAAGATCTTCTCGACTGGCGATGACTCCAAAGCCAAATTACTCCAACAAAGAAGGTGCAACCGATGATCCACTTCACATAGAGCTCAAAGGGAACATGGCCATCACCACCAAACAATATGGAGTGAAGACCATGAAGAACACTGAAAACTAAACATCTCTCATCCTTATCTCATCTATTACGCTTTTAGGAACTTCATTTCATGACTTATGTTGATCTTTAGTCCATGTACTTCATCTAGTCTATGTATTTCATATAGCCTATGTTTCTTTGTACTTCTTTTAGTCTATGTGCTTCCTTTTAACTCATGTTTTGTCTATGAAACTCAATGATGATATAAATTATGTTGAGAGCTTCTCTTTTATTCTAACACACTATGAACACCCCAATGTGATTAATGACAAATGTCGGAGTGAGTATGTTGTGCAAAATATTGAATTATGATTGAGTATGAAAATATTTGCAAAGTGTAGTGTTAGTTGGATTGTTTGTATTGCAAATAATAGTGCAAATGCGGTCAAAACTGTATGATGGATGTTTTTGAACTTGTGAGGTTTATTTGAACTTGAATGGTTGAACTTTTCAAATTTGGATTCAAATTCGAGCTTGAATTCGGACTCATAAAATCCAATTCAAACTCAGTCCAGAACTTTCACTAGAATGTGTCAATTTGTTGTCCAAATTGTGCAAACATTTCAAACTTGCTTGGACAACTTTGAGAAATCTCATTTGTTAAAAAAATGTAGTGATTACCTTCCATAGTTTTCAATATGACTTAGATTCGAACTTATAATCCTTCAAGTCCACACTTGTTCAAAAATAAGCTCAATCTAAGGGGAAGCTTTAAAAGCCCTTTTCTATCTTTAAAACCTCCCTAAGAAGTTTTCTTGATGCCTAAAATCTATATCTTATATTATTTTGGAAGGAATGAGGTATATGAAGGATGGTTGGGTCATAAGATCCTCATGACCCATTCTATTGTCGTTGTACTTATTTGTCTATCCATCATTTATAACATCAATTATTCTTTCTGCTACATTGTTTAAATCCATCACATTTTGCATCAAAGTTTGTCATTATCAAAAAGGAGAGATTGTTGGCCCTAAGGGCAAATCTTGTAGTTTTGACTATTGACAACATTAATGTTGGCTAACATGGACAATGATTGTGTGATATGATTTTTTGATTGAAGAAGTTAAGTGATATCATGTAAATCCTACATTTTTTGCTCTTGGAGTTTGTTAACCATAAGGAAAAATTTTGTAGTTTTGATTAATAACAAACATTGATGGTGTCTAACCTGTATATTAATTGTGTGATAGGAATTTTGATTAAGGAAGCTTAGTGGTCTCATCGTCTTAAAGCTATAGTGCGAAGGATAACTCAAATAAGCTCAAGTGCTTGAAGAATGAAAAGTATGTCTAAGAAGTTGGAGGCTTTCAAGACAATTTACTATAGGTTTGTTTTTGCTGAATATGTATATCATGTAAACCCTACCCTCCTTGCATTTGGAATCTAAGCAATACATGTGGTAGCTCAAAAAGTTTTCTAACTTGCTTATGAGCTTCAAAAAATTTTGATCATTCTTGAAATGCCAAGTGTTTGATAATGGCTTAGTGCTCCAAAGCTTTCAAATGACTTATCTTTTAATCCAATGTGATTTCAAACTTGTTGTGGTTAAATTTCAAATGATTTGACAAATTTAAAAAAGTTCAGATTCCAATTCAAACATTTGAATTGAAACTTGGCTGCTGAATTTTCAAATAAATTTGGACGACCAATTCAGACATAGTGGTCCAATTTTGGTCAACTGAATTATCCTTGGAATCCTAGGGTACAGAAAGTTTGGACGACCAATTCGAACGGAATAAGCCTAATTCGGTCGATCTAATTACACTATTACTAGCCGTTATTTAAATGTTGCAAATGAATTGCAAAACTATATAAATGACTTAAACTTCGGATGTTTCACAACTTTTGCATAAATTGAATACCTTTTAACTCCAATATCTTGAGAACACCAAAAATTTGTCATTTGTCTTGTGCTACATATGATTATTCAAGATTCTAGAAGTAAAAGTGAAATGGTGCTAGCATCTGTAACCATCCACCAAATTTGTTGGTAAACCCTTTTCTTGTCCTCTTATCTTTCTGTTTATTCAAGGTTTTCTAGAAGATAAGACTATTTTGGAAAGGGGGAACCTTGATTATTCACTATTTTAGAAAGGGGGGACCTTGATTATTCATTTGTAAAAGAGGTTATGGAGTAAACCCTCATGGATAAACCTCTTGTGTACTTGTGTGGATCGTGATTATAGTTGATTTGATTGAAATCCTTGATGTGGGCTCAAGGTAGCAAATATAGATCTTGAAGCGATATAGCCAATTCCACGATAATACCCTCTATTATATATCGGCCTTTTGCAACCCATTTTCTCTTTGCAATAATAGATTCTGAATTTGCCTCCTCTCCAAAATTTGAAGCCTATTGTCATGTTCTTCAATGACATGCTGGATCTAATTAGCGTATTATTGGGCTTATAAGAAATATTTTTATTGCTCCTATATACTAAAGTATCATAAATTTTGATTCCCTTATAATTAGTGTTCTAACTCAAAACAAATACAAGTAAAAGGTCTACAAGATGAGGTGTTACTTATCATCAGCTAGAATTCTCAATTCTTTTAAAGTCCACAAGGGTAAGATGCTTACACTGAACACTTCTTGTAACAAGATCCCATTTATTCTTCATTCTTTCAAATACAAAGTTGTGAATAGTGACATGTTATTGGTGTTGAGCCTAGCAACAAGTCATCATCTTCAGAGATGATTTGTGCACAATCAACAATTTTCTCTCTAATATTTATTCTTCTAAATATTCATGTATGACATGACACAAGACTACATCCAAATCAACAAATCCTTTATTGTAGTTTGCTTTAAGACCATACTTGTGTCATTATTTTATTTAATAAAAGGATATTTTGATTATTGTGTTTATCTATTTCTACATAATAAATATCATATGTGATAACATCCTAAGATAATTATAATACTATTCTTAAATGTCCCTAGTCAAGCATTCTTATGGATTGAGATAACAATGATGTGTTAAGACTTATTATATGTAGAGATTGATGACAAGAGTTGTCGTGGATATAAGACATCAAATCAACACATGGGTAAATTATTAAAGAATCAGTCTACCAGATCGACTCACAATGAGAAATTACATGGATTAGTAAATGAGTGTCATACGTAATTCTCTTAGTGATCGTGATATATGTGATCTTTTAACTTGATAGTACATAAGACTTACTATGTGACAAGTGGTAAACTTTGATAGTACCAAACGCTATTTTTAACAAGATGTGCCATAAAGGTACTAGTTGTGTATGTTTGTAATCAAGATAGTATACTTCCCTTCTACAATACACAGATAATATCTTGGGCCCCTTGATCAAGTAAGGACTAATACATGGTCACAAACGGATGAAGCAATGTAGATATATCTATGTCGTTTTAAATAAGTGTAATCAGAAATTGAGAAACGCACAAATTAGACATTGCAAATATGATATGTTCATGACTTGTGTTCAATTGAGATATCAATGATCAAAAAGATTAATTATACAATCAATAAAGTGTTTATGTGAAATCAACACATGTTTGTAATTTGGGAATAATAATGTGTTGCTAGACACTACTTATTCTTTGTTGCAAATGTTGTCATAGCCAACATTACAAATGCCCAATGGGTCGCACTAAGATCAATTGGATTGAGTTTAATAAAGTATTTTGAATTTTGATCTAGGTATTTCCATTAATTGGGAAAATTTGTTTGGATTGTCCAATTAATTAATTTGGTTCAAATTTAGAGTAGGATTCTAAAAGACCTAAGAGAGGTTGAATTAGGTCTTTGGCTAATTTTTAAAATCTTTTCCTTTTAAAAACTCTTTTAAAGAACTCAATCTCCAAATCTATATATATATATATATATATATATATATATATTAAAGTTAAGGTTGAATCATGAGAATGTGACATGTGGAATTTTTAAAGCTTTAGTTAACTCTAATGATGCCAAGTTGGATGTTTAGAATTAATTGCTTCATTGATTTATTTACCCACATTAACTCATATCTATATTTAATCACCTTATCTATGGTTTTTAAAAATAATATTAGATACTACATTAAGTGAATTGTATGTTTAATACAATGGATTCAACATATTAATTCTTATGATGAAAGACTATTGTACATACAATGAATTGAATTAATGGAATGAGATACATATCCTTCATTCATTAATAGAAAACTATGCATTGAACATGAAGTTAAATAAATATTAGAAGATAGACTTTAATTATTTCACAATATCAATAGTTAAGATAAAGTTCTTAAATTCATTCATAGATAAATACTAAACACCATAATTGAACAATTATAATAATTTTATCTCTATGAAACATGTTGTATATACAATGAATTCAATATGAGATTAGCTAAGGTAAAATTGATTTCATTAAATAATTTATTAATTGACAAATTATGTACCCATCATCAGTATGAGAACTATTCTACCTACAATGCATTAAACATAAATATTCAAACAATGACTATCAATAAAATTAAAGCAATGGACTTTTATAATTTTTAATAACTATACATTAATTTTCATGAAATTCAATTCTTTTTGAAGTACATTGAATCTACTAATCATTTTAATGTTTGATGATATATAATTAATTATAAAACTAATGAATCTATAAACAACATTAAATATTAAATAATAAACTTCTAAATACCACTAATTACCTTGAACTTATCTTTATATATATATATACTATAACTCTTTGTTCTGCTTATTTCTTAATTTAAGTATATAACTCAAATATAGAACTCAATAGCATTAGTAATATAATGACTTTATCTATAACTAATAGTGGAGCACTAAAAAAATAGATAAAATTAAAGTATTGAGTAAAAATAGGTAGATGAAAAGATCTTGAATTTTAATAGAATTTGAAAAGATTTATATCTAAAATTTTAAATAAAAATTAATTAATTATAATTATAAACATATCGAAATTTTAAACGTCAAGTTTTCTTAATAACAGTTATTTCCTTTCTCCTCTCCCACCCTTATTCTACCATGGCTCGCCCATAGAGAGCAAGATAATGGGTGGCAGAGTTGATGGCATTTTGCTCAAAACCTTGATGCTTTTCGCTTCGTACAGGATAAAATTTTCCTTTGGGCGGCACTGGTCGATGTCGTAAACTGGTACAGACACACTAACTCTTCCTTCTTCTCTTTCTTTCCCTTCTATTCACTATATCCATTCAGGTCGAGCCTCTTATTTTTCCCTTTTTTCTTCTTTTTCTCCTTTCTCTTCTCTTCCTCATTCCCCACAGGGTATTTCTTTCCTTTCTCGGTTCGAGGAACAGGTACCAAAGTTAAGATTTTTTAGTTGAACAAAGTGCTGAAGTAAAAGAGTTGCAGGTTTTGATTGGTGGTTAAAACCCAGGATTTATAAGTTGTACAGATTTAATCAACCTCTAATACATGTCTGTGTTGTACAACGCAAGGGTTGTGTGAGCCACAACAATAACCCTTCACCGCACAGAGGACGTGGCGCTCTGCCTTCTAAAGTCGGTAGTCTTTTCAACCTCCTTTTCGTTGCCGGCAGTGGTTTTTAAGTGTTTTTCTATAGGACAATAAGACTATTAGTTTTAGCTTTGGTTTAAAACTTCCATTGTATGCCTTCAAGAGGGTTTAACAAAATTGCTGATAGGAAGGGTGTCCTTATCTCTGATAACAATGAGCGTTATTAAATACTACCAGTTTAATATCGACTGAAATTTTTATTTGTGGCTCAGATTTGCAACTTGATGTTGGTGGGAGGATCAAATGCAAAGAGGACTCTTTTGCTATGACGTCACTGCCTGCGAAACAAAGGTCTTTACATATTTCCCTCTCCTTGAGATTTATTTGATTCTGCTTTGGCAAATTGCATTAATATGTTTTTTACAAACTGTATATTAATTTATGAGCCATAGATGTTGGTATTGGTGAACTTTTGGGTCTTGGAAGTGACCATTACTCATGGAAGTGTACTTCCAAACATTAATAGTTTTGCTGCCAAAGAAGAATGAGAAGGCTGTAATGGAGCCTACCAACTCTTCTAAGAAGGAGAAGAGTAGAGAGTTAATCTTAATTTAATGAGATGAGAATTTAGGAGTCTATAGAATTAATGAAAATATTATTGTTCATAAAGTAATTAATTAACTTACAGTTATAGTTGTATGCATATCAAAATTAAATCTTTATACGCACCATTTTATCTCAATTTGAAGCTTAGTTGTTGTAGATCAAGATCTCAAGAGGCAGATTGAAATGAGAAGTTTTTCTTAATATTCTTTTCAAGTTAATTTAGCCAAATTCACGATCTTTAAAGTATATATATGACATAGAAAAGTGTTAATATGCGATATTCTTTGTTTTTTCCATTGACCTGAATCTTAGATTTTCTTGGAGCTTTTTTGGTTAGAATTTTGTTGAATTGAATGTGAAATTCTTAATTTTCTAAAATCATTCATGCGAATGAAATAATATGGAAATTTGAAATGGGTTTTTTAAGTTTGTGGTTTATTTATTCGATATGATTCCAAATTTGATATGTATTTTTTAGAGATGTTTGAAATTTTATGTTATGTTAAGGAAGACTGCACCTGAATGTGGTACTATCTGCTTCTTCTATCCTTCCGTGAGGGCAAGGTCAAACCTACCAATCAAATGGTACATAAAGCTGCTAACTAATATCTTTCCTGATCCCAAGTAAATGCTCTATTCTAGCATCTCAATATTAGCATTGACCACCTTCAAACAATGCCATTTTAGAATGCTTACATATATTAGTTAGAATTTATCAAGTGTATCTATTATAGAAAAGTTTAATTCACCGAATTATATATCCAATATCAGTATAGACTAAAAAACCCACATCTAAGGGCAAGCTAATCAAAATTATGGCCTCATACAAGTGAGTTGTTTATTTTTCATACCTTGGTGATATTAATATATAACTGTAATGAAGTAGTTTTTGTGGTGGATTACATAAGTTTACATCATTAGTGTTTTCAGAAATTACATATATAAGAATAAAAAATATAATATCTTTTATTTTCATAAATTGGTTAAATATGTATTTACTTAAATATTTGGTGTTTTTGAAGATATAATTTTTTGCTATTTCTTTGAGTTTTGATGTACAATATGAAACAAAAAACCAAGATTCTTCTGTCTGAGGAGAGCTCAGATAAGGTGGATGGACAAAAGTAAATACATCTGATTTTGATTACTATGATTGAATTATAACCTTATACTAATTAGTCTTTTTCTTCCCTTTCACCAATTGATTCTTTGAAAGTTATTAGGCAGTGAATCCAGCATCACCATCACCTTTTTTTTTTTTTTTTTTTTTTACAGTCTTTCTATCTTTGTAGTTCCATTGAGTTTTGTCCTCCTTTCTTGATGATCATTCTATTTGATTTTCCTTGACTGGGCCTCACATGTTAATATATCCCAGGTTTGGTTGCTTCAAGGATTAAGTAGATAAGGAATCTCCAACAAATGTATACTATTTCTTTCACTCTTTATTTGAATATTTTGCCATATGAAGTTTGCAAAAGAAAGATTTTATTGGGCTCTATATATATTCCTGTTGTCTTTATTTTGTAGGCAAGTGACTATATCTTGGTCTCCAAGTTCTTTGTACTGCTTTCAACAAGAAATAAGTTCAAGATGCAGAAAGACAATGGGTCAAGACGGTTTACTTTTGTGGGAGGAGTTCTACAAAAAGAGAATCCTACAAGGAGACTACAATTTAATTATGCCAAGAGTTTGTAAGTCCTCATAGACGCCAATAATATTCATTGGAATAGATATTTTGCTTTGATTTTGTGGTTTTATAGGTTTGTTTTCTCTTTTTATGTGATGGATTTGTCTTGAGATATTTGTTGCCTTTGTGTGGAGCCGGCAAGAAAATTTGGTTGTTGATTAATATTAATCAGAAATATTTATTTGTTGATGATTTTAATTTATTTCAAGCCATAGAGCTGAATGGGAAAAATGTTATATATTTCACTAACGATGCATTTGCACACATTTTAACTGGAGGAGTACGGGATCTATTTAGATATGTTCCAAGAGATTGATCCTAAATATTTCAAGGCAAGATCTTTTTCTTTTCCTTCAAGAGATTTATCCTAAATATTTCAAGGCAAGATCTATTTCTTTTCCTTCTTTTTTTTTCAATTCCCACAAAAAAGAAAAACATTTCTTACACCTTTTTCTTTGGATTTCTTCTTTGGAGTTAGGCAATTTAAGATTTTTGGGATATTAAAGTCTAGGTGTATATTATTTGGCAAATGGAAGCTTAAAACCGCACTAGAGGATTTTCAACACTTTTCTTTTTTGTTGTTCTTTTTCCTTTTATGTAGTTTAATATCATCGGGTAAAGTAATTATTTTTAGTTCATTATGTCTTTTACAAATCTTAATTGCTTACTGATATCTTTTTATTATTTTTCCTCAGAGTGAAGGCATTAAAGAAACATCCTCCTCTCTTTTGTGCCACTTCAGTTGTTGATCTAATTCTGGCCTAAGAATACTAGAGATTCAAAGCTATTTTAGACAAAATATTAAAATTCACACAATAAGCAAGAATGATACTTTGTTGTTGTTACTGATGCAAGTGCAACATATTTGCAACTTTTAATTACTTAGAATGATTTGTGAAGGCACTAGAACTATTTGATTTCTTTAAAAAAATATTTAGTAAATGATGTAAATTTTGAGTTACATCTTATCTATATTAATAGGATACAAGAAGTTTAAATGTTTAAATATAATATTATTTATTAATTATTTTTAAAGAATTATTCTATTTATTGTAAAAGAAACAAGTAGATAAACATCCGCGCATGCGCGGGTCTTCCAACTAGTATTTAAGAAACTTTGACAGGAAGTTGTTGAAGAGAAGATAACAATTAAATGTGAGAGTAATAAATGTCAACTACTTCTCAAGATAAAAGAAGTTGGATCAATAAAAGGGAATCAAAGAAAGAAGAGCAAAGAACATAAAGATTTATAGTGGTTCGATCTCTTCAAGATCTAGATATGCCACCTTGAGTCCAAACTCAAGGATTTCAACCAAATCTACTATAATCACAATACACACAAGTTCACAAGAGGTTCATCCTACAAGAGTTTGATACCAGAACCTCTTTTAAAATTCAAGAGTCAAGATTCACCCTCTCTAAAAGGGTTTTATGTCCTTAAGATAATCTTGAATAAACAAAGTTAAGATGAGACACAAAAAGAGTTTACCAACAATTTTGGTGGATGATTACAAATGCTAGCAGCTTCACTTTTGCTTTTGGAATCTTGAATGATCACCTATAGCATAAGACAAATGAGAACTCTTTGATATTCTCAAGGTAGTAGAGTTTAAAGATATTCATTTTATGCAAAAGTTGCTAAAAATCTGAGTTTAAGCCTTTTATATGGTTAAAATTTCAAGTGCAATCTCAAATAGCGACTAGTAACAGTGCAATTCAATTGACCGAATTAGTCATTCGAACTTTCGTATATTAGGCTGCTAAAGGCAATTCAGTCGATCGAATTTGGACTTCTATTTCAAATTTCTTTGGATAAAATTCATAGTCCAAACTTTTTCAAATTTTGTCAAATCATCTGAAGCTGAACCACAACAAGTTTGAATCATCTTGGACTAGTAGATAAGTCATTTAAAAGTTTTTGAGCAATAAGCCACTATCAAATACTTGGTATTTCAAAGAATGATCAAAATCTTTTAAGCTCATAACTAAGGTTAGAAAAGGTTTGTGCTACCACATGTAATGCATAGATTCCAAATGCAAGAATTGTAGGGTTTACAACGTTATACCTACAAACCAAGTACATCCCTACACTAAAGTGTCTTCAAAGTCTTCAATTATTTGAACATACTCTTCATCCTTCAAGTATTTGAGTTCATTTGAGATGTCCTTATCAATTTATCTCCATGAACATAAAGTCACTTCGCTTCTTTAACCAAAAATCCTATCACACAATCATTATTCAAAATGAATCCTAATTTGATTTGAAATTGGTTATCAAATCAAATAAAATTTTGTATTTTTTCCAAGATTATTAGGATTCATTTTAGAGGCTTAAAATCGTTAGAAATTTAGCTCTTTCTCTTGCTCTTGTTCTCAACCCCACTCTTAAAACCCTAGATCAAAAAAGATATATACTTGTTAGATTTTTGTCTCTCTAGCTAGCACAATTGTTACAATGTTCCAATTCCAAGTTGGTCTTAAAATATATTCCAACATCCTTTTGGTAGAAAATCCCTCAAAGTGTTGGGTGATGGTGATTTTGGTAGCCAAGTATTTGGTAATGTAAGAGAAGGATTAGCCTTTTAGCTCTTTATTCTTGGCACATTTTCTTAATGAATTTACTTCTTATCAACATTTCTCTAATTTTTGCTCCTTTTGCAACTATTTTTGCTAGTCATAAGAGTCCATCCTTCATCATATGACGGCACATCATAATCCATAGGAGACTCTTCAACATGTTGATAGTATTCTTTTGGAAAAAGTAAACGTCCATCTTCTCCAACTTTAATCAGATCAAACTCTCCAGACTTGATTTCACAAATTACTTCTTTCAAGATAGTCAAGTTAATAGAAGTAGATGTTATATGTGTCGAATTAGCAGCTCCCTTATCTTCTTCAAGGAGAACATATTTTTTGTAGGTTAGTAGCGTAATCAAGTTTTTGAATCTTTAGTTGAATCTTGATGTGAGGGGTTTGCAAGTAGAACCAACACTTGAAACTTTGTCTTCTTGCTTGAAGTCACAAATCTTTTTTGAAAAATATAGCATTTCTAGATTTTTTTGAAATTGTACTTTGATTCAATGATGATGCAACACTGAGTTTTTAGTGCTGATGCTTCTTGTATCTTTTTATGAAAGTGCTTTTGCCTTGCTCCTTGTCGTTATGCCAATCTTTGGAGCTTGTGAGACGACAACAACTTTCTTGCAATAAGCAGCCTTGGGATGAGCATATTCCCAGTGTCGTCCTTTAGAGCAACATACGCAAGCTTGAAATTTAATTTGAAATTGACTTGAATAGTTTCACTGCGCATGTCAGAAATTTATATGCAACAAATTTCGAGTCTACAAATGAGAGACATGAAAATAGCAACAAGTATTTATTTATTTAGTATCTAAAGTGGGTATGAAATCTATAAAAACTTCTAATTTTTAGAAGAATCATCGGGTTCTTCTTCTTTAGTAAAGTGGTTATTCGAGGGCTTGACAGTTTGATCTTTAATTGAACACAAGCTGTATTTGGGAAGCATTCTGTTTCAGAATCAAAGGAAAAATTTCAGGTATGGAATCTACATTTTCTCTCATAAAAAATTTAATTTTTATGATACTTAAGACAAAAATTTCAAAACTAAACTGATAGGAATCAAGGTGCAAGTGAAGAAGTTATCTATAGAGGATCGTTGACAAGGGCTCAAGCAAAGAAGATCCATGATGAGACCAAGATGTTGCTCCAAGAACTCAAGCATTTTGGAGACCTCAAGGATGCTACAAGAGAGACTTTGTGCATGAATATTGTTGTGGAAATTTATGAAAATTGATTTGGGAAGTGAAAAAACTCAAATCGGACCAAAGTGACCTTAACTGCAAATAGTAGTTCAAGTGCACCTGAACTATTGGGTTGAAGCATCGCCACCCAGCTCTGTTCCAACACAGGCCAGTTCCAACTTTTGTCATTTTTAGTTTTATCTTAAAAAACTTGCCCAAAGAGAAGCTAATTAACTTATAAATTTTTATGAAATGAACTTTGTTCTTGAGAGCTTGAGAGTGTATCTCTTCGTGCCTTCTCTTATCTAGACTTATCGAGGGTTTGAACCATCATTGTGGCGTCTTTCAACTAGAATTCTTGATTCATTGATTCAAGGGCTCCTAGTGGATCAACTTTTTCTTCATGCTTAAGTAAGGGGTCTAGTTGCATAGTTCTTTTAGGGTTTTTGCTTGGTTTGGGTAAAAGGGCATTCAATCACTCTAGTTGGAGTTCTATCTCTTTAGATAGCGTTTTTTTTTTTTTTTTTTTGATCATGAAGGTAAATGTATATTTGATCAAAAATGTATGCTACACAAAGTTGGGCACATTTAGCTAACCATTACAGGCCTAAACAGGCATGGTTAGCACGAGATACCCGTTCTTGATTTACAAGATGGTTCAAAACAGTGGGATATAAAGAGAATCCCATCCTGTAGACAAATGTCTTGATCCTACCAACTAGGACTGTGGGTTGCAGAATGATGCCGTCAAATGCCTTCCTATTCCTTGCGTGCCAAATGCTGTAGACAATGAACGATAATGCAGCAATCTTGGATTTTGCCGGCCATGTTGTTCCTCGTGCTTCCTTTTTCAACCACTTGAGGGCACTTTTTATGGTTGTCAAAGGTCGTCGAATGCCTAACCAGTTTTTGATTGCCGTCCAGACTGCATGGCTGAATGGACATGCAAAGAAAAGATGATCGTGGCTCTCCGGTTGCTGGCCACACATAAGACACTCCACCTTGTCTGGAACGAAAGGCAGCCTGTCCTTCGTCAATAATTTGTCCCTGGTTGCGAGCCATAGAATGAATGAATGCTTTGGCAAATTGGAAACATTCCAGACTATCTTGACCCATGGCTTCGGTTCCGCCTTTCGTCTAAGGTGTTGGTATACCTTAGATGTATCTAATGACCCGAGAATTGAACATGCTGCAATTGTGTCGGTAGCTCTCCCGAGGCTGCCTTCCTTTTGCACAAACTCGTCCCGTACTTGCAAAAGTCTCTTAAACAAAGGGGACATGTCTTTGCTTAAAGGCACCTCCCAGAAGGATCTGCCTCGCAAGTAATAATGTTGTACCCACCTAATCCACAACGTTTCCTTGTTGGTTAGGATATTCCAGATGTATTTGGTCATGAGGGCACAATTCCAGGTGGGAAGGTCGCGCATTCCTAGCCCACCTTCATTTTTCGGGAGGCATACATCTTTCCAAGCCACTAGCGATCTCTTGCCGTCCCAAAGAAACCGTCTTGATTGTTGGGTAATCAGCTCAAGAATTGTTGCTGGAGTTGGAAAGATGGCTAACCAAAAGCACTCTGCCCCTTGAAGCACTGATTTGATAAGCTCAGCTCTCCCAGCATAAGATAAATGCTTGGTCGTCCAGTGATTGATAAGGGCCGAGATTTTGTCCAATATGGGGGCATAAAATGCTGTTCTGAGTCTCTCCACAGCCAACGGTATTCCAAGGTACCTGAAAGGCAGAGAGCCTTGTTGAAACCTTGTAACGTTAAGAATTTGCTGCAGGTCGTCATTAGCAATTCCAACAGTGTATATATTCGATTTTAGTTCATTCACTGAGAGACCCGAAACTGCTGCAAGATGACTAAGGCAGTCCATAAGGATACCGACTGATGTTATATCTCCTCTAGAAAAGAGAATGAGATCATCCGCAAATGCGAGATGTGTGATTCCCAACGGCTGACATTTGGGATGGAAATTAAACTCTGTGCCCGTTGTTTCCAATTTGATCCTTCTAGTCAGGTATTCAATACATAAGACAAAAAGAAGAGGTGAGATGGGATCACCTTGCCTTAGTCCCCGATGCCCCTTGAAGAAACCATGCATTTGGCCATTGATTGATATTGAATATGCAGTGGTGGATATGCACTCCCTGATCCAGTCAATGAAACGGGAAGGAAACTGAAACTCCCGCATAATATCCAAGAGAAATTGCCAGCTAACTGTATCATAGGCCTTGCGAAGGTCCACTTTGATGAGGCATCTTGGCGAGACCCGTTTTCGATTATAACTCCGCAAGAGTTCTTGTGCCAAAAAGATATTATCAGTAAGCTGCCTACCTCCCACAAATGCATACTGTGATTTGTCAATGAGCACTGGTAGGATCGTCTCCAAACGGTTGGCTAATATCTTGGATATGATCTTGTAAAAGACATTGCAGCAAGATATTGGCCGATAGTCCCCCACGACCGTAGCATGACTCCCTTTTGGGATGAGAGCAATGTAGGCATGATTGGTTTGCTTGAGGAGTTTACCTGTTGTGAAGAATTCCTGGCATGCTTGTATTACAAGCGGTGCAATGACTGGCCATGCTTGCTTATAGAAAGCCGATGAATAACCATCCGGGCCTGGAGCCTTGGTGTCCCCAATGGAAAAGAGTGCATTTTTTATTTCAGCTTCCGTTACTGGCAGCATAAGACTATTGCCCAAGATCGGAGAAATAGTCGCGCCAAGTGCAACTGCATGTGGGTCAATCGGTTCACATTGTTGGAAGATACCGAGGAGGCCCCTGTAGTAATCAACGAACTCTGTCACCACCTGTTGCTGGAAGGTGGATGCTTGTCCATCGCTGCAGCGTATTGATGCGAAAAAGTTCCTTTTCTGGTTCCTTTTCATGAGGGAATGGAAGAAACTGGTACAACGATCACTCTCTTTCAGAAAATTGCACTTTGTCAGCTGTGAGTAGAACTTGTATTCTGCTTCACTTAGCTTCCAGACCCTCTGTGTGGCTATTGCGATGTCGTTTGCAAGGACCTGATTCGTTGGATCATTTGCTAGGCTGGTTTGTAGGCCTTCCAGTAGGTCTTTGGCTCGTTGCACTCTTGCAGAGATGTGGGAGAACTCGTTTTGATTTAATTGCTGCAGTGATGATTTGAGAATCTTCAATTTCCTGCAAAGCTGGAATTGGAAAAATCCACTCTCCGGTTGAACCCAAACTTGCCTGACCAATTCAAGAAAACTGCTATGGTCAGCCCAAATGTTTAGAAATTTAAACGGTTTTCTCCCTCTGACTTCATTGTGACCAAAAATAACCAAGCAAGGCGAATGATCTGAAAGGCAGCCGGACGGTAGAAACGTTGCTTGACACCCCCAATTATGTGCAAACCGGGCTGGATTACCAAACACTCTATCTAACCTAGACCATACAGTGTTGTTGGTCCAGGTATAGAAACACCCCTGGTATGGAATCTCCTGCAATCCCAGTTGATTGACACATGCAGTGAAATCCCTGATTTCATAAGAGCTGACGGAAGACCCATTTTGTCGTTCATCAATTCTCATGACAGAATTGAAATCCCCAAGGACAATCCATGGTTGATCCAATTCGTTTACATGATGTGCTAAGAATTCCCACATTGGCTTTCTTGCCACAATTGAATTGAAACCATAAACAAAAGAGAATGAGAGCAAGTTTTTGGTGATCTTACATGTAATGTTGCAAAGGATGACTTGCGCATTTGCTACCTGCAGCATGCAATCCACCTTGGCCGGATTCCACAAAATCGCTATCCTTCCTGCCCGGTGATGACTGAAGTTATCCAATGAGAGCCATCCTGGAAACTTAGTCTTAATCAACCATGCAAGCTTATTTGTGTCCAATTTGGTCTCTAAAAGAGCCATAACATCTACTTGTTGCCTATTGATGAAGTCACTGACTCCATTTTGCTTAAGGGCCTTGTTAAGGCCCCTAATGTTCCAACAGGCTACTTTCATGGCTGGATAGAAAGGGCAGGAGTTGCCCTTTTCTTGTCCCTGAGTTCCATCATTTGAGGAATAACGGCCTTACCCTTGTCTTTCTTGGATGCTTCCGATGCCTTTCCTGCTTTAAGGTCGTCTGCCAAACTGCTAACTTCATGGCAGGGTGTGTCCTTAATCTTTAATGGCTTCTTCTTTTTACCAGGCTGAGCCGTGTTGGTATTTACGTCAGCCATATTGTCGCTTTGGGCAACTGTCTCCGAAGGTCCCGTTTGTTGGCCCTTTGCACTATCAAGTTCCACTGGCTGAACTGTTTGACGTTGAACTATGTCCTCTTGTCCAGGCTGCCCCAATGAAATATCCGGTTTCTGAATATCGCTGCTGCCGGACATGTCCCTTTTGTTAGCAGAGCTGCCCCTTTTCCTTTGACGTTGCTGATCCGTTTGCTCTTGTGGCAGAACCGGCTTGTCCCTAATTGTCGCTTTCGCAGTTGGCAATGTTGCTGTCTGAGACGTTCCTCGCTTCCCAGGTAGACGAGAACGTGATCTTGATAGCTTGTTCTCTGTCCGTTTCGTGTTCTGTTGCAGCACTGATGTACTTCGGCCACGGCAATTTTCTTTTGAATGGCCGATCATTCTACATGAATGACAGAATTTGGGCTCAAATGAATAACAGATTTGCTGGATTTTGACCTTTTCGGATGGCAGGACATACTCCACATGCCGTATTAACTCTTCAGAGCCGTCAATTTCCACTAATACACGTGCATAGGATAAGCGTTCCTTTGTGGCCGTTAACCGATCAGTGATAATCGGTCTACCAACCTGTGACGTTATCTTGCCCAAAGCCCTCGGATTCCAGCAACTTATGGGTAGTCCCGGCAGTGTAACCCAGATTGGTACAAGACTGATTGCTTCCTCAGAAAAATCAAAATCTTGTGGCATGTGTTTCAAGATTAACGATCTTCCATATGCGGAGTAAGGACCTCCATTCATAACATTCTGTCTATCACCATCGGATTGAAATCTGAAAATAAGCCAGCCAGTAGAGTGGGTATAGAATTGTACTTCAACACCCCACGACTTGGTGATCTCAGAGATTGCCTGGCGGCCTGGGAATCTTCCTGCAAAATACCCAATGAGGCATATGCCGAGAGAGTGTTCTACAGATTCTGTATCATCTGGCACCAGTTGAACGGCCCCATTAGTACGGGTCACTGCACATGGTTTAAAACCACCTACCATGTCCTGATTAGACTTAAAGAGATTTGCCCAGCCTTTGGGAGGAGACTGGGCAACCTGTCCCGTTTGAATATCCTGCAAGTTTTCTGTTTCTTGCTGAGTAGGAGCAGAAGGTTGGTCGTCCTGGCGATCAGTTTTAGCTTGCAGGACACAGTGGGATTCATCACACACATTGTCTGTATCCTTCTCCGTACAGACTATATTATCAGAATGGGGCAAAGAAGGAGAGGGGCTAGAGTGTTGTCTAGATCCTTTTTTCTTTGCCATAGCAGTCCAACAGTTGTTAAGGAAAAGGACAAAGAAATTAGAGTGGGGGACACATATGTCTATCCAGTCAGCAAATAATGCTGTAAAGATAGAGGAAAGAGGGCTAAATGATGAAAAGTTCAGGCAAATGTACTGGAAATTCGAATTTGAAGGAAAGGTGGTATGATCAGTCAACTAAAGTGGCTGAAAAGAGAGCAGCATAATGACTTGAAATTCAAATTCAAATTCAAAATGAGGAGGGAAACAACAATGGGATCAGGGAACAACAAAGATGAAGATCAAACCCTCCAAAATATGAAAACACAGCTATGAACTGGTATGAACACAGATGAACATCATCCAAATACTGATCTATAAATCCACAAAAGTTGTAGAAAACCGAATTGGGAACAAAGACAGACACACCTGTTATTGAAAAAACCTCAATCGATGGATGAATTGTTGCGAAAAATCAGTGGGGAGATCAGCAACCAGAAAGTAACACGGAATTGCTGAAATCTGAATTGACTTAAGCAGCAGCAAGCTGTTCCAGTGAGAAATCCTGGCCGAGAATGATGAATCAAGAGCTGGAACAATGCTAGAAGGCAGAAATTTGAGGCAGCCCCTAAGTGGAAATCCACAAAGTGGAGAGAATCTCTCTCTAACTTTCTCTCTCTACCTTGACTGAGAGCTCTTTCTTGACAATGTTTACTATCCTCTTTGGGTTCTAGGGCCATAGTTTCCCTAGGGTTTTTAAGGGTCTTGAATTGTGGGTTTGGGGTTTCTCTAATTGGGGGATCTTGGTGCTTCCACCATCAAATTCGCCTAGTCGGCATCATTTCAATCGAATTCTTTTCAATTGGTATCAAAGCATTTGCTCCATTCTTGAGAAATCTTGAAACCCATTTCAATAAAGTGAAGAACAAAGAAGGGGCAAAACAGGGCTGACAAAAGTTCCCCAAAAACTGTTGAAAGTCCAAAGTTTTGTAATTTTCTTGTCTGGGAACCATCCTTACATGTTATATTCTTGATTGTGAATGCATTCCTTACAAAAACATCACAAAATGGGGCTGAAAAATGAATTCCAATAGTGCAAACTTTCTGGTGCCGAATTTCTGGATTTTCATGCATGAAAATTGAATTTTCTTGAGGGGTTTGTGTAGTTGGTTGTTCTTGTTGATTATCCATGGTTCCTAGATGAATTCCCATGCCTTAAACATCATCTATTGCTTGAATTCGTGGGAAATTTTCTCCAATTTTCTGGTTTAGGGTAGTTTTCTAGGGTTAGCTTCCTTACTTATTCTTGCTTTTTTTTTGAGCTAGTTTGTGAATTTGGTTGCTCCTACTTGCTTCTAGATTGTTTCTTGCTTGTTCTTGATTGTGTTTTGTCCCCTAATTTTGTTTTGAAAGTGCACTCTAGATGTTTGGAAAAATTTATAAACAAATTTGTCTTCAATTGTTGTTGAGATTGTATTGCTTTTGGATGAGATTACCCTTGGTTTAGGAAGGACTTGGGAAGGCTCGAGTTGATTGAGAGCCAAAGAAAAAGGCAGGTGTTGGTGAGCCTATCATTACAAAAGCCAACGAGAGTGTAAACACAAGGGTGAGTGATTCTTAGCTGATGGTAAATACATGAGAAAAGTTGTGAGGTCCTATTTTTATTTCACTAACCAATTCTTGCAGGTTTAAACATCATGTCTCAAGATGTAAATACTCCTTATGCATCTACTAGTGCCTGTCAAATGCCCATGGACATTCCATACCTAATGGAGGAGTCTATAGCTAGGCATGGAGAAGCTCTACCCCAAATAGAAAGGGAGACAGCTATGAGAACTCCAAGTCCGAGGGGCCAAGGAGGAAGGGCTAGGGAGCATAGGGCGATAGGCCAAGGACCTTATTGTAGAGATGAAAGTGAAGAGTTTGGGAGTCATCAGAGAGATGAATATTACCATTTACCTTTAGGGGGTAGGTTAGGAGCAAGAGAGGGAATTCGAGGAAGGGGAAATGTGAGGATGCCAATAGGGCTAGGAAGACAAGAGGGCAAGATGTGTGGAATGTGGGTAATTATGGAGGTGAGGAAAAAAGGCTAGGTAGAAGAGGTAGAAGAAACGATGTTGAAATACCTAAGAGGGGGGTAAATTAGGTATTTGGCTTATTTTCACAAACAAAAACCTTTTATTAGTCTAAGCAAAGAACATATTATATGCGTCAAGTTAAAGACAGTTGATAGCAAAGCAATAAAAGAGTGTAAGAGCAAAGAACTCAAGCAATTTATAGTGGTTCGAACGTCAAGATCTACGTCCACTACCTTAAGCCTACACTTAAGGATTTCAATCAATCTACTATATGCTCAAGTTCACAAATTACATGAGAGGCTCACCACACAATGGTTTTACACTCACAACCTCTTCTAGTAATTTTTACAAACAAGGCTCACCACACAATGGTTTTATATCTACAAACAACCTTGAATCACAACTTCAAGGATCACCCTTACCTAAAGGGTTTTATGTTATCAAGATAACCTTGCAAGAGCTAGTAGAAAAACACAATTTGATAAGTAGAGAAGAGTGTGTAGATGTTACCACTTGTTGGTAGATGTTTTACACAAAATTGCACCTTCACACTGTGATGTCTTTAGATTGATCAATTGAATGCACAAGACACAAGAGAGCTCACAAAATGTTTGCTAAAGGCTTTGGAATGCTTAGAGTTCACTTAGATTCGAAAACTTACAAAAGATTTCAAGTTTCTAGCTTTTATAGAATTTTAAAATCAGTTTTAACAGCCATAAAACTGCTAGTAACGGCTAGTTTCAGAAAACTCGAATGACCGAATTTTGCATTCGAATTTTTTGGACGTTGCTGTTGCACATTCTGGAAAAATTCAGACGATCGAATTTTTTCACTGCGTCCGAAACTTCGTCCGAATTTCTCTAGAAAAACAGTAGCCATGCTGAAGATAGAAAATTCGGACGACCGAATTTTTCTTCATGCATCCGAATCTTCGTCCGAATTTCTCTGAAAAAATAGTAACCATTTTTGCTACAAAATTCGGACGACCGAATTTTTTGGAAGCATTTTCAAACTTTGTAAAATCATTTGAGACTTAACTTCAATAAGTTTGAAAACATTTTATATGTATAGATAACTTATTTAGACATATATAAGCTTGAAAACCATAATCAAATTTCTTTGATCATGCAAAGTTTACTCAAAATCTTTTAAGATACAAAACCACATTCATCAAAAAGTTCATTCCAAGCCATTTAAAATTAAGAAACTTATTTTATGCTCTCTTATGCATTCAATAGACTCCAAGACATACAAGTGTAGAGTTTACATAGAGATTTACCTATTTAGCATATATATTCTACACTTCAAGTCTTCAATGCCTTTAGATCATCTTTGAACAACCTTCTTCAAACTTCAATCACTTTTGGCTTATTGAAGTTGTTCTTGCACTTTGGCTTGAAGGCAATGAGACTCCATACTTCTTAGATCACCAATCCTATCACACAATATATAAATATATTAGTCCTCATCAATATTTGTCATTAATCAAAACTATATGATTTGCCCTTAGGGCTAACAATCTCCCCCTTTTTGATGATGACAAACTTTGATGCAAAATGTGATGGATTTAAACAATGTAGCACAAATAAGTATTGATGTCAATGATAGAAATAACCAATTTAGCACAATGACATATAAAAGGCTCAATATGATCCAATTACCCAACCAACCTCCATTAATCCTCCTTCCTTCCAACTACTAGAATAGAATATACAACATTTAAGCATTTAGAAAAGATTCTAACAGAGGTTTTAAGGTTGTAAAAGTTTAACAATGCTCCCCCTTAGATTGTGCTCATTTTTCAACACATTTGGACTAGAGATATCGTGCATTCGAATTTTTTGCATAGCAAGTCCAAACTTTAAAATAAGATAATCAAAAGCTTCAAATTCTGTAAATAAGCTTTCCTAAGATTGTTCAAACATATTATGAGAGATTAAAACTTATTTGAATTAGTTTAAACAACAAAAGATCACATTTTGGTAACAAAATATGAATGCATCCGAATTTTTTGTCCAAATTTTTGGCAACAAGTTTAAAAAGGTGATTTTGCATACAAATGTAAATATGTATGACCACAAAAGCTTTGCAAAACCACAAAATTTATGCATCCAGGCTTTAAGGCACATAAACAGTCATAGCATAATACACAAACAGACATCCAACATTAAACAGTCATACATTTTACACACAAACAGTCATCCAATTTTCTCCCCCTTTTGTCATCACTCAAAGAATGGGATCAATGAAAATGAGACTGATAATGTAGCATATATAACAATTTAAACGAAGCTCTCATCACTGAGATTTCATCATTGAGCTTCACTATTACACCAAATGTAGCATAAAGACAAATAGCATAGATGAGTATTTAAAACATATAAGATGAAGCTTAGTACAAATAAGTAAGTAAAAGCAGTAAAAAGGATGAGAGTAAAGAAATGCTCAGTCTTGTGATGTTGATAGAGAAGCTTTGCTAAATCCTTTCTTGATAGCCAAATGCTTTACTCTTCCTTGGCTGAAGGATATAGTTGAAGGTGAGACAATGTTTGCTTTTTCGATTTGACTTCCACCTTCTTGGGGCTCACTTCCTCCTTCTTGAGGCTCTTCATGAATTGGTTCACTTTCTTCTTCTTCTTGCCTTGTCACATTCTCTTCATCGCCTCCTTGATCGTTATCTCCATCATCACTGTCATCATCTTCATCTTCTTTATTGCCTTTCTTATCTTTATCATCCTCATCTTTATCTTGATGCCTAGAGGGTCCTTCACCACTTTGTGTATTCCTCATTAGAATTTCTTCAATATGCTTCACTCTACTCTCTAATCCATCCAGTTTTCCAAGAACCATTGGAGCAAAGGATTCGAAGAACTTATACATCTTCTCCATTTCCTTGACATGATTATTCAAGGCTTCTTGGAATGCCTTAGCTACTATGGTGTCACCTCTAGTTATTTCTTCACTTCTTGGATCAGTCCCAACATTTGGTTGAGGGACTTCTTCAAATAATCTTCTTTTTGTGGGAAGTTGCTCCCCCTCACTTGAAGTATCATGCTTTCTCTTTGTCTTCATCTCTCTAGCAAGAGTTTCTTCTTCATCTTCTTCTTCCTCAGTTTCTTCACCTTCTTTAATCTTCTCTCTTCTAGGAGGAGTATCTCTTTTAGTTCTCCATATACCATCATCATCAAGAACTAGCTGCATTCTCCTAAGAGTTTCATTAGTGTAAATCTCCCCACTCTTAAATGCTTGTCCTCTTCCTGGGAGTTTAACCCAAAAATACTTAAAAATTCTTGTCAACATCCTTCCAAATGGGAATGCCTTGGTTATAGTTTTTCTTCCAGTAATCATGTGCTTCAAGGCTATATATCTAAAATTCAATCTCCTATGTTCATGTAGGGCTAACATGATTACCATGTGCATATTTCCAACAAATGACTTATGTCCAAAGTTTGGAACAATCATAGTAGTAACCATGTGATGCAATACCCTACCTCTAGCATCTAAGTTCCTGGTTTCCCTCTCTTTAATGGATCTAAATTCCCTGCCATTGGTGAATGCCTCTTCAATTCTTTCATTTGTGAAGAATTCATGATTATAACAATGCATGGAAGTTGAGTAATATCTTGTCTCACTATCACCTACTCCACAAATTCTGTTAATCAAAGCATCACTAAATTCAAAGTCCACTTGGGATACTCTAGATGAGTACCATTGAATCAAATCATCCCCTACTAGTTCAGTTCTTTCTTCCTTTAGGTTTGCATAAAATTCATATATGAGGGTGGGATAGAATTCTTCATCAATGAATAATAAGCTACTCCAACCAATATCACCAAAGAATGACAGAATATTATCCATGTTTGATAATTTATCAACATCCACCTTATACCCAGGGATAAAATTTCTGTTATTTTTGTTCCATTCATCAAATTCGTGAGTAGCTTTGATTGAAACAAACCTGTTAAATCCAGACAATGTTTGAGGAATTCGAACTTTTCTTGGTTGATTGATGATTGAGTCTCCATCTCCTTCTTTTACTTTTCCTTTCCCATTTTCAACATTTGGCTTCTTTGTTCTCACCATGATGTGAATGCGTGAAAACTAGTGACTTTTAGAATAAATCTAGGGCTTGGAATTCGAAAATGAAGACAAATCGAAGTAAATTTGGTGAAATCTTTGAGAGATTTTGATTCGGACGTGAATGGGTATGAATGGCTTTAAAAAGGGAGAGAAATTCAGAAGTTGAAATGTCAAGAAAACTGTTTGATTTTCATTTAAATTGTTGCATCCGCAAAATTCGGACGACTGACTTTTCAGGTTTGCGTCCGAATTTTTGATCGAAAGTTTATGTTTCTTCAGCTTAGAAAATTCGGTCGACTGAATTTTCTGTAGTGCGTCCGAATTTCCGATCAAAAGTCTCTGTCTCTTTAACTCAAAAAATTCGGTCGATCGGATTTTCTGTGTTGCTTCCAAATTCTGCGTCCGAAACTTTCTGTTTTCACAAAACTTCAACAAACACATTAGTAATTGAATTTAGAAATTCCTAAGAGCCTTCTTAGGTGATTAAACCTTTCCTCAGCCAAAGGCTTTGTAAATATATCAGCAATTTGATCATTTGTACTTATATATTCCAAACATATATCCTTTTTAGCCACATAATCACGAATAAAATAATGCTTAATCTTTATATGCTTTGTTCTAGAATGTTGTATGGGATTTATGCTCAAATTGATAGCACTAGTATTATCACATAGTATAGGCACACAATTGAATTTAAGTCCATAATCAAGTAATATATGCTGCATCCATAATAATTGTGCACAACAACTACCCGCAGCTATGTATTCAGCTTCAGCAGTAGATAATGACACACAAGCTTGCTTTTTATTATACCAAGACACAAGGCAACTACCAAGAAATTGACAATGACCACTTGTACTTTTACGTTCAACTTTGCACCCAACATAATCAGCATATGAATATCCAACAAGTTCAAAAGATGAAGATTTTGAAAACCAAAGACCATAATCATGAGTATCGATTAAATAACGAAAGATACGTTTGACGGAAATTAGATGAGATTCTTTAGGACAAGATTGAAATCTAGCACATAAGCACACAACAAACATAATATCTGGTCTACTTGCTGTGAGATAGAGTAAACTTCCAATCATACCTCTATAGGATTTCTCATCAACATTTTTACCTTTTTCATCTTTGTCAAGTTTAGTTGATGAACTCATTGGAGTACCTATTCCTTTTGCATGATCCATTCCAAATCTTTTCAAGAGCTCCTTGGTATATTTTGCTTGATTGATGAAAACTCCATCTTTAGTTTGTTTAATTTGCAGCCCAAGAAAGAAATTCAGTTCTCCCATCATGCTCATTTCAAATTCATTTTGCATAGAATTGGCAAATTATTCACAAAGAATTGTGTTAGTAGTACCAAGGATAATATCATCAACGTAAATTTGCACAAGTAAAATATCATTATTATTAGATGTTCTTATGAAAAGAGTTGTGTCCACCTTTCCTTTTGTAAAACCTTTTGACAGAAGAAAACCACTCAATCTTTCATACCAGGCTCTTGGAGCTTGTTTCAATCCATATAGAGCTTTTGTTAATTTAAACACATGATTTGGAAATTTTTCATGAATAAAACCAGGAAGTTGTTCTACATAAACCTCTTCTTCAATAAAACCATTTAGAAAAGCACTTTTGACATCCATTTGAAATAATTTAAAACCTTTAAAGCAAGCAAAAGCCAAAAACATTCTTATAGACTCTACTCTGGCCATTAGAGCAAAAGACTCATCATGATCAATGCCTTCTTCTTGGTTGAACCCTTGAGCAACAAGTCTAGCCTTATTTCTAATAACTTCTCCTAGTTCATTTAATTTATTTCTAAAAACCCATTTTGTACCAATAATAGAATGATCACGAGGTCTTGGAACAAGAGTCCAAACTTTGTTTCTTTCAAACTGATTTAACTCTTCTTCCATAGCAATGATCCAAAAATTATCACCCAAGGCATCATCAATACTAGTGTTAAAGCCCGCGCATGCGCGGATATTTATCTACTTATTTTTTTAATAATAAATAATATAATTTTTTTAAAAATAATTAATAGATAATATTATATTTAAATATTTGAACTTCTTGTACTCTATTAATATAGAAGATAAAGTGTAGCTCATTATTAATATTATTTACTAAATTTTTTTTAATGGAATCAAATTTTATTTAAAATTTTAGATATAATTCTTTTCAAATTCTATTAATTGAAGTAAGATTCAAAATCTTTTCATATGCCTTTTTTAGATATAAATCTTTTTAAATTCTATTCATTGAAGTAAGATTCAAAATCTTTTCATATGCTTTTTTTAGTTATAAATCTTTTCAAATTCTATTCATTGAAGTAAGATTCAAAATCTTTTCATATGCCTTTTTTGACTCAATATTTTAATTTTATCTATATTTTTTGTTACTCCGCCATTAGTTATGAATGAAGTCATTACACTATTGATGTTATTGAGTTGTGTGTTTCAGTTATGTACTTAAACTAAGAAATAAATTGAATAAAGAGCTATATATATATATATATATATATATATATATATATATATATATAAAAGATAAGTTCATAATAATTAGTAGTATTCAAAAATTTTAAAGTTTATTGTTTAATATTTAATATTATTTATAGATTCATTGTTTTTACAATTAATTACATATCATTAAACATTAAAATGATTAGTAGATTCAATGTACTTCAAATGAATTGAATTTCATGAAAATTAATGTATAGTTATTAAAAATTAATATATAGTTAAATATTGTATTTATCTATGAATGAATTTAAGAACTTTATCTGAACTTATTGATATTGTGAAATAATTAAAGTCTATCTTCTAATATTTATTTAACTTCATGTTCAATGCATAGTTTTCTATTAATGAATGAAGGATATGTATCTCATTTCATTAATTCAATTCATTGTATGTACAATAGTCTTTCATCATAAGAATTAATATGTTGAATCCATTGTATTAAACATACAATTCACTTAATGTAGTATCTAATATTATTTTTAAAAACCATAGATAAGGTGATTAAATATAGATATGAGTTAATGTGGGTACATAAATCAATGAAGCAATTAATTCTAAACATCCAACTTGGCATCATTAGAGTGAACTAAAGCTTTAAAAATTCCACATGTCACATTCTCATGATTCAACCTTAACTTTAATATATATATATATATATATAGATTTTTAGGTTCAATATGAGATAAAAGAGCAAAATTATCAATAAAGTACCGCCTTGTTTTGACTCCTTGGGAGACATCACCAATGATTTGCTCCTTAGGATGGCCCCTTGCATATGTTAGATCCTTCGGAAGCTCTTGATCATTACTTGGTTGACCATCTTGTTTTTGCTCCATTATTTCTTCTTCCTTGGCATGTTCTTCCAAAGTGGGTACTTGATGATGAGTTTAATTTTCAAACATTGAGGAATCTGCATCATCTTCACTTCTTCTTTGAAGATAAATATTAGATTCATCAAAGGTTACATGTATAATTTTTTCAACACATAATGTTCTTTTATTATAGACTCTATATGCCTTTTTATTTGAAGAATAGCCAAGAAATACACCTTCATCAGATTTTCTGTCAAACTTACCAAGATTATCACTAGTGTTTAAGATAAAACACTTATAACCAAAAACTTTAAAATAGAAAATTGAAGGATTTTTATCAAATAAAAGTTCAAAAGGTGTTTTTCTTATGAAAGGTCTTAATAAAACTCTATTCATTACATAGCAAGCAGTATTTACAGCTTCAGCCCAAAAGTATTTTGGTAAGGAATTTTCACAAAGCATTGATCGAGCCATCTCTTGTAAAATTCTGTTTTTCCTCTCAACAACACCATTTTGTTGAGGTGTTTTGGCAGCTGAAAAATTATGAGTAATACCATATTCATCACAATATTTTGTAAAATCTTGATTGCAAAATTCTCTTCTATTGTCACTTCTAATAGAAATCAATTTAAATTCAAGAGATGTTTGAACCTTTTTAAAACGTTTTGCAAATTAATGAAATGTTTCATCCTTTTGAGCTAAGAAGAGCACCCAAGTAAATCTTGAAAAATCATCTACAATCACATAAGTATATCTTTTACCCCCAAGACTAGTGGTCCTCATTGGTCCAAATAAGTCCATGTGAACTAGTTCTGGAGTTTTTGAAGTATAGACCATTTTCTTTGGTTTAAAAGATGTTTTTGATTGTTTTCCATATTGACAAGCGTCACAAAGACGTGTTTTATCAAAATGCATTTTGGTAATCCTCTAACTAGCTCTTGGGTAGATAATTTATTTAATAAATCCATGCTTACATGTCCTAATCTTCTATGCCACAAAAATCCATCATTATCATGAATGGCAAGACATTTGATATCATTTGTGATCCGTTCATCAAGATATAGCACATATACGTTTCAAACTCTTTTAGCAACAAAGATGGTTTTACTGCTTGCACTATCAAGAATAGTATAAGTATCACATTTGAATTCTACTTTACATCCATTGTCACATAATTGACTAATGCTAAGCAAATTATACTTTAAACCATCAATGAGCAATACTTGTTTAATAAGAGGAAAGGAACCTTTACCAATGTTACCTATTCCAAGTATTTTTCCTTTCTTCTTATCTCCAAATGTGACAAAGCCTTCACTTGTTGCTTGAAGCTCACTAACAAGTGAGGCATTTCCAGTCATATGTCTTGAACACCTACTGTCAAGGAACCATTTTGTGGCACTTGATCTAGAAGCAAATTGAACCTACACCAAATTGGAAAGAGTGATTTTTGGTACCCATATTTTCTTGGGTCCAAAGGGGTTAGTGAAAGTTCCTTTGACTTTCCAAATAGTCTTAACACCATTTTCTATCTTTCTTTTTTACAAAACATCTAGAAACCTTGTGTCCATGCTTGCCACAATATGTGCAACAAATATGAGACCTAGAATTAAAAGTCTCTTTAACAAAAGAGTTTTTATACTTTGGAATATAGCTATCATGAGAAAAACCAAGACCATATTTTGCAAATGAAGATCTTTGATAACTAAGCAATTTATTTAAATTTTCTCTTCCATTTGTAAATTTTTCAATGCATGAAGTAAGATCATTAACTTTCTTTTTAAAATTTCATGATAACCAAGCGTTTTTTTTAAGAGAAATAACTTCTATGCAAAGCTCTTTGTTTTCAAAAGATATGTTTTGTAAGGTTGCATTTAAAACTTCTTTTTCAATGTTAAGACAATTAATGGTCTCAAGAAGTTTATCTTTTTCAACACATAATTTTGAATTCTCATTTGATAAATCATTGATTTTAGATTTCATTTCTTTATTTCTTTTTGAAGCCTTTTTCAATTCTTCATACATCTCTATAAGTAATTCACTAGGATCAACATCATCATCATAAAGATTAGGAATAGAGGGAGAAGAATGTACCTCATCATCAATTGCCATAAAACATATGATGGCCTTTCCTTCACTGTCATCTTCACTTTCTTGTTGATCCCACGTTCCAGCCAGTCTTTTTCCTTTCTTGGCAGATTTCTTTTTGTTCTTGCTGTCTCTTTCCCTTTCCAAAACTCTGGGACAATCAGCAACAAGGTGTTCTGTACTCTTGCATTCAAAACATTGAGGTTTGAAGGATGAAGACTGTCCACTCTTCTTGGTTGGCTTTCTTCCTTTTTTGAGGAATTCCTTTTTGTAGAATCTCTTGAACTTCCTAACTGCCATGGCAATTTCTTGTTCTCCACTGTTACCATCTTCTTTTTCACTTGAAGATTTTTCTTGTTCACTCAAGTGATTTGAAGCCTTGAGTATAACTCCTTTTCTTCCCTTTTCTTCATCTTCTTTGTCATTTAATCGTTTCATCTTCATGTCATGTGTGAGCAGCGATCCAATAAGCTCTTCAAGTGGAAGAGTTTTTAGATCTTTGGACTCCTCAATAGCAAGTGTCTTTGGCTGCCAAGATTTTGGTAGAGCATCCAAAATTTTCCTGTTTTGCTCTCCCATAGTATAGCTTTTACCATAAGCTTTTAAGCTATTAAAAATGTTCGTAAACCTTGTAAATATATCACTAACATTTTCACCTTGTTTCATGGTAAACAATTCATAATCTCTAACAAGCATAGCAAGTTTGGATTCTTTAACTTGATTTGTGCCTTCATGAGTTATTTGGAGTAATCTCCACATATCATGAGTAGAATCACAACCACTAACACTATTATATTCAGTTACATCTAAAGCACAACTTAAGATGTTCATGGCTTGATAATTTAGAGTCATTTTCTTTGAATCATGCTCATCAAATTCATCAGTAGACTTTGGTTCTAAGGTCACTCCATCTGCTTTCATTTTCATATGAATATAAGGACCTTTTTCAACAATATTCCACAAGTCAAAATTGATAGAACAAATGTATATCTTAACTTTAGATTTCCAAAAGGTGTAGTTTGTTCCATCAAACAAAGGTGGTCTATTTATGAAAGATCCTTCTAGGTAAGGTAAGTTTGAGATATTAGCCATAGGATTTTTAACTTCTAGGTTGTAAAACCACACAAAGAAGTCCTAGCTCTAATAGCCATAGGATTATAATTATTCAAAACCAATTGAATATTTTGATTACAATCATTATAATCAATTCATAAGATCAATGGACTACCAACATTTGTTACTTCCTCATGTAATACTAGTCTATTAGTAAATCGAGAATTTATATGAAAATAGTTTTAAAATTTAAAATAAATAAAATTTATAATATAATTTGAAACTCAAAATAAGTAATTAAACATTAAAAAAAGAAAAAAGAATGGGGTTGGGTGGTGCACCAGATTTTGGGAAGCCACTACTTTGATGGATGTCAAAATTTGGCACACTTATTTTCAAAAAAAATTGAACATACGTTGGAACGACAAAAATATCACATTATGTAAAAATCATCTTGTATTAGTAAAGTTGTTCTACATTTAACATTTATGAAAATTAATGGTACTAAAATAGAAAAAAAATACTAATAACAAAGCATATGCATAGACAATTCAAACTAGGCCATCTACACGTGCTCCAATAAATTAAATAATAAAAATTTTTCACTATTGTTTTAAGTAGTTCGAGTATTTAATTCAGTTATTACAAGAAAATACTAACTAAAAATATCAAATCTAATTGAGTTTTATACATGCATAAATTAGACCAAAATCAATCCAAATTTATCCAAGATCAAATTGAATATCATAATTAATTTCTTTGGCAAAAGAATATCAAAATTTATTTAAGTTTGATTCGATATTTGCATTAAATTTCTTTTGAAAATTCTTATTCTAGAGATAAAAAAGTAAAATGATTTGTAAGAAGAGAATGGGGTAGTAGAGTAAAAAAGTAAGAAAAAATAATGATTCTTGTATTGGGAGCCAATCTAAATATATTAACCACAATGAAAAAGTTAAAAAAAAAATAAAAGTTTTCCAATTGAAAGAAAAAGGAAAAAGAAAAGAAAAGAGAACATGCCAGAGGTAAGCCCTCTCCTGGGGGGCCCTTTTCTCTCTTCCTATTATCTCTCTTCGTTTTACAAGGCTCTTTCAGTTCTCTCCCTTCCTTTCTCAATTTCCATACCACACTTTGCAACGCCAAATCATTGTTGGATTCCCTCCGACCCAATCGCTCATAGAAGGTGCGACTCATTGTTTCCACTTTTGTCTTTGAACCCTGCGCTAGTATTGATTTTGAAATTCTTCCCAGTTTTCTCTCAACTAACAAAACGGGACGCCAAAAATGTATGCTGTTATTGCTGAACCAGCTCGTGATTTCGTCAATTGGGGTGCCAAAATTGAGACACCTTTTTCTCAGGTAATGTTCCTGTTCGTGCTCCGCTTTTTTTGGGATTAATTTCTTGGTGGTTGTTCCATTTTTTTTGGAAGCAGTATTGAGTTATTTGATGATGAATTGCTGTAAGGTTTGTGAGAAATTGTGCTAGGCTCGTGTTTACTTTACCTTGGTTCGTAGATATGTGTTCAAGACTTAATTTTCACCAATTCATTATTAGATGTCATAATTGAATCAAGTTTATAAATAATTTGGGGTTTTCACGAGTTTATGATGCTCTTCTTAAGCTTGAATGACGGCTAGTTATTTGCTCTTTATTAACTAAGAAGTTAAGCTTGAAAGCAGTTGCTTGCGGCTAATGATGACATTTCTTGGAGCTACATTAGTCCTTACCTGACAGATGGAAATTCTAAGCATCCGCATTTTTCTGCTGCTTGTATAACTTTTTGTGAGAATAAGTGCTGGAGAGTTCTTATCTGTATGGTCGACTAATTGTCTGTTCTTTTTCTTGGTTCAGGCTGCTCCCAAACTCTTCTGCTCAAAACTTTTGTCCCACAATCAAGGCAGCAGATTCAAACATTTTTTAACCAGAAATCGTGTTGTGGGGTCAAAAGATGGGTTTATCTCCTTAAAGTGCAAATCCTGTTTAAGGTCAGATGTGGTTTATTTTTGGCATATATGAGCATGTCAAGGAAAGTTGTTTTTATCTGCTAGTATGTGGGCTTGCGTGTCAAAGGTCATTGCATCAGTTTCTTCCACAAGTTGGCAGTGGAACAAGAATTGGTAATTTCATATTTTATATTGGTTGTTTTCTATCATGTAAAGGTAGCAAATCTTTCTCTTGCAGACTAGCATTTCTTGGAAGCAATTAGCAATATGATTTTACCTTTTTTCATTTCAAGTTTTCCCCCTCTGAATTTCTTGTAACAGAATGAATATTTTACCTGAGCAATTTACTAGTAGTATGAGAATATAGCTGCTATTACTTGGGGAAAATGCTGAATTGCATGGCATGTTTGCCTGATTTGTTGCTGCACCATGTTTTTTCACGTTGGAGATATTATTCTTAGCAATCATTAGTTTTTATTTGTTTGTCATTACTTGTGGTCAAATTGCCTTCGAAACCTACCCTTTTTTCATCTGAATCTGATGAAATCAATTTTTCCCTAGAGTACGAGCTCCTTTTGTCATTGGGCCTAAGAGAAAAGTACTGAAATTATCAGCCTTCAAAAGCACTGGGCAAAATGATGAGTCTGGAGGAAGGCCAAGTGGGTCAAAATCTTTGAAGAATCCTGTTGGGCTGTCGTATGTACCACAAGACAGTGAAGCAACCATAGTGGAATCTCCAAAGGCACAGAGTATTCCTGCTTCTTATCCTTCAGAAGCAGAGCCTATAACTGGTCCTCTGGCCATACAAAATTTATTCAAAAGCTGGTTGATGCTATTGCGTATGACACCAGCAAACCAAATTATAGATCATACGCTTGAAGAACCATCTTCAACTGAGACAGCTGAGACGACACAAAGTTCAATACAGCAGAAGGAGAGGTTTGGCATTGTAAAGGCAGTATGCTGCTATTTTATGGCTCTGGATGCAACAGTGAAGATTCCTTTACTGATATTGTAAGTGTCTGAGTTTATAACCCCTGTTTCTTTCTCTCCATATAGGTGTTCTATTGGATTACTTAGTTAACTAGATAAGCAAAAGTAAGGATTTGAATCTAAGCTGAATATATAATTAGTTCGGGAGAGGGTGGAAGAAGGAAAAGATGGTAAAGTAAAAATTTCTCTACTCCTAGCTTGGTGACATAATTCTGAGTCCCTCCTTTGGTCTGGCCTCTGGATTTGATCCAATTGTTTCAAAGTTTCTAGTTGCTGACAAGCACTTTTCTTGGATCAATTGACTTCAAACATCTTCTCCCATAGAATGAATACTGTAATCTGATTTCTTATTCTTCTCTACCTTTAAGCTAAGTTAATTTCAATCTTGTCAACTTGGTGTTGAAAGACCATCAACAGAAATGCTCTTCCCCTTGACTCTATTGTTTTCCCAGAAAAGCATGAAGGAAAGCCATTTTGCACATTAGGTGCTAGACTATGGGTTTGTTCTTTTTACAAAAAGGAAAAAATTTCATGTAAAATGCTAGATTGCAGCTAAATGTAATTTGTGGAAAATGTCATGGAACTTTCTTTCTTTTTTAAATACAATTGAAATGGCTTATAAGGTAACAACATTATCAAAAAGCCTGAGTATATATAAGTGGGGCCCAATAAAGATACTCATGGCGGAGGGTGGGGTAACTAGCATATTCAAAATTGATCCTTCCTAACATTTTTTTTCTTTTTTTTTTTATATGCTCCCCTGTAGATTAAACACCTTGAAAACCTAATGAGTACACGAATTATGCAATATCTTGTGCTGGAACATGGTTTGTAGCATAGTAAACAAATTTTGCCTCCATTGCGATGAAATTCCAGGTCTTCTGTAAATATTACTTGCAGAAGAAGTAATAACTTTAGAAAAATCATTTTCTGATAAAATGTTCAGAATGAGTTGTGATTGGCACTCACAATTCCAACTGATGAGACATTAACGACCACTTCTTTTATTTTATTTTTAAGTGTTCAGTTTCCCCCATTTTACATTTTATTTCCCCTTCCTCTCTATTCTTCTGATTCTTTTATGAAGCTGTAGGGCCTTCACCAATATCTTTGCTATTGCAATACAGTGAACATAACTATGGAAATAACTCTACAGTCCCACCTCTTTCCGCTTTAATCCTAGGGAAAGTGGAAAAGAAATAATCTCTTTAGCACTAAAACTCTTGGTACTCAATGAGCAATGGCATCATATCAAACAATGTTGTCACCCATTTTTTGCCATCATGAACCATTTATACGTTGCGCCTATCTGTGATCCAAAATTTTTTTCTAATTTACAAACCACAAGACGGTTGCAGTTCTTTGTAGCCAAGGCTCCTTCATTCATCACTTGAAAAGTAAAATTTTGCATATGTGTAATTGGTTCCTCTATTTTTGATATTGCAAATTGCCATCACATCAGGCTTTCTTAGTTTTGGCATGAGATTTCAGATCCCTGGAATGCTGATGATAATACTTCTGTAATAGGTCTGTAATAAGCAAGTATAAGGAGCTCTTCTAGTAAGACTTGCCACTTTCATTATGTACACTAGGAGCTGAAAGTCAAGGTAGTAGGGCCTAGTGATACAGAACACGAAAGGCTCCTAGGATTGGATAATTCTAATTATTCTAAGTTCTGGCTTCAGGTATTGCAAATTCTAGTATTTCAATGGATAGCTAGGAATAGCAGTTGTCTGAACTTGAATCTCTCATGGAATTGAAGTAATTTATGGAGTCTCTTAGCTATTGCTTTTAGGAACTCTTTATTTGATAGTCCTTGTTATTACAGGATTAAGGTAGTATGTTCTTTTACAAGTATAGTTCTAGTAAGTTTAGGAGTTGGTCTTTCATCTATAAAAGGAGTTGTTCTTGGCAGATGATTTATGCTTGTTTTGTTCAATCAATAAAGTGTCTACATAATCTCTGTCGACATGTTTACGTGATAATCATGGGTAAGGTGTGACGCCATGAGGCCTGTTTGTTACTTTTAGGCTTTGTCTCTCTTGGTGTGTGGCTAAGAGTTTTTTCTCTTATTCTCTTATTTTTATTTGTTATGATTTAGAAATAAATATTTCCTAGCTTCCACATTAAAATCCTATTACATTCCTTTTAGGATTGGGTTTCGTCCGAAACCTAAGTCCCACTTCCCTTTCACAAAAAATTTAGTTTTGCAAAACCCAAAAAAGAAAGTCTCAAAACCAAACCCAATTCAAATACACACTATATATTCAACCTAGTGAGCAGAACTAGAGTTTTCTGGGGTAGCTTTAGTTAGTTTGTGCTGCATCACCTAGGTTTTTGCATGGAGAAAGAAGATGGGTGTGAAGGAAAAGCAAAGAGTGAAGAAGATAACAATAACAATATGGGACAATTGAGGGGAAGGAAAAAGGAAATGTTGTTTTTTGTAACAGGTGGAGAAGCCAATGTTGGTTCCTAAATTGTTTCTGAATTATACTTGTATAAATTGTTCATGAAAGAAAGTGTTTGTAAGATATTTGTGGGTCATAACTCCAGTGCGTTAAGATTATGATGAGTAGTAATTTGGATGATGATTCAATAGTATTAAAAGGTCAGAATCCATTGGTTTTGAGGAATGAGTTTGGACCAGAAATAGTTATAGGCCAGGCTATTGAAGTTGTGAGGGACTAGATGCACTATGAACTATTTGACAAATAATCAACACACTTCATATCTATGATATATGTAGCATCAAGGTAAGGGTGGTTGCAAATATGTTCTTTGCTAAATTTCTGATATTTGGTTGCATAGAAATTTGGTCTTGAGTTTTAGTCCTATTTGGTGGCCAAAGAGGAGGGAAAGTTTAAGATAGGACAGCAAAGTGGCTTCTGTGGCGTGTACTAGCAAGAGAAGAAGAAAAGAAAGAGAGAGAAGGAAGAGAGGAAAGAAAATGGGCAATACCTAAGAAGTATACATGAAAACAATCTTAATGGTGCATTAAATCACTGTTGAAAAGGAAGAACTATTACAGGTATCATAATGTTAAACATCCCTAATAACCAAGTCCTAATGAAACTATAATTCCTCCTAAAGACACAATAGTCTTTACTTTCCTAAGACAATAAGAAATCCAAAAGGAACCTAAAATACTGGTAAAAGTAATTAAATAATGACTTTAAGACTAAAAGCCTATTCTAGCAATTATCTAAATGGACCTTGTGCCTTTGCTAAATATAACTAAATGAACCCTGAAACAAAATAACTAACTAATGATAGAAACTAAACTGTAGCTGCTCCATATCGCCAATGATATCACCTGTAGACCAGAATTTCTTCTTTGCACAAGAAGGAATAGGTTGTTTTTGGGCCAGAGGCATTATAGCTTCTTGTCTAACCATTGAATAGCTTAACAGCTTTTGCATCGACAATGTCCAATCAACCAGAAAAAAGGAAAAAAAACTTTTAGGCATTAGGAGGAGTAAGAATCTTCAAATATAATCTAATATCTCAATTGCCTGTTAGTTCTGTTCTTTCATGAACCATACTGGAACACTAGATCATTTGGTGCAAACCTTTTCTTACCTATAGAATCTCATTGGCCAAAGCTAAGATATCCTTCATGAGGTGATGCTTGTACCAGTATAGTTGGACATATCCTATGTCACTCTCGGACCTTGTCATGGAAAATCACATCAATTTCAACAAACAAAGATAATGTTTGTTTTTTATACTTAGTGCATTATCCTGCAATCCACTTTTACCCAAGTTTCTATTTTCAACTCCACCAGAGCTATATGTTCTTTGTGATAAAGTAAAATGGCTGACCAGAGGATGATGGTTTTTCACTCGGGTCCTGTCTTGTACAAGCATTCTTACTTTTCCTTTTTCACAGGAAGTAGGGATGTGAATGCATTTTCTGCAGCCATTCTTGGTTTGAGATTGTGAGGAGTTTTATAGTCTAAAGGAAAAGTAGCAAAAGTGTTGTACAGAAGTAAAATTCTTTTTGTATGGGATCTCTTATTGCTGTTCGGTATATCTGGCTTACATGTGAATATTTATGCATCTTAACTCCAAGACTTAGTCTGAGGCACAAGGGTTGTATGCTTGTTTGTTGTTCTTGGCAATTGCATGTTTCCTGCTTCATAGTAACCTACCATTAGTTACACATTTTTGAACATCTGACCAATTATATTTTTCTTCACATAAGTATTTCCTGCATGATTGCTGGAGATATATATATAATTATAACTCAATGTTGTCTTACATTTGCAGCATCCCTTGGTATCTAGCAGTGAATTTCTTTTATGGAGCTGAAGTTTCGAAAGAGTTGACTCCACTATGGGTTTTGGGACCTCTTATTGTTGCTCTATATATCAAAATGTTGAGAGGCATATGCGCACTATATGTTTTCAGCTTCAAGCAGACCGTCAAGGTGCTCAGGAACTTGCCTGCCTACTACCTTGTTGCTTACAATTATGTTGTTGGTGGGAAGCTTAAAGAAGAAGTTCAGTTGCATCTATTGCAGCCTCTGACCGATATTAAGAATTTGGATTTCAGGCAACTATCCAGAAGGAAGCTAAAAGATCTAGAGGTTATTTTGGTTGAGAAATACCTGGACTTTGTGGAATCAATATGGCCTTATTACTGCAGAGCAATCAGGTTTCTGAAGAGGGCAAATCTAATCTAGGTCTGCGGCTTGTAATTTGAGATTTGAGAGATTTCAACAAATGCAAAATGGGCGTAGAATTTTCACGGATTTTGTTTTCTTTTTTCTCCTTACGGCTCTCGATTGCTTATACACGCCAAGCTAGTGAATGTGGGACCCCATTTTGGTCTGGGTTTCGCAATCTCTTGAGCGATTAGAGCTTGCAGCAGGAAAGGCAGGTTAGCGCTATTGGTATATTAGTTGTCTTGGGGAGTAGTGCCGCGTATTTCCATCTTTTCTAGGTTTGAAATTTCAGTTATAACTGGTTATTGTAATTGGATGGCAAGGCATATTTGCACTTTCAGATTTGTACAGTTAACCCCTTAAATGGGCGAATTGTTTAACTGAAGTGTTATAAAGTTGAATATGTTTGATGATGATCTAGTTAAAGAATGACCTTCACATTTTCCAATCTGATCTTTGGATTTCACAGTTATGGCCTTCTGTTCAGGGAACTTTTTCTCACATGGCTTCCCAGTTTGGGTGGAAGATCTTGTAAGTGGTAATAGATTTGTTTTTCTAAAGTTTAGTTGAAGTTTTTGCATGAGCCCAAAAACAAGCGACGGTCCACTCCACCCCTGACCCTCCCATCCCCAAAAAATAAAGGGGAAAAAACAATCTAGGGTCTATCTAACTTTTTCTACCAATTGCTCCTCTTTTCTGTCGTTACATTTTATGCAGTTATTTCAAGAAGGTTAATACTTTCGTTTACATTCTTGTCAGTTTTATAATGCAAAAAAATAATAATAATAAAAACGAAATCTGTGCTAAGTTCAGCATTTCATATATTGGGCCTCCAGTAAACTCATTTTTTCTTTTAGCTTGGGGCTCCAGTAAAATATTAGTCGCAGTAATATTTAGACACTACCGCGGCTATAATTGTTAGGATAAGGGGAAGTTTATGAAATTGTTGCTTGAACAAATTAGTATTCCGAAATAAGATCCCAAAAATTTTACAGATCTGAATCGATATTTTATGGAACAAAATTGGATATGCTGAAAGCCATTGGTGAAGTAGAAAGGATATTTGCTCAGGTCACTGCGCAAGTGTTTTATGTGCCAGATCAGTCAATGAATACACTATTGTCACATATATTAAAATTGCAGGTAAATGGCGTGCATACAAAAACTGTGGACGGTGGAGCTAAGATTATGGACCCAAAAGAGGATACACCCAAAGACTCGGATTACAGCGACAATATGACAAAATATAAGTAAACTAGCACTCACAAATAAGACTCGGACAATATCATATACGAGGGTTATGAAAAGAACTTTTCACTTTTCTCCCCGTCGCACTTCAATGTTTTCTCCTTTCAAGTCACAGAGCCCGCTTAGAGATACGTGCCGTGTCATACCAATCGACATCCACTCCCTCGGTCATAAAACAAGCAAGACGAAAGGACACTCAACTAGAAGCTTATAGCATTTTTCCTGTCTGGTGGAGCAACACATTGCCACAAGTTGTGGTATGCTGGGATATTGACCGCATCAACCCCAAGGGAAGATAGGTTGCGGCCGTACTCCTGGTCCAAGGTGAAATGTAAAATGGGAATTATTGAGTGCAAACACAAGCAAGTTCATAGAACATAACGGGTGCTAAAAAAGATTTGAAGGAAAATGGCAGCTTAACCTGAATATCAAGAAACAATTGCATGCATATCTTGTCAGTATCAGACACATTATGGTCCGAGACATCTGAGCTTGCTCCAGCTCGCCTTTGTGCACCTAAACGTATTTTCTGAAGAGAAGATTCTGTTTTTCTGGCCTGTTCAACGGATTTGCAATCAAATTAAGATTTCCTAGGACAAAGTGGAATGCAGTAACTAGAGGAAGAATGAACTAGCTCAAAGTAGTGTTTTCTGTTTTATCCATACCACACTGACAAGATCTGCAGCTAACTCATAGTAGCGACCAGTTATCTCAAAAGCCGCACGTTGCAAGAATTCTTTCTTGATCTCATCTTTAAGATACATAGCAGCTTGCTCACCATCCAAGAACGTCTGGAAAAAGAGATGTCAATCATGTGTCTTCCACATGTACTTAGCTTGATCATCATAACTAAGGATTGCCAGAGATACAAAAAGCAGATCATAAATATGAGTAAAACACACAACACAGAAACCTGCATGTCTGCACAGTATTATTTCGTGGCAATAAAAGATACTTCGGTATGAACTAAAAAGACAGAAATGAACAAAAAGACAAACATGCATCAGTTTTAGAAAATTTGCAATGTCCATGAGTCTCCGAAGTCACATTTTTCCAATAACTGAAAGTATCCATCACCATGAGCTCATGGCAAAGAAAAGAGATCAGCAAGTAAAGTCCAAATACAATAGATCTCCAAGTCTGCATGTGCAAGCACATTGACATAAAGCCCACCCTCTGAGCTTCAGAAATCCATTCAGATATACAGAAATGACCATGACTAAGTTTCTCTTATTCGTATTAAACTCTAGGAATGTTTTTATCTAGTGCTACCAATTTCATAACTTCGTAGCTCTAGAAAGTTTCAGTTCGTTTTCCTGCCTATTATCTAGATATACCAAGAAAGATGTATGGTCTAATGAGGCTACTTCAAACTATTCACTCATGGGTGGAACGACAGCTCTTCTATTCTGGTTCATCATTTCTCTTGGCTCTAGGGTACATCCAAGGGAGAGTTCGAGATTACAAGAGAAATGATTGTTGTCTTTTACAGCAGTATCCATTATAAAGAATAAAGCTAGAGAAAACAAGCTGACAGATGCATCAAGTCAGGCGGAATATGCTCACAGTTCAGTGACTGTTCAAGTTCCATATTTTGATTTACTTACGCAAGATATGCAGAATGCAGAGATTTTAAGGTTATTAATGACAGGTTGATTATCCAAGTTTCCGAATGCTTGATTGCTATCTCTTCAAAGGACTCAAATTTGTTTGCCTAATACCTTCTAAGGCAGCAAATGATATCGGAGTTGCATGGCATTGGTTTAGAGCTCTTAAAGAGTCTAGTCCTAATCAGTTTAGGAGTAGGTCTTTGATTCTAAATAGAGATCTCCATTCAATCAGGTATGCTTTAACAAATATCAACAAAGATTCAACATAATATTCTCAGTAACCCTGAATGAATGACACAGTTAAGCCTAAGTGCGACGCCTTGAGTCCTAGGTGTATCCTCTTCCCTCCCTCCGTTGGTATAACGCAAGAAGTCATCTCTCTATTCTCTTTAATTAACTTTCCTTTTATCTGAATGTGCTTATAACATAGCTTCTGCTAAAATCCTTATTCAATTATGGTTTAGTTTAGCCAGCAGATATTCCTGCAACTTATTCACTATTTTCTAACTAGTTCGTCATCTAAAACTTAGCATAAAGTAATACAATTTTGTAGGCGGCTTTAGTGAGTTTGTCCTGCATCAAAACCCCCTGCCCCCCCCGCCCCCAAGTTTTCTTCTGCACTCTTGTACCAACTGATCGCAAGCTTCTAGTACCTAGGGAAGAGGGATATTCAATGACAAGTTCTAGATTTGAGTTTGTCAGCTTGATATATCAATTAACTTTTTGGAAATGCTATGGATGCAAAGAGAATTGTGTCATAAAACATAATTAACTCACAAGCCCACTTTTACCCCAAAGCAGAACAACCTCATATATTTACTCTCGGACTTCTAACCTATAAAATAGAAGAGGGCAAAGATCATAGATCCCATGTAAGCAATTAAGACAATGAAGAAATTAACAGAAGAGGATACAGAACGTATGAAGAAGGTCAGTACCTTTATTGGTCGCAGCACACCAGATACATACGGTGAATGCCTAACAGGAAGAGGTTTGTTAGTCATCCTGTATGTGGCAGTTATTCCCTTCAATTGTCTCAAGTCCTGCAGCAATTTAGCAAAATGCAGATTACCAATGTAACTCATCCAATAAAAAGAAAGTTTAAAATTTTGACAAAGAAAGCACTGGAAAAGAATGTAAGACTTACTTATGATGCTATAGATTGTAGTGGTCTTATGGAGCATTCACAGAATAAACAATAAACATACCAGAAGCCCCTTCTCAAAAGGGTGAGTTGAAAGAATCTGAGGGTGCATTTTCATTGGTTCCATATCGAAAATTTTCTGGTTTTGGGAAGTAATGCTCAACTTGGATAACAAGGGCGTTCCCTCTTGTTTGGAAATTTACATTCACTTCCCCTCAGAACCATATTTAGTATCACCAACCTCCCTTATTGTCTATAAATTACATTAACCTCCCCTCATTTATTAAATTTATCATCACTTACCTCCCCCTGCAGTTTAGAATTTATACTAGCCTCCCTCAAATATTTTGTCTATCCTTACCTACCTCCCCTATTATAACATTATTAATGAGATGATAAAAATAGAAGAATCTTTTTTCTTGTACCTTTACCTCATAACGTATATTCAAGTTCGAAAAAGAAACAATTTGGATATAGGTAGCATTATACATTGCCCAAAAACAGTGTACTGCTTTTTTAAATACAAAGATGTTAATAAAAATAAAAAAAAATAACAACAACAAAAGCTCTCTCTCTCTCTCTCTCTCTCTCTCTCACACACACACACACACACACAAAGTGAGTAAAACCTTCTACTTGAATTTGAAGAAAAAATGAAATTTTAAGATTTTTACTGAACTTATCTATTTTCAACGGCCTCTACTCAATCTAATAACTACATATATTTTGATAAAATCTTATTTTTCTTCAAGTTCAAGGAGAGATTTTTCCTTGTGCTTTCATAAACAATTTACTATTTATCGACCTTTACATTTGTTATAGCATTAGTTACTTTCTTTATGGAAAATAACACACTTGCTGATTGCAGCGCGACTATATTTCATTTTTAAAAAAGTCTCTCTCTCCTCTCCCTAAACTTTCTCTAGCTTTCACTACTTCATTCTTCAAATTTGAGCAAATCGGCATCCAATTAAAGCAATGTGCGACAAAATACAAGAGATTTAAAGGAAAAAAGCATTTCCATATTTTTTTTGGTATTTTTGTGACTCCCTGAGGAGAACTCAAGGAGTCACGCTAATGATCCCCGCTACCGCCGGCGGAGATCCATGAAACAAGCCCCTGCCACCAACGGTGGGGTATGTTATAAAAACACCCTATAAAAACTTTTAGCTCAAAAAGGGGAGGGGGGAAGAATCTGCTAGTCAGATGAGAAGAGAACCTAAACGTGTATACACATACTACCATATGTCCACTTGCAAGTATGTTGGGTTTGCAAAAGGATTTGAAGTATCTCTTTCATTAATTTAACATAAAGCTTACCTCAACTGACTTCTCAACTAGTGTATCTATCACTGAATTTATCACAAGGGGCAGAATATCTCTGAGGGACTGCACACCTTGTAAAATACCTTGTTCTACAAGATCAAGTACTTCTGAAGGGCATGACTTGAGAAGCTCAATAACATGTTGCACATAGTTACCACTGATCTCAGCAACCAAACTATCCAAATCATGAATTATCTGCATCATAAATGCATAATCATATTCTGAAATTACAGAAATATCTCTAAACTAAACAACTTCTGTATGTGCAATTTTTTTCAGTGCAAGAAAAGGCTTCACACTGTATTATAGTTGCAAATTCCGAATGAAATTTCAAAAAGTGAACTTCAGAGGAAAAAGGTGCAAATATAGGATCCGCACGCAGTGAAAACTTAATTTGAAATAATCACCACGCAGATCAGCAAGAAAAGAGATGCATACAGACAAGCATTAGATTTGCAACTGTAAACCATTAGGCTGCAGATATCAATAGAAAATTATATTATAAATTGTGAGTAAAAACCGAAAATATAAAAGAAAGAAAATAATGCGAAAATTTGAGGATAAAGAAAATATAATGACATTGCTGATTAACAAAATTTAAGTACCGCTCCCAATACAACCAAATGACCCAAGATTTCATAAAAATATTTGACAAAGGCATCATAAGCCCAAATGGAATGCACACCATCTTGCATTGATTTCTATCTTGGCAGAAGGAGAATAGACCTAAAAGAAATAAAATAACATTGAAAGCCTCATATAAGAGGGGGGAAGCAATAATGGATTTTGGTGCCATTCATTCTGGAATGTCCAAGCTAAATACAGAAAAGTTAAAGTTGTGTTCTAAGCAAATGCTATCCAATACTTTCCTTTCCCTTTTCTTCTCTTTACAAAGATATCCAGCAATGTTTTATTTGGTTTTAAATCAGAAACATATCTCCCTCTCATATCTACATGAAAAAGCATGAAAAGCAAAGAAGTTGAAGTTTTTAATTATACCAAACTCATTCAACACAAAAATATGTAATACTCGTAAACAAGGAAATTGATTCATACAAGAATAAGGTTATCTGGGGCAGCGGAAATAGCCCATTCAGATCCAGTGCTGGAGCCAACATTACCAGATTTGCGGGTAGCCAAACCACTAGACAACCAGTTGGAGTATCTGCATTGATTATATAAAGCATTTGATATTTCAAAAGAAGACACATATCCTTCACATTAATTTGGAACTCCTCTTCCACAATAGGCTAACCTGGAAAGAAGTTGCAGACTCAATCGAAGAAATTTATCAGAGCAAGAAAGGACAAGAACATCATCTTTCCAGCAGGATCTCAAGCAGTCCAAAAGTGATATGCTTTGCTTCAATACCAAATTCTCAGATTCCTTCACATCTTGCACTGAGCTTTGAACTGGAACAAGACTACCCAACATCAGGGCCGAATCCAAGGCCCCAGCTATTTCCTGAAACCTAAGGCAAATTAAATCACATGAGTATCGCTTTAATTTTCACTTACTCCACCCTCCAGATCTACCTAACCCAAACCAGGACTTGTTTTACAAATTACAGATAACATATGTCAACTTCTTACAGCTGCCATTTCAGTACCTCAGTGAAAAGTAGACTCCAGTATTCCATTGCTTCATGAATTCAATATAGACAGGTTCAGACCGGAATTTAGCAACCGCATGTTGAGAGAGATAATGACCTTGCATGGGAAAAAAAAAAAAACAACAACAGAAAGGAGAGAAGCATAAAGTGGAGAGCTAGAACAATTATCAGTTGAGAGAGAGCCCTGCTTAAGAAATTGTTTCAGTACCTTCTAAATGAGCTAGAAAATCTAGGCTTGCCTTGTAATTCTTCAAAAACTCAGTAGGCCTTCCAGGAGAAAAGACCCCAGGTTTTACTTTTTGTATGGCGGTGAGAACCTCTTTAAGAATAGAATTGGCTAAGAAACTGAAAACGTGTAATCCCGAATTTTCTGCACACAATGTCAAATGAGAATACTGTTTAGCAATCATAAAGTTACTACTTATTTACTTTTCATTATCTTAGAAACCAAAAAAAATAAATAAATATGGTACCTCTTCAGATATGGTAGGATTGAGGGGATGCAAAAGAGAGGAAAGGAGAATAGTTAGAAGGAAGGGAAAGGATTGAAAGTTTGTCATGTTTGGATAATTGATACTCCCTCCATCTCAGAATAAGTAATTTATTGTAACTTTTTACACAGATTAAGGAGTCCCTAAAATCAGTAAAATCCAAACCAAAATGACTAGTGTATTCTTTTTTACTTCATAGAAATTATTACTATATTACAAAGACAACTGCTTTTAAAAATTGGACTACCAGTTAGAAGAAGGGTAAAAATGGCAAAAACACATTAAATTTCTATTGACATTAAAAATGGAACTCTTATTTTGGAGAAAATAAAAAGCGACAATGGAGCACTTTTTCTGCAATAGAGGGAATAGAAGGGAAGGGAGACGTAACTCATAAGCAACAATTTAAAACTTCAACGTCGTTTTCTAGGTGAAATATGCCTCATAAAATAAAGGCAGTTTAAGCAGTATAAAAATATCCATTAGATTACTCCCCTTTCCCCCCCATTTTCGACCACTTGCAGACGGGAAAGAAACTGACAAACAATAGAACCTCTCCATTCCCTTCCTATACATTTCCTTTCCTTTAACAAAAATCATTTCAAACACTAAAAACTTAATCTCTCCATCGCCTCTCGTCTCCTCTCGTATCCTTTTATTTCCATCAATTTAAACGGTCGTTAGGCATCAGATAATACAAAATGAGAAGCAATAATATAAATGTTGCATAATGCACTATCCTGATACAGAACTCTGATAATTGGTTATTATTTAATTAATATATTTATTCCTGGCTATAAGATACATATTTTCTTTTTGTAACAATAGAAAGTAAGAATTCCAACTACCCTGTATATCTTTAGGGTTTTGGATAATAGTATTAACATGAAAGCATAACTATGAGTAAAATGCCTGTTAGGCGAGTTCCAAACTACCTTATAATCCTTTCAAGATATCGAGTTATCAAACATCTTTCTACTACTCCAATTAGTTCCAGTGCAGCATCAAACTAAGAGCATAAGTCGAGGTGACCTAATTAAGGATGAAACTTCAGCAGTTAATTGTTATTTTGTTCAGCTATAACAAGAGCTACTAATTGTAGATCCATCTTAGGAGGATAGTATGCAATAAAAATAATAAAAATAGGTTACTTTTTTTTCCCCTTTTGATAACAGAACTGCATGAAATATTTGGAATTTTACCTGTAGAAGATATCTCCAACAAAAATTTACAATCATGCTCAATGTGCTTCTTGATCTTAGTATAGTCATGCTCAAGTTCATCTGCAGATTCCCCGCTGACTACCCCTGATGAATTGTTAAGAATTACTTTCTCTACAAATGGTGCAACTGTGGTTGATCTAAAAATTTCTTCAGCATTTGTAGTGTTATCAATGGCAGCATATGCACGCAAGCAATTGTATATGGAATTTGCATCCCTATTCTCAAGGGCATCTACAAAACAGTGACCCAAGCTTGTATCCAATAACAAGCTAGCATTCTGTATCCTCTTCTCCATGTTCTCAATGAAAGGCATATCCTGTACTGCCAGTGTACATAATAAGGAAAAGTGTAAGTCCAGAGCTTCAAGATACAAATATTTTCACTAACAACTATTAGAAGGCGTAACTCCAGAGCTTCAAGATCCAGAAGGCTCTAGCTATCAACTATTTCACTTCAAGAGATGACTTAGCAGCCAAAGTAGATATCCCACTTAGTAGACAAATGCTATAAAACCACTGAAAATAAAGACAAAGAAGAGGGACACAAGCAAGCCTAATCAAATTGAATCTGAACAATAGGAATATAATACAACTATCATCACCACACCATCAAGAAAAAGTACTCAAATAACCAATTTCATTTGTGTGAACATAGATTGTTTGATCTACCTTAAGGTAGTCAACTTTGTACATCTCTATTTGTCAAAAACATCTCATTAGATGCATCAAATGTATAACTGGACATAACATTGGCTAGAGATTTACTAGAAGGATAATTTAATTACATTTAAAAAATCATAGCAGTCACTAAATCACTTGGCAAGAGGATTTAATGGTTTACTCAGATTCCTACTGAATTCGACCAAAGTTTGATGGTTTTTTTCCCTCCTGCATATGGATAATATGGTATATTTTGTTAATACAGCCTCCGGTTGTTGTCAAGAATGGGTACACCTAGGTTACCAATTAGCAAAGAAGATTGGACCTGTAAGACCTAAGAATACATGCCATAGAAGTAAGGCTAAGTAGTCTCCCTGTCAATAAAACCCATAGCATTCTATCATAAAACTCCACTACTTAAAAGCAGATTTCTCAAAAATATGGGTAAAGTTTGTTTGCAAAAAAACTACATCCAATCAACACAAACAAGACCCCTAAGAGCAGATATGATAGTTTTTTCAATGTTTTAGTCAGTACTCTTATGCTTTAAAATATGGAAACAGAAAATAAAGGTTTTGGTTATTCGTCTCTGCTTGATACTCATTTCTATTATTGTCCTCACTTCAAATTATACACATAGTACTATTTTGATAAAACAATATCATAAATAATGATTAATCTAAATATATTGTCCTTCCACGTAAGTCTAAAGAGCCGAAATCTCAAATTAGTTTACAACTAAGGCCCCTTTCTCTTATTGGAAACAAAATTTTAATTGTTTGAGCAAATATGAAGTTGCCAAAATTGAGGAATAAATTAGTTTAAGTGACCCAAGGTTTGCTATCATAAAGTAACGATACCATAACATTTTGATTATTGGTAATGATTGAAAGGTAGATTAAAATCTCAAAACGACAGAATTATTCTCGCCAAATGTTGCTCAAGACAAAATGGAAGGCAATATTGAGCAACTTCATTTCTATAACCTAGTAACCAGTGGCAATGAATAATTAGCTTCAAACATCTGATGACTGGAAATCATACAAAACTAATAATCAAAATATATATAAATTAAAATGTGGTAAATTTCAAAATTAGAAGCTAAAGAGATCGGATAAGCAGATGAACTTTCAAAATAAAATCACCAAATTTGACCACAGGAAAAAGACACAAAGATGGTGAGAAAATACAAGCTATAACTTGAGAGCAAGAAAATTGACCTGGGCAAGAGCTATGTAGAACTTAAGCCTATTCATTTCACTAGCAATTCTTTCCAGAAGCATGCTTTGAGTCTCCCTAACACTTGTACCATTTTCATAATGGTTCAAGGAGATCTCATTGCTTAAATGATCTTTTACAGCAGAATTCACGTATCCATTAGACCAATCAACTGGCACACTAGGGAGCTCCTTTATCAGTTTCTCCACCTGCCGATCAGAACATTCATTCAATCGCATTAGAGCAACAGTCAAGAGCAGGCATAACAAATACTCATTCTAGAAGTGGGAAAGAAATCCTTGATACTTTTTCTTTTGCTATATTCAACCCTAATAATGTTTACTGAAATCTTGATAACAAATACTTGCTTGTGATCACAAAGAGATGTGAATATATAAATAATAAAAGGCTTGGAGACCAATCATTCTTGACGCCCAAGAAAAATGGCTGTGAAAATTCATTGTGGCTGATTAAGACTTGCCGAGTCATTAGATTCAATATTATGCCCAGGTCATTATGACAGTATCTCTAAGAAGTAAGAACAATGCTACAGAAATTAAACTAAAACACATATTTAAAATATCTTGACTGATAAGTACATTAGTCTCCAGGTAATTGGAATATAAGCTAAACCAAATAACCAGGGAAGCTATTAATTGCATAAAACCATTAGATCCAAGTTTCCAATCTCTCTTCTATTCATGGTTTCGTGGTTGAATAAAAATACACATATAATGCCCTAAAAAGCCTTCAATTGCCTAAAGAAATCTAATCGTACCTTTAAAATTATGAATTTCAAGCAAACAAGCTTAGAATAACAGGAATTCCTAGAAAATGAATTTCGCAGGATGAATTTAATAGCTTAGACTGAAACGCAAGCAAAAATACATATAACCCAAACAACAAGTTTAACAATTCAAAGAAACATCCGAACCCAACTTATACATCGTTAATATAACGAAACCTAGAAGATCGAATTTCGCGGGCGTTACCTTTGAAACTACGTGAAAGGTATCCAGCAAGCGTTCAAGCAGTTCCCTGGCCTCACTGGCGTCTGCACGCTGCTTGAGGCCGCTCTTCAGAGCGACGAGGGAGGCATCCACGGCGGCCCGGAAAGCCAAGATCTTCTCCTTGATCTCAAGAAGCGGAGCTCGCATGCGAACCACACTAGCGTCAATGTCGATGAGCTTCGTACTCAGGCTGACAAAATCGGAGTAATCCCGATTAATCAAGTCGACGAGCTCGCGGTTCAGGGAACCCAAGTGAGAACGAAGCTCCGACGTCAAGGTATCGAAGGGGACAAATGTCCGGAGTTCTGAAATATAGGATTCCGGGTCGAAATTAGGGTCCAAGAATGCGGTTGGATTTAGCCATTGTGGATGAGCGTCTATTGGGTCGCCGAATAAGTCTGTAGCGGATCGCGGCGGCGGCTGTGACGGAGTTGGAGGAAGTTGTGGAGATTGGAGATTCGGCATTGTGAATTTTGAAATTCAGAGATCACCGGTACGGTGGATGGGTTTGGACTCTATGGGGTTTTCTGAGAATTTCATCTAAAGAAGCTTTCTGAAGCCTTCTGGGGTTACCATGGAGCAAATGACCTGGCTTCGTAAAGTTTATATCATTGACCTTGGACCGGCTTGGAGGGATGTCCGATGTGATTAACGTGCTGAATGTCCTTTTCTCTTACCATACGCAGATGACTTCTAAACCGTAGATTGTGCATTTTTTTAAACGAAGGTTTTTAAAAGGTTGAAGAGCAGGATATTTTAGACAATCAAAATTTATGCAATATTTGAAATGTTTAAAAAAATTATTATTAATTTTCAAGCGCTCATGATTTCTTCAACCTATCTCACCAAAGTCTCTCTTTTTTCTATATTCTATCTTCTTTTCACTATTATTCTGAAACTTTTGAAATATTGAAGAGATAAAGTAATTCATTCTCCTCAAGATCTTCACTTTGTATCAAACAGTTTCGACAAGTATTAAAATTTTATTTTAAAATCAAAACTCATTTCCTTAGATTCACTTACAGTCAAAACAAAGTTAGATATTATAAGTTTTTGTTAGACTTTTTGGTAGCTTCGACATTGTTAAAATCTTCATTAAAAATAAAATTTATCTAGATATTTAATAATATAAAATTTATCTAGATATTTAATAATCTACTTGTGGCGACAAAGAAAGAGTTGTGCTAATTTTCATAGCTCGAGGAATGAATTTCTATAGTGAAATACACTCATGATTTCAAAGAACGATTTTGATGGTGAAGAATTTCAATATTGAATTTTTTTTAACAAATCTCATTGTTTTAAGTAATGACTCTAAAAATTAATTATTCATTTCTTGTCAAATACTCATCGTGAAGTGAATAATTTATTCATGATAAAGTGAATAATTATTCATCACTTGTCAAATATTTATCGTGAAGTGAATAATTATTCACCACTTGTTGAATACTCATTGCAAAGTGAATAATTATTTATATTAGAGTGAATATGAATAATTATTCATGATAGAATGAATAATAATTCAAAACTCATCCTGAAGTGAATAATTTATTCATGATAAAGTGAATAATTGTTCATCATTTGTCAAATACTTATTGTGAAGTGAATAATTATTTATGTTAGAGTGAATAATTATTCATCACTTGTTGAATACTCATTGTGAAGTGAATAATTATTCATGTTAGAGTGAATATGAATAATTATTCAAGATATAGTGAATAATAATTTCATAACTTGTCGAATACTCGTCGTGAAGTGAATAATTATTTATGATAGAGTGAATAATTATTAATCACTTTTTAAATATTTATCGTAAAGTGAATAATTATTCCTTTCATAGTACATAATTATTCATAATAAGTGAATTCTAGTCGTGATTGTTAGATTGTAACAACTTGCATGTATTTCAACATTGTAGAGCATAATTATTCATTGATTTAGGATTGACTCTCCTTCTCTTTCATCTAACTACATCCTTTATTTGGTTGGTGTAGATATTTCCTTTTAAAAAAGAAAATTCATAGTTAAATTCCTTTGATTTGGCTCGTTAAGTTATTTGTGAAATCTTAAGAGAGGAATTTAAACCCTGATTTGTTCTTTTTCTTGAAGTTAACAAAATAGCATTTTTAAATCACAAAAAACACACATAACTTCTATATTTTTTTATTTTAAACAATTTTATGCCGACCCCTGAACTTATTGACCAAAAAATAAAAAATTAAGTCTCTTCGATTGAATAGTAGATCCATTGTTTTGCTATATGGCTTTTTCACCCACTAGGAATGTGAAAGAAAAAAGGTGCAAAAGATGAACTTATCTGTTGGTTTGGGAGATGAGAGAGAGAGAGAGAGAGAGAGAGAGAGAGAGAGAGAGAGAGAGAGAGAGAGAGGGGAGGAGGAAGAAGAACGATAACATATGTTAAGCTCCATAAAAGGGGGAGAGAGAGAAAAGAGTTTTCTAATAAATTTTTTTCGGACAATCAAACTAAACTGTAATTTTAACAAAATCAAATAAAATGAAACCAAAAATTTTTTGATTCAATTTGAAACAAATTTCTATGAGCTTTGGCTCAATTAAAATTTAATCAAAAATTTTTATTATTTGTTTGTTATTATTTGGGCCTATTAACTAATTTATTCATTGTCTAATTCAAAACATTCTCTAGAATTTGAGTTAAACTAAACATAGATTAACGATTAATGAGAAATAATAAAATATATTTTTTAAAAAGAAAAATTAATTCAGCTTTTGGGTTCAATTTTTGGTCTCAAATCTAAGATCAAAAACCAAACTGATTTACACAAATTTGATATGAACCGAATTGAACTTAACTGAAATTAGAAATTCAGTTCGATTTTTCAGTTTGAATTGAATAGCAAACACCCCTAAATGGTGGAACACCAAGTTTTCCCTCCTTCCGTAAAAACATCATAATTCTATCTCCCATAAAGCCAACATACTTATGACAATGAATTTAATTTTGACAAACTCCACCTATGACATGATGTTTAACAAGAAAATTGAAAATGAAATCAATAAGATTTTCAATTGAGAAGGAAAATCTTTTTTTGCTTCTTTGCTCAAACCGAAATGGAACAAGGTTCCTAAATAGAACAAGGTTTCTAAAGGCATAACTGAAAGATTGTAGAGGAAAGATTTTAGGGTTTTCGGAATTCAAAAAATTGAATTAAGATTGAGGCTTAATTAAAGACTACAACTAAGTTGAAGAGAATGACAAAAAAAGATGAAAGACAACAATCGAATAGAGAATCACAAAGGCACGCTTCTTTGACATTTATATTAGTGGTAGGTTGGGTAATAGAAATTCATGATGTTGGTTGAGAATATGTGTGATTCTGATTAATGTATTATTATATTTGAGATAATTCTATATTCTCTAAGAAGGAATTTTAACTTTATTGTTGAATGATGATAAAGTTTGATATATGTCAAAGGAGATATCATAAAGTATACTTCTATGAGATTCTTTTTACTTATAAACTCTAGAAGAGATCTGATATTGATGTGCAATAAATTTGATCATTTGACAAATCTATTCACTAAGATCTTAACGATAGCAACATTTGATTGAAAAGCATCTGTTAAAAAATCCCAAAACATTTCTTATTAGAGGGAGTAATAATGACATAAAGAATAGTGTACTCTTTTTCCTTCACTAGAGTTTTTTCCCACTGAGTTTTTATCTAGTTAGGTTTTAATGAGACATATTCTTTATGTTATGAACATCAAAGGAGGAGTGTTATGAAATAATATTAAGATATTCATATTAATCAATTTCATGAAGGGAACTAAACTCCCAAAATTTTACTCCTGATTAGATTTGATTTCCTTTCTCTATTAGATTTTTCCCTAATCTCTTGTATTATCAGCCTATATATAAGGACATTTGATAACATTAATAAGTTATACATAATAGTTAGATTCTTGAGTTCTAATTTCTCTCTCTATATTCTCTCTTCTCTTTTCTTTTAGTTTTATATTATTATTCTCCAAACAATTGAGTGACATTTTTACTTTAATTCTGCATTGCTAACACTCAAAATTTATAACACGTTATCAGCACGAAACTCTACCGCTACATCTTTGAAGTTTATATGAAGGCAAGAAAGCATGAGTCTCTGCCACCATAATTTAGAGTTTAATAAAGAAAAAAGAGGTTATTTTTCTATCTTTGAATTCCCATAGCACACCTCACAAAATTGAAATTTTTTGGTCTTGGCACTGTTGGAAAGAACTATCTATCATGAACATTAGATGATCAAATTCATTTAAAAGCAATGGGTTTGGCAGTCACCATTATTGAAAATAATGTATCATCATCTCAAAATCAAGCAAAAGCTATGATGATGCATTTTTTTCTCACTTCTAGTGAGTATCTATACATTGCAAATTGAATGACTCATTCTTACAACATAAGAACAAAATGCATTTCTACTAGCTGCAACTAAATTCTTTCATAAATATATGATAAGTTTGGATAACAATCACTTCAGAGAATGACATAAAATTAGTTGGTCGAGCGTTAAAATAATTTATAAATGACTTATTTAATTTCAGAAGATTAAATTCAAAATACTTTTGAAAAAAAATTCTCGATATTGTTACTACAAGGGTATGTTAGAGATATAAGAAAGAAAAAATCTTTTATTCATCATATCACTAGGAATATTTCTCCTTATAACATTAATTGAGGAGAAATTCTTAATGCAATAAAATTTTGTATATTGATAGACATAAAATCTTTTAGGCACTCTTATAACAAATCATAATTAGCATTTATATAACAACCCATCTTCTAGTAGTTGTATATTATCTTCAAAAATTTCTAGTAATCAAGTGGCTTCGATGCTTTATAATTTCTTAAATAGTGTCTTCAGGACCTACTATATCCATATAGATCTTAGTATCATGTATAAAAAATAGTCTCTTTTCAGAAATATCAAAAGTTAAATGATTCAAGTTCGAGGTTTAATATGAAAATTCAAAACTGAGTAAGAGAAATATCTTTCTTATTTGATTATAAAGCTCAAAAATTTGACATATATCTTAAATCCTTTTTCTCGATATTGTTGCTACAGGACAACATTCGAGGCATGAAATATAGAGAATGTTTTCTTTAAGATATAAGCGTATATTCTCTCCACACAATCCAATTGAGAGACAATTTTAAACATTATAGGGTTATATGTACTTATAGATTTAAAGTATTATAGCTATAAGTGCATCCAATCATTCCGTATTTTTGGTAGAATGATCATGTTCTGGTAGTCAAATCTTTATTTTAGATCTTTCCATAAAACAAGTGAAACTTGTCCTAATAATACTGGTTGTATTGAGATAAATATTGAACATCCTGTAGAATGTTTATGACTGTGATGTATTAATCCTTATTTCGTATTTTGTCAACATATTATAAGTTCTCCTCACAGTAGTTGGTTGTGGTCAGAAACTAAATATTTTCCATCTAAGATTTAGAAATATGCTATGCATATTGCTCCATTACAAGGTAATAAGATGGGTCCTCAAAGAAATTAACTAATATGTTGGACAGTTCAAGGGGAAGATTCGTATTTTGTTAATTTTGAATATGATGTCTCAACATAAAGAGGAGAAAATATGAGGCCGGATAAAGATATTAATTTGTGTCTCATCTTGATCTTCTATTTTGGTCTTCATAGAAGATACCTTGAACCGGAAGTTCAAAGGATAATTTACATAGCTAGGTATATTAATCCGACAGCGAAATAAATTTGAGACACAGCTGAAATATGGTAGATAAATTAGTTCTAAGGACACAAACTCCTTACTGGAGCAAAGAACTAAGATGGTCATATATAAGTTGAGGAGATTTAAATTTTAACAGAATTTTTTCCCCAAACATGAATGATATCATTTCTAGATGAAATTTAGGTATCTAAATTGTGACAATGATGAGATCTCAATATGATTAGGAAGCACTGGAACCATACAAGTATATGATGTCAATATTATTAACGCGTATAATATATTGATTCAGAATGAGGATTTTTGAATAGAAGTCTGTAGACTCAAAATGGTAAAGTTGACATGAGAACTATGAGAAATTTAAACTATTCACAAGTACACTTGAAGTATACATATATTCATAGTAGGAATTATACACTTAATAAAGTGTAATCCTAAAGAGATAGCAATGGATATTTGCTTATAAAATGCGAACTATAAAAATGAATATTTGCCATGATGTATGGCGTGTGATTCTTTGTAAGACGTAGTGCTGATTACGAAAAAATATACTTCTAGTGATGGATATAATAGTATAAAATAAAACTTGGTATGTATTTGTCTTTGTTATCATTTGATAATGATAAATATATTTGAAGAACCTGATGGATTCGATATGCTTGAAGTATATAATTGTTCCTGTAGAACATAATGCGATTGTCTCAGTGAATTCTTATTGAAAGAATGATTGAGTATGCCCATGCATGAAGAAAATCTATACATTGTTATGTTTGTTATATGTGTTTCTTTGTCAGAAGATATTCTTATTGCACAATCTATTGATCGGTATAGTGTTATCCGCATTAGGAGGAGAAAATCATCAATCAAAAAGGGGGAGATTGTTAGCCCTAAGGGTAAATCATGTAGTTATGATTAGTTTTGATTAATGACAAATATTGATAAGGACTAATATGCTTGTATGTTGTGTGATAGGATTTGTGGATTAAGAAGTATTAAGTCTCATTGCCTTGAAGCCATAATGTAAGAACAACTCCAATATATCAAAGTGATTGAAGATTGAAAGTTTGTTCAAGATGATTGAAGGCTTTGAAGACTTGAAGTGTAGGTTACATGTGCTTAATAGGTAAACTTTGTAAACCCTACACTTTTAAGCCTTGGAATCTATGAGTTGCAATTGAGAGCAAAACTTGATTTGAAAGGTTCAATAGTGCTGAACTTAACTTAATTATCAATGATTTTTGCACTTAAAAGGTCTTTAATGACTTATCTTTTAGGCTAGAAGGTTTTCCAACTTGTTTGAATTGATTTGAATATGTTTTGACAAAGTTTAAAAAGTTCAGACGCATAAGAGAAAATTCGGTCGTTCGAATTTTTTCTGCATTGTGAACAGTAACACTGTTTACATGAACAATACCGACTATTTTTCCAGAGAAATTCGGACGCACATTCGGACATACCTGAAAAAATTCGGTCGTCCGAATTTTACTGTTCAATGCACCGTCTGAACAGTATACTGTTTAATGAACAGTATTATTATTTTTCCAGAGAAGTTCGGACGCTGGATGAAAATTCAGTCGTTTGCATTTTCCATGTGAACAGTTTTTTCCAGAGAAGTTTGGACTCCGAAAAATTCGGACGCAAAATTCGGTCGTCCGAATTTTCTGAAACTAGCCGTTACTAGCCGTTTTATGACTGTTAAAGCTAATTTTTCAAATCTATAAAACCATAAGCTCTAGATTTTTAGGAGAACTTTTGAACATTCAAAATCCTTCAAGCTCTAACTTGTTTTACATCAAAATTATTTGAAAAGCTCTCAAATTGTATTGTGCTCAAAGGTTAAAATTCAAGATTCCAAAAGCAAGAAGTGAAGGTGTGCTAGCAATTGTATTCATCTACCAAGAAGTGTTGGTAACATCCAAACTTTATCTTTAAATTATTGTTGTAATTGATACATGGTTATCTTATGACGTAAAATCATTTTGGTATGGGTGAGCCATAGACTAGATTAATCAAGGTTGTGGTGTAAAACCCGTGCGTGGGTGAGCCTTGGATAAGATTGGTCTTTAGGTTGTCTTTAGATATAAAATCCTTGTGGAAGGGTGAGCCTTGTTTGTAGGATTGAAAAGGAGGTTGTTGGTATAAAACCCTTGTTGGGTGAGCCTCTTGTGTAATTTCCTAAATTGAGCATATAGTGAATTGGTTGAAATCCTTGCGTGTGGACTCAAGGTAGTGGATGTAGATCTTGGAGAGATCGAACCACTATAAATCGTGTGTTCATTTCGTTATAGCTTTACTTGTTTACATACTTGTGTTATTATTATTTGTTCATAGTTGTTGATTGATTGGTTATGGTCTTATAATTTGATAATCTTGTCTTAACCATCAAATCACATATAAACTTGAAGTTTGTGAATTTAAAGAAGAGCTTTTATTAAGGCAAAGGATTTGCAAAAAGGGAAAATATTATGATAATTAGCCAAAGATCTAATTCACCCCCCCTCTTAGGTCTTTCAATTGGTATTAGAGCAAGGTCTTCTTTTTAAGGTCTAGCAACCTAGAAGTAAAGATTATATGGCTAGTTTATCAAATTTGCCTTATGCCAAGGTTCCTCCACTAATAGACCTCCATTGTTTGATGGTTCTAATTATATTTTTTGGAAGTCTAGAATTGAGATTTACATTTGTTCTATTAACTATGAATTGTGGAATATTATTGAGAAAGGTCCCTATGTGCCATTGAGATTGAAAACCGATGGGGTTACAAGGGAACCAAAGTCCATGGAGGAGTATGATGAGAGCGATTCAAGGAAGATGACATTAAACTACCAAGTAATGAACATTCTTTGTTGTGCTTTGGTTGTCAATGAATACAATAGAGTGATGGAATGTGATTCCGCTCATGAAATGTGGAAGCTACTTCAAGTCACTCGTGAAGAAGAAAGAGCAAATGTGTGCTTCATGGCAATGGAAGATGAGGTACAACCTACTCCATCTAGCTCTACTTCTTATGATGATGATATTGATGATCCTAGTGAATTACTTGTTGAGATGTATGGAGAATTAAAAAAAGCTTCGAAAAAGAATAAGGAAATGAAACTCAAAATTACTTGTACAAAGAGAACAAAAAACTTCTTGAATCTATTGATTGTTTAAATATTGAAAAAGAAGTTTTAAACGTTTCTTTACAAAACATATCTCTTCAAAATAAATCTCTTTGTACAAAAGTTTCTTCTCTTGAAAAAATGCTTAGTGATCATGAAATTTTGAAAAAGAAAATTAATGATCTTACATCATGTGTTGAAAAATTTACAAATGGAAGAGACAATCTTGACAAACTACTTGGATCTCAAAGATCTTCTCTTGCTAAAAATGGTCTTGGTTACAATTATGTCAATAATGTGCCTAAACATAACAACTTCTTTGTGAGAGCTACTTCTACTTCCTTCCATCATACTTGTTGTACTTATTGTGGAAAATATGGACATAAAGTCGCCAAATGTTATGTTAAAAGAAAAGTAGAGAATGGTGTAAAAACCATTTGGAGAGTTAAGGGAATTATTACTAACCCCCCACAGACCGAAGAAAATATGGGTACCAAAGGATACTTCCTCTCCTTTATTGCAGGTACTCTTCAATTAAAACTCAAGAATCACTAAGTGGTACATTGATGATGTTGGTTTAAAGAATAACGGAAAATACCTCATTCATAAGAAAGGTCAAAGCAACCAATGAAGGATTTGTTTTTGAGACAAGAAGAAAGGAAGAATTCTTGGAGTAACCAATGTTGGTAAAGGTTCCTCCCTTCTTTTTAAACAAATGTTGCTTAGTGCTGATTTGAACTATAACTTGCTTAGTATTAGTCAATCGTGTGACAATGAATAAGAAGTTAAATGCCAATATGCAAAGTTTCAGTTGAGAATCCCTTTTGTTAAGATTTGAAAATTTACCAACCATGACTTGCCAATTGCTTCTATGAAGTTGATTAGGTAACATTGATGATATGAGATTGAATTCATGGTTGATATGTTCTTGAAATTGATTATATGTCATGATAAATTGATTAAAATAGCTATGATTGAATATCTATGCATTTTTTTGGCCAAAAACATCTTTATGAAACTTTACAAAATGTTCAGACTTGAAGTTTGAATGTAGACCATAAGTTCGGTCGCCCGAACTTGTATAAAAAAAAATGATATTTTGTGATTTTGATCAATTACTCACAAAATGTTTCAATGTGCGCTTTATCTTGATAAGCTTGAATGTCTTGTTGCTTATGATAATGATTTTCTTGGCATAGAAGATTTGATCACTTGAACATGGATTTATTAAACAAACTTTTCTATCAAGATTTAGTTGGAGGATTGCCAAAAATGTCTTTTGAGAAAATTTTCTTTGAGATACTAGTCAATATGGAAAACAAACAAAAAAATTTTTCAAACCCATGAAATGCTTTTATACCTCAAAACATCTTGAGCTTGTTCATATGGATTGATTTGGACTTATGAGGAACTCTAGTATTGATGACACGAAGTATGCCTTAGTAGTAGTTTATGATTTCTCAGTATTTACTTTAGTAGTCTTCTTTGCTCAAAAAGATGAAGTGTTTCATAAATTTGTAAAACTATTCAAAAAGATTCAAACTTCTCTTGAGTGTAAAATTGATTTCCATTAGAAAGTGACAATGGGAGAATTTTACAACCAAGTCTTTACAAAATTTGTGATGAAAATTGAATTTCATATAATTGTTTCAACTACAAAAACCCCACAACAAAATGGTGTTATTGAAAGAAAAATTTGACCTTTAAAAAAAAAATTGGTTAGATCTATGCTTTGTGAAAATTCTTCTTCAAAAATATGTTTTGAGCCGAAGCCATAAACAACACATGCTATGATGAAAAGAATTCTTTTAAGATCTTTTTGAAGAAAAACATCTTTTGAAGTTCTCTTTTATATAACTCCTCAAGTTGCATATTTTAAAGTGTTTGGTTATAAATGTATTATCTTGAATACTTGTGATAACTTACTTAAATTTGATTGAAAGACAGATATAGGTATATCTCTTAGCTATTCTTCTAACAAAAAGGCATATAGAGTTTATAACAAAAAGAACCTTACATGATGAGGAAACCATTCATATTAGTTTTGATGAATCTTACATTTACTTGGAAAGAAAAGATGAAGATGATGTAGGTACATCTATGAATGACTATCAAACCCATCTTCAAGCACCAACTTTGGAGGATCATACCAATGAGGAAGAAATGATTGAACAAAGTCAAGATGACCAACCTAGTGGTGACCAAGAGCTCCCAAAGAACTTAAGATATCCAAAAAGGCCACCCTAAGGAGCAAATCATTGGTGATATCTCCCAAGGAGTAAACATAAGGCGGTACTTTATCGATAACTTTATTCTTTTATCTCATATGAGCCTAAAAGTACTGATGATGAATTGTGTGATGATTTTTGGATTATTACTATGCAAAAGAAATTAAATCAATTTGAAAGATACAAAATTTGGAAATTTCTAAATCTCATGATCATTTCATTATTGGAACTAAATGGTTTTTAGAAATAAACTCAATGAATCCGAGGAAGGTGTAAGATTTGTCACCCAAGGATTCAATCAAGAAGAGAGAATTGATTATGATGAAACCTTTGCTTCGAATGCTAAAGTCCATAAGAATACTTTTGACTTTTACTTGCTTTAAAGGTTTTAAGTTATTTCAAATGAATGTCAAAAGTGCTTTTTCTAAATGGTTCTAATGAGAAAGAGATTCATGTGGAATAATCGCTCGGTTTTGATCATGAAAAGTTTCCTAACCATGTTTTCAAATTATCCAAAGCTTTGTATGATTTAAAACAAGCTCCTAGAGCTTGGTATAAAAATATTTGAGTGTTTTTCTTCTTTCAAAAAGATTTTCAAGAGGAAAGGTTGACACTACTATTCTCATAAAAACCTCTTGTAACAATGATCTATAAGTTGTCCAAATATATGATACAATTTTTGGTGCTTCTAATACTTCACTTTGTGATGTGTTTTCCAAGTTAATGCAAAGTAAATTTGAAATGAGCATGATAGGAAAACTCAATTTCTTTCTTGGCCTACAAATCAAGCAAACCAAGGATGGCACTTTCATGAATCAAGTTAAGGTATAAGCACTTTCATAAGTTTATCAACTATGCTTGACAAGAATAAAAAGATTTAATATGAGTAGTCAACTCTATTTGTTAGCAAGTAAAGCCAATATTATGTTTGCCATGTGCTTGTGTGCTAGATTTCATCTTGTCCTAAAGAGTCTCATTTGATTGCTGTTAAACACATTCTCTATTACCTTATTGATACTCTAAGTGATTATGGTATATATTTCAAATGTGTGGCTATGTTATGTGATAACACTAATGCAACAAATTTGACCATCATACATTCAACAAACTAGGACAAAGCATATAGAGATCAAACTTCATCTCATTAGATATCATTCTACTAAGGGTAATATTTGTTTAAAGCATGTTTGCACTAATGAACAAATTAATGATATTTTTACTAAGCCATTAGCCGAAGAAAGGTTTGACAATCTTAGAAGAAGCTTAGGGATTTAAATTCAATAACTAATGAGTGTATTCAAGTGTTGTAGCTCCAGGTGAGGACAAAGAAGCCTAGCATGGGAAAAGGAAAGGGAAAAACCAAAGAAAGAGAAGGAGGACCAATGATCAATGAACCAAGGAAGGTTCATGTTCTGCAAAGCATGTCAAGGCTTGATAGATTTGTCACATGGAAGACTGCTACTGAATTTGATGATTGGACAAAAAGGAGCCATAAGATAAATCCAAGCTACAAAATGGATGTCATCAAACTATCCGAAATGGGTAATATACTCTCATTTTTAAATGATGTGAGCTAGACTAGTATGCTTGTGCTTGATGAATGCTATTACCTTCCTTAGTTTATAAAGTTTATGCAAATCTTAAAAAAAAAAAAAGAGAGAAGTGAACATGAGGGAAAATAATGTAGTAAATGGTATTCCTCTAGAGTATATCAAGTGGATTTTGAGTTCAATGATGCCTTAGTGAACATAATTTGTTGGGTAGATGATAATGAGGGAAGGTATTACTCATTGGGACAGCATTGCTTTATTCATGAATTGTTCACAAATGAAAGATTTGAAGAGGCTTTCACAAATGGTAGACAATTTAGGTCAATTAGGGAAAAGGAACTAGAGGAAGGGTTATGCATCACATGATTACCACTCTGCATATGGTGATTATGCTTGCCCTGCATGAGCATAGAAGACTAAACTTTGGATTCATGGCATTGAAGCATATGATTAGTGCAAGAAAACCAGCCAACAAAGCCTTATCGTATGGGAGACTATCGACAAGAAAGTGAGGAGGTTGAGGAAGAAGAAAATGAAGAAGAAGAAGACGATGAAGAGGAAATCCTTGATGAAGAAAAGAAAACCAAAATGAGGCATGAGTTATCTAGTGAGGGGGAGCAACCTTCCACAAAAGAAGAGTATTTGAAGAGGTATCCTCTATTGAAGGAAAAGAAGTTGAAGGTAATAATCTCACTAGAAGTGATACCATAGTTGTCGAGGTGTTTCAAGAGACATTGAACAACCATGTAAAGGAAATGACGAAAATGGAAAAATTCTTCAAGTCCTTTGCTCCAATGATTCTTGGCAAATTTGATGATTTAGAAGCTAGAGTCAAGAATATGGAAGAAGACTTGAGAAAGATTTCTCAAGTGATTTTAAATGGTGCAAGTTCCTATAAAGCCAAAGAAGAAGACAAGAAAGAAGACCATGAAGCGCATCCAAGACTAAGCCTTTCTATCCCCAAACTCTATTTTGTTGCTTATTTTAGTTTATGCCTTGATGCACATGTTATGCTTTAACATTGAAATTTACTTGTGCCTTTCTAGTCATTATAATGTTTTGAAGCTCAATATATGAAATCCTTGTGATAAGAGCTTCTTTTGTTTCACTTTTGTTGTCCAAATACTCTTACCCCATCTTTGATTGATGACAAAAGGGGGAGAAGAAATGTGATGACAAAATGTGTGAAAATGTGAAATAGCAGTGGAATTTCTCATGCATGAATAGAAATTTTCTGAAAATCCATGCATATGTCAAGGGGGAGAATGAATGATGGCTACAATGTGCTGTGTGATGTGAATGTGCTTGCTGTAAATGTGCTACGTATGTGTGCTATAGGTCAAAATGTAAAATGAATGTGTATTGTGAAAATATTTGGCTGCATTTAGAATTTAAATTGAAAGTGTTATAATATGTGAGGTTATAGTTGTTTTCTGAGATTTTGGAATATGGTTAAGTTGAGATTGAAATCTTGAACTTAGTTCTTGACTTGACCTATGATTTTGATTTACTTCAAGAAAACAATTAAATGCATGAATTTTGTGATTTTGCAAAGCTAAACTAAGTGCCATTGTGGACATACATATTTGAGTACTTCAACATTTCATTTGAAAATGCAAAATCACTTTTTCAAACTTGTTGCAAAAAGAATTTAGACTTGAAATTCGGATGCAGACCAAAAATTCGGATGCATGTTTCAGAAATTCGGATGCATGCATATTAATTGCCAAAAAGTGCTTTTTTGTTGTTCAAATTGATTCAAATATGTTTTAATCTCTTCCATTATATTTGAACAACCTTAGGAAAGCTTTATTTCTCTTTAAACATTCATTATATTGAATTTATTGCAGTTTGGACTTGAAATTTCAAAATTCGAATGCATGAGTAAAAAAATTCGGATACATGTTCTGAAATTCGGATGCATCCATATTTTGTTGACAAAATGTGCTCCATTGTTGTTAAAATTGATTCAAATATGTTTTAATCTCTTCTAATATGTTTGAACAATCTTAGGAAAGCTTATTTACAAAATTTGTAACTTTCATTTCACCTATTTTATAGTTTGGACTCGCTATGTTAAAATTCGGATGCATAGTATCTCTAGTCCAAATGTGTTGAAAAATGAGCACAATCTAAGGGGGAGCATTGTTAAACTTTTACAACCTTAAAACCTCTCTTAGAATCGTTTCTAAATGCTTAAATGTTGTACCTTCTATCTTAGTTATTGGAAGGAAGAAGGTTAATGGAGGTTGGTTGGTTCATAGGCTCATATTGAGCCTTTTGAATGTCAATGTGCTAAATTGGTTATTATCTATCATTGACATTAATACTTCTTTGTACTACATTGTTTAAATCCATCACATTTTGCATCAAAGTTTGTCATCATTAAAAAGGGGGAGATTTTTAGCCCTAAGGGCAAATCATGCAGTTATGATTAGTTTTGATTAATGACAAATATTGATAAGGACTAATATGCTTGTATGTTGTGTGATAGGATTTGTGGATTAAGAAGTATGAAGTCTCATTGCCTTGAAGCCATAATGTAAGAACAACTCCAATATGTCAAAGTGATTGAAGATTGAAAGTTTGTTCAAGATGATTGAAGGCTTTGAAGACTTGAAGTGTAGGTTACATGTGCTTAATAGGTAAACTTTGTAAACCCTACACTCTTAAGCCTTGGAATCTATGAGTTGCAATTGAGAGCACAAAACTTGATTTGAAAAGTTTCAATAGTGTTGAACTTAACTTAATTATCAAGTTTTCATCAATGGTTTTTGCGCTTAAAAGGTCTTTAATGACTTATCTTTTAGGCTAGAAGGTTTTCCAACTTGTTTGAATTGATTTGAATATGTTTTGACAAAGTTTAAAAAGTTCGGACGCATAAGAGAAAATTCGGTCGTTCGAATTTTTTCTGCATTGTGAACAGTATTTTCCCAGAGAAGTTTGGACGTCCGAAAAATTCGGACGCAAAATTCGGTCGTCCGAATTTTCTGAAACTAGCCGTTACTAGCCGTTTTATGACTGTTAAAGCTAATTTTTCAAATTTATAAAAGCCATAAACTCTAGATTTTTAGGAAAATATTTGAACATTCAAAATCCTTCAAGCTCTAACTTGTTTTACATCAAAATTATTTGAAAAGCTCTCAAATTGCCTTGTGCTCAAAGGTTAAAATTCAAGATTCCAAAGGAAAGAAGTGAAGGTGTGCTAGCAATTGTATTCATCCACCAAGAAGTGTTGGTAACATCCAAACTTTATCTTTAAATTATTGTTGTGATTGATACAAGGTTATCTTGTGACGTAAAATCCTGTTGGTAAGGGTGAGCCATAGACTAGATTAATCAAGGTTGTGGTGTAAAACCCTTGTGTGGGTGAGCCTTGGATTAGATTGGTCTTTAGGTTGTCTTTAGATATAAAATCCTTGTGGAAGGGTGAGCCTTGTTTGTAGGATTGCAAAGGAGGTTGTTGGCATAAAACCCTTGTTGGGTGAGCCTCTTGTGTAATTGCCTAAATTGAGCATATAGTGAATTGGTTGAAATCCTTGCGTGTGGACTCAAGGTAGTGGATGTAGATCTTGGAGAGATCGAACCACTATAAATCGTGTGTTCATTTCTTTATAGCTTTACTTGTTTACATACTTGTGTTATTATTATTTGTTCATAGTTGTTGATTGATTGGTTATGGTCTTATAATTTGATAATCTTGTCTTAACCATCAAATCACATATAAACTTGAAGTTTGTGAATTTAAAGAAGAGCTTTTATTAAGGCAAAGGATTTGCAAAAAGGGAAAATATTATGATAATTAGCCAAAGACCTAATTCACCCCCCCTCTTAGGTCTTTTAGATATCATTTATGACATTCATTATTTTGATCTATGTATAAACATTAATGAACTGGAAGTTCAAAATATTATTTATTTGCATAAAATTGTAAATCGATTGTTTGACTCACTTCTGTAGAGTTAGTCAATATGATATTTTAGCCATAGATAGTCCTGTTTGAATAGATGTCCCATCAGGACAAATATATGAATTTTATAGCCATATGATTTTGATACACGTTTGAAGCGTGATTGATCTCTTGGTTTTAAAAACAAAATCCTAAAAAGAGAAAAGAATTGATGATTAAGATATTTTTTTTTAAAGAATTTAGAGAAGCAAGTATTATGATCAACGTTAAATAAAAATATTTTGTTTTGATTGAACATCCTGGAGATGTTTCACATGGACAAAGCACATCAATGGTCATTGTGTTATTATATGCACTAAAGATCCTTTATATCTATCAAATGATATTGAAGAACTCTTTAGTATTGAAGTACCATAACTCTGTAATCTAGTGTATGAATACACTTGCTTACGTACAAGTAGATATCTATTCTATTAGTTATCTACCTGATGAATTTTGAGATGGTATTAAGCTTGCCATTTAATATTTCCTTGAGATAGTTTATCTCAAATATTGAAAAATCTAACTCCTGTTGAGATAGATATGCAAGGTATAAGTTACTTATATGATCTACACAAACCATGCATTTATAGGCATGTATTGATTATAACAGTCACGTTTTCGCTCATGTTTAAGAAATAGAAATGCATGATGTTGGTTGAGAATATTTGTGATTATGATTAATGTATTATTATATTCAAAATAAATCTATATCCTCTAAGACAGAATTCTAACTTTATTGTTATGATGATAAAGAGGAGATATAATAAAGTATACTTCTATGAGACTGTTTTTAATTATGAACTCTATAAGAGATCTAATATTGATGTGCAATAAATTTGATCATTTCACAAATCTATTCATTAAGACCTTAATGATAGCAACATTTGATTGGCAAGTATCGGTTAAGAAATCTCAAAAGATTTTCTCATTAGTGGGAATAATGGTGACATAAAGAAAAAGGTTTCTAAAGGCATAACTGAAAGATTGTAGAGGAAAGGTTTTAGGGTTTTAGGAATTCAAAAAATTGAATTCAGATTGAGGCATAATTAAAGACTACAACTAAGTTGAAGAGAATGACAGAAAAAGATGAAAGACAACAATCGAATAGAAAATCACAAAGGCATGCTTCTTTGACATTTATCTTAGTCATAGGTTGGGTAATCTTGTGCTCCTTCCCTTGGCCTCTATTCTTTGAGTCAAATATTTGAAGCGATGGCCTCTAGTTTTAGCACAAATGTGAGACTCTCACCATAACAAGGTTCTTCCCATGAAATTTCTTGTGATTTTTAAGCCTCAGGATGTCACTTTTGGGCTAATAAGAAAAATTTTGTTTATATAAATAAAAATGGCTTCTTGAACATAATGAGAAAAAAGAGAACCAAAAGTGATAATAATGTTAGTTAGCTCTTAACAAGAGTGTGTTTAAGCATTTTCAAAAAAAAAAAAAAAGAAGTGTGTGTTTAAACATTTTAAATACATCAAGATTGAGGGTGACCCGTGTAGTATGATGAAAATGTTAATGAGATATTGGGAATAATTTTTCTATCGTAAATCAATAAAATTGAAGGAGAGATTAATAAGCTTTTCAATTGAGGAGTAAAAGCATTTCTTGCTCCTTTGATCGAACTGAAACAAAACAACATTCCTAAAGGCCTAATTGAAAGATTGTAAAGGAAAGATATTAGGATTTTCAAAATTCAAAAATTTGAATTCAGAATCAAGGCATAATTGAAGATTGTGACTAAGTTGAATTTGGTACTTTGGGGAACTCAAAAATCAATTGAAAATGAGGCAAAAAGGAGAGAATGACAAACAAAGTTGAATGGCAAAAATCAAATGGAGAATAAAAAAGGCACACTTTTTTGACATGTATCTTACTCACAAATTGGTTAATCGAGAGCCTCATCCCATGGCCTCTATCCTTCGAGTCATGTGTATGATAAAAATGTAAATGAGATATTGGGAATAATTTTTCTGTAATAAATCAACAAAATGAAGAAGTGATTAATAAGCTTTTCAATTGATGAGGAAACGCATTTCTTGCTCCTCTGCTCCATTTGAAACAGAACAAGATTCAGAATTAACAAGATTGTAAAGGCATAATTGAAAGATTGTAAAGGAAAGATATTAGGATTTTAGGAATTAAAAAATTTGGATTCATAATCAAGGAATAATTGAAGACTGCGACTAATTTGAATTTGATACTTTGGGGTATTCAAAAATCAATTGAAAAAGAGGCAAAAAGGAAAGGAAAAAAGAGAGAATGACAGACAAAGTTGAAAGAAACAATCAAATGGAGAATCACAAAGGCACACTTTTTTGACATTTATCTTACTTGCAACTTGTTTAATTGAGAACCCCATCCCTTGGCCTCTATTCTTTGAGTCAAATGTTTGAAGCAATGGCCTCCAGTTTTAGCACAAATGTGAGACTCTCACCTTAACTATCTTCTTTCTATGAAATTTCTTGTGATTTTTAAGCTTAGGACGTCACTTTAGATTTAGTAAGGACAACTTTCTTTATATAAATAGAAATATCTTCCCAAACATTGGAGGGAAAAAAAGATGAGAAAAAAGGAGAAACAAAAGCGATAATAATGTTAGTTAGCTCTTGACAAGAGTATGTTTAAGCTTTTTATTTAAAACTACATAGAGAATATGAGCAGTTGCTATTGTGTGATAAAAATGTAAAATAAACTTTTAGTTTTAAATCAAGAAAATTGAAGAAGAGATTAATAAGCTTTTCAATTGAGGAGAAAAAGCTTTTCTTGCTTCTCTACTCAAATCAAAATGGAACTATAATCCCTAAGGGCAAATCTAGTAATTTGATCAATAACAGACATTGATGAGGACTAATTCATATGTTAATTGTGTGATACGATTTTTGATTGAAGAAGTAAAGTGATCTCATTGCCTTGAAGCTAATATGAAAAGGAAATCTCAAATGTACTCAAGTGGTTGAAGAATACGAAGCTTGTCTTAGAAGAAGTTGAAGGCTTTGAAGACACTCTAGTATAGGTTTGCTTTTGCTGATAGGTATATCTTGTAAACCATACACTCTTCGTATTTGGAATCTATGCATTGCATATTGAAGCACAAACTATCTTGATCTAGCCTAAACTTTGTTGATGAGGTTAACAGTTTTTCATGATTCTTTGGAAAAAAAATATTTGATAACGACTTATAGTTCAAAAGCTTGTAAATGACTTATCTTTTAGTCCATAATGATGTCAAATTTGTTGTGGTTAAACTTCAAATGATTTGACAAATTTTTGAAAAGTTCGAACTCTAGTTCGGATGCAAATTTAGATGACCAAACTTTTCCTACATCCTAGTATGCAGAAAAGTTTGGGTGACCAATTTTGACGCAGAGGTCTAAGTTCGGTTGGCCGAATTTCACTGTTACTAGTTGTTTTAAACATTGTATTTGAATTTTTGAAATATATAAAAGGCTAGAAACTTAGATTTTGAGTAAGATTGATGAACTTAAATTCTATTATCTTGAGAGCATCAAAGATCAAATAAAAACTTTCATTGTTAATGTGCTTTATGTAAAGTGAAGTGGTGCTAGATTTGTTGAATATCTACTATCTTTTTTGGTAATTTCTATCGTTATCTTATTTTTTACCTTGTGTATTCAAGGCTGTTTGAGACAAAAAACCTTTTTGGTGAGGGTGAGCCTTAATTTATTTGTTCAAGGCTGTCTTCTGACATAAAATTCTTTTTGGTGAGGGTGAGCCTTGTTTGTTGGATTGGAAAAGAAGTTATTGGTGTAAAATCCTTTGACGGTGAGCCTCTTGTGTAATTGCTTGACTTGAACATTTAGTGGATTGGTTAAAATCAATGAGTGTGGACTCAAGGTAGTGGATATAGATCTTGAACATATCGAATCACTATAAATCGCTATGTTTCTTTCTTTACACTTATTACTTATTTTTTGTTAGCCCTAAGGGAAAATCTTGTAGTAATGATTAGTATTGATTAATGACAAATATTGATAAGGACTAATTCTTATGTCATTTGTGTGATAGGATTGTTGGATTAAGAAGTAAGGAGTTTTTATAGCCTTGGAGCTAAAAGTGCTAAGGACAACTCAAGTGTGATCAAGGATTAAGAATATGGAGCATGTCCTATGAATTGAAGGCTTTGAAGACACTAGTGTAGGTTTACACTTGCTAAATAGGTATACTCTTGTAAACCCTACATTTGTGTGTCTTGGAATTTATTGAATACATAAGAGAGCACAAAACTTATTTTTGAATCTTAAATGACTTTGAATAAATTTTTGATTGCCAAGTATTGTTTTTAAAACTTAAAATGGTTTTAAGAAAGCCTTGAGTGATCAAGTGTCTTGGTAACGGTGTTTGAGTTCAAAAGATTTTAAATGACTTATCTTTTAGTATAAAATGATTTCAAACTTATTGAGGATGATTTTCAAATGTTTTGACAAAATTTGAACAGTTCGGACGCAACTTCGGACGTCCAAACTGTGACATGGTTGCTGTTTTTCCAGAGAACTTTGCCAGACAACATGTCACATTAATGTTCAGATGACAGTTCGGACGCAGAGGATCAAGTTCGGTCGTCTGAACTCCTCAGAAACTAGCCGTTACTAGGTGTTTTATAACTGTTAAAACTGATTTTCAAAATATATAAAAGTCATAAACTTCAGATTTTTAGTAATTTTTGAACACTTGAGAAATCCTAACATTCCAAAATCAATTGAAACATCAAAGCTCTCTTTTGTCTTGTGCTTACAAGTGATCATTCAAGATTCCAAAGACAACAAAGTGAAGTGATGCAAAATTGTGTAATCATCTACCAAGCTGTGGTAACATCTCATCCACACCCTATTTAATCTTGTTTTCTATTTGCTCATTACAAGGTTTTCTTGTAAACATAAAATCCTTTAGGTAAGGGTGATCCTTGAAGTATTGATTCAAGGTTGTTTGTAGATATAAAATCTTTTGGTAGGGTAAATCTTGTTTGTAGAATTGCAAAAGAGGTTGTTGGTGTAAAACCGTTTGTGGTGAGCCTCGTGTGTAAATGATTGAATTTGAGCATATAGTAGATTAATTGAAATCCTTGAGTATAGGCTCAAGGTAGTGGATGTAGATCTTGAAGAGATAGAACCACTATAAATTGCTTGTGTTCATTGCTCTTAAATTGTTTATTGCTTTGTCATTGAATTCATTATTCTCTTATTGATACAAGTGAATATAATCTGTCCAAACTTATTTCATAAGAAGGGAATAGTTTTTGAAAATTAGCCAAAGACCTAATTCACCCCCCTCTTAGGTCTTTCATTTTTATTTGTGATATCTTTATTTGTTCTTTGTGGTTGTTAATATTGGTTGTGGACTTATTAATTGCTCTTTTTCTCTCTACCACTCTTTTAGAAACATATAAAATCTTGGAGGTTTTGAATTTGAAAAAAAAAAAAAGGGATTCTATTAAGGAAAATTATGATACATTTGTGTTAAGAGCTTCCTTTGTTGATACTACTTCACTTTGACTACTACAACTTTGATTGATGACAAAAATGGGAGAAAGTGTAGTGTTGATGCAACATTCGTTGTTTGTGCAAGATATATGAAATATATGAAATATGGTTGATGAATTGATGTTGAGTTGGATTGTGGTTGATTTATTGCAGTAGTTGCTTTGTGCAAAATATATCCCAATGTGGTTGTTTAAGATGGGTAATGTGGTTGAGTATGAGTATTGTGCAAAGCCTAACGAAGTGCTACTGTGATCATGTATACATTATGGATGTTTGTACAATTACGTAGTTCATTTTAAAATACAAAAAATCACCTTTTGAAACTTTACAAAAAATTCAGACATAAAATTCGGATGCAGTCCTCAAATTTGAATGCACCCAAATTTTTTGATCAAAAAGGTTATTAACCTTGTCCAAACTACTCACAAACTGTCTCAATCTTTCCTATCATGTTTGAACAACCTTATGAAAGATTATTTTCAAAATAACAGTCATTATCTTGTATATTTTGCAATTTGGACTTGAAATTTCAAAATTCAGACTTATAACACTTCAAGTCCAAACTTGTTGAAAATAAGCACAATCTTGCGGTGAGCATTCTTATCCCTTTTCTATGCTTAAATGCTATATCCTCTACTAGTTGGAAGGAATGAGGAATATAGAGGTTGGTTGGTGGTCATAGGCTCTTAATGAGCCATTCTTTTGTCATTTTGCTTATTTGTTTAGCATTCATCTATGACATTAATGCTTCTTTGTGCTTTATTTTAAAATCCATCACATTTTGCATCAAAGTTTGTCATCATAAAAAAGGAGGAGATTGTTAGCCCTAAGGGTAAATCTTGTAGTTTTGATTAATGACAAACATTGATATGGGTTAACTTGAGTAATTGTTGTGTGATAGGATTTTTGGATTTAAGAAGCAAAGCGATCTAGCCTAAAATTTATTGCTGAGTTTAAATATTTTTCATAATTCTTTGAAAAACAAAGCATTTGATAATGGCCTGTAGATCAAAAACCTTTAAATGATCTATCTTATTATTCAAAATAATTTCAAACTTGTTATGGTTCAGTTTCTAAAAGACCTACGCGGGGGAGAGGGATGAATTAGGTCTTTGGATAATTATCAAAATCTTTTCCCGCTTTGCAAATCCTTTGCCGTAATAAAAACTCCTCTTTAAATTCACAAACTTCAATTTTATATGTGATTTGATGGTTGAGACAAGATGATCAAACAATAAGACTACAACCAATCAATCAACAACTAAGAACGAATAGTAATAACACAAGTATGTAAACGGTAAGCCCTAAGGGCAAATCATGTAATTTTGATTCATGACAAATATTGATGAGAACTAATATGTTTATATTGTGTGATAGGATTTGTGAAGAAAGAAGTTTGAAGTCTCATTGCCTTCAAAAGGAAGAGCAAAGAACAACCTCATTAAGCTATGAGTCTTTTGAGGTGTATTCAAAGATAAACTCAAGGCATTGAAGACTTGAAGTGTAGAGTAGGTATGATGATAGGTAATATCTATGTGAACTCTACACTTGTATGTCTTGGAGTCTATTGAATGCATAAGAGAGCATAAAAATTGGTTTCTTAAGTTTAAAAAGACTTTTGAATGAATCTTTAGAAAATGTGGTTTTGTGTTCTAAAAGTTTTTAAGTAAACTTTAAATGATCAAATGAGTTTGTTGATGGTTTTCAAACTTATATTTGTCTAAATAAGTTATCTATATATATCAAATGTATTTCAAATACTTGGAAGATTGGTTTCAAATGATTTCACAAAGTTTGAACACAATTCCATGAAAGTCGGTCGTCCGAATTTGGTAGCAAAAATTTGCTACTGTTCTTCCAGAGAAATTCGGAAGAAGATTCGGACGCATGAAGAAAAATTCGGTCGTCCGAATTTTGGTCTTCAGCATGGTCACTGTTCTTCCAGAGAAATTCGGACGAAGATTCGGACGCAGCAGGAAGAATTCGGTCGTCCGAAAAATTCGGACGCAGAATTCGGTCGTCCGAAAAATTCGGACGCAGAATTCGGTCGTCTGAATTTCCTGAAAGTAGCCGTTAACTAGCCGTTTTATAGCTGTTTCAACTGATTTTCAAATTCTATAAAAGTTATAAACGTGCAATCTTTTGCAAGAACTTACAATTTGAATATTCTAAGCTTTCAAAAGTCTATTACAAACATTTCTCAAGCTCTATTACATCTTGTGCATTATATTGATCAATCCAAAGACATCAAAGTGTGAAGGTGCAATTTTGTGTAAATTCTACCAACAAGTGGTAACATCTACACACTCTTCTTTACTTATTCATTTGTATTGATCTACTAGCTCTAGCTAGGTTATCTTGATAACATAAAACCCTTTAGATAAGGGTGATCCTTGAAGTTGTGATTCAAGGTTGTTTGAGATATAAAACCATAGGTTGGTGAGCCTTGTTTTACGAGAAGAGGTTGTATGTGTAAAACCAAAGTGTGGTGAACCTCTTCTGTAATCTGTGAACTTGAGCATATAGTAGAGTTATTGAAATCCTTAAGTGTATACTTAAGGTAGTGGAGGTAGATCTTGAGGATCGAACCACTATAAATTGTTTGTGTTCATTTGTTTACATTTCTTATCCTGCTTTGCCATAAACTGTTGTTTACTCTTATTCACTTAATCTGCAATAGGTCTGCTCATTTATAAAGTTTGAATTTGCGAAAATTAGCCAAATACCTAATTCACCCCCCTCTTAGGTATTTCAATTGGTATCAGAGCTAGAACTTCTTTGTGTGGTTTTACAACCAAGAAGACAAAGATCCTATGGCTAATATGTCAAATCTACCTTATCTAGAAGGATCTTCTACAAACAGCACCTCCATTGTTTGATGGAACAAATTATACATTTTGGAAGTCTAGAGTTAAAATATATATTTGTTCTATTAACTTTGATTTATGGAATATAATTGAGAAAGGTCCCTATGTCCCAATGAAAATGAGAGCGAGATGGAGTAACTCCCGAACCCAAATCTACTCGATGAATTTGATGAGCATGATTCAAGGAAAATGACTCTAAATTATCAAGCCATGAATATATTGAGCTGTGCTCTAGATGTTCATCGAATATAACAGAGTTAGTGGGTGTGATTCTGCACATGATATGTGGAGATTACTTCAAATTACACATGAAGGTACTAATCAAGTTAAAGAATCTAAACTTGCTATGCTTGTTAGAGATTATGAATTGTTTACTATGAAACAAGGTGAAAATATTAGTGATATGTTTACTAGGTTTACTAATATTTTCAATGGCTTGAAAGCTTATGGTAAAGGCTATACTATGGGAGAGCAAAACAGAAAGATCTTGGATGCTCTACCAAAGTCTTGGCAGCCAAAGACACTAGCTATTGAGGAGTCCAAAGATCTAAAAACTCTTCCTCTTGAAGAACTCATTGGATCGCTACTTACTCATGAAATGAAGATGAAGAGGTTGAATGATAAGGAAGATGAGGAAAAGGGGAGAAAAGGAGTAGTGCTAAATGCCTCAAACAACTTGAGTGAACAAGAACAATCTTCAAGTGAAGAAGAAGGAGGAAACAGTGGAGAAGAAGAAATTGCAATGGCAGTGAAGAAGTTCAAGAGATTCTACAAAAAGGAATTTCTCAAGAAAGGAAGAAAACCAGTTAAGAAGAGTGGACAATCCTCATCATATAAACCTCAATGCTTTGAATGCAAAAGTACTGAGCATCTTATTGCTGACTGTCCTAGAGTATTGGAAAGGGAAAGAGAAAGCAAAAACAGAAAGAAATCTGCCAAGAAAGGAAAAGGACTAGCTGGAACATGGGATCAATAGGAAAGTGAGGATGAAAGTGAAGGAAAGGCCAACTTATGCTTCATGGCCATTGATGATGAGGTACAATCTTCTCCCTCTATTTCAAATTTGTGTGATGATGATATTGATTCTAGTGATTTAATTCTAGAATTGTATGAAGAACTAAAAAAGGCTTCAAGAAGAAATAAAGAAATAAAATCCAAAATTAGTGATCTTTCAAATGAAAATTCAAAATTATGTTTTGAAAATGATAGACTTCTTGAGACCATAAATTCTCTTACTATTGAAAAGGAAGTTTTGAACACTACCTTACAAGATGTATCTTTTGAAAACAAAAAGCTGTGTTCTAAAATTATTTCTCTTGAATCAATGCTAAAAGATCATGAGGTTTTAAAAAGGAAAGTAAATGATCTTACTTTATACATTGAGAAATTTACAAATGGAAGAAACAATTTAAATAAATTACTTGGGTATCAAAGATCCTCATTTGTAAAGCATGGTCTAGGTTTTACACATGATTGCCTTCATTCAAAACCAAAAGAGACATTTGTTAAAGAATCTTCTCATTATAGGTCTCATACTTGCTTTACATATTGTGGTAAGCATGGACACAAAGTGTCTAAGTGCATTATAAAAAGAAAGATAGAAACTGGAGTAAAGACTATATGGAAAGTTAAAGGAACTGTCACTAACCCTCTTGGACCCAAGAAGATATAGGTACCAAAAATCACTCTTTCCAATTTGGTATAGGTACAATTTGCTTCAAGATCAAGTGCCACAAAATGGTTTCTTGATAGTGGCTGTTCAAGGCACATGACTGGAAATGCATCACTTGTTAGTGAGCTTCAAGCTACAAGCGAAGGCTTTGTCACTTTTGGCGATAAGAAGAAAGGGAAAATACTTGGAATAGGTAACATTGGTAAAGGTTCATTCCCTCTTATCAAACAAGTTTTACTTATTGATGGTTTAAAATATAATTTACTTAGCATTAGCCAATTATGTGATAATGGTTGCAAAGTAGAGTTTAAATGTGATACTTGTACTATTCTTGATAATGCAAGCAATAAAACTATCTTTGTAGCTAAAAGAGTAAGTAATGTATATGTGTTATATCTTGATGAGCTTATTACTAATGACATTAAATGTCTTGCAATACATGACAATGATGGATTTTTATGGCATAGAAGATTAGGACATGTGAGCATGGATTTATTGAACAAACTTTCTACTCAAGAACTAGTTAGAGGATTACCAAAAATGCATTTTGACAAAACTCGGATTTGTGATGCTTGTCAATATGGAAAACAATCAAAAACATCTTTCAAACCAAAGAAAATGGTGTCTACCTCAAAACCTCTTGAACTAGTTCACATGGACTTATTTGGACCTATGAGGACTACTAGTCTTGGTGGTAAAAGATATGCTTATGTGATTGTTGATGATTTTTCCAGATTTACATGGGTAATATTTTTATCACAAAGAGATGAAACATTTTATGAATTTTCAAAACTTTTTAAGAAGGTTCAAATTTCTCTTAATTGCAATCTAATATCTATTAGAAGTGATAATGGAAGAGAGTTTTGCAATCAAGATTTTACAAAATTTTGTGATGAGTATGGCATCACTCATAATTTTTCAGCAGCCAAAACACCTCAACAAAATGGAGTTGTTGAGAGGAAAAACAGAACATTACAAGAAATGGCCAGATTAATGCTTTGTGAAAACTCTTTACCTAAGTACTTTTGGGCTGAAGCTGTAAATACAGCATGCTATGTAATGAATAGAGTTTTACTAAGACCTTTTATAAGAAAAACACCTTTTGAACTTCTATTTGATAAAACTCCATCAATTGTCTATTTTAAAGTATTTGGTTGTAAATGCTTTATTTTAAATACTAGTGACAATCTTGGTAAGTTTGACAGGAAATCTGATGAAGGTATATTTCTAGGCTATTCATCCAATAAAAAGGCTTATAGAGTCTATAATAAAAGGACATTATGTGTTGAAGAAACTATTCATGTAACTTTTGATGAATCTAATATTTATCTTCAAAGAAGAAATGAAGATGATACAGGTTCGTCAATGGTTGAAAATCAAACTCAACACCAAGTACCTACATTGGAAGATCATGCTAAAGAAGAAGAAATAATGGAGCAAGAATATGATGGTCAATCAAGAAATAATCAAGAGCTTCCAAAGGATCTCACATATGCAAGAAGTCATCCTAAGGAGCAAATCATTGGTGATGTCTCTCAAGGACTTAAAACAAGACGGTACTTTATTGATAATTTTGCACTTTTATCACATATTGAACCTAAAAATATTGATGATGCATTGTGTGATAATTTCTGGATTATTGCTATGGAAGAAGAGTTAAATCAGTTTGAGAGAAATAAAGTTTGGACTCTTGTTCTAGACCTCATGATCATTCTGTTATTGGTACAAAATGGATATTTAGAAATAAGTTAAATGAACTAGGAGAAGTAGTTAGAAATAAAGCTAGACTTGTTGCTCAAGGCTTCAATCAAGAAGAAGGTATTGATTATGATGAAACTTTTGCTCCAGTGGCCAGATTAGAGTCTATCAGAATACTCTTGGTTTGCTTGTTTTAAAGACTTTAAACTATTTCAAATGGATGTCAAAAGTGTTTTTCTAAATGGTTTTATTGAAGAAGAAGTTTATGTAGAACAACCTCCTGGATTTATTCATGAAAAATTTCCAAATCATGTTTTCAAATTATCTGAAGCTCTATATGGACTGAAACAAGCTCCAAGATCTTGGTATGAAAGATTAAGTGGTTTTCTTCTCTCAAAAGGTTTTACTAAAGGAAAAGTAGACACAACTCTTTTTATTAAAACATCTTCTAAAACTGATATTTTGCTTGTACAAATCTATGTTGATGATATCATTTTTGGTTCTACTAATACTTCTCTTTGTGAAGAGTTTGCTAAAACTATGCAAAATGAATTTGAGATGAGCATGATGGGAGAACTAAGTTTCTTCCTTGGACTACAAATTAAGCAAACTAAGGATGGAGTCTTCATCAACCAAGCAAAATATACTAAGGAGCTATTGAAAAGGTTTGGAATGGACCAAGCAAAAGGAATAAGTACTCCAATGAGTTCATCAACTAAACTTGACAAAGATGAGAAAGGTAAAAGTATTGATGAGAAATTATATAGAGGTATGATAGGAAGTTTACTCTATCTCACGACTAGTAGACCGGATATTATGTTTGTCTGTATGCTTGTGTGCTAGATTCCAATCTTGTCCTAAAGAATCTCATCTAATTTCTGTTAAACGAATTTTTCGTTACTTGATTGATACTCATGATTATGGCCTTTGGTTTTCGAAAACTTCATCTTTTGAACTTATTGGATATTCGATGCAGATTATGCTTGGTTGTAAAGTTGAACGTAAAAGCACAAGTGGACATTGTCAATTTCTTGGTAGTTGTCTTGTATCTTGGTTTAGTAAAAAGCAAGCTTGTGTGTCTTTATCTACTGCAGTAAGTTTGAATACATAGTCTGCAGGAAGTTGTTGTGCACAATTGTTATGGATGCAGCATACTTTACTTGATTATGGTCTTAAATTCAATTGTGTGCCCATATTATGTGATAATAGTAGTGCCATTAACTTGAGCATAAATCCTATTCAACACTCTAGGACTAAGCATATAGAGATAAAACATCATTTTATTCGTGACCATGTGATTAAGAAAGATATATGCTTAGAATATATAAATACAAATGATCAAATTGCTGACATATTTACAAAGCCTTTGGCTGAGGAAAGGTTGAATCACCTAAGAAGACTCTTAGGAATTTCAAGATTCAATGACTAATGTGTTGATTGAAGTCATGATGAATGCAGGAAATTTTTGATTCAAAATTCGGATGCACTGCAGAAGATTCGGTCGACCGAATTTTCTGAGTGTCAAGAAACAGAGACTTTTGATCAAGAATTCGGACGCAGGTCAGAAAATTCGGTCGACCGAATTTTCTGAACTGAAGAAACAGAAACTTTCGCTCGAAAATTCGGACGCAGACCTGAAAAATCGGTCGACCGAATTTTACGGACGAGACTCTTTAAATAAAGCTGAAACAATCTCTTCAACACTACTACTTCCGAATTTCACATCCTTTTTAAAACCTCTCATACCCATTCACGTCCGAATCAAAATCCCTTCAAAATCCCACACTCTCATCCCGATTTCATACAGAAAACATCATGGTGAGAACAAAGAAGCCCAATGTTGAGAAAGGAAAAGGAAAGGCTAAGGAAGGAGATGGAGACCCAATCCTCAATCAACCAAGAAAGATTCGCATTCCTCAAACACAATCTGGGATTGACAGGTTTATCTCTATTAAATCTACTCATGAATTTGATGAATGGAATAAGAATAGTAGAAAAATCATTCCTGGATATAAGGTGGATATTGATAAGCTGTCAAATATGGATATTGTCCTATCTCATTTCAATGATATTGGTTGGAGTAGTTTGCTCTTCATTGATGAAGAATTTTATCCCACTTTGATATATGAATTCTATGCAAATTTGAAAGAGGATAGAATTGAGATGATAGGGAATAATGTGATACAATGATATTCATCTAGAGTATCACAAATGGACATTGAATTCAATGAAGGATTGATAAATAGAATTTGTGGAGTAGGTGATGAGGGAGCTAGATATTATTCAGCATCAATGCATTGCTATGATCGTGAACTCTTCACACATGTTAGATTTGAAAATGCATTTACAAATGGAAGAGAGTTTAGGGCCATAAAGGAAAGGGAAATTAAGAATCTGGATGCTAGAGGTAGAGTTTTACATCACATGGTGACCACAATGATTGTTCCTAATTTTGGACACAAGTCATCAGTTGGAAATATGCATATGGTAATCATGTTAGCCCTGCATGAGAATAGAAGAATGAATTTTGGGTATATAGCCTTGAAACATATGATTGCAGCCAGAAAAACAGTAACCAAGGCATTCCCCTTTGGAAGGTTATTAACCAGAATCTTCAAGCATTTTAAGATCAAACTTCCTGGAAGAGGGCAAGCTTTTAAGAGTGGTGAAATTTATACAAATGAAACTCTTAAGAGAATGCAATTAGTTCATGATGAGGATAATGTATGGAGGACAAAAAGAGAAACTTCTCCGAAAAGGATAGAAAGAGAGAAAATTATAGAAAGTGAAGAGGAAGAAGAAGAAGAAGATGAAGAGGAAACCCTTGCTAGGGAAATCAAAACAAAAAAGAAAACATGACACCTCAAGTGAGGGGGACCAACCTCCAACAAAAAGGAGATTATTTGAAGAAGAAACTGGAGTTAGGTCTACTAGTAAAGGAGTATCTAGAGGGGACACCATTATAGCCAAAACATTCCAAGAAGCCTTGAACAATCATGTCAAGGAAATGGAGAAAATGTATAAGTTCTTTGAGTCATTTGCTCCAATAGTTCTTGGAAAATTGGATGGACTGGAAAACAGAGTAAAACACATTGAAGATATCCTTATGAGAAATACTCAAAGTGGTGAAGGAACCTCTAAGCCTCAAGATGGAAAGGAGGAGGAAAGAAATAGAGAAGCAGAGAAAGAAGATAATCAAGATAGCAGTAATGAAGAGGATGATCAGGGTGGAAATGATAAGACCACAGCAGAAGAAAAAGAACACGAACAGGCTCATGAAGATCTACCAGTGGCAGGAAGCCAAGTAGCTCAAGCTGCAATTGTATCTCCAGCAACAATCTCTTTCAGTCAAGGAAGAGTCAAGCACTTGGCAGTCAAGAAAGGAGTGAGCCGAGCTTCCCCATCAACCTCATCATCACAAGACTAAGCCTTCTCTTCTAATCTCTTTACTGTATTTTGTTCAGTTTTCTAAGCATTTTTGTTGCATTTTCTATTCTGAACTTGTTAAATATTTTTTTTGTAATAGTGAAGCTCAATGATGAAATCCTAGTGATGAGAGCTTCTTTTATATGCTAATTTGAACATCTCATTTTCATTGATCCCTTTAAATTTTTATGATGACAAAAGGGGGAGAAAAATATGATGCAATATGATGCAATACATGTGAAATGCAATATGATGCAATACATGTGAAACCTTAGTCATTATGTGAACTCAGTCTTTAATCAAATTCGGATGCAAGGTTTTAAGATTGGATGCATTTATATTTATGGTCAAAATTTTTGTTTATCCAAATTGGTTCCAATCTGTATTACTCTACTCCATTATGTTTGAACAACAGTATGAAACCTTTATATCATTTCAAACCTTCAATTATATTGAATCTGTTGCAGTTTGGACATGAGTTTAAAAATTCGGATGCATGTGATTCAAAATTCGGACGCATGTGATTCAAAATTCGGATGCATGATATAAAATTCGGATGCATCCATATTGTGTTGTCAAAATGTGCTCTTTTGTTGTTCAAATTAATTCAAATATGTTTTAATCTCTTCTAATATGTTTGAGCAACCTTAGGAAAACTTATTTACAAAATTTGAAGCTTTCATTTTACTTATTTTAAAGTTTGGACTTGCTATGCACAAAATTCGGATGCATGATATCTCTAGTCCAAATGTATTGAAAAATGAGCACAATCTAAGGGGGAGCATTGATAAGCTTTTAACAACCTTAAAACCTCTCTTAGAAGTTTTCTAAATGCTTATATGCTATATCTTCTATCCTAATTGTTGGAAGGAAGGAGGTAAATGGAGGTTGGTTGGGTCATAGGCTCATAATGAGCCTTTTGTATGTCAATATGCTAAATTGGTTGATTTCTATCATTGACATCAATACTTCTCTGTGCTAATCTGTTTAAATCCATCACATATTGCATCAAAGTTTGTCATCATCAAAAAGGGGGAGATTGTAAGCCCTAAGGGCAAATCATGTAATTTTGATTCATGACAAATATTGATGAGAACTAATATGTTTATATTGTGTGATAGGATTTGTGAAGAAAGAAGTTTGAAGTCTCATTGCCTTCAAAAGGAAGAGCAAAGAACAACCTCATTAAGCTATGAGTCTTTTGAGGTGTATTCAAAGATAAACTCAAGGCATTGAAGACTTGAAGTGTAGAGTAGGTATGATGATAGGCAATATCTATGTGAACTCTACACTTGTATGTCTTGGAGTCTATTGAATGCATAAGAGAGCATAAAAATTGGTTTCTTAAGTTTAAAAAGACTTTTGAATGAATCTTTAGAAAATGTGGTTTTGTGTTCTAAAAGTTTTTAAGTAAACTTTAAATGATCAAATGAGTTTGTTGATGGTTTTCAAACTTATATTTGTCTAAATAAGTTATCTATATATATCAAATGTATTTCAAATACTTGGAAGATTGGTTTCAAATGATTTCACAAAGTTTGAACACAATTCCATGAAATTCGGTCGTCCGAATTTGGTAGCAAAAATTTGCTACTGTTCTTCCAGAGAAATTCGGAAGAAGATTCAGACGCATGAAGAAAAATTCGGTCGTCCGAATTTTGGTCTTCGGCATGGTCACTGTTCTTCCAGAGAAATTCGGACGAAGATTCGGACGCAGCAGGAAGAATTCGGTCGTCCGAAAAATTCGGACGCGAAATCTGATCGTCCGAAATTTCCCGAAAGTAGTCGATTAACTAGCTGCTTTTATAGTCGTTTCAACCGATTTTCAAATTCTATAAAAGCTATAAACGTGCAATCTTTTGCAAGGACTTACAATTTGAATATTCTAAGCTTTCAAAAGTCTATTACAAACATTTCTCAAGCTCTCTTACATCTTGTGCATTAAATTGATCAATCCAAAGACATCAAAGTGTGAAGGTGCAATTTTGTGTAAATTCTACCAACAAGTGGTAACATCTACACACTCTTCTTTACTTATTCATTTGTATTGATCTACTAGCTCTAGCTAGGTTATCTTGATAACATAAAACCCTTTAGATAAGGGTGATCCTTGAAGTTGTGATTCAAGGTTGTTTGAGATATAAAACCATAGGTTGGTGAGCCTTGTTTTACGAGAAGAGGTTGTATGTGTAAAACCAAAGTGTGGTGAACCTCTTCTGTAATCTGTGAACTTGAGCATATAGTAGAGTTATTGAAATCCTTAAGTGTATACTTAAGGTAGTGGAGGTAGATCTTGAGGATCGAACCACTATAAATTGTTTGTGTTCATTTGTTTACATTTCTTATCCTGCTTTGCCATAAACTGTTGTTTACTCTTATTCACTTAATCTGCAATAGGTCTGCTCATTTATAAAGTTTGAATTTGCGAAAATTAGCCAAATACCTAATTCACCCCCCCTCTTAGGTATTTCATAAACGAGTAAAGCTATAAGGAAATGAACACACGATTTATAGTGGTTCGATCTCTCCAAGATCTACATCCACCACCTTGAGTTCACACTCAAGAATTTTAACCAATTCACTAAATGTTCAATCCAAGCAATTACACAAGAGGCTCACCCTTCAATGGGTTTTACCACAGTAACCTCTTTTCAATTTAATAAACAAGGTTCACCCTTATCACTAAGAGTTTTATGTCACTAGACAACCTAGACCAATATAATCCAAGGCTCACCCACACATGGGGTTTTACACAACAACATTGATTAATCTAGTCTATGGCTCACCCTCCACAAGGGTTTTAAGTCTCTTGACAACCTTGTATCAATCACAACAATAATGTAAAGAGAGAGTTTGGATGTTACGAACACTTCTTGGTGGATGAAAACAATAGCTAGCACCACTTCACTTCTTGCCTTTGGAATCTTGAATTTTAACTTTGAGTACAAGGCAATTTGAGAGCTTTTCAAATAATTTTTGATGTAAAACAAGTTAGAGCTTGAAGGATTTTTAAAGTTGAAAGGTTCTACTAAAAATTTAGAGTTTTGGGCTTTTATAGATTTCAAAAATCAGCTTTAACAGTCATAAAACGGCTAGTAATAGCTAGTTTCTGAGAAGTTTGGACGTCCGAACTTGATTGTCCGCGTCCGAAATTGCGTCTGAATTTTTCCAAAAAAATACTGTTCATGAAACAGTGTTACTGTTCCCATTCGGACGACCGAATTTTTAGCTCCACTCCGAACTTGCGTCCGAATTTCTCTGGAAAAATACTGTTCACTGAAACAGTGTTACTGTTTAGTAGGTACTGTTCACATTCGGATGTCTGAATTTTTACCTCTGCATCCGAACTTGCGTTCGAATTTCTCTAGAAAATAGTCGGTACTGTTCATAGTGCGAGAAAAATTCGGACGATCGAATTTTTTCTTATGCGTACAAATTTGTACAAATTTTGCATCCGAATTTTTTAAACTTTGTATAAACATATTCAAATCAATTCAAACAAGTTGAAAAACATTCTAGCCTAAAAGATAAGTCATTAAAGACCTTTTAAGTGCAAAAATCATTGATGAAAACTTGATATTAAAGTAAGTTCAAAACCATTGAAACTTTTCAAATCAAGTTTTGTGCTCTCATATGCAACTCATAGATTCCAAGATTTAAGAGTGTATGGTTTACAAAGTTTACCTATTAAGCACATGTAACCTACACTTCATGTCGTCAAAGCCTTCAATCATCTTGAACAAACTCTTCAATCTTCAATCACTTTGACATATTGGAGTTGTTCTTGCATTGTGGCTTCAAGGCAATAAGACTTCATACTTCTTAATCCAACAATCCTATCACATAAATGACATAAAGATTAGTCCTCATTAATATTTGTCATTAATCAAAACTTAATCAAAACCTCATAATTTGCCCTTAGGGCTAACAATCTTCCCCTTTTTTATGATGACAAACTTTGATGCAAAATGTGATGGATTTAAACAATGTAGAACAAAGAAGTTTTGATGTACAACCAATTTCGCATATTGACATTCAAAAGGCTCAATAAGAGCCTATGGCCCCAACCAACCTCCATTTACCTCCTTCTTTCCAACAAACAATTGGGATAGGATAGATAGCATTTAATTATTTAGAAAAGGTTCTAAGAGAGGTTTTAAGGTTGTAAAGGTTTAACAATTCTTCCCCTTAGATTGTGCTCATTTTTCAACAAGTTTGGACTTGAGATGTTGTGAATTTGAATTTTGACATATCATGTCCAAACTGTAAAATAAGTTAAATGAAAGTTGCAATTTTTGAAAATAAGCTTTCCTAAGGTTGTTCAAACATAATAGAAGAGATTAAAACATATTTAAATCAATTTGAACAACAAAAGAGCACTTTTTGGCAACAAAATATGGATGCATCAAAATTTCTGAAACATGCATCTGAATTTTTGAATCATGCATCCAAATTTTGAAATTTGAAGTCCAAACTGTAAAATATGTGAGATGGAAGCTATAGTTTTTCAAAATAAGCTTTTCTAAGATTGTTCAAATATGATAGGAAGGATTAAAACAATTTTCAAACAATTTGAATAACAGAAAAATATTTTTGGCAAGAAAGTTTTGATACGGCCGAACTTTAGTTCTGCATCCGAATTTCAAGTCCGAATTTTTTGGCAACAAGTTTAAAAAGATGATTTTGCCTTTTCAAATGAACTGTAAAAGTACTCAAATATGTATGTCCATAAAGGCACTCTGTTTAGTTTTGAAAAACTACAAAATTCATGCATTCAATTGTTTTTATGAAGTAATTCAAAATCATAGGTCAAGTCAAGAACCAAGTTCCAGATTCCAATCTCAACTTAACCATATTTCAAAATCTCAGAAAATAACCAAAACCTCACATATTATAACATATTCAATTTAAATGTCAAAAGTAGCCAAATATTTTCACAGTACACATTCATTTTACATTTCAACCTATAGCACACATACGTAGCACATTTACAGCAAGCACATTCACATTACATAGCACAATTGCAGCAAGCAATTACAATACAATAAGCACATAACACATTTTGCAGTCATTATTCTTTCTCCCCCTTGACATATGCATGGATTTTCAGAAAATTCACACATTTTCTATTCATGCATGAGGAATTCCACTGCTATTTTACACATTTTCACACATTTGTTCATCACATTTCTTCTCCCCCTTTTGTCATCAATCAAAGATGGGGTAAGAGTACTTGGACAACAAAAGTGAAACAAAAGAAGCTCTTATCACAAGGATTTCATAAATTGAGCTTCAAAACATTATAATGACTAGAAAGACACAAGTAAATTTGAATGTTAAAACATAACATGTGCATCAAGGCATAAACTAAAATATGCAACAAAATAGAGTTTAGGGATAGAAAGGCTTAATCTTGTATGCGCTTCATGGTCTTCATTTCCACATTTGTTTGTTATGATGTCCATGTTTCCCTTGATCTCTATATGATGGGGTCCTTCGTTTGCTGACTCCTTGCCCGTGTAGTTCGTCTTTGGAAAGTTACCAATCAAGAGAATCTTTGGATTTACTTCCTTTGAACCATATTTTCCTCATCCCTTGGCTGAAGGAGATTGGTGATGGATTTATGATTTGACTTTGTTAAACTCTTTTCACCTCCTTCTTCTTTCTTGTTCTCTTGAGCTTTACCTCTTTGTTCTTCATTCTCATGCTCTTCTTCTTCTTCGGGTGCTTCATTGCCTTTTCCTTCATCTTTGTCTTCTTCTTTAGCAACAAATTGATAGCCATCTCAATTTCCACTGTCATTACTATCATCCTTGTTGCTGCCATCTTCACCCATATTATCTTCTTGATCTTCTTCATTTGACATCATAGGAACTTGCACCATTTAAAACCACTTGAGAAATCTTTCTCAAGTCTTCTTCCATATTCTTGACTCTAGCTTCTAAACCATCAAATTTGCCAAGAATCATTGGAGCAAAGGACTCGAAGAATTTGTCCATCTTCTTCATTTCCTTTATATGGTTGTTCAATGTCTCTTGAAACAGCTTGGCAACTATGATATCATTTCTAGTGAGATTATCACCTTCAACTTCTTTTCCTTCAATAGAGGGTACCTCTTCAAATAGTCTTTTTTTGTGGAAGGTTGCTCACCCTCACTAGATAACTCATGCCTCATTTTGGTTTTCCTTTCTCCAGGAAGAATTTTCTCTTCATCCTTTTCTTCTTCTTCATTTTCTTCTTCCTCAACCTCCTCACTTTCTTCAACCTTTTCTTTTTTTGAAGGAATTTCTCTTTTTTTTCTCCGTATACCATCTTCATCAAGAACTAATTGCATCTTTCTAAGAGAGTCATTAGTATAGATTTCTCCACTCTTAAAAGCTTGTCCTCTTACAGGAAGTTTGACTTGGAAGTGTTTGAGAATTCTGGTTAATAGTCTCCCATATGGTAAGGCTTTGTTGGCTGTTTTTCTTGCACTAATCATATGCTTCAATGCCATGAATCCAAAGTTTAGTCTTCTATGCTCATGCAAGGCGAGCATAATTACTATATGCATAGTGGTAATCATGTGATGCATAATTCTTTCACTATCATCAAAAGCTTTTATCTCTTTCTTCTTTATAGTCTTGAGGCTTTTACCATTTGTACAGGCATTCTCAATCCATTCATGTGAGTATAACTTACTTATAAAACAATGTTCTCTGGAAGAATAATGCCTAAACCCAACATCCTCAACATCACAAATTCTATTGAGCAATGCATTATCAATCTCAGAAATTAACTTGTGATATTCTTGAAGAATACCACTGAATAGTTTGATTACCAATTTGCTTAACCCTTTTTTTAATATAAACTTCATAATTTAAGCAAGATAACAGTATTCATCAAACACAAGCAAAATAGTCCAGCTCACATCATTTAAAAATGAGAGTATATTACCCATTTCAGATAGTTTGATGATATCCACCTTGTGGCTTGGATTTATCTTATGGTTCCTTTTTTGACCAATCATCAAGTTCAGTAGCAGCCTCCATTGTGACAAATCTATCAAGACATGAAATGCTTTGAGGAACATGAACCTTCCTTGGTTCATTGATCACTGGTCCTCCTTCTCTTTCTTTGGCTTTCCCTTTCCTTTTCTCATGCTAGGCTTCTTTGTCCTCACTTGGAGCTACAACACTTGAATACACTCATTAGTTATTGAATTTTTAAATCCCTAATCTTCTTCTAAGATTGGTCAAACCCTTCTTCGGCTAATGGCTTAGTAAAAATATCATTAATTTGTTCATTAGTGCAAACATGTTTTAAACAAATATTACCCTTAGTGGAATGATCTCTAATAAGATGAAGTTTGATCTCTATATGCTTTGTTCTAGTTTGTTGAATAGTATGATGGTCAAATTTGTTGCATTAGTGTTATCACATAACATAGCCACACATTTGAAATATAGACCATAATCACTTAGAGTATCAATAAGGTAATAGAGAATGTTTTTAACAGCAATCAAATGAGATTCTTTAGGACAAGATGAAATCTAGCACATAAGCACATGACAAACATAATATTGGCTCTACTTGCTGTCAAATAGAGTTGACTACTCCTATGAAACCTTTTTATTCTTGTCAAGCATAGTTGAAAAACTTATGGAAGTGCTTATACCTTAACTTGATTCATGAAAGTGCCATCCTTGGTTTGCTTGATTTAAAGACCAAGAAAGAAATTGAGTTTTCCTATCATGCTCATTTCAAATTTACTTTGCATGAACTTGGCAAACACATTACAAAGTGAAGTATTAGAAGAACCAAAGATTGTATCATATATTTGGACAAGTTATAGATCATTGTTACAAGAGGTTTTTATGAAAAGAGCAGTGTCAACCTTTCCTCTTGAAAATCCTTTTGAAAGAAAAAAAAACTCAATTTTTCATACCAAGCTCTAGGAGCTTGTTTTAAATCATACAAAGCTTTGGATAATTTGAAAACATAGTTAGGAAACTTTTCATAATCAAAACTGGATGATTGTTCCACATAAACTTCTTCCTCAATAAAACCATTTGGAAAAGTACTTTTGACATTCATTTGAAATAACTTAAAACCTTTAAAGCAAGTAAAAGTCAAAAGCATTCTTATGGACTTAAGTCTAGCATTTGGAGCAAAGGTTTCATCATAATCAATTCCCTCTTCTTGATTGAATCCTTGGCTGACAAATCTAGATTTATTGCTTACACCTTCCCCGGATTCATTCATTTTATTTCTAAAAACCATTTAGTTCCAATAATGGAATGATCATGAGATTTAGGAATTTCCAAATTTTGTATCTTTCAAATTGATTTAATTCCACTTGCATAGTAGTAATCCAAAAATTATCTCACAATACATGATTAATACTTTTAGGCTCATATGAGATAAAAGAATAAAGTTATTGATAAAGTACCACCTTATTTTTACTCATTGGGAGATATCACCAATGATTTGCTCCTTAGGGTGCACTCTTGAATATCTTAAGTTCTTTGGGAGCTCTTGGTCACCACTAGGTTGGTCATCCTGATTTTGTTCAATCATTTCTTCCTCATTGGTATGGTCCTCCAAAGTTGATGCTTGAAGATAGGTTTGATAGTTATTCATAGATGTACCCGCATCATCTTCTTCTTTTCTTTATAAGCAAATGTAAGATTCATCTAAACTAACATGAATGGTTTCCTCATCATATAAGGTTCTTTTCATTATAAACTCTATAGGCCTTTTGTTAGAAGAATGGTTAAGAGATATACCTATATCCGACTTTCTATCAAATTTAAGTAAGTTATCACAGGTATTCAAGATAAGACATTTAAAACCAAATACTTTAAAATATGCAATTTGAGGAGTTCTATAAAAAAGAACTTCAAAAGATGTTTTTCTTCAAAATAATCTTAAAGAATTCTATTCATCATAGCATGTGTTGTTTATGGCTTCGGCTCACAACATATTTTTGAAGAAGATTTTTCTCAAAGCATAGATCTAACCAATTTTTGTAAAGTGTATTTTTTTTATTAATAACACCATTGAATTGTGGTGTTTTTACAGCTAAAACAATTATATGAAATTCAACTTTCATTACAAATTTTGTAAAGACTTGTTTGTAAAATTCTCCCATTGTCACTTCTAATGGAAATCAATTTGCACTCAAGGGAGGTTTGAACATTTTTGAATAGTTTTTTTATTTATTAAACTAACGAAGCACTTCATCTTTTTGAGCAAAGAAGAATGCTAAAGTGAATATTGAGAAATCATCAACTACTACTAAGGCATACTTCAGGTCATCAATACTAGAGTTCCTCATAAGTCCAAATAGATCCATATGAACATGCTCAAGATGTTTTGAGGTCTAAAACCATTTTCATGGGTTCGAAAGATTCTTTTGTTTGTTTTCCATATTGACACGTATCTCAAAGACAATTTTCTCAAAACATATTTTTAGCAATCCTCCAACTAAATCTTGAGAGGAAAGTTTATTCAACAAATCCATGCTCACGTGATCAAATTTTCTATGCCAAGAAAATCGATCATTATCATAAGCAACAAGACATTCAAGCTTTTCAAGACAAAATACACATTCAAAATTTTTGTAAGTGATTGATCAAAATCGCTAAATATCATTTTGTCATACTAGTTCGGGCGACCGAACTTATGGTCTACATTCAAACTTCAAGTCCGAACATTTTGTAAAGTTTCATAAAGATGTTTTTGGCCAAGCAAATGTATAGATATTCAATCATAGCTATTTTAATCATTTTATCATGACATATAATCAATTTCAAGAACATATCAACCATGAATTCAATCTCATATCATCAATCTTACCTATTCAACTTTATAGAAGCAATTGACAAGTCATGGTTGGCAAATTTTCAAGTCTTAACAAAAGGGATTCTCAACTGAAACTTCGCATGTTGGCATTTAACTTCTTATTCACTGTGTCACAATTGACTAATATTAAGCAAGTTATAGTTCAAATCAGCACTAAGCAACATTTGTTTAAAAAGAAGAGAGGAACCTTTACCAACATTGGTGACTCCAAGAATTCTTCCTTTCTTCTTGTCTCAAAAGCAAATCCTTCATTGGTTGCTTCGACCTTGATTATGAATGAGGTGTTTTCCGTTATTCCTTAAGTCAACATCATCAATATACCACTTGGTGGTGCTTGAGTTTGAATTGAAGAGTACTTGCAATGAAGGAGAGGAAGTATCCTTTGGTACCCATACTTTCTTGGGTCCGTGGAGGTTAGTAATAATTCTCTTAACTCTCCAAATGGTTTTTACACTATTCTCTACTTTTCTTTTAACATAACATTTGGTGACTTTATGTCCATGTTTTCCACAATAAGTACAACAAGTAAGATGGATGGAAGTAGAAGTAGCTCTAACAAAGAAGTTGTTCTGTTTAGGCACATTATTAACATAATTGTAACCAAGACCATTTTTTACAAGAGAAGAGCTTTGAGATCCAAGTAGTTTGTCAAGATTGTTTCTTCCATTTGTAAATTTTTCAACCCATGACGTAAGATCATCAACTTTCTTTTTCAAAATTTCATGATCACTAAGCATTTTTTCAAGAGAAGAATCTTTTGTACAAAGAGATTTATTTTCAAGAGATATGTTTTGTAAGGAAACATTTAAAACTTCTTTTTCAATATTTAAACAATCAATAGATTCAAGAAGTTTTTTGTTCTCACAAAATAATTTTGAATTTTCATTCAATAACTCATTAATTTTGAGTTTTATTTCCTTATTCTTTTTCGAAGCCTTTTTTAATTCATCATACATCTCAACAAGTAATTCAATAGGATCATCAATATCATCATCAGAAGAAGTAGAGGTAGATAGAGTAGATTGTACCTCATCTTCTATTGCCATGAAGCATACATTTGCTCTTTCTTCTTCATGGGTGACTTGAAGTAGCTTCCACATTTCATGAGCGGAATCACATTCCATCACTCTATTGTATTCATTGACGGCCAACACACAACAAAGAATGTTCATTGCTTGGTAGTTTAATGTCATCTTCCTTGAATCGCTCTCATCATACTCCTCAATGGGCTTTGGTTCCCTTGTAACTCCATCGGCTTTCAATGTCAATGGCATATAGGGACCTTTCTCAATAATATTTCACAATTCATAGTCAATAGAACAAATGTAAGTCTCAATCCTAGACTTCCAAAAAGTATAATTAGAACCATCAAACAATAGAGGCCTATTGGTGGAGGAACCTTCTGGATAAGGCAAATTTGATAAAATAGCCATATAATCTTTACTTCTACGTTGTTAGACCTCAAAAAGAAGACCTTACTCTGATACCAATTGAAAGACCTAGGGGGGGGGGGGGAGAGCGGTGAATTAGGTGTTTGGCTAATTATCAAAATCTTTTCCCGCTTTGCAAATCCTTTGCCGTAATAAAAGCTCTTCTTTAAATTCATAAACTTCAAGTTTATATGTGATTTGATGGTTGAGACAAGATGATCAAACAATAAGACTACAACCAATCAATCAACAACTAAGAACGAATAATAATAACGCAAGTATGTAAACGAGTAAAGCTATAAGGAAATGAACACACGATTTATAGTGGTTCGATCTCTCCAAGATCTACAACCACCACCTTGAGTTCACACTCAAGGATATTAACCAATTCACTAAATGTTCAATCCAAGAAATTACACAAGAAGCTCACCCTTCAATGGGTTTTACCACAACAACCTCTTTTAAATCTAATAAATAAGGTTCACCCTTATCACTAAGAGTTTTATATCAATAGACAACCTAGACCAATCTAATCCAAGGCTCAACCTCACATGAGGTTTTACACAACAACCTTGATTAATCTAGTCTATGGCTCACCCTCCACAAGGGTTTTAAGTCTCTTGACAACCTTGTATCAATTACAACAATAATGTAAAGAGAGAGTTTGGATGTTACCAACACTTCTTGCTGGAAGAATACAATAGCTAGCACCACTTCACTTCTTGCCTTTGGAATCTTGAATTTTAACCTTTGAGCACAAGGCAATTTGAGAGCTTTTCAAATAATTTTTTGATGTAAAACAAGTTAGAGCTTGAAGGATTTTTAAAGTTCAAAAGTTCAACTAAAAATCTGGAGTTTTTGGCTTTTATATTGTTAGCCCTAAGGGCAAATCATGTAGTTTTGATTAATGACAAATATTGATGACGACTAATATGCTTGTATGTTGTGTGATAGGTTTTGTGAACTAAAAAGTATGAAGTCTCATTGCTTTGAAGCCAAAGTGCAAGAACAACTTGAGTAAAGCAAAGTGATTGAAGTTTGAAGAAGGTTGTTCTTAGATGATCTAAAGGCATTGAAGACTTGAAGTGTAGAATGTATTTACTTAGTAGGTAAATCTCTATGTAAACTCTACACTTCTATGTCTTGGTTATCATTGAATGCATAAGAGAGCATAAAATGAGTCTTATAATCTTAAAAGGCTTTGAATGAATCTTTTGATGATGTGGTTTTGTGTCCTAAAAGATTTTAAGTAAACTTCATATGATCAAAGGAATTTGATTTTGATTTTTAAACTTATATATGTCTAAATAAGTTTTCTATACATACCAAATGTTTTTCAAACTTATTGAAGTTAAATCTCATATGATTTTACAAAGTTTGAATATGCTTCCAAAAAATTCGGTCGTCCGAATTTTGTAGCAAAAGTTTGCTACTATTCTTCCAGAGAAATTCGGAAGAAGATTCGGACGCATGAAGAAAAATTCGGTCGTCTGAATTTTGGCCTTCAGCATGTTCACTGTTTTTCCAGAGAAATTTGGACGAAGATTCGGTCGCAGCAGGAAGAATTCGGTCGTCCGAAAAATTCGGACGCAGAATTCGGTCGTCCGAATTTCCTGAAATAGCTGTTAACTAGCCGTTTTATAGCTGTTAAAACTGATTTTCAAATTCTATAAAAGCTATAAACTTGAAATTTTTTGTAAGTTTTGAATCCTTGAGAACTCTAAGCATTCTAAAGCCTTTTACAAACATTTCTTAAGCTCTCTTATGTCTTGTGCATTCAGTTGATCAATCAAAAAGACATCAAAGTGTGAAGGTGCAAGTTTGTGTAAAAAATCTACCAACAAGTGGTAACATCTACACACTCTTATCTTTTTATCAAATTGTGTTTTTTCTACTAGCTCTTGCAAGGTCATCTTGATAACATAAAACCCTTTAGATAAGGGTGATCCTTGAAGTTGTGATTCAAGGTTGTTTAAGATATAAAACCATTGTGTGTGGTGAGCCTTGTTTGTAAAAGTTACTAGAAGAGGTTGTGAGTGTAAAACCATAGTGTGGTGAGCCTCTCTTGCAATTTGTAAACCTGAGCATAAAGTAGATTGGTTGAAATCCTTAAGTGTAGGCTTAAGGTAGTGAACGTAGATCTTGAGGATCGAACCATTATAAATTGCTTGTGTTCTTTGATCTTACTTTCTTGTATTGTTGTGCTATAAATTGCTTATAACTTGACTCATATAATCTATTCTTTGCTTAGACGTATAAAAGGTTTTAATTTACGAAAATTAGCCAAATACCTAATTCACCCCCCCTCTTAGGTATTTCAATTGGTATCAGAGCTAGAACTTCTTTGTGTGGTTTGACAACCTAGAAGACAAAGATCCTACCTTACCTAGAAGGATCATCTACAAATAGACCACCGTTGTTTGATGGAACAAATTACACTTTTTGGAAGACTAGAGTTAAAATATATGTTTGTTCTATCAATTTTGATTTGTGGAACATAGTTTAGAAAGGTCCTTATGTCCCAATGAAAATGAGAGCAGATGGAGTAACCTCAGAACCCAAATCCACTGATGAATTTGATGAGCATGATTCAAGGAAAATGACATTAAACTATCAGGCCATGAACATATTAAGTTGTGCATTAGATGTTACTGAATACAATAGAGTTAGTGGGTGTGATTCTGCTCATGATATGTGGAGATTACTCCAAATTACACATGAAGGTACTAATCAAGTTAAAGAATCTAAACTTGCTATGCTTGTTAGAGATTATGAGCTGTTTACCATGAAACAAGGTGAATATATTAGTGATATGTTTACAAGGTTTACTAACATTTTCAATGGCTTGAAAGCTTATGGTAAAAGCTATACTATGGGAGAGCAAAACAGAAAGATTTTGGATGCTCTACCAAAATCCTGGCAGCCAAAGACACTTGCTATTGAGGAGTCCAAAGATCTAAAAACTCTTCCTCTTGAAGAGCTTATTGGATCACTACTCACACATGAAATGAAGATGAAACGGTTGAATGACAAGGAAGATGAAGAAAAGGGAAGAAAAGGAGTTGTACTCAATGCTTCAAATCACTTGAGTGAACAAGAACTATCTTCAAGTGAAGAAGAAGGAGGAAACAGTGGAGAAGAAGAGATTGCAATGGCAGTGAAGAAGTTCAAGAGATTCTACAAAAAAGGAGTTTCTCAAGAAAGGAAGAAAGCCAGTCAAGAAGAGTGGACAATCCTCATCCTATAAACCTCAATGTTTTGAATGCAAAAGCACAGAGCATCTTATTGCTGACTGTCCCAAAGTGTTAGAGAGGGAAAGAGACAGCAAAAATAGAAAGAAATCTGCCAAGAAAGGAAAAGGATTAGCTGGAACGTGGGATCAACAAGAAAGCGAGGATGACAGTGAAGGGAAGGCCAACATATGCTTTATGGCCATTGATGATGAGGTACAATCTTCACCTTCTATTTCGAATTTCTGTGATGATGATATTGATCTAGTGATTTGATTGTAGAACTGTATGAAGAGTTAAAAAAGGCTTCAAAAAGAAACAAAGAAATGAAATTCAAAATCAATGATTTATCAAATGAGAATTTAAAATTATGTGTCGAAAATGATAAACTTCTTGAGACCATTAATTGCCTTACAATTGAAAAAGAAGTTTTGAATACAACCATACATAACGTATCTTTTGAAAACAAAAAGCTTTGTACAAGAATTATTTCTCTTGAATCAATGCTAAAAGATCATGAGTCTTTGAAAAGGAAAGTTAATGATCTTACTTTATGCATTGAGAGATTTACAAATGGAAGAGAAAATTTAAATAAACTACTTGGTTATCAAAGATCTTCATTTGTAAAACATGGTCTTGGTTTTACACATGATTGTTTTGATCCAAAACAAAAAAAGTTATTTGTTAAAGAATCTTCTCATTTTAGGTCTCATATTTGTTGCACATATTGTGGCAAGCATGGACACAAGGTTTCTAGATGTTTTATAAAAAGAAAGATAGAAAATGGTGTTAAGACCATTTGAAAGTCAAAGGAACTATTACTAACCCACTTGGACCCAAGAAGATATGGGTACCAAAAATCACTCTTTCTAATTTAGTATAGGTACAATTTGCCTCAAGATCAAGTGCCACTAAATGGTTTCTTGACAGTGGCAGCTCAACGCACATGACTAGAAATGCATCACTTGTTAGTGAGCTTCAAGCTACAAGTGAAGGTTTTATCATATTTGGAGATAAGAAGAAAGGGAAAATACTTGGAATAGGTAACATTGGTAAAGGTTCTTTCCCTCTTATCAAGCAAGTTTTACTTATTGATGGTTTAAAGTATAATTTACTTAGTATTAGTCAATTATGTGACAATGGTTGCAAAGTTGAGTTTAAATGTGATACTTGTACTATTCTTGACAGTGCAAGTAATAAAACTATTTTTGTTGTTAAAAGAGTTAGTAATGTATATGTGTTATATCTTGATGAGCTTATTACTAATGATATTAAACGTCTTGCCATTCATGACAATGATGGATTTTTATGGCATAGAAGATTAGGACATGTGAGCATGGATTTATTGAACAAACTTTCTACACAAGAACTAGTTAGAGGATTACCAAAAATTCATTTTGATAAAACCCGTCTTTGTGATGCTTGTCAATATGGAAAACAATCAAAAACATCTTTTAAACCAAAGAAAATGGTTTCTACCTCAAAACCTCTTGAACTAGTTCACATGGATTTATTTGGACCTATGAGGACTACTAGTCTTGGTGGTAAAAGATATGCTTATGTGATTGTTGATGATTTTTCAAGATTTACATGGGTAGTCTCCTTATCACAAAAAGATGAAACATTTTATGAATTTTCAAAACTTTTCAAAAAGGTTCAAATTTCTCTTGATTGCAAACTAATTTCTATTAGAAGTGACAATAGAAGAGAGTTTTGTAACCAAGATTTTACAAAATTTTGTGATGAGTATGGCATCACTCATAATTTTTCAGCTGCCAAAACACCTCAACAAAATGGTGTTGTTGAAAGGAAAAACAGAAGTTTATAGGAAATGGCTAGATCAATGCTTTGTGAAAATTTCTTACCAAAATACTTTTGGGCTGAAGCTGTAAATACAGCTTGCTATATAATGAATAGAGTTTTACTAAGACCTTTTATAAGAAAAACACCTTTTGAACTTCTATTTGACAAAACTCCATCAATTGTCTATTTTAAAGTTTTTGGTTGTAAGTGCTTTATTTTAAACACTAGTGATAATCTTGGTAAGTTTGATAGAAAATCAGATGAAGGCATATTTCTTGGCTATTCATCAAATAAAAAGGCATATAGAGTCTATAACAAAAGGACATTATGTGTTGAAGAAACTATTCATGTAACTTTTGATGAATCTAACATTTATCTTCAAAGAAGAAATGAAGATGATGTAGGTTCCTCAATGGTTGAAAATCAAACTTAACACCAAGCACCCAAATTGGAAGATCATGCCAAAGAAGAAGAAATAATGGAGCAAGAACAAGATGGTCAATCAAGTAATGATCAAGAACTTCCAAAGGATCTCACATATGCAAGAAGTCATCCTAAGGAGCAAATCATTGGTGATGTCTCCCAAGGAGTTAAAACAAGGCGGTACTTTATTGATAATTTTTCCCTTTTATCTCATATTGAACCGAAAAATATTGATGATGCATTGTGTGATAATTTCTGGATTATTGCTATGGAAGAAGAGTTAAATCAGTTTGAGAGAAATAAAGTTTGGACTCTTGTTCCTAGACCTCATGATCATTTTGTTATTGGTACAAAATGGGTCTTTAGAAATAAGTTAAATGAACTAGGAGAAGTTGTTAGAAATAAAGCTAGACTTGTTGCTCAAGGTTTCAACCAAGAAGAAGGCATTGATTATGATGAGACTTTTGCTCCAGTGGCCAGATTAGAGTCTATAAGAATACTTTTGGCATTTGCTTGTTTTAAAGATTTTAAACTATTTCAAATGGATGTCAAAAGTGCTTTTCTAAATGGTTTTATTGAAGAAGAGGTTTATGTAGAACAACCTCCTGGCTTTATTCATGAAAAATTTCCAAATCATGTTTTCAAGTTAACCAAAGCTCTATATGGATTGAAACAAGCTCCAAGAGCTTGGTATGAAAGATTAAGTGGTTTTCTTCTTTCAAAAGGTTTTACAAAAGAAAAAGTGGATACAACTCTTTTTATAAAAACATCTTCTAAAAATGATATTTTACTTGTGCAAATTTATGTTGATGATATTATTTTTGGTGCTACTAATACTTCTCTTTGTGAAGATTTTACCAAATCCATGCAAAATGAATTTGAGATGAGCATGATAGGAGAACTAAGTTTCTTCCTTGGGCTGCAAATTAAGCAAACCAAGGATGGAGTCGTCATTAATCAAGCAAAGTATACCAAGGAGCTACTGAAAAGATTTGGAATGGATCAAGCAAAAGGAATAGGTACTCCAATGAGTTCATCAACTAAACTTGACAAAGATGAGAAAGGTAAAAATATTGATGAGAAATTATATAGAGGTATGATTGGAAGTTTACTCTATCTCACAACTAGTAGACCAGATATTATGTTTGCCGTATGCTTGTGTGCTAGATTCCAATCATGTCCTAAAGAATCTCATTTAATTTCTGTCAAATGTATTTTTCGCTATTTGATTGATACACATGACTATGGCCTTTGATTTTCAAAAACTTCATCTTTTGAACTTATTGGATACTCTGATGCTGACTATGCTGGATGCAAAGTTGAACGTAAAAGTACAAGTGGTCATTGTCAATTTCTTGGTAATTTTCTTGTATCTTGGTTTATTATAAAGCAAGCTTGTGTGTCTTTATCCACTGCAGAAGCTGAATACATAGCTGCAGGTAGTTGTTGTGCACAATTGTTATGGATGCAGCATACCTTACTTGATTATGGTCTTAAATTCAATTGTGTGCCTATACTATGTGATAATACTAGTGCTATCCATTTGAGCATAAATCCCATTCAACGTTCTAGGACTAAGCATATAGAGATAAAACATCATTTCATTCGTGATCATGTGATTAAGAAAGATATATGCTTAGAATATATAAATACAAATGATCAAATTGCTGACATATTTACAAAGCCTTTCGCTGAGGAAAGGTTCAATCACCTAAGAAGACTCTTAGGAATTTCAAGATTCAATGACTAATGTGTGTATTGAAGTTTTGATGAAAACTTTCGGATCCAGAATTCGGATGCACTACAGAAAATTCGGTCGAGTGACAGGAAACAGAGACTTTTGATCAAGAATTCGGACGCAGGTCAGAAAATTCGGTCGATCGAATTTTCTGAACTGAAGAAACAGAAACTTTTGACCGAAAATTCGGACGCAGACCTGAGAATTCGGTCGTCCGAATTTTACGGACGCGACTGTTTAAATGAAGATTAAACAGTCTTCTCAACACTTCAACTTCCGAATTTCACATCCTTTTAAAAGGCTCTGATACCCATTCACATCCGAATCAAAATCCCTTCAAAACCATACATTCTCATCCCGATTTGCCTTCACTTTTGAACTTCTAACCCTAAATTCATACCAAGAATCAGAACTTCCCAACAGAAAATATCAATGGTGAGAACAAAGAAGCCAAATGTTGAGAAAGGGAAAGGAAAGGCTAAGGAAGGAGATGGAGACTCAATCCTCAACCATCCAAGAAGAATTCGAATCCCTGAAACATTATCTGGAGCTGACAAGTTTGTCTCGATCAAGGCTACTCATGAATTTAATGAATGAAATAAAAATAGCAGAAAGATTATCCCTGGATATAAGGTGGATGTTGATAAATTGTCTAGCATGGATATTGTTCTATCTTGTTTCAATGATGTTGGTTGGAGTAGTTTGTTGTTCATTGATGAAGAATTTTATCCTACCTTGATATATGAATTCTATGCAAACCTGAAAGAGGAAAGAATTGAGACTGTAGGGGATAATGTGATACAATGGTATTCATCAAGAGTATCCCAAGTTGACATTGAATTTAGTGAAGGATTGATAAACAGAATTTGTGGAGTAGGTGACAATGGAGCTAGATATTATTCACCTTCCATGCATTGCTATGTTCGTGAACTCTTTACATATATTAGATTTGAAGAAGCATTTACCAATGGAAGAGAGTTTAGATCTATAAAAGAGAGGGAAATCAAGAACTTGGATGCTAGAGGTAGAGTGTTGCATCATATGGTAACTACTATGATTGTTCCTAATTTTGGACATAAGTCATCAGTTGGAAATATGCATATGGTAATCATGTTAGCCTTGCATGAGCATAGGAGATTGAACTTTGGTTATATAGCCTTGAAACACATGATTACTGCCATAAAAACAGTAACCAAGGCATTCCCATTTGGAAGGTTGTTGACAAGAATCTTTAAGCATTGGTTCTTGACAAGAGGACAAGCTTTTAAGAGTGGGGAAATTTACACCAATGAAACTCTTAAGAGAATGCAATTAGTTCTTGATGAGGATAATGCATGGAGGACAAAAAGAGAAACCCCTCCAAAAAGAATAGGAAGAGAAGAAAAGATAGAAAGTGAAGAAGAGGAAGAAGAAGAGGATGAAGAAGAAACCCTTGCTAGAGAAATGAAGAAAAAAAGGAAGCATGACACCTCAAGTGAGGGGGAGCAACCTCCAAAAAAAAGGAGATTGTTTGAAGAAGAAACTGGAATTGGTTCAAGTGGTGAAGGAGTAACTAGAGGTGACATCATAGTGGCCAAAGAATTTCAAGAAACCTTGAACAATCATGTCAAGGAAATGGAGAAGATGTATAAGTTTTTTGAATCATTTGCTCCAATGGTTCTTGGAAAGTTAGATGGACTGGAGAGTAGGGTAAAGCACACGAAGATTCGGTCGCAGCAGGAAGAATTCGGTCGTCCGAATTTCCTGAAATAGCCGTTAACTAGCCGTTTTATAGCTGTTAAAACTGATTTTCAAATTCTATAAAAGCTATAAACTTGAAATTTTTTGTAAGTTTTGAATCCTTGAGAACTCTAAGCATTCTAAAGCCTTTTACAAACATTTCTTAAGCTCTCTTATGTCTTGTGCATTCAATTGATCAATCAAAAAGACATCAAAGTGTGAAGGTGCAAGTTTGTGTAAAAAATCTACCAACAAGTGGTAACATCTACACACTCTTATCTTTTTATCAAATTGTGTTTTTTCTACTAGCTCTTGCAAGTTTATCTTCATAACATAAAACCCTTTAGATAAGGGTGATCCTTGAAGTTGTGATTCAAGGTTGTTTAAGATATAAAACCATTGTGTGTGGTGAGCCTTGTTTGTAAAAGTTACTAGAAGAGGTTGTGAGTGTAAAACCATAGTGTGGTGAGCCTCTCTTGTAATTTGTAAACCTGAGCATATAGTAGATTGGTTGAAATCCTTAAGTGTAGGCTTAAGGTAGTGAACGTAGATCTTGAGGATCGAACCACTATAAATTGCTTGTGTTTTTTGATCTTACTTTCTTGTATTGCTGTGCTATAAATTGCTTATAACTTGACTCATATAATCTGTTCTTTGCTTAGAAGTATAAAAGGTTTTAATTTGTGAAAATTGGCCAAATACCTAATTCACCCCCCTCTTAGGTATTTCATATATATTTCAAAAATCAACTTTAACAGTCATAAAACAGCTAGTAATGGCTAGTTTCTGAGGAGTTCAGACGTCCGAACTTGATTGTCCGCGTCCGAACTTGCGTCCAAATTTTTCCTAAAAAATACTGTTCACAGAAAGAGTGTTACTGTTCACTGTCACTGTTCACATTAGGACGACTGAATTTTTAGCTCCGCGTCCGAACTTGCATTCGAGGAAAACAAACTATTCACTGAAATAGTGTATTGTTCACTATTACTGTTCACATTTGTACGTCCGAATTTTTACCTCTGCGTCCGAACTTGCGACCGAATTTCTCTGGAAAATAGTCAGTATTGTTCACTGAACAGTAGGTACTGTTCATTGAATATTGTTACTGTTCATTGTGCGGGGAAAATTCGGACGATCGAATTTTCTTTTATGTGTCCAAATTTTGCATCTGAATTTTTTAAACTTTGTCGAAACATATTCAAATCAATTCAAACAAGTTGGAGAACATTCTAGCCTAAAAGATAAGTCATTAAAGACCTTTTAAGTGCAAAAACTATGGTTGAAAAGTTGATAATTAAGGTAAGTTCAAAACTATTAAAACTTTTCAAATCAAGTTTTGGTCTCTCAAACGCAACTCATAGATTGCAAGACTTAAGAGTGTGGAGTTTACAAAGTTTATTTATTAAGCACATGTAATCTACACTTCATGTCTTCAAAGCCTTCAATCATCTTGAACAAACTCTTCAATCTTCAATCACTTTGACATATTGGAGTTGTTCTTGCATTGTGGCTTCAAGGCAATAAGACTTCATACTTCTTAATCCAACAATCCTATCACATAAATGACATAAATATTAGTCCTCATCAATGTTGTCATTAATCAAAACTTAATCAAAACCTTATGATTTGCCCTTAGGGCTAACAATTTCAAATGATTTTACAAAGTTCGAACTTCAATTTGGACGTCCAAGTTCAAGTCCAAATACACATGTTTCAAGTCCAAATTCAGAGGACCAATTTGGATGCAGAGGTCCAAATTCATAAGACCAACTCAGAAGTAGTAAACTCGATTCGGTCGATGGAATTGTACTGTTACTAGTCGTTACTAGCCATTATTTGAATGTTGTGATTGAATTTCATAAATTTTGAACACTTTGAGAAGTTTTATATTCCAAAATCTTTAGAACATCAAAAGCTCTATTTTTCCTTGTGCTACATTTAATAATTCAAGATTCCAAAGACAAAAAGGTGAAGTGGTGCTAGCATTTGTCATTATCCACCAAGTTATTGGTAATATCTTTCTTTATTCTCTCATCTACTTACTTAATCAAGGACATCTTGAAGATATAAAACCCTTTAGGATAGAGTGAACCTCCATTCTTGTATTGAAAAGAGGTTGTGAAGTAAAACCCTTATTGGGTGAACTTTTTGCGTATTTGAATTAGCTATTTTTATAGTTAAGTCAGTTGAAATCTTTGAGTATGGACTCAAGGTAGTAGATGCAGATTTAGAAGAGATCGAACAATTTTTCATTGTGCTTCTTACTTTACTTGTTTATATATTCAATTCCTTTTGATAAGTTGTTAGCATTTATTGCTGCTCTCAAAGTGCTTTCACCTATTTTCATCAACTTTTCAAGGACTCATAAATATTTGAAGTGCTTCTCTTCATCAAAGATTCCAAAAAGGGGAAAGATTTTGAAAATTAGCCAAAGACCTAATTCACCCCAACCCCTACCCTGCCCCCTCCCCTACCCCACGGTTAGGTCTTTTAGTATTAATTGAGGAGTCAAATATGCAACCTGTTAACAGCCGAGTTACAGTTTATGGTGATATTCATTGACAATTTCATGGTTTAATAGAACTCTTCCAAATTGGAGGTCATGTGCTAGAGGCAAATTTCATTTTTGTTTGTCTTTAGGGAGATTTTTTTGATCGTGGGTATAACAGTCTAGAAGTTTTTTCAATTATTTTGCTCCTCAAAGCAAGGTATTACTACTCTTGGGCTTCATTATGATTAGTGAAATTCCTATTCTCATTCTACTGTTGCTTAAGAACACCATCATTGGTTTTCCCTATAGTAGTTGATAGAATTGAAATCAATGGCATCTGTGCTAATTGTTTTGGATGGTATCTGGACTGTTTGAAGACCGAGAATGACTCTTAGTGCCATTAAATGGCATTAAGTTTTTCTCTACTGTTGTTGGCGTTGATCAAGGCTGTAGTGAAATTCTTATTGTTATAGCCCTGAACTAATGGCTTTTTAAATAAGATTGTAAAACAAATTTTTTGTTCTAGATGGTGTTTGGTGAAAGATTTGAACACATAGCATTATGAGTTCAATTAAAGGTGGTAGTCAAATTGAGGCAAATGAAAATTAAGTATTCATATGGAGTCTTACTCATCTATTATAGTAAATATCTTGGTCTTTGTATATTACCTAATAGTACCATTAAGTCATGTTAATTTGCTGAAGTGCTGGTAGTGGTGTCAAACGGGCTGGCCCTTAAATGGTGCGGAGCTGAGATTTTATCAGTCCATACCCACATACTGCGGGCCAAGACATTTTTTAGTTCAAAAGTTAACTTTAGTTAAAAAAAAAAAAGAGAGAAGAAAATCGTGGGTCTCTGACCAAGTTGGTCCAAGTCCACCTAAATACACTGTCAAACAAGTCAGTTCGCGGGTTGGCAGCCTGTTTGATAGGCTAAGTGCTGGTAAGCTGAATCAGCTTATGATCCTTGTACAAACTGGAAAGCCAAGAGCAGAATATCTTGGTTGCAGAAAAGAGTATGTAGCAAGAGAGTCTAAATATGGGACTTCTACTATTAGTCGTTATATCAAAGTGTACCATTAATTAAAAACTCAGTTTCAAGATATGGAGAATATGTTTATAAACAATGCTAGGAATGTAAGAAATAGAAATATTTCTCAAAAAATTCTTTGCAAAAAATTGCTAGAGCAATTATAAGGCATGACCTTCCTTTTTCATTCGTTGAGTGATAAGAAATATTATTAAATATTACAATCCTGATGTGAAAACAATTTCTAGGAATATTGTTGCATTTGCTGTATGGAAACTTTATATAGAAAAGAAAAATAGTTTAAAGAAAATATTAGTTGAGGTTTCAAGTAAAAAATATTGCACATCCGATGTTTGGACGGCTTGCACATCTGAAGGTTATATTTGTTTGATTGCTTATTTTATTGATATCAAATGGAATTGAATAGTTTCATACTCCCTTTTCAGATTTTTCTCCTTTTCATTCAGGAGTTGAATTGGCAAGAAAAGTTTTTGACTTGTTAAGAGAGTGGGGAACAAAGAGAAAAATATTTTCAATAATCGTGGACAATGCATCTTCTAATGACAAAATGCAAGATATTTTGCGGGAACAACTTTGTGATGGGGAGTTTTTTCATTTTTGTTGCTCTACAAATATCTTGAATCTAATTATGCATGAATGTTTAAAAGTGACTAATGATGCTTTACATAAAATTACAGAGAGTGTCAAGTATATTAAGAGGTCAAAAGTGAAAATTGTTAGCCCTAAGGGCAAATCATGTAATTATAATTAATTTTGATTAATGACAAACATTGATAAGGGCTAATATGCTTGTATATTGTGTGATAAGATTTGTGGATTAAGAAGTATGAAGTCCTATTGCCTTGAAGCCACAATGCATGAACAACTCAATTATGCCAAAAGTGATTGAAGATTGAAGAGTATGTTCAAGATGATTGAAGGCATTGAGACTTAGAGTGTAGGGTTCACATGCTAAATAGGTATATTTTTCTATAAACTCTACACTTGTATGTCTTGGAATTAGTTGAATGCATAAGTGAGCACAAAACTTGTTTTTAAAATGGTTTTGAATGAACTCTTTGATAACAAATGTGTTTTTGAAGTTTAAAATGATCTTAAGAAAATTTTGGATGATTAAAATATTTTGGTAACTATTTTTGTGTTTAAAAGTGGTTAAATGACTTATCTATTTATACAAAATGATTTCAATGTTATTAAGGATGATTTTTAAATGATTTGACAAAATTTTATAAGTTTGGATGCAAGTTTGGACGTCCAAACTTTGAAAATGATCACTGTGCTTCCAGAGAAATTCGGACGCAAGTTCGGACGCATGGAGTAAAGTTCGGACGTCCAAACTTTCTCTGATAGCATGGTTACTTTTTTCCCAGAGAATTTTGGATGAATTTTCGAATGCATAAGGAAAAGTTTGGACGTCCGAACTTTTCCAGACAGCTTGGCATAGAGAAGTTCGGACGAAAGTTCGGACGTCTGAATTCTCTAAAACTAGCCATTACTAGCCGTTTTATAGCTGTTGCATTTGATTTTTCAAATCTATAAAAGCTATAAACTTCAAATTTTTTGTAAGTTTTGAATTTCTAAGAACTCTAAACATTCCAAAGTCTTTAGCAAACATTAAAGCTCTCTTTGTCTTGTGCTTTCAATTGATCATTCAAGATTCCAAAGACAACAAAGTGTGAAGGTGCAACATTGTGTAATCATCTACCAACAAAGTGATAACATCTGACACATTCTCCTCTCTTCATTCAATTGTGTTTTCTACTAACTCATTGCAAGGTTATCTTGAAAACATAAAATCCTTTAGATAAGGGTGATCCTTGATACATTGACTCAAGGTTGTTTGTAGATATAAAATTCTTTGGTAGGGTGAACCTTGTTTGTAGAATTGCAAAAGAGGTTGTGAGTGTAAAACCATTGTGTGGTGAGCCTCTTATGTAATTTGTGAACTTGAGTATATAGTAAATTGTTTAAAATCCTTGAGTGTAGGCTCAGGTTAGTGGACGTAGATCTTGAAGAGATCGAACCACTATAAATTACTTGTGTTTATTGATCTTACTTTGTTTTACTGCTTTGCTATTAATTGACATATTCTCTCATTGAACCAAGTACATATAAACTAGTCTTGCTTAGACGTGTACGAGGAAATTATTTTCAAAAATTAGCCAAAGACCTAATTCACCCCCTCCTTAGGTCTTTCAATTGGTATCAGAGCAAGGGCTTCTTTGTGTGGTTTTGCAACCTAGAAGTTAAGATCTTATGGCTAATATTTCAAACTTACCTTATCTAGAAGGATCTTCCACAAATAGACCACCTTTGTTTGATGGAACAAACTGTACATTTTGGAAATCTAGAGTTAAGATATATATATGTTTTATCAATTTTGATTTGTGGAATATTGTTGAGAAAGGTCCTTACATACCTATGAAAATGAGAGCTAATGGAGTAACCTTAGAACCAAAGTCTACAGACAAATTTGATGAAAATGATTCAAAGAAAATGACATTAAATTATCAGGCCATGAACATTTTAAGTTGTGCATTAGATGTAACTAAGTACAATAGAGTTAGTAGATGTGACACTGCTCATGATATGTGGAGATTGCTTCAAATAACACATGAAGTTACAAACCACGTTAAAGAGTCTAAGCTTGCAATGCTAGTAAGGGACTATGAGCTGTTTACCATGAAGCAAGGTGAGAATGTTAGTGATATGTTTACAAGATTTACTAACATTTTTAATGGTTTAAAAGCTTATGGGAAGAGCTATACAATAGGAGAGCAAAACAGAAAAATATTGGATGCTCTACCAAAATCTTGGTAACCAAAAACACTTGCAATCGAGGAATCAAAGGATTTGAAAACTCTTCCACTTGAAGAGCTCTTTGGATCACTCCTCACGCATGAGATGAAGATGAAAAAACTAAATGACAAAGAAGATGAAGAGAAGGGAAGAAAAGGAGTTGTACTCAAAATCTCAAATCACTTGAGTGAACAAGAAAAATCATCAAGTGAAGAAGATGGAAATAGTGGAGAAGAGGAGATAGCCTTGGCTGTAAGAAAATTCAAAAAATTCTACAAGAAGGAATTTCTTAAGAAAGGGAGAAAGCCAACCAAGAAGAATGGACAGTCATCATCCTTCAAACCTCAATGTTTTGAATGCAAAAACATAGAACATCTTGTTGCTGATTGTCCTAAGGTTTTGGAAAGGGAAAGTGACAACAAATTAAAAGGAAATCTGCCAAGAAGGGGAAAGGACTAGCTAGAACCTGGGATCAACAAGAAAATGAAGATGACAGTGAAGGAAAGGCCAACATATGCTTTATGGCAATTGATGATGAGGTACAATCTACTCCTTCTATCTCTAATTACTATGATGATGATGTTGATCCTAGTGATTTACTTGTAGAAATGTATGAAGAATTAAAAAAGGTTTCTAAAAGGAATAAAGAATTGAAAGCCAAAATCAATGAGTTATTAAATGAGAATTCAAAGTTATGTGTTGAAAATGGGAAACTTCTTGAGACTATTAATTGCCTAAACATTGAAAAAGAAGTTTTAAATGTAACCATACAAAACATATCTTTTGAAAATAAAGAGCTTTGCACAAAAGTTAATTCTCTTGAAACAATGTTTCATGATCATGAAATTTTGAAAAAGAAAGTTAATGATCTTACATTGTGCATTGAAAAATTTACAAATGGAAGAGAAAATTTAAATAAATTACTTGGTTATCAAAGATCTTCATATGTTAAACATGGTCTTGGTTACACTCATGATAGTTATGCTCCAAAATATAAAAACTCCTTTGCTAAAGAAACTTTTAATACTAGGCCTCATATCTGTTGTACATATTGTAGCAAGCGTGGACACAAAGTATCTAAATGTTATGTAAAGAGAAAAATAGAAAATGGTGTTAAGACTGTTTGGAAAGCTAAAAGAACTTTCACTAACCCCCTTGGACCCAAGAAAATATGGGTACCAAAAATCACTTTCTCAAATTTGGTGTAGGTTCGGTTTGCTTCAAGATCAAGTGCCACAAAATGGTTTCTTGACAGTGGTTGTTCAAGACACATGACAGGAAATGCCTCTCTTGTTAGTGAGCTTCAAGCAACAAGTGAAGGTTTTGTCACATTTGGAGATAAGAAGAAAGGAAAAATACTTGAAATAGGTAACATTGGTAAAGGTTCCTTCCCTCTTATTAAACAAGTATTGCTTATTGATGGTTTAAAGTATAATTTACTGAGCATTAGTCAACTATGTGACAATGGATGTAAAGTAGAATTTAAATGTGATACTTGTACTATTTTTGATAGTGCAAGTAGCAAACCCATCTTTGTTGCTAATAGAGTTGGAAATGTTTATGTGTTATATCTTGATGAACTTATCACAAATGATATAAAATGTCTTGCCATTCATGATAATGATGGATATTTGTGGCATAGAAGATTAGGTCATGTGAGCATGGATTTATTGAATAAACTTTCAACACAAGAGTTAGGTAGAGGATTACCTAAAATGCATTTTGATAAAACTCGTCTTTGTGATACTTGTCAATATGGAAAACAATTAAAAGCATCCTTTAAACCAAAGAAAATGGTTTCTACTTCAAATCCTCTTGAACTTGTCCATATGGACTTGTTTGGACCAATGAGGACCACTAGTCTTGGTGGTAAAAGATATGCTTATGTGATTGTTGATGATTTTTCAAGATTTACATGGGTGATTTTCTTAGCTCAAAAGGATGAAACGTTTCATGAATTTGCAAGACTTTTCAAAAAGGTTCAAACTTCTCTTGAGCATAAATTAATTTCTATTAGAAGTGACAATGGAAGAGAATTTTGCAATCAAGACTTTACAAAATTTTGTGATGAATATGGTATAACTCATAATTTTTCAGTTGCTAAAACACCCCAACAAAATGGTGTAGTTGAAAGGAAAAATGGAACCTTACAAGAGATGGATAGATCAATGCTTTGTGAAAACTCTTTGCCAAAATACTTTTGGGTTGAAGCTGTAAATACTGCTTGCTATGTAATGAATAGAGTTCTATTAAGACCCTTCATAAGAAAAACGCCTTTTGAACTTCTATTTGATAAAACTCCTTCAATTGTCTATTTTAAGGTTTTTGGTTGTAAGTGTTTTATCTTAAACACTAGTGATAATCTGGGAAAATTTGATAGAAAATCAGATGAAGGTGTATTTCTTGGCTATTCATTAAATAAAAAGGCTTATAGATTTTATAACAAAAGAACATTATGTGTTGAAGAAACCATACATGTAACCTTTGATGAATCTGACATTTATCTTGAAAGAAGAAATGAAGATGATGTAGGTTCTTCAATGTTTGATAATCAAACACTTCATCAAGCACCCACATTGGAAGAACATGCCAAAGAAGAAGAAATAATAGAGCAAGAACAAGATGGTCAACCTAGCAATGATCAAGAACTTCCAAAGGATCTAAGATATGCAAGAGGTCATCCTAAGGAGCAAAATCATTGGTGATGTCTCCCAAGGAGTTAAAACAAGGAGGTATTTTATCGACAACTTTGCTCTTTTATCTCATATTGAACCTAAAAACATTGATGATGCATTTTGTGATGATTTTTGGATTATTGCTATGGAAGAAAAGTTAAATCAGTTTGAAAGAAATAAAGTATGGACTCTTGTCCCAAGAACTCATGATCATTCTATTATTGGCACAAAATGGGTATTTAGGAATAAATTAAATGAACTCGGAGAAGTTGTTAGAAATAAGGCTAGGCTTGTTGCTCAAGGTTTCAACCAAGAAGAAGGTATTGATTATGATGAAACTTCTGCTCCGATAGCTAGACTAGAATCATAAGAATACTTTTAGCGTTTGCTTGTTTTAAAGGTTTTAAACTATTCCAAATGGATGTTAAAAGTGCATTTCTAAATGATTTTATTGAAGAAGAAGTGTATGTAGAACAACCACCTGGTTTTATTCATGAAAAATTTCCTAATCATGTTTTCAAGTTAACCAAAGCTTTATATGGATTGAAACAAGCTCCAAGAACTTGATATGAAAGATTAAGTGGTTTTCTTCTTTCAAAAGGATTTGCAAAAGGAAAGTGGACACAACACTGTTTATAAAAACCTGTAGCAATAATGATATTTTACTTGTGCAAATTTATGTTGATGACATTATTTTTGGTGCTACTAACAAATCTCTTTGTGAGGAATTTGCCAAATCAATCCGAAATGAATTTGAAATGAGTATGATGGGAGAACTAAATTTCTTTCTTGGGCTGCAAATTAAGCAAACTAAGGATGGAGTCTTCATAAATCAAGCAAAGTATACCAAGGAGCTATTGAAAAGATTTGGAATGGATCAAGCAAAAGGGATAGGTACTCCACTGAGCTCATTAACTAAACTTGATAAAGATGAAAAAGGTAAAAATGTCGATGAGAAGTCTTATAGAGGTATGATTGGAAGTTTAATCTATCTCACAGCATATAGACCAGATATTATGTTTGCGGTGTGCTTATGTGCTAGATTTCAATCTTGTCCTAAAGAATCTCATCTAATTTCTGCCAAACTTATTTTTCGCTATTTGATTGATACACTTGACTATGGTCTTTGGTTTTCAAAATCTTCATCTTTTGAACTTATTGGATATTCGGATGCTGATTATGCTGGATGCAAAGTTGAACGAAAAAGTACAAATAATCATTGTCAATTTCTTGGTAGTTGTATTGTGTCTTGGTATAGTAAAAAACAAGCATGTGTGTCTTTGTCTACTGCTGAAGCTGAATACATTGCAGCTGGTAGTTGTTGTGCTCAAATATTATGGATGCAGCATACTCTACTTGATTATGGTCTTAAATTCAATAATGTGCAAATATTATGTGACAATACTAGTGCTATCAATTTGAGCATAAATCCCATTCAACATTCTAGAACAAAGCATATAGAGATTAAGCATCATTTTATTCGTGATCATGTTGCTAAAAGAGACATATGCTTAGAATATGTAAATACAAATGACCAAATTGCTGATACATTCATAAAGCCTTTGGCTGAGGAAAGGTTTACTCGTTTAAGAAGGCTCTTAGGAATCTCAAAATTCAATTACTAATGTGTTTATTTGAGTGTGACAAAAGCAGAAAAAATTCGGATGCACAATTTGGATACATTGAGTAAAAATGGAACGTCCAAACATAGTCAGAAAATTCTGGACAGAAATGTTCAGACGCATGTTCGACGCATGACAGAAAGTTTGGACGTCCGAACTTTCTAAAACTGGAGAAACAGAGAAGTTCGGACCAGACCAAAAAGTTTGGTTGTCTGGACTTTGCGGTTACAGCAGTTTTAAAGAGACCAAAATAGCCGTTACTCATATATTATCACACCTGAACTCTCTCTTCTTTGAAATTTCTCTCTACCCATTCGCGTCCAAACATAAATCTCTCTGTGATTTCACCATTTTCACATCAAAATACTTGGATTTTTAAATTCCTAACCTACACACTTCTCAAATTTCGCTGCTTTTCTATTAGAAAATCATCATGGTGAGAACTAAGGGAGCAAAAATTGAGAAAGGAAAAGGGAAAGTACAGAACAAAGAAGGAGGATGAATTCTCAATGAACCGAGGAGAATTAGGGTTCCTCAATCATCATCTGGAGCAGACAAATTTATCTCAATCGAAGCTGCATCAGAATTTGAAGATTGGAACAAGAAATGAAGGAAAATCATCCCTGGAAACAGAGTTGATTTTGATGAACTCACAAACATGGGTAATGTCCTATCTTTATTTGGTGATATTGGCTGGAGTAACTTGTTGGTTATAGATGAAGAGTATTATCCCTCACTCATATATGAATTCTATGCAAATCTTAAAGAAGAAAAAAAAAATTGAAAATGAAGGGGACAATGTTATTCAATGGTATTCTTCTAGAGTGTCTCAAATAGATTTTGAATTCAATGATGCATTAGTGAATAGAATCTGTGGAGTGAGTGATGTTGGAGCAAGGTATTTCTCTATGAAACAACACTGCTATATTAGAGAATTGTTTACAAATGAAAGATTTAAAGAGGCCTTCACCAATGGTAGAGAGTTTAGGACCATTAAAGAAAGGGAAATCAAAGCTTTAGATGCAAGGAGAAGAGTTATGTATCATATGATAACTACCATGATTATTCCTAACTTTGGACATAAAACATTTGTGGGGAACATATATATGGTAATTATGCTTATTTTGCATGAGCATAGGAGATTGAATTTTGGTTATATGGCACTAAAGCATATGTTTGGGGCTAAAAAGTCTGACAACAAAGCTTTGCCATATGGAAGACTCTTAACAAGAATCTTCAAACATTTTCGAGTCAAGCTTCCTGTTAGGGGGACAAACCTTTAAAAGGGGTCAGATTTATACTAATGAAACTCTCAAAAGAATGCAATTAACTCTTGATGATGAGGGAGTATGGAGAACTAGAAGAGAAACTCCTCCAAAAAGAATAGAAGCTGAGAAAAGTGAGGAAACTGAGGAAGAAGAAGATAAGGCAGAAATTTGGGCAAGAGAGATGAAAACCAAGAGAAGGCATGATTCAACAAGTGAGGGGGAGCAACCTCCCTCCAAAAGAAGGCTCTTTGAAGAAGAACCTACCCCTCAATCACATCCTAATATTGGAGAAGGGCCTAGTGCTGAAGGGATTTCAAGAGGAGATACAATTCAAGAAGCACTAAACAACCACATCAAGAAGATGGAGAAAATGTACAAATTCTTTGAAACATTTGCTCTTATGGTGCTTGGAAAGCTGGACAGTTTAGAGAATATAGTCAAGCACATTGAGGAAATATTGATAAAAAATCCTCAAAATGGTGAAGGACCTTCTAGAACTCAAGAGAAAATGGATGATGATGAGACTGATGAAGATGACAAGAAAACTGAAGAAAACAGTGATGATGAAGATGATGATAATGACGGTGACCAAGGGGATGGCAATGAGCAGGTCATGGAGTCACAAAGAGGAGATCAAGGAATGCAGCAAGTTGGAATGAGTCAAGAAGGAGGTCAAATTGCAAGAGCTGAAATAACAACTCCATCTAATCCAACATTTGTCCAAGGAAGAGTCAAGATGTTGCTGTCAAGAAGAAACCTAGAGAGGACTCTCCAAAAGACTGAGCATATCTTCACTTTCAACTCTATTTACTGTTTTTCTTAAAGCTTAGCATGACTTATGAACGCTTACTAGCCTGGTTTATGCAATTTCTCTGTGTGTTTACTTTAAAATTTTGCATTTTAAATTACTATTTTCATGTGGCTTATGTAATAGTTTTTCATGAAGCTCAATGATGAAACCTCAGTGTTGAAAGCTTTTTATTATGATATTTTTCCCCCACAAACTTAATTGCTGTCATAAAAAGGGGAAAAAAAGTAATCAGTCTCATTTTCATGTTCCCATATTTGAGTGATGACAAAAGGGGGAGAAAGTTGTGTGCAAGAATGTGTAGTGCAAAAATGTGTGTGGCATTGATGTGTGCAAGAATGTGTGGAAGAATGTGTGGCATTGTGGCATTGTGTGATGATAATGTGAAAATTTGGCATATTGTGGCATATTTGGCTGTATTTCTGCATTTGAAACTTAAACTGAAAGAATTATAACATGTGAGGATAGAGTTCATAAGTTTGGACTTGAAGTTCAGATGCAAATCAAAAAGTTCGGACGCATCCAAACTGTCTTGCCAAAACTGATTTTTCTACTGTTCAAATTGTTTGAAAACTATTTTAATCCTTCCTATCATATTTGAAAAATCTTAGAAAGGCTTATTTTCAAATATTACAGTCTTCATCCCACATATTTTAAAGTTTGGACTTGAAATTTAAAATTTCAGATGCATAAGTCTAAAGTTCGGATGCATTCATATTTTGTTGCCAAAAAGTGCTCTTTTGTTGTTCAAATTGATCCAAATATGTTTTAATCTCTTCTAATATATTTGAAAAACCTTAGGAAAGCTTATTTACAAAATTTGTAGCTTTCATATCACCTATGTTATTGTTTGGACTTGATATGTCAGAATTCGGATGCTAAGTATCTCAAGTCCAAATTTATTGAAAAATGAGCACAATCTAAGGGGGAGCATTGTTAATCTTTTCTAACCTTAAATACCTCTCTTACAAGTTTTCTAAATGCTTAAATGCTATATCTTCTATCCTAGTTGTTTGAGTTGGAAGGAAGGAGGTAAATGGAGATTGGTTGGGTTATAGGATCAAACTGAGCCTCTTGTATGTCAATGTGCTAAATTGGTTATTATCTATCATTGACATCAATACTTCTTTGTACTACATTGTTTAAATCCATCACATTTTGCATCAAAGTTTGTCATCATAAAAAAGGGAGAGATTGTTAGCCCTAAGGGCAAATCATGTAATTATAATTAGTTTTGATTAATGACAAACATTGATAACGACTAATATGCTTGCATATTGTGTGATAGGATTTGTGGATTAAGAAGTATGAAGTCTTATTTCCTTGAAACCACAATGCATGAACAACTCAATTATGCAAAAAGTGATTGAAGATTGAAGAGTATGTTCAAGATGATTGAAGGCATTGAAGACTTAAAGTGTAGGGTTCATATGCTAAATAGGTATATTTTTCTATAAACTCTACACTTGTATGTCTTGGAATTAGTTGAATGCATAAGAGAGCACAAAAATTGTATTTGAAATGGTTTTGAATGAACTCTTTGATAACAAATGTGTTTTTGAAGTTTAAAATGATCTTAAGAAACTTTGGATGATTAAAATGTTTTGGTAGCGGTTTTTGTGTTTAAAAGTGGTTAAATGACTTATCTATTTATACAAAATGATTTCAATGTTATTAAGGATGATTTTTAAATGATTTGACAAAATTTGACAAGTTTGGATGCAAGTTTGGACGTTCAAACTTTGAAAATGATCACTGTGCTTCCAGAGAAATTCAGACGCAAGTTTGGACGCATGGAGTAAAGTTTGGACGTCCAAACTTTCTCTAATATCATGATCACTGTTTTTCCAGATAATTTTTGACTAATGTTCGGACGCATAAGGAAAAGTTCGGACGTCCAAAATTTTCCACACAGCTTGGCACAGTGAAGTTCAGACGAAAGTTTGGACGCATGGCAGAAAGTTCGGACGTCCGAACTTCTCTGAAACTAGCCGTTACTAGCCGTTTTATAGCTGTTGCATTTGATTTTTCAAATCTATAAAAGCTATAAACTTCAGATTTTTTTGTAGGTTTTGAATTTCTAAGAACTCTAAACTTTCCAAAGTCTTTAGCAAACATTAAAGCTCTCTTTGTCTTGTGCTTTCAATTGATCATTCAAGATTCCAAAGACAACAAAGTGTGAAGGTGCAACATTGTGCAATCATCTACCAAAACAAAGTGGTAACATCTTACACATTCTCCTCTCTTCATTCAATTGTGTTTTCTACTAGCTCATTGCAAGGTTATCTTGAAAACATAATCCCTTAGATAAAGATGATCCTTGATACATTGACTCAAGGTTGTTTGTAGATATAAAATCCTTTGGTAGGGTGAACCTTGTTTGTAGAATTGCAAAAGAGGTTGTGAGTGTAAAACCATTGTGTGGTGAGCCTCTTATGTAATTTATGAACTTGAGTATATAGTAGATTGTTTGAAATCTTTGAGTGTAGGCTCAAGGTAGTGGACGTAGATCTTGAAGAGATCGACCCACTATAAATTACTTGTGTTTATTGATCTTCCTTTGTTTTACTGCTTTGCTATTAATTGACATATTCTCTCATTGAACCAAGTACATATAAACTGGTCTTGCTTAGATGTGTACAAGGAAATTATTTTTGAAAATTAGCCAAAGACCTAATTCACCCCCCCCCCCTTCTTAGGTCTTTCAAGAATGAAGGCTTTTGAAGAATGTGTTAGACAAATAGGCATTCAAATAGGGGTTCATTTGAGGTTGGATGTATCTACTAGGTGGAATTCTACATGTATGACGCTTGAAAGTGCTTTGAAATATCAACGTGCATTTTCTAGTATTTCTTTATGTGACAGAAATTATAAGTATTGTCCATCATTGGAAGAATGGACAACAAGTCAAAAGATGCTTGAATTTCTCTGTTCTTTTTTTTTTTAGATTACTAAGTTGATATCTGTTTCCTCTTACCCAATCTCTAACTTGTACTTTATACAAGTTTGGAAAACTGAGTGTTTATTGGTGAATAATGTGAACAATGAAGATGTTGTCATAAAAGATATAGTTACAAGGATGAAATCTAAATTTGACAAGTATTGGAAGGAATATAATGTTATTCTTGCACTTGGGGTTGTTCTTGATCCTCGCTTAAAATTTCAATTGCTGGAGATGTGTTATTGAAAGACCTAAGAGGGAGAGTGAATTAGGTCTTTGGTTAATTTTCAAAAACTTTTTTCTTTTTGAAAAAATAGCTTGGAAGAGTGTTGAAATTAAATTCACAATAAGATATACAAGATAACACAATGAGTTTTCAAACTGAAAGAGAGAGGAGAGAAGATCACAGAAGTAATTTATAATATTTCAATCACATAAGATCTACATCCAATACCTTGAGTCCTAACTCAAGGATTTTCGCAAAATAACACTATAACAAGAGTTATACAAGATACAAGAGAGGCTCACCCAAAAAGGGTTTTACTCCACAGCTTTTCACTAACCACAATCAAGGTTCACCCTTTCAAAAAGTTTTTATATCCTTAAGAAAACCTTGAATATAAAAATAGATGAAGTAAGAGAGAAGGATATTACCAACAAGTTGGTAGATGATGACAAAGTTAGCACCTCTTCACCTTTTTGTCTATGGAATCTTGTAATTCAACTTTTTAGCACAAGACAAAAGAGAGCTTTTTGATAAAAACTGATTGGGAAGAGTAAAGATTCTTAAACGCGCAAGAACTACTCAAAAATAAGAAGTTTATTTCTTTTATAGGGTTTAAAAATCAGTTGCAATGTCCAAATAACGACTAGTAACAGTAAAATTAGATCAACCGAACATGGACCTCTACATCTGAATGATCGTCTAAACTTTATTGTTTTTGGGCTGTTAGGATAAATTCGGTCAACCGAATTTGGACACAAGCATCTGAATGGTCTTCTAAAATTCTCTAAAAATTCAACAGCCAAGGTTTTCAATTTGAACGTCCGAATTGGAGTCCGAACTATTCAAACTTTGTCAAAATGATTAGAAATCAAGTACAACAAGTTTGAAATAATTTTGGACTATAAAAAATATCTTTTTACGAGCTTTTAATCCAAAAGTCATTGTCAAGAACTTGGTAAAACATGTGTAATAAAAACCTTTTAAGATTGAAAATCAAGTTTTGAGCTCTCTTGAAAATTCTTTAGATTCCAAAGATAATCAAGTGGAGGGTTTACAAGGATATACCTATTTGGCAAGTATAAACCTACACTAAAGTCTTCAAAGCCTTCAATCCTTAGGACATGTTCTATACACTTTAATTCTTTGAGCTCATTTGAGTTATCCTTAATACCTTATCTTCAAGGCAATGAGACTTCTTAGCTTCCATAATCCAATAATCTTATCACATAATAATTACTTAAGTTAGCTCATAGCAATGTTTGTCATAATCCAAACTATAAGATTTGCCCTTAGTGCTTACAGTTATAACAAGGTTGATCCAAGTACTACTAGTGAGAGGATGGATATTGTGAAGAAAAAGATGAAGATGCTATTTAAACAATATTAAAAAGCAATAAGCAAATGCATCAAGTTCTTTTTCACATTAGCATGTGTTTTCTATTCAATAAAGTGAAAGTGGATTGGGAATAGATGTAGATGATTTGCAAAATTAGTTATCTCCAACAGATATATATAAGTTTCTTTAATATTCTTGTTTAATTTAAATATTTGAATATCTTCAAATTTCAATAATTTTGTTAGCCCTAAGGACAACTCATGTAGTTAAGATTAGTTTTGATTAATGACAAATATTGATAAGGACTAATATGCCTGTATGTTGTGTGATAGGATTTTGGGATTGAGAAGAAAGCAAGTCTCATTGGCTTGAAGCCACAACGCAAGAACAACTCAAATATGTCAAAGTTATTGAAGATTGAAGAGTTTGTTCAAGATGATTGAAGGCTTTGAAGACATGAAGTGTAGGTTTACACTTGCTAAATAGGTATATCCTTTGTAAACCCTACACTTGTTTGTCTTGGAATTTATTGAATGCATAAGAGAGCACAAAACTTGTTTTTGAATCTTAGATGGTTTAATGAACTTTTGATTAACAAGTGTGTTTTTGAATCTTAAATGATTTTGAGAAAACTTTGAATGATCAAAGTGTTTTGGTAACAATTTTTTTTTGAATTTAAAAGTGTTCAAATGACTTATCTCTTTAGGCAAAATGATTTCAAACTTATTGAGGATGATTTTCAATATGTTTTGACAAAGTTTGGTTCGGATGAAAGTTCGGATGCAGAATGAAAAATCGGTCGTCCGAATTTTTCCTGCACTGTGAAGAATAACTACGGTTCAGTAAATAGTATCAACTATTTTTCCAGAAAAATTCGGATGCAAGTTCGGACACAGATGGTCAAGTTCGGTCATCCGAATGTAAACAGTAACAGTGAACAATACACTATTTTTCGTGAACAGTACTTTCAGGAAAAATTCAGATGCAAGTTCAGATGTGGAGGATCAAGTTCTGACGTCCGAACTCCTAAGAAACTAGTCGTTACTAGCGGTTTTATGAATATTGAAATTGAATTTCAAAGTCTATAAAAGCCATAAACTCTAGATTTTTGAAAGAACTTTTGAACTTTAAAAATCCTTCAAGCTCTAACTTGTTTTACATCAAAATTATTTGAAAAGCTCTCAAATTTCCTTGTGCTCAAAGGCTAAAATTCAAGATTCCAAAGGCAAGAAGTGAAGTGGTGCTAGTAGCTATTGTATTCATCCACCAAGAAGTGTTGGTAACATCCAAACTCTATCTTTATATTATTGTAATGATTGATACAAGGTTGTCAAGAGACTTAAAACCCTTGTGGAGGGTGAGCCATTGACTAGATTAATCAAGGTTGTTGAGTAAAACCCATTAAGAAGAGTGAGCCTTGGATTAGATTGGTCTAGGTTGTCTAATGACATAAAACTCTTTGTGATAAGGGTGAACCTTGTTTATTAGATTGAATAGAGGTTGTTGTGGTGAAACTCATTGAAGGGTGAGCCTCTTGTGTAATTGCTTGGGAATTGGTTAAAATCCTTGAGTATGGACACAAGGTAGTGGATGTAGATCTTGGAGAGATCGAACCAGTATAAATCATGTGTTCATTTCCTTATATCTTTACTCGTTTACATACTTGCGTTATTATTATTTGTTCTTAGTTGTTGATTGATTGGTTGTGGTCTTATTGTTTGATTATCTTGTCTCAATCATCAAATCACATATAAACTTGAAGCTTGTGAATTTAAAGAAGAGCTTTTATTAAGGCAAAGGATTTGCAAAAAGGGAAAAGATTTTTGATAATTAGCCAAAGGTCTAATTCACCCCCCTCTTAGGTCTTTCATTTGATATCAGAGCAAGGTCTTCTTTTTAAGGTCTAATAACCTTGAACTAAAGATTATATGGCTAGTTTATCAAATTTGTCTTATATGGAAGGTTCCTCTACAAATAGACCTCCTTTGTTTGATGGATCTAATTATACATTTTGAAAATCTAGAATTAGAATTTTTATTTGTTCTATTAGCTTTGATTTGTGGTGTATCATTGAGAAAGGTCCCTATGTGCCTCTGAGATTAAAAGCTGATGGAATTACAAGGGAACTAAAGCCTATGGAGGAACTTGATGAGAACGAATCAAGAAAGATAACTTTAAACTACCAAGCAATGAACATCTTGAGTTGTGCATTGGACGTGAATGAATACAATCGAGTGAGTGTATGCGACACCACTCACGATATGTGGAGACTTCTTCAAGTAACACATGAGGAAAGAGCCAATATGTGCTTTATGGCAATAAATGATAAGGTACAATCCACTTCTTCCACTTCTTCTTGTTGTGATGATGATATTGATGATCTTAGTGAATCATTTGTTGAAATGTATGAAGAATTAAAAAAGACTTCAAAAAGAAATAAGGAAATGAAATTCAAAATTAATGAGTTATTGAATGAAAATTCAAAATTATATTGTGAAAACAAAAGACTCCTTGAATCTATTGATTGTTTGAATATTGAAAAAGAAGTTTTAAATTTCTCTTTACAAAACATGTCTCATGAAAATAAGATTCTTTGTGAAAAGAATTTATCTCTTGAAAGAATGCTTGTTGATCATGAGACTTTGAAAAAGAAGGTTGACGACCTTATATCATGTATAGAAAAATTTACAAAAGGAAGGGACAATCTTGATAAAATTCTTGGAGTTCAAAGATCTCCTCTTATCAAAAATGGTCTTGGTTATAATTATGTAAAAATTGTACCTAAATATAACATCTTCTTTGTTAGAGCTACTTCTACTTCCATGCATCATACTTGTTGTACTTATTGTGGAAAACATGGACATAAAGTCACCAAATGTTATGTCCACTCTTCTTGGTTGACTTTCTCCCTTTCTTGAGAAATTCCTTTTTATAGAATCTCTTGAATTTTCTCACTGCCATAGCTATCTATTCTTCTCCACTGTTTCCATCTTCTTCACTTGATGATTTTTCTTGTTCACTAAAATGGTTTGAAGTTTTGAGTACAACACCTTTTCTTCCCTTCTCTTTATCTTCAATATCATTTAGTCTTTTCACCTAATCTCATGCGTAAGCAGTGATCCAGTGAGCTCTTCAAGTGGGAGAGTTTTTAAATCCTTTAATACCTCAAGAGCAAGTGTTTTCGGTTGCCAAGATTTTGGTAAACCATCCAATATCTTTCTGTTTTGCTCTCCAATTGTATAGCTCTTCCCATAAGCTTTTAAACCATTAAAAATGTTAGTAAATCTTGTAAACATATCATTAACATTCTCACCTTGCTTCATGGTGAATAGCTCATAATCCCTTACTAGCATTGCAAGCTTTGACTCTTTTACCTGGTTTGTACCTTCATGTGCTACTTGAAGTAATCTCCACATATCATGAGCAGTGTCATATCCAGTAACTCGATTATATTTAGTTACATCTAGTGCACAGCTTAAAATGTTCATGGCCTGATAATTTAATGTCATTTTCTTTGAATCATTCTCATCAAATTCGTCTATAGGCTTTGGTTCTAAAGTCACTCCATCAGCTCTCATTTTCATTGGTATGTAAGGACCTTTCTCAACAATGTTCCACAAATCAAAGTTAATAGAACAAATTTATATCTTAACTCTAGATTTTCAAAATGTATAATTTGTTCCATCAAACAAATGTTGTCTATTTGTGGAAGATCCTTCTAGATAAGGTAAGTTTGAAATATTAGCCATAAGATCTTAACTTCTACGTTCTTAGTGCCCTTGCTCTAATACCAATTTAAAGACCTAAGAGGGGGGTGAATTAAATCTTTGGCTAATTTTCGAAAACTATTTCCTTTTATAAATTTAGCTAGAGCAGATTATGCATACTTGTTTCAATGAGAGAATAGTTAAATCAATGACAAAGTAATAGGCAATCTAAGATCAATGAACACAAGCAATTTATAGTAGTTCGATCTCTTCAAGATCTACGTCCAATACCTTGAGTCTAGACTCAAGGATTTCAATCAATCTACTATATGCTCAAGTTCAACAATTACATAAGAGGCTCACCACACAATGGTTTTACACTCACAACCTCTTTTGCAATTCTACAAACAAGGTTCGCCCTACAAAGGATTTTATATCTATAAATAACCTTGAATCAATGTCTCAATGATCACCTTTACCTAAAGGATTTTATGTTTACAAGAAAACCTTGTAATGAGCTAGTAGAAAATAGAATTAAATGGAGAATGAATAAGATGTTACCACTTCTTCACTTTGTTGTCTTTGGAATCTTGAATGATCAACTGAAAGCACACGACAAAAGAGAGCTTTGATGTTTGCTAAAGATTTTGGAATGTTAAGATTTCTCAGAGATTCCAAACTTACAAAATTTCTTGAGTTTATGGCTTTTATAGATTTCAAAAATAAGTTTTAACAGTTATAAAACGACTAGTAACGGCTAGTTTCTAAGGAGTTCGGACGTTTGAACTTGCTCCCCTGCGTCCGAACTTTCGTCTGAACTTTACTATGACAAATTTTCTGGAAAAGTTCGGACGTCCGAACTTTTCCTTCTGCGTCCAAACATTCGTCCGAATTTCTATGGAAAAACAGTAACCATGCTATCAGGGGAAATTCAGACGTCCCAACTTTATCCTTTGGTAACATCTATCAGGGAAAAACAGTAACCATGCTATCAGGGAAAAACAGTAACCATGCTATCTGGAAGCACAGTAGTGATTTTCAAAGTTTGGACGTCCGAACTTGCGTCCAAACTGATCAAACTTTGTCAAAACATTTAAAAATCAATCTTAATAAGTTCAAAAATATTTTTTATAAATAGGTAAGTCATTTAAACACTTTTAAACTCAAAAACCGTTACCAAAACACTTTGATCATCCAAAATTTGCTCAAGATCATTTAATACTTAAAAAGCATACTTGTTATTCAAAAATTCATTCAAAGCCATTTAAGATTCAAAACAAGTTTTGTGCTCTCTTATGCATTCAACAAATTCCAAGACACACAAGTGTAGGTTTTACAAAAGAATATACCTATTACGCATATGTATCCTACACTTCAAGTCTTCAATGCCTTTAAACATCTTTGAACAAAACTCTTCAATCTTCAATATTGGAGTTGTTCTTGCATTTTTGGCTTTAAGGCAATAAGACTTCATACTTCTTAATCCAACAATCCTATCACACAAATAACATAAAGATCAGTCCTCATCAATGTTTGTCATTAATCAAAACGTAAACAAAAACTCATGATTTGCCCTTAGAGCTAACAATCTCCCCCCTTTTTGATGATGACAAACTTTGATGTAAAATGTGATGGATTTTAACTATGTAGAACAAAGAAGTATTGATGTCAATGATAGATAATAACCAATTTAACACATTGACATACAAAAGGGTCAATATGAGCCTATGGCCCAACCAACCTCCATTTACCTCCTTCCTTCCAACATCCAATTAGGATAGGATATCTAGCATTTAATTATTTAGAAAAGATTCTAAGAGAGGTTTTAAAAGCTGTAAATGTTTAACAATGCTCCCTCTTAGATTGTGCTCATTTTTCAACAAGTTTGGACTTGAGATGTTGTGAATCCGAATTATGACATATCAAGTTTGAACTGTAAAATAGGTGAAATAAAAGCTGTAATTTTTGAAAATAAGTTTCCTAAGGTTGTTCAAACATAGTAGAAGAGATTAAAATATATTTGAATCAATTTGAACAACAAAAGAGCATTTTTTTCAACAAAATATGGATGCATCCGAATTTCAGAACATGCATATGAATTTTTGACTCATGCATCCAAATTTTGAAATTTCAAGTCCAAACTATAAAATATGTGATATGAAGGCTGTAATATTTGAAAAATAAGCCTTCCTAAGGTTGTTCAAATATAATAAAAAGGATTTGTTTTCAAACAATTTGAACAACAGAAAAATATTTATGACAAGAAAGTTTGGATGCGTCCGAACTTTTGGTTTGCATCCAAATTTCAAGTCTGAATTTTTAAATGAACTGTAACCTCACATATTATATCCAAATGCAGAGATGCAGCCAAATTTTCACATTACTCATTATTGCACATCAGCACATATATCAACACATACATAACACACATACATTTCAGCATGGATAACACATATTGCAGCACATAGTACAACACATTTAAGAAAATATTTCAGCATGGATAACACATATAACAGCACATAGTATAACACATTTCAGCATTTCAGCATGGATTCTTTCTTTCTCCCCCTTTTGTCATCACTTAAAGATGGGGTAATGAAAATGAGACTGATAAGGTAGCATATTCAGCTATAGCCAACAGAAATAATGAGTAACAATTTATAGCAATTAAGCTTGTAAATCAACTTCTTCTCCCCTTTTATAGCAGCAATTAAGCTTGGGGTGATCAAAGTATCATTAAAAGAAGCTCTCAACAGTGAGGTTTCATCATCGAGCTTCACACAACTATTACATATGCCGCATTAAAACAGTAGTAAAGTTCAGAAATTTAAAGAGAAAAACAGAGAAATTGCATAAAACAAGCTAGTAATTGATGTTGATGGAGAGTCCTTTCTTGATCTCTTCTTGATTGCTACATGCATGAATCTTCCTTGGCTGAATGTTGGATTGGATGGTGTTGTCACTTCAACTCTTGCAATTAGACTTCCTTCTAGGCTAATTCTAGCTTGCTGCATTCCTTGATCTTCTCTTTGTGACTCCACAGCTTGCTCACTGTCATCCTCTTGGTCACCACCATCATCATCATCTTCATCATCACTAACATCATCTCTATCTTTTTCCTTTTTCTTGTCTTCTTCATCATCCTTATCATCATCTATTTCATCTTGAGTTCTAGAAGGCCCTTCACCACTTTGAGTATTTCTCATCAATATTCCCTCAATGTGCTTGGCTCTATTTTCTAAACCGTCTAATTTTCCTAGAACCATAGGAGCAAAAGTTTCAAAGAACTTATACATTTTCTCCATCTCCTTGATGTGGTTGTTCAAAGCTTCTTGAATTGAGTCTCCTCTTGAAATTCCTTCAACACTAGGACCTTCTCCAACATTAGAATGTGACTGAGAAGTAGGCACTTCTTCAAAGAGTCTTCTCTTGGAGGGAGGTTGCTCCCCCTCACTTGATGAATCATGCATCCTATTTGTCTTCATTTCCCTTGCCCAAGTTTCTACTTCATCTTCTTCCTCTTCAGTTTCCTCACTATTTTCAACCTCTACTCTTTTTGGTGGAGTTTATCTTTTAGTTCTCCATACACCATCTTCATCAAGAGTTAATTGCATTCTTTTAAGAGAATCATTAGTATAGATTTGTCGTCTCTTGAAAGCTTGTCCCCTAACAGGAAGTTTAACTTGAAAATGCTTGAAAATTCTTGTTAAAAGACTCCCATATGGTAAATCTTTGTTGTCTATTTTTCTAGCACTAATCATCTGCTTGAATGCCATATACCCAAAATTTAATCTTCTATACTCATGCAAAGCAAGCATAATCACCATATGTATATTTCCAACAAATGATTTATGTCCAAAATTATGGATAATCATGGTCGTTATCATATGATGCATAACTCTACCCCTAGAATCAAAAGCTTTGATTTCCCTTTCTCTAATGGACCTAAACTCTCAACCGTTTGTGAAGGCTTCTTCAAATCTTTCATTTGTGAATAACTCACGAATATAACAACATTGTCCCAAAGAGAAATACCTTGTTCCAATATCACTTACTCCACAAATTCTATTCACTAATGCATCATTAAACTCAAAGTCTACTTGAGATACTCTAGACGAATACCATTGAATTACATTGTCCCCTTCTTGTTCAACTCTTTCTTCTTTAAGATTTGCATAAAACTCATATATGAGAGAAGGATAAAATTCTTCATCAATAACCAGTAAGTTGCTCCAGCCAATATCACCAAATAAAGACAGAACGTTACCCATGTTGGTGAGTTTGTCAATGTCCACTCTGTTTCCAGGAATGATCTTTCTGGATTTCTTGCTCCATTCTTCAAATTCTGATGCAGTTTTGATGAAGACAAATCTGTCTGCTCCAGCTGATGATTGAGGAACTCTGATTCTTCTAGGTTCATTGAGAATCCGTCCTCCATCTCTGTCCTTTGCTTTCCCTTTTCCTTTCTCAACATTTGCTCTCTTAGTTCTCACCATGGTGTGTTTTTATTTGAAATGTAGTGAAATCTGAGAAGTGTTTAGGGTTAGGAACTCAAAAATCCGAGTGGTTTGATGTGAAAACGGTGAAATTACAGATAGATTTGGGTTTGGACGCAGATGGGTAGAGTGGAATTTGAAAAGAGAGAGAGTTCGGATGATAAATAATGTGTGTAATGGCCGTTCGGTTTCTTTAAAACCGCTGTAACCGCAAAATTCAGACGACCGAATTTTTTGGTCTGCATCCGAACTTGAGTCCGAACTTCTCTGTTTCTTCAGTTTTAGAAAGTTCGAACGTCCGAACTTTTTTTCATGCGTCCGAACATGCATCCGAACTTTTCTGTCCAGAATTTTCTGGAGAAAGTTTGGACGTTCCATTTTCACTCAATGCATCCAAATTGTGTATCCGAATTTTTTCTGTTTTTGTCACACTTAAGTACAAACATTATGAAATACCTAAGAGGGGGGGGTGAATTAGGTATTTGGCTAATTTTCGCAAATTCAAACTTTATAAATGAGCAGACCTATTGCAGATTAAGTGAATAAGAGTAAACAACAGTTTATGGCAAAGCAGGATAAGAAATGTAAACAAATGAACACAAACAATTTATAGTGGTTCGATCCTCAAGATCTACCTCCACTATCTTAAGTATACACTTAAGGATTTCAATAACTCTACTATATGCTCAAGTTCACAGATTACAGAAGAGGTTCACCACACTTTGGTTTTACACATACAACCTCTTCTCGTAAAACAAGGCTCACCAACCTATGGTTTTATATCTCAAACAACCTTGAATCACAACTTCAAGGATCACCCTTATCTAAAGGGTTTTATGTTATCAAGATAACCTAGCTAGAGCTAGTAGATCAATACAAATGAATAAGTAAAGAAGAGTGTGTAGATGTTGCCACTTGTTGGTAGAATTTACACAAAATTGCACCTTCACACTTTGATGTCTTTGGATTGATCAATTTAATGCACAAGATGTAAGAGAGCTTGAGAAATGTTTGTAATAGACTTTTGAAAGCTTAGAATATTCAAATTATAAGTTCTTGCAAAAGATTGCACGTTTATAGCTTTTATAGAATTTGAAAATCAGTTGAAACAGTTATAAAACGGCTAGTTAACGGCTACTTTCAGGAAATTCGGACGACCGAATTCTGCGTCCGAATTTTTTGGACGACCGAATTCTTCCTGCTGCGTCCGAATCTTCGTCCGAATTTCTCTGGAAGAACAGTGACCATGCTGAAGACCAAAATTCGGACGACCGAATATTTCTTCATGCGTTCGAATCTTCTTCCGAATTTCTCTGGAAGAACAGTAGCAAATTTTTGCTACCAAATTCGGACGACCGAATTTCATGGAATTGTGTTCAAACTTTGTGAAATCATTTGAAACCAATCTTCCAAGTATTTGAAATACATTTGATATATATAGATAACTTATTTAGACAAATATAAGTTTGAAAACCATCAGCAAACTCATTTGATCATTTAAAGTTTACTTAAAAACTTTTAGAACACAAAACCACATTTTCTAAAGATTCATTCAAAAGTCTTTTTAAACTTAAGAAACCAATTTTTATGCTCTCTTATGCATTCAATAGACTCCAAGACATACAAGTGTAGAGTTCACATAGATATTACCTATCATCACACCTACTCTACACTTCAAGTCTTCAATGCCTTGAGTTTATCTTTGAATACACTTCAAAAGACTCATAGCTTAATGAGGTTGTTCTTTGCTCTTCCTTTTGAAGGCAATGAGACTTCAAACTTCTTTCTTCACAAATCCTATCACATAATATAAACATATTAGTTCTCATCAATATTTGTCATGAATCAAAATTACATGATTTGCCCTTAGGGCTTACAATCTCCCCCTTTTTGATGATGACAAACTTTGATGCAATATGTGATGGATTTAAACAGATTAGCACAGAGAAGTATTGATGTCAATGATAAAAATCAACCAATTTAGCATATTGACATACAAAAGGCTCATTATGAGCCTATGACCCAACCAACCTCCATTTACCTCCTTCCTTCCAACAATTAGGATAGAAGATATAGCATATAAGCATTTAGAAAACTTCTAAGAGAGGTTTTAAGGTTGTTAAAAGCTTATCAATGCTCGCCCTTAGATTGTGCTCATTTTTCAATACATTTGGACTAGAGATATCATGCATCCGAATTTTGTGCATAGCAAGTCCAAACTTTAAAATAAGTAAAATGAAAGATTCAAATTTTGTAAATAAGTTTTCCTAAGGTTGCTCAAACATATTAGAAGAGATTAAAACATATTTGAATTAATTTGAACAACAAAAGAGCACATTTTGACAACACAATATGGATGCATCCGAATTTTATATCATGCATCCGAATTTTGAATCACATGCGTCGAATTTTTGAATCACATGCATCCGAATTTTTTAAACTCATGTCCAAACCGCAATGTATTCAATATAATTGAAGGTTTGAAATGATATAAAGGTTTCATACTGTTGTTCAAACATAATGGAGTAGAGTAATACAGATTGGAACCAATTTGGATAAACAAAAGTTTTGACCATAAATATAAATGCATCCAATCTTAAAACCTTGCATCCGAATTTGATTAAAGACTGAGTTCACATAATGACTAAGGTTTCACATGTATTGCATCATATTGCATCATATTTTTCTCCCCCTTTTGTCATCATAAAAATTTAAAGGGATCAATGAAAATGAGATGTTCAAATTAGCATATAAAAGAAGCTCTCATCACTAGGATTTCATCATTGAGCTTCACTATTACAAAAATATTTAACAAGTTCAGAATAGAAAATGCAACAAAAATGCTTAGAAAACTGAACAAAATACAGTAAAGAGATTAGAAGAGAAGGCTTAGTCTTGTGATGATGAGGTTGATGGGGAAGCTCGGCTCACTCCTTTCTTGACTGCCAAGTGCTTGACTCTTCCTTGACTGAAAGAGATTGTTGCTGGAGATACAATTGCAGCTTGAGCTACTTGGCTTCCTGCCACTGGTAGATCTTCATGAGCCTGTTCGTGTTCTTTTTCTTCTGCTGTGGTCTTATCATTTCCACCCTGATCATCCTCTTCATTACTGCTATCTTGATTATCTTCTTTCTCTGCTTCTCTATTTCTTTCCTCCTCCTTTCCATCTTGAGGTTTAGAGGTTCCTTCACCACTTTGAGTATTTCTCATAATGATATCTTCAATGTGTTTTACTCTGTTTTCCAGTCCATCCAATTTTCCAAGAACTATTGGAGCAAATGACTCAAAGAACTTATACATTTTCTCCATTTCCTTGACATGATTGTTCAAGGCTTCTTGGAATGTTTTGGCTATAATGGTGTCCCCTCTAGATACTCCTTTACTACTAGACCTAACTCCAGTTTCTTCTTCAAATAATCTCCTTTTTGTTGGAGGTTGCTCCCCCTCACTTGAGGTGTCATGTTTTCTTTTTGTTTTCATTTCCCTAGAAAGGGTTTTCTCTTCATCCTCTTCTTCTTCTTCCTCTTCACTTTCTATAATTTTCTCTCTTTCTATCCTTTTCGGAGAAGTTTCTCTTTTTGTCCTCCATACATTATCCTCATCATGAACTAATTGCATTCTCTTAAGAGTTTCATTTGTATAAATTTCACCACTCTTAAAAGCTTGCCCTCTTCCAGGAAGTTTGATCTTAAAATGCTTGAAGATTCTGGTTAATAACCTTCCAAAGGGGAATGCCTTGGTTACTGTTTTTCTGGCTGCAATCATATGTTTCAAGGCTATATACCCAAAATTCATTCTTCTATTCTCATGCAGGGCTAACATGATTACCATATGCATATTTCCAACTGATGACTTGTGTCCAAAATTAGGAACAATCATTGTGGTCACCATGTGATGTAAAACTCTACCTCTAGCATCCAGATTCTTAATTTCCCTTTCCTTTATGGCCCTAAACTCTCTTCCATTAGTAAATGCATTTTCAAATCTAACATGTGTGAAGAGTTCACGATCATAGCAATGCATTGATGCTGAATAATATCTAGCTCCCTCATCACCTACTCCACAAATTCTATTTATCAATCCTTCATTGAATTCAATGTCCATTTGTGATACTCTAGATGAATACCATTGTATCACATTATTCCCTATCATCTCAATTCTATCCTCTTTCAAATTTGCATAGAATTCATATATCAAAGTGGGATAAAATTCTTCATCAATGAAGAGCAAACTACTCCAACCAATATCATTGAAATGAGATAGGACAATATCCATATTTGACAGCTTATCAATATCCACTTTATATCCAGGAATAATTTTTCTACTATTCTTATTCCATTCATCAAATTCATGAGTAGATTTAATAGAGATAAACCTGTCAACCCCAGATTCTGTTTGAGGAATGCGAATCTTTCTTGGTTGATTGAGGATTGGGTCTCCATCTCCTTCCTTAGCCTTTCTTTTTCCTTTCTCAACATTGGGCTTCTTTGTTCTCACCATGATGTTTTCTCTTGAGAAGGCTTTGTTTTCTGTATGAAATTAGGGCTTAGAAGTTTAAGAATGAAGGAAAATCGGGATGATAGTGTGGGATTTTGAAGGGATTTTGATTCGGATGTGAATGGGTATGAGAGGTTTTAAAAAGGATGTGAAATTCGGAAGTAGTAATGTTGAAGAGATTATTTCAGCTTTATTTAAAGAGTCTCGTCCGTAAAATTCGGTCGACCAATTTTTCAGGTCTGCGTCCGAATTTTCGAGCGAAAGTTTCTGTTTCTTCAGTTCAGAAAATTCGGTCAACCGAATTTTCTGACCTGCGTCCGAATTCTTGATCAAAAGTCTCTGTTTCTTGACACTCAGAAAATTCGGTCGACCGAATCTTCTGCAGTGCATCCGAATTTTGAATAAAAAATTTCCTGCATTCATCATGACTTCAATAAACACATTAGTCATTGAATCTTGAAATTCCTAAGAGTCTTCTTAGGTGATTGAACCTTTCCTCAACCAAAGGCTTTGTAAATATGTCAGCAATTTGATCATTTGTATTTATATATTCTAAGCATATATCTTTCTTAATCACATGGTCACGAATAAAATGATGTTTTATCTCTATATGCTTAGACCTAGAGTGTTGAATAGGATTTATGCTCAAGTTAATGGCACTAGTATTATCACATAATATGGGCACACAATTGAATTTAAGACCATAATCAAGTAAAGTATGCTGCATCCATAACAATTGTGCACAACAACTTCCTGCAGCTATGTATTCAGCTTCTGCAGTAGATAAAGACACACAAGCTTGCTTTTTACTAAACCAAGATACAAGACAACTACCAAGAAATTGACAATGTCCACTTGTGCTTTTACGTTCAACTTTACAACCAGCATAATCCGCATCAGAATATCCAATAAGTTCAAAAGATGAAGTTTTCGAAAACCAAAGGCCATAATCATAAGTATCAATCAAGTAACGAAAAATTCGTTTAACAGATATTAGATGAGATTCTTTAGGACAAGATTGGAATCTAGCACACAAGCATACAGCAAACATAATATCTGGTCTACTAGCTGTGAGATAGAGTAAACTTCCTATCATACCTCTATATAATTTCTCATCAATACTTTTACCTTTCTCATCTTTGTCAAGTGTAGTTGATGAACTCATTGGAGTACTTATTCCTTTTGCTTGGTCCATTCCAAACCTTTTCAATAGCTCCTTAGTATATTTTGCTTGGTTGATGAAGACTCCATCCTTAGTTTGCTTAATTTGTAGTCCAAGGAAGAAACTTAGTTCTCCCATCATGCTCATCTCAAATTCATTTTGCATAGTTTTAGCAAACTCTTCACAAAGAGAAGTATTAGTAGAACCAAAAATGATATCATCAACATAGATTTGTACAAGCAAAATATCAGTTTTAGAAGATGTTTTAATAAAAAGAGTTGTGTCTACTTTTCCTTTAGTAAAACCTTTTGAGAGAAGAAAACCACTTAATCTTTCATACCAAGATCTTGGAGCTTGTTTCAGTCCATATAGAGCTTTAGATAATTTGAAAACATGATTTGGAAATTTTTCATGAATAAATCCAGGAGGTTGTTCTACATAAACTTCTTCTTCAATAAAACCATTTAGAAAAGCACTTTTGACATCCATTTGAAATAGTTTAAAGTCTTTAAAACAAGCAAATGCCAAGAGTATTCTGATAGACTCTAATCTGGCCACTGGAGCAAAAGTTTCATCATAATCAATACCTTCTTCTTGATTGAAGTTGAGCAACAAGTCTAGCTTTATTTCTAACTACTTCTCCTAGTTCATTTAACTTATTTCTAAATATCCATTTTGTACCAATAACAGAATGATCATGAGGTCTAGGAACAAGAGTCCAAACTTTATTTCTCTCAAACTGATTTAACTCTTCTTCCATAGCAATAATCCAGAAATTATCACACAATGCATCATCAATATTTTTAGGTTCAATATGTGATAAAAGTGCAAAATTATCAATAAAGTACCGTCTTGTTTTAACTCCTTGAGAGACATCACCAATGATTTGCTCCTTAGGATGACTTCTTGCATATGTGAGATCCTCTGGAAGCTCTTGATTATTTCTTGATTAACCATCATGTTCTTGCTCCATTATTTCTTCTTCTTTAGCATGATCTTCCAATGTAGGTACTTGGTGTTGAGTTTGATTTTCAACCATTGACGAACCTGTATCATCTTCATTTCTTCTTTGAAGATAAATATTAGATTCATCAAAAGTTACATGAATAGTTTCTTCAACACATAATGTCCTTTTATTATAGACTCTATAAGCCTTTTTATTAGATGAATAGCCTAGAAATATACCTTCATCAGATTTCCTGTCAAACTTACCAAGATTGTCACTAGTATTTAAAATAAAGCATTTACAACCAAATACTTTAAAATAGACAATTGATGGAGTTTTATCAAATAGAAGTTCAAAAGGTGTTTTTCTTATAAAAGGTCTTAATAAAACTCTATTCATTACATAGCATGCTGTATTTACAGCTTCAGCCCAAAAGTATTTAGGTAAAGAACTTTCACAAAGCATTGATCTAGCCATTTCTTGTAATGTTCTGTTTTTCCTCTCAACAACACCATTTTGTTGAGGTGTTTTGGCAGCTGAAAAATTATGAGTGATGCCATACTCATCACAGAATTTTGTAAAATCTTGGTTACAAAACTCTCTTCCATTATCACTTCTAATAGAGATCAGTTTGCAATCAAGAGAAATTTGAACTTTCTTGAAAAGTTTTGAAAATTCATAAAATGTTTCATCTTTTTGTGATAAAAATATTACCCATGTAAATCTGGAAAAATCATCAACAATCACATAAGCATATCTTTTACCACCAAGACTAGTAGTCCTCATAGGTCCAAATAAGTCCATGTGAACTAGTTCAAGATGTTTTGAGGTAGACACCATTTTCTTTGGTTTGAAAGATGTTTTTGATTGTTTTCCATATTGACAAGCATCACAAATCCAAGTTTTGTCAAAATGCATTTTTGGTAATCCTCTAACTAGTTCTTGAGTAGAAAGTTTGTTCAATAAATCCATGCTCACATGTCCTAATCTTCTATGCCATAAAAATCCATCATTGTCATGTATTGCAAGACATTTAATGTCATTAGCAATAAGCTCATCAAGATATAACACATATACATTACTTACTCTTTTAGCTACAAAGATAGTTTTATTGCTTGCATTATCAAGAATAGTACAAGTATCACATTTAAACTCTACTTTGCAACCATTATCACATAATTGGCTAATGCTAAGTAAATTATATTTTAAACCATCAATAAGTAAAACTTGTTTGATAAGAGGGAATGAACCTTTACCAATGTTACCTATTCCAAGTATTTTCCCTTTCTTCTTATCGCAAAAAGTGACAAAGCCTTCACTTGTAGCTTGAAGCTCACTAACAAGTGATGCATTTCCAGTCATGTGCCTTGAACAGCCACTATCAAGAAACCATTTTGTGGCACTTGATCTTGAAGCAAATTGTACCTATACCAAATTGGAAAGAGTGATTTTTGGTACCCATATCTTCTTGGGTCCAAGAGGGTTAGTGACAGTTCCTTTAACTTTCCATATAGTCTTTACTCCAGTTTCTATCTTTCTTTTTTATAATGCACTTAGACACTTTGTGTCCATGCTTACCACAATATGTACAGCAAGTATGAGACCTATAATGAGAAGATTCTTTAACAAATGTCTCTTTTGGTTTTGAATGAAGGCAATCATGTGTAAAACCTAGACCATGCTTTACAAATGAGGATCTTTGATACCCAAGTAATTTATTTAAATTGTTTCTTCCATTTGTAAATTTCTCAATGCATAAAGTAAGATCATTTACTTTCCTTTTTAAAACCTCATGATCTTTTAGCATTGATTCAAGAGAAATAATTTTTAGAACACAGCTTTTTTGTTTTCAAAAGATACATCTTGTAAGGTAGTGTTCAAAACTTCCTTTTCAATAGTAAGAGAATTTATGGTCTCAAGAAGTCTATCATTTTCAAAACATAATTTTGAATTTTCATTTGAAAGATCACTAATTTTGGATTTTATTTCTTTATTTCTTCTTGAAGCCTTTTTTAGTTCTTCATACAATTCTAAAATTAAATCACTAGAATCAATATCATCATCACACAAATTTGAAATAGAGGGAGAAGATTGTACCTCATCATCAATGGCCATGAAGCATAAGTTGGCCTTTCCTTCACTTTCATCCTCACTTTCCTGTTGATCCCATGTTCCAGCTAGTCCTTTTCCTTTCTTGGCAAATTTCTTTCTGTTTTTGCTTTCTCTTTCCCTTTCCAATACTCTGGGACAGTCAGCAATAAGATGCTCAGTACTTTTGCATTCAAAGCATTGAGGTTTATATGATGAGGATTGTCCACTCTTCTTGACTGGTTTTCTTCCTTTCTTGAGAAATTCCTTTTTGTAGAATCTCTTGAACTTCTTCACTGCCATTGCAATTTCTTCTTCTCCACTGTTTCCTCCTTCTTCTTCACTTGAAGATTGTTCTTGTTCACTCAAGTTGTTTGAGGCATTTAGCACTACTCCTTTTCTCCCCTTTTCCTCATCTTCCTTATCATTCAACCTCTTCATCTTCATTTCATGAGTAAGTAGCGATCCAATGAGTTCTTCAAGAGGAAGAGTTTTTAGATCTTTGGACTCCTCAATAGCTAGTGTCTTTGGCTGCCAAGATTTTGGTAGAGCATCCAAGATCTTTCTGTTTTGCTCTCCCATAGTATAGCCTTTACCATAAGCTTTCAAGCCATTGAAAATATTAGTAAACCTAGTAAACATATCACTAATATTTTCACCTTGTTTCATAGTAAACAATTCATAATCTCTAACAAGCATAGCAAGTTTAGATTCTTTAACTTGATTAGTACCTTCATGTGTAATTTGAAGTAATCTCCACATATCATGTGCAGAATCACACCCACTAACTCTATTATATTCAGTAACATTTAGAGCACAGCTCAATATATTCATGGCTTGATAATTTAGAGTCATTTTCCTTGAATCATGCTCATCAAATTCATCAGTAGATTTGGGTTCAGGAGTTACTCCATCTGCTCTCATTTTCATTGGGACATAGGGACCTTTCTCAATTATATTCCATAAATCAAAGTTAATAGAACAAATATATATTTTAACTTTGGACTTTCAAAATGTATAATTTGTTCCATCAAACAATGGAGGTCTGTTTGTAGAAGATCCTTCTAGATAAGGTAGATTTGACATATTAGCCATAGGATCTTTGTCTTCTAGGTTGTAAAACCACACAAAGAAGTTCTAGCTCTGATACCAATTGAAATACTTAAGAGGGGGGGTGAATTAGGTATTTGGCTAATTTTCGCAAATTCAAACTTTATAAATGAGCAGACCTATTGCAGATTAAGTGAATAAGAGTAAACAACAGTTTATGGCAAAGCAGGATAAGAAATGTAAACAAATGAACACAAACAATTTATAGTGGTTCGATCCTCAAGATCTACCTCCACTACCTTAAGTATACACTTAAGGATTTCAATAACTCTACTATATGCTCAAGTTCACAGATTACAGAAGAGGTTCACCACACTTTGGTTTTACACATACAACCTCTTCTCGTAAAACAAGGCTCACCAACCTATGGTTTTATATCTCAAACAACCTTGAATCACAACTTCAAGGATCACCCTTATCTAAAGGGTTTTATGTTATCAAGATAACCTAGCTAGAGCTAGTAGATCAATACAAATGAATAAGTAAAGAAGAGTGTGTAGATGTTGCCACTTGTTGGTAGAATTTACACAAAATTGCACCTTCACACTTTGATGTCTTTGGATTGATCAATTTAATGCACAAGATGTAAGAGAGCTTGAGAAATGTTTGTAATAGACTTTTGAAAGCTTAGAATATTCAAATTATAAGTTCTTGCAAAAGATTGCACGTTTATAGCTTTTATAGAATTTGAAAATCAGTTGAAACAGATTATAAAAGCGGCTAGTTAACGGCTACTTTTCGAGAAATTTCGGACGACCCGATTCTCGCGTCCGAATTTTTTGGACGACCGAATTCTTCTCGCTGCGTCCCGAATCTTCGTCCGAATTTCTCTGGAAGAACAAGTGACCATGCTGAAGACCAAAATTGGACGACCGAATATTTCTTCATGCGTCCGAATCTTCTTCCGAATTTCTCTGGAAGAACAGTAGCAAATTTTTGCTACCAAATTCGGACGACCGAATTTCATGGAATTGTGTTCAAACTTTGTGAAATCATTTGAAACCAATCTTCCAAGTATTTGAAATACATTTGATATATATAGATAACTTATTTAGACAAATATAAGTTTGAAAACCATCAAACGAAACTCATTTGATCATTTAAAGTTTACTTAAAAACTTTTAGAACACAAAACCACATTTTCTAAAGATTCATTCAAAAGTCTTTTTAAACTTAAGAAACCAATTTTTATGCTCTCTTATGCATTCAATAGACTCCAAGACATACAAGTGTAGAGTTCACATAGATATTACCTATCATCATACCTACTCTACACTTCAAGTCTTTAATGCCTTGAGTTTATCTTTGAATACACTTCAAAAGACTCATAGCTTAATGAGGTTGTTCTTTGCTCTTCCTTTTGAAGGCAATGAGACTTCAAACTTCTTTCTTCACAAATCCTATCACATAATATAAACATATTAGTTCTCATCAATATTTGTCATGAATCAAAATTACATGATTTGCCCTTAGGGCTTACACATTAGTAATTGAATTTTGAAATTCCTAAAAGTCTTCTTAGATGGCTAAACCTTTCCTCAGCCAAAGGCTTGGTAAATAAATCAGCAACTTGATCATTTATATTCACATAATCCAAGCATATATCTCCTTTAGCCACATGATCACTAATAAAATGATGCTTAATCTCTATATGTTTAGTTCTAGAATGTTGAATGGGGTTTATGCTTAAATTGATAGCACTAGTATTATCACATAGTATAAGCATACAATAGAATTTAAGACCATAATCAAGTAGAGCATGCTGCATCCATAGTATTTGAGCACTACAACTGCCAGCTGGAATATATTCAGCTTCAGCAGTAGACAAAGACACACATGCTTATTTTTTACTGTACCAAGGCACAAGACAACTGCCAAGAAATTGACAATGACCGCTAGTACTTTTGCGTCCAACTTTACATGCAGCAAAATCAACATCTGAATATCCAATAAGATCAAAAGACGAAGATTTTGAAAACCAAAGGCCAGAGTCATATGTATCAATCAAATAACAGAAAATACGTTCGATAGAAATTAGATGAGACTCTTTAGGACAAGATTGAAATATAGCACATAAGCACACAGCAAACATAATATCTGGTCAACTTGCTCTGAGATAGAGTAAACTTCCAATCATACCTCTATATGACTTTTCATCAATATTTTTACCTTTTTCATCTTTGTCAAGTTTAGTTGATGAGTTCATTGGAGTACCTATCCCTTTTGCTTGATCCATTCCAAATCTTTTTAATAGCTCCTTGGTATACTTTTCTTGATTTATGAAGACTCCATCCTTAGTTTGCTTGATTTGCAGCCCAAGAAAGAAATTTAGTTCTCCCATCATGCTCATTTCAAATTCATTTTGCATTGTTTTGGAAAACTCTTCACAAAGATATGTATTAGTAGCACCAAAAATAATGTCATCAACATAAATTTGCACAAGTAAGATATCATAATTACTAGAGGTTTTTATAAAAAGTGTTGTGTCTACTTTTCCTTTTGAAAGTCCTTTTGATAAAAGAAATCCACTTAATCTTTCATACCAAACTCTTGGAGCTAGTTTCAATCCATATAGAGCCTTGGTTAATTTGAAAACAAAATTAGGGAACTTTTCATGAATAAAACTAGGTGGTTGTTCTGCATAAACCTCTTCTTCAATAAAACTATTTAGAAATGCACTTTTGACATCCATTTGGAATAGTTTAAACTCTTTAAAACAGGCGAAAGCCAAGAGTATTCTTATAGATTCAAGTCTAGCTACTGGAGCAAAAGTTTCATCATAATCAATGCCTTCTTCTTGGTTTAAACCTTGAGCAACAAGTCTAGCCTTATTTCTAACAACTTCTCCTAGTTCATTTAATTTATTCCTAATGACCCATTTTGTACCAATAATGGAATGATCATGAGGTCTTAGGACAAGAGTCCAAACTTTATTTCTTTCAAATTGATTTAACTCCTCTTGCATAGCAATAATTCAAAAATCATCACACAATGCATCATCAATATTTTTAGGCTCAATATGAAATAAAAGAGCAAAGTTGTCAATAAAGTACCGCCTTGTTTTTAAGTCCTTGGGAGACATCACCAATGATTTGCTCCTTAGGATGACCTCTTTCATATCTTAGATCCTTTGGAAGCTCTTGATCATTGCTAGGTTGCCCATCTTGCTCTTGCTCCATTATTTCTTCTTCTTTGGCATGTTCTTCCAAAGTGGGTGCTTGATGATGAGTTTGATTATCAATCATTGAGGAACCTACGTCATCTTCATTTCTTCTTTCAAGATAAATGTTAGATTCATCAAAGGTCACATGTATAGTTTCTTCAATACATAATGTTCTTTTGTTATAAACTCTATAGGCCTTTTTATTTGATGAATAGCTAATAAATAGACCTTCATCCGATTTTCTATCAAACGTTTCCAGATTATCATTAGTATTGAAGATAAAACACTTACAACCAAATACCTTAAAATAAATAATTGAAAGAGTTTTATCAAATAGGAGTTCAAAAGATGTTTTTCTTATGAAGGGTCTTAAGAGAACTCTATTCATTACATAACAAGCAGTATTTACAACTTCAGTCCAAAAATATTTTGGCAAAGAATTTTCACAAAGCATTGATCTAGCCATCTCTTGTAAGGTTCTATTTTTCCTTTCAACAGCACCATTTTGTTGGGGTGTTTTAGCAGCTGAGAAATTGTAAGTAATACAATATTCATCACAAAATTTTGTAAAGTCTTGATTGCAAAATTCTCTTCCATTGTCACTTCTACTAGAAATTAGTTTATACTCAAGGGAGGTTTGAACCTTTATGAAAAGTTTTACAAATTCATGAAACGTTTCGTCCTTTTGAGCTAAGAAAATCACCCATGTTAATCTAGAGAAGTCATTAACAATCACATAAGCATATCTTTTACCACCAAGACTAGTAGTCCAAACAAGTCCATATGAACAAGTTCAAGAGGTTTTGAGGTAGAAACCATTTTCTTTGGTTTAAAAGATGTTTTTGATTGTTTTCCATATTGACAAGCATCACAAAGACGAGTTTTATCAAAATGCATTTTAGGTAATCTTCTAACTAATTCTTGTGTGGAAAGTTTATTCAATAAATCCATGCTCACATGACCTAATCTTCTGTGCCATAAATATCCATCATTATCATGAATGGCAAGACACTTGATATCATTTGTAATAAGTTCATCAAGATATAATATATATACATTTCCAACTCTATTAGCAACAAAGATAGTTTTGCTACTTGCACTATCAAAAATAGTACAAGTGTCACATTTAAATTCTACTTTATATCCATTATCACATATTGACTAATACTAAGTAGATTATACTTCAAACCATCAATAAGTAATACTTGCTTAATGAGAGGGAAAGAACCTTTACCGATGTTACCAATTCCAAGTATTCTTCCCTTCTTCTTATCACCAAATGTGAAAAAACCTTCGGTTGTTGCTTGAAGCTCACTAACAAGTGAGGCATTTCTTGTCATGTGTCTTGAACAGCCACTGTCAAGAAACCACTTAGTGGTACTTGAAATACCTAAGAGGGGGTGAATTAGGTATTTGGCTAATTTTCGAAAATTAAAACCTTTTATACGTCTAAGTAAAGAACAGATTATATGAGTCAAGTTATAAGCAATTTATAGCACAACAATACAAGAAATTAAGATCAAAGAACACAAGCAAATTGTAGTGGTTCGATCCTCAAGATCTACGTCCACTGCCTTAAGCCTACACTTAAGGATTTCCACCAATCTACTATATGCTCAGGTTTACAAATTACAAGAGAGGCTCAACACACTATGGTTTTACACTCACAACCTCTTCTAGTAACTTTTACAAATAAGGCTCACCACACACAATGGTTTTATATCTCAAACAACCTTGAATCACAACTTCAAGGATCACCCTTATCTAAAGGGTTTTATGTTATCAAGATAACCTTGCAAGAGCTAGTAGAAAAACACAATTTGATAAAAAGATAAGAGTGCGTATATGTTACCACTTGTTGGTAGATTTTTACACAAACTTGTACCTTCACACTTTGATGTCTTTTGGATTGATCAATTAAATGCACAAGACATAAGAGAGCTTAAGAAATGTTTATAAAAGGCTTTAGAATGCTTAGAGTTTTCAAGAATTCAAAACTTACAAAAGATTACACGTTTATAGCTTTCATAGAATTTGAAAATCAGTTTTAACAGCTATAAAACGGCTAGTTAACGGCTATTTTCAGGAAATTCGGACGACCGAATTTTGTGTCCGAATTTTTTGGACGACCGAATTCTTCCTGCTGCGTCCGAATCTTCGTCCGAATTTCTCTGGAAAAACAGTGACCATGCTGAAGGCCAAAATTTGGACGACCGAATTTTTCTTCATGCGTCCGAATCTTCTTCCGAATTTCTCTGGAAGAACAGTAGCAAACTTTTGCTACACAATTCGGACGACCGAATGTTTTGGAAGCATATTCAAACTTTGTAAAATCATTTGAGATTTAACTTCAATAAGTTTGAAAAACATTTGGTATGTATAGAAAACTTATTTAGACATATATAAGTTTGAAAACCAAAATCAAATACCTTTGATCATATAAAGTTTACTTAAAAACTTTTAGGACACAAAACCACATTCATCAAAAAAATTCATTCAAAACCTTTTAAGATCATAAGACTCATTTTATGCTCTCTTATGCATTCAATGATTACCAAGACATACAAGTGTAGAGTTTACATAGAGATTTACCTACTACGTATAAACACTCTACACTTCAAGTCTTCAATGCCTTTAGATCATCTAAGAACAACCTTCTTCAAACTTCAATCACTTTGCTTTACTGAAGTTGTTCTTGCACTTTGGCTTCAAAGCAATGAGACTTCATACTTCTTAGTTCACAAAACCTATCACACAACATACAAGCATATTAGTCCTCATCAATATTTGTCATTAATCAAAATTACATGATTTGCCCTTAGGGCTAACAATCTCCCCCTTTTTGATGATGACAAACTTTGATGCAAAATGTGATAGATTAAAACAATGTAGTACATAGAAGTATTAATGTCAATGATAGAAAATAACCAATTTAGCACATTGACATACAAAAGGCTCAATATGAGCCTATGACTCAACCAACCTCCATTTTCCTCCTTCCTTCCAACAAACTAGGATAGAAGATATAGCATTTAAGAAAACTTCTAAGAGAGGTTTTAAAGGTTGTAACAGTCTAACAATGCTCCCCCTTAGATTGTGCTCACTTTTCAACACATTTGGACTAGAGATATCATGCATCCAAATTTTTTGCATAGCAAGTCCAAACTTTAAAATAAGATAATCAAAGGCTTCAAATTCTGTAAATAATCTTTCCTAATTTTGTTCAAACATATTATGAGAGATTAAAATATATTTGAATCAATTTCAACAACAAAGGAGCACATTTTGGTAACAAAATATGGATGCATCCGAATTTCAGAACATGCATCAAAATCTTTTTGATCATGCATCCAAATTTTGAGATTTCAAGTCCAAATTGCAATAAATTGAATATAATGAATGTTTAAAGTGAAATAAAGCTTTCCTAAGGTTGTTCAAACATAATGGAAGAGATTAAAATGTATTTGAACAACAAAAGATCACTTTTTGGCCACAAATATGGATGCATCCGAATTTTGAATCCAAAGTTTTTTTGCAACTTAGTTTAGCTTTACAAAATTTCAAGACTCATGTTGCAGTCATCATATAATCATTTTTCTCCCTCTTTTGTCATCACTCAAAAAAAAAAATAAAAGAGGGATCAATGAAAATGAGACTATCAATTTAGCACATAAAGGAAGCTCTCATCACTGAGATTTCATCATTGAGCTTCATAAAATGCAGCAAAATACTTAACAAGTTCAAAATACATAACTCATAACGACAGTAAATACAATAACAAATAAAAGAAGTAAATAGAATGGAAGGAAAGAAAGCTTAGTGTTGTGATGTTGATGTTGATGGAGAGGCTCGGCTCACTCCTTTCTTGATGGTCAAGTGCTTCACTCTTCCGTGACTGAAAGGGATTGTTGATGGAGAGACTATTTTAGCTTGAGCTACTTGGCTGCCTGCTATTTGTGGCTCTTCATGAGCATGTTCTTCCTCTTCTTCTTCTGCCACAGTCTCTTCATTTCCACCTTGATCATCATCTTCATCATTACTGTCATTATCATCTCCTTTCTTTTCTTCCCTATCTCCTTCTTCCTCATTTCCATCTTGAGGCTTAGAGGGTCCTTCACCACTTTGAGCATTTCTCATAAGGATTTCTTCAATGTGCTTTACCCTACTCTCCAGTCCATCTAACTTTCCAAGAACCATTGGAGCAAATGATTCAAAAAACTTATACATCTTCTCCATTTCCTTGACATGATTGTTCAAGGCTTCTTGAAATGCTTTTGCCACTATTGTGTCACCTCTAGTTTCTCCTTCATCACTTGAACCAATTCCAGTTTCTTCTTCAAACAATCTCTTTTTTGTTGGAGGTTGCTGCCCCTCACTTGAGGTGTCATGCTTCCTTTTTGTCTTCATTTCTCTAGCAAGGGTTTCTTCTTCATCCTCTTCTTCTTCCTCTTGTTCACTTTCTTTCTTTTCTTCTCTTCCTATTCTTTTTGGAGGGGTTTCTCTTTTTGTCCTCCATACATTATCCTCATCAAGAACTAATTGCATTATCTTAAGAGTTTCATTGGTGTAAATTTCCCCACTCTTAAAAGCTTGCCCTCTTCCCGGAAGTTTAATCTTAAAATGCTTAAAGATTCTTGTCAACAACCTTCCAAATGGGAATGCCTTGGTTACTGTTTTTCTTGCAGTAATCATGTGTTTCAAGGCTATATAATCAAAGTTCATTCTCCTATGCTCATGCAAAGCTAACATGATTACCATATGCATATTTCCAACTGATGACTTATGTCCAAAATTAGGAACAATCATAGTAGTTACCATATGATGCAACACTCTACCTCTAGCTTCCAAGTTCTTGATTTCCGTCTCTTTTATAGATCTAAACTCTCTTCCATTGGTAAATGCTTCTTCAAATCTAACATATGTAAAGAGTTCACGATCATAGCAATGTATGGAAGGTGAATAATATCTAGCTCCATTGTCACCTACTCCACAAATTTTGTTTATCAATCCTTCACTAAATTCAATGTCAATTTGGGATACTCTAGATGAATACCATTGTATCACATTATCCCCTACAGTCTCAATTCTTTCCTCTTTTAGGTTTGCATAGAATTCATATATCAAGGTAGGATAAAATTCTTCATCAATGAACAACAAACTACTCCAACCAACATCATTGAAACAAGATAGAACAATATCCATGCTAGACAATTATCAACATCCACCTTATATCCAGGGATAATCTTTCTACTTTTTTTATTCCATTCATTAAATTCATGAGTAGCCTTGATCGAGACAAACCTGTCAGCAATAGATAATGTTTGAGGGATTCGAATTCTTCTTGGTTGGTTGAGGATTGAGTCTCCATCTCCTTCCTTAGCCTTTCCTTTCCCTTTCTCAACATTTGGCTTCTTTGTTATCACCATTGATATTTTCTGTTGAGAAGTACTGATTTTTGGTATGAATTTAGGGTTAGAAGTTCAAATGTGAAGGCAAATCGGGATGAGAATGTGTGGTTTTGAAGAGATTTTGATTCGGATGTGAATGGGTATGAGAGCCCTTTAAAAGAATGTGAAATTTGGAAGTTGAAGTGTTGAGAAAACTGTTTAATTTTCATTTAAACAGACACATCCGTAAAATTTGGATGATCGAATTCTCAGGTCTGTATCCGAATTTTCGGTCGAAAGTTTCTGTTTCTTCAGTTCAGAAAATTCGGTCAACCGAATTTTCTGACCTGCGTTCGAATTCTTGATCAAAAGTCTCTGTTTCCTTTCATTCAGAAAATTCGGTCGAAAATTCGGTCGACCGAATTTTCTGTAGTGTATCCGAATTCTAGATCCAAAAATTTCCTGTTTTTATCAAACTTTAACACACACATTAGTCATTGAATTTTGAAATTCCTAAGAGTCTTCTTAGGTGATTGAACCTTTCCTCAGCCAAAGGCTTTGTAAATATGTCAACAATTTGATCATTTGTATTTATATATTCTAAGCATATATCTTTCTTAATCACATGATCACGAATGAAATGATGTTTTATCTCTATATGCTTAGTCCTAGAATGTTGAATGGGATTTATGCTCAAATTGATAGCACTAGTATTATCACATAGTATAGGCATATAGCAAGGTTATCTTGATAACATAAAATCCTTTAGATAAGGGTGATCCTTGAAGTTGTGATTCAAGGTTGTTTGAGATATAAAACCATTGTGTTTGGTGAGCCTTGTATTGTAAAAAGTTACTAGAAGAGGTTGTGAGTGTAAAACCATAGTGTGGTGAGCCAGTCAAAGTTGAACGTAAAAGCACAAGTGGTCATTGTCAATTTCTTGGTAGTTGTCTTGTATCTTGGTTTAGTAAAAAGCAAGCTTGTGTGTCTTTATCCACTGCAGAAGCTTATGTGTCTATACCAAACTAGAATTCGGTCGTCCGAATTTCCTGAAAATAGCCGTTAACTAGCCGTTTTATAGCTGTTATAACTGATTTTCAAATTCTATAAAAGCTATAAACGGGCAATCTTTTGTAAATTTTGAATTCTTGAAAACTCTAAGCATTCTAAAACCTTTTACAAACATTCCTTAAGCTCTCTTATGTCTTGTGCATTCAATTGATCAATCCAAAGACATTAAAGTGTGAAGGTGCAACTTTGTGTAATATCTACCAACAAGTGGTAACATCAACACACTCTTCTTTATTTATTAAATTGTGTTGGTCTACTAGCTCTAGCAAGGCTATCTTGATAACATAAAATCCTTTAGATAAGGGTGATCCTTGAAGTTGTGATTCAAGGTTGTTTGAGATATAAAACCATTGTGTGTGGTGAGCCTTGTATTGTAAAAAGTTACTAGAAGAGGTTGTGAGTGTAAAACCATAGTGTGGTGAGCCTCTCTTGTAATTTGTAAACCTGAGCATATAGTAGAGTGATTGAAATTCTTAAGTGTAGGCTTAAGGTAGTAGAGGTAGATCTTGAGGATCGAACCACTATAAATTGCTTGTGTTCTTTGATCTTACTTTCTTATATTGCTTTGCTATAAATTGTCTCTATTTTGCTCATATAATCTGTTATTGGTCTAAACACATAAAAGGTTTGATTTTGCGAAAATTAGCCAAATACCTAATTCACCCCCCCTCTTAGGTATTTCAAGAGGGAAAGAACCTTTACCAATGTTACCTATTCCAAGTATTTTCCCTTTCTTCTTGTCTCCAAATGTGACAAAACCTTCACTTGTAGCTTGAAGCTCATTAACAAGTGATGCATTTCCAGTCATGTGCCTTAAGCAGCCATTGTCAAGAAACCATTTAGTGGCGCTTGATCTTGAGGCAAATTGATCTCTGATGCTGACTATGCTGGATGCAAAGTTGAACGTAAAAGTACAAGTGGTCATTGTCAATTTCTTGGTAGTTGTCTTGTATCTTGGTTTAGTAAAAAAACAAGCTTGTGTGTCTTTATCCACTGCAGAAGCTGAATACATTGCTGCAAGTAGTTGTTGTGCACAATTGCTATGAATGCAGCATACCTTACTTGATTATGGTCTTAAATTCAATTGTGTGCCTATACTATGTGATAATGCTAGTGCTATTAACTTAAGCATAAATCCCATTCAACATTCTAGGACTAAGCATATAGAGATAAAACATCATTTCATTCGTGATCATGTGATTAAGAAAGATATATGCTTAGAATATATAAATACAAATTATCAAATTGCTGACATATTTACAAAGCCTTTGGCTGAGGAAAGGTTCAATCACCAAAGAAGACTCTTAAGAATTTCAAGATTCAATGACTAATGTGTGTATTGAAGTTTTGATGAAAACAGGAAATTTTCGATCCAGAATTGGGATGCACTACAGAAAATTCGGTCGACCGAATTTTCTGAGTGAAAGGAAACAGAGACTTTTGATCAAGAATTCGGACGCAGGGTAGAAAATTCGGTCGACCGAATTTTCTGAACTGAAGAAACAGAAACTTTCGACTGAAAATTTGGACGCAAACCTGAGAATTCGGTCGTCCGAATTTTATGGACGCGTCTGTTTAATTGAAAATTTAAACAGTTCTCTCACCACTTCAACTTCCAAATTTCACATCTTTTTAAAAGCCTCTCACACCCATTCACGTCCGAATCAAAATCCCTTCAAAACCACACATTCTCATTCCGATTTGCCTTCACTTTTAAACTTCTAACCCTAAATCCATTCCGATAATCAATACTTCTCAACAGAAAACATCAATGGTGAGAACAAAGAAGCCAAATGTTGAGAAAGGAAAAGGAAAGGCTAAGGAAGGAGATGGAGACTCAATCCTCAACCAACCAAGAAGAATTCGAATCCCTCAAACATTATCTGGAGTTGACAGGTTTGTCTCACTTAAAGATACTCATGAATTTGATGAAGGGAATAAAAGTAGCAGAAAGATTATTCCTGGATATAAGGTGGATGTTGATAAATTGTCTAGCATGGATATTGTTCTATCTTGTTTCAATGATGTTGGTTGGAGTAGTTTGTTGTTCATTGATGAAGAATTTTATCCTACCTTGATATATGAATTCTATGCAAACCTGAAAGAGGAAAGAATTGAGATGGTAGGGGACAATGTGATACAATGGTATTCATCTAGAGTATCCCAAGTTGACATTGACTTTAGTGAAGGATTGATAAACAGAATTTGTGGAGTAGGTGACAATGGAGCTAGATATTATTCACCTTCCATGCATTGCTATGATCGTGAACTCTTTACATATGTTAGATTTGAAGAAGCATTTACCAATGGAAGAGAGTTTAGATATATAAAGGAGAGGGAAATCAAGAACTTGGATGCTAGAGGTAGAGTGATGCATCACATGGTAACTACTATGATTGTTCCTAATTTTGGACATAAGTCATCAGTTGGAAATATGCATATGGTAATCATGTTAGCCTTGTATGAGCATAGGAGAATGAACTTTGGTTATATAGCCTTGAAACAGATGATTACTGCAAGAAAAATAGTAACCAAGGCATTCCCATTTGGAAGGTTGTTGACAAGAATCTTTAAACATTTTAAGATCAAACTTCCAGGAAGAAGGCAAGCTTTTAAGAGTGGGGAGATTTACACTAATGAAACTCTTAGGAGAATGCAATTAGTTCTTGATGAGGATAATGTATGGAGGACAAAAAGAGAACCTCCAAAAAGAATAGAAAGAGAAGAAATGATAGGAAGTGAAGAGGAGGAAGAAGAAGAGGATGAAGAAGAAACCCTTGCTAGAGAAATGAAGACAAAGAGGAAGCATGACACCTCAAGTGAGGGGGAGCAACCTCCAACTAAAAGGAGATTGTTTGAAGAAGAAACTGGAATTGGTTCAAGTGGTGAAGGAGTAACTAGAGGTGACACCATAGTAGCCAAAGCATTCCAAGGAGCCTTGAACAATCATGTCAAGGAAATGGAGAAGATGTATAAATTCTTTGAATCATTTGCTCCAATGGTTCTTGGAAAGTTAGATGGACTGGAGAGTAGGGTAAAGCACATTGAAGAAATCCTTATGAGAAATACTCAAAGTGGTGAAGGACCCTCTAAGCCTCAAGATGGAAATGAGGAAGAAGGAGATAAAGAAGAAAAGAAAGGAAATAATAAGGACAGCAATGATGAAGATGATGATCAAGGTGGAGATGAAGAGACTGTGGCAGGAGAAGAAGAGGAAGAACATGCTCATGAAGAGCCACCAATAGCAGGCAGCCAAGTAGCTCAAGCTGAAATAGTCTCTCCATCAATAATCTCTTTCAGTCAAGGAAGAGTAAAGCACTTGGCCATCAAGAAAGGAGTGAGCCGAGCCTCCCCATCAACATCAACATCACAAGACTAAGCTTTCTTTCCTTCTATTCTATTTACTGCTTTTAAGTTGCTTATCTATATTTTTTTTGTAATTCTGAACTTGTTAAGTATTTTCCTGCATTTTATGTAATAGTGAAGCTCAATGATGAATCCCAGGGATGAGAGCTTCTTTTATGTGCTAAATTGATAGTCTCATTTTCATTGATCCCTCTATTTATTTTTTTTGAGTGATGACAAAAGGGGGAGAAAAATAATGATATGATGACTGCAATGATGCTGCAATAATGAGTCTTTAATTTTGTTAGAGATAAACTGAGTTGCAAAAACTTTGGATTTAAAATTACTTTGGATTTAAGATTCGGATGCATCCATATTTGTGGCCAAAATGTGCTCTTTTGTTGTTCAAATTGATTCAAATCTGTTTTAATATCTTCCATTATGTTTGAACAACATTATGAAAGCTTTATCTCACTTTAAACATCCATTATATTGAATCTATTGCAGTTTGGACTTAAAATTTCAAAGTTTGGATGCATGAGTTTAAAAATTCGGATGCATGCTCTAAAATTCGGATGCATCCATATTTCATTGTCAAAATGTGCTCCTTTATTGTTCAAATTGATTCAAATATATTTTAATCTCTCATAATATGTTTGAACAAACTTAGGAAAGATTATTTACAGAATTTGAAGCTTTTGATTATCTTATTTTAAAGTTTGGACTTGCTATGCAAAAATTCGGATGCATGATATCTTTAGTCCAAATATGTTGAAAAGTGAGCACAATCTAAGGGGAAGCATTGTTAAACTGTTACAATCTTTAAAACCTCTCTTAGAATTTTTGCTTAAATGCTATATCTTCTATCCTAGTTGTTGGAAGGAAGGAGGTAAATGGAGGTTGGTTGGGTCATAGGCTCATATTGAGCCTTATGTATGTCAATATGCTAAATTGGTTGATTTCTATCATTGACATCAATACTTCTTTGTGCTACTTTGTTTAAATCCATCACATTTTGCATCAAAGTTTGTCATCATCAAAAAGGGGGAGATTGTTAGCCCTAAAGGCAAATCATGTAGTTTTGATTAATGACAAATATTGATGAGAACTAATATGTTTATATTATGTGATAGGATTTGTGAACTAAGAAGTTTGGAGTCTCATTGCCTTCAAGCCAAAGTGCAAGAACAACCTCAATAAACTATGAAGTCTTTTGAAGGTTATTCAAAGATGAACTCAAGGCATTGAAGACTTGAAGTGTAGAGTTGATATGATAATAGGTAAATATCTATGTAAACTCTACACTTGTATGTCTTGGAGTCTATTGAATGCATAAGAGAGCATAAAATAGGTTTCTTAATCTTAAAAGGCTTTGAATAAATTTCTTAATGAATGTGGTTTTGTGTCCTAAAAGTTTTTTAGTAAACTTTATATGATCAAAGGAATTTGATTTTGGTTTTCAAACTTATATATGTCTAAATAAGTTTTCTATATATACCAAATATTTTTCAAACCTTTGGAAGTTAAATCTCAAATGATTTTACAAAGTTTGAATATGTTTCAAAGAAATTCGGTTGTCCGAATTTTGTAGCAAAAGTTTGCTACTGTTCTTCCAGAGAAATTCGGAAGAAGATTCGGACGCATGAATAAAAATTCGGTCATCCGAATTTTGGCCTTCAGCATGATCACTGTTTTTCCAGAGAAATTCGGATGAAGATTCGGACGCAGCAGGAAGAATTCGGTCGTCCGAATTTCCTGAAAATAGCCGTTAACTAGCCGTTTTATAGCTGTTATAACTGATTTTCAAATTCTATAAAAGCTATAAACGGGCAATCTTTTGTAAATTTTGAATTCTTGAAAACTCTAAGCATTCTAAAACCTTTTACAAACATTCCTTAAGCTCTCTTATGTCTTGTGCATTCAATTGATCAATCCAAAGACATTAAAGTGTGAAGGTGCAACTTTGTGTAATATCTACCAACAAGTGGTAACATCAACACACTCTTCTTTATTTATTAAATTGTGTTGGTCTACTAGCTCTAGCAAGGCTATCTTGATAACATAAAATCCTTTAGATAAGGGTGATCCTTGAAGTTGTGATTCAAGGTTGTTTGAGATATAAAACCATTGTGTGTGGTGAGCCTTGTATTGTAAAAAGTTACTAGAAGAGGTTGTGAGTGTAAAACCATAGTGTGGTGAGCCTCTCTTGTAATTTGTAAACCTGAGCATATAGTAGAGTGATTGAAATTCTTAAGTGTAGGCTTAAGGTAGTGGAGGTAGATCTTGAGGATCGAACCACTATAAATTGCTTGTGTTCTTTGATCTTACTTTCTTATATTGCTTTGCTATAAATTGTCTCTATTTTGCTCATATAATCTGTTATTGGTCTAAACACATAAAAGGTTTGATTTTGCGAAAATTAGCCAAATACCTAATTCACCCCCCCTCTTAGGTATTTCAAGAGGGAAAGAACCTTTACCAATGTTACTCTATTCCAAGTATTTTTCCCTTTCTTCTTGTCTCCAAATGTGACAAAACCTTCACTTGTAGCTTGAAGCTCATTAACAAGTGATGCATTTCCAAATCATGTGCCTTAAGCAGCCATTGTCAAGAAACCATTTAGTGGCGCTTGATCTTGAGGCAAATTGATCTCGATGCTCGACTATGCTTTGGATGCAAAGTTGAACGTAAAAAGTACAAGTGGTCATTGTCAATTTCTTGGTAGTTGTCTTGTATCTTGGTTTAGTAAAAAAACAAGCTTGTGTGTCTTTATCCACTGCAGTAAGTTGAATACATTGCTTGCAAGTAGTTGTTGTGCACAATTGCTATGAATGCAAAGCATACCTTACTTGATTATGGTCTTAAATTCAATTGTGTGCCTATACTATGTGATAATGCTAGTGCTATTAACTTAAGCATAAATCCCATTCAACATTCTAGGACTAAGCATATAGAGATAAAACATCATTTCATTCGTGATCATGTGATTAAGAAAGATATATGCTTAGAATATATAAATACAAATTATCAAATTGCTGACATATTTACAAAGCCTTTGGCTGAGGAAAGGTTCAATCACCAAAGAAGACTCTTAAGAATTTCAAGATTCAATGACTAATGTGTGTATTGAAGTTTTGATGAAAACAGGAAATTTTCGATCCAGAATTGGGATGCACTACAGAAAATTCGGTCGACCGAATTTTCTGAGTGAAAGGAAACAGAGACTTTTGATCAAGAATTCGGACGCAGGGTAGAAAATTCGGTCGACCGAATTTTCTGAACTGAAGAAACAGAAACTTTCGACTGAAAATTTGGACGCAAACCTGAGAATTCGGTCGTCCGAATTTTATGGACGCGTCTGTTTAATTGAAAATTTAAACAGTTCTCTCACCACTTCAACTTCCAAATTTCACATCTTTTTAAAAGCCTCTCACACCCATTCACGTCCGAATCAAAATCCCTTCAAAACCACACATTCTCATTCCGATTTGCCTTCACTTTTAAACTTCTAACCCTAAATCCATTCCGATAATCAATACTTCTCAACAGAAAACATCAATGGTGAGAACAAAGAAGCCAAATGTTGAGAAAGGAAAAGGAAAGGCTAAGGAAGGAGATGGAGACTCAATCCTCAACCAACCAAGAAGAATTCGAATCCCTCAAACATTATCTGGAGTTGACAGGTTTGTCTCACTTAAAGATACTCATGAATTTGATGAAGGGAATAAAAGTAGCAGAAAGATTATTCCTGGATATAAGGTGGATGTTGATAAATTGTCTAGCATGGATATTGTTCTATCTTGTTTCAATGATGTTGGTTGGAGTAGTTTGTTGTTCATTGATGAAGAATTTTATCCTACCTTGATATATGAATTCTATGCAAACCTGAAATTAGAAAGAGTGATTTTTGGTCTTGAGGCAAATTGTACCTATACCAAATTAGAAAGAGTGATTTTTGGTAACCATATCTCATCATCAACGGCCATAAAGCATATGTTGGCCTTCCCTTCACTGTCATCCTCGCTTTCTTGTTAATCCCACGTTCCAGCTAATCCTTTCTTGGCAGATTTCTTTCTGTTTTTGCTGCCTCTTTCCCTCTCTAACACTTTGGGACAGTCAGCAATAAGATGCTCTGTGCTCTTGCATTCAAAACATTGAGGTTTATAGGATGAGGATTGTCCACTCTTCTTGAACGACTTTCTTCCTTTCTTGAGAAACTCCTTTTTGTAAAATCTCTTTACTTCCTCACTGCCATTGCAATCTCTTCTTCTCCACTGTTTCCTCCTTCTTCTTCACTTGAAGATAGTTCTTGTTCGCTCAAGTGATTTGAAGCATTGTGTACAACTCCTTTTCTTCCCTTTTCTTCATCTTCCTTGTCATTCAACCGTTTCATCTTCATTTCATGTGTGAGTAGTGATCCGATAAACTCTTCAAGAGGAAGAGTTTTTAGATCTTTGGACTCCTCAATAGCAAGTGTCTTTGGCTGCCAGGATTTTGGTAGAGCATCCAAAATCTTTCTGTTTTGCTCTCCCATAGTATAGCTTTTACCATAAGCTTTCAAGCCATTGAAAATGTTAGTAAACCTTGTAAACATATCACTAATATTTTCACCTTGTTTCATGGTAAACAGCTCATAATCTCTAACAAGCATAGCAAGTTTAGATTCTTTAACTTGATTAGTACCGTCATGTGTAATTTGGAGTAATCTCCACATATCATGAGCAGAATCACACCCACTAACTCTATTGTATTCAGTAACATCTAATGCACAACTTAACATGTTCATGGCATGAGAGTTTAATGCCATTTTCCTTGAATCATGCTCATCAAATTCATCAGTGGATTTGGGTTCTGAGGTTACTCCATCTACTCTCATTTTCATTGGGACATAGGGACCTTTCTCAACTATGTTCCATAAATCAAAATTGATAGAACAAATATATATTTTAACTCTAGACTTCCAAAAAGTGTAATTTGTTCCATCAAACAACGGTGGTCTGTTTGTAGATGATCCTTCTAGGTAAGGTAGGTTTGAAATATTAGCCATAGGATCTTTGTCTTTTAGGTTGTCAAACCACACAAAGAAGTTCTAGCTCTGATACCAATTGAAATACCTAAGAGGGGGGTGAATTAGGTATTTGGCTAATTTTCGCAAATTAAAACCTTTTATACGTCTAAGTAAAGAACAGATTATATGAGTCAAGTTATAAGCAATTTATAGCGCAGCAATACAAGAAAGTAAGATCAAAGAACACAAGCAAATTATACTGGTTCGATCCTCAAGATCTACGTCCACTACCTTAAGCCTACACTTAAGGATTTCAACCAATCTACTATATGCTCAGGTTTACAAATTACAAGAGAGGCTCACCACACTATGGTTTTACACACAACCTCTTCTAGTAACTTTTACAAACAAGGCTCACCACACACAATGGTTTTATATCTCAAACAACCTTGAATCATAACTTCAAGGATCACCCTTATCTAAAGGGTTTTATGTTATCAAGATAACCTTCCAAGAGCTAGTAGAAAAACACAATTTGATAAAAAGATAAGAGTGTGTAGATGTTACCACTTGTTGGTAGATTTTTACACAAACTTGCACCTTCACACTTTGATGTCTTTTGGATTGATCAATTCAATGCACAAGACATAAGAGAGCTTAAGAAATGTTTATAAAAGGCTTTAGAATGCTTTTCAAGAATTCAAAACTTACAAAAGATTACACGTTTATAGCTTTCATAGAATTTGAAAATCAATTTTAACAGCTATAAAACGGCTAGTTAACGGCTATTTTCAGGAAATTCGGACGACCGAATTCTGCGTCCGAATTTTTTGGACGACCGAATTCTTCCTGCTGCGTCCGAATCTTCGTCCGAATTTCTCTGGAAAAACAGTGACCATGCTAAAGGCCAAAATTTGGACAACCGAATTTTTCTTCATGTGTCCGAATCTTCTTTCGAATTTCTCTGGAAGAACAGTAGCAAACTTTTGCTATACAATTCGGACGACCGAATTTTTTGGAAGTATATTCAAACTTTGTAAAATCATTTGAGATTTAACTTCAATAAGTTTGAAAAACATTTGGTATGTATAGAAAACTTATTTAGACATATATAAGTTTGAAAACCAAAATCAAATACCTTTGATCATATAAAGTTTACTTAAAAACTTTTAGGACACAAAACCACATTCATCAAAAAAATTCATTCAAAACCTTTTAAGATCATAAGACTCATTTTATGCTCTCTTATGCATTCAATGATAACCAAGACATACAAGTGTAGAGTTTACATAGAGATTTACCTACTTAGTATATACACTCTACACTTCAGGTCTTCAATGCATTTAGATCATCTAAGAACAACCTTCTTCAAACTTCAATCACTTTTCTTTACTGAAGTTGTTCTTGCACTTTGGCTTCAAAGCAATGAGACTTCATACTTCTTAGTTCACAAAACCTATCACACAACATACAAGCATATTAGTCCTCATCAATATTTGTCATTAATCAAAATTACATGATTTGCTCTTAGGGCTAACAGTTTCAAACTCTTTCAAATGATGTCAAAAGTGCTTCCTCAAATGGATTTATTGATGAGGAAATTTTATGTAAAACAACCTCCTGATTGCACTCATAAAAAGAAATTCCCAATTATGTTTTCAAACTCTCAAAAGCCTTATATGGATTAAAACAAGTTACTAGAGCTTGGTATGAAATATTCAGTAGTTTTTGTCTTTGAAAAGTTTTTTTTTTAAAAAAACTTAACATAAATCTTTTCATTAAAACCTCTTGTAACAATGATCTATAACTTGTCCAAATATATGATACAATTTTTGGGGCTTCTAATACTTCACTTTGTGATGTGTTTGCCAAGTTGATGCAAAGTAAATTTGAAATGAGCATGATAGGAAAACTCAATTTCTTTCTTGGCCTACAAATCAAGCAAACTGAAAGACCTAAGAGGAGGGGGGGTTAATTAGGTCTTTGGCTAATTTTCGCAAATAAATTCCTTTTACAATTCTAAGCAAGACCAGATTGTATGTGCTTTGTTAAATGAGAGAATAAGTCAATTAATAGCAAAGCAGTAAAGCAATGTAAGATCAATGAACACAAGCAATTTAGAGTGGTTCGATCTATTCAAGATCTACGTCCACTACCTTAAGTCTACACTTAAGGATTTCAAACAATCTACTATATGCTCAAGTTCAACAATTACATAAGAGGCTCACCACACAATGGTTTTACACTCACAACGTCTTTTACTAATTTTACAAACAAGGTTCACCCTACCAAAGGATTTTATATCTACAAACAATCTTGAGTTAATGTCTCAAGGATCACCCTTATCCAAAGGATTTTATGTTATCAAGATAACCTTGCAAGAGCTAGTAGAAAACACGATTTAATAAAGAGAGGAGAATGTGTAGATGTTACCACTTGTTGGTAGATGATTACACAATGTTGCACCTTCACACTTTGTTGCCTTTGGAATCTTGAATGATCAATTGAAAGCACAAGACAAAAGAGAGCTTTAATGTTTTCTAAAGGCTTTGGAATGTTTAGAGTTCTTAGATATTCAAAACTTACAAAACTTCTTGAGTTTATAACTTTTATAGAATTTGAAAATCTGTTTTAACAGCCATAAAATGGCTAGTAACGGCTAGTTTCAGAAAATTTGGACGACCGAATTTTTCTTGTGCGTCTGAACTTATCGTCTGAATTTTACTGTTGCATGTTTCTGGAAAAATTCGGACGACTGAATTTTTTTCATGCTGGTAAGGAAACAGTAACCATGAGTCCGAATTTCTCTGGAAAAACAATAACCATACTGGTAAGGAAAATTCGGACGACCGAAGTTTTTTCATTCGTCCGAACTTGCATCCGAATTTCTCTGGAAAATAGTAACCATTGCTGGCTATGAAAATTCGAACGACCGAATTTTTTGGAACCACAATAGCCATTTTAAAGTTTGATTTTCATTTGAGATTTAACTTCAATAAGTTTGAAAACATTTTGTATATGTAGAAAAGTTATTTAGACATTTTTAAACTTAAGAACTATTTTCAAATTACTTTGATCATACAAAGTTTACTCAAAATCGTTTAAGATACAAAAAAAAATTTATTAACCAAAAGGTTCATTCAAAGCCATTTAAGATTAAGAAAAATAACTTTATGCTCTCCTATGCATTCAATAGATTCCAAGACACACAAGTGTAGGGTTTACAAAAGAATATACCTATTTAGCATATTTGACTTACACTTCAAGTCTTCAATGCCTTTTAATGATCCTTGAACAAACTTCTTCAATCTTCAATCACTTTAACTCATTGAAGTTGTTCTTGCACTTTGGCTTGAAGGCAACAAGACTTCATACTTCTTTAATCTAATAATCCTATCACACAATTGACATAAAGATTAGTCCACAACAATGTTTGTCATTATTCAAAACTCAATTAAAACTTCATGATTTGCCCTTAGGGCTAACAATCTCTCCCTTTTTGATGATGATAAACTTTGATGCAAATGTGATGGATTTAAACAATGTAGTACAAAGAAGCATTAATGTCAATGATAGATAATAACCAACCTATGACCCAACCAACCTCCATTAACCTCCTTCCTTCCAATTACAACTAGAATTGAAGATATAGTAATTAAACATTTAGAAAATTTCTAAGAGAGGTTTTAAAGGTCAGAAAAGATTAACAATGCTCCCCCTTAGATTGTGCTCATTTTTCAACAAATTTGGCCTTGAGATACTAAGCATCCGAATTCTGACATATCAAGTCCAAACTGTAAAATAAGTGAAATGAAAGCTGCAATTTTTGAAAATAAGCTTTCCTAAGGTTGTTCAAACATATTAGAAAAGATTAAAACATATTTGAATCCATTTGAACAACAAAATAGTACATTTTGCAAACAAAATATGGATGCATCCGAATTTCAGAACATGCATCCGAATTTTTTTACTCATGCATCCGAATTTTGAAATTTCAGTCCGAACTTCAAAATATGTGAGATGAAGGCTTTAATATTTGAAATAATCCTTCCTAAGGATGTTTAAATATGATAGAAAGGATTGAAATAGTTTTCAAATAATTTTGAACAACAGAAAAGCATTTTTGGGAAGAAAATCTTGATGCGTCCGCATTTTAAGTCCAAAATTTTTGCAACAGGTTGAAAAGGCGTTTTTGCATAATAAACTACTCAAATGTGTAATTAAGTTGCAGTAATAGCATAATACATGTTGCACACAACATATACAATACATATCACAGTAGTCATCATTATTTTTCTCCCCCTTTTGTCATCACTCAAAGATGGGATCAATGAAAATGAGACTAACAATTTAGCACGTATAACAGTTGAAAAGAAGGTTTCATCACTGAGATTTCATCATTGAGCTTCACTATTACATAAAATGCAGCATAAGGCCTAACAAGTTCATAAGTTGGATATTTAAAACACATAAGATAAACTTAGTACAAATAAGTAATTAAAAAGCAGTAAAAAGATAAGGTTGAAGAAATGCTCAGTCTTGTGATGTTGATGGAGAGGCTTTGCTAAATCCTTTCTTGATTGCCAAATGCTTCACTTTTCCTTGGCTGAAGGAGATGGTTGAAGGTGAGACGATTTCTGCTTTTTTATTTGACTTCCTCCTTCTTGTGCCTCTTCATGTACTGGTTCATTTTCTTCTTATTCTTGTCTTGCCACATTCTCATCATTGCTTCCTTGCTTCCTTGATCATCTTCCCCATCATTACTGTCATCATCTTCATCTTCTTTCTTTCCTTCCTTTTCTCCATCATCCTCATCCCTATCTTGATGCCTAGAGGTTCCTTCACCACTTTGTGTATTCCTCATCAGAATTTCTTCAATATGCTTCACTCTACTGTCTAATCCATCTAGTTTTCCAAGAACCATTGGAGCAAAGGATTTGAAAAACTTATACATTTTCCCCATTTCCTTGATATGATTATTCAAGGCTTCTTGGAATGCCTTAGCTACTATGGTGTCACCTCTAGTTATTCCTTCACCTCTAGAATCAATTCCAACTTCTTTAACACACACATTAGTAATTGAATTTTGAGATTCCTAAGAGTCTTCTTAGGTGATTAAACCTTTCCTCAGCCAAAGGCTTTGTAAATATATCATCAATTTGATCATTTGTATTTATATATTCCAAACATATATCTCTTTTGATCACATGATCACGAATAAAATGATGCTTAATTTCTATATGCTTAGTCCTAGAATGTTGAATGGGATTTATGCTCAAATTAATAGCACTAGTATTATCACATAGTATAGGCACACAATTGAATTTAAGGCCATAATCAAGTAAAGCATGTTGCATCCATAATAATTGAGCACAACAACTACTTGCAGCTATGTATTCAGCTTCAGCAGTAGACAAAGACACACAAGCTTGTTTTTTGCTATACCAAGACACAAGGCAACTGCCAAGAAATTGACAATGCTACTTGTACTCCTACGTTCAACTTTGCATCCAGCATAGTCAGCATCTGAATATCCAATAAGTTCAAAAGATGAAGATTTTGAAAATTGAAGGCCATAGTCATATGTATCAATCAAATAACGAAAGATACGTTTGACAGAAATTAGATGAGATTCTTTAGGCCAAGATTGAAATCTATCACATAAGCACACAACAAACATAATATCAGGTCTACTTGCTGTGAGATAGAGTAAACTTCCAATCATACCTCTATATGATTTCTCATCAACATTGTTACCTTTTTTATCTTTATCAAGTTTAGTTGATGAGCTCATTGGAGTACCTATCCCTTTTGCTTGATCCATTCCAAATCTTTTCAAAAGCTCCTTGGTATACTTTGCTTGATTTATGAAGACTCCATCCTTAGTTTGCTTAATTTGCAGCCCAAGAAAGAAATTTAGTTCGCCCATCATGCTCATTTCAAATTCATTTTGCATTGATTTGGCAAATTCTTCACAAAGAGATGTGTTAGTAGCACCAAAAATGATATCATCGACATAAAGACTCCATCCTTAGTACTGGAGCAAATGTTTCATCATAATCAATACCTTCTTCTTGGTTGAAACCTTGAGCAACAAGCCTAGCCTTATTTCTAACAACTTCCCCTAGTTCATTTAATTAATTTCTAAAGACCCACTTTTTACCAATAACAGAGTGATCATGAGGTCTTGTAACAAGAGTCCAAACTTTATTTCTTTCAAACTGATTTAATTCTTCTTGCATTGCAATAATCCAGAAATCATCACAAAATGCATCATTAATGTTTTTAGGTTCAATATGAGATAAAAGAGCAAATTTATCAATAAAGTATGTCTCTCAATGATTTGCTCCTTAGGATGACTTCTTGTATATATTAGATCCTTTGGAAACTCTTGATCATTGCTAGGTTGACCATCTTGTTCTTGTTCTATTATTTCTTCTTCTTTGGCATGTTCTTCCAAAGTGGGTGCTTGATGATGAGTTTGATTATCAATCATTGGGGAACCTACATCTTCATTTCTTCTTTCAAGATAAATGTTAGATTCATCAAAGGTCACATGTATAGTTTTTTCAACACATAATATTCTTTTGTTATAAACTCTATATGCCTTTTTATTTGATGAATAACCAAGAAATACACCTTCATCTGATTTTCTATCAAACTTTCCCAGATTATCACTAGTACTTAAGATAAAACATTTGCACCCAAATACCTTAAAATAAACAATTGAAGGAGTTTTATCAAATAAGAGTTCAAAAGGTGTTTTTCTTATAAAGGGTCTTAATAAAACTCTATTCATTACATAGTAAGCAGTATTTACAGCTTGAGAAATTAGCCAAAAATGCCCTCAAACAATTTTCTACTAGCCAGTAATAGCCAAAATCATTTTTGTTACGGAATATATACCTAATCTATTTTTGGGGTGCCCAAAGTACCCTCACACGGCGGAATCCGACAGAATGGGGCGGCACATTTTCACGTGAGCAGCAAGTGACGCAAAATTGAAGGGTAAAATTGTCACTCTCTACCCCATCTCCCTCAACCCGTATTTTCTCTTCCTTTTCCCAACCCCTTGCAGCCCGTCTTCCCCTTCCTTTTCTCATCTCTCTGCAACTCATCTTCCCCATCAAAAACGCTGCTCTCAGAAAGACAAGGATGGGCTCAAGCAGTTCTTCAGCTTCAAGGAGAACGAATATTGCTAGAACAGACAAATCAGCTAGTTTCTGCCATTGCCGAAGATTGGCGGTCACTCATGTATTGTGGACAAATGCCAACCCAGGAAGAAGATTCAATGGCTGTGAAAGATACTAGGTAATTTATGTATGTTATGTTTAGAATTTTAAAGTGTAGCTGTTGGAATAATTTAATAGCAAATTTGTTGTATCTTTCTGCAGTCAAATGGCTGCAATTTCTTCGAATGGGTCGACCCACCAATGTGTGAAAGATCAACAGTGATAATACCCGGGTTGCTGCGAAGAATAAGAAGAATTGAATCAGAGCAATTGAAGAAGGTTGAAAGAATAAGATGGTGCTGTAAAATTTTAATAATTTGGTGTCTCATCTTGCTTTTAATTGTGGCAATCTTGCTATATCAATTAGGTTGTTATGGGAATAGAGTACGTAAAGAGATGCAATTGCCATATTTGCTCTAGATGCATTGTAATCCGGTTGAAGGATGGAAATGAATCGATGTTGGAATTGAGAATTGGCAGATGATCTATCCACTCACATGTTTTATGCAGCCCCTGTTCTGCATTTTTATTTATGTGAGCAGTGCCTTGATTTGTGCTTCTTTGGCATTTGCATGCATGTAATTAGGTTGAAGACAGCTTGCAGATCATTGAACTTAAGAGGGGTTCAAAAAAAATTTGCAAATGAACCACCCCTACTCAAAAAAAGGTTCTAAGCAAGTTGATTATCAGATCATTAATTACATATTTCTTTCTTTAAAATCTCTGCTAAAACTTATCTAAAATAATTCTTAGGTAGAAAAAGAAGAATTTCATCCTATAACAAGAATCTACGAAATTAACCATACAGAGAACCAAAAGATAGTTAGGCTTCATTAGAACATGAAATTAACCATACAGAGAACCAAATTCAGTTTACAAACTCTGGAGTTAACAAAGCCCAGCAGTGCATTTCAAATTTCAAAAGGCTGTGCATTTTACAACTCAGTTGTTACACACCAAACCCAAAGGAGCAAACTAAAGTCTAGCTATAATCAATCTACAATCAATTTCTAAGCCTTCACAGTCTTTCTTCTTCAACTGCGTTGGAGCATTGGTTTCCAAGCGTCACTGTACTTGTCTGGCTTGAAATATCAACCTCATGTTGAATGGTCACCTGTAAATTGGTTTCCAAGCTTAACTGCGTGCTGCTTTATTGCTTCAAGCAGTTGGCCCTTATTTTCAAACAGCTGACCACATTTAAACTTGGGCAGCTCAGCATCAATCTCAGGTCTGAACCTTTTTGCCATAAATTTCTTGTACTTCTGTTGTCTTTCATTATCACTATCTGATGAGCTCCCGCTGTTCAAATAATCAGAATCATATTCAGCTTCACTGCCACTCTGAAGAGATGCCTCAACAGGCAATGTTTGATTGATTTGCTTGGTTCTACCAACGTCCCTATGACTTTCCCTTGAAGCATGACAACCAGACTCCATATCTCAGCCTCCTCCTCATCTATTTCAAACTCAGACTCCACAAATGAAGTGGACTCAGATGATTCCTCATCTTCTTCACTGGCATGGTAGTCATGATCACTCTCACTACTATGTTCATCTAGATTTTCAGGTTCTCCAGTTTCAGCTATTGGGGTTGTCACCTCGGTCTCAATTGGATTGCCAACCCCTGGATCAAAACCTACAAAATCTCCTCCTAAACTGCCACCATCATCAAAAAAACCTGAAGCAGGCTTTACTGGATCCAAACCAACTGTACTGCCTGCCAAGTGATCTGGGGCTACAAAATCTGCTCCTAAACTGCCACCTTCATCAAAAAAACCTGAAGCAGGCTTTACTGGATCCACACCAACTGTACTGCCTGCCAAATCCTCATCTTTTGCAGGAAACTGTTCTAAGGGGTTGACTACACTAATCCCTGAATATTTTCTTTGCCTCTTCCTAGGTGTTCTTGGCCTAACACATGCACTCTGTTGGACAACATAAACCTCAGCTATCCCACATGAATAACCCTACTCTGATAAGAGTGAAACATCTATTTCAGATAGCACTGGCATCAAATATGGAGCCCCACCAGCTCCCTTTAAGTCATACCAACACTCATTCACTCTTTTATAACCCAACAGACTAAAACACAACTCCAAATCAGATAGCCCAAATCTATCCACATTACAATCGTCAAAAAAGTCTACACTGCCACCCTCATACCTTCTATCACTTTCATTGGCAACTATTTTACCTCCATGGTAAACTTTCAGTGTAAAGTTTCTGGAACCCAAATCTGGTATTGTAACAAAAAAATAAAAATATTTACCTCCAATTACTCCAAATACATATCAAAATATCAGTCACCCTATTTGAAATCAGAAAACAGGCAAACATTTTCACAAATTGGGAGACAAGAATACATTTAAACAGCATGTGCTGACCATTTATAGACAGACATTCGGATTAACATTTTCATTTTCATTTCTAACCCAAACTGTGCAAGTATGTTCTAAAATGCACAGAGCAAACAGCACGCCATCTGACCCATTTCAAAGAAAATATATTTCCACTTTAGGTTAAGAGAAAAACTCACCGTAAGTTGGATTCCCCAAATCTCTTGACTGCTCCGGTCGTAACTTCATCGTTGTCCGTCGGCCTATCTCTTGACTCCTCCGGTCGAAACTAGGGCAAACGTTTTCGGCAGAGAAAGGTGTGTTTGTAGAGAAATGTGGACTTTAGGGCAGAAGATTTGAAGATGGAGCTTAGGGCAGAAGGTGAAGAGGGAGATGATTTCTCTTCGGTTAGGTCGTTTGATAGGTAAAATGACCCGTAATTTGATTCCGATCCATTGGGTCGAATAACCCATCTAAGACGGGTTGAGGGAGATGGGGTAGAGAGTGACAATTTTACCCTTCAATTTTGCGTCACTTGCTGCTCACGTGAAAATGTGCCGCCCCATTCTGCCGGATTCCGCCGTGTGAGGGTACTTTGGGCACCCCGAAAATAGATTAGGTATATATTCCGTAACAAAAATGATTTTGGCTATTACTGGCTAGTAGAAAATTGTTTGAGGGCATTTTTGGCTAACTTCTCTTTACAGCTTCAACCCAAAAATATTTTGGCAAAGAATTTTCACATAACATTGATCTAGCCATCTCTTGTAGGGTCCTATTTTTCCTTTCAACAACACCATTTTATTGAGTTGTTTTGGCAGCTGAAAAATTATGAGTTATACCATACTCATCACAAAATATTGTAAAGTCTTGATTACAAAACTCTCCTCCATTGTCACTTCTAATAGATATCAATTTATACTCAAGAGAGGTTTGAACCTTTTTGAAACGTTTTGCAAATTCATGAAATGTTTCATCCTTTTGAGCTACGAAAATCACCCAAGTAAATCTTGAAAAATCATCCTTTTACCACCAAGACTAGTGGTCCTCATTGGTCCAAACAAGTCCATATGAACAAGTTCAAGAGGTTTTGAGGTAGAAACCATTTTCTTTGGTTTAAAAGATGTTTTAGATTGTTTTCCATATTGACAAGCATCACAAAGACGAGTTTTATCAAAATGCATTTTGGGTAATCCTCTAACTAGCTCTTGTGTGGAAAGTTTATTCAATAAATCCATGCTCACATGTCCTAATCTTCTATGCCACAAAAATCCATCATTATCATGAATGGCAAGACATTTTATATCATTTGTGATAAGTTCATCAAGATACAACACATATACATTTCCAACTCTCTTAGCAACAAAGATGGTTTTGCTACTTGCACTATCAAGAATAGTACAAGTATCACATTTAAATTCTACTTTACATCCATTGTCACATAATTGACTAATGCTAAGTAAATTATACTTCAAACCATCAATAAGTAATACTTGGTTAATAAGAGGGAAAGAGCCTTTACCAATGTTATCACCAAATGTGACAAAACCTTCACTTGTTGCTTGAAGCGCACTAACAAGTGAGGCATTTCCTGTCATATGTCTTGAACAGCCACTGTCAAGAAAACCATTTTGTGGCACTTGATCTTGAAGCAAAGCGAACCTACATTAAATTAGAAAGAGTGATTTTTGGTACCCATATTTTCTTGGGTCCAAGGGGGTTAGTGAAAGTTTCTTTAACTTTCCAAATAGTCTTGACACCATTTTCTATTTTTCTTTTTACAAAATATTTTGACACTTTGTGTCAATGCTTGCCACAATATGTACAACAACTATGAGGCCTAGAATTAAAAATTTCTTTAGTGAAAGAGTTTTTATATTTTGGAACATAGCTATCATGAGTGTAACCAAGTCCATGTTTTGCAATTGAAGATCTTTGATAACCAAGAAATTTATTTAAATTTTCTCTTCCATTTGTAAATCTTTGAATGCATAATGTAAGATCATTAACTTTCTTTTTTAAGATCTCATGATCATTAAGCATTGTTTCAAGAGAAATTACTTTTGTGCAAAGCTCTTTTTTTTCAAAAGATATGTTTTGTATGGTTGCATTTAAAACTTATTTTTCAATGTTTAGACCATTAATAGTCTCAAGAAGTTTCCCATTTTCAACACATAATTTTGAATTCTCATTTGATAAATCATTGATTTTGAATTTCATTTCTTTATTCCTTTTAGAAGCCTTTTTTAATTCTTCATACATTTCTACAAGTAATTCACTAGGTTCAACATCATCATCATAGTTATTAGAAATGGTAGGAGAAGATTGTACCTCATCATCAATTGCCATAAAACATATGTTGGCCTTTCCTTCACTATCATCTTCACTTTCTTGTTGATCCCATGTTCCAGCCAGCCCTTTTCCTTTCCTGGTAGATTTCTTTTTGATCTTGTTGTCTCTTTCCCTTTCCAGAACCGTGGGACAATCTGTAACAAGATGTTCCGTGCTTTTGAATTGAAAACATTGAGGTTTGTAGGATGAAGACTGTCCACTCTTCTTGTTTGGCTTCCTCCCTTTCTTGAGAAATTCCTTTTTGTAGAATCTTTTGAATTTTCTAACGGCCATTGCTATCTCCTCTTCTCTACTATTTCCATCTTCTTCTTCACTTGATGATTTTTCTTGTTCACTTAAGTGATTTGAAGTTTTGAGTACAACTCATTTTCTTCCTTTCTCTTCATCTTCTTTGCCATTCAGTCTTTTCATCTTCATTTCATGTGTGAGCAGTGATCCAATAAGCTCTTTAAGCGGAAGAGTTTTTAAATCCTTTGATTTCTCAATAGCAAGTGTCTTTGGTTGCCAAGATTTTGGTAGAGCATCCAATATCTTCCTGTTTTGCTCTCCAATTGTATAGCTCTTTCCATAAGCTTTTAAACCATTGAAAATGTTAGTAAACCTTATAAACATATCACTAACATTCTCACCTTGCTTCATGGTAAATAACTCATAGTCTCTTACTAGCATGGCAAGCTTTGACTCTTTAACATGGTTTGTACCTTCATGTGTTATTTGGAGTAATCTCCACATATCATGTGCAGTGTCACAACCACTAACTCTATTATATTCAGTTACATCTAATGCACAACTTAAGATGTTCATGGCTTGATAATTTAATGTTATTTTCTTTGAATCAAGTTCATCCAATTCGTCTGTAGATTTTGGTTCTAAAGTCGCTCCATCAACTCTCATTTTCATAGGAATATAAGGACCTTTCTCAACAATGTTCCACAAATCAAAATTGATAGAACAAATTTATATCTTAACTCTAGATTTCCAAAAGGTATAGTTTGTTCCATCAGACAAAGGTGGTCTATTTGTGGAAGACCCTTCTAGGTAAGATAACTTTGAAATATTAGCCATAAGATCTTTAACTTCTAGGTTGCAAAACCACACAAAGAAGCCCTTGCTCTATTACCAATTGAAAGACCTAAGGGGGGGGGGGGGAGTGAATTAGGTCTTTGGCTAATTTTCGCAAATAAATTTCTTTTACAATTCTAAGCAAGACGAGATTGTATGTGCTTTGTTAAATAAGAGAATAAGTCAATTAATAGCAAAGCAGTAAAGCAATGTAAGATCAATTAACATAAGCAATTTAGAGTGGTTCGATCTATTCAAGATCTACGTCCACTACCTTAAGTCTACACTTAAGGATTTCAAACAATCTAGTATATGCTCAAGTTCAACAATTACATAAGAGGCTCACCACACAATGGTTTTACACTCACAACCTCTTTTAGTAATTTTACAAACAAGGTTCACCCTACCAAAGGATTTTATATCTACAAAAAACCTTGAGTCAATGTCTCAAGGATCACCCTTATCCAAAGGATTTTATGTTATCAAGATAACCTTGCAAGAGCTAGTAGAAAACACAATTTAATAAAGAGAGGAGTATGTGTAGATGTTACCACTTGTTGGTAGATGATTACACAATGTTTCACCTTCACACTTTGTTGTCTTTGGAATCTTGAATGATCAATTGAAAGCACAAGACAAAAGAGAGCTTTAATCTTTTCTAAAGGCTTTGGAATGTTTAGAGTTCTTAAAGATTCAAAACTTACAAAAATTCTTGAGTTTATAGCTTTTATAGAATTTGAAAATCAGTTTTAACAGCCATAAAACGGCTAGTTTCAGAAAATTCGGATGACCGAATTTTTCTTGTGCGTCCGTAACTTATCATTCGAATTTTACTGTTGCATGTTTCTGGAAAAATTCGGACGACCGAATTTTTTTCATGCGTCTGAACTTTGATCCGAATTTCTCTGCAAAAACAGTAACCATGCTGGTAAGGAAAATTCAGATGACCGAATTTTTTTCATTTGTCCGAACTTGCGTCCGAATTTCCCTGGAAAAACAGTAACCATTGCTGGCTATGAAAATTCGGATGACCGAATTTTTTGGAAGCACAATAGCCATTTTAAAGTTTGATTTTCAAACTTTGTAAAATCATTTGAGATTTAACTTCAATAAGTTTGAAAACATTTTTTATATGTAGAAAAGTTATTTAGACATTTTTAAACTTAATAACCATTATCAAATTTCTTTGATAGAATTCCAAGACACACAAGTGTAGGGTTTACAAAAGACTATACCTATTTAGCATATTTGACCTACAAGTCTTCAATGCCTTTTAATCATCCTTGAACAAACTTCATCAATCTTCAATCACTTTGACTCATTGAAGTTGTTCTTGCACTTTGGCTTGAAGGCAACGAGACTTCATACTTCTTTAATCCAATAATCCTATCACACAATTGACATAAAGATTAGTCCACAACAATGTTTGTCATTATTCAAAACTCAATTAAAACTTCATGATTTACCCTTAGGGCTAACACAAACCAAGGATGACACTTTCATGAATCAAGTTAAGGTATAAGCACTTCCATAAGTTTATCATGACAAGAATAAAAAGGTTTCATAGGAGCAGTCAACTCTATTTGACAGCAAGTAGAGCCAATATTATGTTTGTCATGTGCTTGTGTGCTTGATTTCATCTTGTCCTAAAGAGTCTCATTTGATTGTTTGTTAAACACATTCTCTATTACCTTATTGATACTCTAAGTGATTATGGTCTGTATTTCAAATGTGCGGCTATGTTATGTGATAACACTAATGCAACAAATTTGACCATCATACTATTCAACAAACTAGGACAAAGCATATAGAGATCAAACTTCATCTCATTCGAGATCATTCTACTAAGGGTAATATTTGTTTAAAGCATGTTTGCACTAATGAACAAATTAATGATATTTTTACTATGCCATTAGCCGAAGAAATGTTTGACCAATCTTGGAAGAAGCTTAGGGATTTAAAAAAATTCAATAACTACTAGGTGTATTCAAGTGTTGTAGTTGTAGGTGAATTTCAGATGCAAGGTTTGGACACATACAAAACATTCGAATGTTCAAACTTCACTATTAAATCACCAATCCCACTTGATTCTCGTATTCTAAGCACTAAATACTTTTTGAAATTCACATCCTTTCTCTAAAATTCACAATGGTGAGGACAAAGAAGCCTAGAATGTGGCAAAGGACAAAGGAAAAGCCAAAGTGGGAAATGAAGGACTTATTATCAATGAACCAAGGTGAGTTCGCATTCCACAATCCAATCTCGGGGTAGATAGATTTGTCTCTACGAGAACTGCAATTGAATTCGAGGAATGGAGCAAGAAGAGCAGGAAAATTATTCCTGGCCATAGAATATATGTGGATAAACTCTCCAATAATCTCTCTTTTGTGAAATTGGTTGGAGTAGTTACTTGGTGTGAATAAAGATTATTATCCTACTCTTGTCTATGAATTTTATACTAAAAGGGTTGAGCATGTTGGGGATGGCATTATTCAACAGTATTCATCTAGAGTATCTCAAGTGGACTTTGAGTTTAATGATGCTCTAGTTAATCGTGTTTGTGGTATTGCTGACATTGGTGCCAGATATTATTATTTGGGTCAACATTGCTTTATTCATGAATAGTTCACCAATAAAAGATTTGAAGAGGCTTTCACAAATGGTAGAAGATTTAGCTCCATTAGGGAAAGAGAAATCAAAAGATTATGCATCACAAGATTACCACTATGATCATCCCTAATTTTGGACATAAATCATCGGTTGGTAATATGCATATGGTGATTATGCTTTCCTTGCATGAGCATAGAAGACTAAACTTTGTATTCATGGCATTAAGGCATATGATTAGTGCAAGAAAAACAACCAATAAAGCCTTACCTTATGGGAGATTATTAACAAGGATCTTCAAGCACTTTAATGTTCAATTTCCCAGAAGAGGAAATCCAATGAAAAATGGAGAAATTTATACCAATGAGTCTCTCAAGAGAATGCAGTTAACACTTGATGAGGATGATATATGGAGAACAAAAAGAGAAACCCCTCTAAGAGGTGAGAGGGTAGAAACAAGTGGTGATGAAGAAGACGAAGAAGAAGTGGAAGAAGAAGAAGAGGATGAGGAGGAGACTTTGGCTAGAGAAAGAAAAGGCAAGAAAAGACATGATTCATCAAGCGAGGAGGAGCAACCTCACACCAAAAGAAGACTATTTGAAGAATAACCTACTCCTCAATCTCACAAAAACCTTTGAAATATGCCTAGTAAAGAGGGAATTACTAGATGTGACACTATAGTAGCCAAGGTGTTCCAAGATGCTTTAAACAACCATGTGAAAGAGATGGAGAAAATGTATAAGTTCTTTGAATCTTTCGCTCCCATGGTACTGAGCAAGTTGCATAACTTGGACACTAGAGTTAATAATATTGAAGAATTATTGATGAAAAATACAAAAGTGGTGAAGGACCCTCTAGGCCTCAAGCTAAGGATGACAAGGATGATAAAGGAGATGAGAAAGGTAAAGAAAAGAAAAAGCATGAAGATGATGACAGTAATAATGAAGATGATAATGAGGATGATGATCAAAGAGGCAACAACAAATTCGTGGCAAGATAGGAAGCAAGAAATAAAGATGTACAAGAGGAGCCATAAGAAAGAGGAAGCTGAGAAGTGACATTAATAGAGAGAGCCGAAATTACTCACAATCTACTATCTCTTTTAGTAAAGGAAGAGTCAAGCATGTGATCAAAAAGAAGGATACAAGGAGATCCACCTGTTTGACTACTATTCCTAGGCCAAACTACACTGGCAAAGAGAAAGCAAGTGAGGGGCCACTTCACATCAAGCTCAAGGGAGACATGGTAAGCACTACCAACAAATATGGAGTGAAAACGATGATCAAAATAAAAGACTAAGCATTTCTTTAATCCTATCTCTCTTTACTATTTCATTTACTTAGATGTGCTTAGTATGACTTACGTGCTTCACAACTGTGTTTATTTCTAGCATGGTTTCTGTAATTTCACAACTTTGCTAGTTTTTGTGATGTTTTTGTGAAGCTCAATGATGAAACATTAGCGTTGAGAGCTTCTTTGTTTAATGATACTTTGATCACCCCAAGTGTAATTGATGCTAGAAAGGGGAGAAGAAGTTGATTTACAAGAATGTGCTAAAACTGTTACATGTTTCTTATTGTTGCTTAGATAAGATGTTAATTATTTGACTTGAGATTTGCCAAAATGTGCTAAATTGTTACAAGTTGCTTATTGCTGATCAGTTGAAATGTTAATTATTTGACTTGAAATTTGCTTATTGTTGGCCCTAGTTGAAAATACTGATTATATGTGATATGTGATGATGTTGTCTCATTTTCTTTAACCCCATCTTTGAGTGATGACAAAAGGGGGAGAAAGAATGATGACTGCAAATTGTGCTATGTGCTGTAATAGGCTGTAAAATCTATAATTGTGCAATTGTGCTATGTGTAAGGGGGAGAAAGAATGATGACTGCAAATTGTGCTATGTGCTATAATAAGCTGTAAAATCTGTAATGTGCTATGTGTGTGCTATATACTGTAGAATGAGTGTGCTATGTGAAGATATTTGATTGCATTTGGAATTTAAATTGAATATGTTATAATATGTGAGATTTTGGTTGTTTTCTGAGTTTTTGAAATATGGTTAAGTTGAGGTTGAAATCCTGATCTTGGTTCTTGACTTAACCTATGATTTTGAATTACTTCATGAAAACAATTGAATGCATCAGTTTTGTGGTTTTGCAAAGCTAAACTAAGTGCCATTGTGAACATACATATTTAAGTACTTTTACAGTTCATTTGAAAATGCAAAATCATCTTTTTTAAACTTGTTGCAAAAAAAAAAAAATCAGACTTAAAATTCGGATGCAGACCAAAAGTTCAGATGCATCCAAACTTTCTTGCCAAAAATATTTTTCTGTTGTTCAAATTGTTTGAAAACTGTCTCAATCCTTCCTATTATATTTGGACAACCTTAGAAAAGCTTATTTTAAAAAATTACAGCTTTCAACTCACATGTTTTAAAGTTTGCACTTGAAATCTCAAAATTCGGATGCATGATTTAAAAAATTTGAATGCATGTTTCAGAAATTTGGATGCATCCATATTGTGTTGTCAAAATGTGCTCTTTTTTGTTTAAAGTTATCTACATCAATTTTAATTGCCTCTGATATATTTGAACAACCTTAAGAAGACTTTATTTCACTTTAAACTTTCATTATATGGGATTTATTGCAGTTTGGACTCATAGTCTAAAATTTAAATTTCTTGAAAATGAGCACAATCGAAGGGGGGAGCATTGTTAAACTTTTACAACCTTTAAAACCTCTCTTAGAATCTTTTCTTAATGCTTAAATGCTATATATCCTATCCTTGATAGTTGGAAGAAAGGAGATAAATGGAAGTTAGTTGGGCCATAGGCTCATATTGAGCCTTTTGTATGTCAATGTGCTAAATTGGTTATTATCTATCATTGACATCAATACTCCTTTGTACTACGTTGTTTAAATCCATCACATTTTGCGTCAAAGTTTGTCATCATCAAAAAGGGGGAGCTTGTTAACCCTAAGGAGAACTCATGTAGTTATGATTAGTTTTGATTAATGACAAACATTGATAAGGACTAATATGTGTGTATGTTGTGTGATAGGATTTTTGGATTGAGAAGAAAGCAAGTCTAAATGCCTTGAAGCCACAATGCAAGAACAATTCAAATATGTAAAAGTTATTGAAGATTGAAGAGTTTGCTCAAGATGATTAAAGGCTTTGAAGACATGAAGTGTAGGTTTACACTTGCTAAATAGGTATATCCTTTGTAAACCCTACCCTTGTTTGTCTTGGAATCTATTGAATGCATAAGAGAGCACAAACTTGTTTTTGAATCTTAAATGGCTTTTAATGAACTTTTGATTAACAAGTGTGTTTTTGAATCTTAAATGATTTTGAGAAAACTTTGAATGACAAAAGTGTTTTGGTAACTATTTTTTTTTTGAGTTTAAAAGTGTTCAAATGACTTATCTCTTTATAAAAATGATTTCAAACCAACTGAGGATGATTTTCAATATGTTTTGACAAAGTTTGGAAAATTCGGATGAAAGTTCGGATGCAGAATAAAAATTCGATCGTCCGAATTTTCCCTGCACTGTGAACAGTAACGACTATTTATCCAGAGAAATTCGGACACAAGTTCAAACACAGATGGTCAAGGTCGGTCATCCGAATATTAACAGTGAACAGTACCGACTATTTTTCAAAAAAAGTTCGGACGCAAACGATCAAGTTCGGTTGTCTGATGTGAACAGTAACGTGAACAGTACACTATTTTCGTGTACAGTATTTTTCAAAAAAAATTCAGACGCAAGTTTGGACGCGGAGGTAAAAATTTAGACGTCCAAACTTCTCAGAAACTAGCCATTTTATGACTGTTAAATCTGTTAGCCCTAAGGGCAAAACATGTAGTTTTTATTAATGACAAATATTGATGAGGACTAATATGTTTATATTGTGTGATAGGATTTGTGATCTAAGAAGTATGGAATCTCATTGCCTTCAAGCCAAAGTGCAAGAACAACCTCAATGAACCATGAAGTCTTATGAAGGTTATTCAAAGATGAACTCAAGGCATTGAAGAAGTGTAGAGTAGATATGCTAATAGGTAAATCTCTATGTAAACTCTACACTTGTATGTCTTGGAATCTATTGAATGCATAAGAGAGCATAAAATAAGTTTCTTAATTTTAAATGACTTAGAATGAACTTTTTGATGAATATGATTTTGTATCTTAAAAGATTTTGAATAAACTTTGCATGATCAAAGAAATTTGATTATGGTTTTCAAGCTTATATATGTCTAAATAAGTTATCTAGACATATAAGATGTTTTCAAACTTATTGAAGTTAAGTCTCAAATGATTTTACAAAGTCTGAAAATGCTTCCAAAAAAATTCGGTCGTCCGATTTTTGTAGCAAAAATCATTACTGTTTTTCCAGAGAAATTAGGACAAAGATTCGGACGCATGAAGAAAAAATTCGGTCGTCCGAATTTTCTATCTTCAGCATAGTTACTGTTTTTACAGAGAAATTCGGACGAAGTGAAAAAATTCGGTCGTCTGAATTTTTCCAGAATGAGTAACAGCAACGTCCGAAAAATTCGAATGCAAAATTCGATCATCTAAATTTTCTGAAACTAGCCGTTACTAGCCGTTTTATGGCTATTAAAACTGATTTTCAAATTCTATAAAAGCTAGAAACTTGAAATCTTTTGTAAGTTTTGAATCCAAGTGAACTCTAAGCATTCCAAAGTCTTTAGCAAACATTTCTTGAGCTCTCTTGTCTCTTGTGCATTCAATTGATCAATCCAAACACATCAAAGTGTGAAGGTGCAATTTTGTGTAAAATATCTACCAACAAGTGGTAACATCTACACATTCTTTTCTTCTTATCAAATTGTGTTTTTCTACTAGCTCTTGCAAGGTTATCTTAATAACATAAAATCCTTTAGTTAAGGGTGATCCTTGAAGTTGTGATTTAAGGTTGTTTGTAGATATAAAACCATTGTGTGGTGAGCCTTGTTTGTAAAAGTTACTAGAAGAGGTTGTGAGTGTAAAACCATAGTGTGGTGAGCCTCTCATGTAATTTCTGACCTTGAGCATATAGTAGATTGGTTGAAATCTTTAAGCATAGGCTTAGGGTAGTGGACGTAGATCTTGACTATCGAACCACTATAAATTGCTTGAGTTCTTTGCTCTTACATTCCTTATTGCTTTGCTATCAACTGTATTTAACTTGATATATAGAATTTGCTCTTTGCTTAGATTAATAAAAGGTTTTTGTTTGCGAAAATTAGCTAAATACCTAATTTACCCCCGCCCCCTCTTAGGTATTTCAAAAACCAATTTTTAAAATCTATAAGAGTTATAAACTCCAGATTTCTTACAGAACTTTTGAACTTTAAAAAAATCCTTCAAGCTCTCAAATTGCATTGTGCTCAAAGGTTACAATTCAAGATTCCAAAGGCAAGAAGTGAAGTGGTGCTAGCTATTGTATTCATCCACTAAGAAGTGTTGGTAACATCCAAACTCTATCTTTATATTATTGTTGTGATTGATACAAGGTTGTCAAGAGACTTAAAACCCTTGTGGAGGGTGAGCCATTGACTAGATTAATCAAGGTTGTTGAGTAAAACCCATTGACGAGGGTGAGCCTTGGATTAGATTGGTTTAGGTTGTCTAGTGACATAAAACTCTTTGTGATAAGAGTGAACCTTGTTTATTAGATTGAATAGAGGTTGTTGTGGTAAAACCCATTGAAGGGTGAGCCTCTTGTGTAATTGTTTGGATTGACCATTTAGTGAATTGGTTAAAATCCTTGAGTGTGGACTCAAGGTAGTGGATGTAGATCTTGGAGAGATTGAACCGCTATAAATTATGTGTTCATTTCCTTATAGCTTTACTTCTTTACATACTTGTGTTATTATTATTTGTTCTTAGTTGTTGATTGATTGGTTGTGGTCTTGTTGTTTGATCATCTTGTCTCTTGTGAATTTAAAGAAGAGTTTTTATTAAGGCAAAGGATAATCAAAAAAAAGGGAAAAGATTTTTGATAATTAGCCAAAGACTTAATTCACACCCTTCCCCCCCCCCCCCCCCCCCCCCCCCCCCACTTAGGTCTTTCATTTGGTATCAGAGCAAGGTCTTCTTTTAAGGTCTAACAACCTAGAAGAAAAGATTATATGGCTAGTTTATCAAAGTTTCCTTATATGAAAGGTTCTTCTATAAATAGACCTTTGTTTGATGGTTCTAATTATAGATTTTGGAAATCTAGAATTAGAATTTTTATTTGTTCTATTAACTTTGATTTGTGGAGTATCATTGAGAAAGGTCCCTATGTGCCTATGAGAATAAAAGTTGATGGAATTACAAGGGAACTAAAGCCTATGGAGGAACTTGATGAGAACGACTCAAGAAAGATAGCTTTAAACCACCAAGCAATGAACATATTGAGTTGTGCATTGGATGTGAATGAATACAATCGAGTGAGTGAGTGTAACACCGCTCACGATATGTGAAGACTTCTTCAAGTAACATATGAGGAAAGAGCCAATATATGCTTTATGGCAATAAATGATGAGGTACAATCCACTTCTTCTACTTCTACTTGTTGTGATGATGATATTGATGACCTAGTGAATTATTTGTTGAAATGTATGAAGAATTAAAAAAGGCTTCAAAAAGAAATAAGGAAATGAAATTCAAAATTAATGAGTTATTGAATGAAAATTCAAAATTATATTGTGAAAACAAAAGACTTCTTGAATCTATTGATTGTTTGAATATTGAAAAAGAAGTTTTAAATGTCTCTTTACAAAAAATGTCCCTTGAAAATAAGATTCTTTGTGATAAGATTTTGTCTCTTGAAAGAATGCTTGTTGATCATGAGACTTTGAAAAAGAAGGTTGATGACCTTACATCATGTATTGAAATATTTACAAAAGGAAGGGACAATCTTGATAAAATTCTTGGAGCTCAAAGATCTCCTCTTGTCAAAAATGGTCTTTGTTATAATTATGTAAACAATGTGCCTAAATATAACAACTTCTTTGTTAGAGCTACTTCTACTTCCATGCATCATACTTGTTGTACTTATTGTGGAAAACATGGATATAAAGTCACCAAATGTTATGTTGAAAGAAAAGTAGAGAATGGTGTAAAAACCATTTGGACAGTTAAGGGAATTATTACTAACCCCCAACGGACCCAAGAAGGTATGAGTACCAAAGGATACTTCCTCTCCTTTATTGCAGGTACTCTTCAATTCAAACTCAAGCAACACTAAAAGGTATATTGTGTGCAAAAGAATAAGAAGTTAAATGCCAACATGCGAAGTTTCAGTTGAGAATCCCTTTTGTTAAGATTTGAAAATTTGCCAACCATGACTTGTCAATTGCTTCTATGAAGTTATTAGGTAACATTGATGATATGAGATTGAATTCATGGTTGATATGTTCTTGAAATTGATTATATGTCATGATAAAATGATTAAAATATCTATGATGGAATATGTATGCATTTGCTTTGCCAAAAACATCTTTATGAAACTTTACAAAATGTTCGAACTTGAAGTTTGGATGTAGACCATAAGTTCGGTCCCAAACTTGTATGACAAAATGATATTTTGTGATTTTGATCAATCAATTACAAAACATTTGAATGTGTGTTTTATATTGATAAGCTTGAATGTCTTGTTGCTTATGATAATGATGGATTTTCTAGGCATAGAAGATTTGGTCACGTGAGCATGGATTTGCTGAACAAACTTTCCTCTCAAGATTTAGTTGGAGGATTGCTAAAACTGTGTTTTGAGAAAATTGTCTTTGAGATACTTTTCAGTATGGAAAACAAACAAAAGAATCTTTCAAACCCATGAAAATGCTCTTAGACCTCAAAACATCTTGAGAATGTTCATATGGATTGATTTGGACTTATGAGGAACTCTAGTATTGATGACATGAAGTATGCCTTAGTAGTTGTTGATGATTTCTCAATATTCACTTTAGTATTCTTCTTTGCTCAAAAAGATGATGTGTTTCATAAGTTAAAAAAAAAAATTTGCACTTTACAAAAATTGGTTAGATCTATGCTTTGAGAAAATTGTTCTTCAAAAATATATTTTGAGTCGAAGCCATAAACAATACATGCTGTGATGAATAGAATTCTTTAAGATCATTTTGAAGAAAAATATCTTTTGAAGTTCTCTTTTACAGAACTCCTCAAATTACATATTTTAAAGTGTTTGGTTTTAAATGTCTTATCTTGAATACTTGTGATAACTTACTTAAATATGATAGAAAACCAGATATAGGTATATCTCTTAACCATTCTTCTAACAAAAGGCCTATAAAGTTTATAATGAAAAGAACCTTATATGATGAGGAAACCATTCATGTTAGTTTTGATGAATCTTACATTTGCTTGGAAAGAAAAGCAGAAGATGATGTTTGTACACCTATGAATAACTATCAAACCTATCTTCAAGCACCAACTTTGGAAGACCAACCAATGAGAAAGAAATGATTGAACAAAATCAAGATAACCAACCTAATGGTGACCAAGAGCTCCCAAAGAACTTAAGGTATCCAAGAGACCACCCTAAGGAGCAAATCATTGGTGATATCTCCCAAGGAGTAAAAAAAAGACGGTACTTTATCAATAACTTTATTCTTTTATCTCATATGAGCCTAAAAGTATTAATGATGTATTGTGTGATGATTTTTGGATTATTACTATGCAAGAGGAATTAAATCAATTGGAAAGATACAAAATTTGGAAATTCCTAAATGTCATGATCATTCCATTATTGAAACTAAATGGTTTTTAGAAATAAACTCAATGAATCTGGGGAAGGTGTAAGAAATAAATCTAGATTTGTCATCCAAGGATTCAATCAGGAAGAGGGAAATGATTATGATATAACCTTTGCTCCGAATGCTAGAATTAAGTCCATAAGAATGCTTTTGACTTTTACTTACTTTAAAGGTTTTAAGTTATTTCAAAAGAATGTCAAAAGTGCTTTTCTAAATGGTTCTATTGAGGAAGAGGTGTATGTAGAACAATCACCCGGTTTTGATGATGAAAAGTTTCCTAACCATGTTTTTAAATTATCCAAACCTTTGTATGATTTAAAACAAGCTCCCAGAGCTTGGTATGAAAAATTGAGTGGTTTTCTTCTTTCAAACGGATTTTCAAGAGGAAAGGTTGATACTACTCTTTCCATAATAACCTCTTGTAACAATGATCTATAACTTGTCCAAATATATGATACAATTTTTGGTGCTTCTAATACTTCACTTTGTGATGTGTTTGCCAAGTTGATGCAAAGTAAATTTGAAATGAGCATGATAGGAAAACTCAATTTCTTTCTTGGCCTACAAATCAAGCAAACCAAGGATGGTACTTTCATGAATCAAGTTAAGGTATAAGCACTTCCATAAGTTTATCAACTATGCTTGACAAGAATAAAAAGGTTTCATAGGAGTAGTCAACTCTATTTGACAGCAAGTAGAGCCAATATTATGTTTGTCATGTGCTTGTGTGCTAGATTTTATCTTGTCCTAAAGAGTCTCATTTGATTGTTTGTTAAACACATTCTCTATTACCTTATTGATAATCTAAGTGATTACGGTCTGTATTTCAAATGTGTGTCTATGTTATGTGATATCACTAATGCAACAAATTTGACCATCATACTATTCAACAAACTAGAACAAAGCATATAGAGATCAAACTTCATCTCATTAAAGATCATTCCACTAAGGGTAATATTTGTTTAAAGCATGTTTGCACTAAAGAACAAATTAATGATATTTTTACTAAGCCATTAGCCGATGAAAGGTTTGACCAATCTTAAAAGAAGATTAGGGATTTAAAAATTCAATAACTGATGAGTATATTCTAGTGTTGTAGCTCCAAGTGAATTTCAGATACAAGGTTTGGAAGCATACAAAACATTCAGATGTCCAAACTTCACTATTAAATCACCAATCCCACTTGATTCCCATATTCTAAGCACTAAATACTTTTTGAAAATTACATCCTTTCTCTAAAATTCACAATGGTGAGGACAAAGAAGCCTAGCATGAGAAAAGGAAAGGGAAAGCCAAAGAAAGAGAAGGAGGACCAGTGATCAATGAACCAAGGAAGATTCATGTTTCTCAAAGCATGTCATGGCTAGATAGATTTGTCACAGTGGAGGCTGCTACTGAATTTGATGATTGGACAAAAAGGAACCATAAGATAAATCCAAGCCACAAGGTGGATGTCATCAAACTATCCGAAATGGGTAATATACCCTAATTTTTTAAATGATGTGAGCTGGACTAGTTTGCTTGTGTTTGATGAATGCTATTATCTTCCTTAGTTTATCAAGTCTATGTAAATATTAAGGAAGAAAAAGTTGAGCAAAATAGGTAATAAAGCTATTCAGTGGTATTCTTCCTGAATATCACAAGTTGATTTTTGATATTGATAATGCATTGCTCAATAGAATTTGTGATGTTGAGGATGTTGGGTTTAGGCATTATTCTTTTGGGGGGACATTGTTTTATACGTAAGTTAAACTCATGAAAGACCAAAGACGGGGGGGGGGGGGTGAATTAGGTCTTTGACTAATTATCAAAAAACTTTTCCCTTTTTGCAAATCCTTTGCGGTAATAAAAGCTCTTCTTCAAATTCACAAGCTCTAAGTTTATATGTGATTTAATAGTTGAGACAAGATGATCAAATAATAAAACCACAACCAATCAATCAACAACTAAGAACAAACAATAATAGCACAAGTATGTAAACAAGTAAAGCTATAAATAAATGAACACACGATTTATACTGGTTCGATCTTTCCAAGATCTACATCCACTACCTTGAGTCCACACTCAAGGATTTCAACCAATTCACTATATGCTTAATCCAAACAATTACACAAGAGGCTCACCCTTCAATGGGTTTTACCACAACAACCTCTTTTCAATCTAATAAACAAGGTTCACCCTTATCACTAAGAGTTTTATGTCACTAGACAACCTAGACCAATCTAATCCAAGGCTCACCCTCACCAATGGGTTTCACACAACAACCTTGATTAATCTAGTCTATGGCTCACTCTCCACAAGGGTTTTAAGTCTCTTGACAACCTTGTATCAATCACAACAATAATGTAAAGAAAGAGTTTGACTGTTACCAACACTTCTTGGTGGATGAATACAATAGATAGCGCCACTTCACTTCTTGCCTTTGGAATCTTGAATTTCAACCTTTGAGCACAAGGAAATTTGGGAGCTTTTCAAATAATTTTGATGTAAAACAAGTTAGATCTTGAAGGATTTTGAAGGTTTAAAAGTTGTACAAAAATATGGAGTCCATGGCTTTTATAGATTTGAAAAATTGGCTTTAACAGCCATAAAACAGCTAGTAACAGCTAGTTTTTTTGAAGTTCGGATGTCCGAACTTTCTCCTATGCATCCAAACATGCGTCCGAACTTTTTTCTGAAAAGTACTGTTCATATGAACAGTGGTGGAAAAAGTATTGTCCTGTTCACAATGAAGGAAAAATTTCGGACGTCCGAAATTTTCTTTCTGCGTCCGAACTTTTAAAACTTTGTCAAAACATGTTCAAATCAATTCAAACAAGTTGGAAAACCTTCTAGCCTATAAGATAAGTCATTAAAGACATTTTAAGTGCAAAAACCATTGATGAAAACTTGATAATTAAGGTAAGTTCGAAACCATTGAATTCATTTAAATCAAGTTTTGTGCTCTCAATTGCAACTCATAGATTCCAAGGCTTAAGAGTGTAGGGTTTACAAAGTTTACCTATTAAGCACATGTAACCTACACTTCATGTCTTCAAAACTTTCAATCATCTTGAACAAACTCTTCAATCTTCAATCACTTTGACATATTTGAGTTGTTCTTGCATTGTGGCTTCAAAGCAATGAGACTTCATACTTCTTAATTCACAAATCCTATCACACAACATACAAGCATATTAATCCTTATCAATGTTTGTCATTAATCCAAACTAATCATAACTGCATGATTTGCCCTTAGGGCTAACAATCTCCCCCTTTTTGATGATGACAAACTTTGATGTAAAATGTGATGGATTTAAGCAATGTAAAACAAAGAAGCATTGATGTCAATGATTGATAATAACCAATTTAACACATTGACATACAAAAGGCTCAATATTAGCCTATGACCCAACCAATCTCCATTTACCTCCTTCCTTCCAACAAAGATAGAGGATATAGCATTTAAGCATTTAGAAAAAGTTCTAAGAGAGGTTTTAAGGTTGTAAAAGTTTAACAATGCTCCCCCTTAGATTGTGCTCATTTTTCAACAAGTTTGGACTTGAGATGTTTTGAATCCGAATTTTGACATATCAAGTCCGAACTATAAAATAAGTGAAATGAAAGTTGCAATTTTTTAAAATAAGCTTTCCTAAGGTTGTTCAAACATATTAGAAGAGATTAAAACATATTTGAATAAATTTGAACAACAAAGGAGCACATTTTGGCAACAAAGTATGGATGCATCCGAATTTCTGAAACATGCATCCGAATTTTGAAATTTCAAGTCCAAACTGTAAAATATGTGAGATGGAAGCTGTAATTTTTGAAAATAAGCTTTTCTAAGGTTGTTCAAATATGATAGGAAGGATTAAAACAGTTTTCAACGAATTTGAACAGCAGAAAAATATTTTTGGCAAGAAAGTTTGGATGCGTCCGAACTTTTGGTTTGCATCCGAACTTTAAGTCCGAACTTTTGGTCATAAGTTTGAAATGATGATTTTGCACTTTTAAAAGAACTATAGAAGTACTCAAATATGTATGTCCACAAAGACACTCAGTTTAGCTTTGCAAAATCACAAAACTCATGCATTCAATTGTTTTCATGAATCAATCCAAAATCATAGGTCAAGTCAAGAACCAAGTTCAAGATTTCAATCTCAACTTAACCATATTCCAAAATCTCAGAAAATAACCAAAACCTCACATATTATAACATATTCAATTTAAATTCCAAATGAAGCCAAATATTTTCACAACACACTTTCATTTTACATTTTAACCTATAAAACATCAGCACATAGCACATTTATAGCAAGCACATAGCACATTTTGTAGTCATTCTTTCTCCCCCTTGACATATGCATGGATTTTCAGAAAATTCACACTTTTTCTCTTCACGCATGAAGAATTCCACTGCTATTTCACATTTTCACACATTTTTTCATCACATTTCTTCTCCCCCTTTTGTCATCAATCAAAGATGGGGTAAGAGTACTTGGACAACAAAAATGAAACAAAAGAAGCTCATATCACAAGGATTTCATATATTGAGCTTCAAAACATTATAATGACTAGAAAGGCACAAGTAAATTTCAATGTTAAAGCATAACATGTGCATCAAGGCATAAACGAAAATAAGCAACAAAATAGAGTTTAGGGATAGAAAGGCTTAGTCTTGGATGTGCTTCATGGTCTTCACTTCCAAATCTGTTTGGTATGATGGCCATGTTTCCCTTGATCTCTTGGCTGAAGGAAATTGGTGATGGATTTGTGATTTGACTTTGTTAAACTTCCTTCACCTCCTTCTTCTTGCTTGTTCTCTTGGGCTTTACCTCTCTGTTCTTCATTCTCATGCTCTTCTCCTTCTTGGGGTGTTTCGCTGCCTTTTCCTTCATCTTTGTCTTCTTCTTTAGCAACAAATTGATAGCCATCTCAATTTTCACTGTCATTACTATCATCTTTATTGCTGCCATCTTCACCCATATTATCTTCTTGATCTTCTTCATTTGACTTTATATGAACTTGCACCATTTAAAACCACTTGAGAAATCTTTCTCAAGTCTTCTTCTATATTCTTGACTCTAGCTTCTAAACCATCAAATTTGCCAAGAATCATTGGAGAAAAGGACTCAAAGAATTTGTCCATCTACTTCATTTCCTTTACATGGTTGTTCAATGTCTCTTGAAACACCTTGGCAACTATGGTGTCACCTCTAGTGAGATTATTACCTTCAACTTCTTTTCCTTCAACAGAGGGTACCTCTTCAACTAGTTTTCTTTTGTGGAAGGTTGCTCCACCTCACTAGATAACTCATGCCGCATTTTGGTTTTTCTTTCTTCAGCAATGATTTCCTCTTCTTCTTCATTTTCTTCTTCCTCAACCTCCTCACTTTCTTGTTAATAGTCTCCCACACGGTAAGGCTTTGTTGGCTGGTTTTCTTGCACTAATCATATGCTTCAATGCCATGAATCCAACATTTAGTCTCCTGCCGCATTTTGGTTTTTCTTTCTTCAGCAATGATTTCCTCTTCATCCTCTTCTTCTTCATTTTCTTCTTCCTCAACCTCCTCACTTTCTTGTTAATAGTCTCCCACACGGTAAGGCTTTGTTGGCTGGTTTTCTTGCACTAATCATATGCTTCAATGCCATGAATCCAACATTTAGTCTTCTATGCTCATGCAAGGCAAGCACAATCACTATATGCATAGTGGTAATCATGTGATGCATAACCCTTCTTCTAGCATCAAAGGCTTTCATTTCCTTTTCCCTAAATGACCTAAATTGTCTACCATTTGTGAAAGCCTCTTCAAATCTTTCATTTGTGAATAATTCATGAATAAAGCAGTGCTGTCCCAATGAATAATACCTTGCCTCATTATCATCTACCCCACAAATTATGTTCACTAAGGCATCATTGAACTCAAAATCCACTTGATATACTCTAGAGGAATACCATTGAACTACTTTATCCCCCTCATGCTCAATTCTCTCTTCTTTAAGATTTGCATGAAAATCATATATAATGGCAGTATAAAATTCTTCATCAATTACTAGTAAATTGCTGCAATCAATATCATCAAATAGAGATAGAACATTACCAATATTGGAGAGTTTATCCAAGTTTACTTTGTTTCTAGGAATAAATTTTTTTTTGTTCTTCTTCCTCCATTATATTCTTTAGCAATATATATCCAAAATTCATTTTTCTTTTCTTATGCATGGCTAGCATAATTACAGCATACATATTATCAATAGAAGATTTGTGCCCAAAGTATACTATAATCAATGTAGTAAGCATGTGATGCAAAATTCTTTCACTAGGATCAAAAACTTTTATCTCTCTCTCTCTTTTATAGTCTTGAGCTTCTACCATTTGTACATGCATTTTCAATCCTTTCATGTGAGTATAATTTACTTAAAAAACAATGTCACTAGGAAGAATAATGCCTAAACCCAACATCCTCAACATCACAAATTCTATTGAGCAATGCATTATCAATATCAAAAATCAACTTGTGATATTCCTGAAGAATACCACTGAATAATCTAAGACCAATTTGCTCAACCCCCCTTTTTTTTAATATAAGCTTCATAAACTAAGGAAGGTAATAGCATTCATCAAACACAAGCAAACCAGTCCAGCTCACATAATTAAAAAATGAGAGTATATTACCCATTTCGGATAGTTTGATGACATCCACCTTGTGGCTTGGATTTATCTTATGGTTCCTTTTTGTCCAATCATCAAATTCAGCAGCAACCTTCCATGTGATAGATCTATCAGGCCTTGATATGCTTTGCAAAACATGAACCTTACTTGGTTCATTGATCACTGGTCCTCTTTCTCTTTCTTTGGCTTTTCCCTTTCCTTTTCCCATGCTAGGCTTCTTTGTCCTCACCTGGAGCTACAACACTTGAATACACCCATTAGTTATTGAATTTTGAAATCCCTAAGCTTCTTATTGGTCAAACCTTTCTTCGGGCAGTGGCTTAGTAACGATATCATTAATTTGTTCATGAATGCAATCATGCTTTTAATAAGAATTACCCTTAGTAGAATGATCTCTAATGAGATGAAGTTTAATCTCTATATGCTTTGTTCTAGTTTGTTGAATAGTATGATGGTCAAATTTGTTGCATTAGTGATATCACATAACATAGCCACACATTTGAAATACAAACCGTAATCACTTAGATTATCAATAAGGTAATAGAGAATGTGTTTAACAAACATTCAAATGAGACTCTTCAGGACAAGATAAAATCTAGCACACAAGCACATGACAAACATAATATTGGCTCTACTTGCTGTCAAATAGAGTTGACTACTCCTATGAAACCTTTTTATTCTTGTTAAGCATAGTTGATAAACTTATGGAAGTGCTTATACCTTAACTTGATTCATGAAAGTGCCATCCTTGGTTTGCTTGATTTGTAGGCCAAGAAAGAAATTGAGTTTTCCTATCATGCTCATTTCAAATTTACTTTGCATTAACTTGGCAAACACATCACAAAGTGAAGTATTAAAAGCACCAAAAATTGTATCATATATTTGGACAACTTATAGATCATTGTTACAAGAGGGTTTTATGAAAAGAGTAGTATCAACCTTTCATCTTGAAAATCCTTTTGAAAAAATAAAACCACTCAATTTTTCATACCAAGCTCTAGGAGCTTGTTTTAAATCATACAAAGCTTTGGATAATTTGAAAACATGGTTAGGAAACTTTTCATGATCAAAACTGAGTGGTTGTTCCACATAAATCTATTCCTCAATAGAACAATTTAGAAAAGCGATTTTGACATTCATTTGAAAGAGTTTGAAACCTTTAAAACATGCAAATGCGAAAAGCATTCTAATTGATTTAAATCTACTAATTGGAACTAAAGTCTCATTATAATCAATGCCCTCTTCTTGATTGAATCCTTGGGCGAGAAACCTAGATTTATTTCTTACACCTTCCCCGGATTCATTGAGTTTATTTCTAAAAACCATTTAGTTCCAATAATGGAATGATCATGAGATTTAGGAATTTCCAAATTTTGTATCTTTCAAATTGATTTAATTCCTCTTGCATAGTAATAAGCCTAAAATCATCACACAATACATTATTAATACTTTTAGGCTCATATGCAATAAAAGAATAAAATTATTGATAAAGTACTGCCTTATTTTTACTCCTTGGGAGATATCACCAATGATTTGCTCCTTAGGGTGGCCTCTTGGATATCTTAAGTTCTTTGGGAGCTCTTGGTCACCACTAGGTTGGTCATCTTGATTTTGTTCAATCATTTCTTCCTCATTGGTATGATCCTCCAAAGTTGGTGCTTGAAGATGGGTTTGATAGTCATTCATAGATGTACCTACATCATCTTCATCTTTTCTTTCCAAGTAAATGTAAGATTCATCAAAACTAACATGAATGGTTTCCTCATCATGTAAGGTTCTTTTTGTTATAAACTCTATATGCCTTTTTGTTAGAAGAATAGCTAAGAGATATACTTATATCTGTCTTTCTATCAAATTTAAGTAAGTTATCACAAGTATTCAAGATAATACATTTATAACCAAACACTTTAAAATATGCAACTTGAGGAATTATATAAGAGAGAACTTCAAAAGATGTTTTTCTTCAAAAAGATCTTAAAAGAATTCTTTTCATCATAGCATGTGTTGTTTATGGCTTCGGCTCAAAACATATTTTTGAAGAAGAATTTTCACAAAGCATAGATCTAACCAATTTTTTTTTTAAAGTTCAAATTTTTCTTTCAATAACACCATTTTGTTGTGGGGTTTTTGCAGTTGAAACAATTATATGAAATTCAATTTTCATCACAAATTTTGTAAAGACTTGGTTGTAAAATTCTCCCATTATCACTTTCTAATGGAAATCAATGTTGCACTCAAGAGAGGTTTGAATCTTTTTTAATAGTTTTACAAATTTATGAAACACTTCATCTTTTTTAGCAAAGAAGACTACTAAAGTAAATATTGAGAAATCATAAACTACTACTAAGGCATACTTCATATCATCAATACTAGAGTTCCTCATAAGTCCAAATCAATCCATATGAACAAGCTCAAGATGTTTTGAGGTATACTAGCATTTCATGGGTTTGAAAAATTCTTTTGTTTAATTTCCATATTGACAAGTGTAAGACCTAAGGGGTGGGTGAATTAGGTCTTTGGCTAATTATCAAAAATCTTTTCCACTTTTGCAAATCCTTTACCTTAATAAAAGCTCTTCTTTAAATTTATAAACTTCAAGTTTATATGTGATTCGATGGTTGAGACAAGGTGATCAAACAATAAGACTACAACTAATCAATCAACAACTAAGAACTAACAATAATAATGATACAAGAATGTAAACAAGAAAAGCTATACGAAAATGACACACGATTTATAGTGGTTCGATCTCTCCAAGATCTACATCCACTACCTTGAGTCCACACTCAAGGATTTTAATCAATTCACTAAATGGTCAATCCAAACAATTACACAAGAGACTCATCCTTCAATGGGTTTTACCACAACAACCTCTATTCAATCTAATAAACAAGGTTCACCCATATCACTAAGAGTTTTATGTCACTAGACAACCTAGACCAATCTAATCTAAGGCTCACCCTCACCAATGGGTTTTACACAATAACCTTGATTAATCAAGTCTATGGCTCACCTTCCACAATGGTTTTAAGTCTCTTGACAACCTTGTATCAATCACAACAAAAAATGTAAAGAGAGAATTTAAATGTTACCAACACTTCTTGGTGGATGAATACAATTGCTAGCACCACTTCACTTCTTGCCTTTGAAATCTTGAATTTCAACCTTTGAGCACAAGGTAATTTGAGAGATTTTCAAATAATTTTGATGTAAATTAAGTTAGAGCTTGAAGGATTTTGAATGTTCAAAAGTTCTATAAAAAATCTAGAGTTTGTGGCTTTTATAGATTTGAAAATTTGACTTTAATAGTCATAAAACGGCTAGTAACGGCTAGTTTCAGAAAATTCGGACGACCGAATTTTTGGTCAAATTTTTCGGACGTACTGTTCACCGACTGTTCACAATGCATTCGAATTTCTCTGGAAAATAGTGGTACTGTTCATTGTACAGTACTGTTCACGAACTGTTTAATGAACAGTAGTTACTTTCGCGTACGGTTTAAAATTCGGACGACCGAATTTTTTCAAGTGCGTCTGAACGTGCGTTCGAATTTCTCTGGAAAAATAGTTGATACTGTTCATGGGAACAGTATTACTGTTCACAATGCAAAAAAAATTTGGTCGACCAAATTTTCTCTTCTGCGTCTGAATTTTGCGTCCGAACTTTTTAAACTTTGCCAAAACATATTCAAATCAATTCAAACAAGTTGGAAAACCTTCTAGCCTAAAAGATAAGTCATTAAAGACCTTTTAAGTGCAAAAATCATTGATGAAAACTTGATAATTACGGTAAGTTCAACACCACTGAAACTTTTCAAATCAAGTTTTGTGCTCTCAATTGCAACTCATAGATTCCAAGGCTTAAGAGTGTAGGGTTTACAAAGTTTACCTATTAAGCACATGTAACCTACACTTCATGTCTTTAAAACCTTAAATCATCTTGAACAAATTCTTCAATCTTGAATCACTTTGACATATTGGAGTTGTTCTTGCATTATGGCTTCAAGGAAATGAGACTTCATACTTCTTAGTTCACCAATCCTATCACACAATATATAAGCATATTAGTCCTCATCAATATTTGTCATTAATCAAAAACTACATGATTTGCCCTTAGGGCTAACAATCTTCCCCTTTTTTATGATGACAAACTTTGATGCAAAATGTGATGGATTTAAACAATGTAGCACAAAGAAGTATTGATGTCAATGATAGAAATAATCAATTTAGCACAATGGCATATAAAAGGCTCAATATGAGCCTATTACCCAACCAACCTCCATTAACCTCCTTCCTTCCAACAACTAGGATAGAAGATATAGCATTTAAGCATTTATAAAAGATTCTAAGAGAGGTTTTAAAGGTTATAAATGTTTAACAATGCTCCTCCTTAGATTGTGCTCATTTTTCAACAAGTTTGGACTTGAGATGTAGTGAATCCAAATTTTGACATATCAAGTCCGAACTGTAAAATAAGTGAAATGAAAGCTGCAAATTTAGTAAATAAGCTTTCCTAAGGTTGTTCAAACATATTAGAAGAGATTAAAACATATTTCAATCAATTTGAACAACAAAGGAGCACATTTTGGCAACAAATATCGATGCATCCGAGTTTTTAAATCATGCATCCGAATTTCAAGTCCAAATTTTTTGCAACAAGTTTGAAAAGGTGATTTTGCATTTTCAAATGAAATATTGAAGTACTCAAATATTTATGTCCACAATGGCACTCAATTTAACTTTGCAAAATCACAAAATTCATGCATTCAATTCTTTTCTTAAAGTAATTCAAAATCATAGGTCAAGTCAAGAACCAAGTTTAAGATTTCAAACTCAACTTAACCATATTCAACCTTTACAACCTTAAAACCTCTCATAGAACTTTTTCTAAATGCTTAAATGCTATATCTTCTATCCTAATTGTTGGAAGGAAGGAGGTAAATGGAGGTTGGTTGGGTCATAGGCTCATATTGAGCCTTTTGTATGTCAATGTGCTAAATTGGTTATTTTCTATCATTGACATTAATACTTCTTTGTGCTACTTTGTTAAATCCATCACATTTTGCATCAAAGTTTGTCATCAACAAAAAGGGGGAGATTGTTAGCCCTAAGGGCAAATCATGTAGTTTTGATTAATGACAAATATTGATGAGGACTAATATGCTTGTATGTTGTGTGATAGGATTTGTGGATTAAGAAGTTTGAAGTCTCATTGCCTTGAAGCTAAAATGCAAGAACAACTCCAATATGTCAAAGTGATTGAACATTGAAGAGTTTGTTCAAGATGTTAGAAGGCTTTGAAGACATGAAGTCTAGGTTGCATGTGCTTAATAGGTAAACTTTGTAAACCCTACACTCTTAAGCCTTGGAATCTATGATTTGCAATTGAGAGCACAAAACTTGATTTAAATGGTTTCAATGGTTTTGAACTTATCTAAATTATCAAGTTTTCATACATGATTTTTGCACTTAAAAGGTCTTTTATGACTTATCTTTTAGGCTAGAATTTTTTCCAACTTGTTTGAATTGATTTGAACATGTTTTGACAAAGTTTGAAAAATTCGGATGCAAGATTCGGACGAAGCTGGAAAAATTCGGTCGTCCGAATTTTCTTGCATGGTGAACAGTAATACTATTTACATGAACATTGATACTATTATGTGAACAGTACCAACTATTCTTCCAGAGAAATTCGGAAGAAGATTCGAACGCAGCTGGAAAAATTCGGTCGTCCGAATTTTGCTGAAACTAGCCGTTACTAGCCGTTTTATTACTGTTAAAGCTAATTTTTCAAATCTATAAAAGCCACAAACTCCAGATTTTTGAAAGAACTTTTGAACATTCAAAATCCTTGAAGCTCTAACTTGTTTTACATCAAAATTATTTGAAAAGCTCTCATATTGCCTTGTGCTCAAAGATTAAAATTCAAGATTCCAAAGGCAAGAAGTGAAGTGGTGCTAGCAATTGTATTCATCCACCAAGAAGTGTTGGTAACATCAAAACTCTATCTTTATATTATTGTTGTGATTTATACAAGGTTGTCAAGAGACATAAAACCCTTGTGGAGGGTGAGCCATAGACTAGATTAATCAAGGTTGTTGTGTAAAACCCATTGGTGAGGGTGAGCCTTGGATTAGTTTGGTCTAGGTTGTCTAGTGACTTAAAACTCTTTGTGATAAGAGTGAGCCTTGTTTATTAGATTGAAAAGAGGTTGTTGTGGTAAAACCCATTGAAGGGTGAGCCTCTTGTGTAATTGCTTGGATTAAGCATATAGTGAATTGGTTGAAATCCTTGAGTGTGGACTCAAGGTAGTGGATGTAGATCTTGGAAAGATCGAACCACTATAAATCGTGTGTTCATTTATTTATAGCTTTACTTGTTTACATACTTGTATTATTATTGTTTGTTCTTAGTGGTTGATTGATTGGTTGTGGTCTTATTATTTGATCATCTTGTCTCAACCATTAAATCACATATAAACTTAGAGCTTGTGAATTTGAAGAGGAGCTTTTATTACGGCAAAGGATTTGCAAAACACGAAAAGATTTTGATAATAAGCCAAAGACCTAATTCACCCCCCCCTTAGGTCTTTCAATTGGTATCAGAGCAAGGTCTTCTTTTTAAGGTTTAACAACCTAGAAGTAAAGATTATATGGCTAGTTTATCAAATTTGCCTTATACGGAAGGTTCCTCCACTAATAGACCTCCATTGTTTGATGGTTCTAATTATATTTTTTGGAAGTCTAGGATTGAGATTTACATTTGTTCTATTAACTATGAATTGTGGAATATTATTGAGAAAGGTCCCTATGTGCCATTGAGAATGAAAGCCGATGGAGTTACAAGGGAACCAAAGCCCATGGAGGAATATGATGAGAGCGATTCAAGGAAGATGACATTAAACTACCAAGCGATGAACATTCTTTGTTGTGCGTTGGTTGTCAATGAATACAATAGAGTGATGGAATGTGATTCCGCTCATGAAATGTGGAAGCTACTTCAAGTCACTCATGAAGAAGAAAGAGCAAGTGCCTGCTTCATGGCAATGGAAGATGAGGTACAACCTACTCCATCTACCTCTAGTTCTTATGATGATGATATTGATGATCCTAGTGAATTACTTGTTGAGATGTATGGAGAATTAAAAAAGGCTTCGAAAAGGAATAAGGAAATGAAACTCAAAATTAATGAGTTATTGAATGAAAATTCAAAATTATTTTGTGAGAACAAAAAGCTTCTTCAATCTATTGATTGTTTAAATATTGAAAAAGAAGTTTTAAATGTTTCTTTACAAAACATATCTCTTGAAAATAAATCTCTTTGTACAAAAGTTTCTTCTCTTAAAAAAATGCTTAGTGATCATGAATTTTTGAAAAAGAAAGTTGATGATCTTATGTTATGTGTTGAAAAATTTACAAATGGAAGAGACAATCTTGACAAACTACTCGGATCTCAAAGATCTTCTCTTGTCAAAAATGGTCTTGGATACAATTATGTAAACAATGTGCCTAAACATAACAACTTCTTTGTTAGAGCTACTTCTACTTCCTTCCATCATACTTGTTGTACCTATTGTGGAAAGCATGGGCATAAAGTCACCAAATGTTATGTTAAAAGAAAAGTAGAGAATGGTGTAAAAACCATTTGGAGAGTTAAGGGAACTATTACTAACCCCCACGGACCCAAGAAAGTATGGGTACCAAAGGATACTTCCTCTCCTTTATTGCAGGTACACTACAATTCAAACTCAAGCACCACTAAGAGGTATATTGACGATGTTGGCTTAAAGAATAACGGAAAACGCCTCATTTATAATCAAGGTCAAAGCAACCAAAGAAGGATTTGTTTTTGAAGCAAGAAGAAAGGAGGAATTCTTGGAGTAATCAATGTTGGTAATGGTTTCTCTCTTCTTTTTAAACAAATGTTGCTTAGTGCTGATTTGTACTATAACTTGCTTAGCATTAGTCAATTGTGTGACAATGAATAAGAAGCTAAATGCCAACATGCAAAGTTTCAGTTAAGAATCCCTTTTGTTAAAATTTGAAAATTTACCAACCGTGACTAGTCAATTGATTCTATGAAGTTGATTAGGTAACATTGATGATATGAGATTGAATTCATATTTGATATGTTCTTGAAATTTATTATATGTCATGATAAAATGATTAAAATAGCTATGATTGAATATCTATGCATTTACTTGGCCAAAAACATCTTTATGAAACTTTACAAAATGTTGGACTTGAAGTTTGAATGTAGATCATAAGTTCGGTCGTCCAAACTTGTATGAGAAAATGATATTTTGTGATTTTGATCAATTACTCACAAAATGTTTCAATGTGTGTTTTATCTTGATAAGCTTGAATGTCTTGTTGCTTATGATAATGATTGATTTTCTTGACATAGAAGATTTGATCATGGAAGCATGGATTTGTTGAACAAACTTTCCTCTCAAGATTTAGTTGGAGGATTGCTAAAAATGTGTTTTGAGAAAATTGTCTTTGACATACTTGTTAATATGGAAAACAAACAAAAGAATTTTTTTTTAACCCATGAAATGCATTTATACCTCAAAACATCTTGAGCTTGTTCATATGGATTTGTTTGGACCAATGAGGATCACTAGTCTTGATGGTAAGAGGAATTCATATATGATTGTTGATAATTTCTCTAGATTTACATGGGTGATCTTTCTAGCTCAAAAAGATGAAGTTCTTTCATGAATTTGTAAGACTTTTCAAAAGGGTCCAAATCTCTCTTGAGTGCAAATTGATTTCTATTTGAAGTCACAATGGGAGAGAATTTTACAATCAAGATTTTACAAAACTTTGTGATGAGAATGGGATTGCTCACAAACTTTTTGGCTGCCAAAACACCTCAACAAAATGGAGTTATTGAAAAGAAAAATTGTACCTTACAAGAAATGGTTAAGTCTATACTTGGAGAAAATTCTTTACCAAAACATTTTTGGGACAAAGCTGAAAACACTCCATTGTTATGTTTTTGAATAGAGTTCTTTTGAAGTCATTTTTTTTTAGAAAAATATCTTTTGAACTTTTATTTGATAGAATACTCTAGAATTTAAACATACATGACAGGTTGTATCAAATATACATGAATATGCATAACAAAGTACTTTATATTGTATACTACTAGTTAATATTGCCTATTTCAAAATATTTGGTTGTAAGTGCCTTATATTGAATATGTGTGATAACTTAAAAATTTGATAGAAAATTGAATATCTGGATATTCCTTGGTTTTTCCTCTAACAACAAGGCTTATAGAGTTTCTAAGAAAAAGAACCTTACATGATGAGGAAACTATTCATGTTAGTTTTGATGAATCTTACATTTACTTTGAAAGAAAAGATGAAGATGATGTAGGTACATCTATGAATGACTATCAAACCCATCTTCAAGCACCAACTTTGGAGGATCACACCAATGAGGAAGAAATGATTGAACAAAATCAAGATGACCAACATAGTGGTGACCAAGAGCTCTCAAAGAACCTAAGATATTCAAGAGGGCACCCTAAGGAGCAAATCATTGGTGACATCTCCCAAGGAGTAAAAATAAGGCAGTACTTTGTCAATAACTTTATTCTTTTATTGCATATTAGCCTAAAAGTATTAATGATGTATTGTGTGATGATTTTTGGATTATTACTATGCAAGAGGAATTAAATCAGTTTGAAAGATACAAAATTTACAAATTCCTAAATGTCATGATCATTCCATTATTGGAACTAAATGGTTTTTAGAAATAAACTTATTGAATCCGGAGAAGTTATTAGAAATAAGGTTAAACTTGTTGCCCAAGGATTCAATCAAAAAGAGGGCATTGATTATAATGAGACTTTAGTTCCGGTTAGTAGATTTAAATCAATTAGAATGATTTTGGCATTTGCATGTTTAAAGGTTTCAAACTCTTTCAAATGAATGTCAAAAGTGCTTTTTTAAATGGTTCTATTGAGGAAAAAGTTTATGTGGAACAACCACCCGATTTTGATCATGAAAAGTTTCCTAAACATGTTTTCAAAATTATCCAAAGCTTTGTATGATTTAAAACAAGCTCCTAGAGCTTGGTATGAAAAATTGAGTGATTTTCTTCTTTCAAAAGGATTTTCAAGAAGAAAGGTTAACACTACTATTTTCATAAAAAAACCTCTTGTAACAATGATCTATAAGTTGTCCAAATATATGATACAATTTTTGGTGTTTCTAATACTTCACTTTGTGATGTGTTTTCCAAGTTAATGAAAAGTAAATTTGAAATGAGTATGATAGGAAAACTCAATTTCTTTCTTGGCCTACAAATCAAGAAAACCAAGGATGTCACTTTCATGAATCAAGTTAAGGTATAGGCACTTCCATAAGTTTATCAACTATGCTTGACAAGAATAAAACGGTGTCATAGGAGTAGTCAACTATATTTGACAGCAAGTAGAGCCAATATTATATTTGTCATGTGCTTGTGTGCTAGATTTTATCTTGTCCTAAGAGTCTCATTTGATTGCTGTTAAACACATTTTCTATTACCTTATTGATATCTAAGTGATTGTGGTCTATATTTCAAATGTGTGGCTATGTTATGTGAAAGCACTAATGCAACAAATTTGACCATCATATTATTTAACAAGCTAGGACAAAGCATATAGAGATCAAATTTCATTTCATTAGAGATCACTCTACTAAGGGTAATACTTGTTTAAAGCATGTTTGTATTAATGAACAAATTAATGATATCATTACTAAGCCATTGGCCGAAGAAAGGTTTAACCAATCTTAGAAGAAGCTTACAGATTTCAAAATTCAATAACTAATGAGTGTATTCAAGTGTTGTAGCTCCAGGTGAGGACAAAGAAGCCTAGCATGAGAAAAGGAAAGGGAAAGCAAAAGATGTGAGAAGGAGGACCAGTGATCAATGAACCAAGGAAGGTTCATGTTCCTCAAAGCATGTCATGGCTGGATAGATTTATCACAGTGGAGCCTGCTATTGAATTTGATGATTGGACAAAAAGGAACAATAAGACAAATCCAAGCCACAAGGTGGATGTCATCAAACTATCCGAAATGGGTAATATACTCTCATTTTTAAATGATGTGAGATGGACTAGTTTGCTTGTGTTTGATGAATGCTATTACCTTCCTTAGTTTATGAAGTTTAAGCAAATATTAAGGAAGAAAGAGTTGAGCAAGTTGATAATAAAGCTATTCAATGGTATTCTTCAAGAATATCATAAGTTAATTTTTGAGATTGATTATGCATTGCTCAATAGAATTTGTGATGTTGAGGATGTTGGGTTTAGGCATTATTCTTCCGGGGGACATTGTTTTATAAGTGAGTTATACTCACATGAAAGAATTGAGAATGCCTATATAAATGGTAGAAGCCTCAAGACTAGAAAGGAGAGAAAGATAAAAGCTTTTTGATGCTAGTAAAAGAATTTTACATCACATGCTTACTACCTTTATTATAGTATACCTTGGGCACAAATCTTCTGTTGATAATATGTATGTTGTAATTATGCTAGTCATGCTTAAGAAAAGAAAAATGAATTTTGGATATATAGTGCTAAAGAATATAATGGCAGCTAGAAGAACCGAGCATAAGGCATTGTCGTATGAAAGGTTATTAAGAGGAATTTTCAAGTATCTCCAAGTGCAATTGTCTTCTAGTGGTCTACTAATAAAGAGTGAATAAGTCTACACCAACAAGTCACTAAAGGGAATTCCTTGGACACTTGATGATGATAATGTATGAAGGACTAGAAGAGAAACTCCTCTAAGGGGTGATAGAAGAGATGCTAGTGATAATGAAGAGAAGGAAGAAGAAAATGAACAAGAAGAAGAGGATGAAGAGGAAATCCTTGCTAGAGAAAGAAATATAAAAAGAAAGCATGAGTCACCAAGTGAGGGGGAGCAACTCCCCACAAAAAGAAGACCATTTGAAGAGGTATCCTTCATTGAAGGAAGATAAGTTGAAGGTGATAATAGGAAATGAAAAAGATGGACAAATTCTTCGAGTTCTTGGCTCCAATGATTCTTGGCAAATTTGATGGTTTATAAGCTAGAGTCAAGAGTATGGAAGAAGACTTGAGAAAGATTTCTCAAGTGGTTTTAAATGGTGCAAGTTCCTATAAAGCCAAATGAAGAAGATCAAGAGGATAATATGGGTGAAGATGGCAGCAATAAGGATGATAGTTATGACAGTGAAAATTGAGATGGCTATTAATTTGTTGCTAAAGAAGAAAGAAGATGAAGAAAAAGGCAGTGAAGCACCCCAAGAGAAAGAAGAGCATGAGAATGAAGAACAAAGAGGTAAAGCTCAAGAGAACAAGCAAGAAGAAGAAGGTGAAGGGAGTTTAACAAAGTCAAATCACAAATCCATCACCAATTTCCTTCAGTCAAGAGAGAAGGAAAATGTGGTTCAAAGAAAGAAGATCCAAAGATCCTCTCGATTAGTAACTTTCCAAAGTCGAAAGGAGTCAACAAATGAAGGACCCCATCATATAGAGATCAAGGAAACATGGCTATCACAACGAACAAATTTGGAAGTGAAGACCATGAAGCGCATTCAAGACTAAGCCTTTCTATCCCTAAACTCTATTTTGTTGCTTATTTTAGTTTGTGCCTTGATGCACATGTTATGCTTTAACATTGAAATTTACTTGTGCATTTCTAGTCATTATACTGTTTTGAAGCTCAATATATGAAATCCTTATGATAAGAGCTTCTTTTGTTTCACTTTTGTTGTCCAAGTACTCTTACCCCACCTTTGATTGATGACAAAAGGGGGAGAAGAAATGTGATGACAAAATGTGTGAAAATATGAAATAGCAGTGGAATTCCTCATGCATGAAGAGAAAATGTGTGAATTTTCTGAAAATCCATGCATATGTCAAGGGGGAGAAAGAATGACTACAAAATGTGCTATGTGCTTGTTATAATATGAATCATGCTGCAATGTGTGCTAATGTGTACTATGTATATGTTGATGTGCAATAGATAATGAGTAATGCATTTGAAATTTAAATTGAATATTTTATGATATGTGAGGTTTTGGTTATTTTCTGAGATTTTGTAATATGGTTAAGTTGAGATTGAAATCTTGAACTTGGTTCTCGACTTGACCTATGATTTTTAATTACTTCATGAAAACAATTGAATACATGAATTTTGTGGTTTTGCAAAGCTAAACTAAGTGCCTTTGTGGACATACATGTTTGAATACTGCAACATTTAATTTTAAAAGGCAAAATCACCTTTTCAAACTTGTTGCAAAAATTTGGACTCAAAATTCGGATGCAAGGTTAAAAAATTCGGATGCATGTTTCAGAAATTCGGATGCATGCATATTTGTTGCCAAAAAGTGCTTCTTTGTTGTTCAAATTGATTCAAATATGTTTTATTCTCTTCCATTATGTTTGAACAACCTTAGGAAAGATTTATTTCACATTAAACTTTCATTATATTAAATTTATTGCAATTTGGACTTGGAATGTCAAAATTCGGATGCATGAGTTTAAAAATTCGGATGCATGTTCTAAAATTCGGATGCATCCATATTGTGTTGTCAAAATGTGCTCCTTTGTTGTTCAAATTGATTCAAATATGTTTTAATCTCTTCTAATAAGTTTGAACAACCTTAGGAAAGCTTATTTACAAAATTGCAGCTTTCATTTTACTTTTTTTGAAGTTTGGACTTGCTATGCAAAAAATTCGGATGCATGATATCTCTAGTCCAAATGTGCTGAAAAATGAGCACAATCTAAGGGGGAGCATTGTTAAACTTTTACAACCTTAAAACCTCTCTTAGAACTTTTTCTAAATGCTTAAATGCTATATCTTCTATCCTAATTGTTGGAAGGAAGGAGGTAAATGGAGGTTGGTTGGGTCATAGGCTCATATTGAGCCTTTTGTATGTCAATGTGCTAAATTGGTTATTTTCTATCATTGACATTAATACTTCTTTGTGCTACTTTGTTAAATCCATCACATTTTGCATCAAAGTTTGTCATCAACAAAAAGGGGGAGATTGTTAGCCCTAAGGGCAAATCATGTAGTTTTGATTAATGACAAATATTGATGAGGACTAATATGCTTGTATGTTGTGTGATAGGATTTGTGGATTAAGAAGTTTGAAGTCTCATTGCCTTGAAGCTAAAATGCAAGAACAACTCCAATATGTCAAAGTGATTGAACATTGAAGAGTTTGTTCAAGATGTTAGAAGGCTTTGAAGACATGAAGTCTAGGTTGCATGTGCTTAATAGGTAAACTTTGTAAACCCTACACTCTTAAGCCTTGGAATCTATGATTTGCAATTGAGAGCACAAAACTTGATTTAAATGGTTTCAATGGTTTTGAACTTATCTAAATTATCAAGTTTTCATACATGATTTTTGCACTTAAAAGGTCTTTTATGACTTATCTTTTAGGCTAGAATTTTTTCCAACTTGTTTGAATTGATTTGAACATGTTTTGACAAAGTTTGAAAAATTCGGATGCAAGATTCGGACGAAGCTGGAAAAATTCGGTCGTCCGAATTTTCTTGCATGGTGAACAGTAATACTATTTACATGAACATTGATACTATCATGTGAACAGTACCGACTATTCTTCCAGAGAAATTCGGAAGAAGATTCTGACGTAGCTGGAAAAATTCGGTCGTCCGAATTTTCCCTCGCATAGTGAACAGTAGTGAACAGTGCGCCCGAAAATTTTCGACCAAAAATTCGGTCGTCCGAATTTTGCTGAAACTAGCCGTTACTAGCCGTTTTATTACTGTTAAAGCTAATTTTTCAAATCTATAAAAGCCACAAACTCCAGATTTTTGAAAGAACTTTTGAACATTCAAAATCCTTGAAGCTCTAACTTGTTTTACATCAAAATTATTTGAAAAGCTCTCATATTGCCTTGTGCTCAAAGATTAAAATTCAAGATTCCAAAGGCAAGAAGTGAAGTGGTGCTAGAAATTGTATTCATCCACCAAGAAGTGTTGGTAACATCAAAACTCTATCTTTATATTATTGTTGTGATTTATACAAGGTTGTCAAGAGACATAAAACCCTTGTGGAGGGTGAGCCATAGACTAGATTAATCAAGGTTGTTGTGTAAAACCCATTGGTGAGGGTGAGCCTTGGATTAGTTTGGTCTAGGTTGTCTAGTGACTTAAAACTCTTTGTGATAAGAGTGAGCCTTGTTTATTAGATTGAAAAGAGGTTGTTGTGGTAAAACCCATTGAAGGGTGAGCCTCTTGTGTAATTGCTTGGATTAAGCATATAGTGAATTGGTTGAAATCCTTGAGTGTGGACTCAAGGTAGTGGATGTAGATCTTGGAAAGATCGAACCACTATAAATCGTGTGTTCATTTATTTATAGCTTTACTTGTTTACATACTTGTATTATTATTGTTTGTTCTTAGTGGTTGATTGATTGGTTGTGGTCTTATTATTTGATCATCTTGTCTCAACCATTAAATCACATATAAACTTAGAGCTTGTGAATTTGAAGAGGAGCTTTTATTACGGCAAAGGATTTGCAAAACACGAAAAGATTTTGATAATAAGCCAAAGACCTAATTCACCCCCCCCCTCTTAGGTCTTTCAGCATGGATTTTCAGAAAATTAACACATTTTCTATTCATGCATGAGGAATTCCACTGCTATTTCACATTTTCACACATTTTTACACATTTTGTCATCACATTTCTTCTCCCGTTTTGTCATCAATCAACGATGGGGTAAGAGCACTTGGACAACAAAAGTGAAACAAAAGAAGCTCTTGTCATAAGGATTTCATATATTGAGCTTCAAAACATGATAATGACTAGAAAGGCACAAGTAAATTTCAATGTTAAAGCATAACATGTGTCTCAAGGCATAAACTAAGATAAGCAACAAAATAGAGTTTAGGGATAGAAAGGCTTAGTCTTGGATGTACTTCATGGTCTTCACTTCCGAATCTGTTTGTTATGATGGCCACGTTTCCCTTGATCTCTATATGATGGGGTCCTTCATTATACTTATTTCGATTTTTTTAGTTAGTATAACTTTAGATCTATATCGTACTCTTATACAAATCTATATCTTACTCTTATACAAATATACAAATTCTTTTATTTTAACCTAGAATTCTCTCTAAAGAAAGGGAATTTAAAATAAATATGGAATTCCCTTTAGAATTTGGAACTTCTTTATTTTTTTTAATTTTATTATTAATATATATTATATATTTTTTGAAATTGAATAAAAAAATTGAAATAAATCGAAAAAAATAGAATTCAAATTCAAATACAAATATTTAATATTTTAATATATATAATTTATTAATTATTAAAATGAAATAGAATATAAATTCTATTTATATTCTATTTCTTTCTACTTAGCTAATTTTAGCTAATTAGAAATTATTTAAATTGAATTGCTAATTTTTTATTTTTATTGATCTCTATATGATGGGGTCCTTCATTTGCTGACTCCTTTCACCTCCTTCTTCTTGCATGTTCTCTTGGGCTTTACCTCTTTGTTCTTCATTCTCATGCTCTTCTTTGTCTTGGAGTGCTTCACTGCCTTTTCCTTTATCTTAGTTTTCTTCTTTAGCTCTAGGAACTAGCACCATTCAAAAATAACTTGAGAAATCTTTCTCAAGTCTTCTTCCATATTCTTGAGTCTAGCTTCTAAACCATCAAATTTGCCAAGAATCATTAGAGCAACGGACTCGAAGAATTTGTCCATCTTCTTCATTTCCTTTACATAGTTGTTCAATGTCTCTTAAAACACCTTGGCAACTATGGTGTTACTTCTAGTGAGATTATCACCTTCAACATATTTTCCTTCAATGGAGAATACCTCTTCAAATAGTCTTCTTTTTATAGGGAGTTGCTCCCCCTCACTTGGTGACACATGCTTCTTCTTTTTTTTATTTTCCTTTCTCTAGCAAGGATTTCCTCTTCATCCTCTTCTTCTTCTTCATTTTCTTCTTCCTTCTCTTCATTATCATCATCAAGTGTCCAAGGAATTCTCTTTAGTGAGTTGTTGGTGTAGACTTCTTCACTCTTTATTGGTAAACCACTAGAAGACAATTGCATTTGGAGATACTTGAAAATTCCTGTTAATAACCTTCCATATGGCAATGCCTTATGCTTGGTTCTTCTAGCTGCCATTATATTCTTTAGCACTATATATCCAAAATTCATTTTTCTTTTCTTATGCATGGCTAGCATAATTACAGTATACATATCATCAATAGAAGATTTGTGCCCAAAGTATGCTATAATCAATGTAGTAAGCATGTGATGAAAAATTCTTTTACTAGGATCAAAAACTTATCTCTCTCTCTCTCTTTTATAGTCTTGAGCTTCTACCATTTGTACAGGCATTTTCAATCCTTTCATGTGAGTATAATTTACTTAAAAAACAATGTCACTAGGAAGAATAATGCCTAAACCCAACATCCTCAACATAACGAATTCTATTGAGCAATGCATTATCAATATCAAAAATCAACTTGTGATATTCTTGAAGAATACCACTGAATAGATTCGTTACCAATTTGCTCAACTCTTTCTTCCTTAATATTTGCTTAAACTTGATAAACTGAGGAAGGTAATAGCATTCATCAAACATAAGCAAACTAGTCCAACTCATATCATTTAAAAAATGAGAGTATACTACCCATTTCGGATAGTTTGATGACATCCACCTTGTGGCTTGGATTTGTCTTATGGTTCCTTTTTGTCCAATCATCAAATTCAGTAGTAGCCTCCACAGTGACAAATCTATCCAGCCATGACATGCTTTGAGGAACATGGACCTTCCTTGGTTCATTGATTACTGGTCCTCCTTCTCTTTTTTTGGCTTTTCCCTTTCCTTTTCCCATACTAGGCTTCTTTGTTCTCACCTGGAGCTACAACACTTGAATACACTTATTAGTTAATGAATTTTGAAATCCCTAAGCTTCTTCTAAGATTGGTCAAATCTTTCTTCGGCTAATGGCTTAGTAAAATTATCATTAATTTTTTCATGAGTGCAAACATGCTTTAAACAAATATTCCCCGTAGTAGAATGATATCTAATGAGATGTAGTTTGATCTCTATATGCTTTGTCCTAGTTTGTTGAATGGTATGATGGTTAAATTTGTTGCATTAGTGATATCACATAACATAGCCACACATTTGAAATACAAACCGTAATCACTTAGATTATCAATAAGGTAATAGAGAATGTGTTTAACAAACAATCAAATGAGACTCTTCAGGACAAGATAAAATCTAGCACACAAGCACATGACAAACATAATATTGGCTCTACTTGCTGTCAAATAGAGTTGACTACTCCTATGAAACCTTTTTATTCTTGTCAAGCATGGTTGATAAACTTATGGAAATGCTTATACCTTAACTTGATTCATGAATGTGCCATCCTTGGTTTGCTTGATTTGTGGGCCAAGAAAGAAATTGAGTTTTCCTATCATGCCCATTTCAAATTTACTACTCCTATGAAACCTTTTTTATTCTTGTCAAGCATGGTTGATAAACTTATGGAAATGCTTATACCTTAACTTGATTCATGAAAGTGCCATCCTTGGTTTGCTTGATTTGTGGGCCAAGAAAGAAATTGAGTTTTCCTATCATGCTCATTTCAAATTTACTTTTCATTAACTTGGAAAACACATCACAAAGTGAAGTATTAGAAGCACCAAAAATTGTATCATATATTTGGACAAGTTATAGATCATTGTTACAAGAGGTTTTTTATGAAAAGAGTTGTGTCAACCTTTCCTCTTGAAAATCCTTTTGAAAGATGAAAAACACTCAAATTTTCATACCAAGCTCTAGGAGCTTGTTTTTAAATCATACAAAGCTTTGGATAATTTGAAAACATGGTTAGGAAACTTTTCATGATCAAAACCAAGTGATTGTTCCACATAAACCTCTTCCTCAATAGAACCATTTAGAAAAGTTCTTTTGACATTCATTTGAAATAACTTAAAACCTTTAAAGCATGTAAAAGTAAAGAGCATGCTCATGAACTTAAGTCTAGCATTCGGAGCAAAAGTTTCATCATAATCAATTCCCTCTTCTTGATTGAATCCTTGGGTGAGAAATCTAGATTTATTGCTTACACCTTCCCCGGATTCATTGAGTTTATTTCTAAAAACCATTTAGTTCCAATAATGGAATGATCATGAGATTTAGGAATTCCAAATTTTGTATATTTCAAATTGATTTAATTCCTCTTGCATAGTAATAAGCCTAAAATCATCACACAATACATTATTAATACTTTTAGGCTCATATGCAGTAAAAGAATAAAATTATTGATAAAGTACTGCCTTATTTTTACTCCTTGGGAGATATCACCAATGATTTGCTCCTTAGGGTGGCCTCTTGGATATCTTAAGTTCTTTGGGAGCTCTTGGTCACCACTAGGTTGGTCATCTTGATTTTGTTCAATCATTTCTTCCTCATTGGTATGGTCCTCCAAAGTTGGTGCTTGAAGATAGGTTTGATAGTCATTCATAGATGTACCTACATCATCTTCATCTTTTCTTTCCAAGTAAATGTAAGATACATCAAAACTAACATGAATAGTTTTCTCATCATGTAAGGTTCCCTTTTTTTTTTTTTGTTATAAACTCTATAAACCTTGTTGTTAGAGGAATAACCAAGGAATATCCCTTCATTTGATTTTCTATCAAATCTTCAAGTTATCGCACATATTCAATATAAGGAACTTGCAACCAAATATTTTGAAATAGGCAATACAAACTAGTAGTATTCAATATAAAGTACTTTGTTATGCATATTCATGTATATTTGATACAACATGTCATGTATGTTTAAATTTTAGAGTATTCTATCAAATAGAAGTTCAAAAGATATTTTTCTCAAAAAAGTATTCTATCAAATAGAAGTTCAAAACATAACAATGCAGTGTTTTCAGCTTTGTCCCAAAAATGTTTTGGTAAAGAATTTTCTCCAAGTATAGACTTAACCATTTCTTGTGAGGTACAATTTTTTCTTTTCAATAACTTCATTTTGTTGAGATGTTTTGGCAGCCAAAAAGTTTGTGAGCAATCCCATTCTCATCACAAAGGTTTGTAAAATCTTGATTGTAAAATTCTCTCCCATTGTGACTTCTAATAGAAATCAATTTGCACTCAAGAGAGATTTGGACCCTTTCGAAAATTCTTATAAATTCATGAAAAGAACTTCATCCGTTTGAGCTAGAAAGATCACCCATGTAAATCTAGAGAAATCATCATCAATCATATATGAATACCTCTTACCATCAAGACTAGTGATCCTCATTGGTCTAAACAATCCATATAAACAATTTTTAAGAAATTTTGAAGTGAAAATCATTTTCTTAGGTTTGGAAGATTCTTTTGTTTGTTTTCCATATTGACAAGTATCTCAAAGACAATTTTCTTAAAACATATTTTTAGCAATCCTCCAACTAAATCTTGAGAGAAAAGTTTGTTCAACAAATCCATGCTCACATGACCAAATCTTCTATGTCAAGAAAATCAATCAATATCATAAGCAACAAGACATTCAAGCTTATCAAGATAAAACACACATTAAAACATTTTGTGAGTAATTGATCAAAATCACAAAATATCATTTTGTCATACAAGTTCGGGCGACCGAACTTATGGTTTACTTTCAAACTTCAAGTCCGAACATTTTGTAAAGTTTCATAAAGATGTTTTTGGCCAAGCAAATGCATAGATATTCAATCATAGCTATTTTAATCATTTTATCACTACATATAATCAATTTCAAGAACATATCAACCATGAATTCAATCTCATATCATCAATCTTACCTAATCGTCCTCATAGAAGCAATTGACAAGTCATGGTTGGCAAATTTTCAATTCTTAACAAAAGGGATTCTGAAGTGAAACTTTGCATATTGGCATTTAACTTCTTATTCATTGTCACACGATTGACTAATAATAAGCAAGTTATAGTTCAAATCAGCACTAAGCAATATTTGTTTAAAAAGAAGAGAGGAACCTTTACTAACATTGGTTACTCCAAGAATTCTTCCTTTCTTCTTGTCTCAAAAAACAAATCCTTCATTGATTGCTTTGACCTTGCTTATGAATGAGGTATTTTCCGTTATTCTTTAAGCCAATATCATCAATGTACCACTTAGTGATTCTTGAGTTTGAATTGAAGAGTACCTGCAATAAAGGAGAGGAAGTATCCTTTGGTACCCATATTTTCTTGGGTCCGTGGGGGTTAGTAATAATTCCCTTAACTCTCCAAATGGTTTTTACACCATTCTCTACTTTTCTTTTAACATAACATTTGGAGACTTTATGTCCATGTTTTCCAGAATAAGTACAACAAGTATGATGGATGGAAGTAGAAGTAGCTCTAACAAAGAAGTTGTTATGTTTAGGCATATTGTTTACGTAATTGTAACCAAGACCATTTTTGACAAGAGAAGATCTTTGAGATCCAAGTAGTATGTCAAGATTGTCTCTTCCATTTGTAAATTTTTCAACACATGATGTAAGATCATTTATTTTCTTTTTCAAAATTTCATGATCACTAAGCATTTTTTTAAGAGAAGAAACTTTTGTACAAAGAGATTTATTTTTAAGAGTTATGTTTTGTAAAGAGACATTTAAAACTTCTTTTTCAATATTTAAATAATCAATAGATTCAAGAAGTCTTTTGTTTTCACAATATAATTTTGAATTTTTATTCAATAACTCATTAATTTTGAGTTTCATTTCCTTATTCTTTTTCGAAGCCTTTTTTAATTCTCCATACATCTCAACAACTAATTCACTAGGATCATCAATATCATCATCATAAGAAGTAGAGGTAGATGGAGTAGGTTGTACCTTATCTTCCATTGCCATGAAGCACACATTTGCTCTTTCTTCTTCATGAGTGACTTGAAGTAGCTTCCACATTTCATGAGTGGAATCACATTCCATCACTCTATTGTATTCATTGACAACCAACACACAACAAAGAATGTTCATTGCTTGGTAGTTTAATGCCATCTTCCTTGAATCGCTCTCATCATACTCCTCCATGGGCTTTGCTTCCCTTGTAACTCTATCGGCTTTCAATCTCAATGGCACATAGGGACCTTTCTCAATAATATTCCACAATTCATAGTTAATAGAACAAATGTAAATCTCAATCCTAGACTTCCAAAAAGTATAATTAGAACTATCAAACAATGGAGGTCTATTAGTGGAAGAACCTTCCGTATAAGGCAAATTTGATAAACTAGCCATATAATCTTTACTTCTAGGTTGTTAGACCTTAAAAATAAGACCTAACTCTAATACCAATTGAAAGACCTAAGAGGGGGGTAAATTAGGTCTTTGACTAATTATAAAAAATCTTTTCCCTTTTTGCAAATCCTTTGCCGTAATAAAAGCTCCTCTTCAAATTCACAAGCTCTAAGTTTATATGTGATTTAATGGTTGAGACAAGATGATCAAATAATAAAACCACAACCAATCAATCAACAACTAAGAACAAACAATAATAACACAAGTATGTAAATAAGTAAAGTTATAAATAAATGAACACACAATTTATAGTGGTTCGATCTTTGCAACATCTACATCCACTACCTTTAGTCCACACTCAAGGGTTTTAACCAATTCCCTATATGCTTAATCCAAGCAATTACACAAGAGGCTCACCCTTCAATGGGTTTTACCACAACAACCTCTTTTCAATCTAATAAACAAGGTTCACCCTTATCACTAAGAGTTTTATGTCACTAGAAAACCTAGACCAATCTAATCCAAGGCTCACCCTCACCAATGGGTTTTACACAACAACCTTCATTAATCTAGTATATGGCTCACCCTCCACAAGGGTTTTAAGTCTCTTGATAACCTTGTATCAATCACAACAATAATGTAAAGAAAGAGTTTGAATGTTACCAACACTTCTTGGTGGATGAATACAATAGATAGCACCACTTCACTTCTTGCCTTTGGAATCTTGAATTTGAACCTTTGAGCACAAGGCAATTTGAGAGCTTTTCAAATAATTTTGATGTAAAACAAGTTAGATCTTGAAGGATTTTGAAGGTTTAAAAGTTGTACAAAAAATCTGGAGTTCATGGCTTTTATAGATTTGAAAAATTGGATTTAACAGCCATAAAACGGCTAGTAACGTCCGAACTTTTCCTTCTGTGTCCGAACTTTGCGTCTGAACTTTTAAAACTTTATCAAAACATGTTCAAATCAATTCAAAAAAATTGGAAAACCTTCTAGCCTATAAGATAAGTCATTAAAGACATTTTAAGTGCAAAAACCATTGATGAAAACTTGATAATTAAGGTAAGTTCGAAACCATTGAAATCATTTAAATCAAGTTTTGTGCTCTCAATTGCAACTCATAGATTCCAAAGCACATGTAATCTACACTTCATGTCTTCAAAGCCTTCAATCATCTTGAACAAACTCTTCAATCTTCAATCACTTTGACATATTTGAGTTGTTCTTGCATTGTGGCTTCAAGGCAATGAGACTTCATACTTCTTAATTCACAAATCCTATCACACAACATACAAGCATATTAATCCTTATCAATATTTGTCATTAATCAAAACTAATCATAACTACGTGATTTGCCCTTAGGGCTAACAAATCACATGAAAGGATTGAGAATGCCTGTACAAATGGTAGAAGCCTCAAGAAAAGGAGAGAGAGATAAAAGCTTTTGATACTATTGAAAGAATTTTGGATCACATGCTTACTACCTTGTTTATAGCATACTTTGGGCACAAATCTTCTATTGATAACATATATGCTATAATTATGCTAGCCATGCATAAGAAAAGAAAAATGAATTTTGGATATATAGTGCTAAAGAATATAATGGAGTAAGAAGAACAGAAAAATTATTCTTGGAAACAAAGTAAACTTGGATAAACTCTCCAATATGGGTAATGTTCTATCTCTATTTGATGATATTGATTGGAGCAATTTACTAGTAGTTGATGAAGAATTTTATCCTGTCCTTATATATGAGTTTTATGCAAATCTTAAAGAAGAGAGAATTGAACATGAGGGGGATAATGTAGTTCAATAGTATTCCTCTAGAGTATATCAAGTGGATTTTGAGTTCAATGATGCCTTAGTGAACAGAATTTGTGGGGTAGATGATAATGAGGCAAGGTATTACTCATTGGGACAGCATTGTTTTATTCATGAATTGTTCACAAATGAAAGATTTGAAGAGGCTTTCACAAATGGTAGACAATTTAGGTCTATTAGGGAAAGGGAAATCAAAGCCTTTGATGCTAGAGGAAGGGTTATGCATCACATGATTACCACTATGCATATGGTGATTATGCTTGCCTTGCATGAGTATAGAAGAATAAACTTTGGATTCATGGCATTGAAGCATATGATTAGTACAAGAAAAACAGCCAACAAAGCCTTACTGTATGGGAGACCATTAACAAGAATTTTCAAAAACTTCCAAGTCAAACTTCCTATATGAGGACAAGCTTTCAAGAGTGGAGAAATCTATACTAATGACTCTCTTAGAAGGATGCAATTAATTCTTGATGAAGATAGTATATGGAGAACAAAAGGAGAAATTCCTTCAAAAAGAGAAGAGGTTGAAGAAAGTGAGGAGGTTGAGGAAGAAGAAAATGAAGAAGAAGAAGAGGATGAAGAGGAAATCATCCTTCCTGGAGAAAGGAAAACCAAAATGAGGCATGAGTTATCTAGTGAGGGAGAGTAACCTTCCAAAAAGAAGACTATTTGAAGAGGTACCCTCTATTGAAGGAAAAGAAGTTGAAGGTGATAATCTCACTAGAGGTGATACCATAGTTGCCAAGGTGTTTTAAGAGATATTGAACAACCATGTAAAGAAAATGAAGAAGATGGAAAAATTCTTTGAGTCCTTTGCTCCAATGATTCTTTACAAATTTGATGGTTTAGAAGCTAGAGTCAAGAATATGGAAGAAGACCTGAGAAATATTTCTCAAGTGTTTTTAAATGGTGCAAGTTCCTATAAAGCCAAATGAAGAATATCAAGAAGATAATATAGGTGGAGATGGCAGCAATAAGGATGATAGTAATGATAGTGAAAATTGAGATGGCTATCAATTTGTGCTAAAGAAGAAGACAAAGATGAAGGAAAAGGCAGTGAAGCACCCCAAGAAGAAGAAGAGCATAAAAATGAAGAACAAAGATGTAAAGCCCAAGAGAATAAGCAAGAAGAAAGAGGTGAAGGGAGTTTAACAAAGTCAAATCACAAATCCATCACCAATTTCCTTCAGCCAAGGGATGAGGAAAATGTGGTTCAAAGGAAGTAGATCCAAAGATTCTCTCGATTGGTAACTTTCCAAAGCCTAACTACATGGGCAATGAGTCAGCAAATGAAGGACCCCATCATATGGAGATCATGGGAAACATGGTCATCATAACAAACAAAATTGGAAGTGAAGACCATGAAGCGCATACAAGACTAAGCCTTTCTATCCCTAAACTTTATTTTGTTGCCTATTTTAGTTCATGCCTTGATGCACATGTTATGCTTTAACATTGAAATTTACTTGTGACTTTCTAGTCATTATAATGTTTTGAAGCTCAATATTTGAAATCCTTGTGATAAGAGCTTCTTTTGTTTCACTTTTGTTGTCCAAGTACTCTCACCCCAAGTTTAATCGCTGCTAAAAAGGGGAGAAAAAGTTGATTTATTGTTGTTGAGGTACTACATATTGCTTATTGTTGTTAAACTGTTACATGATGCTTATTGTTGTTAGGATGTTAATTATTTGATTTGAGTGATGAAAAAATCAAATGTTGGTCAATATACTGCTTATATGTGATACATGCTGTCTCATTTTCATTAACCCCATCTTTGAGTGATGACAAAAGAGGGAGAAAGAATGATGACAAAATGTGCTATATGTTGTGTAAACTGTGCAAAATGTTACAAAATGTGCTATATTTTGTGTAAACTGTGTTATATTTCACAGTTAGTTGTTCATGTGCTATAATTTGTGTAAACTGTGTTATATTTCACAGTTAGTTGTTTATTTTGTTTGCACTTGGAATTTCAATTGAAATTGGTTGTTTTTTTGAGATTTTGAATATGGTTAAGTTGAGGTTTTGAAATCTTGATCTTGGTTCTTGACTTGACCTATGATTTTAAGATACTTCATGAAAACAATTGAATGTATGAATTTTGTGATTTTGCAAAGCTAAATTAAGTGCCATTGTGACTATACATATTTGAGTACTTCTATAGTTCTTTTAAAAATGCAAAATCATCATTTCAAACTTATGACCAAAAATTTGGACTTGAAATTCGGATGCAGACCAAAAATCTTGCCAAAAATGCTTTTCTGTTGTTCAAATTATTTGAAAACTGTCTTAATCTTTCCCATCATATTTGAACAACCTTAGAAAAGCTTATTTTCAAAAATTAAAGCCTTCATCTCACATATTTTATAGTTTGGACTTGAAATCTCAAAATTCGGATGCATGATTAAAAAATTCAGATGCATGTTCTGAAATTCGGATGCATCCATATTTTTTTGCCAAAAAGTGCTCTTTTGTTGTTCAAATTGATTCAAATATGTTTTAATCTCTTCTACTATGTTTGAACAACCTTAGGAAAGCTTTATTTCACTTTAAACATTCATTATGTTAGATTTATTGCAGTTTGGACGAATAGTCCTCAGTTCAAATATTTTCTGAAAAATGAGCACAATCTAAGAGGGAGCATTGTTAAACTTTTACAACCTTTAAAACCTCTCTTAGAATTTTTTCTTAGTGCTTAAATGCTATATATCCTATACTTGTTGTTGGAAGGAAGGAGGTTAATGGAGGTTGGTTGGGCCATAGGCTCATATTGAGCCTTTTGTATGTCAATGTGCTAAATTGGTTATTATCTATCATTGACATCAATACTTCTCTGTATAATATTGTTTAAATCCATCACATTTTGCACCAAAGTTTGTCATCATCAAAAAAGAAGAGATTGTTAGCCCTAAGGGCAAATCATGTAGTTATGATTAGTTTTGATTCATGACAAACATTGATAAGGACTAATATGCTTGTACGTTGTGTGATAGGATTTGTGGATTGAGAAGTATGAAGTCTCATTGTCTTAAAGTCAAAATGCAAGAATAGCTCCAATATGTCAAAGTGATTGAAGATTGAAGTGTTTGTTCAAGATGATTGAAGGCTTTGAAGGCATGAAGTGTAGGTTACATGTGCTTAATAGGTAAAATTTGTAAACCCTGCACTCTTAAATCTTGGAATCTATAAGTTGCATTTGAGAGCACAAAACTTGATTTAAAAAGTTTCAATGGTTTTGAACTTACCTTAATTATCAAGTTTTCATCAATGATTTTTGCACTTAAAAGGTCTTTAATGATTTATCTTTTAGGGTAGAATGTTTTCCAACTTGTTTGAATTGATTTGAATATGTTTCGACAAAGTTTGAAAAATTCGGATGCATAAGAGAAAATTCGGTCGTCCGAATTTTCCCTGCACTATGAACAGTAACAATTCGATCATCCGAATGTGAACAGCAACAGTGAACAATACACTGTTTCCTGTGAACAGCATTTTTCAAAAAAAAAATCAGACGCAAGTTCGGACGCGGAGGTAAAAATTTGGAAGTCTGAACTTCTCAAAAACTAGCCGTTTCTAGCCGTTTTATGACTGTTAAAACCCATTTTTAAAATCTATAAAAGCCATAAACTCCAGATTTCTTACAGAACTTTTGAACTTTAAAAAAATCCTTCAAGCTCTGACTTGTTTTACATCAAAATTATTTGAAAAGCTCTCAAATTGCTTTGTGCTCAAAGGTTACAATTCAAGATTCCAAAGGCAAGAAGTGAAGTGGTGCTAGCTATTGTATTCATCCACCAAGAAGTGTTGGTAACATCCAAACTCTATCTTTATATTATTGTTGTGATTGATACAAGGTTGTCAAGAGACTTAAAACCCTTGTGGAGGGTAAGCCATTGACTAGATTAATCAAGGTTGTTGAGTAAAACCCATTGAAGAGGGTGAGCCTTGGATTAGATTGGTCTAGGTTGTCTAGTGCCAAAAAACTCTTTGTGATAAGAGTGAACCTTGTTTATTAGATTGAATAGAGGTTGTTGTGGTAAAACCCATTGAAGGGTGAGCCTCTTGTGTAATTGTTTGGATTGAGCATTTAGTGAATTGGTTAAAATCCTTGAGTGTGGATTCAAGGTAGTGGATGTAGATCTTGGAGAGATCGAACCACTATAAATCGTGTGTTCATTTCCTTAGAGCTTTACTTCTTTACATACTTGTGTTATTATTATTTGTTCTTACCTGTTGATTGATTGGTTGTGGTCTTATTGTTTGATCATCTTGTCTCAATCATCAAATCACATATAAACTTGAAGTTTGGGAATTTAAAGAAGAGCTTTTATTAAGGCAAAGGATTATCAAAAAATAAAGGAAAAAGATTTTTGATTGTTAGCCCTAAGGGCAAATCATGTAGTTATGATTAGTTTTGATTAATGACAAATATTGATGAGGACTAATATGCTTGTATGTTGTGTGATAGGATTTGTGGATTAAGAAGTTTGAAGTCTCATTGCCTTAAAGCTAAAATGCAAGAACAACTCCAATATGTCAAAGTGATTGAAGATTGAAGAGTTTGTTCAAGATGTTAGAAGGCTTTGAAGACATGAAGTGTAGGTTGCATGTGCTTAATAGGTAAACTTTGTAAACCCTACACTCTTAAGCCTTAGAATCTATGATTTGCAATTGAGAGCACAAAACTTGATTTAAATGGTTTCAATGGTTTTGAACTTACCTAAATTATCAAGTTTTCATAAATGGTTTTTGCACTTAAAAGGTCTTTAATGACTTATCTTTGAGGCTAGAATGTTTTCCAACTTGTTTGAATTGATTTGAACATGTTTTTACAAAGTTTGAAAAATTCGGATGCAAGATTCGAACGCAGGGCAAAAAATTCGGTCGTCCGAATTTTGTAGCAAAAGTTTGCTACTGTTCTTCCAGAGAAATTCGGAAGAAGATTCGGACGCATGAAGAAAAATTCGGTCGTCCGAATTTTGTAGCGAAAAATTCAGATGCAGAAATCGGTCGTCCGAATTTTCTGAAACTAGCCGTTTTATGGCCGTTTTAACTGATTTTCAAATTCTATAAAGGCTAGAAACTCTAGATTTTTGAAATAACTTTTGTACAAAAGAAATCCTTGAAGCTCTAACTTGTTTTACATCAAAATTATATCGAAAGCTCTCAAATTGCCTTGTGCTCAAAGATTGAAATTCAAGATTCCAAAGGCATGAAGTGAAGTGGTTCTAGCAATTGTATTCATCCACCAAGAAGTGTTGGTAACATCAAAACTCTATCTTTATATTATTTTTGTGATTGATACAAGGTTGTCAAGAGACATAAAACCCTTGTGGAGGGTGAGCCATAGACTAGATTAATCAAGGTTGTTGTGTAAAACCCATTGGTCAGGGTGAGCCTTGGATTAGATTGGTCTAGGTTGTCTAGTGACATAAAACTCTTAGTGAAAAGAGTGAACCTTGTTTATTATATTAAAAAGAGGTTGTTGGTGTAAAACCCTTGTTGGATGAGCCTCTTGTGTAATTGCCTAAATTGAGCATATAGTGAATTGGTTGAAATCCTTGAGTGTGGACTCAAGGTAGTGGATGTAGATCTTGGAGAGATCGAACCACTATAAATCGTGTGTTCATTTCTTTATAGCTTTACTTGTTACATACTTGTGTTATTATTATTTGTTCATAGTTGTTGATTGATTGGTTGTGATCTTATAATTTGATAATCTTGTCTTAACCATCAAATCACATATAAACTAGAAGTTTGTGAATTTAAAGAAGAGCTTTCATTAAGGCAAAGGGTTTGCAAAAAAGGAAAAGATTTTCGATAATTAGCCAAAGACCTAATTCACCCCCCCCCCCCCTCTTAGGTCTTTCAATTGGTATCAGAGCTAGGTCTTCTTTTTAAGGTCTAACAACCTAGAAGTAAAGATTATATGGCTAGTTTATCAAATTTTCCTTATATGGAAGGTTCATCTACAAATAGACCTCCTTTGTTTGATGGTTCTAATTATACACTTTGGAAATCTAGAATTAGAACTTTTATTTGTTCTATTAACTTTGATTTGTGGAGTATCATTGAGAAAGGTCCCTATGTGCCTATGAGAATAAAGGCTGATGGAATTACAAAGGAAGTAAAGCCTATGGAGGAACTTGATGAGAATGATTCAAGAAAGATAGCTTTAAACTACCAAGCAATGAACATCTTGAGTTGTGCATTGGACGTGAATGAATACAATCGAGTGAGTGAATACGACACCGCTCACGATATGTGGAGACTTCTTCAAGTGACACATGAGGAAAGAGCCAATATGTGCTTTATGGCAATAAATGATGAGGTGCAATCCACTTCTTCTACTTGTACTTGTTGTGATGATGATATTGATAATCCTAATGAATTATTTGTTGAAATGTATGAAGAATTAAAAAAGGCTTCAAAAAGAAATAAGGAAATGAAATTCAAAATTAATGAGTTATTGAATGAAAATTCAAAATTATATTGTGAAAACAAAAGACTTCTTGAATCTATTGATTGTTTGAATATAGAAAAAGAAGTTTTAAATGTCTCTTTACAAAACATGTCCCTTGAAAATAAGATTCTTTGTGAAAAGATTTTGTCTCTTGAAAGAATGCATGTTGATCATGAGACTTTGAAAAAGAAGGTTGATGACCTTACATCATGTATAGAAAAATTTACAAAAGGAAGGGACAATCTTGATAAAATTCTTGGAGCTCAAAGATCTCCTCTTGTCAAAAATGGTCTTGGTTATAATTATGTAAACAATGTGCCAAAATATAACAAATTCTTTGTTAAAGCTACTTCTACTTCCATGCATCATACTTGTTGTACTTATTGTGGAAAACATGGTCATAAAGTCACCAAATGTTATGTTAAAAGAAAAGTAGAGAATGGTATAAAAACCATTTGGAGAGTTAAGGAAACTATTACTAACCCCCACGGACCCAAGAAAGTATGGGTACCAAAGGATACTTCCTCTCCTTTATTGCAGGTACACTTCAATTCAAACTCAAGCACAACTAAGAGGTATATTGATGATGTTGGCTTAAAGAATAACGAAAAACACCTCATTTATAATCAAGGTCAAAGCAACCAAAGAAGGATTTGTTTTTGAGGCAAGAAGAAAGGAGGAATTCTGGGAGTAACCAATGTTGGTAAAGGTTCCTCTCTTCTTTTTAAACAAATGTTGCTTAGTACTGATTTGAACTATAACTTGCTTAGCATTAGTCAATTGTGTGATATTAAATGCCAACATGCAAAGTTTCAGTTAAGAATTCCTTTGTTAAAATTTGTCAACCATGACTTGTCAATTGCTTCAATGAAGTTGATTAGGTAACATTGAGGATATGAGATTGAATTCATGGTTGATATGTTCTTGAAATTGATTATATGTCATGATAAAATGATTAAAATAGCTATGATTGAATATCTATGCATTTGCTTGGTCAAAAACATCTTTATGAAACTTTACAAAATGTTTGAACTTGAAGTTTGAATGTAGGCCATAAGTTTGGTCGCTCGAACTTGTATGACAAAATGATATTTTGTGATTTTGATCAATTACTCACAAAATGTTTCAGTGTGTGTTTTATCTTGATAAGCTTGATGAACTTGTTGCTTATGATAATGATTTTCTTGGCATAGAAGATTTGGTCATGTGAACATGGATTTGTTGAACAAACTTTCCTCTCAAGATTTAGTTGGAGGATTGCTAAAAATGTGTTTTGAGAAAATTGTCTTTGACATACTTGTCAATATGGAAAACAAACAAAAGAATCTTTCAAACCGAAGAAAATGATTTTCACTTCAAAACCTCTTAAAATTTGTTTATATGGATTGTTTGGACCAATGAGGATCACTAGTCTTGATAGTAAGAGGTATTCATATATGATTGTTGATGATTTCTCTAGATTTACATGGGTGATCTTTCTAGCTCAAACGGATGAAGTTCTTTTCATGAATTTATAAGACTTTTCAAAAGGGTCCAAATCTCTCTTGAGTGCAAACTGATTCCCATTAGAAGTGACAATGGGAGAATTTACAACCAAGTCTTTGCAAAATTTGTGATGAAAATTGAATTTCATATAATTGTTTCAACTGCAAAAACCCCACAACAAAATGGTGTTATTGAAAGGAAAATTTGAACTTTGCAAAAATTGGTTGGATCTATGCTTTGTGAAAATTCCTCAAAAAATTTGTTTTGAGCCGAAACCATAAACAACACATGCTATGATATATAGAATTCTTTAAGATCATTTTAAAGAAAAACATCTTTTGAAGTTCACTTTTATATAACTTCTCAAGTTGCATATTTTAAAGTATTTTATCTTGAATACTTGTGATAGCTTACTTAAATTTGATAGAAGATATAGGTATATCTCTTAACCATTCTTCTAATAAAAGGCCTATAGATTTTATAATGAAAAGAACCTTATATGATGAGGAAACCATTCATGTTGGTTTAGATGAATCTTACATTTGCTTGGAAAAAAAAGAAGAAGATGATGCAGGTACATCTATGAATAACTATCAAACCCATCTTCAAGCACCAACTTTAGGTATATCTCTTAACCATTCTTCTAATAAAAGGCCTATAGATTTTATAATGAAAAGAACCTTATATGATGAGGAAACCATTCATGTTGGTTTAGATGAATCTTACATTTGCTTGGAAAAAAAAGAAGAAGATGATGCAGGTACATCTATGAATAACTATCAAACCCATCTTCAAGCACCAACTTTGGAGGATCATACCAATGAGGAAGAAATGATTGAACAAAATCAAGATGACCAACCTAGTGGTGACCAAGAGCTTTCAAAGAACCTAAGATATTCAAGAGGGCACCCTAAGGAGCAAATCATTGGTGATATCTCCCAATGAGTAAAAATAAGGCGGTATTTTATCAATAACTTTATTCCTTTTATCTCATATGAGCCTAAAAGTATTGATGATGCATTGTGTGATGATTTTTGGATTATTACTATGCAAGAGGAATTAAATAAATTTGAAAGATACAAAATTTCGAAATTCCTAAATCTCATGATCATTCCATTATTGGAACTAAATGGTTTTTAGAAATAAACTCAATGAATCCGAGGAAGGTGTAAGAAATAAATCAAGATTTGTCACCCAACAATTCAATCAAGAAGAGTGAATTGTTTATGATGAAACCTTTGTTCCGAATGCTAGACTTAAGTCCATAAGAATGCTTTTGACTTTTACTTTCTTTAAAGGTTTTAAATTATTTCAAATGAATGTCAAAAGAGCTTTTCTAAATGGTTCTATTGAGGAAGAGATTTATGTGGAACAATCACCCGATTTTGATCATGAAAAGTTTCCTAACCATGTTTTCAAATTATCCAAAGCTTTGTATGATTTAAAACAAGCTTCTAGAGCTTTGTATAAAAAAAATTGAGTGTTTTTCTTCTTTCAAAAGAATTTTCAAGAGAAAAGGTTCAAACTATTTTTTTTATTTAAAAAAAAAACCTCTTGTAACAATGATCTATAACGTGTCCTAATATATGATACAATTTTTGGTGCATTTAATACTTCACTTTGTGATGAGTTTGCCAAGTTAGTGCAAAGTAAAATTGAAATGAGCATGATAGGAAAACTCAATTTCTTTCTTGGCCTACAAATTAAGCAAACCAAGGATGGCACCTTCATGAATCAAGTTAAGGTATAAGCACTTCCATAAGTTTATCAACTATACTTAACAAGAATAAAAAGGTTTCATAGGAGTAGTCAACTCTATTTGATAGCAAGTAAAGCCAATATTATGTTTGCCATGTGCTTGTGTGCTACATTTCATCTTGTCCTAAAGAGTCTCATTTGATTGCTGATTAACATATTCTCTATTACCTTATTGATACTCTAAGTGATTATGGTCTATATTTCAAATGTGTGGCTATGTTATGTGATAACACTAATGCAATAAATTTGACCATCATACTATTCAACAAACTAGGACAAAGCATATAGAGATCAAACTTCATCTCAATAGAGATCATTCTACTACGGTTAATACTTAATTAAAGCATGTTTGCATTAATGAACAAATTAATGATATCGTTACTAAGCCATTGGCCGAAGAAAGGTTTGACCAATCTTAGAAGAAGCTTAGGGATTTCAAAATTCAATAACTAATGAGTGTATTCAAGTGTTGTAGCTCCAGGTGAGGACAAAGAAGCCTAGCATGAGAAAAGGAAAGGGAAAGCAAAAGATGTGAGAAGGAGGACCAGTGATCAATGAACCAAGGAAGGTTCATGTTCCTCAAAGCATGTCATGGCTGGATAGATTTGTCACAGTGGAGGCTGCTACTGAATTTGATGACTAGAAAAAAAGGAATCATAAGACAAATCCAAGCCACAAGGTGGATGTCATCAAACTATCCGAAATGGGTAATATACTCTTACTTTTAAATGATGTGAGATGGACTAGTTTACTTGTGTTTGATGAATGCTATTACCTTCCTTAGTTTATGAAGTTTAAGCAAATATTAAGGAAGAAAGAGTTGAGCAAGTTGATAATAAAGCTATTCAGTGGTATTCTTCAAGAATATCACAAGTTGATTTTTGAGATTGATTATGCATTGCTCAATAGAATTTGTGATGTTGAGGATGTTGGGTTAGGCATTATTCTTCCGGGGGACATTGTTTTATAAGTGAGTTATACTCACATGAAAGAATTGAGAATGCCTATATAAATGGTAGAAGCCTCAAGACTAGAAAGGAGAGAGAGATAAAAGCTTTTCGATGCTAGTAAAAGAATTTTGCATCACATGCTTACTACCTTTATTATAGCATACTTCGGGCACAAATTTTCTGTTGATAATATGTATGCTGTAATTATGCTAGTCATGCTTAAGAAAAGAAAATTGAATTTTGGATATATAGTGCTAAAGAATATAATGGCAGCTAGAAGAACCGAGCATAAGGCATTGTCGTATGAAAGGTTATTAACAGGAATTTTCAAGTATCTCCAAGTGCAATTGTCTTCTAGTGGTCTACCAATAAAGAGTGAAGAAGTCTACACCAACAACTCACTAAAGGGAATTCTTTGGACACTTGATGATGATAATGTATGAAGGACTAGAAGAGAAACTCCTCTAAGGGGTGATAGAAGAGATGCTAGTGATAATGAAGAGAAGGAAGAAGAAAATGAACAGGAAGAACAGGATGAAGAGGAAATCCTTGCTAGAGAAAGAAATATAAAAAGAAAGCATGAGTCACCAAGTGAGGGGGAACAACTCCCCACAAAAAGAAGACCATTTGAAGAGGTATCCTTCATTGAAGGAAAATAAGTTGAAGGTGATAATCTCACTAGAGTTAATACCATAGTTGCCAAGGTATTTCAAGAGGCATTGAACAACCATGTAAAGGAAATGAAAAAGATGGAAAAATTCTTCAAGTTCTTGGCTCCAATGATTCTTGGCAAATTTGATGGTTTATAAGCTAGAGTCAAGAGTATGGAAGAAGACTTGAGAAAAATTTCTCAAGTGGTTTTAAATGGTGCAAGTTCCTATAAAGCCAAATGAAGAAGATCAAGAGGATAATATGGGTGAAGATGGCAGCAATAAGGATGATAGTTATGACAATGAAAATTGAGATGGCTATTAATTTGTTGCTAAAGAAGAAAAAAGATGAAGAAAAACGCAGTGAAGCACCCCAGAAGGAGAAGAGCATGAGAATGAAGAGCAAAGAACAAGCAAGAAGAAGGAGGTGAAGGAAGTTCAACAAAGTCAAATCACAAATCCATCACCAATTTCCTTCAGCCAAGAGATCAAGCAAACATGGCCATCACAACGAACAAATTTGGAAGTGAAGACCATGAAGCACATCCAAGACTAAGCCTTTCTATCCCTAAACTCTATTTTGTTGCTTAACTTAGTTTATGCCTTGATGCACATGTTATGCTTTAACATTGAAATTTACTTGTGCCTTTCTAGTCATTATACTGTTTTGAAGCTCAATATATGAAATCCTTGTGATAAGAGCTTCTTTTGTTTCACTTTCGTTGTCCAAGTACTCTTACCCCACCTTTGATTGATGACAAAAGGGGGAGAAGAAATGTGATGACAAAATGTGTGAAAATATGAAATAGCAGTGGAATTCCTCATGCATGAAGAGAAAATGTGTGAATTTTCTCAAAATCCATGCATATGTCAAGGGGGAGAAAGAATGACTACAAAATGTGCTATGTGCTTGTTATAATGTGAATCATGCTGCAATGTGTGCTAATGTGTGCTATGTATATGTTGATGTGCAATAGATAATGAGTAATGTGAAAATATTTGGCTGCATTTCTGCATTTGAAATTTAAATTGAATATTTTATGATATGTGAGGTTTTGGTTATTTTCTGAGATTTTGGAATATGGTTAAGTTAAGATTGAAATCTTGAACTTGGTTCTTGACTTGACCTATGATTTTTAATTACTTCATGAAAACAATTGAATACATGAATTTTGTGGTTTTGCAAAGCTAAACTAAGTGCCTTTGTGGACATACATGTTTGAATACTTCAACATTTCATTTTAAAAGGCAAAATCACCTTTTCAAACTTGTTGCAAAAATTTGGACTCAAAATTCGGATGCAAGGTTCCAAAATTCGGATGCATGCATATTTGTTGCCAAAAAGTGCTTCTTTGTTGTTCAAATTGATTCAAATATGTTTTATTCTCTTCCATTATGTTTGAACAACCTTAGGAAAGATTTATTTCACATTAAACTTTCATTATATTGAATTTATTGCAATTTGGACTTAGAATGTCAAAATTCGGATGCGTGAGTTTAAAAATTCGGATGCATGTTCTAAAATTCGGATGCATCCATATTGTGTTGTCAAAATGTACTCCTTTGTTGTTCAAATTGATTCAAATATGTTTTAATCTCTTCTAATAAGTTTGAACAACCTTAGGAAATCTTATTTACAAAATTTCCAGCTTTCATTTTACTTATTTTAAAGTTTGGACTTGCTATGCAAAAAATTCGGATGCATGATATCTCTAGTCCAAATGTGTTGAAAAATGAGCACAATCTAAGGGGGAGCATTGTTAAACTTTTACAACCTTAAAACCTCTCTTAGAACTTTTTCTAAATGCTTAAATGCTATATCTTCTTTCCTAATTGTTGGAAGGAAGGAGGTAAATGGAGGTTGGTTGGGTCATAGGCTCATATTGAGCCTTTTGTATGTCAATGTGCTAAATTGGTTATTTTCTATCATTGACATTAATACTTCTTTGTGCTACTTTGTTAAATCCATCACATTTTGCATCAAAGTTTGTCATCATCAAAAAGGGGGAGATTGTTAGCCCTAAGGGCAAATCATGTAGTTATGATTAGTTTTGATTAATGACAAATATTGATGAGGACTAATATCCTTGTGGATTAAGAAGTTTGAAGTCTCATTGCCTTAAAGCTAAAATGCAAGAACAACTCCAATATGTCAAAGTGATTGAAAATTGAAGAGTTTGTTCAAGATGTTAGAAGGCTTTGAAGACATGAAGTGTAGGTTGCATGTGCTTAATAGGTAAACTTTGTAAACCCTACACTCTTAAGCCTTGGAATCTATGATTTGCAATTGAGAGCACAAAACTTGATTTAAATGGTTTTGAACTTACCTAAATTATCAAGTTTTCATAAATGGTTTTTGTACTTAAAAGGTCTTTAATGACTTATCTTTGAGGCTAGAATGTTTTCCAACTTGTTTGAATTGATTTGAACATGTTTTTACAAAGTTTGAAAAATTCGGATGCAAGATTCGGACGCAGGGCAAAAAATTCGGTCGTCCGAATTTTGTAGCAAAAGTTTGCTACTGTTCTTCCAGAGGAATTCAGAAGAAGATTCGGACGCATGAAGAAAAATTCGGTCGTCCGAATTTTGTAGCGAAAAATTCGGATGCAGAAATCGGTCATCGGAATTTTCTGAAACTAGCCGTTACTAGCCATTTTATGGCCGTTTTAATTGATTTTCAAATTCTATAAAGGCTAGAAACTCTAGATTTTTGAAAGAACTTTTGCACAAAAGAAATCCTTGAAGCTCTAACTTGTTTTACATCAAAATTATATCGAAAGCTCTCAAATTGCCTTGTGCTCAAAGATTGAAATTCAAGATTCCAAGGGCAAGAAGTGAAGTGGTTCTAGCAATTGTATTTCATCCACCAAGAAGTGTTGGTAACATCAAAACTCTATATCTATATTATTGTTGTAATTGATACAAGGTTGTCAAGAGACATAGAACCCTTGTGGAGGGTGAGCCATAGACTAGATTAATCAAGGTTGTTGTGTAAAACCCATTGGTGAGGGTGAGCCTTGGATTAGATTGGTCTAGGTTGTCTAGTGACATAAAACTCTTAGTGATAAGAGTGAACCTTGTTTATTATATTAAAAAGAGGTTGTTGGTGTAAAATCCTTGTTGGATGAGCCTCTTGTGTAATTGCCTAAATTGAGCATATAGTGAATTGGTTGAAATCCTTGAGTGTGGACTCAAGGTAGTGGATGTAGATCTTGGAGAGATCGAACCACTATAAATCGTGTGTTCATTTCTTTATAGCTTTACTTGTTACATACTTGTGTTATTATTATTTGTTCATAGTTGTTGATTGATTGGTTGTGATCTTATAGTTTGATAATCTTGTCTTAACCATCAAACCACATATAAACTAGAAGTTTGTGAATTTAAAGAAGAGCTTTCATTAAGGCAAAGGGTTTGCAAAAAGGGAAAAGATTTTCGATAATTAGCCAAAGACCTAATTCACCCCCCCCTCTTAGGTCTTTCAATTAATTATGGCATCTTACATATCTCTATGATGAGACTACTCGAACGCCATCTTGATTTCATTAATTTACTTATTCAACAAAGTGTCTATCTTGTCCCATTCTATATCAAAACTGTCGAAAAAAGACTATAGAATATCTTCAGTGATGAATGCTGGCTCTCAGCCATGTTAGTTGTGAGACAACCCATATGGAGAATATCGTTAGTTCAAGCACATTTGAATTTGGTACAATAGGGTTTCAGTTAAGTCTTAGTAACATACTCCAACAAAGTGGAAAACCATTCTCATTTAGTGCACATCTTCTGTAGAGGTTAATTATAATTTTCTATGTTGTAAGACTCCATAATCTTATTCCGAAATCCTTGAGAAAATATGGTGCCTATTTTCTTATTCATCCAACGCGTGAAGCTCTATCCTTCACATTCCTAGTTATATGTACCTGCATAAAAAATTAGGGACATTTGGGAAAATAACAATAAGAGCATTCATAAGTCCCAACTTTTCGATCGGTGATAATAGCAAAAGGCATATTATGCATGTCAAACAACATCTTTAATTGAGATATTGTCCGCATGTAGCTACATTCCTTCTCGTTCCTCAAAATCCCAAATGCGTACACAAAAATTATAACCAACCAGTGATTCTTCAACAACCTCTACAAATGGCATCTTATATCAATTGGTCTTTTAGGTGTAATTCATGATCAGCACATATAGAAATATCCGTTCCATGTCAACTAATGATGAATGTGCAAAAAACACATTATTGAGAACATATGTCCCAAGGAACCCCCTATGTCAATGTAGATAGTGATTATATGTCATTATTTTTATCAGAGACTGCATCGCAAATAGAACTTCCGCATCTTCCTTTTAAATCTTCGATCGGTCATTGTAGATATTCTTTATTAAAGTCCGTATAGATGCATTATTCATTTTCTTTCTTTTTCATAATCATCCTCAGTTTTGCATGACTTGGTGTTAGTTCATGATTTTCTTTGTCCTGTTCTAGTATCAATTTCATAGCCAATGGATGTCCTTGCTAATAATGATCAAGAACATGATTGTGTAAGCCTTTCTGAACAACTAGCTTCCAACTACTATTCTCCACCTCTTCTTCTTTTAGTAAAAACAAACAATTATATTTCCTGGTTGCAGTTTGTCTACAAGTCTTCTTTATACTATCAGATTTCTTCTCCCCATATTTACTAGATCTCCTACAACCGATCCACACTTGGGCCATTCTGCTTTCACCTTTATTTTTCTTTGAAGATTGAATCGCAAAATATATATTCAATAGACTATCAACATTTGTCACCTACTCCTATAATGTTTATCTATAGGAATGGTATGATGATATGCAAAAGCTTGGATTTCATATTGATTTCTTTGAATGGATTGCAATTTATCATGCTTTTCAAAAGATTTTAAATCCAGTATCTTTAAATTGGCATACTGAAACCAATAGGGTTATTTCTTCGGTTAACCTCCCTTTAGAAAATATAATTTTACCACATAGAGGATCTCATATTAAAACCTCTCCATTCAAAGCCTCCGGTGAAGCTGATAGGACAGCAACCTCAAAAGACATTGACAAAGTAATACAACAAAATAATTACACCAACAATTTGCTACATCTTGTGGCAGAAAGACAATTAACTCTAACTAGTAGTCATCCAAAGCCTATAGCAACTTCCTCTCAATCTCCTTTATTCAAACTTCCTTTTGTGCTCCGGGAGTTCAATTTGGTAGATCTGAAGAACTTCTAAATGAAATAACAAAGAGATTAAAACATCTGGATCTTCAAACCAAAGATAAACAAATTCAATCTTCTATAAATGTTATATGGGAAGATGAAATCAAAAGTGACGAAATTAGAAAAGAATATGCAGATTACACTCAAGACTTTAGAAATCAAATTAACAAGTTAAATACCAGAGTAAAAAGAAATCCAGTAAAAAACTGAGATTATTAGACTTCAAAACCTTATTATAATCGACCATCTTTTCCTGATATGCTTTTTGAAAAATCTTTTCCTGATAGAAGTTCAATATATGAATGGAACATCGACAGATTTTCTGAATTACAAATTATAAGGACTTGTGAAGTCATGGGTATAAGGCAAAAGGATATTCAGAGAAAAAATGTGCTGAGATTTTACAACTTGGTTTTACGGGAATGCTAAAAGCATGGTGGGACAATTATGTTTCTGCAATTGATAAAACTCACATAATGGAAGCCAAAAAGATCGTGACAACTGGTGTTGTTGAAAGCACTGCATCTTCTCAGACAGTTTCTCTTCGAACTGATGAAGATGATGTTGTTGCTACCTTAATATATGCAATAATGAAAAATTTTGTAGGAGATCAAATAAAATATCAAGAAAGAAGTTCTACAATTTTAGAAAGGCTAAGATGTAGAAAAATGCATGATTTTAAATGGTATCAAGATATGTTTTTAATCAAAGTAATGGGAAGACCAGATTGCAATAATGGATATCGGAAAGAAAGATTAAAACATCGTCTATATATACTATACAAAATTTTTATCAAAAGCTTAAAATGTTGTTCTACTGTTTTTGAAAAGATTAAAACATCGTCTATATAAACTATACAAAATTCAGAATATGGAGAGAAAATTGAATTCATAACGTTTTGAAATTCTGAAGGAGCATTTTTTAATCCAAAGGGCATTACATTCCATTCATAATGACCAAACGGAACTGTGAATGCAGTTTTGTATCTATCTTGTTCTACAATTTGTATTTGCCAAAATCCTGATTTCATATCCAATTTAGAATAGACGTTTGCAAAAATTGTCCTTTTTAATAAATCTCTTTTATTGGGGATAGGATACCGAATCCATTGTAAGGCTTTATTTAAAACTTTGTAATTTATAACTAGTCTTGGAGTTCCTCGTTCTCTTTCAGCTACATTATTAACATAAAAGGCTGAGCAGCTCCAAGGGAATTTACTAGGCCTTATTAATTTCTTTTCTAATAAAGAATTGATTTCCTTTTTGCAATAATTTAATAATTCGATATTCATTTGAATAGGTCTGGCTTTGGTTGGAATATTGGATTCTAAAAATTCTTTGTTATAAGGGAGTTTAACTGTATGTTGTTTTCTATTCTAGAAAGCATTAGGTAAATCAAAACATACTTCTTTGATTAGCAAATTTGAGAATTCTTTTATTTTATTTTCATATTTTTCAGTTTTTATTTGTCCATATATCCTTTGAAAATTTATTTCTTTTTTATAATAATATATTGTTTTAACAATAATATTTACATATTTTAGCAACTGTGTTATTTTAATATTTGTATTGAATATTTTCTGTATCATATATGAACGAGATGTTGTACCAAGTTCTGAATGATATCTGCTGAGTGTTGTGATTTACTCCCAACTTTGCTTAGTCATTTATTCTTTTGCGTACTTTCTTTGCAAACCTTGTAAAACGTAGAGCTGAGAGGCTTTCAGACGTTGGTCAGCCTGTAGAAACCGTTGGTCAGCCCGTTTGATAGAATTAGGGTGGTCTCGGTGGTGGTCTCGTCACGTATAGAGGATATTGCATAAGAAACTATCAAAATGAATAATTGGATAATGAAATTGGGTGGAAAATCCACAACTTCTGCATTATCATTAGATCCTGCATCAACATCATCATCCACATATAATTTAGAAGAATATTCTATTTCAGATATCCGGAAGACATCAAATATTTCACAAATTGAAGAACAATTAAAAAATTGGTCTTTACCATCTTAACCAGTAAATACCATTTACAAAACTAAAACATTTGATTTATCCCGTGAATGGGCAATCAAAACAGAAGAAAATACAAGTTCTGTCACTAAAGAACATACCTCATTACAATTATTATCGCCACAAGCAATAATACAATTTTTAAATAAAAAATATAAATTCCTCCATATTGGTTTAATACAAATAGGAATCAAACCCTTACAAAGATTAGGATTAGATACCCCAATTTTTCTCTGTCTTAGAGATGCTAGGCATCACGACTTTGACAGATCCCTCCTCACTTTAATAGAATCAAATTTAGCCGAAGGTCTTGTTTATTGTAACTTCTACCCAAATTACACTATAGATTTAACAAACCCTAGAGTATTAAAAACGTTAACATTAAATGTCAAAACCAAAAATGTAAAAATGGACCCAGGAGAAAAGATTTTAACTGTAGTATATAGAATCTACTATAAAATCATGAAAACCAATATTTCTCCAGAAGCCTTAATCATTAACCTAAGGGAAGAAACATTGCTGTTTCAAGCCAACCTACAACATTCAACAATTAAGACTCCTAAAAGAATTAAATGGAATAAAATTTTGGAAAAACGAACTGATTGTGAATTAGACAATTTGTGTCCTCCAACTCCAATAGATTAAGTTACCGAATCTACCACATCCATTATACAAGAAACTGATGGATCCGTCAAAATCTCTTTCGACCGATCTAAATTAACCTCAATCTCATCTAGACATTCCATTTAAGACCCTTTAAATACTTCTAATATAAAACTGTCTAGTGTAGATTTTACTCCTTCTATTCCAACTCCAATATATACTAAAGAAAAAAGATTCTGATGAACAATCAGATTTGTATACTCCTTCACTTTCTCAAATTGATCCTGAATTAAATACCATTTCTCAAACTGATTTTGTACTTAACAAACATTTACTCCGTAGATGGTTCATGGACCCTAAGTGGGCTCTAGCTCGAAAACAATTTTTCTTGCTTTTTCCAACCCCCCCCCCGCCCCCCCCCAAAAGGGATTCCTTCGGAGAAAATGGTATGATGATATGCAAAAGCTTGGATTTCATATTGATTTCCTTGAATGAATTGCAATTTATCATCCTTTTCAAAAGATTTTAAATCCAGTATCTTTAAATTGGCATACTGAAACCAATAGCGTTATTTCTTCGGTTAACCCCCCTTTAGAAAATATAATTTTACCACATAGAGGATCTCACATTAAAGCCTCTCCATTCAAACCCTCTGGTGAAGCTGATAGGACAGCAACCTCAAAAGACATTGACAAAGTAATACAACAAAATGATTATACCAACAATTTGCTACATCTTGTGGCAGAAAGACAATTAATTCTAACTAGTAGTCATCCAAAGCCTATAGCAACTTCCACTCAATCTCCTTTATTCAAACTTCCTTCTGTGCCTACGGGAGTTCAATTCGGTAGATCTGAAGAACTTCTAAATGAAATAACAAAGAGATTAAAACATCTGGATCTTCAAACCAAAGATAAACAAATTCAATCTTCTGTAAATGTTATATGGGAAGATGAAATCAAAAGTGATGAAATTAGAAAAGAATATGCAGATTACCCTCAAAAGTTTAGAAATCAAATTAACAAGTTAAATACCAGAGTAAAAATAAATCCAGTAAAAACCCGAGATTATTATACTTCAAAACCTTATTATAATCGACCATCTTTTCCTGATATGCTTTTTGAATAATCTTGGCAGTTTATGCAATTCGATGGAAGTTCAATATATGAATGGAACATCGACGAATTTTCTAAATTACAAATTATAAGGACTTGTGAAGTCATGGGTATGGCTAGTAATGCGTATAAGACAAAAGGATATTCAGAGAAAAAATGTGCTGAGATTTTACAACTTGGTTTTACGGGAATGCTAAAAGCATGGTGGGACAATTATGTTTCTGTAATTGATAAAACTCACATAATGGAAGCCAAAAAGATTGTGACAACTGGTGTTGTTGAAAGCACTGCAACTTCTCAAACAGTTTCTCTTCGAACTGATGACGATGATGCTGTTGCTACCTTAATATATGCAATAATGCAATAATTTCTGTGAACAAATTTTTGTTAGATGGCAAGCTCTACTTTCTACTTTTGAATTTGATATTGATCACATCAAAGGAGATTCAAATTCTCTCCCTAATTTCCTTTCTCGTGAGTTCTTGTAGGGACAATGAGCGAGAAAAAGTCATTAACCCCAATTTCTAATTGATATATCGTATTAGCTAGTTCAACTTCATTTCCTCCATTGACTACCAACTTTCACCCTACCTTATCAACACCTTCTACAACCAAGTCTTGTCAACAACTTTTGACACCTTCTCCACCCACTCCATCTTCCAAATCTACATCGACCTCATCTTTCTCTTACGACTATGTCGTTAAGATGAAGAAATCTTCAATTTGTTTCATCGAACCCGAATGGGAGTCTATTCCCATAATCAATTTGTGCAAAATCTTATTTTACTCTGGTGAACATTTCTTAACCTGCTCTCCCCAATATTCTGGACTCTTTTATGAGTACATTTTAGTAGAATCTGGTTCCATTGAAGTTTCAAAATTTTCTGGCCAAAGAAAGGCAGTAGCCTATTCCAAGGTTAAGATCAGAAAATTATTTTATCATGAGACTGGCCCAATAAAGACCTACTCACTCCTACCAAATTTACTTCCAATCCACAAACACCAACTTACACTTACTAAGATTATATTACCGCTTGGTACAATTTCTTACTATTTCGACCCGAAGATCACAGTTGGTTCATCCACTTCGATAAAGACATCCGAGACATCAACATATTGCCAAATTGATTTTTAACATGGTTTGAACTTTTCATGCCTGATGAACGGATCCTACCACCTCAAGCCAAAGCAATTGTTGACTCTTTTGACATTCCCAAGATTAATAATCCTCACCCAACAGTCAAATTGTATCATTTATTTTTTAAGAGAAAGATTCCTTGGATTCTTTCTTGGTTCTTAGATAAGGCCACTGATCAGTATGGACGCATAGCCCTTATGCTTACATTTAAAGTCAAGTAGTGGTCTCAATTCAAGATTCAAGAAACTACAACAACCACTTCGCCAACAACTTCTCAATCAGAATTTCTCTGAAGAAATCCAAATTTATGGCTATGTTAGCCTCTACCAGTTCTGAACAAGATTTCAAGAAAGCTCTAGTAGAAGTTATGTCCACTGTTTCTTCTGAAGGAGATAAGGCCGAACAAAGTGCTGACGTAGACGATGAGGTCATATCCCACCTATATAAAGAAGAGGACTTCGGTGGACCCTTCTTGCAATTATGAAAACTTTTCAAAAGAAAGATTCCCACTTCAGCAAATTATTGTACCTTTTACTGTTACAAGCAAATTATTGTACTAAATCTACTGTAGCAAATTTGTATTTTGTTGATATTTCAAAAAGCAGATTCCAGTTATCTGCTTGGCTCTCTATATAATGTAATAACTTCAGATCAATAGACAAGTTCGATCACATTTTCTCCACTTTGCATTCTCTTCCTCACTCTCTGAGCCCATTTTCTTCGTGATCCTGAGTTCTTTTTCATAATCATCCTTAGTTTTGCAAGACTTGGTGTTAGTTCATGAATTTCTTTGTCCTGTTCTAGTATCAATTTCATAACTAATGGATGTCCTTGCTGATAATGATCAAGAGCATGATTGTGTAGGCCTTTCTGAACAACTAGCTTCCAACTGCTATCCTCCACCTCTTCTTCTTTTAGTAAAAACAAACAATTATATTTCCTGGTTGCGGTTTGTCTGCAAGTCTTCTTTATACTATTAGATTTCTTCTCCCTATATTTACTAGATCTCCTACAACGGAACCACAATTGGGCCATTCTGCTTTCACCTTTATTTTTCTTTGAAGATTGAATCGCAAAAAATATATTCAATAGACTATCAACATTTGTCACCTACTCCTATAATGCTTATCTATAGGAAATTGAGAATTCCTGTGAAAATACAATTGGGAATTTTTCCGTACTCTCATCCTCAAATATTCAGTCATTTTAAAACACAAAATTAACACAAAAATGTGATATTCATCAATAATAAATTTCTTTCTAAGAGAATGATAAAACTATTAATGAATAAGGACTTTATTTAATAAAAACTCTTAACATAATAATAAAACAATTAAAAATAAAGACTTCAATTAAAAAGTTAGAATAAATAGCTTTTAAATAAAAAATTAAGAATAAAATAAAACAATAAATAAAATTAATGAAACAAATAAGTAAATATATAAATAATAAAAAATTAAAATAAATCAAATTAAAAACACAAATTAATTAGGACAAATACATATGCAATATAAAAAATATTAAAAACATATTAAGTATATAAAAATTAATGATATAATATGCAAATTAAAACAACTAAACAAATAAACAAATAAAAATAAAAATTTATAAAAAATGAAAGATCAGCCGCACAACATATGCAAATAAAAAATAAAAATATATATTAATTAAAATAAATAAAATTAATATTATAATTTGCAACTTAAAACAAACAAATAAATAAAATAAATAATTTTTTTTAAAAAAGAATGGTTGAGCGCCATCTTTGTTGTTTGGCACACAATCTTTGGCAGCGTGCCAACACATAGCACACCTACTTTTGAAAACAAAAAATCAAATCAATGTGATTTATCTCAACATCAACACAATTTGGATAAAATGATTAATCTTGACCTTCCATTAGTTTTTACTATATAATTATTATTAAAAAATAAGTGAAATGAGTGTCACATAAGAAATTTAGAGAAAATGACAAAATCATCAACATTATGTAAAAGCCTTTCTATACCAATAAAATTGTCTTGCATTTAGTATTTATAGCTATTTTTATGTTAAGATAAAAAAAGGAAAAAAGAATTTAGATGAAAAGACTTATGCAGTAATTAGTTGATGGATAAATATCCAATCAAATAAATTGAATTCTATTGATATATATAAACTGCAGTAAAATCTTCAGACAGCTTCATAAAATCCTCTTTTTAGTATTTCTAGTTTTGTTCTCAAAGGCTAAAGAGTGGGGAATTTTTGTTCCCTAATAATATTTTCTGCACTTAAAAATATGGAAAAGCTCTTATTATTTTTTGTGCATTGCTAAGAAGGCCACAATTAAAATGTTGTAGTCAATAGTCGAGTAATAGAGATAGGTCCAAATCTGTTTACGATATTTATGCTAAGTACCAATTGAAATATTTTTTGGTAAATTAAATATTAAATACTTATTGAAATACAAATGATTTTGTGCATCTCTAACATTTACCATAAGAGACAACACAGTGGTAAAGAGACCAACCGATTATAAGGGACTAAAGGAGGTCTTATTTAGGACTAAGGGAGGTAAGTCTTATTTTCAAATTTAGCAGTCACATAAGTTTAAGTAGTGACTAAGTTATTTTGTTTTCGAAGATTATTGAAACCTTATTGTTGCAAATGGCACTAGAATCTTGAAAAATAATACATGATTTGCCACAGATATATGCACCACAGTGTTGGTGTTAGGCAAATATTGTGTTTTTAGATTAGAGTACCAGTACCAAGAGTCGTGGTACACGAAAACCTTAAGATACATGTGTTATGATCTAAAAAAATTCATATCATTTTAGTTAAAAAATGCCTACAATAATAACAAAATTAATGTTCATTCAATGTTTTCTACCTTCAATATGGGTCCAATGATGTTAGATTTAACTAAATTTTGTTAAAAAACATAAAACAGTAGTATCTTGTTAAAGATGCTTATATATATTATGGCACATGCTCCATAAGCTATTCAACATTTGCTCTAGTAATTTTACGCAATAAAACAAATACTAATTTGCGTCCGACTAAAAATAGATAGATACAGATATCTTGGTATTAGTGCTAAACCAAATGATTCATATTAAGCATTTAAAAAAATTTACGTGTACCACTTGTTATGTTGCCCAAGAATTGGAAAACACAATTACCTAGATAATATCACATGTTTAGTAGATGTAACTGAAAATTTGCTTGCTTTGTTTTCGCAAATAAAGATTGCATGTGGAATTAAATAATTTAAAGTAGGAATCGTAAGGCAATGCTATGGAATTTTGAAATATTTATGAAAATGATGTGAATTCAATGTTTGTATTGTTATTTATATATACTCTTTCTTTAATGGTTTATTGTGTGCATTGTATTTAATAGAAATGAGATTGAAAATATGCATTAGAGATGTTGAAGGCCTTCAATTGAAATTTATATAAACTTCATTTGATAATATAATCTCAAATTAGAAATTGCTTCTTCAAATAGTATATATTTTTGTTTCAAATTAGAAATTGCCTCTTTCTATGAAATAGCTTCTTTCTTCAACAATATGCTAGAAAATTCCCGCAATGATTATTAAAGTTGTGAAATAAATATTCTATAATTTTGAAATATCAAAATCTTTTAAAACAATAAGCTAAAATTACCATTAAATATATGAGAAATTCATAATTTACAGATCATTTGAATTTTCGATCAACCTAAATAATGAATTTGAAAACTAAAAGAACCACTTTTTTACTTCTCCAAAGGAAAGGGAACTCAATATAATAATGAGATAATCTTCCATGGATAAATCTAAACAAAGTGATAATTTAAAAATTTAAGTGTCGGCAACGCAGAATTGAAGAGAAAGCAATGCTCAATATGTTTAGATTTTAACAATATAAATTTTAAGAATAAAGAGAAGAGAGAACATAAAGAGAGAAAGTAGAACTCAAGAATTAAAACTCTTCAACATTATTAATGTCATCATATGGCATTTTATATATAGGCACACAATACAAGTGTTTATGGAAACCCAAGCTCCAATAGGGAAAGGAAGCCAAATCTAATTAGGAGTAATATTTTGAGAGTTTAATTCTCTTTAAAAAATTAACTAATATGGACATCCACATATTTTATTATTTATTTCATAACATTCCCCTTTGATGTCTATAACATAAAGAATATATCTCGTTAAAACCTTAGTAGAGAAAAAAAAAATGGAAAAAAATGTCTAATGAAAGAAAAAGAGTATAACATTCTTTATATTATCCCCCTATTTAGAACATCATTAAACCAATGCAGTCAAATTTTCTATTCTCAGATGTTGTAGTTGGTATGTCTTAGTGAATAAATCTTAGATCAATATTATAACTTTTGATCGAAGCAACTACACATCAATTCCATTCTTCTTACAAAGAATGACTTATCCTATCTCTTTTCTATATATTCTCAAGTTTCATTGCCATCAACAATATAAGTATGTCGTATATAATCAACCATTAATTTTGATTGCACACTTCTTCAAACAACCACATTAATTACTATTTCTTCAATAAGAATTGAAATGTGGTTATTATAATAAATATCACAGCATCACTATGTATGCATAACTTGTGTAGATCAAATGAATAACTAACACCTTAGATATCCATCTCAACAGGAGTTGAACTTTTCTCAATAATTCGACATCAATTATCCATAGAGATGTTGAAGGACAAGTATAATATCATATAAAGACTCAAAAATAATCTAATTATATGGACCAAGTATGTAGAAATACGATACTTCAGGACCAAATAGTTTTCATTAACCTCTCATACATATAGAGGATCTTTAGCAATATCTAATGACTATTGGAATATTTAGTGGCATACAATGTATTATATCCATACATAATATTCTTTGAATTGATGAACAAATTTTATCTTTTTGATGTTCAATTTGTAAATCAAGACTTAAAACCATTCATTATAATTCTTACTTCAGCAATCACTTGCCTTGCACGTACACTTCTGGTGTACTTGTTAATTATTCAAACTTCTCACTTTTTTTCATGCGAACTCTAGTTCTATTTTGGTCAATACCTCTATGAAATACCTAAGAGGGGGGTGAATTAGGTATTTGGCTAATTTTCGCAAACAAAAACCATTTATTAATTTAAGCAAAGAACAGATTCTATATATCAAGTTAAAGACAGTTAATAGCAAAGTAATAAGGAATGTAAGAGCAAAGAACTCAACCAATTTATAGTGGTTCGATCGTCAAAATCTACGTCCACTACCTTAAGCCTATGCTTAAGGATTTCAACCAATCTACTATATGCTCAAGGTCACAAATTACATGAGAGGCTCACCACACTATGGTTTTACACTCACAACCTCTTCTAGTAACTTTTACAAACAAGGCTCACCACACAATAGTTTTATATCTACAAACAACCTTGAATTACAACTTCAAGGATCACCCTTAACCAAAGGGTTTTATGTTATTAAGATAACCTTGCAAGAGCTAGTGGAAAACACAATTTGATAAGAAGAAAAGAGTGTGTAGATGTTACCACTTGTTAGTAGATGTTTACACAATATTTGCACCTTCACACTTTGATGTCTTTGGATTGATCAAGAGAGCTTTAAAAAATGTTTGCTAGAGGCTTAGGAATGCTTAGAGTTTGTAAAGATTCAAAAACCTACAAAAAATCTGAAGTTTATACCTTTTATAGATGTAAAAATTCAAATGCAATAGCTATAAAATGGCTAGTAACGGTTAGTTTCAGAGAAGTTCGGACGTTCGAACTTCATGCCATTCGTCCGAACTTGCGTCCGAACTTTACTGTGCCAAACCGTCTGGAAAAGTTCGGACATCCGAACTTTTCCTGATGCGTCCGAACTTGCGCCCGAACTTCTCTGGAAAAACAATGACCATGCTATCAGAGAAAGTTTGGACGTCCGAACTTTATTCCATGCGTCCGAACTTGCGTCCGAACTTCTTTGGAAGCACAGTAACCATTTCCAGAGTTTGGACGACCAAAATTGCATCCAAACTTATCAAATTTAGTTCAATCCTTTGAAAATCATTGTTAATAACATTGAAAATGTTTTGCATGAATAGACACATCATTTAGGCACATTTAAACACAAAAAACCGTTACAAAAATATTTTGATCATACAAAATTTTTTTAAGATCATTTGAGATTTCAAAAACCTACTTGTTATCACAAAGTTTATTGAAAACTATTTTAAAAACAAGTTTTGTGCTCTCTCATGCGTTCAACAAATTCCAAGACATACAAGTGTAGAGTTTACAGAAAAATATACCTATTTAGTATAAGAACTCTACACTCTAAGTCTTCAATGCCCTCAATCATATTGAACATACTCTTCAATTTTCAATCCCCTTTGGCATAGTTGGGTTGTTCTTGCATTGTGACTTCAAGGCAATAAGGCTTCATGCTTCTCAATCCATCAATGCTATCACTCATACAAGTATATTAGTTCTCATCAATGTTTGCCATTATTCAAAACTAATCATAACTACATGATTTACCCTTAGGGCTAACAATCTCCCCCTTTTTGATGATAACAAACTTTGATGCAAAATGTGATTGATTTAAACAATGTAGTACAAAGAAGCATTGATGTCAATGGTGGATAATAACCAATTTAGCACACTGACATAGAAAAGGCTCAATATGAGCCTATGACCCAACCAACCTCCATTTACCTCCTTCCTTCTAACAAAGATAGAAGATATAGCATTTAAGCATTTAGAAAAAGTTCTAAGAGAGGTTTTAAGGTTGTAAAAGCTTAACAATGCTCCCCCTTAGATTGTGCTCATTTTTCAACAAGTTTGGACTTGGGATGCTAAGCATCCGAATTATGACATATCAAGTCCAAACAATAAAATAAGTGAAATGAAAGCTGCAATTTTTGAAAATAATCTTTCCTAAGGTTGTTCAAACATATTAGAAGAGATTAAAATATATTTCAATCAATTTGAACAACAAAGGAACACATTTTGACAACAAAATATAGATGCATCCGAATTTCAGAACATGCATTCGAACTTTTAAATTTTAAATCCAAACTTTAAAATATGTGAGATGAAGGCTGTAATATTTGAAAATAAGCCTTCCTAAGGTTGTTCAAATATGATAGAAGGATTTGAAATAGTTTTCAAACAGTTTGAATAATAGAAAAATCAGTTTTGGCAAAACAGTTTGGATGCGTCCGAACTTCTCTGGTTTGCATCCAAACTTCAGATCCAAACTTATAAATGCTATCCTAACATATTATAATGCTTTCCAGTTTAAAATTTCAAATTTATAAATATAATCAAAACATGCCAAACACATATTGCAGTACACATGCCAAAACAGTGCACACACATTGCAACACACATGCCAAAACAGTGCATGCATTTGCATTTTGCAGCTCATCTTCTTTCTCCCCCTTTTGTCATCACTCAAGAATGGGAAAATGAAAATGAGACTGTCATTACTAAAGGAAGCTCTCAACTCTAAGGTTTCATCATTGAGCTTCATACCATTAACGCTATTACATAGACCACATTAAACTAATTGAAAAAATGCAGAAACTTAAATTGCATAAAATATGCCAGTAAAGGGTGAAAATAAATAAAAGCAGCAAATGAAAATGAGAGTGAAGATATGCTTAGTCTTTCAGTATTTATGGAGAGTCCTTTCTTGGTTTCTTCTTGAGAGCAACATGCTTGACTCTTCCATGACCAAATGTTGGATTTGATGGGGTTGCAATTGCAGCTCTTGCAATTTGGGCTCCTTCTTGACTGATTTCAGCTTGCTGCACTTCTTGATCTCTTCCTTGAGGCTCCATGATCTGCTCATTGCCATTCCCTTGATCACCATCATTATCATCATCGCCACTTTCACTGTCACTGCCTTCTTCATTCTTCTTGTTATCTTTATCATCCTCATCATCATTTTCCTTTTGAGTTCTAGAAGGCCCTTCACCACTTTGAGGATTTCCTAACAATATTTCCTCAATACGCTTGACTCTATTCTCTAGATTGTCCAGTTTTCCAAGCACCAGAGGAGCAAATGTTTCAAAGAATTTATATATTTTCTCCATTTCTTTCATGTGGTTGTTCAGTGTTTCTTGAATATTATTCTCTCTTGAAACCTCTTCAGCACCAGTACCTTCCCCAGCAATAGGATGTGATTGTGAAGTTGGCTCTTCTTCAAAGAGTCTTCTTTTGGAGGGAGGCTGCTCCCCCTCACTTGTTGAATCATGTCTTCTCTTAGTTTTTATTTCCCTTGCCCATGTTTCTGCCTCATCTTCTTCTTCTTCTTCAGTTTCCTCACTTTCCTCTACTTCAACTCTCCTTGGAGGGGTCTCTCTTTTAGTTCTCCACACTCCCTCATCATCAAGAGTCAATTGCATCCTCTTGAGAGAATCATTTGTATAAATTTGTCCTCTTTTAAAAGCTTGTCCTCTAATAGGAAGCTCGACTTGAAAATGTTTGAAAAATCTTGTAAGAAGTCTTCCATATGGTAAAACCTTGTTATCAGTCTTTCTAACCCCAATCATATGCTTCAATGCCATGTATCCAAAATTCAATCTCCTATGCTCATGCAAAGCAAGCATAATTACCATATGAATGTTCCCCACAAATGTTTTGTGACCAAAGTTAGGAATTATCATGGTTGTAATCATATGATGCATAACTCTTCCTCTTGCATCTAAAGCCTTAACTTCCCTTTCCTTAATGGTCCTAAACTCTCTACCATTTGTGAAAGCTTCTTCAAATCTAGCATTTGTAAATAGTTCTCGTTCATAGCAGTGTTGTCCCAAAGAAAAATATCTTGCTCCAACATCACTCACTCCACAAATTCTATTTACCAATGCATCATTGAATTCAAAATCTATTTGTGAGACTCTAGAGGAATACCATTGATTAGCAGTTTTTCCCTCATATTCTATTCTCTCTTCTTTTAGATTGGCATAAAATTTATATACAATAGAGGGATAATACTCTTCATCTATAGCTTACAGATTACTCCACTCAATATCACCAAATAAAGATAGGACATTACCCATATTGGTGAGCTTTTCAAAATCAACTCTGTTTCCAGAGATGATTTTCCTTGATTTCTTGTTCCATTCTTCAAATTCTGATGCAGCTTTGATTGAGATGAATTTGTCTACTCCAGATGATGATTGAGGAACCTTAATTCTCCTGGGTTCATTGAGAATTCGTCCTCCTTCACTAACTTTTGCTTTCCCTTTACCTTTCTCAACATTAGCTCCTTTAGTTCTCACCATTTTGATCTTCTAACAGAAAAACTGGTGAGTTTTGAGCGGTGTGTAGGGATGGGAATTCAAAGATTCAAGTGTTTTGATGTGAAAATGGTGAAATCTCAAAGGGATTTATGTTTGGACGTGAGTGGGTAGAGAGAAATTTTGAAAAGGAGAGAGTTCGGATGAGAGATTATGTGTGTAACGGCTAGTTCGGTTTCTTAAAAACCGCTGTAACTGCAAAGTTCGGAAGTCCAAACATTTTGGTCTGCGTCCGAACATGCGTCCGAACTTCTCTGTTTCTCCAGTTTTAGAAAGTTCGGACGTCCGAACTTTCTGTCATGCGTCCGAACATGCATCCGAACTTTTTTGTCCAGAATTTTCTATCGAAGTTTGGACGTTCCATTTTCACTCAATGCATCCAAATTTTTTCTGTTTTTAACACACTTAAATAAACGCATTAGTAATTGAATTTTGAGATTCCTAAGAGCCTTCTTAAATGAGTAAACCTTTCCTCAGCCAAAGGCTTTGTGAATATATCAGCAATTTGATCATTTGTATTTATGTATTCTAAGCATATGTCCCTTTTAGCAACATGATCACGAATGATGTTTAATCTCTATATATTTTGTTCTAGAGTGTTGGATGGGATTTATGCTCAAATTGATGGAACTAGTATTATCACATAGAATATGTATACAATTAAATTTAATATCATAATCAATTTAATATCATAATCAAGTAGTGTATGTTGCATCCATAATAATTGAGTACAACAACTACCAACTGCAATATATTCAGCTTCAGCAGTAGACAAAGACACACAAGCTTGTTTTTTACTATACCACGACACAAGCCAACTACCAAGAAATTGACAATGACCACTTGTACTTTTTCGTTCAATTTTGCATCAAGCATAATCAGCATCCGAATATCCAATAAGGTCAAAAGATGAAGATTTTGAAAACCAAAGACCATAGTCATGTGTATCAAATAAGTAACGAAAAATAAGTTTGACAGAAATTAAATGAGATTCTTTAGGACATGATTGAAATCTAGCACATAAGCAAACAGCAAACATAATATCAGGTCTACTTGCTGTGAGATAGAGTAAACTTCCAATCATACCTCTATAAGATTTCTCATCAACATTTTTACCTTTTTCATCTTTGTCAAGTTTAGTTGATGAACTCATTGGAGTACCTATCCCTTTAGCTTGATCAATTCCAAATCTTTTCAAGAGCTCCTTGGTGTACTTTGCTTGAGTAATGAAGACTCCATTCTTGGTTTGCTTAATTTGCAGCCCAAGAAAGAAATTCAATTCTCCCATCATGCTGATTTCAAAATCATTTTGCATAGATTTGGCAAAGTCTTCACAAAGAGATATGTTAGTAGCACCAAAGATAATATCATCAACATAAATTTGTACAAGTAAAATATCATTATTGGTAGATGTTTTTATAAAAAGAGTTGTGTCTACTTTTCCTTTTGCAAAACCTTTTGAAAGAAGAAATCCACTTAATCTTTCATACCAAGCTCTTGGGGCTTGTTTCAATCCATAGAGAGCTTTGGTTAACTTAAAGAAATGATTTGGAAATTTTTCATGAATAAAACCAGGAGGTTGCTCTACATAGACCTCTTCTTCAATAAAGCCATTTAGAAAAGTACTTTTGACATCCATTTGAAATAGCTTAAATCCTTTAAAACAAGCAAAAGCCAAAAGATTCTTATAGATTCCAATCTGGCTACAGGAGCAAAAGTTTCATCATAGTCAATACCTTCTTCTTGGTTGAAGCCTTGAGCAACAAGTCTAGCCTTATTTCTAACAACTTGTCCTAGTTCATTTAATTTATTTCTAAAAACCCATTTTGTACCTATAATGGAATGATCATGGGGTCTTGGAACAAGAGTCCAAACTTTATTCCTTTCAAATTGATTTAATTCTTTTTCCATAGCAATAATCCAGAAATTGTCACTCAATGCATCATTAATGTTTTTAGGTTCTAAATGAGATAAAAGAGCAAAATTATCAATAAAGTACCGCCTTGTTTTTACTCCTTGGGAGACATCACCAATGATTTGCTCCTTGTGATGACCTCTTGCATATGTTAGATCCTTTGGAAGCTCTTGATCATTGCTTGGTTGACCATCTTGTTCTTGCTCCATTATTTCTTCTTCCTTGGCATGTTCTTCCAATGTGGGTACTTGATGATGGGTTTGATTTTCAATCATTGAAGAACCTGCATCATCTTCATTTCTTCTTTGAAGATAAAAATTAGATTCATCAAAAGTTACATGTATGGTTTCTTCAACACATAATGTTCTTTTATTGTAGACTCTATATGCCTTTTTATTTGAAGAATAGCCAAGAAATATACCTTCATCAGATTTTCTATCAAAATTACCAAGATAATCACTAGTGTTTAAGATAAAACACTTACAACCAAAAACTTTAAAATAGACAATTGAAGGGGTTTTATCAAATAAAAGTTCAAAAGGTGTTTTTCTTATGAAAGGTCTTAATAAAACTCTATTCATTACATAGCAAACAGTATTTACAAGTTCAGCCCAAAAGTATTTTGGCAAAGAATTTTCACAAAGCATTGATCTAGCCATCTCTTGTAAAGTTCTGTTTTTCCTCTCAACAACACCATTTTGTTGAGGTGTTTTGGCAGCAGAAAAATTATGAGTTATACCATACTCATCACAAAATTTTATAAAATCTTAGTTACAAAACTCTCTTCCACTGTCACTCCTAATAGAGATCAGTTTATATTCAAGGGATGTTTGAACCTTGTTGAAAAGTTTTGCAAATTCCTGAAATGTTTCATCCTTTTGGGCTAGGAAAAGCACCCAAGTAAATCTTGAAAAATCATCTACAATCACATAAGCATATCTTTTACCACCAAGACTAGTGATCCTCATTGGCCCAAATAAGTCCATGTGAACTAATTCAAGAGGTTTTGAAGTAGAAACCATTTTCTTTGGTTTAAAAGATGTTTTTGATTGTTTTCCATATTGACAAGCATCACAAAGTCGAGTTTTATCGAAATGCATTTTGGGTAAACCTCTAACAAGCTCTTGTGTAGAGAGTTTATTCAATAAATCCATGCTAACATGTCCTAATCTTCTATGCCACAGAAAACCATCATTATCATGAATAGTAAGACATTTTATATCATTTGTGATAAGTTCATCAAGATATAAAACATATACATTACCAACTCTTTTAGTAACAAAAATGGTTTTGCTACTTTCACTATCAAGAATAGTACAAGTATCACATTTAAATTCTACTTTACATCCATTGTCACATAATTGACTAATGCTAAGTAAATTATACTTCAAACCATCAATAAGTAATACTTGCTTAATAAGAGGAAAGGAGCCTTTACCAATGTTACCTATACCAAGGATTTTTCCTTTCTTCTTATCACCAAATGTGACAAAGCCTTCACTTGTTGCTTGAAGCTCACTAACAAGTGAGGCATTTCCTGTCATATGTCTTGAGCACCCACTGTCAAAAACCATTTTGTGGCACTTGATCTTGAAGCAAATTGAACCTACACCAAATTAGAAAGAGTGATTTTTGGTACCCATATTTTCTTGGGTCCAAGGGGGTTAGTGATAGTTCCTTTGACTTTCCAAATGGTCTTAACACCATTTTCTATCTTTCTTTTTACAAAACATTTTGATACCTTGTGTCCATGCTTGCCACAATATGTACAACAAATATGATGCCTAGAATTAAGAGTTTCTTTAGCAAAAGTGTTTTTATATTTAGGAACATAGCTATCATGAGTAAAACCAAGACCATGTTTTGTAAATGAAGATCTTTGATAACCAAGTAATTTATTTAATTTTTCTCTTCCATTTGTAAATTTTTCAATGCATGAAGTAAGATCATTAACTTTTCTTTTCAAAATCTCATGATCAATGAGCATTTTTTCAAGAGAAGTAACTTTTATGCAGAGCTCTTTGTTTCAAAAGATGTGTTTTGTATGGTTGCATTTAAAACTTCTTTTTCAATATTAAGACAATTAATGGTCTCAAGAAGTTTACCATTTTCAGCACATAATTTCGAATTCTCATTTGACAAATCATTTATTTTTGATTTCATATCTTTATTTCTTTTTGAAGCCTTTTTCAACTATTCATACATTTCTATAAGCAATTCACTAGGATCAACATCATCATCATAAAGATTAGAAATGGAAGGAGAAGAATGTACCTCATCATCAATAGCCATAAAACATATGTTGGCCTTTCCTTCACTTTCATCTTCGCTTTCTTGTTGATCCCATGTTCCAGCCAGTCCTTTTCCTTTCTTGGCAGATTTCTTTTTGTTCTTGCTATCTCTATCCCTTTCCAAAACTCTGGGACAATCAGCAACAAGATGCTCTGTACTCTTGCATTCAAAACATTGAGGTTTGAATGAGGAAGACTGTCCACTCTTCTTGGCTGGCTTTCTTCCCTTTTTGAGAAACTTCTTTTTGTAGAATCTCTTGAACTTCCGAACTGCCATGGCAATTTCCTCTTCACCACTATTACATTCTTCTTCTTCACTTGAAGATTTTTCTTGTTCACTCAAATGATTAGAAGCCTTGAGTACAACTCCTTTTCTTCCCTTTTCTTCATCTTCCTTGTTATTTAATCTCTTCATCTTCATTTCATGTGTAAGCAGAGATCCAATAAGCTCTTCAAGTGGAAGAGTTTTCAAATCCTTGGACTCTTCAATAGCAAGTGTCTTTGGCTGCCAAGATTTTGGTAGAGCATCCAAAATCTTCCTGTTTTGCTCTTCCATAGTATAGCTTTTACCATAAGCTTTTAAGCCATTAAAAATGTTAGTAAAACGAGTAAACATATCACTAACATTTTCACCTTGTTTCATGGTAAACAGTTCATAATCTCTAACAAGCATAGCAAGTTTAGATTCTTTAACTTGATTTGTACCTTCATGAGTTATTTGGAGTAATCTCCACATATCATGAGCAGAGTCACAACCACTAACTCTATTATATTTAGTAACATCTAATGCACAACTCAAGATGTTCATGGCTTGATAATTTAAAGTCATTTTCTTTGAATCATGCTCATCAAATTCATCAGCAGATTTTGGCTCTAAGGTTACACCATCTGCTTTCATTTTCATAGGAACATAAGGACCTTTTTTAATCATATTCCACAAATCAAAATTGATAGAACAAATGTATATCTTAACTCTAGATTTCCAAAAAGTGTAATTTGTTTCGTCAAACAAAGGCGGTTTATTTGTGGAAGATCCTTCTTGGTAAGGTAAGTTTGAGATATTAGCCATAAGATCTTTAAATTCTAGGTTGTAAAACCACATAAAGAAGTTTCTGCTCTGATACCAATTGAAATACCTAAGAGGGGGGTGAATTAGGTATTTGGCTAATTTTCGCAAATAAAAACCTTTTATTAATTTAAGCAAAGAATAGATTCTGTATACCAAGTTAAAGACAGTTAATAGCAAAGCAATAAGGAATGTAAGAGCAAAGAACTCAAGCAATTTATAGTGGTTCGATCGTCAAGATCTACGTCCACTACCTTAAGTCTATGCTTAAGGATTTCAACCAATCTACTATATGCTCAAGGTTACAAATTACATGAGAGGGTCACCACACTATGGTTTTACACTCACAACCTCTTCTAGTAACTTTTACAAACCAGGCTCACCACACAATGGTTTTATATCTACAAACAACCTTGAATTACAACTTCAAGGATCACCCTTAACTAAAGGATTTTATATTATTAAGATAACCTTGCAAGAGCTAGTAGAAAAACACAATTTGATAAGAAGAAAAGAGTGTGTAGGTTACCACTTATTGGTAGATGTTTTACACAAAATTGCACCTTCACACTTTGATGTCTTTGGATTGATCAATTGAATGCACAAGACACAAGAGAGCTTTAAAAATGTTTGCTAGAGGCTTTGGAATGCTTAGAGTTTGTAAAGATTCAAAAATTTACAAAAAATCTGAAGTTTATAACTTTTATAGATGTGAAAATTCAAATGCAACAGCTATAAAATGGCTAGTAACGGCTAGTTTCAGAGAAGTTTGGACGTTCGAACTTCATACCATTCGTCCGAACTTTACTGTGCCAAACTGTCTGGAAAAGTTCGGACGTCCGAACTTTTCCTCATGCGTTCGAACTTCTCTAGAAAAACAGTGACCATGCTATCAGAGAAAGTTTGGACGTCCGAACTTTACTCCATGCGTCCGAACTTCTCTGGAAGCACAGTAACCATTTCCAGAGTTTTGACGACCAAACTTGCATCCAAACTTATCAAATTTAGTTCAATCCTTTGAAAATCATTGTTAATAACATTGAAAATGTTTTGCATGAATAGACACATCATTTAGGCACATTTAAACACAAAAAACCGTTACAAAAACATTTTGATCATACAAAATTTTCTTAAGATCATTTGAGATTTCAAAAACCTACTTGTTATAACAAAGTTTATTGAAAACTATTTTAAAAACAATTTTTGTGCTCTCTCATGCGTTCAACAAATTCCAAGACATACAAGTGTAGAGTTTACAGAAAAATATACCTATTTAGTATAAGAACTCTACACTCTAAGTCTTCAATGCCCTCAATCATATTGAACATACTCTTCAATCTTCAATCCCCTTTGGCATAGTTGAGTTGTTCTTGCATTGTGACTTCAAGGCAATAAGGCTTCATGCTTCTCAATCCATCAATGCTATCACTCAATCATACAAGTACATTAGTTCTCATCAATGTTTGGCATTATTCAAAACTAATCATAACTACATGATTTGCCTTTAGGGCTAACACTCTAAATTTTGAATATTGAGTCTCCAGGATTTTTATTTGAGATTCTCATTCTAATTCACAATATTATGCACAGAAGTATCATTGTGTCAACATCTATCGGTTCCATTGATGACATGATTATTGAGATCCCATAATTTATCACAATTTTTAGGTGCCTAAATTTCTTCTGTAAATAATAATATCATGCTTAAGAAAACTTTGCTAGAATTTTCATTTCCTTAACTTAGCTATGACCACTTAATTCTTTACTCCTTGTAATATGCGAGGATTTATTACTATTGAAACTGATCAATCTACCACTTTTTCCATGTGTCTCAAATTTATAGTAGTAGTTTGTCCTTTGAGGACATCAAATGTAATAGGAGCATTTAGTTAGAATTTTGGTCAATATAATGCTTGACTATTCCTCTTTTGAACTTCTGGTTCAAACCATCTTCAGCATAAAAATGAGACACAAATGATTAAATTCTCTTTTAGACTATATATTTTCTCCACTTTTGAGTTCAGATATCAATACTTTGTGGTGAAATAATATATGGTGCACATTCAATATTTAGATGGGAAAACATTTAGTTTTTGACAATAAATCCAAGAACCAAAGAGGAGAAGCATAATATTATGTTGGCAAAATACGAATAAGTGCTGCTTCACACCAAATAATTCACATCAATCAATTTATGAAACTTATGTTCCTATAAGACCATTTGCTATGAACATATTCTACAAGATGTTCACATATTCAATAGACAAAAAATACCACCCATATTATTAGGACAAATTTTGTAAATGAGAGAGTCTTAAATATAAGCTCACTACGAAAGAATTGCAAAACAAGTCAATAATATATGCGACTTTGTTGTCAATGTATCGACTATTCATCCCACAATCACATTTAACCACAAAATTTTATAGGCAATATCAATTTTCCTTTAAAACAAATAGCACAAGAGAATTCATTGGATTAGAAAATATAAAGAATAGTTTACAAATTCCTAATAAAAACCTTGTATTTTATTTATTGAAGATGGTCAAATTGGTCATGCCAACAAAAATATTATTTGAATTAATAAACCTTGGGTTTACTTAATAATGCATATCAATTGCATACACTTCAGCACAATACAAGTTCAAAGGGGGAAATAGTAATTTCTCAAATACTATAAATTTGTTCCACAAAATAATAGTAGCAATGCATAGAGATCGGAACTTCTTTCTTCCACTATCTCTATATAGATCTTGAAGAAGATCATTAAAATTTAAACAATATTTTACGAGATTTTGTGGAGAATAATGCATTACATAATTGATGTGTGTCATTTCAGTTCACTAACTCTGTGAGAGCTTTTTAGTCAATTAGCTCTTCTAGAGCCAGGCACTATCATTTATACTTTCAATTTTTATTTCCCACATGATTGATATGGCATATTTCATCTTTGTCATTGTTGAATCCAAAATGAACCAAAGTAACATGATTATACTAGAATCAACTATATAGAAGACAAAACTAAAACTTCAATCATAAATAAATAAGACAAGTTATTTCCTATATTCAAAGAGATTGGCTACATTTATATATAATAAATATCAACATTGAGTAGAATAATCAACTATCAATAGCACATCATTGGGAAGTAAAATTTATCTCCGCATTTTTACCTCTCTTTACAACAGATGCTCAATAGAGATGTGAAATTTGTTTGACGTACAACATGTGCATAACTAACTTCTTTCATATCACATTGATAATATTTAATAGCACTAAGTGTTGAGATCATATTTTTCTCCTTTTCCATCTTTCTCATTATTTTCTCAACACTGGTGGGAATCTATACTTTAAGAGTTTAATGTGTTATTGTCATCCCTATGATTATAAGGATTATCTCTATAATAATTGTGGCAATGACTTGAATTTCTTTAACTAGTAAATAAAAATCCTATTCGTATTCACTTTAGGAAAAACGTGTCAGTCTTTAAAATATTTAATTAATAATTCATTCATTTATTCAACCTCAGTAAGATATGAGGTCAATAATTAAGAGATCTTTTCTCGATATTGCTACTATAGAAATATATTCCAGACATGAGAAAGGAAAATATATTCTCTGCATAATTTCTATTGAGAACGAATTCTAAACATAATAGGATTTTGCATATGGAGAGGTTTGAGATTTTATAGCCACAAATATATCCAATTATAAGAGGCTTTTAATAGACAACCATCTTGTAGTGGTTGTACATTTCTTTTAGACTTCTCTCAAAAATAAATAATTCTTTTATAATAAGATATGTAGCCTTCATGGCTTCATAAAAATAAGTATGAAGGAAAACAATTACTTTGGCATGATTTTGATTCGATTCTATATTATTCTTTTCATTGGTGTCTTCAGGACACATTATATAAAGATGGATTTCAATATGAATCCAAGATAGACAATTATTCTCATGATATCAAAAATCACACGTTCAAGTTTAGTAATATTTGATATGATAACTAAAAGAAGGAAGAACTTTTACCTTACAAAGCTTCAAAGGAGCTATGAGCTTCAAATAATTGTGCTTTAGAGAATCATACTTGAGGAAATCCTGCCTCAAATAGCAAACCGTACTGATAATGTGTTATAAATTTAAGCAAAAGCGAAAATGACACTCAATATGTTTAGAGATTACCAATGTAAATCTAAAGAATAAAGAGAAGAGAGAACATAGAGAGAGAAAGTAGAACTCAAGATTCAAGACTCTTCAATCTTATTAATGTCATCATATTACCTCTATATAAACTCTTCACAATACTAACTAATGTAGACATGCACATATTTTATTAATTATTTCATAACAATAAAACCCATTTTTAATGAGTCAAAAAGAAAAAAAATTGCATTTAAGAGAAGGAAAAAAATCAAAGTCCCAAATTCCTAATTAATCCAATTTTACCTATCTTTTCGTTGCTTCGTTTTTAACCTTCAGAATCCATCGGCACAACTCTTAGAATCTTTGCACTTCTCTAAAACACTCTTATCTTTCTCTATGCTCCAATGGTGATAACATATTGCAAAGAATCGATCTTATTTTGCTTTTATTAAGTCGAAAAATGAAGAAATGTTCATTGAACCAAAACCTTTTTTGCTTGTAAGAAACCTAGAAAACAAGAAGGTAACTATGAAGGATATGGGATATGAAAATGAAGATCAGAATGAGCTTTGTCTCTCCTCATTCATATACTCAACATTTATACAAGTTGAGAGTAAATCAATTCAAATCTACTTATTCAAAAGTTGGTACAATAATTAAAATTAGCAGTCTAGTGGGAATCTGCTTTTTACATGATATAAATGGAAAAGACAAAAGCAAACTTATAGGCCAACATATGGAATCTACTTTTTCAAAGTTGCTTTGGAAATGACTAAAGTTGACATTATTGTTATGAGATGAAATTTTGAGAAAAGGGTCCTTCGAATATGCCTAAGAGATGCCCTTCATCAATGACTTTGATAGGTCTCTTTTGACCCTCCTAGAATCCAATTTAGCAAAAGGACATATCTACGACAACTATTATCCAAATTAAACAGTAGATCTAACAGCTCCAAGAATCTTAAAAACATTATTACTCAATATTAAAACAAAAAATGTTGTCATGCATCCTGGAAAAAATATTTTAGCTGTAGTCTATCGAATTTATTACAAAATTATGAAAACAAACATAAATCCAAAAGCCTTGGTAGTTAGCCCCGATGATGAGACTTTACTTTTTGAAGCAAATTTGCAACATTTCACTGTAAAAGTTCCAAAAAGAATTCAATGGAAATCAATTTTAGAAAACAATTGGTTTAGAAATAAAATACAAATTACCTAATGCAAAAATAACTAGAGATAATATTAGCTTTAAAATAGAATTCATTTTAGTTAAAAATTTATCGCAGAATGTTATTTTAGGAACTCCATATTTTACTCAAATTTATCCTTTCTTTGTTGATTTTAACGGGGTAAACACAAAGATTTTAGGAAAACAACTACTTTTCCCTTTTATTCATTCTTCCAAGGAAATTGAACTTACTATGCTTAAAAAGAACTCTATAGGGCATATTAATTCTATTCTTAAGCAAATTGAATGTTATAAAATCGAAATAGATTATCAAAGACTTTCTGACTGACTAAGGTCTTCAACTTGTCAAAATCAAATTAATGATTTTACTCAACTTAAGAAAGTATGTTCCGATTTACCTAATGCATTTTGGAAAAGAAAACAAGATATGGTAAATCTTCCATATATAAAAGATTTCAATAATGATAAGATACCCACAAAGCTTGACCAACTCAAATGAATATGGAATTAATAGAACATTACAAAAAGGAAGTTCAAGTTTTAATAAATAAAAAAATTAATAAGACCAAGTAAGTCTCCTTGGAGTTGTGCTGCTTTTTGTGTCAATAATGCTGTAGAAGATGAAGGAGGAACCCCACGACTCGTCATCAATTATAAACTCTCAATAAAGCCCTTCAATAGATAAGATATCCAATTCCCAATAAAAGAGATTTACTGAAAATGATAATTTTTTGCTAATATTTATTCCAAATTTGATCTTAAGTCTGGCTTTTGGCAAATTCAAATAGCGGAGGAAGACTGCTACAAAACTGCTTTCACTATTTCATTTAAATATTTTGAATGGAATGTCATGCCATTTAGTTTAAAGAATGCTCTGTCAGAATTCAAAAGTATCATGAATTCAATATTCAATGCATACTCTGAGTTTTGCATTGTCTACACATATGATGTTTTAATTTTCTCAAAAACCATAAAACAATATTTTAAACATTTGTATACATTTTATAAGGTAGTAAAGGAAAATGCATTCAGGAATTCCATGCTTGGATGACGACCAGAAAACTATCTGGCATCACCGCAGAAAACATCCTTACTGAGTTCACCTCTACATTCACCGGCACATTGAAGTATGCATCAAAGATTAAATTATTTCAAACTCAAATTAGATTTTTAGGACAAGATTTGCATCAAGGTATCTATAAACCAATTTGTCGGTCTATCGAGTTTGCTGATAAATTCCACGAAAATATAATTGATAAAACCCAACTTCAGAGATTTCTAGGATGCCTTAATTATATTTCTAATTTTATTCCTAAACATTGACAACTTATTAAACCCTTGTACCAGAGACTTAAGAAAAATCCTCCTCTCTGGACTTGATTGATACTCATGATTATGGCCTTTGGTTTTCGAAAACTTCATCTTTTGAACTTATTGGATATTCTGATGCGGATTATGCTGGCTGTAAAGTTGAACGTAAAAGCACAAGTGGGCATTGTCAATTTCTTGGTAGTTGTCTTGTATCTTGGTTTAGTAAAAAGCAAGCTTGTGTGTCTTTATCCACTGCAGAAGCTGAATACATAGCTGCAGGAAGTTGTTGTGCACAATTGTTATGGATGCAGCATACTTTACTTGATTATGGTCTTAAATTCAATTGTGTGCCCATATTATGTGATAATACTAGTGCCATTAACTTGAGCATAAATCCTATTCAACATTCTAGGACTAAGCATATAGAGATAAAACATCATTTCATTCGTGACCATGTGATTAAGAAAGATATATGCTTAGAATATATAAATACAAATGATCAAATTGCTGACATATTTACAAAGCCTTTGGCTGAGGAAAGGTTCAATCACCTAAGAAGACTCTTAGGAATTTCAAGATTCAATGACTAATGTGTTTATTGAAGTCATGATGAATGCAGGAAACTTTTGATTCAAAATTCGGATGCACTGCAGAAGATTCGGTCGACCGAATTTTCTGAGTGTCAAGAAACAGAGACTTTTGATCAAAGAAATTCGGACGCAGGTCGAAAATTCGGTCGACCGAATTTTCGAACTCAAGAAACAGAAACTTTCGCTCGAAAAATTCGGACGCTAGACCTGAAAAAATCGGGCTCGACCGAATTTTACGGACGAGACTCTTTAAATAAAGCTGAAACAATCTCTTCAACACTACTACTTCGAATTTCACATCCTTTTTAAAACATCTCATACCCATTCACATCCGAATCAAAATCCCTTCAAAATCCCACACTCTCATCCCGATTTTCTTCATTTTTTAAACGTCTAAGCCCTAATTTCATACGTGAAAACAAATCCTTCTCAAGAGAAAACATCATGGTGAGAACAAAGAAGCCCAATGTTGAGAAAGGAAATGGAAAGGCTAAGGAAGGAGACGGGAGATCCAATCCTCAATCAACCAAGAAAGATTCGCATTCCTCAAACACAATCTGGACTTGACGAGTTTATCTCTATTAAATCTACTCATGAATTTGATGAATGGAATAAGAATAGTAGAAAAAATCATTCCTGGATATAAGGTAGATATTGATAAGTCGTCAAATATGGATATTGTCCTATCTCATTTCAATGATATTGGTTGGAGTAGTTTGCTCTTCATTGATGAAGAATTTTATCCCACTTTGATATATGAATTCTATGCAAATTTGAAAGAGGATAGAATTGAGATGATAGGGGATAATGTGATACAATGGTATTCATCTAGAGTATCACAAATGGACATTGAATTTAATGAAGGATTGATAAATAGAATTTGTGGAGTAGGTGATGAGGGAGCTAGATATTATTCAGCATCCATGCATTGCTATGATCGTGAACTCTTCACACATGTTAGATTTGAAGATGCATTTACAAATGGAAGAGAGTTTAGGGCCACAAAGGAAAGGGAAATTAAGAATTTGGATGCTAGAGGTAGAGTTTTACATCACATGGTGACCACAATGATTGTTCCTAATTTTGGACACAAGTCATCAGTTGGAAATATGCATATGGTAATCATGTTAGCCCTGCTTGAGAATAGAAGAATGAATTTTGGGTATATAGCCTTGAAACATATGATTGCAGCCAGAAAAACAGTAACCAAGGCATTCCCATTTGGAAGGTTATTAACCAGAATCTTCAAGCATTTTAAGATCAAACTTCCTGGAAGAGGGCAAGCTTTTAAGAGTGGTGAAATTTATACAAATGAAACTCTTAAGAGAATGCAATTAGTTCATGATGAGGATAATGTATGGAGGACAAAAAGAGAAACTCCTCCGAAAAGGATAGAAAGAGAGAAAATTATAGAAAGTGAAGAGGAAGAAGAAGAAGAGGATGAAGAGGAAACCCTTGCTAGGGAAATGAAAACAAAAAGAAAACATGACACCTCAAGTGAAGGAGAGCAACCTCCAACAAAAAGGAGATTATTTGAAGAAGAAACTGGAATTAGGTCTAGTAGTAAAGGAGTATCTAGAGGGGACACCATTATAGCCAAAACAATCCAAGAAGCCTTGAACAATCATGTCAAGGAAATGGAGAAAATGTATAAGTTCTTTTAGTCATTTGCTCCAATGGTTCTTGGAAAATTGGATGGACTGGAAAACAGAGTAAAACACATTGAAGATATCCTTATGAGAAATACTCAAAGTGGTGAAGGAACCTCTAAGCCTCAAGATGGAAAGGAGGAGGAAAGAAATAGAGAAGCAGAGAAAGAAGATAATCAAGATAGCAGTAATGAAGAGGATGATCAGGGTGGAAATGATAAGACCACAGCAGAAGAAAAAGAACAAGATCAGGCTCATGAAGATCTACCAGTGACAGGAAGTCAAGTAGCTCAAGCTGCAATTGTATCTCCAGCAACAATCTCTTTCAGTCAAGGAAGAGTCAAGCACTTGGCAGTCAAGAAAGGAGTGAGCCGAGCCTCCCCATCAACCTCATCATCACAAGACTAAGCCTTCTCTTCTAATCTCTTTACTGTATTCTGTTCAGTTTTCTAAGCATTTTGTTGCATTTTCTATTCTGAACTTGTTAAATATTTTTTTATTATTTATGTAATAGTGAAGCTCAATGATGAAATCCTAGTGATGAGAGCTTCTTTTATATGCTAACTTGAACATCTCATTTTCATTGATCCCTTTAAATTTTTTTTATGATGACAAAAGGGGGAGAAAAATATTGATGCAATACATGTGAAATCTTAGTCATTATGTGAAATCTTAGTCATTATGTGAACTTAGTCTTTAATCAAATTCGGATGCAAGGTTTTAAGATTGAATGCAGTCATATTTATGGTCATTTTTTTTGTTTATCCAAATTGGTTCCAATCTGTCTTACTCTACTCCATTATGTTTGAACAACAGTATGAAACCTTTATATCATTTTGAACCTTCAATTATATTGAATCTGCTGCAGTTTGGACATGAGTTTAAAAATTCGGATGCATGTGATTCAAAATTCGGATGCATGTGATTCAAAATTCGGACGCATGTGATTCAAAATTCGGATGCATCCATATTGTGTTACCAAAAAGTGTTCATTTGTTGTTCAAATTGATTCAAATATGTTTTAATCTTTTCTAATATATTTGAACAACCTTAGGAAAGCCTATTTACAAAATTTGGAGCTTTCATTTATCCTATTTTAAAGTTTGGACTTGATATGTCAAAATTCGGATGCATAATATCCCTAGTCCAAATTGGTTGAAAATGAGCACAATCTAAGGGGGAGCTTTGATAAGCTTTTAACAACCTTATAACCTCACTTAGAAGTTTTCTAAAATGATTAAATGCTATATCTTCTACCCTAGTTGTTATTGTTGGAAGGAAGGAGGTAAATGGAGGTTGGTTGGGTCATAGGCTCATATTGAGCCTTTTGTACGTTAATGTGCTAAATTGGTTGTTTTCTATCATTGACATTAATACTTCTTTGTACTACTTTGTTAAATCCATCACATTTTGCATCAAAGTTTGTCATCATCAAAAAGGGGGAGATTGTAAACCCTAAGGGCAAATCATGTAATTTTGATTCATGACAAATATTGATGAGAACTAATATGTTTATATTGTGTGATAGGATTTGTGAAGAAAGAAGTTTGAAGTCTCATTGCCTTCAAGAGGAAGAGCAAAGAACAACCTCATTGAGCTATGAGTCTTTTGAGGTGTATTCAAAGATAAACTCAAGGCATTGAAGACTTGAAGTGTAGAGTAGGTATGATGATAGGTAATATCTATGTGAACTCTACACTTGTATGTCTTGGAGTCTATTGAATGCATAAGAGAGCATAAAAATTGGTTTCTTAAGTTTAAAAAGACTTTTGAATGAATCTTTAGAAAATGTGGTTTTGTGTTCTAAAAGTTTTTAAGTAAGCTCTAAATGATCAAATGAGTTTGATGATGGTTTTCAAACTTATATTTGTCTAAATAAGTTATCTATATATATCAAATGTATTTCAAATACTTGGAAGATTGGTTTCAAATGATTTTACAAAGTTTGAACAAAATTCCATGAAATTCGGTCGTCCGAATTTGGTAGCAAAAATTTGCTACTGTTCTTCCAGAGAAATTTGGAAGAAGATTCGGACGCATGAAGAAAAATTCGGTCGTCCGAATTTTGGTCTTCAGCATGGTCGCTGTTCTTTCAGAGAAATTCGGACGAAGATTCGGACGAAGCAGGAAGAATTCGGTCGTCCGAAAATTTCAGACGCAGAATTCGGTCGTCCGAATTTCCTGAAAGTAGCCGTTAACTAGCCGTTTTATAGCTGTTTCAACTGATTTTCAAATTCTATAAAAGCTACAAACGTGCAATCTTTTGGTACTTCTTAAGATTTGAATATTCTAAGCTTTCAAAAGTCTATTACAAACATTTCTCAAGCTCTCTTACATCTTGTGCATTAAATTGATCAATCCAAAGACATCAAAGTGTGAAGGTGCAACTTTGTGTAAATTCTACCAACAAGTGGTAACATCTATACACTCTTCTTTACTTATTCAATTGTATTGAACTACTAACTCTAGCAAGGTTATCTTGATAACATAAAACCCTTTAGATAAGGGTGATCCTTGAAGTTGTGATTCAAGGTTGTTGGAGATATAAAACCATAGGTTGGTGAGCCTTGTTTGTAAAAATTACTAGAAGAGGTTGTATGTGTAAAACCAAAGTGTGGTGAACCTCTCCTGTAATCTGTGAACTTGAGCACATAGTAGAGTTATTGAAATCCTTAAGTGTATACTTAAGGTAGTGGAGGTAGATCTTGAGGATCGAACCACTATGAATTGTTTGTGTTCATTTGTTTACATTTCTTATACTGCTTTGCCATAAACTGTTTTTTTTTATTTATTCACTTAATCTGCAATAGGTCTACTCATTTATAAAGTTTGAATTTGCGAAAATTAGCCAAATACCTAATTCACCCCCCTCTTAGGTATTTCAATTGGTATCAGAGCTAGAACTTCTTTGTGTGGTTTTACAACCTAGAAGACAAAGATCCTATGGCTAATATGTCAAATCTACCTTATCTAGAAGGATCTTCTACAAACAGACCTCCATTGTTTGATGGAACAAATTATACATTTTGGAAGTCTAGAGTTAAAATATATATTTGTTCTATTAACTTTGATTTATGGAACATAATTGAAAAAGGTCCCTATGTCCCAATGAAAATGAGAGCAGATGGAGTAACTCCTGAACCTAAATCTACTGATGAATTTGATGAGCATGATTCAAGGAAAATGACTCTAAATTATCAAGCCATGAATATATTGAGCTGTGCTCTAGATGTTACTGAATATAATAGAGTCAGTGGGTGTGATTCTGCACATGATATGTGGAGATTACTTCAAATTACACATGAAGGTACTAATCAAGTTAAAGAATCTAAACTTGCTATGCTTGTTAGAGATTATGAATTGTTTACTATGAAACAAGGCGAAAATATTAGTGATATGTTTACAAGGTTTACTAATATTTTCAATGGCTTGAAAGCTTATGGAAAAGGCTATACTATGGGAGAGCAAAACAGAAAGATCTTGGATGCTCTACCAAAATCTTGGCAGCCAAAGACACTAGCTATTGAGGAGTCCAAAGATCTAAAATCTCTTCCTCTTGAAGAACTTATTGGATCGCTACTTACTCATGAAATGAAGATGAAGAGGTTGAATGATAAGGAAGATGAGGAAAAGGGGAGAAAAGGAGTAGTGCTAAATGCCTCAAACAACTTGAGTGAACAAGAACAATCTTCAAGTGAAGAAGAAGGAGGAAACAGTGGAGAAGAAGAAATTGCAATGGCAGTGAAGAAGTTCAAGAGATTCTACAAAAAGGAATTTCTCAAGAAAGGAAGAAAACCAGTCAAGAAGAGTGGACAATCTTCATCATATAAACCTCAATGCTTTGAATGCAAAAGTACTGAGCATCTTATTGCTGACTGTCCCAGAGTGTTGGAAATGGAAAGAGAAACGAAAAACAGAAAGAAATCTGCCAAGAAAGGAAAAGGACTAGCTGGAACATGGGATCAACAGGAAAGTGAGGATGAAAGTGAAGGAAAGGCCAACATATGCTTCATGGCCATTGATGATGAGGTACAATCTTCTCCCTCTATTTCAAATTTGTGTGATGATGATATTGATTCTAGTGATTTAATTCTAGAATTGTATGAAGAACTAAAAAAGGCTTCAAGAAGAAATAAAGAAATAAAATCCAAAATTAATGATCTTTCAAATGAAAATTCAAAATTATGTCTTGAAAATGATAGACTTCTTGAGACCATAAATTCTCTTACTATTGAAAAGGAAGTTTTGAACACTACCATACAAGATGTATCTTTTGAAAACAAAAAGCTCTGTTCAAAAATTATTTCTCTTGAATCAATGCTAAAAGATCATGAGGTTTTAAAAAGGAAAGTAAATGATCTTACTTTATGCATTGAGAAATTTACAAATGGAAGAAACAATTTAAATAAATTACTTGGGTATCAAAGATCCTCATTTGTAAAGCATGGTCTAGGTTTTACACATGATTGCCTTCATTCAAAACCAAAAGAGACATTTGTTAAAGAATCTTCTCATTATAGGTCTCATACTTGCTGTACATATTGTGGTAACCATGGACACAAAGTGTCTAAGTGCATTATAAAAAGAAAGATAGAAACTGGAGTAAAGACTATATGGAAAGTTAAAGGAACTGTCACTAACCCTCTTGGACCCAAGAAAATATGGGTACCAAAAATCACTCTTTCCAATTTGGTATAGGTACAATTTGCTTCAAGATCAAGTGCCACAAAATGGTTTCTTGATAGTGGTTGTTCAAGGCACATGACTGGAAATGCATCACTTGTTAGTGAGCTTCAAGCTACAAGTGAAGGCTTTGTCACTTTTGGCGATAAGAAGAAAGGGAAAATACTTAGAATAGGTAACATTGGTAAAGGTTCATTCCCTCTTATCAAACAAGTTTTACTTATTGATGGTTTAAAATATAATTTACTTAGCATTAGCCAATTATGTGATAATGGTTGCAAAGTAGAGTTTAAGTGTGATACATGTACTATTCTCGATAATGCAAAATGGTGTTGTTGAGAGGAAAAACATAACATTACAAGAAATGGCTAGATCAATGCTTTGTGAAAACTCTTTACCTAAATACTTTTGGGCTGAAGCTGTAAATACAGCATGCTATGTAATGAATAGAGTTTTACTAAGACCTTTTATAAGAAAAACACCTTTTGAACTTCTATTTGATAAAACTCCATCTATTGTCTATTTTAAAGTATTTGGTTGTAAATGCTTTATTTTAAATACTAGTGACAATCTTGGTAAGTTTGACAGGAAATCTGATGAAGGTATATTTCTAGGCTATTCATCTAATAAAAAGGCTTATAGAGTCTATAATAAAAGGACATTATGTGTTGAAGAAACTATTCATGTAACTTTTTGATGAATCTAATATTTATCTTCAAAGAAGAAATGAAGATGATACAGGGTTCAGTCAATGGTTGAAAATCAAACTCAACACCAAGTACCTACATTGGAAGATCATGCTAAAGAAGAAGAAATAATGGAGCAAGAACATGATGATCAATCAAGCAATAATCAAGAGCTTCCAAAGGATCTCACATATGCAAGAAGTCATCCTAAGGAGCAAATCATTGGTGATGTCTCTCAAGGAGTTAAAACAAGACGGTACTTTATTGATAATTTTTGCACTTTTATCTCATATTGAACCTAAAAATATTGATGATGCATTGTGTGATAATTTACGGATTATTGCTATGGAAGAAGAGTTAAATCAGCTTTTAAGAGAAATAAAGTTTGGACTCTTGTTCCTAGACCTCATGATCATTCTGTTATTGGTACGAAATGGATATTTAGAAATAAGTTAAATGAACTAGGAGAAGTAGTTAGAAATAAGGCTAGACTTGTTGCTCAAGGCTTCAATCAAGAAGAAGGTATTGATTATGATGAAACTTTTGCTCCAAAGTGGCTGACTTAGAGTCCATCAGAATACTCTTGGCATTTGCTTGTTTTAAAGACTTTAAACTATTTCAAATGGATGTCAAAAGTGCTTTTCTAAATGGTTTTATTGAAGAAGAAGTTTATGCAGAACAACCTCCTGGATTTATTCATGAAAAATTTCCAAATCATGTTTTCAAATTAACTAAAGCTCTATATGGATCGAAACAAGCTCCAAGATCTTGGTATGAAAGATTAAGTGGTTTTCTTCTCTCAAAAGGTTTTACTAAAGGAAAAGTAGACACAACTCTTTTTATTAAAACATCTTCTAGAACTGATATTTTGCTTGTACAAATCTATGTTGATGATATCATTTTTGGTTCTACTAATACTTCTCTTTGTGAAGAGTTTGCTAAAACTATGCAAAATGAATTTGAGATGAGCATGATGGGAGAACTAAGTTTCTTCCTTGGACTACAAATTAAGCAAACCAAGGATGGAGTCTTCATCAACCAAGCAAAATATACTAAGGAGCTATTGAAAAGGTTTGGAATGGACCAAGCAAAAGGAATAAGTACTCCAATGAGTTCATCAACTAAACTTGACAAAGATGAGAAAGGTAAAAGTATTGATGAGAAATTATATAGAGGTATGCTAGGAAGTTTACTCTATCTCACAGCTAGTAGACCAGATATTATGTTTGCTGTATGCTTGTGTGCTAGATTCCAATCTTGTCCTAAAGAATCTCATCTAATTTTTGTCAAACGAATTTTTCGTTACTTGATTGATACTCATGATTATGGCCTTTGGTTTTCGAAAACTTCATCTTTTGAACTTATTGGATATTCTGATGCGGATTATGCTGGCTGTAAAGTTGAACGTAAAAGCACAAGTGGGCATTGTCAATTTCTTGGTAGTTGTCTTGTATCTTGGTTTAGTAAAAAGCAAGCTTGTGTGTCTTTATCCACTGCAGAAGCTGAATACATAGCTGCAGGAAGTTGTTGTGCACAATTGTTATGGATGCAGCATACTTTACTTGATTATGGTCTTAAATAAATTACTTGGGTATCAAAGATCCTCATTTGTAAAGCATGGTCTAGGTTTTACACATGATTGCCTTCATTCAAAACCAAAAGAGACATTTGTTAAAGAATCTTCTCATTATAGGTCTCATACTTGCTGTACATATTGTGGTAAGCATGGACACAAAGTGTCTAAGTGCATTATAAAAAGAAAGATAGAAACTGGAGTAAAGACTATATAGAAAGTTAAAGGAACTGTCACTAACCCTCTTGGACCCAAGAAAATATGGGTACCAAAAATCACTCTTTCCAATTTGGTATAGGTACAATTTACTTCAAGATCAAGTGCCACAAAATGGTTTCTTGATAGTGGCTGTTCAAGGCACATGACTGGAAATGCATCACTTGTTAGTGAGCTTCAAGCTACAAGTGAAGGCTTTGTCACTTTTGGCGATAAGAAGAAAGGGAAAATACTTAGAATAGGTAACATTGGTAAAGGTTCATTCCCTCTTATCAAACAAGTTTTACTTATTGATGGTTTAAAATATAATTTACTTAGCATTAGCCAATTATGTGATAATGGTTGCAAAGTAGAGTTTAAGTGTGATACATGTACTATTCTCGATAATGCAAGCAATAAAACTATCTTTGTAGCTAAAAGAATAAGTAATGTATATGTGTTATATCTTGATAAGCTTATTACTAATGACATTAAATGTCTTGCAATACATGACAATGATGGATTTTTATGGCATAGAAGATTAGGACATGTGAGCATGGATTTATTGAACAAACTTTCTACTCAAGAACTAGTTAGAGGATTACCAAAAATGCATTTTGACAAAACTCGGATTTGTGATGCTTGTCAATATGGAAAACAATCAAAAACATCTTTCAAACCAAAGAAAATGGTGTCTACCTCAAAGCCTCTTGAACTAGTTCACATGGACTTATTTGGACCTATGAGGACTACTAGTCTTGGTGGTAAAAGATATGCTTATGTGATTGTTGATGATTTTTCCAGATTTACATGGGTAATATTTTTATCACAAAAAGATGAAACATTTTATGAATTTTCAAAACTTTTTAAGAAGGTTCAAATTTCTCTTAATTGCAATCTAATATCTATTAGAAGTGATAATGGAAGAGAGTTTTGCAATCAAGATTTTACAAAATTTTGTGATGAGTATGGTATCACTCATAATTTTTCAGCAGCCAAAACACCTCAACAAAATGGTGTTGTTGAGAGGAAAAACAGAACATTACAAGAAATGGCTAGATCAATGCTTTGTGAAAACTCTTTACCTAAATACTTTTGGGCTGAAGCTGTAAATACAGCATGCTATGTAATGAATAGAGTTTTACTAAGACCTTTTATAAGAAAAACACCTTTTGAACTTCTATTTGATAAAACTCCATCTATAGTCTATTTTAAAGTATTTGGTTGTAAACGCTTTATTTTAAATACTAGTGACAATCTTGGTAAGTTTGACAGGAAATCTGATGAAGGTATATTTCTAGGCTATTCATCTAATAAAAAGGCTTATAGAGTCTATAATAAAAGGACATTATGTGTTGAAGAAACTATTCATGTAACTTTTGATGAATCTAATATTTATCTTCAAAGAAGAAATGAAGATGATACAGGTTCATCAATGGTTGAAAATCAAACTCAACACCAAGTACCTACATTGGAAGATCATGCTAAAGAAGAAGAAATAATGGAGCAAGAACATGATGATCAATCAAGCAATAATCAAGAGCTTCCAAAGGATCTCACATATGCAAGAAGTCATCCTAAGGAGCAAATCATTGGTGATGTCTCTCAAGGAGTTAAAACAAGACGGTACTTTATTGATAATTTTGCACTTTTATCTCATATTGAACCTAAAAATATTGATGATGCATTGTGTGATAATTTCTGGATTATTGCTATGGAAGAAGAGTTAAATCAGTTTAAGAGAAATAAAGTTTGGACTCTTGTTCCTAGACCTCATGATCATTCTGTTATTGGTACGAAATGGATATTTAGAAATAAGTTAAATGAACTAGGAGAAGTAGTTAGAAATAAGGCTAGACTTGTTGCTCAAGGCTTCAATCAAGAAGAAGGTATTGATTATGATGAAACTTTTGCTCCAGTGGCCAGCTTAGAGTCCATCAGAATACTCTTGGCATTTGCTTGTTTTAAAGACTTTAAACTATTTCAAATGGATGTCAAAAGTGCTTTTCTAAATGGTTTTATTGAAGAAGAAGTTTATGCAGAACAACCTCCTGGATTTATTCATGAAAAATTTCCAAATCATGTTTTCAAATTAACTAAAGCTCTATATGGACTGAAACAAGCTCCAAGATCTTGGTATGAAAGATTAAGTGGTTTTCTTCTCTCAAAAGGTTTTGGGTTAATTACCTTGACCTCCCTCGAGGTTTGTTCAAACTACAAATAAACTCTTGAGGTTTAGTCAAACTACATATTTCCCCCTGGACCAAAAATTCTGTTAATTAACGATAATACTCAAGTTAAATGTCAATTATGCCCAATGATTGTATTAAATAAATAAAAAGGAAAAAAAGTTAATTTTAAAATTAATTTCTTTGTTTGGCCCTAAAATATAAGAAACTCAATTAAATCCTCCGACTGAAACATAACCCTATTATTTTTTCAACTTTGTCGTCTTGCTCTGGCGCTCTTTCTCGCTCTCTCCCTGTGAATAATCAGAGACTCTATTGCTCTCTCTTCAACACGAGTGCGAAAGAAATCTTCAGTCTTATTTCGAGCTCCAAGGAAGAAAGTCCAAAGGTTTGATCTCAAGAGTTTTTGGTGATATGTTTATGTTGTGTGGTAATTCTTGGAGAATACGAACAAGATTCTGCAAATTTAAGTTTTACTTTGTAATTTGGTTCTTGTTCTTTAATGTTTTGGTTAACAAAAATCTCTGTTCTTGGATTATTAATTTATACGATTTCTGTTCCTTAACAAATTGAAAGCAATAGAAATAAGTTTTTAGGGATAAACAAATTGCAATTCTATCTCTATTCCTGATGGAACTTTAGCGATAGTTTTTAGGGATAAACAAGTTTGGTAATTATGAACCAAAAGTAATCGCCAATAATTTATATGTGATGAATTGATATGATGAGTATTGAGTCAATAAATTGTCGAATTGTTGTCAAGAAACTAGAAAAAAACACGTGATGTTAAATGTTCAAACTTCATTGCTTTTTGTTCTGTTTATTTAAAATTTGACACTAATATTCGTAACTAGTAAGATTATTATATCATTTTTAAAGTCCTGTCTCAGTTTTAGTTTCAGCACTCAATCAAAAACTTATTTAATAATTATGTTTTGTCTTCGAAATTTTGTCTAGATGGCAAGTGATGGTGTTTATGATATAGTTGTGTACTATGGCAATCAACAGTTCAAGCTCCCAAATATTGATCCAGATCGTTACTCTTATATTGACCTTTTATCTGATCTTTGTGAGACTGTTTTTGACCATGGTGGAGCTAATCAGAGTATGCAATTTGTTTTAAGTTGTAACTTCCCTGGAGAAGTTAACAGAATGGAGATTTCTTCTGACAAACATATTTTGGAGATGTTCGAACTACATAGAAGAAATCGCCAAATCAATCTCTATGTTAGGGAAGCTAATATCAGTAATAACATAAGTGGTGAAAACAATGATTTTGGACATTCAGCAAATGTTGTAGGCAACTTGCGAGCAAATAGAAATGATGCAGGAATCATTAGCAATCCAATTAGGACTGATTTGGGTAACATAAACCAGGATAAGGTTCATAGAAAGACAAGATTCAATAGATATGCTACCAGAATGAATTATCAGAATCATGATGTCAATATAGATGTGATGGAGAGTGATGACGAGCTATATGTGTTTAGTGACAATGATGAAATTCATGGGGATGAATATTACGACAAAGTATTTGATTTATTGCAAAGTGAAAATGAATCAAACAATGGGCATGAATTATCTGATTATGAATCAAATGATGATTGTGAAATTGAAAATCCTTCAGATAGTGAGTTTGAAGATGATATGATGGGTGCATGTTTAAATGGGGATGAATTTTCCTTTAATGAGGGTGAAAAATTTAAGCTTCAACAAGGGATGATATTTGCAAATGTCAATGCATTTAGGCGTGTGCTAAATGAGTACGTAATTCAGTGGGGTTTTTCAATTGTTCGGAAAAAGAATGAAAAGGCTAGAGTCACAGCGATTTGTGGTAATGAAAGTTGTCCATGGAGAATACATGCTTCTCCTATGCCTGATGGCACTACATTCAAAGTCAAAACTTGTTACCCTGATCATACATGCATAAGGAGTGAAAAAATAAAAGTGTCAGCAAAGTGGATGGCTAAGAAGATTGTGCATATATTGAGAGGTGATCAAAATGTTAAGCCTCAAGTATTGAAGGATGAGTTGCTTAAACATGGTGTCAACCCATCTGATATGCAACTATTTAGAGCTAAGCGAGTTGCAATTGAAATGATTGATGGAAATCATGCACAGTCCTACTCCTTGCTTCCTAAGTATGGAAATATGATTCTCAAGTCAAATCCAGGAAGTATTGTTAGGATGGAATTTAGTTGGCCTAAAGGAGTAGAAGGAATTCCTACAGTTAAAAGGATGTTTGTGGGCATTGATGCATTAAAGAAAGGGTTTTTAGCTGGATGTCAACCATTTATTGGTTTTGATGGTTGTCATTTGAAGGGACCTTATGGTGGCATATTACTTTCTGCAGTATCCTTAGATGCTAATAATGGCTTATTTCCCATTGCCTTTGCTATTGTGGAAAGTGAGTGTAAAGATAGTTGGATATTTTTTTTTGAGTTGTTGAGTGAACTACTTGGTGGCTTTTCAGAACAAAGGCCTTGGACATTTATGACAGACAGACAAAAGGTAATGAATATTTACTTATGAATAATATTATAATAATTCGGTTTAATTTCTTTTATTCTGCTTCTAATCTTTTTCTTGTTGTTACAGGGCTTGAGAGAAGCTATTAACATCATGGTGCCATATGCAATAAATAGAAAATGTTGTAGGCACATCTACAGTAACTTTAGAGGACAACATCCTGGAGTATTGTTGAGAAAGCTTTTTTGGCAGGCAACGAGATCATACAATGCACAAGGTTTTAGGGAAGCTATGGAAAAATTAAAGGAGGTTAAACCTACTGCTTATGCTTGGCTTGAGAAGATACCAGTCGAGATGTGGGCTCGTTATACTTTCTCTACAAAGCTGAAAAATGATCATATAACAAATAATATTGCTGAGTCATTTAACCATTGGGTAGGAGATCTTCGTGGCAAACCTGTTCTTACTTTACTTGATTCCTTGCGGGCTAAGTTGATGAGTAGACTTCACAAGAGGTATGAAAAAGCATGTATGATACAAACTGAAGTTGTCCCAAGTGTAGTCTGTAAGTTAAATAAGGTTAGGGAAGATAGTAGAAAATGCACTATGTTGCTATCTAATGGTTACGAATTCCAAGTGAAAGATGATAATATTTTCTACACTGTGAATATTAAGGAGAGGAGATGTGATTGTAGAGTTTGGGATCTTACAGGCATACCATGCAAGCATGCGGTGTTAGGTATTCTTCATAGAAGGGAGAGTTTGGAGAGCTATTGTGATTCAAGTTTTACAAAAGAGTCGTATACCAAATCTTATGATGAATTTATACATCCAATCCCTGACCCCATGTTTTGGCCAGAGATGAAAGTTACTCCACCAACTGTTCTTCCACCACCGCTAAGAAGACTACCAGGGAGACCAAAGAAGGCCAGAAGAAGAGAATTAGGAGAAATGCCTGCAGTGGGGCAAGGGAAAAGATCTACGACTATCACTTGTCAAATTTGCAAACAATTCGGGCACAACAAAAGAACCTATCAAAAGGGACCAAAAAGAGATAGGACAAGAAAATCAAGAAAGGGACAGGTAAATTAACTTTTATTATTATAAATATCACTATACTTAGTATGAATTTATAACATCATAAATCTTCATTTTTTTTCTTTTCTACTTCTAAAGACAAATTGCAGCAAAAAGAATATGGAATCATATGCACCAATTCATGAGGAATTTCAAAGAAACGAGACTCAACAATTACCCATATCTCAAGACACAACTACAATAAAAGGGACTGCTAGCTGTAATGGTATCCAAAGCAGGGTATTTAACAAATTGGCCTCTTTTATTCTGTTTATTTTTTTTTTTGTATTCAATTAATCAGTGTATACTAATTAAATTACCTTTCTATGGTAGGAGAAGAAAGGTAGCACCCAAGATGTTAGCTCTGAAACTTTAAACTCAACGTTTAAAAGTAGACGGGCATCTGAGCTTCTCAGAAATGAGCATCCTAGGATAACTTTTGCACCGAATGTTTCTTCCATTGCATCACAAACTATACCATCAATTGGATCTTCTGCTTCTACTACAGCTTCCATTCCCATTGGAAATACATCTACTATTACAAATAACAGAGAGAAAGACTCAATGTTCTAGTTCATTTAGATATTTTTATTCCCCTTGTTGAACGTTCATCTAATAGAATTGTAGCTTTTTTTGTTTTGCTCAAAACTGTGGAATACAGTATCTATGTCTACTTTAATTTGTATTTAATAGTAAAGATGATTTCTTAAAGACTTTAATATATAGTAAGTCTATTTATTTACGTATCAAAACATTTGAGTCTTCTTTTGATTCATTTGTTGCCTTTTTGAGGGCATGGAGGTCCTTTTTTCTTTTTCTTTTTTCTTTGGTTTAACAAAATCTTTTTTATAGAAAAAAATCAACAATTTATGAATTGACTGAAGATTGTTTGAGATCTAAATTCTTGTCCCAATTTTGTAAATTTTTAATATACTTTTCACTTCAAGGGCAAAGAGACAACGAAATTCTGCTCTAGAGAAGTAACATATTCTTATAATATAATTTCTACATAAAAACAGAAAGAGAGAGAGAGACAATTTATGATTCTTTTTCTTCTATTTCGCATAATTAGTGTGGTTGAACTTAGTAAATCCTAAATTCCTTTTGACAATGATGTTTCAGCAACCTAGAAACTTGAACTTGGCATGGTTTAAGGCCTATTGAACATATTGGCTATTGTACAATGAACTGGGACCTTTTAAACTTGAAATTTGTTGTTGATTACTACACAAAGAGGAACACATTCTCAAAATTCGCAAGACCATTTCATAATGGAGCAGAAGTGTACCTCTATCTAGTAAAAAAATTGGCATATTCTATCCATAACTAGAAACTAAGAGAAGCAAATTTCGTCCAAAGATCCATAAACTATACTATTTATACCAGTTAGACATTTTATCAAACAGTTACCATACACTTTAGAATCTCTTATTTATATCAAGTAGAAATCAAACATATTCCCCAGGGCAAGAAATTGAATACCAGATAAGAGTCATAAAATTGAATAAAAACATGCTTTGTTTAAAAAACGGAGAAAAGAAAAAATCACACATGTACAATGAACTGTAATAATTTGTGCCTTCAATCAACTTCTATTATCGTCCATACTTGAGTCTTGAGAGACAAATCAAGAAAAGAAGTATTGCTTCTGGCATGCCAGAGAGAGAGAGAGAGAGAGAGAGAGAGAGCAGAAAAGTACCGTAGTAGCAACAGGAAGGCAACAATCAAGTTGTCTGGTTGCAAACTTGCAATATGATAAGTCAAAAGGTTATAATAGTCAATTCATTGAATTTATTGACCAGATAACAGTATTTTTGGGCTTTAGATTTTGTTTTGTTACTAACGGTAGTTAATTTCCTAACAGAATAAGAGAAGAAGGATTAACTTGTTAAATGTTTTTTTGACTCAGAGGGGAGAATGTAGTTTGACTAAACCTCAAGAGTTTATTTGTAGTTTGGACAAACCTCGAGGGAGGTCAAGGTAATTAACCCAAAGGTTTTACTAAAGGAAAAGTAGACACAACTCTTTTTATTAAAACATCTTCTAAAACTGATATTTTGCTTGTACAAATCTATGTTGATGATATCATTTTTGGTTCTACTAATACTTCTCTTTGTGAAGAGTTTGCTAAAACTATGCAAAATGAATTTGAGATGAGCATGATGGGAGAACTAAGTTTCTTCCTTGGACTACAAATTAAGCAAACCAAGGATGGAGTCTTCATCAACCAAGCAAAATATACTAAGGAGCTATTGAAAAGGTTTGGAATGGACCAAGCAAAAGGAATAAGTACTCCAATGAGTTCATCAACTAAACTTGACAAAGATGAGAAAGGTAAAAGTATTGATGAGAAATTATATAGAGGTATGCTAGGAAGTTTACTCTATCTCACAGCTAGTAGACCAGATATTATGTTTGTTGTATGCTTGTGTGCTAGATTCCAATCTTGTCCTAAAGAATCTCATCTAATTTTTGTCAAACGAATTTTTCGTTACTTGATTGATACTCATGATTATGGCCTTTGGTTTTCGAAAACTTCATCTTTTTGAACTTATTGGATAATCTGACGCGGATTATCGTCGGTCGTAAAGTTGAACGTAAAAGCACAAGTGGGCATTGTCAATTTCTTGGTAGTTGTCTTGTATCTTGGTTTAGTAAAAAGCAAGCTTGTGTGTCTTTATCCACTCGCAGTAAGTCTGAATACATAGCTGCAGGAAGTTGTTATGCACAATTGTTATGGATGCAAAGATACTTTACTTGATTATGGTCTTAAATTCAATTGTGTGCCCATATTATGTGATAATACTAGTGCCATTAACTTGAGCATAAATCCTATTCAACATTCTAGGACTAAGCATATAGAGATAAAACATCATTTCATTCGTGACCATGTGATTAAGAAAGATATATGCTTAGAATATATAAATACAAATGATCAAATTGCTGACATATTTACAAAGCCTTTGGCTGAGGAAAGGTTCAATCACCTAAGAAGACTCTTAGGAATTTCAAGATTCAATGACTAATGTGTTTATTGAAGTCATGATGAATGCAGGAAACTTTTGATTCAAAATTCGGATGCACTGCAGAAGATTCGGTCGACCGAATTTTCGAGTGTCAAGAAACGAGACTTTTGATCAAAAAATTGGACGCAGTCGAAAAATTCGGTCGATCAATTTTTCGAATCAAGAAACAGTAAACTTTCCCTCGAAAATTCGGACGCAGACCTGAAAAATCGGTCGACCGAATTTTACGGACGAGACTCTTTAAATAAAGTTGAAACAATCTCTTCAACACTACTACTTCCGAATTTCACATCCTTTTTAAAACATCTCATACCCATTCACATCCGAATCAAAATCCCACACTCTCATCCCGATTTTCTTCATTTTTAAACGTCTAAGCCCTAATTTCATACAGAAAACAAATCCTTCTCAAGAGAAAACATCATGGTGAGAACAAAGAAGCCCAATGTTGAGAAAGGAAAAGGAAAGGCTAAGGAAGGAGATGGAGATCCAATCCTCAATCAACCAAGAAAGATTCGCATTCCTCAAACACAACCTGGACTGACCAGGTTTATCTCTATTAAATCTACTCATGAATTTGATGAATGGAATAAGAATAGTAGAAAAATCATTCCTGGATATAAGGTAGATATTGATAAGCTGTCAAATATGGATATTGTCCTATCTCATTTCAATGATATTGGTTGGAGTAGTTTGCTCTTCATTGATGAAGAATTTTATCCCACTTTGATATATGAATTCTATGCAAATTTGAAAGAGGATAGAATTGAGATGATAGGGGATAATGTGATACAATGGTATTCATCTAGAGTATCACAAATGGACATTGAATTTAGTGAATGATTGATAAATAGAATTTGTGGAGTAGGTGATGAGGGAGCTAGATATTATTCAGCATCCATGCATTGCTATGATCGTGAACTCTTCACACATGTTAGATTTGAAGATGCATTTACAAATGGAAGAGAGTTTAGGGCCATAAAGGAAAGGGAAATTAAGAATTTGGATGCTAGAGGTAGAGTTTTACATCACATGGTGACCACAATGATTGTTCCTAATTTTGGACACAAGTCATCAGTTGGAAATATGCTTATGGTAATCATGTTAGCCCTGCATGAGAATAGAAGAATGAATTTTGGGTATATAGCCTTGAAACATATGATTGCAGCCAGAAAAACAGTAACCAAGGCATTCCCATTTGGAAGGTTATTAACCAGAATCTTCAAACATTTTAAGATCAAACTTCCTGGAAGAGGGCAAGCTTTTAAGAGTGGTGAAATTTATACAAATGAAACTCTTAAGAGAATGCAATTAGTTCATGATGAGGATAATGTATGGAGGACAAAAAGAGAAACTCCTCCGAAAAGGATAGAAAGAGAGAAAATTATAGAAAGTGAAGAGGAAGAAGAAGAAGAGGATGAAGAGGAAACCCTTGCTAGGGAAATGAAAACAAAAAGAAAACATGACACCTCAAGTGAGGGAGAGCAACCTCCAACAAAAAGGAGATTATTTGAAGAAGAAACTGGAATTAGGTCTAGTAGTAAAGGAGTATCTAGAGGGGACACCATTATAGCCAAAACATTCCAAGAAGCCTTGAACAATCATGTCAAGGAAATGGAGAAAATGTATAAGTTCTTTGAGTCATTTGCTCCAATGGTTCTTGGAAAATTGGATGGATCTGGAAAACAGTAGTAAAAACACATTGAAGATATCCTTATGAGAAATACTCAAAGTGGTGAAGGAACCTCTAAGCCTCAAGATGGAAAGGAGGAGGAAAGAAATAGAGAAGCAGAGAAAGAAGATAATCAAGATAGCAGTAATGAAGAGGATGATCAGGGTGGAAATGATAAGACCACAGCAGAAGAAAAAGAACAAGATCAGGCTCATGAAGATCTACCAGTGACAGGAAGTCAAGTAGCTCAAGCTGCAATTGTATCTCCAGCAACAATCTCTTTCAGTCAAGGAAGAGTCAAGCACTTGGCAGTCAAGAAAGGAGTGAGCCGAGCCTCCCCATCAACCTCATCATCACAAGACTAAGCCTTCTCTTCTAATCTCTTTACTGTATTCTGTTCAGTTTTCTAAGCATTTTGTTGCATTTTCTATTCTGAACTTGTTAAATATTTTTTTATTATTTATGTAATAGTGAAGCTCAATGATGAAATCCTAGTGATGAGAGCTTCTTTTATATGCTAACTTGAACATCTCATTTTCATTGATCCCTTTAAATTTTTTTTATGATGACAAAAGGGGGAGAAAAATATTGATGCAATACATGTGAAATCTTAGTCATTATGTGAAATCTTAGTCATTATGTGAACTTAGTCTTTAATCAAATTCGGATGCAAGGTTTTAAGATTGAATGCAGTCATATTTATGGTCATTTTTTTTGTTTATCCAAATTGGTTCCAATCTGTCTTACTCTACTCCATTATGTTTGAACAACAGTATGAAACCTTTATATCATTTTGAACCTTCAATTATATTGAATCTGCTGCAGTTTGGACATGAGTTTAAAAATTTGGATGCATGTGATTCAAAATTCGGATGCATGTGATTCAAAATTCGGACGCATGTGATTCAAAATTCGGATGCATGGTATAAAATTCGGATGCATCCATATTGTGTTACCAAAAAGTGTTCATTTGTTGTTCAAATTGATTCAAATATGTTTTAATCTTTTCTAATATATTTGAACAACCTTAGGAAAGCCTATTTACAAAATTTGGAGCTTTCATTTATCCTATTTTAAAGTTTGGACTAGATATGTCAAAATTCGGATGCATAATATCCCTAGTCCAAATTGGTTGAAAATGAGCACAATCTAAGGGGGAGCTTTGATAAGCTTTTAACAACCTTATAACCTCACTTAGAAGTTTTCTAAAATGATTAAATGCTATATCTTCTACCCTAGTTGTTATTGTTGGAAGGAAGGAGGTAAATGGAGGTTGGTTGGGTCATAGGCTCATATTGAGCCTTTTGTACGTTAATGTGCTAAATTGGTTGTTTTCTATCATTGACATTAATACTTCTTTGTACTACTTTGTTAAATCCATCACATTTTGCATCAAAGTTTGTCATCATCAAAAAGGGGGAGATTGTAAACCCTAAGGGCAAATCATGTAATTTTGATTCATGACAAATATTGATGAGAACTAATATGTTTATATTGTGTGATAGGATTTGTGAAGAAAGAAGTTTGAAGTCTCATTGCCTTCAAGAGGAAGAGCAAAGAACAACCCCTCATTGAGCTATGAGTCTTTTTGAGGTGTATTCAAAGATAAACTCAAGGCATTGAAGACTTGAAGTGTAGAGTAGAGTATGATGATAGGTAATATCTATGTGAACTCTACACTTGTATGTCTTGGAGTCTATTGAATGCATAAGAGAGCATAAAAATTGGTTTCTTAAGTTTAAAAAGACTTTTGAATGAATATTTAGAAAATGTGGTTTTGTGTTCTAAAAGTTTTTAAGTAAGCTCTAAATGATCAAATGAGTTTGATGATGGTTTTCAAACTTATATTTGTCTAAATAAGTTATCTATATATATCAAATGTATTTCAAATACTTGGAAGATTGGTTTCAAATGATTTTACAAAGTTTGAACAAAATTCCATGAAATTCGGTCGTCCGAATTTGGTAGCAAAAATTTGCTATTGTTCTTCCGAGAAATTCGAAGAAGATTCGGACGCATGAAGAAAAAATTCGATCGTCCGAATTTTGGTCTTCAAAGCATGGTCACTGTTCTTCCAGAGAAATTCGGACGAAGATTCGGACGTAAGCAGAAGAATTCGGTCGTCCGAAAAATTTGACGCATGAATTCGGTCCGTCCAATTTCCCGAAAGTAGCCGTTAACTAGCCGTTTTATAGCTGTTTCAACTGATTTTCAAATTCTATAAAATCTACAAACGTGCAATCTTTTGGTACTTCTTAAGATTTGAATATTCTAAGCTTTCAAAAGTCTATTACAAACATTTCTCAAGCTCTCTTACATCTTGTGCATTAAATTGATCAATCCAAAGACATCAAAGTGTGAAGGTGCAACTTTGTGTAAATTCTACCAACAAGTGGTAACATCTATACACTCTTCTTTACTTATTCAATTGTATTGAACTACTAACTCTAGCAAGGTTATCTTGATAACATAAAACCCTTTAGATAAGGGTGATCCTTGAAGTTGTGATTCAAGGTTGTTGGAGATATAAAACCATAGGTTGGTGAGCCTTGTTTGTAAAAATTACTAGAAGAGGTTGTATGTGTAAAACCAAAGTGTGGTGAACCTCTCCTGTAATCTGTGAACTTGAGCACATAGTAGAGTTATTGAAATCCTTAAGTGTATACTTAAGGTAGTGGAGGTAGATCTTGAGGATCGAACCACTATAAATTGTTTGTGTTCATTTGTTTACATTTCTTATACTGCTTTGCCATAAACTGTTTTTTTGTTATTTATTCACTTAATCTGCAATAGGTCTACTCATTTATAAAGTTTGAATTTGCGAAAATTAGCCAAATACCTAATTCACCCCCCCCCTCTTAGGTATTTCAAAGTTTTTATAAGAGAATAAAAGTGGAAGCTGTTAATAATTTTTAGGTAATTTTTTTCAAAAATAATTGATTATTGTTATGAATTTGTTGACGCACAGTCGTTGTCGGCACAGCAAAATAGTAATACTAATGTAGAGAGCTTAATAAAGAAATTATAATGTAGAGAATAGGAGAAAACTATAGAGAGAAAATAGAGAGAAAGAACAAGAGATCTTTATTGATTCTCTGAGAGTAAATCAATCAATGAATGAGTGTATACAACACCACAATCTAGAGCCCTATTTATAGGGTTCAAGGGTACATCCAAATCAGAATAGGTATAGGGTAATCAGAAGACAAATCCTATCACTAATCAAAGATATGATAGAACTCTACCATCTATCTTCTGGATAGTTGGAGTATCCTTATAACTCTGATAATGGACATCCATAATAATATTAATTTCATAACACTCCCCCTTGGATGTCCATTGCATAAGAGTATGCCTCGTTAAAACCTTACTAGATAAAAAATCCAGTGGGAAAAACTCTTGTGAAGGAAAAAGAGTACACTACTCTTTATGCCATATTTACTCCCCCTGATGAGATAATCCTTTAAGGTTTCTTAATCGCCGCATTTCAATTTTGTTCACTAATTTATCAAATGATGCGGTTGGTAATGCCTTAGTGAATAAATCTGCCAGATTGTCACATGATTGAATTTGTTGCACATCAATGTCACCACTCTTCAGGAGCTCATGAATAAAAAAAAAATTTATCATATCTCCTTAGATATATTCCAAACTTTATTATCATCCAACAACATAGTTGGAATTCCTCCTTAGAGGATATAGATTTATCTCGAATACATTAATCATGATCAAATATATTCTCAACCAACATCATGAATTTTTATAAGTTGAAGATGTGGCTGTTATAATCAATACACTCTTATAAATGCATGGTATATGTGAATCATATAGGTAACTTATACCTTGCATATCCATCTCAACAGGAGTTGGATTTTTTCAATATTTGAGATAAACTATCTCAAGGAGATTCAAAAGCAAGCTTAATGTCGTCTCAAAATTTATTGGGTAGAGAAGAACTATTATAGATATCTACTTGCATGCAAACAAGTGTATTTATGCTATAAATTGCAGAGTTATGGTACTTCAGGACCAAAGAGTTCTTCAATATCCTTTAATAGATATAAAGGATCTCGCATATAATAATCCAATAACAATTGATGTGCTATGTCCATGTGAAACATATTCAGGATGTTCAATCAAAACAAAATGTTGACTTTTCATAATATTGATCACAATACTTACTCCTCTAAATTTTTCAGGAAAAATATCTTGATCATCAAATTCTTTTCTCTTTTGAGGATTTTATTTTTAAAAACAAGAGATCAATCACGCTTCAAGCATGTATCAAAATCATATGACTATAGAATTCATATATTTGTCCTGCTAGGACATTTTTCCAAATAAGAAGATCTATAAGTAAAATGTTATATTGACTAACTCTACCGGAGTCAGACAAACAATCAATATGCAATTTTATGCAAATAAATAATATTTTGAACTTCCAGTTCACTAATGCTTGTGCATAGATCAAGATAATAAAAGTCATAAATAATACCCTCTTTTAATTGATGATTTTCTCCCCCTAATGTGGGGAACACTATGCCAATCAATAGATTGTATAATGAGGATATCTTCTAATAAAAAAATACATATAGCAAGTATAGCTACATATAGAATTTCTTCATATATGGACATACTCAATCATTCTTTCAATAAAAATTCACTAAGACAATCTCATTATGTTCTACAGGAACAATTATATGCTTCAAGCATATTGAGTCCATCAGGGACTTCAAATATAAGCTCTATTATCAAATGATAACAAATATAAACACATATTAAGTGTCATCATTCACCATTATATCCACCACTAGAAATATATTTCTTCGTTATCAGTGCCAGGTCTTACGAAGAATCATACGCCATAACTCATGGTAATATTCACTTTTGTGGTTCGCATTTTATAAGTAAATATTAATTGTTATCTCTTTGAGATTACACTTCAAGTGTATTATTCCTGATGGGAATACATGTACACTTTAAGTGTACTTGTGAATAGTTTAAACTTTTCATATTTCTCATGTGAAATTTATCATTTCGAGTCTTCAGACCTCGATTTGGAAATCCTCAATATATTATGCGCATTAATATCTTTAAATTCATATACTTGTGCGATTCCAATAATTCCCAATCATGTTGAGATCTCATCATTTATCACAATTTTCAGGTACCTGAATTTCTTCTGGAAATAATATATCAATGATGTTTGGAGAAAAATTCTGCTGGAATTTAAATCTCCTCAACTTAACATATATGACCATCTTAAACCTTTGCTCCAGTAAGGTGTTTGTATCTTTGGAACCAACTTATCTACCACATTTCAGTTGTGTCTCAAATTTATTTGTAGTGGTAGATTATCCTTCAGGGATATCAAATAGGAGCATTCTTTGCCGGATATTGGTCAGTTAATATACCTGACTATATAAATTATCCTTTGAACTTCTGGTTCAAGGTATCTTCTACGAGGATCAAAATAGAAGATCAAGATGAGACACATAATAATATCTTTATCCAGCCTCATGATTTCTCCTCTTTATGTTGGGGCAACATATTCAAAATTAACAAAATACGAATCTCTCCCTTGAGATTTGCTCCTAACATATTTAATAATTTCTTTGAGAACTCATCTCATTACCTTTGTGGTGGAGCAACATACATAGTGCATCTCTAAATTTAGGATGAAAAATATTTGGTTTTGACCATAAACTAACTATTATGAGGAGAATTACAATGTGTTGGCAAAATACGAAATAAGTGCTAATATATCACAGTCATGAACATTCTACAGGATGTTCAATATTTATCTCAATACAACCAGTATTATTAGGACAAATTATGACTTTGAGAGAATTTTAAAACATGAGCTCATTATCAATAAATTGTGCAAACTACAGGTTGCAAAAATAACCTTATACATACGACTATTTGTTGATGCATCAACTAATAATTTTTCATATTCATCCCAAAATAACACATTCAACCCCAAGTAATACTGACAACTTTTAAATAAAACAAGTAGCACATATAAATTCATCACATTAGGAAACTTCTGGTTCCATAATAAATTCATAATCATAATTCGTATTTTAATGATCCGGGATGGTCCAACCGGTCATGCCAACTAATAAATTATTTATCAGTAAACTTCAAGTTTACTCAATATTGCATCTCAATTTTATAATTCTATGCAATATAAATCAGGAGAGATAAATAGTGGTATTTATAATTGACGTATATTTCATATCATAATGGTAATGCATATGTCTCAAAAGTTCATTCATCCAATGTCTCAATATACTGATAATATAATCAAAGCTTAAAAAGCTTTACAAGACTATACATAAAATAATATATTACAATAATTGACCATTAGGTGAAGATTTAGTAGCTCTTCTAGAGCTTTTAAGCAATTAACTCTTATAGAGTTATTTGATTAATTAGTTCTTCAGGAACTTTGCACTAACATTTATACTTTGAACATATATTTTAAATTTTGTCCAAAAAATAACAAATATTGTTTAGACAAATTGTTTCTTCACCATTCTTAATCCAAAATAAATTAAAATAACATAGAAAAGTAGCAATTCGATAATTTAAATTTTTTTTTATTAACATTCAAAATGCTAAAAACTCTTTCTGGATATTTAAAAGAACTGGCTAGATTCTGTGCCATATCGATATTATCAACACAAGCATCATTACTATCAGTAGCATAATTTAGGAAAGTAAAAAATTATCAATAATTAATAGAGATTCATAACATGCCTGATGTACTACAGGTACGTGGCAAACTTTCATATTACATCAATAACATGTTAGAATTATTACTTTCCCTTTTTTCTTCTCATTATTTTCTCAATTCTGGTGAGTATTCATTCACTGGGGATTTAATGAGTCATTCTTATAGTATAAGAACAAAGTGTATTTCTACTAGCTGCGACCAAAATCTCGTATATAAATACATTATAATTTCTAATGTGATTCACTTCAGGAAATGTCATAAACATATTTGATCAAGCGTCAAAATATTTTATCCATGACTCATTTAGTTCCAGAAGATATAAATTCAAAATACTTCTGAAAAACTTCTTCTCAATATTGCTAATTCAGGAGCATGTTAGAGATATGAGAAAGAAAAATTCTTTTATTCATCACATTACTAGTGATATTTCTCCTTATAACTTTAATTGAGGAGAATTCTAAATGCAATAAAAGTTTGCATATTGAAAGATATACAACAATCTTTTAGGCTCACTTATAACTAATCATCACTAGCATTTATATAACAATCATCTTCTGGTGATTGTATATTTCGTTCACAATTTGCTAGTAATCAAGTGGCTTTGATGCTTTGTATTTCTTAAGTAGTGTCTTCAGGACCACAATATCCAGATGCATATATTCTAATCGCCATGATTATATGGATTATTCTTACTATATCCGTATCTATGTCCACGACTTCGACCATGACTACGACATCTTCCAGGGCCATAACCATTGGTTCTAATGTATTCATTCACAGATTTAAAGTAAACTGTGCTTTAGGTAGAATGACTATCTTCTGGTAGTCAAATCTTTCTTTTAGATCATTCCACAAAAAAAAAAAAGGATCTTTCACAATAAGATATTCCGCCTTTAGATCCTCATGGAAATTATGACGGAGAAAAATCATGGCTTTTATACGATTTTGAGATGGTGTCTGCCAGACCCATTATATCTCAATAAATTTAAACATCTAATGTCTATGACATATAATTCTTTCTATAAATATCAAGAGTAAAAAAAAAGTGAGTTTTGAAAAGTTTGCCATGAGAATTCAAAGATAGAAAAATATCTCTTTTTCTCTTGATTAAATTCTCAACTTCGGTGGCAAAGACTCGTCGTGCTGATAACGTGTTATGAATTTGTTGACGCACAGTCGTTGTCGGCACAGCAAAATAGTAATACTAATATAGAGAGTTTAATAAAGAAATTATAATGTAGAGAATAGGAGAAAACTATAGAGAGAAAATAGAAAGAAAGAACAAGAGATCTTTATTGATTCTCTGAGAGTAAATTAATCAATAAATGAGTGTATACAACACCTCAATTTAGAGCCCTATTTATAAGGTTCAGGGGTACATCCAAATCAGAATAGGTATAAGGTAATCAGAAGACAAATCCTATCACTAATCAAAGATATGATAGAACTCTACCATCTATCTTCTAGATAGTTGGAGTATCCTTATAACTCTGATAATGGACATCCATAATAATATTAATTTCATAACAATTATCACAATTTTCATCATAAAAAATTCTAGGAAAAAAAACCAAACTAAATATAAGATTGAAAACTTTGCAATTTTAAAAAGGTATCATCGCATGTTTATCAAACGTAGGAATTTACATTTGAAAATGTGGTCATTTTTTAAGCAACGCTCGCGAGCTCCCAAGTAATAAGATGGAAGGGTATTATAATTTCAGTCAAAGGTGGGCTCGATCTCCAGGGAAATCCCACGGCCTATAGTTTGCCTTGCGGCACGGGTGAGAGGCGGTTCACCTCCCTGCTCTTTTAATGAACTCAGCAAATCCCAGAATCTTTCCGTAATCTAAGCGCTGCATGTTAGAATTTCCCACTCTTTTACTGTAAACAATTCAATTCAAAAGACTTCCCTAATTTGTTGTCGGAAACAATGGAAAATAAAAGCTTTGTTGGGATTAAGCAAGAAATTCTTGAGCAGTTACCACAGAAATCGAAGTCAGGAGCTGCCGGCAGGGCGGCGTCGGCGGTGTCCGTAATCGATCTTAGTAGCAGCGACTCGGACTCTGACAACCCTTCCGATTCTGATGACGAAGAGGCAGGAGTTGATGGTAATGCCGATGTTAACAACAGGCCCAAGAAGAAGAAGAAAATCGATGAGTCTCAAGCAAATGCGGTCTTACCGCTGGGATTTCTTGATCCTTTGCCGCCTAAGGAACCAAGGTCATCGTCTCCAGCGTCGGTGGCCTTGGCTTTACCGGCGCCAAGGGCATCGAAGGACAGCGCTCTGCTTACTGCGGACGTTAATTCAAAGCAGTTCTGGAAGGCTGGGGACTATGAAGGAGCCCCTTGGGGTGATTGGGAATCGTCTTCGGGTTAGTATATTGCTTTTCATTTTTCTTTTCTTTTTTGAGTACCATTCTTTAGCTCGTTCTGTGTAGAAATAGGGAAATTGGCCTCGTATTACGCTAGAGTTCTATTTTGGTCAGTGTAAAAGCTAAGAGAATCCATTTAGTTATTAGAAGCTAGTTGAAAATTCTGAGCCAAAAGAATTTGACTTGTCTATTATTTCCCTAAGCGTTTGGAAAAAAAAAAAAAAACAAATGCAAGTATACATGTCAATTTGGTGATGCTGTAGAAGTGAGTGATTGAGGGAATCAGATGGATTGTTGGAAGTGGATATAAAGAGGCAAGGTTAAGAAAGAAGTGTCCAGTTGAGAGCTGTTTGAGATAGAGTTGGATTCTGGGTATGGGGGATTGTTTATTTAGCAGGTTGAAAGTGGGAATTGTTTTAAAAACAAAACGCTGTAAAACTTTCACTGAAGAAATGAGGATTCTGTGTGGACGTTTCAGTTCAATGGAATTTATGACATTTTAACTATCATAAAAGGTTAACATTCAAATATTTGCATAATATTTGGTTTCAGCTAGAACTGTACTTTACAACTATGATTGGAAATAAATGATGGCGTTATGTGTTTACCTCCCAGATTGTGACATGCGTATCGCCACATGCAAATTCACATTGTGTGGGGAGGAAGGAGGGCGTAACAGAACCACTGAAGGAGAAAAATGCAAACACTTTTACATAATTTGGTTCTTTTTTCCGTCTTTTTGGGTTCGAGGATGGAGGGAGGGTGAACGGGGACTATTGTTTCTATTAAATCCAAAATGCTTTTCACTTGTTCATTTTTTTCCCGAGGAAGCTAACTCTGGATCCCATCTCTTCTCTTATTAAAAAGTCTAATGTAAAGACCACGGAAATGGAAAAAATATAAAAATTTTCAGTTTAAGCTACAATCCAAGTATCCCTCGAGTGTTTTTTGAAGGAAAGAAAGGAGTGGTGGCTATGAAAGAGGAAGATATAATGTTACCCACTAATTTAGCAATTTTGTTTTGTCTAGTGATTAGCTTGTGAGAGAGAGTTGGTTTGGGAAAATACCCTGTATTTGGTACTTGAACAAGGTATAAGAGGAGCTTTTCTCTAGGGTAACTCCTCACGATTTGCATTTAATGCACCAGTTGTTACTTTGACATGATATTTGCTTGTAGTGAAATCTCTGGCTACGTTATTGCTTGAGTTTTTCTTTACTTGTATGACTTATAGAGATTCTCTTTTTTGTAAATTACATATTGCTAAGCTCACAATTTTGTCCCCAAGAGATTGCATTGGGGAATACTCTTCACTTCTTAAGGTTATACAACAATGTCTGAGTATATCCACAACCATAGCATTTCTTCATACGAGGGTTTGATGTTTAACTTGAGCAAACCTTACACACTATCTATATTTCTCTTAGCAGGTGGCATGGATCATGTTAGAGTTCATCCTAGATTCTTACATTCTAATGCAACCAGTCACAAGTGGGTTCTTGGAGGTGAGCTTCTTCGTTCTTTTTAGAAGCTCGGACTTGCTCTTTTTGTCCTCTGTTGCACAACATTTTGTTGCATTTTGAATTTTAAAGTTTTCTGTTCCTTTTCTTATTTTTAATGTGTCAATCTGTTATTTCAGCTTTTGCTGAGCTCTTGGACAACTCACTTGATGAGGTATTTCTCTTTCCTTCCTTTCTATATATGTTTGCTTATGATGCATGCAGCACGAAATCTGGCTGTACTTTTCTGAATTCTTATCTTATTGAGTCTCGTTTTGTTAATTTTCTTTGATGGATATTAGGTCTGCAATGGAGCAACATATGTCAACATAAACATGATAAAAAATAAAAAAGATGGAAGCAGAATGCTACTCATTGAAGGTACTTACAATAATTCCTCGCCATAAGTCTTCCTCTCTCCACCCCTGGCACCCAAACCGTGACTAGAGTCCAATTTTAACATGTTACATGGTCTCTGATCATTTCATGTGCTGTTTTTGCTGTGATATTACATTTGGTTGTATATTGATTTCATTTTGGGTTAATATTGCCTTCACATTTCATTCAATTTTCATTAGTCAAAGTTTGTGGTCTTTGACATATTATTTAAATGTCTTTACTGCCCATTTTTTAATATCACTGAACTTCTTATGGTTTCAACTAATTTTCACTTTGACCTGATATTATCTTGTATCATGTCACCTTATAAATTGGTATTTAAAGCTGATTATCTTTAGTTAAGACTTAAAACGTCAGTTGCTATATTTATTAATAGAATTGCATATTCTAATACGTCTTTGAAATAAAACAAATACAAGAAGTCATTCATGTGTTAACGAAAAATAAACTGTACTGGTTCTATTTTAATCAAGCTCATTATTAATTTCTGCTCCACTTTCCCTAACAATCACCAGCATCACCATTTACTTTGCGTGTCTACTGTTGATTTTTCCCTGTCATCTCTCCAGTTCCTCCATTGCACAAAAAGAGACTAGAATTTTCCTCTTCCTTAGCCACCTATTTTCTTAACTGGGAAAAATGACTCACATGGTCCCCAAAGAATGGGACAGAATCCTTTTACATTCTCAATTGCCCTGCGCCCCCAAAACCAAAATGAACCCCCATTTGCTTACAAGTGGTAGAAAAGAGTATCACCATGACTTGCTGCCCTGGTCTCTAACCAAATTAACCATGCTTCAGTCATGTGGTTAATTTTTTGGGGCAAAATGGTCACCACAATCAGTTTCCCTCCAAATCTTGAACCACTTCTCCTTCATGTATGCCCAAATCAGTGAAGAAAGAAACAGAAAAGCAAGAGACTCTTGCATTTCATCTCTTTCAGCCTTTGAACTAGGGCAAAACCAAAGTTCTATTCAAAACCTTGGATTCTCGCACTATATAAAGTACAAATTATAGAAAAATGCTTTCTTTTTTTTTTTCCACCTGAGGGAGAAGTGGTGAAGGATTTGGAGGAAAACTGATCATGGTGATAATTTTACTTCTAAAAATTGACCACGTGAACCGAGCATGCTTAATTTGATCAAAGACCAGGGCAGCAAGTGGTGGCGGTACTTCTTTCTGCCACTCATAAATACATTGGGGACTATTTTGGCTCAAAAAAAACTTTTGAGGAGTTTAAAAGGATTTTGTTCCATACTTTAGGATCAAAGTGGGCCATTTCCCCTCTTAATTACTTCCGAAATGCCATCAAAACATTCTTTCCTTGTCTCTCACGTTAGTTCTCTTCATTCCCTTTAGTGTCCTTTAGCTGTTGTTTTTGTTTTATTTATATTTTTTACAAGATGGACACGGCACTTCCCTCCTTCATAAAAATGAATTTCCACGCTTCTCCTCCCACACCCAGCCTTCAATTAACTAAAGATTTATAATAAATATGCAGATTTGCCACAAGCAGAATACATAGAACCAAACTATAAATGCAATTCCAAAATTCAAACGGTGAATTCTTTCTTCCTCATTTATTAAGAATGAAGTCATAGGTGAATGGTACCTAAGGCATTATACTTTCTCCATAATATATTTAGTTTTTACATTTAGATTTATTACTGGCTAAGTGTGTTGGAAGAGTCCATTTTTATTGCTGGTGAGGAAATTAGTGAGAGAAAACACAGTGGATACAATAATTTGGAAGTTTTATTTCAAGTCCACAATAATATTTTTTAATTAAAATATAAAAAATTAAAGGGCATAAAAAGAAACTTCAATGTTTTTATTTTCTCTAGTTTGGGTAATATCGAAACCCTCGTTTAATGTTTCATTTAACTTTCACTTTACATCATAACATTATATTTGTATCACTTAGCCCCATAAACTTGTATAATGTCACCACTGCCATTATTATTAATAGTTATTGCTGATATGGGTTTAATGGATGGAGCAAACTGATGCAAAGATAACCTTATGAGTTAAAGTGAGAATTGGGTGAAATATAAGGGACATTTAATAATTGTTAACCCTTTCATTTTTTCCCCTTTTGAATACGGAAAAGAGCATAACAGTCAATGATGCTTTGCATGCTAATTTTCTTTTCAAGGTTGTAAGAAAGAATCACCTAAGCAGCTTTGAGGTTATTAGTGTAGCAAACTTCATTAGAAATGGCAGGTCAGCTAGCTGTTTGTCTGTGTTGATCTTGCTTTTCAACCACTTAAGAAAATTGTTATTGTTTTGCTTATTTATTTCCTATTTTTGCGTGATGTGTATTTGAAACTTTTTATACTTTCTGATGGCTGTCTAGTTGTCTAGTTGTCGATCAATTCTGTAGGTAATAAAAAATTATAAAGTTGAGTTTGATAATTGCCTAGTGACTTCGCACTTTGATTAGGCTTTCTCTCTTAGCCTTCGGTTTTCCTGGTTAATGTAACCTTGATCTTACGGATATTTTATCCCACATGAGTATTGGTTTTAAATTATGTGTAGACAATGGAGGTGGCATGAATCCTGATAAACTGCGGCAATGCATGTCTCTGGGGTACTCCACGAAAAGCAAAGTTGCTGATACTATTGGACAATGTATGCTCATTAAGAATTTTTTTTAACATCAAACTCTTGCTGAAACCATTTTTGACTGTTTGTTTGACCCAGTTGATTTTATTTCCCCTGTGTATTTAGATGGAAATGGTTTCAAGACGAGTACAATGAGGCTTGGAGCTGATGTTATTGTCTTCTCACGCCGTTCTGGGAAATATGGTGAAAGGTTTTTACTCCCTCTGAAGCTGTAGATATCTGGAATCTGGTTGAGATAATATATTATTTGAATTTGACATAATTACATGGTTTCATTGATTTTTCGAAGTGTTTACTATTGCATGCATTCTTTTAGGTGCCTTTTATTTGCATCATATTTGCTGTAATCTGTTTCTTTGGGATTATATGCTCAACTAAGATTCTTTTTTTTTTTTTTTGTGATAAATGCGCAACTTTATGCTATAGCCTGGTAACTTTGTAAAAGCACCTTAAGAAGAGTGGCCTAGCCTCAGGCTGCATGACGGGGATTCATTGTTTTCAGAAAGCTTCTTGTCCTATCTGCAGTTTCTCTACTTTACTGCGATTCTTCAATGGCCATCGAAGAAGAACAACTTCAAATCGAAATGCCAGTTGCAAACTTGAGGACTGACAATTTCTTGCTACATAGTCATAAGAGAAAATAAAATATTCACATTTGTTCAGGACCATAGACGTATCCCTTCAGTAACAAGGTCTTGGACACTCAAGTTAAAAAATTTAGAGCAGCTGACGGAAAGTACATGTAGGAAACCTAAATCTCCTGCTCAGGAAATGATCCAGAGAATAAAAGCCGTTAGCAAAGTCACCCTAGGGTCTTTGGGCTGTAAAAGTCAGTAATAGGAATCCTTGATAAAGCATGGCAGGAGCTCAATGGCCAGTATTGGAGAATCTCATGAATCTGAAACTTTGACATTCCTCATGAAATTCTCAATAGGAGTCCCAACAGAAAATCTGAGCAGTGGGTGCTAGAAATGGTTGTCTTGGGAGGTTGGTCTTGTATGAGGTTACTCAAAAAACATACTATAAAAATTAAGGAACATTTGGCAAGTCGAGGTACCTTCATGAGAGATAAGTGGGTCTTATATTTTTAAGGAAAAAACATTCAAGTATCTCATGATCGCTAGACTTGATGTACGGATGAACCTCACACTTGGCAAGCACGAGGTACCTTGCAGAAGACAAGAAAAAAATACTCTTTGACCTTGCATTTGGGAAAAGAGAGCTGTGTAAAATATGTTTCTAGTTCTATTAGTTGTGGTGTAATCACCAAAAGGGCACCAAACAGGTTAATATGGCTTTATTTGAAGTTCTTGCTGTCTCCATTCGGTGAAGAGCAATTGATTGATTGAAATTTGGAAGTTGGATATTTTGGTAAAAGAAATAGAGACTAATTCAGCTGGTTGTAGGCTTGGAGTGCAATGTTATGTATATTGGTATGGGGAAATGTGTTATGTTATTCAATTTGGTAAATTGTCAAGAAGTTATTAATAGCCTGTTAGTTCTTCAACTAATGTTAATTTTTTTTTTGTTTTTTTGTTTTTTGTTTTTTGTTTTTTGTTTTTTGGTCTTTTTGGGTCTATTCTTAGGTCTACACAGAGCATTGGATTATTGTCCTATACATTTTTGAGAAGCACAGGAAAGGAAGATATCGTAGTTCCCATGGTAATGATGCTATCTGTCTCATTAGATTTGATTAATAACTAATGGTTATTGTTACACATATGTGCCTCTGGTGAATAAATCTCCATTCAAAATATGTTCTACTCTTGATGTGGTTGAAAGCATGTTGTACGTTTTGCTGTAAACATAACAATTTATTCTTTATGGAAACAAACATTCATGTGAATATTTGTAACATAAGTAGCTAAGCTGCGATTAAACAATTGGTCAGTTGGGTTCATTTTGTTGGATTGGGATCTGTGATTGATATAGATGATATTATTGGTTACTTCTTTATATCAATCCATTCCTTTTCTCTTTCTCTTTGTTGGATTGGGTTTAGATTTTTGAAGGGCTTCTTGCTGCGAAAAATCATATTGGTTTTTGAATTTTCCAAGTGAAAACTTTGTTTCTAAAGCAAACATTACCCTTCCAGGAGGTTGATTATTTCCCAACATATGAGAGAAAAATGATTTAGTGGAATGACTTCCAAAGTCATAGACCAACTACGATTTAGGATCATTTGGGGAATAGAAGGAACATACTGGGACCTTATATACGTAACAATGTCAAAATATATATGAAAGGGCATAGAAAAAGATCCCTCCAGAACACATTGATTCTCCTAAAAGCCAAACACCAGAACCTTCTCCAGCCTTCTCCAAAACACATTGATTCTCCCAAGTACAACAAGCGTATTGCTAAACACCTGCAACTCACCTCTCCGAATCAATTTTATTTACTGGCTATACCATTTTACTATCATGATTTTGTGAGGAATTCCTGTCAAACATTCTACTTAGCGCTGTATAACTTTTCCACTTGAAAGGCAAGAACATTATAACAATCAAAATGGATGACATCAAGCTTGAAAGATTCAAATGTGGAGTTAGGACTTAAACCATGCTAAGAAATCTTCTTCAGTGGTACCCAATTGTTCACCAAGTCTTTCTGCGTGGCTAAAATAGAACTGAAGTTATTTGACCCTTTTGAATAACTTATTTTGTATTTTTAAGTTATTCCTCAAGCAAGTAGTTTTAGTACCAGTGACACATTTTTGTATATACCTATCTTCTAATTTAGTTATAATTCTTAGGACTAAGGAAGTAAGAACAGGTTAATAATTACACGATGTTTGATTGTTTTGTAAAGTCGTTCTTTTATGTTGTTTAGTTCTCCTTTAGTTACTTCTGGTTTCTTTTCCTCATCTTTGGACATTTGGGAATCTTAGACAGAATCTGCGTCTCTCTGTCATCATGCACAGTGATGGGATTTCTTTACATTTTAGTCTGGCTTTTTGTTTTGCATGTGTGTGGGTTTGTGTGCGTGTGCGTGAGGAGGGGGGGGGGGGTAGAGAGAGGTTTGATGGTTTGAAATAATTACATGATGTTTGAATGCTTTGTAAAGTCCTACATTGCTTAGTTTTCCTTTGGTTACCTCTGGTATCTTTTCCTTATCTTTCAGTATTTGGGAATATTAGTCACAAACCTTTTTCGGTTTTGATGCACAGTGATGACATTTCTTTGCATTTTAGTTTGTCATCTTTGTTTTTGTTTTGTGCATGTGTCCGTACGCATGTGTGTGTGTGTGTGTGTGAGAGAGAGAGAGAGAGAGCGCCTCCCTAATCAAATATTTGTATGAGTTTTGCTTTTTGCTCTCTATTAAAACTAGCTCTAGTCTTGACATGACAAGCCAAGCTTCGTCTTCCCCCCCTCCCTCTGTCTCTGTCTCTCACTTTCTTTCTCTTCAGGTGTATTTGGTCTTTCAAATTGCTTCTCCAATCACTGACATTGCACTTTCTTAGTATTGCATGTTTCTATCTTGACTCGATGCATTTATTTTTCTTTTAACGGTTATTTTTTATCATTTATTTGTTCATACTGTTATAGCAATACTGGTTTTCTTTGATGACATGAAAAGCTTGATTATGAAAGAATGGGGCAAGAGTGGAATAAGATAGCAAGGCCATCTACTGCTGATTGGAGTAGAAACGTTGAAACTATTATCCATTGGTCACCTTTTTCAAGTGAAGAAGATCTTCTTCAACAGGTGATTTTTCTTTATTTCTCTTCTTGTACTGTGATGTTTTCGGGTAGTATATCTTCCTATTGTGCTGGATGATGAAGAGTTGAGAAAAGTTTATTTGAAGGGTTTTGTGCGGTTACAGAGCATAACTATAGCTCCATCCTCTATCTTACAAAATTGACTTTAGGAGCAGGGCTTCAGTCTCACATTTATTCTTATCCCGGCAATGCTCTAAAATTTTCCAGTTGGTGCTGTTCAAAATGTATAATATGTTCAAGTACAAAGTGGAACACAAGCATTGCCGTTCTATTTAGTGGAAATTGCAGGAAATGTATAGTTATCATCGTTTTTCAACAGTACATTTGAGGAAAATAGTAATTCATCAATGTTAAAACTGTCCATATAAAAAAGACTGTTAATTTAATAGATATTAAAAAGGAAGATAGGTCATTTTGGCCATAACAGCGGTGTCTTCTTAGCATCTCTCATTTCTTTCTTGATACTTAATTTGTAGGACTACAAGTTAGGTTATCAGCTGAAAGGCTTCTCAGAGGCTTATTATCATAAAAACTGAGAGCTCCAATTCTTGACGAAGGAACTGCAGCTCCCTCAAGTGAAACTTGGTTTAACTCCAAAAATGAAAAAATATATCCCTGACAATGGAATAAAAAAAGAAAAACAAAGAAAATAAATTGCTGTGAGCTGGTATATGTTTGCTCCAAAATCCAGATGAATGTCCTGTACATTCAGATTTTGTGCAGAAGTGGTTTGAGTGGGGAAGATTATTAATGTTCATGTAGAAAGATATGCCAAAAGGAAAAAAAAGATTTGACTGGTTCTGGATAACTAGAGCTTTATGTTATTATACTGACAAACTTTCTGTTAAATTAGGAATAAAATCAGGAACCTGGCACAAAATTGCTGTTGAATTGCAGAACAGTGATAAAGAGATAATTCTAGTTGTTGCACCTTGAGAGTGGAACTCCCAGGAACCACACTTAGTATCATTCCCGTGGCTTCATTCTGTACACAATTTGAATTACCGAGAAAAGTGGCCGAGAACTGTTACTAAAACTGAATGTAATGATTTAAGGAGGGAAGTGCTTTCATTTGTACACTGCAAGACCTTTTTCCAATTCTAGCTAGGACTTTGATTCTTGAAACTGATTAGTAAAAAATAGTTCTAAAACTACATTATGAACTCTTCCGTATTGGAAACTACCGCAAAATAGCAACTGAATTGGGCAAATTACTGTTTTTGCTATTCATTAAACTTTGTAATGATAAAAATTACTACATATTTGAAAAGAAAGATTCATAACTGTTAAAAAATTGGAATCAAGTCTGATTCCACCCTCAAAAGGTACTTTGAGAGAGAGGATTGTTCAGTTCTTATATGGAGCACAAGATAGCCAATGTGGTACCTTGTAAATTTGACAATACCTTATATCGATGAATAGGTGAAAAAGGCTGTATATTCAATGGTTATATTGAAACCTCCCACATGTTCCTCTTTTCCTTCCTGCATTATGGAAGGTTCTACAAATTTTTGTGTGGGTGCTTAGAGCAAGCTTAAAATTGCAGATTTGTTAGTTGTTCCATTTTTCATGACTTACTCTGATTTTTTTCTTCTTTTGTGGACAAATCTTTTAGTTCAATCGAATACAAGACCATGGCACACTAATAATAATCTATAATCTCTGGGAGGATGATCAAGGACTACTGGAACTTGATTTTGATGCTGATCCGCACGTATGTCTTGACATCCTTGCAAATGGTGGATATCGAAACATCAACAATCTTGTTACATGATTTCCTAATTATTTGATGAAAACAATTTGAACTTATTGCAGGATATCCAAATAAGAGGGGTTAATCGAGATGAGAAAAGCATACAAATGGCCCAGCAATATCCTAACTCCAGGCATTTCTTGACTTATCGACATTCATTAAGGGTAAGTTTATGATACTGGTGATACTATGTTATTTATGGAATTTTTATCCTTGGTCAATTTAATAGTTATGTACTTTTCTTGGCACTGCTAATTCCCTGAGGTAAACAACTAGTGGCGGATGTTGTTTGCTTCTTATATAATGTCTAATTTCTAAAAGATGTGTGTTTTGGTAGATTGCTGGTGAATTTTTTAACCAGCCAAGTCGAACTATGCCAGATGTTCAAACTTGGCTTGCATATCACATGAACAATGTGTGAGTTGGACTAATATTGAAATTCAACTTGTATGAAGATTTTAGTCTTTGTTTTCATGATGCTCATGTTCTTCTGTTTGAGTTTGTTAAGTAGACAAAAGAATTTCTTTATCCATGGAACAATTCCTGCAAGCTTTTGAGAAAGCCAGCCAAAATATTAAAACTTCTTTCCTTATTTGCCAGTGAAAAGGACGTGGATAGAATATTTATCTTAAGAAGAATGAGTAATATTTCAGTTTGCAGAGTGAGAAAGAGAAGTTTGAATGGGTAGAATGGAGTGGATGAGGGAGGTAGTTTTCTGAAAGAAAAACTTTTGAGGTGTGAGAAAGATTGAGCATCTGTTGGAGTCTTTTGGGATACCTGAGAGTTTGTGTCTTGAGACATCAGTTGGAAAAGTGGAAGAGACCAGTGCAATTTTAGTACCTGAAGGAATTTCGAGAGTAGGTTTGAGAAAGGTCGAAGTGGGCTGAGTACAAATAAAGATGTCTTCAGTCTGGTGAACATGGGTAAAAGGCAGGTGAGTGGGGTAAAAGGAGAAGGTCGGAAAATGCTGTTCATTGTTCACGAACATGTGCTATAACCCTTTATGATCAAGATCATGTTGTCTTGATCATTTAATGAGCTAATTTTCTGATTGATTTTGGTTAATATGCTGAATTAGGAATATTTTTGGAACATAAACAAGCTTGAATGACTTTGTTCACTCAATGTGCACATCATTTTTGGTTCTAATATTTGGCTGTTCAAGTTTTGTGATTAGCTGCTTGCTTATCATGATTTCTCTTTCACCATTGTCTCCTATTTCTGGTTTCTAATTACTATAACTCACATATTATGTTTAGTCGTTTTAGCTTAAATTTCTGATGGATTTATGTTGTATACATTAGCATAATAAATCCCTGCATTATGTCTATGTTCTGGCCTTTCTTTCAACCAATGGTTAAGTTAAATAAGCTCTCTTTTTAAATAAGTTATAAAAGATCTTTTCCTTTTCTCATGCCCTTTCCTGGGCAGCCTTTGCTGCTATGCGCTTGCATTTGTGCATTTAGTGTGCAAAATATCTGACTGCTCTTCTGCTTTTGTTTAAGAGGTCTTTTGCATCATTAAGAATTTAGAGGAAATTGTGGTAGGCTAGAATAATTTTCAGTCCTCATTAACTTGCTGTCTGTGCACACAATTGGTCTTGGGAATTTGGTCAGGGTATTGCTCCGCCTCTTTCAAAATATAGGGCTTTTTGGCCTCTCCTTGTCAAAATATTAGGCCTTTTACACATTTCAATGAATATTTTACATATTTTTCAATGCTACCCACTTTGTATCATTTTATTTCTCTCTCTCCCTCTCTTTCTCTCTCTCTCTCCATCTCTCTTCTCCTACTTATTAAGGGTACAAAAGATACTTTTCTTCGATAATTTCCTTGCAAGACCCTTAATTCTTGTGCAATAGGACAAAAGTCCCTATATTATGAAACAGAGGGACTAGCTCTTTCTGGACAATACATTGAAATGGAATAATGGTATGCATGAAATCCTTGTGCAAGTTCCATTTGCATATGGGCGGAAGGATTTGCTGCTGCCTCTGTAAAAGAACTGCATGTGCATTCACCTTGAGAGTACCTAATATTCAGTATTTTTCTTTCCTGAACTTCTTCCTAGTCATTAACCATTACCTAGTGACAAGCATCAAATCCTTTTAGGTTTATTTTATTCTTTTTATTATGGTGCTTTTCTATTCTGTAGTATCTTATTTGGCTTTAATGGTTGTTGCTGGTTCACGTTATTAGAGCTATGCATCAATTCTATATCTTAGAATTCCACCTGGCTTCCGGATAATTCTGCGGGGGAAGGATGTGGAACACCACAACATTGTAAATGATATGATGATGTCCAAGGAGGTTACATATCGCCCACAGCCTGGTGCAGATGGGGTTCCTAGAGATTCTAATGTAATGCTTATCAATGAGTTGATTTGGTAGTGTTCATTACTGATTTATACTTTTGCTGATTCTTGTATTTTTGTCATCAGATGGTTGCTGTTGTAACTATTGGTTTTGTGAAGGATGCTAAGGCTCATATTGATGTCCAAGGATTCAATGTATATCACAAAAATCGACTCATTAAGGTTAGTTGGAAATGTGAAGACTGATTGTGCCAAACTTGTATTTAGATTTTTCTTCAGGCTGGAATTTGAGTTATTTTTGCTTTGCTTGCAGAGTTTATGCTTATAGGAGAGAAAGAAAAGGAAGGAAAAAGAGAATAAATTTCATTTAATATTTTCTGGGAGTTTCAGGGAGAGGGAAAAGAAACTAGTTTCCTTTAATTTGGAATGTTGGGAAACAAAGAAATGAAGGAAAATCTTAAAATACTTTTACATGTTGTATACCCTTGCAATTTTTTGAGATCTGCTTTAGTGAGCTATAGTTATGAAAATCAGAAATTTCATTTAGTTTCGTTTCTTTTCTCTGTAATTCTTTCCAATCTGGATAGAAAAGGAAGTCAGTTCTTGATAGGTTATCAATCAACTAATTTCTTTTCTCCTTTCACACTTAAAATGCTCAAATAAATGGAAATAAATATTTCATCTCCAAGCCTTTTATCCTTCTTATGTTGCCCAATTTCTCTGGAAAGCCGGATAGCAAAATACGCCTTAGTTTTAGGAGCTTTAGTTTATCCATTTTTCAGTTGCTTGATTTTATTTCTTGGTTCTTCTTCTTCTTCTTCCCTTTTTAAATTTATCTTTTGCTGGTAGATATTGATATAAAAATAGGTTTGGGGGTTCATTTTTCCAATGTCTAGGTGGTTTCCTGTGGAAGTCACATGAATTCTGAACTCTTAAAATTGCTTTTGGAATTGCGTGACCAGACATGACCTAAAGTTTCTAAGCTTGTTACTACAATAAAATGTGCACATATCTTATTAAATTTGCCCTCTTGACAGCCATTTTGGAGAGTGTGGCATCCTCCTGGAAGTGATGGTCGTGGAGTTATAGGTTTGAGCCTACCCTACGTTTTAAGTATATATTATGCTTAATTTGTATATTGACTTTACATGGGCATCATGACAGGGGTATTGGAAGCCAATTTTGTAGAACCAGCTCATGATAAGCAGGGGTTTGAGCGTACTATAGTTCTCTCCAGACTTGAGGCAAAGCTTGTGCAGATGCAAAAGACATATTGGTTTGCTTTTTTGGCTCTGTCTGGTGTTTCCCAACTTTTTCCCTTGTTTGGTATGTTTCAGGTTGTTATTTGTTTGCTATTCTTTGCTTCTTTCAGGACAACTTACTGCCATCATATTGGCTATGCTCCGCGACGCAATAAAAAGTCTGTTCATGACGGTGGTAATATATGCAATCTCTCTGTTTCTTTCTTCATACTTTCTTCATCCTATACTCCTGGGATGATCCAGTCTGTTTCATCATCTTGCCCCATTGCATGGAACAATCTACACTATTATGTGCAACAAGTGAGAATGGAACTATAAACCAAAACTAAACTTAAATTTTCCCAGTTAAAAGTTTATGGTTCAATTACCATGTTCGTCCATTCACGTGGAAATATCTTGGAACTTTTTGCACTAAGATTGGTTCTCTTTTCTTAGAGGAGTCTCTGGATTATCCTTCACAAACGCCCAAATCTGCAAAGGTGCATTCTGTGTCGAGTGGTAGGGTGCAAGGTTCAGAAAATAAATTTTCGTTGCGCCCTAATTCTCTGGAGAAGAGCTGCAGAAAGGGCCATTTGCAAAAGGAGGATAGTCTAAACAAAAAATCAAGAAAAAAAGCCAGTTCTTCGGAACCATCATCACCTTCTGCAGAGGATGTCAGTGATGATGAGGTGCCCGCTGCTAACGAAAGAATACGTCAAAGTAGGTACAAACAAAAGTTAGCCAGCAAGAGATTACACAAAGAAGATAGTTCTCAGGTGTTGCATTCATCTCCAGAGTCAAGAAGTAGAGACGTTCAGCAAAATAGCTCAAAAAAGGGAAAGAAACTAAATTTGGACATCCAGGTTAGTTTCTAGTCTTCATCTACTCACATATAGAATTCCTGGAAAAGGCTGTGTTTTGTATGATTTGTCTTCAAAAAGTTTTAGAAGGCAGTTATTATCATATTCAATTATATTTCCAATTGAGTTCAATTACTGCAGAGCTTTACCGAATCAACTAATGCCTACTTATGTGACTGGAACTGTCCACTTTGTCCAATGATGTTTGTATAGCTAATGACTGGATAAAAGATTGGATAGATAAAACTGCTTCATTCTGATAAACATACTTGGTACAGAACTTGATTTGCTTATGTTATCTGATATTTTCATGAAATTGCATCTTGAAGTTAAAAGAGCAGGGGAAGGGAGAATAAAGTGTAAAATGATTAAATGATGAAGCAGTCCTTTTGAACCTTATATGCACATCTGCTTTATCTGGTTTTTATTTCTTTTTCTTTAAATGCCAGCCAGATCAAGGGAAGAATAGTCAATATTGGAATATGAACCTTTCTGATAAAACTAAAAATCAAATACTGAAATCCTTTAAAGGCGTTTAATTCCACTTAATATCTTGTATTTGGAGGGCATGACAATTTATAAAAGCATTTAGTTGTATCAAATAGGCCCTTGCTTATTTGGTAAATGACTATAACGCCGATGAAGTACTATATCCAATTTTCTTCCCCAACTTTGCTTTGATGATGCTTTGCCCTTTCAATTGTCTTTTGAGTTCTTTATATGTCCCGCAAGATATTTATGTAATTTACAGCTTTATATTTTTGAGAAGATTAAAATAATAACATTAGCTAAAAACAAAAAACTTTTTCCCCTTCGCTTTTGCAAGTAAAAATTTATCGATTAAACGTACATCTGTTAAAAGTTTTACCTCTAAGAGTGGTAGGAACACTATAGGCACATGCCAATCTGATCTACCAAAATGACTTTCTTTAATTTCCTCAATAGTTTAGGAGAATGTTAGATCACTTTGATCTTTCTCATTTATCCCTTAATTTATGGAAGAAAATGTCTTTAACTTTTTGGGGCCTTGTAAAAAGATGGTGTTTTTTTCATTAAACTACTTTAAGCTTTGTATTCGTTTTCATTTTAGTACCTTAACTACATTTTTTTGGTTAAGGTATCCTCTATTTGCTAATGTCATGAAAAAGTGCCCTTTTTTGTGGAGGTGAAGCATCTTTTTGTCACTATAATTTTACCAAAAAACTGGCAGTGCATTGCTGTTACAGTTCCTTGACGAAAATGCACCCTCTTGTTCAATAAAAATGAACAATTATTCTTTTCAATTTTCCAACAACAATTTGCAACTTCCATAAGTCATTTGTAGCTTGCAGTAATGATTTTCATTTTGCTAATGCTTTTACAATCCATTAAATATTGATATTAATTTAAACAATTGACTGATCCCTTGGCTTTGAATGAGAAAGATTACTGATTTTCAAATGAGTTGCACCTAAAATTTGTGAGAAAGGGAAAGAGATGGAGTGTTCTTTTATCCAGATTAGATGAAGCAAAAAGAAGAATGGAGATTTTACAAAAGAAGTATGAAGAATTGGAGAGTGAACATGAAAAAGTTCTAGAAATTGCCGATGAGATACCAGCAACTAACAATAAATAAATGTAACGGTGATGAACTGCCAAGAATCACATTTTTTCAAAAATTTGTAATGGCAAAAAGCTTACAAAGTTAGTATACTTTAATTAAAAGAACCCTAAAAAGTTTGCTCTATGTTGATAAATAAATGTGTAAATTCCCAGAGCTATTCGTAATTCAAGTTTTGAACTGTATTTTAAGAATTTTGTGTGGTAATAAAATGATTATTGTTTTTGAAGGAAGACTAGTATTATTTCTAATATCTGTGTTTTAAATCATTACTTTAATCTTTTTTGGTCAGCAATTTTTACAGAATGATGTAGATAAATTTTCATAATTGGTGTATGTATACATAGAAAAGGTAAACAATATATTTTTCGAGGAAAATTAAACAACTTGATGAAATTGAAGTAGCAAATTGCCAATAATCGAATAAGGGGATGAGAATTGGATATATGTTATGAACATCTGGGGCATTTGCCAACACAAGCTAAGGCATGTTTAGCTCAGTTCTTTTGGAGAGACCAATTTGATGTGATGAAAAGATCGGTATTGTAAGGTACAGGGTACTGAAGTGGAATTAACAGCCCTTTTAATACTGAAAAATTAACTTTTGTTGCCCCGAACTTGATTAGGATATTCGATAATTCGTTGGCTAGTTTTTGAACTCTATTGTCTTTACAATTTTTTCCACCTTAATCAAGTTCCTATCATAGACATAAATGTGCAGCCACTATCTATAGATACATTCACCTGTGGTAGTGAAGAGAGCACCAAGATACGCACTTGTTCCTTCCCAATTGGGAGGCATGCCCTCCTCCCTCTCAAAGTGTAGCTTTTTGAAAACATGCATGCTTTTTGTATTGGAGAGCATAATCCTTGAAGGTGATAAAGCCAAAGCATGGGATTTTTAAATTTTTTCTTTAAAAATTAACTTGATTGATCTTTTTTTAAAAAAATTTAACTTTGAATTATTTGTTATCATACTTAAATTTGTGACTTACATGTGACGGCTCTGTGCAGTTGAGATTCTCGCCGGTTTGGGGGGCAAATACTGATTGATTTGATTAGCTAAATGTAGTCTCTCTCACCTATTAGGTTCTTGTAGTTTCTTTCCCTGTTTTTCTTTTCTATGAAACTCACGTTTTTTTAAAAGCTAGCTGACTCCACAGTTTTTTTTACTAAATTACCCTTTTAACCAAAATGACGCATATCCTGACTGCTCTAAACTGCACAAAAGATCTAGCCAAGAAAGGTGGTTTATCTTCTCCTTTAACATTTTTTACAAGATGACCAATAGCTTTATATATTGAAATTAGGATGATGCTTGGCCATATAGTTTTGACAGCAAATATTTATCCCCCAGTCCTTGCCAATCTACTAAACAAGAGATTTCTGTTTTGATTAAAACTGGATCACTCCTCGTGGTAGAGTGTATTTGGATTGATTTTCATTCAAAAACTGATGCACTTTTTCTTACTTTTTTCCATTATGGATCACACCTCTCTTTTCAGAAATCACTTCACCTTTTTCAGTTTGAAAACAAGATTTTCAAAGGAGAACCAACCAAAATGCATCCTTTGTTTTAAGACTTCAATGGTTTACCTAACATGGTCCTACTTTCGACATTGCCAGATGTTAGAGCGATAAAATTTGTGGAAGGCACCTTCTGTGACAACATATTCGTGCAACCTTCCTTTTAGATAAATAAACATGGTGATTGCATTTTGTGGATAACAAAAAATTTGGTTGCTTGTTTACTAGAAACTCTTAAGATTGGAGCTTTCTTGTTGATTTATGAGTTAATCAGCCATGGTATTCCTCTGGCAGAAAGACGAAATCAGTGAAAATGATTTGTCGGATGCACTTGACCAGCTGAAAGAAGAGAATTGCTTGTTGAAAGAAAGGCAAGCTTTAGCTGAAAGTGTGAACCATATAGTTTCTGTCATGACCAATTGCTTTGTCTTCAGTTAAAAATCTTTTGCTGATCTTACAGATTGAAAAGGAAAGAGGAAGAAATTTTAGGGGAGTTGCTGAAAGATTTAAATGATGAAAAGGACAGATGCAAGTTGCTTGAAGCTCAGGTGAGGAAGATAGTAGTCCTTTCAGTAGTAGTAAACCTTCAAGCTGTGTTGTCTGTTTAAATTTTATTGGGGATTTCATAATTGTTGTGTATCACGTTTTGGTTTTTAGGTGCTTGATTATTACTCCTTCCTTCCATAATAGAATGTCTATATTTTCCTTTTAGGATATCCACAATTGGATGTCTACTATCAGAAAATAGTTATATATTTTATCTAAACTTCCACTATTAACCTCCTTACTGTTAAAAAAGTAAGCTCTACTAACACATGGGTCCACCCCCAACCTTTTTAATTCCCTTGATTTAAGGGATTTAAGCTCCACTATCATCTTTAATTAATAAGGATATCATGATGTTGATGAGGGTAAAGTTGGTAAATTAAGTCAAAGATCCTCAAATTTATACTAAGTCAAAATAAGACGTTCAATTTTGGATGGATGGAGTATTATTTTGCTTAGAAAGTTGCAAACTATGAAGTATTAATACTTTGAAAATCTTCTATCAGCCCCATCTTTTCCGTATCTCCACCCTCTCCCCCCTTTCTCCCTCAAAACTGCTGTGCTGCCGAAAAACAACTGTGAGAAGGTACCTTTTGTGACATAATACTGCAACAGTTGTTTCTGTGGCAAACTACTGAAGCAGAAAGTTAAATCCTATTATACGGTTCTTAGGCTTTGATCATCTACACTGCTTCCGTCTGTTTTCCTCTCAAGGATGAAGCATGTTTAATTGATAAAGAGAAGATAAATCATAATGTGATTGTGTGGAATTAATCTAGACATTTTCGTAAGGAATTTATCACTCATGGTGAAATAATGACAAGGTCATTTTTTAATTTTTTTTTAATATAATCGACTATAACAGAAACCCACATTGAATTCCTGCCTATTGTTTCATGTGCTAATCTGGTGTTCTTGGCATCTATCAGCTGGAGGAAGCAAATTATAAAATTCAAGAACAGAACAAGGAGCAGGAGAGTTTGATTGAGATTTTCTCAGAGGAGAGGCAGCGCCGTGACATTGAGGAGGAAAACTTAAGAAAGAAGCTGAAGGTTAAATCTTTCTTCCAAAGGACCGAAACATTTGCTTTTCCTCCCATGTTACCAAGGAGATAGATCTTTGTTTTGGTTGTTTAATTTACCTTTCTTTGTTATGGTCTAAAATTTCCTATTATTCTAGTTAGATGATGTTTTGATAATTTTGTTGGCTCTTTTTAGGATGCATCAAATACTATACAGGAGTTGCTAGACAAGATAAGGCTGCTGGAGATAAGATACTCTTCCATTGGCAATGGTCGGTAATTGGTGGTCACAGTATTGTTACTAGCCTGTTCTGTTTGCTTCTGTAAAATCTGTGTATTAGCATTGTATTTGTCGCTAATAGAGCCAGAGATTCAGATGTATAGTTTGGTTTATCAATTGAGAAAATTCCATCAAGCACAAGGTAAATGACTTGCATTCTACAGCCTTCTTGTCCTTGTGGGTGAGTGAGTGAGTGTGGTTATTCATCTAAAGTTCTCTTTTGATCGGAGATGGTTTACGATTCTGAAAGACTGGAAACGGATGTTAAATCCAAGAGTAAACTGTAAAAGAGGTGGTAGGTTACCTAAATTCTGATTAATGGGCACAGAAGTTTTAAAAAAAATCTTTAGGTCTTGAACACTATGTTCTTATTTTTCCAGTATTGAATTTATTTATTTCGCAAAAAGGAAAAGAAAAGAAGTCACCACTAGTCCCTTGAAGAGTATGGTTAAAACGCTTGGTGAGCAGCTCGTGTGGGACTCCTTCCTTTCGGAATATCAGTTCTAGTTTTTACTTTTATATTGATTAGTACAAAGTACGTGTAATATTTATATATGTTAAATATGTTAAAAATTATTTTGTTATATATGTTAAACGTGTTAAAAGTTATTTTGGTATTGAGGTTTTTATTTAATATAATTATTTTTTTTAGTTTAATAAAATTTTAATATTTTTATTTTTATTTTATTATATTTTTTATTTTTCATATTTGTATTTGTATTTGAGTTTTGATAATCATAATCATTTTTTATTTTTTAATTTGTAAAATAATAATATTTTACTTTTTCTTTCTTGTTCTTACAAAATTAGAGGTTAAAGTATATTTATTTATTCTTAGTTATTTTATTTGTATAATATTTTCATAATATTATTAATTATATATTCTATTTTATAAAAGTTATATGGTTTATTTATGCTTTTTGTTATATTATACTTTTAAAATAGAAAAAAAATTAAATTTAAAATATTATTATTTAATAGTTAAGAATCTAGTTAAGGACGTATCTTTTAATTTTTTATGTACAGTTATCATATTTGTTTGTTCATCTTTTAATTTATGTAATTTTTAAATAGTATTTATGAATTAAATTTTTAATAATAATAATAATAATAATAAATATAATAAGAACAATAATAATAATAATAATAAATTAAGTGTACTCTTCTTTTCTTTAAAAAAAAATATTCTTCTTTAACTAATTTAACTTCTAAACAGTTAATTAATTTTTTAGTAATTAATTATATAATAATTAATTAATTAACTAACTAATGCAATAGTATTATAAAAATGTTTTCATATTTTATTTCCTGTTATAAGAACTTTTTGTTTATTATATATGAATTTGGATTTCAATGAACAAAATTATTTCTTATGATTATTTTGTTTTTATAAAGTAATAGTATTTTTTTTCCTTTATCTTATTTTTATAATGTTAGAGAGGTTAAAGAGCAATTTTCATGTTAGATTGTTAGATTTTTTTTATAATATTCTTTTACTGTTATTTGCTCTTAATATCCCAATGTTATTTCATGTTCCTTCCAGGAATGATCTTTTTATTTCTCTTGTTTCATTCTTCAAATTCCACGGTAGCCCTTGTTGATACAAATCTATCCGGTGGTTTGAGGAACACGAACCTTTCATGGTTCGTTGGTTATTAGTCCTTCATCAATCATCTTGGCTTTGCATTTTCCCTTAGCAACATTGGCTCTCTTTGAACACACGAAGATGATTTCTTTGAAAGAGGGTGGGTTTCAAGGTTAATCTAGTGGTTAGAACACGAAAATGGAGAAATATGGAAGAAATTTAATTTTGGATGAGAGTGTGTTGTGTGGGTTTTGAGAGAAGAGAGAATTCAGGTGATAGAAATGAGAGAAATAGTTTTTGAAGGGTTTTAAACCATTGTAATCGCAAAGTTCGAATGACCGAACTCACGTCCAAATTTCTCTATTTCTTCTTACGTCACGAAATTCAAACGATCGAATTTTTGGTCATCTGCCCAACTTGCGTCTAAATCTTCCTATCTCAGATCTTCTAAAGAGGAGTTTGGACGTTCGTGAAAGACCTAGGAGAGGGGGTGAATTAGGTCTTTGGCTAAGTTTTGAAAACTATTCCCTTTTATAAATTGAGTTAAATCAGATTATGATTAGTTGTTTCAATAAGAGAATAACTAAATCAATGACAAAGCAATAAACAATTTAAACACAATGAACACAAACAATTTATAGTGGTTCGATCACTTCAAGATCTACGTCCACTACCTTAAGTCTACACTCAAGGATTTTAATCAATCTACTATATGCTCAAGTTCAATAATTACATAAGAGGCTCACCACACAATGGTTTTACACCAACAAAACTCTTTAGTAATTCAACACACACAAGGCTCACCCTACTAAAGGATTTTATATTTACAAACAACATTGAATCAAAATTTGAAGGATCACCCTTACCTAAAGGATTTTATATTTACAAGACAACCTTGTAATGAGCTAGTAGAAAAACAGAATTAAATGAAGAATGGATGAGATGTTATCACTTCTTGGTAGATGGTTATACAATATAGCACCACTTTACTTTGTTGTCTTTGGAATCTTGAATGATCACTTGTAAGAACAAGACAAAAGAGAACTTTGATGCTTGCTAAAGATTTTAGAATGTTAGCATTTCTCAAGGATTCAAAACTTACAAAAATTCTTGAGTTTTTGACTTTTATAGATTTCAAAAATTAGTTTTAACAGTCATAAAACGGCTAGTAGTGCCTAGTTTCAGAAGAATTCGGACGACCGAATTTTTTCCCTTGCATCCGAATTTCTCTGGAAGCACATTTAGCCATTTTCAAAGTTTGAACGTCCGAACTTGAGTCTGAACTGTTCAAACTTCGTGAAATCATTTGAAATTCTACCTCAATAAGTTTGAAAAATATTTTGTATGAATAGATACGTCATTTAGACACTTTTAAAATCAAAAGTCGTTATCAAAACTCTTTGATCATACAAAGTTTACTCAAAATCATTTAAGACTCAAAAACACACTTATTGATCAAAAGTTCATTCAAAGCCATTTAAGATTCAAAAACACGTTCTTTGCTCTCTTATGCATTCAACAGATTTCAAGACACACAAGTGTAGGGTTTACAAAAGATATACCTATTAAGCACATGTAACCTACACTTCATGTCTTCAAAGCATTCAATCATCTTGAACAAACTCTTCAATCTTCAATCACTTTGGCATATTGGAGTTGTTCTTGTATTTTGTCTTCAAGGCAATGAGACTTCATACTTCTTAATCCAACAATCCTATCACACAAATAACATATAGATTAGTCCTCATCAATGTTTGTCATTAATCAAAAACCTCATGATTTGCCCTTAGGGCTAACAATCTCCCCCTTTTTGATGATGACAAACTTTGATGCAAAATGTGATGGATTTAAACAATGTATAACAAAGAAGTATTGATGTCAATGATAGATAATAACCAATTTAGCATATTGACATTCTAAAGGCTCAATATGAGCCTATGGCCCAACCAATCTCTATTTACCTCATTCTTTCCAACACTCAAGGATAGGATATATAGCATTTAAGCATTAAAAAAAGATTTTAAGAGAGGTTTTAAAGGTTGTAAAAGTTTAGCAATGCTCCCCCTTAGATTATGCTCGTTTTCAGGAAATTTAAACTTTAGACTGTGAGTCCAAACTGCAATAAATCCCATATAATAAAAATTTAAAGTAAAATAAAGTTTTCTTAAGGTTGTTCAAATATAGTAGAAGAGATTTAAATATATTTGAATCAATTTGAACAATAAAAGAGCACTTTTTGCCAACAAAATATGGATGCATCCGAATTTCTGAAACATGCATCCGAATTTTGAGATTTCAAATCCAAACTTTAAAACATGTGAGATGAAAGTTGTAATATTTGAATATAAGCTTTCCTAAGGTTGTTCAAATATGATAGGAAGGATTGAAACAGTTTTCAAACAATTTGAACAACAAACAAACATTTTTGGTAAGAAAATTTTTATGCATCTGAATTTTTACAATAAGTTGAAAAAGATAATTTTTCATTTTCAAATAAATTGTAAAAAATACTCAAATATGCATGTCCATAATGACACTCAATTTAGCTTTGCAAAACAACAAAAACTCATGCATCCAATTATTTTCATGAGGTAATTCAAAATCATAGGACAAGTCAAGAACCAACAACTTAAACAAATTCCATAATAATCTCAGAAAACAACTAAGATCTCAAGCTTCAAGTGCAGTCAAATAGTTTCACATAACATATTCATTGCACATAGCACAGTTTGCAATCATCATTTACACACATAGCACATAGTTGCAATCATTTACATACATAGCACAATTTTGCAGTTATCATTCTGTATCATTCTTTCTCCCCCTTTTGTCATCATTCAAAGATGGGGTCAATGAAAATGAGACTATCAGTTTAGCAAATATAATAGTTTAAAAGAAGCTCTCAACACTAAGGTTTCATCATTGAGCTTCACTATTACATAAATTGCAGCATTTTAAAGAAAAGCATAACAAGTTCATAGGCCAATTTGGAAATTTATAGCACATAGGTTAAACTAAGTACAAATAAGTAATTAAAAGCAGTAAAATGACAAGGTTGAAGAGATGCTCAGTCTTGTCATGTTGATGGAGAGGCTTTGCTAAATCCTTTCTTGATTGCCAAATGCTTCACTCTTCCTTGGCTGAAGGAGATGGTTGATGGTGAGAAGATTTCCGCTCTTTCTATTTGACTTCCTCCTTCTTGTGGCTCTTCATGTACTGGTTCTTCTTCTTCTTCTTGTCTCGCCACATGCTCACTGTTGCCTCCTTGATCATCATCGCCATCATCACTGTCATCATCTTCATGTTCTTTCTTACCTTCCTCATCCCTATCATCATCATCATCTCTATCTTGATGCCTAGAGGGTCCTTCACCACTTTGTGTATTCCTCATCAAAATTTCTTCAATGGGTTTCACTCTATTATCTAATCCATCCAGTTTTCCAAGAACCATTGGAGCAAAGGATTCGAAGAACTTATACATTTTCTCCATTTTGTTGATATGATTATTCAAGGCTTCTTAGAATGCCTTAGCTACTATTGTGTCACCTCTAGTTATTCCTTCGCCACTAGAATCAACTCCAACATTTGGTTGAGATTTGGGAGTTGGGACTTCTTCAAATAATCTTCTTTTTGAGGGAGGTTACTCCCCCTCACTTGAAGTGTCATGCTTTCTCTTTGTTTTCATCTCTCTAGCAAGAGTTCCTTCTTCATCCTCCTCTTCCTCAACTTCCTCACTTTCTTCACTCTCTTCTCTTCTTGGAGGAGTTTCTCTTTTCGTTCACCATATGCCATCTTCATCAAGAACTAATTGCATTCTTTTAAGAGTATCATTAGTATAAATCTCTCCACTCTTAAATCCTTGTCCTCTCACTGGAAGTTTAACTTGAAAATGTTTAAAGATTCTTGTTAACAACCTCCCATATGGTAAAGCTTTATTCATTGTTTTCCTTGCACTAATCATGTGCTTTAAGGCTATATATCCAAAATTCAACCTTCTATACTCATGTAAGGCTAACATAATTACCATATGCATATTACCAACTGATGACTTATGTCCAAAATTAGGGATAATCATAGTAGTAATCATGTGATGCAATACTCTTCCTCTAGCATCAATTGCCTTAATTTCCCTCTCTCTAATGGACCTAAATTCCCTGCCATTAGTGAATGCTTCTTCAAATCTTTCTTTTGTGAAGAGTTCTCGTATATAACAATGCATACCATGTGAGTAATACTTTGCCCCACTATCATCTACTCCACAAATTCTATTGACTAATGCATCATTGAATTCAAAATCTACTTGAGATACTCTTGAAGAATACCATTGCACTACATTGTTTTCCTCCAATTCTTCAATTCTTTCCTCTTTGAGATTTGTATAGAATTCATAAATAAATGCAGGGTAAAATTCTCCATCAATTGCTAACAAATTACTCCAACCAATAGCACCAAAAAGAGATAAAACATTACCCATTTTGGAGAGCCTTTCCATATTCACCAGTACCCAGGGATGATTTTTCTGTTCTTCTTATTCCAGTCCTCAAATTCAGATGCTGCCTTGATAGATATGAATTTGTCCAATCCAGATGATTGAGGGACCCTTATTCTCCTTGGTTCATTCATAATCAATCCATCATCCTTTGCCTCTCCTTTTCCTTTCTCAACATTTGCTCTCTTAGTTCTCACCATCTTAGATTGCAAGGGAATGATTTGTAGGAAGTGTTTAGGGCTAGGAACTCAAAAATTCAATCGGTTTGTAATGAAAGATATGAAATTTCAGAGAAATTTAGGTTTAGACGCAAGAGGGTTGAGTGGGTTTTGAGAGAAAAGGAAGTTTGGAAGTTATAGATATGAAATATGACTGTTCGGATACATATAAATCGCTGCAAGCGCTCAGTTCGGACGACTGAATTTTTAGGTCTGCGTTTGAATCTGCGTCCGAAAATCTCTGTTTCTTCAATTTCAGAAAATTCAGACGACCGAATTTTCTGTCGTGCGTCTGAATGTACATTCGAATATTCTGTCCAGAATTTTCTGGAGAAACTTTGGACGTTCGAATTTCTCTCAATGCATCCAAATCATGCGTCCGAATATTCCCTGTTCTTATCACATTTCAACACACAAATTAGTAATTGAATTTTGAGATACCTAAGAGTCTTCTTAAGTGATTAAACATTTTCTCAGCCAAAGGCTTTGTAAATATATCAGCAATTTGATAATTTTATTCACATATTCCATGGATATATCTCTTTTAGCCACATGATCACGAATAAAATAATGTTTAATTTCTATATGTTTAGTCCTAGAATATTGAATGGGATGAATGCTTAAATTGATAGCACTTGTATTATCACATAATATAGGCACACAATTGAATTCGAAACCATAATCAAGTAGAGTGTACTTCATCCATAACACTTGAGCACAACAACTACCGGCGGCGATATATTCAGCCTCAACGGTAGATAAAGACACACATGCTTGTTTTTTACTATACCAAGATACAAGAAAACTACCAAGAAATTGACAATGACTGCTAGTACTTTTACGCTCAACTTTACATCCAGCAAAATTAGCATCCGAATATCCAATAAGATCAAAAGATGAAGATTTTGAAAACCAAAGGCCATAGTCATGTGTATCAATCAAATAACGAAAAATTCATTTGACAGAGATTAAACGAGACTCTTTACGAAAAGATTAGAATCTAGCACATTAGCACACAGCAAACATAATATCTGGTCTACTTGCTATGAGATAGAGTAACCTTCCAATCATACCTCTATATGACTTTTCATCAACATTTTTACCTTTTTCATCTTTATCAAGTTTAGTTGATGAACCCATTGGAGTGCCTATCCCTTTTGCTTGATCCATTCCAAATCTTTTCAATAGCTCCTTGGTATACTTTGCTTGATTTATGAAGACTCCATCCTTAGTTTGCTTGATTTGCAGCCTAAGAAAGAAATTCAGTTCTCCTATCATGCTCATTTCAAATTCATTTTGCATTGATTTGGCAAACTCTTCACAAAGAGATGTGTTAGCCCTAAGGGCAAATCATGTAGTTTTGATTAGTGACAAATATTGATGAGGACTAATATGTTTATATATTGTGTGATAGGATTTGTGAACTAAGAAGTATGGAGTCTCATTGCCTTGAAGCCAAAATACAAGAACAACTCCAACATGTCAAAGTGATTGAAGATTTAAGAGTTTGTTCAAGATGATTGAAGGCTTTGAAGACATGAAGTGTAGGTTACATATGCTTAATAGGTAAACTTTGTAAACCCTACACTCTTAAGCCTTGGAATCTATGAGTTGCAATTGAAAGCACAAAACTTGATTTGAAAAGTTTCAATGGTGTTGAACTTAACTTATTTATCAAGTTTTCATCAATGGTTTTTGAACTTAATAGGTCTTTAATGACTTATCTTTTAGGCTAGAAGGTTTTCCAACTTGTTTGAATTGATTTGAACATGTTTTGACAAAGTTTTAAAAGTTCGGACGCACCTTGAAAAATTCGGTCGTCCGAATTTTTTCTACATTGTGAACAGTAACACTATTCGGTCGTCCGAATTTCTTCTCTTGCTAAAAATGGTCTTGGTTACAATTATGTCAATAATGTGCCTAAACATAACAATTTTTTTGTTAGAGCTACTTCTACTTCCTTCCATCATACTTGTTGTACTTATTGTGGAAAACAAGGACATAAAGTCACCTAATGTTATGTTAAAAGAAAAGTAGAGAATGGTGTAAAAACCATTTGGAGAGTTAAGGGAACTATTACTAACCCCCACGGACCCAAGAAAGTATGGGTACTAAAGGATACTTCCTCTTCTTTATTGCAGGTACACTTTAATTCAAACTCAAGCACCATTAAGAGGTATATTGATGATGTTGGCTTAAAGAATAAAGGAAAACACCTCATTCATAAACAAGGTCAAAGCAACCAATGAAGGATTTGTTTTTCAGACAAGAAGAAAGGAAGAATTCTTGGAGTAATCAATGTTGGTAAAGGTTCCTCTCTTCTTTTTAAACTAAAGTTGCTTAGTGCCGATTTGAACTATAACTTGTTTAGCATTAGTCAATTATGTGACAATGATTGAAAAGTTGAATTTAAATGTAATTCTTGCACTATACTTGATGTTGTCAATGGTAGAACTATTTTTGTTGCAAATTGTATTAGTAATGGTTATGTGCCTTGCCTTGATGAACTTGTTGCTTATAAAGTTAGATGATTTTCCACTCATGATAATGATGGTTATTTACGGCATAGAAAACTTGATCATGTTAGCATGGACTTGTTGAATATTGTTTTTACTTGTTAAAGGATTATCAAAAATTCGTTTTAAGAAAAATCATCCTTGAAATTCTCGCCAATATGAAAAACAAACAAAATTTTCTTTCAAACCTAAGAAAACGATTTTCACCTCATTACTTCTTGAAATTGATTATATGTCATGAAACATCTTTATGAAACTTTACAAAATGTTCAGACTTGAAGTTTGATGCATATTTTGAATGACAAAATATTTTGTATGGTAGCTCAAACTTGTATGACAAAATGATATTTTGTGATTTTGATCAATTACTCACAAAATGCTTCAATGTGTGCTTTATCTTGATAAGCTTGAATGTCTTGTTACTTATGATATTTATTTTCTTGGCATAAAAGATTTGGTCACGTGAACATGGATTTATTGAACAAACTTTTCTATCAAGATTTAGTTGGAGGATTGCTAAAATGTGTTTTGAGAAAATTTTCTTTGAGATACTTGTCAATATGGAAAACAAACAAAAGAATTTTTCAAACCCATGAAATGCTTTTATACCTCAAAATATCTTGAGGTTGTTCATATGGATTGATTTGGACATGAGGAACTCTAGTATTGATGACATGAAGTATGCCTTAGTAGTAGTTTATGATTTCTCAATATTTACTTTAGTAGTCTTCTTTGCTCAAAAAGATGAAGTGTTTCATAAGTTTGTAAAACTATTCAAAAAGATTCAAACCTCTCTTGAGTGCAAAATTGATTTCCATTAGAAGTGACAATGGAAGAATTTTACAACCAAGTCTTTACAAAATTTGTAATGAAAATTGAATTTCATATAATTGTTTCAACTGTAAAAACCCCACAACAAAATGGTGTTATTAAAAGGAAAATTTCAACTTTACAAAATTGGTTAGATCTATACTTTGTAAAAATTCTTCTTCAAAAATATGTTTTGAGCCGAAGCCATAAACAACACATGCTATGATGAATAGAATTCTTTTAAGATCATTTTGAAGAAAAACATCTTTTGAAGTTCTCTTTTATATAACTCCTCAAGTTGCATATTTTAAAGTGTTTGGTTATAAATGTCTTATCTTGAATACTTCTGATAACTTACTTCAATTTGATAGAAAGACGAATATAGGTATTTCTCTTAGCTATTCTTCTAACAAAAAGGCATATAGAGTTTATAACAAAAAGAACCTTACATGATGAGGAAACCATTCATGTTAGTTTTGATGAATCTTACATTTACTTGGAAAGAAAAGATGAAGATGATGTAGGTACATCTATGAATGACTATCAAACCCATCTTCAAGCACCAACTTTGGGGGATCATACCAATGAGGAGGAAATGATTGAACAAAATCAAGATGACCAACCTAGTGGTGACCAAGAGCTCCCAAAGAACTTAGGATATCCAAAAAGGCCACCCTAAGGAACAAATCATTGGTGATATCTCTCAAGGAGTAAACATAAGGCGGTACTTTATCGATAACTTTATTCTTGTATCTCATATGAGCCTAAAAGTACTGATGATGCATTGTGTGATGATTTTTGGATTATTGCTATGCAAGAGGAATTAAGTAAATTTGAAAGATATTAAATTTGGATGTTCCTAAATCTCATGATCATTCCGTTATTGGAACTAAATGGCTTTTAGAAATAAACTTATTGAATCCAGAGAAGTTATTAGAAATAAGGTTCGACTTGTCGTCCAAGGATTCAATCAAAAAGAGGGCATTGATTATAATGAGACTTTAGTTTCGGTTAATAGATTTAAATCAATTAGAATGCTTTTGGAATTTGCATGTTTTAAAGGTTTCAAACTCTTTCAAATGAATGTCAAAAGTGCTTTTCTAAATGGTTCTATTAAAGAAAAGGTTTATGTGGAACAACCACCCGGTTTTGATCATGAAAAGTTTCCTAACCATGTTTTCAAATTATCCAAAGCGTTGTTGATTTAAAACAAGCTCCTAGAGCTTGGTATAAAAAAAAATTGAGTGTTTTTCTTCTTTCAAAAAGATTTTCAAGAGGAAAGGTTGACACAACTATTTTCATAAAAATCTCTTGTAACAATGATCTATAAGTTGTCCAAATATATGATACAATTTTTAGTGCTTTTAATACTTCACTTTGTGATGTGTTTGCCAAGTTAATGCAAAGTAAATTTGAAATGAGCATGATAGGAAAACTCAATTTCTTTCTTGGCCTACAAATCAAGCAAACCAAGGATGGCATTTTCATGAATCAAGTTAAGGTATAAGCACTTCCATAAGTTTATCAACTATGCTTAACAAGAATAAAAAGGTTTCATAGGAGTAGTCAACTCTATTTGATAGCAAGTAAAGCCAATATTATGTTTGCCATGTGCTTGTGTGCTAGATTTCATCTTGTCCTAAAGAGTCTCATTTGTTTGTTGTTAAACACATTCTCTATTACCTTATTGATGCTCTAAGTGATTATGGTGTATATTTCAAATATGTGGCTATGTTATGTGATAACACAAATGTAATAAATTTGACCATCATACTACTCAATAAATTAGGACAAAGCATATAGAGATCAAACTTCATCTCATTAGAGATCATTCTACTAAGGGTAATACTTATTTAAAGCATGTTTGCATTAATGAACAAATTAACGATATCGTTACTAAGCCATTGGCTGAAGAAAGGTTTGACCAATCTTAGAAGAAGCTTAGGGATTTCAAAATTCAATAACTAATGAGTGTATTCAAGTGTTGTAGCTCCAGGTGAGGACAAAGAAGCCTGGCATGAGAAAAGGAAAGGGAAAAGCCAAAGAAAGAGAAGGAGGACCAGTGATCAATGAACCAAGGAAGGTTCATGTTCCTCAAAGCTTGTCATGGCTGGATAGATTTGTCACAGTGGAGGCTGCTACTGAATTTGATGATTGAACAAAAAGAAACCATAAGATAAATCCAAGCTACAAGGTGGATGTCATCAAACTATCCGAAATGGGTAATATACTCTCATTTTTAAATGATGTGAGCTGGACTAGTATGCTTGTTCTTGATGAATGTTATTACCTTAGTTTATGAAGTTTATGCAAATATTAAAAAATAATTTGAGCAAATTGGTAATAAAGCTATTCAGTGGTTTTCTTCAAGAATATCACAAGTTGATTTTTGAGATTAATAATGCATTGATTAATAGAATTTGTGATGTTGAGGATGAAAGAATTAAGAATGCCTATATAAATGGTAGAAGCCTCAAGACTAGAAAGGAGAGAGAGATAAAAGCTTTTTGATGCTAGTGAAAGAGTTTTGCATCACATGCTTGCTACCTTGATTATAGCATACTTTGGGAACAAATCTTATGTTGATAATATGTATGTTGTAATTATGCTAGCCATGCATAAGAAAAGAAAAATGAATTTTGGATATATAGTGCTAAAGAATATAATGGTAGCTAGAAGAACCGAGCATAAGGCATTGCCATATGGAAGATTATTAACAGGAATTTTCAAGTATCTCCAAGTGCAATTGTCTTCTAGTGGTTTACCAAAAAAAGAGTGAAGAAGTCTACACCAAAAACTCACTAAAGAGAATTCCTTGGACCCTTGATGATGATAATGTATGAAGGAATAGAAGAGAAACTCCTCTAAGGGGTGATAGAAGAGATGCTAGTGATAATGAAGAGAAGGAAGAAGAAAATGAAGAAGAAGAAGAGGATGAAGAGGAAATCCTTGCTAGAGAAAGGAAAATAATAAAAACAAAAGCATGAGTCTCCAAGTGAGGGGGAGTAACTCCCCACAAAAAGAAGACTATTTGAAGAGTATCTTCTATTGAAGGAAAATAAGTTGAAGGTGATAATCTCACGAGAGGTAATACCATAGTTGCCAAGGTGTTTCAAGAGACATTGAACAACCATGTAAAGGAAATGAATAAGATGGACAAATTCTTCGAGTTCTTTGCTCCAATGATTCTTGGCAAATTTGATGATTTAGAAACTAGAGTAAAAAATATGGAAGGAGATGGCAGCAATAAGGATGATAGTAATGATAGTGAAAATTGAGATGGCTATCAATTTGTTGCTAAAGAAGAAGACAAAGATGACTCAGAATGCAGTGAAGCACCGCAAGAAGAAGAAGAGAGTGGGAATGAAGAACAAAGAGGTAAAGCCCAAGAGAACAAGCAAGAAGAAGAAGGTGAAGGGAGTTTAACAAAGTCAAATCACAAATCCATCACCAATTTCCTTCAGCCAAGAGAGGAGGAAAATGTGGTTCAAAGGAAGAAGATCCAAAGATCCTCTCGATTGCTAACTTTCCAAAGCCGAACTACGTGGGCAAGGAGTCAGCAAATAAATGACCCCATCATATAGAGATCAAGGAAACATGGGCATCACAACAAATTTGGAAGTGAAGACCATGAAGCGCATCCAAGACTAAGCCTTTCTATCCCTAAACTCTATTTTGTTGCTTATTTTAGTTTATGCCTTGATGCACATGTTATGCTTTAACATTGAATGTGAAATCTTTGTGATAAGAGCTTCTTTTGTTTCACTTTTGTTGTCCAAGTACTCTTACCCCATCTTTGATTGATGACAAAAGGGGGAGAAGAAATGTGAGATGACAAAATGTGTGAAAATGTATGAAAATGTGAAATAGCAGTGGAATTTCTCATGCATGAATAGAATATGTCAAGGGGGAGAAAGAAGATGGCTACAATGTGTTATGTAATGCAATGTGCTTGATGTAAATGTGCTACATATGTGTGTTATAGGTCGAAATGTAAAATGAATGTGTACTGTGAAAATATTTGGTTGCATTTAGAATTTAAATTGAAAGTGTTATAATATGTGAGGTTTTAGTTGTTTTCTGAGATTTTGGAATATGGTTAAGTTGAGATTGAAATCTTGAACTTGGTTCTTGACTTGACCTGATTTTGAATTACTTCAAGAAAACAATTGAATGCATGAATTTTGTGATTTTGCAAAGCTAAACTGAGTGCCATTGTGGACATACATATTTGAGTATTTCAAAATTTCATTTGAAAATGCAAAATAACCTTTTCAAACTTGTTGCAAAAAATTTGGACTTGAAATTCAGATGCATGTTTCAGAAATTCGGATGCATGCATATTTGTTGCCAAAAAGTGATCTTTTGTTGTTCAAATTGATTCAAATATGTTTTAATCTCTTCCATTATGTTTGAACAACCTTAGGAAAGCTTTATTTCACTTCAAACATTCATTATATTGAATTTTTTGCAGTTTGGACTTGAAATCTCAAAATTCGGATGCATGTTCTGAAATTCGGATATATCCATATTTTGTTACCAAAATGTGCTCCTGTGTTGTTCAAATTGATTCAAATATGTTTTAATCTCTTCTAATATGTTTGAACAACCTTAGTAAAGCTTATTTTCAAAAATTGCAGCTTTTATTTCACTTATTTTATTGTTTGGACTTGATATGTCAGAATTTGGATGCATAGTATCTCAAGTTCAAATTTGTAAAAAAATGAGCACAATCTAAGAGGGAGCATTGTTAAACTTTTACAACATTAAAACCTCTCTTAGAACTTTTTCTAAATGCTTAAATGCTATATCTTCTATCCTAGTTGTTGGAAGAAAGGAGGTAAATGGAGGTTGGTTGGGTCATAGGCTCATATTGAGCCTTTTATACGTCATTGTGCTAAATTGGTCATTTCTGTCATTGACATCAATACTTCTTTGTGCTACATTGCTTAAATCCATCACATTTTGTACCAAAGTTTGTCATCATCAAAAAGGGGGAGATTGTTAGCCCTAAGGGCAAATCATGTAGTTTTGATTAGTGACAAATATTGATGAGGACTAATATGTTTATATATTGTGTGATAGGATTTGTGAACTAAGAAGTATGGAGTCTCATTGCCTTGAAGCCAAAATGCAAGAACAACTGCAACATGTCAAAGTGATTGAAGATTTAAGAGTTTGTTCAAGATGATTGAAGGCTTTGAAGACATGAAGTGTAGGTTACATATGCTTAATAGGTAAACTTTGTAAACCCTACACTCTTAAGCCTTGGAATCTATGAGTTACAATTGAGAGCACAAAACTTGATTTGAAAAGTTTCAATGGTGTTGAACTTAACTTATTTATCAAGTTTTTATCAATGGTTTTTGAACTTAAAAGGTCTTTAATGACTTATCTTTTAGGCTAGAAGGTTTTCCAACTTATTTGAATTGATTTGAATATGTTTTGACAAAGTTTAAAAAGTTTGGACGCACCTTGAAAAATTCGATCGTCCGAATTTTTTCTACATTGTGAACACTAATACTATTCATATGAACAGGGCCGACTATTTTTCTAGAGAAATTCGGACTCACTTTCAGACGCAACTGGAAAAATTCGGTCGTCCGAATTTTAAGTAGTACTGTGAACAGTATCTGAACAGTACCACTATTTTTTCAGAGAAATTCGGACGCAAATTCGGATGAAAATTCGGTTGACCGAATTTTTCCTGCGTTGTGAACAGCACGTCCAAAAAATTCGACTAAAAATTCGGTCGTCCGAATTTTCTGAAACTAGCTGTTACTAGCCATTTTATGGCTGTTAAAACTGATTTTTGAATTCTATAAAAGCCACAAACTCCAGATTTTTAAATGAACTTTTGAACATTCAAAATCCTTCAAGCTCTAACTTGTTTTACATCAAAATTATTTGAAAAGCTCTCAAATTGCCTTGTGCTCAAAGGTTGAAATTCAAGATTCCAAAGGCAAGTGGTGCTAACAATTGTATTCATCCACCAAGAAGTGTTGGTAACATTCAAATTCTCTCTTTACATTTTTGTTGTGATTGCTACAAGGTTGTCAAGAGACTTAAAACCCCTGTGGAGGGTGAGCCATAGACTAGATTAATCAAGGTTGTTGTGTAAAACCCATTGGTGAGGGTGAGCCTTGGATTAGATTGGTCTAGGTTGTCTAGTGACATAAAACTCTTAGTGATAAGAGTAAACCTTGTTTATTATATTGAAAAGAGGTTGTTGTGGTAAAACCCATTGAAGGGTGAGCCTCTTGTGTCATTGCTTGGATTAAGCATATAATGAATTGGTTGAAATCCTTGAGTGTGGACTCAAGGTAGTGGATGTAGATCTTGAAAAGATCGAACCACTATAAATCGTGTGTTCATTTATTTATAACTTTACTTGTTTACATACTTGTGTTATTATTGTTTGTTCTTAATTGTTGATTGATTGGTTGTGGTTTTATTATTTGATCATATTGTCTCAACCAGTAAATCACATATAAACTTAGAGCTTGTGAATTTGAAGAAGAGCTTTTATTACGCCAAAGGATTTGCAAAAAGGGAAAAGATTTTTGATAATTAGCCAAAGACCTAATTCACCCCCCTCTTAGGTCTTACAAGATGTATTAGTAGCACCAAAAATAATGTCATCAACATAAATTTGCACAAGTAAAATATCATTATTACTAGAGGTTTTATTAATAGTGTTGTATCCACTTTTCCTTTTGAAAATCCTTTTGATATAAGAAATCCACTTAATCTTTCATACCAAGCTCTTGGAGCTTGTTTCAATCCATATAGAGCCTTGGTTAACTTGAAAACACAATTAGAAAATTTTTCATGAATAAAACCAGGTGGTTGTTTTACATAAACCTCTTCTTCAATAAAACCATTTAAAAATGCACTTTTGACATCCATTTGACATAGTTTAGAACCTTTAAACCAAGCAAAAGCCAAAAGTATTCTTGTGGATTCAAGTCTAGCTAGGAGCAAAAGTTTCATCATAATCAATGCCTTCCTTCTTTGTTGAAACCTTGAGCAACAAGCCTAGCCTTATTTCTAACAACTTCTCCTAGTTCATTTAATTTATTTCTAACGACCCATTTTGTACCAATAATGGAATGATCATGAGGTCTTGGGACAAGAGTCCAAACTTTATTTCTTTCAAATTTATTTAGCTCCTCTTGCATAGCAATAATCCAAAAATCATCACACAATGCATCATCAATATTTTTAGGCTCAATATGAGATAAAAGAGCAAAGTCGTCAATAAAATACCGCCTTGCTTTAACTCCTTGGGAGACATCACCAAGGATTTGCTCCTTAGGATGACCTCTTGCATATCTTAGACATCACCATCTTGTTCTTGCCCTATTATTTCTTCTTCTTTGGCATGTTCTTCCAAAGTAGGTGTTTGATGATGAGCTTGATTATCCATTATTGAGGAACCTACATCATATTCATATCTTCTTTCAAGACAAATGTTAGATTCATCAAATGTCACATGGATAGTTTCTTCAACACACAATGTTCTTTTGTTATAAACTCTACAAGCCTTTTTATTTGATGAATAACCAAGAAATATACCTTCATCTGATTTTCTATCAAACTTTTCTAAATTGTCATGAATATTTAAGATAAAACACTTACAACCAAATACCTTAAAATAAATAATTGAAGGAGTTTTATCAAATAGGAGTTCAAAAGGTGTTTTTCCTATGAAAGGTCTTAAGAGGACTCTATTCATTATATAGCAAGCAGTATTTATAGCTTCAGCCCAAAAATATTTTGGCAAAGAATTTTCATAAAGCATTGATCTAGCCATCTCCTGTAGGGTTCTATTTTTCCTTTCATCAACACCATTTTGTTGGGGTGTTTTAGCAGCTGAGAAGTTGTGAGTAATACCATATTCATCACAAAATTTTGTAAAGTCTTGATTGCAAAATTCTCTTCCATTGTCACTTCTAATAGAAATTAGTTTATACTCAAGAGAAGTTTGGACTTTTTTGAAAAGTTTTGCAAAGTCATGAAAAGTTTCATCCTTTTGAGCTAGAAAGATTACCCATGTAAATACAGAGAAATCATCAACAATCACATAAGCATATCCTTTACCACCAAGACTAGTAGTCCTCATTGGTCCAAATAAGTCCATATGAACAAGTTCTAGTGGTTTTGAGGTAGAAACCATTTTCTTGGTTTAAAAGATGTTTTTGATTGTTTTCCATATTGACAAGAATCACAAAGACGAGTTTTATCGAAGTGCATTTTAGGTAATCCTCTAACTGGCTCTTGTGTGGAAAGTTTATTTAATAAATCCATTCTTACATGACCTAATCTTTTATGCCATAAATATCCATCATTTTCATGAATGGCAAGACACTTGATCTTAGACCAAAATGAACCTATACCAAATTAAAGAAAGTGATTTTTGGTACCCACATTTTTTTGGGTCTAAGGGGGTTAGTAAAAATTCTTTTGACTCTCCAAATAGTTTTAACACCATTTTCTATTTTTCTTTTCACATAACATTTTGAAACATTATGTCCATGCCTACTACAATATGTACAACAAGTATGAGGCATTGAAGTAGGAGTTGCTTTAGCTAAGAAGTTCTTATATTTTGGAGCATTATTTTCGTGGATATAGCCAAGACCATTTTTTACATAAGAAGATCTTTGATAACCAAGTGGTCTATTTAAATTTTCTCTTTCTGTAAATTTTTCAATGCATAATGTAAGATCTTTAACTTTCTTTTTTAATATCTCATGATCACTAAGCATTGTTTCTAGAGAAATATTTTTGTGCAAAGATCTTTATTTTCAAGAGATATGTTTTGTATAGTTACATTAAAATTTTTTTTTTCAATTTTTAGGCAATTAATAGACTCAAGAAATTTTCCATTTTCAAAACATAACTTTGAATTCTCATTTAATAGCTCATTAATTTTGGTTTTCATTTCCTTATTCTTTTTTGAAGCCTTTTTCAATTCATCATATATTTCCACAAGTAAATCACTAGGATCAATATCATCATCATAGTAAGTAGAAATAGAAGGAGTAGATTGTACTTCAGCATCACTGTCATCTTCACTTTCTTGTTGATCCCAAGTACTAGCCAATCCCTTTCCCTTCTTGGTAGACTTCTTTTTGAGTTTGTTGTCTCTTTCCCTTTTCAAAACTTTAGGACAATCAGCAACAAGATGTTCTGTACTTTTGCATTCAAAGCATTGAGTTTTGAAGGATGATGACTGTCCACTCTTCTTGGTTGGTTTTCTCCCTTTCTTGAGAAATTCCTTTTTATAGAATCTTTTGAATTTTCTTACTGCCATAGTTATCTTTTCTTCTCTACTATTTCCATCTTCTTCACTTGATGATTTTTCTTGTTCAATGAAATGATTGGAAGTTTTGAGTACAACTCCTTTTCTTCCCTTCTCTTCATCTTTAATATCATTCAACCTTTTCACCTTCATCTCATGTGTGAGTAGTGATCCAATAAGCTCTTCAAGTGGGATAGTTTTTAAATCTTTTGATTCCTCAATAGCAAGTATTTTCGGTTGCCAAGATTTCGATAAAGCATCCAATATCTTTATGTTTTGCTCTCCAATCGTATAGTTCTTCCCATAAGCTTTCAAACCATTGAAAATGTTAGTAAACCTTGTAAACATCTCACTAATATTCTCACCTTGATTCATGGTGAATAGCTCATAATCCCTTACTAGCATAGCAAGCTTTGACTCATTTACTTGATTTGTACCTTCATGTGTTACTTGAAGTAATCTCCACATATCATGGGTATTGCCATATCCACTAACTCGATTATATTCAGTTACATCTAGTGCACAGTTTAAAATGTTCATGGCTTGATAATTCAATGTCATTTTCTTTGAATCATTCTCATCAAATTCGTCTATATGCTTTGGCTCTAAAATCACTCCATCAGCTCTAATTTTCATTGGTATGTAAGGACCTTTCTCAACAATGTTCAACAAATCGAAGTTATTAGAACAAATATATATCTTAACTCTAGATTTCCAAAATGTATAATTTGTTCCATCAAATAAAGGTGGTCTATTTGTGGAAGATCCTTCCAAATAAATTAGGTATTTGGCTAATTTTTGAAAACTATTTCCTTTTATAAATTGAGTTAAATCAGATTATGATTACTTGTTTCAAGAAGAGAATAACTAAATCAATGACAAAGTAATAAACAATCTAAACACAATGAACACAAGCAATTTATACTGTTTCGATCACTTCAAGATCTACGTCCACTACCTTGAGTCTACACTCAAGGATTTTAATCAATCTACTATATGCTCAAGTTCAATAATTACATAAGAGGCTCACCACACAATAGTTTTACACCAACAAAACTCTTTAGTAATTCAACACACACAAGGCTCACCCTACCAAAGGATTTTATATCTACAAACAACCTTGAATCAAAATTTCAAGGATCACCCTTACCTAAAGGATTTTATGTTTACAAGACAACCTTGTAATGAGCTAGTAGAAACACGGAATTAAATGAAGAATTGATGAGATGTTACCACTTCTTGGTAGATGGTTATACAATATAGCACCACTTCACTTTGTTGTCTTTGGAATCTTGAATGATCACTTGTAAGCACAAGATAAAAGAGAGCTTTGATGTTTGCTAAAGATTTTAGAATGTTAGGATTTCACAAGGATTCAAAACCTAAAAAACTTCTTGAGTTTTTGGCTTTTATAGATTTCAAAAATTAGTTTTAACAGTCATAAAACGGCTAGTAACGGCTAGTTTTAGAAGAATTCAGACAATGGAATTTTTCTTGTGCGTTCGAACTGTCGACCGAACTTTAGTGTTTCATGCTGTCTAGAAAAATTAGGACGATCGAATTTTGTCCTGTGCATCCAAACTTGGGTATGAATTTCTCTGAAAATATAGTAACTATGCTAGCAGGAAAAATTCGGACGACCGAATTTTTTCCCTTGCATCTGAACTTGCGTCCGAATTTCTCTAGAAGCACATTTAGCCATTTTCAAAGTTTGGACGTTCGAACTTGCGTCCGAACTGTTCAAACTTTGTGAAATCATTTGAAATTCTACATCAATAAGTTTGAAAAATATTTTGTATGAATAGATAAGTCATTTAGACACTTTTAAAATCAAAAGCATCAAAACTCTTTGATCATACAAAGTTTACTCAATATCATTTAAGACTCAAAAACACACTTATTGATCAAATGTTCATTCAAAGCCATTTAAGATTCAAAAACACGTTTTTTTGCTCTCTTATGCATTCAACAGATTCCATGACACACAAGAGTAGGGTTTACAAAAGATATACCTATTAAGCACATGTAACCTACACTTCATGTCTTCAAAGCCTTGAATCATCTTGAACAAACTCTTCATATTCAATCTTCAATCACTTTGACATATTGGAGTTGTTCTTGCATTTTGGCTTCAAGGCAATGAGACTTCATACTTCTTAATCCAACAATCCTATCGCAAAAATAATTTATAGATTAATCCTCATCAATGTTTGTCATTAATCAAAACTTAATCAAAAACCTCATGATATGCCCTTAGGGGTAACAATCCGAATTGCAGATCATGCATCCAAACCATGCGTCCAAATTTTTCTTGCTTTTGTCACTCTTACATACACACCGTTGTAATTGAATTTTGATATTCTTAAGCTTTTTCTAAGGTAGCACAACCTTTCCTCGGCCAAAGGCTTGGTGAAAATGTTAGCAATTTGTTCATTTGTACACATATAATTCAAACATATGTCACCTTTAGTTACATGATAACGGATGAAATGATGCTTAATCTCTATATGCTTAGTTCTATAATATTGAATGAGATTTATGCTCAAATTAATAGCACTAGTATTGTCACATAAGATAGGTACACATTTGAAATCTAAGCCAAAATGAAGTCAAGTGTGCTTCATCCATAGTACTTGAGCACAATAACTACCGTCTATGATATATTCGGTCTCGGTGGTAGACAATGACATACAAGCTTGTTTCTTGCTATACCAAGACACAAGACAACTATCAAGAAATTGAAAATGACCACTTGTACTCTAAGGATCAACTTTGCATCTGGTATAGTCGGTATGCGAATAAGCAATAAGATGAAAGGAAGATGATTTTGTAAACCAAAGGCCATAATCATGTGTATCAATGAGATAATGAAGAATACGCTTAGCGACAATTAAATGAGATTTTTTTTGGACAAGATTAAAATCTAGCACATAAGCACACGGCAAACATAAAGTCTGATCTACTGTGATAAGATAAAGTGCAAACTCCCAACCATACATCTATATACCTTTTCATCAACATTTTTACCTTTCTCATCTTTGTCAAGTTTGGCTGATGGACTCATAGGTGTGCTAATACCTTTTGTTTGGTTCATTCCAAATCTCTTCAATAGCTCCTTGGTATATTTAGCTTGATTTATGAAGGTACCATGCCTGGTTTGCTTGATTTGTAGGGAAAGAAAGAAGTTTATTTCTCCCATCATGCTCATTTTAAATTCACTTTGCATTAACTTGGCAATCTCTTCACGAAGGGAAACATTAGTAGCACCAAATATGATATCATCTACATAAATTTGCACAAGTAAGAGATCATTATTGCAAGAGATTTTTATAAAAAGAGTTTTGTCAACCTTTCCCATTGCAAAACCTTTTGAAAGTAGAAAACAACTTAATCTTTCATACCTAACTCTAGGAGCTTGTTTCAACCATATAAAGCTTTGGATAGTTTGAAGACATAATTAGGAATTTTTCCATGAGCAAAACTAGGGGATTGTTCCACATAAACTTCTTCATTAATAAAACTATTTAGAACTGCACTTTTGACATCCATTTGAAACAATTTAAAACCTTTAAAGCAAGTAAATGCCAAGAGCATTCTTATAGATTCAAGTCTAGCTACTAGATCATTCTTATAGATTCAACATCTCTCTGGATTTATTTAGTTTGTTTCTAAAAACCCATTTTGTACCAATAACGGGGTGATATATGGGGTCTTGGGACAAGAATCCAATTTTTTTTCTCTCAAATTGATTTAGTTCCTCTTGCATAGCAACACTCCAAAAATCATCATACAGAGTATCATCAATATTTTTAGGCTTAATGTGAGATAAAAGGGCAAAGTTATCAATAAAATATTGCCTTGTTTTAACACCATGAGAGATGTTACCAATGATTTATTCCTTAGGGTGGCCTCTTGCATATCTTAGGTCCTTGGGAAGCTCTTGGTCACTACTAGGTTGGTCATCTTGTTCTTGCTTAATTATCTCTTCTTCATTGGTATGATCTTCCAAAGTTAGTGCTTGAAGATGAGTTTGATTATTATTCATTGAAGTATCTACATCATCATCATCATCTCTTCTTTCCAAGTAAATGTTAGATTCATCAAAGCTCACATATATGGTTTCCTCAACACATAAAGTCCTTTTATTGTAAACTCTATAAGCTTTTTTTTTTAGATGAATAACCAAGAAAAATGCCTTAATCTGATTTTCTATCAAATTCTCCCCCGTTGTCACGTATATTCAATATAAAGCACTTGCAACCAAAAAATTTCAAATAGGCAATTGAGGGAGTTCTATCAAATAGAAGTTCAAAAGATGTTTTTCTTAAATATGGTCCCAAAAGAACTGAATTCATAATATAGCAAGCATTGTTTATGACTTCATCCCAAAAATATTTTGGTAAGAGTTTTCACAAAGCATAGACCTAGCCATTTCTTGCACCGTTCGATTATTTCTTTCAAAAGCCTATTTTGCTGAGGTGTTTTTGCAGTTGAAAAATTGTGAATAGTTTTATTCTCATGACCAAGTTTTGTAAAATCTAGATTGTAAAACTCTCTCCTGTTATCACTTCCAATCAAAATAAATGTGCAATCAAGAGAGATTTGAACCTTTTTGAAAATTCTCACAAATTAATGAAATGCTTCATCCTTTTGTGATAAAAAGAGTACCCAAGTGAATTTTCAAAAATCATCAACAATAACTGTTAGCCCTAAGGGAAAATCTTGTAGTAATGATTAGTTTTGATTAATGGCAAACATTGATAAGGACTAATTCTTATGTCATTTGTGTGACAGGATTGTTGGATTAAGAAGTAAGGAGTTCTTATAGCCTTGGAACTAAAAGTGCTAAGGACAACTCAAGTGTGATCAAGGATCAAGAATATGGAGCATGTCCTATGAATTGAAGGCTTTGAAGACTCTAGTGTAGGTTTACACTTGCTTAGTAGGTATATTCTTGTAAACCCTACACTTGTTTGTCTTGAAATCTATTGAAAACATAACACAGCACAAAACTCGTTTTTGAATCTTAAATGGCTTTGAATAAACTTTATATTACCAAGTGTTGTTTTTGAATCTTAAATGGTTTTGAGTAAACTTTGAATGATCAAGTACTTTGGTAACGGTCTTTGAGTTTAAAAGATTTTAAATGACTAATGTTTTAGTATAAAATGATTTCAAACTTATTGAGGTTGATTTTCAAATGTTTTGACAAAGTTTGAACAGTTCGGACGCAAGTTCGGATGCAAGGGGCAAAGTTCGGCCGTTCGAACTTTCCCAAACAGCATGTCATAATAATGTTTGGACGACAATTCGGACGCAGAGGATCAAGTTTGGTCATCCGAACTCCTCTAAAACTAACCGTTTTAGGACTGTTAAAACCGATTTTCAAAATTTATAAAAGCCATAAACTTTAGATTTTAGTAACTTTTGAACACTTGAAAACTCCTAACATTCCAAAATCATTTGAAATTATTAGAGCTCTCTCTTGTGTTGTGCTTTCAAGTGATTATTCAAGATTCCAAAGACAACAAGGTGAAGTGGTGCTAACTTGTGTAATCATCTACCAAGCAGTGGTAATATCTCATTCATTCTCTGTTTAATCTTGTTATCTACTTGCTCAATACAAGGTTATCTTGTGACATAAAATCCTTTAGGTAAGGGTGATCCTTGAGATATTGATTCAAGGTTTTTTTTAGATAAAAATCCTTGTGGTTGGGTGAACCTTGTTTGTAGTATTGCAAAAGAGGTTGTTGGTGTAAAATCTTTTTGTGGTGAGCCTCTTGTGTAATTGATTGAATTTGAGCATATAGTAGATTGGTTGAAATCCTTGAGTGTAGACTCAAGGTAGTGGATGTGGATCTTGAAGAGATCGAACCACTAAAAATTTATTGTGTTCTTTGCTCTTCAATTGTTTATTGCTTTGTCATTGAGTTCATCACATTTTCATTGAAGCAATTGAATATAATCCTTTCAAACCAAGTTCATAAAACAAAAAGAATTATCAAAAGACCTGATTCACCCCCTCTTAGGTCGCTCACCTGTCATGTGACTTGAGCATCCACTATCAAGGAATTACTTAGTGACACTTGATCCTGGGGAAAGATGTACCTATATCGAATGAAAGGAAGTGGCTTTTAGTAGCCACATTTTCTCGAGTGCAATGGGGTTAGCAATAGTTCTCTTAGCTCTCCAAATGTTTTTAACACCATTTTCTACCTTTCTTTTCACATAGCATCTAGTGGCCTTGTGCCAATGTCTACCACAGTAAGCACAACAAGTATGAGGCATAGAGGTAGATGTAACTTTAATAAAGATATTTTTCTATTTTGAAACATTGTTCACATGATTGTAGCCAAGACCATTTTTTACAAATGAAGATCTTTGATATCCAAGTAGGTTGTCAAGATTGTTTCTACCATTTGTAAACTTTTCAACACATAAGGTGAGATCATCAATTTTTTCAAAGTTTCATAGTCAACTATCATTTTCTCAAAAGAGGAAATTTTAGCACAAAGAGATTTGTTCTCAAGAGACATGTTTTGCAAGGAAACATTTAAAACTTTCTTGTGAATATTCAAACAATCGATGCATTCAATGAGTTTTTTGTTTTCACAAAGTAGTTTTGAATTTTCATTCAACAATTCATCAATTTTGAAATGCGTCTCCTTGTTTCATTTTGAAACCTTTTTTAATTCACTATACATATCAACAAGTAATTTAATAGGATCATCAATATCATCATCTAACAGGTAGAGGTTGAAGGAGTAGATTGTACCTCATCATTCAGGCATGAAATATACATTTTCTCTTTCTTCATTGTCATCTTCACATTGTTCATTTGCATGTTAATCCCGAGAGCCAACTAGTCCCTTTCCTTTCTTGAGAGATTTCTTCTTCTTGAGTTTGGCTTCTCTCTCATTTTCCAATGGTTTAGGGCAATCGACACAAGGTGCTCAGTACTCTTACATTCATAGCGTTGTGGTTTGAATAACGATGATGCTTATCCACCTTTCTTGGAATACCTTTTTCCCTTTTTGAGAAACCTCTTTTTGTCGAACTAGCACAAAGCACGTGCAATATTTGCACGTGTTAAATATTTCAAAAGTTATACTGGTATTGAGATTTTTATTCAATATAATTATTTTTATATTTATTTGATTTTTAAAAAATATTAATATTTTATTTTTATTTTCATGCTATTACATTTTTTATTTTTCATTAAATATATTTGCATTTGAGTTTTAGTAATCATAATTATTCTTTGTGTTTTTTATTGTAAAATAATATTATTTTTTTCTTTCTCCTTCTTCTTGTTCTTGCAAAGGTAGAAGTTAAAGTATATTATTTACTCTTGATTATTTTATTCGTATAATATTTTAATAATAGTATTAATTATATAATCTATTGTATAGAGGTTATATGATCCATTTATATCTTCCTTTACATTACATTTTTCAATTAGAAAAATTTTGTAACTTAAAAAGAGGAGTTAAAATATTATTACTTAGTAGTTAAAAACCAAGTTAAGAACTTTTCTATTAATTCTTTATGTATAATTATTATTTTTTATTTATTCATCTTTTAACATTTAACTTTATGTGTAATTATTATTTTTTAGTTAACAACATAGCACTTATGATTTAAATTTTTAATAATAATGGCAATAGTAATATAAATAATAGCAACAAAAAAAAAAATAGACTAATAGAGTACTCTTTTTTTCTTTAAAAAAAAGCACAAAAAAGTACTCTTCTTTAACTAATGTAACTCCCAAATAACTCTTATTTTTTATTACTCATTATGTAATTCCCAAATAATTGTAATTAAATTAGAGTTTAAAGGATAGATTTATATGAAATAATTATATTTGTACACCTTGTGTGCTTTTAATGTCCACTGGTTAGTCCATTAAAATAATAATAATATATTTTTCCAAGGGCATTTTAAGCAAACCAAAAAAGGAAGAAACAACTAAGTTTAAATCTCTATGACCCCTATTCAAACTTTTAATATAGTATAAATTTTTTGAACTTCCTCACTACCATTGCCATCTCATCATCTTCTCAATCTTCATCTTCATCACTTGATGATTCCTTTTGCTCACTTGGACTGTTAGAGGCTTTAAATACAACTCCTTTTCTTCCTTTCTCTTCATCTTCAAGATCATTTAGTCTCTTGATCTTCATCTCTTGTGTAAGCAATGATCCAATGAGCACTTCAAGAGGAAGAGTCTTCAAGTCTTTTGATTCTTGAATATCAAGAGTCATTGGTTGCCAAGACTTGGGTAGAGTATCTAATATCTTTCTATTTGGTTCTCCTAGTGAATAATTCTTCCCTTAGGACTATAAACCATTGGAGATGTTGGTAAATCTAGTGAACATGTCACTAATGTTCTCTCATTGCTTCATAGTGAATAGCTCATAATCTCTCACTAGCATTGCAAGCTTTGACTCCTTCACTTGATTAGTAGCTTCGTTCGTTACTTGGAGAAGTCTCCATATATTATGAGTGGTGTTACATCCACTCACTCGTTTGTATTCGTTCATATCCAATGCACAACTCAAGATATTCATCGCTTGGTATTTCAATGTCATTTTTCTTGAATCACTTTGATCATATTCACCCAATGGCTTTGGTTCGCTAGTGATTTCATCAACTCTCATCCTCGTTGGTATGTAATGACCTTTCTCAATGATATTCTACAACTCAAAGTTAATGGAACAAATACATATCTTAATTATAGATTTCCAAAAAGTATAGTTTTTTCCATCAAACAAAGGAGTTGTATTTGTGGAAGACCTTCCAAATAAGGCAAGCTTGAAACGTTAGCCATAAGATCTTAACTTCTAGGTTATAAAACCACACAAAGGAGCCCTAACTTTGATACCAATAGAAAAACCTAAGAGGGGACTGAATTAAGTCGTTGGCTAATTTTCAAAAACTTTTTCCTTTCTGGAAATATTGTTTGGAAGAGATTTGAATTCAAGTTCACAAGAAGATATTCAAGTCAACATAATGAATAATCAAGTAAGGAAACAAGAGTAAAGATCGCACAAGCGACTTATAGGGGTCCGATCAAGTAAAACTCTACATCCACTACCTTGTGTTCTCACTCAAGGATTTCAAACAATTCAACTATTAAACAAATAGTTAGGCAAGATACAATAGAGGCTCACCCAACATGGGTTTTACTCCACAACCTTTTTCAATACAATAATCAAGTTTCACTCTCTCGAAAGAGTTTTATATCCTTAAGAAAACCTTGAAGAAAGCAAGTAGATAAAGTAATAGAATAGGATATTACGAATAACTTGGTAGATGAAGACAAAGCTAGCACCACTTCACTTTTTTGTCTATAGAATCTTGAAAAGCAACTTTGAAGCACAAGAAAAAAGAGAGCTTTTTGATATCCAAATGATTTGGAAGTACAAAGATTCTTAAAGTGCTCAAAACTACTCAAAAATTTAAAATGCCCTTTATAGGGTTTGAAATTCAATTCCAATATTCAAATAACGGCTAGTAACAGTAAAGTTTGGTACCTAACTTGGACTATTGCTGAATGATCGTCCAAACTTTTCTGTTTATCAAGCTGCCAAGATAAGTTTGGTCAACCGAATTTGGACATATGCATCCGAATGGTTGTCTGAATTTCTTTGGAAATTCAGAAGCCAAGGTTTCAATTTAGATGTCTGAACTATTCAAACTTTGTAAAAATGTTTGAAAATCAACAATAACAAATTTGAAATCATTTTGGACTATAAGATAGATCTTTTAAGAACTTTTTGAACTACAACCCATTCTCAAAAACTTGGTAAATCAAGAATAATAAGAACCTTTTAAGATTGAAAACAAGTTTTGTTCTATCTTATAAATTCTTTAGATTCCAAAGACAACAAGTGTAAGGTTTACAAGAGAATACCTATTTAGCAAAGGTAAACCTACACTAGTGACTTCAAAGCCTTCAATCTCTTAGGACAAGCTCCATATTCATCAACTATTTAAGTGCATTTGATATGTTCTTTCATATTTGCTTCAAGGCAATGAGATCACTTTGCTTCTATAATACAGGAATCCTATCACACAACAATTACTCAAGTTAACCCATATCAATATTTGTTATAATCAAAACTATAAGATTTGACCTTACGGCTTAAAGATTTGGTTGAAATTCTTGAGTATGGACTCACAATATTGGATGTAGATCTTGAAATGATCAAAGCACTATAAATCATTGTATTCCTTGTTCTTCTTTCATTGATTTCTTTTTTATTGATACTAATACTTTTGTCTTGAGGGACATTTATTGTTCTCACATTTAATTGCTATTTTCTTTTTAACAACATCCTATCAACGACTTTAAATAATTGGAGCTTGAGATTTCATAAAATAGTTTGCACAAAGGAAAAGATTTTAAAAATTAGCCAAAGACCTAATTCACCCCGTTAGGTCTTTCAATCGGTATCAGTGCAAGCACTTTTTTCTAGTTTAACAAAATATTAATAATTTATTTTTCCAAGGGCATTTTAAGCAATCCAAAAAAGGAAGAAACAACTAAGTTTAAATCCCCATGACCCCTATTCAAACTTTTAGTATAGCATAGATTTCTTGAACTTCTTCACTACCACTGCCATCTCATAATCTTCTCAATCTTCATCTTCGTCATTGGATGATTCCTTTTGCTCACTAGGACTGTTAGAGGCTTTAAATACAACTTCTTTTCTTCCTTTCTCTTCATCTTCAAGATCATTTAGTCTCTTGATCTTCATCTCATGTGTAAGCAATGATCCAATGAGCACTTAAAGAGGAAGAGTCTTCAAGTCTTTTGATTCTTGAATATCAAGAGTCATTGGTTGCCTAGACTTGGGTAGAGCATCCAATATCTTTCTATTTTGTTCTCCTAGTGAATAATTCTTCATTTAGGACTCTAAACCATTGGAGATGTTGGTAAATCTAGTGAACATGTCACTAATAGCTCATAATCTCTCACTAGCATTGCAAGCTTTGACTCCTTCACTTGATTAGTCGCTTCGTTCATTACTTGGAGAAGTCTCCATATATTATGAACGGTGTTACATCCACTCGCTCGTTTGTATTCGTTCATATCCAATGTACAACTCAAGATATTCATAGCTTGGTATTTCAATGGCTTTGGTTCCCTAGTGATTTCATCAACTCTCATCCTCGTTGGTATGTAACGACCTTTCTCAATGATATTCCACAAATCAAAGTCAATGGAACAAATACATATCTTAACTTCTGGGTTATAAAACCACACGAAGGAGCCCTAACTTTGATACCAATAGAAAGACCTAAGAGGGGGCTGAATTAAGTTGTTGGCTAATTTTTGAAAACTTTTTCCTTTCTGGAAATATTGTTTGAAGGAGATATGAATTCAAGTTCACAAGAAGATATTCAAGTCAACATAATGAATAATGAACATGACTACTATTCTTCCAGGGAAATTCGGACGCAAGTTTGGATGCAAGGGGTAAAGTTCGGCCGTCCGAACTTTCCCAGATAGCATGTCACAATAGTGTTCGAACAACAGTTCAGACGCAGAGGATCAAGTTCGGTCGTCTAAACTCCTCAAAAACTAGCCGTTACTAGCCATTTTATGACTGCTAAAACTGATTTTAAAAATCTATAAAAGCCATAAACTTCAGATTTTTGGTAACTTCTGAACACTTGAAAACTCCTAACATTCCAAAATCATTTGAAATTATTAGAGTTCTCTCTTGTCTTGTGCTTTCATGTGATCATTCAAGATTCCAAAGACAACAAAGTGAAGTGGTGCTATATTGTATAACCATCTACCAAGAAGTGGTAACATCTCATCAATTCTTCATTTAATTCTGTGTTTCTACTAGCTCATTACAAGGTTGTCTTGTAAACATAAAATCCTTTAGGTAAGGGTGATCCTTGAAATTTTGATTCAAGGTTGTTTGTAGATATAAAATCCTTTGGTAGGGTGAGCCTTGTGTGTGTTGAATTACTAAAGAGTTTTGTTGGTGTAAAACTATTGTGTGGTGAGCCTCTTATTTAATTATTGAACTTGAGCATATAGTAGATTGATTAAAATCCTTGAGTGTAGATTCAAGGTAGTGGACGTAGATCTTGAAGTGATCGAAACAGTATAAATTGCTTGTGTTCATTGTGTTTAGATTGTTTATTACTTTGTCATTGATTTAGTTATTCTCTTATTGAAACAAGTAATCATAATCTGATTTAACTCAATTTATAAAAGGAAATAGTTTTCGAAAATTAGCCAAATGCCTAAGTTATTTGGAAGGATCTTCCACAAATAGACCACCTTTATTTGATGGAACAAATTATACATTTTGAAAATCTAGAGTTAAGATATATATTTGTTCTATTAACTTTGATTTGTGGAATATTGTTGAGAAAGGTCCTTACATACCAATGAAAATGAGAGCTGATGGAGTTACTATAGAGCCAAAGCCTATAGATGAATTTCATGAGGGTGATTCGAAGAAAATGACATTGAATTACCAAGCCATGAACATTTTGAGTTGTGCACTAGATGTGAATGAGTACGATCGAGTTAGTGGATATGACACCGCTCATGATATGTGGAGACTACTTCAAGTAACACATGAAGGAACAAATGAAGTAAAGGAGTCAATGCTTGCTATGCTAGCAAGAGCTATTTTCTATTCACGATATAGTAAGGTGAGAATATCAGTTATATGTTCACAAGATTTACTAACATTTCTAATGGTCTAAAAGCCTATGAGAAGAACTACACAATTGGAGAATGAAATAGAAAGATATTAGATGCTCTACCAAAGTCTAGGCTACCAAAGTCTAGGCAATCGAAGACTCTTGCTATTGAGGAGTCAAAGGACTTGAAAATTCTTCCACTTGAAGAGCTCATCGGATCACTACTTACACATGAGATGAAGGTCAAGAGATTGAATGATATCGAAGATGAAGAGAAGGGAAGAAAGGGAGTCGAACTTAAAACATCCAATCATCTTAGTGAACAAGAGAAATCATCAAGTGACGAAGATAGAAATAGTGAAGATGAGGAGATGGCTATGGCAGTAAGAAAATTTAAGAGATTCTATAAAAACGAATTTCTCAAGAAAGGAAAAAGGCCACTAAAGAAAATTGGACAGTCATCATCATTTAAACCTCAGTGCTTTGAATGCAAAAACACTGAACATCTTGTTGTCGATTGTCCTAAAGGTTTGGAAAAGGAAAGAGACATCAAACTCAAAAAGAAATCTCTTAAGAAGGATAAGAGACTTGCTGGCACTTGGGACAAACAAGAAAGTGAAGATGACAGTGAAGGAAGAGCCAACATATGTTTTATGGCAAAAGATGATGAGGTACAATCTACTCCTTCAATTTTCACCTGCTGTGATGATGATATTGATCCTAGTGAATTACTTATTGAGCTGTATGGAGAATTAAAAAAGGCCTCAAAAAGGATTAAGGAAATGAAAACCAAAATTAATGAGTTATTGAATGAGAATTCAAAATTATGTTGTGAAAATGGAAAACTTCTTGAATCCATTAATTGCTTAAACATTGAAAAGGAAATTTTAAATGTAGCTTTACAAAACATATCTCTTGAAAATAATGATCTTTGCACAAAAATCTTTTCTCTAGAAACAATGCTTAGTGATCATGAAATATTGAGAAAGAAAGTTGATGATCTTACATTATGCATTGAAAAATTTACAAATAGAAAAGACAATCTAAACAAACTATTTGGATCTCAAAGATCTTCTTGTACGAAAAATGGTCTTGGCTACATTCATGAAAAAAATGTTCCAAAATATAAAATGTGCTTATCTAAATCCACTTCTACTTCAATACCTCATACATGTTGCGCATGTTGTGGTAGATATGGACACAAAGTCTTGAAATGTTACGTGAAATGAAAAATAGAAAATGGTGTTAAAACCATTTGGAGAGTTAAAGGAATTATCACTAACCCCCTTGGACCCAAGAAAATGTGGGTCCCAAAAGTCACCTTCTCAAAATTGGTGTAGGTTAGTTTTGGTCCAAGATCAAGCACCACTAAGTGGTTTCTTGATAGTGGCTGCTCAAGACACATGACGGGAAATGCCTAACTTGTTAGTGAACTTCAAGCAACAAGTGAAGGTTTTGTCACATTTGGTGATAAGAAGAAGGGAAGAATACTTGGAATTGATAATATTGGCAAAGGTTCTGTTAGCCCTAAGGGCAAATCGTGTAATTTTGATTAATGACAAATATTGATGAGGACTAATATGCTTGTATGTTGTGTGATAGGATTTGTGGATTAAGAAGTTTGAAGTCTCATTGCCTTGAAGCTAAAATGCAAGAACAACTCCAATATGTCAAAGTGATTGAAGATTGAAGAGTTTGTTCAAGATGTTAGAAGGCTTTGAAGACATGAAGTGTAGGTTGCATGTGCTTAATAGTTAAACTTTGTAAACCCTACACTCTTAAGCCTTGGAATCTATGATTTGCAATTGAGAGCACAAAACTTGATTTAAATGGTTTCAATGGTTTTGAACTTATCTAAATTATCAAGTTTTCATACATGATTTTTGCACTTAAAAGGTCTTTTATGACTTATCTTTTAGGCTAGAATGTTTTCCAACTTGTTTGAATTGATTTGAACATGTTTTGACAAAGTTTGAGAAATTCGGACGCAAATTCGGACGAAGCTGGAAAAATTCGGTCGTCCGAATTTTCTTGCATTGTGAACAGTAATACTATTCACATAAACAGTGATACTATTTATGTGAACAGTATCAACTATTCTTCCAGAGAAATTCGGAAGAAGATTCGGACGCAGCTGGAAAAATTCGGTCGTCCGAATTTTCCCCCGCATAGTGAACAGTAAGTGAACAGTGCGTCCGAAAATTTTCGACCAAAAATTCGATCGTCCGAATTTTGCTGAAACTAGCCATTACTAGCCGTTTTATTATTGTTAAAGCTAATTTTTCAAATCTATAAAAGCCACAAACTCCAGATTTTTGAAAGAACTTTTGAACATTCAAAATCCTTGAAGCTCTAACTTGTTTTACATCAAAATTATTTGAAAAGCTCTCATATTGCCTTGTGCTCAAAGATTAAAATTCAAGATTCCAAAGGCAAGAAGTGAAGTGGTGCTAGCAATTGTATTCATCCACCAAGAAGTGTTGGTAACATCAAAACTCTATCTTTATATTATTGTTGTGATTTATACAAGGTTGTCAAGAGACATAAAACCCTTGTGGAGGGTGAGCCATAGACTAGATTAATCAAGGTTGTTGTGTAAAACCCATTGGTGAGGGTGAGCCTTGGATTAGATTGGTCTAGGTTGTCTAGTGACATAAAACTCTTTGTGATAAGAGTGAGCCTTGTTTATTAGATTGAAAAGAGGTTGTTGTGGTAAAACCCATTGAAGGGTGAGCCTCTTGTGTAATTGCTTGGATTAAGCACATAGTGAATTGGTTGAAATCCTTGAGTGTGGACTCAAGGTAGTGGATGTAGATCTTGGAAAGATCGAACCACTATAAATCGTGTGTTCATTTATTTATAGCTTTACTTGTTTACATACTTGTATTATTATTGTTTGTTCTTAGTGGTTGATTGATTGGTTGTGGTCTTATTATTTGATCATCTTGTCTCAACCATTAAATCACATATAAACTTAGAGCTTGTGAATTTGAAGAGGAGCTTTTATTATGGCAAAGGATTTGCAAAACACGAAAAGATTTTGATAATAAGCCAAAGACCTAATTCACCCCCCCCCTCTTAGGTCTTTCAGGTTCTTTCCCTCTCATTAAACAAGTATTACTTATTGATGGTTTGAAGTATAATCTACTTAGTATTAGCCAATTATGTTATAATGGTTGTAAAGTTGAATTTAAATGTGACACTTGTACTATTCTTGATAGTGTAAGTAGCAAAACTATTTTTGTTGCAAATAGAGTTGGATATATATATGTACTATATCTTGATGAACTTGTTGCAAATGATATTAAATGTGTTGCCATTCATGATAATGATGGATATCTATGGCATAGGAGATTAGGTCATGTGAGCATGGACCTGTTGAACAAACTTTCCTCACAAGAATTGGTTAAGGATTACCTAAAATAAATTATGGTAAAAATAATCTTTGTGATGCTTGTCAATATGAAAAACTTTGAATGCAAATTGATTTCTATTAGGAGTGACAATTCTTGTGAGGAAAGTTTGTTCAAAGATTACCACCAAATCTTCCTTGAATGCAAATTGATTTCTATTAGGAGTAACAATGGAAGAGAATTTTGTAATGACGACTTTACAAAATTTTGTGATGAATATGGTATTACACATAATATTTCAGTTGCCAAAACACCCCAACAATATGGTGTTGTTGAAAGTAAAAATAGAAATTTACAAGAGATGGCTAGATCAATGCTTTGTGAAAACTCTTTACCAAAATATTTTTGGGCCGAAGCTGTAAATACCTACGTAATGAATAGAGTTCTTTTAAGACATTTTCTACAAAAAACACCTTTCAAACTTCTATTTGATAAAACTCCTTCAATTGTTTATTTTAAGGTATTTGGTTGTAAGTGCTTTATTTTGAATACTCATGATAACCTAGGAAAATTTGATAGAAAATTGGATGAAGGTACATTTCTTGATAGAAAACCATTCATGTGACCTTTGGTGAATCTAAAATTTATCTTGAAAGAAGAAATGAAGATGATGTAGGCACCTCAATGATTGAAAATCAAACTCATCCTCAAGTACCAACTTTGGAAGAACATGCCAAAGAAGAAGAAATAATAGAGCAAGAACAAGATGGCCAACCTAGTAATGACCAAGAGCTTCCAAAAGATCTAAGATATGCAAGAGGCCACCCTAAGGAGCAAATCAATGGTGATATCTCCCAAGGAGTTAAAACAAGGCGGTACTATATTGACAACTTTGCTCTTTTATCCTATATTGAGCCTAAAAACATTGATGATGTTTTATGTGTTGATTTTTGGATTATTGCCATGCAAGAGGAGCTAAATCAATTTGAAAGAAACAAAGTTTGGACTCTTGTTCCAAGACCTCATGATCATTCCATTATTGGTACAAAATATGTTTTTAGAAACAAATTAAATGAACTAGGAGAAGTTGTTAAAAATAAGGCTAGACTTGTTGCCCAAGGATTCAATCAAGAAGAATGCATTGATTATGATGAAACTTTTGCTCCGGTAGCTAGACTTGAATCCATAAGAATACTTTTAGCTTTTGCCTATTTTAAAGGATTTAAACTATTTCAAATGGATGTCAAAAGTGCAATCCTAAATGGTTTTATTGAGGAAGAGGTTTATGTGGAACAACTACCCGGTTTTACTCATGAAAAGTTTCCTAACCATGTTTTCAAGCTAACCAAGGCTTTGTGTTAGCCCTAAGGGCAAATCATGAGGTTTTTGATTAAGTTTTGATTAATGACAAACATTGATGAGGACTAATCTTTATGTTATTTGTGTGATAGGATAGTTAGATTAAGAAGTATGAAGTCTCATTGCCTTGAAGCTAAAATGCAAGAACAACTCCAATATGTCAAAGTGATTGAAGAATGAAGAGTTTGTTCAAGATGATTGAAGGCTTTGAAGACATGAAGTGTAGGTTACATGTGCTTAATAGGTATATCTTTTGTAAACCCTACACTTGTGTGTCTGGGAATCTATTGAATGCATGAGAGAGTACAAAACTTGTTTTTGAATCTTAAATGGCTTCGAATAAACTTTTGATCAGTGTGTTTTTGAGCCTTAAATGATTTTGAGTAAACTTTGTATGATCAAAGAGTTTTGATAACAGATTTTGATTTTAAAAGTGCCTAAATGACTTATCTATTCATACAAAATATTTTGCAAACTTATTGAGGTTGAATTTCAAATGATTTCACAAAGTTTGAACAGTTCGAATGCAAGTTAGGACGTCCAAACTTTGAAAATGGCTAAATGTGCTTCCAGAGAAATTCGGATGCAAGTTCATATGCAAGGGAAAAAATTCGGTCGTCCGAATTTTTCATGCCAGCATGCCTACTGTTTTTCCAGAGAAATTCGGATGCAAGTTCGGATGCACTGGACAAAATTCGGTCGTCCAAAGTTTTCCAGACAGCATGAAATAGTAAAGCCATAAAAGCCATAAACTCAAGAATTTGTGTAAGTTTTGAATCCTTGAGAAATCCTAACATTTTAAAATCTTTAGCAAACACCAAAGGTCTCTTTTGTCTTGTTCTTACAAGTGATCATTCAAGATTCCAAAGACAACAAAGTGAAGTGGTGCTATATTGTGTAACCATCTACCAAGAAGCGGTAACATCTCATCCATTCTTCATTTAATTTCGTTTTTCTACTAGCTCATTACACGGTTGTCTTGTAAACATAAAATCCTTTAGATAAGGGTGATCCTTGAGACACTGACTCAAGGTTGTTTGTAAATATAAAATCCTTTGGTAGAGTGAACCTTGTTTGTAGCATTGCTAAAGAGGATGTGAGTGTAAAATCATTGTGTGGTGAGCCTCTTATGTAATTTGTGAACTTCAGTATATAGTAGATTGTTTGAAATCCTTGAGTGTAGGCTCAAGGTAGTAGACGTAGATCTTGAAGAGATCGAACCACTATAAATTGCTTGTGTTCATCTGTTTAGATTGTTTATTGCTTTGTCATTGATTTAGTTATTCTCTTATTGAAAGAAGTAATTATAATCTGATTTAACTCAATTTATAAAAGGAAATAGTTCTGGAAAATTAGCCAAAGACCTAATTCACCCGCCCTCTTAGGTCTTTCAATTCGTATTGTTAGCCCTAATGGCAAATCATGAAGTTTTAATAGAGTTTTTGAATAATGACAAATATTGTTGTGGTCTAATCTTTATGTCAATTATGTGATAGGATTATTGGATTAAGGGACTATGAAGTCTTGTTGCCTTCAAGCCAAAGTGCAAGAACAACTTCAATGAGTCAAAGTGATTGAAGATTGAAGAAGTTTCTTCAAGGATGATTAAAAGGCATTGAACACTTGAAGTGTAGGTCAAATATGCTAAATAGGTATATTCTTTTGTAAACCCTATACTTGTGTGTCTTGGAATCTATTGAATGCTTAAATGGCTTTGAATGAACCTTTTGGTTAATAAATGTGTTTTTGTATCTTAAAAGATTTTGAGTAAACTTTGTATGATCAAAGAAATTTGATAATGGTTCTTAAGTTTAAAAATGTCTAAATAACTTTTCTACACATACAAAATGTTTTCAAACTTATTGAAGTTAAATCTCAAATGATTTTACAAAGTTTGAAAACCAAAATTTAAAATAGCTATTGTGCTTCCACAGCATTCGGTCGTCCGAATTTTCATAACCAGCAATGGTTACTATTTTTCAAAGAAATTCGAACGCAAGTTCGGACGAATGAAAAAAATTCGGTCGTCCGAATTTTTCCAGAAACATGCAACAGTAAAATTCGAACGATAAGTTCGGATGCACAAGAAAAATTCGGTCGTCCGAATTTTCTGAAAATAGCCGTTACTAGCCGTTTTATGGCTGTTAAAACTGATTTTTGAATTCTATAAAAGCTATAAACTCAAGAATTCTTGTAAGTTTTGAATCTCTAAGAACTCTAAACATTCCAAAGTCTTTAGCAAACATTAAAGCTCTCTTTATCTTGTGCTTTCAATTGATCATTCAAGATTCCAAAGACAACAAAGTGTGATGGTGCAATATTGTATAATCATCTACCAACAAGTGGTAACATCTTACGCATTCTCCTTTCTTCATTCAATTGTGATTTCTACTAGCTCTTGCAATGTTATCTTGAAAACATAAAATCCTTTAGATAAGGGTGATCCTTCAGACAGTGACTCAAGGTTGTTTGTAGATATAAAATCCTTTGGTAGGGTGAACCTTGTTTGTAGAATTGCTAAAGAGGTTGTGAGTGTAAAACCATTGTGTGGTGAGCCTGTTATGTAATTTGTGAACTTGAGCATATAGTAGATTGTTTGAAATCCTTGAGTGTAGGCTCAAGGTAGTGGACATAGATCTTGAAGAGATCGAACCACTATAAATTATTTGTGTTCATTGATCTTACCTTGTTTTACTGCTTTGCTATTAATTGACATATTCTCTCATTGAATCAAGTACATATAAACTGGTCTTGCTTAGACATGTACAAAGAAATTATTTTCGAAAATTAGCCAAAGACCTAATTCATCCCCCCTTAGGTCTTTCAATTGGTATCAGAGTTAGGGCTTCTTTGTGCGGTTTTGCAACCTAAAAGTTAAGATCTTATGGCTAATATTTCAAACTTACCTTATCTAGAAGGATCTTCCCCAAATAGACCATCTTTGTTTGATGGAACAATGTTGAAAATCTAGAGTTAAGATATATATATGTTCTATCAATTTTGATTTGTCGAATATTGTTGAGAAAGATCCTTACCTACCTATGAAAAGGAGAGCTGATGGAGTAACCTTAGAACCAAAGTCTATAGACGAATTTGATGAAAATGATTAAAAGAAAATGACATTAAATTATCAGGCCATGAACATTTTAAGTTGTGCATTAGATGTAACTGAATACAATAGAGTTAGTGGATGTGACACTGCTCATGATATGTGGAGATTGCTTCAAATAACACATGAAGGTACAAACTAGGTTAAAGAGTCTAAGCTTGTCATGCTGGTAAGGGACTATGAGCTATTCACCATGAAGCAAGGTGAGAATATTAGTGATATGTTTACAAGGTTTACTAAAATTTTCAATGGTTTGAAAGCTTATGGGAAGAACTATATGATTGGAGAGCAAATCAGAAAGATATTGGATGCTTTACCAAAATCTTGGCAACCGAAAACACTTGCTATTGAAGAATCAAAAGATTTAAAAACTATCCCACTTGAAGAGCTTATTGGATCACTGTTCAGACATGAGATGAAGGTGAAAAGGTTGAATGATATTGAAGATGAAGAGAAGGAAAGAAAAGGAGTTGTACTCAAAACTTCCAATCATTTCAGTGAACAAGAAAAATCATCAAGCGAAGAAGATGGAAATAGTGGAGAAGAAGAGAAAGCTATGGCAATAAGAAAATTCAAAAAATTCTATAAAAAGGAATTTCTCAAGAAAGGGAGAAAGTCAACCAAGAAGAGTGGACATTCATCATTCTTCAAACCTCAATGCTTTGAATGCAAAAGTACAGAACATCTTGTTACTGATTGTCCTAAAGTTTTGGAAAGGGAAAGAGACAACAAAATCAAAAAGAAGTCTACCGAGAAGGGAAAGGGATTGGCTAGCACTTGGGATCAACAAGAAAGTGAAGATGACAGTGAAGGAAAATCCAACATATGCTTTATGGCAATTGATGATGAGGTACAATCTACTCATTCTATTTCTACTTACTATGATGATGATATTGATCCTAGTGATTTACTTGTGGAAATGTATGATGAATTGAAAAAGGCTTCAAAAAGGAATAAGGAAATGAAAACCAAAATTAATGAGCTATTATATGAGAATTCAAAGTTATGTTTTGAAAATGGAAAACTTCTTGAGTCTATTAACTGCCTAAACATTGAAACAGAAATTTTAAATGTAACTATACAAAACATATCTCTTGAAAATAAAGATCTTTGCACAAAAATCATTTCTCTAGAAACAATGCTTAGTGATCATGAGATATTAAAAAAGAAAGTTAATGATCTTACATTATGCATTGAAAAATTTTCAAATGAAAGAGAAAATTTAAATAAACTACTTGGTTATCATCTTCTTATGTAAAAAATGGTCTTGGCTACATCCATGAAAATGTTTCAAAATGTTATGTGAAAAGCAAAATAGAAAATGGTGTTAAAACTATTTGGAGAGTCAAAAGAATTTTTACTAACCCCCTTGGACCCAAGAAAATGTGGGTACCAAAAGTCACTTTCGTTAATCTGGTGTAGGTTCGTTTTGCTCCAAGATCAAGTGCCACTAAATGTTTTCTTGACAGTGGCTGTTCAAGACACATGACAGAAAATGCCTCACCTGTTAGTGAACTTCAAGTTGCAAGTGAAGGTTTTGTCACATTTGGTGATAAGAAGAAGGGAAGAATACTTGGAATTGGTAACATTGGTAAAGGTTCTTTCCCTCTCATTAAGCAAGTATTACTTATTGATGGTTTGAAGTATAATCTACTTAGTATTAGTCAATTATGTGATAATGGATGTAAAGTAGAATTTAAATGTGACACTTGTACTACTTTTGATAGTGCAAGTAGCAGAACTATTTTTGTTGCCAATATAGTTGGAAATGTATACGTATTATATCTAGATGAAATAATTACAAATGATTTCAAGTGTCTTGCCATTCATGACAATGATGGATATTTATGGCATAGAAGATTAGGTCATGTAAGCATGGATTTATTAAATAAACTTTCCACACAAGAGCTAGTTAGAGGATTACCTAAAATGCACTTTGATAAAACTCGTCTTTGTGATGCTTGTCAATATGGAAAACAATCAAAAATATCTTTTAAACCAAAGAAAATGGTTTCTACCTCAAAACCTCTTGAACTTGTTCATATGGATTTATTTGGACCAATGAGGACTACTAGTCTTGGTGGTAAAAGATATGCTTATGTGATTGTTGATGATTTCTCTAGATTTACATGGGTAATCTTTCTAGCTCAAAAGGATGAAACTTTTCATGAATTGCAAAAATTTTCAAAAAGGTCCAAACCTCTCTTGAGTATAAACTAATTTCTATTAGAAGTGACAATGGAAGAGAATTTTGCAATCAAGACTTTACAAAATTTTGTGATGAATATGGTATTACTCACAACTTCTCAGCTGCTAAAACACCCCAACAAAATGGTGTTGTTGAAAGGAAAAATAGAACCTTACAAGAGATGGCTAGATCAATGCTTTGTGAAAATTCTTTGCCAAAATATTTTTGGCCTGAAGTTATAAATACTGCTTGCTATATAATGAATAGAGTCCTCTTAAGACCTTTCATACGAAAAACACCTGTTGAACTCCTATTTGATAAAACTCCTTTAATTATTTATTTTAAGGTATTTGGCTGTAAGTGTTTTATCTTAAATACTCATGACAATTTAGGAAATTCTTTTATCAAATCGGATGAAGGTATATTTTTTAGTTATTCATCAAATAAAAAGGCCTATAGAGTTTATAACAAAAGAACATTGTGTGTTGAAGAAACTATCCATGTGACATTTGATGAATATAACATTTATTTTGAAAGAAGATATGAAGATGATGTAGGTTCCTGAATAATGGATAATCAAGCTCATCATCAAGCACCTACTTTGGAAGAACATGCCAAAGAAGAAGAAATAATAGAGCAAGATCAACATGGCCAATCTAGCAATGACCAAGAGATTCCAAAGGATCTAAGATATGCAAGAGGTCATCCTAAGGTGCAAATCATCGGTGATGTCTCCCAAGGAGTTAAAGCAAGGCGGTATTTTATTGACAACTTTGCTCTGTTATCTCATATTAAGCATAAAAACATTGATGATGCATTGTATGGTGATTTTTGGATTATTGCTATGCAAGAGGAGCTAAATCAATTTGAAAGAAATAAAGTTTGGACTCTGGTCCCAAGACCTCATGATCATTCCATTATTGGTACAAAATGGCTCTTTAGAAATAAATTAAATGAACTAGGAGAAGTTGTTAGAAATAAGGCTAGGCTTGTTGCTTAAGGTTTCAACCAAGAAGAAGGCATTGATTATAATGAAACTTTTGCTCCAGTATCTAGACTTGAATCGATAAGAATACTTTTGGCTTTTGCTTGTTTTAAAGATTTTAAACTATTTCAAATGGATGTTAAAAGTGCATTTTTAAATGGTTTATTGAAGAAGAGGTTTATGTAGAACAACCACTTGGTTTTATTCATGAAAAATTTCCTAATTATGTTTTCAAGTTAACCAAGGCTCTATATGGATTGAAACAAGCTCCAAGAGCTTGGTATGAAAGATTAAGTGGATTTCTTTTATCAAAAGGATTTTCAAAAGGAAAAGTGGATACAACACTATTTAAAAAATCCTCTAGTAATAATGATATTTTACTTGTGCAAATTTATGTTGATGACATTATTTTTGGTGCTACTAATACATCTCTTTGTGAAGAGTTTGCCAAATCGATGCAAAATGAATTTGAAATGAGCATGATAGGAGAACTTAATTTCTTTCTTGGGTTGAAAATCAAGCAAACTAAGGATGGAGTCCTCATAAATCAAGCAAAGTATATCAAGGAGCTATTGAAAAGATTTGGAATGGATCAAGCAAAAGGGATAGGCACTCCAATGAGCTCATCAACTAAACTTGATAAAGATGAAAAAGGTAAAAATGTTGATGAAAAGTCATATAGAGGTATGATTGGAAGTTTACTCTATCTCACAACAAGTAGACCAGATATTATGTTTGTTGTGTGCTTATGTGCTAGATTCTAATCTTGTCCTAAAGAGTCTCATTTTATCTCTATCAAACGAATTTTTTGTTATTTGATTGATACACATGACTATGGTCTTTGGTTTTCAAAATCTTCATCTTTTAATCTTATTCGATATTCGGATGCAGATTTTGCTAGATGTAAAGTTGAGCGTAAAAATACTAGCGGACATTGTCAATTTCTTGGTAGTTGTCTTGTATCTTGGTATAGTAAAAAACAAGCAAGTGTGTCTTTATGTACCGCTGAGGCTGAATATATCGCCACCGGTAGTTGTTGTGCTCAAGTTTTATGGATAAAGCACACTCTACTTGATTATGGTTTAGAATTCAATTGTGTGCCTATATTATGTGATAATACAAGTGCTGTCAATTTAAGCATTAATCTCATTCAACATTCTAGGACTAAACATATAGAAATTAAACATCATTTTATTCGTGATCATGTGGCTAAAAGAGATATATGCCTGGAATATGTGAATACAAATGATCAAATTACTGATATATTTAATCAAAATTCAATTACTAATTTGTGTGTTGAAGTGTGATAAGAATAGGGAATATTTGGACGCATGATTTGGATGCATTGAGAGAAATTCAGACATCCAAACTTTCTCTAGAAAATTCTGGACAAAAATATACGGACGTATGTTCGTACGCATGACAGAAAATTCGACCATCCGAATATTTTGAAACTGATGAAACAGAGATTTTAGAACGCAGGTTCGGACGCGGACCTGAAAATTCGATCGTCCGAACTGAGTGGTTGTAGCGATTGATATGAATCTGAACAGTCATATTTCACATCTATAACTTCCAAACTTCCTTTTCTCTCAAAACCCACTCAACCCTCTTGCGTCCAAACCTAATTTTCCCTGAAATTTCATATCTTTCATTACAAACCGATTGAATTTTTGAGTTCCTAGCCCTAAACACTTCCTACAAATCATTCTCTTGCAATCTAAGATGGTGAGAACTAAGAGAGCAAATGTTGAGAAAGGAAAAGGAGAGGCAAAGGATGATGGACTGATTATGAATGAACCAAGGAGAATAAGGGTCCCTCAATCATCTGGATTAGACAAATTCATATCTATCAAGGCAACATCTAAATTTGAGGACTGGAATAAGAAGAACAGAAAAATCATCCCTGGGTACATGGTGAATGTGGAAAGGCTCTCCAACATGGGTAATGTTTTATCTCTTTTTTTTGATATTGGTTGGAGTAATCTGTTAGCAATTGATGAAGAATTTTACCCTGCACTTATTTATGAATTCTATACAAATCTCAAAGAGGAAAGGATTGAAGAATTGGGGGAAAACAATGTAGTGCAATGGTTTTCTTCAAGAGTATCTCAAGTAGATTTTGAATTCAATGATGCATTAGTCAATAGAATTTGTGGAGTAGGTGATAGTGGGGCAAAGTACTACTCACCTAGAATGCATTGTTATATACGAGAACTCTTCAAAAAAGAAAGATTTGAAGAAGCATTCACCAATGGCAGGGAATTTAGGTCCATTAGGGAGAGGGAAATTAAGGCATTTGATGCTAGAGGAAGAGTATTGCATCATATGATTACTACTACGATTATCCCTAATTGTGGACATAAGTCATCAGTTGGTAACATGCATATGGTAATTATGTTAGCCTTACATGAGCATAGAAGGTTGAATTTTGGATATATGGCCTTAAAGCACATGATTAGTGCAAGGAAAATAGTGAATAAGGCTTTACCATATGGGAGGTTGTTAACAAGAATCTTTAAACATTTTCAAGTTAAACTTCCAGTGAGAGGACAAGCATTTAAGAGTGGAGAGATTTATACTAATGACACTCTTAAAAGAATGCAATTAGTTCTTGATGAAGATGGCATATGGTGAACGAAAAGAGAAACTCCTCCAAGAAGAGAAGAGAGTGAAGAAAGTGAGGAAGTTGAGGAAGAGGAGGATGAAGAAGAAACTCTTGCTAGAGAGATGGAAACAAAGAGGAAGCATGACACTTCAAGTGAGGGGGAGCAACCTCAGTCAAAAAGAAGATTATTTGAAGAAGTCCCAACTCCCAAATCTCAACCAAATGTTGGAGTTGATTCTAGTGGTGAAGGAATAACTAGAAGTGACACCATAGTAGCTAAGGCATTCTAAGAAGCCTTGATAATCATATCAAAGAAATGGAGAAAATGTATAAGTTCTTTGAATCCTTTGCTCCAATGGTTCTTGGAAAAGTGGATGGATTAGATAATAGAGTGAAATACATTGAAGAAATTTTGATGAGCAATACACAAAGTGGTGAAGGACCCTCTAGGCATCAAGATAGAGATGATGATGATAGGGACGAGGAAGGTAAGAAAGAAGATGAAGATGATGAGAATGATGATGGGGATGATGACCAAGGAGGCAACAGTGAGCATGTGGCGACACAAGAAGAAGAAGAAAATGAACCAATACATGAAGAGCCACAAGAAGGAGGAATTCAATTAGAAAGAGCAGAAATCGTCTCACCATCAACCATCTCCTTCAGCCAAGGAAGAGTGAAGCATTTGGCAATCAAGAAAGGATTTAGCAAAGCCTCTCCATCAACATCACAAGACTGAGCATCTCTTCAACCTTATCATTTTACTGCTTTTAATTACTTATTTGTTCTTAGTTTAACCTATGTGCTTTAAATTTCCAAATTGGCCTATGAACTTGTTATGCTTTTCTTTAAAATGCTGCAATTTATGTAATAGTGAAGCTCAACGATGAAACCTTAGTGTTGAGAGCTTCTTTTAAACTGGTATATTTGCTAAACTGATAGTCTCATTTTCATTGACCCCATCTTTGAATGATGACAAAAGGGGGAGAAAGAATGATAAAGAATGATGGCTGCAAAATTGTGCTATGTGTTATGCTATGTATGTAAATGATTGCAACTATGTGCTATGTGTGTAAATGATGACTGCAAACTGTGCTATGTGCAATGAATATGTTATCTGAAACTATTTGATTGCATTTGAAGCTTGAGATCTTGGTTGTTTTCTGAGATTATTATGGAATTTGGTTAAGTTGTTAGTTCTTGACTTGTCCTATGATTTTGAATTACCTCACAAAAACAATTGGATGCATGAGTTTTTGTGGTTTTGCAAAGCTAAATTGAGTGTCATTATGGACATACATATTTGAGTAGTTTTTACAATTCATTTGAAAATGCAAAATCATATTTTTCAACTTATTGTAAAAAATTCGGATGCAGATCAAAAAAATTCGGATTCATAAAAATTTTCTTACCAAAAATGTTTGTTTGTTGTTCAAATTTTTGAAAACTATTTCAATCATTCCTATCATATTTGAACAATCTTAGAAAAGCTTATTTTCAAATATTACAGCTTTCATCTTACATGTTTTAAAGTTTGGATTTGAAATCTCAAAATTCAGATGCATGATTTAAAAATTCGGATGCATGTTTTAGAAATTCGGATGCATCCACATTTTGTTGCCAAAAAGTGCTCCAATGAGCTCATAAACTAAACTTGATAAAGATGAGAAAGATAAAAATGTTGATGAAAAGGCATATAGAGGTATGATTGGGAGTTTACTTTATCTCACCGCAAAAAGACCAGATATTATGTTTGCTGTGTGCTTGTGTGCTAGATTTCACTCTTGTCCTAAAGAATATCATTTAAGTTCTGTAAAACGCATCTTTCTATTTGATTGATACACATGACTATGGTCTTTGGTTTTCAAAATCTTCATCTTTTGACCTTGTTGGATATTCGGATGCTGATTATGTCGGATGTAAAGTTGAGCGTAAAAGCACTAGTGATCACTGTCAATTTCTTGGTAGTTGTCTTGTATCTTGGTTTAGTAACAAACAAGCATATGTGTCCTTATCTACCACTGAGACTAAATATATCGCCGCTGGTAGTTGTTGTGCTCAAGTGCTATGGATGAAGCACACTCTACTTAATTATGGTCTAAAATTCAATTGTGTGCCTATACTATGTGATAATACCAGTGCTATCAATTTAAGCATAAATCCCATTCAACATTCTAAGATTAAGCATATAGAGATTAAACATCATTTTATTCGTGATCATGTAACTAAAGGAGATATATGCTTGGACTATGTGAATACAAATGATCAAATTGCTAATATATTTTCTAAGTCTTTGGCTGAGGAAAGGTTCAATTACCTCAGAAGGCTTTTAGGTATTTCAAAATTTAATTACTAATGCATGTGTTGAATTATGGTAGAAATAGGGAATATTCGGATGCATAATTCAGATGTATTGAGTGAAATTTGGACGTCCAAACTTTCTCCAGAAAATTCTGGACAGAAAGATTCGGACGCATGTTCGGATGCATGATAAAAAAATTCAGTCATCTCTATCAAGGCTGCCTCTGAATTTCAAGAATGGAGCAAGAAGAACAGAAAATTCATTCCTGGAAACAAAGTAAACTTGAAAAAACTCTCCAATATGGGTAATGTTCTATCTCTCTTTGGTGATATTGGATGGAGTAGTTTACTAGTAATTGATGAAGAATTTTATCCTGCCCTTATATATGAGTTTTTTGCAAATCTTAAAGAAGAAAGAGTTGAACACATGGGAGAAAATGTAGTTCAATGGTACTCATCTAGAGTGTCTCAAGTGGATTTTGAGTTCAATGATGCTTTAGTTAACAGAATTTGTGGAGCAGGTAATAATGGGTAAAGGTATTACTCATTGGGATAGCATTGCTTTATTCATGAATTGTTCACAAATGAAAGATTCGAAGAGGCTTTCACAAATGATAGAACATTTAGGTCCATTAGGGAAAGGGAGATCAAAGCCTTTGATTCTAGAGGAAGGGTTATGCATCATATGATTACCACCATGATCATTCCTAATTTTGGACATTAATCATCTGTTGGTAATATGTATATGGTGGTTATGTTGGCTTTGCATGAGCATAGCAGACTAAATTTTGGATTTATGGCATTAAGACACATGATTAGTGCAAGAAAAACAGCCAACAAAGCTTTACCTTATGGGAGATTATTAACAAGGATTTTCAAACACTTCCAAGTCAAACTTCCCGTAAGAGGATAAGCTTTCAAGAGTGGAGAAATCAACACTAATGATTCTCTTAGAAGGATGCAATTAGTTCTTGATGAAGATGGTATATGGAGAACAAAAAGAGAAACTCCTTCAAAAAGAGAAGAGGTTGAAGAATGTGAAGAGATTGAGGAAGAAGAAGATGAAGAAGAAACATTGGCAAAGGAAATGAAGACAAAGAGGAGACATGACACATCAAGTGAGGGGGAGCAACCTCCTTCCAAGAAAAGACTCTTTGAAGAAGTTTCTACTCCTCAATCACATCCAAATGTTGAAGAAGCTCCTACTGATGAAGGAATTACTAGAGGAGAATCCATTGTTGCTAAGGCATTCCAAGAAGCCTTGAACAACCACATTAAGGAAATGGAGAAAATGTACAAGTTCTTTGGATCCTTTGCTCCAATGGTTCTTGGAAAACTAGATGGTTTGGAAAATAGAGTGAAGCACATAGAGGAGATTTTAATGAGAAATGTTCAAAGTGGTGGAGGACCCTCTAGGCCTCAAGCTAAGGATAACAAGGACGATAAAGGAGATGAGAAAGGCGAGGAAAAGAAAGAGGATGAAGATGATGATAGTGATAATGAAGATGATAATGAGGATGATGATCAAAGACAAGAAGAAAGAAATGAAGATGTACAAGAGGAGCCACAAGAAAGAGGAAGCCAAGAAAGGACATTAATAGAGAGAGCCGAAATCACCTCACCATCTACTATCTCTTTCAGCCAAGGAAGAGTCAAACATGTGGAAATTAAGAAGGGATTTAGCAAGGCCTCTCCATCGATATCACAATACTGAGCATCTCTTCAATCTTATCTCTCTTTACTATTTTATTTACTTAAATGTGCTTAGTATAACTTATATATTTCATTTCTAGCTTGCTTATACAATTTCTATGCTTTTTTCTTTAATTTCTGTAACAGTTTTGTGAAGCTCAATGATGAAACATTAGTGTTGAGAGCTTCTTTGGTTAATGATACTTTGATCACCCCAAGTTTTAATTTCTGCTAGAAAGGGGAAAATATGTTGACTTACAAAAATGCGCTAAACTATTGCTTATTGTTGTTGTTGGCCCTAGCTGAAAATACTACTTATATGTGATAACGTTGTCTCATTTTCATTAACCCCATCTTTGAGTGATGACAAAAGGGGGAGAAAGAATGATGACAAAATGTGCTATGTGTATGTGCAATGTGTTATAGTATGTGAAATGTGGTTGTATATTTGGCTGCATTTGGAATAGTTTGTGAAATGTGGTTGTATATGATATGTTAATGTTGAATTTTACGTATATACATATAAGCTGAAATTGGTTGTTTTCTGAGATTTTGAAATATGGTTAAGTTGAGATTTTGAAATCTTGATCTTGGTTCTTGACTTGACCTGTGATTTTGGATTACTTCATAAAAAAATTGAATGTATGAGTTTTGTGGTTTTGCAAAGCTAAATTGAGTGCCATTGTGGCTATACATATTTGAGTACTTTTGTAGTTCAATTGAAAATGCAAAATCACCTTTTCAAACTTGCTACCAAAAGTTCGGACTTGAAGTTCGAATGCAGACCAAAAGTTCGTATGCATCAAAACTTTCTTACCAAAAATGTTTCTTTTGTTCAAATTGTTTGAAAACTATCTTAATCTTTCCTATCACATTTGAACAACAAAATTATTTTCAAAAATTGCAGTCTTCATTTTACATATTTTACGGTTCGAACATGGAATTTCAAAATTCGGATCCACAACATAACTTGTTGAAAAATGAGCACAATCTAAGGGGGAGCATTGTTAATCTTTTTTGACCTTTAAAACCTCTCTTAGAAGTTTTTTTTCCTTAATGCTTAAATGCTATATCTTCTATCCTAGTGTTGGAAGGAAGGAGGTAAATGGAGGTTGGTTAGGGCTTATATTGAGCCATTCAAATGTCAAAGTATTAAATTGGTTATTATTTATCATTAACATCAACGCTTATTTGTTCTACATTATTTAAATCCATCATATTTTGCATCAAAGTTTGCCATCATAAAAAAGGGGGAGATTGTTAGCCCTAAGGGCAAATCATGTAGTTTTGATTAATGACAAACATTGATAAGGATTAATTCATATGTTATTTGTGTGATAGGATTTTTGGACTAAGAAGTAAAGAGTTCTTATTGCCTTGGAGCTAAAAGTGCTAGGGATAACTCAAGTGTCCTATGAATTGAAGGCTTTGAAGACTCTAGTGTAGGTTTACACTTGTTTAGTAGGTATACCCTTGTAAACCCTACACTTGTTTGTCTTGAAATCTATTGAATGCATAAGAGAGCACAAAAATTATTTTTGAATCTTAAATGGCTTTGAATAAACTTTATATTACCAAGTGTTGTTTTTGAATCTTAAATGGTTTTGAGTAAACTTTGAATGATCAAGTACTTTGGTAACGGTCTTGAAGTTTAAAAGATTTTAAATGACTTTTGTTTTAGTATAAAATTATTTCAAACTTATTGAGGTTGATTTTCAAATATTTTGACAAAGTTTTAACAGTTTGGACGCAAGTTCGGACGTCCAAACTGTGAACATGACTACTGTTCTTCTAAAGAAATTCGGACTCAAATTCGGAAGCAAGGGGAAAAGTTCGGTCGTCTGAACTTTCCCTGGCAGCATGTCACAATAATGTTCGAACGACAGTTTGGACGTAGAGGATCAAGTTCGGTCGTCTAAACTCCTCAGAAACGAGCCGTTACTAGCCGTTTTATAACTGTTAAAACCGACTTTCAAAATCTATAAAGCCATAAACTTCAGATTTTTGGTAACTTTTGAACACTTGAAAACTCCTAACATTCCAAAATCATTTGAAATTATTAGAGCTCTCTCTTGTGTTGTGCTTTCATGTGATTATTCAAGATTCCAAAGAGAATAAGATGATGTGGTGCTAACTTGTGTAATCATCTACCAAGAAATGGTAATATCTCATTCATTCTCTGTTTAAATTTGTTATTTACCTGCTCAATACAAGGTTATCTTGTGACATAAAATCCTTTAGGTAAGGGTGATCCTTGAGATATTGATTCAAGGTTGTTTTTAGATATAAAATCCTTGTGGTTGGGTGAACATTGTTTGTAGCATTGCAAAAGAGGTTGTTGGTGTAAAACATTTTTGTGGTGAGCCTCTTGTGTAATTGATTAAATTTGAGCATATAGTAGATTGGTTCAAATCCTTGAGTGTAGACTCAAAGTAGTGGATGTGGATCTTGAAGAGATCGAACCACTAAAAATTTATTGTGTTATTTGCTCTTCAATTGTTTACTGCTTTGTTATTGAGTTCATCACATTTTCATTGAAGCAATTGAATATAATCCTTTCAAACCAAGCTCATAAAACAGAAAGAATTATCCAAAGACTTAATTCACCCCCCTCTTAGGTCGTTCACCTATCATGTGACTTGATTATCCACTATCAAGGAATTACTTAGTGACACTTGATCTTGGGGAAAGATGTACCTGTATCAAATGAGAGGTAGTTACTTTTGATACCCACATTTTCTTGAGTGCAATGGCGTTAGCAATAGTTCTCTTAGCTCTCCAAATGTTTTTAACACCACTTTCTACCTTTCTTTTCACATAGCATCTAGTGGCCTTGTGCCAATGTCTACCACAATAAGCACAACAGGTATGAGGCATAGAGGTAGATGTAACTTTAACAAAGAAAAATTTCTATTTTGAAACATTGTTCACATGATTGTAGCTAAGAACATTTTTCACAAATGAAGATCTTTCATATCCAAGTAGGTTGTACAGATTGTTTCTACCATCTGTAAACTTTTCAACACATAAGGTGAGATCATCAACTTTTTCAAAGTTTCATAATCAACTATCATTTTCTCGAAAGAGGAAATTTTAGCACAAAGAGATTTGTTCTCAAGAGACATGTTTTGCAAGGAAACATTTAAAACTTTCTTGTGAATATTCAAACAATCGATAGATTCAATGAGTTTTTTATTTTCACAAAATAGTTTTGAATTTTCATTCAACAATTCATCAATTTTGAATCGCGTCTCCTTGTTTCATTTTGAAACCTTTTTTAATTCACTATACATATCAACAAGTAATTCACTAGGATCATCAATATCATCATCTCAGCAAGTAGAGGATGAAGGAGTAGATTGTACCTCGTCATTCAGCCATGAAATATACATTTTCTCTTTCTTCATTGTCATCTTCACATTGTTCATTTGCATGTTAATCCCAAAAGCCAACTAGTCCCTTTCCTTTCTTGAGAGATTTCTTCTTCTTGAGTTTGGCTTCTCTCTCCTTTCCCAATGTTTTTGGGCAATCGACCACTAGGTGCTCAGTTACATTCATAGCATTGTGGTTTGAATAACGATGATGCTTATCCACCTTTCTTGGAAGACCTTTTTTCCTTTTTGAGAAACCTCTTTTTGTAGAACTAGCATAAAGCACGTGCAATATTTGTACGTGTTAAATGTTTCAAAAGTTATACTGGTATTGAGATTTTTATTCAATATAATTATTTTTATATTTATTTGATTTTTAAAAAATATTAATATTTTATTTTTATTTTCATGCTATTACATTTTTTATTTTTCATTAAATATATTTGCATTTGAGTTTTAGTAATCATAATTATTCCTTGTATTTTTTATTGTAAAATAACATTATTTTTTTCTTTCTCCTTCTTCTTGTTCTTGTAAAGGTAGAAGTTAAAGTATATTATTTACTCTTGATTATTTTATTCTATAATATTTTAATAATAGTATTAATTATATAATCTATTCTATAGAGGTTATATGATCCATTTATATCTTCATTTACATTATATGTTTCAATTAGAAAAAATTTGTAACTTAAGTAGAGGAGTTAAAATATTATTACGTAGTAGTTAAAAACCTAGTTAAGAACTTTCTATTAATTCTTTATATATAATTATTATATTTTATTTATTCATCTTTTAACTTTTAACTTTATGTATAATTATTATTTTTTAGTTAAGAACATATCACTTAAGATTTATATTTTTAATAATAATGGTAATAGTAATATAAATAATAACAACAACAAAAATAATAGACTAATAGAGTACTCTTCTTTTCCTTAAAAAAACAAGAGAGTACTATTCTTTAACTAATGTAACTCCCAAATAACTCTTATTACTCTTTATGCAACTCAAAAATAATTGTAATTAAATTAGATTTTAAAGGATAGATTTATATGAAACAATTATATTTGTACACCTTGTGTGCTTTTAATGTCCTATTGTTAGTCTATTAAAATAATAATAATATATTTTTCCACGGGCATTTTAACCAACCCAAAAAAGGAAGAAACAACTAAGTTTAAATCCCCATGACTCCTATTCAAACTTTTAGTATAGTATAGATTTCCTGAACTTCCTCACTGCCATTGCCATCTCATCATCTTCTCAATCTTCCTCTTCATCACTTGATGATTCCTTTTGCTCACTAGGACTGTCAGAGACTTTAAATAAAACTCCTTTTCTTCCTTTCTCTTCATCTTCAAGATCATTTAGTCTCTTGATCTTCATCTCATGTGTAAGCAATGATCCAATGAGCACTTCAAGAGGAAGAGTCTTCAAGTCTTTTGATTCTTGAATATCAAGAGCCTTTGGTTGCCAAGACTTGGGTAAAGCATCAAATATCTTTTTCTCCTAGTGAATAATTCTTCCCTTATGACTCTAAACCATTGGAGATGTTGGTAAATCTAGTGAACATATCACTAATGTTCTCTCCTTGCTTCATAGTGAATAGCTCATAACCTCTCACTAGCATTGAAAGTTTCCTTCACTTAATTAGTCGCTTCGTTCGTTACTTGGAGAAGTCTCCATATATTATGAGCGGTGTTACATCCACTCACTCATTTGTATTCTTTCATATCCAATGCACAACTCAAGATATTAATCGCTTGGTATTTCAATGTCATTTTTCTTGAATCACTTTCATCATATTCATCCAATGGCTTTGGTTCCCCAGTGATATCATCAACTCCCATCCTCGTTGGTATGTAAGGACATTTCTCATTAATATTCTACAAATCAAAGTTAATGGAACAAATACATATCTTAATTATAAATTTCCAAAAAGTATAGTTTTTTCCATCAAACAAAGGAAGTGTATTTGTGGAAGACCTTCCAAATAAGGTAAGCTTAAAAGATCTTAACTTCTAGGTTATAAAACCACATGAAGGAGCCCTAACTTTGATACCAATAGAAAGACCTAAGAGGGGGCTGAATTAAGTCGTTGGCTAATTTTTGAAAAATTTTTCCTTTTTAGAAATATAGTTTGGAAGAGATTTGAATTCAAGTACACAAGAAGATATTCAAGTCAACATAATGAATAATCAAGTAAGGAAACAAGAGTAAAGATCGTACAAACGATTTATAGGGGTTCGATCAAGTAAAAATCTATATCCACTACCTTGAGTTCTCATTCAAGGATTTCAAACAATTCAACTATTAAGCAAATAGCTAGGCAAGATACAATTGAGGCTCACCCAACAAGGGTTTTACTCCACAACCTTTTACAATACAATAATCAAGTTTCACTCTCTCGAAAGAGTTTATATCCTTAAGAAAAGCTTGAAGAAAGCTAGTAGATGAAGTAAAAGAATAGGATATTACGAATAACTTGGTAGATGAAGAGAAAGCTAGCGCCACTTCACTTTTTTGTCTATAGAATCTTGAAAAGCAACTTTGAAGCACAAGAAAAAAGAGAGCTTTTTGATATTTAAATGATTTGGAATTACAAAGATTCTTAAAGTGCTCAAAACTACGCAAAAATTTGAAGTGCCATTATAGGGTTTGAAATTCAATTCCAATATTTAAATAACGGCTAGTAAGAGTAAAGTTTGGTACCTAACTTGGACTATTGCTGAATGATCGTCCAAACTTTTCTATTTACCAGGCTGCCAAGATCAGTTTGGTCAACCGAATTTGAACATATGCATCTGAATGGTTGTCCCAAGGTTTCAATTCTGATGTCTGAACTATTGAAACTTTGTCAAAATGTTTGAAAATCAACGACAACAAATTTGAAATCATTTTGGACTATAAGATAGATCTTTTAAGAACTTTTGAACTACAACCCATTCTCAAGAACTTGGTAAATCAAGAATAAAGAGAACCTTTTAAGATTGAAAACAAGTTTTGTTCTATCTTATAAATTCTTTAGATTCCAAAGACAACAAGTGTAAGGTGTACAAGAGAATACCTATTAAGCAGAGGTAAACCTACACTAGTGATTTCAAAGCCTTCAATCTCTTAGGACGAGCTCCATATTCAACAACTATTTAAGTGCATTTGAGATGTCCTTTCATATTAGCTTCAAGGCAATGAGATCACTTTGCTTCTATAATCCAGGAATCGTATCACACAACAATTACTCAAGTTAACCCATATCAATATTTGTTATAATGAAAACTATAAGATTTGCCCTTACGGCTTAAAGATTTGTTTGAAATTCTTGAGTGTGGACTGACAGTATTGGATGTAGATCTTGAAGTCATCAAAGCACTAAAAATCATTGTGTTCCTTGTTCTTCTTTCATTGATTGCTTTTTTATTGATCCTAATACTTTTGTCTTGAGGAACATTTATTGTTCTCACATTTAATTACTATTTTCTTTTTAACAACATCCTATCAACGACTTTAAATATTTGGAGGTTGAGATTTCTTGAAAGGATTTACAAAAAGGAAAGATTTTTAAATTTAGGCAAAGAAATAATTCACCCCCTTAGGTCTTCCAATCGGTATTAGTGCAAGGACTTTTTTTTTAGTTTAACAGAATAATAATAATTTATTTTTACAAGGGCATTTTAAGCAACCCAAAAAAGGAAGAAACAACTAAGTTTAAATCCCCATGACCCCTATTCATACTTTTAGTATAGTATAGATTTCTTGAACTTCCTCACTACCATTGCAATCTCATCATCTTCTCAATCTTCATCTTCATCACTTGAAGATTCCTTTTGCTCACTAGGACAGTTAGAGGCTTTAAATACAACTCCTTTTCTTCCTTCCTCTTCATCTTCAAGATCATTTAGTCTCTTGATCTTCATCTCATGTGTACGCAATGATCCAATGAGCACTTCAAGAGGAAGAGTCTACAAGTCTTTTGATTCTTGAATATCAAGAGTCTTTGGTTGCCAAGACTTGGGTAGACCATCCAATATCTTTCTATTTTGTTCTCCTAGGGAATAATTCTTCCTTTACGACTCTAAACCATTGGAGATGTTTGTAAATCTAGTGAACATGTCACTAATGTTCTCTCCTTGCTTCACGGTGAATAGCTCATAATCTCTTACTAGCATTGCAAGCTTTGACTCCTTCACTTGATTAGTCGCTTCGTTTGTTACTTGGAGAAGTCTCCATATATTATGAGCGGTGTTACATCTACTCACTCGTTTGTATTCGTTCATATCCAATGCACAACTCAAGATATTCATCGCTTGGTATTTCAATGTCATTTTTCTTGAATCACTTTCATCATATCCATCCATTAGCTTTGGTTCCCTAGTGATTTCATCAACTCTTATCCTCATTGGTATGTAAGGACCTTTCTCAATGATATTCTACAAATCAAAGATAATGGAACAAATACATATCTTAATTATAGATTTCCAAAAAGTATAGGTTTTTCCATCAAACAAAGGAGGTGTAATTGTTGAAGACCTTCCAAATAAGGGAAGCTTGAAATGTTAGCCATAAGATCATAACTTCTAGGTTATAAAACCACACAAAGGAGCCGTAACTTTGACGCCAATAGGAAGACCTAAGAGGGGGCTGAATTAAGTCGTTGGATAATTTTCGAAAACATTTTCCTTTCTTGAAATATAGTTTGGAAGAGATTTGAATTCAAGTCCACAAGAAGATATTCAAGTCAACATAATGAATAATCAAGTAAGGAAATAAGAGTAAAGATCGCACAAGCGATGTATAGGTGTTCGATCAAGTAAAAATCTACATCCACTACCTTGAGTTCTCACACAAGCATTTCAAACAATCTGACGATTAAACAAATAGCTAGGCAAGATACAATAGAGGCTCACCCAACAAGGGTTTTACTCCACAAACCTTTTCAATACAATAATCAAGTTTCACTCTCTCGAAAGAGTTTTATATCCTTAAGAAAACCTTGAAGAAAGCAAGTAGATGAAGTAATAGAATAGGATATTATGAATAACTTGGTAGATGTAGACAAAGCTAGCACCACTTCACTTTTTTGTCTATAGAATCTTGAAAAGCAACTTTAAAGCACAAGAAAAAAGAGTGCTTTTTGATATTCAATTGATTTGGAAGTACACAGATTCTTAAAGTGTTCAAAACTACTCAAAAATTTGAAGTGCCCATTATAGGGTTTGAAATTCAATTCAAATGTTCAAATAACGGCTAGTAATAGTAAAGTTTGGTACTTAACTTGGACTATTGTTGACTGATCGTCCAAACTTTTCTATTTACCAGGCTGCCAAGATAAGTTTGGTCAACCAAATTTGGACATATGCATTCGAATGGTTGTCTGAATTTCTTTGGAAATTCAGCAGCCAAAGTTTCAATTCTGATGTCTGAACTTTTCAAACTTTGTCAAAATATTTGAAAATCAACGACAACAAATTTGAAATCATTTTGAACTACAACCCATTCTCAAGAACTTGGTAAATCAAGAATAATGAGAACCTTTTAATATTGAAAACTCGTTTTGTTCTATCTTATAAATTCTTTAGATTCCAAAGACAACAAGTGTAAGGTGTACAAGAGAATACCTATTAAGCAGAGGTAAACCTACACTAGTGATTTCAAAGCCTTCAATCTCTTAGGACGAGCTCCATATTCATCAACTATTTAAGTGCATTTGAGATGTCCTTTCATATTAGCTTCAAGGCAATGAGATCACTTTGCTTCTATAATCCAGGAATCGTATCACACAACAATTACTCAAGTTAACCCATATCAATATTTGTTATAATCAAAACTATAAGATTTTCCCTTACGACTTAAAGATTTGGTTGAAATTCTTGAGTGTGGACTGACAGTATTGGATGTAGATCTTGAAGTCATCAAAGCACTAAAAATCATTGTGTTCCTTGTTCTTCTTTCATTGGTTGCTTTTTTATTGATCCTAATGCTTTTGTCTTGAGGGACATTTATTGTTCTCACATTTAATTACTATTTTCTTTTTAACAAAATCCTATCAACGACTTTTAATATTTGGAGGTTGAGATTTCTTGAAAGAGTTTACAAAAAGGAAAGATTTTTAAACTTAGGCAAAGAAATAATTCACCCTTTTAGGTCTTCCAATCGATATCAGTGCAAGGACTTTTTTTTAGTTTAAAAAAAAATAATAATTTATTTTTACAAGGGCATTTTAAGCAACCCAAAAAAGGGAGAAACAACTAAGTTTATATCCCCATGACCCTTATTTATACTTTTAGTATAGTATAGATTTCCTGAACTTCTTCACTACAATTGCCATCTCATCATCTTTTCAATCTTCATCTTCATCACTTGATGATTCCTTTTGCTCACTAGGACAGTTAGAGGCTTTAAATAAAACTCCTTTTCTTCCTTTCTCTCCATCTTTAAGATCATTTAGTCTCTTGATCTTCATCTGTGTGTAAGCAGGGATCCAATGAGCACTTCTAGAGGAAGAGTCTTCAAGTCTTTTGATTCTTGAATATCAAGAGTCTTTGGTTGCCGAGACTTGGGTAGAGCATCCAATATCTTTCTACTTTGTTCTCCTAGTGAATGCAGCCACATAGTTCTTTTGCCATAGCACATAACACCATATAACACATCATTACACATAACACATTTTGTCATTATTCTTTCTCGCCCTTTTGTCATCACTCAAAGATGGGGTAAATGAAAATGAGACAACATTATAACAATCAGCATTATTAAGTGTTACACTGCATATAAGCAGTATATCAATTGATTCTCAAATCAAATAAGCAACATCTAATGATTATAAGCAAAATTTAGCACATTTTGGTAGATCAACTTCTTCCCCCCTTAATTGAAGTTGGGGTGATCAAAGTATCATTAACCAAAGAAGCTCTCAACACTAATGTTTCATCATTGAGCTTCACAAAAATGTCGCAAAAACAATAAAGAACTATGAAATTGCAGAAACCATGCTAGAAACAAAAATAGCTGTAAAGCACATGAATTATACTAAGTACGTCTAAGTTACTAAAGCAGTAAAGAAACAAGATTGGATAGAGGAGATGCTTTGTCTTGTGATATGGATGGAGAGTATTTACTAGATCCCTTCTTAATTGCCACATGTTTAACTCTTCCTTGATTGAATGTCAGGTTAGAGGGAGTAATAATTTCAGCTTTTGCAATCAATCTTCCTTCCTTACTAATGCCAGCTTGCTGCTCACCTTGATCTTCCCTTTGTGACTCGGTATCCTTTTCTTCATTCTTTTTTCTTATTCTAGCCACCAGCTCAAAGTCATCTCCTTGGTCATCATCATCATTGTCATCTTTCTCTTTCTTTTTGTCTTCCTTACCTTCATCATCATCTGTTGCTTCTCTTTCTTGAGGCCTAGAGGTTCATTCACAACTTTGAACATTTCTCATTAATATCTCCTTTATGTGCTTCACTCTATTTTCCAAACCATTGGAGCAAAGGATTCAAACAACTTGTACATTTTCTCCATTTCCTTGATGTGGTTGTTCAAGGCTTCTTGGAATGCCTTTGGAATGATGGTATCACCACTAGTAATCCCTGCACCACTAGGAGCCTCTTCAACATTGGGATATGATTGAGGAGTAGGCACTTCTTCAAAGAGTCTTCTCTTGGAGGGAGGTTGCTTCCCTTCACTTGATGACTCATGCCTCCTTTTTGCCTTCATTTCCCTTGCTAAAGTTTCTGTTTCATCTTCTTATTCTTCAACCTCTTCACTTTCTTCAACTTCTTCCTTTTGTTCATCCTTTTGAGAGAATGATTAGTGTAGATCTCTCCACTTTTGAAAGCTTGTTCTCTTCCGAGAAGTTTGACTTGGAAGTGCTTAAATAACTTAGTAAGTAATCTTCCATAAGGCAAGGCCTTATTTCCTGTATTACTTGCTCCCATCATGTGTCTCAAGACATATACCCAAAATTTAACCTTCTATGTTCAGGTAGAGCAAGCATTATTACAACATGCATGTTACCAACGGAAGACTTATGTCCAAAGTTTGGAATTATCATTGTAGTAATCATATGATGCAACACTCTTCCCCTGGCATCAAATGCCTTGATTTCCCTTTCCTTGATAGATCTAAAATGCTACCATTAGTGAAAGCTTCTTCAAACCTTTCATTGGTAAATAATTCATGAATAAAACAATGTTGCCTCAAAGAATAATACTTTGCTCCACTATCATCTACTCCACAAATTCTGTTTACTAGAGCATCATTGAACTCAAAAACAACTTGTTACACTCTAGATGAATACCATTGAACTACATTGTCACCCATATGTTCAATTTTCTCCTCTTTAAGTTTGCATAAAACTCATATATAAGAGCAGGATAAAATTCTTCATTAATTGTTAGTAAACTGATCCATCCAATTTCACCAAAGAGAGATAGGACATTACCCATATTGGAGAGTTTATCCAAATTGACTATGTGTCCAAGAATGATTTTTCTGCTCCTTTTACACCATTCTTCAAATTCAGTGGCAGTATTGATGGAGATGAATCTGTCCACTCCAGATGAGGTTTGAGGGATTCGAATTCTTCTAGCTTCGTTGATGATTAATCCACCATCACTTTTCTTTGCTTTGCCCTTTCCTTTTTCAATATTTATTTTCCTTGTTCTCACCATGGTGTTTTTCTTTGGGAGAAAGTGAATCATAAGGTGTATTAAGGGCTTAGAACTCGAAAATGTTACTGATTTGAAGTGAAGATGGTGAAATCATAGAGAAATTTGGTGTTATATATTAGCCTAAGACTTAGACAAATATATAAGAGAGATATCAGGATGGAAGAAGAGGTAGGAATGTGACTGAATGGAAAAGAGAAGAGGGAAGGAAAATCTAAGTTGATTTAGAGATACAACACACTCTTATTTCACCTTAGGGCTTGGTATCTATTATACACAACATTCTCCACAAATTAAGTGTATAATTAGACTCCTAATACACTCTTAAGTAGCCAACTAAAGAGATATAAACTAGGAAATAGCTTTAACAAGTGTCACACTTTATTCAAAGAGTATTACACAATGTTTAAGCTTAAAAAATCTGATCTCTAAAAACCAGAACCTTGAGGCTTATATTGGCCTTACAATACATATTGCATGCTCATAATGAAGTAAAAATAAAGGGAAAATACATAGGGGCAGAGAGGGCCCCGTCCCACATACATATATATTATGCAACATACTCATTACTAAGGAATAAAAACATGATTTTGTCCTCAATGCTCTAGCTTTCCATTTGGGTGAAGTTGACCAAGGGTATGGGTAATTTGCAAAAGGGGGTTTGGGTAGGTAGGATTACTTTTGACAATGGGGTAAAGGGAAAGGCATACCTTTTCAAAAAGGGAAAAGGAATAACTTTTTACAATGGGAAAAAAGGAAAAGGAATAACTTTTAGCAATGGGATAAAGTGAAGGAATAACTTTGACAATGGGGTAAAGAAAGTAGTGCCTAGGATGCAATAAGGATTTCCTCTCTTTTCGATGTGGAATTTTGTCCATGGGGTTTAATGGGTTAGGAAAGACTTTATTTATGGATTATTTTTGAAAGAAATTAAGGTTGAAGTATTGTGGGCTTAGTTGGGTTCGGACCAAGAGAGGGTTTGGGCCAACAGGGTATTCATATGGGCTTTAAATGTTTTGGGGGTGAAGGAATTCAATCCAAAATGGATCATAGCATTTGGACATGAGGGACTTGACTTCCTTTAGCTCTTGAGGTGTGAGAGTGGGCTGTGTAGGATCGCCCCAGGATATATCATTCTCCCCATCTTCAGAAGAGTTTGACCTCAAACTCGGAAGATCTTCCAAATCATAGTACGGACTTAAGTCGCTACCTTTAAATGTAGCAGAAATTCCATAATCTCCGGGAAGGTCAATCTTGCCATGTAGCAGAAATTCCATAATCTCCGGGAAGGTCAATCTTGCAGGCATTGTCATTGACTTTGGTGAGAACCTCAAATGGACCATCGGCTCGGGGAAGCAACTTTGATTTGCGTTTGGTTGGAAAACGCTCTTTGCGAAGGTGTATCCATACAAGGTCTCCAGGATTGAAATTGATGCCTTGCCTTGTCTTGTTGTTGCGTGTGCTCACACGCTCATTTTCTAAACTCTCTTTTTATATTATTGTTGTTATTGATACAAGGTTGTCAAGAGACTTAAAATCCTTGTGGAGGGTGTGCCATAGACTAGATTAATCAAGGTTGTGGTGTAAAACCCATTGGTGAGGGTGAGCCTTGGATTAGATTGATCTAGGTTGTCTAGTGACATAAAACTCTTTGTGTTAAGGGTGAACCTTGTTTATTAAATTGAAAAGAGGTTGTTGTGGTAAAACCCATTGAAGGGTGAGCCTCTTATGTAATAGCTTGGATTAAGCATATAGTGAATTGGTTGAAATCCTTGAGTGTGGACTCAAGGTAGTGGATGTAGATCTTGGAGAGATCGAACCACTATAAATCGTGTGTTCATTTCTTTATAGCTTTACTTGTTTACATACTTGTGTTATTATTATTTTTTCATAGTTGTTGATTGATTAGTTGTAGTCTTATAATTTGATAATCTTGTCTTAACCATCAAATCACATATAAACTTGAAGTTTGTGATTTTAAAGAAGAGCTTTTATTAAGGCAAAGGATTTGCAAAAAGAGAAAAGATTTTCGATAATTAGCCAAAGACCTAATTCACCCCCCCCCCCCTCTTAGGTCTTTCAGATATCAATTTATACTCAAGAGAGGTTTGAACCTTTTTGAAAAGTTTTGCAAATTCATGAAATGTTTCATCCTTTTGACCTACAAAAATCACCCAAGTAAATCTTGAAAAATCATCAACAATCACATAAGCATATCTTTTACCACCAAGACTAGTGGTCTCATTGGTCCAAACAAGTCCATATGAACAAGTTCAAGAGGTTTTGAGGTAGATACCATTTTCTTTGGTTTAAAAGATGTTTTAGATTGTTTTCCATATTGACAAGCATCACAAAGACGAGTTTTATCAAAATGCATTTTAGGTAATCCTCCAACTAGCTCTTGTGTGGAAAGTTTATTCAATAAATCCATGCTCACATAACCTAATCTTCCATGCCACAAATATCCATCATTATCATGAATGACAAGACATTTTATATCATTTGTGATAAGTTCATCAAGATATGACACATAAACATTTCCAACTCTATTAGCAACAAAGATGGTTTTACTACTTGCATTATCAAAAATAGTACAAGTATTATATTTAAATTCTACTTTACATCCATTGTCACACATTTGACTAATGCTGAGTAAATTATACTTTAAACCATCAATAAGCAATACTTGTTTAATAAGAGGGAAGGAACCTTTACCAATGTTACCTATTCCAAGTATTTTTCCTTTCTTCTTATCACCAAATGTGACAAAGCCTTCACTTGTTGCTTGAAGCTCACTAACAAGAGAGGCATTTCCTGTCATGTGTCTTGAACAACCACTGTCAAGAAACCATTTTGTGGCACTTGATCTTGAAGCAAAGCGAACGTCATCATCAATTGCCATAAAGCATATGTTGGCCTTTCCTTCAGTATCATCTTCACTTTCTTGTTGATCCCATGTTCCAGCCAGTCCTTTTCCTTTCTTGGCAGATTTCTTTTTGTTCTTGTTGTCTCTTTCGCTTTCCAAAACATTGGGACAATTAACAACAAGATGTTCTGTGATCTTGCATTCAAAACATTGCGGTTTGAAGGATGAAGACTGTCCACTCTTCTTGGTTGTCTTTCTTCCTTTCTTGAGGTACTTCTTCTTGTATAATCTTTTGAATTTCCTAACAGCCATGGCAATCTCCTCTTCTCCACTGTTTCCATCTTCTTCTTCACTTGATTTTTCTTGTTCACTCAAGTTATTTGACGCTTTGAATACAACTCCTTTTCTTCCTTTTTCTTCATCTTCTTTGTCATTCAGTCTTTTCATCTTCATTTCATGTGTGAGCAGTGATCCAATAAGCTCTTCAAGCGGAAGAGTTTTTAAATCCTTTGATTCCTAAATTGCAAGTGTCTTTGGTTGCCAAGATTTTGGTAGAGCATCCAATATCTTCCTGTTTTGCTCTCCAATAGTATAGCTCTTTCCATAAGCTTTTAAGCCATTGAAAATGTTAGTACACCTTGTAAACATATCACTAACATTCTCACCTTGCTTCATGGTAAATAGCTCATAGTCGCTTACTAGCATGGCAAGCTTTGACCCTTTAACTTGGTTTGTACCTTCATGTGTTATTTGGAGTAATCTCCACATATCATGAACAGTGTCACAAGCACTAACTCTATTATATTCAATTACATCTAATGCACAACTTAAGATGTCCATGGCCTGATAATTTAATGTCATTTTCTTTGAATCATCTTCATCAAATTCGTCAGTAGACTTTTGTTCTAAGGTTACTCCTTCAGCTCTCATTTTCATAGGAATATAAGGACCTTTTTCAGCAATATTCCACAAATCAAAATTGATAGAACAAATATATATCTTAACTCTAGATTTCCAAAAGGTATAGTTTGTTCCATCAAACAAATGTGGTCTATTTGTGGAAGACCCTTCTAGGTAAGGTAAGTTTGAGATATTAGCCAGAAGATCTTTAACTTCTAGGTTGTAAAACTACACGAAGAAATCCTTGCTCTGATACCAATTGAAAGACGTAAGAGGGGAGGGGGGTGAATTAGGTCTTTGGCTAATTTTCACAAATTATTCCTTTTACAATTTTAAGCAAGACCAGATTGTATGTGCTTTGTTAAATGACAGAATAAGTCAATTAATAGCAAAGCAGTAAAGCAATGTAATAAGATCAATGAACACAAGCAATTTAGAGTGGTTTGATCTATTCAAGATCTACGTCCACTACCTTAAGCCTACGCTTAAGCATTTCAAACAATCTACTATATGCTCAAGTTCAACAATTACATAAGAGGCTCACCACACAATGGTTTTACATTCACAACCTCTTTTAGTAATTTTACAAACAAGGTTCACCCTACCAAAGGATTTTATATCTACAAACAACCTTGAGTCAATATCTCAAGGATCACCCTTATACAAAGGATTTTATGTTATCAAGATAACCTTGCACGAGCTAGTAGAAAAAAATAATTTAATAAAGAGAGGAGAATGTGTAAATGTTACCACTTGTTGGTAAATGATTACACAATGTTGCACCTTCACACTTTGTTGCCTTTGGAATCTTGAATTTTCAATTGAAAGCACAAGACACAAGAGAGCTTAAAATGTTTGCTAAAGAGCTTAAAATCTATTGATGGGTATATTTTTAGATTCTTGTTAAGAAATAAATTTGAGATAATATGTTTCAATGAGTGCTTTAGTCAAATTCAAATTTTCAATGCTTAAAATTGTGCCCTAAAATATTTATATTTCAAAACTGCATCTGGAAACCTTTCAAGAAAAAGGTAAAGTATTTTTGCTCAGATCTTTGTATAAAGCTACTTTTAAAACTATCAAGTTTGATCCATTTGTGTCAAGCTACTTTTACCAGATTGTAGAATCTCTAGGCAACTCAACTTGATAGTGACTAATAACTATTTCATTGATACTACGTCAGTGAAAATTTACATCTCATCATTATGAATTTTCCAAAAGTTATGAGTCTCATCTTTTTAAACTTGCACAGAATTGTCAAAAATATTTTTTGATCCATTTTTTGAGACAAAAAGAATAAGCTGACTTTCTGTAGAAGAATATATCAAGCTAGGATGGCCACCTCTGCTTTAGAAAAAAATTAATTTGTTGAAAAAGAACTTTTGACCCTTTGAACAAGATTTGACCAATGCACCAATGCATCAATTGATTATACTGTCTCTTATTTTTTTCATTGGGCTTGTATATATTATAAATATAACTCTTTGCACTCTAAAGTCTTTAAGAGAAGAGTGTTTCTCAAACAAGTTGAGAATTCTTCAAAAGTCGAGAGTAGAAAGCTAAAAATAGTGAGAGAAATACATCACGATAGAAAAGAAGAAAATGTACAATTTGTGAGTTGATATTTAAAGCAAGTGAAAGTTTCAATCTTTTAATCTGCATCTCTTCAAGGTTTACATGTACCGGTTTTAAACTTGTGCCACTAAGGCTAAGCAGGTTGTTGGGTGGAAAATAGTTGCTAGATCTATTGAAAATCTAGGAATATAGTTGCCAGATCTAATTTTAAAGCTAGTGTATACAACTTGAGAGCTTCTTGGATGTAAGATAATTAGGGTTATATGGTTTGATTTCTACCATTCAAGAAATTGTTTTTAGTGTAAATACTTTCGATGGGATTCTCAAGGAGTGGATGAAGCCATGTTGCCAAACTATTATAAAAATCCTCGGTGTCTCTTTCATTTCTTGCTTTACTTAGCTTTGATTGTTTAATTGTTTTACTTTCATTTACTATCTATATGGCAAAGACATTTTTTGCAAGAATGATCAAGTTCAAAAGCATACTCTCCACACAATGGAAAGACATGCTAAAATCGTTATGCATACATGAAATACCTAAGAGTGGGGATGAATTAGGTATTTGGTTAATTTTCACAAATAAATTCTTTTTACAATTCTAAGCAAAATCAGATTGTATGTGCTTGATTTAATGAAAAAATAGGTCAATGATTAGCAAAGCAGTAAAGCAATGTAAGATCAATAAACACAAGCAATCTATAGTGGTTCGATCTCTTCAAGATCTACGTCCACTTCCTTAAGTCTACACTTAAGGATTTCAAACAATCTACTAAATAATCAAGTTTACAAATTACATAAGAGGCTCACCACACAATGGTTTTCCACTCACAACCTCTTTAGCAATTCTATAAACAAGGTTCACCCTACCAAAGGATTTTATATGTATAAACAACCTTGAATCAATATCTCAAGGATCACCCTTATCCAAAGGGCTTTATGTTCTCAAGATAACCTTGCAATGAGCTAGTAGAAAACACAATTGAAAGAAAATAGGAGAATGTGTAAGATGTTACCACTTAGTTGGTAGATGATTACACAATGTTGTACCTTTACACTTTGTTGTCTTTGGAATCTTGAATGATCAATTGAAAGCACAAGACAAAAGAGAGCTTTAATATTTTCTAAAGACTTTGGAATGTTTAGAGTTCTTGGAGATTCCAAACTTACAAAAAATCTGAAGTTTATAGCTTTTATAGATTTGAAAAATCAAATGCAACAGTTATAAAACGGCTAGTAACGACTAGTTTCAGAGAAGTTCGAACGTCCAAACTTTCTACAGTGCATCTGGAAATGTTCGGACGTCCGAACTTTTCCTTATGCGTCTGAACATTCGTCCGAAATTCTCTGGAAAAATGGTGACCATGCTATCAGAGAAAGTTGGGACGTCTGAACTTTACTCCATGCGTCCGAACTTGCGTCCAAATTTCTCTGGAAGCACAGTGATCATTTCCAAAGTTTGGACGTCCAAACTTGCATACAAACTTATCAAATTTTGTCAAATCATTTAAAAATCATCCTTAATCACATTGAAATCATTTTGTATAAATAGATAAGTCATTTAAGTACTTTTAAACACAAAAACCATTACCAAAACATTTTAATCATCCAAAGTTTACTTAAGATCATTTGAGACGTCAAAAGCATACTTGTTATCAAGGAGTTCATTCAAAACCATTTCAAAAACAAGTTTTGTGCTCTCTTATGCATTCAACTAATTCCAAGACATACAAGTGTATAGAAAAATATACCTATTTACCATATGAACTCTACACTCTAAGTCTTCAATGCCTTCAATCATCTTGAACATACTCTTCAATCTTAAATCACTTTTGGCATAGTTGAATTGTTCTTGCATTGTGGCTCCAAGGCAATAAGACTTCATGATTCTCAATCCATCAATCCTATCACTCAACATACAAGCACATTAGTCCTCATCAATGTTTGCCATTATTCAAAACTAATCATAACTACATGATTTGCCCTTAGGGCTAAGAATCTCCCCTTTTTTGATGATGACAAACTTTGATGCAAAATATGATGGATTTAAACAATGTAGTACAAAGAAGCATTGATGTCAATGATTGATAATAACCAATTTAGTACATTGACATACAAAAGGCTCAATATGAGCCTATGACCCAACCAACCTCTATTTACCTCCTTCCTTCCAACTAAGATAGAAGATATAGCATTTAAGCATTCATAAAGCTTCTAAAAATGGGTTTTAAAAGTCAGAGAAGATTAACAATGCTCCCCCTTAGATTGTGCTCATTTTTTAACAAATTTGGACTTGAGATACTAAACATCCGAATTTTGACATGTCAAGTCCAAACAATAAAATAAGTGAAATGAAAGCTGCAAATTTTGTAAATAATCTTTCCTAAGGTTTTTCAAACATTTTAGAAGATATTAAAACAGATTTGAATCAATTTGAACAACAAAAGAGCACTTTTTGGCAACAAAATTTGAATGCATCCGAATTTCAGAACATGCATCCGAACTTTGAAATTTCAAGTCCAAACTTTAAAATATGTGAGATGAAGGCTGTAATATTTGAAAATAAGCCTATCTAAGATTGTTCAAATATGATATGAAGGATTAACACAGTTTTCAAACAATTTGAACAACAAAAAACTCAGTTTTGGCAAGACAGTTTGGATGCGTCCGAACTTTTGGGTTTGGATCCGAACTTCAAGTCCAAACTTATGAACTCTTATCCTCACATATTATGATTCTTGTAGTTTAAATTTCAAATGCAGATATACAGCCAAATATGCCACAATATGCCAAATTTTCACATATTCTTGCACACATCAATGTCACACACATTTTTGCACTACATTTTTGCACACATCTTTCTCCCCCTTTTGTCATCACTCAAAGATGGGAACTTGAAAATGAGACTGATTACTTTTTCTCCCCGTTTTATGACAGCAATTAAGCTTGTGGGGAAAAATATCATAATAAGAAGCTCTCAACACTGAGGTTTCATCATTGAGCTTCATGAAAAGCGATTACATAAGCCACATAAAAATAGTAATAGAGTGTAGAAATTTAAAGAACATACACAGAGAAATTGCATAAACCACACTAATAAATGTTCATAGATCATACTAAGAAAAATAAAAGCAGTAAGTATAGTTGAGAGTGAAGATATGCTCATTCTTTTGGAGAGTCCTTTCTAGGTTTCTTCTTGACTGCAACATGCTTGACTCTTCCTTGGCCAAATGTTGGATTAGATGGAGTTGTTATTTCAGCTCTCCCAATTTGACCTCCTTCTTGACTTATTCCAGCTTGCTGCATTCCTTGATTTCCTCTTTGTGACTCCATGACCTGCTCACTGTCATCCCCTTTGTCACCGTCATTATCATCATCTTCATCATCATTGTTTTCTTCAGTTTTCTTGTCCTCTTCATCATTCTCATCATCCTTTTCCTCTTGAGTTCTAGAAGGCCCTTCACCACTTTGAGGATTTCTTATCAATATTTTCTCAATATGTTTGACTCTATTCTCTAAATTGTCCAGTTTTCCAAGCACCATAGGAGCGAACGTTTCAAAAAATTTATACATTTTCTCCATCTCTTTCACGTGGTTGTTTAGTGCTTCTTGGATTTTATCTCCTCTTGAAATCTCTTCAGTACTAGGTCCTTCTCCAACTTTAGGATGTGATTGAGAAGTTGGCTCTTCTTCAAAAAGTCTTCTTTTGGAGGGAGGTTGCTCCCCCCTCACTTGTTGAATCATGCCTTTTCTTAGTTTTCATTTCTCTTGCCCATGCTTCTGCCTCTTCTTCTTCTTCTTCAGTTTCCTCAGTTTCAATTCTCCTTGGAGGGGTTTCTCTTTTAGTTCTCCACACTCCCTCATCATCAAGAGTCAATTGCATTCTTTTGGGAGAGTCATTTGTATAAATTTGTTCTCTTTTAAAAGTTTGTCCTCTAATGGGAAGTTTGTCGAAAATGTTTGAAAAATCTTCTCAAAAGTCTTCCATATCGTAAAGCCTTATTATCAGTCTTTCTAGCCCCAAACATATGCTTCAATGCAATGTATCCAAAATTCAATCTCCTATGCTCATGCAAAGCAAGCATAATAACCATATGAATGTTCCCCACAAATGTTTTGTGACCAAAGTTAGGAATAATCATGGTTGTTATCATATGATGCATAACTCTTCCCCTTGCATCTAAAACCTTGATGTCCCTTTCCTTAATACTCCTAAACTCTCTACCATTGGTGAAGGCCTCTTCAAATCTTGCATTTGTGAATAACTCTCTAATGTAGCAATGTTGCCCCATAGAATAATACTTTGCTCCACTATCACTGACTCCACGATTCTATTCACCAATGCATCATTGAATTCAAAATCTATTTAAGATACTCTAGAGGAATACCATTGAAAAGTATTCTTCATCAATATTCAATAAGTTACTCCAGCCAATATCACCAAAAAGGGATAGGACATTACCCATAGTTGTGAGTTTGTCGAAATCTACTCTGTTTCTAGGGATGATTTTCCTTGATTTCTTGTTCCAATCTTCAAACTCTGATGCAGCCTTGACAAAGACAAATTTCTCTGCTCCAGATGATGTTGTGGAACCTAATCCTCCTTGGTTCATTTAGAATTCGTCCTCCTTCACTGTCCCTTGCTTTCCCCTTTCCTTTCTCAATGTTTGCTCCCTTTGTTCTCACCATGATGATTGTCTAATGAAATGCAGGAAAATCTGAGAAGTATTTAGGGTTTGAACTTCAAAAATTCAAGTGCTTTGATGTGAAAATGGTGAAATTTAGGAATGATTTTGGTTTGGACGCGAATGGGTAGAGAGGGGTTTGAGATGGGAGAGAGTTTGGACGAATAAAATGTGATTAACGGCTATTTTAGTTCCTTAAAAACCACTGTAATCGCAAAGTTCAGACGACCAAACTTTTTAGTCTGCGTCCGAACATGCATCCGAACTTCTCTGTTTCTCCGGTTTCAGAAAGTTCGGACATCCGAACTATCTGTCATGCGTCTGAACTTTTCTGTCTAGAATTTTTTGACTAAGTTTGGACGTTCCATTTTCACTCAATGCATCCAAATTGTGCATCCAAATTTTTTCCTGCTTTTGTCACACTCAAATAAACACATTAGTAATTGAATTTTGAGATTCCTAAGAGCCTTCTTAAATGAGTAAACCTTTTCTCAGCCAAAGGCTTTGTAAATATATCAGCAATTTGGTCATTTGTATTTATATATTCTAAGCGTATGTCTCTTTTAGCAACATGATCACGAATAAAATGATGCTTAATCTCTATATGCTTTGTTCTAGAATGTTGAATAGGATTTATGCTCAAATTGATAACACTAGTATTGCCACATAATATTGGTACATTATTGAATTTAATACCATAATCAAGTAGAGTATGCTGCATCCATAATAATTGAGCACAACAACTACCAGCTGTAATGTATTCAGCTTCAGCAGTAGACAAAGACACACATGCTTGTTTTTTACTATACCAAGAAACAAGACAACTACCAAGAAATTGACAATGACACTGGTACTTTTTTGTTCAACTTTGTATCCAGCATAATTAGCATCTGAATATCCAATAAGTTCAAAAGATGACGATTTTGAAAACCAAAGACCGTAGGCATGTGTATCAATCAAATAACGAAAAATACGTTGACAGAGACTAGATGAGATTCTTTAGGACATGATTGAAATCTACCACATAAGCACACAGCAAACATAATATTAGGTCTATTTGCTGTGAGATAGAGTAAACTTCCAATCATACCTCTATATGACTTCTCATCAACATTTTTACCTTTTTTATCTTTGTCAAGTTTAGTTGATGAGCTCATTGGAGTACCTATCCCTTTTGCTTGATCCATTCCAAATCTTTTCAAAAGCTCCTTGGTATATTTTGCTTGATTTATGAAGACTCCATCCTTAGTTTGCTAAATTTGCAGCCCAAGAAAGAAATTTAGTTCTCCCATTATATTCATTTCAAATTCATTTTGCATAGATTTGGCAAATTCATCACAAAGAGATGTGTTAGTGGCACCAAAAATAATATCATCAACATAAATTTGCACAAGTAAAATATCATTTCAAATTCGTTTTGCATAGATTTGGCAAATTCAGCACAAAGAGATGTGTTAGTGGCGCCAAAAATAATATCATCAACATAAATTTGCACAAGTAAAATATCATTACTACTAGATGTTTTTATAAAAAGAGTTGTGTCCACCTTTTCTTTTGCAAATCCTTTAGAAAGAAGAAATCCACTCAATCTTTCATACCAAGCTCTTGGGGCTTGTTTCAGTCCACATAGAGCTTTGGTTAACTAAAAAACATGATTAGGAAACTTTTCATGAACAAAACCGGGAGGTTGTTCTAGATAAACCTCTTCTTCAATAAAACCATTTAAAAAAGCACTTTTGATATCCATTTGAAATAGCTTGAATCTTTTAAAACAAGCAAAACCCAAAAGTATTCTTATGGATTCCAATCTGGCTACTGGTGCAAAAGTCTCATCATAATCAATGCCTTCTTCTTGGTTGAAGCCTTGAGCAACAAGTCTAGCCTTATTTCTAACAACTTCTCCTAGTTCATTTAATTTGTTTCTAAAAACCCATTTTGTACCAATAATGAAATGATGATGAGGTCTTGGAACAAGAGTCCAAACCTTGTTTCTTTCAAACTGATTTAACTCCTCGTCCATAGCAATAATCCAGAAATTATCACACAATGCATCATCAATATTTTTAGGTTCAATGTGAGATAAAAGAGCAAAATTATTAATAAAGTACTGCCTTGTTTTAACTCCTAGTGAGACATCACCAATGATTTGCTCCTTAGGATGGCCTCTTGCATATGTTAGATCCTTTGGAAACTCTTGATCATTGCTTGGTTGACCATCGTGTTCTTGCTCTATTATTTCTTCTTCGTTGGCATGTTCTTCCAATGTGGGTGCTTAATGAAGTGTTTGATTATCAAACATTGAAGAACCTACATCATCTTCATTTCTTCTTTCAAGATAAATGTTAGATTCATCAAATGTTACATGTATGGTTTCTTCAACACATAATGTTCTTTTGTTATAAACTCTATAAGCCTTTTTATTTGATGAATAGCCAAGAAATACACCTTCATCTAATTTTTTATCAAATTTTCCCAGATTATCACTGAAATACCTAAGAGGGGGGGGGGTGAATTAGGTATTTGGCTAATTTTCGCAAATTAAAACTTTTTATACGTCTAAGCAAATAACAGATTATATGAGTCAAGTTATAAGCAATTTATAGCACAGGAATACAAGAAAGTAAGATCAAAGAACACAAGCAATTTATAGTGGTTCGATCCTCAAGATCTACGTCCACTACCTTAAGCCTACACTTAAAGATTTCAATCAATCTACTATATGCTCAGGTTTACAAATTACAAGAGAGGCTCACCACACTATGGTTTTACACTCACAACCTCTTCTAGTAACTTTTACAAACAAGGCTCACCACACACAATGGTTTTATATCTTAAACAACCTTGAATCACAACTTCAAGGATCACCCTTATCTAAAGGGTTTTATGTTATCAAGATAACCTTGCAAGAGCTAGTAGAAAAACATAATAACCTTGCAAGAGCTAGTAGAAAAACACAATTTGATAAAAAGATAAGAGTGTGTAGATGTTACCACTTGTTGGTAGATTTTTTACACAAACTTGCACCTTCACACTTTGATGTCTTTTTGATTGATCAATTGAATGCACAAGACATAAGAGAGGTTAAGAAATGTTTGTAAAAGGCTTTAGAATGCTTAGAGTTCTCAAGGATTCAAAACTTACAAAAAATTTCAAGTTTATAGCTTTTATAGAATTTGAAAATCAGTTTTAACAGCTATAAAACGGCTAGTTAACGGCTATTTTCAGGAAATTCGGACGACTGAATTCTGCGTCCGAATTTTTCGGACGACTGAATTCTTCCTTCTGCGTTCGAATCTTCGTCCGAATTTCTCTGAAAAAACAGTGACTATGCTGAAGGCCAAAATTCGGACGATCGAATTTTTCTTCATGCGTCTGAATCTTCTTCCGAATTTCTCTGGAAGAACAGTAGCAAACTCTTGCTACAAAATTCGGACGACCGAATTTTTTGGAAGCATATTCAAACTTTGTAAAATCATGTGAGATTTAACTTCAATAAGTTTGAAAAACATTTGATATGTATAGAAAACTTATTTAGACATACATAAGTTTAAAAACCAAAATCAAATTCCTTTGATCATATGAAGTTTACTTAAAAAACTTTTAGGACACAAAACCACATTCATCAAAAGATTCATTCAAAGCCTTTTAAGATTATAAGACTCATTTTATGCTCTCTTATGCATTCAATGATAATCAAGACATACAAGTGTAGAGTTTACATAGAGATTTACCTACTAAGAATATACACTTCTACACTTCAAGTCTTCAATGCCTTTAGATCATCTAAGAACAACCTTCTTCAAACTTCAATCACTTTGCTTTACTAAAGTTGTTCTTGCACTTTGGCTTCAAAGCAATGAGACTTCATACTTCTTAGTTCACAAAACATATCACACAACATACAAGCATATTAGTCCTCATCAATATTTGTCATTAATCAAAACTACATAATTTGGCCTTAGGGCTAACAATCACTATTGTTTAAGATAAAGCATTTAAAACCAGAAACCTTAAAATAGACAATTGAAGGAGTTTTATCAAATAGAAGTTCAAAAGGTGTTTTTCTTATGAGAAGTCTTAATAAAACTCTATTCATTACATAGCAAGCAGTATTTACAGCTTCAGCCCAAAAGTATTTTGGCAAGGAATTTTCACAAAGCATTGATCTACCCATTTCTTGTAAAGTTCTGTTTTTTCTTTCAACAACACCATTTTGTTGAGGTGTTTTGGCAGCTGAAAAATTATGAGTTATACCATACTCATCACAAAATCTTGTAAAGTCTTGATTATAAAACTCTCTTCCATTGTCACTTATAATAGATATCAATTTATACTCAAGAGATGTTTGAACCTTTTTGAAAAGTTTTGCAAATTCATGAAATGTTTCATCCTTTTGAGCCAAGAAAATCACCCAAGTAAATCTTGAAAAATCATCAACAATCACATAAGCATATCTTTTACCACCAAGACTAGTGGTCCTCATTGGTCCATACAAGTCCATATGATCAAGTTGAAGAGGTTTTGAGGTAGATACCATTTTCTTTGGTTTAAAAGATGTTTTAGATTGTTTTCCATATTGACAAGCATCACAAAGACGAGTTTCTCAAAATGCATTTTAGGTAATCCTCTAACTAGCTCTTGTGCGGAAAGTTTATTCAATAAATCCATGTTCACATGACCTAATCTTCTATGCCACAAATATCCATCATTATCATGAATGGCAAGACATTTTATATCATTTTGTGATAAGTTCATCAAGATATAACACATAAACATTTCCAACTCTATTAGTAACAAAGATGGGTTTGCTACTTGCACTATCAAAAATAGTACAAGTATCACATTTAAATTCTACTTTACATCCATTATCACATAGTTGACTAATGCTAAGTAAATTATACTTTAAACCATCAATAAGCAATACTTGTTTAATAAGAGGGAAGGAACCTTTACCAATGTTACCTATTCCAAGTATTTTTCCTTTCTTCTTATCACCAAATGTAACAAAGCCTTCACTTGTTGCTTTAAGCTCACTAACAAGAGAGGCATTTCATGTCATGTGTCTTGAACAACCACTGTCAAGAAACCATTTTGTGGCACTTGATCTTGAAGCAAAGCGAACCTACACCAAATTTGAGAAATTGATTTTTCGTACCCATATTTTCATGGGTCCAAGGGGGTTAGTGAAAGTTCCCTTAACTTTCCAAACAGTCTTAACACCATTTTCTATTTTTCTCTTTACATAACATTTAGATACTTTGTGTCCATGCTTGCCACAATATGTACAACAAATATGAGACCTAGTATTATAAGTTTCTTTAGCAAAAGGGTTTTTATATTTTGGAGCATAACTATCATGAGTGTAACCAAGACCATGTTTAACATATGAAGATCTTTGATAACCAAGTAATTTATTTAAATTTTCTCTTCCATTTGTAAATTTTTCAATGCACAATGTAAGATCATTAACTATTTTTTTTTCAAAATTTCATGATTATTAAGCATGGTTTCAAGAGAATTAACTTTTGTGCAGAGCTCTTTATTTTCAAAAGATATGTTTTGTATGGTTACATTTAAAACTTCTTTTTCAATGTTTAGGCAATTAATAGTCTTAAGAAGTTTCCCATTTTCAACACATAACTTTGAATTTTCGTTTAATAACTCATTGATTTTGAATTTCATTTCTTTTTTCCTTTTACAAGCCTTTTTTAATTCTTCATACATTTCTACAAGTAATTCACTAGGATCAACATCATCATCATAGAAATTTGAAATGGAAGGAGAAGATTGTACCTCATCATCAATTGCCATAAAGCATATGTTGGCCTTTCCTTCACTATCATCTTCACTTTCTTGTTGATCCCATGTTCCAGCCAGTCCTTTTCCTTTCTTGGCAGATTTCTTTTTGTTCTTGTTGTCTCTTTCCCTTTCCAAAACTTTGGGACAATTAGCAACAAGATGTTATGTGCTCTTACATTCAAAACATTGAGGTTTGAAGAATGAAGACTGTCTACTCTTCTTGGTTGGCTTTCTTCCTTTCTTGAGAAACTCCTTCTTGTAGAATCTTTTGAATTTTCTAACAGCCATGGCAATCTCCTCTTCTCCACTATTTCCATCTTCTTCTTCAGTTGATGATTTTTCTTGTTCACTTAAGTGATTTGAAGCTTTGAGTACAACTCCTTTTCTTCCTTTCTCTTCATCTTCTTTGTCATTCAGTCTTTTCATCTTCATTTCATGTGTGAGCAGTGATCCAATAAGCTCTTCAAGTGGAAGAGTTTTTAAATCCTTTGATTCCTCAATGGCAAGTGTCTTTGGTTGCCAAGATTTTGGTAGAGCATCCAATATCTTCCTGTTTTTCTCTCCAATAGTGTACTTCTTTCCATAAGCTTTTAAGCCATTGAAAATGTTAGTAAACCTTGTAAACATATCACTAACATTCTCACCTTGCTTCATGGTAAATAGCTCATAGTCTCTCACTAGCATGGCAAGCTTTGACTCTTTAACTTGGTTTGTACCTTCATGTATTATTTGGAGTAATCTCCACATATCATGAGCTATGTCACAACCACTAACTCTATTATATTCAGTTACATCTAATGTACAACTTAAGATGTTCATGGCCTGATAATTTAATGTCATTTTCTTTGAATCATGTTCATCAAATTCGTCAGTAAACTTTCGTTCTAAGGTCACTCCATCAGCTCTCATTTTCATAGGAATATAGGGACCTTTTTCAATAATATTCCACAAATCAAAATTGATAAAACAAATATGTATCTTAACTCTAGATTTCCAAAAAGTATAGTTTGTTCCATCAAACAAAGGTGGTCTATTTATGGAAGACCCTTCTAGGTAAGGTAAATTTGAGATATTAGTCATTAGATCTTTAACTTCTAGGTTGTAAAACCACACAAAGAAGTCCTTGCTCTGATACCAATTGAAATACCCAAGAGGGGGGTGAATTAGGTATTTGGCTAATTTTCACAAATTATTCCTTTTACAATTCTAAGCAAGACCAGATTGTATGTACTTTGTTAAATGAAAGAATAAGTCAATTAATAGCAAAGCAGTAAAGCAATGTAAGATCAATGAACACAAGCAATTTAGAGTGGTTCGATCTATTCAAGATCTACGTCCACTACCTTAAGCCTACACTTAAGGATTTCAAACAATCTACTATATGTTCAAGTTCAACAATTACATAAGAGGCTCACCACACAATGGTTTTACAGTCACAACCTCTTTAGCAATTCTATAAACAAGGTTCACCCTACCAAAGGATTTTATATCTATAAACAACCTTGAATCAATATCTCAAGGATCACCCTTATCCAAAGGGTTTTATGTTCTCAAGATAACCTTGCAATGAGCTAGTAGAAAACACAATTGAAAGAGAAGAGGAGAATGTGTAAGATGTTACCACTTAGTTGGTAGATGATTACATAATGTTGTACCTTTACACTTTGTTGTCTTTGGAATCTTGAATGATCAATTAGAAGAAGCACAAGACAAAAGAGAACTTTAATGTTTTCTAAAGACTTTGGAATGTTTAGAGTTCTTGGAGATTCAAAACTTACAAAAAATCTGAAGTTTATAGCTTTTATAGATTTGAAAAATCAAATGCAACAGCTATAAAACGGCTAGTAACGGCTAGTTTTAGAGAAGTTCGGACGTCCGAACTTTCTGCTGTGCATCCGAACTTTCGTCCGAACTTAACTGTGCCAAGCTATCTAGAAAAGTTCGGAAATCCGAACTTCTCTTTATACGTCCAAACAATCATCCGAAATTCTCTGGAAAAACAGTGACCATGCTATCAGAGAAAGTTTGGACGTCCAAACTTTACTCCATGCGTCCGAACTTGCGTCCAAATTTCTCTGGAAGCACAGTGATCATTTTCAAAGTTTGGACATCCAAACTTGCATCCAAACTTATCAAATTTTGTCAAATCATTTAAAAATAATCTTTAATCGCATTGAAATCATTTTGTATAAATAGATAAGTCTTTTAAGAACTTTTAAACACAAAAACCGGTACCAATACATTTTAATCATCCAATTTTTACTTAAGATCATTTGAGACTTCAAAAATATACTTGTTATCAAGGAGTTCATTCAAAACCATTTCAAAAACAAGTTTTGTGCTCTCTTATGCATTCAACTAATTCCAAGACATACAACTGCAGAGTTTACAGAAAAATATACCTATTTAGCATATGAACTCTACACTCTAAGTCTTCAATGCCTTCAATCATCTTGAACATACTCTTCAATCTTAAATCACTTTTGGCATAGTTGAATTGTTCTTGCATTGTGGCTCCAAGGCAATAAGACTTCATGCTTCTCAATCCATCAACGCTATCACTCAACATACAAGCACATTAGTCCTCATCAATGTTTGCCATTATTCAAAACTAATCATAACTACATGATTTGCCCTTAGGGCTAACAATACACATCATAAAAACTGTCTTTCAAACTTTCTGTTGGGAATAATTAATTTTATAACTTCTTCGAGCTATTTTAATACTATAATGATTAGACTGCTACTAGCCTCCATAAATCCTCCAAAATAATGGAAAGTTACAAATTGAGTTCAGTAAAACTCTTATAAGATACACAACCTAATATCACTCTGAGTTTAGCTCAAACTGAAAAAAATAACTTGACACTCAGTTTGGACTTTAGCTTTTTAAAACTGGCTAATAGTACTTCAACTTTCGTATTTTTAATTCTGCTTTAAATAGGTTGATTTATTATAAATTCCAATTAACCCCCCTCTTAGACATTGTTCAAGACTTATAGATATGGTGCCTACCACCAAAACACAAGTTTTGCTTAAGATTTACAAATTGAAACCGAAGTAACCCAACTTTGATTCAACAAGGTTGATCCAACTTCTACCACCAATACAAACTATGGAAGAAAGATTGTAAATATGAGAGAATATGACCACTCTTGAGCTCACTTGAAAGTTCCTCTCTTACTTTCTCTTTCTAACTCGCTATCTATCGTTCATACTTGAGCAAAATAAATATGCCTACTGAACTCTTGTGCTCAAGTAATACATTTACACCTAGTGGATATAGAATGATAGAGTGCAAAAAGATGAGAAAAGAGCTAATTCTAGATCAAAGAAAATTTGATTTCTTTTAATAAAATTAACATTTTACAGAGCCAGTGCTGCAATTTTATCACATGCCATGACTCCTATTCGGTTATTACCCACTTGCAAAGCCAAAAATCGTTTCAGCAAATCTCTTTTTTACAAAGGCAACAAAAAGAAATGCCTTGTTTGACTTTGGCCAAAAATTTTCCTTTAATGAAAAGGTTAAACAGTGTTTGTTAGCCCTAAGGGCAAATCATGTTGCTTTGATTAGTGACAAACATTGATCAATGCAAATTCCTAAGGAAATAATGTTGATTACTTTGATATGGACTAATGGGTTTGATTGTTGTGTGATAGAATTTTTGGATTGAGAAGAATACAAGTCTCATTGCCTTGAAGCTAAAATGCAAGAACAAGTCAAGTATGCTAAAGGGGTTGAAGATTGAAGAGTTTGTTCAAGATGATGGAAGGCTTTGAAGACATGAAGTGTAGGTTACATATATTTAGTAGGTAAGCTTTGTAAACCCTACACTCTTAAGTCTTGAAATCTATGATTTGCATTTGAGAGCATAAAACTTGATTTGAAATTTTCAATGGTTTTGAACATACTTGATTTGAAGATATTTATGACTTTACTTGTTCACATATTTATGCTATTATCTTTTAATTTGTGATTAATCGCTAGAGTTGTTCTTTTATCTATTTGGAAACTTGTTGTTCTTACTTGTATAACTTGTTGAGAATTGGATTCCACAATATCTTCCAAGACATATTTTGTGGGAAGGAAAATGTTTTAAAAATTTACCAATGATTTAATTCACCCTTCCCCCTCCTCCCAGGTCTTTCAATTGGTTTCCAAGCTTGGGCTTCTTTACGAATATTTTACAACCTAGAAGTTAAGATCTTATGACTAATGTTTCAAATTTGCCTTATTTGGAAGGGACTTTCACAAATAGACCACCTTTGTTCGATGGAACAAATTATACCTTTTGAAAATCTAGAATTAAGATATATAGTTTTTCTATTAACTTTGATTTGTGGAATATCATCGAGAAGGACTTATATACCAATAAGGATGAGAGTTGAAGGAACCAAAGCCCTTAGATGAGTATGATGAAAGTGATTCAAGAAAGATGACCTTTAACTACCAAGCAATGAATATTTTGAGTTGCGGATTGGACGTAAATGAATACAACCAAGTAAGCAGATGCTGCTCGGCTCATGACATATGGAGACTTCTTCAAGTAACTAATGAAGGAACAAATCAAGTGAAAGAGTCAAAGCTTGCTCTGCTGGTAAGGGATTATGAGCTATTCACCATGAAGCATGGAGAGAGCATTAGTGACATGTTCACAAGATTCACTAACATTTCCAATGGTTTGAAAGCTTATGGGAAAAATTATTCTCATGGTGAACAAAATAGAATGATTTTGGATGCTCTACGCAAGTCTTGGCAACAAAAATCTATTGCAATCAAAGAATCAAAAGACTTGAAGATTCTTCCTCTTGAGGAACTTATTCGATATTTGCTTACTCATGAAGTGAGGTAAAGATATTAAATGATCTTGAGGTTTAAGAAAATGGGAGAAAAGGAGTGGTACTTAAAGACTCCGACTATTCAAGTGAAGAAGAGGAATCATCTAGTGATGAAGATAAAAATGAAGAAGATGATGAAATGGCTATGAGCAAAAAGAATAGAAAAATTATTCCAAGCTGTAGATTGGACATAGACAAACTCACCAACATAGGTGAAAGACCTAAGAGGGGGGTGAATTAGGTCTTTGGCTAATTATCAAAAATCTTTTCCCTTTTTACAAATCCTTTGCCTTAATAAACGCTCTTCTTTAAATTCATAAACTTCAAGTTTATATGTGATTTGATGGTTGAGACAAGGTGATCAAACAATAAGACTACAACCAATCAATCAACAGCTAAGAACTAATAATAATAATACAAGAATGTAAACAAGTAAAGCTATACGAAAATTGAACACACGATTTATAGTGATTCGATCTCTCCAAGATTTACATCCACTACCTTGAGTCCACACTCAAGGATTTTAACCAATTCACTAAATGGTCAATCCAAACAATTACACAAGAGGCTCACCCTTCAATGGGTTTTACCACAACAACCTCTATTCAATATAATAAACAAGGTTCACTCTTATCACTAAGAGTTTTATGTCACTAGACAACCTAGACCAATCTAATGCAAGGCTCACCCTCACTAATGGGTTTTACACAACAACCTTGATTAATCTAGTCTATGGCTCACCCTCCACAAGGGTTTTAAGTCTCTTGATAACCTTGTATCAATCACAACAATAATGTAAAGAGAGAGTTTGGATGCTACCAACACTTCTTGGTGGATGAATACAATTTCTAGCACCACTTCACTTCTTGCCTTTGGAATCTTGAATTTCAACCTTTGAGCACAAGGCAATTTGAGAGCTTTTCAAATAATTTTGAAGTAAAACAAGTTAGTTCTTGAAGGATTTTGAAGGTTTAAAAGTTCTTTCAAAAATCTGGAGTTTGTGGCTTTTATAGATTTGAAAAATTAGCTTTAACAGTCATAAAACGGCTAGTAACTACTAGTTTCAGAAAATTCGGACGATCGAATTTTTGGTCGAATTTTTTCGGACGTCACTGTTGCAGGTTTCTGGAAAAATTCAGACGACCGAATTTTTTCCCTGCGTCAGAATCTTCGTCCAAATTTCTCTGGAAAAATAGTAACCATGCTGAAGACAATAATTCAGACAACCGAATTTTTCTTCATGCGTCCGAATCTTCGTCCGAATTTCTCTGGAAAAACAATAACCATTCTTGCTACAAAAATCGGACGACCGAATTTTTTTGAAACACTTTCAAACTTTGTAAAATCATTTGAGATTTAAGTTCAATAAGTTTGAAAACATTTTGTATGTATAGATAAGTTATTTAGACATATATAAGCTTGAGAACCATAATCAAATTTCTTTGATCATGCAAAGTTTACTGAAGATCTTTTAAGATATAAAAACACATTCATCAAAAAGTTCATTCAAAGCCATTTAAGATTAAGAAAACTAATTTTATGCTCTCTTATGCATTCAATAGATTCCAAGACACACAAGTGTAGAGTTTACATAGAGACTTACCTATTTAGCATATCTATACCCTACACTTCAAGTCTTCAATGCCTCTAGATCATCTTTGAACAACCTTCTTCAAACTTCAATCACTTTGGCTTATTGAAGTTGTTCTTGCACTTTGGCTTGAAGGCAATGAGACTTCATACTTCTTAGTTCACCAATCCTATCACACAATATATAAGCATATTAGTCCTCATCAATATTTGTCATTAATCAAAAACTACATGATTTGCCCTTAGGGCTAACAATCTCCCCCTTTTTGATGATGACAAACTTTGATGCAAAATGTGATGGATTTAAACAATGTAAAATGAAGAAGTATAGATGTCAATCATATATATTAAAGAATTTGGCACATTGACATTCAAAAGGCTCAATATGAGCCTATAACCCAACCAACCTCCATTAACCTCCTTCCTTCCAATAAAGATAGAAGATGTAGCATTTAAGCATTTAGAAAAAGTTCTAAGAGAGGTTTTAAGGTCGTAAATGTTTAACAATGCTCCCCCTTAGATTGTGCTCATTTTTCAACAAGTTTGGACTTGAGATGTTGTGAATTCGAATTTTGACATATCAAGTCCGAACTGTAAAATAAGTGAAATGAAAGCTGCAATTTTTAAAAATAAGCTTTCCTAAGGTTGTTCAAACATAGTAGAAGAGACTAAAACATATTTGAGTCAATTTGAACAATAAAAGAGCACTTTTTGGCAACAAAATATGGATGCATCCGAATTTCATAACATGCATCTGAATTTTGACATTTCAAGTCCAAACTGCAATAAATTCAATATAATGAATGTTTAAAGTGAAATAAAGCTTTCCTAAGGTTGTTCAAACATAATGGAAGAGATTAAAACATATTTGAATCAATTTGAACAACAAAAGAGCACTTTTTGGCAACAAATATGGATGCATCCGAATTTTGAAATTTCAAGTCCAAACTGTAAAATATGTGAGATGGAAGCTGTAATTTTTGAAATTAAGCTTTTCTAAGGTTGTTCAAATATGATAGGAAGGATTAAAATAGTTTTCAAACAATTTGAACAACAGAAAAATATTTTTGGCAAGAAAGTTTGGATGCGTCTGAACTTTTAGTTTGCATCGAACTTTAAGTCTGAACTTTTGGTCATAAGTTTGAAATGATGATTTTGCACTTTTAAAAGAACTATAGAAGTACTTAAGTATATAGGTCCACAAAGACACTCAGTTTAGCTTTGCAAAATCACAAAACTCATGCATTCAATTGTTTTCATGAATCAATCCAAAATCATAGGTCAAGTCAAGAACTAAGTTCAAGATTTCAATCTCATCAACTTAACCATATTCCAAAATCTCAGAAAATAACCAAAACCTCACATATTATAACATATTCAATTTAAATTTCAAATGCAGCCAAATATTTTCACAGTACACATTCATTTTACATTTTAACCTATAACACATAGCACATAGCACATTTACAGCAAGCACATTCACATTACAGCAAGCATATAGCACATTTTGTAGTCATTCTTTCTCCCCCTTGACATATGCATGGATTTTCAGAAAATTCACACATTTTCTCTTCATGCATGAGGAATTCCGCTGCTATTTCACATTTTCACACATTTTGTCATCACATTTTCTTCTCCCCCTTTTGTCATCAATCAAATGTTGGGTAAGAGTACTTGGACAACAAAAGTGAAACAAAAGAAGCTCTTATCACAAGGATTTCATGTATTGAGCTTCAAAACATTATAATGACTAGAAAGGCACAAGTAAATTTCAATGTTAAAGCATAACATGTGCATCAAGGCATAAACTAAAATAAGCGACAAAATAGAGTTTAAGGATAGAAAGGCTTAGTCTTGGATGCGCTTCATGGTCTTCACTTCCAAATTTGTTCGTTGTGATGGCCATGTTTCCTTGATCTCTATATGATGGGGTCCTTCATTTGTTGACTCCTTGCCTATGTAGTTCCACTTTGGAAAGTTACCAATCGAGAGGATCTTTGGATCTTCTTTCTTTGAACCACGTTTTCCTCCTCCCTTGGCTGAAGGAAATTGGTGATGATTTTTTTTTATTTGACTTTGTTAAACTCCCTTCACCTCCTTCTTTTTGCTTGTTCTCTTGGGCTGTACCTCTTTGTTCTTCATTCTAATGCTCTTCTTCTTGCTTGGGGTGCTTCTCTGCCTTTTCCTTCATCTTTGTCTTCTTCTTTAGCAACAAATTAATATCCATCTCAATTTTCACTGTCATTACTATTGTCCTTATTGTTGCCATCTCCACCCATATTATCTTCTTTGGCTTTATAGGAACTTGCACCATTTAAAACCACTTGAGAAATCTTTCCCAAGTCTTCTTCCATATTCTTAACTCTAGCTTCTAAACCATCAAATTTTCCAAGAATCATTGGAGCAAAGAACTCAAAGAATTTGTCCATCTTCTTCATTTCCTTTACATGGTTGTTCAATTTCTCTTGAAACACCTTAGCAACTGTGGTATTACCTCTAGTGAGATTATCACCTTCAACTTATTTTCCTTCAATGGAGGATACTTCTTCAAATAGTCTTCTTTTTGTGGGGAGTTGCTCCCCCTCACTTGGTGACTCATGCTTCCTTTTTTTTTATTTTCCGTTCTCTAGCAAGGATTTCCTCTTCATCCTCTTCTTCTTCTTCATTTTCTTCTTACTTCTCTTCATTATCACTAGCATCTCATCTATTACCCCTTAGAGGAGTTTCTCTTCTAGTCCTTCATACATTATCATCATCAAGTGTCCAAGGAATTCTCTTTAGTGAGTTGTTGGTGTAGACTTCTTCACTCTTTATTGGTAAACCACTAGAAGACAACTGCACTTGCAGATACTTGAAAATTCCTGTTAATAACCTTCCATACGGCAAGGCCTTATGCTCGGTTCTTCTAGCCATTTCGGATAGATTGATGATATCCATCTTGTGGCTTGGATTTATCTTATGTTTCCTTTCTGTCCAATTATCAGATTCAGTAGCAGCCTCCACTGTGACAAATCTATCCAGCCATGGCATGCTTTGAGGAACATAAACCTTCCTTGTTTCATTGATCACTGGTCCTTCTTCTCTTTCTTTGGCTTTTCCCTTTCCTTTTCTCATGCTAGGCTTATTTGTCCTCACCTGGAGCTACACACTTGAATATACTCATTAGTTATTGAATTTTGAAATCCCTAAGCTTCTTCTAAGATTGGTCAAACCTTTCTTCGGCCAATGGCTTAGTAACGATATCATTAATTTGTTCATGAATGCAAACATGCTTTAAATAAGTATTACCCTTAGTAGAATGATCTCTAATGAGATGAAGTTTGATCTCTATATGCTTTGTCCTAGTTTATTGAATAGTATGATGGTCAAATTTATTGCATTAGTGTTATCACATAACATAGCCACACATTTGAAATATAGACCATAATCCTAGCAATAAGCTAATAGAGAATGTGTTAATCAGAAATCAAATGAGACAAGATGAAATCTAGCACACAAGCACATGACAAACATAATATTGGATCTACTTGCTGTCAAATATAGTTGACTACTCCTATGAAACCTTTTTATTCTCTTCAAGCATAGTTGATAAACTTATGGAAATGCTTGTACCTTAACTTGATTCATGAAAGTGCCATCCTTCGTTTGCTTGATTTGTTGGCCAAGAAAGAAATTGAGTTTTCCTATCATGTTCATTTCAAATTTACTTTGCATTAACTTGGAAAACATATCACAAAGTGAAGTATTAGAAGCACCAAAAATTGTATCATATATTTGGACAAGTTATAGATCATTGTTACAAGAGGTTTTAATGAAAAGATTTATGTCAAGTTTTCTTAAAAAATAACTTTTGAAAGAGGAAAACTATTGAATATTTCATACCAAGCTCTAGTAACTTGTTTCAATCCATCTAAGACTTTTGAGAGTTTGAAAACATAATTAGGAAATTTTTCATGAATGAAATCAGGAAGTTGTTTTACATAAAATTTCCTCATTAATAAACCCATTTGAGAAAGCACTGTTAACATCATTTGAAAGAGTTTGAAACCTTTCAAACATGCAAATGCCCAAATAATTCTAATTGATGTAAATCTACTAATTGGAGCTAAAGACTCATTATAATCAATGACCTATTCTTGATTGAATCCTTAGGCAACAAGTCTAACCTTGTTTCTAACAACTTCTCCGGATTCAATAAGTTTATTTCTAAAAACCATTTAGTTCCAATAATGGAATGATCATGAGATTTAGGAATATCCAATTTGTTTTTAATCTTGCAAATTTACTTAATTCCTCTTGCATAGCAATAATTAAAAAATCATCACACAATGCATCATCAATACTTTTAGGCTCATATGAGATAAAAGAATAAAGTTATCGATAAAATACCGTCTTATGTTTACTCCTTAGGAGATATCACCAATGATTTGCTCCTTAGGGTGGCCTTTTTGGATATGCTAATTTCTTTGGGAGCTCTTGGTCACCACTAGATTGGTCATCTTGATTTTGTTCAATCATTTCTTCCTCATTGGTATGATCCTCCAAAGTTGGTGCTTGAAGATGGGTTTGATTGTTATTCATAGATGTACCTACATCATCTTCATCTTTTCTTTCCAAGTAAATGTTAAGATTCATCAAAACTAACATGAATGGTTTCCTCATCATATAAAGTTCTTTTCATTATAAACTCTATGGGCCTTTTGTTAGAAGAATGGTTAAGAGATATACCTATATCAGGCTTTCTATCAAATTTAAGTAAGTTATCACAAGTTTTCAAGATAAATCATTAAAAACCAAACGCTTTAAAATATGCAATTTCAGGAGTTCTATAGAAGAGAACTTCAAAAGATGTTTTTCTTCAAAATGATCTTAAAGAAATCTATTCATCATAGCATGTGTTGTTTATGGCTTTGGCTCAAACCATATTTTTGAAGAAGAATTTTCACAAAGCATAGATCTAACACTATTGTGTTGTGGGGTTTTTACAGTAGAAACAAATATGTGGAATTCAACTTTTATCACAAATTTTGTAAAGACTTGTTTGTAAAATTCTCCCATTGTCACTTCTAATGGAAATCAATTTGCATTCAATGGAGGTTTGAACCTTTTTGAAAAGTCTTACAAATTTATGAAAAGAACTTCATCCTTTTGGGCTAGAAAGATCACCCATGTAAATCTAGAGAAATCATCCACAATAACATATGAATATCTCTTACCATCAAGACTAGTGATCCTCATTTGTCCAATCAATCCATATAAACAATTTTTAAGAGGTTTTGAAGTGAAAATCATTTTCTTAGTTTTGGAAGATTCTTTTGTTTGTTTTCCATGTTGACAAGTATCTCAAAGACAATTTTTTCAAAACACATTTTTTAGCAATCCTCCAACTAAATCTTGAGAGGAAAGTTTGTTCAACAAATCCATGCTCACATGACCAAATCTTCTATGTCAAGCAAATCAATCATTATCATAAGCAACAAGACATTCAAGCTTATCAAGATAAAACACACATTGAAACATTTTGTGAGTAATTGATCAAAATTACAAAATATCATTTTGTCATACAAGTTCGGGCGACCGAACTTATGGTCTACATTCAAACTTCAAGTCCGAATATTTTGTAAAGTTTCATAAAGATGTTTTTGGCCAAACAAATGCATAGATATTCAATCATAGCTATTTTAATCATTTTATCATGACATATAATCAATTTCAAGAACATATCAACCATGAATTCAATCTCATATCATCAATGTTACCTAATCAACTTCGTAGAAGCAATTGACAAGTCATGGTTGGCAAATTTTCAATTCTTAAGAAAATGGATTCTCAACTGAAACTTTGCATATTGGCATTTAACTTCTTATTCATTGTCACACGATTGACTAATACTAAGCAAATTATAGTTCAAATCAGCACTAAGCAACATTTGTTTAAAAAGAAGAGAGAAACCTTTACCAATATTGGTTACTCCAAGAATTCTTCCTTTCTTCTTGTCACAAAAACAAGTCCTTCGTTGGTTGCTTTGACCTTGCTTATGAATGAGGTATTTTTCGTTATTCTTTAAGCCAACATCATCAATGTACCACTTAGTGATTCTTGAGTTTGAATTGAAGAGTACCTGCAATAAAGGAGAGTGAAAGACCTAAGGGGGGGGGTGAATTAGGTCTTTGGCTAATTATCAAAAATCTTTTCCCTTTTTGCAAATCCTTTGCCGTAATAAAAGCTTTTCTTCAATTCACAAGCTCTAAGTTTATATGTGATTTAATGGTTGTGACAATATGATCAAATAATAAAACCACAACCAATCAATCAACAATTAAGAACAAACAATAGTAACACAAGTATGTAAACAAGTAAAGCTATAAACAAGTGAACACACGATTTATAGTGGTTCGATCTTTCCAAGTTCTACATCTACTACCTTGAGTCCACACTCAAGGATTTCAACCAATTCACTATATGCTTAATCCAAGCAATTACACAAGAGGCTCACCCTTCAATGGGTTTTACCACAACAACCTCTTTTCAATATAATAAACAAGGTTCACTCTTATCACTAAGAGTTTTATGTCACTAGACAACCTAGACCAATCTAATCCAAGGCTCACCCTCACCAATGGGTTTTACACAAACAACCTTGATTAATCTAGTCTATGGCTCACCCTCCACAAGGGTTTTATGTCTCTTGACAACCTTGTATCAATCACAACAATAATATAAAGATAGAGTTTAGATATTACCAACACTTCTTGGTGGATGAATACAATTGATAGCACCACTTCACTTCTTGCCTTTGGAATCTTGAATTTCAATCTTTGAGCACAAGGCAATTTGAGAGCTTTTGATATAATTTTGATGTAAAACAAGTTAGAGCTTCAAGGATTTTGAATGTTTAAAAGTTCTTTCAAAAATCTAGAGTTTCTAGCCTTTATAGAATTTGAAAATCAGTTAAAACGGCCATAAAACGGCTAGTAACGGCTAGTTTCAGCAAAATTCGGACGACCGAATTCTGCGTCCGAATTTTTCGGACGACCGAATTTTTGGTCGAAAATTTTCAGACGCACTGTTCACTACTGTTCACTATGCGGGGGGAAATTCGGACGACCGAATTTTTCCAGCTGCGTCCGAATCTTCTTCCGAATTTCTCTAGAAAAACAGTCGGTACTGTTCATTTGAATAGTGGTACTATTCATTGTGCAAGAAAATTTGGACGACCGAATTTTTCATCCTACGTCCGAATCTTGCATCCGAATTTTTCAAACTTTGTCAAAACATGTTCAAATCAATTCTAACAAGTTGGAAAACCTTCTAGCCTAAAAGATAAGTCATTAAAGACCTTTTAAGTGCAAAAATCATGTATGAAAACTTGATAATTTAGATAAGTTCAAAACTATTGAAACCATTTAAATCAAGTTTTGTGCTCTCAATTGCAAATCATAGATTCCAAGGCTTAAGAGTGTAGGGTTTACAAAGTTTACCTATTAAGCACATGCAACCTACACTTCATGTCTTCAAAGCCTTCAATCATCTTGAACAAACTCTTCAATCTTCAATCACTTTGACATATTGGAGTTGTTCTTGCATTTTAGCTTCAAGGCAATGAGACTTCAAACTTCTTAATCCACAAAACCTATCACACAACATATAAGCATATTAGTCCTCATCAATATTTGTCATTAATCAAAATTACATGATTTGCCCTTAGGGCTAACAGAGAGGAAGTATCCTATGGTACCCATATTTTCTTGGGTCCATGGGGGTTAGTAATAATTCCCTTAACTCTCCAAATGGTTTTTACACCACTCTCTACTTTTCTTTTAGCATAACATTTGGCGACTTTATATTCATGTTTTTCACAATAAGTACAACAAGTATGATGGATGGAAGTAGAAGTAGCTCTAACAAAGAAGTTGTTATGTTTAGGCTCATTATTGACATAATTGTAACCAAGACCATTTTTAGCAAGAGAAGATCTTTGAAATCTAAGTAGTTTGTCAAGATTGTCTCTTCCATTTGTAAATTTTTCAACACATGATGTAAGATCATTAATTTTCTTTTTCAAAATTTCATGATCACTAAGCATTTTTTCAAGAGAAGAAACTTTGTACAAAGAGATTTATTTTCAAGAGATATGTTTTGTAAAGAAACATCTAAAACTTCTTTTTCAATATTTAAACAATCAATAGATTCAAGAAGTTTTTTGTTCTCACAAAATAATTTTAAATTTTCATTCAATAACTCACTAATTTTGAGTTTCATTTCCTTATTCTTCTTCGAAGCCTTTTTTAATTCTCCATACATCTCAACAAGTAATTCACTAGGATCATCAATATCATCATCATAAGAAGTAGAGGTAGATGGAGTAGGTTGTACCTCAGCTTCCATCGCCATGAAGCACACATTTGCTCTTTCTTCTTCATGAGTGACTTGAAGTAGCTTCCACATTTCATGAGTGGAATCACATTCCATCACTCTATTGTATTCATTGACAACCAACGCACAACAAAGAATGTTCATTGCTTCGTAGTTTAATGTCATCTTCCTTGAATCGCTCTCATCATACTCCTCCATGGACTTTGGTTCCCTTGTAACTCCATCGGCTTTCAATCTCAATGGCACATAAGGACCTTTCTCAATAATATTCCACAATTCATAGTTAATAGAACAAATGTAAATCTCAATTCTAGACTTCCAAAAAAATATAATTAGAACCATCAAACAATGGAGATCTATTAGTGGAGGAACCTTCCGTATAAGGCAAATTTGATAAACTAGCCATATACTCTTTACTTCTAGGTTGTTAGACCTTAAAAAGAAGACCTAGCCCTGATACCAATTGAAAGACCTAAGAGGGGGGGTGAATTAGGTCTTTGGATAATTATAAAAAATCTTTTCCCTTTTTGCAAATCCTTTGTCTTAATAAAAGCTCTTCTTTAAATTAATAAACTTCAAGTTTATATGTGATTTGATGGTTGAGACAAGGTGATCAAACAATAAGACTACAACCAATCAATCAACAACTAAGAACTAATAATAAATAATACAAGAATGTAAACAAGTAAAGCTATACGAAAATTGAACACACGATTTATAGTGATTCGATATCTCCAAGATTTACATCCACTACCTTGAGTCCACACTCAAGGATTTTAACCAATTCACTAAATGGTCATTCCAAACAATTACACAAGAGGCTCACCCTTCAATGGGTTTTACCACAACAACCTCTATTCAATATAATAAACAAGGTTCACTCTTATCACTAAGAGTTTTATGTCACTAGACAACCTAGACCAATCTAATGCAAGGCTCACCCTCACTAATGGGTTTTACACAACAACCTTGATTAATCTAGTCTATGGCTCACCCTCCACAAGGGTTTTAAGTCTCTTGATAACCTTGTATCAATCACAACAATAATGTAAAGAGAGAGTTTGGATGTTACCAACACTTCTTGGTGGATGAATACAATTTCTAGCACCACTTCACTTCTTGCCTTTGGAATCTTGAATTTCAACCTTTGAGCACAAGGCAATTTGAGAGCTTTTCAAATAATTTTGATGTAAAACAAGTTAGATCTTGAAGGATTTTGAAGGTTTAAAATTTCTTTTAAAAATCTGGAGTTTGTGGCTTTTATAGATTTGAAAAATTAGCTTTAACAGTCATAAAACGGCTAGTAACTACTAGTTTCAGAAAATTCGGACGACCGAATTTTTGGTCGAATTTTTCCGGACGTCACTGTTGCAGGTTTCTGGAAAAATTCAGACGACCGAAATTTTTTCCCTGCTTCAGAATCTTCGTCCAAATTTCTCTGGAAAAATAGTAACCATGCTGAAGACAATAATTCAGACAACCGAATTTTTCTTCATGCGTCCGAATCTTCGTCCGAATTTCTCTGGAAAAACAATAACCATTCTTGCTACAAAAATCGGACGACCGAATTTTTTTGAAACACTTTCAAACTTTGTAAAATCATTTGAGATTTAACTTCAATAAGTTTGAAAACATTTTGTATGTATAGATAAGTTATTTAGACATATATAAGCTTGAGAACCATAATCAAATTTCTTTGATCATGCAAAGTTTACTGAAGATCTTTTAAGATACAAAAACACATTCATCAAAAAGTTCATTCAAAGCCATTTAAGATTAAGAAAACTAATTTTATGCTCTCTTATGCATTCAATAGATTCCAAGACACACAAGTGTAGAGTTTACATAGAGATTTACCTATTTAGCATATCTATACCCTACACTTCAAGTCTTCAATGTCTCTAGATCATCTTTGAACAACCTTCTTCAAACTTCAATCACTTTGGCTTATTGAAGTTGTTCTTGCACTTTGGCTTGAAGGCAATGAGACTTCATACTTCTTAGTTCACCAATCCTATCACACAATATATAAGCATATTAGTCCTCATCAATATTTGTTATTAATCAAAAACTACATGATTTGCCCTTAGGGCTAACAATAGCTAATGTGCTTTCTCTCTTTGGTGAGATAGGTTGGGGTAGTTTACTTGGAGTAAATGAAGATTATTATCCCTCTCTTATTTATGAATTTTATGCTAATCTTAAGGAAGAAAGGATTGAGTATGTTGGGGGTAGTACGATACAATGGTATTCATCTAGATTTTTCCAATTTGATTTTGAAATTAATGATGCTTTGATGAATCGTATATGTGGAGTTGATGACATTGATGTTAGATACTATTCCTTGGGGCAACATTGTTATATTCATAGTTGTTTACCAATGAATGATTTGAAGGAGCATTTACAAATGGTAAGAGGTTTAGGTCCTCTAGGGAAAGAGAGATTAAAGCTTTAGATGCTAGAGGTTGTGTCTTGCATCACATGATCACTACCATGATTACCCTAATTTTGGACACAAATCATCAGTTGGGAATATGCATATTGTGATCATGCTTGCATTGCATGAGCATAGAAGACTAAATTTTGGGTTCATGGCATTAAAACATATGTTTAGTGCAAGAAGAAAGGCTAGCAAAGCGTTTCTTTATGGAAGACTATTGACAAGGATATTTAAGCATTTCAATGTTCAACTTCTCGAGAGAGGAAGCTCTATGAAAAGTGGAGAAATCTACACCAATGATACACTCAAAAGAATGCAATTAACACTTGGTGAAGATGGTGTATGGAGGACTAGAAGAGAAACCCCCCAAAAAGGTGACAGAAGAGAAACTAGTAGTGATGAAGAAGAGGAGAAAGAAAAGGAAGAAGAAGAGAAAGAAGAAAATGAAGAAGAAGAAGAGGAAGAGAATGTGGAAGAAGAGCAGGATGTAGAGGAGGTTCTTGCAAGAGAAAGAAAGACCAAAAGGTGGCATGAATTATCTAGTGAGGGGGAGCAACCTCAATCAATGAGAAGGTTATTTGAAGAAAAGACTACTTCTCAAACTCATCAAAATCTTGGAGACATGCCTAGTAAGGAGAGAGTTACTAGAGGTGACACCATTATTGCCAAGGTGTTCCAAGAGGGCTTAAACAATCACGTAAGGAAGATAGAAAAGATGTCTATGGTGTTACGTAAGTTGGATGGCTTGGATACTAGGGTGAAAAATATTGAAGAATTATTGATGAAAAACACATAGTGGTGTAGGCTTCAAGCTAAGGATGACAAGGATGATGAAGGAGATGAGGAAGGTAAGGAAGAGAGAGAGGATAAAGATGATGCTAATGATGATGAAGATGATAGTGAGGTGATGATCAAGGAGGAAACTTCGAGTTCATGGCTAGAGAATGTGAAAGAAATAAAGATGCACAAGAGAAGCCACAAGAAGGAAGAATCCAAGAAGGAACTTTGATAGAGAGAGCTAAGATTACCTCACCATCTGCCGTATCATTTAGCCAAGGAAGGGTCAAGCACGTGGTCAAGAAGGGAGGTACAAGGAGATCTTCTTGATTGGCTATAACTTCAAGGCCAAACTAAGCCAACAAGGAGAAAGCTAGTGAGGGACCACTTCATATCGAGCTCAAGGGAAATATGGCAATCACAACCAACAAATATGGAGTGAAGATCATGACAAAGATCAAAGACTAAACTTTCTTCAACTTTATCTTATCTTTTTATGCATTTAGTTTAGCTTGTGTATTTTTTATGTCTCGTCTAGTTCATGTATCTAGAATAGCACTTGTATTTTCATTCTTTAACTTTTCATGTGACTTTCTAGATTATGTGATATTTTGAAGCTCAATAATAATACACTAGTTTTGAGAGCTATTGCTTTTATAGTTGATTTACTTTCATCACCATCCATTTGAATGATGACAAAAGGGGGAGAAATAAGTGAATGCAAAATGCTTTGATCTAGTTATACTATTTGTTTCGATCCGTAAAATTCTTTGATCAAGTTATACTGTTTGCTTTGATCTAGTTATATTTTTTTTACCATTGATCTCGTCTTACATTGAGTATTTGGTTATACTTGCCTTGATCTTGGCATTTTAAGGATTATGATCTTGGAATTTTGATTGATCTATGCATTGGTTGATTAAGCTAATTGATCACCTTGCTTTGATCAATTTGGGATTAGTCTCAATCAAGAATTTGAACTTGACATTTGGATGCAGGATTGAAATTCGGATGCATACACTAAAATTCGGACGCATGTCCTGAAATTCGGATACATCAATATTTTGTTGCCAAAAAGTACTCTTTTGTTGTTCAATTTGATTCAAATATGTTTTAATCTCTTCCATTATGTTTCAAACAACCTTAAGGAAGCTTAATTTCATTTTAAATGTTCATTACGTTGGATATACTGCAATTTGGACTCATAGTCCAAAGTTTAAAATTTTCTGAAAAATGAGTACAATCTAAGGGCGAGCTTTGATAATTATTTCTAGCCTTTGAAACCTCTCTTAGAAGTATTTTTATTTTGCTTAAATGTTAAGACTTCTAGTTTGATGGAAGGATGGAGGTTTATGGAGGTTGGTTGGGCCATAGACCCATTTTAAGCCATGCTTATGTCATTATACTAAATTATGTTTAAAATTAATTTTCAATTAGTATTTTTCAATTGGTATCATCTTTAATTAGTATATGACATAAATTCTTCTCTGTGCTTAAATTGTCTAAATCCATCACATTTTACATCAATGTTTGTCATCATAAAAAAAAGGGAGATAGTTAGTTATAAGGGCAAATCATGTTGTTTTGATTAATGACAAACATTGATCAATGCAAAGTCCTAAGGAAATAATGTTAATTACTTTGATATGGACTAATGTGCTTGATCGTTGGGTGATAGGATTCTGGATTGAGAAGAATACAAGTCTCATTGCCTTGAAGCTAAAATGCAAGAACAACTCAAGTATGCCAAAGGGGTTGAAGATTGAAGTGTAGGTTACATGTGCTTAGTGGGTAAGATTTGTAAACCCTACACTCTTAAGTCTTGAAATCTATGAGTTGCATTTGAGAGCACAAAACATTATTTGAAAATTTTCAGTGGTTTTGAACTTACTTAAATTATCAAATTTTCATCAATAGCCTTAAGAGGTCTTTATTGACTCATCCTTTATACTAGAATTTTTTCAAACTTATCGTGCTTGATTTCTAGTCAATTTAACTAAGTTCGAAAAGTTCAGACTCCAATTCAAACATCCAAATTTTATTTCAATAACTGCTGAATTTCCAAAGAAATTCGAATGACCATTGGTCGATAGTGTCTAAATTGGTCGACTAAATTCGTTTTGTTAGGTAGAATTTCCAGAGAAATTCGGATGCCTGTGTCCAAATTCAGTCAATCGAATTTTATTGTTACTAACCGTTTCTAGCCTTTTTTTTAAACATGGGAGCTGATTTTTAAACTATATAAAATCCTCAAATTCAGATTTTTGGTATGTTCTTAAATCTTCAAAAGTCTAGTAAGCTCTAACTTGCTTTACTTCAAATTTACTTGAAAATTTCTCACATTTCATTGTGGTCAAAGATTGAAATTCTAGATTCCAAAGGCAAGAGGTAAAGTGGTGCCAGCTATTGTCTTTATCCACCAAGAAGTGTTGGTAACATTCGAAACTCTATCTTTACATTCTTGTTGTGATTGATACAAAGATGTCAAGAGACATAAAACCCTTGTGATAGGTGAGCCATTGACTTGATTAATCAAGGTTGTTGTGCAAAATCCTTTCGTGAGGGTGAGCCTTTTATTAGCATGGTCAAGGTTGTTTGTTGACATAAAACTCTTTATGATAGGGGTGAGCCTTGTTTGTTGGATTGAAAAGAGGTTGTTATGGTAAAACCATTGAAGGGTGAGCCTTTTGTGCAATTGCTGAATTTAAGCATTTAGTGGTTGAAATCCTTGAGTGAGGACTCAAGGTAGTAGATGTAGGTCTTGAAGAGAGAGAGCCACTATAAATGTTGTGTTCATTTATTTATAGCTTTACTTGTTCACATATTTATGTTATTATCTTTTAATTTGTGATTAATCGCTAGTGTTGTTTTTTATCTATTTGGAAACTTGTTGTTCTTACTTGTATTACTTGTTAAGAATTTGATTCCAAAATATCTTCCAAGACAGTTTTTTTTTTTTTTTCTTGAGAAGGAAAATGTTTTTAAAAATTTTTCAAAGATCTAATTCACCCCTCCCCCCTCTTAAGTCTTTTAGTGTTTTTTGCTTTAAAAGCTGTTTTCAAGTGCAAGTTTGGGAAGGAGAAAATTCTTTTCTACAAGATAAAACAATTCGGTACATAGAATTGTCACTATCACACAGACTTGTCTCGAAATTCTGTAAATTGAATATTTTGGTTTGAAATTTTTTTTAACTTGAGAATGTAAATTAGTTTGAAAACATTTACCAAAATGCATTTTCAAAAGCAAAATATTTTTTTTAGAAGAGATTTTTAATTGACATAGGACAAATAGAATTCACATTATCTCTCCCTCTATTCTTAACAAAAATTTCTAATACTCCACTAAAAGCATACCCTAAAAGAATTAATCTTGAACCTTGCATTTTGGTGATTTATCATGATCATCTTTCAAGGTTCATTCTGAAACCACTTAAAAATTTTCATTAGATTACTTAAACATGGTGTATTAATGATCAAAACCTAAAAGTTGTAACTTTGAATCAACAAATAGAATTCATCAGAACATTCTTTGTTACTCTCTTCCTCAGCCTCGTCTCACTGTTCTCTATTGTCACTCATAGTTTCCACACTAACATTACAATCACCAATATCCTCTTCAACATCAATCATATTACAGGCAGATTCTGCATTCTTTTAGAGTATTGTTTACAAGATCTGAAGGAGGAACTTAAAAAGGAACCAATTAAAGTTCAAGCAAGTCTCCCACATTAGACATAAGGTGATCATGAACTATTCGCATGATGCTAGAGTTACTATTGACTACCATTAAACCATCTTGCGGTGTACTATCACGCCGTTTATAATGAATAGTCATCTGGGCAGGAAGTTTTAACCGTCTAAAGGCTTCCCCCCACATAATTCGCAAACGGATGGCACACAAATTTCCCCCCATAGTTAATTTCAAAGGTGAACAATTTGTTCATGGTCTCTGTAAGCAGGAAATGAGCAATTTTCAACAGCAGAATTGCAAGACTGTAAACCTTAATTAGATAGAAATCTTTTAGAGAGATGATCTGCTATCAAGAATAGAAAATTTCGACTACAAGGAAGACATAAAAAGGCACCATTTTCTTTCTGTAATTTATTGAAATTTATTCAATCTAGAATCAAACCCAAAAGTGAAAGGAAAATAAGATCTGCAATTTTTTAATACGTATACTTTGGCAAGCGAACAGTATCATTACATGTCCTGTATTTGTGGAAAAATATCTGTAAAGCAAGCATAAAAATTTATTTATTTATACTATACTTAAAGTATAAGAGGGGTAATATGGATTTAAACTTATTTTACTTTTTCCTTTTTGAATAATAAAAAATTCCCTTTAGTTGGATAAATTATTTTGATTTTGATAGTCCAAATACCCAAAAGTTGTATATGGAATATTTTTAAAAAATATTTTGGTGCTCTAAATTTCTAAAAGTAATATTTAAAATTTGGACAATACTCTAAATGTGCTACTAACTACTGATTTATTTTACAATTAACATAAAAGTTTGTAACTACTTAATAATAAGTATACTAACTCTCTTATTTAAGTTACAAATTTTTCTATCTCCAAAGTATATATAATGCATAAAAATATAAGAACAAATTAGCTCTCCTCTATAAAAATAAAAAACATTACTAATTTAGAAAAACTAATGAGATTATAAAAGTAGATTAAAAAATATAATTAATATATGTAGATTATTCAAATAAGATGAAAATAATTAGAAAAATGGTAAATAGTTAAACAAAATGTTTAATATCTACAATTACATACACATGGCACTAGTATATAGAAATATGCACAAAAGGGGCCTACAGAATATCAAATAAAGAATTAGTACAAGGAGATTCCTTCTAAAGAATTGTCGTGGTGGGGGACCGGTATCAGGAAATCCATGCATGACTTTGACATAATGTGTATCAAATTCACCTAAGATGAATTAATCTAATCCTAAAGCCGCTAAAAATGATTTCATTTTCCAAAATCAAAGCTCATGTCGTTACCTCTGTGACGAGAAAAACAAAATGCACTTTGTTCAGATAATCCTTAAACCTCCAATATTCTCTCAACAAAAAATACCTCTTATATGGATTGCAGGTTTATCAATTTTATATCATTTGAAGATGAGGAGAGATGATAAAGAGCCCTTGACTTGTAGGAGTATAGGAATATAGAGATCAAAGAATAGGAACATTAACTATTCTTCCTGTTTGTGCGTGAAGAATTGCGTAAGGCTAGGGATTCTTCAACTATCCAAAAATCTCTTGTTGCTTGGTTTACCATAACATCCAAATCACGTCTGGTTTATGGCAACAAGTTGCCGAAGACAAAATAACCACTTCAAGATTTACGGTAGACAAAATAACCATACCCCATAAATCTCCACCTTTGCGTGTAAGCCAGCGTCTGAGAAGGGCTCTGCTTTCTCCCCCACCTAAAAAGTTGTTGAGCTACAAAATCCAATCCAATTTTTGTCACAAAATCTTACTTTTCTTTTCCTTCTGAACTTTCGTCTTTGATCTTCTTTTATCACTTCTTCCACAAGTAGATATAACCACCAAAATTTCCAGAAGCCCATAGTATCATTCATTAAACACAGTCTGAATTTGATTTAGTACACATTGTTTCTGTATGGGGACGGCCAAAAGATTCTGAAATTATGGCGTCGTTGAGAAATGTTTCCCCCAATTGTCCACAAAACCAGTTCAAGGTAGAGCTGAAGAACAAGTCCCTTAGTATCCTTGTTCATTTTCCGGCCATAAACAATTGCTTCGGTACTCTGGCTGACGCTCGTAGAAAGGGTTTGAAGATTATGGCTACGGCAAACCATCCCGGAATAGTTGATACTGTAAACGGGAAAAGGGTTAATGGGACTTCTGTGGATCCATATTTGGCACAAAGTGGCATTGGAGTATTGGAGGAAAGCAGCAATGAAGAACCGTGTCATGAATATCTTCTTGGAAGATTTATCGAAAACCGGTTTGCCTATAGACAGTCCTTCATTATCAGGTCCTATGAAATTGGACCAGACAAGACTGCCACCATGGAAACAATAATGAATCTTCTTCAGGTTGGTAGTACTGTATCTTTTTCCTTTCTCTTTATAATTCTACGGAAGCTAAGAGAAAATAGATATTCCATGCTAGACATACTTTCATGAGTACTCAAGTTTTGGTTCTATCTATAGATTTTGTGACACCTTCTATTAGATTCATATATGTAACTTTTTCTATTTGTAATTAAATATTTAATTTTTTATTTATTTTATATAGAAGTACGTATCTTGAACATTTTTTCAAATGACTCCATCCTAGTGCTGATGTGCTTTAAATGTTCTGCAATAAAGTAAAAAATCAGGAAGTCTCTGTAATGGCTGATATCCCTTAACAAATCTCCATTTTTGGCTAAGAAGAAAAACCATAACTCAAGAAATGTAATTTGATGTTAAAAGTAACTTCGCATTTTGCAACTTTTTGCAGGAGACGGCACTTAACCATGTTCGGAGCTCCGGCGTTGCTGGTAATGGTTTTGGAGCAACCCGCGAGATGAGCCTGAGAAAACTGATATGGGTAGTAACTCGCATTCATATCCAAGTTGAGAAATATAGCTCCTGGTTAGTTTTCATCATCCGGTTACAAACTGCCTGGAACTTAAATTTATTGGAAATACTTGGATTTTATATATTTTAGGTCCTTGTAATTCTTAAATTGATCATAAAATTTAATTTAATAACGGGAGAATAAAGTAGCAGAATACAAGGAAAACCAACAAAAAAGTCATACGTGGTAGTTGTGATCACATATATTACATATAAATATATTTTGTAAATTAGAGTTATATAAATTATAGGGGTATATACTATAACATATACTATAGTATATTTTATATGTATAAAATTAATACATTAATAAATATAGGATAATTTTATTAATACAAGAAAATTTTTAATAAATTTAACCTTTAATAATTTTAAATTTTTTCAAAAAAATTAGTACAGAAGGTTGAACCTAATTTGCACCTAATTTTAAATTTTAATAATTTATTTTTTTTTCGTTCTTTCTTTTTAAGGAACCAAACAGTTTTTTTCTTTCTTTGTTTTATTTTTTTAAAAAATAATAATAATTTATTTGTTAATATAATATTATTTTATTAATTATTTTTTTATTTATAATTATTTTTTTTAATTTTTAAATTTTGTATTTGGATTTAGAATTATAATTCGATTACAATTATTCAAACTCAATAGATGATTTAATTACAACATTTAAAAATTAATTAATAAGATCAAATGACTATCAACATTTATCACTTACTCGTATAATATTTGTCAGGTAATAAATTAAAAATTCCTGTTAAAATACTCATAAAACATAAAATATATAATTTCTAATATAATTTAAATGAATAAAATTCATAATATGATTTAAAACTTAAAATAAGTAAAGAAAAATTTATAATATAAATTTAAAATAAGTAAAAAGTAAAAAGTAATTTTAAAATTAAAAAATAAAAAGGAATGAGATGGGGCGGCACGCTAGATTTTAGGTGCCACCACCTTGAGGCTTTCAAAAATCTGGCATACTTATTGCTTAAAAAAATTAAACATACTTTTTAGGATAAAAATGTTAATACTGTGTAAAAATCATTATGTATTAGTAAAATCACCTTATATTTAACATTTATGTAAAATTATATACTATAATATATATTGTATGTATATAAACTAAACTAATGGCCTATAACTATAGGTATATTAATTATTAAATACACACAAACTCTCTCTCTCTCTTTATATATATATATATATATATATATATATATATATATATATAATTGATATAAATATAATTGATATGATTATACCTTGACTTGGTTTAAAAATTATAAATTTATCCTTTAAATTATAAACCTTATAACATTTTAATTCGAAGTAAATAAAATAAGTTCAAAATCACCCTTTTAGAAAGAGAAGTGATATTCACCTCCGCTTTTAGCTTCTTTTACCACTTTTTTCTTTTTTTCTTTTAATAATCGAAAGGATCTTATAGCTAAAAAGGACTCTAAAATTTCATTTCAAGCCTTGTGTGGAACAACTAACTATTGACATTGAAGTCTTCTCATTTATAAGAAAAATGAGAGTTGAGTGTAAGAAATTAAAAGAGGATTATAAATAATGCTACCTTTCTAACATCATACATTATAAAATGTTTTATTTATGAAGGCAAAGTATAAAGGATATCCTTCACTTTTTGGAAGACACTATAGAGTACAGAGATATTTTATAGAAAAGTATCTTTTCTCTAAAAAGATTTATATTTCTAACAGTAAGAAGTCTATATACGATATATCCCTCCAAAGAAAAGTATCTTTAAAAGCAAATGTTGATTTTTGTAATTTTTACTTACTGAAATTGAAAGATATATAGAAACAAATAAAAAACTTATCTTGAAATGTGTGTTTAAAAAATGTGATGATTTAATTCTTTTGGTAAATATATTCAATAATCTTTTAGATTTACAAGAAATTTATAATTTCAAACTAATGGTCTTATTAAATGATCCCTGTGTAAGAAGGTTGTGGTCAAGACAATGTGGCAAGACCTTTATATAGAATCATGAAAAAAGCCTCACTCGCTAAAGAAAAATATTATTTCAAAATAAATTTAGAATATATACCACAGATATGCAGCCAGTCTAAACATATAGAAGGAAGACATTCAGATTATATAGAAATAATATGATGATAGACCATCGTTGCATCTCCTTATTGGTTTTGCTCACTTATCACTTCAATTAAGTAGACATACAATTGCAACAATTTGTCTTCCTGACACACATCATGGGCTGTTCTGTAAATATGATATCAGGGGCGACGTTGTTGAGATTGACACATGGGTTGATGCAGCAGGCAAAAATGGAATGCGTCGTGACTGGCTGATTAGAGACCATAAAACTCAACAGATCATAACAAGAGCAACCAGGTGAATCTTCGATGCCAAATATCGATAAATCCACTTTCATTTTACGATCTATAGAACATTTGGGAAACTATTACTAACACATTAATCAGATTAAACTCACAAACCCTGAGATTTTGATTCAAACATTTTCAGAACGTATTTGACAATGCAACAGTTGTCAGAACAAGTGTTGTCCGCAACTGCTACATACAGTGGCTGATGAATAAATAAATATTTGGGGGGGCAGGAAATAGGGAGACAAAATATATATATATATATATATATATATATATATATATATATATATATTAGACTAGAAGAAATATTTTGTTTAAATTTAACGCATAGAATTTTTTCTACTTAGATATGGGATGAGATGTTAAAGCGTATTTAAATAATATAAGTTAGTGTTCTACTAGAATAGATTGAATAAATACTTTAAGTGATAAATATACATATAATAATTTGTTTACAAAAAAAAATAGAAAGAGAGAAAATTAGCAAAATATAATTATGACTTTTGGAAGCCATTATGTATATATATTTATTTCTATTCAATTTTCCTTAAGCACTATATATCTAAACTCTATTTTTTAAAAAACATGGTGGGATGCTTGCCATGGTACATGTGTGTCCGCCACTGACCACGTACACTATCCACTGATTAAATACTAGAGTGTACCAATGGCCAACAGTTGAGGTTGCATCCTCAAATCTTGGTAACCCGTATCAGTCTTAAACTCTTGGAAAGTAACTGAATGCTGAACTTAACATCCATTTTCCCTGTAGCACCTGGGTGGTCATGAACAGAGAAACGAGAAGATTGTCAAAAATCCCTGATGAAGTTAGAGAGGAAGTCCAGCCTTTTTACCTCGACAGAATTTCACTATCAAGAGAGAATAGCGACAGTGAAAGGATCGAAAAACTAACTGATGAAACCGCGGAAAGAATCAGATCTGGCCTTGCAGTAAGTTGAAATTGTAATTCTAGTAGTTTATGTTCAGAAAAAATATCATTTCGAAATCTTGCTTTGGGCCGCAATAATCCTAATTTTTGTACTTTACCTTATGTTCCAGCCACGATGGAACGATATGGATGCCAACCAGCATGTAAATAATGTCAAATACATTGGGTGGATACTAGAGGTAAGTTCAGTGTTGTATTTCAACAAGGCTTTTCTCCAATGCTGTCGACGAAAAGTTTTTACTTTGGCCCTTCATGATCGCCTCTTATAGACAATCATTTTTAACGAAACTCAACACGTGAACTTCAAAGAGTTTATCCATTTTTACCCTTAATCGTCAAACTACTTCTCAACCTTCACGAGGATAATGTGTCAGCTTTTATCTTCCTCACAGAGATAATCTGATAAAAATCTGGGACCAAACTTATATGTTAGCTCTCAAACTTAACTGTGATACTCTTAAACAATTAAGTAATTTCAGAGGAGCAAAGGTAGAAGACAATGTGGTCCATTTCTGTTTTACTGGATAGAAGCACAAATGATTGCAAAAAATAGAATTTACAGGGGAAAAAAGAAACAGCTAAAGTGCATCAAATGCACTAATGGTAGAGGCCTTTGTGAAATAGAAAATCACTTGTGATACTAGTTTTCCACATTTCTTTTGTTTTTCTTTTCTGTGCAGAGTGTGCCTATTGATGTCTTAGAAGCTTATAACCTCACAAGCATGACGCTCGAGTACAGACGTGAATGCAGGCAGTCCAATGTGTTGGAGTCGTTGACAACTATGAAAAAGATTGCTACTGAAGTGCCTTCTCAAAGAGCTCATGTGAACTGCAGAGAAGACATAGCATGCACACATTTGCTTCGCATGGAAGCTGATAAGGCTGAGATTGTCCGAGCAAGATCGGTATGGCAATACAAACAAGAGGGCGCGATCTGACTTCAATTGCGCGAAAACATACAAATTTTATATACATATTAATGTATGTATCTTTTAGCCACAATTTTAGCCTTTTTCCCATTTTTTGATTTCCTCATGATTAAATTAAATGTTATCAAAAGTTGAAATCATATAGCTATTTCCATATCTTTGATCACTTGTGGGTTTGATCCGTTTTCTGCATTTTATTGACCTCAAGGTGCGTCGAGATTTTAGACCCCAGAAAATATTTGCTATGAAGTTTGAAAGGCAAAGAAGTAGAACTATTGAGGTAAAATAAAGAGACGCAGAAGGAATCTTTTATTTGATTACAAAAAAATATATGGTTATTGTAGCTTCCATTAGTAGCGGGTTACAAATCAACAAACTAGGCATATGTTCCTATTTTGAATTGAATATCTATGTTTTTATTAAAATAAATAAATAATGAATATTTTAATTTTGAATAAGCAGGTTAACATAGATATTAAAATCTGTATAGAGGACCAAAGATTTAATATAGAGCTAAATCTATATATATATATATATATATATATATATATATATATATATATATTAAAGTTAAGGTTGAATCATGAGAATGTGACATGTGGAATTTTTAAAGCTTTAGTTAACTCTAATGATGCCAAGTTGAATGTTTAGAATTAATTGCTTCATTGATTTATGTACCCACATTAACTCATATCTATATTTAATCACCTTATCTATGGTTTTTAAAAATAATATTAGATACTACATTAAGTGAATTGTATGTTTAATACAATGGATTCAACATATTAATTCTTATGATGAAAGACTATTGTACATACAATGAATTGAATTAATGGAATGAGATACATATCCTTCATTCATAAATAGAAAACTATGCATTGAACATGAAGTTAAATAAATATTAGAAGATAGACTTTAATTATTTCACAATATCAATGAGTTCAGATAAAATTCTTAAATTCATTCATAGATAAATACTAATTAATTGAATAGTATCTTAATTATTTTCATTGAGGACTTTTCTACATACAATGCATTCAACAAATTAATTCTTATGATTAATGACTACTCTACATACCATGGATTGAATAAATGAGTTGAGATAGATATCTTTGATTCATTAATAGAAGAACATGAATTCAATATGAGCTTCAATAAATATTCCAAGATAGACTTTCAATTATTTCAAAGTAAATGTCACAAATATTTATGTAATTAAATATGTTGAATACATGAATCTATAATTATTGACTTAAATCAATAACTAATGAAATTATGAAATTCAATAAGAATATATTTTAAAATGTTTAAAGAATAAAGTACATAACTCAAATATAGAACTCAATAACATTAGTTAATGTAACGACTTTATCTATAACTAATAGCGGAGCACTAAAAAATCATAGATAAAATTAAAGTATTGATTGAGTCAAAAAGGTAGATGAAAAGATCTTGAATCTGAGTTCAACTACTAGAATTTGAAAAGATTTATATTTACAATTTTAAATAAAAAATAATTACTTATAATTATAAACATATCGGAATTACAGAATTACAGAAACAATGAATTCAATATGAACTTAGTTAAGGTGCAATGAATATTAAACTTCTTCATTAAATTGCTCTAATGCTCTATATATATATATATATATATATATATATGCATCTATATATATGTGTATCATTTATAAAAGAAAAACCAAATCAGTGAGTATAAAGCTCATAACCATCACTTAAGAGTTCAGCTAAGAAAGGTCAATGAGCGCAAAATTCAGAAAATAAAACATAAGAAAATTTGTTTAAAACAAAAGCAACTGAAAAGCCTCTTCATTGACAGCCAAAGTAAAAGGGAAACAATATTTTTGACTTTTTTTAAAAAAAGAAAACTCTTTTGCTTCCAAACATCCTAGAAAAGATCTCAGCTGCAATTTGAGGTCAAACGGTAAATACCAGAGGATCATTTTTTGGACCGGCAGAGGGAGGGGAGGGACCCGGCTTATTACGAAGAGGACAGGAGAACAGCCTATCGCCTTTGCTTAGGCCACCCACTTACCGGTCTCGGAGTCGAAAGACGGTGAGCATTAACCGAAGCACGATACGCGCACAGATGACGACAATTAGAAGATTTTGCTGCAACGATCTACTTCGATTCGCATCTGTGAATCTCGATCATCTCACTGAAACCGTATTTCTCTCTTTCAGTCTGTTCTTTTTTCTAATTTCTTTCCGCGAGAATTACGCGAATTGCCTTTTAAGTTTTTTGCCGGAGAGGAATTTTATATATTTTTTCTTGCTTTCTCAGTGGGATTTGAGGAATTTTATGTACGTATTTGGGACTTGAAAGTTCTTATCTTTACGCTGATAACTTGGTGTTTGTTGCAGTTCAATATGTCATTCTATATGACCTACTTGGCAAGGTGGCCCGACTATTTTCATGTGGCTGAAGTGCCGGGCAGCCGAATCATGGGATACAGTGAGTTGGTTTTCCCTTTTGTTTCTCATTATTTGTTTGGTTCCCCTGGATGGTTTCTGGATAGTCAGTGCAGTATTTATTTAATTTTTTTCTTTTGTGGACGTTAGATATGAAAAGTTAGCAGCTTTTGAGCTCTGTTTATCATATCACGAAGATTGAAAATCTCTAAATGTTTCATTGGTGCATTACTCTTCCAAATTATGTTTGGCGCACCCACCTGATTGAGTTAAACCTTAGAATTCGGATTCTTAGAGTCATGAGCAGGCTTCAGCAGCCTGGCGCCTGCGCAATATTTCCTTCATTGTATTTCAGACTTTTCGGCACTCCACCCGATGTCTGATAACTCTGCAGTTGCAACGAACTAGGGCTGGGAGGAAAAGGTGAAAACTAAAGCAACAGAGGCATTGCTGGTCAGAAAGAGGGAGACACGACAACTGCATATGGCTAGATCGAAGGCAGAGGTATTGCAGGTAGTCCTCTAATAGAATTAAAGGATGAGAATTAGCCATTTCCCTAAAATATGGATAGTGCCTTCTTGCAGTTTCTCTATTGACCAATTATCCTTTTTGCCTCATTTCGAAATCTTGCAGGTTCGGCTCCAAAACTTGATATTGGTTCAATTTTAAGAAGTTCGGCCTGTAAAGTCGAGAAAAATGTTCTCTGGTTTATTTGTATGTCTTCAACTATGTCAAGGTAAATTTTGACTTCTTTTGAGTTTGATTTTTTTTCCTCCTTCAGAGCAACACTACCTATCATCTGAGTCAAATCTTCTTTGCTTATTGTTCTTCGTCTTGGTCGATCCCATCACCAAAATCCCCCATATATATTTTTGCCCATTTGAATTCTACGAACAGAGTAGAGTTATATCTTCGTATACTATCAAATTCAATCTTCTCCGCCACCACATGCGTTTTTCCGTGTGATATTTTGATGATGGAGTTATAATTAATCATTGTTTACTATTATATTTGTCCTTCTTTGTGCATCTTTGGAGAAATTAATTTCTTATTATGTAATCAAAACCCTAATTTTCACTTGGCATACAAATCGGTTACTTAAATTCAATTCCCCTGCAATTTTTGTAGAAAATTTGGACTTCGCTTATAGCAAAGGGTTTCTATAGATGCCCAAGAAAAATCACCAAGCGCCAAATTCGATGCAGGTCAGTTCCTTTTTAAGTACTTCTATGTATTAAAAAATTTATTTTCCTTGATTGAGCATACATCAGTTAATTTATTATTAGCCTTTGGACGTTTCAATGTCAAGTATCTTATGATTAAGTGAATCTCAATTTTGTAATACAATTAGTCTTTTTTGTGGCAATTTCAATAATGAAAGATATTTTAGTATCAATAAGCGTTTTGTTTACAGTTTAAACTACACTTGGAGGACTGTGGGATCAATTTAGAGTTTTAGATAGCTTCCGAATTGCCCTGTTTTGCTAATGTAATTTCTGTTTGCCCATTGATGCAAGGATTTTTTGCTGACGTTGTTATGTAAGAAAAGGAAACCTGGAAAATGAAGAAGAATACATTTTAGCTAATCACAAATAAAATGAAAAGTATTTCACATGGACTATTTACTTGACTACTATTTATTGCTTGGAGACATATAATCCACTAACAAAAGTGTTGCTTGAGTAGTAGATGTGTTGTACACATAATTGAATGTGGTGTTGACAAGGATCTTCTTTTGCTCATCTGTAGTGTTAGCCTTTTTATTTGAGATGTCTCATGTTTTTTGTAGCATATGTGATGTCTTATGATTGACAACCAGAGGAAGAATAAGAGCATTGTCCTTGATCATCCCAAATCATTTATTTCTCTTGGTATGTTTTCTTTCTTTGAGCTTCCAAATCCTTCTTTTGTTATTGTGTTAATTGTTTTCTTGCTCACTCATCTCTCCCCTTACCTACCTGTATTCCCTTAAATTGATATGCATATATAAGTCCTATAAAGACTACTATCAGCTCTTGATTTACATTTTTTTTTCCTGGAGGAAGGTAAAACATTGGATCTACGAGTCGTTAGGTCCTGCTATTCCTAAAGGTTTCTTTGTGTTCTTACCTATTCTTACAAGTCATAATAAGATAAATCTACCATCTTTTCTTCCTGCTTTAGATGGTGTGCATGTCTTAAACATGTGTGTTCTTGCATTTTACTTTATTAGGAGTTAAAGGATTGAATGCAGCAGTAATTGGTATCCGGTTGTTGAATTCAGATATGTACACATATACTATGGATGTCTGAATAATGTAAGATTGACTAAGCTCCCCAAAGTGATTTAGTGATTTAGTGTTGAATATGAAGAGGAGTTAATGAGCTGAAATGTCTATGTATCCGGGTTTTTCTGTGAAGTACTCATGCATGCGGTAAAATAAGAAAAAGGGAAATCTTTGATGTGGATAGAACAACCAAGTATAGGATTTTAATTGTTTTTGTTAACAAAGCATGTGGATTGATTAGAAATTTTTTCCAGGGGATGATGTAAAAGATACTCAAGAGAGCTTTTTTGATTATACATCCTTGATTTGGCTGCGTAACCTCTGGCTTTGGTTGCTAGGATTACAGCCATAAGAAAAAGAAGTAATGGATCCATTTCTCCCCCTTGCTGATTTGCAACAAGATCAAACATATAGCTGTGAACGAAGTCAAATTGCTCAGAAAAGATGGTTCAGTGAAATCCAATCTGAACAAGGTGAGTTGATGAGCTCTAACATTTAACTTTAGTACCTACTTCACTAAGGTAATATTAAAATGAGACCTAAAAAGTAACTTAGTTTTGACCAATAGTTTTGCTTTTGCCTGAAAAGCCTCAAGCAGAAGTTTGTGTGAAGGATGTTACTCTAGGGTTGATTACCAAAGATGAGGAAGAAGTTGCAGAGGCTTTGTATGCTTTGGCTTTTGTGTTTCCTGATGCAACAAAGACAGAGAAGTAAAAAATGGGTGATAAACAGTAGGGCGCATCATGTTCAGCCTTGCCGAAAACAGAACAGTATATAAGTCGATTCGAAGGTTTGTTTCCTTCTTTTATTGTTACTTTGGATTTCCTTCTCCATTATTGTAACAATTAAGCAATTTGAACAAAGACTGAAATTTCAAAGAAAGAAGTGGAGCCCAAGACACTCTGCCACAAAATTAATATGTCCATATGCTCAAATGCACTGGACTATGGATGTCTGAAGTTATACCTCTTCTAAATGGCACTAGCAATGGATTCAGGTGTTTTTTTTTTGTTTTTTGTACAAAGTTCTACTTTAACAATTTTTATCGCAACTAAATTTATTTGGATTTTCATATGCATTTTCAGCTGATTATAAAGGGCTTCACTTGATGTTCTTGAATTTCAAATTTTAGGCTGAGAATTTATGATCAGATTTTATATAAACAATTAAATATTATTCCAAAAGTCAAAGTATATTTCTGTCTTTATCCTACTTTATGTGTTTATGTATGTATTTGAAGAGATTTTTGTTTTATCTTTTATTTTTTTTCAGTCAACTGATTGAAGGGAATGATGAAGGAAAATAGTGTTTCTATGTAGTAGTAGTTTTTCATGGATGAAATGTCAATTTCGCTAATAATTAATACACCTAAAGTTATTCCATCCATAGTATCAAGCGATGAAGAAGATGACTATCTACTTCAAGTGATCATCAGTCCACTCCTGTTAGTTTGTTGTCAACGTCATTAATTAGAATTAGTATTTTCTTCTTCATCTCACTTCCCTTTCCATCTTTCCAGGAGAATCCTCCCAACAATCCAATCTCTATAAGGTAGTTCAATGAATTTGGTTATGTAGAGAGTGATTGAGAATGCTAAAATTTTGTACATTAAAAAAGGAACATTGCAGTACATAAATTGAATTTGTTTTTAGGGTTTTTAATCAAAGAAACATTTCAGCGTCTAAATGATTTTTTCATGTACTATGCTCTAAGCTAAGTGATATGACAACGAATAATCTTTTATATGCTTGAATGAGATTTGCACGGACATGTTGTTATTTATCAATTTTTTTGCTTTGAAGTTACTCTGAAATGATAGATTGGAAAGCAATACTGGTATGATCAGTTCCTAAACTACGAGATTGTAATTTGTGGGTTTACATGTATGTGTACTAAAAGTTGGGTAAATTCATTATCTTATATTGACTGTACGACTTAATAATTTGTCTGACTTCATGATTGGTAACTTTTACTAATGTGTGGATGACATAAATTCTTTTTGAAGAAATGATAGTATAGTATTTCACCCTTAATGTTTTCCATCTTGTATATGACAGCGTTTGGGAGAATGAGCTAAAAAAATGAGGACGCCTACAATCTGCAGGTAAGAGAAGTTTCTATGAGTAAATGAGCTAAAAAGATGAGAAAATCTGAAATCATGGTCCCAAATTCTTAGTAAACTACTCAGGAGTTGCTGAAAGAACTATTTCACAAACAACAAACAATGAACAAAGGGCAGCATCTACAAGAAAGAAGAACTAAGGATGATGGATTCAAATTACATCACCTATCACTTAATGTATTTAATGCTCATGCTTATTCCTTTAAAATAGTTCAAACACAATAAATTGTTAATTGTTTCTTTTAGATGGATTGTGAAATTTTTTACTTACAATGCATTAATACCTATAATATGATCGAAACATGTTAATTAGTTCAATGATTATGCTATATTGTTCTAATATTTGATATATTCTCTTTTTAAATTATTTATTTTATTGCACAACACTTAATATCTTGATACACACTAATTTTATATTTAATTTCCATTTCTTTTGCATCCCATGCTTTATAATACACCTTTGCAAATTTTATAACTTCAAGATTTTTAAATTTATAGAATTTTATGAGAAAAATATTTTAAGCTTTGAAGTTTTTAATTTACTAAACATATATTTAATATAATTTTAAATTCTCAAACTTCATTCTTCGTTATGATATATGTTATATAGTACTATATTTAAAAATTATTAATAATCTTAATTAAGTTTATACATAAATTGAAAAAATAATTAAAACAACCCCGCGCAGAGCGCGGGTTTATACACTAGTTATATAATTAAACCCATCCTCACGCGAAGAACCAGGGATAAAATTTATTGTGTACTTGGATTGGCTTATAAAATCAAAAATGGGCTTACTTTGTCCAAGGCGAAAATTAACACTGTCTTGGACAGGCCCATTAAAGATCCAATTAAAAAGGCCGAAAGACAACCCAAAGGCATTTAAACCACGTCATTACTGCCCAACGAAAAAAGCTCACCAGTTAAGCCTATGCCAAATCCTATGGTGCGTATGAATTTTTTCCGTCATCTGGAATTTTTATTAAAATATAAATAATATTATAAAATATTATGAATTTTTATTATTTCAAAATATAACTCATCTAAGTTATGAAATATAAAAAATTAAGGATTACAATTAAAGTTATATTATCCATCATTTATAAACTACTATCCTCATTGCTTCTACTATCTTACAGAACATGGGATATCATGGGAGGTAAGTTATGTAAATTATAGAGGAAGCTACTAATGACCTATGATGGGAAGATTCACTTCTAACTCTATAAATAAGAGCTTGTAAGATTGTGAATGAATCGTTAAAAAACTCTCAATAAAATTTTAATCTCTATATTTCTTATGTTCTTTTTTTCTGTCTTTTGCTATAATTCAAAGTCTTCTTCGTTGTCATTTTATAATTAGTTTTGTGTTTATTGCGACCGAATTTTACAATATGTTATCAGCACGAGTCTCTGCCATCAGAGTTTTAAAGTTCATTCAAGATAAAAAAGAAATATTTTTCTATCTCTAAATTTCTGTGGCAAACTTTACAAAACTCAAACTTTTTGCTCTTGATATTTCTAAAAGAACTATCTGACAATGAAACTCGATGTCTAAATTCATCTAGATGCAATGGGTATGACAGACAACAGTGTAGAAAATAATGCGTCATCATCGCAAAAATGCTCAAAAGTCATGATCTTTCTCCACCATCATCTCCACGCAAAATATTTTACTGTGAGATATCCATTTGTTTTGTGGAATAATCTAAAAGAAAGATTTGACCATTAGAAGATGATTATTTTACCAAAAGTACAGAATGATTGGATGTACTTATGGCTATAAATCTATAAGGGTGTATAACTCTGTAATGTTTAAAATTACATTTCAATTAAAATTATGAAGAGAGAATTTCACTGATGCTGATATGTTAGAGAAAATATTCTTTACTTTTCATTTCTCGAATATTATCCTACAACAAAATATTTAGAGAAGGATTTTAAGAAATATGTTGATTTAATTTCTTGTCTTCTTGTGGTTGAGTAAAACAATGAGTTATTGATGAAATATCATTAAGTTCGGCTAACAAGTTCTATTCCACTCCCTAAAGTGAATGCGGTTAGAACTCATAGTTATAGTTCTGGAAAAGGTCATGGTCGAGGCCATGGACATGGATGTAGCCATGGTAGAAGTCTTCCATATAATCATGGCAATCAGAATAGAGTATTAGGGACAAAAAATAACAAAAACTATCAAAAGTAGGTCAAAAACAATGAGAAAGGAAAAAGGAAGGATGTGGATCCAAAAGATCGTGAAGATAAATCCTATCAATGTGGTATGCAAGGTCATTGGTCTCATACATATCGCATGACAAAGTATCTTGTTGACCTTTACCAAGCATCGATTAAGAAAAAGGGCTAAAATCCTGAAGTAAATTTTACTTTCCAAAACTCAAATCCCTATGATAATGATAATAATAGTCTTGAAGGTGCCATTGTTGATGTAACCTACCTGGATATGACTAATTTCGTTGAGCATCCAGAAAGAAAAGTTGACTATTTGATTGGTGATGGAAGTGTCCAAAAGAAATAAGAATTTTGTTCAATGTTCTCCCTAGTTTTTCCTAGTTAAGTTTTATGTTTAATTTATTTTATTTTTAATAATGCTTAATTATTTATTTCAAATTTCCTTTATTTATTTGAGTATTTAAATTTAAATTTTGATGTGTTCAGATAATTCTTATTCCTTATTATAACTCTAAAACTGCCACTGAGGATATTTGCCTCATTGATAGAGTGGAACTATGCATACTACACTTAAAATTGAAAGATATTTCTCTAATTTGAATATGAGAGAAAGAAATATTTGTACAACAAATGGTAGTTAAAAATTGATTGAAGGCTCCAAAAAAGTTAGTATTTACTACGTGGGGGCACAATAATTGCCATCAATAAGGCATTATTTTCCTCAAAATCTCAAAAAACTTATTGAGTTTAATGATATTCCCTGAAATGGATATCATATTGAAAAAATGGAAGAAAATAACTTTGAGTATGTTTGTATTACTCAAACTGTCTATGGAGAGAAATCGATCTTAGAGAGATTATTATCTCTTTCTTCTTTAATAAACCAGAAGTTTACAGATCCTGTTACACTTAGTATTTGGCATGATCGTTTAGGTCATCCAAGATCAATTATAATGCGAAAATAAGTTGAGAATACTTATGGTCACCCATTGAAAAGTCAAAGGGTGTTAAATAAGTATTCCTATGTTACTTGTTGTTAGGGAAAATTGGTTAGTAGACCATCACAAGTAAAAGAGGGAGTTGAATCTCCTTCACTTTTAGAATGGATTCATGGTAATATTTGTAGACCTATTTATCCACCATGTGGCAATTTAGATGTTTTATAGTATTAATTGATGCATCAATCTGATGGTCATATGTTTCTTTGTTATCAACTCGTAACCTGGCATTTGCGAGATTACTTGCCCAAACAATTCACCTAAGAATGTAATTTCAAAATCACCTCATTAAAAGGATATGTCTAAATAATGCAGCATAATATTTTTCTCATGCCCTTAATACTACACATCAATTGGCATTACCGTTGAACATTCCGTAGCACATGTTCACACACAAAATAATTTAGCTAAGTCATTTATTAAGATACTATAATTAATTTCTAGACTGTTCTTAATGAGGACAAATTTCCCTATATCAATTTGGGGACATGCAATTTTGCATACTGCAGCCCCTTGTGCATATTAGGCCATCAAGTTATTGTAAATTTTTGAATGTGTGGTGTATATTCCTATAACACCCAATCAACGAACCAAAATGGGTCACCAAAGGAGATTAGGGATATAAGTTGGATAGTCATATGACTCTCCCCTCTATAATAATGTATCTTGAACTTGTGATAGGAGATGTATTTACAGAAAAATTCACTAATTGTCTTTTTCAAGAGTCTATGTTTCCTAAACTAGGGGAAGAAAATAAACCACAAAAGAAAGTGCTTGTTTGGACAACATCATTAAATCATCTTCATCCTCGCACAAACATGAGTGAATTAGAAGTTCAAAAGATAATTCATTTACAAAAGATAGCAAATAAATTGCCAGATGCATATGCCAACTGTACAAGAGTAACCATATCCTATTTACCAACAATAGATGCTCATGTTCGAATTTAAGCTCCAAAAGAGCAAAATCTAACTCCTATAGCTATTGAATCGAAATCACGCCAGAAGTGTGGTCAACCTCTTGGCTCAAAAGATAGAAATCCTCGAAAGAAAAGAGGATTAAATGATCAAAGTGATCGTATTGAAGAATATGAGAAAAAGGACCAAGAGATAACTGATGAAAAGATCAAAGATTCTAAAAATAATATAGAGACTTCCATCAATTATATAGCTTCTGGTAGAAGTTGGAATCAAATGGAAATGATTATTAGTAACTTATTTGCTTACAATGTAACACTTGATGTTTTAATAGATAAGGAGGATCTTCAACTAACATCAGTTGAAGAATGGTGATATAGAGATGATTGGTGAAAGACCTAAGAGGGGGGGAGGGGTGAATTAGGTCTTTAGCTAATTATCAAAATCTTTTTCCTTTTTGATAATCTTTTGCCTTAATAAAAGCTCTTCTTTAAATTCACAAATTTCAAGTTTATATGTGATTTGATGATTGAGACAAGATGATCAAACAATAAGATCACAACCAATCAATCAACAACTAAGAACAAATAATAACAACACAAGTATGTAAACAAGTAACGCTATAAGGAAATGAACACACGATTTATAGTGGTTCGATCTCTCCAAGATCCACATCCACTACCTTGAGTCCACACTCAAGGATTTTAACCAATTCACTAAATGCTCAATCCAAGCAATTACACAAGAGGCTCACCCTTCAATGGGTTTTACCACAACAACCTCTATTCAATGTAATAAACAAGGCTGACCCTTATCACAAAGAGTTTTATGTCACTAGACAACCTAGACCAATCTAATCCAAGGCTCACTCGCACAAGGGGTTTTACACCACAATCTTGATTAATCAAGTCTATGGCTCACCCTTCACAAGAGTTTTAAGTCTCTTGACAACCGTTTATCAATCACAACAATAATGTAAAGATAGAGTTTGGATGTTACCAACACTTCTTGGTGGATGAACACAATAACTAGCACTACTTCACTTCTTGGCTTTGGAATCTTGAATTTTAACCTTTGAGCACAAGGCAATTTGAGAGCTTTTCAAATAATTTTGATGTAAAACAAGTTAGAGATTGAAGGATTTTTAAAGTTCAAAAGTCCTCTAAAAAATCTGGAGTTTATGGCTTTTATAGATTTCAAAGATTAGATTTAACAGTCATAAAACCACTAGTAATGGCTAGTTTCAGAAGAATTCGGACAACCGAATTTTTCTTGTACGTCCGAACTGCCGTCCGAACTTTACTGTTACATGCTATTTGGAAAAATTCGGACGACCGAATTTTGTCCAGTGCACCTGAACTTACGTTCGATTTTTTTTTAGAAAAACAGTAACCATGCTGGTAGGGAAAATTCGGACGACCTAATTTTTTTCCTTGCATCCGAACTTGCGTCTAAATTTCTCTGGAAGTACAGTAGCCATTTTCAAAGTTTGGACGTCCGAACTTGCGTTTGAACTATTAAACTTTGTAAAATCATTTGAAATTCAACTTCAATAAGTTTGAAAACATTATGAATAGATAAGACATTTAGACACTTTTGAATTCAAAAACCGTTATCAAAACTCTTTGATCATACAACGTTTACTCAAAATCATTTAAACTCAAAAACACACTTATTAATCAAAAGATCATTCAAAGCCATTTAAGATTCAAAATTAAGTTTTGTGCTCTCTTATACATTCAACAGATTCCAAGACAAACAAGTGTGGGGTATACAAAAGTTTACCTATTAAGCACATGTAACCTACACTTCATGTCTTCAAAGCCTTCAACCATCTTGAATAAACTCTTCAATCTTCAATCACTTTGACATATTGGAGTTGTTCTTGCATTTTGGCTTCAAGGCAATGAGACTTCTTACCTCTTAATCCAAAAATCCTATTACACAAATGACATAAAGATTAGTCCTCATCAATGTTTGTCACTAATCAAAACTAATCATAACCTCATGATTTGCCAGTCCGGCGAACAATCTCCCTTTGATGATGACAAACTTTGGTGCAAAATGTGATGGATTTAAACAATGTAAAATAGAGAAGTATTGATGTCAATGATAGCTAATAACCAATTAAGCATATTGACATTCAAAAGGCTCAATATGAGCCTATGGCCCAACCAACCTCCATTAACCTCCTTCCTTCCAACAAACAACTAGGATAGAATATATAGCATTTAAACATTAAGAAAAGATTCTAAGAGAGGTTTTAAAGGTTGTAAAATTTTAACAATGCTCCCCCTTAGATTGTGCTCACTTTTAGGGAATATTTGAACTGAGGACTATTCGTCCAAACTGCAATAAATCCAATATACTAAATGTTTAAAGTAAAATAAAGCTTTCCTAAGGTTGTTCAAACATAGTAAAAGAGATTAAAACATATTTGAATCAATTTGAACAACAAAAGAGCACTTTTTGGCAACAAAATATAGATGCATCCGAATTTTTGAAACATGCATCCGAATTTTTAAATCATGCATCCGAATTTTGAAATTTAAAGTCCAAACTGTAAAACATGTGAGATGAAAGCTATAATTTTTGAAAATAAGCTTTCCTAAGGTTGTTCAAATATGATGGGAAAGATTAAGACAGTTTTCAAACAATTTGAACAACAGAAAAAGCATTTTTGGCAAGACAGTTTGGATGCGTCCAAACTTTTTGACTGAATCTGAATTTCAAGTCTGAATTTTTGGTCATAAGTTTGAAATGATGATTTTTCATTTTTAAAAGAACTATAGAAGTTCTCAAATATGTATAGTCACAATGGCACTTTATTTAGCTTTGCAAAATCACAAAATTCATATATTAAATTGTTTTCATGAAGTATCCTAAAATCATAGGTCAAGTCAAGAACCAAGATCAAGATTTCAAAATCTCAACTTAACCATATTCAAAATCTCAGAAAACAACCAATTTCAATTGGAATTCCAAATGCAGCCAAAATAAACAACTCACTGTAAAATATAACACAGTTTACACAAAATATAGCACATTTTGTAACATTTTGCACAGTTTACACAACATATAGCACATTTTGTCATCATTCTTTCCCCCCCTTTGCCATCACTCAAGATGGGGTTAATGAAAATGATATAGCATGTATCACATATAAGCAGTATATTGACCAACATTTGATTTTGTCATCACTCAAATCAAATAATTAACATCCTAACAACAATAAGCATCATGTAACAGTTTAACAACAATAAGCAATATGTGGTATCTCAACAACAACAAAAGTGAAACAAAAGAAGCTCTCATCACAAGGATTTCACATATTGAGCTTTAAAAAATTATAATGACTAGAGAGACACAAGTAAATTTCAATGTTAAAGCATAACATGTGCATCAAGGCATAAACTAAAATAGGCAACAAAATAGAGCTTAGAGATAGAAAGGCTTAGTCTTGTATGCGCTCTATGGTCTTCATTTCTAATTTTGTTTGTTATGATGGCCTTCATTTGCTGACTCCTTGCCCGTGTAGTTCGAATTTAGAAAGTTACCAATCGAGAGAACCTTTGGATGTACTTCCTCTGAACCACATTTTCCTCCCTTGGCTGAAGGAAATTGGTGATGGATTTGTGATTTGACTTTGTTAAACTCCCTTGACCTCCTTCTTCTTGCTTATTTTCTTGGGCTTTACCTCTTTGTTCTTCATTCTCATGCTCTTCTTCTTCTTGGGTTGCTTCATTGCCTTTTCCTTGATCTTTGTCTTCTTCTTTAGCAACAAATTGATAACCATCTCAATTTTCACTGTCATTACTATCATCCTTATTGCTGCCATCTCCACCCATATTATCTTCTTGATCTTATTCATTTGGCTTTATAGGAACTTGCACCATTTAAAAACACTTGAGAAATCTTTCTCTAGTCTTCTTCCATATTCTTGACTCTAGCTTCTAAACCATCAAATTTGTCAAGAATCATTGGAGCAAAGGACTCGAAGAATTTGTCCATCTTCTTCATTTCCTTTACATGGTTGTTCAATGTCTCTTAAAACACCATGGCAGCTATGGTATCACCTCTAGTGAGATTAGCACCTTCAACTTCTTTTCCTTCAATAGAGGGTACGTCTTCAAATAGTCTTCTTTTCTGGAAGTTTGCTCCCCCTCACTAGATAAATCATGCCTCATTTTGGTTTTCCTTTCTCCAGCAAGGATTTCCTCTTCATCCTCTTCTTCTTCTTCATTTTCTTCTTCCTCAATCTCCTCACTTTCTTCAACCTCTTCTCTTTTTGAAGGAATTTCTCTTTTTGTTCTCCATATACCATCTTCATCAAGAATTAATTGCATCCTTCTAAGAGAGTCATTAGTATAGATTTATCCACTCTTGAAAGCTTGTCTTCTTATAGGAAGTTTGACTTGGAAGTGTTTGAAAATTCTTGTCAATAGTCTCTCATACGGTAAGGCTTTGTTGGCTGTTTTTCTTGTACTAATCATATGCTTCAAGGCCATGAATCCAAAGTTTAGTCTTCTATGCTCATGCAACGCAAGCATAATCACCATATGCATAGTGGTAATCATGTGATGCATAACCCTTCCTCTAGCATCAAAGGCTTTGATTTCCCTTTCCTAATGGACCTAAATTGTCTATTATTTGTGAAAGCCTCTTCAAATAATTCATTTGTGAACAATTCATGAATAAAGCAATGCTGTCCCAATGAGTAATACCTTTCCTTTTTATCATCTACCCCACAAATTCTGTTCACTATGGCATCATTGAACTCAAAATCCACTTGATATACTCTAGAGGAATACCATTGAACTACATTATTTTCCCTCATGTTCAATTCTCTATTCTTTAAGATTTGCATAAAACTCATATATAAGGGCAGAATAAAATTCTTCATCAACTACTAGTAAATTGTTCCAATCAATATCATCAAATAGAGATAGAACATTACCCATATTGGAGAGTTTATCCAAGTTTATTTTGTTTCTAGGAATAATTTTTCTATTCTTCTTGCTCTATTATATTCTTTAGCACTATATATCAAAAATTCATTTTTCTTTCCTTATGCATGGCTAGTATAATTATAGCATATATATATTATCAATAGAAGATTTGTGCCCAAAGTATGCTATAATCAAGGTAGTAAGCATGTGATGCAAAATTCTTTTACTAGCATCAAAAACTTTTATCTCTCTCTCTCTTTTATAGTCTTGAGGCTTCTACCGTTTGTACAGGCATTCTCAATCCTTTCATGTGAGTTAACTTACTTATAAAACAATGTCCCCTGGAAGAATAATGCCTAAACCCAACATCCTCAACATTACAAATTTTATTGAGCAATGCATTATCAATCTCAAAAGTCAACCTGTGATATTCTTGAAGAATACCACTGAATAGTTTTATTACCAATTTGCTCAACCCCCCTTTTTTAAAAAAAATATAAACTTCATAAACTAAGGAAGGTAATAGCATTCATTAAAAACAAGCAAACTAGTCCAGCTCAAATCATTTAAAAATGAGAGTATATTACCCATTTCGGATAGTTTGATGACATCCACCTTGTGGCTTGGATTTATCTTATGGTTCCTTTTTGTCCAATCATCAGATTCAGTAGCGGCCTCCACAGTGACAAATCTATCCAGCCATGACATGCTTTGAGGAACATGAACCTTCCTTGGTTCATTGATCACTGGTCCTCCTTCTCTTTCTTTGGCTTTTCCCTTTCCTTTTCTCATGCTAGGCTTCTTTGTCCTCACCTGGAGCTACAACACTTGAATACACTCATTAGTTATTGAATTATTATTATTATTATTATTTTGAAATCCCTAAGCTTCTTCTAAGATTGGTCAAACCTTTCTTCGGCTAATGGCTTAATAAAAATATCATTAATTTGTTCATTAGTGCAAACATGCTTTAAACAAATATTACCCTTAGTAGAATGATCTCTAATGAGATGAAGTTTGATCTCCATATGCTTAGTCCTAGTTTCTTGAATAATATGATGGTCAAATTCGTTGCATTAGTGTTATCACATAACATAGCCGCACATTTGAAATACAGACCATAATCACTTAGAGTATCAATAAGATAATGGAGAATGTGTTTAACAACAATCAAATGAGACTCTTTAGGACAAGATGAAATCTAGCACACAAGCACATGAAAAACATAATATTTGGTGTACTTGTGGTAAGATAAAGCAAACTAACAATCATACCTCTATATACCTTCTCATCAACATTTTTACCTTTTTCTTATTTATCAAGTTTGATTGATGAACTCATTGAAGTTCTTATACCTTTTTCTTGATCCATTTCAAATCTTCTTCAAAAACTCTTTGGTATATTTGGATTGATTTATAGAAGTGTCATCCTTGGTTTGCTTGATTTGTAATCCAAGAAAGAAGTTGAGTTCTCCCATCATACTCATTTCGAACTCGCTTTGCATCAACTTGGCAAATTTCTCACAAAGTAAAACATTAGTAGCATCAAATATGATATTATCAAAATACATATTTGCACAAGTACAAGATCATTATTGTAAGAGGTTTTTATGAAAAGAGTAGTGTCAACCGTTTCTCTTGAAAATTCTTTTGAAAGAAGAAAACTACTCAATTTTTTATACCAAGCTCTAGGAGCTTGTTTTAAATCATACAAAGCTTTGGATAATTTGAGAACATGGTTAGGAAATTTTTCATGATCAAAACCGGGTGATTTTTCCACATAAACCTCTTCCTCAATAGAACCATTTAGAAAAGCACTTTTGACATTCATTTGAAATAACTTAAAACCTTTAAAGCAAGTAAAAGTTAAAAGCATTCTTATGGACTTAAGTCTAGCATTCAGAGCAAAGGTTTTATCATAATCAATTCCCTTTTCTTGATTGACAAATCTAGATTTATTTCTTATACCTTCCCCGGATTCATTGAGTTTATTTCTAAAAACCATTAGTTCCAATAATGGAATGATCATGAGATTTAGGAATTTTCAAATTTTGTATCTTTCAAATTGATTTAATTCCTCTTGCATAGTAATAATCCAAAAATCATCACACACTACATCATTAATACTTTTAGGCTCATATGAGATAAAAAAAATAAAGTTATTGATAAAGTACCGCCTTATTTTTACTCATTGGGAGATATCACCAATGATTTACTCCTTAGGGTGGCCTCCTGGATATCTTAAGTTCTTTGAGAGCTCTTGGTCACCACTAGGTTGGTCATCTTGATTTTGTTCAATCATTTCTTCCTCATTGGTATGGTCCTCCAAAGTTGGTGTTTGAAGATAGGTTTGATAGTTATTCATAGATACACCTACATCATCTTCTTCTTTTCTTTCTCAAAGCATAGATCCAACCAATTTTTGTAAAGTGCAAAATTTTTTTTAACTTATGAAACACTTCATGTTTTTGAGCAAAGAAGAATGCTAAAGTGAATATTGAGAAATCATCAACTACTACTAAGGCATACTTCAAGTCATCAATACTAGAGTTCCTCATAAGTCCAAATCAATCCATATGAACATGCTCAAGATGTTTTGAGGTCTAAAAGCATTTTCATGGGTTTGAAAGATTCTTTTGTTTGTTTTCCATTTTGACAATTATCTCAAAGACAATTTTCTCAAAACACATTTTTGGCAATCCTCAAACTAAATCTTGAGAGGAAAGTTTGTTCAACAAATCCATGCTCACGTGACCAAATATTCTTTGCCAAGAAGATCCGTCATTATCATAATCAACAAGACATTCAAACTTATCAAGATAAAACACACATTGAAACATTTTGTGAGTAATTGATCAAAATCACATAATATCATTTTGTCATACAAGTTCGGGCGACAAAACTTATGGTCTACATCCAAACTTCAAGTCCGAATATTTTGTAAAGTTTCATAAAGATGTTTTTTGCCAAGCAAATGCATAGATATTCAATCATAGCTATTTTAATCATTTTATCATGACATATAATCAATTTCAAGAACATATCGACCATGAATTCAATCTCATATCATCAATGTTACCTAATCAACTTCATGGAAGCAATTTACAAGTCATGGTTGGCAAATTTTCTAATCTTAACAAAAGGAATTCTCAACTGAAACTTCGCATGTTGGCATTTAACTTCTTATTCATTGTCACACAATTGACTAATGCTAAGCAAGTAATAGTTCAAATCAGCACTAAGCAACATTGTTTAAAAGAAGAGAGGAACCTTTACCAACATTGGTTACTCCAAGAATTCCTCCTTTCTTTTTGCCTCAAAAACAAATCTTTCATTGGTTTTTTTGACCTTGATTATGAATGAGATGTTTTCCGTTATTCTTTAAGCCAACATTATCAATATACCTCTTAGTGGTGCTTGAGTTTGAATTAAAGTGTACCTGCAATAAAGGAGAGGAAGTATCCTTTGGTACCCACACTTTCTTGGGTCCGTGTGGATTAGTAATAATTCCCTTAACTCTCCAAATGATTTTTACACCATTCTCTACTTTTCTTTTAACATAACATTTGGTGACTTTATGTCCATGTTTTCCACAATAAGTGCAACAAGTATGATGCATGGAAGTAGAAGTAGCTCTACCAAAGAAGTTGTTATATTTATGCACATTGTTTACATAATTATAACCAAGACCATTTTTGACAAGAGGAAATCTTTGAGCTTCAAGAATTTTATCAAGATTGTCCCTACCTTTTGTAAATTTTTCTATACATGATGTAAGGTCATCAACGTTCTTTTTCAAAGTCTCATGATCAACAAGCATTCTTTCAAGAGACAAAATCTTTTCACAAAGAATCTTATTTTCAAGGGACATGTTTTGTAAAGAGAAATTTAAAACTTCTTTTTAAATATTCAAACAATCAATAGATTCAAGAAGTCTTTTGTTTTCACAATATAATTTTGAATTTTCATTTAATAACTCATTAATTTTGAATTTCATTTCCTTATTTCTTTTTTAAGCCTTTTTTATACATTTCAACAAATAATTCACTAGGATCATCAATATTATCATCACAACAAGTAGAAGTAGAAGAAATGGATTGTACCTCATCATTTATTGCCATAAAGCATATATTGGCTCTTTCCTCATGTGTTACTTGAAGAAGTCTTCACATATCATGAGTGGTGTCGCATTCACTCACTCGATTGTATTCATTCACGTCCAATGCACAACTCAAGATGTTCATTGCTTGGTAGTTTTAAAGTTATCTTTCTTGAGTCGTTCTCATCAAGTTCCTCCATAGGCTTTAGTTCCCTTGTAATTCCATCAGCTGTTATTCTCATAGGCACATATGGACCTTTCTCAATGATATTCCACAAATCAAAGTTAATAGAACAAATAAAAATTATAATTCTAGATTTTCAAAATGTATAATTAGAACCATCAAACAAAGGAGGTCTATTTGTAGAGGAACCTTCCATATAAGATAAATTTGATAAATTAGCCATATAATCTTTACTTCCAGGTTGTTAGACCTTAAAAGGAAGACCTTGCTTTGATACCAAATGAAAGGCCTAAGAGGGTGGGTGAATTAGGTCTTTGGCTAACTATCAAAAATCTTTTCCCTTTTTGATAATCCTTTTCCTTAATAAAAGCTCTTCTTTAAATTCACAAACTTCAAGTTTATATGTGATTTGATGATTGAGACAAGATGATCAAACAATAAGATCACAACCAATCAATCAACAATTAAGAACAAATAATAATAACACAAGTATGTAAACAAGTAAAGCTATAAGGAAATGAACACATGATTTATAGGGTTTGATCTCTCCAAGATCTACATCCACTACCTTAAGTCCACACTCAAGGATTTTAACCAATTCACTAAATGCTCAATCCAAGCAATTACACAAGAGGCTCACCCTTCAATGGGGTTGACCACAACAACCTCTATTCAATGTAATAAAGAAGGTTCACCCTTATCACAAAAAGTTTTATGTCACTAGACAACCTAGACCAATCTAATCCAAGGCTTACCCACACACGGGGTTTTACACCATAACCTTGATTAATCTAGTCTATGGCTCACCCTCCACAAGAGTTTTAAGTCTCTTAACAACCTTGTATCAATCACAACAATAATGTAAATATAGAGTTTAGATGTTACCAACACTTATTGGTGGATGAACACAATAGCTAGCACCACTTCACTTCTTGCCTTTGAAATCTTGAATTTTAACCTTTGAGCACAAGGCAATTCGAGAGCTTTTCAAATAATTTTGATGTAAAACAAGTTAGAGATTGAATGATTTTTAAAGTTCAAAAGTCCTCTAAAAAATCTAGAATTTATGACTTTTATAGATTTTAAAAATTAGATTTAACAGTCATAAAACGGCTAGTAACGGTTAGTTTCAAAAGAATTCGGACGACCGAATTTTGTCCAGTGTATCCAAACTTGCATCCGAATTTCTCTGGAAAAACTGTAACCATGCTGGCAAGGAAAATTCGGACAATCAATTTTTTTTCCTTGCATCCGAACTTGTGTTCGAATTTTTCTGGAAGCACAGTAGCCATTTTCAAAGTTTGGAGGTCCGAACTTACGTCCAAACTATTCAAACTTTGTAAAATCATTTGAAATTCAACCTCAATAAATTTGAAAACATTATGAATAGATAAGTCATTTAGACACTTTTTAAATTCAAAAACCGTAATCAAAACTCTTTGATCATACAACGTTTACTCAAAATCATTTAAGACTCAAAAACACACTTATTAATCAGAAGATCATTCAAAGCCATTTAAGATTCAAAAACAAGTTTTGTGCTCTCTTATGCATTCAACAGATTCCAAGACAAACAAGTGTGGGGTATACAAAAGTTTACCTATTAAGCACATGTAACCTACACTTCATGTCTTCAAAGCCTTCAACCATCTTGAACAAACTCTTTAATCTTCAATCACTTTCACATGTTGGAGTTGTTCTTGCATTTTGACTTCAAGGCAATGAGACTTCATACCTCTTAATCCAACAATCCTATCACACAAATGACATAAAGATTAGTCCTCATCAATGTTTGTCATTAATCAAAACTAATCATAACCTCATGATTTGCCCTTAGGGCTAACAATTGGTCAAAATGAAAAGATGCACTTCAACTGGAATTGAACTCGCTCTCAAAAAGTGAAGTTTTTGGACCTGTAGTCTGAATGCCTGAAGTTGTTAAGCCCATTGACTATAAATGGGTATTTGTGCGAAAGTGAAATGATAATAATAAAGTCGTGAGATATAAGGCACGACTTGTTGCACAACGTATCGATTATGATTAGACATATTTACCAGTAGTAGATGCAATTACATCCCGATACCTTGTGTATTTGGCAGTAAATAAAAAGGTTAACATGGGTCAGATTGATGTTGTGACTGCTTATATATATGGGAATCTTGACAAAGACATTTATATGAAAATCTCAGAAGGATTCAACATGCCCGTAACATATAAATCTGGAGGTCATGGAAATTATTCTATTAAGTTGCAAAAGTCATTGTATAGCTTAAAGCAATTGACACGCATGTGGTATAACCATCTTAGTGAAAGTTTATTGAAAATAGGATAAAAAATGATCTAATATGTCCAAGTGTCTTCATTAAGAATCATATTTCAACACTTGTGATACTTCCAATATATGCTGATCATATAAATCTTATTGGAACTCCAAAAAAGCTCCAAGATGTGGTGAATTATTTGAAACAACAATTTGAGATAGAAGATTTTGGAAGGACTAAGTTCTATCTTGGTCTACAAATTAAACATATATAAGATAGAAGTTTTATTTACCAATAGACATAAAAGGCAAAAGTCCTAAAAAGATTTTATATGGATAAAGTACTGTAAGCCCTAATGACAAATCTTATAGCTTTGATTATGACAAACATTGACATGAGATAACTTGAGTATTTGGTGTGTGATAGGATTATTAGATTGTGGAAGCTAAGATGTCTCATTGCCTTGAAGACAAAAATGCTAATGTCAACTCAAATGTGCTCAAAAAGTTAAAGTGTATAGAGCATGTCCTAAGGATTGAAGGCTCTAAAAACCTTAGTGTAGGTTTACAATTACTTAATAGGTATATCCTTGTAAACCTTATGCTTTTTGGTCTTTAGAATGTAAAGAATTTTCAAGAGAGCTTAAAACTTTATTTTCAATCTTAAATGATTTATCTTACAAGTGTTTTACCAAGTTCTTGTCAGTGGATTTCGTACTAAAAGTCCTTAAATGGATTTATTTTGTAGTCTAAAATTATTTCAAACTTGTTGTGTTTGATTTCTAATCATTTTGACAAAGTTTGAATAGTTCAGACTCCAATTCGGACGTTCGAACTGAAAATTTTGGTTACTGAATTTTCAAAAAAATTTGAACGACCATTCGAACACTTGTGTCCAAATTTGGTGGGCTGAATTTATCTTGGTAGCTTGAAAATAGAAAAATTTGGAACTGATGTTCGGTCGTCTAAATTTTACTGTTACAAGCCATTATTTGAATGTTGTAACTGATTTTTAAACCCTATAAAAGACATAAACTTTAGATTTTTGGTAGTTCTTGAACCTTTAAGAATCTTTACTCTTTCCAATCATTCTTTATCAAAAAGCTCTCATTTTTCTTGTGCTAAAAAGTTAAATTTCAAGATTCCTTAGATAATAAGGTGAAGGTGTGCTAAATTTGTCATCATCTACTAAGTTGTTGGTACCATTCTTCTCTCTTAGTTCATCTAAGTGTTTTATTCAAGGTTATCTTAATGATATAAAACCCATTTGAAAGGGTGAACTTTGATTGTTGTAGGTGAAAAGGGGTTGTTGAGTAAAACCCTTGTTGGGTGACCCTTTCTTGTAACTTTATCAACTTTTGTTATAGTTGAATTTGGTTGAAATCCTTGAGTTAGAGCTTAAGGAGTAGATGAATAACTCATTATATTTACTTGCATAACTTATTGTGAGTTTGATTTCAAACATCTTCCAAGCTATATTCTCAAAAGGAAAAAAGTTTTTAAAAATTAGCCAAAGACCTAATTCACCCCCCTCTTAGGTCTTTCAAGTACATCCATTGAGTACTTCAATTTTCATTCGATCACTAAATGTAAATAAAAATGTCTTTAGACCTCGGGAAGATGGTGAAGAATTACTTGATCCTGAAATACCTTATTTTAGTACAATTGGTGTACTGATGTATCTTACTAATAATACGAGACTGGATATATGATTTTCTGTGAACTTATTAGCAGGATATAGTTCTTCTCCCATAAGAAGACATTCAAATGGTGTTAAGTATGTCCTTAGATATTTTCAAGGTACCATAGATCTTGAATTATTTTATTCAATTAAAACCAACCTGAAATTGATTGGTTATGAGGATGTTGGATATTTATCTGGTCCACGTAAAGTATATTCTCAAACTAGTTATGTATTTACCTATGGTTGCAATGCTATTTCATGGCATTCAACAAAACCAGGCACCTTATCTAATTATTCTAGAATTGTAGTCATTAATGAGGCAAGTCGATGTGCAAAAAATTTCATTATGTGATAATCTGACAAATCTATTCACAAACACATTATCAATAACAACATTTGAAAAACTAGTGACAAAATTGGAATCCATCAATTAAAGAATCTTAAAGGATTATCTCATTGGGGGGAGTGATAATGATATAAAGACTAGTGTACTCTTTTTTTGGCTATATTTTTTCTTTACAAGTGTATGTATAGTTCAGATGACCGAACTTTTTTGGTCTGCGTCTGAACTTGCATCCAAATTTCTTTATCCCTTCTGACTCCAACAAATCCGGACGACTGAATTTTTGATCATGCATCTGAACTTTTCTGTCTGAGATCCTCTAAAGAGCAGTTTGGACGTCCGAATTATAAACCATGCATCTGAACACCATGTTTGAACTTTACCTATTTTCTCACACTTGAATACACACATTAGTAATTGAATTTTAATATTCTTAAGCTCCTTCTAAGATAGCAAAACCTTTTCTTGGCCAATGGCTTGGTGAAAATGTCAGCAATTTGTTCATTTGTACACATATAATCCAAACATATATCACCTTTAGCTACATGCTCACGAATGAAATGATGTTTAATCTCTATATGCTTAGTTCTAGAATATTGAATGGGATTTATGGTCAAATTAATGACATTAGCATTATCACACAAGATAGGTACACATTTGAACTCTAAGCAAAAATCAAGTAGCGTGTGTTTTATCTACAACACTTGAGCATAACAACTGTTGGCACGATATATTCAGTCTCAGTGGTAGATAATGACACACAAGCTTGTTTCTTGCTATACCAAAAGACAAGACAACTACCAAGAAATTGACAATGGTCGCTTGTACTCTTATGCTAGACTTTGCATCCGCCGTACTTGGCATCGGAATAAGCAATAAGATCAAAAGAAGATAATTTTGTAAACCAAAGACCACAATCATGTGTGTCAATTTGATAACAATGAATACGCTTTAGGATAATCGTATGAGACTCTTTTGGACAAGATTGAAATATAACACATAAACATACGAAAAACATGATATCCAGTCTACTAGCTGTAAGAAAAAGTAAACTTCTAATCATACCTCTATATACCTTTTCATCAACGTTTTTACATCTCTCATCTTTGTTAAACTTGGTTGATGAACTCATAGGTGTTTCTAATACCTTTTGCTTGGTCCATTCCAAATCTTTTCAATAACTCCTGGCATATTTTGCTTGACTTATGAATGTTCCATCCTTGATTTGATTGATTTGTAGGCCAAGAAAGAAGTTGAGTTCTCCCATCATGCTCATTTGATTTCGCATTGCATTGACTAGGCAAACTCTTCACAAAGAGATACATTAGTAGCATCATATATGATATCATCTACATAAATTTGCACAAGTAAGAGATTATTGTTGCAAGAGGTTTTTATAGAAAGAGTTGTGACAACCTTCCCCCTAAAAAATCCTTCTGAAAGTTGAAAACCACTTAATCTTTCATACCAAGCTCTAGGAGCTTACTTCAAGCTATATAAAGCTTTGGATAGTTTGAAAACACGAGTAGGAAAATTTTCATCAGCAAAGCCTTGGGGTTGTTCAACATAAATTTCTTAATCATTAAAACCGTTTAGAAATACACTTTTGACATCCATTTGAAATAATTTAAACACTTTAAAGCAAGAAAATGACAAAAGCAATCTTATAGATTTAAGTCTAGCTACCAGAGCAAAAGTTTCATCATAGTCAATGCCCTATTCTTGATTGAATTCTTGGGCAATAAGTCTAACATTCTTTCTAACAACTTCTCCAGATTCATTTAGTTTGTTTCGAAAAACCTACCTTGGGCAACAAGTCTAGCTTTATTTCTAATAACGGGGTGATCGTGGGGTCTTGGGACAAGAATCCAAGCTTCTTTTCTTTCAAATTGATTTAATTCCTCTTGCATAACAACAATCCAAAAATCATCAGAAAAAGCGTCATTAATGTTTTTAGGCTCAATATGAGATAAAAGAGCAAAGTTATCAATAAAGTACTGCCTTGTTTTGACTCCTTGGGAGATATCACCAATGATTTTCTCCTTAAGGTAGCTTTTTGCATATCTTAGATCTTTGGAAAGCTCTTGGTCACCACTAGGTTGGTCATCTTGTTTTTGCACAATCATTTCTTCTTCATTGGCATGATCCTCCAAAGTTGGTGCTTAAAGATGAGTTTGATTATTATTCATTGAAGTACCTACATTATCTTCATCTCTTCTTTCAAAGTAAATGTTAGATTCATCTAAGCTCACATGTATGGTTTCCTCAACACATAAAGATCTTTTACTATAAACTCTATAATCCTTTTTGTAGGATGAATAACCAAGAAAGATGCCTTCATCCAATTTTCTATCAAATTTTCCCAAGTTGTCAAGAATATTCAATATAAAGTATTTACAATCAGACACTTTAAAATAGGCAATTCAGGGTGTTCTCCCAAATAAAAGTTCAAAAGTTATTTTCTAAGAAAAAGTCTTAAAAGAACTCTATTCATAAGATTGCATGGTGTTTACGGCTTTGACCCAAAAGAATTTTGGAAAGGAATTTTCACACAGCATAGACCTAGCAATTTCTTGCAAAGTTCAATTTTTCCTTTCAACAACACCATTTTGTTGAGGTGTTTTGGCGTCTGCAAAACTATGAACAATTCCATTCTCATCAGAAAGTTTTGTAAAATCTTGATTGTGAAATTCTTTCTCATTGTAACTTCTAATAGAATCTATTTGCAATCAAGAGAGGTTTGAACCTTTTTGAAAAGTCTTACAAACTCACAAAAAGTTTCATCTTTTTGTGATAAAAGAGTGCCCAAGTAAATCTTGAAAAATCATCAACAATTACATATGCATACCTCTTATCATCAAGACTAGTGGTCCTCATTGGTCCAAATAAATCCATATGAAACATTCAAGATTGAAGTGGAAACCATTTTCTTGGGTTTGAAAGATGTTTTGCTTTGTTTTCCATATTGACATGCATCACTCTATGCCATAGACACCCATCATTATCATGAACGGCAAGACATTGAACATCATTAGAAACAAGTTCATCTAGATATAGCACTATACATTTCCCACTCTATTTACAACAAAAATAGTGTTGCCACTAACACTATCAAGAATAGTAGAAGTACCACATTTAAACTCAACTTTGCATCCATTGTTACACAATTGGCTAATACTAAGCAAGTTGTATTTCAAATCATCAATAGGCAAAACTTGCTTAATGAGAGGGGAAGAACCTTTACCAATATTACCTACTCCAAGAATTCTTCCTTTTTTCTTGTCACCAAATGTGACAAATCCATCATTTGTGGCTTGACGTTCACTAATAAGTGAAGCATTCCCCATCATATGTCTTGAGCATCCATTATCAAGAAACCACTTAGTGGCACTTAATCTTGAGGGAAGATGCACCTACATCAAATGAGAGGGAGTGACTTTTGGTACCCACATTTTCTTGGGTCCAAGGGGCTATGTGATAGTTCCCTTAGCTCTCTAAATGGTATTAACACAAATTTCTACCTTTCTTTTCGCATAGCATCTAGTGGTCTTGTGCCTATGTCTATCATAATAAGTACAACAAGTATGAGATATAGATGTAGAGGTAGCTTTAACAAAAAAATTATATTTGGGAATACTATTCATGTGATTGTAGCCAAGACCATTTTTCACAAATGAAGATCTTTAAGATCCAATTAGTTTGTCAAGATTGTCTCTACCATTTGTAAACTTTTCAACACATAGAGTGAGATCATCAACTTTCTTTTTCAAAGTTTCATAATCGACTATCATTTTCTCAAGAGAAGAAAATTTTGCACAAAGAGATTTATTCTCAAGAGACATGTTTTGGAAGGAGATATTTAAAACTTCTTTTTCAATATTTAAACAATCGATGGATTCAAGGAGTTTTTTGTTTTCAAAAAATAGTTTTGAATTTTTATTCAACAATTTATCAATTTTGAATCTCATCTCTTTGTTTCTTTTTGAAATCTTTTTTAATTCACTATACATATGAACAAACAATTCACTAGAATCATTAATATCATCATCACAACATAAGGAGATAGCGGGAGTAGGTTGTACCTCATCATTCATTGCAATGAAACCCACATTTGCTCTCTTTTCATTGTCATCTCCACTTTCTTCGTTTGCATGTTGATCCCAAGTGCCAACAAATCCCTTTCCTTTCTTAAGATATTTCTTCTTCTTGAGTTTGGTTTCTCTCTCCTTTTCAAATGCTTTAGGGCATTCGGCAACAAGGTGCTTGGTGCTCTTGCATGCATAGAATTGAGTTTTGAATAATGATGATGATTGTCCACCTTTCTTGGAAGGTCTTTTCCCCTTTTTGAGAAATCCCTTTTTGAAGAATTTCTTGAACTTTCTTACTACCATTGCCAGCTCATCTTCTTCTCCATCTTCATCTTCATCATTGGATGATTCCTCTTGCTCACTAGGATTGTCAAAGGCTTTAAGTACAACTCCTTTTCTTCATTTCTCTTCATCTTCAAGATCATTTAATCTCTTTATTTTCATCTCATGTGTAAGTAGTGATCTAATGAGCTCATGAAGAGGAAGAGTCTTCAAGTCTTTTGATTCTTCAATGGCAAGAGTCCTTGGTGCCATGACTTAGGTAGAGCGTCCAATATTTTTCTATTTTGTTCTCCAAGAGAATTATTTTTTCCATAGGATTTTAGACCATTTGAGATGTTGGTAAATCTAGTGAACATGTCACTAATGTTACCTCCTTGTTGCAAACTTTGACTTCTTCACTTGATTAGTTTCTTCTTGTGTTACATGAAGAAGTCTCCCATATAATGAACGGTGTCGCATCTACTCACTCAGTTGTACTCATTCAGTTCCAATGCACTACTATAGCTTGGTAGTTCAATGTCATTTTCCTTGAGTCACTTTCATCATATTTATCCGTTGGCTTTGCTTCTCTAGTGATTCCGTCAACTCTCATCCTCATTGGTATGTACGGATCTTTCTCAATGATATTCCACAAATATTATTAATGTCCATTATTTCAAGAGATAATTGAAAGACCTAAGAAGGAGGTGAATTAGGTCTTTGGCTAATTTTTGAATTTTTTTTTTGTTTTGCAAACTTAGTTTCGAAATGATAAGAATTCAAGTTCACAAGATGATTTTTAAATCAACACAATAAATGAACAAGTAAGGGAAGAAGAGCAATGAACACACACGCAAATTATAGTTGTCAATCTCCTCAAGATCTACATCTACTACCTTGAGTCCACACTCAAGGATTTCAAACAACTCAACTATTGAAAGAGTTAAAAAAGAGACAAAAGATGCTCACCCAATAAGGGTTTTACTCCACAACTTCTTTTCAATACAACAACAAAGGTTTATCCTCTCAAAAGGGTTTTATTTCCTCAAGAAAACCTTGAATAAAGTGAGTTGTTTGAACCTTGCACCACTTCAACTTTTTGTCTATGGAATCTTGAATAGTCACTTGAAGGACAAGACAAAACAGAGCTTTTTGATATTCACATGATTTGGAAGTATAAAGGTTCTTAAAGTGCTCAAAAACTACTCAAAAATCTGAAGTTTATAACTTTTATAAGGTTTGAAATTCAATTACGATGTTCAAATAACGGCTAGTAATAATAAAGTTCAGTCAACCAAACTTGAACTACTGCGTTTGAATGATCGTTTGAACTTCTGTATTAACCGAGCTACTAGGGTAAATTCAATCCACCGAATTTGGACATATGTATTCAAATTGTCATTCAAATTTCTCTGGGAATTCAGCAGTCAAGCATTCAGTTCGAAAGTCCAAACTGGAGTTCGAACTCTTCACACTTTGTCAAAATGTTCAGAATTCAACTACAACAAGTTTGAAATCATTTTAGACTGAAAGATAAGTCATTAAAAAACCTTTTGCACTAAAAGTTGTTATTAATACTTGGTAACTCAAGAATGATCAAAGCCTTTTAAGATTTAAAAACCGAGTTTTGTGCTTCCTTATATATTCTATAGATTCCAAAGATAAGAAGTGTAGGGTTTACAAGAAGATACCTATTAAGCAAAGGCAAACCTCTACTAGCATCTTCAGAGCCTTCAATCTTCTAGGACAGGTTCTATATTCTTCAACCACTTGAGTACATCTGAGATGTCCTTTTCATATTAGCTCCAAGGATTTGAGATCACTTTGTTTCTTCAACAAAAAATCCTACCATACAATTAATATATGAATTAGTCCTCATCAATGTTTGTCATTAATCAAAACTACAAGATTTGCAATTGGGGCTGATAATAATTCATCTAAGTTATGGAATATAAAAGGTTAAGGTCACAACCAAATTTGTAACACCTATCCTTTATAGACCACTGTCCCTATTACCTTCATTATCTTAGAGAGCATGGAAGATCATAGGGGGTGAGTTGTTATAGAGAACGCTGCTAATAAACTATGATGGGAATGTTCACTTCCAACCCTATAAATAAAAGCTTGTAAGACTGTGGATCTATCATGAAATGCTCTCAATAAAATTCTAATTTCTACATTTCTTGTGTTATCTCTTTTTCTCTTTTGCTATAGTTCAAAATCTTCTTCATTGTTATTTTATAGTTAGTTTTGAGTCTATTGCGACTGAATTTTATAACATATATATATATATATATATTTATAATAAAAAATAAAAAATTTAAAAGTAAATGTGTGTTACTTGTTTTGTGCATTAACAATTGCTGTTTGAAATATATATCAGACCCATATTCAAATGTGTACATACATAAAAAATTACACAAAGAACATTCAATGCACACACATATATATGCATAAAGTTATTTAGTTGTGTTAAAAATCTATTTTCTATTCTTTCATGTGATTAAAAAAATTACTATTGAATACGATAGCATGTTTATAATTTTCTTTAGTTGAATTATTCTTATATATTTTTCAAAATAAGCAATTTTTTCTAGAGAAATTTATTTTTCATATACAATATGTACTATATTTATACAACACATGGAGTAAAAATATATGTAAAATATATTGTTTAGTATATTATACACGCAAACAAATATATATTATATATAGTTAAAGATATACTATAATATAAAATATATACCATATATACAGGTATCATATATATATATATATATATATATATATATATATATATATATATACATACATACATATGACGTATATGTATGTATGTATGTATGTATATCAATGTACATATATTAAAAGTAGTCCCTATACTTCTTCAAATATTATTTGGACCCTAACATTCGGATGAAATTGAAAAGAAATGCAAAATACATGGGTCAAAATATTAATTTTGAAGTCTAGTAAGACTAGTTCTACAAATATTATTGAACATAACTGATAATTTATCAAAGTTATGAGCGTGAATTATTTTTTTTAAACGAAACTTAGGGTGTATTCCGGCTGCAAAAGTCATATGTAGCATACATGACTTTTTCTTCACGGGTCGAACAATCCAATTAGGCTTGTTTCCCACCAATAGTCAGACATGTTTGCTACATATGACTAGTTAAAGGAATCCTACCTAGGTTAAGTGGGTCAAACCCACACCAACCCAGGTGATGTAAAACAAACTCAAGTCATTTAGTGCGTTGTATCATTGAAATCTGGAATTATGAAGAAATCAAACAAATGTATCCTCAATTCTTGCTTTTCAGTTTATGGTTTAATTGAGGAACATGCTTTTATGAGCATACATTGGGGACCATTGCGAGGACACTGTATACAGTGAGTGTTCATCAATCTTTGGCTGGGTATGTGTAGGAATAGCATAGATTTTGGTGTTTACTTGCTTTTTTCCGCTATTGCTTGTGTTAGGTTAGTGGGTTTTGGTTTCTCAAAGTTTTCACGGTTAACTAGGCCTCTTCATGTACTTTTGAAATTAAAAATGTGACATTCACAATGCTTGTTCTATTTTTTCTAGTTTAGGCTCCCATGTTGTTTGTGCATGTGGTCCCTATTTTATGAAAAAATAGTACTTGTAGCACAATTGTTTATAGTATGAGTTGGTGAATATTGTTTAGTAGTCCCAAAAAAAATTTGTGTTCAATGCTCAATACTGCTATGTTTTTTATTCAGATAGAGGTTCAGGTGATTTTACAATGAAAGTCTACCATGAGGGTAAAATATTGGAAAAAACCAGAAAAACTTATATAGGTGGTAAAGTGGATTATTTTAACTACTATAATGTGGATAGATTTTTGCTGGGTGTTTTTGGATAAAATGGAAGAGATGTTAGGATATATCAATATTTGTTATTAGTATAACATTGACGATAGTGGTGAAGAAAGATATTTGGTTTTTGCAGTCATTGAAAAAGATGCTAGGTTAATGGCAGAAGTTGGTTCTACCAACAACTTAGTTGAAGTTTTCTTTGTACATGAGGAAGACATACATTTTAGCTCACTTTTATTGGATGCATCACCACCAACTTATATGGGACCAAGAGTTGGAAGTGTGTGTAGTGAAAAGTAAATGGGAGTGGGTCTCACATTGATAAAAGCAAGAACGATGTTTGTAGTGGGAGTTATAACAAGCATGTGGGGATGGACAAAAAAGCAGAGAGAAAGCTAATATCTATATAGGCATAGATAAAGACAAAGCAATGGAAACAATAAAGAGGGGGATAGGTAAAGGAAAGAATAAACAACCAGCAACAGAAGTGTGTTGTCAAGTTGATACATCTTTAAAGGATGAAGATTTTGTGCCAGAAGACAGTGGGTACTCCTCAGTGGGTAGTTACTTCATTGATTTTGAATTTGAGGAAAGTGAGGGGAAAGAAAGCATTTGATCTGATTCAAACAAAAGAAGATATGTTCCGAAAAAAACAAGGAATGGAAGAGAACTGCAATAGAATGAAACCTGAAGGGGAATTGATGATGTGGATCAATCAGAGCTGGACAACCAAAATGCAACAAGCAATAGAAGAGGAGGGCTTCCTATAGAAAGACAATCTGAAGATGTGAATTTATTCATAGATGAGGGTATAGCAATTTTTGATGATTCAAATGAATACAATGGTAAAGCATTGGGGAGTCAAAGTTTCTTTGAGTCAAATAATTATGAATTGCAACATTCAAAGTCGAGACATGTGAGGTTCAAGCCTAAAAATGATATAGATAATACCAAATTTTTTGTGGGATGATATTCAGTAGCAAAAAAGAATTTAAGGATGCAATAAAATTACACAAGGTCAAGACGGGTAAGTGGTAAGGATTGTGCGAAGTAATTGTTGTAGGATTTAGGCTGTTTGTTTTGGAAAGGGATGTGATTGGCTCATCTTTACTTAAAAGTTTTCTAGATGTACAAATTTTCATATTAGAACAATTCAAGATGAGCATAAATGTAGTAGATCAAGTGATGTTAAATTGTTAGGCCCAATATACTTGGCAAAAAGATATATTGAGAATTTTAGGGCAAGTAATGGTGTTGTAGTGCAAGATTACATGGAAAAGGTTCATAGGGATTTAAATTCCAACATCGCAACAGCTATTGTCTATAGAGTAAAAACAAAGGCCAGGGAAATAATTGAAGGAAGCTAAAAGAATCAATATACCAAACTCTGAGACTATGTTCAGGAGTTAAAGGAATTCTAACAACAGAAACATTGTGATTATGTCAACTAAAGTAGATAAAAAATAAAAGAGAGATTCCAAAGATTCTACTTGGGTCTTGGAGCACTGAGAGAAGGTTTTATAAAATGGTGTAGGAAGGTTATTTGTATAGATGGGTGTCACTTGAGAGGACCACATTCAGGTGGATTGATCCAAATAATTCAATGTATCCAGTAGTGTTTGTAGTTGTTGAGATTGAAAATAAAGAAACTAGAAATGGTTTTTGGAGTTACTATTGTTAGATCTTGGTATACCTGAATAGTGGAAGTGGGCCTCCATGTCAAACAGACAAAAAGTTAGAATTTAGATTGCATTTTTCTAGAATATTTCATTAACAAGTGTATTTGGTTCACTAATTCAGGGAAAATTTTTGATTGTTTGCAAGGTCTAATTCCAACAATTGCAAAAGTTTGTCCAACGGCAGAGCATAGATTATGTGTCAGACATTTGAACAACAACTTTAAGAAATGGTTTACATGACAGGCATTGAAGGAGTAGCTTTGGGCTTGTGCTAGGGCTACACATCCCAACAAATTTGAAGACTACATGGCTACAATGAAAAATTCAGATGCCAAGGCATATGACTGATTGCTCACTGGCTCAACCCATATGACTGGTTGCTCACTGGCTCAGCCCCCTCACATTGGTCAAGGGCACTCTTTAGGTCTCACATAAGGTGTGATATGCTTTAAATAACATATGTGAAAGTTTCGAGTCTACAATCTTACAAGCTAAGTCTATACTAATTCTAGGAATGCTAGAGTCTATAAGAACCCATCTTATGACTAGGCAAGAGTTAAAGAGGGAGTGGATGAGAAAGAAAGAGGACTTATTATGTCCTGGAATTCAGCAATATGTGAAAAAGTTGAAGGAACAGTCATCAAGCTTTATCCCTCGGGGTGCTGGTAATAGGAAGTACCAGCTAGAGCATATGTAAGATGAGGTGTTTGTAGTGGACCCAACTCAAAAGACATGCTCTTGTAGAAAATGGGATTTAAGAGGGATCCCTTGTCTTCATGTACTTAGTTCAATAGCTTGTCAAGGAGAGGATGTTGAAAATTATGTCAATGTCTGTTATCATAGAGTCGCTTACATGAAGACATATGAACCTGTTATTAATTAAATTAGTAGTATAAATATGTGGCCAAGAACTGGTAAGGAAGCACCATAATCTCCTAAGAAACTAAGAATGCCTGGTAGGCCAAAAATGGTTAGGAGGAGGGAACTTGATGAGGAAAGAAACACAAAAAAATAGGACAAAGAAACTATCCAAATCTAGTATTGGTCCTTTGAAGTGTAGAAAATGTGGAATTAGGGGGGTCATAATTCTAGAAAATGTGTAGAACAGAATTACGAGCCACAAAATTTGTGTCTTCTAATATGAACAAATATAGTAAATGTGGACAACTTGGACACAACAATAGCACTTGTTTTGCTAACATAGTTTCCAACTGCAACACTACATATGTACCTCATATAAATATGAGCTCAGATAACAATTTGTCCCAAGTGTCCAATGTAAGCCCTATTGCTCAATGTTCTCATGTGTTTTTTCAGCTTGTTTGTTTACACTGCTAATCTTCCTCCTTTTTTCAGTAACCAACTTGGAGAATTTTAGAGTTGCTACACAGCATACAAATCGTGGAATAGATGTAGAAAATGTTCAGGAGCAATCCGGAGAAAATGAGCATTACGATGAACAGGTGATTATTTTCCTGAACAACTAAAATTGATGAGAAGTTTATGCTCAGGTTAAAAAGATTTGGGCACTTAACTTTTTTATAATTCTTGTTGTTTGTTCACTGAATACAAGTAGGCCTCGAAACAAGGAAGTTGGATTGTGCAAAAAAGGTCACAAACCAGGCCACAACAAGAAAACTTGCCTTTCTAGACAACGAGAAAGGAGATAAGAGCTTATTGTGAATATGTTAACATGGCAACAAGTGTAGTAAAAGTTTTTTGTTATCTTTTGCACAATATGAGTGATTATGGATGTCATTGTCAGGCCTTTTTGTTAGTATTGTGATTATGACATATCATTTTGAGGCCTTTTTGTATAGGTGTGATTATGGCTATCTTTTTGAGGCCTTTTTGTTAGTACTGTGATTCGTATTGGATATAATTAGCTATTTCTGAACATTTGGTGGGAAACAAAAATAGTCATTATAATGCCTATTGTGCTTCATTTCATGGCAAATTCTTAAATTTCAACTTCTAAACAACCTAATCAACCTAATCTAAAACTTAAATGATTACATTCCAACCTAGTCTTCAAATTACAACGTCTAAACAACCTAATCCAAAAACACTATCTAAATTTAAACCATTACATTCCAGATTCTGGACTTAAAATTAGCTTTGCAATACTACTTTCCATCATTGAAACTTCTAACGACATAGTTATCACAATCAAAAGAATGACAATTCCATAGATCCCCTATTATAGTGTAACACATTTTCAGCTTTGCCTTCAAGTTCCTCAACTCTAAATCCACCTTGTCTTGCCTCCGTAATAACCAAGGAATGATCCTAACTACTCGAGGACACATGGGGGAGGGGGGGGGGGGGGTCATCAAGCCATTTGAAATTTTGGTGTGTTCAGTTGCTAAAATAAAATTTTAGTGCCTTCTTGTAAAATTTGGACTAGTACGTGGGCCAAATTAAACAAAACCTAAGACCATAATTTCTTACCCAAAATGCTCGCATCCATGGAATATTCTCCCTAGATTTGTGTCTGTCCAACATGCATGAATATTGGCAGGTTTCCTGCAATAACAAAGTTTGGAGGATTTCCTTGAAAAATGGAGCTTGTTGATTTTAAGCCATTTTTAGGTGCTTCTCAATGGCTGCCGACAATAAGATACAGATAATGATGCAAAAAAAAAAGAATTCTCCCCAGCCAATATCTCTGTAGCAATGGAAGAGCAATTGACATTAAAACCCCAACTTTTCCACCTACAACTAACCTACAACTCATATGGAGGGTTAGTGAGAAATTTTTTAATTTTTAACAATATTAGTTGAGAGTCATCAGACTATTAGAAGGAAACAAGTCTAAGTGGATTGTTCTACCCCTAAAAAAAAAAGATTTCTACGCTACACGTGACTTTTACAGCCATAAAACACCGTTTGTGGTGGCAGATGCGTATAACAATGATGACAAAATATATGACTGATATGAAAAAGTGCAAAACACAATATTATGGCTACTTTGAGAGGTTTGAAATTAGTTGAGTGTCATTTACAATCAATTTATCCATTTTTAAAAAAATTATTTTTTTCTAAAAAAAGAAACCACTTTTGATTGGGTGGTTTGTGGACTCTTACTTGTTTGTTAAGAAAAATTAAAGAAAAGAACAATTCAGATCGGGCCATGAACCTTACCTCATTTGTAGCTGGAAGCATACTCATTTCCACAATATAAATGATATGCATATACTATACATCTACGATATGATTAAATATACAATATATAGTATATATGTTTGAGTAATATATATATATATATATATATATATATATATATATATAGATATAGATATAGATATATATAAATGTATATATTAGAACATGAATCCAAATTAAATTATAATCTCAAAAAAGATATAAAAAAACAGAAATTTGAAAATAAATGGGCCTCATACCAAGAAAAAAAATATTTTGGACCTGAACTCCTAGTCAGACTTCAAGCCAAAGCCAAAAAAAAAAAAAACAAAGAGAGAGAAAGTACAATGGAAAGAAAATTTTGTACCCTATCCATGTTTTGTTTTTTTTTTTTTTTGTGTGTGTATGTATATCCACACATACAGACTAATTACAATGTTAGTGTCAGCCATAAGGGCAAATCATGTTCTTTTGAGTAATGACAAACATTGATCATTACACAGTCCGGAGCGAATATTGTTGATTACTTTGATATCGACTAATGTGTTTGATTATTGTATGATAGAATTTTTGGATTGAGAAGTATACAACTCTCATTGCCTTGAAGCTACAATGCAAGAACAACTCAAATATGTCATGGAGCTAGAAGAGGTTGTTCAAGTTAATTGAAGGACTGGAAGACATGTAGTATAGGTTACATGTATGTATTAGGTAAACTTTATAAACCCTACACTCTTAAGCTTTGGAATCTAAAATTTGCATGTGAGAGCGTAAGACTTGATTTGAAGAGACTTTCATTATGTTTTAAACTTAAACTATAACGTTTTTCATTAACGAATTTTGCATCTAAAATGTTTTCAATAACTTTTCTTTGATGATGAAATATTTTCAAACTTATTATGGTTGATTTTAAGTCATTCTAAACTATGTTTGAAATATTCGAACTTAAATTTAGATGCTTGAATTTTATCTCACGACAATGAAATTTTTTGAGAAATTCGGGCAACCAATATAGATGATAGTATCCAAATTCGGTCGACCGAATTGTGCTACAGCAGAGATTCCAGAGAAATTTGGATGACTAATTCAGATGAGGATGTCCAAATTTGGTTGACCAAATTTTTGCTACAGTGAAAATTTCAGAGAAATTCGGGCAACAATTCGGATGCATAGGTCCAAATTCAGTCAACTAAATTTCACTATTGCTAGCTGTTTCTAACCATTTTTCAAACATTTGAACTGATTTTTAAACCTATTTAAACCCAAAACTTCAGATTTTGATAGTTATCTTCTGCATTCTTCAAATCCTACATACTTTAACAAGTTTTATATCAAATTTATTTGAAAAGCTCTCATATTGCCTTATGCTCAAAGGTTGAAATCAAAGATTCCAAAGGCTAGAAATGAAGTGGTTCTAGCAAGTGTATTTATTCACCAAGAATTGTTGGTAACATTCATAACTCTATTTTTACATTCTTGTTGTGATTAATACAAAGTTGTCAAGAGACATAAAACCCTTGACAAGTGATCTGCAACTACATTCTGCGATCCTTTTTATCCTTGATAGTAATATTGAATTCTTGAAGCAAAAGGATCTATCTCATCAACCTTGGCTTGGTCTCCTTCTTCTCGATGAGGTATATCAAGGTTGCATGATCTGTATAGACAATTACCTTAACACCTATCAAGTAAGGACAAAATCTATCAAATGCAAAAATCATAGCCAGTAATTCTTTTTCGGTAGTCCATAATTCAATTGGGCGGGGTTAAGGGTACGACTAGCATAATAAATAGGTTGAAACATTCTCTCTCTTCTTTTTTCCTAAACATGCACCAACCGCCATATCACTTGCATCGCACATGAGCTCGGAAGGTTATAACCAATTGGGAGCTATTAGAATTGGTCAAAGAAAGTAAATGGCACATCCTTCAATAAAAAAGTAGTGAGAGGTTTAGCAATTTTAGAGAAATCTTTAATGGAACGCCTATAAAACCCAGCATGTCCTAAAAAAAAACTCTCAAAGTCCTGAGGTTTGATGGTGGTTGGGATTTAGAAATGACACCCACTTTTGCTCTATCAACCTCAATGCCTTGATGAGAAACTTTATGACCTAGTACAAAACCTTCTTGCACCATAAAGTGACATTTCTCCCAACTCAAAACTAGTTTCTTCACATCTCTGCAACACTTTATTGAGGTTATATAAACAATCATCGAAGGAATCTTCGTGCAATGCAATGCTTATGCAATGCTCAGCTAAATATCTCCATAAAAGTCATCCATAAATATTTCCATGCAATGCTCAACTAAGTCATGAAATATTGCAGTCATGCATCTTTGAAAGGTCCCTGGAGCTTCTATATGCAAAAGTACCATAAGGACAAGTAAAAGTAGTTTTTTCTTGATCATTAGGTTCGATAGCAATTTGAAAATACCTAGAGTAACCATCAAGAAAACAATAAAAGCACGGCCACTCAATCTTTCAAGAATCTAATCAATGAAGAGGAGACGGAAATGATCTTTACGGGTGATGCTATTCAATTTACAATAGTCAATACAAACCCTCTAACCCGTAATCAATCTAGTGGAAAACAATTCATGATTATCATTTTGAACAACAGTGAACCCAATTTTTTTAGGAACTACTTGGACAAGACTTACCCATACACTATCAGAGATGGGATAGATAATACCTAAATTGAGTAGTTTGATGATCTCTTTTTTCACCACCTCTTGCATCAAAGGATTAAGTTGCCTTTGGGGATGTCTTGATGGCTTATGATCCTCTTCCAGAAGAATTTTATGCATGCATATGGATGGAGTTATCCCTTTTAAATCAGACAATTGCCAACCAAATGCTGCTTTATGTGATCTCAAGACTCTTATCAAATTTTCTCCTTGAATACTTGTCAAAGATAAAGAAACAATTAGAGGTAATTTATCATCAGGTTCAAGAAAAATATATTTTAAATGAGAGTGTAATTTTTTCAATTCTAAATTTGCTGGAGGCTTTTCAATGCTTGGCTTCAGGTGATCTTTTTTCAACTCTAACTCTTCAAATTTGAAACTTCCTCTAGGCACAAAAGGTTCACTGGCCTCGAATTCAAAAATTGATTCAACCACCTCTTCTTTTTTGTGGTTTTCAGTAGCTGTTTCTCTCAATCAAATCTCCAAAGAATCATAAAAAATGTTATAAGTAAGATTTTCCTGAAGTACAGTATCCATTACATCAACAAAACATAGCGAATCTTTATCAAAAAATTGTTTCATGGAAACAAATACATTAAATTTAACAATTTCATCCCCAACCTTAAAATTAGTTCACTCTTTTAAGTCTTTCTAGTATTCAAAAAGGGTTTCCCTAAAATTAAAGACATTTTTGAATCATCATCCATATCTAAAATAACAAAGTCTACAGGAAAGTAGAGCTTATCAATCTTAACAAGAACATCTTCTACTATTCACCCAGTATATTTAATAGATCTATTAGCCATTTGTATAGAAATAGCAATGTTCTTAATTTCTTTTAAATCTAAATTCTAACAAACAGAATAAGACATAAGATTGATACTAGCCCCCAAATCGCACAGAACATTATGAAATAAAACATCACCAATGTGGCAAGGAATTTGAAAACTCCCTGAATCTTTTAACTTAGGCGGAAGTTTTTTCTGAAGAACTACTGAACCTTGTTCATTCAAATAGATCTTCTGAAACTCATTCAAATTCTTGTTGCTAGCTAAAATATCCTTCAAATATTTTGCATGTGTTGGCATCTGTGCTAAAGCATCTACAAAACGTAATTTAATTTCAAGTTTCTTGAATATTTCAAGAAACTTTTTGAATTGAGAATCAATGTAATGATGATGCTTAACAGCTTGGAGGAAAGGAAGGGAACTAAAATCAACATTATCATTATTTAATTTTTCTACAACCTTCTTACCTTTACCTTGGTTGAGCTTTGGTGGAGAATTTGGGACTTCTTCTTATTTGCTTTTCACCTCTCCTTCCTCTTTTTTCTTCCTTGCTTCTTGCTCCTCTTCTAGGTTTCTTTCGTTTCTCAAAGTGACAGCCTTTAAGTCTCTTGGATTCCTTTCTGTATCACTTGGAAGAGCTTCTTGAGGTTTGTTAAACATTGTTGAAGCTAATTGTCCCATTTGTACCTCAAGATTCTTCATAGAAGCATTAATATTCTAATTATCTACATCCATTGCTTTGAGAGAATTTTTCATCTGTTGATTCTCGTTCTCGATACTTTCAAAATTGTTGGTGGTAAGCTCAATAAATTTTGTAAGGACATCCTCAAGGTTAGTTTTCTTCTCCTGTTGAGGAGGGGGTGGAGGGGGAGCTTGAAATTGATTACTTTGCCTCACTCCAAAATTTGGATTATTTGTCCATCAGAGGTTGTATGTGAGGGCACATGGATCATTCCTTCTATTTGCCTGACCAAATAAATTAACTTCATTAATATCCAAAAGGGAATTCACCGTATTACCTTGTCCACATTGATTTGTGGAATCATTTCCTCCGCAGATTTCGCAATGATTATTGATGGCTGTAACATTCAAAGTATTTAGGTTTTTGTTTATCATATCAAGTTGCACCATGATTCCTGCAGTAGGATCCATGTTTGCCACTCCAGCAATCTTCTTCGAGGGAAGAGCTCTTAGGTTAAACCATTGAGAGCTATTCAAGGCCATCTCTTCTAGGAAGTTCCATCCAGCTTGCTCTTCTTCAGACATGAATGCTCCATCACTAGCTGCATCTAATGACGATGTAACCTCTTCTCTGTATCCATTATAAAATGATTGTGCCTGCACTCCTATCGTCATTCCATGATGAGGGCATAACCTAAGATACTCTTTGAACCTCTCCCATGCATCATGTAAAGACTCAGTAGGACCCTGCATGAAATTATAAATATTAGATCTCATCTAAATAGTCTTAATTCGGAGAAAGTATTTATTTAAAAATGCTTCCTGCAATTGGTCCCAATTGAAAACAGAATTTGTAGAAGAGAGTTAAGCCATGATCTAGCTTTATCCATTAAAGAGAAAGGGAAAAGCCTGAGCCTTTTCGCATCTTCAGGTACTCCATCAATTTTAAAGGTGTCGCAAATTGCCAAAAAGTTTGATATGTGCGCCTGCGGATCTTCATGTAACAATCCAAAAAATGGAGTACTGAGAACCATTTGGATGAATGCAGGCTCAATCTTGAAGGTTGCAGCAGGGATCCCTAGACAGGTAATAGCAGGAGAAGGACCCTCCATCTTTGGCTTTGTATAGTCCTTCAAAGTCATACCCCTTGGCTAATTATTCTTCATTACTTCACTGCTACAATCGAATTCTAAATTATCCTTCGAATTTGAAGACTCGACTGTTGTGAAGATCTCCTCGAATTTTCTCTTATAAAATTCACTCCTGTTATGACAAGCAAACTTTTCAATATCAGGAATGTAAATCAAAGGTTCTTTATTTGAGGAACTATAAGTATTCATGCACCAAATAAATAAATAAAATATAAAAATATTTTTTGTGTTATGAATTTGTTGACTCGCAGTCGTTGTCGGCATAGCAAAATAGTAATACTAATATAGAGAGTTTAATAAAGAAATTATAATGTAAAGAATAGGAGAAAACTATAGAGAGAAAATAGAGAGAAAGAACAAGAGATCTTTATTAATTCTCTGAGAGTAAATCAATCAATGAATGAGTGTATCCAACACCTCAGTCTAGAGCCCTACTTATAGGGTTCAGGGGTACATCCAAATCAGAATAGGTATAGGGTAATCAGAAGACAAATCCTATCACTAATCAAAGATGTGATAGAACTCTACCATCTATCTTCTGGATAGTTGGAGTATCTTTATAACTCTGATAATGGACATCCATAATAATATTAATTTCATAACACGCCCCCTTGGATGTCCATTGCATAAGAGTATGCCTCGTTAAAACCTTACTAGATAAAAAACCCAGTGGGAAAAACTCTAGTGAAGGAAAAAGAGTACACTACTCTTTATGCCATATTTACTCCCCCTGATGAGATAATCCTTTAAGGTTTCTTAATCGCCGCATTCCAATTTTGTTCACCAATTTATCAAATGATGCGGCTGGTAATGCCTTAGTGAATAAATCTGCCAGATTGTCACATGATTGAATTTGTTGCACATCAATGTTACCACTCTTCAGGAGCTCATGAGTAAAGAAAACATTTATCATATCTCCTTAGATATATTCCAAACTTTATTATTATCCAACAACATAGTTGGAATTCTTCCTTAGAGGATATAGATTTATCTCAAATACATTAATCATGATCAAATATATTCTCAACCAACATCATGAATTTTTATAAGTTGAAGATGTGGCTGTTATAATCAACACAGTTTTATAAATGCATGATTTATGTGGATCACATAGGTAATGCATACCTTGCATATTCATCTCAACAGGAGTTGAATTTTCTCAATATTCGAGATAAACTATCTCAAGGAGATATCAATAGGCATGCTTAATGCCATCTCATTTCATTGGGTAGAGAAGAACTAGAATAGATATCTACTTGTACGTGTATAAGTGTATTCATGTACTCAATTGCAAAATTGTGGTACTTCAAGACCAAATAGTTCTTCAATATCCTTCAATATATATAAAGGATCTCGTATATAATAACCCAATAACAATTGATGTGCTATGTCCATATTAAACATCTTCAGGATGTTCAATCAAAATAAAATATTGACTTTCCAAAATATTGATCACAATACTTGCTCCTCTAAATTCTTCAGGAAAAATATCTTGATTATCAAATCCTTTTCTCTTTTCAAAATCAAAAGATTAATCACGCTTCAAGCGTGTATCAAAATCATATAGTTATAGAATACATATATTTGTCCTGCTAGGATATTTATCTAAATAGGAATATCTATAAGTAGAATGTTATATTGACTAACTCTATAGGAGTCAGACAAACAATCAATATGCAATATTATGCAAATAAACAATATTTTGAACTTCCAGTTCACTAATGCTTGTACATAGATCAAGATAATAAAAGTCATAAATAATATCCTCTTTTAATTGATGATTTTCTCCCCCTAATGTGGGGAACACTATGCCAATCAACAGATTGTATAATAAGGATATCTTCTAATAAAGAAATACATATAGTAGGTATAGCTACATATAAAATTTCTTCACATATGGACATACTCAATCATTCTTTCAATAAAAATTCACTAAGACAATCTCATTATGTTCTACAGGAACAATTATATGCTTCAAGCATATCGAGTCCATCAGGGACTTCAAATATAAGTACTATTATCAAATGATAATAAAGATAAACATATCTTAAGTGTCATCATTCACCATTATATCCACCACTAGAAATATATTTCTTCGTTATCAGTGACAGGTCTTACGAAGAATCATACGCCATAACTCATGGTAATATTCACTTTTGTGGTTCGCATTTTATAAGTAAATATTAATTACTATCTCTTTGAGATTACACTTCAAGTGTATTATTCCTGCTGGGAATACATGTACACTTCAAGTGTACTTGTGAATAGTTTAAACTTTTCATATTTCTCATGCGAACTTTATCATTTCGAGTCTGCAGACCTCGATTTGGAAATCCTCAATATATTATGCGCATTAATATCTTTAAATTCATATACTTGTGCAATTCCAATAGTTCCCAATCATGTTGAGATCTCATCATTTATCACAATTTTCAGGTACCTGAATTTCTTTTGAAAATAATATATCAATGATGTTTGGAGAAAAATTCTGCTGGAATTTAAATCTCCTCAACTTAATATATATGACCATTTTAAGCCTTTGCTCCAGTAAGGTGATTGTATCTTTGGAACCGACTTATCTACCACATTTCAGTTGTGTCTCAAATTTATTTGTAGTGGTAGTTTATCCTTCAGGGATATCAAATAGGAGCATTCTTTGCTGGATGTTGGTTAATTAATATACCTGGCTATATAAATTATCCTTTGAACTTCTGGTTCAAGGTATCTTCTATGAGGATTAAAATAGAAGATCAAGATGAGACATATACTAATATCTTTATCCAGCCTCATAATTTCTCCTCTTTATGTTGGGGCAACATATTCAAAATTAACAAAATACGAATCTCTCCTTTGAAATTTACTCCCAACATATTTAATAATCTCTTTGAGAACCCATCTCATTACCTTTGTGGTGGTGCAACATACATAGTGCATTTCTAAATTTAGGATGGGAAATATTTAGTTTCTGACCACAAACCAACAACTATGAGGAGAATTACAATGTGTTGGCAAAATACGAAATAAGCGCTAATATATCACAGTCATGAACATTCTACAGGATGTTCAATATTTATCTCAATACAACCAGTATTATTAGCACAAATTATGTCTTTGGGAGAATCTTAATACATGAGCTCATTATCAATAAATTGTGCAAACTACAGGTTGCAAAAATAACAATATTCATAAGACTATTTGTTGATGCATCAACTAATAATTTCTCCATATTCATCCCAAAATAACACATTCAACCCCAAGTAATACTGGCAACTTTTAAATAAAACAAGTAGCACATATAAATTCATCATATTATGAAACTTCTGGTTCCATAATAAATTCATAATCATTCTTCGTATTTTAATGATCCGGGACGGTCCAACCGGTCATGCCAACTAATAAATTATTTATCAGTAAACTTCAAGTTTATTCAATATTGCAAGTCAATTTTATAATTCTATGCAATATAAATCAGGAGAGATAAATAGTGGTATTAATAATTGACGTATATTTCATATCATAATGGTAATGCATATGCCTCAAAAGTTCATTCTTCCAATGTCTCGATGTACTGATAATATAATCAAAGCTCAAAAAGTTTTACGAGACTATACATAGAATGATATATTACAACAATTGACCGTTAGGTGAAGATTTAGTAGCTCTTCTAGAGCTTTTAAGCAATTAATTCTTCTAGAGTTATTTGATCAATTAGTTCTTCAGGAACCTTGCACTACCATTTATACTTTGGACATATATTTTAAATTTTGTCCAAATAAACAACAAATATTGTTTAGACAAATTGTATCTTCACAATTCTTGATCCAAAATAAACTAAAATAACATAGGAAAGTAGCAATCCGATAATTTAAAATTTTTGATTAACATTCAAAATGCTAAACTTTCTGGATATTCAAAAGAACTGGCTAGATTCTGTGCCATATCGATATTATCAACACAAGCATCATTACAATCAGTAGCATAATTTAGGAAAGTAAAGAATTATCAATAATTAATAGAGATTCATAACATGCTTGACGTACTACAGGTACGTGACAAACTTTCATATTGCATCAATAACATATTAGAATTATTACTTTCCCTTTTTCCTTCTCATTATTTTCTCACTTCTGGTGAGTATCTATTTACTAGGAATTTAATGAGTCATTCATCTATTTACTAGGGATTTAATGAGTCATTCTTATAGTATAAGAACAAAGTGTATTTCTATTAGCCGTTACCAAAATCTCGTATATAAATATATTATAATTTCTAATATCATTCACTTCAGGGAATGACATATAAATATTTGGTCGAACGTCAAAATATTTTATCCAATTCAGAAGATATAAATTCAAAATACTTCTGAAAAACTTCTTCTCAATATTGCTTCTTCAGGAGCATGTTAGAGATATGAGAAAGGAAAATTCTTTTATACTGATAGACATAAAATCTTTTAGGCACACTTATAATAAATCATCACTAGCATTTATATAACAATCATCTTCTGGTGATTGTATGTTTCATTCACAATTTGCTAGTAATCAAGTGGCTTTGATGCTTTGTATTATTTTAAATGGTGTCTTCAGGACCCACAATATCCAGATACATATATTCTAATCGCCATGATTATATGAATTATTCTTACCATATCCGCGTCTATGTCGACGACTTCGACCATGATTACGACCTCTTCTAGGGTCATAACCATTGGTTCTAATGCATTCACTCACAGATTTAAAGTAAACTGTGCTTTGGGTAGAATGACCATCTTTTGGTGGTCAAATCTTTCTTTTAGATCTTTCCACAAAATAAGCGGATCTCTTACGATAAGATATTCTGCCTTTAGATACTCATGAAAATTATGGCAGAGAAAAATCATGGCTTTTATGTGATTTTGAGATGGTGATACATTATTTTTAATAATGGTATCTGCCAGACCCATTACATCTCAACAAATTTGAGCATCTAGTGTCTATGACATATAATTCTCTCTATAAATATCAAGAGTAAAAAAAACGAGTTTTGAAAAATTTGCCATGAGAATTCAAAGATAGAAAAATACCTCTTTTTCTCTTGATTAAACTCCCAACTTCGGTGGTAGAGATTCGTGCTGATAACGTGTTATGAATTTGTTGACTCGCAGTCGTTGTCGGCATAGCAAAATAGTAATACTAATATAGAGAGCTTAATAAAGAAATTATAATGTAAAGAATAGGAGAAAACTATAGAGAGAAAATAGAGAGAAAGAACAAGAGATCTTTATTAATTTTCTGAGAGTAAATCAATCAATGAATGAGTGTATCCAACACCTCAGTCTAGAGCCCTACTTATAGGGTTCAAGGGTACATCCAAATCAGAATAGGTATAGGGTAATCAGAAGACAAATCCTATCACTAATCAAAGATATGATAGAACTCTACCATCTATCTTCTAGATAGTTGGAGTATCTTTATAACTCTGATAATGGACATCCATAATAATATTAATTTCATAACATTTTGCTTTTTTTTAAAGTTTAAACTTAGGCTTAGTAATTAAATTCTACACTAGATAAAAACAATCCCCGGCAACGGTGCTAAAAACTTGATGTAAAATTTGCAGGTGCACAAATGTCAAACAAGTAATAAAGTAGTGAGTATAAGTCATCCCAATGAGGATTGCTTCCTAACTACAAAATTCTTTTACTTATGACCCAAATTAAACCAAAATAAGTGTGAGTTTATTTAAAATCTAATTACTAATAAAAAAATAATAATAATAAACATAAAAATTAATAATTATATTAATTAAAAATTAATGGCAATGAATAGACTAAGACACTCAAAATTCAGCTTACTACTCTTATAAAAAACAATTAATTTCTTCAAATTAATTCTCTGCTTAGTTAATGGTAGAATTCCAATTATAAGCTAGACTCAATCTCTAGGTGAAGAAGTGCTAATTTTAATTAATAAACCAATAGTATCTCTACGTGATTTTAATTATCAAAGCCGCAAACACCTCTGTGGAATTCCCTAGCCTTCATTTCCTACTCACTAGAAATCACACAAAAAAATCGAATCTATCTCTAGTCAGTTTTACGACGTGTTGTTATTACCATGATCCAATTTAATCTAGTACTTCTCAGCCACTAGAACAAATTAAAAGACATGAAAAAATTTGCCAAAAATTTGCAAGCATTAAAAAAAATAATAACAATTAACCAAAATTGAGATTAAAGAAATAATATTTAATTAAAATTAATTAAATCCATAAGAGTTTCGGCCTTCATCGAAGGTCTTAGTCACAAATGATTTAGCTACTCATTATCTAAATATTCAAAGCAATAAATTTGATTAACATAAAAATAAAAGAATAAAGAAAGAAAATAGAATAAAAGAGCCTGATTGGAGATCTTCTTTAATCTTCAAGCTTTCTCTATTTTTTCTTCAATTGATGTCTTCTTATTCCCTAAATTGCTTCTGCCATTTTTTTGTTCTTTTGTCTTCTTCTTACTACCCTATTCTTTTCCTTGGTTAGAACTCTCTCTTTTGACTCAATCGGTCCACACCCAATTTCTCCTCTAACCACAAGACTTCTTGCCCTATATATATAGGAGTTTTCTTTGGAATTCTGAAAGACCTAAGGGGGGGGGGGGGTGAATAAGGTCTTTGGCTAATTATTGAAAATCTTTTCCCTTTTTGCAAACCCTTTGCCTTAATGAAAGCTCTTCTTTAAATTCACAAACTTCTGATTTGATGGTTAAGACAAGATTATCAAACTATAAGATCACAACCAATCAATCAACAACTATGAACAAATAATAATAACACAAGTATGTAACAAGTAAAGCTATAAAGAAATGAACTCACGATTTATAGTTGTTCGATCTCTCCAAGATCTACATCCACTACCTTGAGTCTACACTCAAGGTTTTCAACCAATTCACTATATGCTCAATTTAGGCAATTACACAAGAGGCTCATCCAATAAGGATTTTACACCAACAACCTCCTTTGTAATCCTACAAACAAGGCTCACCCTTCCAAAAGGATTTTATATCTAAAGACAACCTAAAGACCAATCTAATCCAAGGCTCACCCACACACGGCTTTTACACCACAACCTTGATTAATCTAGTCTATGGCTCACCCTTACCAAAAGGGTTTTACGTCACAAGATAACCTTGTTAGAGCTAGTAGAAAAACACAATTTGATAAAAAGATAAGAGTGTGTAGATGTTACCACTTGTTGGTAGATTTTTACACAAACTTGCACCTTCACACTTTGATGTCTTTGGATTGATCAATTGAATGCACAAGACATAAGAGACCTTAAGAAATGTTTGTAAAAGGCTTTAGAATGCTTAGAGTTTTCAAGAATTCAAAACTTACAAAAGATTACATGTTTATAGCTTTTATAGAATTTGAAAATCAGTTTTAACAGCTATGAAACGGCTAGTTAACGACTATTTTAAGGAAATTCGGACGACCGAATTCTGCATCCGAATTTTTCGAACGACCGAATTCTTCCTGCTGCGTCCGAATCTTCGTCCGAATTTCTCTGGAAAAACAGTGACCATGCTGAAGGCCAAAATTCGGACAACCGAATTTTTCTTCATGCATCTGAATCTTCTTCCAAATTTCTCTGGAAGAACAGTAGCAAACTTTTGCTACACAATTCGGACGACCGAATTTTTTGGAAGCATAGTCAAACTTTGTAAAATCATTTGAGATTTAACTTCAATAAGTTTGAAAAACATTTGGTATGTATAGAAAACTTATTTAGACATACATAAGTTTGAAAACCAAAATCAAATACCTTTGATCATATAAAGTTTACTTAAAAACTTTGAGGACACAAAACCACATTCATCAAAAAAATTCATTCAAAACCTTTTAAAATCATAAGACTCATTTTATGCTCTCTTACGCATTCAATGATAACCAAGACATACAAATGTAGAGTTTACATAGAGATTTACCTACTAAGTATATACACTCTACACTTCAAGTCTTCAATGCCTTTAGATCATCTAAGAACAACCTTCTTCAAACTTCAATCACTTTGCTTTACTGAAGTTGTTCTTGCACTTTGGCTTCAAAGCAATGAGACTTCATACTTCTTAGTTCACAAAACCTATCATACAACATACAAGCATATTAGTCCTCATCAATATTTGTCATTAATCAAAATTACATGATTTGCCCTTAGTTCTAACAATCTCCCCCTTTTTGATGATGACAAACTTTGATGCAAAATGTGATGGATTTAAACAATGTAAAATGAAGAAGTATAGATGTCAATCATATATATAAACCAATTTGGCACATTGACATTCAAAAGGCTCAATCTTCCTTCCAATAATTAGGATAGAAGATATAGCATTTAGGTATTTAGAAAAAGTTCTAAGAGAGGTTTTAAGGTTGTAAAAGTTTAAAAATAATCCCCCCTTAGATTGTGCTCATTTTTTAACAATTTTGAACTTGAGATACTATGCATCCAAATTCTAACATATCAAGTCCAAACAATAAAATAAGTGAAATGAAAGCTGTAATTTTTGAAAATAAGCTTTCCTAAGGTTGTTCAAACATATTAGAAGAGATTAAAACATATTTGAATCAATTTGAACAACAAAGGAGCACATTTTGGTAACAAAATATGGATGCATCCGAATTTCAGAACATGCATCCGAATTTTGAGATTTCAAGTCCATACTGCAATAAATTCAATATAATGAACGTTTAAAGTGAAATAAAGCTTTCCTAAGGTTATTCAAACATAATGGAAGAGATTAAAACATATTTGAATCAATTTGAACAACAAAAGATCACTTTTTGGCAACAAATATGCATGCATCCGAATTTTTGAAACATGCATCCGAATTTCAAGTCCAAATTTTTTTGCAACAAGTTTGAAAAGGTGATTTTGCATTTTCAAATGAAATGTTGAAATACTCAAATATGTATGTCCACAATGGCACTCAGTTTAGCTTTGCAAAATCACAAAATTCTCACATTCAATTGTTTTTATGAAGTAATTCAAAATCATTGGTCAAGTCAAGAACCAAGTTCAAGATTTCAATCTCAACTTAACCATATTCCAAAATCTCAGAAAACAACTAAAACCTCACATATTATAACATTTTCAATTTAAATTTCAAATGCAGCCAAATATTTTCACAGTACACATTCATTTTACATTTCGACCTATAGTACACATATGTAGCACATTTACAGCAAGCACATTCACATTACATAGCACATTGTAGCCATCATTCTTTCTCCCCCTTGACATATGCATGGATTTACAGAAAATTTACACATTTTCTATTCATGCATGAGAAATTCCACTGCTATTACACATTTTCACACATTTCCACACATTTTGTCGTCACGTTTCTTCTCCATCTTTTGTCATCAATCAAAGATGGGGTAAGAGTACTTGGACAACAAAAGTGAAGGATTTCACATATTGAGCTTCAAAACATTATAAGGACTAGAAAGGCACAAGTAAATTTCAATGTTAAAGCATAATATGTGCATCAAGACATAAACTAAAATAAGCAACAAAATAGAGTTTAGGGATAGAAAGGCTTAGTCTTGGATGCGCTTCATGGTCTTCACTTCCAAATTTGTTTGTTGTGATGGCCATGTTTCCTTGATCTCTATATGATGGGGTCCTTTATTTGCTAACTCCTTGCCCGTGTAGTTCGACTTTGGAAAGTTACTAATCAAGAGGATCTTTGAATCTTCTTCCTTTGAACCATATTTTCCTTCTCTCTTGGCTAAAGGAAATTGCTGATGGATTTGTGATTTGACTTTGTTAAACTCCCTTCACCTTCTTCTTCTTGCTTGTTCTCTTGGGCTTTACCTCTTTGTTCTTCATTCTCATGCTCTTCTCTCTCTTGGGGTGCTTCACTGCCTTTTTCTTCATCTTCTTTCTTCTTTAGCAACAAATTAATAGCCATCTCAATTTTCACTGTCATAACTATCATCCTTATTGCTGTCATCTTCTCCCATATTATCCTCTTGATCTTCTTCATTTAGCTTTATAGGAACTTGCACCATTTAAAACCACTTGAGAAATCTTTCTCAAGTCTTCTTCCATACTCTTGACTCTAGCTTATAAACCATCAAATTTGCCAAGAATCATTGGAGCAAAGAACTCAAAGAATTTGTCCATCTTTTTCATTTCCTTTACATGGTTGTTTATGCCTCTTGAAATACCTTGAAAACTATGGTATTAACTCTAGTGAGATTATCACATTCAACTTATTTTCCTTCAATGGAGGATACCTCTTCAAATGGTCTTCTTTTTATGGGGAGTTACTTCCCCTCACTTGGTGACTCATGCTTCCTTTTTATATTTCTTTCTCTATCAAGGATTTCCTCTTCATCCTCTTCTTCTTGTTCATGTTCTTCTTCCTTCTCTTCATTATCACTAGCATCTCTTATATCACCCGTTAGAGGAGTTTCTCTTCTAGTCCTTCATACATTATCATCATCAAGTGTCCAAGGAATTCTCTTTAGTGAGTTGGTGGTGTAGACTTCTTCACTCTTTATTGGTAGACCACTAGAAGACAATTGAACTTGGAGATACTTGAAAATTCCTGTTAATAACCTTTCATACGACAATGCCTTATGCTCGGTTCTTCTAGCTACCATTATATTCTTTAGCACTATAAATCCAAAATTCATTTTTCTTTTCTTAGGCATGACTAGCATAATTACAGCATACATATTATCAACAGAAGATTTGTGCCCAAAGTATGCTATAATAAAGGTAGTAAGCATGTGATGCAAAATTCTTTTACTAGCATCAAAAAGCTTTTATCTCTCTCTCCTTTCTAGTCTTGAGGCTTCTACCATTTATATGGGCATTCTCAATTCTTTCAAGTGAGTATAACTCACTTATAAAACAATGTCCCCCGGAAGAATAATGCCTAAACCCAACATCCTCAACATCACAAATTCTATTGAGCAATGCATAATCAATCTCAAAAATCAACTTGTGATATTCTTGAAGAATACCACTGAATAGCTTTATTATCAACTTGCTCAACTCTTTCTTTCTTAATATTTGCTTAAACTTCATAAACTAAGGAAGGTAATAGCATTCATCAATTACAAGCAAACTAGTCCATCTCACATCATTTAAAAATGAGACTATATTACCCATTTCGGATAGTTTGATGACATCCACCTTGTGGCTTGGATTTGTCTTATGGTTCCTTTTTGTCCAATCATCAAATTCAGTAGCAGCCTCCACTGTGACAAATCTATCCAGCCATGACATGCTTTGAGGAACATGAACCTTCCTTGGTTCATTGGTCACTGGTCCTCCTTCTCACATCTTTTGCTTTCCCTTTCCTTTTCTCATGCTAGGCTTCTTTGTCCTCACCTGGAGCTACAACACTTGAAATCCCTAAGCTTCTTCTAAGATTGGTCAAACCTTTCTTCGGCCAATGGCTTAGTAACGATATCATTAATTTGTTCATTAATGCAAACATGCTTTAAACAAGTATTACTCTTAGTAGAGTGATCTCGAATGAGATGAAGTTTGATCTCTATATGCTTTGTCCTAGTTTGTTGAATAGTATGATGATCAAATTTGTTGCATTAGTGTTATCATATAACATAGTCACACATTTAAAATATAAACCATAATCACTTAGAGTATCAATAAGGTAATAGAGAATGTGTTTAACAGCAATCAAATGAGACTCTTTAGGACATGATGAAATCTAGCACAAAAGCACATGACAAACATAATATTGGCTCTACTTGCTGTCAAATAGAATTGACTACTCCTATGAAACCTTTTTATTCTTGTCAAGCATAGTTGATAAACTTATGGAAGTGCTTATTCCTTAACTTGATTCATGAAAGTGCCATTCTTGGTTTTCTTGATTTGTAGGCCAAGAAAGAAATTGAGTTTTCCTATCATGCTCATTTCAAATTTACTTTGCATCATCTTGGCAAACACATCACAAAGTGAAGTATTAGAAGCACCAAAAATTGTATCATATATATTTGGACAAGTTATAGATCATTGTTACAAGAGGTTTTTTTTTTTTTTTATAAAAGAATAGTTTCAACCTTTTCTCTTGAAAATTCTTTTGAAAGAAGAAAAACACTCAATTGTTTTTTATACCAAGCTCTGGAAGCTTGTTTTAAATTAACAAAGCTTTGGATAATTTGAAAACATGGTTAGGAAACTTTTCATGATCAAAACAAGGAGATTGTTCCACATAAATCTCTTTCTCAATAGAACCATTTAGAAAAGCACTTTTGACATTCATTTGAAATAACTTAAAACCTTTAAAACAAGCAAAAGTCAAAAGCATTCTTATGGACTTAAGTCTAGCATTCGGAGCAAAGGTTTCATCATAATCAATTCACTCTTCTTGATTGAATCCTTGGGCGACAAATCTAACCTTGTTTCTAACAACTTCTCCGGATTCAATAAGTTTATTTCTAAAAAAGAAATTTAGTTCCAATAATGGAATGATCATGAGATTTAGGAATATCCAAATTTTGTATCTTTCAAATTTACTTAATTCATCTTGCATAGCAATAATCCAAAAATCATCACACAATGCATCATTAATACTTTTAGGCTCATATGAGATAAAAAAAAATAAAGTAATCGATAAAATACCGTCTTATGTTTACTCCTTGGGAGATATCACCAATGATTTGCTCCATAGGGTGGCCTTTTTGGATATCCTAAGTTGATGGGGAGCTCTTGGTCACCATTAGGTTTGTCATCTTGATTTTGTTCAATCATTTCTTCCTCATTGGTATGATCCTCCAAAGTTGGTGCTTGAAGATGGGTTTGATAGTCATTCATAGATGTACCTACATCATCTTCATCTTTTCTTTCCAAGCAAATGTAAGATTCATCAAAATAAACATGAATGATTTCCTCATCATATAAGGTTCTCTTTTTTGTTTTTTTTTTTATAAACTCTATATGCCTTTTTGTTAGAAGAATAGCTAAGAGATATACTTATATCCGTCTTTCTATCAAATTTAAGTAAGTTATCACAAGTATTCAAGATAAGACATTTATAACCAAACACTTTAAAATATGCAATTTGAGGAGTTATATAAAAGAGAACTACAAAAGATGTTTTTCTTCAAAATGATCTTAAAAGAATTCTATTCATCATAGCATGTGTTGTTTATGGCTTCGGCTCAAAAACAAATTTTTGAAGAATTTTCACAAAGCATAGATCTAACCAATTTTTGCAAAGTTCAAATTTTCCTTTCAATAACACTATTTTGTTGTAGGGTTTTTGCAGTTGAAAAAAAATTATATGAAATTCAATTTTCATCACAAATTTTGTAAAGATTTGGTTGTAAAATTCTCCCATTGTCACTTCTAATGGAAATCAATTTTGCACTCAAGAGATGTTTGAACCTTTTTAAATAGTTTTACAAACTTATGAAAAAACTTCATTTTTTTGAGCAAAGAAGACTACTAAAGTAAATATTGAGAAATCATAAACTACTACTAAGGCATACTTCATGTCATCAATACTAGAGTTCCTCATAAGTCGAAATCAATCCATATGAACAAGCTCAAGAAGTTTTGAGGTATAAAAGCATTTCATGGGTTTGAAAAAATTCTTTTGTTTGTTTTCCATATTAACAAGTATGTCAAAGACAATTTTCTCAAAACACATTTTTAGCAATCCTCTAACTAAATCTTGAGAGAAACGTTTGTTCAACAAATCCATGCTCACGTGATCAAATCTCCTATGTCAAGAAAATCAATCATTATCATAAACAACAAGACATTCAAGCTTATCAAGAAAAAACACAAATTGAAATATTTTGTGAGTAATTGATCAAAATCACAAAATATCATTTTGTCATACAAGTTCGGGCGATCGAACTTATGGTCTACATTTAAACTTCAAATCTGAACATTTTGTAAAGTTTCATAAAGATGTTTTTAGCCAAGCAAATGCATAGATATTCAATCATAGCTATTTTAATTATTTTATCATCACATATAATCAATTTCAAGAACATATCAACCATGAATTCAATCTCATATCCTCAATGTTACCTAATCAACTTCATAGAAGCAATTGACAAGTCATGGTTGGAAAATTTTCAAATTTTAACAAAAGGGATTCTTAACTGAAACTTTGCATGTTGGCATTTAATATCACACAATTGACTAATGCTAAGCAAGTTATAGTTCAAATTAGTACTAAGCAACAGTTGTTTAAAAAGAAGAGAGGAACCTTTACCAACATTGGTTACTCTAAGAATTCCTCCTTTCTTCTTGCCTCAAAAACAAATCCTTCTTTGGTTGCTTTGACCTTGATTATAAATGAGGTGTTTTCCGTTATTCTTTAAGACAACATCATCAATATACCTCTTAGTTGTGCTTGAGTTTGAATTGAAGTGTACCTGCAATAAAGGAGAGGAAGTATCCGTTGGTACCCATACTTTCTTGGGTCCGTGGGGGTTAGTAATAGTTTCCTTAACTCTGCAAATGGTTTTTATACCATTCTCTACTTTTCTTTTAACATAACATTTGGGGACTTTATGACCATGTTTTCCACAATAAGTACAACAAGTATGATGCATGGAAGTAGAGCAGCTTTAACAAAGAATTTGTTATATTTTGGCACATTTTTTACGTAATTATAACCAAGACCATTTTTGACATGAGGAGATCTTTGAGCTCCAATAATTTTATCAAGATTTTTCCTTCCTTTTGTAAATTTTTCTATACATGATGTAAGGTCATCAACCTTCTTTTTCAAAATCTCATGATCAACAAGCATTCTTTCAAGAGACAAAATCTTTTCACAAAGAATCTTATTTTCAAGGGACATGTTTTGTAAAGAGATATTTGAAACTTCTTTTTCAATATTCAAACAATCAATAGATTCAAGAAGTCTTTTGTTTTCACAATATAATTTTGAATTTTCATTCAATAACTCATTAATTTTGAATTTCATTTCCTTATTTCTTTTTGAAGCCTTTTTTAATTCTTCATACATTTCAACAAATAATTCATTAGAATTATCAATATCATCATCACAACAAGTAGAAGTAGAAGAAGTGGATTGTACCTCATCATTTATTGCCATAAAACACATATTGGCTCTTTCCTCATGTGTTACTTGAAGAAGTCTCCATATATCGTGAGCGGTGTCGCATTCACTCACTCGATTGTATTCATTCACGTCCAATGCATAACTCAAGATGTTCATTGCTTGGTAGTTTAAAGTTATCTTTCTTGAATCATTCTCATCAAGTTCCTCCATAGGCTTTACTTCCTTTGTAATTCCATCAGCCTTTATTCTCATAGGCACATAGGGACCTTTCTCAATGATACTCCCCAAATCAAAGTTAATAGAACAAATAAAAATTCTAATTCTAGATTTCCAAAGTGTATAATTAGAACCATCAAACAAAGGAGGTCTATTTGTAGATGAACCTTCCATATAAGGCAAATTTGATAAACTAGCCATATAATCTTTACTTCTAGGTTGTTGGACCTTAAAAAGAAGACCTAGCTCTGATACCAATTGAAAGACCTAAGGGGGGGGGTGAATTAGGTCTTTGGCTAACTATTGAAAATCTTTTCCTTTTTTGCAAACCCTTTGCCTTAATGAAAGCTCTTCTTTAAATTCACAAACTTCTAGATTATATGTGATTTAATGGTTAAAGCAAGATTATCAAACTATAAGATCACAACCAATCAATCAACAACTATGAACAAATAATAATAACACAAGTGTGTAACAAGTAAAGCTATAAAGAAATGAACACACGATTTATAGTTGTTCGATCTCTCCAAGATCTACATCCACTACCTTGAGTCCACACTCAAGGATTTCAACCAATTCACTATATGCTCAATTTAGGCAATTACACAAGAGGCTCATCCAACAAGGATTTTACACTAACAACCTCCTTTGTAATCCTACAAACAAGGCTCACCCTTCCATAAGGATTTTATATCTAAAGACAACCTAAAGACCAATCTAATCCAAGGCTCACCCACACACTGCTTTTACACCACAACCTTGATCAATCTAGTCTATGGCTCACCCTTACCAAAAGGGTTTGATAAAAAGATAAAAGTGTGTAGATGTTACCACTTGTTGGTAGATTTTTACACAAACTTGCACCTTCACACATTGATGTCTTTGGATTGATCAATTGAATGCACAAGACATAAGAGAGCTTAAGAAATGTTTGTAAAAGGCTTTAGAACGCTTAGAGTTTTCAAGAATTCAAAACTTACAAAAGATTACATGTTTATACCTTTTATAGAATTTGAAAATCAGTTTTAACAGTTATGAAACGGCTAGTTAATGGCTATTTTCAAGAAATTCGGACGACCGAATTTTGTGTCCGAATTTTTCGGACGACCGAATTCTTCCTGCTGCGTTCGAATCTTCGTCCGAATTTATCTAGAAAAACAGTGACCATGCTGAAGGCCAAAATTCGAACGACCGAATTTTTCTTCATGCGTCCAAATCTTCTTCCTAATTTCTCTAAAAGAACAGTAGCAAACTTTTGCTACACAATTCGAACGACCGAATTTTTTGGAAGCATATTCAGACTTTGTAAAATCATTTGAGATTTAACTTCAATAAGTTTGAAAAACATTTGTTATGTATAGAAAACTTATTTAGACATATATAAGTTTGAAAACCAAAATCAAATACCTTTGATCGTATAAAGTTTACTTAAAAAATTTTAGGACACAAAACCACATTCATCAAAAAAATTCATTCAAAACCTTTTAAGATCATAAGACTCATTTTATGCTCTCTTATGCATTCAATGATAACCAAGACATACAAGTGTAGAGTTTACATAGAGATTTACCTACTAAGTATATACACTCTATACTTCAAGTCTTCAATGCCTTTAGATCATCTAAGAACAACCTTCTTCAAACTTCAATCACTTTGCTTTACTAAAGTTGTTCTTGCACTTTGGCTTCAAAGCAATGAGACTTCAGACTTCTTAGTTCACAAAACCTATCACACAACATACAAGCATATTAGTCCTCAACAATATTTGTCATTAATCAAAATTACTTGATTTTCCCTTAGGGCTAACAAATTCAAATCCAATTTGGATTCCAAATCCTTGTTCAAGTCAAAATCAATTATGGCATCTTCCGTTTTCTCTTTAAATTGAATCCTTGTCAATTCTGGAATGGTATAGTGAATTTTATTTTCTCTTATTTTTTTCTTTTCATAACCAATTCTTCTTTCATCTTTTCTTCTCTTGAAATTATCATTTTAACCCTGTAATAATAATTAAGAAAATTAGTGAATTAAATTGCACTTTATAAAATAAAATTATCTTAATTAATTCATACCATGTACATAAATATTTAATTCACTAAAACAATTTAGTGAGAAATTATTTCTAAAATAATGGTTAAAATATAATCTCATTAGTTGTGTAAAACCCTTTGGTGATGGTGAGCCTGGATTAGATTGGTCTAGGTTGTCTGAGTGACATAAAATCCTTTGTGATTAAGGGTGAACCTTCTTTGTTTACAAGGAGGTTGTTGTGGTAAAACCTATTGAAGGGTGAGCCTCTTGTGTAATTATTTGAGCTAAGCTTGTAGTAAATTAGTTGAAATCCTTGAGTGAAGACTCAAGGTAGTGGATGTAGATCTTGAAGAGATCGAATCACTATAAATCGTGTGTTAAATTATTTACAAACTTGTACTTAAACGGAAAAAGTTTTCAAAAATTAGCCAATGGCTTAATCCACTCCCCCTTCCCATAGGTCTTTCAATTGGTATCAGAGCAGGACTACTTTATAAAGGTTTCACAACCTAGAAGTAAAGATCTTATGGCTAATGTTTCAAAATATCTTATTTGGAAGGATCTTCCACAAATAGACCACCTTTGTTTAATGGAACAAATTATACTTTTTTAAAAATCTAGAATTAAGATATATATTTACTCTATTAACTTTGACTTGTGGAACATCGTTGAGAAAGGATCCTACATTCCAATGAGGATGAGAGCTGGTTGAGATACTAGGGAACCAAAGCCCTTGTATGAATATGATGAAAGTGATTCAAGAAAGATGGCCTTGAATTATCAAGCAATGAATATTTTGAGGTGTGCTTTAGATATAAATGAATACAATTGAGTAAGTGGATGTGACTCGGCTCATAACAGGTGGAAACTTCTTCAAGTAACTCATGAAGTTACAAATCAAGTGAAGGAGTCAAAGCTTGCTATGCTAGTAAGGGATTATGAATTATATACCATGAAGCAATGAGAAGACATTAGTGATATGTTTACAAGGTTTACCAATATCTCCAAGGGTTTGAAGGCTTATGGAAAAATTTATTCTCTTGGTGAGCAAAGTAGAAAGATTTTGGATGCTCTTCCAAGTCTTGGTAACCGAAGACTCTTGCCATTGAAGAATCAAAACATTTGAAGGTTCTTCCTCTTGAAGAACTTATTCATTCTTTGCTCACTCAGGAAATGAAGATAAAGAGGTTGAATGATCTTGAAGATGAAGAAAAAGAGAAAAAGGATGCGGTACTTAAATCTTCCGATTATTCAAGCGAGCAAGAAGAGTCATCTAGTTATGAAGATGAAGGTGAAAAAGATGATGAGATGGCTATGGTGGTTAGAAAATTTAAGAAATTCTATAAAAAAGGATTTCTCAAGAAAGAAAAGAAGCCATCTAAAAAAGGAGAACAATCATCTTCTTTATTCAAACCTCAATGCTATGAGTGCAAAAGTACCAATCACCTAATAGCCAATTGTCCTAAAGCATTGGAGAAAGAAAGAGAAGCAAACTCGAAGAAAAAGAAGACTCTTAAGAAAGGCAAAGGGGTTGGTAGGCACTTGGGATCAACATGCAAATGAAAATAGTAGGGATGAAATGGAAGAGAGAGCAAATGTGTGCTTCATGGCTATGGATAATAAGGTAAATTCAATTCCCTCCATTTCTAAACATTGTGATGATGATGATGTAGATGATCCTAGTGAATTGCTTGTAGATATGTATAATGAATTTAAAAATTTTTTGAAAAGAAACAAGGAAATGAAATTTAAAATTGATGAATTATTGAAGGAAAATTCAAAATTATTTTACGAAAACAAAGAACTTCTTGAATCCTTTGATTGTTTAAATATTGAAAAAGAAGTTCTACATGTTTCTTTTCAAAATATATCTCTTGAAAATAAATCACTTTGTGCCAAAATTGTTTCTCTAGAAAAAATGATTGTTGAATACAATAATTTAAAAAGGAAGGTTGATAATCTCACAATATGTGTTGAAAAATTCACAAATGGTAGAGATAATTTTGAGGAACTTCTTGGATCACAAAGATCTTCTTATGTAAGGAATGGTCTTGGATATAACAATGTTAATAATAATTCAAGATATAAAAACTATTTTGTTAAAGATACATCTATTTCTATGCCTCATACTTGTTGTACATATTGTGGTACAAATAGACATAAAGCCATTAGATGTTATGTGAAAAGAAAAATAGAAAGTGGAGTTAAAACAATTTGGAGAATTAAAGGAACTTTCACTAACCCACTTGGACCCAAGAAGATATGGGTACCAAGACTTCTCACTTGATATAGGTACATATTTCATCAAGATCAAATGCTACCAAATAGTTTCTTGATAGTGGATGCTCAAGACACATGACGGGAAATGCTTCACTCATTAGTCAACTTCAAGCTACAAATCATGGATTTGTCACATGTGGGGACAAGACGAAAGGAAAAATTCTTGGAGTTGGTAATATTGGTAAAGGATCTTCTCCACTCATTAAACAAGTTTACATATTGATGACTTAAAATACAATTTGCTTAGCATTAGTCAATTATGTGACTGTGGGTGCAAAGTTGAATTTATATGTGATACATGTACTAGTTTATATGTGCAAAGTTGATAGTGTAAGTGGTAATACTATTTTTGTTGCTAATAGAGTTGGAAATGTATATGCGCTATATCTTCATGAACTTCTTGCTAATGATGTTAAATGTCTTGCTATTCATGATAATGATGGTTTCCTTTGGCATAGAAGATTAGGTCATGTAAGTATGGATTTGTTGAATAAACTTTCTTCTTAAGAGCTAGTTAGAGGATTACCAAAATGCATTTTGAGAAAAATCATCTTTGTGATGCATGTCAATATGGGAAACAAACAAAAACATCTTTTAAATCCAAGAAAATGGTTTCAACTTCAAAACCTCTTGAACTTGTTCATATGGATTTATCTGGACCAATGAGAACCACTAGTCTTGGTGGTAAGAGGTATGCATATGTCATAGTTGATGATTTTTCAAGGTTTACTTGGGTACTCTTCTTATCACAAAAAGATGAAGCATTTCATAAATATGTAAAACTTTTCAAAAAGGTTCAAACCTCTCTTGAATGCAAGTTGATATCCATTAAAAGTGATAATGGGAGGGAATTTTTCCATCAATATTTTACAAAGCTCCGTGATGAAAATGGAATAGCTCACAACTTTTTAGCTGCCAAAACACCTTAACAAAATGGAGTTATTGAATGGAAAAATTTCACTCTACAAGAAGTGGGGTAGGTCTATGCTTTGTGAAAATTCTACAAAATGGAGTTGTTGAAAGGAAAAATTGCACTCTACAAGAAATGGCTAGGTCTATGCTTTGTTAAAATTATTTGCCAAAATATTTTTTGGCCAAAGCTATAAACACAGCTTGCTATGTATGTTATGAATAGAGTTTTTTTAAGACCATTTTTGAGTAAAACATCTTTTGAACTCTTATTTGGTAGAACAACATCTATTGTCTATGTCAAAGTGTTTGGTTGTAAGTGCATTATATTGAATATGTGTGATAACTTGGGTAAATTTGATTGAAAATTTGATGAAGGCATATTCATTGGTTATTCTTCTAATAAGAAAGCTTATAGAGTATATAACAAAAGAACTTTATGTGTTGAGGAAATCATACATGTGAGTTTTGATGAATCTAATAGAAGAGATGATGATGATGTAGGTACTTCCATAAATAGCAATTAAATTTTGGGCATAAATCATATGATCACTACCATGATTATACCAAATTTTGGGCATAAATCAACTGTTGGAAATATGTATATGGTAGTTATGTTGGCATTACATGAGCATAGAAGACTTAATTTTGGATTTATGGCATTAAAGCACAATAGTGCTAGAAAGATAGCTAACAAAGCCTTGCCATACGGAAGACTTTTGACAAGAGTGTTCAAGCATTTCAAGGTTTAACTTCCTGGAAGAGGAAACACTCAAAAAATTGGAGAACCCTACACCAATGACACTCTCAAGAGAATGATGTTGACTCTTGATCAAGATGGTGTATGGAGGACTAGTAGAGAATCTCCACAAAGAAGAGGAAGAAGAGATGCTATTGATTTTCTAGATTACAAGATCAATGATGATATCTTAATATTGAGAGCTTCTATTTTTCAAAATTTGCATCACTTTCATCACCCTACATTTGATTGATGACAAAAGGGGGGGAAATAAGAAAATGGTAACGCAACATTTGTGTTTATATGTTTGGCATATAGCTGATTTTTTTGGTATATACATCAATTAAAATGTGTTCTATGATACTTTAATGAATGTATAATTGGATGAATTTGATTTGAATTGCAAAATCTACATTTTGAAAACTTTGCCAAAAATTCAGACTTGAAATTCGGATGCAAGACTGAAATTCGGCTGACCGAATTTAGAGGACCAAAAATTTGGAAACATGGTTCTAAAATTCAGATGCATCCATATTTTGTTGTCAAAAAGTTCTCTTGTGTTGTTCAAATTGAATCTCATATGTTCTAATCTCTTCTACTATGTTTGAGCAACCTTAGGAAAGCTTCATTTCACTTTAAACATTCATTATGTAGGACTTATTGTAGTTTGGACTCAAAGTCCATAGTTTAAATGCTTTCTAAAAATGTAAGGGGGAGCTTTGGTAACTATTTCTAACATTTAAAACCTCTCTTAGAAGTATTTTTATGTTTGCTTAAATGCTATAACCTCTAGTTTAATGGATGGAAGAAGGTTTATGGAGGTTGGTTGGGTAATAGGCTCATTTTGAGCCAAGTTTTTGTCATAATGCTATAAAATGTTGAAATTGATTTTCAATTGATATTGTTTACTCTTTTTCATTTGGTATCATATTCAACAAGTTTATGACATAAACATTTCTCTGTGCTTTTGATTATCTGTGTTAGCCCTAAGGGCAAATCTCATGAGGTTATGATTAGTTTTGATTAATGACAAACATTGATGAGGACTAATCTTTATGTCATTTGTGTGATAGGATTATTGGATTAAGAGGTATGAAGTCTCATTGCCTTGAAGCCAAAATTCAAGAACAACTCCAATATGTCAAAATGATTAAAGATTGAAGAGTTTGTTCAAGATGGATGAAGGCTTTGAAGACATGAAGTGTAGGTTACATGCGCTTAATAGGAAAACTTTTGTATATCCTACATTTGTTTTTCTTGGAATTTGTTGAATAAATAAGAGAGCACAAAACTTGTTTTTGAATCTTAAATGGCTTTGAATGATCTTTTGATTAATAAGTGTGTTTTTGAGTCTTAGATGATTTTAGGTAAACGTTGTATGATCAAATAGTTTTGATAACGGTTTTTGAATTTTAAAGTGTCTAAATGACTTATCTATTCATACAAAATGTTTTCAAACTTATTGAAGTTGAATTTCAAATGAAATAGAAATTTTGAATAGTTCTGACGCAAATTTGGACGTCCAAACTTTGAAAATGGCTACTGTGCTTCCAAAGAAATTCGGACACAAGTTCGGATGCAAGGAAAAAAATTTGATCGTCCAAATTTTCCTTGCCAGCATGGTTACTGTTTTTCCAGAGAAATTCGGACGCAAGCTCGGATGCACTGGACAAAATTCGGTCGTCCGAATTTTTCCAAACAGCATGTAACAGTAAAGTTAGGATGACAGTTTGGACGAACAAGAAAAATTCGGTCGTCCGAATTCTTATGAAACTAGCCGTTACTAGCCGTTTTATGACTGTTAAAACTGATTTTTAAAATTTATAAAAGCCAAAAATTTTAGAATTTTTGTAAGTTTTGAATCTCTAAGAAATCTTAACATTCTAAAATCTTTTGCAACATCAAAGCTCTCTTTGTCTTGTGCTTACAAGTGATCATTCGAGATTCCAAAGACAACAAAGTGAAGAGGTGCAACATTGTGTAATTATCTACCAAGAAGTGGTAACATCTTATCCATTCGTCATTTAATTTTGTTTTCTACTAGCTCATTACAAGGTTTTCTCGTAAACATAAAATCCTTTAGGTAAGGGCGATCCTTGAAAGTTTGATTCAAGGTTGTTTGTAGATATAAAATCCTTTTAGTAGGGTGAGCCTTGTATGTAGAATTACTAAAGAGGTTGTTGGTGTAAAACCATTGTGCGGTGAGCCTCTTATGTAATTATTGAACTTGATCATATAGTAGATTGGCTAAAATCCTTGAGTGTAGACTCAAGGTAGTGAACGTAGATCTTGAAGAGATCGAGCCACTATAAATTGCTTATGTTCATTATTCTTAGATTGTTTTTTGCTTTGTCATTGATTTAATTATTCTCTCATTGAAACAAGATTTGTCATTGATTTAATTATTCTCTCATTGAAACAAGTAATCATAATCTGATCTAACTCAATTTATAAAAGGAAATAGTTTTTGAAAATTAGCCAAAGACCTAATTAACCCCACCCCTCTTAGGTCTTTCAATTGGTATCAGAGCAAGGGCTTCTTTGTGTGGTTTTACAACCTAGAAGTTAAGATCTTATGGCTAATATTTCAAACTTACCTTATTTGGAAAGATCTTCTACAAATAGACCACCTTTGTTTGATGGAACAAATTATACATTTTGGAAATCTAGAGTTAAGATATATTTTTGTTCTATTAACTTTCGAAAGGTCCTTACATACCAATGAAAATGAGAGCTAATGGAGTGACTTTAGAACCAAAGCCTATAGATGAATTTGATGAGAATGATTCAAAGAAAATGACATTGAATTATCAAGCCATGAACATTTTAAGCTGTGCACCGGATGTAACTGAATATAATCGAGTTAGTGGATGTGACACTACTCACGATATGTGAAGATTACTTCAAGTAACACATGAAGGTACAAACTAAGTAAAAGAGTCAAAGCTTGCTATGCTAGTAAGGGATTATGAGCTATTCACCATGAGATATTGAAGATGAAGAGAAGGGAAGAAAAGGAGTTGTACTCAAAACTTCAAATCATTTTAGTGAACAAGAAAAATCATCAAGTGAAGAAGATAGAAACAGTGGAGAAGAAGAGATAGCTATGATTGTAGCAAAATTCAAGAGATTCTATAAAAGGGAATTTCTCAAGAAAGGGAGAAAGCCAACCAAGAAGAGTGGACAGTCATCATCCTTCAAACCCCAATGCTTTGAATGCAAAAGCACAAAACATCTTGTTGCTGATTGTCCTAAAGTTTACCAAGAAGGGAAAGGGACAACAAACTCAAAAAGAAATCTACCAAGAAGGGAAAGGGACTGGCTGGTACTTGGGATCAACAAGAAAGTGAAGATGACAGTGAAGGAAAAGCCAACATATGCTTTATGGCAATTAATGATGAGGTACAGTCTACTCCTTCTATTTCTACTTACTATGATGATGATGTTGATCCTAGTAATTTACTTGTTGAAATGTATGGGGCTATTGAAAAAGAAAGTTAATGATATTGCATTATACATTGAAAAATTTACAAACTAAGCATTAAATTTAAATAAACTACTTGGTTATCAAAGATCTTCATATGTAAAAAATGGTCTTGGTTACACTCATGAAAGTTATGCTCCAAAATATAAAAACTTCTTAGCAAAAGAAACTTGTATTTCAATGCCTCATACTTGTTGTACATATTGTGGTAGGCATGGACACAAAGTTTCAAAATGTTATGTGAAAAGAAAAATAGAAAATGGTGTTAAAACTATTTAGAGAGTCAAAGGAACTTTTACTAAACCCCTTGGACCCATGAAAATGTGGGTACCAAAAGTCACTTTCTCAAATTTGGTGTAGATTCGTTTTGCTTCAAGATCAAGTGCCACTAAATGGTTTCTTGACAGTGGCTGTTCAAGACACATGACAGGAAATGCCTCATTTGTTAGTGAACTTCAAGCAACAAGTGAAGGTTTTGTCACATTTGGTGATAAGAAGAAGGGAAGAATACTTGGAATCGGTAACATTGGTAAAGGTTCTTTCCCTCTCATTAAGCAAGTATTACTTGTTGATGGTTTGAAGTATAATCTACTTAGTATTAGTCAATTATGTGATAATGGATGTAAGGATGTAAAGTAGAATTTAAATGTGACACTTGCACTATTTTTTATAGTGCAAGTAGCGAAACTATCTTTGTTGCTAATAGAGTTGGAAATGTATACCTATTATATCTTGATGAACTTATTACAAATGATATCAAGTGTTTTGCCATTCATGAGAATTGAAATACCTAAGGAAGGGGGGGGGGGTGAATTAGGTATTTGGCTAATTTTCGTAAAAACAAACCTTTTATGCGTTTAGACCAACAACAAATTATATGAGCAAAATAGAGACAATTTATAGCAAAGCAATGAAAGAAAGCAATAGCAAAGAACTCAAAACAATTTATAGTGGTTCGATCCTCAAGATCTACATCCACTACCTTAACCTCACACTTAAGGATTTCAAACAATCTACTATATGTTCAGATTTACAAATTACAAGAGAGGATCACCACACTATGGTTTTACACTCACAACCTCTTCTAGTAACTTTTTACAATACAAGGCTCACCAAACACAAAGGTTTTATATCTCAAACAACCTTGAATCAAAACTTCAAGGATCACCTTACCTAAAGGATTTTATGTTATCAAGATAACCTTGCTAGAGCTAGTAGAACAACACAATTTAACAAATAAAGAAGAGTGTGTAGATGTTACCACTTGTTGGTAGATATTACACAAAGTTGCTCCTTCACACTTTGATGTCTTTGGATTGATCAATTGAATGCACAAGACACAAGAGAGCTTAAGAAATGTTTGTAAAAGGCTTTAGGATGCTTAGAGTTTTTAAGAATTCAAAACTTACAAAAAATTTCAAGTTTATAGCTTTTATAGAATTTGAAAATCAGTTTTAATAGCTATAAAACGGCTAGTAAACGGCTATTTTCAGGAAATTCAGACGACCGAATTCTGCATCCGAATTTTTCGGACGACTGAATTCTTCCTGCTGCGTCCAAATCTTCGTCCGAATTTCTCTGGAAAAATAGTGACCATGCTGAAAGCCAAAATTCAGACGACCGAATTTTTCTTCATGCGTCCGAATCTTCTTTCGAATTTCTCTGGAAGAATAGTAGCAAACTTTTGTTACAAAATTCGGACGACCGAATTTTTTGGAAGCATATTCAAACTTTGTAAAATCATTTGAGATTTAACTTCAATAAGTTTGAAAAACATTTGGTATGTATAGAAAACTTATTTAGACATGTATAAGTTTGAAAACCAAAATCAAATTCCTTTGATCATATAAAGTTTACTTAAAAACTTTTAGGACACAAAACCACATTCACCAAGAAATTCATTCAAAGCCTTTTAAGATTAAGAAACCTATTTTATGCTCTCTTATGCATTCAATAGACTCCAAGACATACAAGTGTAAAGTTTACATAGAGATTTACCTATTATCATATCTACTCTACACTTCAAGTCTTCAATGCCTTGAGTTCATCTTTGAATAACCTTCAAAAGACTTCATAGTTTATTGTGGTTGTTCTTGCACTTTGGCTTGAAGGCAATGAGACTCCAAACTTCTTAGTTCACAAATCCTATCACACAATATAAATATATTAGTTCTCATCAATATTTGTCATTAATCAAAACTACATGATTTGCCCTTAGGGCTAACAATCTCCCCCTTTTTGATGATGACAAACTTTGATGTAAAATGTGATGGATTTAAACAAAGTAGCACAAAGAAGTATTGATGTCAATGATAGAAATCAACCAATTTAGCACATTGACAAACAAAAGGCTCAATATGAGCCTATGACCCAACCAACCTCCATTTACCTCCTTCCTTCCAACAAAATAGAAGATATAGCATTTAAGAAAAACTTCTAAGAGTGGTTTTAAAGATTGTAACAGTTTAACAATGCTCCGCCTTAGATTGTGCTCACTTTTCAACACATTTAAAATAAGATAATCAAAGGCTTCAAATTCTGTAAATAATCTTTCCTAAGTCTGTTCAAACATATTATGAGAGATTAAAATATATTTGAATCAATTTGAACAACAAAGGAGCACATTTTGATAATGAAATATGAATGCATCCGAATTTTAGAGCATGCATCCGAATTTTTAAAATTATGCGTCTGAATTTTTAAACTTATGCGTCCGATTTTTTTAAACTCATGCATCCAAACTTTGAAATTTTAAGTCCAAACTGCAATAGATTCAATATAATGGATGTTTAAAGTGAAATAAAGTTTTCATAATGTTGTTCAAACATAATGGAAGAGATTAAAACATATTTGAATCAATTTGAACAACAAAAGAGCACATTTTGGCCACAAATATGGATGCATCCGAATCTTTAAACTTTGCATCCCAATTTTGAATCCAAAGTTAAAAATTTAAGATATTGCAGCAAAAATTCAAGACTCATATTGCGGCATCATTGCAGTCAGACTCATATTGCAGCATCATTGCAGTCATCATATCATCATTTTTCTCCCCCTTTTGTCATCACTCAAAAAAAATAGAGGATCAATGAAAATGAGACTATCAATTTAGCACATAAAAGAAGCTCTCATCACTGGGATTTCATCATTGAGCTTCACTATTACATAAAATGCAGCAAAATACTTAACAAGTTAAAAATTAAAAAAAAATATAGATAAGCAACTTAAAAGAAGTAAATAGAATAGAAGGAAAGAAAGCTTAGTCTTGTGATGTTGATGTTGATGGGGAGGCTCGGCTCACTCCTTTCTTGATGGCCAAGTGCTTCACTCTTCCTTGACTGAAAGAGATTATTGATGGAGAGACTATTTCAGCTTGAGCTACTTGGCTGCCTGCTATTGGTGGCTCTTCATGAGCATGTTCTTCCTCTTCTTCTTCTGCCATAGTCTCTTCATCTCCACCTTGATCATCATCTTCGTCATTGTTGTCATTATTATCTCCTTTCTTTTCTTCTTTATCTCCTTCTTTCTCATTTCCATCTTGAGGCTTAGAGGGTCCTTCACCACTTTGAGTATTTCTCATAAGTATTTCTTCAATGTGCTTTACCCTACTCTCCAGTCCATCTAACTTTCCAAGAACCATTGGAGCAAATGATTCAAAGAACTTATACATCTTCTCCATTTCCTTGACATGATTGTTCAAGGCTTCTTGGAATGCTTTGGCTACTATGGTGTCACCTCTAGTTACTCCTTCACCACTTGAACCAATTCCAGTTTCTTCTTCAAACAATCTCCTTTTTGTTGGAGGTTGCTCCCCCTCACTTGAGGTGTCATGCTTCCTTTTTGTCTTCATTTCTCTAGCAAGGGTTTCTTCTTCATCCTCTTCTTCTTCCTCCTCTTCACTTTCTATCATTTCTTCTCTTTCTATTCTTTTTGGAAGGGTTTCTCTTTTTGTCCTCCATACATTATCCTCATCAAGAACTAATTGCATTCTCCTAAGAGTTTCATTAGTGTAAATCTCCCCACTCTTAAAAGCTTGCCCTCTTCCCGGAAGTTTAATCTTAAAATGCTTAAATATTCTTGTCAACAACCTTCCAAATGGGAATGCCTTGGTTACTGTATAACCAAAGTTCATTCTCCTATGCTCATGCAAAGCTAACATGATTACCATATGCATATTTCCAACTGTTGACTTATGTCCAAAATTAGGAACAATCATAGTAGTTACCATATGATGCAACACTCTACCTCTAGCATCCAAGTTCTTGATTTCCCTCTCCTTTATAGATCGAAACTCTCTTCCATTGGTAAATGCTTCTTCAAATCTAACATATGTAAAGAGTTCACGATCATAGCAATGCATGGAAGGTGAATAATATCTAGCTCCATTGTCACCTACTCCACAAATTCTGTTTATCAATCCTTCACTAAATTCAATGTCAACTTGGGATACTCTAGATGAATACCATTGTATTACATTATCCCCTACAGTCTCAATTCTTTCCTCTTTCAGGTTTTCATAGAATTCATATATCAAGGTAGGATAAAATTCTTCATAAATGAACAATAAACTACTCCAACCAACATTATTGAAACAAGATAGAACAATATCCATGCTAGACAATTTATCAACATCCACCTTATATCCAGGAATAATCTTTCTGCTGTTTTTATTCCATTCATCAAATAACCATGAGTAGCTTTGATTGAAACAAACCTGTCAATCCCAGATAATGTTTGAGGGATTCAAATTCTTCTTGGTTGGTTGAGGATTGAGTCTCCATCTCCTTCCTTAGTCTTTCCTTTCCTTTCTCAACATTTGGCTTCTTTGTTCTCACCATTGATATTTTATTTTGAGAAGTATTGATTTTCGGTATGAATTTAGGGTTTGAAGTTTAAAAGTGAAGGCAAATCAGGATGAGAATGTGCGGCTTTGAAGGGATTTTGATTCGGATGTGAATGGCTATGAGAGGCTTTTAAAAAGATGTGAAATTCAGAAGTTGAAGTGGTGAGAGAACTGTTTAAATTTTTAATTAAACAGGCGCGTCCATAAAATTTGGACGACCGAATTCTCAGGTCTGCGTTCGAATTTTTGGTCGAAAGTTTCTGTTTCTTCAGTTCAGAAAATTCGCTCGACCGAAATTTTTGTCCTGCGTCCGAATTCTTGATCAAAAGTCTTTGTTTCCTTTCACTCAGACTGAATTTTCTGTAGTGCATCCGAATTCTGGATCGAAAATTTCCTGTTTTCATCAAAACTTCAATACACACATTAGTCATTGAATCTTGAAATAAATCCATGTGAACTAGTTCAAGAGGTTTTGAGGTAGAAACCATTTTCTTTGGTTTAAAAGATGTTTTTGATTGTTTTCCATATTGACAAGCATCACAAAGACGGGTTTTATCAAAATGCATTTTTGGTAATCCTCTAACTAGTTCTTGTGTAGAAAGTTTGTTCAATAAATCCATGCTCACATGTCCTAATCTTCTATGCCATAAAAATCCATCATTGTCATGAATGGCAAGACATTTAATATCATTAGTAATAAGCTCATCAAGATATAACACATACATTACTAACTCTTTTAGCAACAAAAATAGTTTTATTACTTGCACTGTCAAGAATAGTACAAGTATCACATTTAAACTCAACTTTGCAACCATTGTCACATAATTGACTAATACTAAGTAAATTGTACTTTAAACCATCAATAAGTAAAACTTGCTTGATAAGAGGGAATGAACCTTTACCAATGTTACCTATTCCAAGTATTTTCCCTTTCTTCTTATCTCCAAATGTGACGAAACCTTCACTTGTAGCTTGAAGCTCACTAACAAGTGATGCATTTCCAATCATGTGCCTTGAGTCATGTGCCTTGAGCAACCACTGTCAAGAAACCATTTAGTGGCACTTGATCTTGAGGCAAATTGTACCTATACCAAATTAGAAAGAGTGATTTTTGGTACCCATATCTTCTTGGGTCCAAGGGGGTTAGTAATAGTTCCTTTGACTTTCCAAATGGTCTTAACACCATTTTCTATCTTTCTTTTTATAAAACACTTAGAAACCTTGTGTCCATGCCTACCACAATATGTGCAACAAGTGTGAGACCTATAATGAGAAGATTCTTTAACAAATAACCTTTTTTGTTTTGGATCAAAACAATCATGTGTAAAACCAAGACCGTGCTTTACAAATGAGGATCTTTGATAACCAGGTAATTTATTTAAATTTTCTCTTCCATTTGTAAATCTCTCAATACATAAAGTAAGATAATTTACTTTCCTTTTTGAAGACTCATGATCTTTTAGCACTGATTCAAGAGAAATAATCCTTGTACGATGCTTTTTGTTTTCAAAAGATACATTTTGTATGGTAGTATTCAAAACTTCTTTTTAAATGGTAAGGGAATTAATGGTCTCAAGAAGTTTATCATTTTCAACACATAATTTTGAGTTTTCATTTGAAAAATCATTGATTTTGAATTTCATTTCTTTGTTTCTTTTTGAAGCCTTTTTCAACTCTTCATATAGTTCTACAATCAAATCACTAGAATCAATATCATCATCATAGAAATTTGAAATAGAAGGTGAAGATTGTACCTCATCATCAATGGCCATAAAGCATATGTTGGCCTTCCCTTCACTGTCATCCTCGCTTTCTTGTTGATCCCATGTTCCAGCTAATCCTTTTCCTTTCTTGGCAGATTTCTTTCTGTTTTTGCTGTCTCTTTCCCTCCTAACACTTTGGGACAGTCAGCAATAAGATGCTCTGTGCTCTTGCATTCAAAGCATTGAGGTTTATAGGATGAGGATTGTCCACTCTTCTTGACTGGCTTTCTTCCTTTCTTTAGAAACTCCTTTTTGTAGAATCGCTTGAACTTCCTCACTGCCATTGCAATCTCTTCTTCTCCACTGTTTCCTCCTTCTTCTTCACTTGAAGATTGTTCTTGTTCACTCAAGTGATTTGAAGCATTGAGTACAACTCCTTTTCTTCCCTCAACCATTTCATCTTCATTTCATGTGTGAGTAGTGATCCGATAAGCTCTTCAAGAGGAAGAGTTTTTAAATCTTTGGACTCCTCAATAGCAAGCGTTTTTGGCTGCCAGGATTTTTGTAGAGCATCCAAAATCTTCCTGTTTTGCTCTCCCATAATATAGCTTTTACCATAAGCTTTCAAGCCATTAAAAATGTTAGTAAACCTTGTAAACATATCACTAATATTTTCACCTTGTTTCATAGTAAACAGTTCATAATCTCAAACAAGCATAGCAAGTTTGAATTCTTTAACTTGATTAGTACCTTCATGAGTGATTTGGAGTAATCTCCACATATCATGAGCAGAATCACAGCCACTAACTCTATTGTATTCAGTAACATCTAATGCACAACTTAATATGTTCATGGCCTGATAGTTTATTGTCATTTTCCTTGAATCATGCTCATCAAATTCATCAGTGGATTTGGGTTCTGAGGTTACTCCATCTGCTCTCATTTTCATTGGGACATAAGGACCTTTGTCAACTATGTTCCACAAATCAAAATTGATAGAACAAATATATATCTTAACTCTAGTCTTCCAAAAAGTGTAATTTGTTCCATCAAACAACGGTGGTCTATTTGTAGATGATCCTTCTAGGTAAGGTAGATTTGAAATATTAGCCATAGGATCTTTGTCTTCTAGGTTGTCAAACCACACAAAGAAGTTCTAGCTCTGATACCAATTGAAATACCTAAGAGGGGGGGGGGGGGGAAGGGGTCAATTAGGTATTTGGCTAATTTTCGCAAAAACAAACCTTTTATACGTTTAGACCAAGAACAGATTATATGAGCAAAATAGAGACAATTTATAGCAAAGCAATGAAAGAAAGCAATAGCAAAGAACTCAAAACAATTTATAGTGGTTCGATCCTCAAGATCTACATCCACTACCTTAACCTCACACTTAAGGATTTCAAACAATCTACTATATGCTTAGATTTACAAATTACAAGAGAGGATCACCACACTATGGTTTTACACTCACAACCTCTTCTAGTAACTTTTTACAATACAAGGCTCACCAAACACAAAGGTTTTATATCTCAAACAACCTTGAATCAAAACTTCAAGGATCACCTTACCTAAAGGATTTTATGTTATCAAGATAACCTTGCTAGAGCTAGTAGAACAACACAATTTAACAAATAAAGAAGAGTGTGTAGATGTTACCACTTGTTGGTAGATATTACACAAAGTTGCTCCTTCACACTTTGATGTCTTTGGATTGATCAATTGAATGCACAAGACATAAGAGAGCTTAAGAAATGTTTGTAAAAGGCTTTAGGATGCTTAGAGTTTTTAAGAATTCAAAACTTACAAAAAATTTCAAGTTTATAGCTTTTATAGAATTTGAAAATCAGTTTTAACAGCTATAAAACGGCTAGTTAACGGCTATTTTCAGGAAATTCGGACGACCGAATTCTGCGTTCGAATTTTTCGAACGACCGAATTCTTCCTGCTGCGTCTGAATTTCTCTGGAAAAACAGTGACTATGCTGAAAGCCAAAATTCGGACGACCGAATTTTTCTTCATGCGTCCGAATCTTCTTCCGAATTTCTCTGGAGAATAGTAGCAAACTATTGCTACAAAATTCGGACGACCGAATTTTTTAGAAGCATATTCAAACTTTGTAAAATCATTTGAGATTTAACTTCAATAAGTTTGAAAAACATTTGGTATGTATAGAAAACTTATTTAGACATGTACAAGTTTAAAAACCAAAATCAAATTCCTTTGATCATATAAAGTTTACTTAAAAACTTTTAGGACACAAAACCACATTCACCAAGAAATTCATTCAAAGCCTTTTAAGATTAAGAAACCTATTTTATGCTCTCTTATGCATTCAATAGACTCCAAGACATACAAGTGTAGAGTTTACATAGAGATTTACCTATTATCATATCTACTCTACACTTCAAGTCTTCAATGCCTTGAGTTCATCTTTGAATAACCTTCAAAAGACTTCATAGTTTATTGAGGTTGTTCTTGCACTTTGGCTTGAAGGCAATGAGACTCCAAACTTCTTATTTCACAAATCCTATCACACAATATAAATATATTAGTTCTCATCAATATTTGTCATTAATCAAAACTACATGATTTGCCCTTAGGGCTAACAATAATGATGGATATTTATGGCATAGAAGATTAGGTCATGTGAGCATGGATTTATTGAATAAACTTTCCACATAAGAGTTAGTTAGAGCATTACCTGAAATGCATTTTGATAAAACTTGTCTTTGTGATGGTTTTCAATATGGAAAACAATCAAAAACATCTTTTAAACCAAAGAAAATGGTTTCTACCTCAAAACCTCTTGAACTTGTTCATATGAACTTGTTTGGACCAATGAGGACTACTAGTCTTGGTGGTAAAAGATATGCTTATGTGATTGTTGATGAATTTTCAAGATTTACTTGGACAATTTTCTTAGCTCAAAAGGATGAAACATTTCATGAATTTGCAAAACTTTTCAAAAAGGCTCAAACCTCTCTTGAGTATAAATTGATATCTATTAGAAGTGACAATAGTAGCGAGTTTTGTAATCAAGACTTTACAAGATTTTATGATGAGTATGGTATAACTCATAATTTTTCAGCTGCTAAAACACCTCAACAAAATGGTGTTGTTGAAAGAAAAAATAGAACCATACAAGAAATGGCTAAATTAATGCTTTGTGAAAATTCTTTGCCAAAATATTTTTGGGCTGAAGCTGTAAATACTGCTTGCTATGTAATGAATAGAGTTCTCTTAACACCTTTCATACGAAAAACACCTTTTGAACTCTTATTTGATAAAACTCCTTCAATTATTTATTTTAAGGTATTTAGCTGTAAATGCTTTATTTTAAATACTCATGACCATCTGGGAAAGTTTGATAGAAAATCGGATGAAGGTATATTTCTTGGTTATTCATCAAATAAAAAGGCCTATAGAATTTATAACAAAAGAACATTATGTGTTGAAGAAACTATCCATGTGACCTTTGATGAATCTAACATTTATCTTGAAAGAAGAAATGAAGATGATGTAGGTTCTTCAATCATGGATAATCAAACTCATCATCAAGCACCCACTTTGGAAGAACATGCCAAAGAAGAAGAAATAATAAAGCAAGAACAAGATGGTTTACCTAGCAATGATCAAGAGCTTCCAAAGGATCTAAGATACACAAGAGGTCATCCTAAGGAGCAAATCATTGGTGATGTCTCCCAACGAGTTAAAACAAGACGGTACTTTATTGACAACTTTGCTCTTTTATCTCATATTGAGCCTAAAAATATTGATGATGCATTGTGTGATGATTTTTGGATTTTTGGATTTTTGGAGCTAAATCAATTTGAAAGAAATAAAGTTTGGACTCTTGTCCCAAGATCTCATGATCATTCCATGAGGTCTTTAGAAATAAAATCAAAATGGGTCTTTAGAAATAAATTAAATGAACTAGGAGAAGTTGTTAGAAATAAGGCTAGACTTGTTGCTCAAGGTTTCAACGAAGAAGAAGGCATTGATTATGATGAAACTTTTGCTCCGGTAGCTAGACTTGAATCCATAAGAATACTTTTGGCTTTTGCTTGTTTTAAAGGTTTTAAACTATTCCAAATGGATGTCAAAAGTGCATTTCTAAATGGTTTTATTGAAGTAGAGGTTTATGTAGAACAACTACCTGGTTTTATTCATGAAAAGTTTCCTAATTATGTTTTCAAGTTAACCAAGGCTCTATATGGATTGAAACAAGCTCCAAGAGCTTGGTATGAAAGATTAAGTGGATTTCTTCTTTCAAAAGGAAAAGTGGACAGAACACTATTTATAAAAACCTTTAGTAATAATGATATTTTACTTGTGCAAATTTATATTGATAACATTATTTTTGGTGCTACTAATACATCTCTTTGTGAAGAGTTTGCCAAATCAATGCAAAATGAATTTGAAATGAGCATGATGGGAGAACTAAATTTCTTTCTTGGGCTGTTAATCAAGCAAAGTATACCAAGGAGCTATTGAAAAGATTTGAAATGGATCAAGCAAAAGGGATAGGCACTCCAATGAGCTCATGAACTAAACTTGATAAAGATTAAAAAGGTATAAATGTTGATGAAAAGTCATATAGAGGTGTGATTGGAAATTTACTCTATCTCACAGTAAGTAGACCAGATATTATGTTTGTTGTGTGCTTATGTGCTAGATTTCAATCTTGTCCTAAAGAGTCTCATCTAATTTTTGTCAAACGTATTTTTCGTTATTTGATTGATACACATGACTATGGCCTTTGATTTTCAAAATCTTCATCTTTTGATCTTATTGGATATTCGAATGCTGATTTTTCCGGATGTAAAGTTGAGCGTAAAAGTACTAGCGGTCATTGTCAATTTCTTGGTAGTTGTCTTATATCTTGGTATAGTAAAAAACAAGCATGTGTGTCTTTATCCACAGCTGAGGTTGAATATATCGTCGTCGGTAGTTGTTGTGCTCAAGTGTTATGGATGAAGCACACTCTACTTGATTATGGTCTAGCATTCAATTGTGTGCCTATATTATGTGAAAATACAAGTGCTATCAATCTAAGCATTAGTCCCATTCAACATTCTAAGACTAAGCATATAGAAATTAAACATCATTTTATTCGTGATCATGTGGCTAAAAGAGATATATGCTTCAAATATGTGAATACAAATGATCAAATTACATATATATTTACAAAGCCTTTGGCTGAGGAAAAGTTTAATCACCTAAGAAGGCTCTTAGGTATCTCAAAATTCAATTACTAATTTGTGTGTTGAAGTGTGATAAGAATAGAGGATATTCGGACGCATGATTTGGATGCATTGAGAGAAATTCAGACATCCAAACTTTCTCCAGAAAATTTTAGATAGAATGATTCGGACACACATTCGGATGCATGGCAGAAAATCTGGTCGTTCGAATTTTCTGAAATTGAAGAAACAGAGATTTTCAGAAGCAGGTTCGGACGCAGACTTGAAAATTCGGTTGTTCGAACTGAGTGGTTGCAGTGATTTAAATGAATCTGAACAGTTATATTTCACATCTATAACTTCCAAACTTCATTTTCTCTCAAAGCCCACTCAACCCTCTTGCATCCAAAGCTAAATTTCTCAGACATTTCACATCTCTGACTACAAACGGATTGAATTTTTGAGTTCCAAGCCCTAAAAACTTCCTATAAATCATTCTCTTGCAATCTAAGATGGTGAGAACTAAGAGAGCAAGTGTTGAGAAAGGAAAGGGAAATACAAAAGATGATGGATTGATTAAGAACGAACCAAGGAGAATAAAGGTCCTCAATCATCTAGATTGGACAAATTTATATCTATCAAGGCAGCATCTAAATTTGAGGACTGGAATAAGAAGAGTAGAAAAATCATCCCTGGTTACATGGTGAATTTGGAAAGGCTCTCCAACATGGGTAATGTTTTATCTCTTTTTAGTGATATTGGTTGGAGTAATCTGTTAGCAATAGATGAGGAATTTTACCGTGCACTGATTTATGAATTCTATGCAAATCTCAAAGAGGAAAGAATAGAACAATTGGGGGAAAACAATATAGTGCAATGGTATTCTTAGAGAGTATCTCAAGTAGATTTTGAATTCAATGATGCATTGGTAAATAGAATCTGTGGAGTAGATGATGATGGGGCAAAGTGTTACTCACCTGGAATCCATTGTTATATACGTGAACTTTTCACAAAAGAAAGATTTGAAGAAGCTTTTACTAATGGCAGAGATTTTAGGTCCATTAGGGAGAGGGAAATTAAGGCATTTGATGCTAAAGGAAGAGTATTGCATCACATGATTACTACTATGATTATCCCTAATTTTGGACATAAGTCATCTGTTGGTAACATGTATATGGTAATTATGTTAGCCTTGCATGAGCATAGAAGATTGAATTTTGGATATATGGCCTTAAAGCACATGATTAGTGTAAGGAAAATAGTGAACAAGGCTTTACCAAATGGGAGGTTGTTAACAAGAATCTTTAAACATTTTCAAGTTAAACTTCTAGTGAGAGGGCAAGTATTTAATAGTGGAGAGATTTATACTAATGACACTCTTAAAAGAATGCAATTAGTTCTTGATGAAGTTGGTAGATGGAGAACTAAAAGAGAAACTCCTCCAAGGAGAGAAGAGATTGAAGAAAGTGAGGAAATTGAGGAAGAGGAGGATGAAGATGAAACTCTTGCTAGAGAAATGAAAACAAAAAGAAAACATGACACTTCGAATGAGGGGGAGCAACCTCCCTCAAAAAGGAGAATATTTGAAGAAATTTCAACTCCTAAATCTCAACCAAATGTTGGAGATGAGTCTAGTGGTGAAGGAATAACTAGAGGTGACACCGTAGTAACTAAGGCATTCCAAGAAGCCTTGAATAATCATATCAAGGAAATTGAGAAAATGTATAAGTTCTTCAAATCCTTTGCTCCAATGGTTCTTGGAAAACTAGATGGATTAGATAATACAGTGAAGCACATTGAAGAAATCTTGATGAGAAATACACAAAGTGGTGAAGGACCCTCTAGGCATCAAGATAGGGATGATGATGATGATAGGGGTAAGGAAGGTAAGAAAGAAGATGAAGATTATGACAGTGATGATAGGGATGATGATCAAAGAGGCAACAGTGAGTATGTGGCAAGACAAGAAGAAGAAAATAAACCAGTACATGAAGAGCCACAAGAAGGAAGAAATCAAATAGAAAGAGCGGAAATCGTCTCACCATCAACCATCTCCTTTAACCAAGGAAGAGTGAAGCATTTGGCAATCAAGAAGGGATTTAGCAAAGCCTCTCCATCAACATCACAAGACTGAGTATCTCTTCAACATTATCCTTTTACTGCTTTTAATTACTTATTTGTACTTAGTTTAACTTATACGTTTTAAATTTCCAAATTAGCCTATGAACTTGTTATGCTTTTCTTTAAAATTCTACAATTTCTGTAACAGTGTGGCTTATGAAGCTCAATGATGAAGCCTTAGTGATGAGAGCTTCTTTTATTAATGATACTTTGGCCCTACGTATAATTGCTAAACTGTTAGTCTCATTTTCATTGATCCCATCTTTGAGTGATGACAAAGGGGGAGAAAGAATGAAATGATGACTGCAAAGTTGTGCTATGTGCTATGTGCTATGTGTGTAAATGATGACTATGTGCTAATAGTGTAAATGATGTTGTAAATTGTGCTATGTGCAATGAAGGTGTTATGTGAAACTATTTGACTACAATTGAAGCTTGAGATCTTGGTTGTTTTCTGAGATCATTATGGAATTTGGTTAAGTTGTTGGTTCTTGACTTGACCTATGATTTTGCATTACCTCATGTAAACGATTGGATGTATGAGTTTTGTAGTTCTGCAAAGCTAAACTAAGTGTCAATATGGACATACATATTTGAATACTTCTACAACTCTTTTGAAAATGCAAAATCATCTTTTTCAACTTGTTGTCAAAAATTTGGACTTGAAATTCGGATGCAGACCAAAAAGAATCGGATGCATAAAAATTTTCTTACCAAAAATGTTTGTCTATTGTTCAAATTGTTTGAAAACTGTTTCAATCCTTCCTAGTATATTTGAACAACCTTAGGAAAGCTTATTTTCAAAAATTACAGCTTTCATCTCAAATGTTTTAAAGTTTGGACTTGAAATTTCAAAATTCGGAAGCATGATTTAAAAATTCGGATGCATCTATATTTTGTTGCCAAAAAGTGTTCTTTTTCTGTTCAAATTGATTCAAATATGTTTTAATCTCTTCTAATATGTTTGAACAACTTAGGAAAGCTTTATTTCACTATAAACATTCATTATGTTGAATTTATTGTAGTTTGGACGAATAGTCCTCAGTTCAAAAATTTTCTGAAAAATGAGCACAATCTAAAGGGGAGCATTGTTAAACTTTTGCAACCTTTAAAACCTCTCTTAGAAGCTTTTATAAATGATTAAATGCTATACATCTGATCCTAGTTGTTAGTTGGAAGGAAGGAGGTAAATGGAGGTTGGTTGGGCCATAGGCTCATATTGAGCCTTTTGAATGTCAATATGCTAAATTGGTTATTAACTATCATTGACATCAATACTTCTTTGTTTTACATTGTTTACATCCATCACATTTTGCATCAAAGTTTGTTATCATCAAAAAGGGGGAGATTGTTAGCCCTAAGGGCAAATCATGAGGTTATGATTAGTTTTGATTAATGACAAACATTGATGAGGACTAATCTTTATGTCATTTGTGTGATAGGATTGTTGGATTAAGAGGTATGAAGTCTCATTGCCTTGAATTCAAAATGCAAGAACAACTCCAATATGCCAAAGTGATTGAAGATTGAAGAGTTTGTTCAAGATGGATGAAGGCTTTGAAGACATGAAGTGTAGGTTACATGCGCTTAATAGGAAAACTTTTGTATACCCTACACTTGTTTGTCTTGGAATCTGTTGAATGCATAAAAGAGCACAAAACTTGTTTTTGAATCTTAAATGGCTTTGAATGATCTTTTGATTAATAAGTGTGTTTTTGAGTCTTGAATGATTTTGAGTAAACGTTGTATGATCAAAGAGTTTTGATAACGGTCTTTGAATTTAAAAGTGTCTAAATGACTTATCTATTCATACAAAATGTTTTCAAACTTATTGAAGTTGAATTTCAAACGATTTTACAAAGTTTGAATAGTTTGAACGTCCAAACTTTAAAAATGGCTACTGTGCTTCCAGAGAAATTCAGACGCAAGTTCAGATGCAAGGAAAAAGAATCGGTCATCCGAATTTTCCCTGCCAGTATGGTTACTATTTTCCAGAAACATTCGGACGCAAGTTTGGGTGCACTGGACAAAATTCAGTCGTCTGAATTTTTTCGGACAGCATGTAGCATTAGATTTCGGACGCACAAAAAAAATTCGGTTTTCCGAATTCTTCTGAAACTAGCCATTTTATGACTGTTAAAACTGATTTTTGAAATCTATAACAGCCAAAAACTCCAAAATTTTGGTAAGTTTTGAATCTTTGAGAAATCTTAACATTATAAAATCTTTTGCAAACATCAAAGCTCCCTTTTGTCTTGTGCTTACGAGTGATCATTCAAGATTCTAAAGACAACAAAGTGAGGAGGTGCAACATTGTGTAATTATGTACCAAGAAGTGGTAATATCTTATCCATTCTTCATTTAATTTTTTTTCTACTAGCTCATTACATGGTTTTCTCGTAAACATAAAATCCTTTAGGTAAGGGTGATCCTTGAAAGTTTGATTCAAGGTTGTTTGTAGATATAAAATCCTTCTAGTAGGGTGAGCCTTGTGTGTAGAATTACTAAAGAGGTTGTTGGTGTAAAACCATTGTGTGGTGAGTCTCTTATGTAATTTTTAAACTTGAGCATATAGTAGATTGGTTGAAATCCTTGAGTGTAGACTCAAGGTAGTGAACGTAGATCTTGAAGAGATCGAACCACTATAAATTGCTTGTGTTCATTGATCTTAGATTGTTTATTTCTTTGTCATTAATTTAACTATTCTCTCATTGAAACAAGTATTCATAATCCGCTCTAGCTAAATTTATAAAAGGAAATAGTTTTCGAAAATTAGTCAAAGACCAAATTCACCCCCCTCTTATGTCTTTCAAAAGTAATCAACAATATTCTCTTAGGACTATGCAATGATCAATGTTTGCCATTACTCAAAACAACATGATTTGCTCTTAGGGCTGACAATCTCCCCCTTTTTATGATGACAAACATTAATGCAAAATGTGATGGATTTAGATTGAAAGAACTAAGAGGGGGGGAGGGGGTGAATTAGGTCTTTGGCTAATTTTCAAAAACTATTTCCTTTTATAAATTGAGTTAGATCAGATTATGATTACTTGTTTCAATGAGAGAATAATTAAATCACTAACAAAGAAATAAACAATCTAAGAACAATGAACACAAGCAATTTATAGTGGTTCGATCTCTTCAAGATCTACGTCCGCTACCTTGAGTCTACACTTAAGGATTTCAATCAATCTACTATATGCTTAAGTTCAACAATTACATAAGAGGCTCACCACACAATGGTTTTACACTCACAACCGCTTTTGCAATTCTACAAACAATGTTCACCATACCAAAGGATTTTATATCTACAAACAACCTTGAATCAATGTCTCAAGGATTACCCTTACCTAACGGATTTTATGTTTACAAGAAAACCTTGTACTGAGCTAGTAGAAAACAAAATTAAATGAAGAATGGATAAGATGTTACCACTTTCTTGGTAGATAATTACACAATGTTGCACCTCTTCACTTTGTTGTCTTTGGAATCTTGAATGATCAATTGAAAGCACAAGACAAAAGAGAGCTTTGATGTTTGCTAAAGATTTTAGAATGTTAAGATTTCTCAGAGATTCAAAACTTACAAAAATTCTTGAGTTTATTGCTTTTATAGATTTTAAAAATCAATTTTAACAGTCATAAAACGGCTAGTTTCAGAGGAGTTCGGACGTCCGAACTTGCTCCTCTGTGCCCGAACTTTCGTCCGAACATTCTTGTGACAAGTTGTCAGGAAATGTTCGGATGTCCGAACTTTTCCTTCTGCGTCCAAACGTGTGCCCGAATTTCTCTGAAAAAATAGTAACCGTGCTATCAAGAAAATTCGGACGTCCGAATTTTTTTCTTTGCATCTGAACTTGCGTTCGAATTTCTCTGGAAGCACAGTAGCCATTTTCAAAGTTTGGATGTCTTAACTTGCGTCTGAACTGATCAAACTTTGTCAAAACATCTGAAAATCAACCTTAATAAGTTTGAAAACATTTTGTATACTCAAAGTTTACTCAAAATCATTTGAGACTCAAAAGCATACTTGTTATTCAAAAGTTCATTCAAAGCCATTTAAGATTCAAAACAAGTTTTGTGCTCTATTATGCATTCAACAAATTCCAAGACATACAAGTGTAGGGTTTGCAAAAGAATATACCTATTAAGCATATGTATCCTACACTTCAAGTCTTCAATCTTCAATCACTTTGACATATTGGAGTTGTTCTTGCATTTTGGCTTTAAGGCAATAAGACTTCATACTTCTTAATCCAACATGCATCCGAATTTTTGAAACATGCATCCGAATTTTGAAATTTCAAGTCAAAACTGTAAAATATGTGAGATGGAAGCTATAATTTTTGAAAATAAGATTTTCTAAGGTTGTTCAAATATGATGGGAATGATTAAGACAGTTTTCAAACAATTTGAACAACAGAAAAATATTTTTGGCAAGAAAGTTTGGATGCATCCGAACTTTTGGTTTACATCGGAATTTCAAGTTCGAATTTTTGGCAACAAGTTAAAAAAGATGATTTTGCATTTTCAAATGAACTGTAAAAGTGCTCAAATATGTATGTCCATAAAGGCACTCAGTTTAGCTTTGCAAAACCACAAAACTCATGCATTCAATTGTTTTCGCGAATAAATCTGAAATCATAAATCAAGTCAAGAACTAAGTTCAAGATTTCAACCTCAACTTAACTATATTCCAGAATCTCAGAAAACATCTAAAACATCACATATTATACCACTTTCAATTTAAATTCCAAATGCAAAAATGCAGCCAAATATTTTCACATTACTCATTATATATTGCACATCAGCACATACATAGCACACATTGCAGCATGATTTTGATCAGCACATATATAGCACACACATTGCTGCATCATTCTTTCTCCCCCTTTTGTCATCACTCAAAGATGGGCTAATAAAAATGAGACTGACAATTTAGCATATTCAACTAGGGCCAACGAAAATAGTAACTAACAGTTTAGCATATTCTTGTAAGTCAACTTCTTCTCCCCTTTTATAGTAGCAATTAAGCTTGGAGTGATCAATGCATCATTAACAAAAGAAGCTCTCAACTATTACAGAAGCCACATTAAACAGTTATAAAGTTCAAATATTTAAAAAGAAAAACAGAGAAATTGCATAAACCAAGCTAGGAATTGTGCATAAGTCATACTAAGCATATCAAAAGTATATAAAAGCAGTAAGTAGAGATAAGATTAAAGAGATGCTCAGTCTTGGGATATTGATGGAGAGTCCTTTCTTGATCCCTTCTTGATTGCTACATGCTTGACTATTCCTTGATTGAATGTTAGATTGGATGGTGTTGTCACTTCAGCTCTTGCAATAAGACTTCCTTCTTGGCTAATTCCAGCTTGTTGCTTTCCTTGATCTCCTCTTTGTGACTCCACACCTTGCTCACTGTCATCCCCTTGGTCACCATCATCATCATCATCTTCATCATTACTGATATCATCTCTATCTTCTTCCTTTTTCTTGTTTTCTCTATCACCCTTATCATCATCTGTTTCTTCTTGAGTTCTAGAAGGTCCTTCACTACTTTGAGTATTTCTTATCAATATTTCCTCAATGTGCTTGACTCTATTTTCTAAACCATCTAATTTTCCAAGAACCATAGGGGCAAAAGTTTCAAAAAACTTATACATTTTCTCCATCTCCTTGATGTGGTTGTTCAAGGCTTATTTAATTGTGTCTCCTCTAGAAATTCCTTCAACACTAGGACCTTCTCCAACATTAGGATGTGACTGAGAAGTATGCACTTCTTCAAAGAGTCTTCTCTTGGAGGAAGATTGCTCCGCCTCACTTGATGAATCATGCCTCCCCATCACTTCATGAATCATCTTCTTCTTCTTCAGTTTCTTCACTATCTTCAACCTCTACTCTTTTTGGTGGAGTTTCTCTTTTAGTTCTCCATACACCATCTTCATCAAGAATTAATTGCATTCTTTTAAGAGAGTCATTAGTATAGATTTGTCCTCTCTTGAAAGCTTGTCCCCTAACAGGAAGTTTAACTTGGAAATGCTTGAAAATTCTTGTTAAAAGTCTCCCATATGATAAAGCTTTGTTGTCTGTTTTTCTAGCACTAATCATATGCTTCAATGCCATATACCCAAAATTTAATCTTCTATGCTCATGCAAAGCAAGCATAATCACCATATGTATATTTCCAACAGATGATTTATGTCCAAAATCAGGGATAATCATGGTTGTTATCATATGATGCATAACTCTTCCCCTAGCATCAAAAGCTTTGATTTCCCTTTCTCTAATGGACCTAAACTCTCTACCATTTGTGAAAGTCTCTTCAAATCTTTCATTTGTAAATAACTCATGAATATAACAGTGTTATCCCAAAGAAAAATACCTTGCCACACTATCACATACTCCACAAATTCTATTCATTAATGCATCATTAACCTCAAAGTCTACTTGAGACACTCTAGAAGAATACCATTGAATTACATTGTCCCCCTCTTGTTCAACTCTTTCTTCTTTAAGATTTGCATAAAACTCATATATGAGAGAAGGATAAAATTCTTCATCAATAACCAGCAAATCGCTCCAACCAATATCACCAAATAAAGACAGAACGTTACCTATGTTAGTGAGTTTGTCAATGTCCACTTTATTTCTAGGAATGATCTTTCTGGATTTCTTGCTCCAGACGATGATGGAGAAAAATCTGTCTACTCCAGACGATGATTGAGGAACTCTGGTTCTTCTAGGTTCATTGAGAATCCATCCTCCATCTCTTTCCTTTGCTTTCCCTTTTCCTTTCTCAACATTTGCTCTCTTAGTTCTCACCATGATGTTTTTCTATTTGAAATGCAGTGAAATCTGAGAAGTGTTTAGGGTTAGGAACTCAAAAATCCAAGTGGTTTGATGTGAAAATGATGAAACTGCAGATAGATTTGGGTTTGGGCGCAGATGGGTAGAGTGGAATTTGAAAAGAGAGAGAGTTCTGATGATAAATAATGTAACGGCCGTTCTGTTTCTTTAAAACCGCTGTAAGCGCAAAGTTCGGACGACCAAATTTTCAGGTTTGTGTCCGAACTTGCACCCGAACATCTCTGTTTCTTCAGTTTTAGAAAGTTCGGATGTCCGAACATGCGTCCAAATCTTTCTGTCCAGAATTTTCTGGAGAAAGTTTGGACATTCCATTTTCACTCAATGCATCCAAATTGTGCATCCGAATTTTCGCTGTTTTTGTCACACTTAAGTACACACATTAGTAATTGAATTTTGAAATTCCTAAAAGTCTTCTTACATAGCTAAACCTTTCCTCAGCCAAAGGCTTGGTAAATATATCAGCAATTTGATCATTTGTATTCACATAGTCTAAACATATATCTCCTTTAACAACATGATCACGAATAAAATAATGCTTAATCTTTATATGCTTAGTTCTAGAATATTGAATGGGGTTTATGCTTAAATTGATAGCACTAGTATTATCACACAGTATAGGCACACAATTGAATTTAAGACCATAATCAGGTAAAGTATGCTGCATCCATAGTATTTGAGCACAATAACTACCAGCTGCAATATATTCAACTTCAGCAGTAGACAAAGACTCACATACTTTTTTTTTACTGTACCAAGACACAAGGCAACTACCAAGAAATTGACAATGACCACTAGTACTTTTGCGTTCAACTTTACATTCGGCAAAATCAGTATCTGAATATCCAGTAAGATCAAAAGATAAAGATTTTGAAAACCAAAAGCCATAGTCATATGTATCAATCAAATAACAAAAAATACGTTTGACATAAATTAGATGAGACTCTTTAGGAGAAGATTGAAATCTTGCACATAAGCACACAGCAAACATAATATCTGGTCTACTTGCTGTGAGTAAAGTAAACTTCTAATCATACCTCTATATGACTTTTCATCAATATTTTTTCCTTTTTCATCTCTATCAAGTTTAGTTGATGAGCTCATTGGAGTACCTATCCCTTTTGCTTGATCCATTCCAAATCTATTCAATAGCTCCTTGGTATACTTTGCTTGATTTACATAGACTCCATTCTTAGTTTGCTTGATTTGCAGCCCAAGAAAGAAATTTAGTTCTCCCATCATGCTCATTTCAAATTCATTTTGCATTGATTTGGCAAATTCTTCACAAAAGGATGTGTTAGTAGCACCAAAAATATTGCCATCAACATAAATTTGCACAAGTAAAATTTCATTATTACTAGAGATTTTTATAAATAGTATTGTGTCCACTTTTCCTTTTGAAAATCCTTTTGAAAGAAGAAATCCACTTAATCTTTCATACTCTTGGAGCTTGTTTCAATCCATATAGAGCCTTGGTTAACTTGAAAACATAATTAGGAAATTTTTCATGAATAAAACCATGTGGTTGTTCTATATAAACCTCTTCTTCAATAAAACCATTTAGAAATGCACTTTTGACATCCATTTGGAATAGTTTAAAACCTTTAAAACAAGCAAAAGCCAAAAGTATTCTTATGGATTCTAGTCTAGCTACCGGAGCAAAAGTTTCATCATAATCAATGCCTTCTTCTTGGTTGAAACCTTGAGCAACAAGCCTAGCCTTATTTCTAACAACTTCTCCTTGTTCATTTAATTTATTTCTAAAGACCCATTTTCTACAAATAATGGAATGATCATGAGGTCTTGGGACAATAGTCCAAACTTTATTTCTTTCAAACTGATTTAGCTCCTCTTGCATAGCAATAATCCAAAAATCATCACACATGGTATCATCAATGTTTTTAGCCTCAATATGAGATAAAAGAGAAAAGTTGTCAATAAAAATACCGCCTTATTTTAACTCCTTGGGAGACATCATCAATGATTTGCTCCTTAGGATGACCCCTTGCATATCTTAGATCCTTTGGAAGCTCTTGATCATTGCTACGTTGGCCATCTTGTTCTTGCTCTATTATTTCTTCTTCTTTGGCATGTTCTTCCAAAGTGGGTGCTTGATGATGAGTTTGATTATCCATGATTGAAGAACCTACATCATCTTCATTTCTTCTTTCAAGATAAATGTTAGATTCATCAAAGGTCACATGTATAGTTTCTTCAACACATAATGTTCTTTTATTATAAACTCTATAGGCCTTTCTATTTGATGAATAACCAAGAAATACACCTTCATCCGATTTTCTATCAAACTTTCCCAGATTATCATGATTATTTAAGATAAAACACTTACAACCAAATACCTTAAAATAAACAATTGAAGGAGTTTTATCAAATAGGAGTTCAAAAGGTGTTGTTCGTATAAACGATCTTAATAGAACTCTATTCATTACATAGCAAGCAGTATTTACAACTTCAGCCCAAAAATATTTTGGCAAAGAATTTTCACAAAGCATTGATCTAGCCATTTCTTCTAAGGTTCTATTTTTCCTTTCAACAATACCATTTTGTTAGGGTGTTTTAGCAGCTGAAAAATTGTGAGTAATATCATATTCATCACAAAATTTTGTAAAGTTTATACATCACAAAATTCTCTTCCATTGTCACTTCTAATAGAAATTAGTTTATACTCAAGAGAGGTTTGGACCTTTTTGAAAAGTTTTGCAAATTCATGAGACGTTTCATCTTTTTGAGGTAAAAAGATCACCCACGTGAATCTAGAGAAGTCATCAACAATCACATAAGCATATCTTTTACCCCCAAGACTAGTAGTCCTCATTGGTCCAAACAAATCCATATGAACAAGTTCAAGAGGTTTTGAGGTAGAAACCATTTTCTTTGGTTTGAAAGATGTTTTTGATTGTTTTTCATATTGACAAGCATCACAAAGAAGAGTTTTATCAAAATGCATTTTAGGTAATCCTCTAACTAACTCTTGTGTGGAAAGTTTATTCAATAAATCCATGCTCACATGACCTAATCTTCTATGCCATAAATATCCATCATTATCATGAACGGCAAGACACTTGATATCATTTGTAATAAGTTCATCAAGATATAATACGTATACATTTCTAACACTATTAGTAACAAAGATAGTTTTGCTACTTGCACTATCAAAAATAGTACAAGTGTCACATTTAAATTCTACTTTACATCCATTATCACATAATTGACTAATACTAAGTAGATTGTACTTCAAATCATCAAAAAGTAATACTTGCTTAATGAGAGGGAAAGAACCTTTACCAATGTTACCGATTCCAAGTATTCTTCCCTTCTTCATATCACCAAATGTGACAAAACCTTCACTTGTTACTTGAAGTTCACTAAAAATGAGGCATTTCCTGTTATGTGTCTTGAACAGCCACTGTCAAGAAACCACTTAGTGGCACTTGATCTTGAAGCAAAATGAACCTACACCAAATTTAAGAGAGTGACTTTTGGTACCCACACTTTCTTGGGTCCAAGGGGGTTAGTAAAAGTTCCTTTGACTCTCCAAATAGTTTTAACACCATTTTTTATTTTTCTTTTCACATAACATTTTGACACATTGTGTCCATGCCTACCGCAATATGTACAACAAGTATGAGGCATTGAAATAAAAGTTTCTTTAGCAAAGAAGTTTTTATATTTTGGAGCATAACTTTCATGAGTGTAACCAAGACCATTTTTTACATATGAAGATCTTTGATAACCAAGTAATTTATTTAAATTTTCTCTTCTATTTGTAAATTTTTGAATGCATAATGTAAGATCATTAACTTTCTTTTTCAATATCTCATGATCACTAAGCATTGTTTCAAGAGAAATGACTTTTGCGCTTAGATCTTTATTTTCAAGAGATATGTTTTGTATAGTTACATTTAAAACTTCTTTTTCAATATTTAGGCAATTAATAGTGTCAGACCTAAGAGGGGGGGGGGTGAATTAGGTCTTAGGCTAATTATCAAAATCTTTTTCCGTTTTGCAAATCCTTCGCCTTAATGAAAGCTCATCTTCAAATTCACAAACTCTAAGTTTATATGTGATTTAATGGTTGAGACAATATGATCAAACAATAAAACCACAACCAATCAATCAACAATTAAGAACAAATAATAATAGCACAAGTACGTAAACAAGTAAAGCTATAAATAAATGAACACACGATATATAATGGTTCGATCTTTACAAGATCTACATCCACTACCTTGAGTCCACACTCAAGGATTTCAACCAATTCACTAAATGTTTAAATCAACCAATTAGACAAGAGGTTTTCCCTTAAATGGGTTTTACCACAATAACCTCTTTTACAATCTAATAAACAAGGTTCACCCTTATCACAAAGAGTTTTATGTCACTAGACAACCTAGAGCAATCTAATCCAAGGCTCACCCTCACCAATGGGTTTTACTCAACAACCTTGATTAATTTAGTCAATGGCTCACCCTCCACAAGGGTTTTAAGTCTCTTGACAACCTTGTATCAATCACAAAAATAATGTAAAGATAGAGTTTGGATGTTACCAACACTTCTTGGTGGATGAATACAATAGCTAGCACCACTTCACTTCTTGCCTTTGGAATCTTTAATTTTAACCTTTGAACACAAGGCAATTTGAGAACCTTTCAAATAATTTTGATGTGAAACAAGTTAGAGATTCAAGGATTTCTTAAGTTCAAAAGTTCTATTAAAAAGCTAGATTTTATGGCTTTTATAGATCTGAAAAATTGGCTTTAACAGTCATAAAACGGCTAGTAACGGCTAGTTTCTGTGAAGTTCGGACGTCCGAACTTTCTTCTATGCGTCCGAACTTTCATCTGAACTTTACTGTGCCAAGTTGTCTGAAAACGTTCAGACGTCCGAACTTTTCCTTATGCGTCCGAACATTCGTTCAAATTTCTCTGGAAAAACAGTAACCATGCTATCAGAGAAAGTTTGGACATCTGAACTTTACTCCATGCATCCGAATTTCTCTAGAAGCACATCAACCATTTTCAAAGTTTGGACGTCCGAACTTGCGTCCGAACTGATCAAACTTTATCAAATCATTTGAAAATCAACCTTAATAACATTGAAAACATTTTGTATAAATAGGTAAGTCATTTAAATATTTTCAAACTCAAAACCGTTACTAAAACACTTTGATCATACAAAGTTTACTCAAGATCGCTTGAGGTTCAAAAACATGTTATTCAAAAGTTCATTTAAAGCTATTTAAGATTCAAAACAAGTTTTTGTTGCTCTCTTATGCATTCCATAGATTCCAAGAAACACAAGTGTAGGGTTTACAACATAATATACCTATTGAGCATATTTGACCGACACTTCAAGTCTGCAATGCCTTTAATAATCTTTGAACAAAATTCTTCAAACTTCAATTACTTTGACTCATTGAAGTTGTTCTTGCATTTTGGCTTTAAGGTGACAAGACATCATATCATCATCATCCAGCAATCCTATCACACAATTGATATAAAGATTAGTCCACATCAATGTTTGTCATTATTCAAAACTTAATTAAAACTTCATGATTTGCCCTTATGGCTAACAATCTCCCCTTTTTTGATGATGACAAACTTTGATAGAAAATGTGATGGATTTAAACAATGTAGTACAAAGAAATATTGATCTCAATGATAGATAATAACTAGTTTAGCACATTGACATACAAAAGGCTCAATATGAGCCTATGACCCAACGAACCTCCATTTACCTCCTTTCTTCCAACTACTAGGATAGAAGATATAGCATTTAAGCATTAAGAAAACTTCTAAGAGAAGTATTAAAGGTCAGATAAGATTAACAATGCCCTCCCTTAGATTTTGCTCATTTTTCAACAAATTTAGACTTGAGATGTTGTGAATCTAAATTTTGACACTTCAAGTCCGAACTGTAAAATAAGTGAAATGAAAGCTGCAAATTTTGAAAATAATCTTTCCTAAGGTTGTTCAAACATATTAGAAGAGATTAAAACATATTTGAATCAATTTGAACAAGGAAAGAGCACTTTTTGGCAACAAAATATGGATGCATCCGAAGTTTTGACTCATGCATCCGAATTTTGAAATTTCAAGTCCAAACTTTAAAATATGTGAGATGAAGACTGTAATATTTGAAAATAAGCGTTTATAAGGTTGTTCAAATATGATAGGAAGGATTAAAATAGATTTCAAACACTTTGAACAACAGAAAAATATTTTTGGCTAGAAAGTTTGGATGCGTCTGAACTTTTAGTCTGCATCCGAATTTCAAGTTCGAATTTTTGGCAACAAGTTTGAAAATGTGATTTTGCATTTTCAAATGAAATGTTGAAGTACTCAAATATGTATGTCCACAATGGCACTTAGTTTAGCTTTGCAAAATCACAAAACTCATGCATTCAATCTGAAATCATAAATCAAGTCAAGAACTAAGTTCAAGATTTCAAACTCAACTTAACTATATTCCAGAATCTCAGAAAGCAACTAAAACCTCACATATTATAACACTTTCAATTTAAATTCCAAATACAGAAATGCAGCCAAATATTTTCACATTACTCGTTACATATTGTACATCAGCACATACATAGCACACATTGCACCATGTGCTCATCAGCACATATATAGCACACAAATTGCAGTCATCATTCTTTCTCCACCTTGACATATGCATGGATTTTCAAAAAAATTCACACATTTTCTATTCATGCATGAGGAATTCCACTGCTATTTCACACATTTTATCATCACATTTCTTCTCCCCCTTTTGTCATCAATCAAAGATGGGGTTAGAGTACTTGGACAACAAAAGTGAAAAAAAAGAAGCTCTTATCACAAGGATTTCATATATTGAGCTTCAAAACATTATAATGACTAGAAAGGCACAAGTAAATTTCAATGTTAAAGCATAACATGTGCATCAAGGCATAAACTAAAATAAGCAACAAAATAGAGTTTAGGGATAGAAAGGCTTAGTCTTGTATGCGCTTCATGGTCATTACTTCCAAATTTGTTTGTTATGATGGCCATGTTTCCCTTGATCTCTATATGATGGGGTCCTTCATTTGCTGACTCCTTGCCCATGTAGTTCGGCTTTGGAAAGTTACCAATCAAGAGGATCTTTGGATCTTCTTCCTTTGAATCACATTTTCCTCCTCCTTTGGCTGAAGAAAATTGGTGATGGATTTGTGATTTGACTTTGTTTAACTCCCTTCACCTCCTTCTTCTTGCTTGTTCTCTTGGGTTTACCTCTTTGTTCTTCATTCTCATGCTCTTCTTCTTCTTTGGTTGCTTCAATACCTTTTCCTTCATCTTTGTCTTCTTCTTTAGCAACAAATTGATAGCCATCTCAATTTTCACTATCATTACTATCATCCTTATTGCTGCCATCTCCACCCATATTATCTTCTTGATCTTCTTCATTTTCCTCTTCACTGTCCTCTTTCTCATCTTCTTTGTTTTCTTCTTCTTTGGCTTTATAGGAACTTGCACCATTTAAAACCACTTGAGAAATCTTTCTCAAGTCTTCTTCCATATTCTTGACTCTAGCTTCTAAACCATCAAATTTGCCAAGAATCATTGGAGCAAAGGACTCAAAAAATTTGTCCATCTTCTTCATTTCCCTTACATAGTTGTTCAATGTCTCTTGAAATACCTTGGCAACTATGGTGTCACCTCTAGTGAGATTATCACCTTCAACTTCTTTTCCTTCAATAGAGGATACCTCTTTAAATAGTCTTCTTTTGTGAAAGGTTGTCCCTCTCACTGGATAACTCATGCCTGATTTTGGTTTTCCTTTCTCCAGCAAGGATTTCCCCTTCATCCTTCTTCTTCTTCATTTTCTTCTTCCTCAACCTCCTCACTTTCTTCAACCTCTTCTCTTTTTTGAAGGAATTTCTCTTTTTGTTCTCCATATACCATCTTCATCAAGAACGAATTGCATCCTTCTAAGCGAGTCATTAGTATAGATATCTCCACTCTTGAAGCTGGTCCTCTTACAGGAAGTTTGGCTTGGAAGTGTTTGAAAGTTCTTGTTAATAGTCTCCCATACGATATGCCTTTGTTGGCTGTTTTTCTTGCACTAATCATACGCTTTAATGCCATGAATCTAAAGTTTAGTCTTCTATGCTTATGCAAGGCAAGCATAATCACCATATGCATAGTAGTAATCATGTGATGCATAAGCCTTCCTCTAGCATCAAAGGCTTTGATTTCCTTTTCCCTAATGGACCTAAATTGTCTACCATTTGTAAAAACCTCTTAAAATCTTTCATTTGTGAACAATTCATGAATAAAGCAATGCTGTCCCACTAAGGCATCATTGAACTCAAAATTCACTTGATATACTCTAGAGGAATACCATTGAACTACATTATTCCCCTCATGTTCAATTCTCTCTTCTTTAAGATTTACATAAAACTCATATATAAGGGCAGGATAAAATTCTTCATCAACTATTAGTAAATTGCTCCAATCAATATCATCAAATAGAGATAGAAGATTACCCACATTGGTGAGTTTATCCAAGTTTACTTTGTTTCCAAGAATTTTTTTTTGTTCTTCTTGCTCCATTATATTCTTTAGCAATATATATCCAAAATTCAATTTTCTTTTCTTATACATGGCTAGCCTAATTATAGCATATATATTATCAATAGAAGATTTGTGCCCAAAGTATGCTATAATCAAGGTAGTAAGCATGTGATGCAAAATTCTTTCACTAGAATCAAAAGCTTTTATCTCTCTCTCCTTTATAGTCTTGAGGCTTCTACCATTTGTATAGGCATTTTCAAACCTTTCATGTGAGTTTAATTTACTTATAAAACAATGTCGCTCGGAACAATAATTCCTAAACCCAGCATCCTCAACATCACAAATTCTATTGAGCAATGCATTGTCAATATCAAAAATCAACTTGTGATATTCTTGAAGAATACCACTGAATAGTTTTATTACCAATTTGCTCAACTCCCCTTTTTTTTTTTAAATATAAACTTCATAAACTAAGGAAGGTAATAGCATTCATCAAACACAAGCAAACTAGTCCATCTCACATAATTTAAAAATGAGAGTATATTACCCATTTCAGATAGTTTGATGACATCCACCATGTGGCTTTGATTTATCTTATGGTTCCTTTTTGTCCAATCATCAAATTCAGTAGCAGCCTCCACTGTGACAAATCTATCCAGCCATTACATGCTTTGAGAAACATGAACTTTCCTTGGTTCATTGATCACTTGTCCTCCTTTTCTTTCTTTGGCTTTTCCCTTTCCTTTTCTCATGCCAGGCTCCTTTGTCCTCACCTGGAGCTACAACACTTGAATACACTCATTAGTTATTGAATTTTTTAAATCCCTAATCTTCTTCTAAGATTGGTCAAACCTTTCTTCGGCTAATGGCTTAGTAAAAATATCATTAATTTATTCATTAGTGCAAACATGCTTTAAACAAATATTACCCTTAGTAGAATGATCTCTAGTGAGATGAAGTTTGATCTCTATATGCTTTGTCCTAGTTTGTTGAATAGTATGATGGTCAAATTTGTTGCACTAGTGTTATCACATAACATAGCCACACATTTGAAATACAGACCATAATCAATAAGAGTATCAATGAGGTAATAGAGAATGTGTTTAACAACAATCAAATGAGACTCTTTAGGACAAGATGAAATATAGCATACAAGCACATGACCAACATAATATTGTATCTACTTGCTGTCAAATAGAGTTGACTACTTCTATGAAACCTTTTTATTCTTGTCAAGCATAGTTGATAAACTTATGGAAGTGCTTGTACCTTAACTTAATTCGTGAAAGTGCCATGCTTGGTTTGCTTGATTTGTAGGCCAAGAAAGAAATTGAGTTTTCCTATCATGCTCATTTCAAATTTACTTTGCATCAACTTGGCAAACACATCACAAAGTGAAGTATTAGAAGCACCAAAAATTGTATCATATATTTGGACAAGTTATATATCATTGTTACAAGAGATTTTTATGAAAAGAGTAGTGTCAACCTTTCCTCTTGAAAATCCTTTTGAAAGAAGAAAAACACTCAATTTTTCATACCAAGCTCTAGGAGCTGGTTTTAAATCATACAAAGCTTTGGATAATTTGAAAACTTGGTTAGAAAACTTTTCATGATAAAAACCGGGTGATTGTTCCACATAAATCTCTTCCTGAATAGAACCATTTAGAAAAGCACTTTTGACATTCATTTGAAATAACTTAAAACATTTAAAGCAAGTAAGAGTCAAAAACATTCTTATGGACTTAAGTCTAGCATTCGGAGCAAAGGTTTCATCATAATCAATTCCCTCTTTTTGATTGAATCCTTGGGTGACAAATCGAGATTTATTTCTTACACCTTCCCCGGATTCATTGAGTTTATTTCTAAAAACCAGTTAGTTCCAATAATGGAATGATCATGAGATTTAGGAATTTCCAAATTTTGTATCTTTCAAATTGATTTAATTCCTCTTGCATAGTAATAATCCAAAAGTCATCACACAATGCATCATCAATACTTTTAGGCTCATATGAGATAAAAGATTAAAGTTATTTATAAAGTACCACTTTATTTTTTACTCCTTGAGAGATATCACCAATGATTTGCTCCTTAGGCTGGCCTCTTGGATATCTTAAGTTCTTTGGGAGCTCTTGGTCACCACTAGGTTGGTCATCTTGATTCTGTTCAATCATTTCTTCCTTATTGGTATGGTCCTCCAAAGTTGATGCTTGAAGATACGTTTCATAGTCATTCATAGATGTACCTGCATCATCTTCTTCTTTTCTTTCCAAGCAAATGTAAGATTTATCGAAACTAATATGAATGGTTTCCTCATCATATAAAGTTCTTTTCATTATAAACTCTATAGGCCTTTTGTTAGACGAATGGTTAAGAGATATACCGATATCCGGCTTTCTATCAAATTTAAGTAAGTTATCACAAGTATTCAAGATAAGACATTTAAAATAAAAAATTTTTAAATATGCAATTTTAGGCATTCTATAAAAGAGAATTCAAAAGATGTTTTTCTTCAAAATGATTTTAAAAGAATTCTATTTATCATAGCATATGGTGTTTACAGTTTTGGCCCAAAAATATTTTTGAAAGAGAATTTTCACAAAGCATAGACCTAGCCAATTTTTGCAAAGTTCAAATTTTCCTTTCAATAACACCATTTTGTTGTGGGGTTTTTACAGTTAAAAAAATTATATGAAATTCAATTTTCATCACAAATTTTGTAAAGACTTGTTCGTAAAATTCTCCCATTGTCATTTCTAATGAAAATCAATTTGCACTCAAGGAAGGTTTGAACCTGTTCGAATAGTTTCTTTTTCAAACTTATGAAACACTTCATCTTTTTGAGCAAAGAAGAATGCTAAAGTGAATATTGAGAAATCATCAACTACTACTAAAGCATACTTCAAGTCATCAATACTAGAGTTCCTCATAAGTCCAAATCAATCCATATGAACATGCTCAAGATGTTTTGAGGTCTAAAAGCATTTTCATGGGTTTGAAAGATTTTTTTATTTGTTTTCCATATTGACAAGTATCTCAAAGAAAATTTTCTCAAAACACATTTTTAGCAATCCTCCAACTAGATCTTGAGAGGAAAGTTTGTTCAACAAATCCAAGCTTACGTGACCAAATCTTCTATGCCAAGAAAATCCATCAATATCATAAGCAACAAGACATTCAAGCTTATCAAGATAAAACACACATTGAAACATTTTGTGAGTAATTGATCAAAATCACAAAATATCATTTTGTCATACAAGTTCGGGCGACCGAACTTATGGTCTACATCCAAACTTCAAGTCCGAACATTTTGTAAAGTTTCACAAAGATGTTTTTGGCAAAGTAAATGCATAGATATTCAATCATAGCTATTTTAATCATTTTATCATGACATATAATCAATTTCAAGAACATATCAACCATGAATTCAATCTCATATCATCAGTGTTACCTAATCAACTTCATAGAAGCAATTGACAAGTCATGGTTGGCAAATTTTCAATTCTTAACAAAAGGGATTCTCAACTAAAACTTTGCATGTTGGCATTTAACTTCTTATTCATTGTCACACGATTGACTAATGCTAAGCAAGTTATAGTTCAAATCAGCACTAAGCAACATTTGTTTAAAAAGAAGAGAAGAACCTTTACCAAAATTGGTTACTCCAAGAATTCTTCCTTTCTTCTTGTCTCAAAATCAAATCCTTCATTAGTTGCATTGACCTTACTTATGAATGAGGTGTTTTCCGTTATTCTTTAAGACAACATCATCAATGTACCACTTAGTGATTCTTGAGTTTGAATTGAAGAGTACCTGCAATGAAGGAGAGGAAGTATCCTTTGGTACCCATACCCTGGGTCCGTGGGGATTAGTAATAATTCCCTTAACTCTCCAAATGTTTTTTACACCATTATCTACTTTTCTTTTAACATAACATTCGGTGACTTTATGTCCATGTTTTTCACAATAAGTACAACAAGTATGATGGATGGAAGTAGAAGTAGCTCTAACAAAGAAGTTGTTATGTTTAGGCACATTATTGACATAATTGTAACCAAGACCATTTTTGACCAGAGAAGATCTTTGAGATCCAAGTAGTTTGTCAAGATTGTCTCTTCCATTTGTAAATTTTTCAACACATGACGTAAGATCATCAACTTTCTTTTTCAAAATTTCATGATCACTAAGTATTTTTCAAGAGAAGAAACATTTTTATAAAGAGATTTATTTTCAACAGATATGTTTTGTAAAGAAACATTCAAAACTTCTTTTTCAATATTTAAACAATCAATAGATTCAAGAAGTTTTTTGTTCTCACAAAATAATTTTGAATTTTCATTCAATAACTCATTAATTTTGAGTTTCATTTTCTTATTCTTTTTCGAAGACTTTTTTAATTCTCCATGCATCTCAACAAGTAATTCACTAGGATCATCAATATCATCATCATAAGAAGTAGAGGTAAATGGAGTGGGTTGTACCTCATCTTCCATTGCCATGAAGCACACATTTGCTCTTTCTTCTTCATGAGTGACTTGAAGTAGCTTCCACATTTCATGAGTGGAATCACATTCCATCACTCTATTGTATTCATTGACAACCAACGCACAACAAAGAATGTTCATTGCTTGATAGTTTAATGCCATCTTCCTTGAATCGCTCTCATCATACTCCTCCATGGGCTTTGGTTCCCTTGTAACTCCATCGGCTTTCAATCTCAATGGCACACAGGGACATTTCTCAATAATATTCCACAATTCATAGTTAATAGAACAAATATAAATCTCAATCCTAGACTTCTAAAAAGTATAATAGAATCATCAAACAATGGAGGTCTATCAGTGGAGGAACCTTCCGTATAAGGCAAATTTGATAAACTAGCCATATAATATTTACTTCTAGGTTGTTAGACCTTAAAAAGAAGACCTTACTCTGATACCAATTGTAAGACCTAAGGGGGAAAGGGGGTGGGGGAGTGGATTCGGTCTTAGGCTAATTATCAAAATCTTTTCCCATTTTGCAAATCCTTTGCCATAATAAAAGCTCTTCTTCAAATTCACAAAATCTAAGTTTATATGTGCTTTAATGGTTGAGACAAGATGATCAAACAATAAAACCACAACCAATCAATCAATAACTAAGAACAAATAATAATAGCACAAGTATGTAAACAAGTAAAGCTATAAATAAATGAACACACGATATATAATGGTTCGATCTTTCCAAGATCTACATCCACTGCCTTGAGTCCACACTCAAGGATTTCAACCAATTCACTAAATGTTTAAATCAAGCAATTAGACAAGAGGTTTGCCCTTAAATGGGTTTTACCACAATAACCTCTTTCACAATCTAATAAACAAGGTTCACCCTTATCACAGAGTTTTATGTCACTAGACAACCTAGACCAATCTAATCCAAGGCTTACCCTCACCAATGGGTTTTGCTCAACAACCTTGATTAATTTAGTCAATGGCTCACCCTCCAAAAGGGTTTTAAGTCTCCTGACAACCTTGTATCAATCACAAAAATAATGTAAAGATAGAGTTTGGATGTTACCAATACTTCTTGATGGATGAATACAATAGCTAGCACCACTTCACTTCTTGCCTTTGGAATCTTTAATTTTAACCTTTGAGCACAAGGCAATTTGAGATCTTTTCAAATAATTTTGATGTAAAACAAGTTAGAGATTCAAGGATTTCTTAAGTTCAAAAGTTCTACTAAAAATATGGAGTTTATAGCTTTTATAGATTTGAAAAATTGGCTTTAACAGTCATAAAACGGCTAGTAACGGCTGGTTTCTGAGAAGTTCGGACGTCCGAACTTTCTCCTACGCGTCCGAACTTTCATCCGAACTTTATTGTGCCAAGTTGTTTGGAAAAGTTCAGACGTCCAAACTTTTTCTTATGCGTCCGAACATTCGTGTAAATTTCTCTGGAAAAATAGTAACCATGATATCAGAGAAAGTTTGGACGTCCGAACTTTACTCCATGCGTCCGAACTTGCGTCCGAATTTCTCTAGAAGCACAGTAACCATTTTCAAAGTTTGGACATCCAAACTTATCAAACTTTGTCAAATCATTTGAAAATCAACCTTAATAACATTGAAAACATTTTGTATAAATAGGTAAGTCATTTAAATATTTTCAAACTCAAAAACCGTTACTAAAACACTTTGATCATACAAAGTTTACTCAAGATCATTTGAGGTTCAAAAACATACTTGTTATTCAAAAGTTCATTTAAAGCTATTTAAGATTCAAAACAAGTTTTTGTTGCTCTCTTATGCGCATTCAATAGATTCCAAGACACACAAGTGTAGGGTTTACAAAAGAATATACCTATTGAGCATATTTGACCTACACTTCAAGTCTGCAATGCCTTTAATCATCTTTGAACAAAATTCTTCAATCTTCAATTACTTTGACTCATTGAAGTTGTTCTTGCATTTTGGCTTTAAGGCGACAAGACGTCATACTTCTTAATCCAGCAATCCTATCACACAATTGATATAAAGATTAGTCCACATCAATATTTGTCATTATTCAAAACTTAATTAAAACTTCATGATTTGCCCTTAGGGCTAACAAATAGTCTCAAAAGTTTTCCATTTTGAAAACATAACTTTGAATTCTCATTTAATAACTCATTAATTTTAGTCTTCATTTCCTTATTCCTTTTTGAAGCCTTTTTCAATTCTTCATACATTTCAACAAGTAAATCACTAGGATCAACATCATCATCATAAAACGTAGAAATAGACGAAGTAGATTGTACCTTATCATCAATTGCCATATAGAATATGTTGGCTTTTCCTTCACTATCATCTTCACTTTCTTGTTGATCCCAAGTACCAGTCAGTGGTTTTCCCTTCTTGGTAGATTTCCTTTTGAGTTTGTTGTCTCTTTCCCTTTCCAGAACTTTAGGACAATCAGCAACAAGATGTTCTATGCTTTTGCATTCAAAGCATTAAGGTTTGAAGGATGATGACTGCTCACTCTTCTTGGTTGGCTTTCTCCCTTTCTTGAGAAATTCCTTTTTATATAATCTCTTGAATATTCTTACTATCATAGCTATCTCTTCTTCTCCACTGTTTCCATCTTCTTCACTTGATGATTTTTCTTGTTCACTAAAATGATTTGAAGTTTTGAGTACAACACCTTTTCTTCCCTTCTCTTTATCTTCAATATCATTCAGTCTTTTCACCTTCATCTCATGAGTAAGCAATGATCCAATGAGCTCTTCAAGTGGGAGAGTTTTTAAATCCTTTGATTCCTCAATAGCAAGTGTTTCAATTGCCAAGATTTTGGTAAAGCATCCAATATCTTTCTGTTTTGCTCTCCAATTGTATAGCTCTTCCAATAAGATTTTAAACCATTGAAAATGTTAGTAAATCTTGTAAACATATCACTAACATTCTCACCTTGCTTGTTATTAATTGTTGAATAATTGTTTGAGCTACCATTACTTATCATTCTATCAATTAGGAAACTTATTATGCTCTCTTGTTTGAGTAATTCCAAACTTGTGCTTGAAAGGAAAAAGTTTTCGAAAATTAGCCAAAGATCTAATTCACCCCCTCCCCCCGCTTAGGGCTTTTAGCTAGTATATTATTTTTATTTTAATTGGTGTGTGTGTATATATATAATCTAAAAATTTTTTGAGTAAAGAATACATCATTTATATTTTATAAAAGCTTTAAACCTAATTTAATTCACCATACAGTCCTCTAAGCTCTATATACCAAATTAAATTACAAAAGATTACTTTAGTGACGAAAACAATGTATGTATATTTAGTGACAATAATAGGTTGTCCCTTATATATACATATACATATATACACATATACATATATTAGTTCATGAATCCAAATCAAATTATAGGCTAAAAAATAGAAATTTGAAATAAGTAGCGTCAGACTAGAAAAAAAAACTAAACATTTTGGGCCCTAGCTCCTAGTTAGACCTCTAGCATAAAACCCAAGAAACAAAAAAAAAATGAAAATTAATTTTTGTGCGATATCAATGTTAGACCTCATGTCCCCAAAAAAAATGGCCATTATTGGCTTAGAAACCTTATAAACAAACTTAAATTAGACTTCAAACTTAACCAAAAGAAGGAAAAATTTTGGACCATGGATACTAGTTGGACATGCATATCAAAAACCCGCAAAAAATAAAAAGAAAATTTTAGACCATATCCATATTAACGTATATGTGTATATATATATATATATATATATATATGGACACACACACATATATAGATATATACGTAAATAAATTTACATATATATATAATCTAAAAATAAAAAATTAAGGATACATCATTTATATTTTAAAAAACCTTAAACCTAATTTAGTTCACCATATAGTACTCTAAGCTCAATATGCTAAATCAAATTACAAAATATTACTTTAGTGACAACAAATATGTTCATATATTTAGTGACAATAATAGTGTTAGCCCTAAGGGCAAATCATGTAATTATGATTAGTTTTGAATAATGGCAAACATTGATAAGGATTAATGTGCTTGTATGTTGAGTGATAGGATTGATGGATTGAGAAGCATGAAGTCTTATTGCCTTGAAGTCACAATGCAAGAACAACTCAACTATGCCAAAAGTGATTGAAGATTGAAGAGTATGTTCAAGATGATTGAAGGCATTGAAGATTTAGAGTGTAGAGTTCATATGCTAAATAGGTATATTTTTCTGTAAACTCTACACTTGTATGTCTTGGAATTAGTTGAATGCATAAGAGAGCACAAAACTTGTTTTTGAAATGATTTTTAATGAACTTCTTAACAACAAATATGTTTTTGAAGTCTCAAATGATCTTAAGTAAACTTTGGATGATTAAAATGTTTTGGTAACGGTTTTTGTGTTTAAAAGTGCTTAAATGATTTATCTATTTATACAAAATTATTTCAATGTTATTAAGGATGATTTTCAAATGATTTGACAGAATTTGATAAGTTTCGATCCAAGTTTGGACATCCAAACTTCGAAAATGATCACTGTACTTCCAGAGAAATTCGGACGCAAGTTCGGACGCATGGAATAAAATTTGGACGTCCAAACTTTCTCTGATAGCATGGACACTGTTTTTTCGTAGAATTTCAGACGAATGCTCGGACGCTTAAGGAAAAGTTCGGACGTCCGAAGTTTTCCAGACAGTTTGGCACAGTGAAGTTCGGACGCATGGCAGAAAATTCGGACGTCCGAACTTCTCTGAAACTAGCCGTTACTAGCCGTTTTATAGCTGTTGAATTTGACTTTTCAAATGTATAAAAGCTATAAACTTCAGATTTTTTGTAAGTTTTGAATCCTTGTGAACTCTAAACATTCCAAAGCCTTTAGCAAACATTTTATGCTCTCTTTTGTCTTGTGCTTTCAATTGATCACTCAAGATTCCAAAGACAACAAAGTGTGAAGGTGCAACATTGTGTAATCATCTACCAACAAGTGGTAATATCTACACATTCTTCTTTCTCTATTAAACTGTGTTTTTCTGCTAGCTCATTGCAAGGTTATCTTGAGAACATAAAACTCTTTGGATAAGTGTGATCCTTGAGATATTGATTCAAGGTTGTTTATAGATATAAAATCCTTTGGTAGGGTGAACCTTGTTTATAGAATTGCTAAAGAGGTTGTAAGTGTAAAACCATTGTGTGGTGAGCCTCTTATGTAATTTGTGAACTTGAGCATATAGCAGATTGTTTCAAATCTTTGAGTGTAGGCTCAAGGTAGTGGACGCAGATCTTGAAGAGATCGAACCACTATAAATTACTTGTGTTCATTGATCTTACCTTGAATCAAGTACATATAAACTGGTCTTACTTAGAATTGTAAAAGAAATTTATTTGCAAAAATTAGTTAAAGACCTAATTCACCACCCTCTTAGGTCTTTCGAATAGGTTGTTACAAATATATATTTAAATATGTTTTTCAATATAGTGACAAGAATTATTTTGTTGCTGAAAGTATTTCAATGACAAAAATAATTGTTGTCACTATAAATAAGATAACTAGTGACAACAATTTCATTGTTATCACTAATGCAACCTCTAGCTTCCAAATATAAGGTAGTGGGAAGGTTTTAGTGACAAAATTTGTGACAATTCTTTTCATTGTTACTAAAAATAAACATTCAGTTTGATAATTAGTGACAAATTTTAATTTTGTCACTAAATCATATATTTGTTACAAAAAAAACTTTTATCATTAGATTTTTTGTCACTAATTTCCATTTCTCACGTAGTGATATTATTATTCCATATAATTTTTTATGCCATTAATATTTATATTATATGTGGGTATGCCTTTTTTATTTAATGTATAGTATTTTAATAGTATTTTTAATTTTGATTAAGAATAAAAAATACTATATGTGTATGTATGCATGTGTGTGTGTATGTATTGTCTACATGGATCTTTCCTTAAACTCTAAAGGATCTACTTATACATTAATTATTCTTTATTCTATTAATCAATGAAATAAAATAAAAAATATAAATATTTATTTATTTTCCTATAAATTAAGTGGAATCTTTATATTCATATTTGAACATCTCTATTTAACTATGTGTATCTATTTGTGTGTGTGCACTCATGTTTGTATATGTCTACATATGTATAATTATTTATTAGTATCGTCTTGTATAAGTATATAATAAGTTATATGTTGTATTTATCGATTACTATTATGTATAGTTAATGTTATAATACTTATATAAGAAACCAAAGAACAAAAACTATATATGCTATAATATATTGTATTAAATATGTGAACTATATGTACACAATATTAAATAATGAATTACGTTTAATGAAATCGAGTTTTGTGGTAATTCTTATCTTATTGCGAAGAAGCGTACATTATTCATAAATCTATACCACACATGTAACATGGGGAAACCAAAAAAAAAAAAAAAGGAAATTGTCGAAAGAAATTTTAAAGGATAAAATCGTTGCAAATCTGTAGCCAATTGCCATCCAGATTAGCCATGGATATAGACTTCTGCATAACAAAAAAAAAGAAAAAAAAATGACAATTCTAATATTAAAAAAAATCATTTTGCAAGAGATTAATGACGACTTTGTGAAGAAAAAATAAAAAAGACATATTAATTTGTAAATTAAGCAGCAGTCACTAATCCCACACAAATTAATGTGGCATTAGTGAATACAACTACGTGGACAAAATAAAACAATCATTTTAATTTTTAAATTAATCTTTTGTGGAGGATTAACGGTGGTACGTGGAGAAAAGATAAAACAAGACATGAATTTGTAAATTAAGAGGCCATCGATAATACGGCTATGGGAGAAATATAAAGATATGTTAATTTATACATTTACTGGTCGTTGGTAATCCCTCATAAATTTGTGATATTACGTGAAGAAAAAAATAAAATAAAAAGATATATAAATTAATCAGTCCTCGCTAATTTAGCAATGACTACTTGGAGAAAAATAAAAAAGACATATTAATTTTGTTAATTAAGCAGCAATAACTAATTCTTTACAAATTAAATAGCAATGGCATAGAGAAAAATAAAAAAAGGACATATTAATTTGTAAATTAAGCTGTCATAGCTAATCCCACTAATCTCGCATCAATTTACAAGAGATTAGAGACGGCTACCACAAGCAGTAGCTTGCCTCATAAATATTATAAATATAGAAATAATTTAGACCAGACAAGCACATTCAATTCATTCCTATCTTTCTTTTTACTCATTCATATTTATATTTATATTTTTTCACTTTCTTTTCCTTTTTTTCTCATGTTCTTTTTTTTTTGTCTTTTTTCTTTTTAAATTTGTGGCTGGTCCTAGGGATTGATATATCTTTTGATGTGAATACTTGACACTCAACGCCACATTACCTAGTCGCTCAACATATCACATAATCTTGGTATACTATGCATGCTCATACTCTTGGTTGCAATTGATTTCTTCATCTTATGTCCTACCAAGGAGTAGCGGAGTATGGCCCCATAAAGAAATTATTCATTTAGGAAGTCTAACTTTGAATTAAAAGAGCAACTTAGTCTTTTATTTAAATTACATACTCTGAGTCAAGAAACGTGTAAGTGTGTTAGGCAACACACAGATAAAATCATCAAACAAAGGACGGGTATCTTCAAAATCTAAAAGTTGAATTTCAAATAAAAGATTCTGTTGTGCATACTTAATCATAGAAAATCAATTCAAAGGCCCAAAAAAGAATGAATATAGTACTCAATCAAGTCGTAAGACATGAAGAAAATTAGAGGAAAATAAATCTCAAGCTTCACAATGAAGACAAAAATAGAAATGGAATTGCTAATGGCATATTTATCAATCACTTTCCCACTCAATATATGTGGACAATGACTCCTCTGGTACATCATCTAGTACATTATCTAATACGCTACTAATTACGATATTTAATGTTTGGGGTTAATTTTATTTATTTTATGACATATGAATGAAAACTTCTATCCTTAGAAGTGTAGTAGAGTGTAACACAAAAGTGCACTAGAGGATCCCAGCCCATGGACAATCATCTCAATCAACTCATAGAAAATAAGGAAAGGTATCTAAACTGAAAATTCTCATTCTAAAACTTTCCAATTTTTTTAAAAGTAATTATCTGAAGCACAAGAAGCCAAAATTTGAAAAGTTTTGTTGAAAATCTTCCATGCTCTCAAATCAAATCTGGCATAGATGCACAATAAGTACATATGTATCCAAAATTAACCCTAACTCCTACTTAATAATAAACATTGTCCTTAATGTTCAATTAAGAAACAAAAACAAGGGAAGTAAAGATATTTAGCTGAATTTTTATAGTGTAATTTACCAAGAAATCTAAAATGAGAGAGCTTTTACCTTGCAAAAAAGGGAAATCATGGCTGAAATTTACCAAGAAGCAAATAACCAGTGAAAATATTTTTTGAAAAATTTTAAATTTTTTGGGAGCCAGGAAAATCAAGAAAAGACCAAGAAATGTAGGAAAAATCTAAACTTCTAAGTAAAAAATAATAATAATAACTTTCAAGCAATAGAAAGGCTCGAAAGGAATTAAATGAGAAATCCTAGTTCTCCTTTACAGTCTCGAACTTGACTTTCTTGTTGCATTCATTTTTTTGAAGTAGAATTAAGGTGCCTCCCCTCTTTCTTCCCCAAATTACTTCCTTGACTACCCTCCAGATAATGCTTAAGGCATTGCTCATTCACCATAAATCTCCTCTCATTGTTGTCTTGGATCCCAATTATTGCACTAGAGGGATAAACTTGTGTCACTTCAAAAAAGTCAGACCACATTGATTTTAAATTTCTTGGAAATAACATCAAACAAGAATTATGTAACAGAGCTTTTTCACCAATATAAAAGTCGCCATACTCCTTATACAATTACTTAATCCTCTCATTATTCTCTCTAAGTATCTTCACTAAATTACCTTCTTCTAGTTCACCCAATAAATAGAATATTATTAGGGGTAAAGCTTTATTAACTCCTTAAAATACATGCTTAAGATTTGAAGTGGAATCCTTGACTTTTGGTTCCAAGGAGCGTCATCAACACTAAGTCTAGGTTTATATTCTTATGTACCTTCAAGAACCTAGACAACTTCATTTAATTCTTTCTTTATTGTCTTTAAAATAGTGGAATTAACTATGCCTTACTCAATTGAATCTTTACAATTTTTATTCTTAGCATAATCATCCACTAATACATCTTTGATATCCACAGAAAAATAAGATTTAATTTCCATGGATATTTCACCAGTTTATTGATTTGAAAGTCGCACATTTATCCCCAACCCTCAAAATTAATTAAACCCTATAGAGACATCAATTAATGTTTGCCTAGTAGCCAAGAAGGCTATTACTAATATCAAGGGCATATTAAGCATCTTCCCCCATGCCCAAAATCACATTTTTCATTCAAGCAAACTTTCTCAAAATCATGCAACCTCTTCTTATCGGATAAATATCTTTCAAGAATTTTGCATTTGAGATATAGCCTCAGCAAGTGGAATATTAGTCTGCAATTTCTTAAATATTTCCAAGAGTTTCTTTACTTGGGGATTTTCTTTAGGAGGTTCAACAACTTGAGGAAAAGCTAAAGCTTTATAAGCCACTTCTTCATTTTCTTAGGTTCATTTCTGTAGAATCCTCACCTCATGGTATACATGTGGGCTATTAATCTGGTTGTCTGGCGATAAATCGCTACCTCGATATACTTAAACTCAAAGAATCATGTAACTCTAAGACTGGAATAAAAGAATAGAAAACTGGAGAGTATACAAACTTATACGTCACCCTTGAAATTCCTTCTGAATTTCCTGTCAATTGGATCAAAGAGGGCTATTCTCATATTCACTTTGGAGCAGTAAGATTGGCTTTGACCTTACATGCAAAGAAAGGGTTGCCTATGGTTTCACTGATTGCTTTGTTGGATTCAAGGTTTCGAAAGTATGAACATGCTAATTTTAGGGTTCATGACAGTGCATGCAGCTCCTGTATCTAACAATGCTACTACTGGAATGCCAATTGATGTATATTCAGCGTAACCTCAAAATCACATAACTCAAATCATTCAAGTACTGAGGCACCCCATGGTATACATGTGGGCTATTAATCTGGTTGTCTGGCGATAAATCGCTACCTCGATATACTTAAACTCAAAGAATCATGTAACTCTAAGACTGGAATAGAAGAATAGGAAACTGGAGAGTATACAAACTTATATGCTTCTCATTCAAACTTCAAACTCAAATTACAACTACCTCTAAAACTCCGTTTAAAACCAACTCTCTCTAACTCTAACTCTCTCTAAAACCAACTCTGATGAGAATGGCTGAGAGCTTGAGAATTTATAGGCAAGCAATCTTACACACGAAGTAAAGGAAGATGCTATCGTACAAGCACTAAGCAAACAAAGCAATAAAGCTAAAGTATCTTTTGACAAAGCTGTAAGCAATAAAGTAAAAGCTTCACGCGGTCTTGTCCTTTGAGAATCTGCTTTTCAGTGGTCTTCAGCACTACTGTCGTAGTCTGAATTATTGTGGGGCATCCAGGGCTTATCATAATTGAAATCTTCGTCATCTGATCATAAAGGTTCTGGATAGTGGTGTATGCGCTGTCCATGGCTGTCGTAGTCAATGTTGGACGGATGCGCTTCAGTGTAGATCAATATCTCCGCAAAATACGGATGTGCGGGCCAATCTGGATAAAGGGGAATCTCCATTAGTGAGGAGGGAAGAGTGTGGCCGTCAATCAAGGATGTGATTCCATTCTTGATAGCCATCTGAGTTAGAATGTCGATCCTGGTATCTGGATGATTCCTTTAGGCCTGAGGGTTTGTAATATTGAACCTGTACCAACCCAAGACTTCTTCATGTGGGAAGTGATACAATCTGGGTGACAATTGTTCTGGGCCTGCCTGGATGTGTAGATTAAGTATGTGCCGCTGCAAGCTGATGATCACATATGTGCTGGACTTTGTGCATAAAAATCTAAACCAACCGGATGGGTCGAGAAACCATTTTAGTAACTTGAACATTCTGGATTGGTCTGGGGTAACATTATGACCTTGATCGCAGCTCCAAATGTAAGAAAACAGGCTTGAGTAGTTAAACACAAAGGTGATCTTATGGGCTTCCAATAAGTACCACAAATAACAATAAGCAAGCTTTGGAAGATGCCATAATTCACACAGATGGAATATGGTGTGGTATGGGTGATCAGGGTGATTGTGTATACCTCGAAAAACTGAAGTAGCGTGGTGTTGTAAAAGTAGTCTGTGAAACAATCTGTAGTTCAAGGAAGTTCTGAGAGGCAAGGTAAAGTCCAGAATAGTTTCAATGACTTCAGGAGGGAGGTGTGAGAGGTTGAATGGTGCAAGGCATGGAATGAGTGTATGAGATGGGGTAGGTTTAGTAGGGGGATTCCTACTCAAATAATCTGCAAGAATGTTGGCCTTACCAGGGATGTGTTTTACAGTGAATGTGTACTGAGAAAGCCATTGTTGCCAACGTAAAAGCTGTGCGTCTGGAATAGTTTTCTGCATGAACTGGATCATCCTGGGAAAGGAAGACATATCCATCTCGATCTGGAAATGGTGGCTGACCAGAAAGAATTCAAACTTTTCAATTCCTCTTTTAACTGCGAGGATCTCTTTGAATGTAGAGTGATAGTGTTTTTCAGAATCTTTGAACTGTCCACTCTGGTATCCACAAATATGTCGCTGGCCATCAATTTCTTCAAGTAAAATTGCGCCCCAAAACTCATCTAAAGCATCTGTTTGTAGGATGCGAAGTCCATGAATCTGTAAAGGTGAGGCTTTGGATGCCAAAGACTTTAATTGTCTGACTGCTGCAGTGTGTTGAGTTGTCCACTGAGGAGGGGACTTCTTGAGTCTGGCAGAGAGTAGAGCTCTGGGTTGAGCGACTCGGCGGATGAAATTATGAATATAATTCACAATTCCAAGAAACTGCTGCAGTTGTTGAGTGCTGAGAATTTCGTCAGGGAATTCTTGTAACCTGTGAGCAATGTGAGGTTGCGGGACATAACTCCCGTTGAATAATTTCATACCTAGAAAATCAATTTCTTGTTTTCCCAAAAGCATTTTCTTTTCTGAAAGCATGATTCCATAAGATTGAGCAATTTGGTGAAACTGCTTAATGAGTTTAAAATGGGAATCAACATCTTTTGAGAGGAGAAGAATGTCATCAATGTAAATCAGAATGTTGGGAAACAGTTCATGGAAAATCTTTGTCATAGCCTTTTGAAAATATGAGGGAGCAACTTTTAAACCAAACGGCATGACAGTCCATTGGAAATGGTGGTTTGGAATACAGAATGCTGTTTTGAATCTGTCTTCTATAGAAATTCCAAGTTGCCAAAATCCTGCCTTTAAATCAAATTTGGAAAACCATTTTGCATTTGCAAGATATTGGAACAGTGTATTCCGTCTGGGTAGAGGAAATCTGTCATCTAACAGAACTTTGTTCAAAGTCTGGTAATTGATCACTAATCTCATTTTTCCTCTAACTTGTTCTGCTCTCTTGTTCACATAAAAGGCTTCTGAGGCCCATGAAGAAGATGTGGGCTCAATCAGATTTTCAGAGAGAAGTTGCTGTAGTTCTTTTGTGGCTAAACGATAGTGGTCTGGGGACATTCCACTATGACTAGCTTTTTGTGGAGTACTCTCATAATCTGACTTAAATGGAAGCTGAATATAGAAGTCTGCATTCTTCCAGAGAGGGTTTGGACATTTGAGTAAGAATTCAGAATGAGACTGAGCACAAGAGAATTTGACAATTTCGGAACAAATAGAGTCAAATGGATCTGGTGTAGCTGGAGTGAGATGAAAGAAATTCTGGGAAAGTGCCCATGGCACTGAGTGACCTTTTACAAAATACCGGAAGGAGTATATGACAACTGCGATATCTGACACAAGATATCAAATCCTATGATTAAATCTTTCTGTGGAAGTGCTGATCCTAGGATTTGGTGCTGGATTGTAAGATTAGGGAGAATCTGAATATGCACAGGCTTACTAATCTTATCCATGATGAAATCACTACCATTGGCTGCCCTAAAAGTCTTGATGCATAGAGTCCAAAAATACGGGGGAAGAATTTTAGGGTTCATGACATTGCATGCAGCTCCTGTATCTAACAATGCTACTACTGGAATGCCAATTGATGTATGTTCAGGAATGATTGTAGCACAAATGAGGGGGTAAGGTCTAGAAGTCATGCTCTTGAATGATTCAAACATATAAAGTGGATCAGGTATCTCAGTATCTGAATGTTCACCTGAGGACTCATCATCAGTATAGGCAATGGCTAGGAGTGAATCTTCTGTAGGTTCATCCAAGAGATCCTACTATCACTCTACATTCAAAGAGATCCTCGCAGTTAAAAGAGGAATTGAAAAGTTTGAATGAGAAGCATATAAGTTTGTATACTCTCCAGTTTCCTATTCTTCTATTCCAGTCTTAGAGTTACATGATTCTTTGAGTTTAAGTATATCGAGGTAGCGATTTATCGCCAGACAACCAGATTAATAGCCCACATGTATACCATGGGGTGCCTCAGTACTTGAATGATTTGAGTTATGTGATTTTGAGGTTACGATAGTCTTCGTCTTCCGCAGTAGTTGGTATCAGAGCCATAGCCGTAGTACGTAGTTGATCTGGTTGATGATATAGAATCTCTTGCACATACGGTCGTAGTGCTTTTCTAGATCCTTAAGCTGGACAGAGCAGCATTTCATCTTGAGGAATTCAGTGCGAGCATTTGTGATGTCATGGGTGACTTCTCCCTAAACCAAGTTAGTTTCCTAATTCACATTAGTTTCTAAATTAAGTTAGTTTCCTAATTCATATTGGTTTCTAGATTTCCAAATAGGATTGTTAGTTTCCTAATTTCAGATTTGGTTCCTAATTTTGGTTCCTAGTAGGATTTGATTTAGTAAATCAAATCCTAGTTGGTTTAGGCAAAGTTTAAGCTATAAATATATGTGGTGAGATGATTATTATGTATAGAGAGAGTTAAAGAGATTTCTCCTTCATAAAAAGTTTAGTTATTTTCTTCTCAAAATTCTTTTTAAAGATATGTTTGCAGAGTTAAATACTACAATTCAGAGTTTCGTAAGACTTGGAAATAATGACCAAGTAGCTGTTCTTGGAAAAGGAAAGATTGCCATCACCTTGAAGGATGGGTCTTCTAATTTTATCTCAGATGTTCTTTATATTCCTAGTCTTCGTCATAATTTGCTAAGTATTGGCCAGTTATCTACCAAAGGGTACAATATTACTTTTAGTGGAGGAATTTGTATCGTTATGGACTCACAAAAGGGCACTGCAAAGGTAAATATGACATGTAATTGCTTGTTTCCACTCTCTATTAGTTCTAGAGATTTACCTTGCTTCAACACTATGGTATTTGATGATCATTCGCTCTGGCATATGCGTCTTCGGCACTTAAATTTTTCTAGCTTGAATTTTCTTGCTAAGAAAAAGTTGGTTTTGGGCTTACCTTCACTTGATTTTGGAGATAAAAAAATGTGTGTCTTGCATTATTGGAAAGAAGCATCGAGATTCTTTTCCAAAAGATAAAGTATTGAGAGCAAATTCACCACTAGAGTTAATTCATTCTGATTTGTGTTCTGTGGAGGTTCCTTCCTTTGGTGTTAAGAAGTATTTTGTCACTTTCATTGATGATTTTAGTAGGAAGACTTGGGTGTATTTTCTACAACATAAATCTGAGGCTTGTGATGTTTTTAAGAGTTTCAATCTTTATGTGGAGAAGCAAAGTGGCTATTTTATTCAGACTTTGAGAACTGATAGGGGGACAGAATTTCTTGTGTGTGATGATTTTTTTAAAAAGCATGGTATTAGGCATCAATTGATAGCTAGGTACACTCCTCAACAGAATGGGGTTGCTGAGAAGAAAAATAGAACAATCATGGATATGGTGAGATCCATGATGCATTCTAAAAATTTACCTAAAGAATTTTGGGCAGAAACTGTTGCTTGTGCTGTTTATGTTTTAAATCGATGTCCTACTACGAGTAATGATGGAAAGACACCACAAGAACTTTGGACAGGTCACAAACCCAATATTGGTCATCTTAAAGTCTTTGGATGTATTGCATATTCACATATCCCTAATGCACCTCGAAAAAAATTAGATGATAAAGCAGAAAAGTGTATCTTTCTTGGTTATAGTCACGAGACAAAGGGATACAAGTTGTACAATCCTGATACTATGAAGGTTATTATTAGCAGAGATGTTACTTTTGATGAGCAAGCAGCCTGGGATTGGTCGAGCAAGTCTAAAGAGCCGGTCATGCCCCCTTATATCCCATTGAGGTCTTCAATTTTGGAAGATTCAGAATCTACCAGACAAGATAGAGAACAGATTGAGCACCCAAGTAGTGTGCAGTCAGATCTTGCACAGCCATCTAGTTGTTCTCAACGAGAGTGTCGTCTTCCTTCCCGTTTGGAAGATTATGTTGTTTGTGACGTTGCTTTATCTGATGAAGACATTGCAAATTTTGCTTTATTTGCAGATTGTGATCCAGTCACTTATAAGGAGGTTGTAAATGATAATCATTGGATACGTGCGATGGATGAGGAGATTCATGCCATCGAGAAAAATAAAACTTGGGAGTTGACTACTCTTCCACCTGGTAAGCAACCCATTGGAGTCCAATGGGTATATAAGACCAAATTTAAACCTTCTGGAGAGGTGGAATGTTTTAAAGCGAGATTGGTGGTGAAAGGATACAAGCAAAAGCCTGGCATTGATTATTTTGAGGTATTTGCCCTTGTTGCTAGACTTGATACGGTACATATGTTTATAGCTCTTGCTGCTCAAAATTCTTGGACTATTTATCAAGTGGATTTTAAGTTTGCTTTCCTGAATGGAGTATTGGAAGAAGAAGTTTATGTTGAGCAACCTAATAGTTATGTTAAAGAAGGTCAAGAAGATAAGGTTTACAGATTGAAGAAGACATTATATGGGTTGAAGCAAGCTCCTACAGCTTGGTATACACGTATTGATTCTTATTTTCTTGATCATGGTTTCGAGAGATGCCCTTATGAGCATACGTTATATGTGAAGTTTAATGGTGTTGGTGATATTCTTATTGTCTGCTTGTATGTTGATGATCTTATCTTCACTAGCAACAATCCAAAATTAATTTCTAAATTCAGGGAGGCTATGATAAACCATTTTGAGATGACAGATTTGGGATTAATGTCTTATTTTCTTGGTTTGGAAGTTAAGCAATTGGATAGAGAAATTTTTATTTCTTAGAAAAAATATGCAGGTGATATCTTGAAGAAATTTAGGATGGATGTTGCCAAACCTATCATGACTCTTGTTGAGGAAAAATTGAAGTTCACATATAACAATTAAATCAAATTTTAATTTTAAATAAAAAAAGATAACATAATTTACCCTCTCAAAAAAATTTGAAAATTAGAGTTGGAAAGATTATTTTGTGGGCAATTAATAATAAAATGGTTACCCAAACAATTTTCACAACTAACTTAATTTTCATTCCCTAAATTATTTGAAATTAATGCTAATTGAGCCAAGACAGCTTGTTCAGCATCAACTTCCATTACATTTCCTCTTTTGGGATTAGTACGTTCGTTATGCCATTGGTATCCAACTGATACCATTTCTCAAATAATTCCCAAGCCTTTTTGGGTGGTTTATGCATGATGCTACTACCGATTGCATCGTCTATCATTGTCCTAGTCCCACTATTTAGGCCATTGTAAAATATTTGAACTTGCATCCTTAATGGCAATTCATGATGTGGGCACTTATTAAGTAATTTCTAAATCTTTCCTAAGCATCAGATAAAGTTTCCTCAAAATTAGTTATATTATTCTTAACTTCATTTTTTTTATGGTGACAAATATTTTATTTACAAAGCTTGTGGCTAATTGTTCCCAAGTTTCTATAGAATCATAGAGAAGAGAACTTAAGCAAGATTTAGCCTTGTCCTTTAGGGTAAAGGGAAAAGTTTTAATCTTATTGCATCATGATTTACCCCTAATTTGTTTAGAAGTGTCACAGATTTCAAGAAAATTTGATATGTGAGCATTAGGATCTTCACTGCATAATCCATAAAATTGAACACTTTGTCGCATTTTTTGGAGTACGGGAGGCTTAATTTTAAAATTATTTTCTGCGATTGTAGGTCACACAATAGCTACAATAGCGGGGTTGGCCCTTTCCACTTTTAGAGTAGCATAATCTCTTGGAGTTCTAATTTCTCCTTCACTATTATGATTATTATTATTATTTTATTCCATCTTAATATTTCTTAAATCTTGGTCGGGGAGGAGGTAGAGGTGAATTCACAAGCCTTTTTGGGTGGTTTATGCATGATGCTACTACCGATTGCATCGTCTATCATTGTCCTAGTCCCACTATTTAGGCCATTGTAAAATATTTGAACTTGCATCCTTAATGGCAATTCATGATGTGGGCACTTATTAAGTAATTTCTAAATCTTTCCTAAGCATCAGATAAAGTTTCCTCAAAATTAGTTATATTATTCTTAACTTCATTTTTTTTATGGTGACAAATATTTTATTTACAAAGCTTGTGGCTAATTGTTCCCAAGTTTCTATAGAATCATAGAGAAGAGAACTTAAGCAAGATTTAGCCTTGTCCTTTAGGGTAAAGGGAAAAGTTTTAATCTTATTGCATCATGATTTACCCCTAATTTGTTTAGAAGTGTCACAGATTTCAAGAAAATTTGATATGTGAGCATTAGGATCTTCACTGCATAATCCATAAAATTGAACACTTTGTCGCATTTTTTGGAGTACGGGAGGCTTAATTTTAAAATTATTTTCTGCGATTGTAGGTCACACAATAGCTACAATAGCGGGGTTGGCCCTTTCCACTTTTAGAGTAGCATAATCTCTTGGAGTTCTAATTTCTCCTTCACTATTATGATTATTATTATTATTTTATTCCATCTTAATATTTCTTAAATCTTGGTCGGGGAGGAGGTAGAGGTGAATTCACAGGGCTAGGTGGTCGAGGATGGTTGTCTTGTGGGTTGATCTTGTAATCCTCATCAGCATTGGTTGCCACGTCCTTAGATTCTAGCATCGGAAAGTAGGCAGAGGTAGAGGCAGCAGTGGAGGCAGATGCAGTGTTCAGACATTGGGCATAGGTACTGATCTAAGCTCACAAATCACTGTTGGAAATAACATTGCATTGACCTCTCTATCTACACTTGACTCTTTAGAGAAACGTACCGTGGATGCGAAGTAGTGGAGCAAGCTATCAATAGAGAGGACAAAGTAGATTGCTGTAACCTCTGTCGGACCTTGGCTACTTCAAAGACCAATCAAAGTCCCATTTCTTCAAAAAAACTGCCAACAATCTCTACGAATAGTGACTTCTCTTTTGGGAGTGGATAAGAAGTCACGGAGCACTGAGACTTTAACTACGAATAACACTTTTTTAGTGCATTAACACTATCCCTTGAATTATAGAAATTATAAATTTGTGTTAGTACATAATAATTGTTAAAATTGGCATAAAATATTTGTAAGATAAGCTTTATACTTATCAGCATTTCTTGTGATTTCTCATAGACAAACATACCCTGCTTCGGGCTGCTCATATATGCGTGCATCCTCTCGTACATCTTGGTGTACTAGAAATCATCTCTGTGCTGCTTCTACTACAATTATATCTGTAAAAGACTTAGATAGTTATATCAAATATAAAAAGTAGTTATAAAAATAATTTACTATCAAGCGTGCTCATTGAATAGGATGCATCCTCCTGTGTGAGTCGGTCCAGAAGCAGCTGCACTGTTCTACTTAGCGGCGACTCAAATACACTAGAACTGCTTGATGCTCAAGTGATCACACCAAAGCTAGCTACAAATATCGAAAAATACCCATGACGGTCACTTCTCCTTTCACTGAGCCTTCAATAGTTGATTGAATAGACGATGCGTACATTCGTCATTCTAAATCTTGCATATCCGATCACTATGCTCTGGGAGCCATTGATAGCGACTCTAAAAAATAATTGGAAATAAAAAAATCAAATATTAAACAAAAATAAATTCTAACATAATAGTTGTAATTTGTTACTTACCGTACACAACTGGAACCACATGTTCCACAACTCTAATAGGACTGCCTCAAAATCAGAGTACGATCTAGCGAAATGACAGTGAAAAATATCCAATATTGAATGCACCGTCCCCTCTGATGGGATGAAACTGTTCAATTAAACAAAAAAAAATAATTATTAGTTCACCAAAAATAATTGGGTAAATAAATCATATAATTAAGTAAAATTTTAGAAAAGTAAATAAAGCTTACTCGTCATTACTTGGCACTATGAAAATGCTGGTATCCTCAATCTAGACCTCGTCCGTAGAGGCAATTGTAGACAATACAATAGAAGGTGTCGGTGAAGGTGTATGCTCCATCGCCGTATTAGGAGTCTACTCCACTGCTCGAGTGTCATCCTTACCCGATAAAGACCTCGGTGGGCAACGAAGGAGAACGAGTACTATGTGGAGCTATATTGAGCTATATACTTATCAATTATTTGTAAAAATTAACTTTAAATGAATTTACGCATTGAATAATTGACATAAAACATATTTAGAAGAAACTAAAGCTATTCACTATCTTCGTCCTCTGAAAAAGTATCAGCTTCATCTTCGTCCATTGAATATTCTGATTCCCATTAACCTTCCTCTTGATTCTCGATCCGAGTAATGTCATCTCCTGTACTTCTTAGTTCATTAACATCCAATATCTCCCATTCACCTGATTCGTGCGTAAGTAAGCCAAAAAAGTCATCTTCACCATGTACATTAACTGTCACCTAGTCATCTACCTCTTCCTAGTATGGTCTCTCAATCCAGACCCTCACTGCAACTTGTCCAACAATGATAATTGGTGACAACTCCAAATCTATACAAGTGCGCCTTACTCTTATAGTTTGCGAAAGGACAAGGACACCTTAGCCACATCGTGTCTTCCTTAATCAAACAGTACGCTACAGAACCAGAAAGCAAAGAGAAATGAGAAGAAGGAAAGAGAGGGAAGGGAGAAGGAGAAGAAGGAGGTTGGGTAGGGTGGTAGAGAGAGCTTGAGCAGATAGAGAGAGAGATGATGATTATTTGGAAGAAAAGGGCTGTCTGTCTGACATAGACATAGGAGTTTACATAGACAAATTTATGTCATAAAGTTGTGAGCAAATTGCAGTGGGTAGCATTTGTTTTTCTTTATTTTTACAATGTTAAAAAATCCATCACAAAGTAGTCGCAAATTTGCGACAAGACTGCTATGAAACTTGTTAGCCCTAAGGGCAAATCATGTAGTTTTGATTAATGACAAATATTGATGAGGACTAATATGTTTACATATTGTGTGATAGGATCTGTGAACTAAGAAGTATGGAGTCTCATTGCCTTCAAGCCAAAGTGCAAGAACAACCTCAATAAGCCATAGTAATTGAAGTCTTATGAAGGTTATTCAAAGATGAACTCAAGACATTGAAGACTTGAAGTGTAGAGCATATATGCTAATAGGTAAATCTCTATGTAAACTCTACACTTATGTGTCTTGGAATCTATTGAATGCATAAGAGAGCATAAAATAAGTTTCTTAATTTTAAATGGCTTGGAATGAACTTTTTGATGAATGTGGTTTTGTATCTTAAAAGATTTTGAGTAAACTTTGCATGATCAAAGAAATTTGATTATGGTTTTCAAGCTTGTATATGTCTAAATAAGTTATCTATACATAGAAAATGTTTTTAAACTTATTGAAGTTAAATCTCAAATGATTTTACAAAGTTTGAAAATGCTTCCAAAAAATTCGGTCGTCCGATTTTTGTAGCAAAAATGGTTACTGCTTTTCTAGAGAAATTCGGACGAAGATTCGGACGCATGAAGAAAAATTCGGTCGTCCGAATTTTCTGTCTTTAGCATGGTTACTGTTTTTCCAGAGAAATTCAGACGAAGATTCGGACGCAATGAAAACATTCGGTCGTCCAAATTTTTCCAGAATGTGCAACAGCAATGTCCGAAAAATTTGGATGCAAAATTCGGTCAGTTTTAACAGCTATAAAACGGCTAGTAACGGCCAGAAAATTCGGTATCCGAATTTTCTGAAACTAGCTGTTACTAGCCGTTTTATGGCTGTTAAAACTGATTTTCAAATTCTATAAAAGCTAGAAACTTGAAATCTTTTGTAAGTTTTGAATCTAAGTGAACTCTAAGCATTCCAAAGCCTTTAGCAAACATTTTGTGAGCTCTCTTGTGTCTTGTGCATTCAATTGATCAATCCAAAGACATCAAAGTGTGAAGGTGTAATTTTGTGTAAAACATCTACCAACAAGTGGTAACATCTACACACTCTTCTCTATTTAATCAATTTGTGCTTTCTACTAGCCGTTACAAGGTTATCTTGATAACATAAAACCCTTTAGGTAAGGGTGATCCTTGAAGTTGTGATTCAAGGTTGTTTGTAGATATAAAACCATTGTGTGGTGAGCCTTGTTTGTAAAAGTTACTAGAAGAGGTTGTGAGTGTATATAGAATTCCTAAGCATTCTAAAGCCTTTTACAAACAATTCTTAAGCTCTCTTATGTCTTGTACATTCAATTGATCAATCCAAAGACATCAAAGTGTGAAGGTGCAACTTTGTGTATTATCTACCAACAAGTGGAAACATCTACACACTCTTCTTTAAATTATTAAATTGTGTTGGTCTACTAGCTCTAGCAAGGTTATCTTGATAACATAAAATCCTTTAGATAAGGGTGATCCTTGAAGTTGTGGTTCAAGGTTGTTTGAGATATAAAACCATTGTGTTTGGTGAGCCTTGTATTGTAAAAAGTTACTAGAAGAGGTTGTGAGTGTAAAACCATAGTGTGGTGAGCCTCTCTTGTAATCTGTAAACTTGAGCACATAGTAGAGTAATTGAAATCCTTAAGTGTAGGCTTAAGGTAGTGGAGGTAGATCTTGAGGATTGAACCACTATAAATTGCTTGTATTATTTGATCTTCTTTTCTTATATTGCTTTGCTATAAATTGTTTCTATTTTGTTCATATAATCTGTTATTGATCCATACACATAAAAGGTTTGATTTTGCAAAAATTAGCCAAATACCTAATTCACCCCCCTCTTAGGTATTTCAATTGGTATCAGAGCTAGAACTTCTTTGTGTGGTTTTACAACCTAGAAGACAAAGATCCTATGGCTAATATTTCAAACCTACCTTACCTAGAAGGATCTTCTACAAATAGACCACCGTTGTTTGATGGAACAAATTACACTTTTTGGAAGTCTAGAGTTAAAATATATATTTGTTCTATCAATTTTGATTTATGGAACATAGTTGAGAAAGGTCCCTATGTCCCAATGAAAATGAGAGCAGATGGAGTAACCTCAGAACCCAAATCCACTGATGAATTTGATGAGCATGATTCAAGGAAAATGACATTAAATTATCAGGTCATGAACATATTAAGTTGTGCATTAGATGTTACTGAATACAATAGAGTTAGTGGGTGTGATTCTGCTCATGATATGTGGAGATTACTCCAAATTACACATGAAGGTACTAATCAAGTTAAAGAATCTAAACTTGCTATGCTTGTTAGAGATTATGAACTGTTTACTATGAAACAAGGTGAAAATATTAGTGATATGTGTACAAGGTTTACTAACATTTTCAATGGCTTGAAAGCTTATGGTAAAAGCTATACTATGGGAGAGCAAAACAGAAATATTTTGGATGCTCTACCAAAATCCTGGCAGCCAAAGACGCTTGCTATTGAGGAGTCCAAAGATCTAAAAACTCTTCCTCTTGAAGAACTTATTGGATCACTACTCACACATGAAATGAAGATGAAACGGTTGAATGATAAGGAAGATGAAGAAAAAGGAAGAAAAGGAGTAGTACTCAATGCTTCAAATAACTTGAGTGAACAAGAACAATCTTCAAGTGAAGAAGAAGGAGGAAACAGTGGAGAAAAAGAGATTACAATGGCAGTGAAGAAGTTCAAGAGATTCTACAAAAAGGAGTTTCTCAAGAAAGGAAGAAAGCCAGTCAAGAAGAGTGGACAATCCTCATCCTATAAACCTCAATGTTTTGAATGCAAGAGTACAGAGCATCTTATTGCTGACTGTCCCAAAGTGTAAGAGAGGGAAAGAGAAAGCAAAAACAGAAAGAAATCTGCCAAGAAAGGAAGAAAGCCAGTCAACAAGAGTGGACAATCCTCATCCTATAAACCTCAATGTTTTGAATGCAAGAGTACAGAGCATCTTATTGCTGACTGTCCCAAAGTGTAAGAGAGGGAAAGAGAAAGCAAAAATAGAAAGAAATCTGCTAAGAAAGGAAAAGGATTAGCTAGAACGTGGGATCAACAAGAAAGTGAGGATGACAGTGAAGGGAAGGCCAACATATGCTTTATGGCCATTGATGATGAGGCACAATCTTCACCTTCTATTTCAAATTTTTGTGATGATGATATTTATTTTAGTGATTTAATTGTAGAACTGTATGAAGAGTTGAAAAAGGCTTAAAAAAGAAATAAAGAAATGAAATCCAAAATAAATGATTTTTCAAATGAAAATTCAAAATTATGTGTTGAAAATGATAAACTTCTTGAGACCATTAATTCTCTTACCATTGAAAAAGAAGTTTTGAATACTACCATACAAAATGTATCTTTTGAAAACAAAAAGCTTTGTTCAAGAATTATTTCTCTTGAATCAATGCTAAAAGATCATGAGTTTTTAGAAAGGAAAGTAAATGATCTTACTTTATGCATTGAGAGATTTACAAATGGAAGAGAAAATTTAAATAAATTACTTGGTTATCAAAGATTCTCATTTGTAAAGCATGGTCTTGGTTTTACACATGATTGTTTTGATCCAAAACAAAAAGGGTTATTTGTTAAAGAATCTTCTCATTATAGGTCTCATACTTGTTGCACATATTGTGGTAGGCATGGACACAATGTTTCTAAGTGCTTTATAAAAAGAAAGATAGAAAATGGGGTTAAGACCATTTGGAAAGTCAAAGGAACTATTACTAACCCCCTTGGACCCAAGAAGATATGGGTACCAAAAATCACTCTTTCAAATTTGGTATAGGTACAATTTGCCTCAAGATCAAGTGCCACTAAATGGTTTCTTGACAGTGGCTGCTCAAGGCACATCACTGGAAATGCATCACTTGTTAGTGAGCTTCAAGTTACAAGTGAAGGTTTTGTCACATTTGGAGATAAGAAGAAAGGGAAAATACTTGGAATAGGTAACATTGGTAAAGGTTCTTTCCCTCTTATCAAGCAAGTTTTACTTATTGATGGTTTAAAGTATAATTCACTTAGTATTAGTCAATTATGTGACAATGGTTGCAAAGTAGAGCTTAAATGTGATACTTGTACTATTCTTGATAGTGCAAGTAATAAAACTATTTTTGTTGCTAAAAGAGTTAGTAATGTATATGTGTTATATCTTGATGAGCTTATCACTAATGATATTAAATGTCTTGCCATTCATGACAATGATGGATTTTTATGGCATAGAAGATTAGGACATGTGAGCATGGATTTATTGAACAAACTTTCTACTCAAGAACTAGTTAGAGGATTACCAAAAATGAATTTTGATACCCGTCTTTGTGATGCTTGTCAATATGGAAAACAATCAAAAACATCTTTTAAACCAAAGAAAATGGTTTCTACCTCAAAACCTCTTGAACTAGTTCACATGGATTTATTTGGACCTATGAGGACTACTAGTCTTGGTGGTAAAAGATATGCTTATGTAATTGTGGATGATTTTTCAAGATTTACATGGGTAATCTTTTTATCACAAAAAGATGAAACATTTTATGAATTTTCAAAACTTTTCAAGAAGGTTCAAATTTCTCTTGATTGCAAACTGATCTTTATTAGAAGTGATAATGGAAGAGAGTTTTGTAACCAAGATTTTACAAAATTCTGTGATGAATATGGCATCACTCATAATTTTTCAGCTGCCAAAACACCTCAACAAAATGGTGTTGTTGAGAGGAAAAACAGAACATTACAAGAAATGGCTAGATCAATGCTTTGTGAAAATTCTTTACCAAAATATTTTTGGACTGAAGCTGTAAATACAGCATGCTATGTAATGAATAGAGTTTTACTAAGACCTTTTATAAGAAAAACACCTTTTGAACTTCTATTTGATAAAACTCCATCAATTGTCTATTTTAAAGTTTTTGGTAAGTGCTTTATTTTAAACACTAGTGACAACTTGGTAAGTTTGATAGAAAATCAGATGAAGGCATATTTCTTGGCAATTCATCAAATAAAAAGGCATATAGAGTCTATAACAAAAGGACATTATGTGTTGAAGAAACTATACATGTAACCTTTGATGAATCTAATATTTATCTTCAAAGAAGAAGTGAAGATGATACAGGTTCCTCAATCTTTGAAAATCAAACTCATCATCAAGCACTCACTTTGGAAGAACATGCCAAGGAAGAAGAAATAATGGAGCAAGAACAAGATGGTCAACCAAGTAATGATCAAGAGCTTCCAAAGGATCTCACATATGCAAGAAGTCATCCTAAGGAGCAAATCATTGGTGATGTCTCCCAAGGAGCTAAAACAAGACGGTACTTTATTGATAATTTTGCCCTTTTATCTCATATTGAACCGAAAAATATTGATGATGCATTGTGTGATAATTTCTGGATTATTGCTATGGAAGAAGAGTTAAATCAGTTTGAGAGAAATAAAGGTTGGACTCTTGTTCCTAGACCTCATGATCATTGTGTTATTGGTACAAAATGGGTCTTTAGAAATAAGTTAAATGAACTGGGAGAAGTTGTTAGAAATAAAGCTAGACTTGTTGCTCAAGGCTTCAACCAAGAAGAAGGCATTGATTATGATGAAACTTTTGCTCCAGTGGCCAGATTAGAGTCTATTAGAATACTTTTGGCATTTGCTTGTTTTAAAGACTTTAAACTATTTCAAATGGATGTCAAAAGTGCTTTTCTAAATGGTTTTATTGAAGAAGAGGTTTATGTAGAACAACCTCCTGGTTTTATTCATGAAAAATTTCCAAATCATGTTTTCAAGTTAACCAAAGCTCTATATGGACTGAAACAAGCTCCAAGAGCTTGGTATGAAAGATTAAGTGGTTTTCTTCTTTCAAAAGGTTTTACAAAAGGAAAAGTAGATACAACTCTTTTTATAAAAACGTCTTCTAAAAATGATATTTTACTTGTGCAAATTTATGTTGATGATATCATTTTTGGTGCTACTAATACTTCCCTTTGTGAAGAGTTTGCTAAATCCATGCAAAATCAATCTGAGATGAGCATGATGGGAGAACTAAGTTTCTTCCTTGGGCTCAAATTAAGCAAACCAAGGATGGAGTCTTCATCAATCAAGCAAAGTATACCAAGGAGCTACTGAAAAGATTTGGAATGGATCAAGCAAAAGGAATAGGTACTGCAATGATTTCATCAATTAAACTTGACAAAGATGAGAAAGGTAAAAGTATTGATGAGAAATTATATAGAGGTATGATCGGAAGCTTATTCTATCTCACAGCTAGTAGACCAGATATTATGTTTGCTGTATGCTTATGTGCTAGATTCCAATCATGTCCTAAAGAATCTCATCTAATTTCTGTCAAACGAATTTTTCGTTATTTGATTGATACACATGACTATGGCCTTTGGTTTTCAAAAACTTCATCTTTTGAACTTATTGGATACTCTGATGCTGACTATGCTGGTTGCAAAGTTGAACGTAAAAGCACAAGTGGTCATTGTCAATTTCTTGGTAGTTGTCTTGTATCTTGGTTTAGTAAAAAGCAAGCTTGTGTGTCTTTATCCACTGCAGAAGCTGAATACATAGCTGCAGGCAGTTGTTGTGCACAATTGCTATGGATGCAGCATACCTTACTTGATTATGGTCTTAAATTCAATTGTGTGCCCATACTATGTGATAATAGTAGTGCTATTAACTTGAGCATAAATCCCATTCAACATTCTAGGACTAAGCATATAGAGATAAAACATCATTTCATTCGTGATCATGTGATTAAGAAAGATATATGCTTAGAATATATAAATATAAATGATCAAATTGCTGACATATTTACAAAGCCTTTGGCTGAGGAAAGGTTCAATCACCTAAGAAGACTCTTAGGAATTTCAAGATTCAATGACTAATGTGTGTATTGAATTTTTGATGAAAACAGGAAATTTTCGATCCAAAATTCGGATGTACTATACAAAATTCGGTCGACCGAATTTTCTGAGTGAAAAGAAACAGAGACTTTTGATCAAGAATTCAGACGCAGGTCAGAAAATTCGGTCGACCGAATTTTCTGAACTGAAAAAACAGAAACTTTCGATCGAAAATTTGGACGTAGACCTGAAAATTCGGTCATCCGAATTTTACGGACGTAACTATTTAAATGAAGATTAAACAGTCTTCTCAACACTTCAACTTCCGAATTTCACATCCTTTTTAAAGGCTCTCATACCCATTCACATCCGAATCAAAATCCCTTCAAAATCACAAATTCTCATCCCGATTTGCCTTCACTTTTAAACTTCTAACCCTAAATTCATACAGAAAACCAATACTTCTCAAAAGAAAACATCATGGTGAGAACAAAGAAGCCAAATGTTGAGAAAGGGAAAGGAAAGGCTAAGGAAGGAGATGGAGACTCAATTCTCAACCAACCAAGAAGAATTCGAATCCCTCAAACACTATCTGGGGTTGACAGGTTTGTCTCAATTAAAGCTACTCATGAATTTGATGAATGGAATAAGAATAGTAGAAAGATCATTCTTGGATATAAGGTGGATATTGATAAATTGTCAAGCATGGATATTGTTCTATCTTATTTCAAGCATGGTGGATATTGATAAATTGTCAAGCATGGTTGGAGTAGTTTGCTATTCGTTGATGAAGAATACTATCCTACTTTGATATATGAATTCTATGTAAACTTGAAAGAGAAAAGAATTGAGATGGTAGGGGATAATGTGATACAATGGTATTCATCTAGAGTATCCCAACTTGACATTGAATTTAATGAAGGATTGATAAACAGAATTTGTGGAGTGGGTGACAATGGAGCTAGATATTATTCACCTTCCATGCATTGCTATGATCGTGAACTCTTTACATATGTTAGATTTGAAGAAGCATTTACCAATGGAAGAAAGTTTAGATCTATAAAGGAGAGGGAAATCAAGAACTTGGATGCTAGAGGTAGAGTGATGCATCACATGGTAACTACTATGATTGTTCCTAATTTTGGACATAAGTCATCAGTTGGAAATATGCATATGGTAATCATGTTAGCCTTGTATGAGCATAGGAGAATGAACTTTGGGTATATAGCCTTGAAACACATGATTACTGCAAGAAAAACAGTAACCAAGGCATTCCCATTTGGAAGGTTATTGACAAAAATCTTTAAGCATTTTAAGATCAAACTTCCGGGAAGAGAGCAAGCCTTTAAGAGTGGGGAAATTTACACTAATGAAACTCTTAGGAGAATGCAATTAGTTCTTGATGAGGATAATGTATGGAGGACAAAAAGAGAAACCCCTCCAAAAAGAATAGAAAGAGAGGAAATGATAGAAAGTGAAGAGGAGGAAGAACAAGAGGATGAAGAGGAAACCCTTGCTAGGGAAATGAAACACAAAGGAAGCATGACACCTCAAGTGAGGGGGAGCAACCTCCGACAAAAAGGAGATTGTTTGAAGAAGAAACTGGAATTGGTTCAAATGGTAAAGGAGTAACTAGAGGTGACACCATAGTAGTCAAAGCATTCCAAGAAGCCTTGAACAATCATGTCAAGGAAATGGAGATGATGTATAAGTTCTTTGAATCATTTGCTCCAATGGTTCTTGGAAAGTTAGATGGACTGGAGAATAGAGTAAAGCACATTGAAGAAATCCTTATGAGAAACACTCAAAGTGGTGAAGGACCCTCTAAGCCTCAAGATGGAAATGAGGAAGAAAGAGATAGAGAAGCAAAGAAAGGAGATAATAAGGACAGCAGTGATGAAGATGATGATCAAGGTGGATATGAAGAGACTGTGGCAGAAGAAGAAAAGGAAGAACATGCTCATGAAGATCCACCAGTAGTAGGAAGCCAAGTAGCTCAAGCTGAAATAGTCTCTCCATCAACAATCTCTTTCAGTCAAGGAAGAGTGAAGCACTTGGCCATCAAGAAAGGAGTGAGCCGAGCCTCCCCATCAACCTCAACATCACAAGACTAAGCTTTCTTTTCTATTCTCTTTACTGTTTTTTAATTTGCTTATCTTTATTTGTTTTGTAATTCTGAACTTGTTAAGTATTTTGCTGCATTTTATGTAATGGTGAAGCTCAATGATGAAATCCTAGTGATGAGAGCCATCAAGAAAGGAGTGAGCCGAGCCTCCACATCAACCTCAACATCACAAGACTAAGCTTTCTTTTCTATTCTCTTTACTGTTTTTTAATTTGCTTATGTTTATTTGTTTTGTAATTCTGAACTTGTTTAGTATTTTGCTGCATTTTATGTAATAGTGAAGCTCAATGATGAAATCCCAGTGATGAGAGCTTCTTTTATATGCTAAATTGAAAGTCTCATTTTCATTGATCCCTCTATTTTTTTTTTTGAATGATGACAAAAGGGGGAGAAAATTAATGAACTGAGTCTTTAATGATGAGTCTTTAATGATGCTGCAATATGAGTCTTTATGCATTAAAATTCGGATGCAAGGTTTAAAAATTCGGATGCATCCATATTTGTTGCCAAAAAGTGATCTTTTGTTGTTCAATTTGATTCAAATATGTTTTAATCTCTTCCATTATGTTTGAACAACCTTAGGAAAGCTTTATTTCACTTTAAACATTCATTATATTGAGTTTATTGCAGTTTGGACTTGAAATTTAAAAATTCAGACGCATGAGTTTAAAAATTCAGATGCATGCTCTAAAATTCGGATGCATCCATATTTCATTATCAAAATGTGCTCCTTTGTTGTTCAAATTGATTCAAATATGTTTTAATCTCTTCTAATATGTTTGAACAACCTTAGAAAAGCTTATTTTCAAAAATTACAGCTTTCATTTCACTTATTTTACAATTTGAACTTGATATGTCAAAATTTGGATTCAAAACATCTCAAGTCCAAATGTGTTGAAAAATGAGCACAATCTAAGGGGGAGCATTGTTAATCTTTTCTAACCTTTAAAACCTCTCTCAGAAGTTTTGTAAATGCTTAAATACAATATCTTCTATTCTAGTTGCGTTGGAAGGAAGGAGGCAAATGGAGGTTGGTTGGGTCATAGGCTCATATTGAGCCTTTTGTATGTCAATGTGCTAAATTGGTTGTTTTCTATCACTGACATTAATACTTCTTTGTACTACATTGTTTAAATCCATCACATTTTGCATCAAAGTTTGTCATCATCAAAAAGGGGGAGATTGTTAGCCCTAAGGGCAAATCATGTAGTTTTTTATTAATAACAAATATTGATGAGAACTAATATGTTTATATTGTGTGATAGGATTTGTGAACTAAGAAGTTTGGAGTCTCATTGCCTTCAAGCCAAAGTGCAAGAGCAACCTCAATAAACTATGAAGTCTTTTGAGGTTTATTCAAAGATGAACTCAAGGCATTGAAGACTTGAAGTGTAGAGTAGGTATGATAATAGGTAATATCTATGTAAACTCTACACTTGTATGTCTTGGAGTTTATTGAATGCATAAGAGAGCATAAAATAGGTTTCTTAATCTTAAAAGGCTTTGATTAAATTTCTTTGTGAATGTGATTTTGTGTCCTAAAATTTTTTAAGTAAACTTTATATGATCAAAGGAATTTGATTTTGGTTTTCAAACTTATATATGTCTAAATAAGTTTTCCATATATACCAAATGTTTTTCAAACCTTTGGAAGTTAAATCTCAAATGATTTTACAAAGTTTGAATATGATTCCAAGAAATTCGGTCGTCGAAATTTTGTAGCAAAAGTTTGCTACTGTTCTTCCAGAGAAATTCGGAAGAAGATTCGGACGCATGAAGAAAAATTCGGTCGTCCGAATTTTGGCCCTCAGCATGGTCACTGTTTTTCCAGAGAAATTCGGACGAAGATTCGAACGGAGCAGGAAGAATTCGCTCGTCCGAATTTCCTGAAAATAGCTGTTAACTAGCCATTTTATAGCTGTTTTAACTTATTTTCAAATTCTATAAAAGCTATAAACGTGCAATCTTTTGTAAGTTTTGAACCCTTGAATACTCTAAGCATTCTAAAGCCTTTTACAAACAATTCTTAAGCTCTCTTATGTCTTGTACATTCAATTGATCAATCCAAAGACATCAAAGTGTGAAGGTGCAACTTTGTGTATTATCTACCAACAAGTGGTAACATCTACGCACTCTTCTTAAAATTATTAAATTGTGTTGGCCTACTAGCTCTAGCAAGGTTATCTTGATAACATAAAATCCTTTAGATAAGGGTGATCCTTGAAGTTGTGATTCAAGGTTGTTTGAGATATAAAACCATTGTGTTTGGTGAGCCTTGTATTGTAAAAAGTTACTAGAAGAGGTTGTGAGTGTAAAACCATAGTGTGGTGAGCCTCTCTTGTAATCTGTAAACTTGAGCACATAGTAGAGTAATTGAAATCCTTAAGTGTAGGCTTAAGGTAGTGGAGGTAGATCTTGAGGATCGAACCACTATAAATTGCTTGTGTTCTTTGATCTTCTTTTCTTTTATTGCTTTGCTACAAATTGTTTGTATTTTGTTCATATAATCTGTTATTGATCTATACACATAAAAGGTTTGATTTTGCAAAAATTAGCCAAATACCTAATTCACCCCCCTCTTAGGTATTTCAAAGCTCAATGATGAAATCTCAGTAATGAGAGCTTCGTTTAAATTGTTATATACTACATTATCAGTCTCATTTTCATTGATCCCATTCTTTAAGTGATGACAAAAGGGGGAGAAAATTGGATGACTGTTTGTGTGCAAAATGTTGGATGTCTATTTGTGTATTATGCTATGACTATTTAATGTTGAATGTATGTTTGTATGCTATGACTGTTTATGTGCCTTAAAGTCTAGATGCATAAGTTTTGTGGTTTTGCAAAGCTTTTGTGGTCATACATATTTACATTTATATGCAAAATCACCTTTTTAAACTTGTTGCCAAAAATTTGGACAAAAAATTCGGATGCATCCATATTTTGTTACCAAAATGTGATCTTTTGTTGTTCAAACTAATTCAAATATGTTTTAATCTCTCATAATATGTTTGAACAATATTAGAAAAGCTTATTTACAGAATTTGAAGCTTTTGATTATCTTATTTTAAAATTTGGACTTGCTATGCAAAATATTCGGATGCATGATATCTCTAGTCCAAATGTGTTGAAAAATGAGCACAATCTAAGGGGGAGTATTGTTAAACTATTACAACCTTAAAACCTCTCTTAGAACGTTTTCTAAATGCTTAAATGCTATATCTTCTATCCAAGTAGTTGGAAGGAAGGAGGTTAATGGAGGTTGGTTGGGTCATAGGATCATATTGAGCCTTTTATATGTCATTGTGCTAAATTGATACTTCTTTGTGCTACATTGCTTAAATCCATCACATTTTACATCAAAATTTGTCATCATCAAAAAGGGGGAGATTGTTAGCCCTAAGGGCAAATCATGTAGTTTTGATTAATGACAAATATTGATGAGGACTAATATGTTTATATATTGTGAACTAAGAAGTATGGAGTCTCATTGCCTTCAAGCCAAAGTGCAAGAAAAACCTCAATAAGCCATAGTAATTGAAGTCTTATGAAGGTTATTCAAAGATGAAGGTTATGGTTTTCAAGCTTATATATGTCTAAATAAGTTATCTATACATATAAAATGTTTTCAAACTTATTAAAGTTAAGTCTCAAATGATTTTACAAAGTTTGAAAATGCTTCCAAAAAATTCGGTCGTCCAATTTTTGTAGCAAAAATGGTTACTGTTTTTCCAGATAAATTCGGACGAAGATTTGGACGCAGTGAAAAAATTCGGTCGTCCGAATTTTTCCAGAATGTGCAACAGCAATGTCCGAAAAATTCGGATGCAAAATTCGGTCATCCGAATTTTCTAAAACTAGCCGTTACTAGCCGTTTTATGGTTGTTAAAACTGATTTTGAAATTCTATAAAAGCTAGAAACTTGAAAACTTTTGTAAGTTTTGAATCTAAGTGAACTCTAAGCATTCCAAAGCCTTTAGCAAACATTTTGTGAGCTCTCTTGTGTCTTGTGCATTCAATTGATCAATCCAAAGACATCAAAGTGTGAAGGTACAATTTTGTGTAAAACATCTACCAACAAGTGGTAACATCTACACACTCTTCTCTATTTATCAAATTGTGCTTTCTACTAGCTCTTGCAAGGTTATCTTGATAACATAAAACCCTTTAGGTAAGGGTGATCCTTGAAGTTGTGATTCAAGGTTGTTTGTAGATATAAAATCATTGTGTGGTGAGCCTTGTTTGTAAAAGTTACTAGAAGAGGTTGTGAGTGTAAAACCATTGTGTGGTGAGCCTCTCACGTAATTTGTGAACTTGAGCATATAGTAGATTGATTGAAATCCTTAAGTGTAGGCTTAAGATAGTGGACGTAAATCTTGACGATCGAACCACTATAAATTGTTTGAGTTCTTTGCTTTTACATTCCTTTCTTGCTGTGCTATCAACTGTCTTTAACTTGATACATATAATCTGTTCTTTACTTAAACTTATAAAAAGTTTTTGTTTGTGAAAAATAAGCCAAATACCTAATTCACCCCCCTGTTAGGTATTTCAAAACTAAATTTTGGAATTTCTTAATTAATATATTGCAACAGTTAAAATCTATTGCAAAGCAGTTGCTAGTTTACAACAGATTTACAGCGATTTTGAGACAACTTATTTAAAATAAAAACAATCAAAAATCTATCACAAAGCTACCGCTTCTTCTCGCACCAAAAAATTGGATTGCCTTGCAATGCCATAACAAATTAGCAACTGAATTGTAATGGTGTTTGAATTTTAAGTTACCACTAATTTTTCCCCAAAAAGAAATTAGCCATCGTAAAGTTGTCACAAATTTGCTACAAATTTGTGATGGCTTGTAATTTCTGATTTTTTCTTCTATATTTTTCTTTTTTCTCTGATCCTCAAATAAATTTGCGATGAGATTTATTAATAATTTATATTTCTTAAATATACACATGTAACTACATATATATTGAATTATTAGATGTTCTCAATGCATTAACATAATAGGTTTTATACTATATATATACATATATTAGATATTGTTGAGCAAAAAAGATTAGGAGTTGTTAGTATTGTATGCATATGTATTACACTTCTATATGTCATGTGTAATGTGTTGTTATAGGCATTAAATATGTTATAACAAAACGAACTGTGGATTGCATTTTCATATTCAATATTTATCACTAAAAATATATTTACAATATTTGACTATATATATAATATAATATATTATGCATGTTGTCTATATTTAGTCCTATCTCCTATCGTACACTTATCAGCATCGATATGTATACCTTACAAAAAATAAGGCAAGAAAAAAATTAAAAAAGGACACAAAAATGAAAGGAAAACAAAATTGTAGCAAATCTATCACAATATTGTGACAGAAAACAAATCCATCGCCATTATGTCCCAAATCTGGACCTCCATTGCAAATTTGTCACCTTTTTGTGATAGATTTGCAATGGAAATAGTCGCAAATCCATAGCATCCGTCGCCTCATTTCAATGGATTTTTGAAAACTTTTGAATTTTGATATTTAATTTATTTCTGCTCATCTGTCGCAAGTCTGTCACACCTTTGTGATGGAATTGTTACGACCACCCAATTGTTATATTTTTCAGTTTTCTTAAATCTTTTTATTAGAAAGCTCTCGTAAATTTGTGGCTTCTTAGAGACGGCTGTGGAATAAACATTTTGCATTCATTACTAAAAAACTATAGCAAAGTTGTGGCAAAGTAGTCACAATTTTGCAACGAATTTCCAACTATGCTTTCCATTCTCTAAAATCTTGCCTCTGTCACAGGTATCTATCGGCAATCCGTGATAGATTTGCAATGGATGTTAAAATATGAACTTTTATTTTTGTTTATCTTTACCAGAGTACTTCGTTGGAACTTTGTTGTAATTATGCGATAGACTTATGACAGTTCTAAAATATGTTACCAATTTTGCGACAAATAATCCATTGCAATTTTCCATTGCAAAAGTCATATTTTCTTGCAATGAGCCAAAAAAGGAAAAATGGGGCAACAAATAAAAATAATGGCCCAATCTCAAGATTTTTAATAATTATATGATATTAATTAATAATCCTTGGCAATGACACCAAAAAATTTATGCACAAAAATCCTAACGATACTAGTGTCCAGTTGAGTAATTAGATGAGTCAAATATCGTTCCCTCAAGGATTAGTATTAAGTACCAAAATTACAAGAGTCTCCTAATTTAGATCTAAATAAATTTTAAATGCTAGAAATTAACCTTTAATTAAAGAATTATTAAAAAATAAACTAAACTAAATTAATAAAATATTTAGAACTTAAAACCAACAAAATTAATGAGAAAAATGTTGATTAGAACTTTGATCCAACTTGTTATCCTAATGATTAATCCAAATTATTTCTCCGTTAATGTATTAAATTCCCTTAGATTAGACCTGATTTTTAACGTAGAATTGTCTAAAATAAGTTTTACCCAATCCCTTGGTGTAAACCCCCTAACTTTAATTAACAAAACCTATATTTCTGTGTGAGTTTGATTAACTATAATTGCATTATCAAATTGTGAAATTCCCAATTTCAATAACCATAGTCATGTACTATTGGGAACCACTCAATCAAAATTGAATCTATTCCTAGTCGGGTTTTATTGTGAGTTATATCGTTACTTAACTCATTATTAATTCCTTCACCTCCTGATTCTTCACAATTAATTGTGTGATCATGCATAAAGTGGTCAGTTCTGTACAAGCATTAAGAATAACATAAAAATAATTAATGAAATTAGAGATCATGAGAATATTGAACACAATAAAAGAAAGAAACATTTTGAATTAAAAGAGTTTTCAAATCAAGTCTTCATAAATTCTAATCCACTAAAAAGAATTCAACATTGCATGGTATCAAAAGTTGTTATGAAAATCATCTCTATCATAAAAAATTACAAGGAAAGGAATTAAAAAGATAAGGAAACGAAGCCTATCTAAAGATGGGATCAAAACCTTTTGGATCGCCATTATACAATACAAGAAAAATGCAAATATGAAACTAAAAGTTGAAACTGAAATTAGAAATCAGTTTAAAACCACCAAAAAATATTTTTAAATTGATTGATCTTTTCGTTTCACCGTTTCAAAATGTTTTTTTTATTTTTTTGAGGTGTTAAAAAAATTAGCTTCAAATCGATTTCTCAATCAAATGGTTCCAAACTAGTTTCTAACTAGAAACTAATTTTTTCACCTTTGAAATTTGGTTTCCAATCGATTTTAAAATGAATTCTTTTTCATGTTTTTTGAGGTGTTTAAAAATTAGTTTATGAATTAAATAGTTTCAAATTGCTATTTAGAACACATTTTTTTAATTTCAAATTTTAGTTTCCAATCGGTTTCAAAATGAATTCTTTTTCTTGGTGTTTAAAATTTTGTTTCGAAATTAAACGGTTTCAAATCAGTTTTTAAATTTTGGTTTCCAATCGATTTCAAAATGAATTATTTTTTGTGTTTTTTGAAGTGTTTAAAAATTGGTTTCTAAATCAAATAGTTTCTAATTCTAACAAGAAACTGATTTTTTGGTTTCTAATATGCTTGTAATCAATTTTAAAAAATTAATTTTTAAACTCTATACCTCGACCAATTCTAAATATATTTCTAATCAATTGTAAAACCCTAATGTAGTTTCAAATCTGTTTCAATATGGTTGCCAATTCAAAATCGATTTCTAATTCACTTCTAAAATACCTAAGAGGAGGGTGAATTACGTATTTGGCTAATTTTTCGCAAATATAGTCCTTTTATAATTCTAAGCAAAAAACAGATTGTATGTGCTTGGTTCAATAGAAGAGTAAGGCAAATAATAACAAAGCAATAGAACAATATAAGAACAAAGAACACAAGCAATTTATAGTGGTTCGATCTCTTCAAGATCTACGTCCACTACCTTAAGCCTACACTTAAGGATTTCAAACAATCTACTATAAGCTCAAGTCTACAAATTACACAAGAGGCTCACCACACAATGGTTTTACACTCACAACCTCTTTTAGTAATTATACAAACAAGGTTCACCCTTCCATAAGGGTTTTATATCTAAAGACAACCTAAAGACCAATCTAATCCAAGGCTTACCCACACACAGGTTTTAAACCACAACCTTGATTAATTTAGTCTATGGCTCACCCTTATCAAAAGGATTTTATGTCACAAGATGACCTTGCAATGAGCTAATAGAGAAAACACAGTTTAATAGAGAAAGAAAAATGTGTAGATATTACCACTTGTTGGTAGATATTTACACAATATTGTACCTTCACACTTTGTTGTCTTTGGAATCTTGAATGATTAATTGAAAGCACAAGACAAAAGAGAGCTTAAAATGTTTACTAAAGGCTTTGGAATGTTTAGAGTTCACAAGGATTCAAAACTTACAAAAAATCTAAAATTTATAGCTTTTATAGATTTGAAAAATCAAATTCAACAGCTATAAAATGACTAGTAACGGCTAGTTTCAGAGAAGTTCAAACGTCCGAACTTTCTACCATGCGTCCGAACTTGCCTCCGAACTTTACTGTGCCAAGCTGTCTGGAAAACTTCGGACGTCCGAACTTTTCTTTATGTGTCCGAACTTACGTCCGAAATTCTCTGGAAAAACAGTGACCATGCTATCAGAGAATGTTTGGACGTCCAAACTTTTCTCCATGCGTCAGAACTTGCGTCCGAACTTCTCTGAAAGCACAGTAACCATTTCCAAAGTTTGGACGACCAAACTTGCATCCAAACTTATCAAATTTTGTCAAATCTTTTGAAAATCATTGTTAATAACATTGAAAACGTTTTGCCTGAATAGACACATCATTTAAGCACATTGAAACTTAAAAACCGTTACCAAAACATTTTGATCATACAAAATCTTCTTAAGATCATTTGAGATTTCAAAAACATACTTGTTATCGAAAAGTTTATTGAAAACCATTTCAAAAACAACTTTTGTGCTCTCTCATGCATTCAATTGATTCCAATACATACAAGTGTAGAGTTTACAGAAAAATATACCTATTTAGCATAAGAACTCTGCACTCTAAGTCTTCAATGCCTTCAATCATCTTGAAAATACTTCTTCAATCTTCAATCACCTTTGGCATAGTTGAGTTGTTCTTACATTGTGTTTCCAAGGCAATAAGACTTTATGATTCTCAATCTATCAATCCTATCACTCAACATACAAGTACATTAGTCCTCATCAATGTTTGCCATTATTCTAAACTAATCATAACTACATGATTTGCCCTTAGGTCCAACAATCTCCCCCTTTTTGATGATGACAAACTTTGATTCTAAATGTGTTGGATTTAAACAATGCATTATTAAGAAGCATTGATGTCAATGATGGATAATAACCAATTTGGCACATTGACATACAAAATGCTCAATATGAGCCTATGACCCAACCAACCTCCATTTACCTCCTTCCTTCCAACTAAGATAGAAGATATAGCATTTAAGCATTTAGAAAAACTTCTAAGAGAGGTTTTAAAGTTGTAAAAGCTTAACAATGCTCCCCCTTAGATTGTGCTCATTTTTCAACAAGTTTGGACTTGTGATGCTAAGCATCCGAATTATGACATATCAAGTCCAAACAATAAAATAAGTGAAATGAAAGCTGCAATTTTTTGTAAATAAGCTTTCCTAAGGTTGTTCAAACATATTAGAAGAGATTAAAACATATTTGAATCAATTTGAACAATAAAGGAGCACATTTTGGCAACAAAATATGGATGCATCCGAATTTCAGAACATGCATCCGAACTTTGAATTTTTAAGTCCAAACTTTAAAATATGTGAGATGAAGGCTAGAATATTTGAAAATAAGTCTTCCTAAGGTTGTTCAAATATGATAGAAGGGTTTGAAACAGTTTGAACAACAGAAAAATCAGTTTTGGCAAGACAGTTTGGATGCGTCCGAAATTTTTGGTGTGCATCCGAACTTCAAGTCCAAACTTATGAACTCTATCCTCACATATTACAATTCTTTCCAATTTAAGTTTCAAATGTATAAATATAGTCAAAACATGCCAAAAAGTTTTCACAGTGTATCACTTGCTCATATTAACACACATTGCACATATAACATATATTGTAGAAGCACACAGATTTCACATCTTTGCAGCACAATTTTGCATTTTGCAGCTCATCTCTTTCTCCCCCTTATGTCATCATTCAAGAATGGGAAAATGAAAATGAGACTAATAATTACTAAAGGAAGCTCTCAACTCTAAGGTTTCATCATTGAGCTTCATACCATTAAAGCTATTACATAGGCCATATTAAACTAGTGATAGAGTGCAAAAACTTAAAGTGCAAAAACAGAGAGATTTGCAGAAAACATGCCAGTAAAGATTCAAAATAAATAAAAGCAGTAAATAAAAATGAGAGTGAAGATATTGTAGCTCTTGTAATTTGGGCTCCTTCTTGACTGATTTCAAGTTGCTGCACTTCTTGATCTCTTCCTTGAGGCTCCATGATATGCTCATTGCCATTCCCTTGATCACCATCATTATCATCATCGCCACTTTCACTGTCACTGCCTTCTTCATTCTTCTTGTTATCTGCATCATCCTCATCATCCTTTTCCTTTTGAGTTCTAGAAGGCCCTTCACCACTTTGAGAATTTCTTAACAATATTTCCTCAATGTGCTTGACTCTATTCTCTAGATTGTCCAGTTTTCCAAGCACCAGAGGAGCAAATGTTTCAAAGAATTCATACATTTTCTCCATTTCTTTCATGTGGCTGTTCAGTGCTTCTTGAATATTATTCTCTCTTAAAACCTCTTCAGCACCAGTACCTTCCCCAACAATAGGATGTGATTGTGAAGTTGGCTCTTCTTCAAAGAGTCTTCTTTTGGAGGGAGATTGCTCCCCCTCACTTGTTGAATCATGCCTTCTCTTAGTTTTCATTTCTCTTGCCCATGTTTCTGCCTCATCTTCTTCTTCTTCTTCTTTTTCTTCAGTTTCCTCACTTTCGTCTGACTTTCCTCTGCTTCAACTCTCTTTGGAGGGGACTCTCTTCTAGTTCTCCTCACTCCCTCATCATCAAGAGTCAATTGCATCCTTTTGAGAGAGTCATTTGAATAAATTTGTCCTCTTTTAAAAGCTTGTCCTCTAACATGAAGCTTGACTCGAAAATGTTTGAAAAATCTTATAAGAAGTCTTCCATATGGTAAAGCCTTGTTATCAGTCTTTCTAACCCCAATCATATGCTGCAATACCATGTGTCCAAAATTCAATTTCCCATGCTCATGTAAAGCAAGCATAATCACCATATGAATGTTCCCCACAAATGTTTTGTGACCAAAGTTAGGAATAATCATGGTTGTAATCATACGATGCATAACTCTTCCCCTTGCATCTAAAGCTTTGATTTCTCTTTCCTTAATGGTCCTAAACTATCTACCATTGGTGAAAGCCTCTTCAAATCTAGCATTTGTAAACACTTCTCATTCATAGCAGTGTTGTCCCAACGAAAAATATCTTGCTCCAACATCACTCACTCCACAAATTCTATTTACCAATGCATCATTGAATTCAAAATCTATTTGTGATACTCTAGAGGAATACCATTGATTAGCATTTTCTCCCTCATATTCTATTCTCTCTTCTTTTAGATTGGCATAAAATTCATATACAAGAGAGGGATAGTACTCTTCATCTATAGCCAACAAATTACTCCACCCAATATCACCAAATAAAGATAGGACATTACCCATATTTGTGAGCTTGTCAAAATCAACTCTGTTTCCAGGGATGATTTTTCTTGATTTCTTGTTCCAATCCTCAAATTCTGATGCTGCTTTGACTGAGATAAACTTGTCTGCTCCAGATGATGATTGAGGAACCCTGATTCTCCCTGGTTCATTGAGAATCCGTCCTCCTTCACTGACCTTTGCTTTCCCTTTTCCTTTTTCAACATTTGCTCCTTTAGTTCTCACCATTTTGATCTTCTAACAGAAAAAGTAGCGAAATTTGAGAGGTGTGTAGGGCTGGAAATTCAAAGATCCAAGAATTTTGATGTGAAAATGGAGAAATCACGGAGGGATTTATGTTTGGACGCGAGTGGATAGAGAGAAATTATGAAAAGGAAAGAGTTCGGATGATAAATCTTGTGAGTAACGGCTAGTCCAGTTTCTTAAAAACCGCTGTAACCGCAAAGTTCAGACGACCAAACTTTTTGGTTTGCGTCCGAACATGCGTCCGAACTTCTCTGTTTCTCCAGTTTCAGAAAGTTCGGACGTCCGAATTTTCTGTTATGCGTCCGAACATACGTCCGAACTTTTCTGTCCAGGATTTTCTGTCAAAGTTTGGACGTTCCATTTTCACTCAATGCATCCAAATTTTTCCTGCTTTTGTCACACTTAAACAAACATATTAGTAATTGAATTTTGAAATTCCTAAAAGCCTTCTTAGATAGTTACACCTTGCTTCAGCCAAAGGCTTTGTGAATATATCAGCAATTTGATCATTTGTATTTATATACTCTAAGCATATGTCTCTTTTAGCAACATGATCACGAATAAAATAATGCTTGATTTCTATATGCTTTGTCCTAGAATGTTGAATGGGATTTATGCTCAAATTGATAGCACTAGTATTATCACATAGTATTGGTACACAATTAAATTTAAGACCATAATCAAGTAGTGTATGTTGCATCCATAATAAATGAGCACAATAACTACCAGCTGCAATGTATTCAGCTTAAGCAGTAGATAAAGACACACAAGCTTGTTTTTTACTATACCAAGACACAAGACAACTACCAAAAAATTGACAATGACCACTTGTACTTTTTCGTTCAACTTTGCATCCGGCATAATCAGCATCCGAATATCCAATAAGCTCAAAAGATGAAGATTTTGAAAACCAAAGACCATAGTCATGTGTATCAATCAAATAACGAAAAATACATTTCACTGAAATTAAATGAGATTCTTTAGGACATGATTGAAATCTAGCACAAAAGCACACAGCAAACAAAATATCAGGTCTACTTGCTGTGAGATAGAGTAAACTTCCAATCATACCTCTATAAGATTTCTCATCAACATTTTTACCTTTTTCATCTTTGTCAAGTTTAGTTGATGAACTCATTGGAGTACCGATCCCTTTTGCTTGATCCATTCCAAATCTTTTCAATAGATCCTTGGTATACTTTGCTTGATTTATGAAGACTCCATCCTTGGTTTGCTTAATTTGCAGCCCAAGAAAGAAATTCAGTTCTCCCATCATACTCATTTCAAATTCATTTTGCATAGATTTGGCAAATTCTTCACAAAGAGATGTGTTAGTGGCACCAAAAATGATATCATCAACATAAATTTGCACAAGTAAAATATCATCATTTCTAGATGATTTTATAAAAAGAGTTGTGTCCACTTTTCCTTTTGCAAATCCTTTTGAAAGAAGAAATCCACTCAATCTTTCATACCAAGCTCTTGGGCTAGTTTCAATCCATATAGAGCTTTGGTTAACTTAAAAACATGATTAGAAAACTTTTCATGTATATAACCGGGAGGTTGTTCTACATAAACCCCTTCTTCAATGAAACCATTTAGAAACGCACTTTTGACATCCATTTGAAATAGTTTAAAACCTTTAAAACAAGCAAAAGCCAGAAGTATTCTTATAGATTCCAATCTAGCTACAGGAGCAAAGGTTTCATCATAATCAATGCCTTCTTCTTGGTTGAAGCCTTGGGCAACAAGTCTAGCTTTATTTCTAACAACTTCTCCTAGTTCATTTAATTTGTTTCTAAAAACCCATTATGATTATTAGGTCTAGGGACAAGAGTCCAAACTTTATTTCTTTCAAACTGATTTAACTCCTCTTGCATTGCAACAATCCAAAAATCATCACACAATGCATCATTAATATTTTTAGGTTCAATATGAGATAAGAGGACAAAATTATCAATAAAGTACCGCCTTGTTTTAACTCCTTGGGAGACATCACCAATGATTTGCTCCTTAGGATGACCTCTTGCATATATTAGATCCTTTGGAAGCTCTTGATCATTGCTTGGTTGACCATCTTGTTCTTGCTCCATTATTTCTTCTTCCTTGGCATGTTCTTCTAATGTGGGTACTTGATGATGAGTTTGATTTACAATCATTGAGGAACCTGCATCATCTTCATTTCTTCTTTGAAGATAAATGTTAGATTCATCAAAAGTTACATGTATGGTTTCTTAAACACATAATGTTCTTTTGTTATAAACTCTATATGCCATTTTATTTGATGAATAACCAAGAAATACTCCTTCATCTGATTTTCTATCAAATTTTCCCAGATTACCGCTGGTATTTAAAATAAAACATTTACAACCAAACACTTTAAAATAAACAATTGAAGGAGTTCTATTAAATAGAAGTTCAAAAGGTGTTTTTCTTATAAAAGGTCTTAATAAAACTCTATTCATTATATAGCAAGCAGTATTTACAGCTTCAGCCCAAAAATATTTTGGCAAGAAATTTTCACAAAGCATTGATCTAGCCATCTCTTGTAAAGTTCTATTTTTCATTTCAACAACACCATTTTGTTGAGGTGTTTTAGCAGTTGAGAAATTGTGAGTAATACCATATTCATCACAAAATTTTGTAAACTCTTAATTGCAAAATTATCTTCCATTGTCACTTCTAATAGAAATCAGTTTATATTCAAGTGAACCTTTTTGAAAAGTTTTGTAAATTCATGAAATGTTTCATCCTTTTGAGCTAAGAAGAGCACCCAAGTAAATTTTGAAAAATCATCTACAATCAGATAAGCATATCTTTTACCACCAAGACTAGTAGTCCTCATTGGTCCAAATATGTCCATGTGAACTAGTTCAAGAGGTTTTGAAGTAGAAACCATTTTCTTTGGTTTAAAAGATGTTTTTGATTGTTTTCCATACTGACAAGCATCAAAAAGACATGTTTTATCAAAATGCATTTTGGATAATCCTCTGACTAGCTCTTGTGTAGAAAGTTTATTCAATAAATTCATGCTTACATGTCCTAATCTTCTATGCCACAAAAATCCATCATTATCATGAATGGAAAGACATTTGCTATCATTTGTGATCAGTTCATCAAGATATAACACATATACATTTCTAACTCTTTTAGCAACCAAGATGGTTTTGCTACTTGCACTATCCAGAATAGTACAAGTATCACATTTGAATTCTACTTTACATCCATTGTCACATAATTGACTAATGCTAAGTAAATTATACTTTAAACCATCAATGAGCAATACTTGTTTAATAAGAGGGAAGGAACCTTTACCAATGTTACCTATTCCAAGTATTTTTCCTTTCTTCTTATCACCAAATGTGACAAAGCCTTCACTTGTTGCTTGAAGCTCACTAACAAGTGAGGCATTTCCTGTCATATGTCTCGAACACCCACTGTCAAGGAACCACTTTGTGGCACTTGATCTAGAAGCAAATTGAACCTACACCAAATTGGAAAAAGTGATTTTTGGTACCCAGATTTTCTTGGGTCCAAGGGGGTTAGTGAAAGTTCCTTTGACTTTCCAAATAGTATTAACACCATTTTCTATCTTTCTTTTTACAAAACATTTAGAAACCTTGTGTCCATGCTTGCCACAATATGTGCAAAAAATATGAGACCTAGAATTAAAAGTTTCTTTAGCAAAAGAGTTTTTATACTTTGGAACATAGCTATCATGAGTAAAACCAAGACCATGTTTTGCAAATGAAGATCTTTGATAACCAAGTAATTTATTTAAATTTTATCTTCCATTTGTGAATTTTTCAATACATGATGTAAGATCATTAACTTTCCTTTTTAAAATCTCATGATCACTAAGCATTTTTTCAAGAGAAATAACTTTTATGCAAAGCTCTTTATTTTCAGAAGATATGTTTTGTATGGTTGCATTTAAAACTTCTTTTTCAATGTTAAGACAATTAATGGTCTCAAGAAGTTTACCATTTTCAACACATAACTTTGAATTCTCATTTGATAAATCATTTATTTTCGATTTCATTTCTTTATTTCTTTTTTAAGCCTTTTTCAATTCTTCATACATTTCTATAAGTAATTCACTAGGATCAACATCATCATAAAGACTAGAAATAGAGGGAGAAGATTGTACCTCATCATCAATTGCCATAAAGCATATGTTGGCCTTTCCTTCATTGTCATCTTCACTTTCTTGTTGATCCCACGTTCTTTCCAGTCCTTTTTCTTTCTTGGCAGATTTCTTTTTGTTCTTGCTGTCTCTTTCCCTTTCAAGAACCTTGGGACAATTAGCAACAAGATGTTCTGTGCTCTTGCATTCAAAACATTAGGTTTTGCAGGATGAAGACTGTTCACTCTTCTTGGTTGGCTTCCTTCCTTTCTGGAGGAACTCCTTTTTGTAGAATCTCTTGAATTTCCTAACTGCCATGGAAATTTGTAAATTAAAATTTGTTTTTTTCTAGGGTTATGTTACTAATCCCTCCAAAATTTGTAAGGGATTAGCGATGGAAGAGTGAATTTAAAATTTTAAATATCTTTTATATTTTTCTCTAGGTTTCCATCACTAATCTCTCGCACATGTGATGGAATAGTGTTTTAGTTGACATATGCCAACGGATTTTATTTTTCTATATTTTATTCCATAGTTTCCTTCTTCTTTTGTTTCATGTCACATGGGTCACATAGATATATGAATATGAATATTTCTTGCCTATATGATATCTGTGTATAGTAAATATTCATTTTAATTAAACAGAGGTTACATTGTTTGCATGTTTAATATCATATATCCATAGTTCATACTTTTAATACCTATATATATATAATAGAAGAAATGATAATTAATGTAGAGTTAGATACTTTAGAATATAAGTAAAAATCAATTTAAAAGGACAGTGTTTAACATCTTGTTACAAATTAAGGCTTAAGATAAGTGAGGGCTAATTAATTTTTAAATTAGTATATATTGTTTTATTTTTTTGCACGTGGCCATCGCTAATCTCTCACAAATTTGTAAGGGATTAGCGATAGCCGCTTATTTTTAAGTAAATATATATATTTTATTTTTAACACATTACCATCGCTAGTACTTTAATTTTTTTAGCAAGGACCTCTTAATTTTAATTTTTTTACTTGTTCTCATCGCTAATCCATTACAAATTTGCGATGAATTAGTGACAACCATCTGAATAACAATAAAAAAATACTAATTTGAAAATAAAATGTAATAATAATATAATTATGCTATAATATAAATAAATTATTACTATAATAATATATAACAACCTGCATATAATATAAATATATTATATTGTGAAGTAAAACACAATAAGTGACTTAAAGAGGGAGTATGTCTAGGAGGAAGACATCCTCCAACTTTGCAACAATGTGGATTTGAATCCCATCTCCATCAAAATGAAGGATTTATGAGCATTGTTGGTTCCCAATAAATTTGGGTCGGCTTCACCTAACCCACAAATAATCTTTTAGTGCAATTTAAAATTTTTTTAATAATAATTTCAGATCTGGTTAGTCCTATTCAAATTATTTTAAAATAATAATTTATACGTTTTATTTTTTAAAAAATTATAATTTTGTTTGCCACAAAACCATCACTAATTAGCGGCGGATATTTCATGAAAAACATTTAAAACTAAATTCATCACAAATTTGCGTTGAATTAGTGATGGCCTTTTGTTTTTTAAATTTTAAATATATTGTCGTCCATCTTATATTCGTCACTAAGTTATTCAAAATATAGCTGTTTGAACCTCTTTTTTTTTTTTTTTTTTTGAGTTGTGATATTCTATATTTGTGCTTCATATAATTATCATTTTGAGCTTGATTGTATGTTAAATTTTGGTGTTTTAATCACCATTTATACTCCCTTTATCTCTTATTTGCTTTAGGTGATATTATTGAACATTTGGAATTAAATGAAGCAAATAAGGGAAATTTACACAATGAAGAACAATAGAGAAATGCAGAGGAAAAACAGACTGGTAGACATATTTCAAGTCGGATTTTGACCTCTATGAAGATTTCAAATGCAAAAGTGGTATTCTATACAATTATATAAGACATTCTGAAGTTTTCATAATGGTAATATTTGTGTCAATCGGAGTTCATTTTCCTACCCTACTTATGCTGCAAATTCACCTGTTCTGTATTGGGCTTCATTTTTGATACAGTTTAGTATAATGATCATATCTTGCGTTATAGATGCCCAATTGATGTGATTCAAATCTCTGTGGAAAGATAAGATCTTGATATACAACTTTCATGAAGACATCAAGACCTATATCAGCCGATTTGGGGGTCTGAATTCACCTAGAAGTCAAAACAGTGTCACAGTCGGGCAGCAGAAACTTGCACCAAAACTGGGGACAAGCGGCGCCGTTTGGTGTGATATAAGCGGCGCCGTTTGTGCCGATCTGAAGCTGCTTTTAAGCTGCATTTCTCTCTCTTTTGGGGCAGATTTTCATACCCCTTTAGGGCAGAAACAAGACAGCTGATTGGAGTGGACAGAAAACAGCAAAAACACCAAGAAAACACACCAATTTCTTCTTCCAATCCATCAATCTTGCAAGAGAAATCAAGAGAGAAGATTGAATCCTTGAAGAAGGAGAACATCCACCTTGAAGATTCATGGAAAAAGCTGCAATTTTCTCCATGCTACAGTGACGAATTTCAACCTTGAAGAAGAGAAGATTTTACACCATGAAAATGAGCAATTCTTACTCTTTCTTTATTGGTTTATATTCTTTGAATTGTAATATGTTGATGAACTAAACTTTTGAATACTTGGATGGGTATGAACCCTAGATTTTGCCTATGTGAATGAAGTGTTTCATTGGTTGATTGAATTCGAATTTCTTGTGAATTATTTGTGGATTTGAATGGTTGAATTGATTGAGTGGATTAATGATGCAAAATCTGCAATTCTTTCACTTGGAATTGAGAAAGGAAGGGTGATTGATAATTGATTCATAATCTGGAAATTTTCACTTGGAATTGAGAAAGGAAGGGTGAAATAGACCATACACAAACAATGAAGATGATTTAGTTAACTAGAGATAGAAACCTAAACATCTTCTTGATAATTAGAGAAATCTAATTGGGAATTCACAATTCTTAATGCATTCTTGGGTTGAATTGGTTAGAAAGAGATTTCAACTAATTAATCTAAGAGTAGAGAACTTTCATCTAGAGATAGAGTGAGTTCTATCATTGGAATTTCATCAAACATAAGAAGTAAAATTTATCAACCAAGGGACATTTCTATCACATAGGTAATTCTAGGGGGATTAACCATCCAAGTATTATTTTCTCAATTGAATTCTCTCTTGCAAACAAAAATTAGTTAAGTTAGTTTAATTAGCTAAGCTAGACTTCTATTCCTAGTAGTAATTTCAATAATTTTCACAACCAAATTTGATAGGCTAAACAATAGAATAGAAAGTGAGTAATGATATTTAACCATCCCCGTGGATACGATATTGAATTTACTTGCCATTATACTACTCATAACGATAGGTGCACTTGCCTTGTGTTTGTGTGCAAATTGTTGAGGATTGTGATAAAAATTTAGTATAAAGGCATAGAAATAAAACACAACAAGTTGCAAATCCATTGATTATTGCGACCGGAAAACGGTTCTATCAGAATTAGCACTAGTGTTTTAGCAAAGAAACTTTCCGTTACTAATATGTCACTAATTGTGCGACGGATAAGTCTGTCGGTAATTTCGTGTTTTCTTGTAATGAAGTAACTCATCAAACTTTGGAATGGGATGGCAATACTTGATAGTGATGTTGTTTATTCCCCTACAATCCACACATATGCTTGACAAGCCATCTTTCTTTGCACTTAGAGCACAAGACACTACAAGAAATTTGGATTTTAGCTACGGCAACTTCCGTCGCAGAATACAACTTGCGACGGATTCGTGATAGAATCATCCGTCGCAAAATTCTAAGTCACAAAATTTGGCCAATTTAGTCAATTTCTTGCGACATAATTTTTAATTTTTAAAAAGAAAATATATAGTAGTTGCAATACGGATTTTTTATAATTTTTTTAAAAAATATTTCCTTCGCAAAATCGTAGAGATTTTGCGATGAAAATTTATTTTTTTAAAAAACATTCAGTCACAATTTTGTAATAGTATTATTTAATTTAAAAATATTAAAAATTTAATTTTGTCGTAAATCCGTCACAAAATCATTGTAAATTTGCAACAATTTTGCGACAATTTTTATTGTGATTATTGATTATTAATTATTAAAAATAATTATTAATTATAAATGTAATTTAATCTAAAATTTTAATTTTTAATTAAATGTTTTAACATTTTTTAAATAATAATTTTCAATAAATTTTAAATATTTATTTTAAAAATAAGCATAATTATACAATAATTAAAAATTAAAAAATTAAATTAAAATAAATATCATTACGCTATTAAATGCCAATATTTTATGCGTACAACATTGAAAAGTATTATACAAAATTTATGTAACTATAGAAGGCGGCGCTGCAGACGGCGGAGGGTGCGGAGGTGGATTTGGAGGGCCAGTAGTTGGAGGATGGTCATTAAGCGGATCGATCGTGTAATCCTCATCAGCCCTGTCTGTCCGGTCTTCAAAATCTAGTATCGAAAAAAGAGGTGGAGGTAGAGGTGGAGAAGGCAGCGGAGGCAAATGTAGTGCCTCGGACATTACTCGCAAATATTGGTCCAAGCTAGCAAAGCGTTGCTGGAAATCATCGCGCGTCGACCTCTCTCTATAGCTGACTATGCAGAGATACGTACTCTGGGTGCGATGTAATTGAGCAAGCTGTTGGAAAAGAGGTCAACGTAGACTGACATAACCTCCGTCGCACGTGAACTGCCTCGGAACTCAATTCAAAAATTCGATTCTTCGAAACACCGCAAGCAACCTCCACAAATAGAGATTTCTCATCCGGTGGATGCTAAGAAGTCACTGAATCCTGAGACTCTATTTGTGAATAACACTCCTTCAAAGCGTTGACGCTATCCTGTAAATTATAGGCATCATAAATTTATGACACTGTATATAAAACAATTAGTATAAAATATTCTTAATATAATATGTAAACTTACTAGCGTATATTGTGATTTCTTACTGACAAACGTGCCCTTTTTTGGGCCATTCTTATATGTGTGTGTCGCCTCGTACATATCGGTGAAGTGGAAGTCATCTCCGCGCTCCTTACGCTACAATTATATTAATATAAATTGAAATACCTAAGAGGGGGGGTGAATTAGGTATTTGGCTAATTTTGGCAAACAAAGCCCTTTATAACTCTAAGCAAAAATAGATTGTGTGAGCTTGGTTCAATAGGAGAATTAAACAATTGATAGTAAAGCTGTACAACAATGTAAGAGCAATAAGAACAAACAATTTATACTGGTTCGATCTCTTCAAGATCTACGTCCACAACCTTAAGCCTACACTTAAGGATTTCAAACAATCTACTAAATGCTCAAGTTTACAAATTACATAAGAGGCTCACCACACAATGGTTTTACACTCACAACCTCTTTAGCAATTCTATAAACAAGGTTCATCCTACCAAAGGATTTTATATCTACAAACAACCTTGAATCACAATTTCAAGGATCACCCTTATCGAAAGGATTTTATGTTATCAAGATAACCTTGCAATTGAGCTAGTAGAAAACACAATTTAATAAAGAGAAGAGAATGTGTAGATGTTACCACTTGTTGGTAGATGACTACACAATGTTTAACCTTCACACTTTGTTGTCTTTGGAATCTTGAATCATCAATTGAAAGCGCAAGAAAAAAGGGAGCTTAAAATGTTTGCTAAAGGCATTGGAATGTTTAGAGTTCACAAGGATTCAAAACTTACAAAAGATTTCAAGTTTATAGCTTTTATAGAATTTGAAAATCAGTTTTGACAGCCATAAAATGGCTAGCTTCAGAAAATTCGGACGACCGAATTGTGCGTCCGAATTTTTCGGACGTTGTTGTTGCACATTCTGGAAAAATTTGGACTACCGAATTTTTTTCCTGCATCCGAATTTCTCTGGAAAAACAATAACCATGCTGTAGATAAAAATTCAGACGACCGAACTTTTCTTCATGCGTCTGAATCTTCGTCCGAATTTCTCTAGAAAAACAGTAACCAATTTTTGCTACAAAAATCGAACGACCGAATTTTTTGGAAGCACTTTCAAACTTTGTAAAATCATTTGAGATTTAACTTCAATAAGTTTGAAAACATTTTGTATGTATAGATAAGTTATTTAGACATATATAAGCTTGAAAACCATAATCAAATTACTTTGATCATGGAAAGTTTACTCAAAATCTTTTAAGATACAAAACCACATTCATCAAAAAGTTCATGCCAAGCCATTTAAGATTAAGAAACTAATTTTATGCTCTCTTATGCATTCAATAGGTTCCAAGACACACAAGTGTAGAGTTTACATAGAGATTTACCTATTTAGCATATATACTCTACACTTCAAGTCTTCAATGCCTTTAGATCATCTTTGAACAACCTTCTTCAAACTTCAATCACTTTGGCTTGTTGAAGTTGTTCTTGCACTTTGGTTTGAAAGCAGTGAGACTTCATACTTCTTAGTTCACCAATCCTATCACACAATATATAAGTATATTAGTCCTCATCAATATTTGTCATGAATCAAAAGCTACATGATTTGCCCTTAGGGCTAACAATCTCCCCCTTTTTGATGATGACAAAATTTGATGCAAAATGTGATGGATTTAAACAATGTAAAACAAAGAAGTATAGATGTCAATCATATATATTAACCAATTTGGCACATTGACATTCATAGGGCTCAATATGAACCTATAACCCAACCAACCTCCATTAACCTCCTTCCTTCCAATTAACTAGGATAGAAGATATAGCATTTAAGCATTTAGAAAAGTTTCTAAGAGAGGTTTTAAGGTTGTAAAAGTTTAACAATGCTCCCTCTTAGATTGTGCTCATTTTTCAACACATTTGGACTAGAGATATCATGCATCCGAATTTTAGCATAGCAAGTCCAAACTTTAAAATAGGATAAATAAAAGCTTCAAATTCTATAAATAAGCTTTCCTAATATTGTTCAAACATATTATGAGAGATTAAAACATATTTGAATCAATTTGAACAACAAAAGAGCACATTTTGGTAACAAAATATGGATGCATTCGAATTTTAGAACATGCATCCGAATTTTTTGTCCAAATTTTTCAACAAATTTGAGAATGTGATTTTGCATTCAAGTGCAATATTGAAGTTCTCAAATATGTATGATCATAAAAGCACTCAGTTTAGCTTTGCAAAACCATAAAACTCTGTTTAAAATCAAAAGACAAGTCAAGAATCAACCACTTAATTGGATTTTAGAAAACAACCAAGATTTTAAAGTTTCAGACCAAAAAGCACAAAATGCAGTTATAGCATAATACATTCTGCAAATTATAGGCATCAAATAATACATTTAGCAAATCACAGTAGCATAATTCATTTTGCATAGATAATAGATACACAGATAATAGATTTTGCACAGTCACAGTCATCATTTTTCTCCCCCTTTTGTCATCGCTAAAAAATGGGATCAATGAAAATGAGACTAACAATTTAACACATATTAAAAAAGGAATCCCTCATCACTGAGATTTTATCATTGAGCTTCACTATTACCTAAAATACAGCAAAATACTTAACAAGTTCATAACACATAACACATAAAAACTTAATACAAATAAGCAACTTAAAACAGTAAAAAGGTAAGATGGAAGGAATGCTTAGTCTTGTGATGTTGATGGAGAGGCTCTGCTAACTCCTTTCTTGATGGCCAAATGCTTCACTCTTCCCTGGCTGAAGGATATGGTTGACGGTGAGATGATGTTTACTTTTTCAATTTGACTTCCTCCTTGAGGCTCACTTCTTTCTTCTTGGATCTCTTTATTAACTAGTTCACTTTCTTCTTCTTCTTCCCTTGCCACGTTCTCTTCATTGCCTCCTTGATTATCATCCCCATCATCACTATCATCATCTTCATTTCCTTTCTTTCCTTCCTTATCTCCATCATTCTCATCTCTATCTTGATGCCTAGAGGGTCCTTCACCACTTTGTGTATTCTTCATCAGAATTTCTTCAATATGCCTCACTCTACTGTCTAATCCATCTAGTTTTCCAAGAACCATTGGAGCAAAGGATTCGAAAAACTTATACATTTTCTCCATTTCCTTGATATGATTATTCAAGGCTTCTTGGAATGTTTTAGCTACTATGGTGTCACCCCTAGTTATTTCCTCACTTCTAGAATCAATTCCAATATTTGGTTGAGAGACTTCTTCAAATAATCTTCTTTTTGAGGGAGGTGGCTCCCCCTCACTTGAAGTATCATGTTTCCTCTTGGTTTTCATCTCTCTAGCAAGAGTTTCTTCTTCATCCTCTTCTTCCTCAGTTTCTTCACCTTCTTTAATCTCCTCTCTTCTTGGAAGGGTGTCTCTTTTGGTTCTCCATATGCCATCATCATCAAGAACTAGCTGCATTCTCTTAAGAGTTTCATTAGTATAAATCTCCCCACTCTTAAATGCTTGCCCTCTTCCTGGAAGTTTAACCCGAAAATGCTTAAAAAACCTTGTCAACATCCTTCCAAATGGGAATGCCTTGGTTACAGTTTTTCTTGCAGTAATCATGTGCTTCAAAGCTATGTATCCAAAATTCAATCTTCTATGTTCATGCAGGGCTAACATGATTACCATGTGCGTATTACCAACAGATGACCTATGTCCAAAGTTAGGAACAATCATAGTAGTAACCATGTGATGCAATACTCTACCTCTAGCATCTATGTTCTTGATTTTCCTCTCTTTAATGGACCTAAATTCTCTGCCATTAGTGAATGACTCTTCAAAGCTTACATTGGTGAAGATTTCACGATTATAACAATGCATGGAAGGTGAGAAATATCTTGCCCCACTATCACCTACTCCACAAATTCTGTTAATTAAGGCATCACTGAATTCAAAGTCTACTTGGGATACTCTAGATGAATACCATTGAATCACATCATCCCCTACAAGCTCAGTTCTTTCTTCCTTTATGCTTGCATAGAATTCATATATGAGTGTAGGATAGAACTCTTCATTAATGAATGATAGGCTACTCCAACCAATATCACTAAAACATGATAGAACAATATTCATACTTGATAGTTTATCAACATCCACCTTATACCCAGGGATAATTTTTCTGCTATGTTTGTTCCATTCATCAAATTCATGAGCAAACTTGATTGAAACAAACCTGTCAACTCCAGACAATGTTTGAGGAATTTGAACTCTTCTTGGTTGGTTGATGATTGAGTCTCCATCTCCTTCCTTGGCTTTTCCTTTCCCCTTTTCAACATTTGGCTTCTTTGTCCTCACCATGATGTTGTTGCGTGAAAAATAGTGACTTTTAGAGTGTATCTAGGGCTTGGAATTCAAGAATGAAGGCAAATCGAAGTAATAATGGGGAAACCTTTGAGAAATTTTGATTCGAACGCGAATGGGTATGAATGGCTTTGAAATTAGAGAGAAATTCGGAAGTTAAAATGTCAAGGAAACTGTTTGATTTTCATTTAAATCATTGCATCCGCAAAATTCGGATGACCAATTTTTCAAGTCTGCGTCCAAATTTTTGATCGAAAGTCTCTGTTTCTGTAGTGCATCCGAATTCTGCGTCCTAAAATTTCCTGTTTTCACCAAACTTCAACACACACATTAGTAATTGAATTTTGAGATTCCTAAGGGTCTTCTTAGGTGATTAAACCTTTCCTCAGCCAAAGGCTTTGTAAATATATCAGCAATTTGATCATTTGTATTTATATATTCTAAACATATATCTTTCTTGATCACATGATCACGAATGAAATGATGTTTAATTTCTATATGCTTAGTCCTAGAATGTTGAATGGGATTTATGCTTAAGTTGATAGCACTTGTATTATCACATAGTATAGGCACACAATTGAATTTAAGACCATAATAAAGTAAGGTATGCTGCATCCATAATAATTGAGCACAAAAACTACCCGCAGCTATGCATTCAGCTTCAGCAGTGGACAAAGATACATAATCTTGTTTTTTACTATACCAAGACACAAGACAACTACCAAGAAATTGACAATGACCACTTGTACTTTTTCGTTCAACTTTGCATCCAGCATAATCAACATCCGAATATCCAATAAGATCAAAAGATGAAGATTTTGAAAACCAAAGACCATAGTCATGTGTATCAATCAAATAACGAAAAATACGTTTGACAGAAATTAAATGAGATTCTTTAGGACAAGATTGAAATCTAGCACATAAGCACACAACAAACATAATATCAGGTCTACTTGTTGTGAGATAGAGTAAACTTCCAATCATACCTCTATATGATTTCTTATCAACATTTTTACCTTTTTCATCTTTGTCAAGTTTAGTTGATGAACTCATTGGAGTACCTATCCCTTTTGCTTGATCCATTCCAAATCTTTTCAAGAGCTCCTTGGTATACTTTGCTTGGTTGATGAAAACTCCTTCCTTGGTTTGCTTAATTTGCAGCCCAAGAAAGAAATTCAGTTCTCCCATCATGCTCATTTCAAATTCATTTTGCATAGATTTGGCAAAGTCTTCACAAAGAGATATGTTAGTAGCACCAAAAATAATATCATCAACATAAATTTGCACAAGTAGAATATCATTATTAGTAGATGTTTTTATAAAAAGAATTGTGTCTACTTTTCCTTTTGCAAGAAGAAATCCACTTAATCTTTCATATCAAGCTCTTTGGGCTTGTTTTAATTCATATAGAGCTTTGGTTAACTTAAAGACATGATTTGGAAATTTTTCATGAATAAAACTAGGAGGTTGTTCTACATAAACTTCTTCTTCAATAAAACCATTTAGAAAAGCACTTTTGACATCCATTTGAAATAGTTTAAAACCTTTAAAACAAGCAAAAGCCAAAAGTATTCTTATAGATTCCAATCTGACTACAGGAGTAAAAGTTTCATCATAATCAATGCCTTCTTCTTGGTTGAAGCCTTGAGCAACAAGTCTAGCCTTATTTCTAACAACTTCTCCTAATTCATTTAATTTGTTTCTAAAAACCCATTTTGTACCAATAATGGAATGATCATGAGGTCTTGGACTTTGTTTCTTTCAAACTGATTTAACTCTTCTTCCATAGCAATGATCCAGAAATTATCACACAATGCATCATCAATATTTTTAGGTTCAATGTGAGATAAAAGAGCAAAGTTATCAATAAAATACCGCCTTGTTTGAACTCCTTGGGAGACATCACCAATGATTTGCTCCTTAGGATGGCCTCTTGCATATGTTAGATCCTTTGGAAACTCTTGATCATTGCTTGGTTGACCATGTTGTTCTTGCTCCATTATTTCTTCTTCCTTGGCATGTTCTTCCAATATGGGTACTTGATGATGAGTTTGATTTTCAATCATTGAGGAACCTGCATCATCTTCATTTCTTCTTTGAAGATAAATGTTAGATTCATCAAAAGTTATATGTATGGTTTCTTCAACACATAATGTTCTTTTTTTATAAACTCTATATGCCATTTTATTTGATGAATAACCAAGAAATACTCCTTCATCTGATTTTCTATCAAATTTTCCCAGATTACCACTGGTATTTAAAATAAAACATTTACAACCAAACACTTTAAAATAAACAATTGAAGGAGTTCTATTAAATAGAAGTTCAAAAGGTGTTTTTCTTATAAAAGGTCTTAATAAAACTCTATTCATTATATAGCAAGCAGTATTTACAGCTTCAGCCCAAAAATATTTTGGCAAGAAATTTTCACAAAGCATTGATCTGGCCATCTCTTGTAAAGTTCTATTTTTCATTTCAACAACACCATTTTGTTGAGGTTTTAAACTATATTTTGTAAACTCTTAATTGCAAAATTATCTTCTATTGTCACTTCTAATAGAAATCAGTTTATATTCAAGTGAACCTTTTTGAAAAGTTTTGTAAATTCATGAAATGTTTCATCCTTTTGAGCTAAGAAGAGCACCCAAGTAAATCTTGAAAAATCATCTACAATCACATAAGCATATCTTTTACCACCAAGACTAGTAGTCCATGTGAACTAGTTCAAGAGGATTTGAAGTAGAAACCATTTTCTTTGGTTTAAAAGATGTTTTTGATTGTTTTCCATATTCACAAGCATAAAAAAGACATGTTTTATCAAAATGCATTTTGGGTAATCCTCTAACTAGCTCTTGTGTAGAAAGTTTATTCAATAAATCCATGCTTACATGTCCTAATCTTCTATGCCACAAAAATCTATCATTATCATGAATGGAAAGACATTTTATATCATTTGTAATCAGTTCATCAAGATATAACACATATACATTTCTAACTCTTTTAGCAACAAAGATGGTTTTGCTACTTGCACTATCAAGAATAGTACAAGTATCACATTTGAATTCTACTTTACATCCATTGTCACATAATTGACTAATGCTAAGTAAATTATACATTAAACCATCAATGAGCAATACTTATTTAATAAGAGGGAAGGAACCTTTACCAATGTTACCTATTCCAAGTATTTTTCCTTTCTTCTTATCACCAAATGTGACAAAGCTTTCACTTGTTGCTTGAAGCTCACTAACAAGTGAGGCATTTCCTGTCATATGTCTCGAACACCCACTGTCAAGGAACCACTTTGTGGCACTTGATCTAGAAGCAAATTGAACCTACACCAAATTGGAAAGAGTGATTTTTGGTACCCAGATTTTCTGAGGTCCAAGGGGGTTAGTGAAAGTTCCTTTGACTTTCCAAATAGTCTTAACACCATTTTCTATCTTTCTTTTTACAAAACATTTAGAAACCTTGTGTCCATGCTTGCCACAATATGTGCAACAAATATGAGACCTAAAATTAAAAGTTTCTTTAGCAAAAGAGTTTTTATACTTTGGAACATAGCAATCATGAGTAAAACCAAGACCATGTTTTGCAAATGAAGATCTTTGATAACCAAGTAATTTATTTAAGATCATTAACTTTTCTTTTTATTTATTTAAGACCATTTGTGAATTTTGCAATACATGATGTAAGATCATTAACTTTTCTTTTTAAAATCTCATGATCACTAAGCATTTTTTCAAGAGAAATAACTTTTATGCAAAGCTCTTTATTTTCAGAAGATATGTCTTGTATGGTTGCATTTAAACTTCTTTTTCAATGTTAAGATAATTAATGGTCTCAAGAAGTTTACCATTTTCAACACATAATTTTGAATTCTCATTTGATAAATCATTTATTTTGGATTTCATTTATTTATTCCTTTTAGAAGCATTTTTCAATTCCTCATACATTTCTATAAGTAATTCACTAGGATCAACATCATCATCATAAAAATTAGAAATAGAAGGAGAATATTGTATCTCATCATCAATTGCCATAAAGTATATGTTGGCCTTTCCTTCACTGTCATCTTCACTTTCTTGTTGATCCCATGTTCCAGCAAGTCCTTTTCATTTCTTGGCAGATTTATTTTTGTTCTTGCTGTCTCTTTCCCTTTCCAAAACTTTAGGACAATCAGCTACGAGATGTTCTGTGCTCTTGCATTCAAAACATTGGGGTTTGAAAGATGAAGACTGTCCACTCTTCTTGGTTGGCTTTCTTCCTTTCTTGAGGAACTCTTTTTTGTAGAATCTCTTGAATTTCCTAGCTGCCATGGCAATTTCCTCTTCTCCACTGTTACCATCTTCCTCTTCACTTGAAGATTTTTCTTGTTCACTCAAGTGATTTGAAGTCTTGAGTACAACTCCTTTTCTTCCCTTTTCTTCATCTTCTTTGTCATTTAATCTCTTCATCTTCATTTCATGTGTGAGCAGAGGTCCAATAAGCCTTCAAGCGGAAAATTTTTTAAGTCCTTGGACTCCTCAATAGCAAGTGTCTTTGGCTGCCAAGATTTTGGTAGAGCATCCAAAATCTTCCTATTTTGCTCTCCAATAGTATAGCTCTTTCCATAAGCTTTTAAGCCATTAAAAATGTTAGTAAACCTTGTAAACATATCACTAACATTCTCATCTTGTTTCATGGTAAAAAGTTCATAATCTCTAACAAGCATGGCAAGTTTAGATTCTTTAACTTGGTTTGTACCCTCATGAGTTATTTGGAGTAATCTCCAAATATCATGAGCAGTGTCACACCTACTAACTCTAATATATTCAGTTACTTCTAAAGCACAACTTAATATGTTCATCAAATTCGTCCGTAGACTTTGGTTCTAAGGTCACTCCATTAGCTCTCATTTTTATAGGAATATAAGGACCTTTTTCAACATTATTCCACAAATCAAAATTGATAGAACAAATATATATCTTAACTCTAGATTTCCAAAAGGTATAGTTTGTTCCATCAAACAAAGGTGGTCTATTTGTGGAAGACCCTTCTAGGTAAGGTATGTTTGAAATATTAGCCATAAGATTTTTAACTTCTAGGTTGTAAAACCACACAAGAAGTCCTTGCTCTGATACCAATTGAAACACCTAAGAGGGGAGGGGTGAATTAGGTATTTGGCTAATTTTCGCAAACAAAGTCCTTTATAATTCTAAGCAAAAACAGATTGTGTGAGTTTGGTTCAATAGGAGAATTAAACAATTGATAGCAAAGCTGTAAAACAATGTAAGAGCAATAAGAACAAATAATTTATAGTGGTTCGATCTCTTCAAGATCTACGTCCACTACCTTAAGCCTACACTTAAGGATTTTAAACAATCTACTAAATGCTCAAGTTTACAAATTACATAAGAGGCTCACCACACAATGGTTTTACACTCACATCCTCTTTAGCAATTTTATAAACAAGGTTCATCCTACCAAAGGATTTTATATCTACAAACAACCTTGAATCACAATTTCAAGGATCACCCATATCTAAAGAATTTTATGTTATCAAGATAACCTTGCAATTGAGCTAGTAGAAAACACAATCTAATAAATAGAAGAGAATGTGTAGATATTACCACTTGTTGGTAGATGATTACACAATGTTTAACCTTCACACTTTGTTGTCTTTGGAATCTTAAATCATCAATTGAAAGAGCAAGACAAAAGAGAGCTTAAAATGTTTGCTAAAGGCATTGGAATGTTTAGAGTTCACAAGGATTCAAAACTTATAAAAGATTTCAAGTTTATAGCTTTTATAGAATTTGAAAATCAGTTTTGACAGCCATAAAACGGCTAGTAACGGCTAGTTTCAAAAAATTCGGACGACAGAATTGTGCGTTCGAATTTTTCGGGCGATGCTGTTGCATATTCTGGAAAAATTCGGACGACCAAATTTTTTTCCTGCGTCCGAATCTTTGTCCGAATTTCTCTGGAAAACAGTAACCATGCTGAAGGCAAAAATTCTGACGACCGAATATTTCTTCATGCATCCGAATCTTCGACCGAATTTCTTTGGAAAAACAGTAACCAATTTTTGCTACAAAAATCGGACGACCTAATTTTTTAGAAACACTTTCAAACTTTGTAAAATCATTTGAGATTTAACTTCAATAAGTTTGAAAACATTTTGTATGTATAGATAAGTTATTTAGACATATATAAGCTTGAAAATCATAATCAAATTACTTTGATCATGCAAAGTTTACTCAAAATCTTTTAAGATACAAAACCACATTCATCAAAAAGTTCATTCCAAGCCATTTAAGATTAAGTAACTAATTTTATGCTCTCTTATGCATTCAATAGGTTCCAAGACACACCAGTGTAGAGTTTACATAGAGATTTACCTATTTAGCATATATACTCTACACTTCAAGTCTTCAATGCCTTTAGATCATCTTTGAACAACCTTCTTCAAACTTCAATCACTTTGGCTTGTTGAAGTTGTTCTTGCACTTTGGTTTGAAAGCAGTGAGACTTCATACTTCTTAGTTCACCAATCCTATCACACAATATATAAGCATATTAGTCATCATCAATATTTGTCATTAATCAAAAGCTACATGATTTGCCCTTAGGGCTAACATAAATGTTTAGTAATTATATTACATTTAAATAACAATCATAAAAATAATATTTACCATCCGACACTCGTGCTTGCTGAAGGAGACACATCCTCCCATGTGAGTCAGTCCAAAAGCGGCTGCTCTGTTACGCTTAGCAGGGGCTGAAACATGCTTGAATTGTTCCGAACTCCAGTGATCCTGCCAAAGTTGGCTCCAAATTTTAGGAGATATCCATGCTGGACATTTCCCCTTACACGGGGCCTTTGATAACTGATCGAATAGACGACGAGTGCATTTGCCGTCCCAAATACGCCGGATCTGATCATATCTGATCATCATGTTTTGGAAGCCATCGATAACGTCTCTGCAAAATCATAAAATATACCAAATAATATATATATATATATATATATATATATATATATATATATATATATATATATATATATGTGTGTGTGTGTGTGTGCATGTATATGTATATGTATGTGTGTGTATGTATATATATATATATATATATATATATATATATATATATATATGCATATATAAAAATATAAATATAAACTTTATAATTTGTTACTTACACTCCACCTTTGAAACCACATGTCCCGAAGCTCCAATGGGACCGCCTCAAAATTAGGGTACAGTCCAGTGAAATGTCGGTGAAACGTTTCCGATATCGAATGCACTGTCCTCTCTGATGGGAAGAAACTGTTCCATTACACAAATAAAAATTTAGTTATTCAATAAAAATTTTGAATAAATTTTTTTGAAAGTAAATTGAAACTTACTCGTTACCATATATATATACATACATATACATATACATACATACACACACAGACACAATATATATATATATATAATCACAAAAAATGCCAAATAATATATATATATATATATATATATATATATATATATATATATATATATATATATGCATATATAAAAATATAAATATAAACTTTATAATTTGTTACTTACACTCCACATTTGAAACCACAGGTCCCGAAGCTCCAATGGAACTGCCTCAAAATTAGGGTACAGTCCAGTGAAATATCAGTGAAACGTTTCCGATATCGAATGCACTGTCCTCTCTGATGGGAAGAAACTGTTCCATTACACAAATAAAAAGTTAGTTATTCAATAAAAATTTTGAATAAATTTTTTTGAAAGTAAATTGAAACTTACTCGTTACCAGTCGGGGCTATCGAAATGCGAGCATCCTCTGTCTGAATCCCACTTGTAGAAGTAGCCATAGAGGGTACCGTAGAAGCTGTGGTCAAAGGCGTATGCTCAGACTCCGCTGCTCGTAACTTTATAATTTGTTACTTACACTCCACATTTGAAACCACAGGTCCCGAAGCTCCAATGGGACTGCCTTAAAATTAGGGTACAGTCTAGTGAAATATCAGTGAAACGTTTCCGATACCGAATGCACTGTCCTCTCTGATGGGAAGAAACTGTTCCATTACACAAATAAAAAGTTAGTTATTCAATAAAAATTTTGAATAAATTTTTTTGAAAGTAAATTGAAACTTACTCGTTACCAGTCGGGGCTATCGAAATGCGAGCATCCTCTGTCTGAATCCCACTTGTAGAAGTAGCCATAGAGGGTACCGTAGAAGCTGTGGTCAAAGGCGTATGCTCAGACTCCGCTGCTCGTGTGTCATCCTCACTCGGTAAAGGCATCGGTCGGGGTAAAGATAGGGAAGGAGTATGATCACCCATCCCAAACGAACGTGATGTACGTGGAGGCATCTGAAATGTAATAAAATATTCGTTAGCTATGTAATTATTAATTAGACGTAAAAATTAATTTAAACATTGGATCATATTTGGGGTATATTTTCCTCCAATTAACATCCACAGTTTTGTAATGTGGATGAATCCTGACACCCCTGTTAAGCAAAGGATCATACCAGTCACACTTAAATAAAACAACATTCCGACATGGAATCCCCAGAAACTGCACTTCACTGATCTGCTTCAAAATTCTATAATAGTCGCTCTTGCTGCCAATATCTTCATCTTCTTCTTTAACTCAAACTCCACAATTTATAGTCTTCCTTCTGATTCCATGATCGTGCGTATGAAATCTGAAGCCATTTATTACATATCCCTTATAAGATTTCACTTGTCTTGAAGGTCCCCACGACAAACTTTTAATGTTTTCATCGGTTACATTATTTTGAAGATTTTGCACCTGCAACATATAAACGGTGTTATTCACTATTTTGTATAATAGTTCTTAACCATTGTTGAGAAACTACTCGACGAAGACAAACTTACATAAGCCCTGAACCACATAAGAAACTCGTACTCAAATCTCCTATCAATTTTCTCCTCCGTCATACAGGGGTTGACGTATCGCAAATCGGCTCTGAATTTCCTGTTTCATAGGCATTATATAAGCTGAGTGTTTACAACCACAAAGAATCATTAAGTCAATGAAAATGTGAGAAAAAGATGTACGTGACCGACGGTTGCACCTCATCACAATTGAGATATATGTAATTAGCAACTGTCTTAAATTCCTTGGGCGATAGGTATCTGATAATTGTGTTCCCGATCACCTTTCCTGCTGCATTACATATGGACAAACCACATCTTTCTAAAATGACTTCATCATTTCGAACCAGGTCTGTATGTCTTGTCTGAACATGCGGCTCGAAGTAGTAAGAGAAAAGCGTAGACGCCTCTTTAATCAAATATGCGTTGCAAATTGATCCCTTGACCCTTGCCTTATTTTTCACTTTCAACTTCAGACGATGTAAGAACCTGTACTTTGTCATTTTAATGATGTTAGAACTTCTACATCGACATGCTCAAATAAACAGAAATTTAAATGCTCATGTCAAAAGGCTTAACTTCTGAAACAGATACATCCATCGATATTGAACCGAACCAGCAACCCTTGCTTCATAAGGCATGTGAATCATTAAATGCTCCATCACATCAAAAAATGCAGGAGGGAATATCTTGTTAAAATAGAGTCGAAAATTTAGACAAGTGTTAAGGAGGCGTAAAAAAAATTTCGGCAACATCTTCGCTATAAAACAGACGTTTTCTAGGCACAAGGCCACCACAATCAATCCCCCACATCCAAATTTAATTCTCCCAAAAAATAATTGCACGTAAATATACCCAAAATTGATAAGACCACCTCAGAAATATTATAAGCATCTTCACAAAATTAAAAAAACATTAAAACCTGTCTCAATTACAAAAATTAAAAAAACACTGTAAAAAAACAAAAAAAGCAAGAAAAAAATAGAACAAAAATTACAGGAAAAATAGGAAAAACAAAACAAAAAATACAGGAAAAAAAGGGGAAAATAGAACAATAAAATTTTGGGAAATATAGAACAAAAAAAATGATAGGGAAAAATAACAAGACAAAAAATAGGAAAAATACATAAAATAAAAAAATATATATAAAAAAATATAAATAGTTTAAGGATTAAAAAAATAAAAATTAAAGATGTAAGATTTTTTAAGAATATAAAAAAATAAGTGAAAATTGTTATGGTTGTCTACAAATTATTTTTGCTTTTTTTTATTTAGGTTAAAAACTTTTTTAAAATTTTTTTTATACACATGAACAATTTCATAAAAGGCAATAAGGGAATTAGAGTGAGGGATGGATTTGTTTTGATGACTTTGAATCTCTACAGCACCTCATTATATAGTGCTCCTGGACAGCTAATTAGACAGAAAAAAAGTTTATTAACGCGATTGAAAAATAAAATTTCTTTTTTCTTTTTCCTTCAATTGTTCTACTTGTGGTGCTTTTTATGTACGATTATTAGAATTAACTAAAAAATTAATTTGGGTATTAAATTAAAGAAAAATAAGAAAACTTTCAAAATTTTTAATCCCTGCTCAATTTTCCATATTTCACTGTTAATCTCAATAAATTAATGCATGGTTGGCAGAACAAAATTAAACCGGCAAAACATAAAAGAATTTATCAGCAAAACACAACAAAATTTATAGAAAAAATACAAAAAAAAGGAAAAAAAAACAGCGTCGCTCTTTTGCTATGGATTTGCGACGCAGTTTTTTCCTTTTTTTTTTAATAACGGCTAAAATATCTGTCGTAAAATCATCGTAAATTTGCGACGGTCCAGCAATGGAGTCAATTTCAATGTGGCGGCTTTTTTAGCGAGTGAAAATTTCAAATTTCGCCGCAAATGTGTCACAAATGTGACAGATTTGCATCGCAAATTAATTTCTTTAGTATTTTTCATTCTCTTCCACTCCTCCAATAAGTTTATGGTTAAGATTTATTAATAATAAATATTTATAAAATATACGTATGTAATTATCATATATATTTTACTAATATATGTATTTACCTCATCAATACTATATGTTGTATAACATTACATATTATAAATTGGTCATACTCAAAGCTATTAGTATTATATACAAATGTAATTTACTTTTACGCGTTTTGTATCATGTTTTATTATAGTTAATAGATACGTTATATCAAAATAAATTACAAAATATATATTCGTATGGCTTTATATAAAGACTACTAACTACAGAATACCAATATTTCATAATACATATTACAAGTACTGTATTTATGAACACTGCGAGGAATGGCTCACAAAAAACAAATAAAGATGAAAGAATAGGAGGGAAAAAATATTCCACTGCAAATCCATCACAAATCTGTAGTTAATTTGCAACGGATTTGCTACAGCTATATATTTTCTATTTTATTTTTTCATAGCGTTGCAAATCCGTCGCAATACGACCACGGATTTGCGATGGAGTATAAAATTTTTTACTATGTCGCTGTATACCTACAGATTTGCGACGGAAGGTTTTAAAAATACTTTTACTTTTTTTTTGTCCGCCGCAAATGCGTAGCTATATAGCCACGGATTTGCGACGGATAATAAAATTTTTTTAATATTTTCTTCTTCGCTCCATCACAAATCTATCACCGTATACCTATAGATCTGCGACGGAAATTAAAAAACCTTTTTAATTCTATTTTTCCGTTGCAAATCCGTAGCCCTATGGCGACGAATTTGCAACCGCATAAAAAACCTTTTTCTAATATTTTATTTTCCTATCCGTCGCAATTTCATAGTTTTAGTACGACAGATTTGCGATGGAATATATAAACTTTTTTTAATTTTTTATTTCTATCGCAATTCCGTAGCTACATTACGACGGACACTACGCTGTCACAAATTCATCGCCATATGGCTGTCACAAATTCGTCGTCATATGGCTATAGATTTACGATGCCCCAATAAAATATTTTTTAATATTTTCTTTTTTTTTTCCGTGGCAATTCTATAGTTACTCTGCGATAGATTTGCGACAGAATATATGTAAACTTTTTTAAATATCTATTTTTCCATTTCCGTTGCAAATCCGTTGCAATTTGCGAAGGCTTTGCGACTATTTTCTTGCCGCGCTATTTTTGCTAACTTATTTTGTTTGTAGCAGTTTTGTAGCAAATTCGTCACAAAATGGCGACGGACTACACCGTTGCAAATTTCCGTCGCAAAGGTCGTTTTTCCTTGTAATGGGAACAGCTCAAAGACTCAAGTTTTTCGTTACATAACCTCTGACGAGCAACTCCTCTGCTTGTCTTTGTAATCTTTTTACCTCCTTGGGTGAACTCTAGTAGGCTAGTCCGGTTTCGGTCCTGCATTGCATTTTTGCCGCACGTACAGGAGCGGACTCCAGTTGTCGGATCAGATTTGAGATCTGATCTAACGGCTTCGAAAATTTGTAAATTTTTTTAAAATACGATTAAGAGGCAAAAAATCTAATCTATTTGAATCAGATTTGGTCGTCCTGCACATCCTGTGAAAAGGACGTATAGGATCATAACTTTTTCACTGGTAGGCGGGATGATTTCGAAGCGTAACACTAGCGATGAAATCGATTTGACGTTCAATCTCTTGAATAGGTGACAGCCCTCAAATAATCTCTTCGAGAAACATATCCTCAAATTCCTTGATGAGTTTAGCCATGGTCTTTAGTCAAAGAAGAGTATGGATCATCAGCGAAAATATATGCACCTTCATGAAGAAGAATGACGAATTCCTTGCTTTCAACAGCCTCCCTAACCTCACTCTCCTTAGTGTAAAAATTCATTCTTATTTTGCTACTAACTCTTGTTTTGCCACTCTCTTTCCTTTTTCGATCCCTCCTCAGCCTTTTCTTGATCTTTTCTCTCATGCACAACTAGCTCACCACTCACATTTTTTTTTCTTTCTCTCTCATTTTCAATAGTTACGAAGGAATTAGGAGCATTAGGGTAATTTTAATTATGTCCATCCTTGAATAAGGGAATAAATATGCATGTATCCATCGTGTTGATCTCTTTAAGCATATTGCCAAGAGTGTCCTAGCAAAAGATGGGCCGACTTGCACTAGAACCACATCACAACAAGCTTCAACCTTTTACCTCCTATAGTTAAAGTCACTATCGCTTACTTGTTTACCCTCACATCACCACTATCAGAGTTTTTACCCATTTTGGCCTTTTTTATTTAAAAAGAAAATAGACTAGAATGGACCGAGTTGCTGGTGGGATGGAGTACACTAGATATAATACCAAACTAGATGGCGTTTTATCCATCGAAGAACGCCATCGGGGTTATAGCCCTGGTATAACGCCAGCGTTATACATTGCTGCTTTGACCCCATCTACTCATTTTTGTTAGCCCTAAGGGCAAATCATGAGGTTTTGTTTAAGTTTTGATTAATGACAAACATTGATGATGACTAATCTTTATGTCATTTGTGTGATAGGATTGATTGGATTAAGAAGCTTGAATTCTCATTGCCTTGAAGCCAAAATGCAAGAACAACTCCAATATGTCAAAGTGATTGAAGATTGAAGAGTTTGTTAAAGATGATTGAAGGCTTTGAAAACATGAAGTTTAGGTTACATGTGCTTAATAGGTAAACTTTGTAAACCCTACACTCTTAAGCCTTGGAATCTATAAGTTGATTTAAATGGTTTCAATGGTTTTGAACTTACCTTAATTATCAAGTTTTTATCAATGGTTTTTGCACTTCAAAGATCTTTAATGACTTATCTTTTAGGCTAGAAGATTTTCCAACTACTATTTTTCCAGAGAAATTTGGACGCAAGTTCAGACGCAGAGGCAAAAATTCGGACGTCCGAACGTGAATAGTATTTTTCAGAAAAATTCGGACACAAATTCAGACGTAGACAATCAAGTTCGGATGTCCGAGCTTTTTAGAAACTAGCCGTTTTATGACTGTTAAAACCAATTTTTCAAATCTATAAAAGCCATAAACTCCAAATTTTTAGGAGAACTTTTGAACTTAAGAAATCCTTGAAGCTCTAACTTGTTTACACTGAAATTATTTGAAAAGCTCTCAAATTGCCTTGTGCTCAAAGGTTAAAATTCAAGATTCCAAAGGGAAGAAGTGAAGTGGTGCTAGCTATTGTATTCATCCACCAAGAAGTGTTGGTAACATCCAAACTCTCTCTTTACATTATTGTTGTGATTGATACAAGGTTGTCAAGAGACTTAAATCCCTTGTGGAGGGTGAGCCATAGACTAGATTAATCAAGGTTGTTCCCGTGTGTGGGTGAGCATTGGATTAGATTGGTCTAGGTTGTCTAGTGACATAAAACTCTTAGTGATAAGGGTGAACCTTGTTTATTAGATTGAATAGAGGTTATTGTGGTAAAACCCATTGAAGGGTGAGCCTCTTGTGTAATTGCTTGGATTGAGCATTTAGTGAATTGGTCAAAATCCTTGAGTGTGGACTCAAGGTAGTGGATGTAGATCTTGGAGAGATCGAACCACTATAAATCGTGTGTTCATTTCCTTATATCTTTACTCGTTTACATACTTGCGTTATTATTATTTGTTCTTAGTTGTTGATTGATTGGTTGTAATCTTATTTTTTGATCATCTTGTCTCAACCATCAAATCACATATAAGCTTGAAATTTGTGAATTTAAAGAAGAGCTTTTATTACGGTAAAGGATTTGCAAAAATGGGAAAAGATTTTGATAATTAGCTAAAGACCTAATTAACCCCCTCCGCTCTTAGGTCTTTCAATTGGTATCAGAGCAAGGTCTTCTTTTTAAGGTCTAACAACCTAGAATTAAAGATTATATGGCTAGTTTATCAAATTTACCTTATACGGAAAGTTCCTCCACTAATAGACCTCCATTGTTTGATGGTTCTTGAAAGACCTAAGAGGGGGGGGGTGAATTAGGTCTTTGGCTAATTATCGAAAATCTTTTCCCTTTTTGCAAACCCTTTGCCTTAATGAAAGCTCTTCTTTAAATTCACAAACTTCTAGTTTATATGTGATTTGATGGTTAAGACAAGATTATCAAACTATAAGATCACAACCAATCAATCAACAACTATGACCAAATTATAATAACACAAGTATGTAACAAGTAAAGCTATACAAAAATGAACACACGATTTATAGTGGTTCGATCTCTCCAAGATCTATATCCACTACCTTGAGTCCACACTCAAGGATTTCAACCAATTCACTATATGCTCAATTTAGGCAATTACACAAGAGGCTCACCCTTCAATGGGTTTTACCACAACAACCTCTATTCAATCTAATAAACAAGGTTCACTCTTAGTGACTCTTGTCACTAAGAGTTTTATGTCACTAGACAACCTAGACCAATCTAATCCAAGGCTCACCCTCATCAATGGGTTTTACACAACAACCTTGATTAATCTAGTCTATGGCTCACCCTCCAGAAGGGCTTTAAGTCTCTTGACAACCTTGTATCAATCACAACAAAAATGTAAAGAGAGAATTTGAATGTTACCAACACTTCTTGGTGGATGAATACAATTGCTAGCGCCACTTCACTTCTTGCCTTTGGAACCTTAAATTTCAATCTTTGAGCACAAGGCAATTTGAGAGCTTTTGATATAATTTTGATGTAAAACAAGTTAGAGCTTCAAGGATTTCTTTTGTGCAAAAGTTCTTTCAAAAATCTGGAGTTTGTGACTTTTATAGATTTGAAAAATTGGCTTTAACAGTAATAAAACGGCTAGTAACGGCTAGTTTCAGCAAAATTCGGTCGACCGAATTTTTGGTCGAAAATTTCGGACGACACTGTTTATTACTGTTCACGTACTGTTCACTATGCGGGGGGAAATTCGGACGACCGAATTTTTCCAGCTGCGTCCGAATTTTTCAAACTTTGTCAAAACATGTTCAAATCAATTCTAACAAGTTGAAAACCTTCTACCCTAAAAGATAAGTCATTAAAGACCTTTTAAGTGCAAAAACCATTTATGAAAACTTGATAATTTAGGTAAGTTCAAAACCATTGAAACCATTTAAATCAAGTTTTTTGCTCTCAATTGCAACTCATAGATTTCAAGGCTTAAGAGTGTAGGGTTTACAAAGTTTACCTATTAAGCACATGCAACCTACACTTCATGTCTTCAAAGCCTTCAATCATCTTGAACAAACTCTTCAATCTTCAATCACTTTGACATATTGGAGTTGTTCTTGCATTTTAGCTTCAAGGCAATGAGACTTCAAACTTCTTAATCCACAAATCCTATCACACAACATACAAGCATATTAGTCCTCATCAATATTTGTCATTATTCAAAACTAATCAGAACTACATGATTTACCCTTAGGGCTAATAGTTCTAATTATACTTTTTGGAGTCTAGCATTGAGATTTGCATTTGTTCTATTAACTATGAATTGTGGAATATTATTGAGAAAGGTCCTATGTGCCATTGAGATTGAAAGCCGATGGAGTTACAAGGGAACCAAAGCCCATGGAGGAGTATGATGAGAGCGATTCAAGGAAGATGACATTAAACTACCAAGCAATGAACATTCTTTGTTGTGCGTTGGTTGTCAATGAATACAATAGAGTGATGGAATATGATTCCGCTCATGAAATGTGGAAGCTACTTCAAGTCACTCGTGAAGAAGAAAGAGCAAATGTGTGCTTCATGGCAATGGAAGATGAGGTACAACCTACTCCATCTACCTCTACTTCTTATGATGATGATATTGATGATCCTAGTGAATTACTTATTGAGATATGTGGAGAATTAAAAAAGGCTTGGAAAAGGAATAAGGAAATGAAACTCAAAATTAATGAGTTATTGAATAAAAATTCAAAATTATTTTGTGAGAACAAAAAACTTCTTGAATCTATTGATTGTTTAAATATTGAAAAAGAAGTTTTAAATGCTTCTTTACAAAACATATCTCTTGAAAATAAATCTCTTTGTACAAAAGTTTCTTCTCTTGAAAAAATTCTTAGTGATCATGAAATTTTGAAAAAGAAAGTTGATGATCTTACGTCATGTGTTGAAAAAATTACAAATGGAAGAGACAATCTTGACAAACTACTTGGATCTCAAAGATCTTCTATTGTCAAAAATGGTCTTGGTTACAATTATGTCAATAATGTGCCTAAACATAACAACTTCTTTGTTGGAGCTACTTACACTTCCATCCATCATATTTATTGTACTTATTGTATAAAACATGGACATAAAGTCACCAAATGTTATGTTAAAAGAAAAGTAGAGAATGGTGTAAAAACCATTTGGAGAGTTAAGGGAATTATCACTAACCCCCACGGACCCAAGAAAGTATGGGTACCAAAGGATACTTCCTCTCCTTTATTGCAGGTACTCTTCAATTCAAACTCAAGAATCACTAAGTGGTATATTGATGATGTTGGCTTAAAGAATAACGGAAAACACCTCATTCATAATCAAGGTCAAAACAACCAATGAAGGATTTGTTTTCGAGACAAGAAGAAAGGAAGAATTCTTGGAGTAACCAATGTTGGTAAAGGTTCCTCTCTTTTTTTTTTAACAAATGTTGCTTAGTGCTGATTTGAACTATAACTTGCTTAGCATTAGTCAATTGTGTGACAATGAATAAGAAGTTAAATGCCAACAGGCGAAGTTTCAGTTGAGAATCCCTTTTGTTAAGATTTGAAAATTTGCCAGCCATGACTTGTCAATTGCTTCTATGAAGTTGATTAGGTAACATTGATGATATGAGATTGAATTCATGGTCGATATGTTATTGAAATTGATTATATGTCATGATAAAATGATTAAAATAGCTATGATTGAATATCTATGCATTTGCTTGGCCAAAAACATCTTTATGAAACTTTACCAAAAGCTTGGACCTGAAGTTTAAACGTAGACCATAAGTTCGGTCGCTCGAACTTGTATGACAATGATATTTGTGATTTTGATCAATCACTTACAAAATTTTTGAATTTGTTTTTTGTCTTGATAAGCTTGAATGTCTTGTTGCTTATGATAATGATGGATTTTCTTGGCATAGAAAATTTGATCACGTGAGCATGGATTTGTTGAACAAACTTTCCTCTCAGGATTTAGTTGGAGGATTGCTAAAAATGTGTTTTGAGAAAATTGTCTTTGAGATACTTGTCAATATGGAAAACAAACAAAAGAATCTTTCAAGCCCATGAAAATGCTTTTAGACCTCAAAACATCTTGAGCATGTTCATATGGATTGATTTGGACTTATGAGGAACTCTAGTATTGATGACCTAAAGTATGCCTTAGTGATAGTTGATGATTTCTCAATATTCACTTTAGCATTTTTCTTTGCTCAAAAAGATGGTGTTTCATTAGTTTAGTAAAAAAAAAAACTATTCAAAAAGGTTCAAACCTCCCTTGAGTGCAAATTGATTTCCATTAGAAGTGACAATGGGAGAATTTTACAAACAAGTCTTTACAAAATTTGTGATGAAAGTTGAATTTTATAAAATTGTTTTAGCTGTAAAAACCCCACAATTCAATGGTGTTATTAATAAAAAAAATTCACTTTACAAAAATTGGTTAGATCTATGCTTTGAGAAAATTCTCCTTCAAAAATATGTTGTGAGTTGCAGCCATAAACAACACATGCTATGATGAATAGAATTCTTTAAGATCATTTTGAAGAAAAACATCTTTTGAAGTTCTCTTTTATAGAACTCCTCAAGTTGCATATTTTAAAGTGTTTGGTTTTAAATGTCTTATCTTGAATACTTGTGATAACTTACTTAAATTTGATAGAAAGCCAGATATAGGTATATCTCTTAAACCATTCTTCTAACAAAAGGCCTATAGAGTTTATAATGAAAAGAACCTTATATGATGAGGAAACCATTCATGTTAGTTTAGATGAATCTCACATTTGCTTGGAAAGAAAAGAAGAAGATGATGCAGGTACATCTATAAATAACTATCAAACCTATCTTCAAGCACCAACTTTGGAGGACCATACCAATGAGGAAGAAATGATTGAACAAAATCAAGATGACCAACCTAGTGGTGACCAAGAGCTCCCAAAGAACTTAAGATATTCAAGAAGGCACCCTAAGGAGCAAATCATTGGTGATATCTCTCAAGAAGTAAAAATAAGGCGGTACTTTATTAATAACTTTATTCTTTTATCTCATATGAGCATAAAAGTATTAATCATGTATTGTGTGATGATTTTTGGATTATTACTATGCAAGAGGAATTAAATCAATTTGTAAGATAAAAAATTTGGAAATTCCTAAATCTCATGATCATTCCATTATTGGAACTAAATGGTTTTTAGAAATAAACTCAATGAATCCGGGGAATGCGTAAGAAATAAATCTAGATTTGTCACCCAAGGATTCAATCAAGAAGAGGAAATTGATTATGATGAAACCTTTGCTCCGAATGCTAGACTTAAGTCCATAAGAATGCTTTTGACTTTTACTTGCTTTAAAGGTTTTAAGTTATTTCAAATGAATGTCAAAAGTGCTTTTCTAAATAGTTCTATTGAGGAAGAAGTTTATGTAGAACAATCACCCAGTTTTGATCATCAAAAGTTTCCTAACCATGTTTTCAAATTATCCTAAGCTTTGGATGATTTAAAACAAGCTCCTAGAGTTTGGTATGAAAAATTGAGTGGTTTTCTTCTTTCAAAAGGATTTTCAAGAGGAAAGGTTAACACTGCTTTTTTCATAAAAACCTCTTGTGACAATGATCTATAACTTGTCCAAATATATGATACAATATTTGGTGCTTCTAATACTTCACTTTATAATGTGTTTGCCAAGTTGATGCAAAGTAAATTTGAAATGAGCATGATAGGAAAACTCAATATTTTTCTTGGCCTACAACTCAAGCAAACCAAGGATGGCACTTTCCTGAATCAAGTTAAGGTATAAGCACTTCCATAAGTTTATCAACTATGCTTGACAAGAATAAAAAGATTTCAAAGGAGTAGTCAACTCTATTTGACAGCAAGTAGAGCCAATATTATGTTTGCCACGTGAACAGTACTTTTCAAAAAAAATTCAGACGCAAGTTCGGATGCAGACAATCATGTTCGTCCGAACTCCTCAGAAACTAGCCGTTACTAACTGTTTTATGATTGTTAAAGCTGATTTTTGAAATCTATAAAAGCCAAAAACTCTAGATTTTTAGTAGAACTTTTGAACTTAAGAAATCCTTGAAGCTCTAACTTGTTTTACATCAAAATTATTAGAAAAGCTCTCAAATTGCCTTGTGCTCAAAGGTTAAAATTCAAGATTCCAAAGGGAAGAAGTGAAGTGATACAAGCTATTGTATTCATCCACCACGAAGTGTTGGTAACATCCAAACTCTCTCTTTACATTACTGTTGTGATTGATACAAGGTTGTCAAGAGACTTAAAACCCTTGTGGAGGGCGAGCCATAGACTAGATTAATCAAGGTTGTTCCCGTGTGTGGGTGAGCATTGGATTAGATTGGTCTAGGTTGTCTAGTGACATAAAACTCTTAGTGATAAGGGTGAACCTTGTTTATTAGACTGAATAGAGGTTATTGTGGTAAAACCCATTGAAGGGTGAGCCTCTTGTGTAATTGCTTGGATTGAGCATTTAGTGAATTGGTCAAAATCCTTGAGTGTGGAGTCAAGGTAGTGGATGTAGATCTTGGAGAGATCGAACCACTATAAATCGTTTGTTCATTTCCTTATATCTTTACTCGTTTACATACTTGCGTTATTATTATTTGTTCTTAGTTGTTGATTGATTGGTTGTAATCTTATTGTTTGATCATCTTGTCTCAACCATCAAATCACATATAAACCCCCCTTAGGTCTTTCAATTTTCATCACTCAACTAGACCCCCCCCCAACTCCTCATTTTTTTCCGTCACTCCACCCCCTCACTAGTCATTTTCACTGCCGAACTCCTTTATTCTCTAGCGAGGACCACTGCTTCCACCTTTCTCGCAGCTTGGTGTGGTAAGCTTTCTTCCCATTGCATTGTTCTTTTTTTTTTTTTTGTCTGTTTCTTGCTACCTTAATTGTTGTCTCCCTCTTTGCCGCCCGCCTTCTCCCCTCTTTCCTGTTGCTCGCCTTCTCTCCTTTGCTTTTTTTTTTCTTCTGATTTTCCTATTGCTGGTCCATCTCTTCTTGTGAATTTTGTATGTTTTGTGTTTTGTTTCGTTGCATGTTGCAGCCCGTTTTTTTGTGTGTGTGGTTTTTGTTTTTTTTTATTTATTTAGAGTGAATGAATAATCAGTGTGCTTTTTTGGTTTTTTTTTTGTTTAGAGAGAATGAATAATTTCTTGATTTATTTTAAATTAGTATTATAAAATTTAAATTATTTACATTTGAGTAGGTTAATTTTGAGTATATTATGTGTAATAGTCACTACTAAATTGTTTAATTTTTTTATTATTATGCTAAGCATGTGTTACATTAAAAATGTGTTGTTTATGTTTTTTGGTTAATGTTAATTATAAGATTATGAGGTATAGTTATTGTTTTATATAATGTTCATATTTTTTATTTGACATTAATTTGTTAATTAGATAATGATATGCCATAGATATATATAAAATGTATAATTTTGCGCGATAAAAAAGAATATTTAGAATTCTTTATTTAAAAGTTAGATAATATTAAGGCCTATTAATTTGAGGGACACTAAATGGATAGACTTGTAGATGGATACCAGTAGTGTTCCTCCAGTTGCTCATCCAGGGCTGGTAGATTCAAGTTTGTTGATTAGACAGTCGGAGCATCGGTCAGCATTGGTATGGGAGGGCTATAGGGAGACTTTATAGGAACCTTTGACAGTACGCCGCTTTGATCGTATCTTTTATAATGCATATGGTGTAGCTCCGACTAGAATTAACAACACTACAACCAAATTGAGATTTTACGACGGACCATTCTGTCGCAAATCCGTCGCAAAAAAATATTTGCGACCGATTTGCAACATAAATAGCCATTGCAAAATTTCAAGTCGCAAATTTGCGACGACACAGTAATCCGTTGCAAATATGCGATGGAATACATATCCGTCGCAAATTTACAACAAATTTGTGACGAAATATTTTTGGACAAATTAGTCAACTACTTGTGACGACAAAAATTTTAAAAATTGTTGCAAATTTACAATGAATTTGCGATGGATTTTTATTTTTTAAAAAGAAAATATAAAGCCATTGCAAAATCGTCACAAAATTGCAACGATTTTGTATTTTTTATATTTTTAAAAGAAAATATATTTTGCAATTTTGCGACAATTTAGCAACAGGATTATTTAATTTAAAAATAGTAAAAATTCTGTCGCTATTTAGTCGTAATTTTGCGACGATTTAGCGATAGTATTATTTGATTAAAAAATTAAAATTTGTCTTTATTTTCTTTTATAACTAATATATTAATCTGTCGCAAAATCGTTGCAAATTTGCGACTATTTTGCGACGGATTTTTATTGTGATTATAAAACAATTATTACTTTTGTCAATGATCCGTCGCAAATTGATGATAATTTTGATACGAATTAGTCCATAAATTATTAATTAATATAATTATTATCAAAAATTCATCACAAATTCGTCATACCTTTTTATTATAAATGCAATTCAATTTTTAATTATTGTCGAAAATTTGTCTCCAAATTCGTCGTAACCTCTGTTGCACGTGAGTTACCTCAAAGCCCAACCCAAAAATCTGATTCTTCAAAACGTCGCCAACAACTTCCACAAATTGGGACTTCTCATCCTGTAGCTGTCGAGAAGTCACGGAATCCTTAGACTTTAACTGCAAATAGCACTCTTTCAAAGCATTGACACTGTCCTATAAATTATATACTTCATAAATTTGCGGCAGTGTATAATAATAAAATAATTGGTATAAAATATTTTTAACATAATCTTTAAACTTTTGTGATTTTTTACTTATAAACGTGCATTTTTTTGGGCCATTCTTATATGTGTGTGTCGCCTCGTACATATAGGTGAAGTGAAAGTCATCTCTGAAATACCTAAGAGGGGGGTGAATTAGGTATTTGGCTAATTTTTGCAAAATCAAACCTTTTATGTGTATAGATCAATAACAGATTATATGGACAAGATAGAAACAATTTATGGCAGAGCAATATAAGAAATGTAGACCAAGGAACACAAGCAATTTATAGTGGTTCGATCCTCAAGATCTACCTCTACTACCTTAAGCCTACACTTAAGGATTTCAATTACTCTACTAAGTGCTCAAGTTCACAGATTACAAAAGAGGCTCACCACACTATGGTTTTACACTCACAACCTCTTCTAGTAACTTTTACAAACAAGGCTCACCACACACAATGGTTTTATATCTCAAACAACCTTGAATTACAACTTCAAGGATCACCCTTATCTAAAGGGTTTTATGTTATCAAGATAACCTTGCTAGAGCTAGTAGATCAACACAATTTAATAAGTAAAGAAGAGTGTGTAGATGTTACCACTTGTTGGTAGATATTACACAAAGTTGCACCTTCACACTTTGATGTCTTTGGATTGATCAATTGAATGCACAAGACATAAGAGAGCTTGAGAAATGTTTGTAAAAGACTTTAGAATGCTTAGAGTATTCAAGGATTCAAAACTTACAAAAGATTGCACGTTTATAGCTTTTATAAAATTTGAAAATCAATTAAAACAGCTATAAAACTGCTAGTTAATGGCTATTTTTAGGAAATTCGGACGACCGAATTCTGCGTCCGAATTTTTCGGACGATCGAATTCTTCCTGCTTCGTCCGAATCTTTGTCTGAATTTCTCTAGAAGAACAGTGACCATGCTGAGGGCCAAAATTCGGACGACCGAATTTTTCTTCATGCGTCCGAATCTTCTTCCAAATTTCTCTGGAAGAACAGTAGCAAACTTTTGCTACCAAATTTGGACGACCAAATTTGGTAGCAAAAGTTTGCTACTGTAATTTTTTGGAATCATGTTCAAACTTTGTAAAATCATTTGAGATTTAACTTCCAAATATTTGAAACTCATTTGGTATATATAGAAAACTTATTTGGACATATATAAGTTTGAAAACCAAAATCAAATTCCTTTGATCATATAAAGTTTACTTAAAAACTTTTAGGACACAAAACCACATTCATTAAAAAATTTATTCAAAGCCTTTTAAAATTAAGAAACCTATTTTATGCTCTCTTATGCATTCAATAAACTCCAAGACATACAAGTGTAGAGTTTACATAGATATTACCTATCATCATACCTACTCTACACTTCAAGTCTTCAATGCCTTGAGTTCATCTTTGAATAAACCTCAAAAGACTCATAGCTTATTGAGGTTGTTCCTGCTCTTTGGCTTGAAGGCAATGAGACTTCAAACTTCTTAGTTCACAAATCCTATCACACAATATAAACATATTAGTTCTCATCAATATTTGTCATTAATCAAAATTACATGATTTGCCCTTAGGGCTAACAATCTCCCCCTTTTTGATGATGACAAACTTTGATGCAAGATGTGATGGATTTAAACATAGTAGCACATAGAAGTATTAATGTCAATGATAGAAAATAACCAATTTAACACATTGACATACAAAAGGCTCAATATGAGCCTATGACCCAACCAACCTCCATTTACCTCCTTCCTTCCAACAATTAGGATAGAAGATATAGCATTTAAGCATTTAAAAAAAGGTATAAGAGAGGTCTTAAGGTTGTAAAAATTTAACAATGCTCCCCCTTAGATTGTGCTCATTTTTCAACAAGTTTGGTGTAGAGATACTATGCATCTGAATTTTGACATATCAAGTCCAAACTTTAAAATAAGTAAAATGAAAGCTGCAAATTTTGTAAATAAGCTTTCCTAAGGTTGTTCAAACATATTAGAAGAGACTAAAACATATTTGAATCAATTTGAACAACAAAGGAGCACATTTTGACAATGAAATATGAATGCATCCGAATTTTAGAGCATGCATCCGAATTTTTAAACACATGCGTCCGAATTTTTAAACTCATGCGTCCGAATTTTTAAACTGATGTCCAAACTGCAATAGATTCAATATAATTGAAGTTTAAAGTGAAATAAAGCTTTCATAATGTTGTTGAAACATAATGGAAGAGATTAAGACAGATTTGAATCAATTTGAACAATAAAAGAGTACATTTTGACCATAGATATGGATGCATCCGAATCTTTAAACCTTGCATCCGAATTTTAATGCATAAAGACTCATATTGCAGCATCATTAAAGACTCAGGTCACATATTGATTAAAGACTTAGGTCACATATTTCAGCATATTTTTTCCCCCTTTTGTCATCATTAAAAAATAGAGGGATCAATGAAAATGAGACTTTCAATTTAGCATATAAAAAAAGCTCTCATCACTGGAATTTCATCATTGAGCTTCATTCTATTACATAAAATGCAGCAAAATACTTAATAAGTTCAGAATTACAAAACAAATAAAGATAAGCAAATAAACAAAATACAGTAAACAGAATAGAAAAGAAAGCTTAGTCTTGTGATGTTGAGGTTGATGGGGAGGCTCGGCTCACTCCTTTCTTAATGGCCAAGTGCTTTACTCTTCCTTGACTGAAAGAGATTGTTGTTAGAGAGACTATTTCAGCTTGAGCAGCTTGACTTCCTGTTACTGGTGGATCTTCATGAGCAAGTTCTTCTTCTTCTTCTTCTGCTACAGTTTCTTCATCTCCACCCTGATCATCATCTTCATTACTGCTGTTCTTATTATCTCCTTTCTTTGCTTCTCTGTCTCTTTCTTCCTCATTTCCATCTTGAGGCTTAAAGGGTCCTTCACCACTTTGAGTGTTTCTAATGAGGATTTCTTCAATGTGCTTTACTCTATTCTCCAGTCCATCTAATTTTCCAAGAACCATTGGAGCAAATGATTCAAAGAACTTATACATTTTCACCATTTCCTTGACATGATTGTTCAAGGCTTCTTGGAATACTTTGGCTACTATAGTGTCACCTCTAGTTACTCCTTTACCCCTTGACCCAATTCCAGTTTCTTCTTCAAACAGTCTCCTTTTTGTTGGAGGTTGCTCCCCCTCACTTGAGGTGTCATGCTTCCTTTTTGTTTTCATTTCCCTAGCAAGGGTTTCCTCTTCATCCTCTTCTTCTTCCTCCTCTTCACTTTCTATTATTCTCTCTCTTTCTATTCTTTTCGGAGGGGTTTCTCTTTTTGTCCTCCATACAGTATCCTCATCATGAACTAATTGCATTCTCCTAAGAGTTTCATTAGTGTAAATTTCACCACTCTTAAAGGCTTGCCCTCTTCCCGGAAGTTTGATCCTAAAATGCTTAAAGATTCTTGTCAATAACCTTCCAAATGGGAATGCCTTGGTTACTGTTTTTCTTGCAGTAATCATGTGTTTCAAGGCTATATACCCAAAGTTCATTCTCTTATGCTCATGCAAGGCTAACATGATTACCATATGCATATTCCCAACTGATGACTTATGTCCAAAATTAGGAACAATCATTGTAGTTACCATGTGATGCATCACTCTACCTCTAGCATCCAAGTTCTTGATTTCTCTCTCCTTTATAGATCTAAACTCTCTTCCATTGGTAAATGCTTCTTCAAATCTAATATGTGTAAAGAGTTCACGATCATAGCAATGCATGGATGGTGAATAATATATAGCTCCAGTGTCACCCACTCCACAAATTTTGTTTATCAATCCTTCATTAAATTCAATGTCTACTTGTGATACTCTAGATGAATACAATTGTATCACATTATCCCCTATCATCTCAATTCTTTCCTCTTTCAGATTTGCATAGAATTCATATATCAAAGTAGGATAGTATTCTTCATCAACGAATAGCAAACTACTCCAACCAATATCATTGAAATAAGATAGGACAATATCCATGCTTGACAGTTTATCAATATCCACCTTATATCCAGGAATGATTTTTCTACTATTCTTATTCCATTCATCAAATTCATGAGTAGCTTTAATTGAGACAAACCTCTCAACCCCAGATAGTGTTTGAGGAATTCGAATTCTTCTTGGTTGATTGAGGATTGAGTCTCCATCTCCTTCCTTAGCCTTTCCTTTTCCTTTCTCAGCATTTGGCTTCTTTGTTCTCACCATGATGTTTTCTTTTGAGAAGTATTGGTTTTCTGCATGAAATTAGGGTTAGAAGTTTAAAAGTGAAAGAAAATCGGGATGAGAATGTGTGATTTTGAAGGGATTTTGATTCGGATGTGAATGGGTATGAGAGGCTTTAAAAAGGATGTAAAATTCGGAAGTTGAAGTGTTGAGAAGATTGTTTAATCTTCATTTAAAAGGTCACGTCCGTAAAATTCGGACGACCGAATTTTCAGGTCTGCGTCCGAATTTTCGATCGAAAGTTTCTATTTCTTCAGTTCAGAAAATTCGGTCGACCAAATTTTCTGACCTGCATCCGAATTCTTGATCAAAAGTCTCTGTTTCTTGTCACTCAACCGAATTTTCTGTAGTGCATCCGAATTTTGAATCGAAAATTTCCTGTTTTCATCAAAACTTCAATACACACATTAGTCATTGAATCTTGAAATTCCCAAGAGTCTTCTTAGGTGATTGAACCTTTCCTCAGCCAAAGACTTTGTAAATATGTCAGCAATTTGATCATTTGTATTTATATATTCTAAGCATATATCTTTCTTAATCACATGATCATGAATGAAATGATGTTTTATCTCTATATGCTTAGTCCTAGAATGTTGAATGGGATTTATGCTCAAGTTAATAGCACTAGTATTATCACAAAGTATGGGCACACAATTGAATTTAAGACCATAATCAAGTAAGGTATGCTGCATCCATAGCAATTGTGCACAACAACTACCTGCAGCTATGTATTCAGCTTCTGCAGTGGATAAAGACACACAAGCTTGCTTTTTACTAAACCAAGATACAAGACAACTACCAATAAAATTGACAATGACCACTTGTACTTTTACGTTCAACTTTACAACCAGCATAGTCAGCATCAGACTATCCAATAAGTTCAAAAGATGAAGCTTTTGAAAACCAAAGGCCATAGTCATGTGTATCAATCAAATAATGAAAAATTCGTTTGACAGAAATTAGATGAGATTCTTTAGGACATGATTGGAATCTAGTACATAAACATACAGCAAACATAATATCTGGTCTACTAGCTGTGAGATAGAGTAAACTTTCGATCATACCTCTATATAATTTCTCATCAATACTTTTACCTTTCTCATCTTTGTCAAGTTTAGTTGATGAACTCATTGGAGTACCTATTCCTTTTGCTTGATCCATTCCAAATCTTTTCAATAGTTCCTTGGTATACTTTGCTTGATTGATGAAGACTCCATCCTTGGTTTGCTTAATTTGCAGCTCAAGGAAGAAACTTAGTTCTCCCATCATGCTCATCTCAAATTCATTTTGCATGGTTTTAGCAAACTCTTCACAAAGGGAAGTATTAGTAGCACCAAAAATGATATCATCAACATAGATTTGCACAAGTAAAATATCATTTTTAGAAGACGTTTTTATAAAATGAGTTGTATCTACTTTTCCTTTTGTAAAACCTTTTGAAAGAAGAAAACCACTTAATCTTTCATACCAAGATCTTGGAGCTTGTTTCAGTCCATATAGAGCTTTAGTCAATTTGAAAACATGATTTGGAAAATTTTCATGAATAAAACCAAGAGGTTGTTCTACATAAACCTCTTCTTCAATAAAACTATTTAGAAAGGCACTTTTGACATCCATTTGAAATAGTTTAAAGTTTTTAAAACAAGCAAATGCCAAGAGTATTCTAATGGACTCTAATCTGGCCACTGGAGCAAAAGTTTCATCATAATCAATGCCTTCTTCTTGATTGAAGCCTTGAGCAACAAGTCTAGCTTTATTTCTAACAACTTCTCCTAGTTCATTTAACTTATTTCTAAATATCCATTTTGTACCAATAACAGAATGATCATGAGGTGTAGGAACAAGAGTCCAAACTTTATTTCTCTCAACCTGATTTAACTCTTCTTCCATAGCAATAATCCAGAAATTATCACATAATGCATCATCAATATTTTTCGGTTCAATATGAGATAAAAGGGCAAAATTATCAATAAAGTACCGTCTTGTTTTAACTCCTTGGGAGACATCACCAATGATTTGCTCCTTAGGATGACTTCTTGCATATGTGAGATCCTTTGGAAGTTTTTCATTATTGTTTGATTGACCATCATGCTCTTGCTCCTTTATTTCTTCTTCTTTAGCATGATCTTCCAATGTAGGTACTAGGTGTTGAGTTTGATTTTCAACCATTAAGGAACTAGCATCATCTTCATTTCTTCTTTGAAGATAAATGTTAGATTCATCAAATGTTACATGAATAGTTTCTTCAACACATAATGTCCTTTTGTTATAGACTCTATATGCCTTTTTATTTGATGAATAGCCTAGAAATATGCCTTCATCTGATTTTCTATCAAACTTACCAAGATTGTCACTAGTGTTTAAAATAAAGCACTTACAACCAAAAACTTTAAAATAGACAATTGATGGAGTTTTATCAAATAGAAGTTCAAAAGGTGTTTTTCTTATAAAAGGTCTTAATAAAACTCTATTCATTACATAGCATGCTGTATTTACAGCTTCAGCCCAAAAGTATTTAGGTAAAGAACTTTCACAAAGCATTGATCTAGCCATTTCTTGTAATGTTCTGTTTTTCCTCTCAACAACACCATTTTGTTGAGGTGTTTTGGCAGCTGAAAAATTATGAGTGATGCCATACTCATCACAGAATTTTGTAAAATCTTGGTTACAAAACTCTCTTCCATTATCACTTCTAATAGAGATCAGTTTGCAATCAAGAGAAATTTGAACTTTCTTGAAAAGTTTTGAAAATTCATAAAATGTTTCATCTTTTTGTGATAAAAAGATTACCCATGTAAATCTTGAAAAATCATCAACAATCACATAAGCATATCTTTTACCACCAAGACTAGTAGTCCTCATAGGTCCAAATAAGTCCATGTGAACTAATTCAAGAGGCTTTGAGGTAGAAACCATTTTCTTTGGTTTGAAAGATGTTTTCGATTGTTTTCCATATTGACAAGCATCACAAAGACGGGTTTTATCAAAATGCATTTTTGGTAATCCTCTAACTAGTTCTTGAGTAGAAAGTTTGTTCAATAAATCCATGCTCACATGTCCTAATCTTCTATGCCATAAAAATCCATCATTGTCATGAATGGCAAGACATTTAATATCATTAGTGATAAGCTCATCAAGATATAACACATATACATTACTAACTCTTTTAGCAACAAAAATAGTTTTATTACTTGCACTATCAAGAATAGTACAAGTATCACATTTAAACTCTACTTTGTAACCATTGTCACATAATTGACTAATGCTAAGTAAATTATACTTTAAACCATCAATAAGTAGAACTTGCTTGATAAGAGGGAAGGAACCTTTACCAATGTTACCTATTCCAAGTATTTTCCCTTTCTTCTTATCTCCAAATGTGACAAAACCTTCACTTGTAGCTTGAAGCTCACTAACAAGTGATGCTTTTCCAGTCATGTGCCTTGAGCAGCCACTGTCAAGAAACCATTTAGTTGCACTTGATCTTGAGGCAAATTGTACCTATACCAAATTGGAAAGAGTGATTTTTGGTACCCATATCTTCTTGGGTCCAAGGGGGTTAGTAATAGTTCCTTTAACTTTCCAAATGGTCTTCACCCCATTTTCTATCTTTCTTTTTATAAAGCACTTAGAAACTTTGTGTCCATGCTTACCACAATATGTACAGCAAGTATGAGACCTATAATGAGAAGATTCTTTAACAAATAACCCTTTTTGTTTTGGATCAAAACAATCATGTGTAAAACCGAGACCATGCTTTACAAATGAGGATCTTTGATAACCAAGTAATTTATTTAAATTTTCTCTTCCATTTGTAAATCTCTCAATGCATAAAGTAAGATCATTTACTTTCCTTTTTAAAAACTCATGATCTTTTAGCATTGATTCAAGAGAAATAATTCTTGAACAAAGCTTTTTGTTTTCAAAAGATACATTTTGTATGGTAGTATTCAAAACTTCTTTTTCAATGGTAAGAGAATTAATGGTCTAGAGATGTCTATCATTTTCAACACATAATTTTGAATTTTCATTTGAAAAATCATTTATTTTGGATTTCATTTCTTTATTTCTTTTTGAAGCCTTTTTCAGTTCTTCATACAGTTCTACAATTAAATCACTAGAATCAATATCATCATCACACAAATTTGAAATAAAGGGTGAAGATTGTACCTCATCATCAATGGCCATAAAGCATATGTTGGCCTTCCCTTCACTTTCATTCTCACTTTCTTGTTGATTCCACGTTCCAGCTAATCCTTTTCCTTTCTTGGCATATTTCTTTCTATTTTTGCTGTCTCTTTCCCTCTCTAACACTTTGGGACAGTCAGCAATAAGATGCTCTGTGCTTTTGCATTCAAAACATTGAGGTTTATAGGATGAGGATTGTCCACTCTTCTTGACTGGCTTTCTTCCTTTCTTGAGAAACTCCTTTTTTGTAGAATCTCTTGAACTTCTTCACTGCCATTGCAATCTCTTCTTCTCCACTGTTTCCTCCTTCTTCTTCACTTGAAGATAGTTCTTGTTCACTCAAGTGATTTGAAGCATTGAGTACAACTCCTTTTCTTCCCTTTTCTTCATCTTCCTTGTCATTCAACCGTTTCATCTTCATTTCATGTGTGAGTAGTGATCCAATAAGCTCTTCAAGAGGAAGAGTTTTTAGATCTTTGGACTCCTCAATAGCAAGCGTCTTTGGCTGCCAGGATTTTGGTAGAGCATCCAAAATCTTTCTGTTTTGCTCTCCCATAGTATAGCTTTTACCATAAGCTTTCAAGCCATTGAAAATATTAGTAAACATTGTAAACATATCACTAATATTTTCACCTTGTTTCATAGTAAACAGTTCATAATCTCTAACAAGCATAGCAAGTTTAGATTCTTTAACTTGATTAGTACCTTCATGTGTAATTTGGGGTAATCTCCACATATCATGAGCAGAATCACACCCACTAACTCTATTATATTCAGTAACATCTAATGCACAACTTAATATGTTCATGGCCTGATAATTTAATGTCATTTTCCTTGAATCATGCTCATCAAATTCATCAATGGATTTGGGTTCTGAGGTTACTCCATCTGCTCTCATTTTCATTGGGACATAGGGACCTTTCTCAACTATGTTTCATAAATCAAAATTGATAGAACAAATATATATTTTAACTCTAGACTTCCAAAAGGTGTAATTTGTTCCATCAAACAACGGAGGTCTGTTTGTAGAGGATCCTTCTAGGTAAGGTAGGTTTGAAATATTAGCCATAGGATCTTTGTCTTCTAGGTTGTAAAACCACACAAAGAAGTTCTAACTCTGATACCAATTGAAATACCTAAGAGGGGGGTGAATTAGGTATTTGGCTAATTTTTGCAAAATTAAACCTTTTATGTGTATAGATCAATAACAGATTATATGGACAAGATAGAAGTAATTTATGGCAGAGCAATATAAGAAATGTAGACCAAGAAACACAAGCAATTTATAGTGGTTCGATCCTCAAGATCTACCTCCACTACCTTAAGCCTACACTTAAGGATTTCAATTACTCTACTAAGTGCTCAAGTTCACAGATTACAAAAGAGGCTCACCACACTATGGTTTTACACTCATAACCTCTTCTAATAACTTTTACAAACAAGGCTCACCACACACAATGGTTTTATATCTCAAACAACCTTGAATTACAACTTCAAGTATCACCCTTATCTAAAGGGTTTTATGTTATCAAGATAACCTTGCTAGAGCTAGTAGATCAACACAATTTAATAAGTAAAGAAGAGTGTGTAGATGTTACCACTTGTTGGTAGATATTACACAAAGTTGCACCTTCACACTTTGATGTCTTTGGATTGATCAATTGAATGCACAAGACATAAGAGAGCTTGAGAAATGTTTGTAAAAGACTTTAGAAAGCTTAGAGTATTCAAGGATTCAAAACTTATAAAAGATTGCACGTTTATAGCTTTTATAGAATTTGAAAATCAGTTAAAATAGTTATAAAACTACTAGTTAACGGCTATTTTTAGGAAATTCGGACGACCAGATTCTGCGTCCGAATTTTTCGGACGACCGAATTCTTCCTGCTGCGTCCGAATCTTTGTCCGAATTTCTTTGGAAGAACAGTGACCATGCTGAGGGCCAAAATTCGGACGACCGAATTTTTCTTCATGCGTCCGAATCTTCTTCCAAATTTCTCTGGAAGAACAGTAGCAAACTTTTGCTACCAAATTTGGACGACCGAATTTTTTGAAATCATGTTCAAACTTTGTAAAATCATTTGAGATTTAACTTCCAAAGATTTGTAACTTATTTGGTATATATAGAAAACTTATTTGGACATATATAAGTTTGAAAACCAAAATCAAATTCCTTTGATCATATAAAGTTTACTTAAAAACTTTTAGGACACAAAACCACATTCATTAAGAAATTTATTCAAAGCCTTTTAAAATTAAGAAACCTATTTTATGCTCTCTTATGCATTCAATAAACTCCAAGACATACAAGTGTAGAGTTTACATAGATATTACCTATCATCATACCTACTCTACACTTCAAGTCTTCAATGCCTTGAGTTCATCTTTGAATAAACCTCAAAAGACTCATAGCTTATTGAGGTTGTTCCTGCTCTTTGGCTTGAAGGCAATGAGACTTCAAACTTCTTAGTTCACAAATCCTATCACACAATATAAACATATTAGTTCTCATCAATATTTGTCATTAATCAAAATTACATGATTTGCCCTTAGGGCTAACAATCTCCCCCTCTTTGATGATGACAAACTTTGATGCAAGATGTGATGGATTTAAACATAGTAGCACATAGAAGTATTAATGTCAATGATAGAAAATAACCAATTTAGCACATTGACATACAAAAGGCTCAATATGAGCCTATAACCCAACCAACCTCCATTTACCTCCTTCCTTCCAACAATTAGGATAGAAGATATAGCATTTAAGCATTTAGAAAATGTTGTAAGAGAGGTCTTAAGGTTGTAAAAATTTAACAATGCTCCCCCTTAGATTGTGCTCATTTTTCAACAAGTTTGGTGTAGAGATACTATGCATCCGAATTTTGACATATCAAGTCCAAACTTTAAAATAAGTAAAATGAAAGCTGCAAATTTTGTAAATAAGCTTTCCTAAGGTTGTTCATACATATTAGAAGAGATTAAAACATATTTGAATCAATTTGAACAACAAAGGAGCACATTTTGACAATGAAATATGAATGCATCCGAATTTTAGAGCATGCATCCGAATTTTTAAACACATGCGTCCGAATTTTTAAACTTATGCGTCCGAATTTTTAAACTCATGTCCAAACTGCAATAGATTCAATATAATTGAAGTTTAAAGTGAAATAAAGCTTTCATAATGTTGTTGAAACATAATGGAAGAGATTAAGATAGATTTGAATCAATTTGAACAACAAAAGAGTACATTTTGACCATAGATATGGATGCATCCGAATTTTAATACATAAAGACTCATATTGCAGCATCATTAAAGACTCAGGTCACATATTGATTAAAGACTCAGGTCACATATTTCAGCATATTTTTTCCCCCTTTTGTCATCATTAAAAAATAGAGGGATCAATGAAAATGAGACTTTCAATTTAGCATATAACGAAAAGCTCTCATCACTGGAATTTCATCATTGAGCTTCATTTTATTACATAAAATGCATCAAAATACTTAATAAGTTCAGAATTGCAAAACAAATAAAGATAAGCAAATAAACAAAATACAGTAAAGAGAATAGAAAAGAAAGCTTAGTCTTGTGATGTTGAGGTTGATGGGGAGGCTCGGCTCACTCCTTTCTTAATGGCCAAGTGCTTTACTCTTCCTTGACTGAAAGAGATTGTTGTTGGAGAGACTATTTCAGCTTGAGCAACTTGACTTCCTGTTACTGGTGGATCTTCATGAGCATGTTCTTCTTCTTCTTCTTCTGCTACAGTTTCTTCATCTCCACCCTGATCATCATCTTCATTACTGTTGTTCTTATTATCTCCTTTCTTTGCTTCTCTGTCTCTTTCTTCCTAATTTCCATCTTGAGGCTTAAAGGGTCCTTCACCACTTTGAGTGTTTCTAATGAGGATTTCTTCAATGTGCTTTACTCTATTCTCCAGTCCATCTAATTTTCCAAGAACCATTGGAGCAAATGATTCAAAGAACTTATACATTTTCTCCATTTCCTTGACATGATTGTTCAAGGCTTCTTGGAATACTTTGGCTACTATAGTGTCACCTCTAGTTACTCCTTTACCACTTGACCCAATTCCAGTTTCTTCTTCAAACAGTCTCCTTTTTGTCGGAGGTTGCTCCCCCTCACTTGAGGTGCATAGGGCTATTAATTCGGTAATAGGGCGATAAATCGCTACCTCGATATACTCGAACTTAAAGAGTCAATAGACTAAGGAGTAGGAATTCGGAACAACTGGAATAACACCAAACTTATATTTCATAACATTCAAACTCAAACTCTTACAAATCAAATAACCTCTAAAATCCTCTGCCGTTCAATGACTGAAAGCTTGAGGTTTTATAGGCAAACCAAACTTACACACGAAGTAAAGTAAAGATGCTATCTTACAACAATCCAATATCTTAAAGCAAGAAAGCAAGATTCCAAAGCAAAAGCAACAAAGCTAAAGTATTTTAATAGGATACAGCTAAAGCAAGATGCTTGGTGGAATGATATTATTCACGCGGCTTGTCCTTGGGTCATCTTTTGCTTTATGGACTTGAGTGGTCTTCTGCTTCGCTGTCATATTCTGAAGTATAATGAGGCATCCAGGGCTCGTCAAAAGTGAGATCCTCATCATCTGAAGATGAGGGGTCAGGAAAGTGGAGGATGCGCTATCCACGACTGTCATAGTCAATGTTTGAGAGATGTGCTTCTGTGTAGATCAGAATTTCAGCAAAGTAGGGATGTGTGGACCAATTGGGATACAACGGAATCTCCATTGGATAGACCTGAGGCATGTGAACATCTATCAGGGATGTGACACCATTTTTGACTACCATCTGAGTCAAGATGTCTATTCTGACATCTGGATGTCTTCTTTGGGCTTGTGAGTTTGCTATGTTGAATCTGTACCAGCCCAAGATCTCTTCAACATAAAAATGATATAACCGAGATGGATGCTCTTCTGGGCCAGCTTGGATATGCAAATTGAGTATGGCCCTTTGCAAACTAAGAACCACATAAGTACTGGATCGAGCATACAAGAACTGAAACCAGCCAGTAGGCCTGAGGAACCAATTTAATATTATGAATGTCCTGGACTGGTCCGATGTAATATTGTGGCCATGATTGCAACTCCAAAGATATGAAAATAACCTCGTAGCATTAAACACAAATGCAATCTTATGGGCTTCTAGTAGATACCAAATATAACAATAAGCTATCTTAGGGAGATACCAAAGTTCACATAAGTGGAATATGGTGTAGTATGGGTGTTCAGGATGGTTGTGAATACCACGGAATACAGATGTACCATTGTGTTGAAGAAGAAGTTTGTGAAACAACTTATAGTTCAAGGAGCTACGAAGGGGTAAGGTATAATCAAGGATAGTTTCAAGAACTTTTATGGGGTAAAGGAGAAAGATTAAAGGGTGCAAGACATGGGATGAGTGTATGTGACGTTGTTGGTTTAGAAGGAGGGCGTTTCGACTAAGATAGTCTACTAGGATGTTTGCTTTTCCAGGAATGTCTTTGACTGTGAAGGTATACTGAGAAAACCATTGTTGCCAACTTAAGAGCTGTGCATCTGGAATTGTTTTTTGCTTGAACTGTATCATTCTGGGGAACAAAGACATATCCATTTCAATCTGGAAGTGATGACTTACCAGGAAGAATTCAAGCTTTTCAATTCCTCGTTTGACCGCCAAAATTTCCTTGAAAGTAGAGTGGTAGTATTTTTCTGATTCCTTAAACTGTCCACTCTGGTAACCACAAATGCGGCGTTGCCCATTAAATTCTTCGAGCAAGATTGCTCCCCAAAATTCATCTGAGGCATCAGTTTGCAAGATGCAAAGTCCATCAACTAGGATTTGCAAAGGAGAGACCTTGGAAGCCAGGGCTTTCAATTGTTGAACTGCAGCTGTGTGTTGAGCTGACCAAGGTGGTGGAGACTTCTTGAGTCTAGTTGAAAGCAAAGATCTGGGTTGAGCTATGCGGTGGATGAAATTGTGAATGTAATTGACAATGCCAAGGAACTGCTGCAACTGTTATGTATTGAGGATTTCATCAGGGAACTCCTGCAGTCTGTGAGCAATATGGGATTGTGGAACATAACTCCCATTGAACAACTTCATTCCTAAGAAATTAATTTGTTGTTTTTCCAAAATTATTTTCTTTTTAGAAAGCATGATTCCAAAAGATTGAGCAATTTGGTGAAACCGTTTAATGAGTTGAAGATGGGAATCAATGTCTTTGGAAAAAAGAAGTATATCATCAATGTAAATCAGAACATTCGGAAGAAGCTCATGAAAAATCTTTGTCATTGCTTTTTGAAAATATGAAGGGGCGACCTTTAGCCCAAATGGCATGACTGTACACTGAAAATAATGATTTGGAATGCAAAATACAGTTTTAAACCGATCATCTGTAGAAATGACAAGTTTCCAAAATCCTGCTTTTAAATCAAAGTTTGAAAACCATTTAGCATTTGCAAGATATTGGAACAAGGTGTTTCTTCTTGGCAAAGGAAACTTGTCATCCAACAAAACCTAATTGAGTGACTGATAATTGATTACCAATCACATTTTCCCTCGAATCTGTTCTGCTCTCTTATTTCCTCCGCTCAAAAAATCAAAACTTTCTAGAGGAACAAATTAGGAAAAACCCAGATAAGGAAAAGCCAAACCCACCACCAATTAAGATCCTATAAAAGAGTAGATAACCAAAATAGCAAATAAAATTCATAACAAGAGAAAGAAACCTCACCTTCCTCAATGGTGGTGGAGAGAGAGAGAGTGACGGCGGTGAGGGATGGAAGAGGAGCAGCAGCATGGACGAACGGACGAGGACAAGCAGTGACGGCGGTGAGGGATGGGTAGCAGCACCGGAGAGAGAGAGAGAGAGAGAGGGAGGGAGAAAGGTGGAGAGAGAGGGAGATCGAGAGAGAGAGAAATGGGCTGTAGGTTTCGTTAAGAAGATGGACTTTGCTATGGAAATATCCGTCGCAACTTCGTAGCAGAATTGCGACAAATTTTTCCTTTTATTTTTAAAACAACAGTAAAAATATCGGTCACAATTTCATCCGTCGCAAATCCGTTACTATTCTGCTACAAAATTGCGACGGATTTTTTCTTTTATTTTTAAAACAACGGTAAAAATATCCGTCACAAAGTCACCGCAATTGTGTCGCAAATTTGCAACCGCTTTGCGACAATAATCTCATATGTGACGAATTTCAATTTCAATATGGCGGCTATTTTTTGCGGCTGAAAATTTTAATTTTCGTTGCAAATGTGTCGCAAATTTGCAATGCATTAGCGACAGATTTGCGACGATAGTTAATTTCTAATATGTATTTTGAGTATTTTTATTTCTCTTCCACTTCTCCAATAAGTTTATGGTTAAGATTTGTTAATAATTCATGTTGATTAAATATACATATGCAATTATCATATATATTGTGCTAATATATGTATTAACCCTATCAACACTATATGTTGTATAATATTACATATTATAAATTGATCATACTCAAAGCTATTAGTATTGTATACATATGTAATATAGTTTTGCATGTTTTTTATCATGTGTTATTATAGTCAACAAATATGTTATATCAAAACAAATTATGAAATGCATATTAGTATCCTTATACGAAGAATACTAACTATATATTAATAATATTTGATAATATATATTACATGTGTACTGCATGCTATATATATTTAATCAAAGAGTACATTTATGAACACCGCAAGGTATGACTCACAAATTTAAAATTAATAACAAAAACAAAAAAAAAGGCAGGAAAACAAAAGTAAAAGAAATTCCGTTGCAAATCCATCGCCAATGCATCGCAAATCCACCATCCGTTACAAATCCGTAGCTATTTTGAGACGGATTTGCGACAGCTAATTTTTTTAAATTTTATTTTTTTCCATTGCGTCGCAAATCGGTAGCTATTTTGCAACGTATTTGCCACAGAAAATATTAATATTTTTTTCTGTTTCGTTGCGACGATACTTAAAAATTTTTAATTTTTTCTTTTTATCATGGATTGCAATTCTGTAGCCTTGTTGAGAGGGATTTACGATAGCTAATTTTTTAAATTTTATTTTTTCCCCTGCGTCGCAAATCGGCCTCGGTTGTTTTTCATATTTGGAAGATAAAAGGACAACTGAAACGGTGCATCTTGCTACAAATTTCCTTTTGCGAGTAGAAGCTGGAATCATAGGTATTCTTGTAGGATTCCTTTGAGTATATGGCCAATACACATTCTTCACCGTTCCAACCTTTTTTCTTAGAAACTGCCAGAGCATGCGAACAAGGTTTCTCGTATATGTGCCATTTTCCACAGGTGCATGTTCTTTCTCCCATATGGACTGTATAAACGTGATTACCTCTACCATAGCCCCTCAGTACTGACTACAAGCTGTACAAGCCTGTTTGCGCATTATATTGAACAACTCTGTGTGATCTAGCTTTGCTTTCATTCTACGAACTTATCCTAAATCCATCTGGGGAATGGGTGTCTACCGCTTTGAGCCTCTACCCTGTGTTGGTTGAAGTATTCAACCATCTTGTGAAAAATTATCTCGACAAGTGCTTTCAGTGGTAACGCTCTTGATTTCTTCAAGACACTATTCAACGACTCTCATAAGTTTGTAGTCATAATTCCATACCTGTAGCCACTGTCATGTACTATGGTCCATTTCGTCAATGGAATTGCAACAAGCTAGTTGAATGCCTCCGGGCACCTTCTTTTAATTTCTTTCATCAAGTAATTGAACTTTGGAACTTTAGTAGCCGTCCCCGACTACCACATCAAATTTTTAAGCTCTCTATTCTTAAATTTTAGATTGAAATTAGCTCTAACGTGATGCAGGCAAAATCTGTACTGAGCATAAGAAGTTTGCCATTGCTACTATTGGCTGACGAAGTTCAAAACACCCTTGTATCGATCTGATATAAAGCAAAGGGAACGAGACTCAACCACACATTCTTGAAGAAGATCAAGGAACAAATTTCAACTTGCCGAAGACTCCTCGTCAGCAATCGCAAATGCTAGCGGGTAAATATAATTATTGGCATCCCATCCGCTTCCGATTAACAGCACCCCCTTATAAACACCTCTCAAGTGTGTTCTGTCAACAGATATAACCGGCCGATAGTGCTTAAAACCTGCTATTGAAGATTCAAATACCCAAAATAAAAAATTAAATATTAACCGTGCAGGTGTGTTTGAACGATGGTGTAGCTAACGAACAATAGTGCCCGGGTTACTATCTTGTATTGCTTGTATGTACCATAGAAGAATAACAAATGTTGAGTTTCAATCTCCAAATAACAGTTCGATTGCAGCTTTTTGGGCATACCATCCTTTCTTATAAGTGCATCCAGCTTGAAATAGGACTTGAAGCTACTCTATAATGCGTTTGACTAGTTTTTCTGGGTCAACCTTTATAAGATGGGTAATATGTCTGCCGATGTAGCGACTTGACATGTTCCGGTTGTTATTGTCCATCACATGTACCAAGCAAGTATGTTCAACATTGTATACAGTTATCTACCACATACAATCTCCATCGACGATTCATACGACTTTGCGCCTAAGGATCCAACATTTTTGTGCTGCTCCTGTGAAGAATGCTTTGTGATCATCGTTTCAGATTTCAATATCCCAGAACAAAAATATTCTAATTGGATTCAGAAGAGCCATTTCACAAGCGAAATTTCGTAACAGAAGCTCTGAGAGTATTGCAGAATAGGTAGCAGAAGCAGAATAAGATATAGAAAGAAAAAGTGATAGAAGGAAAATAAATGGTAGAAAGAAAATAAGTGGTAGAAGGAGAATAAAGGATAGAAGGTGAGTAAGTGGTAGAAGGAGAATAAATCGTGGAAGGCAGAATAAGTAGTAGAATGAGTAGGTTGCAATCAGTTGTTCTTCGGAGATGTCCTTATATAGGTGAGTTCAGGAGGATGTAGTGGAGGAAAATTTCAGTGAATTTGAGATGGAAAAGACACAACTATTGTATAACGCCATCTCCTTTGGCGTTATATCTACTGTATAACGCCATCGGAGATGGTGTTATGCAGAGTATAACACCATCTCAGATGGCGTTATTACTTTTCATATAACTCCATTCAAGATGACATTATACTCGGTATAATGCTGTCTACTTTGGCGTTATGTCCAGTGTACTCCATCTGTTCCGTTATCTGGTCTATTCCAGTGCACTTTTTTAAAAACAAGATCAAAATTAGTAAAAACCCCACTATCATTAAGCCATTGAAAACCAGCACCGATTATGTTGGATCTCTGTCGTCCTAGTTAGAACCGGCATAGGCTCTCCTTAGGTCCCTACTCGGTGCCAATTTCAAGAAGACTAGTTCTAGTCTTGTTCCTGATTGGAAAGCCAGCTTTTTCCTTGCTTCTTTCACCTTCCAAAGGATCCCTTTACCTCTCATTTTCAATGTCTTGAACAGTAGAGAAGATTCGCAAGATTCACAAGCTTTTTGACCATCCAACAAGCCGTCAAAAGTCTTCCCAGTGCCTCCATGAGATAGTTGCTTAATGCTTCACTAAACTCCTTAGCCTTTGATTGTCAAGGGTCCTCTTGGCATCTTCAATGCATCATGTGTGGTTTGAGAGTCTTGATTCCCATCACCTAATTTAAGGTCTTTAAATGTAGCAAATATTTAAGTGAAACTTCCTTAGTGGTTAATAACTTGTATTTTACATGTTACTAAAAAAAATCCTACCACTTTAAGCTCACGCAAGTCAGTCCAAATCAATATTTATCATAATCAAAACTTTAAAAAATTATTAAAAGCCTTTAGGCCTTCCAAGTTGTTAGGTTAACATGTGATGATATTGTAATTTGATTGCCTCGGATTTTTTTTTTGTAGTATTCTAATACTTGTTGTGGACTTGGATTGTTTTATGATATATGCAATTCATTGTCACTGCTAGTTTTACTTGTGTCCTTATGATTGTTATTATGATTATTGAACATATATACTTGGACATGTAGATTAAAGAAGCATATAAAGAAACGAAATTTGGATACACCTAATTCTCACCTCCCATTAGGTTTCACAGTATTCTCAATATAGTACCTTTTACGCATGCATTGCAAAACCCTGGAAATTCCACATACACCTAATTCTCATCGACAGACATAATCCTCCTCCAAATGATAGCAGATTAAAACATGTCGAGGCCAGTTTCGAAAGAACCTTTGGAACCCACCGTATCAAACGACCTTGTGGAGTTTCCATTGGAGGCTTACCACGAGATAACTTTCACATTAGTTAAGGTTAACTTGAAAGGGGCAGGAAGAGTGGAAATCTCATTGTCATTAAAGAATAAGGTCGACTCTCCTTTGTAAGTTTGAACTGGCCATTTGAAGAGAGAGAGGCAAAAAGGTCTGCAAATGACTTTTCTCACTAGAGTTCACCACGATCAATGCTGGAGTTCAGCGGCTTCCCAATCATGTGGAAGAAGCAAGACTTAAAATTCAAAAACCAGAGATAGAGAGAGAGAGAGAGAAAAACAGCTACTTCCTACACTCAACTTGAACCTTCAAAAGTTCAAGCTTCTTGGTGTACATCCATCTAAGATGTGTTTCATCTCTTCCACCTCCTTGTACATCAGCTATGAGTCCTACTCTGCCGCTCACTTTTCAATCATACTCTTATACTTACTGGGTCAGCCCATAAGTCTTGGGCTCCAAAGGATGTCAATTTGGGGTCCAACATTAAGAGGGAATGCAATTCTGGTATAGACGCTTTAGCAAAGCATGGCTGTATTCTAAAACTCCATTTTACTGAAGCTTTAGTTTCTCCGAAACCATCATCTTGTTCGCTCTCTCTCTCTCTCTCTCTCTTCTATTTTTTAAAAAATAAATTTGGATCTTTATTATTCAATAAAATGTCACATAATTAATTACAGAATAAGGTTCATTTTATTACATACTTCCTCCATTTCAAACTATAGTCTTTTATGTCGTTTCTTTCATCTCAAAATGTTTAACTTTTTGTAGATTTTAAAGATTATTTTTTTAAAATTACTTTTATATATCTCTAATTCTCTCTCGTATTAAAATAAATTAAATTAAATTAATTAAAAATATAACAAGAAAAATACCTTTATTTTCTTTTTTATTAATTTATTTAAAAATATTACAATATCTTATATTTTGAAACAAATAGAGTAATTGCAGATGAGATTTTATGAAACTTGTAAAACATGAGGAGTAGACAGCAAACTATGAATAGGACCTAAAATTTTAGCTACCCTAACATTAAGCAGTGAAAGGTTGTTTTCTTCTCTATGGAAAAAAGGGTTTCGCCAAAACCAAAAGGCATGGATGGCTAACGCAAACAACAGATCCCAAGGATCAAAATCCTTATTCTTCCATTGCAATGCTCTCTTTACTGGCACTTGATGTCTGGGTAGATTCTTCTAATGAATACCTAATGCTTCCTCGGTGAAATAATTATCATCCTTTCTATCCCCAGAAAGAAAAAAAAAGATATGGTGAGTTTTCAATTTAGAACATCAAGATTAAAGTTGTATTTGAACACAAATGAACCGAGGATTAAGTTTTTAAACTTAATTATTAAAGTACTCAAACACTATTCGAGTTCGTTCGATTAATATTTATTTGTTGATAAAGTTCTAAATTTATTCCAGCACTATTCGTTTAATATATGTAAATTGTTTGAATAACTCAAATAATGTTAGAGTTCAAACTATTTAAATAATAAAAATTTGATATAAATAATAAATAATAAAGTCAAAAAATAAATTTTAATACAAAATATATATTATATTTATATGTAAATAATAAATTTATATATATGTATTTGTATACAAATATATCTTCATTAGATTAATATATGAATTATTTTTTTGTCTTCGAATTCAACTAAAATACTAAATAAATGAATAATAATTAAATATAAACGAACAAAAATGAATTTTGTTCACAAATGTACTCTTCAAAAAACAACTCTAGATATACTTAAATAAATATATCATTTCTTTTAAAAATGTTGATGTTTCTTTCTTTTCTACACTATTTTTTGAAATGAAGGACTAAACTAAAATTTTACGTCAAAGTTACATTGCTGATGTCTAGCATTTCCATCAATTGGATAGCATCTTGTTAAAAGTTGATTGCTTAACGAAAAAAAATTTTTAAAAAAAAGGCTTCCGCACTATAACGAATCCATATTCTCAACGTGTGTAGATATTTCTTGTCATCACTCTAAAACAAAGAAAAGGAAAAAGATTTTTTCTTGTCATGAGAGTGAATGAAATTTGAAACTACTTTATGAAATATTGGCAAATTTGACATTTGAGAAAAGCACGCCTTAAAATTGTGAAGTCAATTAGGATTGGGACGTCTCTGGACCGCATGTCATGGACGGTGTGCAGTCCGTAGTGAAATTGAAAGCTGCCAACGGCGCCCTATTTTCTACAGCTTCCGCATGATTGCTAATAGTGGCAACTTCTCATCGCACGAGCTGAGACGCTCAGCCGCGCACCCTTCATGTAATCACAAATTTGGAATTACTAATATATACTGTATTTCTTTTGGGACCATATTGAACAAACTACATGCACACGTGACACGTTTGCATCCGCTGAAAAACTTGAGGAAAAATTAAAGTTGAATTTGGAGATGACGTCTCGCTTACTACTACATTTGCATATGACTGAACACTTTGACTAAAAAGAAGTAACAATTATTTATTTAGAAGTAATAGATATTTAAAGACAAAAAATTTAATGTGAGTATAAAAAAATTCTAACAAAAAAGAGAATCAAATATCAATCTAAAAATATTGATTTCAAAACATATCATTGAACTTCAAATTTTAAAAAATATTAAAAAATAATAACACTATTGTTTATAGACAAAAAAAGAATGTGAAATACTAAAGATATTACTAAGAGTATATTTTGCCAAGATTGACCTCCGGCGACCCTAAGAGTAGGAGAGAAAGGGAGGTGACAAAAAAGAAGGCAGCTGATCCTCTAAAGTCGCTTGCTGACAGAAGGGTGGTACAAATCAATCAACACAGCTCAGTGGCCAATTAGTACACCCAAAACACGTGGGATACAGTAATATGAAGGTAGTACATCTTAGCGATATTATTGGTAATAAATATGTAATTGTATATATTACAGTATTAATAAATGTAAGCCCCTCACATGAACATCACTAGTACGTAAACTATCAGGTTACTTTGTATATGCTACCCGTACCCCCAAGCGTTATGGGCAGTGGCAGAGCCACATATCCAGCAGTGGGCGCAGTGGAAAAAATTTTCTTCTATAACTTATGTATTGTGCACTTCTTTTAAATATAAAATGACTCCACTAATTTTTTTTAACTGCTTCAAAAGTCTTTAAAACTTAATAAGTATCATGTAAAATAATTTTTTAAAAAAAAAACTGAGATTTAAAGGAAAAAAAATGACCATCTTTTTCCCTTAAAAACAGAATAATGTTAAAGATTTATGAACAGCTTTTCACTCTAGATATTTTGTAGGATTTTTTGTAATATTTTTAAATTATAGTATTTAATTTTTTATTATTTAAAATTTAATATTTATCTTATTTAATTTAAAATATATAAATAATAATTTTTATAATTAAAAGTATTACAGATAGTACTACACAAAAAGTGTTACGAAAGATCTAAATAATTTACTTTTCATAAGAAAGAAATTATAGATGGAATCAAAACTTTTACTTTGAGAGGGTAAAAATCTATATTAATATATACGAAAGAATTTTTTAAAAATATTGGGGGAACAATTTTAAAAAAATGTGACTATAAAACTAAAAATTGTATACTTATATAAAGATTTTTAAAAATGTTGAGGGGCAGCGACCGCCCCTTGCTTCCTGAAAGAAATAAATCCAACTGTCATTTTACTTTCATCTCTATCGAGTCCGAACTGGAATCTTTTTAAGTTTATCACCGATTTAGTTCTGGTTCTGGACGTGCATTGGACTGAATCTGATCTAATGGATCAGATTTCGTGGACCTCTTATTTATTTTAAAAAAAAAAATTTGAAAATTTCGACAGTCGTTGGATCAAATTTCAAATCTGATCCAACGGTTCAAAATCGGTCCTGCACTGCAAAAAGCACGTGCAGGATCGAAACCGAACTGGTTTATCACGGACCATTATAATATATTAGTATTTTAATTATAAGATTTTTTAATTATAAGCTCGCCACTGCACCCGCATAGCAAGGCGTGTATGACAAAACTACTCGAGATGAACACATGAGCAGAAAATCTTAAGAAAAGGTAGGAAGATAAATAGTAAGGAAATACTAAGTCTTGTGGAGGAAAAAAAGGGGAGGACGAAGATATGGAAATTAATTTAACTTCTTTCCACTGACAAAGAAAACGAAGTTGAATTTACATCTATATATATATATATATATATATATATATATATATATATATATATATATATATATATATTTTACCAAAATACTTTTACTCTCTCTCCTCCTATAAAAGCTTTGTGCATCTATTCTCATTTTTTAAAATTTTAAATTTTTTAATTAGTTAAAAAGTTTTGATTGGTCAAGAGATTTTAGACTTTTAAATTTATCTAAATTTATATCATAACTTTTAAATTTTAAAACTTTTAAACTTCTTATCACATCTCTATATCTCTTACCACTTACCCATTATTAGAATTATTTAAAATTAAATTTATTTTTTTCTAAACACACATCTATACATCTATATATCTATACATACATCTATACACCAATACATATATATAGATTTTCAAAACACTTTTACTATCTCACTTCCAATAAAAATTTTGTGCTTCCATTCTTATTTTATAAAATTTTAAATTTTTTAATTAGTTAAAAATATTTTGATTGGTCAAGAGATTTTAGACTTTTAAATTTATTTAAATTTGTATTATAACTTTAAATTTTAAAACTTTTAAACTTCTTATTACATCTACATATCTCTTGCCACTTACCCATTATTAGAATTAGTTAAAATTAAATTTATTTTTTTCAAACATACATCTATACATATATACTAGCCTAAACCCGTGTGATGCATGGATATACTTTAAAAATAAAAAATATTAAAATTCAATTTTTAAAAAATATATAAAAAGAAACTTTTTTACCTTTCAAAATATATGTGTTTAGGAAAAAAATCAAATAACACATAATAATATAATTTTATTTGTTCAAAAATATCAAATACCTTCTTTCTCATCTTAAACTCTTAACATATGATTTTTATCTATTTTATTTCTGTCAAAACAAAATCAAGAGTAATATTGACTACATTGAATATACTTTTAACTTTTTAAAGATTTCTAATTCACATACAAATATTGCTAATATTTTTTGTAAAATATAAATAACATGTATTATTTATTAAATCAAATAAATTTGAACTTATTCAAACTCTTATTAGTTGGGAAAAGCTGCCTAATTTACTTCATTAATCAAGTTTCCTTTTTTGTTTTCCAAAAAAAAAATCCTTAATGGCAAATCTATTTCCTTTTATCAATAATAAAGAGAAATTATAATTATTAATTTTTTTAGACTTCAATTTGTAATAGAATTTTCCAATTAACTCATTAAGTCAGATAAAGAACGATTTGAAAATGATCTCAATGGATTATATAATAAATAAATTAAAAATTAATATATCCAAATGATTTTTTATTTCTGAGGCTTTTGTTTAGGCGATAAATCAAAGTAAATAAAAATTTAAACAAAGCAATGATATTGAGGTTTAAATGAAAATTTATTTATTTTATTTATAAATTATATAATATTTATTTGTTTGTTTTTTCCTAATAAGTAGATAATTATTTTTGTATAATTTTAATAAATATAAGTAAGAAAGATATCGGGAGATGCAATAATAAAATATAACATAAAATGAGAGAAAAAAGTATAAAAGAGAAGAAAAAGTAAAGAAATTAGAAGAACATCAGAAATAGAAGTTATGAGCAATGACATTGTGATACTAAGAAACCAAAGAAGGCAGAATATTAGCAAAAAGCACATAATAGGTAAAATAATGGAGTAGGAAACATAATGTAAAATTTTTAGCCTTAAAACATGTGATCAAAAGTGACTGAAAATAGACAACTCTAATATTTTAAAAAGAAAAAAGAAAAAAATAAATTATAGCACTTACATCTACTTACAAAGTGCCCAAAATTCAAGTTCAAAAAATTATTATGTAGGCAGCAATTCTAATCTAAAGTTTAAACACATTTTAGTGTAATCAAATAAATAAAAAAAATTCATTGCATTGCTTAAAATGCACTAATAAAATACGTCAAAGAAATCATCAAATTTTATATTACAAAATAAAACACATATTAGATATCGAGTGAATAAGTTCAATCTAAAAAAATAAAAACCTTAAATGAAGTTTTAGGTAATTTAATCAAATTAAAGTAAACACATCATTTAACAGAATAATAAAAGGATTCCAAAAGAATTGATAAAATACAATACTCAATTGCTTATAAAAAAAACTATAAATCAAATGAAAAAAAAAAGATAGAAGTGAAAGAATTACATTAAGATTGATGATAAAAAGAAAAATTATAAAGATTGGAGCTTCTGGATATGAAGAGATTTAAGCGATAATTAAACCAAAATAAAAGTGAAAAAGGTGATTACATTTTAGAAAAGAAAAGAGAAGAAAAAAAGAATGTGCAGAAGAGAATAATAATTATGTGCATTGTGTGTGGAATAAATGAGTAGATATTCAGAATTTAACTTTACTAAATTTAATTTAAATTAAGATATTTTGTTAAACAAAAATGATAAAATTAAAAATTATGTTTGTTGACAATTATTGAATAATTAAAGTTTTACTTCTACAAAGTAATTGAAAATAGATAATTTATTTTTAAAAAAATATAAAATTCAAAATTTAACTTAATATATAAGTATAAAATTTATTTTAATGGGTTGAAAATAATTTTAACCAATGAAAAAATTTTAAAGTAATAATTAAAGTCTCAAAGTTTTGCAAAGTAACTTAATATGTAAAATTAAAAATTATAATTAATATATAAGTTAGTTTAAAGTTATTTTAATAGATTAAAAATGATTCCAACCAATAAAATTTTGAAGACTAATTCAAAAAATAAAAAATCTAAGAAATTAAGATAATTCAAAAATCAATCTTAAAATAATTGCTTACTGCTATCATCCAAATGAAGAAATACAAAATTCATGAAGTCTTTGCTTCCTATTCTCCTAATGCATGGCCATATTAAGAATTACTCTTTCCTTTTGAGGGAGGAAAAAAAAAAGAAGAAGAAATAGAAACTTTCATCTAAAAAAGAGAAAAGAATATGACTACCTTGCATCCATTTCTTTAACAGCTACTTTTTCGATTGTGAGTAATATTGAAATACATATATTACTCTTTCTCCTCCTCCAAAATGCTTGAAACTCCATCCCTAATTACGTTATTATATCACAGGATCCAAAAGGTTCTTTAATTTATGATTTATAATTTATCTTACGGGTTCTTTCTCTTATGCTTATCAGAGGCACAAAAGGTTCTTTAATTACTAACATCTTTTCTTTTTTAAAGTTTAAAGTTTATCCAGTAACTTATCACTTATGCAACAATCTATAAATATTTTCTTTTCCTTCTTTGAAGGTTATAGATCAAGAAAAAAGGTAAGTTCAGATTTGATACTCAAATTAATTTACATGCTTCATATTTTCAATGCTTGAACTAATAGATTTGCTTAGCATCATTGCAGATCTTCTAGGTTTGCTTGGCAATTTCATTAGGAGAATGGAAACCCTATAGAAGGTATTGTGAGTTTAGCATATTGTTTTTCATTTAGTTATGTACTATTCCTTTTTCATTTGTTATTGGTCATGTTATGTATAATTTTTTATTTTTTTAAAGGAGTTTAAAAGACTTGATAGAAAGAAGGAAGAAGAATAAAAATTATAAAACTATCTCATATTGTAAGTTTTCTTTCTTTGATCAGTTTCTCAATATTCTCACTTGCAGTTCTTGAAACCATTCTCTTCAAGACATATTTAGGTTTATTGAACTTGCTTTGTATGCTTTTTGTTCCTTATTTATTTAAAGTTCTATTATGCTAATAAATATTCAATTTTGTTTAAAGATATATTTTTTCTCCAACAACATTATTATTTTAGCATTGAATTTGAAGTTTTTGAACTTTATTGTAGTCTTTAAATTAGATTTGTTATTTTTTTAAATTAATATTATGCATCCGTGCATTGCACGGGCCTTTTTAGCTAGTAATTATATACTAATTTAAAAAGACTCGTATAATGCACACGCACTAAAATAGTTTAGAAATAAAATATTATAAATTTATTTATTTAAATAAAAAATAGTTAATCATTATTACATTAAATATATAATTTACTATCCCTTCTCTAACTTTTCCTTTTTAAGATGAGAAAAAAAGTATAAGATTAAAGATGTTAACATTTTATATAATTAGAATCTAAAAAAATTTCAAAAAATTTCGTTCATTTTCATCTAACAAGGAAAAGAGAACCCATTGCAAAAGTATTCCATTTTATGATAAAGTTGTTCCTGATGATGCCTTTATCCCAAAAATACTAGTTTTTAATTCAAACAATGTTATGAATTTGGTAGCACGCAGTTATCGTCGGCATAATAAAATCATAATAGTAATATAGAGAATTAATAAGAAAATTTTAATGAAGAGAATATAGAGAGAAACTAGAAAAAAAATAAGAAGAGAAAATAAGAGCTTTTATTGATTCTCTGAGAGTAAATAAATGAATTAATAAGTGTATCATTAATACATCAGTCTAAAGCGCTATTTATAGGGTTCAGGGGTACATATCAATAAGAAGAGATAAAGAGTAATCAGAAGACAAATTCTATCACTAATTAAAGATGTGATAGAACTCTACTATCTATATTTTGGATAGTTGGAGTATATTTATAACTCTGATATTCGATTATCTCTTTGATATAGGATAATATACATCCATAATATTAATTTCATAACACTCCCCCTTGGATGTTCACTGCATAAGAGTATGTCTCGTTAAAACCTTACTAGATAAAAGCCCCAGTAGGAAAACTCTAGTGAAGAAAAAAGAGTACGCTACTCTTTATGCCATATTTACTCCCCCTGATTAGATAATCTTTTGAGATTTTTTAACCAATACTTTTCAATCAAATATTGCTATCGGTAAGGTCTTAGTGAATAGATTTTTCAAATGATCAAATTCATTGCACATCAATATCACATCTCTTCTGAAATTCGTAAGTAAAAATATACTTTATCGTATTTTCTTAGATATATTCCAAACTTTATTATCATTCAACAATACAATTGGTATTCCTTCTTAGAGGATATAGATTTATCTCGAATATATTAATCATGATCACGCATATTCTCCACCAACATCATGAATTTCTATTTTTTCAACATGAGTTGAAGATGTGGTTGTTATAATCACCACATGCCTATAAATGCATTATTTGTGTGGATCATATAGGTAACTTATACCTTGCATATCCATCTCAATAAGAATTGAATTTTTTAGATAAACTATCTCAAAGAGATATCAAAAGGCAAGCTTATTGCCATCTCAAAATTTATTGGATAGAGAATAACTAGAATAGATATCTACTTACACGTGGACAAGTGTATTCATGTATTTAATTACAAAATTATGGTATTTAAGACCAAATAGTTCTCCACTATCTTTTAATAGATATAAAGGATCTTACTATAATAACCCAATGACCATTGATGTGCTATGTCCATGTGAAACATTTTCAAGATGTTCAATCTAAGTAAAATGTTGATCACAATACTTGCTTCTCTAAATTCTTCAGAAAAAATATCTTGATCATCAAATTATTTTCTCTTTTGAGGATTTTATTACCAAAATCAAGAGATCAACAACACTTTAAGCGTGTATCAAAAATCATATGGCTATAGAATTCATATATTTGTCATGTTGTGACATTTCTACAAATAAGAATATCTATAGCTAAAATATTATATTGACTAACTCTACAAAAGTCAGTCAAATAATCAATTTGTAATTTTATGCAAATAAACAACATTTTGAGCTTTCAGTTCATTAATACTTGTGCATAGATTCAAGATAATAAAAGTTATAAATGATATCCTTTTTCAATTGATATTATTCTCCCCCTAATATGGAAGAGACTATGTAAATCAATAAATTATACAATAAGGATATTTCTAACAAACAAACATATATAGCAAGTGTAGCTATGTATGGCCTTTCTTCATACATGGATATACTCGATTGTTCTTTTAATAAGAATTTACTAAGATAATTTCATTATGTTCTACAAGAACAATTATATGTTTCAAACATATCAAGTCCATCAAGGACTTCAAATATATGTATCATTATCAAATGATAACAAAGAAAAATACATATTAAGTGTTACCATGCACTATTATATCTACCACTAGAAATATATTTCTTTGTAATCAGTGCCAGGTCTTACGAAGATTTTCACACCATAACTCATGGCAAAAATTTACTTTTGTAGTTCGCATTTTATAAGCAAATATTAATTACTATCTCTTTAGAATTACACTTTAGGTGTATAATTCCTTCTGGGAATACATATACACTTCAAGTGTACTTGTGAATAGTTTAAACTTTTCATATTTCTCATGAGAACTTTATCATTTCGAGTCTTCAGACCTCAATTTAGAAATTCTCATTATAAATCAATATATTATGTGTATTACTATCATTAACATCATATACTTGTGTGGTTCCAGTAGTTCATAATCATGTTGAGATCTCATCATTTGTCAAAGTTTTCAAGTATTTAAATTTCTTATGGAAATAATATATCAATGATGTTTGGAGAAAATTTTTGCTAGAATTTAAATCTCGTCAACTTAACATATATGACCTTCTTAAGTCTTTGCTCCATTGAGGAGTTTGTATACTTGGAATAGAATTATCTACCATATTTTAGTTGTGTCTCAAATTTATTTACAGTGGCAGATGTCCTTCAGGGACATCAACTATAATAGGAGCATTCTTTATCAGATATTGGGTAGTTAATATATCTAGTTATATAAATTATCCTTTGAATTTCTGGTTCAAGATATCTTCTATGAGGATCAAAATAGAAGATCAAGATGAGACACATATTAATATCTTTATCCAACCTCATGCTTGCTCCTCTTTATGTTGGGCCAATATATTCAAAATTAACAAAATATGAATCTCTCCCTTGAAATTCGCTCCCAATATATTTGATAATCTCTTTGAGAACCCATCTCATTACCTTTGTGGTGGAGCAACATACATAGTGCATCTCTAAATTTATGATGGGAATTATTTGGTTTCTGACCACAAACCAACTACTATGAGGAGAATCAAAATGTGTTGGCAAAATACAAAATAAGTGCTAATATATTATATTCATGAACATTCTACAAGATTTCAATATTTATCTCAATATAACAACCAGTATCATTATGACAAATTATGTCTTTTGGGGGAATGTTAAACAATGAGCTTATTATTAATGAATTATGCAAATTATAGGTTGCAAAAACAACAATATACATACGACTATTTGTTGATGCATCAACTAATAATTTCTCCATATTCATCTCAAAATAACACATTCAACCCCAAGTAATACTAGTAACTTTTAAATAAAACAAGCAGCACATATAAATTTGTCATATTAGGAAACTTTCGATTCCATAATAAATTCATAATCATTCTTTGTATTTTAATGATCCGAGATGGTCCAACCGGTCATGCCAACTAATAAATTATTTATCAGTAAACTTCAAGTTTACTCAAATTGCATCTCAATTTCATAATTCTATGTAATATAAATTGGGAGAGATGAATAGTATTATTTATAATTGACATGTATTTTATGTCATAATAGTAATGCATATGCCTCAAAAATTCATTCATCTAATGTCTCGATATACTGATAATTTAATCAAGGCTCAAAAGTTTTACGAGACTATATAGAGAATGATGTATTACAACAATTGACCATTAGCTACATTCACATGTGCAATATCAACATTATCAACACAAGCATCATTAATATCAGTAGCATAATTTAGAAAAGTAAAGCAATACCAATAATTAATAGAGATTCATAACATTTTTAACGTACTACAGGTACTGGACAAACTTTCATATTGCATAATAATATGTTAGAATTATTACTTTTCATTTTTTCTTCTCATTATTTTCTCACTTCTGGTGAGTATCTATTTATTGGGGATTTAATGAGTCATTCTTATAGTATAAGAACAAAGTACATTTCTACCAACCGCAAGCAAAATCTCGTACATAAATATATTATAATTCCTAATGTCAAAATATTTTATGAAGGACTCATTTAGTCTCAGAAGATATAAATTCAAAATACTTCTAAAAAACTTCTTCTAGATATTGCTACTACAGGAGCATGTTAGAGATATGAAAAAGAAAAATTTTTTTATTCATCACATTACTAATAATATTTCTCCTTATAACTTTAATTGAGGAGAAATTATAAATGCGATAAAATTTTACATACTGATAGACATAAAATCTTTTAGGTACACTTATAACAAATCATCACTAACATTTATATAACAATCATCTTCTGCTGACTGTATGTTTTCTTTAGAGTTTGCTAGTAATCAACTGGTTTTGATGCTTTGTATTTTTTTTAATGGTGTCTTCAGGACCCACAATATCCAAATGTATATTTTTTTATTGCCATAATTATATGAATTATTCTTACTATATCCACGTCTATGTCCATGGTTTCGGCCATGACTACAACCTCTTCCAAGGCCATAACCATTGGTTCTAATGTATTCACTTACAAATTTAATATAAACTGTACTTTTAGTAGAATGACCATCTTTTGGTGGGCAAATCTTTCTTTTAGATCATTTTACAAAATAAATGGATCTTTCACGAGAAGATATTCAGCCTTTAGATACTCACGAAAATTATGGCAGAGAAAAAATATGGTTTTTATTCGATTTTGAGATGATGATGCATTATTTTCAACAATGGTGTCTGCCAGACCCATTACATCTATATAAATTTGAGTATCTAGTGTCTATGACATATAGTTCTGCCGAAGACAGTGCCCCATCCCAGGTGAGTGCTGCTCGCTTGCAATTTTGAAAGTTAGTCAAAATTTTTAAGTGATCTTTTATTTAATATTTTATGACTTATGTTGCAGATACGTGATATGATCTATTGTCTTCTAGCAAGTGCATGTAACGTCGAAGCAAAAGGACAAAATTTTAGTACAGTTTCAATAAATTATACATGAGCAGGAGTGTACTCTAGCAGCAGTAGGCGAGGGACATGATAGGCAGCTAATCAAAAATTCTTTTTGTTATCTGCAGTTCGAAGCTTTTTTTATGTCCACTATATAAATTTTTATGTTCCGGTATTTCTTATGTTATTTTCTTTTCTTATTTTTTTAACTTGAGTACTACATTACAATACAATTTACAAATTACATATGTTATTTCACTAATAACATACAACAAATAATAATTAATTACATCATTTATAGGCACTAAAGATGGAGTTCATATTTCTGCTAGCATACACATATGTTCAATTATGCCTACTAACATAGTGTCCTAGCTGGCAACTGAGGATCATTTGTAGTGATTCCACAACGGATGCATGTCCGACACTGAAAATCCATCCTCCATTTGAAACTACACATTCGTCAAAACTAAAAAATTCATAATTTTTAAAAAATTATTAAATGCACGAAATAAAGTTACATTATGCACTACGACAAAATAGTCGGCCTCCTCTAGCAGACGAATCACCATAATCGTGTCTATATGGTCAGATTGTGAGTCTAGAAGGAGATATGCCCAAGATTGCGATCGGGATAAACAAATGAAGGCTATGTTATAGGTTGTCATGATGACCCAACCTATGTTAGGTAATGTAAGTCAACAATCAGTAGGGGCGAGCTATGAACATCTTAGTGCTCTAACTGCTTCAACAGTCCCATGATATCCTCATATAATCTGGAACGACTGTGAACCTCTCGCTATAACTCTTGTCAGACCTGAAACTACGCGTCTTCACACCTATGCCACAAATGGCCTATCGCTCAAAATTCGTAATTTTCATCCGTGCTAATGTTAACCCCGGTCATGTATAAAGAGTACGATAAGAAAGGAAACTGGTTTCCCAATAGGAAGATGGCGGTTTTCTATCTCCACAGCTAGAAACACTCGTTGAAGAACCAAAATTACAGCCACTTGACCGCGAGCCCCGGCCTTTAGAACCGCTACATCTTTTGGATCCACTCAATGACTTATTCTCTACTACTACTAGACGAGTGCTTAAACGCACTTCTAGAAACTTGTACGTATTCCCAATGAGACTTTTTCTTTTTTGTCGAGTCCTTTTTTGGTCGGTACTTTGTCACCTGGACAACTGGTTCTTGAAGACTATTGTATTCGGAAAATAACATCAAACTTATCTACTCTACAAAATGTCAACACTCTACCGGACCCCTCTTCATCATCAACTTTGTAAAGTCTTGAATAGCCCATAAATCATCATGAGGGTGCGGTGAAGAATGATTGAGATATTGCAAAATAGGCATGAAAACTCAAGGGCCCTCCATAATATATGCAAATCATCAAACGCAAAAGGTTGTACATTGCTCATATGGGTAAGTATTTCGCAAGAATGAGGAAGTCTGTGACTATTTCGCAACCAACATCAGAAAACACTAACATCATCCTGTATTTTGTTGCCACACTTCCTCTTATGTAAAATGATCAGCAGTGCCTTGTGCACAACTCTATAGCATAGGAGACCCAAGATCGGATGCAAATGGATATGATATTTTTCGACATACTGATATTGCTCAAGAAAATTCCTAATCTCTGCTATTTGAGTCTTGATCAAAGAATGAACATTTGACCAAACGGGATCGAATGCGCTGGATGCCGTCCTGAGATAAGACTGTAGCTAAATGAGAGCTTTCGACACAATTTGTAGTTTCCATTCCAAATGTAAGATCTGTCCTGTCCAGACTTGAACAAACTACTTTTGATGTGAATCCAACAATGTCTTGTCTAGATACGTCAACATCTTCTCGAATCGCAACCACGGTGACTACATGTTTGATTAATTAACCTGGTACTCATCATTTGTAAGAGAATCAACCAACTTTCACCAAGTATCTTTCAAAAACTATTTTATTTAATATCGATGCTCAACGTTCTTCAAAATGTGTCGCCTGCACAACATACATTTAGAATTTGTGAGGGCGTCAGTTAAGACCTGTATTCGCTCGAGCTCACGATCAATCACGATAACTTGTCAGTGGCAATTTTTGTCGAAGATATTATGAACACACTCTAGTACCCCACTGATAACTGTCTGTCAACTTATTGCTGATCCAAGTGCCAGTAATCAAAAAGTTTTGCCGGGTTGGTGTAACACGACAATCTCTAAGTATGACAGTTGTATTCATTAAGGAACGTTGTATACATATATTTTTTATTAAGGAACGTTTTATATAATTAAAATAAGATAATTCTATACTAATGCTATAACGTACCTATTAATCTTGTATGTCGTATTTATTATCAACACAAATAGATATGCAGGAGCAAGTGTACATAGATTTCGGTAAACGAACACATAGTCACTAAGAATTTTAGCCCATGTCTGAACTCTATACCAATGAATATATTCATGGTCAGTGAATAATTTGAAAGTTGTCGAATCACTCTCTGACCTTTCATACTCGCCACTTTAACTTGTGTCTAGTGTTGTACAATGTCTTTGCCATGTGCCAACAAGCAATATATGTTAAATATATTAAATATTAATACAAATATGTAAATGTACCGGTAAGAAGCCTGATTAACGTGTTATCGAAACACAAACCTAACAGCACTTCTCAGGTTCTCCCGCTTTAAAATATGTTTCGGTTGAACGTGACATTTACTCATTTGCTTATGATTTTTATCTCTTGATCTGTCATTCTCGCAACTAATGCATGACTGTAATGGATCTTTCCTAGATTGTGATTGTGTTTGCTGCATATCACCACAAGACTCTACGCTCCCTCGTAATACTCTTTACCCATTAATTTCAATGGATAGTTTCACTTTTTTGTACCCTTAGACTTTCAGTCTGTTCCCCTTCACTTCTGATGTCCCCATCTCCGTTGTTGGCTGATCCTTGGGAGTAGAAATAAATTTATAGTAAGCTTCATCCCTCTTATACCTAAGCTCGACAAATCTGTTATTATTTTCGTTGCCTTTTATCGAACAAGCAATTATCAAGAGGGTCCTCACTTGCAATGCTGTTGTCTTCGCCCACTATACTAACTCCTCTTTACTAGAAAATATATCAGGTGTCCATAAAAAATGATTAAAATTGTCAACTTTGTCAAAATCTATGAATTCTTCAGAGAAATCTTCTGACGATTATAGATCTTGACCATCCTTATATAACGCTCAATGAAATTTCATTTTGCGGCCTTTTTTCGTGCTCCTGCAATTCATATATCGTATTTTATTGAATATGTGTTATTTATACCTGCAATGTTATAAAAATAAATACAAATGATTAAGAAAATTATTAGAACTTCAACTTGATAATTATATCACAAATAAAATTGTAATTACATAAGTAATTTTATTTAACAAATAATATTTAAAAAAATTGACGAGACTTCTGCTAGAATCTAGCGCAACTTGATGGAAAGTTACGCCAGTTGTTGGGGCGACTTGGCACCAATTAACTCGTAAAATTGATAAATTTGCGTATTGATTAAGAATTTTAGTAAGTTTTTAATTCAAATTCGAGAGAATTCTTTATAGAAGTCCTACTCATTGTGTTGTTTCAAGTAATTTGATACGTTATTAATCGAATTGATAGTTTAGTATGATATAGAGATAGAGAGAAGAGAGAAAGATGAGATAGAAAGTGATTTTGAAAAATAAATAATTTTTTTATTATATATAATTAAAAAATTATATATAGTAAGGGTGATTATTAATCATCAATCAACTTGAATGACAAGAATTAACGTGGTAGTATCAAAGTAAAAAATAATACTAAATATAAATAGTACTTCGACAAAATTTACCCTTTAATGATGCATTCACCTAATTCTTACAATTCCTTGGTTACAATTTTTTTTACAAAGTACTGAGGATCCGCCACTCAAATTCCTCTGTTACAAATTTTTTATGTTCAACTATTTACTGTATGTTTTTATTTTTTTAAGTTTTTATAATATAATTATGATAGTAAGGGAGAAGACGAAGAGAAATTTATGTAAGAACAGCTATACTCATCCTAATTAGTTGTTTTTTATTTGCCAAGGTCAAAGACCAAAAGGTCATATACAAAAAGTAGTGACCTAAGCTATGACATCATTGGCGCCGTAATTTTTCGGTGGCGGGACGGGGGTGCGGGGGCGGAGTGCAGGATGAAACAATGACTACCAGAGTTGGTGGGCAACGCATGCGCCGCCTTTCTATCGCTTTTATGTTGTTATTTCCTTTCATAACCTCCGGGCAATGATTTGCGGCAGGATAAGTGGAAATCTACAAGTTGCGCTCGGTATCTTCATAATCATAATGTTATGGTTCAGCTCTATCATCTTTATATCGTTTATATATTATTGTAAATTTTGTGCAAATATTGTTACATTTTATAGAAATATTTTTATCGTTTCACATATTCAAAAGAGAAAATAGTAAATATAATATTTAAAGTTAAAAATTTATTACAATTAGATTCTTAATTTTTTTTAAAGATAATAAGACTTACAAATATATTATATTTTATTAAAATACTCAGGCCACCACAACACTCAACAAAATCTAGCAAGAAAGAAGCATGTTACCAACACCTATAAGCTATTTGAGGATACTTTTGTGCAACTATAAGATTTCCTTCTAAAAACCCTATATGTGAAATATACGTGAAATTCAATTTTTAACTTTTTATTTTTCTCTTTTCTACGGTTTTCAACTTCTTTTAACACGTGTGTTTCACATGTTGAGGCTTTTTAAGAGAAACTCTGTGGTGAGGAAAAAAATACTATTAAATAGCTAGTATGTATTAAAGCGTGTCCTTTTCAGCTGAATTCTGTCGAGTGTAGTGGTGTGGACATTTTGATAAAACATAATATATTTTATTACCTTATTGGTTAAAAAAAATTTAAGAATCTAAGTGTGACAGCCCCCTTACTTTAGACACTATATTGACCATTTTTCCTGTTCAAAATCATTTGCAAAATACTTGTTCGCTAGTAGAAATCTCTTAAGTGTTATGCTACTTTTGGTACACTAAAATGAAATGGAATGGAACCATTTGAAATGGGTTTAGAATTCTCTTTCCATTCCATTATCTGGAAAGAAAAGTTAGAATAGAATGACAATTCGTTTTTTTATGTTTGGTAAAATTATTATTTAATATTATAATAAAATAAAATTTCATAAGAAATGACTTAAATATCTTATTATTATTTAATATTATAATAAAATAAAATTTCATAAGAAATGACTTAAATATCTTACTAGTATATTATGTCAATAAAATCAAATTATATCCAAAAAAATACTAAATTAAATATTTATTTATAAAAATCTCATTTAAATAAAATTCACACTACATTTCAAGAATACCAAATATTTGAAGTATTGAAGTATAATTTAGTAAAAAAGACAGCTCTTATTTTAGAGCAAAACAATTGAAGTATTTGTAAGAGAAATAAAATAAAATTCAAAGCTAATTTATTCTTTTTCTTAATTGAATATTACGAGGGCATAATAGTTATAATAATTTTTTTAGGATTCTTACTTCTCTTAGAATGACTTTTCTTTAAGTTTTGGTGTAGAAAGATCTTTTTCATTTTTTTTGGAATCAATTTTTCTATAGAATAGAGTGAAAAGTTTGAAAAGTCTTTCAATTTTGATGAACTAAACGTTCTATTAGGGTATATAACAAAAACGTTTTTTTTTCCTTTTGTGAAAAAATAAATCTTGTATTGGGGAGAACGTACGAGTGCATGTTAGGCGGGTCAAAATCTTACGTACAATTAGGACTGTCAATTGGGTCGAGTCGGCCCGAACCCGACTCGTTCGGCCCGCTTAATTACGGGCTCGAGCTGATGTTTTCAGCCCGAATACGTTACGGGCCGAGCTCGGGCTAGAGTAGGCTCAGCTCGTTTTTAGCTCGGCCCGTAAAAAAATATAAAAATAATATATTTATATATATTTTTATATATATATTTTATAATAATATTATTATTATATTATTAAAAAATATTATTATATTATTAAAAAATTTATTTTTATATAAATTTTTAAAAAAACTGGGCTCGGGCCGAGCTCGGGCCCCAAGGGCCGAGTCCGGGCTCACATTTTCTCAGTCCGCTGTCAATCGGGCCGAGCTCAGGCGGGCTTAGCAAAGCCCGGCTCACCCAACCCGATTGACAGTCTTACGTACAACCCGTCGCCAAGATTTAATAGCTCTTTCTGACTTGGCACAATAATAATAAGATTAATTTAACTATAATTAATTTATTATAATATATTTTTATTAAAAATATTAATATTATAATTCATATATTAGTGAAGTTTATATGTTTTATATGAGAGTTAATAGAGAAAATATAAATTATTTTTAAAAAATTAACATTTATTTTTTAACAAACTAAGATATAAATATTGTCATGCAACTTTGGATGGAGGGAGTGTCAAATAATTTATAATTAATTCAATATTAAGTAGTAAATACAAATACAAATAATTAGTTTTTCAAGTTCTGAAAATCATTTATTAATGAATTGTCTCTTCTGAACTGTTCAACAATTCTTTTTCAGTATTCGGTTTTACAACAATTAAAGAAAAAATGATCTTTTTTCCTGGTTAAGAAGCAAATAGGAAATATTTACCCCTTCCTCTTTCCTTATTAAACGGAAGAGAAATAGCAAATATTTTTAAAAGGACAGGAGGAATCTTCATTTTATAGGAGAGCATTTTCTGTGTAAGTATACTTTCTGCATACAAATCAATGTAATAATATATATATATATATATATATATATATATATATATATATATATATATATATATATATATATATATATATATAAATTGTTGATGCGCAGTAATCGTCAACATAACAAAATCGTAATAGTAATATAGATAATTGAATAAGAAAATTATAATGAAGAGAATATAAAGAGAAACTAGAACATAAAGATAGGATACAAGAGCTATTATTGATTCTCTGAAAGTAAATGAACGAATCAATTAGTGTATACAACATATCAATTTAAGGTCTTATTTATAAGGTTCAAGAGTATATATCAATAAGAAGAGATATGAAAAAATCAGAAAATAAATCCTATCAATATTTAAAGATATGATAGAATTCTAACATCTATTTTATGGTAGGATAGAATATATCTATCTCTAATATTTGATTATCTCTTTAATTTTAAATAATTAAAATCTAGTATAATATTAATTTCATAAAAAAATAATTTTTTTCACCATCAACGACATGCATCCGCCTCCCATCTGTACTGTTATTTTATTTTGCTTATGTGTAGTAAGTCTAAAAATGAGTAGAATTTCAAATTAAAAAATAAAATGTTGGTCTCCACAAGATGGTTAATTCCTCAATCCTTATCTTCAGCAAAAATAGTGGAGGCCAGCTCATTGCAACGCCGCTAGTTTTCATTCACCAAAATTTTTTTTCTACCTTCAAAATTCTCTCAATTTTCTTTTTTTAAACAACATTCTTAATCATTTACAAAAAAAAAAAGAAAAGTAGAAGAATAGTGGCCAGTGGCGCTGTTAATGGGTCGAGTCTGGCCCGGACCCGATTCGAATTCGACCCGATAATTTCGAGTTCGGGACAATATTCATACTCGTTTACCCAAACATGAATTCTATAGTATATCTTCTAAATGGGTACGGATACGGTCCACAAAGTTTCGGACTCGATTACCCAATTAAATTTTAAATAATAAATATTTTATATATTTAAATTTTTTATAACCATTAGATGTGTTTGATACAACGGTTAATTATCTATAAATTTATATTAAAATACCTTATCGAGTCTACCCGAACTCGATCTGAGATCCTATAGGGTAAGGTACAAGTCCATTCTTATTTGGACCCGTCAGATAATCGAAACGAATGCGGTACCAATAATAGTCAATCAGATCCAGATTTGAGACAGACGTCCGAATCCGTTTGGATCAGTGGACACCCCTAATGGCCACAACCAGATAGCAGGGGCAGTTGACAGTAGCCCCGAGGGCGCCGTCGGGCGCCTATGATGGTGCCTTCCGACGGCGTCCTCAAGGGTTGTCTCAGTGGCCCCTGTTGGCCGCTGTTGAGAGGGCTGCTCTCTGCAGCTGCTTTGGCGGCCGTTGAGAGCAGCCACCGAGGGCGTCATCGGGAGGTTCCATCACAGGCACCTGACGAGACGACGCCTACAGCGGCCCCCCTCCCCCGGCCACTGTTCTTCTTCATTCATTTTTTTTTTTTTTTGCAAAATCAAGAGGAACCGAACCATGTTGAAACAATTTGTTCTTTTTCCCTATTATTGGTATTCCTTTTTTTTCTTTTTTTCGTCGTGAACTTATTTCCTTTGTCTTTTTTTTTTAGATTCTATTTTTATTTTTGTTTTGTTTTAAATTGATAAATAGGTTTAAAATTTTTCAAAATATTATTTAAAGAGAGAAAATTGAGAAAATTTAGAGATTTAAAGTAAAAAAAAAAAATTGATAAATAAAAATAACTATGTTGCAGTAAGTAAGTAGCTATGCTACAGTTAGAATGTGTAAAATAGTACGAGTGGCTTGCCACTGTGTTTGCAGCCGCAGTCTTATTTCCATTTGCTTACCAAAAAAAAAACAAAAAAAGCAATGCCGTCTTAAATCCGCACATGTTTTGTTATAGACAATGCTACCACATTCGGGAAACAAAAACGTGTTGTCAAAACAAAAAAGGAAAAAAATCCCGACCAAGAAATAAAATCACGTGTGTTATTGCCAGAAAGAAAGTTATACCTTGCCGGAATATCGGGGTTCGATGTCGGACCAAATAATTCTCTTTTTTTTTTTGGGGTGTGAGAAACTCAAATTTCTATTGTCGTTGTAATTTTAGTCAATCAAAGATGTAAAATGTAAATGGAAATACTTTAAGTAAATGAAAACAGTTTAAGATTGCAAAAAAGTTAGATGCGGGCAGAGCTAACTTAGGTCTTTGAAGGTGTAGAATTTTATATATAAATTGTGCATCACATATGGTAATTTAGATTAAGTAAATTATATGTGATAATTTAAATATATAAAAATTTATGGAAAATCTATCATCTTATAAAAAAATAAGAGAATTTTTTAAAAAAATTAAAAACTTAAATTACTATATATATTATATTTAATTCATATTCACATGCATGTATCTTTAATGCACAAGTTAAAAAATATATAATTTTATATTTAAGAAAAATTTGGAAAAATTAAAATCCCAACTAAAAACAGAAAAGTAGGAAAGCTCATTTTCTAGAAAGATTATAGAAGAAAAATGAGAACTTAAAGAGAAAATAAAGGAAAAGAAAGGTACATGAGATTATTTAGGAAAAGAATTTTGCTTATAAAAGTTAGAATATACATTTTGACATCAAAGCTTGGAAAATAGGAAAAATGAAACTTTAAGAAATGTATTATTAAAGATAGGCAACAATTTGCTTTGAAAATTAAAGTAAGAGAAATCAGTGAAAATATATGTGTTACTAACTTATCATGGCAAAAGTAACTTTCCTACATTCATTCCCTATAAAAAGTAAAAGGAAAGCCCCGGCTATATTAAGTCACAGACCACAGAGATGTCGAAAGCAAAGTAATAGGTTAAGATAATAATTCAATTGGTAACTCAATAGATTTAGTTTGAACTAAATTCACATGCTTCTACCATATAATGTATAATAAAAACCTCATTTCCCAAGCAAATTTAATTGTTCTTCAATAACAACTTTTCCCAGTATAGTCCTTTGGATTATTGATAATCAGATATAATATATGAAATATACCTATTGATCAGTTTGATTCTCAAATCTCTAAAACCGCTTACTAAAACCTTTTTTTTATTGTGGCAAATATTACTGGTTTATGGTATATTATGCAGTGTGTGATAGGTTTAGAAACCCTCCAAGGAACTTGTTGACTCAAGGATACAAGCTTTTAGTTTTGATGACTAACAAAACATGTTTTAAATAATCTAATGAAGTTTTGTTAAGATAATTTTAGAATGTACTTTGAATGATCATGATCAAGCCATACAAGTTGAAGAATTAAGTAATGTACTTTTTAGATTCTTGTCAAGAATTGATTTAAGATAATTTGTCCTCAGGTGTGCTTTAGTCCTTAAAAATGTGCCTGAAAAATGGTTTTATGTCAAAATTGTATTTGGAAACCTTTCAAGAAAGAGGCAAAATATTTCTGCTCTTATCTTTATATCAAGCTACTTTAGAAATATTAAGCTAGATCCATATATGTCAAGCTACTTTTACTAGATTATAAACTAATCACCATTTGACTGACACTGCATCAATAGTACTGTTAAAACGGGTGGGAGCCCTTGGGCAAGCCAATTTATCCGTCTAAATAAGACGGGTCTAGACATAGTATGTCTAGGCCGTTTTAATGCATGCCTATGTGGCCCGCAAGCTAATGCGAGCTGGCATAAGGTTTTTTTTTCTTATATATTAGAAATATTATGAAAAAAGAAATGTATGGCAATCTTGGCACCAAAATTTTCTCAATTACATATTTTAATCATGCCGACAATTAAAGTTAATTAATTTTATTTTATTTTAAATATGTTCTTTACATATATAAAAATTAATGATAATTTTTTATTTTAAAAATATCAGTGATTGATTAAAGATTCATTCTATCATAATAATAGATTTATTATTTACTCATATATAATAGAGCGAGAAAATGATAGACAAAAAAAAATAACATATCAATGATAACATATTCAACTTTAATAATATATGATATAATAAATAAGAAAAGAAGAAAACTTTTACCTTGAGAGCGCGAAAGGACTTTTTACCTCAAAAAGAAGTTTCAAAGTAGTGCCTCACAGAATTTTGCTTTATTAAATTCTCCATAAGATACCAAATTGTAATGATAATGTATTATAAATTTTAGCATCGGTGGTGCAAAATTAAAGAGAAAGCAATACTCATTATGTTTGGAGAAGAATATAGAGAGAGAAAGTAAAACTCAAGAATCAAGATCCATCAATCTCATTAAAGCCATCATATGACCTATATATATAGACTCACAATATAAGAATTTAGGAAAACTTAAACCCTAATAGGGAATGGAAATCAAATCCAATTAGGAGTATTATTTTGAGAGTTTAATTCTCTTCAAAAAACTGACTAATATTAATATTCACATATTATGAATTATTTAATAACATTCTTGATGTGATTTTTTTTCTTTTTTTCTTAACCTTGCTTCAAATTTAATTTAACTTGAAACGTTTTACCGCTTAAGGCTTCTCGACATCTTTTATATCTCTATTTCAAACAAATTCATTTTTCCTTTTTATTTTACTGTATTTTTTTCAACATCCAAACAAAACGATCGGACTGTTCTTAGCATATAATCTTGCAGCTTGACATATAATCTTTACTTCATTATATATTTAGCTAATTAGGCACAACCTTCTGACAAAGAAAATTCATTAAATTATATATACTTTTTCTGTCTCATTTTTAATACCGTTCTTACTATACTAGGATACCTAAAAGTAATAGGATATTTCCTCTGTTGCAAATCCAATATAAAATTTTTATTTTATATCTCATTTCTTCTTTTATAAATAATTTACTTTTACGAAATTCAAAACAGAAAATCTCAAACTCAAACTCTATCGAATCACACCCATTATATAGTATTAAAAAGTCATTATTATCACCATATGTATAATTTTTATATATTTATATTTAACATAAAGTACTTACTAATTCATATATTTTTTCTTTTTATTATAATATATTTCTTTTCTAATACAATTTAAATTTTTACATAAATCTTCATACTCGATCAAATTCTATTAATAAAAATATGGAGGGCGAATACATTTTTCTATCCCTAATTTTAATTTTTTTAATTCTAGAATATACAATAATTTTTTCTTTTGTATGAGAATCTAAAACTCTACGCAGGATGACTTCCACCGTTTAGACTTACTTCCCTAGCTCTAAGTTTCCCATTTTGCCCCCGCCCGCATTTTCTTTTGGGCTTGAGGATCATGTGACAGAAAACCAGGGGTTAATCCCTCAATTGTCGCTTTCTCAATCCTCCACCCCCATCGCCAGACCCCACTCCTGTAGATCTCCAGAGATGTGTGTGTGTGTGTATATATATATATATATATACGTTTCCCTGTCTTCAGATCCGTAGCCATCACACAATTTCTACAACATTTCTGCACTTCTATAACTTGCATTTCAACTAGAGAAACTATGGTTTTCAATCTTCTTCTTCTTCTTCTTGCCTTTTCAACACTTCTTTATCTGTTTTTTCTCTTGTTGTCCACTAGATCTCTTCATTACAAGTCCAAAAAACTCAACGTTTTTGACGGTCCAGTAACGTTACCATTGATTGGTTGTCTCATCTCCTTCTACAAGAATCGCCATCGTCTTCTAGATTGGTACACAGAAACTCTTTCGCGGTCACCATCTCAAACAATGGTGATAAAGCGGTTCGGTGCACCAAGAACTATTGTCACAGCGAACCATCGAAACGTTGAGTACATCCTCAAGTCCAACTTCCATAACTATCCCAAAGGTAAGCCCTTCACTGAAATTTTAGGTGATTTTCTTGGTCTTGGGATCTTCAATGTGGATGGCGATATATGGAACATGCAGCGCAAGTTTGCCAGCCATGAATTCAGTGCAAGATCACTGAGAGAATGTATCGTCAAGACTCTAGAGGATGAAGTCCAGAGGAGACTTGTTCCGTTGCTCAATTCAGCGGCAGAAAGCAGTAAAATCCTGGACTTTCAAGATGTGCTGAGAAGGTTTGCGTTCGACACCATTTGCAATGTGACGCTAGGTTTCGACCCTAGTTGTTTAGACCTTTCTCGGCCGGTACCATCACTTGCAGAAGCCTTCGACACTGCCTCGGATTTATGTGCAAAACGTGGAGCTGCTCCAGTTTATGCAGTGTGGAAAATTAAGAAAGCATTTGACTTGGGCTCGGAGAAAAAGCTGAAAGAAGCTGTTAAACAAGTTCATGACTCTCTATCTGAAATAATTCAAGTCAAGAAAGAGATACTAAAGAAAGCTGGAGAAGAAACATGCCGTAGTGATCTTCTCTCGAGGTCGATCATGGCTGGCCATGGTGATGAGATGGTAAGGGACATGGTGATAAGCTTTCTAATGGCTGGAAGGGACACGACCTCAGCTGCCCTGACATGGTTTTTCTGGTTAATTTCGAGGCACCCTGATGCGCAGAAAGGGCTCCTCCATGAGCTAAGATCGCTCAAAGTTGGTGAAAAATCATGGAACTTGGAAGATTTGAAAGAAATGAAGTACATGACGGCATGCTTGTGCGAGTCAATGAGGCTATATCCTCCGGTGGCTTGGGACTCCAAGCACGCTAGAGACGATGACGTTTTGCCCGATGGAACACCGGTGTATAAGGGAGATAGATTGACCTATTTTCAGTATGGCATGGGGAGGATGGAGGAGCTGTGGGGAAATGACTGGCCGGAATTTAAACCAAACCGATGGTTCGACGAAACTGGGGTGCTGAAAATGGTGAGCCCTTACAAATTTCCGGTGTTTCAGGCAGGTCCAAGGGTTTGTCTCGGGAAAGAAATGGCTTTTATTCAAATGAAGTACGTCGTGGCATCAATTTTGGGGCGGTTCGACCTCAAACCGATTGTGTTAGAGCAGCCGGTTTTTGTTCCTCTGATGACCGCTCATATGGCCGGTGGTTTCAATGTTAGGGTCCTATCAAGGGGTTAACCACAGTCAATTAGTATGTCTCCACTATTCCAACATATGAAATTACGAATCCTGAATTATTGTTATATGTTAGGGTGGATTGATTTTGTATAGTAGTACTGATAAATACTTCCTCCATTTCACAATAATTGTTACAATTTCCTATTGGGCTTGTTTTAAATTAATTATTCTATTTCTAAATAGAAAAACTATTAACTATTCTTTTTTCATTTTTACCTTCCCAAAACTCCAACTAAGCACATGAATTAATATTTATTTTGCACTACTTCAAAAAAAAATTGACTTTGAAGAGAGGAAAAGGAACCAAAAGAACAGATTATTTAATTTAATATAGGTTTATCTATCAATCTTAATTAGGGTTATTTTTTTATTTTTTTAATTTCTTCATAAAATTTATTAAAACTTTAATACCCATAACAAGTCCAATTAGAAAAATTATTTTGAAATGGAGGAAGTAGGCTATAATGTAGTGGTTGCAGCATTTCTTGCCAACGAATAAAAAAAAGCATGAGTTACAAAATGTTTGACATATTTATAATGTAATATTTAAATATTCAAACTATTGCTTAATTATTTCCTATAATAATACTTGTTAAAACCAAATCATGAGGAAAAATTAAATAATAAAATTAATTAAACTTGCCTCAAAGCTAACATATAACTTTTCTCTCTTGTTTGGTTATTTATAAAATATAAAATAAGGATATGATTAAAGGAATGAGATTAGTGTGTTCAACAAGGCATATAATAAGTAATCCTTCAATTCTATATTTTTAGATCTTATTGATCTTGAAAATTATCTATATTTTTTATATGGTTTATTACATCCACTTCACAAACTTGTTTCTCTTTGTTCAGATTGATTATATTTCTTTTCTACAAAATTACTTAGAGCGATTTGAATTTGTATAGGGGTTCTATTGTGATTTGTATAACTTCCTAATAACTGTGAAAAATACTAGAACTTCAAGGAGCAACTTTGAAATAATAGAAAGAAGTTCCAGTGGCAGGCAACTTTGAAGGACCACTTCCTCTACCGCCCAAAATTGACATTTCAAACGGATAATTAGCCATCTTGGACCCTGAAGTTTGTTTAATTTGACAAGTTTGGTTCCTCGTGAAAAGTTTTAATTTTTTGGTTTTCAAAGTTTTTATTGTCAACTCATTTGATGCCCATGAATATTTTAAACTTTTTTCGTTCCTGAAGATTTTCTGTTTAGATATTTTGATCTTTAAATATTTTCTTCTTTAACTGATTTAGTCCCTCATTAAATCTTTTTACTGTAATACTTTGGGACTAAAATGGATAAAAGAAAATACTTCAAGGACCAACAAGGTTAAAATTATCCATAAAGGACCAAATCAGTCAAAAAATAATTTTAGGAACAAAAATAGCCAGTTTTTCCATGTCAAACCTTTCAACATTGAGCTCTATCAACATCTTATATCATCATTATCATCCTTTTTCAAACCAAAGATTGTGTTAAGAGAGCAAAACAACAAGAACAGAGAGTTTCAGATAGAACCGACTGAATTTATCTTTTGTTTGAACCGAGTTTGATTTTTCAATGAGCTTTGAGCTTGAAGAACGCTTTTTTAAACTTCTTAGCAGCTAAATAAACATGTGTAATTTTTTATTTTGTTAAGAGTTAACTCTTGATCTCTTGAAGTACGTGTTAGGAGTTGGATCGTCAAATTATTACTTAAATGGCATATTCTTGGTATTTAAAACAACCATTTTATCAATATAAACTGGTTTTTGGTAGTTCTTGAAGAGATTAGTAGTTATAATGGTAGAAATCTGAAATTTGTTTTTGAAGAGATTTGTAATTATTTAAGGGAATTTCTCAATGCAGGAGGTTTTACTGATGATTTGGTGCTTCATCTTTGACCCTCTTCTTCCACTGCCTTTCTATTCTTGAAAATTGTGGCGGAAAGGGATTCCCCTAGAAAGGGCCGCGCTAGCTTGAGGCAAATCCCATGGAGGGCCTGTGCCCCATACATGGGGCAACCCCACAAGGGCGATATAATTAAATAGAACCCGAATGTTCACAATGGACTGAATATTTATTCTAGAAGGATTATTCAATCTAATCGTACTACAAAATCTTTTAAAAAGCATTTTGAATGAGTTATTAAACTCCATACCTTTTTTTCTTTGAATAAAAATTCAATCAAATAGAGCACCAAGTTCAATTATTTGTAGCAAAAGAATAGCTAGTCTAGTCAAAATTAGGAAATATGAATTTTCTTTCATATGATGATGCCCTATTTTTTCATCACATGCGGGAGTGCCTTAGGAACCATTAGATTGAAATCTTTTAATCTAAAGGCTGAGAGAGATTAGGGGTATATAATTTACCTTTTCAAAGAAACTATAATTTACCTTTTTTCCCACTCATTTCTCTCTCACTTTTCCATTCTGATCGCTCCTCTCTCTCTCATCTATCTTCTTTTTGAAAAAACTCTCTCTTTTTTTTGAAGCACTCTTTCTCTTATCTATCTTCTCTCTGAAGGTTAACTCTCTCTCTCTCTCTCTCTCGCTCAGCTATCTCCTATTTTGAATCTCTATTATATCAAGTCTTTCTCTCCCTTCCCCTTTCTCCTTTCTCTTCTCTTCGTTATTATTCTTCCTCAATCAAGACAAATATCCACGGAGATAAAGGACGTTGTATGAAATGAATAAATCTTCATAGATTCATCCTTTACAATTGCCAATATTGTGGATGGAGTTCATGATATGAAGTATGAATTGTTGAGAAGAGTGGTGATTTGTTAGATCTAAATATTGAAGACAAAAAACCTACTACTGTATTTAGATGAATATTGTTATATTAGGAATCATCTTTTCCTAGTCTCCTCTATTTAACCTCAAAAGGTATATTTTTACAGCAAAAAATAATTATGGTGATAGGAGTTTGTATTAAATGTAAGGATTGCATTATGTAGGAAGAAAATTGAAAGGCAATGATCGTGTTTATAATGGTGATGAGAAGGACAAAACAATGGTGAAATACCCAATTTTTGGCTGAAAATTTGATTTACAGGGTGGTAATTATTTACGCAATGGTAAATAATTATTCATAAAAGTTTGAATAATTACTCACTATACATATACGTGCCATGCTATCATTTTTTTAAATACATTTGAGATTATAAATAGGTGAAAATTTGTATCTAAAGTAAAAAACTGATTTCAATAGAAGCAATTACTATTTCAAATTATCACACTGGAATGACATTATGTTCATTAGCCACAGTGATGCACGTAATTTTTAGGTAGTAGTTAGTAATTGTTCAAACAGTCTTGAATAATTATTCACTATACATATACGTACCATACTATATATTTTTTTTACAATACATTTGAGATTATGAATAGGTGAAAAATTGTATCAAAAGTAAAAATATAGATTGCAATAGAAGCGATTTCTATTTCAAATTATCATAGTTGAATGACATTATATTCATTCACCATAGAGGTATGAGTAATTATTTATGCAGTGTTGAAAAATTATTCATATAATCTTGAATAATTTATCCATCACACATATACATGGCATGCTATCTTTTTTAAATCGTATCAAAAGTAAAAATTATACTGTAGTGAAAGTAATTTCTACTCCAAATTATCAAGGCAGAATAATATTATATTTATTCACCATAGGTTTTTGAATAATTATTCAAATATATATGACTAATTATTCTTGTTGTAGAGAATTATTCACTAACTGAAGTTTGAATAATCATTCACCTCACAATGTTCTCTCTTGAATAATTTTCAAAACAATAAAAATTACTATTAAAATCCGTATAATGGATAAGTATTTAATGAGTTTGACAAAATCAAAAATTTATTATTTTCTCATTTGTTTCCCATTATTTTAGTTTCTCCTTTACTTTATTTGCCTTTGAATAATGATTCACAAATATCTAAATAATTATTTATGTAATATTGAAAATTTATATATAGAGATTTGAATAATTGTTTATTATATAGTGTTCTCTCTTCAATAATTAATTTTTAAACTAGCAAAAATTAATATTTAAACATGTGTTGTGAAAAATTATTCATAATAGTATGAATAATTATTCACCACCCACATTTTTTTTTGAATAATTATTCTTTAGAGCCATTACTTAAATCAATGAAAATCATTACAGAAAAAATCAACTCAGATCGTTCTAAAGTTTAAAAAAGAAAATGGATCCAACATTGAAATTCTCTACAATAAAAATCAATTTTTGAAGTCATAAGAGTATTCTACTATCAAAATAGTTCCTCAAGTCATGAAAATAAGCACAATGCTTTCTTTACCTATGCGAGTATACGATTAAATATCCAAATATATCTTATTTTTAATAAAAAATTCTATAGTGTCGAAGCCATCAAACAACCTAACAAAAACTCACAATATCGAACCTTCTTCGGCTATAAGTGAATATGAGAAAATGAGTTTGATTACAAAAGAAAACTTTAATGCTCGATGAAATCGTAATTACAATGTGAAGAACTTGAGGATAATGGATTACTTTATTATTTAATATTTAAAAATTTTCAAAGTAATAGTGAAGAGAAGATAGAAGAAGAAAGTAGATAGAGAGAAAGCAAGAGAGAGAGAGAGAGAATTTGATAGAAGAGGGAGATTAATGATGATTTTAAAAAATTTTTAAATTATTTCATATTTCTGTACTCCATCCTGTAGATTTCGACTGCCGAAAGTGCCCTTGATACTCCCAAATCACTGAATCAAAGAGATGTCCATTTGACGACGGTTCAAAAGTCATGAAAAAAAGGACATTCGGCATACTAATCAAATCACTTCAATTGACATGTTCGTAGAGCTTATACGAGCTGTCAACCTACCTGTTGTTGCTAGTCGTTTATTTAATAAATTATCATTTTAAATGGTACGGGCTTGCAGTGGTTTCTAAATTAACCAGAAAATTATAGAACAAATAACTTAACTATATTTTCCAAATAAGAAATTAAAATTAAACAATTAGTTGTAGTTAGGATTATGCAATTTTAATAAAAATTACTTAATATTCATTACATCGACATTTTATTAGATGATTTACAATTAACTATAATATACCATTAACACCACAAAAAGGTCATGTTTTAAGGACCGAAAAATCGATCTCATATTGGTCGCAAAACCTAATGTAGTGACTAAATTGCAACCGACTGCATGGTTCTGGAAGATGTGGCCGTTCGGGTAATTTGCAACAATTTGCATGGTCCATAGGGAAATAATTAAGGCGCCAAGAAACCTACACTGATCTGGCTTTAAAAAAAGATATCCTTTCCGTTCCTTCATGAAAGCGTTGACTTTAGGGAATGTTTTGGAAAAGGGCGCTTAAGAAAAAGAAAAAAGGGTGAGTCTCAAATGTAGTTGAAGAGGGTGAATTGGACTTTACAAAATCACTACAATAAAAAATAAATTTGAAACTAAAAAATTGGTCTCTAATTATAGACAGATTTAAAACTAATTTTTTAAAATTTTCAAAAGAAAGGTGATTTTTTTTAGGTTTCAAAATTTAGTTTCAAAAGAATTTGGTTTTAAAATAAATTATTTTTTATTTTTGAGGTGATTAAAAATCAGTTTCTAAATCAAACAGGTTCAAATTAGTTTTTAATTAAAAATTAATTTTTTATTTCAAAATTAGATTCCTCATTGGTTTCTAATCGTTTTAAAGGAAATAAGTTTTAAAATGAATTATTTTTTTTATTTTTTTGAGGTGTTTACAAGCGAGTTTTAAATTGATTTCTAAATAAAATAGTTTCAAGTAAGTTTCTAATTATAAATAAAAAATTTTTATTTTTAAATTAGTTTTCCAATCAATTTCAAAATGATTTATTTTTTGTATTTTTTGAGGGATTTAAAACTTATTTTTTAATAAAATGATTTCAAATAAGTTTCTAATTAAACAGTATTTTTTGTATCAAAATTCGGTTACCAATCGCTTTAAAAAAATTAGTTTCTAAACCCTATACCTAGCGCAGATTTAAATTGGTTGCAAAACCCTAATGAAGTTTCAATATGGTTACCAATCCAAATATGGTTTCAAACTCAATATTTCATATTATGATTTATAGATTATAATTAAGAGTCTGACATGGCATCCTATACATTTGATATATATATATATATATATATATATATATATATATTTATTTATTTATAATTATTTCTATTATTATACAAGTATTATTTAATATCATATAAGTAATATATATTTAACATTTGTATAAGTATGCATGTATGTAAAATAGTAATTATATATAATGCTAATATGTTTTATCTATTTACATTATCTATAATAATTTTTATTAATTGTTAAACACACTTAATAACTTAATAACATGAGTCTATAACTTAATAAATTAGAAATGAATGTATATCGAAGTTTCATTCAAAATGAAATTTATTAAAAAGTTTAGATTATTTTTCATTTTGTTAGTTTAGGGATATAAAAAGAACAATAGAAGTTGATTTCTGTACTGATTCAAATTTACATGGTCACTTTCGAAATATTATATTAAAATATAATACATTAAGTTACGTCTTATATTATTTCTTTAAGTTCTATTATAAATACTACTATTTAAAAGATATTATATCATCTATTATTTAAGAAATAATTGTAATACATATTATTGATTTTAAAATATAATATATACATATATATGTTATGAAATTAATATTGTGGATGTCTATTATCTGATATCAAAAAGGTAATTTATTACCAGAGTTATAGAGATACTCAAACTATCTAAAAGATAGATGGTAGAGTTCTATCATATCTTTAATTAGTGATAGGATTTGTATTCTGATTACTCTCTACATTTTCTTATTGGAATGTACCCATGAACCCTATAAATAGGGCTCTAGACTGAGGTTTTGTATTCACTCATTTATTGATTGATTTACTCTCAGAGAATCAATAAAGTTCTTGTGTTCTTTCTCTCTATTTTGTCTCTATAGTTTTCTCCTATTCTCTATATTCTAATTTCTTTATTAAGTTCTCTACATTAGTATTACGATTTCATTATGCCGACGGCTATTACGGACCAACAAATTCATAACACGTTATCAGCACGAGTCTCTACCACTAGAGTTTAGAGATTAATCAATATAAAAAGAGGTATTTTTCTACTTTTAAATTCTCATAGCAAACCTTGCCAAACTCGATTTTTTTGTTTTGGACATTTCTGGAAAGAACTATTTGTCATGGATATTAGATGCTCAAATTCATCTAGATGCAATGGGTCTAGGAGCTACCATTGTAGAAAATAATGTGTCATCATCTCAAAATCGTGCAAAAGCCATGATCTTTCTCTGCCACCATCTCTACGAGAATTTGAAGGCAGAATATCTTACCTTAAGAGATCCACTTGTTTTGTGAAAGTATCTGAAAGAAAGATTTGACCACAAGAAGATGGTCATTTTACCAAAAGCACGGTATGATTAGATGTACTTACGACTACAAGATTTTAAATTTGTAAGTGAATATAACTAACGCTGATATGTAAAGAAAACATTCTCTATTTTTCATGCCTCGAACATTGGCCTGCAGCAACAATATCGAGACAAAGGTTTCAAGAAATATGCTGAATTAATTTCTTGCCTTCTTATGGCGGAGCAAAACAAGGAGCTATTAATGAAAAATCATGAAGCTCGACCAACAGGTTCTACTCTACTCCCTAAAGTGAATGCAGTTAGAACTCAAGGTTATGGCCCTGGAAGAGGTCGTGGTCATGGTCAAAACCGTGGTAGAAAGCATCCATATAATCATGGCAAACAAAATAGAGCATCAGATGCAAAAAATAACAAAATCCACTAGAAGTGGGCCAAAAACAATGAGAAAAGAAAAGAGAAGGAAGTGGATCTAGAAGATCACGAAGATAAATGTTATCGATGTGGTATACAAGGCTATTGGTCCCGTACCTGTTGTACGACAAAGCAACTTGTGGAGCTTTATCAAGCATCAATTAAGAAGAAGGGTAAAAGTCCTGAAGCAAACTTTACTTCCCAAAATCCCATTCCCGATGGTGGTAATAACAACAATCTTAATGATGCCATTGTTGATGTAACTCATTTAGATGTGGCTGATTTTTTTGAGCATCCAGAAGGAAGAATTGACTATTTGATTGGTAATGGAAGTGTCCAAAAGAAACGAGAGTTCTATTCAATATTCTTTCTAATTTTTAGTTTAGTTCATGTATATTTTGTTAGCCCTAAGGGCAAATCACGTAATTTTGATTAATGACAAATATTGATGAGAACTAATAGGTTTATATTGTGTGATAGGATTTGTGAAGAAAGAAGTTTGAAGTCTCATTGCCTTCAAGCCAAAGAGCAAGAACAACCTCAAAAAGCTATGAGTCTTTTGAGGTTTATCCAAAGATGAACTCAAGGTATTGAAGACTTGAAGTGTAGAGTAGGTATGATGATAGGTAATATCTATGTAAACTCTACACTTGTATATCTTGGAGTCTATTGAATGCATAAGAGAGCATAAAATTGGTTTCTTAAGTTTAAAAGGCTTTGAATGAATTCTTAGTAAATGTGGTTTTGTGTCCTAAAAGTTTTTAAGTAAACTTTATATGATCAAAGGAATTTGATTTTGGTTTTCAAACTGATATTTGTCTAAATAAGTTTTCTATATATAGCAAATGTATTTCAAATCCTTGGAAATTAAATTTCAAATGATTTTACAAAGTTTGAACATAATTCCAAGAAATTCGGTCGTCCTAATTTGGTAGCAAAAGTTTGCTACTGTTCTTTCAGAGAAATTCGGAAGAAGATTCGGACGCATGAAAAAAAATTCGGTCGTCCGAATTTTGGCCCTCAGCATGGTCACTGTTCTTCCAGAGAAATTTGGACGAAGATTCGGACGCAGCAGGAAGAATTCGGACGTCCGAAAAATTCGGACGCAGAATTCGGTCGTCTGAATTTCCTGAAAATAGCCGTTAACTAGCCGTCAAATTCTATAAAAGTTATAAACGTGCAATCTTTTGTAAGTTTTGAATCTTTGAATACTCTAGGCTTTCTAAAGTCTATTACAAACATTTCTCAAGCTCTCTTATGTCTTGTGCATTCAATTGATCAATCCAAAGACATCAAAGTGTGAAGGTGCAACTTTGTGTAATTTCTACCAACAAGTGGTAACATCTACACACTCATCTTTACTTATTAAATTGTATTGATCTACTAACTCTAGCAAGGTTATCTTGATAACATAAAACCTTTTAGATAAGGGTGATCCTTGAAGTTGTGATTCAAGGTTGTTTGAGATATAAAACCATAGGTTGGTGAGCCTTGTTTGTAAAAATTACTAGAAGAGGTTGTAAGTGTAAAACCATAGTGTGGTGAGCCTCTCTTGTAATCTGTGAACTTGAGCACATAGTAGAGTTATTGAAATCCTTAAGTGTAGGCTTAAGGTAGTGGAGGTAGATCTTGAGGATCGAACCACTATAAATTGCTTGTGTTCATTTGTCTACATTTCTTATATTGCTTTGCCATAAATTGTTTCTCTCTTGTTCATATCATCTGTAATTGATCTATACATATAAAAGGTTTTAATTTGCAAAAATTAGCCAAATACCTAATTCACCCCCCTCTTAGGTATTTCATATTTCTTTTGTAATAATCCTTAGGGATATACTACAAATTTTCTTTGTAATAGAACTTTATTTAAGTATTTAAATTTTATATTTTTATGTGTTCAGATGGCTCTTATTCCTTATTATGTCTCTCAAAGTACCACTGAGGATATGACTCTCAAAACGAGAGATATTTCTCTTGTTTGAATATGGGAGAAATAAATGTTTACACTATAAATGACAGTGCAAAACTGATTGAAGGCTCCGAAAGAGCTAGTATTTTATTGCCTAGAGGCACAATAATTGCAATCAATAAGGCATTATTTTCCTCAAAATCTAGAAGAAACTTATTGAGTTTTAAAGATATCCACAGAAATAGATATCATGTTGAAACAATGGAGGAAAATAAATTTGAGTATCTTTGCATTACTCAAACTGTCTCCAGAAAGAAATCTATCTTCGAGAGATTTTCATCTCCTTCTTTCGACCTATATTACGCAAAGATTAATAGTATTGAAGTGCATCATTTTGTAAACCAGAAGTTTACTAATCTTGCTATAAGTAGCATTTGGCATGACCATTTGAGTCACCCAGGATCAATTATGATGCGAAAAGTAATTGAGAATACGCATGGACACCCATTGAAAGATCAAAGGGTATTGAATAAATTTCCATGTGCTGCTTGTTCTCAAGGAAAATTTGTTATTAGACCATCCCAAGCAAAAGTGGGAGTTGAGTCTCCCACATTTCTAGAACGGATTCATGGTGATATATGTGGGCCTATTCACCCACCATATGGGCAATTTAGATATTTCATGGTGTTAATTGATGCATCGACTCGATGGTCGCATGTTTGTTTATTATCTACTCGCAACCTGGTGTTTGTGAGATTACTTGCCCAAATAATTCGCATGAGAGCGCAATTCCTAGATCACACTATTAAAAGGATCCGTCTAGATAATGCTGCTGAATATTGTTCTCAAGTCTTTGATGCTTACTGCATGTCAATTGGCATTATTGTTGAACATCCTGTAGCACATGCTCACACTCAAAATGGTTTAGCAGAATCATTTATCAAAAGACTACAATTAATTGCTAGACCACTTTTAATGAGAACAAATCTTCCTGTATTAGCTTGGGGACATGCAATTTTGCATGCTGCAACACTTGTGCATATTAGGCCATTAAGTTATTATGAATTTTCTCCTTTACAATTAGCCTTTGGCTTTGAACCAAATATTTCTCATTTGAGGATTTTTGGATGTGCGGTGTATGTTCCTATAACATCCAATTAGTGAACTAAAATAGGTCCTCAAAGGAGATTGGGGATATATGTTGGATATGACTCTCCCTCTATAATAAGGTATTTTGAACTTATGACGGGAGATGTATTTACGGCAAGGTTCACTGATTATCATTTTTATGAGTCTATGTTTCCCAAGTTAGGGAGAGACAATAAACCAAAAGGAAAAGAGCTTGTTTGGACAACATCTTTGAATTATCTAGATCTGCGTACAAGCGTGAGTGAACTTGAAGTTCAAAAGATAATTTATTTACAAAAGATAAAAAATCAATTCCCAGATGCCTTTGCCGACTCTACGAAAGTAAAAAAATCGCATCTACCAGCTGTAGATGCTCCTATTCAGGTTAAAGTCCCAAAAGAGCAAAATTCAATACCTGTAGCTATTGAATCAAAAGCACGCTAGAAGCGTGGTTGACCTATTGGTTCAAAAGATTGAAATCCACATAAGAAAAGAGGATCAAATAATCAAAGTGATCATATTGAAGAATCTGAGAAAAAAGACCAATAGATAATTGATGAAAATGTTCAAGATTATGAAAATAATACAGAAATTTCCATCAACTATACAACTTCTGGTAGAAATTGGAATCGAATGGAAATGACTATAGATAACTCATTTTCTTACAATGTAGTACTTGATGTTTTCAAAGATAATGAGGATCTTGAACCAACATCAGTTGAAGAATATCGACATAGAAATGATTGGTCAAAATGGAAAGATTCGATTCAATCAGAATTGAACTTGCTTTCAAAACGTGAAGATTTTGGACCTGTAGTCCGAACATCTTAAGGTGTAAAGCCCATTGGCTATAAATGGGTATTTGTACGAAAGCAAAATGAGAATAATGAAGTCGTGAGATATAAAGCACAACCAGTTACATAAGGCCTTTCACAAAGGTAAGGTATTGATTATGATAAAACATATGCACCTGTAGTGGATGCAATTACATTTCGATACCTTGTAAGTTTGGCAGTAAATGAAAATGTTAATATGCGTCTGATGGATGTAGTAACTGCTTATTTATACGAAAATCTAGACAATGATATTTATATGAAAATTCCAGAAGGATTCAACATGCCTGCAGCATGTAAATCTGGTTGTCGTGGAGATTACTCTATTAAGTTACAAAAGTCATTGTATGGCTTAAAGTAGTCTGGATGCATGTGGTATAACCACTTTAGTGAAAGCTTATTAAAAGCAGGATACAAAAATGATCTAATATGTCCATGTATCTTCATTAAGAAGTATACTTCAGGATTTGTGATACTCGCTATATATGTTGACGATATCAATCTTATTGGAACTCCAAAAGAGATTCAAAATGTGGTGAATTATTTGAAACAAGAGTTTGAGATAAAAGATTTTGGAAGGACTAAGTTTTGCCTTTGTCTACAAATTGACCATCTAAAAGATGGATATTTATTCATCAATCAATATATACAACGAAAGTCTTAAAAAGATTTTACATAGACAAGGAACATCCATTGAGTACTCCAATGGTCGTTAGATCACTAGATGTGAATAAAGATCCTTTTCGATCTCAGGATGATAGTGAAGAACTACTTGATCCTGAAGTATCTTATCTTAGTGCAATTGGTGCACTGATGTATCTTGCTAATAATACAAGACTTGATATATTATTTTTTGTAAATTTATTAGCAAGATTTAGTTCTTCTCCCACAAGATGACATTGGAATGGTGTTAAGCATGTCCTTAGATATCTCCAAGGTACTATAGATCTTGGATTATTTTATTCAAATAAAGCCAACCTGAAGTTGATTGGTTATGCGGATATTGGATATTTATCCAATCCACATAGACCACGTTCTCAGAGTGGTTATGTATTTACCTATAGTGGTACTGCTATTTCATGGCGTTCTGCAAAACAATCCATGGTAGCTATTTTATCTAACCATTCTGAAATTATAGTCCTTCATGAGGCTAGTCGAGAATGTGTATGGTTGAGATCTATGATCTATTATATTCAAGAGAATTGTGGATTATCCTCTGGAAATAAAATTTCAACTCTTCTATATGAGAATAATGCAGCTTGTATAGCTCAACTAAAAGGAGGATATATTAAAGAAGATAGGACAAAGTATATTTCACCAAAATTTTTCTTTACTCATGAGCTCCTGAAGAGTGGTGATATTAATGTGTAACAAATTCGATCATGTGACAATCTAGCAGATTTATTCACTAAGGCATTACCAGTCGCAACGTTTGAGAAATTGGTGAACAAAATTGGAATGTGGTGGTCAAGAAACCTTAAAGGATTATCTCATCAGGGGGAGTAAATTGTCATAAAGAGTAGTGTACTCTTTTTCCTTCCCTAGAGTTTTTTCCACTGGGTTTTTTTATCTAGTAAGGTTTGAATGAGGTATACTCTTATGCAATGGACAACCAAGGGGGAGTGTTAAGAAATTAATATTGTGGATGTCCATTATCTGATATCAAAGAGGTAATTCATTATCAGAGTTATAGAGATACTCCAACTATCCAGAAGATAGATGGTAGAGTTCTATCATATCTTTAATTAGTGATAGGATTTGTCTTTTGATTACCCTGTACCTCTTCTTATTGGGATATACCCCTGAACCCTATAAATAGGGCTCTAGACTGAGGTGTTGTATTCACTCATTCATTGATTGATTTACTCTCAAAGAATCAATAAAGTTCTTGTGTTCTTTCTCTCTATAGTTTTCTCCTATTCTCTACGTTCCAATTTCTTTATTAAGTTCTCTACATTAGTATTATGATTTCATTGGGCCTACAGCTACTACAGACCAACAAATTCATAAAAATATAGTATAAATAAAATAATTGTAGAAGAATATCATAACAATAAGTTTAGTCTAGTGCAGGAGCAGATGCTCCTTACACTAGCAATGTGCGCTTGAACCATGCTATTCCATAATTATGGGATTTATAACATTGGAGTGCCGTCACACAGCAACACTTACGTCCATGCGTCCAACCAAGTTAGTAGATTTGGGTGGGTCGGGTCGCTTGACCCAATTCTACTAGATCTTTTTTTTCTTTTTGATATTTCATTCTTTATTTCTTCAAATTAGTTTCAGGATAAGTTGCTATATTTGGTTTAAAATGTTGGTTCTTGAGTTAATTTTGAAACCGAAATCATTTTCAAAATTCAATTTCAGATTTGAAACCTACTCCATTCAGTTTCAATATCAGGCCGCAACCACTAAAATTGAAACCTATTTGTCAGTTTCAAATTTGCTTTTTTCTTGTAGTGAATTTTCATACCAAAATAATCATCTAGCTAATATGATAAAAATTCTTTTATGAATCTAATCAAGACAGTGTGCCTTAGTAGGCTGAAGTAGACTTCCAGTGAAGTTATCAAGCTAAGTTTGAATAGTAAACTGGTTACAAATGAATTTTTGGTTGAATACTTATTGATACAAATTTGTTGGAGCTTAGGTACATGTTTCCATTAAGTTGGAAGATGTACATTATGGCCTTAATAAATATTGGACAAAAACATTTTTTTTAAAAGATTTAAGTTCCAAAACTATTTTAAAGTAGATGAGAAAAAAATTCCAGAATAAAGCAAATAAACAAATAAAGAACACAAGAATTTTATAGTGGTTTGGCAACCTGCCTACATTCACTCCCCCAGGGATTCCACCTTGAGTATTTCACTAAATTAGACCTCTTTAAATTAGGAGGAGATCAAAGACCCATTTAACAACTCAATGTTTACAACACGAAACAAAGATATTGTAAAATCCAGCTGTTTTAATTCGAATAGACAGGCTAACTATCCCTCCACAAATTTTGCTTCATATTTGTTAACTGAAATTAAAGTACCCACATCAATTCTACAAGGTTGGTACAATGCCCACCACTAATGCAGATTTTTTACTTAGTTTTTGCAAACTGTAACTGGAGAGCACCAACTCTGTTCTACAAGGTTAATTTGGTGCTTACCACCAACACTTAGTTTGGAAGAAGATTTACAGAATAGAAGAGAATATGCACACATTTAAACTCTCATGAAATTTTCTCTTTCTCTCTTTAGCTCTCTATTCTTCCTGGCTCTCAAAGTTTCTACACAAATGAGAATAGTCTAGCTAATCCAAAATGAAAGTCAGATGCCCAGGAAGTACATATACTCTTATAGGTGTAGAGAGAGAATGCAAAATGGTATTGTTTTTGCCAATATGAAATCTTTAGAAAATTTGGTTTATCCATCAACTTTTGCAAAGCAGAAAGTTTTCCTCGATTAGCCCATGAGAAACAACTTATTTCCTTTTTATCAAGATCAGATTTTTATAAAGTCAGGATTTCTACTTGATTATTACCCATGTAAAAGATTAGAAGTCTTGTGGGGGTAAAATTCTAGTTACAAGGCTAGGAAAAGCATGTGGCCAATGTCCATGCAAAATATCATATTTTACTTTTGTCAAGGCACATTTTTTGTAATGCCAGGATGAAAGATTTTCTAGTTTGATTTTGGCCAAAAGATACTTTCAAGAAAAATTTAAAAGTGCTTTTTGGTTTCTAAACTTCTAGGTGGTTAGACATTACAAAGAAGCCCTGGCTCTAATACCAAATGAAAGACCTAAGAGGGGGGTGAATTAGATCTTTCATTTGGTATTAGAGCCAGGGCTTCTTTGTGGCTAACTTTTGAATTCTTTTCCTGTTTAGCAAAATCTTTGCCTTAATAAAAGCTCTTCTTCAAATTCATGAACTCCAAGTTTATATGTGATTTAAAAACAATAGTTGAGACAAGATGATCAAACAATAGAACCACAACCAATCAATCAATACTTAAGAACAAGTGATAGTAACACAAGTATGTAAGCAAGTAATGCAATAAAGAAATGAACACAAGATTTATAGTGGTTCGATCTCTCCAAGATCTTCATCCACTACCTTGAGTCCACACTCAAGAATTTCAATCAATTCACTAAATGCTCAAGTCAAGCAATTACACAATAGGTTCACCCTTCAATGGGTTTTACCACAATAACCTCTTTTACACAAACAATCAAGGCTCGCCCTTCACCAAAGGATTTTTTGTCACTAGATAACTTCGACCAATCTAATCAAAGGTTCACCCTCAACAAAAGGTTTTATGTCACTAGACAACCTTGACCAATCTAATCAAAGGCTCACCCTCACTAATGGGTTCTATGTGACACAACAAGCTTGATCAATCTAGTCAATGGCTCACCCTTCATAGGTGTTTTATGTCTCCTAACAACCTTGAATCAATCACAACAAGAATAGAAAGATTATTTTTGGATGTTACCAACACTTCTTGGTAGATGAGTACATTTGAGATTTCCTTTCATATTAGCTTCACAACAATGAGATCACTTTACTTCTTCAATCCAAGAATCCTATCACATAACAATTAGTCAAGTTAGCCTATATTAATGTTTGTCATTCATCAAAACTATAAGATTTGCCCTTAGCGCTTAAAAAATTAATAGATAAGAGAAAGATAATACTCCTAATCTACAATTAACAACCTACTCCAACCCATTCCACCATATAAACCAAGCACATCATCCATACCTTTAAATTTTTTAAGATTAACCTTATGTCTTGGGATAATCTTTCTAATCTTCCATCTCCAATTGTCATACTCTATAATTGCCTTGGTTGTGGTAAACTTGTCATGTCTAGAATCCATTTGTGGTAGCTTCACTCAGCTAGGTTAATCAACAATTAGGATTGTCTCTACCTTTGACACCACCTTGGCCACCTCTACCCTTAACCCTACCTATGGAGATTTTCTGAAATTTGTAAGGCTTTAAAAGTAATCAAAGGTGTGGATCAAGAATTTGGGATAATCTTTGACACCACCTTGGCCACCTCTACCCTTAACCCTACCTATGGAGATTTTCTGAAATTTGTAAGGCTTTAAAAGTAATCAAAGGTGTGGATCAAGAATTTGGTGCTCTTAAGGCTTGAATTTATCAAAATAGAGATGAATTTTGAGTTTGGATGGGTTTCAAGAGAGAGACGGTATAGCTTTTGGAAATTTTGAAATGAAATAAAGAGGTCATGTAGTTATGATTAAGTTTTGAATAATGGCAAACATTGATGAGGACTAATATGCTTGAATGTTGAGTGATAGGATTGATGGATTGAGAAGCATGAACTCTTATTGCCTTGAAGCCACAATGCAAGAACAACTCAACTATGCTAAAAGTGATTGAAGATTGAAGAGTATGTTCAAGATGATTGAAGGCATTGAAGATTTAGAATGTAGAGTCCATATGCTAAATAGGTATATTTTTCTGTAAACTCTATACTTGTATGTCTTGAAATTAGTTGAATGCATAAGAGAGCACAAAACTTATTTTTGAAATGACTTTTAATAAACTTCTTAACGACAAGTATGTTTTTGAAGTCTCAAATGATCTTAAGTAAACTTTGGATATTTAAAATGTTTTGCTAACGGTGTTTGTGTTTAAAAGTGCTTAAATGACTTATCTATTTATACAAAATGATTTCAATGTTATTAAGGATGATTTTTAAATGATTTGACAAAATTTGATAAGTTTGGATGCAAGTTTGGTTCTCCAAAACTTTTAAAATGATCACTGTACTTCCAGAGAAATTCGGACGCAAGTTCGGACGCATGTAGTAAAGTTCAAACGTCCAAACTTTCTCTGATAGCATGGTCACTATTTTTCCAAAGAATTTCGGACGAATGTTCGGACACATAAGAAAAAGTTTAGACGTCCGAACTTTTCCAGACAACTTGGCACAGTAAAGTTCGAACGCATGACAAGAGTTTGGTATGAAAGATTGAGTGGTTTTCTTCTTTCAAAATGATTTGCAAAAGGAAAAGTGGACACAACTCTTTTTATAAAAACATCTAGTAATGATATTTTACTTGTGCAAATTTATGTTGATGATATTATTTTTGGTGCCACTAACACATCTTTTTGTGAAGAATTTGCCAAATCTATGCAAAATGAATTTGAAATAAGCATGATGGGAGAACTGAATTTCTTTCTTGGGCTGCAAATTAATCAAACTAAGGATGAAGTTTTCATAAACCAATCAAAGTATACCAAGGAGCTTTTGAAAAGATTTGGAATGGATCAAGCAAAAGGAATAGGAACTCCAATGAGCTCATCAACCAAACTTGATAAAGATGAAAAAGGTAAAAACGTTGATGAGAAGTCATATAGAGGTATGATTGGAAGTTTGCTCTGTCTCACAACAAGGAGACCAGATATTATGTTTGTTGTGTGCTTATGTGCTAGATTTCAATCATGTCCTAAAGAATCTCATTTAATTTCTGTCAAACGTAGTTTTCGTTATTTGATTGATACACATGACTATGGTCTTTGGTTTTCAAAATCTTCATCTTTTGATCTTATTAGATATTCGGATGCTGATTATGCCGGATGCAAAGTTGAACGAAAAAGTACAAGTGGTCATTGTCAATTTCTTGGTAGTTGTCTTGTGTCTTGGTATAGTAAAAAACAAGCTTGTGTGTCTTTGTCTACTGCTGAAGTTGAATACATTGAAGCTGGTAGTTGTTGTGCTCAATTATTATGGATGCAACATACGCTACTTGATTATGGTATTAAATTTAATTGTATACCTATTCTATGTGATAATACTAGTGCCATCAATTTGAGCATAAATCTCATCCAACACTCTAGAACAAAGCATATAGAGATTAAGCATCATTTTATTCGTGATCATGTCGCTAAAAGAGACATATGCTTAGAATATATAAATACAAATGACCAAATTGCTGATATATTCACAAAGCCTTTGGCTGAGGAAAGGTTTACTCATTTAAGAAGGCTCTTAGGAATCTCAAAATTCAATTACTAATGTGTTTATTTGACTGTGACAAAAGCAGGAAAAATTTGGATGCATTGAGTGAAAATGGATCATCCAAACTTTGTCAGAAAATTTTAGACAGAAAAGTTCGGATGCATGTTCGGACACAGACCAAAAAGTTTGGTCGTCCGAACTTTGCGGTTACATCGGTTTTTAAGAAACTGAACTAGTCGTTACTCACATAATTTATCATCCAAACTCTCTCCTTTTCAAAATTTCTCTCTACCCACTCCCGTCCAAACTTAAATCCCTCTGTGATTTCACCATTTTCACATCAAAAAACTTGGATCTTTGAATTCCCAGCCCTACACACCTCTCAAATCTCGCTGCTTTTTCTGTTAGAAGATCAAAATGGTGAGAACTAAAGGAGCAAATGTTGAAAAGGGAAAAGGGAAAGCAAAGGTCAGTGAAGGAGGACGGATTCTCAATGAACCAAGGAGAATTAACGTTCCTCAATCATCATCTGGAGCAGACAAGTTTATCTCAATCAAAGTGGCATCAGCATTTGAAGATTGGAACAAGAAATCAAGGAAAATCATCTCTGGAAACAGAGTTGATTTTGACAAGCTCACCAATATGGGTAATGTCCTATCTTTATTTGGTGATATTGGGTGGAGTAATTTGTTGGCTATAGATGAAGAGTACTATCCTTCTCTTGTATATGAATTTTATGCCAATCTAAAAGAAGAGAGAATAGAATATGAGGGAGAAGATGTTAATCAATTCTATTAATCTAGAGTATCTCAAATAGATTTTGAATTCAATGATGCATTGGTGAATAGAATCTGTGGAGTGAGTGATGTTGGAGCAAGATATTTTTCTTTGGGACAACACTGTTATGAACGAGAACTGTTTACAAATGCTAGATTTGAAGAAGCTTTCACCAATGGTAGAGAGTTTAGGACTATTAAGGAAAGGAAAATCAAAGCTTTAGATGCAAGAGGAAGAGTTATGCATCATATGATAACAACCATGATTATTTCCAATTTTGGTCACAAAACATTTGTGGGAAACATTCATATGGTGATTATGCTTGCTTTGCATGAGCATAGGAAATTGAATTTTGGATACATGGCATTGAAGCATATGTTTGGGGTTAGAAAGACTGATAACAAGGCTTTACCATATGGAAGACTTCTGACAAGATTTTTCAAACATTTTCGAGTCAAGCTTCATGTTAGAGGACAAGCTTTTAAAAGAGGATAAATTTATACAAATGACTCTCTCAAAAGGATGCAATTGACTCTTGATGATGAGGGAGTGTGGAGAACTAGAAGAGAGACCCCTCCGAAGAGAGTTGAAGTAGAGGAAAGTGAGAAATTGAAGAAGAAGAAGAAGAAGAGGCAGAAACATGGGCAAGGGAAATGAAAACTAAGAGAAGGCATGATTCAACAAGTGAGGGGGAGCAACCTCCCTCCAAAAGAAGACTCTTTGAAGAAGAACCAACTTCACAATCACATCCTATTGCTGAGGAAGGTACTAGTGCTGAAGGGATTTTAAGAGAAAATAAAATTCAAGAAGCACTGAACAACCACATGAAAGAAATGGAGAAAATGTATAAATTCTTTGAAACATTTGCTCCAATGGTGCTTAGAAAACTGGACAATTTGGAGAATAGAGTCAAGTACATTGAGGAAATATTGATAAGAAATCCTCAAAGTAGTGAAGGGCCTTCTAGAACTCAAGAGGAAAAGGATGATGAGAATGATGAAGATAACAAGAAAAATGAAGAAGGCAGTAACAGTGATGATGAAGATGATGATAATGATGGTGACCAAGGGAATGGCAATGAGCAAGTCATGGAGTCTCAAGGAGGAGATCAAGGATTGCAGCAAGCTAGAATCAGTCAAGAAGGAGGTCTAATTGCAAGAGCTGAAATAGAAACCCCATCAAATCCAACATTTGGCCATGGAAGAGTCAAGCATGTTGCTGTCAAGAACAAACCGAGAAAGGACTCTCCATCAATATCCAAAGACTAAGCACATCTTCACTTTCATTTCCATTTACTGCTTTTATTTATTTTGAACATTTACTAGCATGTTTTATGAAAATCTCTCTGTTTTTGCACTTTAAATCTCTGCACTCTATCACTAGTTTAATGTGGCCTATGTAATAGCTTTAATGGTATGAAGCTCAATGATGAAACCTTAGAGTTGAGAGCTTCCTTTAGTAATTATCAGTCTCATTTTCATTTTCCCATTCTTGAATGATGACAAAAGGGGGAGAAAGAAATGAGTTCTGCAAAATGCAATAATATGCTGCAAATATGGTGCAATGTGTGTTAATAGTATGTTAAGTGATACACTGTGAAAACGTTTTGGCATATTTGAAAAGAATTATAATATGTGAGGATAGAGTTTATAAGTTTGGACTTTAAGTTTGAATGCAAACCAAAAAGTTCGGACGCATCCAAATTGTCTTACCAAAACTGATTTTTCTGTTGTTCAAATTGTTTGAAAACTGTTTTAATTATTCCTATCACATATTTTGTAGTTTGGACTTAAAATTTTAAAGTTCGGATGCATGTTCTGAAATTCGGAAGCATCCATATTTTGTTGCCAAAATGTGCTCCTTTGTTGTTTAAATTGATTCAAATATGTTTTAATCTCTTCTAATATGTTTGAACAACCTTAGGAAAGCTTATTTTCAAAAATTGCAGCTTTTATTTCACTTATTTTACAGTTCGGACTTGATATGTCAAAATTCGAATTCACAATATCTCAAGTCCAAACTTATTGAAAAATGAGCACAATCTAAGGGGGAGCATTGTTAAGCTTTTACAACTTTAAAACCTCTCTTAGAACTTTTCTAAATGCTTAAATGCTATATCTTCTAACTTTGTTGGAAGGAAGGAGGTAAATGGAGGTTGGTTGGGTCATAGGCTCATATTGAGCTTTTTGTATGTCAATGTGCTAAATTGGTTATTATCCATCATTGACATCAATGCTTCCTTGTACTACATTGTTTAAATCCATCATATTTTTCATCAAAGTTTGTCATCATCAAAAAGGGGGAGATTGTTAGCCCTAAGGGCAAATCATGTAGTTATGATTAAGTTTTGAATAATGGCAAACATTGATGAGGACAAATGTGCTTGTATGTTGAGTGATAGGATTGATGGATTGAGAAGCATGAAGTCTTATTGCCTTGAAGCCACAATGCAAGAACAACTCAACTATGCTAAAAGTGATTGAAGATTGAAGAGTATGTTCAAGATGATTGAAGGCATTGAAGATTTAGAGTGTAGAGTCCATATGCTAAATAGGTATATCTTTCTGTAAACTCTACACTTGTATGTCTTGGAATTAGTTGAATGCATAAGAGAGCACAAAACTTGTTTTTGAAATAGCTTTTAATAAACTTCTTAACAATAAGTATGCTTTTGAAGTCTCAAATGATCTTAAGTAAACTTTGGATAATTAAAATGTTTTGGTAACGGTGTTTGTGTTTAAAAGTTCTTAAATGACTTATCTATTTATACAAAATGATTTCAATGTTATTAAGGATGATTTTTAAATGATTTGACAAAATTTGATAAGTTTGGATGCAAGATTGGTCGTCCAAAACTTTTAAAATGATCACTGTGCTTCCAGAGAAATTCGGACGCAAGTTCGGACGCATGGAGTAAAGTTCGGACGTCCAAACTTTCTCTGATAGCATGGTCACTGTTTTTCCAGAGAATTTCGGACGAATGTTCGGACGCATAAGGAAAAGTTCGGACGTCCGAACTTTTCAGGACAACTTGGCACAGTAAAGTTCGGACGCAAGTTTGGACGCATGACAGAAAGTTCGGATATCCGAACTTCTCTGAAACTAGCCGTTACTAGCCGTTTTATAGCTGTTGAATTTGATTTTTCTAATCTATAAAAGCTATAAACTTCATATTTTTTGTAAGTTTTAAAATCTTGTGAACTCTAAACATTCCAATGCCTTTAGCAAACATTTTACGCTCTCTTTTGTCTTTTGCTTTCAATTGATCATTCAAGATTTCAAAGACAACAAAGTGTGAATGTGCAATATTGTGTAAACACACATTCTTCTTTCTCTATTAAATTGTGTTTTCTCTATTAGCTCATTGCAAAGTTATCTTGTGACATAAAATCCTTTTGATAAGGGTGAACCATAGACTTGATTAATCAAGGTTGTGGTGTAAAACCTGTGTCTGGGTGAGCCGTGGATTAGATTGGTCTTTAGGTTGTCTTTAGATATAAAATCATTGTGGAAGGGTGAACCTTGTTTGTATAATTACTAAAAGAGGTTGTGAGTGTAAAACCATTGTGTGGTGAGCCTCTTATGTAATTTGTAGACTTGAGCTTATAGTAGATTGTTTGAAATCCTTAAGTGTAGGCTTAAGGTAGTGGACGTAGATCTTGAAGAGATCGAACCACTATAAATTGCTTGTGTTCTTTGTTCTTATATTGCTCTACTGCTTTGCTATTAATTGCCTTACTATTCTATTGAACCAAGCACATACAATCTATTTTTTGCTCAGACTTATAAAAGGACCGTATTTGCGAAAAATTAGCCAAATACCTAATTCACCCCCTCTTAGGTATATCACTTATTATATCTGTCTAAAACTGCCTGATTTGAATAACAAAATTTGAATATTGCATTCAAATTCCACATCCAAAAATCTCTGTTTATGCTTCATAATCTTCATTTTGGATGATTGAACTTTATTTCTTGCATCTGAACTCTATGCCTAAAAATTTCTCTCCATTCTTAATAAAACTTAAATTTGGATAACCAAATTTTATTTCTTTGGCCAAACTCTGGGTCCTAAAATCTTTGCATGCCTTACACACTTGAAAACACACATTTGTCATGGAATTTTGAGATTCCCAAGCAGCTCCTTAGATAAAAACGCCTTTCATCAGTTAAGGGTTTTGTAAAAATATTGGTAATTTGATCATTTTTACTCACATAGTCCAAACAAATATCACCTTTTGCAACATGATCATGTATAAAATAATGTTAATCTCAATATGTTTAGTTTTAAAATGTTGAATTGGATTGATTGTCAAGTTTATAGCATTAGTGTTACCATACATAAAAGGCAAACTTTTGAAATCAAGACGAAAATCAAGATCGAAATCAAGTAAAGTGTGCTTCATCCAAAGTACTTGACAATGACAACTACCAATGGCAATATATTTAGCCTTAGCGGTAGACAAAGAAACACAATCCTACTTTCTACTATAGAAAGAAATAAAACAATCACCAAATAATTGATAATGACCATGAGTACCCATCGACTCTACTTTATATCCAGCATAGTCGGCATCTGTATAGGCATCAAGAAAAAAATAAGAGGATTTAGAAAACCACAAGCCAAAATCATAAGAATCAACAAGATAACAAAGAATATACTTAATGGTAACAAGATGACATTCCTTCAGACAAAATTGAAATTTTGCACATAAGCATACGACAAATATTATGTCGAGCGTACTAGCGATTAAGTAAGTAAACTACCAATCATACATCTATATTGCTTCTCATCAACCTTTCTACTTTTTTCATCTATGTCAAGTTTAAGTGATAAGCTCATGGGCATTCCAATTCCTTTGGCATTGTCCATTCCAAAACTTTTTGATAACTCCTTTGTATACTTTTCTTGATTTATGAATATACCATCCGTGGTTTGCTTGATTTGAAGACCAGAAAGAAACTGAGCTCTCCCATCACGCTCATCTCAAATTTACTTTGCATCATCTTAGCATACTCAGCACATAGAGAGCTATTAGTAACACCAAAGATAATATCATCAACATAAATTTGAACAAACAAAAGATCATTGTTGCATGAGATTTTGATAAAAAAGTGCTGTGTCAACCATCTCTCTTAAAAGTCCTTTTCAAAGTAGAAAACCACAAAGCCTTTCATACCAAACTTGGGAGCTTACTTCAAACCATGTAAATCTTTTGAAAGTTTATAATCATGATCTAGAAATATTTCATGAGCAAAACCATGAGCCATTTAGAAAAGCACTTTTGCCATCCATTTGAAAGAGCTTAGAACCTATAAAGCAAGCCATCTTATAAACTCAAGTGTAGCTACTGGAGCAAGAGTTTCATCATAATTAATGCCCTCTTCTTGATTGAATCTTGGGCAAAAGGCTTGCATAATTTCTAATAACATCACTAGTTTCATTTAACTTGTTTCCAAAAACAAATTTTGTACTGAAAATGGGGTGGTCCCAGGGTCTAGGGAAATGGTTTCAAACTTTATTTCATTCAAATTGATTTATTTCCTCCTGCATAACAACAATCCAAAAATCATCACACAAGGTATCATCAATTTTTTTAGGCTCAATATGAGATAAAAGAGCAAATTTATCAATAAAGTACCTCCTTGTTTTAACTCCTTAGGAGACATCACCACTAGGGTGGCCTTTAGCATATCATAGATCCTTTGGGAGCTCTTGGTCACCACTAGGTTGAATTTTATTCTTGTTCTATCATCTCATCTTCATGAGCCTATTCTTCCATAATTGGTGCTTGAATATGAGCTTGATCATCTTTCATTGAAGTACCTACATCTTCTTCATCTCTTCTTTCATATAAATGTTAGATTCATCAAAGCTCAAATGGATAGATTCCTCAACACACAAAGTTTATTTCTTATAAACTCCATAGGCCTTTTTGTTTGGAGAATAACCACGGAAAATCCCTTCATCTAATTTTCTATCAAATTTACCAAGATTATCACGAGTATTGAATATAAAGCACTTACAGCCAGATACATTAAAGTAAGCTATAGAAGAAGTTCAACCAAAGAATAGTGCAAAAGGATTTTTTTTTCAAAAAGGGTCTCAAAAGCACTCGGTTTACACATAGCAAGCTGTGTTTATGGATTCGACCCAAAATATTTTGCTAAAGAATTTTCACAAAGCATAGACCTAGCCATTTCTTGTAAAGTGCAATTTTTTCTTTCAACAGCACCATTTTGTTTTGAGGTTTCGACCATCAAAAAGTTATGAGAAATACCATTTAATCACAACACTTTGTAAAATTTTGATTTTAAAATTCTCTCCCATTATACTTCTAATGGAAATCAATTTGCATTCAAGAGAGGTTTGAACCTCTTTCAAAAGCTTTACAACTTGAAAAGCATCATCTTTTTGTGCAAGAAAGAGTACCCAAATGAATCTCGAAAAGTCACCAAAAATCACATATACATACATCTTACCACCAATGCAAGTGGTCCTTTTAGATTCAAATAAATCCATATGAACAAGCTCATGAGTTTTGTGGTTAAAACCATTTGCTTGGGTTTGAAAGAGGTTTTTGTTTGCTTTCCATATTGGCAAGTTTGATAAACCTCTAACAAGTTCTTGAGAAGAAAATTTGTTCAACAAATCCATACTAACATGACCAAGTCTCCTATGCCACAAATAACCATCATAATAATTAATTTTAAGGCATTTTACATCATTAGCAATAAGCACATCAAGATAAAGCGTATACACATTACCAACTTTGCAACAAAGACAGTTTTACCACTAACATCATCAAGAATAGTACAAGTATTACTTTTAAATTCAACTTTGCAGTCATTATCACACAATTGACGAATACTAAGCAAGTTATGCTTCAAATCATCAATAAGAAACATGTGTTTAATAAGAGGGGAAGAACCTTTACCAACATTGCCTACTCCAAGGATTATTCCTTCTTCTTGTCTCCAAAGGTAAAAAAGGCTTCATTGGTGGGTTGGAATAGACTTATGAATGAGACACTTCCTATCATATGTCTTGAACAACTACTACCAAGAAACTGCTTAGTGGCACTTGATCTTGGAGGGATGAGTACATACACCTAATGAGAGGAAGTAACCTTTGGTACCCACATTTTCTTGGGTCCATGGGTGTTAGTAATAATTCCCTTTATTTTCCAAATTCTTTTAACACCATTTTCACATTTCTTTTCATAGAACATCTAATGGCCATATGCCCATGTCTTCCACAATAAGTACGAGGCATAAAAGTAGAAGTAGCTCTAACAAAAAAGTTTTTGTATTTAGGCACATTGTTCACATGGTTGTTACCAAGACCATTTTTGACAAGAGGAGATCTCTGGGCTCCAAGATGTTTATCAAGAGTTTCCCTTCTTTTTTCGTAAATTTTGCAACACACAAAATGAGGTCATCAACATTCTTTTTCAAAACTTCATGATCAACGAGCTTCCGTTCAAGAGATGAAATCTTTTCAAAAAGACTTTTGTTTTCAAGGGACATTTTTGCGAGGAGACATTTAAAACTTCCCTTTCAATATTCAAATATTCAATAGAATCAAGAAGATTTTTATTTTTATTAAATAATAGTGAATTGTCATTCCACAACTCATCAACTTTTACCTTGGTTTCTTTGTTCCTTTTTGAAATCTTTTTTAATTCTCCATACATATGAACAGGAAGATCACTAAGATCATCAATAACAATGTCACAAGGAATAGAAGTAGAGTTCGTGGGTTGAACCTCACTATCCATAGCCATTAAGCACACATTGACTTTTTCTTTATTCTCTTCTTCACTTTCCTCATGAGCACGTTGATCCCAAGTATCAAAAAGTCTTTTTCCTTTCTTAGAAGATTTCTTCTTCCTTTTCTTGGTGTACTTTTCTTTTTCCATAGCTTTAGGACAATTCGCTAGAAGATGCTTGGCACTCTTGCATTCATAGCATTGTGGTTTGAAAAATAATGAATATTGACCACCTTTTTTGAATGATCTCTTTTCCATATTGAGAAATTTTTCTTGTAGAACTTCTGTAATTTATTGACTACCATAGCCATCTCATCATCTTCTACATCCACTTCTTCATCACTAGAGGATTCTTCTTGTTCACTAGAGTTGTCATTTGCTTTTAGGACAACCTCTTTTCCCCTTTCTCATCTCCTAGGTCATTCAACTTGTTAAGTTTCATCTCATGAGTAAGGAGTGATCAAATAAGCTCTTCAATAGGATAATGAAATACCTAAGAGGGGGGGGGGGTGAATTAGGTATTTGGCTAATTTTTGCAAAATCAAACCTTTTATGTGTATAGATCAATAACAGATTATATGGACAAGATAGAAACAATTTAAGGCAAAGCAATATAAGAAATGTAGACCAAGGAACACAAGCAATTTATAGTGGTTCGATCCTCAAGATCTACCTCCACTACCTTAAGCCTACACTTAAGGATTTCAATTACTCTACTATGTGCTCAAGTTCACAAATTACAAGAGAGGCTCACCACACTATGGTTTTACACTCACAACCTCTTCTAGTAACTTTTACAAACAAGGCTCACCACACACAATGGTTTTATATCTCAAACAACCTTGAATTACAACTTCAAGGATCACCCTTATCTAAAGGGTTTTATGTTATCAAGATAACCTTACTAGAGCTAGTAGACCAACACAATTTAATAAGTAAAGATGAGTGTGTAGATGTTACCACTTGTTGGTAGATATTACACAAAGTTGCACCTTCACACTTTGATGTCTTTGGATTGATCAATTGAATGCACAAGACATAAGAGAGCTTGAGAACTGTTTGTAAAAGACTTTAGAAAGTTTAGAGTATTCAAGGATTCAAAACTTGCAAAAGATTGCACGTTTATAGCTTTTATAGAATTTGAAAATTAGTTAGAACAGCTATAAAACGGCTAGTTAACGGCCATTTTCAGGAAATTCGGACTACCGAAATCTGCGTCCGAATTTTTCGGATGACCGAATTCTTCCTGCTGCGTCCGAATCTTCGTTCGAATTTCTCTGGAAGAACAGTGACCATGCTGAGGGCCAAAATTCGGACGACCGAATATTTCTTCATGTGTCCGAATCTTCTTCCGAATTTCTCTGGAAGAACAGTAGCAAACTTTTGCTACCAAATTCGGACGACCGAATTTCTTGGAATTATGTTCAAACTTTGTAAAATCATTTGAAATTTAATTTCCAAGGATTTGAAATACATTTGCTATATATAGAAAACTTATTTAGACAAATATCAGTTTGAAAACCAAAATCAAATTCCTTTGATCATATAAAGTTTACTTAAAAACTTTTAGGACACAAAACCACATTCATTAAGAAATTTATTCAAAGCCTTTTAAAATTAAGAAACCTATTTTATGCTCTCTTATGCATTCAATAAACTCCAAGACATACAAGTGTAGAGTTTACATAGATATTACCTATCATCATACCTACTCTACACTTCAAGTCTTCAATGCCTTGAGTTCATCTTTGAATAAACCTCAAAAGACTCATAGTTTATTGAGGTTGTTCTTGCTCTTTGGCTTGAAGGCAATGAGACTCCAAACTTCTTAGTTCACAAATCCTATCACACAATATAAACATATTAGTTCTCATCAATATTTGTCATTAATCAAAATTACATGATTTGCCCTTAGGGCTAACAATCTCCCCCTTTTTGATGATGACAAACTTTGATGCAAGATGTGATGGATTTAAACAAAGTAGCACAAAGGAGTATTGATGTCAATGATAGAAATCAACCAATTTAGCATATTGACATACAAAAGGCTCAATATGACCCAACCAACCTCCATTTGCCTCCTTCCTTCCAACAAAACTAGGATAGAAGATATTGTAATTAAGCATTTAGAAAACTTCTAAGAGAGGTTTTAAAGGTCAGAAAAGATTAACAATGCTCCCCCTTAGATTGTGCTCATTTTTCAACATATTTGGACTTGAGATATTTTGAATCCAAATTTTGACATATCAAGTCCGAATTGTAAAATAAGTGAAATGAAAGCTGTAATTTTTGAAGTTAATCTTTCCTAAGGTTGTTCAAACATATTTGAAGAGATTAAAACACATTTGAATCAATTGGAACAACAAAGGAGCACATTTTGACCATAGATATGGATGCATCCGAATCTTTAAACCTTACATCCGAATTTTAATGCATAAAGACTCATATTGCAGCATCATTAAAGACTCTGTTTTAATGCATAAAGACTCATATTGCAGCACATAAAGACTTATATTGCAGCACATAAAGACTCATATTGCAGCATATTTTTCTCCCCCTTTTGTTATCATTAAAAAAATAGAGGGATCAATGAAAATGAGACTTTTAATTTAGCATATAAAAGAAGCTCTTATCACTGGGATTTCATCATTGAGCTTCACTATTACATAAAATGCAGCAAAATACTTAACAAATAAAGATAAGCAAATAAATAAAATACAGTAAAGAGAATAGAAAAGAAAGCTTAGTCTTGTGATGTTGAGGTTGATGGGGAGGCTCAGCTCACTCCTTTCTTGATGGCCAAGTGCTTTACTCTTCCTTGAATGAAAGAGATTGTTGCTGGAGAGACTATTTCAGCTTGAGCTACTTGACTTCCTGTTACTGGTGGATCTTCATGAGCATGCTCTTCCTCTGCTTCTTCTGCTACAGTCTCTTCATCTCCACCCTGATCATCATCTTCATCACTGCTGTTCTTATTATCTCCTTTCTTTGCTTCTCTATCTTTTTCTTCCTCATTTCCATCTTGATGCTTAGAGGGTCCTTCACCACTTTGAGTGTTTCTAATAAGGATTTCTTCAATGTGCTTTACTCTATTCTCCAGTCCATCTAATTTTCCAAGAACCATTGGAGCAAATGATTCAAAGAACATATACATTTTCTCCATTTCCTTGACATGATTGTTCAAGGCTTCTTGGAATGCTTTGGCTACTATGGTGTCACCTCTAGTTATTCCTTTACCACTTGACCCAATTCCAATTTCTTCTTCAAACAGTCTCCTTTTTGTCGGAGGTTGCTCCCCCTCACTTGAGGTGTCATGCTTCATTTTTGTTTTCATTTCCCTAGCAAGGGTTTCCTCTTCATCCTCTTCTTCTTCCTCCTCTTCACTTTCTATTATTCTCTCTCTTTCTATTCTTTTTGGAGGGGTTTCTCTTTTTGTCCTCCATACATTATCCTCATCATGAACTAATTGCATTCTCCTAAGAGTTTCATTAGTGTAAATTTCACCACTCTTAAAGGTTTACCCTCTTCCCGGAAGTTTGATCTTAAAATGCTTAAAGATTCTTGTCAATAACCTTCCAAATGGGAATGCCTTGGTTACTTTTTTTCTTGCAGTAATCATGTGTTTCAAGGCTATATATCCAAAGTTCATTCTCTTATGCTCATGCAAGGCTAACATGATTACCATATGCATATTCCCAACTGATGACTTATGTCCAAAATTAGGAACAATCATTGTAGTTACCATGTGATGCATCACTCTACCTCTAGCATCCAAGTTCTTGATTTCCCTCTCCTTTATAGATCTAAACTCTCTTCCATTGGTAAATGCTTCTTCAAATCTAACATGTGTAAAGAGTTCACGATCATAGCAATGCATGGATGGTGAATAATATCTAGCTCCATTGTCACCCACTCCACAAATTCTGTTTATCAATCCTTCATTAAATTCAATGTCTACTTGTGATACTCTAGATGAATACCATTGTATCACATTATCCCCTATCATCTCAATTCTCTCCTCTTTCAAGTTTGCATAGAATTCATATATCAAAGTAGGATAGTATTCTTCATCAATGAATAGCAAACTACTCCAACCAATAGCATTGAAATAAGATAGGACAATATCCATGCTTGACAGTTTATCAATATCCACCTTATATCCAGGAATTATTTTTCTACTATTCTTATTCCATTCATCAAATTCATGAGTAGCTTTAATTGAGACAAACCTGTCAACCCCAGATAGTGTTTGAGGAATTCGAATTCTTCTTGGTTGATTGAGGATTGAGTCTCCATCTCCTTCCTTAGCCTTTCCTTTTCCTTTCTCAACATTTGGCTTCTTTGTTCTCACCATGATGTTTTCTTTTGAGAAGTATTGGTTTTCTGTATGAAATTAGGGTTAGAGGTTTAAAAGTGAAAGAAAATCGAGATGAGAATGTGTGATTTTGAAGGGATTTTGATTCGGATGTGAATGGGTATGAGGGGCTTTAAAAAGGATGTGAAATTCGCAAGTTGAAGTGTTGAGAAGATTGTTTAATCTTCATTTAAATGGTCACGTCCGTAAAATTCGATTCAGGTCTACGTCCGAATTCTTGATCAAAAGTCTTTGTTTCTTGTCACTCAGAAAATTCGGTCGACCGAATTTTCTGTAGTGCATCCAAATTTTGGATCAAAAATTTCCTGTTTTCATCAAAACTTCAATACACACATTAGTCATTGAATCTTGAAATTCCTAAGAGTCTTCTTAGGTGATTGAACCTTTCCTCAGCCAAAGGCTTTGTAAATATGTCAGCAATTTGATCATTTGTATTTATATATTCTAAGCATATATCTTTCTTAATCACATGATCACGAATGAAATGATGTTTTATCTCTATATGCTTAGTCCTAGAATGTTGAATGGGATTTATGCTCAAGTTAATAGCACTAGTATTATCACATAATATGGGCACACAATTGAATTTAAGACCATAATCAAGTAAGGTATGCTGCATCCATAGCAATTGAGCACAACAACTACCTGCAGCTATGTATTCAGCTTCTGTTGTAAAACCACAAATTTTAGTTTTACCAAATAATTTTTCAAGTGGTTTTATGATACCTATAAATTGCTAAAAATCTATTTTATACATTCTTAAAATAAAGAGAAAATATACATTATAAGTTTTAGGGTAAATCTATAATAAAAAAAATTTAAGGATGGTTTTGCAAATTATTTTGTATTAAAAAAAAAAAAAAAGAAAGAGGATCAGCAATACGACTGATCCCCCTTCCCCAATTTCCCCAATTCTCCCATTTCCTTCTCTTTCTCTCTTCTCTTCTCTCTTCTCTCTTCTCTCTTCAATTCTTCACCAAATCTTCACCAAATCTTCACACAATAATTCAAATCCTTCAAACCCAGGTTTAGAACAACATCAAAGTCTCCAAATCTAGGTAAAATCTTTAATTTTTTCTTATTATTGTTAAGTTTAATTATTTTCGGGAATTACTGTAGCAGTAACTTTGTTAGATGCTCCGATTTTGTTCAATTTTTGAACGAAGGTTCTTGTTGTCATAGTCTACCTACAGAAAAAATTTCGTTAAGTTTTAAGCATGTTTGATATTTTTCTGAATTTTTGAAAAATCTGGACAGATTTATTTATTTTTGTAAATTTTTGTTTTGATTAAATATTGAGTATTTAAATGTTTATTAGATTGTTATAATGCAAAAAGAGTATAGAAATATATAAAAATAATAAAATAGAATATTTTTTTGAATTGTGAATTTTATCAAAATAAATTATTTTAATTTCCCTAAATTGGTATATTAGGAGTAAAATGAAATAGTTGAGATTTTTGTGGAGAATGGTGGATTTTATTAAAATTAATATTTTAATATTTTTATTCCCAAGAAAAGCAGGTAGTTTCTATTTTAAAATAATTTTATGAAATTCAATAATTTTTAGTTCTAATTAATATTAATCATGCATTCATTCATGTATATATATGTGTGTCAATATTTGAGCATTTTAGAGTGATATTAAATTCGTTTATTGCTACGTAATTATATATTAGGTCCCGAGATTGTCGAGGTAGAACCAAGGGTGGAGTAGCGTAGATTTATGCTTTTCACTTGAGGTGAGATATCTATCTTACTTGTGGAGGTTGAGGACCACAAAATCCTAATATTTTACGTTATAGATTTTTTTATATATTTTATTTATTTAATTTACGCTAAGTAAAATATTTATTTTGCCGTGGCTCGGCTTTGTGAATAAATGTGTTGCTATCCTTGATTTGTTGTTTTGCCGTGGCTCGGCTTTTATGAATAAATGTGTTGTTAAGCTTCAATTGTTACTTTGCCGTGGCTCGGCTTTTGTGAATCAATGTGTTGTTAATTTGAAATTGTTATTTTACCGTGGCTCGGCTTTTGTGAATCAATGTGTTGTTAATTTGAAATTATTACTTTGCCGTGGCTCGACTTTTGTAAAAATATATAGTAGTAATATAATTTGTTGTTTTGTCGTGGCTCAGTTGTGTATTTATATAATATACTAAACCATGAGAATTGCTTGGTTGTTGATGAGTTGTAAATGTGAATTATGTGTAAACTCCGCCGTCGGGATATGAATTGACTCCCCTGCAGGGTGAGATTATTGATTTGTGTGGAGAGTCCCTTTGTGCCGTATGTGAGAAGGCCATTGGGAGATGTTGTGTGGAGAGTCCCTTTGCGCCGTGTGTGAGAAGGCCATTGGGAGGTGTTGTGTGGAGAGTTCCTTTGTGCCGCGTGTGAGATGACCATTGGAAGGGCGACAGAAGTTTTTATGTGCGTATATGGACTCGAAAGAGTCGTGTGAATTGTGGTTATTGATTTGAACATTATTTTCAAAATAGTGATTATTACTTGAATGTACATATATATAAATATATTTTATTTTACGTGATTTTCAAATCAGACTATTATGTTGTACTAAATGAAGTTATTCTCATAACTACGGTATATTTGCTTTCAAACTGTACAAGTACCTAGAGATTTCACTGGGCTTCGTAGCTCATTATTCTCTCATTATATTTCAGGATTTTCATAGTTGAATTCAGAGTATAGTTCTCTTTCTACGTCGCACGTGACAGTTGAGTCCTCAACAGCAGCTAATATTGTAGAGGCTTTTATCATTTGTAATTATGTTTGGGTTGTTAATGCATTGTAACATTTTACGTGGTTATTAATTTAATTAGTATGTGTACAGAGAGATCTCAATCTTTTGAAATAATTATGTTTTGTATAAACCATTATGTATTCTTACTATAGAACGGCCAGTGCGCCCTATATTATTTTTTTGTTGTTATTTGTTTAAATACTATTAGAATCTACATTCGTATCATATAGTGGTACTACAGGTTGCATTGCACCTCTGGAACAGGAAAGTGATGATTCACTCCTAGGTAGGGCCCGCCCTGGAGTGGGTCGTTACATCTGCAGTGGATAAAGACACACAAGCTTGCTTTTTACTAAACCAAGATACAAGACAACTACCAAGAAATTGACAATGACCACTTGTGCTTTTACGTTCAACTTTACAATCAGCATAGTCAGCATCAGAATATCCAATAAGTTTAAAAGATGAAGTTTTTGAAAACCAAAGACCATAGTCATGTGTATTAATCAAATAACGAAAAATTCGTTTGACAGAAATTAGATGAGATTCTTTAGGAAATGATTGGAATCTAGCACATAAGCATACAACAAACATAATATCTGGTCTACTAGCTGTGAGATAGAGTAAGCTTCCGATCATACCTCTATATAATTTCTCATCAATACTTTTACCTTTCTCATCTTTGTCAAGTTTAGTTGATGAACTCATTGGAGTACCTATTCCTTTTGCTTGATCCATTCCAAATCTTTTCAATAGCTCCTCGGTATACTTTGCTTGATTTATGAAGACTCAATCTTTGGTGAAAGACCTAAGAGGGGGGGGTGAATTAGGTCTTTGACTAATTATCGAAAATCTTTTCCTTTTATGAACTTGGTTTGGAAAGATTATATTCAATTGATTCAATGAGAATGTAATGAACTCAATAACAAAGCAATTCACAATGAAGAACAAAGAGCACAAGCAATTTATAGTGGTTCGATCTCTCCAAGATCTACATCCACTAACTTGAGTCCACACTCAAGGATTTTAACTAATTCACTATATGCTCAATCCAAGCAATTACACAAGAGGCTCACCCTTCAATGGGTTTTACTACAACAACCTCTTTTCAATATAATAAACAAGGTTCACTCTTATCACAAAGAGTTTTATGTCACTAGACAACCTAGACCAATCTAATCCAAGGCTCACCCTCACCAATGGGTTTTACACAACAACCTTGATTAATCTAGTCTATGGCTCACCCTCCACAAGGGTTTTATGTCTCTTGACAACCTTGTATAAATCACAACAATAATATAAAGAGAGAATTTGAATGTTACCAACACTTCTTGGTGGATGAATACACTTGCTAGCACCACTTCACTTCTTGCCTTTGGAATCTTGAATTTCAATCTTTGAGCACAAGGCAATTTGAGAGGTTTTCATATAATTTTGATGTAAAACAAGTTAGAGCTTCAAGGATTTTGAATGTTCAAAAGTTCTTTTGAAAATCTAGAGTTTCTAGCCTTTATAGAATTTGAAAATCAGTTAAAACGGCCATAAAACGGCTAGTAACGGCTAGTTTCAGCAAAATTCAGACGACCGAATTCTGCGTCCGAATTTTTCGGACGACCGAATTTTTGGTCGAAAATTTTCGGCGCACTGTTCACTACTGTTCATACTGTTCACTATGCGGGGGAAAATTCGGACGAAGCTGTGTCCGAATCTTCTTCCGAATTTCTCTGGAAAAATAGTGGCACTGTTCACAATGCGGAGAAAAATTCGGACGACCGAATTTTTCCAGCTTCGTCCAAATTTGCGTCCGAATTTCTCTGGAAAAATAGTCGGTACTGTTCACATGAATAGTATTACTGTTCATTGCGCAAGCAAATTCGAACGACCGAATTTTTCATCCTGCGTCCGAATCTTGCATCCGAATTTTTCAAACTTTGTCAAAACATGTTCAAATCAATTCTAACAAGTTGGAAAACCTTTTAGCCTAAAAGATAAGTCATTAACGACCTTTTAAGTGCAAATATCATGTATGAAAACTTGATAATTTAGATAAGTTCAAAACCATTAAAACCATTTAAATCAAGTTTTGTGCTCTCAATTGCAACTCATAGATTCCAAGGCTTAAGAGTGTAGGGTTTACAAAGTTTACCTATTAAGCACATGCAACCTACACTTCATGTCTTCAAAGCCTTCAATCATCTTGAACAAACTCTTCAATCTTCAATCACTTTGACATATTGGAGTTGTTCTTGCATTTTAGCTTCAAGGCAATGAGACTTCAAACTTCTTAATCCACAAAACCTATCACACAACATATAAGCATATTAGTCCTCATCAATATTTGTCATTAATCAAAACTACATGATTTGCCCTTAGGTCTAACACTTGGTTTGCTTAATTTGCAGCCCAAGGAAGAAACTTAGTTCTCCCATCATGCTCATCTCAAATTCATTTTGCATGGTTTTAGCAAACTCTTCACAAAGGGAAGTATTAGTAGCACCAAAAATGATATCATCAACATAGATTTGCACAAGTAAAATATCATTTTTAGAAGATGTTTTTATAAAAAGAGTTGTATCTACTTTTCCTTTTGTAAAACCTTTTGAAAGAAGAAAACCACTTAATCTTTCATACCAAGATCTTGGAGCTTGTTTCAGTCCATATAGAGCTTTAGTTAATTTGAAAACATGATTTGGAAATTTTTCATGAATAAAACCAGGAGGTTGTTCTACATAAACCTCTTCTTCAATAAAACCATTTAGAAAAGCACTTTTGACATCCATTTGAAATAGTTTAAAGTCTTTAAAACAAGCAAATGCCAAGAGTATTCCAATAGACTCTAATCTGGCCACTGGAGCAAAAGTTTCATCATAATCAATGCCTTCTTCTTGATTGAAACCTTGAGCAACAAGTCTAGCTTTATTTCTAACAACTTCTCCTAGTTCATTTAACTTATTTCTAAATATCCATTTTGTATCAATAACAGAATGATCATGAGGTCTAGGAACAAGAGTCCAAACTTTATTTCTCTCAAACTGATTTAACTCTTCTTCCATAGCAATAATCCAGAAATTATCACATAATGCATCATCAATATTTTTCGGTTCAATATGAGATAAAAGGGCAAAATTATCAATAAAGTACCGTCTTGTTTTAACTCCTTGAGAGACATCACCAATGATTTGCTCCTTAGGATGACTTCTTGCATATGTGAGATCCTTTGGAAGTTCTTGATTATTGCTTGATTGACCATCATGTTCTTGCTCCATTATTTCTTCTTCTTTAGCATGATCTTCCAATGTAGGTACTAGGTGTTGAGTTTGATTTTCAACCATTGAGGAACCTGCATCATTTTCATTTCTTCTTTGAAGATAAATGTTAGATTCATCAAAAGTTACATGAATAGTTTCTTCAACACATAATGTCCTTTTGTTATAGACTCTATATGCCTTTTTATTTGATGAATAGCCTAGAAATATGCCTTCATCTGATTTTCTATCAAACTTACCAAGATTGTCACTAGTATTTAAAATAAAGCACTTACAACCAAAAACTTTAAAATAGAAAATTGATGGAGTTTTATCAAATAGAAGTTCAAAAGGTGTTTTTCTTATAAAAGGTCTTAGTAAAACTCTATTCATTACATAGCATGCTGTATTTACAGCTTCAGCGCAAAAGTATTTAGGTAAAGAATTTTCACAAAGCATTGATCTAGCCATTTCTTGTAATGTTCTGTTTTTCCTCTCAACAACACCATTTTGTTGAGGTGTTTTGGCAGCTGAAAATTATGAGTGATGCCATACTTATCACAGAATTTTGTAAAATCTTAGTTACAAAACTCTCTTCCATTATCACTTCTAATAGAGATCAGTTTGCATTCAAGAGAAATTTGAACCTTCTTGAAAAGTTTTGAAAATTCATAAAATGTTTCATCTTTTTGTGATAAAAAGATTACCCATGTAAATCTTGAAAAATCATCAACAATCACATAAGCATATCTTTTACCACCAAGACTAGTAGTCCTCATAGGTCCAAATAAGTCCATGTGAACTAGTTCAAGAGGCTTTGAGGTAGAAACCATTTTCTTTGGTTTGAAAGATGTTTTCGATTGTTTTCCATATCGACAAGCATCACAAAGACGGGTTTTATCAAAATGCATTTTTGGTAATCCTCTAACTAGTTCTTGAGTAGAAAGTTTGTTCAATAAATCCATGCTCACATGTCCTAATCTTCTATGCCATAAAAATTCATCATTATCATGAATGGCAAGACATTTAATATCATTAGTGATAAGCTCATCAAGATATAACACATATACATTACTAACTCTTTTAGCAACAAAAATAGTTTTATTACTTGCACTATCAAGAATAGTACAAGTATCACATTTAAACTCTACTTTGCAACCATTGTCACATAATTGACTAATGCTAAGTAAATTATACTTTAAACCATCAATAAGTAGAACTTGCTTGATAAGAGGGAAGGAACCTTTACCAATGTTACCTATTCCAAGTATTTTCCCTTTCTTCTTACCTCCAAATGTGACAAAACCTTCACTTGTAGCTTGAAGCTCACTAACAAGTGATGCTTTTCCAGTCATGTGCCTTGAGCAGCCACTGTCAAGAAACCATTTAGTGGCACTTGATCTTGAGGCAAATTGTACCTATACCAAATTGGAAAGAGTGATTTTTGGTACCCATATCTTCTTGGGTCCAAGGGGGTTAGTAATAGTTCCTTTGACTTTCCAAATGGTCTTCACCCCATTTTCTATCTTTCTTTTTGTAAAGCACTTAGAAACTTTGTGTCCATACTTACCACAATATGTATAGCAAGTATGAGACCTATAATGAGAAGATTCTTTAAACAATAACCCTTTTTGTTTTGGATCAAAACAATCATGTGTAAAACCGAGACCATGCTTTACAAATGAGGATCTTTGATAACCAAGTAATTTATTTAAATTTTCTCTTCCATTTGTAAATTTCTCAATGCATAAAGTAAGATCATTTACTTTCCTTTTTAAAAACTCATGATCTTTTAGCATTGATTCAAGAGAAATAATTCTTGAACAAAGCTTTTTGTTTTCAAAAGATACATTTTGTATGGTAGTATTCAAAACTTCTTTTTCAATGGTAAGAGAATTAATGGTCTCAAGATGTCTATCATTTTCAACACATAATTTTGAATTTTCATTTGAAAAATCATTTATTTTGGATTTCATTTCTTTATTTCTTTTTGATGCCTTTTTCAATTCTTCATACAGTTCTACAATTAAATCACTAGAATCAATATCATCATCACAAAAATTTGAAATAGAGGGTGAAGATTGTACCTCATCATCAATGGCCATAAAGCATATGTTGGCCTTCCCTTCACTGTCACCCTCACTTTCTTGTTGATCCCACGTTCCAGCTAATCCTTTTCCTTTCTTGGCAGATTTCTTTCTATTTTTGCTTTCTCTTTCCCTCTCTAACACTTTGGGACAGTCAGCAATAAGATGCTCTGTATTCTTGCATTCAAAACATTGAGGTTTATAGGATGAGGATTGTCAACTCTTCTTGACTGGCTTTCTTCCTTTCTTGAGAAATTCCTTTTTGTAAAATCTCTTGAACTTCTTCACTGCCATTGCAATCTCTTCTTCTCCACTGTTTCCTCCTTCTTCTTCACTTGAAGATTGTTCTTGTTCACTCAAGTTATTTGAGGCATTAAGAACTACTCCTTTTCTTCCCTTTTCTTCATCTTCCTTATCATTCAACCGTTTCATCTTCATTTCATGTGTGAGTAGTGATCCAATAAGCTCTTCAAGAGGAAGAATTTTTAGATATTTGGACTCCTCAATAGCAAGCGTCTTTGGCTGCCAGGATTTTGGTAGAGCATCCAAAATCTTTCTGTTTTGCTCTCCCATAGTATAGCTTTTACCATAAGCTTTCAAGCCATTGAAAATATTAGTAAACCTTGTAAATATATCACTAATATTTTCACCTTGTTTCATAGTAAATAGTTCATAATCTCTAACAAGCATAGAAAGTTTAGATTCTTTAACTTGATTAGTACCTTCATGTGTAATTTGGAGTAATCTCCACATATCATGAGCAGAATCACACCCACTAACTCTATTATATTCAGTAACATCTAATGCACAACTTAATATGTTCATGGCCTGATAATTTAATGTCATTTTCCTTGAATCATGCTCATCAAATTCATCAGTGGATTTGGGTTCTGAGGTTACTCCATCTACTCTCATTTTCATTGGGACATAGGGACCTTTGTCAACTATGTTCCATAAATCAAAATTGATAGAACAAATATATATTTTAACTCTAGACTTCCAAAAAGTGTAATTTGTTCCATCAAACAACGTTGGTCTGTTTGTAGAGGATCCTTCTAGGTAAGGTAGGTTTGAAATATTAGCCATAGGATCTTTGTCTTCTAGGTTGTAAAACCACACAAAGAAGTTCTAGCTCTGATACCAATTGAAATACCTAAGAGGGGTGGTGAATTAGGTATTTGGCTAATTTTTGCAAAATCAAACCTTTTATGTGTATAGATCAATAATAGATTATATGGATAAGATATAAACAATTTAAGGCAATGCAATATAAGAAATGTAGACCAAGGAACACAAGCAATTTATAGTGGTTCGATCTTCAAGATCTACCTCCACTACCTTAAGCCTACACTTAAGGATTTCAATTACTCTACTATGTGCTCAAGTTCACAAATTACAAGAGAGGCTCACCACACTATGGTTTTACACTCACAACCTCTTCTAGTAACTTTTACAAACAAGGCTCACCACACACAATGGTTTTATATCTCAAACAACCTTGAATTACAACTTCAAGGATCACCCTTATCTAAAGGGTTTTATGTTATCAAGATAACCTTGCTAGAGGTAGTAGACCAACACAATTTAATAAGTAAAGATGAGTGTGTAGATGTTACCACTTGTTGGTAGATATTACACAAAGTTGCACCTTCACACTTTGATGTCTTTGGATTGATCAATTGAATGCACAAGACATAAGAGAGCTTGAGAAATGTTTGTAAAAGACTTTAGAAAGCTTAGAGTATTCAAGGATTCAAAACTTACAAAAGATTGCACGTTTATAGCTTTTATAGAATTTGAAAATCAGTTAGAACAGATATAAAACGGCTAGTTAACGGCTATTTTCAGGAAATTCGGACGATCGAATTCTGTGTCCGAATTTTTCGGACGACCGAATTCTTCCTGCTGCGTCCGAATCTTCGTCTGAATTTCTCTGGAAGAACAGTGACCATGCTGAGGGCCAAAATGCGTACGACCGAATTTCTTGGAATCATGTTCAAACTTTGTAAAATCATTTGAGATTTAACTTCCAAAGATTTGAAACACATTTGGTATATATAGAAAACTTATTTAGACATATATAAGTTTGAAAACCAAAATCAAATTCCTTTGATCATATAAAGTTTACTTAAAAACTTTTAGGACACAAAACCACATTCATTAAGAAATTTATTCAAAGCCTTTTAAAATTAAGAAACCTATTTTATGCTCTCTTATGCATTCAATAAACTCCAAGACATACAAGTGTAGAGTTTACATAGATATTACCTATCATCATACCTACTCTACACTTCAAGTCTTCAATGCCTTGAGTTCATCTTTGAATAAACCTCAAAAGACTCATAGTTTATTTAGGTTGTTCTTGCTCTTTGGCTTGAAGGCAATGAGACTCCAAACTTTTTAGTTCACAAATCCTATCACACAATATAAACATATTAGTTCTCATCAATATTTTTCATTAATCAAAATTACATGATTTGCCCTTAGGGCTAACAGATAAGTCTTCAAATCTTTTGATTCTTCAATTGCCAGTTTCTTTGGTTACCATGATTTAGGAAGTGCATCCAAAATCTTTCTATTTTGTTCTCCAAGGTAACAGTTTTTGCCATAGGAATTCACTCCATTTCAAATGTTGGTGAACCTTGTAAACATATCAGTAATATTCTCCCCTTACTTCACTGTGAGCAACTCATAGTCTCTAAGAAGCATGCTAGTTTGGATTCCTTCACTTGATTGGTTAGTTCATTAGTAACTTGAAGTAGTTTCCACATATCATGAGTGGTATCAAATCTGCTAACTCTATTGTACTCATTTGCATCCAAAGCACAACTAAGAATGTTCATAGCTTGATAAGTTAAGGTCATCTTCTTTGAATCATGTTCATCAAATTCTTCAATTTTCTTTTGCTCTCTGTGATGCCATCAGCCTTCAACTTCATAGGTATGTTTGGACCTTTCTCAATGATATTCCACAAATCAAAGTTAATAGAATAAATGTAAATCTTAATTAAGATTTCTAAAAGGTTTAATTAGTTCCATCAAAAACTGGTGGTCATCTTAGAAGATCCTTCCAAATAAGGGAGGTTTGAAATGTTAGTCATAAGATCTTAACTTCTAGGTTGTTAAACCACTAAAAGAAGCCTTGCTTTGATACAATTGAAAAACATAAAAGGAATGAATTAAATTTTTGGCTAATTTGAGAAAACTTTTCTTCAATAAGATCAACCTTTTTGAAATTCACAGCCTCCAAGAGTTTGTTTGTAAAAGGAGTGGTTGGGAGAAGATGAACAAATAATAATGCAACAATTAATAACAATTACAAAGTATTATAAAGAAGGCACAAATCAATGCCAGCAATAGATAAAGAAAGAGCACAAAGATTTATAATGGTTTTATCTCTCTAAGATCTATATTCACTATCTTGAGTCCATAATTAACGGTTTCAACCAATTCACTAAATGATCAAGTCAAACAAATACACTAGAAGCTAACACACCACAGGATTTACACAAATGACCTCCTTAATTCCAACAATCAAGGCTCACACTTTCCAAAAGTGTTTTATGTTCAAGAGAACCTTGAATAATCAAAGTAAGGATGAGAAAAGGAAAGAGATTTCCCAACAAGGTAGTAGATATACACCAATTCCAGAACCACTCCACTTTTTGCTTTGGAATACTTGATTTATTGCATGAAGCACATGGACAATTGAAAGCTTTTCTTACTTCTTTGATCTTCTCAAGAATATGGCTTGTAAAGTTCTTAGATTTACTCAAAATCTGAGTTTTTTACCTTTTAAAAGGTTTAAAATTTGAATTCCAATGCTCAATAATTATTCGTAACTGCTAGTTTTTGAAACACAGTAGAGGAGTTTGGTCAACCAAATTGGGCTCTTGTGTCTGGATTAGTCGTCCAAATTAGTATGTTCATTTTGTTGTACAAGATAAATTTGGTCAGCTGTTGGACATCCAAGTCCAAATTGGTCGCCCGAATTTCTTTGAAAAACAATAGAATAAAACAAATTCGAACATCCATATTGGTTACACATAATATGAACTTTTCATATTTTGCAAAACCAATTTAAACTAAATGAAATCAAGTTTAAAAAATATTTGAATCATAAGATAAAAGAGTTAAAGGGCTTTTAACCTAAAATTCAATTTCAAAAACTTTGATCTCCAAGAGATATGAGATCACAAAGGCTCAAAGATGAAGTTTAAACTAGACCTATAAGATTTTTGCTTCAAAGGTTAATTCTAAGTTCCAAAAGTAAAGAGGTGTAAGGTTTACAAGTTCTACCTATTGAATGACCATAGCCCTACACTATAGGATCTTCAACACCTTCTATACATGACATCCACATCAATCTTCAAGCTTTTAGCCTCACTTGCAATGTTCTTTTTTTTTTTTTAGCTTCATGGCAATGAAATCTTTTGCTTCTCCAATCTAAAAATGCTATTATAGAAGAATTACTCAAAATTAGCCTACCTCAATATTTGTCATTAGTCAAAACTTCAAGATTTGTCCATAGGGTGAACAACATGTGATTTCCTTATTTGATTGGTATATTAAAAATGGATACTTTTAGTTTTCTTATGAACCAAGCATGGGAAAAAATTCAAGGCTGGAAAGGGAAAGCTCTTACCACTGCAAGAGAGGAGGTCCTTAAAGGCCAATATACAAGCTATCCCAACTTGTGTCATGTAATTCTTTCTTATTCCTTGATGGTCATGTGATTAACTGATCAATTTGGTGCAACATTACTAGTAGGGCAGTCTGGAGAGAAAAAGAAGCTTTTCTAATTAGGTTTTGAGAAATTCAAGTAAAAGAAGATTATGAGCCTAAAAGCACCGGACGGATGGGCTTTTGAGACCTCTACTGTTTTAATCTTGCCTTGCTGACCAAAAGATGCTGGAGGATTATTCAAAGTCGAAGCTCTTTAGTTAGCAAAATTCTAAGTGTTATTCTCATGGGATGTTACTGAAAGCTAGTACTAGGAAAAGGCCTTCCTTTCTTTGTAGGAGTTCCTAAGATAGAGGGTTGGATTCAAAACCTCAATTAAGCATTTACGATGAACTGTTGATTCTCTCACCACCTTCTTTCAAAGTTATGTAGGTTTCAAAAGATCATCACTAGTAGAAAGAAAATTTGTAGACTTTGTCCTTACAGGAAGCTTTTAAAACAGCTCTTTCTACCTTATGAAATAAAGTATATCATGAGTATTCCCTTGCCAACCACTTTGTTTGGCCTTTTAAGTAATCAAGATAGAATAATATGAAGTTAGAATATCATTTTATTCTGAAAGGAAAAAATAAGGAGATTGTAGGATCATCTTCAGTCGTAGGAAAAAGCAATTTTGGAAGTAGTTCTGGGGAATCAAAACCTTTCCAAAAATCAAGCATTTCTTGTGAAGGGTAAGACATCATGTGTTGGCTACAACTGCTAATTTTAACAAATAGATTACGGTTCTTCTCTATCTGCCACATATGGCAAGGATATTAAACATGGTAAGCATTGTTTGTTTGAATGTCCAAATTCCAAAAGAGTATGGAGATTATACCTAGTAGGTCTTAAATGGGTTTAAGTATCAATCTTGAGTTTCAAGTATCTTCTGCATCGAGTATTGAAGGAAGAGGAGGAGAAAGCTTATGCTATTTTTGCAGCCTTGGTTTGGAATATTTAGAAGTCCCGATAAGTGCTAGTGTTTGAAAGAAAAAAGATGGAAGCAACACATGTTTTTACATACAACATAGGCTTGGTTCTGAAGACCTTTTTACTTACAAATGACATCGCTGAAGATTGTGGACTCCAAACAGTGCAAGAAATATGGCAGTGTCCTCCTGGAATGCTCAAACTTAATGTTAGCCCTAAGGGCAAATCATGTAGTTTTGATTAATGACAAATATTGATGAGGACTAATATGCTTGTATGTTGTGTGATAGGTTTTAGGAACTAAGAAGTATGAAGTCTCATTGCCTTGAAGCTAAAATGCAAGAACAACTCCAATATGTCAAAGTGATTGAAGATTGAAGAGTTTGTTCAAGATGATTGAATGCTTTGAAGACATGAAGTGTAGGTTGCATGTGCTTAATAGGTAAACTTTGTAAACCCTACACTCTTAAGCCTTGGAATCTATGAGTTGCAATTGAGAGCACAAAACTTGATTTTAATGGTTTCAATGGTTTTAAACTTACCTAAATTATCAAGTTTTCATAAATAGTTTTTGCACTTAAAAGGTCTTTAATGACTTATCTTTGAGGCTAGAAGGTTTTCCAACTTGTTAGAATTGATTTGAACATGTTTTGACAAAGTTTGAAAAATTCGGATGCAAGATTCGGACGCAGGATGAAAAATTCGGTCGTCCGAATTTTCTTGCACAATGAACAGTATCCACTATTCATGTGAACAAGACTATTCATGTGAACAGTGCCGACTGTTTTTTCAGAGAAATTCGGAAGAAGATTCGGACGCAGCTGGAAAAATTCGATCGTCCGAATTTTCCCCCGCAGAGTGAACAGTAAGTGAGCTAGGTCTTTCAATTGGTATTAGAGCTAGGTCTTCTTTTTAAGGTCTAACAACCTAGAAGTAAAGATTGTATGGCTAGTTTATCAAATTTGCCTTATACGGAAGGTTCCTCCACTAATAGACCTCCATTGTTTGATGGTTCTAATTATATTTTTTGGAAGTCTAGAATTGAGATTTACATTTGTTCTATTAACTATGAATTGTGGAATATTATTGAGAAAGGTCCCTATGTGCCATTGAGATTGAAAGCCGATGGAGTTACAAGGGAACCGAAGTCCATGGAAGAGTATGATGAGAGCGATTCAAGAAAGATGACATTAAATTACCAAGCAATGAACATTCTTTGTTATGCGTTGGTTGTCAATGAATACAATAGAGTGATGGAATGTGATTCCGCTCATGAAATGTGGAAGCTACTTCAAGTCACTCATGAAGAAGAAAGAGCAAATGTGTGCTTCATGGCAATGGAAGATGAGGTACAACCTACTCCATCTACCTCTACTTCTTATGTTGATAATATTGATGATCCTAGAGAATTACTTGTTGAGATGTATGGAGAATTAAAAAAGGCTTCGAAAAAGAATAAGGAAATGAAACTCAAAATTAATGAGTTATTGAATGAAAATTCAAAATTATTTTGTGAGAACAAAAAACTTCTTGAATCTATTGATTGTTTAAATATTGAAAAAGAAGTTTTAAATGTTTCTTTACAAAACATATCTCTTGAAAATAAATCTCTTTGTACAAAAGTTTCTTCTCTTGAAAAAATACTTAGTGATCATGAAATTTTGAAAAAGAAAATTAATGATCTTACATCATGTGTTGAAAATTTTACAAATGGAAGAGACAATTTTGACAAACTACTTGGATCTCAAATATCTTCTTTTGCTAAAAATGGTCTTGGTTACAATTATGTCAATAATGTGCCTAAACATAACAACTTCTTTGTTAGAGCTACTTCTACTTCCTTCCATCATACTTGTTGTACCTATTGTGGAAAACATGGGCATAAAGTGACCAAATGTTATGTTAAAAGAAAAGTAGAGAATGGTGTAAAAACAATTTGGAGAGTTAAGGGAACTATTACTAACCCCCACAGACCCAAGAAAGTATGGGTACCAAAGGATACTTCCTCTCCTTTATTGCAGGTACACTACAATTCAAACTCAAGCACCACTAAGAGGTATATAGACGATGTTGGCTTAAAGAATAACGGAAAACACCTCATTTATAATCAAGGTCAAAGCAACCAAAGAATGATTTGTTTTTGAAGCAAGAAGAAAGGAGAAATTCTTGGAGTAACCAATGTTGGTAAAGGTTCCTCTCTTCTTTTTAAACAAATGTTGCTTAGTGCTATTTTAAACTATAACTTGCTTAGCATTAGTCAATTGTGTGACAATGAATAAGAAGTTAAATGCCAACATGCGAAGTTTCTGTTAAGAATCCCTTTTGTTAAAATTTGAAAATTTGCCAACTGTGACTTGTCAATTGCTTCTATGAAGTCTATGAAGTTGATTAGGTAACATTGATGATATGAGATTGAATTCATGGTTGATATGTTTTTGAAATTGATTATATGTCAAGATAAAATGATTAAAATAGCTATGATTGTATATCTATGCATTTGCTTGGTCAAAAACATCTTTATGAAACTTTACAAAATGTTTGAACTTGAAGCTTGAACTTTACAAAATGTATGACAAAATGATATTTTGTGATTTTGATCAATTACTCACAAAATGTTTCAGTGTGTGTTTTATCTTGATAAGCTTGATGAACTTGTTGCTTATAATGATTTTCTTGGCATAGAAGATTTGGTCATGTGAACATGGATTTGTTGAACAAACTTTCCTCTCAAGATTTAGTTGGAGGACTACTAAAAATGTGTTTTGAGAAAATTATCTTTGACATACTTGTCAATATGGAAAACAAACCAAAGAATCTTTCAAACCTAAGAAAATGATTTTCACTTCAAAATCTCTTAAATTTTGTTTATATGGATTGTTTGGACGAATGAGGATCACTAGTCTTGATGGTAAGAGGAATTCATATATGATTGTTGATAATTTCTCTAGATTTACATGGATGATCTTTTTAGCTCAAAAGCATGAAGTTCTTTTCATGAATTTGTAAGACTTTTCAAAAGGGTCCAAATCTCTCTTGAGTGCAAATTGATTTCCATTAGAAGTGACAATGGGAGAATTTTACAACCAAGTCTTTACAAAGTTTGTGATGAAATTTGAATTTCATATAATTGTTTCAACTGCAAAAACCCCCACAACAAAATGGTGTTATTGAAAGGAAAATTTGAACTTTGCAAAAATTGGTTAGATCTATGCTTTGTGAAAATTCCTCAAAAAAATTTGTTTTCAGCCGAAACCATAAACAACACATGCTATGATATATAGAATGCTTTTAAGATCATTTTAAAGAAAAACATCTTTTGAAGTTCTCTTTTATATAACTTCTCAAGTTGCATATTTTAAAGTGTTTGATTATAAATGTCTTATCTTGAATACTTGTGATAACTTACTTAAATTTGATAGAAGATATAGGTATATCTCTTAACCATTCTTCTAATAAAAGGCCTACAGATTTTATAATGAAAAGAACCTTATATGATGAGGAAACCATTCATGTTGGTTTAGATGAATCTTACATTTACTTGGAAAGAAAAGAAGAAGATGATGCAGGTACATCTATGAATAACTATCAAACCCATCTTCAAGCACCAACTTTGGAGGATCATACCAATGAGGAAGAAATGATTGAACAAAATCAAGATGACCAACCTAGTGGTGACCAAGAGCTCTCAAGAACCTAAGATATTCAAGAGGGCACCCTAAGGAGCAAATCATTGGTGATATCTCCCAAGGAGTAAAAATAAGGCAGTACTTTATCAATAACTTTATTCCTTTTATCTCATATGAGCCTAAAAGTATTGATGATGCATTGTGTGATGATTTTTGGATTATTACTATGCAAGAGGAATTAAATCAATTTGAAAGATACAAAATTTCGAAATTCCTAAATCTCATGATCATTCCATTATTGGAACTAAATAGTTTTTAGAAATAAACTCAATGAATCCGAGGAAGGTGTAAGAAATAAATCAAGATTTGTCACCCAAGGATTCAATCAAGAAGAGTGAATTGTTTATGATGAAACGTTTGTTCCGAATGCTAGACTTAAGTCCATAAGAATGCTTTTGACTTTTACTTTCTTTAAAGGTTTTAAATTATTTCAAATGAATGTCAAAAGAGCTTTTCTAAATGGTTCTATTGAGGAAGAGATTTATGTGGAACAATCACCCGGTTTTGATCATGAAAAGTTTCCTAACCATGTTTTCAAATTATCCAAAGCTTTGTATGATTTAAAACAAGCTCCTAGAGCTTTGTATAAAAAATTGAGTGTTTTTCTTCTTTCAAAAGGATTTTCAAGAGGAAAGGTTGACACTACTATTTTCATAAAAAAACCTCTTGTAACAATGATCTATAAGTTGTCCAAATATATGATACAATTTTTTTTGGTGCTTTTAATACTTCACTTTGTGATGTGTTTGCCAAGTTAATGCAAAGTAAATTTGAAATGAGCATGATTGGAAAACTCTATTTCTTTCTTGGCCTACAAATCAAGAAAACCAAGGATGTCACTTTCATGAATCAAGTTAAGGTATAGGCACTTCCATAAGTTTATCAACTATGCTTGACAAGAATAAAACGGTGTCATAGGAGTAGTCAACTATATTTGACAGCAAGTAGAGCCAATATTATATTTGTCATGTGCTTGTGTGCTAGATTTCATCTTGTCCTAAGAGTCTCATTTGACTGCTGATTAACATATTCTCTATTACCTTATTGTTACTTAAGTGATTATGGTCTATATTTTAAATGTGTGACTATGTTATATGATAACACTAATGCAACAAATTTGATCATCATACTATTCAACAAACTAGGACAAAGCATATAGAGATCAAACTTAATCTCATTAGAGATCACTTTACTAAGAGTAATACTTGTTTAAAGCATGTTTGCATTAATGAGCAAATTAATGATATCGTTACTAAGCCATTGGCCGAAGAAAGGTTTGACCAATCTTAGAAGAAGCTTAGGGATTTCAAAATTCAATAACTAATGAGTGTATTCAAGTGTTGTAGCTCCAGGTGAGGACAAAGAAGCCTAGCATGAGAAAAGGAAGGGGAAAGCAAAAGATGTAAGAAGGAGGACCAGTGATCAATGAACCAAGGAAGGTTCATGTTCCTCAAAGCATATCATGGCTGGATAGATTTGTCACAGTGGATGCTGCTACTGAATTTGATAATTGGACAAAAAGGAACCATAAGACAAATCCAAGCCACAAGGTGGATGTCATCAAACTATCCGAAATGGGTAATATACTCTCATTTTTAAATGATGTGAGATGGACTAGTTTGCTTGTGTTTGATGAATGCTATTACCTTCCTTAGTTTATGAAGTTTAAGCAAATATTAAGGAAGAAAGAGTTGAGCAGGTTGATAATAAAGCTATTCAGTGGTATTCTTCAAGAATATCACAAGTTGATTTTTTTTAGATTGATTATGCATTGCTCAATAGAATTTGTGATGTTGAGGATGTTGGGTTTAGGCATTATTCTTCGGGGAGACATTGTTTTATAAGTGAGTTATACTCACATGAAAGAATTGAGAATGCCTATATAAGTGGTAGAAGCCTCAAAACTGGAAAGGAGAGAGAGATAAAAGCTTTTTGATGCTAGTAAAAGAATTTTGCATCACATGCTTACTACATTTATTATAGCATACTTTGGGCACAAATCTTCTGTTGATAATATGTATGCTGTAATTATGTTAGTCATGCTTAAGAAAAGAAAAATGAATTTTGGATATATAGTGCTAAAGAATATAATGGCAGCTAGAAGAACCGAGCATAAGGCATTGTCGTATGAAAGGTTATTAACAGGAATTTTCAAGTATCTCCAAGTGCAATTGTCTTCTAGTTGGTTTACCAATAAAGAGTGAAGAAGTCTACAGCAACAACTCACTAAAGAGAATTCCTTGGACACTTGATGATGATAATGTATGAAGGACTAGAAGAGAAACTCCTCTAAGGGGTGATAGAAGAGATGCTAGTGATGATGAAGAAAATGAAGAAGAAAATGATGAAGAAGAAGAGGATGAAGAGGAAATCCTTGTTAGAGAAAGGAAAGTTAAAATGAGGCATGAGTCACCAAGTGAGGGGGAGCAACTCCCCACAAAAAGAAGACTATTTGAAGAGGTACCCTCTATTGAAGGAAAAGAAGTTGAAAATCTCACTAGAAGTGATATCATAGTTGCCAAGCTGTTTCAAGAGACATTGAACAGCCATGTAAATGAAGTGGAGAAGATGAACAAATTCTTCGAGTCCTTTGCTCCAACAATTCTTGGCAAATTTGATGGTTTTGAAGCTAGAGTCAAGACTACGGAAGAAGACTTGAGGAAGATTTCTCAAGTAGTTTTAAATGGTGAAAGTTGCTATAAAGCCAAATGAAGAAGATCAAGAAGATAATATGGGTGAAGATGGCAGCAACAAGGATGATAGTAATGACAGTGAAAATTGAGATGGCTATCAATTTGTTGCCAAAGAAGAAGACAAGATGAAGAAAAAGGTAGTGAAGCACCCCAAGAAGGAGAAGAGCATGAGAATGAAGAGCAAAGAACAAGCAAGAAGAAGGAGGTGAAGGAAGTTCAACAAAGTCAAATCACAAATCCATCACCAATTTCCTTCAGCCAAGAGATCAAGGGAACCATGGCCATCATAACAAACAGATTTGGAAGTGAAGACCATGAAGAGCATCCAAGACTAAGCCTTTCTATCCCTAAACTCTATTTTGTTGCTTATCTTAGTTTATGCCTTGATGCACATGTTATACTTTAACATTGAAATTTACTTGTGCCTTTCTAGTCATTATAATGTTTTGAAGCTCAATATATGAAATCCTTATGATAAGAGCTTCTTTTGTTTCACTTTTGTTGTCCAAGTACTCTTACCCGATCTTTGATTGATGACAAAAGGGGGAGAAGAAATGTGATGACAAAATGTGTGAAAATGTGTGAAAATGTGAAATAGCAGTGGAATTCCTCATGGATGAAGAGAAAATGTGTGAATTTTCTGAAAATCCATGCATATGTCAAGGGGGAGAAAGAATGACTACAAAATGTGCTATGTGCTTGCTGTAAATGTACTATGTGCTATGTGTTATAGGTTAAAATGTAAAATGAATGTGTATTGTGAAAATATTTGGATGCATTTGAAATTTAAATTGAATATGTTATAATATGTGAGGTTTTGGTTATTTTCTGAGATTTTGGAATATGGTTAAGTTGAGATTGAAATCTTAAATTTGGTTCTTGACTTGACCTATGATGTTGGATTGATTCATGAAAACAATTGAATGCATGAATTTTGTGGTTTTGCAAAGCTAAATTGAGTGCTATAGTGGACATACATATTTGAGTACTTCAACATTTCATTTGAATGCAAAATCACCTTTTCAAACTTGTTGTAAAAAATTTGGACCAAAAATTCGGATGCATGTTTCAGAAATTCGGATGCATGCATATTTGTTGCCAAAAAGTGCTTCTTTGTTGTTCAAATTGATTCAAATATGTTTTATTCTCTTCCATTATGTTTGAACAACCTTAGGAAAGATTTATTTCACATTAAACTTTCATTATATTGAATTTATTGCAATTTGGACTTGGAATGTCAAAATTCGGATGCATGAGTTTAAAAATTCGGATGCATGTTCTAAAATTCGGATGCATCCATATTGTGTTGTCAAAATGTGCTCCTTTGTTGTTCAAATTGATTCAAATATGTTTTAATCTCTTCTAATAAGTTTGAACAACCTTAGGAAAGCTTATTTACAAAATTTGCAGCTTTCATTTTACTTATTTTAAAGTTTGGACTTGCTATGCAAAAAATTCGAATGCATGATATCTCTAGTCCAAATGTGTTGAAAAATGAGCACAATCTAAGGGGGAGCATTGTTAAACTTTTACAACCTTAAAACCTCTCTTAGAACTTTTTCTAAATGCTTAAATGCTATATCTTCTATCCTAATTGTTGGAAGGAAGGAGGTAAATGGAGGTTGGTTGGGTCATAGGCTCATATTGAGCCTTTTGTATGTCAATATGCTAAATTGGTTGATTTCTATCATTGACATTAATACTTCTATGTACTACATTGTTTTAATCTATCACATTTTGCATCAAAGTTTGTCATCATCAAAAAGGGGGAGATTGTTAAGGGCAAATCATGTAGTTTTGATTAATGACAAATATTGATGAGGACTAATATGCTTGTATGTTGTGTGATAGGTTTTAGGAACTAAGAAGTATGAAGTCTCATTGCCTTGAAGCTAAAATGCAAGAACAACTCCAATATGTCAAAGTGATTGAAGATTGAAGAGTTTGTTCAACATGATTGAATGCTTTGAAGACATGAAGTGTAGGTTGCATGTGCTTAATAGGTAAACTTTGTAAACCCTACACTCTTAAGCCTTGGAATCTATGAGTTGCAATTGAGAGCACAAAACTTGATTTTAATGGTTTCAATGGTTTTAAACTTACCTAAATTATCAAGTTTTCATAAATAGTTTTTGCACTTAAAAGGTCTTTAATGACTTATCTTTGAGGCTAGAAGATTTTCCAACTTGTTAGAATTAATTTGAACATGTTTTGACAAAGTTTGAAAAATTCGGATGCAAGATTCGGAGGCAGGAAGAAAAATTCGGTCGTCCGAATTTTCTTGCACAATGAACAGTATCCACTATTCATGTGAACAGTGCCGATTGTTTTTCCAGAGAAATTCGGAAGAAGATTCGGACGTAGCTGGAAAAATTCGGTCGTCCGAATTTTCCCCCGCAGAGTGAACAGTAGTGAACAGTACGTCCGAAAATTTTCGACCAAAAATTCGGTCGTCCGAAAAATTCGGATGCAGAATTCGGTCGTCCGAATTTTGCTGAAACTAGCCGTTACTAGCCGTTTTATGGCCGTTTTAACTGATTTTCAAATTCTATAAAGGCTAGAAACTCTAGATTTTTAAAAGAACTTTTGCACAAAAGAAATCCTTGAAGCTCTAACTTGTTTTACATCAAAATTATATCAAAAGCTCTCAAATTGCCTTGTGCTCAAAGATCAAAATTCAAGATTCCAAAGGCAAGAAGTGAAGAGGTGCTAGCGATTGTATTCATCCACCAAGAAGTGTTGGTAACATCTAAACTCTATCTTTACACTATTGTTGTGATTAATTCAAGGTTGTCAAGAGACATAAAACCCTTGTGGAGGGTGAGCCATAGACTAGATTAATCAAGGTTGTTGTGTAAAACCCATTGGTGAGGGTGAGCCTTGGATTAGATTGGTCTAGGTTGTCTAGTGACATAAAACTCTTTGTGATAAGAGTGAACCTTGTTTATTAGATTGAAAAGAGGTTGTTGTGGTAAAACCCATTGAAGGGTGAACCTCTTGTGTAATTGCTTGGATTAAGCATATAGTGAATTGATTGAAATCCTTGAGTGTGGACTCAAGGTAGTGGATGTAGATCTTGGAGAGATCGAACCACTATAAATCGTGTCTTCATTTCTTTATAGCTTTACTTGTTTTACATACTTGTGTTATTATTATTGTTTATAGTTGTTGATTGATTGGTTGTGGTCTTATAGTTTACTAATCTTGTCTTAACCATCAAATCACATATAAACTTGAAGTTTGTGAATTTAAAGAAGAGCTTTTATTAAGGCAAAGGATTTGCAAAAAGGGAAAAGATTTTCGATAATTAGCCAAAGACCTAATTCACCCCCCCTCTTAGGTCTTTCACTTAACATAGGCAAAGCTTATACTATTCAAAAAGCATGAATTGGAGCTATCATCAAGAATTCTACGGGAAATTTTGATAGCATATGTTGTATGCTAGCAAGGATAGCCAATGTTGATGTTGTCATGGTCTTGAGGAAGGGGTGAATGTTGTTAGAAAATGGCAACTTCTGTTGTTCTCTTTGAATCCCACATGGATTATTTAATCTTTTTTTAAAGAGAATTTATCCGTTTGGGTTTGTCCCCAACTCTAAATAGCTTTGGGGTGTCTTATAGACTAAATCACATATGCGCACGCACCGCCTTGCCCCAGGCTAGGCTGGGGCTTTGTTTTATTTTTACCATTTATGTTTAGACCTTTTCATGAATGTGTCGAACCCATAATTGGCCTACTTAATCTTCTTGTTTAGTTATCAAACTTACCCTCCAAGGTCGTCATCATATCTACATTGTATACTCCACCAACCATGGCTTTCGTTCGAAGATATCCCCGTTGGTAATTGTTCAAGGCAATGTTTTCAATGAGGTCTTGTAATTCTTCTAGTGCCTTCAAACTTGTAGTCCCTCCCCGAGAAGCATTAATGAGTTGCTTGGAAGGAAATTTTAATCCACTATGGAATGTTTGCATATGAAGCCCCAAATCTAAACCATGATGTGGACATTTCCTCAAGAGCTCCTTCTATCTCTCCCAAGAATCAGATAAACTTTCACTCTCCATTTGTTGAAATAAGATAATGTCATTCCTTAGTTTTGTCGTCCTTGTCGGAGGGAAGTATTTAGCAAGGAACGTTGCCGAGCAAAAGTTTTCCATGTAGTAATGGAACCCAATGGAAGTGACTTCAACCATGACTTAGCTCGATCCCTCAATGAGAATGGAAATAGCCAAAGGTGAATGGCATTTTCAAAAGCCCCATTGATCTTGAAAGTATCACAAAACTCCAATAAATTGGCAATATGAGCATTCGGGTCTGCGTCCAGCAAACCATTGGATTGTACCAACTATTGAACCATTTTGATAATATTTAGCTTGATATCAAAATTGTTGGCTTCAACTCTTGGCCGGGCAATGCTTAACTACGCCCCAGACAAAGAAAGTCTGCATAGTCTCCCATTGTCCTTTGCCTTGCATTTTTGTTTCTGTTACCATTACCACCATTTCCATTATGCGTCATATTGTTCTCCGGTTGAGGATTTTCATCTTCAATTTCAACTTCTCCAAGTACCATTATACCCCTCAGATCCCTAAGGAAAGTTTGCTCAACCACAAAATTAAGTTCAACCAATTCTTCCAAATTACTTGGGGTCATTAACCAAAAAGTTCACACCTTCACCACAAATATAAACAAAAATAAACAAAAATTCAGCCCAACGAACACTCACTAAATCAGAACAAACACAAAAAAACACAAGCTAAACATTTCAATTCACCTATAACTAACAAAATTATAAATAAGATAATAAATGCTAACACTAGTAACAAGTATTATAACAACTAACAAGTAAAATGACTGAATCAACAAAATTTGAGTTTTCTTAATATTGACTAATTTTGCTCCCTGGCAAAGGCACCAAAAACTTGATGTGTTCTCCCATCCCCTTCTGCTTAATTCTATCACAATCTCTGACAATTTTCACACAAACACAAGGCAAGCGCACCTATTGTTATGATTAGTCTAATAGCAAGTACTTCAAATGTTGTATCTTTGGGGATGATCAAATACCATTACTCACTCTTTGCTCTATTATTTAGTCTACCAATTCAATTACGAAAATGATTGAAATAAACTAGGAATTGTAATGTAACTTAACTAATTAAAACTAGCTTAACTAATCTTGCTTGCAAGAAGGAATTCAATAGAGAAAATAATACTTGAATGGAAAATCCCCCTAGAATTACCTATGTGATAGAAAAAATCTCTTGGTTGATTATTCTTCCCATCTTATGTTTGGTGAAATTCCTATATTATGACTCACTCTATCTTTAGATGACAGTTATCTACCCTTAGATTAGTTAGTTGAAATCTCTTCCTAACTAATATAACCAAAGAATGCATTTAGATTTGTGAAGTTTCAATTAGGTTTCTCTAATTACTAAGAAGATGTTGAGGCCCCAATCTCTAGTCACCTAAATCACCCCCATTGTTTGTGTATGGTTTATTCCACCCTTCCTTTCTCAATTCCAGGTGCAAAACCCAACTCATGAATCAACAAACAATCAAGTTCGTTCAAGCAATCAAATCCACAAACAATATATAAGAAATTGGAGCTCAATCAACCAAGGAAATAAATTCATTCACATAGATAATAACTCAAGTTCATAACCAAGTATTCAAATGTTTAGCTCATTATCATATTACAAATCAAAGAATATAAAGCAACAAAGAAAAGGAAAGAATTGCTCATTCTCATGTCTTCAAATCTTCTCTTCTTCAAAGCTTGGAGTTCTTCAACTTGGTTGTGAAAAGTTGAGTTCTTGAGATTGAATCTCCAAGATTAATTACTTCTTCTTTAACGATTTCACCTCCTCTCTTGATTTCTTTTGCAAAGAATGAGGATTTGGGATAGGATTTTTCTTTCAAAAACTCTTCCTTTTTCAACCTCTTCCAAACCGTAGCCGCCTTCCATCATGATGCCCTTAAAAGCTATATATATCTCTCCCAAAATGGAGAAGGAAAAAGCAAAAAAAGTTGTTAAGGCCCAAGCAGTGCCACCTAGGTGTTCTAGGTGGTGCTGCCTAGCTTCTTCCAAATGGCACCACCTGGAGTGGTCTAAGTGGTGCCGCTTCAACTCAGTTTTGCTACAGTAATGGTCTATTCTGCGACTGTGAAAATTATTTAAATTCTTGGTGAATTTAGAGCATAAAATATGATGATCTAGGTCTTCATGTATTCAACAAAATTGTATATCACCATCTTATCTTTCCACATAACTTTGAATCACCTCAATTGGATATCTAGAATTCAAGATATGGTCATTTTACCCGACACTATCAAAACTGAAACCTCATCCAGAGACACTGATTTTACACCATAATTAGGGAGGCCAACAAAGCTTGTATTGGCATGAATTTTATAACTCTGGAAACTTTAGAATGTCCTATACAATTTTCAAGGAGGCCACTGCTGCATTTGAAACCTTTAAGGAGGTCAAAATGCCACTTGAATATGCTCTATTCTGTTGAGGGAGGCTTTTCTTCTTCTTTCTTCATTCCAAGTGTGTAAAATCTCCTTCCTTGCTTCATTGCAATCCAAATCTTCAATAAACTCACCTAAAGCAAGGGAAGAGATAAATGGAGTGTAAATAGTGATTCAAACACCAAAATTCAACAGAAATTCAAGGTCAAAATTATCATTACATAAAGCACATATATGATAAATCAATGAGTATGAAAATTCGATAACTGATGTGATAAATGAAGGCATGAAGATGTGTGAAATTTCATATGCTAATGGGTTGCTCGAAATGTTTCCCCTATCTTGGAGCGATTATGGAAATCAATTGAAGCACCAAAAGAAGGATTTGTCACTTCAGGAACTGATTAGTCACATTAGAACTGAAGAGGCTAATCGTATAAAGGATCAAAAAACAAATTATGTTTCTTTTATGTTTCTTAAATCTAATTTAGTTGAATCTACACCTAAAGATAGGTTCAAAGGAAAGAAATTCCGTAAAGATTGTCAACAAAAGAAGCAAGCTCAATTCAACAAGAAGAACAACAAAATCCAAAAGATGAAGGTGACTTGCTTTGTGTGCGAAAAAAACTAAACATAAGGCATATGCAACTAAAAAAAGAACCAACAAAGCCAATAGAATTTCAAGCACAAGTGGATGCCTCAGGCAAAATTTAGCAAAGCATATGATGTTATAGCTATTGTAGTTGTGGAAGCGAACTTGGTAGAAAACAAAATCGATTTGATCCTTGACACTAGTGCGTCAAAACATCTCTACGGCAATAAGGAGTTGTTCCATCACTTTGAGGAAGCTAGTGAAGGAGAATGTGTCTTCATGGGGAATTCCTCTATTACTAGAATACTTGGTTGGTAAAGGAAATTTTTTCCTTAAGCTTACTTCAAGCATAACTTTAGCTTTAAATGATGTTTTATATGTGCCCTCGTTGCATAGAAATTTGGTTTCTGATAGTTTATTGAATAAGATTGGGTTGAAATTTGTTTTTGAAGCTGACAAAGTTGTACTCATGAAAAATGGGGATTTTGTGGGGAAAGGGTACCTAGCTAATTGACTCTTTGTACTAAATATTGTTTCTAGCTATAATGCAAGTACTTCTTCTGCTTAATTACTGAGTCTATTGATCTGGGGTATGGCAGGTTGGGCCTTGTGAATTTTGTATTCATTAAAAGGCTTAGAAATTTAAAACTAATTGATGTTTTGGTTAAGAGTAATGGAAACAAATGCTCTATTTGTGTTGAAGAGAAATTTGCAAAAAATCCTTTCAAACTTGTCACTTCTAGAACATCAAGTTTGCTAGAATTAATACATTCAAATTTAGCGGACTTTAAGAACACAACTAGTAAAGGTGGTAAAAAATATTATATAACTTTTGTTAGTGACTTTTCTAGATATACTAAAGTTTATCTTCTAAAGTCTAAAGATGAAACTGAGGAAGTGTTCTTAAAATTTAAAGATGAGGTTGAAAATCAACTAGACAAGAAAATAAAAAGACTTAAGTCTGATAGAGATGGAGAATATGGGACGAACTCGCTTAAGAATTTTTGTGAGAAAAATTGTATTATTCATGAAACTACTACTCCTTACATCTCTCAACAAAATGGAATAGCTGAAAGGAAAATCGAACACTAAAAGAAATGATGAATGCCATATTGTTGAGTTCTAACTTGCTTGATAGCTTGTGGGGGGGGTGGGGAGCAGTTTTGACTGCTTGCAACATTCTAAGTTCCCTATAAATGTTAGATAAAACTCCCTATGAATTGTTGAAAGGATATGCATCTAATTGAAATTACTCACAAGTATGGGGGTGCATTCCAAAGAATAGCATACCTAGTCTTAAAAGAAATAATATTGAACCAAAGACTTTGACTGTGCATTTATTGGTTATGCTCAAAATAGTGTTGCATATAGATTCATGTCATTATCTGATTACTTTATTTGCGAATCTAGAGAAGCTAAATTTTTTGAGCTCATTTTTCCTTTATAGAAAAATCAATGTAGTACTAGTTCTTCTGCTAATACATCTATGTATATCTCTTCCTTAATTTCACTCAGAAGTGAAAATAAAGAGTGAAAGACTAAAGTAGAAAATAAATTGGGGTCAAACTTTATTACTACTTTCTTGGTTGAAAAATCCTAATCCAGATAGATTAAATCAGGATGTAACTTCTGTTTTTTTATTGAAAATGACTCAAAAACATATAAAGAGGCCATAACTTCAATAAATGCATGTTTTTGGAAGAAAGTAATAAAAAGTGAACTTGATTCTATAATGACAAATCATACTTGGGATTTGGTTGATTTGTCGAAGAGTAGTAACCTATTAAATATAAATGGATTTTTAGAAGGAAAATGAGGCTTGATGGAACTATAGAAAAGTTCAAAGCTAGACTAGTGGTAGTAGGATTTGCTAAAAAAAAAAAAAGGGCATTGGCATTTTTTATACCTACTCTCCTGTGACTAAAATAGAAACAACAAGAACTTTGGTTGCTCTTGCAGCAATTCATAGTCTGGTGGTGCATCAAATTGATGTACAAATGGCTTTTCTAAATGGTAATCTTAAAGAAGATATCTATGTGGAACAACCATTCATATTCTCTAGTCAAGAGAATAAAGTATGTAAACTCAAAAAAGGACTTTATGTTCTAAAACAAGCCCCAATGTGAGATGGTTGATCAAACTTTGATAAGCAATGGCTACACTATGAATACATCTAATTCTTGTGTTTTTTTTTAAAATGTTTGATTCAAACTGCATGATTATTTGCTTATATGTAGATGATATGCTAATTTTTGGTACAAATGTGAGCACTGTAAATTAGACTAAGGCATTTTTGTCATCTCAAATTGATATGAAGGACTTAGGAGAAGTTTATGTGATTCTTAGAATTAAAGTAAACATAATTGAGAATGTTCTCCTTGAGTCAATCTCATATGTGGAAAAAGCGTTGAGAAAGTTTAGTTTTTTTTATGTGGAGCTAGATAGAACTCCTTGTGATTCTATTATACCTCTAAAGATGAATAAAGGGCCTAGTGTGTCACAAATTGAATATGCCAAGATCATAGGAATTGTAATGTTCCTATTGAATTTTACTAGGTCTGATATAGTTTATGCTATTAGTAGATTAAGGCATTATACTCATAACCCTAGTAATGAACACATGAATGCATTTCATTGTTTGCAGAGATATTTGAAAGGAACTATTAATTGGTGTTTTCATTTCAATAAAATTTCTTGCAATATTAGAAGGTTTGTATTACAAACTGCACTTCTGCTAGCAGTGAAGTTAGTTATTCTAGTAGTTATGTTTTTACTTTGGGTGGAGGTGCAATTTCATGGAAATCTTCAAAGCAAACATGTACATCACGTTCTACAATGGAATCTTAGCTTATTGCTCTTGAGTTGGTAGGTCAACAAGCTGAATAGCTAAGAAATCTTTTGGCTAATATACTAGCGAGAATAAAATCATTTGTCTCCTTTTCCCTTCATTGTGACTCACAGACAACCATTGGGTTAGAAAAAAAAATTTCTATAATGGTAAAAGAAGACACATCTAAATCAAACATTGTATGGTAAAATATTTATTACTAACAAGTTTTATTTTCTTGGAATATGCAAGATCCGGGAGAAATTTGGAGGATCCTCTCCAAAAAAGATTAACAAGGAAAGTAGTACTTGAATCATCAAAAGGAGTGGGACTTAAACCCATGTATTGAGCATATATAGTAGATACCATTCGTGGTCAAATAAAGCAATGTATTTTCTCAGGTAGTGTATTACTTGTCTCATTCCTATGATCTGTAGTAGTGTTTTATATGTGTATGAATTTATAGCCTTATTGAGTTGGGTGACCCTAGTGAGAAGGACATGACGAATTCATAGCTACTATTTATATGAATGGATTCATAGCCTTGTATGATTTGGTAGTCTTTATAAGTAGGACTTGATAAATTCATTGTGGAGGTTGAGTTTAAATAACTCGTAATCATTACTTAGTAATCACCTACTTGAATGTGAAGGTGGGCCCCCTTCTATGAAAGACTAAGATGGTCTTTGTAGAGCACTCATAAGAACACGACATATGCGCATGGCCTTAAATAGCGCTAAATAGATTTATTGTGGAACTCGCAAATGTTAAAGATTGATATGTGTTGTGGGGGTCTCAACCCAACTCAATAAAGTTCAAGAAAAGTTCACTTTATTGAGTAGGTTGTTACCTCACCTCACTATGCATCAATCAATCTAAAGAAATTGATGTTTAACTTCTCAACCCTTCTTTTTTCTAGAATTATCTCATTCTACGTGTACCATTTGTGGGAGATTATTAGACAATGATAACTTTTGTTGTTCTCTTTGAATCCCACATGGATTATTGAAGTCTTCTTTAAAGAATGCTTATCTATTTGGATTTGTCACTAGTCCTAAATAGCTTTGGGGTGTGTTATGGATTGGACTACATGCGTGAGTGTCGCTCTGCCCCAGGCTGGGTAGGGCTAGGTCGTCATTTTATTTTTACTGTATGTTTTTAGACTTTTTCTTGAATGTGTCAAACCTAAAAGTAGTCCACTTAATCTTCAATCTTTCTCCATAATTGGTCAAGATTTTCTCCACTTAATCTCTAATTTTTCCCCCACTAACCTATTATCCTCTCCAACGTGCAGATTTTTCCGCATTGATTCCACATGATTTTCTCTTCAAGTAATAGCCTACTTCCACTATAAATACTGTTGGTTCTTAGCAATAGGGGAGGCTCCCTAGGCTCGTAGTTTGCAAGTTCCATTCTTCTGCCATGAATGCATGGGTTGGGGAAAGTTGTGTTAACCTTGGCAGCACGTGTAGTTTTAGCAATGCAGGCGAACTTTTCTTATTAATAATATTCCAATATTTACTTCTCAAAAATTAAGAAAAGGAGATCTACGAAGCATTTATTTTTTTGGTTGGGGGGGAGGGGGGAGAAGTTAAACATATATTTTGGTATTTTTGAGGATAGAAGATATTGGCATATTTCTCTCTCTTAATTTTAGTGAACAATGATGGAATTTTCTTAAAAATAAGAAATTATAGTTAATATAAATAGTTAATCTATATCTATATGAGTATAAATAAGATTTACAAAAGATTAGTGTATTGCACTTGCAACAAATGAAAATTCTACTCGGGGTACTGTAAAAAAATCAACGGAGGAGATTTGTCCACTTATTCTTCAACGAGATTGAATTTGATTTCTGCAAAACATTGAACAATATGTAATTATTAACAGCTAATAATTAAAGATGAATTTGTTTATAATGATACATGATCAATAAATATTTTGATTAGAACAGAAATAAGTATTGACGAAGAATATTCAATTGATAAACGTTCCAGATGTTTGAAATATCTGCAATTCCCAATTCACCATTGAATCTTCACAAATTAAAGGACAAGGACCCCAAGTTCAAGCAGAAAATTGAAACATTTGAACAAAATCACTTATAAAGGACCTCTTGCATTGAATAAGTGGAGGATGTAAATTCTCCTAGCATTTTTTGGTAGAAAATAAAAATTCAATATCCCAAAAGCCAACTGAAGTAAGACTTTACATCCCCTTGCGTATCATTCCATGGTAGACCTCCGCCATTAAAGTTGACTTTCTTTTTTTAAAAAAAGGAAAAAGCTACCCAATGGAATTATGTAACCACTATGCTTTCTAGGTATAATTTTTATGAAACTAAGTATTTTTTTTTTTTACAGGAAAAAGAGATCATTTCTTATGTAACTAATTCTGATTCCTATGTTTTCTTAGAGTAACGAGGAAGTGTGTAAATTAACCGAATAAGAATTGGTTCATTAACATAATATATTGGGCTAACTTAATCATGAGTCTTTGAGTAGTTTGCCAGACCTCCTAATATCTTTATTTTAAGTCACCAAGAAAAGTCAAATTTAAACGGTCCAAAATACTTATTTATAAATCTGTATCCGACAATCAACAGAATCACCAAGGAATTTCTTGGCCATCCCATGCGAAAAACTTGCCATTATCAGAACTGTTTGCATCGTTGATGATGTTCATCAGTTTCTGCACCGAAAACTCTTTGGTGAACAGCTTGCTTTCTGGAACATTTCTCTGAAATGGTTTAGAGAGATCTGTATCCACTGTCCCAGGATGCAACAATAGGCATATTATTGGATCTTTCTTTCGTGCAAATTCCAAGGACATCATCTTCGTCACTGCAAACACCAATCAGTATGAAATCAGACTTCTGAGAACAAGATTTACTAATATGCAAAAAGATTTCAAGATTGATCATAAGATGTTTGAATAAGAACCACTAGAAAACACATGAAAGATTTGGTAAATTGTTAATGATTGGTTCATTGAACATGGAACTTCACTTCAAATGCATTCCAGTACCTAATAAGATTGCTACAAGCGTAACTAGATTCACATTCTCTCAGTACTGAAAAGAACTTCAGCAATTCAAAGCATTGATCATAAGCCTAAACATAATGTTTTCACTCATTTATTGCAATTTAGATGAAAGTTACTGCATGATCGACACTAAATGAGAAAAATAAAAGAAATTTGCGGTTGAAAATGTTTGATCCTCTCAATTGATATGCTTCGCACCAAAATTTATTAGGCATCATAATTTAAACGTTATAACTGCAATCTCCTCCGCCTATGATCTCCTCCAAATTCCTTGTCGGATTAGAAACCCTGCCCTCTTTTGAGCTTCCCGCATGCACAGTGTTCTCAGTGTTATGAACAGATAGCTAGTCATTAATCATTTGCATATGATGAAACATGTGTGTGTGCGTGTTGTGGGGGGGGGGGGGGGGTGAAGGTCGGTGGAACTCCATTTGTCCTCAAATGAACTCTGTCCTGAAGGATTACTTTGATCCATGTTGAAGGGTTCCCGATAATCAAGTCAGGCACCGAAAATAAATGTTATTTGCAAGATATTTTTTTACATGTATTCAGACTCAGCCTTTACATGATGTTGCCTGTAATAGAAACACAATTTGGGATTTCAGACTTGATTCATTGATGGAAAATGAGAATATTTTCATTTGCAATACAGCTGAAGTCTTCCAGAATAATACTCTATTTTAACTAGAATCATGCTTATTCAAAGATAAGCTGTTACACCGACCGGAAGAAGAGGTTACCATCCCAACTTTAGATGTTTCATAAAGAACGCCAGCTTACCTGAATTGGAATTGTGCTTAAACAAAGATAAGGTGTTAAACAAGAAAAAAGGTCTGGTCCAAACTTTAAAAGTTTTATAACAAAAGCTGGCTTTTATAGATAGCAGAAATTTACAATGACCTCATTCAATCTTTTCTCATGTCACTTTCTACCTTTTTTGTTAAGATCTAAAAAACTCATAATACAATGATGCTCAATTTTCATGTTAGACTCTAATAATCTTTTCAGATATTGCAATCAATAGGACTTACAGAATTAGAACAGATAAGCATCATTTGATAAGCAAAAATTTTTCTACTTTTTCAGAAACAACTAATGTACTTCATTTTCTTGCCTGCAACTGGCAACAGAGAACTGAATTTCCACGTAATCAGAGCATTCAAGAAGTAAAACAACTAATTTTGATAGCGTTGCTAAAGGATTATCAACAATTAAGAAAATTAAATTGGGTCGGACAATCATTATTTTTGTGACTTCAACATGATTTTGGTTTATTTTTGTGACTTCAACATGATTTTGGTTGGAGTTACACTGAAAATGGATAATCACAGCCAACAAGATCATGTTATTTCACTTCATGAAGTGCTAAGCTCTAGATAGATATATTATAAATAGGACTAGAAGGAGGTGAAATCTAAAGAAATGATTGCTGGAATCTAAGGCAATATTGTAAAAACTGTATTTTTCCGAATTTTATTATGTGAAAATAAAAGAATTTAAACTATTTGCACTAGAAGGTCTTAGACAGATGGGACTTAAACAGAGAAAAAGAGATAAATTCTCCAACAGCAATACATGTAATATTGGTTTTCTTTTGGATTCTATGTATTTCCTTAGGGAATTTAATATATTAACAGAATTGGACTGTTCTCCGACTAATACTAGTTGATGAGCAAACCAAATTTTGTTAGATTATGTCTCAACAGAAAAATGAAGAAAATGAACAAATGAAGGCAGGATTAGCAATTCGTACGCTGATTAAGTGCTGCTTTGGAAGCACGATAGGAGTGCCATCCTCCAAGCCTATTGTCTCCAATTGATCCCACTCTGGCACTTAAGTTGGCCACAATTGAAAAGTCTCTTCCAGTCCCAGAGCCTCCTCGAGCCTTCAGCAATGGCCACATGTACTGTCAATGTCAATCATGAGCCAAAAGATGTTAGAAGTCATTCCTGAAAATTCAGAAGACATCATACAGGAAAGAACCAGCTTAAGCTTTCCATACAAAAGTCAGCAACTTCAATTTTACAGTTCTCAACTTCTATACAGAATATTGAACCTTAAGACCTTAAGCTCTTTTAACCTTTTTCTATTTCAATTGATTGAATATTGAAGGACATAAAAAATTGTAAGAAATTCTTGTCATGCCATTTCAAGATAATAATATTACTTGCTGATGCATCCAGATGAGTACTTCAGAAGTGCAATTTGTGCCAAATACATTGACTAATATATGGAGATAGCCAATTCCGTATGATTTCCTTCACCCAAAAATGTCTATAAGCTGATCAATAGAGTCATATTGTTTATATCATACACACACACATCTGGAGGAGGGGAGAGTGATTTCTTATTCAAATCATGTGAGTCATTAGTGAGAGAGTACTTGACTTGTATTTGCTCGTAACCGAATAGGAAACAGACTCTTTAGCCAAAGAAAGTGAGCCAGTAGTAAGCAAGTAATTAATTAGACTTGTATAAGTGGGTAATCCAATACAAAAAGAAAGCTGATTTGACTATCTAGAGCTATTGCAATTTAAATGATAAACTAGGACAAAAGAAACTAAATGATATTGTACCAAGAAACCTAAGATTTGGAATGTGACAAATCAAAATGCAACAGGTTCTTTGCTTGGTCCATAAACTAGTCAAATGATTGTAAGACAAACCATGTAAATTTCCAGTCATGTGGCAATTTTTAATCACTGTTTGTCTATCTCCAATACTGCTCATTGAAATATAGACAGTGGATTTTACTCTACAAGTTAACCCTAGAAGGATTTTTATTGCAATGTCTTTAATCAGTTAAACTAAAATATCAAAGAATACATCTTAGAAGTTAATAAATGAAAAATATACACCTTTACCCATAAATTACAACTTTTTTGAAAAGCATTATCATAGTTCACATCGAATAACTTAGCTGGAAAGCAAAGGCAAAAACCTTGGTCATAAAACTCAATGCCAAACTAGTATAAAGATATTCTATTAAACAATCTGCTTATCATGCCACAATTGAACTTCACTTTATTTAAGGTTCTAAGCTTTTAGCCATCTCCAGGCCACGATCTAATTCGGCAAGAGGTGCACCACAATTTGAAATGTCTCTTGTTTCCTTTTCCATTTTGCATTTTGTTCATATTGATGAGTAACTCCAATAATGAGGTCCCAACATGAAATGGCTCGTTTGCCTTCAGTGTTGCAATAACTATTATTTTAACTTCAGATGTATATGGCACTATTCATTCATGCAAAAAAAAAAAAAAGTTTTGGTTTAATAATATGCATGAGCAATATTTGGCTTATTATGACACCCTCCCACTCATGGCAAACAGATACTTGAGAGAAATTAGTGGTTAAAGCCGTTAACTAATTTTACTGTAGTATTTTGATTTAGAAGAGGTTAAGCATAAGGAACTATTGGTTCCTGGATTGCTTGTTTGCGTTACCTACTGAATTCTGTAAGATTACCTAAACAAAAATCTACAGTTTTGCCAGATAGTTAATAAATGATAATCACCGAGCACCATGATTCACTGTGATGCTAGCTTATGCATCAATTTGCTCCAGAAATTTTGGAATTGCATTAAATTTTCTAATGGAATATTGGAGCCAGGGACTCTATTTCGGTTGAAGCACTCAGGGACTTGCTTAACTTATTATCAAAGAACTGAGGAAGAAAATGTATCAAGTTTATACATTTGGCCTGTTTCCATAGACCATGCAATAAAGTTAAATGAACACACCTTGGAAACCAAAATAGGGCCCACTGCATTCACCTCATAAGCAAGAAGCAATGAAGATCTCTCCACTTTGCTCAATGTTGTTTCTGTACTGAAAATTGGAGAAGTAGAATCAATTATTCAACTGAATGTAACAACAGAAGGAGTTAAGCTGATGGAAAATGCACTTAATATAGTTAAGGCCAAAAGACATCGGCACCAGGATGTAGGACGTCAGGTATTGAGAGAATTCCAGATGCATTAATGAGAAGGTTTAAAAAGCCATATTTATCCCTGATAGCATTGGCTGAATCCTGATAAAGAAGATGGAGAAGTAGTAAATTAATTCGTCCCAACATTTTGAATCTCATAAGAAGTATCTAATAACTTTTAAGAAATACCAACCCTTAGACCAAATCAAAACACATCAACATAAACAGAGCTTCAGTTTTTATATCTGAGACCATCTAATGAGAAAGCAAAAATACCTTTATAGTGCTTTCAATTGTCACATCCAATTTCTGAATGTCGAGGCGCTGAGCAAACTTATCTTTCAGTTCAAGCAACCCAGTTGCCTCACTTGGATTACGACATGTTGCGACAACAAACCCTTTGTCTTTTTTCTCTAGCAACTGTTTAACCTGAGTGATGCATACAACAATCAAATGAAACAAGAAATCATTATCAGAATATTATACTCCCTCCATTTTGAAATATAAGTCATTTTCGCCTGTTGCACAAGAATTATGGGCTGTGAAAAGAATCATACATTTGTAACAAAATACATTTTATACCTTAATAAATACAGAAAGAGATAGAGAGAAAGAGAGAGAGAGGAAAACAGAAATAAATAAGGAGAGAGAAGGGTAAAGAATTGGAGAAAGCATAATAAATACTCCTTGAAAGATATAAAATGATTTATATTGTGAAACAACTTCCTCCATCTAAAACAATTTATATTTTCAAAGGCAGGGAGTAGCATGCTTCAGGGAATAAGATAACCGGCACCAAATTGCTCAACAAAAACAATTAATAATTAGCTAATGTTTAGTTAGACCCACTTCTTCTTTTTTTTTTCCCTCTTAAAATCGGAGATCAACACGGTTAATTAAGTACAAAGTACTATTACTGGTTTACTAAGAACCCAATTCTCAAAACTCTTGAATGATATAATGCTCGATATGGATCCCTAAAGAGATAAAAAGAAAAAAAAAAAGAAAAAAGAAGACTCAGCTTATCAGCGTTTGCTTATTTAACACAACTCCTCAATCAAAAAAACCTTCAAACAAGGCTAAGAATATCCTGGCCCAATTCTCACATCACTTCAATGATAATGCTTAATGTGGATCCCTAAACAGACTCCGCTCACCATCCCTTGCTTGATTAACACAACAACTCAGTCAAACAAACCTTCAAAGAGAATGAATATTAATATAACCAATTGATGACTTCCTCTTGGACATGACACTGATCAAAACATCATGCAAAAACTCAAAAATGGAGACTTTTCCATCCATATGAAGTGTCATTGTAGGTAACAATCACCAAAGAGCATATATCCGCATAAATGAACACAAAACTAACAACGTTAATCAAAGAATTATTTTGAACTAATCAAACAAGTATGAGAAAGAAAGACTCCTGAGTGTAGAAAAGGGTTACAAGATTGGAGGTCCTTTGTCTACGTACAATTACTACACTAGGATAAATGGACACTCTTGTTTGTATTTCATTATAACAGAATAAATACATCTTTCCCATTTCTTTTCACGGTATTAGAGAAATCCAGTTAAAGATTCTATGTTTACCCTTTCTCTTCAAATAACGTCTTCTTCTAGTTCTTTAGGCTTTCTCCTCTCAGGATGACTGTGTCATTGCCAGAGAATATAAAGGTTATACAGCCATGACTCTTCTTAGTGGTTCTGCAGCATTTCTGAAACGGATATTTTCTATTGCTTGGAAGATAAGCAAATACTATGCTCATCATGCAAGGCTGATGATCAAGATAATTAGTTCTTGATTCATCAACAGTATTGCTTCTTCTGGCGAGAATATTAAAATTCCAAGACAAAACTTGGTAGAAATTAAGCTTATGAGCTCTTTCAGAATAGCATCAAAAGCTCAATACTTTATGATCCTGACGTGTATGAATTCTTAAGCCAATAAAATTTGTATCATTTGTCCTTTCCTATGCAACTTTTGACCATATCCCTTAGGCTAACTATGTCGTCTACTTTCTGGGCAAAAGCATTTCCTCTTAATTGCACAGACTGGACCATTGATTAGAAAATTATGTCTTTCATTGACCACAATGTCTGAAAATGCCCTTCAATTGATGTATTAGTCTATGCCTCCAGCCTACCACTACTCCAGATACTGGCTTAACATCTCAAGCTCCATCTGTTTTTCCACCAGAGTGCTTCACCCCTAGCCTGACACCAATCCATTTATCAACATTGTCCACAATAAATGATCTAGGCAACATCACGAGATACAGAAAGCTAACAAAAATTGAGTTTAGCTTGTGCTTAGTGTGTGGAAAAACAAATCCCTGGAATTACTGGTCTCAGAGTATAAGATCTTTACACCTTATTCTATATACTTCTGCATTTTTCTTTCCATTTTGTGTTTCAAAAGAAATTGTTCATTTGGATTACCATCATGAATATTTATAAATAATTGTCCATGATCAAGAAAGAACTAAAGAATCCAGACTTTTGTCCATCATTTTACTTTAAAGAACAATGATACATCATTAGCAGTACCTGGAAAAGACTGAAAAATCTGGAAAGATCAGCCTAATACAACAAAAAAATAAAACCAAGAATATAGAAATTACTGAGATAGATCATTAAATGACAACTTTAATGTATACAACCAACTAAAAGACCATTAGCAGTTACTTGCACTCACTTTCGTAAAAAACAAAACAAGTTTTTTCTTATCCTAAAAGAACCAATCATGTTAGCTGATGTTCCAGTCCTACAAAATGGTTAGATCCTTCTAAGCCCAATTGTTATGCATTATCGCCATATCCTAAAAGAAAATGTAACCTAGGTTAAAATTGAATGGAAGTGTGTAGAGAAATCCACCAAATGTCTGAATTAGATTAGAAGCAGACACAAATGTCGTAACACCACAGGCCAAAGATGTAAACTAAACACAATGCAAATAGACAGGAAACACTGTTTCACAGTACATCCAATGCATAAACTATGTTGTTCATACTCTAATCAACAAACTACAAGTACAACTGTTGTGCCACCAGTTTTTATTAGTATACCAAAGTTCAATCATGGATATTACTAGCCAAAAGGTGCATCTTTAAATCATAGCACAATGTAATGGCTATATAATCCAAAGAAAAACATATCGCACAAAAAAGGCATGCATAATACACTCATAGAGCTTCTTTCGTTTTACAGACATAACAAACAGATTACATAGAATCAACACAGTAGTGCTACACAAAGTCTCATCATACCTCATAAAAGTATAACAAGATGGAAGCTATCTATATATATTCCAACAGAGCATGTAGATGATCAACTTAGCAGGTGAAATGAACTATGCATCTCGCTGAACAAAGAAAATAGAAGCTTTAGAGGGAAAAGAAATTTCTATTACGCATGTGTGCAATGGGGTTAGTTAGCTCCTATTTGAGACACCAATCTACTCACTCGTCTATCTAGAACTGCTAATCACAGAAAACATATGAGATGAAGCCCCTTAGATTCAAGTCTTTCCAATTGGTTTTTTGACCAAACATAGGAGTGTAGGAGTGTAAAGATTGTTTCTCGAGATCTATTACCATGCTGACTCAAGCAAACTTCTCTCTGCACAAATACATGTACTTTTGTCTCAAATCTGAATGTTCCAGAATATTTTTCTTTTAGTTCAAAACGATGAATATGTATATCAGAACAAGTGATTACTGAGATTCAAGTGGGAATATCCCCTTGGAATTTTAGAGAGAAGGCTTAGAAACAAATTTGTACTGACTCAGGCTTAGAGATGCGTATAGATGAGTCTCGTGGACCTCAAGTTACCATGATGTTCATCTGTCACCTAAAACAACTCATTTATTCATAGATGCTCAGGTTTCTCATCAAGCTATTATACATATTGTAAGTAATAGTTATAATTTAAATCTCATAAACAGATTCTTTCCACGAAAATAATTATCCATAAAATAAGATAAAACAACTTCTATCTAGGATTTCCTTTAACTATGAGTTGTTAATAGGGATTACGAATTCCGAAAGGCTTAAATTCTAAATATATGACAATCAGAAAGAGAAAATGGCCCACTAAAGAGAATGACCAGTGATCTCATAACGGAATCCATCGTTCAACCTGCTAGATTTTGAAGTGCTTTTTGAAAATACAGATAGCTACATTATATGAAGACAAACTAAACCATACCCTGAAACGCTGTTCCACATCTTAAAGCCACATCGTAACTAAGAAGCAGTCCCATTGAATCAGTACTGTAGAGCTTTTTCTTGTTATGTATCAGAAGAAACAATAACACTAAAAACTTTCCACCTCAAAAAATTGTTACATCCAGCAACGAAGAACAGCATTAATCAGCCACCTTCAATTCGCAGATTATGCCCAAAATTCAAGAATCATTCAGCTGAGGAAAATCAACTCACAAATTCAAGGCCGATGCCTCTGGACGCACCTTGAACCATTGAAATGCCACCTTCCCATTCCGAAGCAGGGGCCACTGTGGAGAACAAAGATTCTTTTGGAAGTGCTATGTACTTGTCGAATAATGACCTTGGTATGGAAACGCCATTGCTGAGAAGATTAAGCTTCATTTTGCGGTGATTATGGGGTACTTCCCAAATTGGGTAGTCTTTGTTTTGAACAGCAGCAGGAGACTCCGAACTGATTTGCTAGTGGCGGCAGAATTGCCACGTCAACTCAAGAGAGGGGGAGAGTTAAATTACAAATACCTCTCCTACCAAGTTGTACTTATCTACCTATTATTATTAAAAGACTTGTTGAGAATTTGTAATTATTATAAATTTGTTGACGCACATTTGTTGTCGGCATAATAAAATAGTAATATTAATGTAGAGAGTTTAATAAAGAAATTATAATGTAGAGAATGGGAGAAAACTATAGAGAGAAAATAGAGAGAAAGAATAAGAGATCTTTATTAATTCTCTGAGAGTAAATCAATCAATGAATGAGTGTATCTAACACCTCAATCTAGAGCCCTATTTATAGGGTTCAGGGGTACATCTAAATCAAAATAGATATAGGGTAATCAGAAGATAAATCCTATCACTAATCAAAGATATGATAGAACTCTACCATCTATCTTCTGGATAGTTGGAGTATCCTTATAACTCTGATAATGGACATCCATAATAATATTAATTTCATAACACTCCCTCTTGGATGTCCATTGCATAAGAGTATGCCTTGTTAAAACCTTACTAGATAAAAAATCTCAGTGGGAAAAACTCTAGTGAAGGAAAAATAGTACACTACTCTTTATGCCATATTTACTCCTCCTGATGAGATAATCCTTTAAGGTTTCTTAACCGTCGCATTTCAATTTTGTTCACCCATTTATCAAATGTTTCGGCTGGTAATGCCTTAGTGAATAAATCTGCCAGATTGTCACATAATTGAATTTGTTGCACATCAATATCACCACTCTTCAGGAGCACATGAGTAAAGAAAAATTTATCATATCTCCTTAGATATATTCCAAACTTTATTATCATCTAACATTACAGTTAGAATTCCTTCTTAGAGGATATAGATTTATCTCGAATACATTAATCATGATCACATATATTTTCAACCAACATCATGAATTTTTATAAGTTGAAGATGTGGATGTTATAATCAACATATGCCTATAAATGCATAGTTTATGTGGATCATATAGGTAATTTATACCTTACATATCCATCTCAACAGGAGTTGGATTTTCTCAATATTCAAGATAAAATCTCTTAAGGAGATATCAAAAGGCAAATATAATGCCGTCTCAAAATTCATTGGGTAGAGAAGAATTAGATAGATATCTACTTGTATGTGGACAAGTGTATTCATGCACTCAATTGTATAATTGTGGTACTTCAAGACCAAATAGTTCTTCAATATCCTTCAATAGATACAAAGGATCTCACATATAATAACTCAATAACAATTCATGTGCTATGTCTATGTAAAACATCTTCAGGATGTTCAATCAAAATAAAATATTGACTTTTCAAAACGTTGATCACAATACTTGCTCCTCTAAATTCTTCAGGAAAAATATCTTGATCATCAAATCATTTTCTCTTTTGAGGATTTTATTTTCAAAATCAAGAATCACGCTTCAGGCATGTATCAAAATCATATGACTATAGAATTTATATTTTTGTCCTGCTGGGACATTTATCCAAATAAGAATATCTATAAGTAGAATGTTATATTGACTAACTCTACAGGAGTCAGACAAACAATCAATATGCATTATTATGCAAATAAACAATATTTTGAACTTCCAGTTCACTAATGCTTGTGCATAGATCAAGATAATAAAAGTCATAAATAATATCCTCTTTTAATTGATGATTTTCTCCCCCTAATGTGGGAAACACTATGTCAATCAATAGATTGTACAATAAGGATATCTTCTAATAAAGAAATACATATAGCAAGTATAGCTACATATAGAATTTCTTCATATATGGACATACTCAATCATTCTTTCAATAAAAATTCACTAAGACAATCTCATTATGTTCTACAGGAACAATTATATGCTTAAAGCATATTGACTCTATCAGGGACTTCAAATATTAGCTCTATTATTAAATGATAACAAATATAAACACACATTAAGTGTCATCATTCACTATTATATCCACCACTAGAAATATATTTTTTCGTTATAAGTGCCAGGTCTTACGAAGAATCATACGCCATAACTCATGGTAATATTCACTTTTGTAGTTTGCATTTTATAAGCAAATATTAATTGCTATCTCTTTGTATTACACTTCAAGTGTATTATTCCTGCTGGGAATACATGTAAACTTCAAGTGTACTTGTGAATAGTTTAAACTTTTCATATTTCTCGTGCGAATTTTATCATTTCGAGTCTGCAGACCTCGATTTGGAAATCTTCAATATATTATGAGCATTAATATCTTTAAATTCATATACTTGTGCGATTCCAATAGTTCCCAATCATATTGAGATCTCATCATTTATCACAATTTTCAGGTACCTGAATTTCTTCTGGAAATAATATATCAATGATGTTTGGAGAAAAATTATGCTGGAATTTAAATCTCCTCAACTTAATATATATGACCATCTTATGCCTTTGCTCCAATGAGGAGTTTGTATCTTTTGCACCTACTTATCTACTACATTTTAGTTGTGTCTCAAATTTATTTGTAGTGGTAGATTATCCTTCAGGGATATCAAATAGGAGCATTCTTTGCTGGATGTTGGTTAATTAATATACCTGGCTATATAAATTATCCTTTGAACTTCAGGTTCAATGTATCTTCTATGAAGATCAAAATAGAAGATCAAGATGAGACACACACTAATATCTTTATCCAGCTTTATGATTTCTCCTCTTTATGTTTGGACAACATATTCAAAATTAACAAAATACGAATCTCTCCCTTGAGATTTGCTCCCAACATATTTAATAATTTCTTTGAGAACCTCATCTCATTATCTTTGTGGTGGTGCAACATACATAGTACATTTCTAAATTTAAGATGAGAAATATTTAGTTTCTGACCACAAACCAACTACTATGAGGAGAATTACAATGTGTTGGCAAAATATGAAATAAGTGCTAATATATCACAGTCATGAACATTCTACAGGATGTCTCAATACAACCAGTATTATTAGGACAAATTATGTCTTTGGGAGAATCTTAAAACATGAGCTCATTATCAATAAATTGTGCAAACTACAGGTTGCAAAAACAAAAATATTCATAAGACTATTTGTTGATGCATCAACTAATAATTTCTCCATATTCATCCCAAAATAACACATTCAACCCCAAGTAATACCGGCAACTTTTAAATAAAACAAGTAGCACATATAAATTCATTATATTAGGAAACTTCTGGTTCCATAATAAATTCATAATCATAATTCGTATTTTAATGATCCGGGATGGTCCAACCGGTCATGCCAACTAATAAATTATTTATCACTAAACTTCAAGTTTACTCAATATTGCATCTCAATTTTATAATTCTATGCAATATAAATCAGGAGAGATAAATAGTGGTATCTATAATTGACGTATATTTCATATCATAATGGTAATGCATATGCCTCAAAAGTTTATTCATCCAATGTCTCGATATACTGATAATATAATCAAAGCTCAAAAAGCTTTACGAGACTATATAAAGAATGATATATTACAACAATTGGCCATTAGGTGAAGATTTAGTAGCTCTTCTGGAGCTTTTAAGCAATTAACTCTTCTAGAGTTATTTGATCAATTAGTTTTTCAGGAACCTTGCACTACCATTTATACTTTGGACATATATTTTAAATTTTGTCCAAATAAACACAAATATTGTTTAGACAAATTGTATCTTCACCATTCTTGATCCAAAATAAACTAAAATAACATAGAAAAGTAGCACTTTGATAATTCAAAATTTTGATTAACATTCAAAATGCTAAAAAAGCTCTTTCTGGATATTCAAAAGAATAGGCTACGTTCACATATGTCATATCAATATTATCGACACAAGCATCATTACTATCAGTAGCATAATTTAGGAAAGTAAAGAATTATCAATAATTAATAGAGATTCATAACATGCTTGACGTACTACAGGTACGTGACAAATTATCATATTGCATCAATAACATGTTAGAATTATTACTTTCCCTTTTTCCTTCTCATTATTTTCTCACTTCCGGTGAGTATCTATTTACTGAAAATTTAATGAGTCATTCTTATATCATAAGAACAAAGTATATTTTTACTAGCCGCGACCAAAAATCTCGTACATTAATGTATTATAATTTCTAATATCATTCATTTCAGGGAATGGCATAAAAACATTTGGTCAAGCATCAAAATATTTTATCCAGGACTCATTAGTCTCAGAAGATATAAATTCAAAATATTTCTAAAAAACTTCTTCTCAATATTGCTACTACATGAGCATGTTAGAGATATGAGAAAGGAAAATTCTTTTATTCATCACATTACTAGTGATATTTCTCCTTATAACTTTAATTGAGGAGAATTCTAAATGCAATAAAAGTTTGCATATTGATAGACATACAATCTTTTAGGCTCACTTATAACAAATCATCACTAGCATTTATATAACAATCATCTTCTGGTGATTGTATGTTTCATTCACAATTTGCTAGTAATCAAGTGGCTTTGATGATGCTTTGTATTTTTTTTTAAATTTTGTCTTCAGGACCCACAATATCCAGATGCATATACTCTAATTGCAATGATTATATGAATTATTCTTACCATATTCGTGTCTATGTCCACGGCTTCGACCATGACTAAGACCTCTTCTAGGGCCATAACTATTGGTTCTAATACATTCACTCACAGATTTAAAATAAATTGTATTTTTGATAGAATGACCATCTTCTGGTGGTCAAATATTTCTTTTAGATCATTTCACAAAAAAAGTGGATATTTCACAATAAAATATCTCGCCTTTAGATCCGCATGGAAATTATGGCAGAGAAAAATCATGGCTTTTATACGATTTTGAGATGGTGTCTGCCAGACCCATTATATCTCAATAAATTTAAGCATCTAATGTCTATGACATATAATTCTTTCTATAAATATCAAGAGTAAAAAAAAACGAGTTTTGAAAAATTTGCCATGAGAATTCAAAGATAGAAAAAATACCTCTTTTTCTCTTGATTAAACTCTCAACTTTGGTGGCAGAGACTCGTGCTGATAACGTATTATGAATTTGTTGACGCACAGTCGTTGTCGGCACAGCAAAATAGTAATACTAATGTAGAGAGCTTAATAAAGAAATTATAATGTAGAGAATAAGAGAAAATTATAGAGAGAAAATAGAGAGAAAGAATAAGAGATCTTTATTAATTCTCTGAGAGTAAATCAATCAATGAATGAGTGTATCTAACACCTCAGTCTAGAGCCCTATTTATAGGGTTTAGGGGTACATCCAAATCAAAATAGATATAGGGTAATCAGAAGATAAATCCTATCACTAATAAAAGATATGATAGAACTCTACCATCTATCTTCTAGATAGTTGGAGTATCTTTATAACTCTGATAATGGACATCCATAATAATATTAATTTCATAACATTAATAATTTTGTTTTGTTTTTATTTGGGAATAAAATTGAACTATTAGATCATAGAATAACAGTTGAAATTCATCAATTTAGGCACTCAGAAATAGTAGTAATTCGATTTCTAAACGAAATACAAAAATGCGTTAAAGTTTATGGACGTAATATGGAAATGGGTCCAAATTACAAAAGCAAAATGCAAAATACATAACGCAATCGGATATTGCGTTCTTCTCGAATTCATTAGACTGAAATAAGGTAGAATATATAATAATATGTTGTGCTATAAAATTGCAATTGAACATTTTGATCAAATATTTGTGTTACAAATACTTTAAAAAAATTTGATGCATTTGAAAAAAATTAGATTATTTCAATAATCAATGCTTTTATTTTATTTTAAGCATACGATTGAACAAAAATTTTTGTCTGGCACCGATTTCATAATTAATCATCTTGACTTCATTAAAAATAATGTGTTCTTGTATAAAATTGCAGTCTAACATTGATCAAATATTTGAGTTGCAAATAGTTCGTGAAAAAATCGATGCATTTGAAAAAATTACATTATTTGAATAATCAATGTTCTTATTTTATTTTATTTTTAAAACTTTACTAGTTAAAAATCCAGTGAAAAAAGTTCTAGTAAAGGAAAAAGAGTACATTTTTTTTTTATGTAATTATTACTCTCTGATGAGATAATATTTTGCGATTTATTAACCGATACTTTCCAATCAAATGTTATCAGTAAGGTCTTAGTGAATAGATTTGTCAAATGATCAAATTTATTGCATATCAATATCATATCTCTTCTAGAGTTCAAGATAAAAAGAATCTCATGAAAATATACTTTATTGTATCTCCTTTGATATATTCCAAACTTTATCATAATCTAACAATAAAGTTAGAATTTCTTCTTAGAGAATAGAGATTTATCTCGAATACATTAATCATGATCACACATATTCTCAACCTAACATTATAAATTTTTATTTCTTCAACATGAGTTGAAGACGCGGCTGTTATAATCGACACATGCTTATAAATGCATGGTTTATGTGGATCATATAGGTAACTTATACCTTACATATTCATCTTAACAAGAGTTGAATTTTTTAATATTTGAGATAAATTATCTCAGGGAGATATCAAAAGGCAAGATTAATGCCCTTTCAAAATTAATTGGGTAGAGAAAAACTAGAATAGATATTTACTTGTACGTAGACAAGTGTATTCATGTGCTAAATTGCAAAATTATGGTACTTCAAAACTAAAGAGTTTTTCAATATCTTTTAATAGATATAAATGATCTTTATCACGTATAATAACCCAATGACTATTGATGTACTATGTCTATATGAAACATTTTCAAGATGTTCAATCAAAATAAAATTTTGATTTTTTTGAAATTCTGATCACAATACTTGCTTTCTAAATTTCTCAAGAAAAATATTTTTATCATCAAATCATTTTTTCTTTTAAGAATTTTATTTTCAAAATCAAGAGATACAACGCTTCAAGCGTCTATAAAAAATCATATGGCTATAGAATTCATATATTTGTCATGCTGAAACATCTATTCAAATAGGAATATTTATAGCTAGAATATCATATTTGAAAGACCTAAGAGGGGTGAATTAGGTCTTTGGCTAATTTTTGAAAACTATTTCCTTTTTATGAATTTAGTTTGGAAAGATTATATTCACTTGTTTCAATGAGAGAATAATAAACTCAATGACAAAGCAATAAATAATTTAAGAGCAATGAACACAATCAATTTATAGTGGTTCGATCTCTTTAAGATCTACATCCACTACCTTGAGTCTACACTCAAAGATTTTAACCAATCTACTATATGCTCAAATTCAATCAATTACACAATAGGCTCACCACACAAGGGTTTTACTCCAACAACCTCTTTTGCAATGCTACAAATAAGGTTCACCCTACCACAAGGATTTTATATCTAAAAAACAACCTTGAATCACTATTTGAAGGATCACCCTTACCCAAAAGATTTTATGTTACAAGATAACCTTGTATTGAGCAAGTAGATAACAAGATTAAATAAAGAGTGAATGAGATATTACCACTTCTTGGTAGATGATTACACAAGTTAGCACCACTTCACCTTGTTGTCTTTGGAATCTTGAATAATCACATGAAAGCACAAGACAAAAGAGAGCTTTCATGTTTTCAAATGATTTTGAAATGTTAGGATTTCTTAAGTATTCAAAAGTTACAAAAAATCTAAAGTTTATAACTTTTATAGATTTTGAAAATCGGTTTTAACAGTCATAAAATGGTTAGTTTCTGAGGAGTTCAGACAACTGAACTTGATCCTCTACGTCCGAACTGTCGACCAAACTTGATCCTTTGCCCTTTGCATCCGAACTTGCGTCTAAATTTCTCTGAAAAAATAGCAGTCATGTTCATAGTTTGGACGTCCGAACTTGCATCTGAACTGTTCAAACTTTGTCAAAACATTTGAAAATCAACCTCAATAAGTTTGAAATCATTTTGTACTAAAAGATATGTCATTTGAAATATTTTAAACCCAAAGATCCTATCACACAAATAGCATATGAATTAGTCCTCATCAATGTTTGTCATTAGTCAAAACTAATCAAAAACTACATGATTTACCTTAGGGCTAACAATCTCCCCCTTTTTGATGATGACAAACTTTGATGCAAAATGTGATGGATTTAAACAGTGTAGTACAGAGAAGTATTGATGTCAATGATAGATTATAACCAATTTAGCATATTGACATTCAAATGGCTTAATATGAGTCTATGGCCCAACCAACCTCCATTTAGCTCATTCCTTCCATCAACTAGGATAGAAGATATAGCATTTAAGCATTAAGAAAGCTTCTAAGAGAGGTTTTAAAGGTCAGAAAAGTTTAACAATGCTCCCCCTTAGATTGTGCTCATTTTTCAACAAGTTTGGACTTGAGAGATGTTGTGGATCCGAATTTTGAAATTCCAAGTCCAAATAGTAAAATATGTGAGATGAAAGTTGTAATTTTTTAAAATAAGCTTCCCTGAGGTTGTTCAAATATGATAAAAAATATTAAGACAATTTTCAAATAATTTGAACAACAGAAAAATATTTTTAGTAAGAAAAATTGGATGCGTCCGAACTTTTGATCTATATCCGAACTTCAAGTTCGAATTTTTGGTAACAAGTTTGAAAAGGTGATTTTGCATTTCAAATGAACTATAGAAGTACTCAAATATGTATAGCCACAATGGCACTTAGTTTAGCTTTGCAAAACCAGAAAACTCATGTAATCAATTGTTTTCATGAAGTAATCCAAAATTACAGGTCAAGTCAAGAACCAAGATCAAGATTTCAACCTCAACTTAACCATATTCTAAAATCTCATAAAACAATCAAAATCTCACATATTATAACACATTCAATTTAAATTCCAAATGCAGCCAAATATAACACATTTTTCACATAACACACACATTTTACACACAACACATAGCACATTTTGTCATCATTCTTTCTCCCTCTTTTGTCATCAATCAAAGATGGGGTTAATGAAAATGAGACAACATTATCACATATAAGAAATATTTTCAACTAGGGCCAACAACAACAATAACCAACAGTTTAGCACATTCTTGTAAGTCAAATTCTTCTCCCCTTTCTAGCAGCAATTAAGCTTAGGGTGATCAAAGTATCATTAACAAAAGAAGCTCTCAACACTAATGTTTCATCATTGAGCTTCACAAAACTATTACAGAAATTAAGGAAAAGTATAGAAATTTCATAAGCCAAGCTAGAAATAAAACATATAAGTTATACTAAGCACAACTAAGTAATTAAAACAGTAAAGAGAAATAGGATTGAAGAGATGCTCAGTCTTGTGATGTCAATGGAGAAGCCTTGCTGAATCCTTTCTTGATTGCCACAAGTTTGACTTTTCCTTGGCTAAAAGAGATAGTTGATGGTGAGGTGATTTCTGCTCTCTCTATTAATGTTCTTTCTTGACTTCCACTGTCTTGTGACTCCTCTTGTATATCTTCATTTCTTTCTTCTTGTCTTTGATCATCATCCTCATTATCATCTTCATGATCACTTTCATCATCTTCATTCTCTTTCTTTTCCTTGCCTTTCTCATCTCCTTCATCATCCTTGTCATCCTTAGCTTGAGGCCTAGAAGGTCCTTCACCACTTTGTGCATTTCTCATTAAAATCTCCTCTATGTGCTTCATTCTATTTTCCAATCCATCTAGTTTTTCAGGAACCATTGGAGCAGAGGATTCAAAGAACTTCTACATTTTCTCCATTTTCTTGATGTGGTTGTTCAAGGCTTCTTGGAATGCCTTAGCAACTATGGTATCTCCTCTAGTAATCCCTTCACCACTGGGAGCGTCTTCAACATTTGGATGTGATTGAGGAGTCGGAACTTCTTCAAAAAGTCTTTTCTTTGAGGGAGGTTGCTCCCCCTCACTTGATGTGTCATGTCTTCTCTTTGTCTTCTTTTCTCCTGCCAATGTTTCTGCTTCATCTTCTTCTTCCTTAATCTCCTCACTTTCTTCAACCTCTTCTATTTTTGGAGTTTCTCTTTTTGTTCTCCATATACATCTTCGTCAAGAACTAATTGCATCCTTCTAAGAGAGCCGTTAGTATAGATTTCCCCATTCTTGAATGCTTGTCATCTTATAGGAAGTTTGACTTGGAAGTATTTGAAAATCCTTGTTAATAGCCTCCCACAAGGTAAAGCTTTGTTGGCTGTTTTTCTTGCACTTATCATGTGCTTTAATGCCATAAATCTTGAAAGACCTAAGAGGGAGGTGAATTAGGTCTTTGGCTAATTATCAAAAATCTTTTCCCTTTTTGCAAATTCTTTGCCTTAATAAAAGCTCTTCCTTAAATTCACAAACTTCAAGTTTATATGTGATTTGATGATTGAGACAAGATGATCAAACAATAAGACCACAACCAATCAACCAACAACTGAGAACAAATAATAATAATGCAAGTATGTAAACAAGTAAAGCTATAAGGAAGTTTGTCCTCTTACAGGAAGTTTGACTTGGAAGTGTGTGAAAATCTTTGTTAATAGCCTCCCATAAGGTAAAGCTTTGTTGGCTGTTTTTCTTGCACTTATCATGTGCTTTAATGCCATAAATCCTGAAAGACCTAAGGGGGGGGGGTGAATTAGGTCTTTGGCTAATTATCAAAAATATTTTCTCTTTTTGTAAATTCTTTGCCTTAATAAAAGCTCTTCCTTAAATTCACAAACTTCAAGTTTATATGTGATTTGATGATTGAGACAAGATGATCAAACAGTAAGACCACAACCAATCAACCAACAACTAACAACAAAAAATAATAATGCAAGTATGTAAACAAGTAAAGCTATAAGGAAATGAACACACGATTTATAATGGTTCGATCTCTCCAAGATCTACATCCACTACCTTGAGTCCACACTCAAGGATTTTAACCAATTCACTAAATGCTCAATCCAATCAATTACACAAGAGGCTCACCCTTCAATGGGTTTTACCACAACAACCTCTATTCAATGTAATAAACAAGGTTCACCCTTATCACAAAGAGTTTTATGTCACTAGACAACCAAGACCAATCTAATCCAAGGCTCACCCTCACATGGGGTTTTACACCACAACCTTGATTAATCTAGTCTATAGCTCACCCTCCACAAGGGTTTTAAGTCTCTTGACAACCTTGTATCAATCACAACAATAATGTAAAGATAGAGTTTGGATGTTACCAACACTTCTTGGTGTATGAATACAATATTGAATTGTAACATTTGGAATCACTTTTTACCTTTGGAATCTTGAATTGTAACCTTTGAGCACAAGGCAATTTGAGATCTTTTCAAATAATTTTTGTTAGCCCTAAGGGCAAATCATGTAATTTTGATTAATGACAAATATTGATGAGAACTAATATGTTTATATTGTGTGATAGGATTTGTGAACTAAGAAGTTTGGAGTCTCATTGCCTTCAAGCCAAAGTGCAAGAACAACCTCAATAAACTATGAGTCTTTTGAGGTTTATTCAAAGATGAACTCAAGGCATTGAAGACTTGAAGTGTAGAGTAGGTATGATGATAGGTAATATCTATGTAATCTCTACACTTGTATGTCTTGGAGTTTATTGAATGCATAAGAGAGCATAAAATAGGTTTCTTAATTTTAAAAGGCTTTTAATAAATTTCTTAATGAATGTGGTTTTGTGTCCTAAAAGTTTTTAAGTAAACTTTATATGATCAAAGGAATTTGATTTTGGTTTTCAAACTTATATATGTCTAAATAAGTTTTCTATATATACCAAATGTGTTTCAAATCTTTGGAAGTTAAATATCAAATGATTTTACAAAGGTTGAACATGATTCCAAGAAATTCGGTCGTCCAAATTTGGTAGCAAAAGTTTGCTACTGTTCTTCCAGAGAAATTCGGAAGAAGATTCGGAAGTCCGAATTTTTCTTCATGCGTCCGAATCTTCTTCCGAATTTCTCTGGAAGAACAGTAGCAAACTTGTCCGAATTTTGGCCCTTAGCATGGTCACTGTTCTTTCAGAGAAATTCGGACGAAGATTCGGACGCAGCAGGAAGAATTCGGTCGTCCGAAAAATTCGGACGCAGAATTTGGTCGTCCGAATTTCCTGAAAATAGCCGTTAACTAGCCGTTTTATAGCTGTTCTAACTGATTTTCAAATTCTATAAAAGCTATAAACGTGCAATCTTTTGTATGTTTTGAATCGTTGAATACTCTAAGCTTTCTAAAGTCTTTTACAAACATTTCTCAAGCTCTCTTATGTCTTGTGCATTCAATTGATCAATCCAAAGACATCAAAGTGTGAAGGTGCAACTTTGTGTAATATCTACCAACAAGTGGTAACATCTACACACTCATCTTTACTTATTAAATTGTGTTGGTCTACTAGCTCTAGCAAGGTTATCTTGATAACATAAAACCCTTTAGATAAGGGTGATCCTTGAAGTTGTAATTCAAGGTTGTTTGAGATATAAAACCATTGTGTGTGGTGAGCCTTGTTTGTAAAAGTTACTAGAAGAGGTTGTGAGTGTAAAACCATAGTGTGGTGAGCCTCTCTTGTAATCTGTGAACTTGAGCACATAGTAGAGTAATTGAAATCCTTAAGTGTAGGCTTAAGGTAGTGGAGGTAGATCTTGAGGATCGAACCACTATAAATTGCTTGTGTTCCTCGGTCTACATTTCTTATATTGCTTTGCCATAAATTGTTTCTATCTTGTCCATATAATCTGTTATTGATCTATACATAAAAGGTTTGATTTTTCAATTTTGATGTAAAACAAGTTAGAGCTTGAAGGATTTTTAAAGTTCAAAGTTTTCTTAAAAATTTGGAGTTTTTGGCTTTTATAGATTTCAAAAATCAACTTTAACAGTCATAAAATGGCTAGTAACGGCTAGTTTCTGAGAAGTTCGGATGTCCGAATTTTGTCCTGCACGTCCGAACTTACGTCCGAATATTTTTTGAAAGTAATGTTCACGTGAACATTGTACTATTCACTGTTCACATTCAGACAACCGAATTTTACCAATTGAATCCGAATTTCTTTGGAAAAATAGTTGGTACTGTTCACCGAAAAATAGTGTTACTGTTCACATTCGGATGATCGAACTTGACCATCTGCGTCCGAATTTTTCTAGAAAAATAGTCACCACTATTCACAATGTAGGAAAAATTCGGACGACCGAATTTTCTCTTATGCGTCTAAATTTTGCATCCGAATTTTGAAACTTTGTCAAAACATATTCAAATCAATTCAAACAAGTTGGAAAACCTTCTATCCTAAAAGATAAGTCATTAAAGACCTTTTAAGTGCAAAAACCATTGATAAAAACATGATAATTAAGGTAAGTTCAAATCCATTGAAACCATTTAAATCAAGTTTTTGTGCTTTCAATTGCAACTCGTAGATTCCAAGACTTAAGAGTATAGGGTTTACAAAGTTTACCTATTAAGCACATGTAACCTACACTTCATGTCTTCAAAGCCTTCAATCATCTTGAACAAACTCTTCAATCTTCAATCACTTTGACATATTTGAGTTGTTCTTGCATTGTGGCTTCAAGGCAATGGGACGTCATACTTCTTAATCCAACAATTCTATCACACAAATGACATAAAGATTAGTCCTCATCAATGTTTGTCATTAATCAAAACTAATCATAGCTTCATGATTTGTCCTTAGGGCTAACAAATCCAAAATTTAATCTTCATTGCTCATGCAAGGCCAGCATAACCACCATATGCATATTATCAACGGATGATTTATGTCCAAAATTAGGGATAATCATTGTGGTAATCATGTGATGCATAACTCTTCCTCTAACATCAAAGGCTTTAATTTCCCTTTCCCTAATGGACCTAAATTCTCTACCATTTGTGAAAGCCTCTTCAAATCTTTCATTTGTGAAGAGTTCATGAATATATTAATGCTGTCCCATGAGTAATACCTTGTCCCATTATCATCTACTCCACAAATTATGTTAACTAAAGCATCATTGAACTCAAAATCCACTTGAGATACTCTAGATGAATACCATTGCACTACATTTTCTCCCACATGTTCAATTCTTTCTTCTTTGAGATTTGCATAAAACTCATATATAAGTGCAGGATAAAATTCTTCATCAACTACTAATAAACTACTCTATCCAATATCAGCAAAAAGAGATAGAACGTTACACATATTGGAGAGTCTTTCCACTTCAAATTCAGAGGCAATTCTTATGGAGATGAATCTGTCCACTCCAGATGACGTTTGAGGAACTTTGATTCTTCTTGGTTCGTTGATGATCAATCCAGCATCTCCTTCTTTTGCTTTTCCCTTTCCCTTTTCAATATTTGCTCTCTTAGATCTCACCATGATGTTTTTATTTGCAAGAAAGTGAATTATAGAATGTGTTTAGGGCTTAGACCTCAAAAATACAAGTGATTTGAAGTGAATATGGTGAAATTTCAGAGAGATTTGGGTTTGGACGCAGGGGGTAATATTGTGATATCCCCAATCCCTCCGCTAGGTTCCACTGCGGCTGAGTAAGGTACTAGCGTGCCTCTCGGCACTGATATATTCAAGTACTAGTGTCTGGGGAAGAAATAAAAATTAAATATATAAAATAATATAATTAACAGAAAGAACAGCGGAAGTTTATATATATATGAAAGTAGATCCTTAATACAATATTTTCTCTTACTAGCGAAAGAGAACAAAATACAATATGTTACAACAGTACATATGCATGGCGAAAGGTCTTCTTCAAATTAAAGTTATATTAAACATGAGACTCACTGCTCGGTCCCCCAGTATGCTTCATCTGAAATAGATATATTAAAATAGGTGTGAGCAAAAGAGCTCAATGAGTTTACGTGTGTGTTTGTAATTTCAAAATGATATGAATGAATGCCTATATATGTACAAACTCCTTTCATGCAATTAAATCTGCTTCTTATTTTAAATAAACATGTACAAACCGATGGTAGAGATTGAGCCTAACTGGAAAATCTGAGCGGATCAAGACACATCAGCATAGCGCATCAATCTAAATTTTCAAACATGACAAACAGTCAAATGGTGGCTCAACGATAATTTTACCGGAACCAGTAACAGGGTCATCAAGAAACAAATCCCGGCATCCCGTAGTCAATACTAGCCATACACCAATACGAATATTCGATTTACAGACTACCTTGTGCCTCTCCAAACAAACCCCAAGCTAAGGATCCGGGGCACCTACCAGTCCAACCCTGGTGATTAACCTTAATATTGAGCCCCTCCTGACTCTCTATTAAGTGACCGAAGACAGAAACTCGTAGTACCAGTTGGGCCACGCCATCCCTGACATACTACGTCCTCATCAAGTGGACCCACAAGACACGCCAGTGGAAGAGGCCTTAGTACGGGGGACTAGCCACGTACAGTGCAATCCACTGACGCTGTAGGCTCAGATCATATCCAAATCATATCTGGTCAGGACGGAGTTTTTATGCACATTTTCAAACATAAAGGCCACTCAAGTAGTCATCCAAATGATTCCAATTTCATAATCAACTCAAATTTCAACATAGCTCCAAAATAATAACCGCCCTGCCAGTTCAAACATGTAAATGCAAGTTTTCCAAATATGCCATGAACATGCACATGACTTTCTAAAAATACACAATAAAATATTTCTCGAAGATCACTTGCATTTGAAGATCATGTTCAAATATTTTAATATTCAAACTAAATAAATACTTATTTGGAGCACCGCTCCAAAATATTTCTAAGGCACCAGTAAGAATATATGGCGGAGAACCTCTCCAATTTAAAACAGGTAGTAAAAGAAATTTTCAAAATAAAATAATATATTTTCACTTGTGAACAGTAATTTTTGACAACACAAAAAAATATAGTGAGTTTGGGATTTGTAAACTCACTTGATCGCTATATATAGGTGTGTAGGCTACTCGCTGCCTATTAAAGTGTGCGAATTTCCTACAAATGCAGGTGACTAAGCCTTAGTCAAAACCCTTCTAAACGATGATAAATTTTTAATTTATCGGGTGTAGCTTTTTAGACTACTCTAGGCATAAATCTAAGCCTAAATAAAACACATATTTATCGGATAGTTTGAGAATATATATATATATATATATATATACTTATATCTATACTTAAAGTCAAAAATATAATCTAATGTATTATGAGTTTATTATATATATAAATCATAATAAAATAATTACCTATTATTAGTATAATAATAAACTAATAATAATACTAATAAAATAATGTAAATATCGTAGGATTTTATTTATGTTTATAAATTATACTGAAATAATTATTTATTATGATAAATTAACAGAATAGTATTTATTTATTTTATTTATTCTATTTCTCAAATATATGATGTAGGTAATAAAAATGTCATAAACACCATAAATATCAACTCTGATTCAAATAAAATTTTCCAAATTTCACAGACATCAAATTTCCTAATTGTCAAATATCACAGTTTCACAAATAATGAATCTATTTCAAATTTTAAAATAGATAGATATTTATGCTATAACAATTCATATTAAAATAAATAATTTCTACTAAATAACCAAGTTACAATATAAGGTTAAAGAAATTATAAACAACAAAAAAATTAAACAAAGAAGATAACTAGAATCATTACCTTAATTGCAAAGGTAATTTGAGTCAAGAAGAGACGAAAGGAAACGGACTGCCAGGGAGCAAAGACGAGGAAAAGAAATTGAAATTGAAAGGAATAGAGATGGCAATTAAATCCTATTTATGTAGGTAACTCGGTGAGGCGGTCACCGATTACCTATTATGGTGAATCAGTCATTCAAGTGGCCACGTGCCATTTGATGGGGATTTCACCTTTCTTTTTTTTTTTGAAAAAAATCCAAAATATCTCAGGCATAATTTACTGTTGCCGAAATGGTGTATTCTATCACACAATAGACACACATAAAATATTTAAAGGACGGGATGCTACATTCCTTCTTCCTTAAAAGAATTTTGTCCTCGAAATTTCAAATGCACATACCTAATAATTCAGGATGTTTTCTTTGTATATACTCTTAGGTTTCCCAGGTTGGTTCTTCTATCCCATGGTGTTTCCAAATCACTTTACACATTGGGATCTGCTTTCCTCTCAACTCTTTAATGCTACGTTCCACAATTCGTGCCGGTTTCTCTTCATATGTCAAATCCGCTTCCAACACATGATCAGGTGACGGATGATATTTTTTTAGTTGTGACACATGAAACACATCGTGTAAACCAATTAGCTCTTCTGGTAAGATTAGCCAATATGCTACTTTACCGATTCTACTTGAAATTTCAAATGGCCCTAAGTATCTGGGACTCAATTTCCCTTTTCATGGATGTCTGAATTTTCCCCGATGAGGAGTTAATTTTAAAAATACCTTATCTCCAACCTCAAACTCTAATTCTCTTCTTCAAAGGTCAGCATAACTCTTCTGCCTACTTTTGGCTGCTATGAGCCTGCTTTGTATGATCTTTACTTGTTTCTACATTTCTTCCATCTCCGGCATCCAATTCTTTTGCTTCCAATGAGCTCGAACTCCAACCTCATCCCACTATAGGGGTTTTCTACATTTCCTACCATACAATGCTTCAAAAGGTTCCATTCCAATTGATGCATGATAACTATTGTTGTAAGCAAATTCTGCACAAGCAAGATTATCTATCCATTTATTTCCAAAATCCAAAACGCATGCTCGCAACATATCTTCCAAAGTTTGAATTGTTCTTTCCGTTTGTCCATCTGTTTGTGGATGCGCAGTGGTACTGTAGCTTAGATTGGTTCCAAGAGCAGCCTGAAATTTGGGCCAGAATTTAGAGGTAAATCTTGAGTCTCGATCCGAAACAATGTCGACAGGTACTCCGTGCAACCTTACTATTTCGTTCACATATAACTGAGCTAACTTTTCCAGAGGATAGGTCATATTGATAGCTAGAAAATGTGCTGTTTTGGTCAGTCTATCAACAATTACCCAAATAGCATCTTTCTGTCCTTTTGTACGCGGTAATCCCATAATGAAATCTATGGTAACATATTCCCACTTCCATTCTGGCACCGGTAAGGATTGCAATAGCCCTGCTGACTTTTGATGTTCAGATTTCACTTTCTGACAGGTAAGACAAGTGGATACATATTCAGCTATGTCCTTTTTCATTCCATTCCACCAAAATTTCTGCTTCAAATCCTTATACATCTTATTTTCACTTGGATGCATAGTATATTTACTCTTATGTCCTTCTTCTAAAATATTTTGTTTCAGCCCTTTGTCATCAGGAACACAGAGTCGCTGCCTAAAATAAAGATTTCCATCTTTCGGGTTTATTTGAAAGTTAGGCAGTTTCTTGGCTCCCATTCGTTTCTTAAATTCTTGAAACTCATTATTACTCTTTTGGGCACTTTGAATTTCCTGCTGCAATGTAGATATGAAGGTCAAACTTGTTATCTTCACTTTTCTGCTGAGAGCATCTGCTACAACATTAGCTTTTCGCGGATGGTAAATAATGGGACACCGATACTCTTTCAATAACTCCATTCATCGTCGCTGCTGCATATTCAGATCTTTTTGTGAAAATAAGTACTTTAAACTCTTGTGATCAGTATAAATATCATACTTTGCCCCATATAGATAATGTCTCCACTTCTTCAGGGTGAAAACATGGGTTGGGTAATTTTTCTCATGATCTTTTAACTTCCTAGAAATAAAAGCAACTACTCTTCCTTCATGCATCAATACAGCTCCCAATCCTTCTTTCGAGGCATCCGTGTATAATGCATATTCCTTGCTTGGATCTGGCAAGATCAAAATTGGTGCTGACGTAAGATGTCTCTTTTGTTCTTGGAAACTCTGCTCACATCGATCAGTCCATTTAAACTCAATTGCCTTTCATGTTAACTGTGTCAAAGGTGCAGGGATTTTTTAAAACTCTTTAATAAATCTCCTGAAATAGCCTGCCATACCTAAGAAACTGCGTACTTCAGTAGGTGTTTTAGGTTGTTCCCAACATGTTACAGCTTCTACCTTGGTAGGGTCCACTGAGATACCTTCACGATTAACCACATGACCCAAGAAAATGACTTGTTCCATCCAAAATTCACATTTACTGAATTTAGCATTCAATTTATGCTCTTGAAGAGTCTGCAAGATGGTTCTGAGATGCTGCTCATGTGTCTCCGGATTTGGTGAGTAAACAAGAATATCATCGATGAAAATGACGACGAATTGATCCAGATAAGGTTGAAACACTCCATGCATCAGGTTCATAAAAATAGCGGGTGCATTTGTTAGTCCAAAAGGCATGACCATAAACTCATAATGCCCGTACCGAGCAGTCTTAGGAATGTCTTCTGCTCGCACCCGTACCTGGTAATATCCTTGTCTTAAATCCAATTTAGAATAACACCCTGCTCCTCGAAGTTGGTCAAACAACTCATCAATCAATGGCAGTGGATATTTATTCTTAATAGTGATACTATTCAATCCCCCATAATCTATACACATTCTCAGAGTTCCCTCTTTCTTTTTGACAAATAAAACAGGTGCTCCTCATGGAGATATGCTTGGACGAATGAAACCTTGTTGCAACAAACCTTGTAACTGTTCTTTCAATTCTTTTAACTCTTCTTGTGTCATTCGATACGACGTTCTAGATATAGGTTCTGCTCCTGGGGTCAACTCAATACTAAATTCTACTTCTCGCTCTGAAGGTAAAGCTATCAATTCTTCTGGAAAAACATCCTTAAATTCTTTCACCACAGCTATTGAGTCTAACTTCAGTTTTTCCTCGGGTTTATTCAATAAATATGCTAAATATCCCTAGCAACCTTTCCACAATAACTTCCTTGCTTTTATACCAGAAATCAAAAGAGTATCCACTTTAGTTTTATTGCCTTTGAACTCAAGAGTTGGCTGACCTGGTCGACTAAATCTGACTATTTTCTGTCTACAATCCACTTGTGCATAATGTTTTGATAACCAATCCATTCCTAATATCACATCATAACCTTCAAAGGCTAAAGCAATCAAATTCCCAAGTAATACTATGTTTTCGATAAAAATACAACACTCAGGATATATCACTTCAGTCACCCTACAATCACCCATTGGTGTACTAACCATCATCTGATAACTCATCATGCAAGAAGGTATAGGGATATGGGGTGTAAAATGCAAGCTTACAAATGAATGCGATGATCCAGGTCTATGAGTACTTTAGCCTGACGAGAAAAGATCTGTAACGTACCTTCTACCACATTTGCCCCAGCTTCTATTGGTTGACCATCTACTGCATACATTCTGGCTCTTACTTGTGGCTTGTTATTCTTTTGCTCTATAATTCCTCGTGCAGTAGGTGGACGTCCAGCTCTTTTGGTTCCTCAGCAGGGATTGACCTCATCTCCGGGCATTGCGCTTTTTGATGTCTTGTCTTACCACAGTGATAACACAAACCCATTCTTTTGTAGCACTTATCAAAAGCATGTCCAACAAGACCGCAATAATTACAAGTCCCACGCTAATTTCCCCCTGTCATGTTTGGATGATTAGTCCGACCTCTCTTATTATCCCTAGCTCTCCTTAATTCTTTTCCAGGTCATTTAACAAATCGTGAGCTTAATATAGGGACAATCTGCTTCTGCGTTAATGCTCGATCTGCCATCTCAGTTCGAGTGGCTGCCTCAACGGCTGCATAAAATCCTGTAGGGGTAAAGGTGCTAAAGCTTTTTACAGTTCCACTCGTAATCCCTTCACAAATTGCTGAGTCTTATTTTCCTCAGTATCTATTATTCTTAGACAGTAATTAGCCAATCGGTTAAACTTAGCCGTGTACTGGGCTACTGTCATGTCTCCTTGTTGTAATTGTTGGAACTCATCCTCACGTTGTTCCTGAATCCAACGCGGGATATATTCTTTCTTGAATTCCTCTTGAAAGTCAATCCAGGTCCAGTGTAGGCTTTTTACAGTCCGAGATTCAGACATCCTCAACTACCAATCACGACCAACTCCTCTTAGATGGAAAGCTGCGAAAGTTACTTTTTTATTATCATCATATCCCAGAGTATCATAAATGTCCGTCAGTTGTTCCAAAAATAGCTCAGCTTTAACTTCTTGCTCCGCCTCTCCAAAGAATTCTGGAGGTCTAAATTTTAAAAATCTCTCCAAAGATTCATCTATTTCCAGAGTTGATACCCATTCCGCCCTTCGTGTTCCAACAGCTGTCTCTGAAAATGCAATTATTCTCATCATAAACTGTTCAATTTTATCTGCACCTGTCTGCTCCGGATAAGAGGGCTGCCCTTCAGGTTGTGCTAGCTGTGAGTGTTGGGGAGTTTCATCTTGCGTCTCAGCACTAAAGGTTGTTGGATGTGGTTGCGAGTCCATTCTATGCATACAGAAGGCTTATGGCCAATGAAACATATAACTACACTCAATTATCAAATAAGGTAACGGAAATCTAAAATTAATCTTATACAAGAAGGAGTTATGTTCAAAAAGAGTATTATATATATATATATTCTTACATTCATAGACCAAAATAACCTAAGATACAAGATGTGGATGACCTACCAAGTCATCTTACTTAAGGCAGTACAAAAGGCCTCATCAACGAGCCGTTACATTACAAAATTTGGGATCCTATACGACCCCCAAGTCCTAAGGGACTACAGTACTAAGTTAGACAAACAGATACATATAGCAAAATAGATATATACAAGTAGCTAAATAAAAGTTTGAGACTAAGGATCGCGACTCCCTGAGGATCCTGCTCGAGCTCTCAGCTGTTCCCGAAGCCCCCGAGACTAGGCTCCCATAGATTCTATAATCTCCTCAACCCATCGAACCAAACTGTCACGGTCCTCAATCACCTCATCGATCTCACGTAAACGTGCAGCATGAGCTTCCATCATCCTATCTAGCTGCACCTCCAACATTTTGGCTCTCGTAGCCTCATGCTCTCTACCACGACGTAATGAGTATAACAAACGATCAGCTGGTCTTAGCTCCCTCTCTAACTCTAAAATACTTTCGCTCTCTACTTGAATGCGGCGCTCATAAAGCACACACTGCGGGCACAAATAGGTAGTGGTCGGCTCAAACAAAGGTGATAGAACTGAGAATGAAGAGGCTGATCCCACAGATGTAGAAAATGCTGCAGGCACAGGTATAATAGGGTCAGCTGGAATGGGAAAATCTACAAGCCTTTCTCCACTAGCAGTCTCTCCCTCATCAGCATCCCCAACTATCTCGAAAGGCTCCAACTCTTCAATAGGATCATGTCCCTCAACAGGCTCAAGCTCCTCTACTGGCTCAGAAGGTAGTTCCCTCGGATCCTCCTCCTCCTCCTCAACTGATCTTTCTAGCATAGGGGCTCTCACAGTAGGTTCATCGCCCGACTCACTCTCATCTACCTCAACCAAAGGTAACACTGGTCTCGCTGGCACTATCTCTCGGATAGAATATGATGAAGACGATGTCGAACCTCCTGCTGCATCAACAACAGTGCCTCCCTGATAAATCCACTTACGGTCTCTATGTAATACATTATCTCGCTCCGCCATATCGCTAACCTACAAAACAAATGCTATCATCAGTACTAGTCATAACTCTATCTCCGAACAGCTAGACCCATATCATAACTTCTATGGCTCGTCTAGGATCTACTAATTCGAACCTAATAACGAACCTAGAGCTCTGATACCAACTGTGATACCCCCAACTCCTCCGCTAGTTTCCACTGCGGCTGAGTAAGGTACCAGCGTGCCTCTCGGCACTGATATGTTCAAGTACTAGTGTTCGGGGAAGAAATAAAAATTAAATATATAAAATAATATAATCAACAGAAACAACAGTGGAAGTTTATATATATATGAAAGTAGATCCTTAATACAATATTTTCTCTTAATAGCGAAAGAGAACAAAATATACAATATGTTACAACAGTACATATGCATGGCTAAAGATCTTCTTCAAATTAAAGTTATATTAAACATGAGACTCACTACTCGGTCCCCGAGTATGCTTCATCTGAAATAGATATATTAAAATAGATGTGAGCAAAAGAGCTCAATGAGTTTACGTGTGTGTTTGTAATTTCAAAATGATGTGAGTGAATGCCTATATATGTACAAACTCCTTTCATGCAATTAAATATGCTTCTTATTTTAAATAAACATGTACAAACCGATGGTAGAGGTTGAGCCTAGCTAGAAAATCTGAGCGAATCAAGATACATCAGCATAGCGCATCAATCTAAATTTTTAAACATGACAAACAGTCAAATGGTGGCTCAACGGTAATTTTACAGGAACCAGTAACGGGGTCATCAGGAAACAAATCCCGGCATCCCGTAGTCAATACCAGCCATACACCAATACGAATATTCATTTTACAGACTACCTTGTGCCTCCCCAAACAAACCCCAGGCTAAGGATCTGGGGCACCTACCAGTCCAACCCTGGTAATCAACCTTAACATTGAGCCCCTCCTGACTCTCTGTTAAGTGACCGAAGACAGAAACCCGTAGTACCAGTTGGGCCACGCCCTCCTTGACATACTATGTCCTCATCAAGTGGATCCACAAGACACAGTTTGCGCGTTCCACGCCAGCGGAAGAGGCCCTAGTACGGGGGACTAGCCACGTACAGTGCAATCCACTGACGCTTTAGGCTCAGATCATATCCAAATCATATCTGGTCAGGACGGAATTTTTATGCACATTTTCAAACATAAAGGCCACTCAAGTAGCCATCCAAATGATTCCAATTTCATAATCAACTCAAATTTCAACATAGCTTCAAAATAACAACCGTCTTGCCAGTTCAAACATGTAAATGCAAGTTTTCCAAATATGCCATGAAAATGCACATGACTTTCTAAAAATACACAATAAAATATTTCTCGAAGATCACTTGCATTTGTAGATCATGTTCAAATTTTTTAATATTCAAACTAAATAAATACTTATTTGGAGCACCGCTCCGAAATATTTCTAAGGCACCAGTAAGAATAAATGGCGGAGAACCTCTCCGATTTAAAACGAATAATTAAGGCAATTCTCGTGGAGAACCTCTCCAATTTAAAATAGGTAGTAAAAGAAATTCTCAAAATAAAATAATATATTTTCACTTGTGAATAGTAAATTTTGACAACACAAAAAAATATAGTGAGTTTGGGATTTGTAAACTCACCTGATCTCTATATATAGGTGTGTAGGCTACTTGCTGCCTATCAAAGTGTGCGAATTTCCTACAAATGCAGGTGACTAAGCCTTAGTCAAAACCCTTCTAAATGATGATAAATTTTAATTTATCGGGTGTAGCTTTTTAGACTACTCTATGCATAAATCTAAGCCTAAAAACACATATTTATCGGATAGTTAGAGAATATATATATATATATATATATATATATATATATATATATATATATATAGGTGTGTAGGCTACTTGCTGCCTATCAAAGTGTGCGAATTTCCTACAAATGCAGGTGACGAAGCCTTAGTCAAAACCCTTCTAAACGATGATAAATTTTTAATTTATCGGGTGTAGCTTTTTAGACTACTCTATGTATAAATCTAAGCCTAAAAACACATATTTATCGGATAGTTAGAGAATATATATATATATATATATATATATATATATATATATATATATATATATATATATATATATATATATACTTAAAGTCAAAAATGTAATCTAATGTATTATGAGTTTATTATATATATAAATCATAATAAAATAATTACCTATTATTAGTATAATAATAAACTAATACTAATACTAATAAAATAATGCAAATATCGCAGGATTTTATTTATGTGTATAAATTATACTAAAATAATTATTTATTATGATAAATTAACAGAATATTATTTATTTATTTTATTTATTCTATTTCTCAAATATATGATGTAGGTAATAAAAATGTCATAAATACCATAAATATCAACTCTGATTCAAATAAAATTTTCCAAATTTCACAGACATCAAATTTCTCAATTGTCAAATATCACAGTTTCACAAATAATGAATTTATTTCAAATTTTAAAATAGATAGATATTTATGCTATAAAAATTCATATTAAAATAAATAATTTCTACTAAATAACCAAGTTACAATATAAGGTTAAAGAAATTATAAACAACAAAAAAATTAAACAAAGAAGATAACTAGAATCATTACCTTAATTGCAAAGGGAATTTGAGTCAAGAAGAGACGGAAGGAAACGGTCTGCCAGGGAGCAAAGACGAGGAAAAGAAATTGAAATTGAAAGGAATAGAGATGGCAATTGAATCCTATTTATATAGGTAAATCGGTGAGGCGGTCACCGATTACCTATTATGGTGAATCAGTCATAGTGGCCACGTGCCACTTGATGGGGATTTCACCTTTCTTTTTTTTTTGAAAAAAATCCAAAATATCTCAGGCATAATTTACTGTTGCCGAAATGGTGTATTTTATCACACAATAGACACACATAAAATATTTAAAGGACGGGATGTTACAAATATGGGTTTTGAGAGAGGAGAGAGTTTGGAAGTTAAAAATTATGAAAAATGACTGTTCGGATTCATTTAAAACCGTTGCAACCACACAATTCGGACGACTGAATATTCAGGTCTACGTCCAAACGTGCGTCTGAACTTCTCTGTTTCTTCAGATTCAGAAAAGTCGGACAACCGAATTTTGTATCATGCGTCCGAACACGTGTCCGAATCTCTCTGTTCAGAATTTTCTGGAGAAATTTTGGACGTCCGAATTCCTCTCAATGCATCTGAATTATGCGTCAGAATATTCCCTGTTTCTACCATATTTCAACACACGCATTAGTAATTAAATTTTGAGAAACCCAAATGCCTTCTTAGATAACTGAATCTTTACTCAGCCAAAGGCTTGTAAATATATCAGCAATTTGATCATTTGTATTCACATAGTCCAAGAAAATATCTCCTTTAGCTACATGATTATGAATAAAATGATGTTTATTCTCTATATGCTTAGTCCTAGAATGTTGAATGGGATTTATACTTAAATTGATAGCACAGGTATTATCACATAGTATAGGCACGCAATTGAATTTTAGACCATAATCAAGTAGAGTGTGCTTCATTCATAGCACTTGAGCACAACAACTACCGACGGAGATATATTCAGCCTCAGCAGTAGATAAGGACACACATGCTTGTTTTTTACTATACCAAGATACAAGACAACTACCAAGAAATTTGCAATGACCACTAGTGCTTTTATGCTCAACTTTACATCCGACATAATCAGCATCCGAATATCCAACAAGGTCAAAAGATGAAGATTTTGAAAATCAAAGACCATAATCATGTGTATCAATCAAATAACGAAAGATTCATTTTACAGAACTTAAATGAGACTCTTTAGGACAAGATTGAAATCTAGCACATAATCACACACCAAACACAATATCTGGTCTACTTGCGGTGAGATAAAGTAAATTCCCAATCGTACCTCTATATGCCTTTTCATCAACATTTTTACCTTTCTCATCTTTATCAAGTTTAGTTGATGAGCTCATTGGAGGTGCTTATCCCTTTTGCTTGATCCATTCCAAATCTTTTCAATAGCTCTTTGGTGTACTTTACTTGATTTATGAAGACTCCATCCTTAGTTTGCTTAATTTGTAGCCCAAGAAAGAAATTGAGTTCTCCCATCATGCTCATTTCGAATTCATTTTACATTAATTTGGCAAACTCACCACAAAGAGATGTATTAGTACCACCAAATATGATCTCATCTATATAAATTTGCACAAGTAAGATATCATTATTGGAAGAGATTTTTATAAACGGTGTTGTGTCAAATTTTCCTTTTGAAAATTCTTTTGAAAGAAGAAAGCCACTTGGTCTTTCATACCAAGCTCTAGGAGCTTGTTTCAATCCATATAAAGCCTTCGTTAGTTTGAAAACATGGTTAGGAAACTTTTCATGAGTAAAACCAGGTGGTTTGTTCCACATAAACTTCTTCCTCAATAAAACCATTAAGGAATGCACTTTTCACATCCATTTGAAATAGTTTAAAACCTTTAAAACAAGCAAAAGCTAAAAGTATTCTTATGAATTCAAATCTAGCTACCAGAGCAAAAGTTTCATCATAATCAGTGCCTTTTTCTTGTTTGAATCCTTGAGCAACAAGTCTAGCCTTATTTCTAATAACTTCTCCTAGTTTATTTAATTTGTTTCTAAAAACCCATTTTGTACCAATAATGGAATGATCATGAGGTCTTGGGACAAGAGTCCAAACTTTATTTCTTTCAAATTGATTTAGCACCTCTTGCATAGCAATAATCCAAAAATCACCACATAAGGAGTCATCAATGTTTTTAGGCTCAATATGAGATAAAAGAGCAAAGTTATTAATAAAGTACCGCCTTGTTTTAACTCCTTGGGAGACATCATCAATGATTTGCTCCTTGGGGTGGCCTCTTGCATATCTTAGATCTTTTGGAAGCTCTTGGTCATTACTAGGTTGGCCATCTTGTTCTTGCTCTATTATTTCTTCTTCTTTGGCATGTTCTTCCAAAGTTGGTGCTTGAAGATGAGTTTGATTATCAATCATTGAGGTATCTACATCATCTTCATTTCTTCTTTCAAGGTAAATGTTAGATTCATCAAAGGTCACATGGATGGTCTCCTCAACACATAATGATCTTTTGTTATAAACTCTATAGGCCTTTTAATCAGATTTTCTATCAAATTTTCCAAGGTTATCTGAGTATTCAAGATAAAGCACATACAGCCAAAACCTTAGAATAAGCAATTGAAGTAGTTTCATCAAATAGAAGTTCGAAATTTGTTTTTCATATAAAAGGTCTTAAAAGAACTTTATTCATTATGTAGCAAGCAGTGTTTATAGCTTCAGCCCAAAATATTGTGGTAGAGAGTTTTCAAAAAGCATTGATCTAGCCATCTCTTGTAAAGTTCTATTTTTCCTTTCAACAACACCATTTTGTTGGGGTTGTTAGCCCTAAGGGCAAATCATGAATTTTTATTAAGTTTTGAATAATGACAAACATTGATGTGGACTAATCTTTATGTCAATTGTGTGATAGGATTGTTGGATTAAGAAGTATGAAGTCTTGTTGCCTTCAAGCAAAAATGCAAGAACAACTACAATGTGTCAAAGTGATTGAAGATTGAAGAAGTTTTGTTCAAGGATGATTAAAGGTACTGAAGACTTGAGTGTAGGTCACATATGCGTAATAGGTATATTCTTTTGTAAACCCTACACTTGTGTATCTTGGAATCTATTGAATGCATAAGAGAGCAACAAAAACTTGTTTTGAATCTTAAATGGCTTTGACTGAACTTTTGAATAACAAGTATGTTTTTAAACCTCAAATGATCTTGAGTAAACTTTGTATGATCAAAGTGTTTTAGTAACGATTTTTGAGTTTGAAAATGTTTAAATGACTTACCTATTTATACAAAATGTTTTCAATGTTATTAAGGTTGATTTTCAAATGATTTGACAAAGTTTGATCAGTTCGGACGTCCAACTTTTGAAAATGGTTACTGTGCTTCCAGAGAAATTCGGACGTAAGGGATAAAGTTCGGACGTCAAAAATTTCTCCGATAGCATGGTTACTGTTTTTCGAGAGAAATTCAGACGAATGTTCGGACGCATGAGGAAAAGTTTGGACGTCCGAGCTTTTCTAGGTAACTTGGCACAGTAAAGTGCGGACGAAAGTTCGGACGCATAGAAGAAAGTTTGGATGTCCGAACTTCTCTGAAACTAGCCGTTACTAGCCGTTTTTTAGCTGTTGAAACTGATTTTTGAAATCTATAAAAGCTATAAACTCAAGAAATTTTGCAAGTTTTGAATCTCTGAGAAATCTTAACATTCCAAAATCTTTAGCAAACATCAAAGCTCTCTTTTGTCTTGTGATTTCAATTGATCATTCAAGATTCCAAAGACATCAAAGTGAATAGGTGCAACATTGTGTATTTATCTACCAAGAAAGTGGTAACATCTTATTCATTCTCCATTCTCCATTTAATTGTGTTTTCCACTAGCTCATTACAAGGTTTTCTCGTAAACATATGATCCTTTAGATAAGGGTGATCCTTGAGACATTGATTCAAGGTTGTTTGTAGATATAAAATCCTTTGGTAGGGTGAACCTTGTTTGTAAAATTGCAATAGAGGTTGTGAGTGTAAAACCATTGTGTGGTGAGCCTCTTATGTAATTGTTGAACTTGAACATATAGTAGATTGATTGAAATCTTTGAGTGTAGACTCAAGGTAGTGGATGTAGATCTTGAAGAGATCGAACCACTATAAATTGCTTGTGTTTATTGCTTGGTCATTGATTTATCTATTCTCTCATTGAAACAAGTATACATAATCCGCTCTAGCTAAATTTGTAAAAGGAAATTATTTTGATAATTAGCCAAAGGCCTAATTCACCCCCCTCTTAGGTCTTTCAATTGGTATTAGAGCGAGGGCTTCTTTGTGTGGTTTTACAACCTAGAAGTTAAGATCTTATGGCTAATATTTCAAACTTACCTTATCTAGAATGATCTTCCACAAATAGACCGCCTTTGTTTGATAGAACAAATTATACATTTTGGAAATCTAGAGTTAAGATATATATTTGTTCTATTAATTATGATTTGTGGAACATTGTTGAGAAAGGTCCTTATATACCAATGAAAATGAGAGCTGATGGAGTGACTTTAGAACCAAAGTCTACAGACGAATTTGATGAAAATGATTCAAAGAAAATGACATAAAATTATCAGGCCATGAACATTTTAAATTGTGCATTAGATGTAACTGAATACAATAGAGTTAGTGGATGTGAAATTGCTCATGATAGGTGGAGATTACTTCAAGTAACACATGAAGATACGAACTAGGTTAAAGAGTCAAAGCTTGCCATGCTAGTAAGGGACTATGAGCTATTCACTATGAAGCATGGTGAGAATGTTAGTGATATGTTTACAAGATTTACTAAATGATCCTAGTGTTTTAGTCGTTGAAATGTATGAAGAACTGAAAAAGGCTTCTAAAAGGAATAAAGAAATGAAAACCAAAATCAATGAGTTATTAAATGAGAATTTAAAGTTATGTTTTGAAAATGGTAAACTTCTTGAGACATTAATTTCCTAAACATTGAAAAAGAAGTTTTAAATGTAACCATACAAAACATATTTCTTGAAAATAAAGAACTTTGTACAAAAGTTATTTCTCTTGAAACAATGCTTAATGATCATGAGATATTGAAAAAGAAAGTTAATGATCTTACATTATGCATTGAAAAATTTACAAATGGAAGAGAAAATTTGAATAAATTACTTGGTTATCAAAGATCTGCATAGGTAAAACATGGTCTTGGTTACAGTCATGAAAGTTTTGCTCCAAAATATAAAAACTTCTTAGCTAAAGAAACTTTTAATTCTATGCCTCATACTTGTTGTACATATTGTGGCAAGCATGGACACAAAATGTTAAAATGTTATTTGAAAAGAAAAATAGAAAATGGTGTTAAAACTATTTGGAGAGTTAAAGGAACTTTTACTAACCCCCTTGCACCCAAGAAAATGTGGGTACCAAAAGTCACTCTCTCAAATTTGATGTAGGTTCGTTTTGCTTCAAGATCAAGTGCCACAAAGTGGTTTTTTGACAGTGGCTGTTCAAGACACATGACAGGAAATGCCTCACTTGTTAGTGAGCTTCAAGCAACAAGTGAAGAGTTTGTCACATTTGGTGATAAGAAGAAAGGAAAAATACTTAGAATTGGTAACATTGGTAAAGGTTCTTTCCCTCTTATTAAGCAAGTATTACTTATTGATGGTTTGAAGTATAATTTACTTAGCATTAGTCAACTATGTGATAATGGATGTAAAGTAGAATTTAAATGTGACACTTGTACTATTTTTTATAGTGCAAGTAGCAAAACCATCTTTGTTGCTGATAGAGTTGGAAATGTATATGTATTATATCTTGATGAACTTATCACAAATAATATAAAGTGTCTTTCCATTCATGATAATGATGGATATTTATGGCATAGAAGATTAGGTCATGTGAGTATGAATTTATTGGATAAACTTACCATACAAGAGCTAGTTAGAGGATTACCTAAAATGTATTTTGATAAAACTCGTCTTTGTGATACTTGTCAATATGGAAAACAATCAAAAACATCTTTTAAACCAACGAAAATGGTTTCTGCCTCAAAACCTCTTGAACTTGTTTGGACCAATAAGGACCACTAGTCTTGGTGGTAAAAGATATGCTTGTGTGATTGTTAATGACTTCTCTAGATTCACATGGGTGATTTTCTTAGCTCAAATGGATGAAACGTTTCATGAATTTGCAAAAAGATTCAAACCTCTCTTGAGTATAAACTGATTTTTATTAGAAGTGACAATGGAAGAGAATTTTGCAATCAAGACTTTACAAAATTTTGTGATGAATATGGTATAACTCATAATTTTTCAACTGCTAAAACACTCCAACAAAATGCTGGTGTTGAAAGGAAAAATAAAACTTTACAAGAGATGGCTAGATCAATGCTTTGTGAAAATTCTTTGCCAAAATATTTTTGGGCTGAAGCCGTAAATATTGCTTTCTATGTAATGAATAGAGTTCTCTTAAGACCCTTCATTGGAAAAAAGCCTTTTGAACTCCTATTTGATAAAACTCCTTCAATTGTTTATTTTAAGGTATTTGGTTGGAAGTGTTTTATCTTAAATACTAGTGATAATCTAGGAAAGTTTGATAGAAAATCAGATGAAGGTCTTTTTCTTGGCTATTCATAAAATAAAAAGGCCTATGGAGTTTATAACAAAAGAACATTATGTGTTGAAGAAACTATACATGTGGCCTTTGATGAATCTAACATTTACCTTGAAAGAAGAAATAAAGATGATGTAGGTTCCTCAATGATTGATAATCAAACTCATCATCAAGCACCCACATTGGAAGAACATACCAAAGAAGAAGAAATAATAGAGCAAGAACAAGATGGCCAACCTAGTAATGACCAAGAGCTTCCAAAAGATCTAAGATATGCAAGAGGCCACCCTAAGGAGCAAATCATTGGTGATGTCTCCCAAGGAGTTAAAACAAGGCGGTACTTTACTAACGACTTTGCTCTTTTATCTCATATTGACCTCTTCTGTGGTGATTTTTGGATTATTGCTATGCAAGAGGAGCTAAATCAATTTGAAAGAAATAAAGTTTGGACTCTTGTCTCAAGACCTCATGATCATTCCATTATTGGTACAAAACGGGTTTTTAGAAACAAATTAAATGAACTAGGAGAAGTTGTTAGAAATAAGGCTAGACTTGTTGCTCAAGGTTTCAACCAAGAAGAAGGCATTGATTATGATGAAACTTTTGCTCTGGTAGCTTCATTAGAATCCATAAGAATACTTTTGGCTTTTGCTTGTTTTAAAGGTTTTAAACTATTTCAAATGGATGTTAAAAGTGCGTTTCTAAATGGTTTTATTGAAAAAGAGGTTTATGTAGAACAACCACCCGGTTTTATTCATGAAAAGTTTCCTAATCATGTTTTTAAGTTAGCCAAGGCTCTATATGGATTGAAACAAGCACCAAGAGCTTGGTATGAAAGATTAAGTGGATTTCTTTTTTCAAAAGGATTCGCAAAAGGAAAAGTGGACACAACACTTTTTATAAAAATTTCTAGCAATAATGATATTTTACTTGTGAAAATTTATGTTGATGACATAATCTTTTGTGCTACTAACACATCCCTTTGTGAAGAATTTGCCAAATCAATGCAAAATGAATTTGAAATGAGCATGATGGGAGAACTAAATTTCTTTCTTGGGCTGCAAATTAAGCAAACTAAGGATGGAGTCTTCATAAATCAAGCAAAGTATACCAAGGAGCTATTCAAAGGATTTGGAATGGATCAAGCAAAAGGGATAGGTACTCTAATGAGCTCATCAACAACTAAACTTGATAAAGATGAAAAAGGTAAAAATGTTGATGACAAGTCATATAGAGGTATGATTGGAAGTTTACTCTATCTCACAGTAAGTAGACCAGATATTATGTTTGCTGTGTGCTTATGTGTTAGATTTCAATCTTGTCCTAAAGAATCTCATCTAATTTCTGTCAAATGTATTTTTCATTATTTTGCTTGATACACATGACTATGGTCTTTGGTTTTCAAAATCTTCGTCTTTTGATCTTATTGGATATTCAGATGCTGATTTTGCTGGATGCAAAGTTGAACGTAAGAGTACTAGTGGTCATTGTCAATTTCTTGGTAGTTATCTTGTGTCTTGGTACAGTAAAAAACAAGCATGTATATCTTTGTCTACTGCTGATGCTGAATATATTGCTGCTGGTAGTTGTTGTGCTAAAATATTATGGATGCAGCATACTCTACTTCATTATGGTCTTAAATTCAATTGTGTGCCAATACTATGTGATAATACTAGTGCTATCAATTTGAGCATAAATCCCATTCAACATTCTAGAACAAAGCATATAGAGATTAAGCATAATTTTATTCGTGATTATGTTGCTAAAAGAGATATATTCTTGGATTATGTGAATACAAATGATCAAATTGCTGATATATTTACCAACCCTTTGGCTGAGGAAAGGTTTAACTATCTGAGAAGACTCTTAGGAATTTTAAAATTTAATTACTAATGTGTTTGTTTAAGTGTGACAAAAACAAGAAAATTTGGATGCACAATACGGATGCATTGAGTGAAAATGGAACGTCCAAACTTTCTTTAGAAAATTCCGGACAGAAAAGTACGAACGCATGTTCGGACGCACGACAGAAAGTTCGAACGTCCGAACTTTCTAAAACTGAAAAACAGAGAAGTTCGGACGCAAGTTCTACCGCAGACCAAAAATTTCGATCGTCTGAACTTTGAGGTTATAGTGGATTTAAAGAAACCGAATAGCCGTTACTCACATTTTTATCATCCGAACTCTCTCTCTTTTCAAATTTCTCTCTACCCATCTGCGTTCAAACTAAATCTATCTGTAATTTCACCATTTTCACATCAAACCACTTGGATTTTTGAGTTCCTAATCCTAAACACTTCTCAGATTTCATTGCATCTCTAATAGAAAAACACCATGGTTGAACTAAGAGAGCAAATGTTGAGAAAGGAAAAGGGAAAGCAAAGGACAGAGATAGAGGATGAATTCTCAATGAACCAAGGAGAATCAGAGTTCCTCAATAATCATCTAGAGCAGACAAATTTATCTCTATCAAGGCTATATCAGAATTCAAAGATTGGAGCAAGAAATCCAGAAAAATCATTCCTGGAAACAGAGTAGACTTTAACAAACTCACAAACATGGGTAATGTTATGTCTTTATTTGGTGATATTGGTTGGAGAAATTTACTGGTTATTGATGCAGAATATTATCCTTCTCTCATATATGAGTTCTATGCAAATCTTAAAGAAGAAAGATTTGAACAAGAGGGGGACAATGTTATTCAATGGTGTTCTTGTAGAGTGTCTCATGTAGACTTTGAATTCAATGATGCATTAGTGAATAGAATCTGCGGAGTGAGTGATATTGGAGCAAAGTATTTCTCTATGGGACAACACTGCTATATTAGAGGGCTATTTACAAATGAAAGATTTGAAGAGGCTTTCACCAATGGTAGAGAGTTTAGGACCATTAGAGAAAGGGAAATTAAAGCTTTTGATGCTAGGGGAAGAGTTATGCATCATATGATAACAACCATGATTATCCCTAATTTTGGACATAAATCATTTGTTGGGAACATACATATGGTGATTATGCTTGCTTTGCATGAGCATAGGAGATTGAATTTTGGGTATATTGCACTGAAGCATATGTTTAGGACTAGAAAAACTGACAACAAAGCTTTACCATATGGAAGACTTTTAACAAGAATTTTCCAGCATTTTCAAGTTAAACTTCCTGTTAGGGGACAAGCTTTCAAAAGGGGACAAATCTATACTAATGACTCTCTCAAAAGAATGCAATTAACTTTTGATGATGAGGGAGTATGGAGAACTAAAAGAGAAACTCCTCCAAAAAGAGTAGAAGTTGAAGAAAGTGAGGAAACTGAGGAAAAAGAAGATGAAGCAGAAATGTGGGCAAGAGAAATGAAAACAAAGAGGAGGCATGATTCATCAAGTGAGGGGGAGCAATCTCCCTCCAAAAGAAGACTCTTTGAAGAAGTGCCAACTCCTCAATCACATCCTAATGTTGGAGAAGGTCCTAGTGCTAAAGGAATTTCAAGTGGAGACACAATTCAAGAAGTCTTGAACAACCATATCAAGGAGATGGAGAAAATGTATAAATTCTTTGAAACGTTTGCTCCTATGGTTCTTGGAAAATTAGACGGTTTAGAGAATGAAGTCAAGCACATTGAGGAAATGTTGATTAAAAACACTCAAAGTGGTGAAGGGCCTTCTAAAACTCAAGAAAATGATAGTGATGATGAGGATGATGATGATGATGGTGACCAAAGGGATGACAGTGAGCAAGCTGTGGAGTCACAAAGAGGAGATCAAGGAATGCAACAAGTTAGAATTAGCCTAGAAGAAAGTCAAGTTGCAAGAGTTGAAGTGACAACACCATCAAATCCAACATTCAGCCAAGGAAGAGTCAAGCATGTTGCAATCAAGAAGAAATCAAGAAAGGACTCTCCATCAAAAGACTGAGCATATCTTAACTCTTATCTCTATTTACTGTTTTTATTTATTTGTGATAAGCTTAGTATGACTTATGAACAATTACTAGCTTGGTTTATGCAATTTCTCTATTTTTCACTTTAAATTTCTGAACTTTACTACTGTTTATTACTGTAATAGTTGTGTTGAAGCTCAATGATGAAACCTCAGTGTTGAGAGCTTCTTTTAATGATATTTTGATCACCCCAACCTTAATTGTTGCTATAAAAGTTGATCCTTATTATTTACAGAATTATGCTAAATTGATCCTTATTATTTCTGTTGGCTATAAAGGGGAAGAATTATGCTTATTAGTCTCATTTTCATTACCCCATCCTTGAGTGATGACAAAAGGGGGAGAAAGATGTGCTACAAGAATGTGCTACAATATGTGTTATACATGTGCTATGTGTGTAATATGTATGTGCTGATATGCAATAATGTGAGTAATGTGAAAATTTTATTTGTATTTCTGCATTTCGAATTTAAATTGAAACGGATATAATATGTAAGGTCACAGTTCATAAGTTTGGACTTGAAATTTGGATGCAAACCAAAAAGTTTGGACGCATCCAAACTTTCTTGCCAAAAATTATTTTTCTGTTGTTCAAATTGTTTGAAAATTGTTTTAATCCTTCTTATCATATTTTTAACAACCTTAGGAAGGCTTATTTTCAAATATTACAGGCTTCATCTCACATATTTTAAAGTTTGGACTTGAAATTTCAAAATTCGGATGCATGAGTAAAAAATTTGGATGCATGTTTCTGAAATTCGGATACATCCATGTTTTGTTTCCAAAAAGTGATCTTTTGTTGTTCAAATTGATTCAAATATGTTTTAATCTCTTCTAATATGTTTGAACAACCTTAGGAAAGCTTATTTACAAAATTTACAGCTTTCATTTCACTTATTTTATAGTTCGGACTTGATGTGTCAAAATTCGGATTCACAGCATCTTAAGTCCAAACTTGTTGAAAAAATGAGCACAATCTAAGGGGGAGCGTTGTTAATATTTTCTGACCTTTAATACCTCTCTTAGAAGTTTTTTTTTTTAATCCTTAAATGTTATATCTTCTATATTAGTTGTTGGAAGGAAGGAGGTAAATGGAGGTTGGTTGGATCATAGGCTCATATTGAGCCTTTTGTATGTCAATGTGCTAAATTGCTATCATTGCCACCAATACTTCTTTGTTCGACATTGTTTAAATCCATCACATTTTGCATCAAAGTTTGTCATCATCAAAAAGGGGGAGATTGTTAGCCCTAAGGGCAAATCATGAAGTTTTAATTAAGTTTTGAGTAATGACAAACATTGATGTGGAATAATCTTTATGTCAATTGTGTGATAGGATTGTTGGATTAAGAAGTATGAAGTCTTGTTGCCTTTAAGAAAAAATGCAAGAACAACTTCAATGTGTCAAAGCGATTGAAGATTGAAGAAGTTTTGTTCAAAGATGATTAAAGGTACTGAAGACTTGGAGTGTAGGTCACATATGCGTAATAGGTATATTCTTTTGTAAACCCTACACTTGTGTATCTTGGAATCTATTGAATGCATAAGAGAGTAACAAAAACTTGTTTTGAATCTTAAATGGCTTTGAATGAACTTTTGAATAACAAGTATGTTTTTTAACCTCAAATGATCTTGAGTAAACTTTGTATGATCAAAGTGTTTTAGTAACGGTTTTTGAGTTTGAAAATGTTTAAATGACTTACCTATTTATACAAAATGTTTTTAATGTTATTAAGGTTGATTTTCAAATGATTTGACAAAGTTTGATCAGTTCGGACGTCCAACTTTTGAAAATGGTTACTGTGCTTCCAGAGAAATTCGGACGTAAGGGATAAAGTTCGGACGTCAAAAATTTCTCCGATAGCATGGTTACTGTTTTTCCAGAGAAATTCAGACGAATGTTCGGACGCATAAGGAAAAGTTCGGACGTCTGAGCTTTTCCAGACAACTTGGTATAGTAAAGTTCAAACGAAAGTTTGGATACATAGGAGAAAGTTCGGACGTCCGAACTTCTCTGAAACTAGCCATTTTATAGCTGTGGAAACTGATTGCCGAACTTTCTCTCTGAAACTAGCCGTTTTATAGCTGTTGAAACTGATTTTTTAAATCTATAAAATATATAAACTCAAGAATTTTTGTAAGTTTTGAATCTCTGAGAAATCTTAACATTCCAAAATCTTTAGCAAACATCAAAGCTCTCTTTTGTCTTGTGTGCTTTCAATAGATCATTCAAGATTCCAAAGACATCAAAGTGAAGAGGTGCAACATTGTGTAATTATCTACCACGAAAGTGGTAACATCTTATTCATTCTCCATTCTCCATGTACTTGTGTTTTCTACTAGCTCATTACAAGGTTTTCTTGTAAATATAAATCCTTTAGATAAGGGTGATCCTTGAGACATTGATTCAAGGTTGTTTGTAGATATAAAATCCTTTGGTAGGGTGAACCATGTTTGTAGAATTGCAAAAGAGGTTGTGAGTGTAAAACCATTGTGTGGTGAGCCTCTTATGTAATTGTTACAAAATTCTCTCCCATTGTTACTCCTAATAGAGATCAATTTGCATTCAAGGGAGATTTGGACCTTTTTTAAAAGTTTTACAAATTCATGAAAAACTTCATCCTTTTGAGCTAGAAAGATCACCCATGTAAATCTCTAAAAATTCATCAACAATCACATATGCATACCTCTTACCACCAAGACTAGTGGTCCTCATTGGTCCAAACAAGTCCATATGAACAAGTTCAAGAGGATTTCCATATTGACAAGCAACAAAAATGTGAGTTTTATCAAAATACATTTTAGGTAGTCCTCTAACCAATTCTTGTGTGGAAAGTTTGTTCAACAAGTCATGCTGACATGACCTAATCTCTTATGCCATAGATATCCATCATTATCATGAATGACAAGACATTTAATATCATTTGCAACAAGTCCATCAAGATATAGTACGTATACATTTCCAACTCTATTTACAACAAAAATAGTTTTGCTACTTACACTATCAAGGATAGTACAAGTGTCACATTTAAATTCAACTTTATAACCATTATCACATAATTGGCTAATACTAAGTAGATTATACTTCAAACCATCAATAAGTAATACTGCTTAATGAGAGAGAAAGAACCTTTACCAATATTACCAATTCTAAGTATTCTTCCCTTCTTCTTATCACCAAATGTGACAAAACCATCACTTGTTGCTTGAAGTTCACTAACAAGTGAGGCATTTCCCGTCATGTGTCTTGAGCAACCATTGTCAAGAAACCACTTAGTGGCGCTTGATCTTGGAACAAAATGAACCTACACCAAATTTGAGAAAGTGACTTTTGGTACCTATATTTTCTTGGGTCCATGGGGGTTAGTGAAAATTCCTTTGACTCTCCAAATGGTTTTAACACCATTTCCTATTTTTCTTTTCACATAACATTTTGAAACTCTGTGTCCATTCCAACCACAATGCGTACAACAAGTATGAGGCATTGAAATAGAAGTTGCTTTAGCTAAGAAGTTTTTATATTTTGTAGCATTATTTTCATGACTGTAACCAAGACCATTTTTAAAATAAGAAGATCTTTGATAACCAAGTAGTTTGTTTAAATTTTCTCTTCCATTTGTAAATTTTTCAATGCATAATATAAGATCATTAACTTTCTTTTTCAATATCTCATGATCACTAAGCATTGTTTCTAGAGAAATGATTTTTGTGCAAAGATCTTTATTTTCAAGAGATATATTTTGTATAGTTACATTTAAAATTTCCTTTTCAATGTTTAAGCAATTAATAGATTCAAGAAGTTTTCCATTTTCACAACATAATTTTAAATTCTCATTCAATAACTCATTAATTTTAGTTTTCATTTCCTTATTCCTTTTTGAGGCCTTTTTTAATTCTCCATACATCTCAACAAGTAATTCACTAGAGTCAATATCATCATCACAATAAGTGAAAATTGAAGGAGTAGATTGTACCTCATCATCCATTGCCATTAAGCATATGTTGGCTCTTCCTTCACTGTCATCTTCACTTTCTTGTTGATCCCAAGTACCATCAAGTCCCTTTCCCTTCTTGAGAGATTTCTTTTTGAGTTTGATGTCTCTTTCCTTTTCCAAAGCTTTAGGACAGTCGGCAACAAGATTTTCGGTACTTTTGCATTCAAAGCATTGAGGTTTGAATAATGATGACTGTCCACTTTTCTTGAGTGGCCTTTTTCATTTCTTGAGAAATTCTTTTTTATAGAATCTCTTGAATTTTCTCACTACCATAGCCATCTCCTTGTCTTCACTATTTCTATCTTCTTCACTTGATGATTTCTCTTCATCTTCAATATCATTCAATCTCTTGACCTTCATCTCATGTGTGAATAGTGATCCTATGAGCTCTTCAAGTGGAAGAGTTTTCAAGTCTTTTGATTCCTCAATAGCAAGAGTCTTCGGTTGCCAAGACTTTGGTAGAGCATCCAATATCATTCTATTTTGTTCTCCAATTGTATAATTCTTCCCATAGGCTTTTAGACCATTTGAGATGTTAGTAAATCTTGTGAACATATCACTAATATTCTCACCTTGCTTCATGGTGAATAGCTCATAATCTCTTACTAGCATTGCAAGCTTTGACTCCTTTACTTGATTTGTTCCTTAATGTGTTACTTGAAGAAGTCTCCACATATCATGAGCGGTGTCGCATCCACTTACTCGATTGTACTCATTCACATCTAGTGCACAGCTCAATATGTTCATGGCTTGGTAATTTAATGTTATCTTCTTAGAGTCACCCTCAACAAATTCGTCTATAGACTTTGGTTCTCTAGTAATTCCATCAGCTCTCATTTTCATTGGTATGTAAGGTCCTTTCTCAACAATATTCCACAAATCAAAGTTAATAGAACAAATATATATCTTAACGGTTTTTCATCGCTAATTAACAGTAATTTTTTATTTTTAAAATTTAAATATATTATTATTCGTCGCAAATCCGTCTCTAATTAGCGATGAAAATATGATGCTGTCGCAATTACCGACCCTTTATTTAGCGAGGGAATTTTCCTTCGCTAATCCGTCGCAAATTGGGATTAGCGACGGATATGTCTATCGCTAATTTCGTATTTTCTTGTAGTGAATCCAAAAATCCTATAACACAAAAAGCATATGAATTAGTCGTCATCAATGTTTGTCAATAATCAAACTAATCAAAACCTACATGATTTGCCCTGAGGGCTAACAATATTGACTAACTCTATAGAAGATTAATGCTTATACATAGATCAAGCTAATGAATGTCTTAAATGATATGCTTTTTGATTGATGATTGTCTCCCCCCCAATGTGAAGAACACTATGCCAATCAACATATTGTACAATAAGGATAATAGAAACACATATAGCAAGTATAGCTACATATGGACTTTCTTCATACATGGACTTGATTACTCTTTCAATTAGAATTCACTAAGACAATCTCATTATGTTTTACATGAACGATCAACTTATATGTTTCAAGCATATTGAGTCTATCAGGGACTTCAAATATAAGTACCATTGTTAAAATAATAATAAAGATAAACACACATTAAGTGTTATCATGCACAATTTTATCCACTATTAGAAATATATTTTTCGTAATTAGTGCTAGGTCTTACAAAAAATCAAATGTCATACGTCATGGCAAATATTCAATTTTATTATTGGCATTTTATAAGCAAATATCCATTGTAATCTCTTTGGGATTACACTTTAGATGTATAATTCCTATTGGGAATACTTGTACACTTCAACTGTACTTGTGAATAGTTTAAACTTTTAATCATGCAAATTTTATCATTTCGAGTCTGCAAACTTCAATTTGAAAATTCTCATTCTGAATCAATAAATTATGTGCATTAATATCGTTGACATCATTTACTTTTGTGGTTCCAATAGTTCCCAATCATGTTGAGATCTCATCATTGTCGAAGTTTTTATGTATTTGAATTTCTTCTGAAAATAATGTATCAATCATGTTTGGGGAAAATTTCTGCTGGGATTTTAATTTTCTCGACTCAACATATATGACCATCTTAAGTCTTTGCTCTAGTGAGGAGTTTGTATCCTTGGAACCGAGTTACTACCATATTTTAGCTGTGTCTCAAATTTATTTGTAGTCGTAGATTGTCCTCCAAGGACATCAAATATAGTAGGAGCTTTCTTTGCCTGATGTTGGTCAGTTAATATACCTGCCTACATAAATTATCCTTTGAACTTTTGGTTCAAGGTATCTTCTGTGAGGATAATATAAGATCAATATAAGACACAAACTAATATCTTTATCCTGACCTCATGTTTTCTCCTATTTATGTTGGGACAACATATTCAAAATTAACAAAATATGAATCTCTCCTTTAAGATTTGCTCCTAACATATTTGATAATCTCTTTGAGAACCCATCTCATTACCTTTGTGGTAGAGCAACATACATAGTGCAGTTTTAAATTTTAGATAGGAAACATTTGGTTTCTGACCATAAACCTACTACAATGAGGAGAATTTGTAATATATCGGCAAAATACGAAATAAGTGCAAAAATATCAGAGCGATGAACATTCTACAGGATGTTCAACATTTATCTCAATACAACCAGAATTATTAAGACAAATTGTGCACTGGGAGAATGTTAAATATGAGCTCATTATCCATGGATTGCAAACTATATGTTGCAAAAATCAACAATATACATACGATTATTCTGTTTATGCATCAACTAATAATTTCTCCATATTCATCCCAAAATAACACATTCAACCCCAAGTAATACTCGTAACATTTATATATAAAAAAAATAGAAAATATAAACTTCTAGTTCCACAATATTTTACAAAATCCTAATCATTCTTCGTATTTTAATAATCTGGGATAGTCTAACAGGTCAAGCCAACTAATACATTATTTATCAGTAAACTTTAAGTTTACTCAATATGACATCTCAATTACATAAATTATATACAATATAAACTAGAAGAGATAAATGGTAGTATCTATAATTAACATTGTTAGCCCTAAGGGCAAATCATGAAGTTTTGAATAATGACAAACATTGTTATAGACTAATCTTTATGTCAATTGTGTTGCATGATTGTTGGATTAAAGAAATATGAAGTCTTGTTGCCTTAAAGCCAAAATGCAAGGACAAGTTCAATGAGTCAAAGTGATTGAAGATTGAAGAATTTGTTCAAGATGATTGAAGGCATTGAAGACTTAAAGTGTAGGTCATATATGCTCAATAGGTATATTCTTTTGTAAACCCTACACTTCTGTGTCTTGGAATTTATTGAATGCATAAGAGAGTAATAAAAACTTGTTCTAAATCTTAAATGGCTTTGAATGAACTTTTGAATAACAAGTGTGCTTTTGAATCTCAAATGATCTTGAGTAAACTTTATATGATCAAAGTGTTTTAGTAACGGTTTTTGGTTTTGAAAAATGTTTAAATGACTTACCTATTTAAACAAAATGTTTTCAATGTTATTAAGGTTGATTTTCAAATGATTTGACAAAATTTGATTAGTTCGGATACAAGTTCGGACGTCCAAACTTTGAAATTGGTTACTGTGCTTCCAGAGAAATTCGGACGCAAGTTCAGACGCATGAGATAAAGTTCGGACGTCCAAACTTTCTTTGATAGCATGGTTACTGTTTTTTGAGAGAAATTCGGACGTCCAAAATTTTCCAAACAACTTGGCACAGTAAAGTTTGAACTTCTCTGAAACTAGCCGTTACTAGCCGTTTTATAGCTGTTGGAACTGATTTTTGAAATCTATAAAAGTTATAAATGCAAAAATTTTTGTAAGTTTTGAATCTCTGAGAAATCTTAACATTCCAAACTCTTTAGCCAACATCAAAGCTCTCTTTTGTCTTGTGCTTTCAATTAATCATTCAAGATTCCAAAGACATCAAAGTGAAGAGGTGCAACATTGTGTATTTATCTTCCAAGAAAGTGGTAACACCTTATTCATTCTCCATTCTCCATTTAATTGTGTTTTCTACTAGCTCATTACAAGGTTTTCTTGTAAATATAAAATCCTTTAGATAAGGATGATCCTTGAGACATTGCTTCAAGGTTGTTTGTAGATATAAAATCCTTTGGTAGGGTGAACCTTGTTTGTAGAATTGCAAAAGAGGTTGTGAGTGTAAAACCATTGTGTGGTGAGCCTCTTATGTAATTGTTGAAATTGAGCATATAATAGATTGATTGAAATTCTTGAGTGTAGACTCAAGGTAGTGGACGTAGATCTTGAAGAGATCGAACCACTATAAATTGCTTGTGTCTATTGATCTTAAATTGTTTATTGCTTTGATATTAATTTATATATTCTCTCATTGAAACAAGTACACATAATCTGCTCTAGTTAAATTTGTATAAGGAAATAGTTTTCGAAAATTAGCCAAAGACCTAATTTACCCCCCCCCCCTTAGGTCTTGCAATTGGTATCAGTGCGAGGGCTTCTTTGTGTGGTTTTACAACCTAGAAGTTAAGATCTTATGGCTGATATTTCAAACTTACATTATCTAGAAGGATCTTCCACAAACACACCACCTTTGTTTGATGGAACAAATTATACATTTTGGAAATCTAGAGTTAAGATATATATTTGTTCTATTAATTTTGATTTGTGGAACATTGTTGAGAAAGGTCCTTACATACCAATGAAAATGAGAGCTGATGGAGTGACTTTAGAACCAAAGTCTACAGACGAATTTGATGAAAATGATTCAAAGAAAATGACATTAAATTATCAGGCCATGAACATTTTAAGTTGTCCATTAGATGTAACTGAATACAATAGAGTTAGTGGATGTGACACTGCTCATGATATGTAGAGATTACTTCAAGTAACACATGAAGGTACGAACCAGGTTAAAGAGTCAAAGCTTGCCATGCTAGTAAGGGACTATGAGCTATTCACCATGAAGCAAGGTGAGAATGTTAGTGATATGTTTACAAGATTTACTAACATTTTCAATGGTTTAAAAGCTTATGGAAAGAGCTATACAATTGGAGAGAAAAATAGAAAGATATTGGATGCTCTACCAAAATCTTGGCAACCAAAAACACTTGCTATTGAGGAATCAAAGGATTTAAAAACTCTCCCACTTGAAGAGCTCATTGGATCACTGCTTACGCATGAGATGAAGATGAAAAGACTAAATGACATAGAAGATGAAGAGAAGGGAAGCAAAGGAGTTGTACTCAAAACTTCAAATCACTTGAGTGAACAAGAAAAATCATCAAGTGAAGAAGATGGAAACAGTGGAGAGGAGGAGATAGCCATGGCGGTAGGAAAATTCAAAAGATTCTACAAAAAGGAATTTCCCAAGAAAGGGAGAAAGCCAACCAAGAAGAGTGGACAGTCATCATCCTTCAAACCTCAATGCTTTGAATGCAAAAGCATAGAACATCTTGTTGCTGATTGTCCTAAGATTTTGGAAAGGGAAAGAGACAACAAATTAAAAAAGAAATCTGCCAAGAAGGGAAAAGGACTGGCTGGAACTTGGGATCAACACGAAAGTGAAGATGACAGTGAAGGAAAGGCCAACATATGCTTTATGGCAATTGATGATGAGGTACAATCTACTCATTCTATTTCTAATTACTATGATGATGATGTTGATCCTAGTGATTTACTTGTTGAAATGTATGAAGAACCTAAAAAGGCTTCTAAAAGGAATAAAGAAATGAAAACCAAAATCAATGAGTTATTAAATGAGAATTCAAAGTTATGTTTTGAAAATGGGAAGCTTCTTGAAACCATTAATTTCCTAAACATTGAAAAAGAAGTTTTAAATGTAACCATACAAAACATATCTCTTGAAAATAAAGAGCTTTGCACAAAAGTCATTTCTCTTGAAACAATGCTTAATGATCATGAGATATTAAAAAGGAAAGTTAATGATCTTACATTATGCATTGAAAAATTTACAAATGGAAGAGAGAATTTAAATAAATTACTTGGTTATCAAAGATCTTAATATGTAAAACATGGTCTTGGTTAGACTCATGATAGTTATACTCCAAAATATAAAAACTTCTTAGCTAAAGAAACTTTTAATTCTATGCCTCATACTTGTTGTACATATTGTGGCAAGCATGGACACAAAGTGTCAAAATGTTATGTGAAAAGAAAAATAGAAAATGGTGTTAAAACTATTTTGAGAGTTAAAGGAACTTTTACTAACCCCCTTGGACCCAAGAAAATGTGGGTACCAAAAGTCACTCTCTCAAATTTGGTGTAGGTTCATTTTGCTTCAAGATCAAGTGCCACGAAGTGGCTTCTTAACAGTGGTTGTTCAAGACACATGACAGGAAATGCCTCTCTTGTTAGTGAGCTTCAAGCAACAAGTGAAGGTTTTGTCACATTTGGTGATAAGAAGAAAGGAAAAATACTTGGAATAGGTAACATTGGTAAAGGTTCTTTCCCTCTCATTAAGCAAGTATTACTTATTTATGGTTTGAAGTATAATTTACTTAGCATTAGCCAACTGTGTGATAATGGATGTAAAGTAGAATGTAAATGTGACACTTGTACTATTCTTGATAGTGCAAGTAGCAAAACCATCTTTGTTGCTAATAGAGTTGGAAATGTATATGTATTGTATCTTGATGAACTTATCACAAATGATATAAAGTGTCTTGCCATTCATGATAATAATGGATATTTATGGCATAGAAGATTAGGTCATGTGAGCATGGATTTATTGAATAAACTTTCCACACAAGAGCTAATTAGAGGATTACCTAAAATGCATTTTGATAAAACTCGTCTTTGTGATGCTTGTCAATATGGAAAACAATCAAAACCATATTTTAAACCAAAGAAAATGGTTTCTACCTCAAAACCTCTTGAACTTGTTCATATGGACTTGTTTGGACCAATGAGGACCACTAGTCTTGGTGGTAAAAGATATGCTTATGTGATTGTTGATGACTTCTCCAAATTTACATGGGTGATTTTCTTAGCTCAAAAGGATGAAATGTTTCATGAATTTGCAAAACGTTTCAAAAATATTCAAACCTCTCTTGAGTATAAACTGATTTCTATTAGAAGTGACAATGGAAGAGAATTTTGCAATCAAGACTTTACAAAATTTTGTGATGAATGTGGTATAACTCATAATTTTTCAGTTGCTAAAACACCCCCAACAAAATGATGTTGAAAGAAAAAATAGATCCTTACAAGAGATGGCTAGATCAATGCTTTGTGAAAATTCTTTGCCTAAATATTTTTGGGCTGAAGCTGTAAATACTGCTTGCTATGTAATGAATAGAGTTCTTTGAATAGAGTTCTTTTAAGACCATTCATAAGAAAAACACCTTTTGAACTCCTATTTGATAAAACTCCTTCAATTGTTTATTTTAAGGTATTTGGTTGTAAGTGTTTTATCTTAAATACTAGTGATAATCTAGGAAAGTTTGATAGAAAATCAGATGAAGGTGTATTTCTTAGGTATTCATCAAATAAAAAGGCCTATAGAGTTTCTAACAAAAGAACATTATGTGTTGAAGAAACCATACAAGTAACCTTTGATGAATCTAACGTTTACTTTGAAAGAAGAAATGAAGATGATGTAGGTTCCTCAATGATTGATAATCAAACTCATCATCAAGCACCCAAATTGGAAGAACATGCCAAAGAAGAAGAAATAATAGAGCAAGAACAAGATGGTCAACCTAGCAATGATCAAGAGCTTCCAAAGGATCTGAGATATGCAAGAGGTCATCCTAAGGAGCAAATCATTGGTGATGTCTCCCAAGGAGTTAAAAAAAGGTGGTACTTTATTGACAACTTTGCTCTTTTGTGATGATTTTTGGATTATTACTGTGGAAGAGGAGTTAAATCAGTTTGAAAGAAATAAAGTTTGGAGTCTTGTCCCAAGACCTCATGATCATTCCATTATTGGTACAAAATGTGTGTCTAGGAATAAATTAAATGAACTAGGAGAAGTTGTTAGAAATAAGGGTAGGCTTGTTGCTCAAGGCTTCAACCAAGAAGAAGGCATTGATTATGATGAAACTTTTGCTTCGGTAGCTAGACTAGAATCCATAAGAATACTTTTGGCTTTTTCTTGTTTTAAAGGTTTTAAACTATTTCAAATGGATGTTAAAAATGCGTTTCTAAATGGTTTTATTGAAGAAGAGGTTTATGTAGAACAAATGCCTTTTGAACTCCTATTTGATAAAACTCCTTCAATTGTTTATTTTAAGGTATTTGGTTGGAAGTGTTTTATCTTAAATACTAGTGATAATCTGGGAAAGTTTGATAGAAAATCAGATGAAGGTCTTTTTCTTGGCTATTCATAAAATAAAAAGGCCTATGGAGTTTATAACAAAAGAACATTATGTGTTGAAGAAACTATACATGTGGCCTTTGATGAATCTAACATTTACCTTGAAAGAAGAAATAAAGATGATGTAGGTTCCTCAATGATTGATAATCAAACTCATCATCAAGCACCCACATTGGAAGAACATACCAAAGAAGAAGAAATAATAGAGCAAGAACAAGATGGCCAACCTAGTAATGACCAAGAGCTTCCAAAAGATCTAAGATATGCAAGAGGCCACCCTAAGGAGCAAATCATTGGTGATGTCTCCCAAGGAGTTAAAACAAGGCGGTACTTTACTAACGACTTTGCTCTTTTATCTCATATTGACCCCTTCTGTGGTGATTTTTAGATTATTGCTATGCAAGAGGAGCTAAATCAATTTGAAAGAAATAAAGTTTGGACTCTTGTCCCAAGACCTCATGATCATTCCATTATTGGTACAAAACGGGTTTTTAGAAACAAATTAAATGAACTAGGAGAAGTTGTTAGAAATAAGGCTAGACTTGTTGCTCAAGGTTTCAACCAAGAACAAGGCATTGATTATGATGAAACTTTTGCTTGTTTTAAAGGTTTTGAACTATTTCAAATGGATGTTAAAAGTGCGTTTCTAAATGGTTTTATTGAAGAAGAGGTTTATGTAGAACAACCACCTAGTTTTATTCATGAAAAATTTCCTAATCATGTTTCCAAGGCTCTATATGAATTGAAACAAGCTCCAAGAGCTTGGTATGAAAGATTAAGTGGTTTTATTCTTTCAAAAGGATTTGCAAAAAGAAAAGTGGACACAACACTTTTTATAAAAACCTGAAGCAATAATGATATTTTACTTGTGCAAATTTATATTGATGACATTATTTTTGGTGCTACTAACACATCCTTTTGTGAAGAATTTGCCAAATCAATGCAAAATGAATTTGAAATGAGTATGATGGGAGAACTAAATTTCTTTCTTGGGCTGCAACTTAAGCAAACTAAGGATGGAGTCTTCATAAATCAAGCAAAGTTTACCAAGGAGCTATTAAAAAGATTTGGAATGGATCAAGCAAAAGGGATAGGTATTCCAATGAGCTCATCAACTAAACTTGATAAAGATGAAAAAGGTAAAAATGTTTATGAGTTCGGACGCATGTTTGGACGCATGACAGAAAGTTCGGACCTCCGAACTTTCTAAAATTGGAGAAACAGAGAAGTTCGGACGCAGACCAAAAAATTCGGTCGTTTGAACTTTGCAGTTATAGCGGTTTTAAAGAATCCAAAACAGCCATTAGACACATTTTTATCATCCGAACTCTCTCTCTTTTCAAATTTTTCTCTACCCATTTACGTCCAAACCTAAATCTATCTGTAATTGCACCATTTTCACATCAAACCACTTGGATTCTTGAATTCCTAACCCTAAACACTTCTCAGATTTCACTGCTTTTCTATTAGAAAAACATGATGGTGAGAACTAAGAGTGCAAATATTGAGAAAGGAAAAGGGAAAGCGAAGGGTAGTGAAGAAGGATGAATTCTCAATGAACCAAGAAGAATTAAGGTTCCTCAATCATCATCTGGAGTAGACAAATTTGTCTCAATCAAGGCTGCATCAGAATTTGAAGATTGGAACAAGAAATCAAGAAAAATCATCCCTGGAAACAGAGTGGATTTTGATAAACTCACAAATATGGGTAATGTTCTATCTTTATTTGGTGATATTGGCAGGAGCAATTTACTTGTTATTGATGAAGAATATTATCCCTCACTCATATATGAATTCTATGCAAATCTTAAAGAAGAAAGAGTTGAACATGAGGGGGACAATGTTATCCAATGGTATTCTTCTAGAGTGTCTCAAATAGACTTTGAATTCAATGATGCATTAGTGAATAGAATCTGCGGAGTGAGTGATATTGGAGCAAAGTATTTCTCTATGGGACAACACTGCTATATTAGAGGGCTATTTACAAACGAAAGATTTGAAGAGGCTTTCACCAATGGTAGAGAGTTTAGGACCATTAGAAAAAGGGAAATTAAAGCTTTTGATGCTAGGGGAAGAGTTATGCATCATATGATAACAACCATGATTATCCCTAACTTTGGACATAAATCATTTGTTGGGAACATACATATGGTGATTATGCTTGCTTTGCATGAGCATAGGAGATTGAATTTTGGGTATATGGCACTGAAGCATATGTTTAGGACTAGAAAAACTGACAACAAAGCTTTACCATATGGAAGACTTTTAACAAGAATTTTCAAACATTTTCGAGTTAAACTTCCTGTTAGGGGACAATCTTTCAAAAGGGGACAATTTTATACCAATGACTCTCTCAAAAGAATGAAATTAACTCTTGATGATGAGGGAGTATGGAGAACTAGAAGAGAAACTCCTCCAAAAAGAATAGAAGCTGAAGAAAGTGAGAAAACTGAGGAAGAATAAGAAGAAGCAGATATATGGGCAAGAGAAATGAAAACAAAGAGGAGGCATGATTCAACAAGTGAGAGGGAGCAACCATGCTCCAAAAGAAGACTGTTTGAAGAAGAGCCAACCCCTCAGTCACATCCTAATGTTGGAGAAGGTCCTAGTGCTGAAGGAATTTCAAAAGGAGACACAATTCAAGAAGCATTAAACAACCACATCAAGAAGATGGAGAAAATGTATAAATTCTTTGAAACATTTGCTCCTATGGTTCTTGGAAAATGAGACGGTTTAGAGAATAGAGTCAAGCACATTGAGGAATTATTGATGAAAAATACTCAAAGTGGTGAAGGGCCTTCTAGAACTCAAGATAAAGATAGAGGTGATGACAGTGATGATGAAGATGATGATGATAATGGTAACCAAGGAGATGATAGTGAGCAAGCTGTGGAGTCACAAAGAGGAGATCCAGGAATGCAGCAAGATGGAATTCGCCTAGAAGGAGGTCAAATTGCAAGAGCTGAAGTGATAACACCATCTAATCCAACATTCAGCCAAGGAAGAGTCAAACATGTTGCAATCAAGAAGAAACCTAGAAAGGACTCTCCATCAACATCAAAAGACTAAGCATATCTTTACTCTCATCTCTATTTACTGCTTTTATTTATTTGTGATAAGCTTAGTATGACTTATGAACACTTACTAGCTTGGTTTATGCAATTTCTCTGTTTTTTCTCTTTAAATTTTTGCATTTTATTGCTATTTTTAATGTGGCTTATGTAATAGTTTTTAATGAAGCTCAATGATGAAATCTCAGTGTTGAAAGTTTCTTTTAATGATACTTTGATCACCCCAAGCATAATTGTTGTTACAAAAAAAAAGTTGATTTATAGAATTATGCGAAATTGATTCTTACTATTTCTGTGAGCTATAGTTGCATATCAGTCTCATTTCCATTACCCCGTCTTTGACTGATGACAAAAAGGGGAGAAAGAATGTGCTGCAATGTGTGATATGTATGTGCGATACTGAGAAATGTGAAAATTTGGCTGTATTTCTGCATTTGGAATATAAATTGAAAAGGGTTATAATATGTGAGGTTACAGTTCAAAAGTTTGGACTTAAAATTTGGATGCAAACCAAAAGTTCGGACGCATTCAAACTTTCTTGCCAAATATTTTGGACTTGAAATTTCAAAATTCGGATGCATAAGTCAAAAGTTCGGATGCATGTTCTAAAATTCATATGCATTCATATTTTGTTGCCAAAAAGTGCTCTTTTGTTGTTCAAATTAATTCAAATATGTTTTAATCCCTTCTAATATGTTTGAACAGCCTTAGAAAATATTATTTTCAAAATTTGCAGCTTTCATTTCACTTATTTTATTGTTCGGACTTGATGTGTCAAAATTCGGATTCACAATATCTCAAGTCCAAACTTGTTGAAAAATGAGCACAATCTAAGAGGGAGCATTATTAATCTTTTATGACCTTTAATACCTCTCTTAGAAGTTTTCTTAATGCTTAAATGCTATATCTTCTATCCTAGTTCTTGGAAGGAAGGAGGTAAATAGAGGTTGGTTGGGTCATAGGCTCATATTGAGCCTTTTAAATGTCAATATACTAAATTGGTTATTATCTATCATTGACATTAATACTTCTTTGTACTACATTGTTTAAATCTATCACATTTTCCATCAAAGTTTGTCACCATCAAAAAGGGGGAGATTGTTAGCCCTAAGGGCAAATCATGAAGCTTTGAATAATGACAAATAGTGTTATAGACTAATCTTTATGTCAATTGTGTGATAGGATTGTTGGATTAAAGAAGTATGAAGTCTTGTTGCCTTAAAACCAAAATGCAAGAACAACTTCAATGAGTCAAAGTGATTGAAGATTGAAGATTTGTTCAAGATGATTGAAGGCATTGAAGACTTAAAGTGTAGGTCATATATGCTCAATAGGTACATTCTTTTGTAAACACTACACTTGTGTGTCATGGAATCTATTGAATGCATAAGAGAGTAATAAAAACTTGTTCTGAATCTTAAATGGCTTTGAATGAACTTTTTAATAACAAGTGTGCTTTTGAATCTCAAATGATCTTGAGTGAACTTTGTATGATCAAAGTGTTTTAGTAACGATTTTTGAGTTTGAAAATGTTTAAATGACTTACCTATTTATACAAAATGTTTTCAATGTTATTAAGGTTGATTTTCAAATGATTTGACAAAGTTTGATCAGTTCAGACGTCCAACTTTTGAAAATGGTTACTGTGCTTCCAGAGAAATTCGGACGTAAGGGATAAAGTTCGGACGTCAAAACTTTCTCTGATAGCATGGTTACTGTTTTTCAAGAGAAATTCGGACGAATGTTCGGACGCATGAGGAAAAGTTCGGACGTCCGAGCTTTTCTAGGCAACTTGGCACAGTAAAGTGTGGACGAAAGTTCGGATGTCCGAACTTCTCTGAAACTGGCCGTTACTAGCCGTTTTATAGCTGTTGAAACTGATTTTTGAAATCTATAAAAACTATAAACTCAAGAAATTTTGCAAGTTTTGAATCTCTGAGAAATCTTAACATTCCAAAATCTTTAGCAAACATCAAAGCTCTCTTTTGTCTTGTGATTTCAATTGATCATTCAAGATTCCAAAGACATCAAAGTGAATAGGTGCAACATTGTGTATTTATCTACCAAGAAAGTGGTAACATCTTATTCATTCTCCATTCTCCATTTAATTGTGTTTTCCACTAGCTCATTACAAGGTTTTCTCGTAAACATATGATCCTTTAGATAAGGGTGATCCTTGAGACATTGATTCAAGGTTGTTTGTAGATATAAAATCCTTTGGTAGGGTGAACCTTGTTTGTAAAATTGCAATAGAGGTTGTGAGTGTAAAACCATTGTGTGGTGAGCCTCTTATGTAATTGTTGAAGTTGAGCATATAGTAGATTGATTGAAATTCTTGAGTGTAGACTCAAGGTAGTGGACGTAGATCTTGAAGAGATCGAACCAGCTTGTGTTTATTGATCTTAAATTGTTTATTGCTTTGTCATTGATTTATATATTCTCTCATTGAAACAAGTACACATAATCTGCTCTAGTTAAATTTGTAAAAGGAAATAGTTTTCGAAAATTAGCCAAGGACCTAGCTCAATCCCCCTCTTAGGTCTTTCAAACATATATTCTAGGTCATAATGCTAATGCATATGTCTCAAAAGTCCATTCATCCAATGTCTCAATTTAATGAGAATATAATCACGGCTCAAAAGTTTTTACGAGACTATATGAAGAATAATACAATACAATAATTGACCATTAGGTGCAGATCTGGTAGCTCTTTTATAGCTTTTAATCAATTAACTATTTTAGAGTTACTGATCAACTTGTTTTTCAGGAACTTTGTACTTCCATTTATACTTTGGACATATTTTTTAAATTTGTCCAAATGAACCACCAATATTATTTAGATAAATTGTATCTTCACCATCCTTAATCCAAAACAAACTAAAATAATATAAAATACTAGAATATAAATATATAATATAAAAACTTTCAAATAATAATCACAAAATGATAGAAAAGAAAAGTAATAATTCGATAATTTGAAATTTTGATGAACATTCAAAATGCTAAAAATGCTTTATATTCAAAAGAATTGGCTACATCCATTTTTGTTATATCAATATCGTCGATCAAGCATCATTGCAATCAATAGTATAAGTTAGGGAAGTAAATCAATATCAATACTTAATAGAGATTCATAACATACTTGACATACTACAGCTACGTGACAAAAATCCTTTCATATTGCATCAATAACATGTTGGAATTAATATTTTCCCTTTTCCCTTCTCATTATTTTCTCACTTCTTTTAAGTATCTATACATTGAGAATTGAATGACTCATTCTTGATAACATAAGGACAAAGTATATTTCTACTAGTCGCGATTAAAATCTCTTACATAAATATATTATATGTTCGAATGTCATTCACTTTAGGGAATGGCATAAAATCGATTGGCCGAGCGTCAAAATATTTTATCAAGGATTCATTTAGTCTCAGAAGATATAAATTCAAAATACTTCTGAAAAACTTTTTCTCGATATTGCTACTATAGAAGCATGTTAGAGATATGAGAAAGAAAAATTCTTGTATTTGTCACATTACTAGTAATATTTCTCCTTGTAACTTTAATTGAGGAGAAATTCTAAATGCGATAAAATTTGAAATACCGATAGACATAAAATCTTTTAGGCACACTTATAAAAAATCATAACTAGCATTTATATAACAATCATCTTCTAGTGATTGTATGTTTTCTTAAGAATTTGTTAGCAATCAAGTGGCTTGATGCTTTGTATTTCTTAAATGGCGTCTTCAGGATCCACTATATCCAGATGCATCTATCTGATTGCCATGATTATATAGATGATTCTTACCATGGCCGCGCCCATGTCCATGGCTTTAACCATGACTATGACCTCGTCCAAGGCCATAACCATGAGTTCTAACTGCATTCACTTCAGGGAGTAGGGTAGAACGTGTTCTTCGAGTTTCATGATTTTTCATTCATATCTCATTGTTAGATTTGAAGTCTTGTAGCTGTAAGTGCATCCAATCATACCGTGCTTTTTGTAGAATGACCATCTTTTGGTGCTCAAATCTTTCTTTTAGATCATTTCACAAAATAAGTGAATCTCTCATGTTAAGACATTTCGCCTTTAGATAATCATGGTGATGATAGCAGAGAAAATTATGGCTTTTGCGTGATTTTGAGATAATTATGCATTATTCTTAACAATGGTGTCTGCTAGACCCATTGTATCTTGATAAATTTGAGCACCTAGTATCCATGAAAGATAGTTCTTTCTATTAATATCAAGAGTAAAAAAATTGAGTTTTGTAAGGTTTGCCAGGTGAATTCAAAGGTAAGAAAAATACTTCTTTTTTGTCTTGATTAAACTGTAAACTCCAGTGGTAGAGACTCGTGTTGATAATGTGTTATGAATTTGTTGGCGCGCAATAGTCGTCGGCACAACAAAATTGTAATTGTAATATAGAGAATTGAATGAGAAAACTATAATGAAGAGAATATAGATAGAAACCAGAAAATAGAGAGAGAACACATGAGATTTCACTGATTCACTAAGAGGGAATAAATGAATCAATGAGTGTATATAACATATCAATCTAAAGCCCTATTTATAGGGTTCAGTGGTACATATCAATAAGAAGAGATATGGATACATCAGAAGATAAATCCTATCAATTGGATTATCTCTTTGATTTTAGATAATGAACGTCCATAATTTATTAATTTCATAACATAATAGTTGTACTAAAAAAGGTAAAACATTATTATTTCTGAAAATTGATTATAATACCATTTATGTTGAATTTTTACATATTTAAAGCTAAAACTTGTTTTATGCCATTTTTAATATTCTTTAAGTTGGTATTAGGTTTAATTAATATCTAGTGTTTATATTAATATTAGAAATGGAATGAAACATTAACAGATGCTATTAATAGATACTATTTATATTAATAATTAATTATAAATGCTAAAATTATGCATTATATTTAAAACAAACTAACATAACCTATCAAAATATTAAAAGATATCATCTTCATTATGCGTGTTTCATATTTTTAATACTATCGTTGTTGACATATTTAAGAACAAATCATATCCCTAACTCCATTCATTTTGCATTTGCGGTCTATGATGTAGCTCTCCAACTATGCCTCTATCATCGTTATGTGACAATCGCCACTTGGTCAGCAAATGAATAGTGGTAAGAAGGGCAATTGTTTCCAATCATCTTCCATCGAACTTTTCATATATCTAGTGTGCACTCTATAACACTTCTTAGGGATGAATGATAGAAATTGAACAATTCTTCTACATTTTAAGGTTGTTCGTACTCAAATTTAGATCTATGATGTCTTTCACTTTTATATGGTGCAAAAAACTCCTTCACATTTGAATATCTATAATTAATTAAATAATATTTACCTGATTCAATTGACACATAAAAACAAAAATGATATTTTAACAAAAAAGCCAATAAGTTGTTGCCTCTAATTGATTTGAAAAGAAACACTAACCTCCTTAAGGCATGAGAAAGTTCTTACAAATATCTCAAGTGGTGTCATAGAAAATCTTAGTATCATGTGCACTCCCTTCCCAAACAAGTAGTACATATGTGAAACACATATTAAAATCACAAACGGCTAGTACATTTTGTATAGTTCTTTTCTTGCAATATATGGCACTCACAATCCTTGCAGTATAGCTACTTTTACATATGTTCCATCTATTGCACCAATACAATTATGTAATTTTAAATATTTAAGTGGTTTAAATATTTAAGGTAGAATGACAAAATAAAGATTACTATTATGAGCATATTATAAGTTAAAATATGGCTAACACTTCTGATTTTTGCAGATATAGTCATGAACTTCAAAAGTTTCTTGGAGTCAATTTCCAATCCATTGACATTTTGGATGACCTCATGCAAGAAATCGTGAATTGCTTAACCCAAATGTTGAAAATTCTCCTACACTTTCTTATAATTGAAATTTTGTCTATTAATCATCAAGAAGATTGCAACCATTTCTTTCACCCTTGTCCAGCGTGTAGTAGTAAGTCCAAAATTTTCATATAATAAGTTGCAAAATTTGATGAACACATCAATTTGCATCCTAAACATACTATGAAAATGTTTAGGAAGTATATTCAGTATTTCTATCATCCATTTCCAATTTGTTCGTTTTGAATTATTGCAATCTTCTCTGAATATAAACTTCTGAATTTGCAATTGTACAGTTTGAGCCACTAACAATGCTAGTGCATTTTGTTTTTTTAATTTAGTGAACACACCAGTATTAATTTGTTCATCATTGTCTACCAAGATGCCTCACTATTATCCACATCCTCCTCAATTCTGCCTACTAAAATCTCAAATTAACAAAGTAGTCATAGAATGATTTAAATCTCAGATGAAAATGAAAAACAACATTTTCATGAGAACATAGCATTGACATTTGTGGATTCAAATACGAAGAAATTCAACTACGTGTTCAAGAGAAGCATAGTAAATATGCTAATGCATACCTAACCAAACAAAAAGAGAAACACCTTAAAAACAAACAAAAAAATGGTTTCAACTATAACATAAATAACAAGATCAATAACTTGAACTTCATTGTTACCGAACCGTGACTTCAACTATTGGACTCCCAATTCATCCTCCTTAAGTGTAACAAACGTCTCCCTATATGTGGATTTAAAGAACAAGTAAAGAGGCCGTAATTTTGGAGATCAAAATGGCCATTTCCCTTTAGATAAATAATGATACAAGTAGTGAAACAATGATTATTTTAGAAATGATTAATTTTTTAAAAAAAGTTATTATAGCTCATACACAAAAATGAATTCTTGTACTTGCATTTTTTTCCACCAAGTATCACCTTGCTTCACATAGACCTTGGGTTAGGGGAGGCAATATTGGCATTATTAAGCCAAGCCTAGTTATAAGAATAGTCTTCAATATTCTCTCATTTAGAAGTCTCAAGCTTAACATTTGAATCGAAATTTTTTCCTTGAACAAAATCCATACGATCAATCTTCAACTTTATAGAAGAAGATGATAGAACCTTGTAGTTCTCAAACAACTTTGTTATGAAATCCTCGTGATAAAAAATCTCATGTAGATTCATCCATTTGGCTTTGGCAAAGAAATTACTTGCATTGCAATTATTGTAAGAAATATTTTCTACTTCAATGAAATTTTGAAATCCCACAACTTCTTCGTCTTTAAATAATTTGTCTAAGCGAAGGCTATCACACCTAAACATCCAATAGAAATTTTCATCTTTTGAAGGATCTGGAATTGCCAACACATCATCAGTAGTAGGACTTAACAAAGAAACTAGACTATCACAACAAACAGGATCTATAGAGGTAATATCTTCATTATTAATCACATTAATGCTTTCTTTTGGCTTAATTGTAGAATTATCAATCAAATTAGAATTCTCCAAAGTGACGATTCAAATTCATCTAGAATTGTTTCCATCAAATCTTTTTCTTCTTCTTTAGAAGTCAAAGTATCTTCCTTTTGCCCATCAATAAAAATGTTCTCAACAACTTTTTAAAATATAAAAAAAAAATTCCTTCTCAACTATTTCTTTTCTACTGTAATTTTCATAAGAAAACTTACCTCCAAAAGAATTCATCAAAATAGTCCAAGCTTTCTTTATTGATTTTGCATACAAAATTTCCCCGTGACATCTAATGCAACAGTAGTATTAAAATAAATTCTTGTGATGTCATCTTTGCGCTTTCTTCTTCTCTTTATCTGTTGATTGGCTGAGGAGGACATTTAAAACCTTCTTTAAAAATATCCCAAACTCTAATTTCTTTAAAGATATCTTACGTGTATTGATACCACATATCAAAATTATTCTTGCCATCAACAATAAACTATAGATGAGAAAAAAGGTGCTTGTACATAAAGAGGATAGAATATCCTTCCATGTCTGCTAGTGTTCTGGCTCAGACATAAATTTGAAGACCCAAACTTGCTCTGATATCAATTATTTTTCCCAAACTCTCCTTTGATACCAATTTGAAGGAAATAAATATTGAATAGGAATTTGAGGATGGTAAGGTTTGACAATCAATCAAAACAATACTGAGAGAAGTAGACTATATTTTGTACTTCAACTCTCTTATCCACAAACACTCATAATCTTATTATGACCACATACCACACATAGCTTTAGATATAATCTGATATAAAATAAGGAAGGTTAGACTACTAAACTTGCCCAAACTAGAAATTCCATTCCAAATAACAATAAAAAAATTACTAAAACAAAACTAAATCGGATAAAATTAGTTAATGCTAAAATTAATTATTGTTTCTAACTAATTTGGTCTTTAAAGTTGGGACCTCATCATCGTTTGGTCCTACAAGTTTTTTATAGCCTTTAAGGCTCCTGAATATTATATGTATTTCCATAAAATATTCAGGGATGGTATATTTGTCCAATCAATATTAAAAAAAGATTAAGAAATAGTCTATTTTGGTCGAAAAGTTAGTATCTTGTCACATAAATAGTCCAACTTCTCAAATTCATCATATTTTTTGAACAAATATGTCCTCATAAAAGTGCCACATATATAGTGCGTGCTATTTTTTTGTGGAAGTTTATTGAATACACTGTTAGCAGGACTACTTTGGTAACATGTAAAATGCTTTAGGGATTATATAGATTGGAAAAAGTCTTGTGAGGCTAAATGATGATGAGGCCCAAACTTCATGGAGCAAATCGACTATTTTCCATAATATTGCCACAGGATGGATGATTTATGTTAGCTTGTTAAATTATTTCCTTCTTTTATTATTTCTGTTAGTTTTCATATTTTCGAATTGTCATTTTTTTTTCTATTGTTGAGTTGAATGCTTTATCTTTAAAAATGGGTCTGTTGGATTATATATATTTCTAGGTTATTGTGAGTTTAAGAGAAAAAGAAATATGTATGCCAAGTTTTAAATTTTTTGTGTTTCTATGTAGTATAGAAAGAAGAAATGGTTAAATTGTTTCCATCTTTATTATTTCTCTCAGTTTTCACCTTTTTAATTGTTGATTTTTTTTTTGGTTGAGTTGAATGCTTTATCTTGAGAAATAGGCTCATTGGATTATTTATATTTCTAGGTTATTATGAATTTGAGGGAAACAAATGGGCATGCCAAGTTTGTAATTTTTTATGTTTCTATGTAGTATAGAAAGAAGAAATGGGCATGTCTAAGAGAAAAGCAAATACTTACTACCAATACCAATTCACTGAAAAAAGAAAAAAATAAGAAAAATAATTTCTCAAAATACATGAAAATTAGTTGATCGGTAGGTTTAAATGGTAAGACCTAAAATTCTAAAACCCATATACCCTAAACCAAAGCATAATCACGTTGCAGGATGTAGTAGTCATGCGAGGAGTACTAATTGATGGTCAGCCTACTATTACCCTTCCTACGCCCATTCCATGTCTAGATCGATGGCTATCATTAAGAGGTTTTTTGGATTTAGAGCCACAACAACCAATATCGTGAGACAAAAGCTTCAAAAGAACCTCATGAGACTTATATTATGATACCTCTTGGTAATCACCTCATTAAAAGGTATTGTGTTCAATTGGCTTGGGGATTTTTGCTTAGGTTTATGGGAGGTCACCAATTCTTCGATTACTCTGGTAACATGATATCATTGCATTACTTGTGGTTGTTAGAGGGTTTGTTGAGATCCAGTCTTAGCAAAGTCTTGGCATATTTATATAGATGCCTTTTGTGATGCTTCTTCAGGAGATGCATAAGAGATACATGGGCTTGTGACTCTTGTCTAGATGTGGGCTTGAGAGCGCATAACCATATTACTGCTTGGCTACCTAGAGCCTCAAGTTCCTATCCTTGCGCATGCAACCTATAGGTCTCAATGTATCATTGCACTTGCTACTTACTTATCAAGATCAGTTTGATGCCATGTTTGGCCAGGTAAAGTTTCTTACCATTTATTTATTTTTTGTTGTATGATATTATTTATATATAAGTTTCCTTATGTTAATTTCGTGTGGCGAAAAAATGCGTTGAAACTTGAACTTTTACATTTTCTTGATTTGACTACTTGAACTAAAAAATAAATACTTTTAACACTTGAATTAAAAAATTTATCGAATTTGACACTATCAAATTTCACACCGTTAAATCTAATGAAAAGTGGTCACATGACACTCAAGTGACCTTTGCTAGGGATATTTTTGGAAAAAAACTAACAAAATAGTAAGTAAATAAATTCTTTTAGGGAAAATAGCTCACATGGTCCAAAGGTATGGGATAAAATCTTTTTACAAACCCAAAGTTCTTTCTGTCAGCTAAAATGGTTCCTCAACTGTTTTTACGAGTGGCAAAAAAGAGTACATCACCACCACTAATCGTCTTGGACTGCAACCAAATTAAGCATGCTCCGGTAATAAAACCAAAACTCATGAATGAGTCCAATGATCCATGATGTAAATCCTACCATACATCATAGGGCTACATGATTGGTACTATAAGTCCAATGAGCTATATATATATATATATATATATATATATATATATATATATATATATATACACACACGTATGTATGCTCATTGGACCACTTTGATTGGTGCTTTTAGCTATGTTTATAAGGGATTCATATTAATTGCAAGATAATAGGGTGAAAATAATCATGCTTTTGCACTTGCATTTGCTATTTGTTGACGAGGAATGTTCAACAAGTTAAAATTTGTCAAAAAGGGAAGTCTTATTTATTTGATTTCTGATTAGTAGAAGGACGTCCTCAATTCTATCATCCAGTAACAAGAGTTGTGACACTACAAGAAATTCTGACAAATTTGCAACAGAAATAGTCGTCGCAAAAATTCAAGTTGCAAATTTGCGATAGATTAACTATCCATTGCTTAATTGCGACGGAAAAGTGTTCGTTGCAACTTTGCAACGGATTTGCGGCGAAATATCTTTGGCATCCTCTTGCGACACATTTGAGACAGAAAAAAGTTTAAAAATTGTCCCAATTTTGTGACATATTTGCGATGGGTTTTCAATTTTTAAAAAGAAAATATAAAGCTGTTGCAAATTCTTCGCCAAATTGCGATGATTTGGTGACGAATTTTTTATATTTTTTGTAAAAACATTTTGTCACTATTCTGTCGCAATTTTGCGACGAAAATATATTTTTAAAAAAATATTAAAAATCTTTCGCAAAATCGATGCAAATTTGCAACAATTTTTATTGTAATTATTATAAATAATTATTAATTAAATATTTTAAAATTTTTTAAATAATGGTTTTTAATAAATTTTAAAAAATTATTTTAAAAAATAAGCATAATTAAACAATAATTAAAAATAAAAAATTAAATTAAAATAAATATAAATAAGCCATTAAATGTTAATAATTTATGCGTACAACATTAAAAAATATTATACAAAATTTATGTAACTATAGAAGGCGGCGATGCAAAAGGTGGAGGGGGCGGAGGTGGATTTGGAGGGGCAGTCGTTGGAGGATGATCGTCAAATCCTCATCAGCCCCGTCCACCCGGTTTTCATAATCTAGTATCGAAAATGGAGGTAGAGGTAGAGAAGGCGGCGGAAGCAGATGCAGTGCCTCAGACATTACTCGTAATTACTGGTCCAAACTAGCAAAGTGCTGTTAGAAATAATCGCGCATCAACCTCTCTCTACAACTGACTATAAAGAGATACATACTTTGGATGCCATGTGATCGATCAAGCTGTCAGAATAGAGGTCGACGTGCACTAACATAACCTCCGTCGCACGTGAGCTACCTCGGAACCCAATCCAAAAATCCGATTATTCGAAACATCGCTAGCAACTTCCATAAATAGGGACTTCTCATCCGGTTGATGTTGAGAAGTCACTAAATCCTGAGACTCCATCTGCGAATAGCGCTCCTTTAAATCATTGAAGCTATCTTGTAAATTACATGCATCATAAATTTATGACGGTGTATAATAATAAAACAATTAGTATAAAATATTTTCAATATAATCTGTAAACTTACTAGCGTATATTGTGATTTCTCACTGACAAACGTGCCCTTTTTTGGGCCATTCTTATATGTGTGTGTCGCCTCGTACATATCGATGAAGTAGAAGTCATCTCCACGCTCCTTACCCTTCAATTATATTAATATAAAATTTAAGTAATTATATTATATTTAAATAACAATGATAAAAATAATTAGCATCCGATGCTTGTGCTCGCTGAAGGAGATGCATCGTCCCGTGTGAGTCGGTCCAGGAGCGGCTGTTCTGTTCCGCTTAGTTGCAGCTAAAACACGCTTGAATTTCTCCAAGCTCCAGGGATCCCGCTAAAGTTGGCTCCAAATTTCAGGAGATATCCACGGTGGATATTTCCCCTTACACCGAGCCTTTGATAGCTAATCCGGTAGACGACGAGTTCATTTGTCGTCCCAAATACACCTTATCTGGGAGCCATCGATAACGTCTATGCAAAGCCATAAAAAAGAATACCAAATATGTAATATATATATATATATATATATATATATATATATATATGTATATATATATATTAATATAAATTTTATAATTTGTTACTTACACTCCACATTTGGAACCGCATGTCCCGAAGCTCCAATGGGACTGCCTCAAAGTTAGGGTACGGTCGAGTGAAATGCCGGTGAAACGTATCTGATATAGAATGCATCATCCCCTCTGATGGGAAGAAACTGTTCCATTACACAAATAAATATTTAGTTAGTTAAAAAAATTGAATATAATTTTTTTGAAAGTAAATAGAAACTTATTCATCGCCACTTGCGCCTATCAGAATGCGGGTATTCTCTGTCTGAAGCAGCCATGGAGGGTACTGTAGAAGCTGTAGTCATCCTCACTCGGTAAAGGCATCGGTCTGGGTAAGGACGGAGAAGGAGTACGATCACCCATCCCAAACGAATTTGATCTAAGTGGAGGCATCTGAAAAGTAAGAAAATAATCATTAGCTATGTACTCATTAATTATTTGAAAAAAATAACTTTAAATAAATTTAAACATTGAATAACTAACGTAGCATATATATACGTTGGCGTACAGGTTATTCATTTCGTCATCTAATAAAGTATCAACATTACCCTCACTCGAATCATCTTCTGACTCCCATTCACTTTCAACTTCAATATCAGAATCAGTAACGTCATTATATTCCGTGCTTCGTGATTCATTATCATCCAAAATTTCCCCTTCACCTGATTCATGCACAAGTTCACCGATTATATCATCTTCACCACGTATACTAAATGTTATCAATTCATCTACATCTTCTTGATATGGTCTCTCAACAACAGATGCATCAATCATGTGACGCGCCTTCGATTTGCATACTCCTATCCGATCAGACTTATTCCTTCTACTTCCAAGATAGGTGACATAGTATACTTGGTGAGCTTGCACAACCAATACAAATGGATCATATTTTGGGTACCTTTTCCTACAATTAACATCTACAGTTTTGTAATGTGGGCGAACCTTGACACCTCTGTTAAGTACTGGATCATACCAGTCACACTTAAATAAAACAACATTCTGACATGGAATTCCCGAAAACTGCACTTCAATAATCTCCTTCAAAACACCATAATAGTTGCTCCTGCTGCCAATATCTTCGTCTTCGCCCTTAACCCAAACTCCACTATTTACAGTCTTCTTTCCAGTTCCATGATCATGCATATGAAAACTGAAACCATTTATTACATATCCCTTATAAGATTTCACCTGTCTTGAAGATCCCCATGACAAACTTTTAATATTTTCATCAGTTATGTTATTTTGAGGATCTTGCACCTGCAACATATAACGTTGTTATTCACTATTTAATAGAATAGTTCTTAACCATTGTTGATAAACTACTCGATGAAGAGAAACTTACATAAGCTCTGAACCACATGAGAAACTAGTTCTCAAATCTGCTATCAATTTCCTCCTCCGTTATATAGGGGTCAACGTCCCGCAAATCGGCTCTGAATTTCCTGTTTCATAGGCATTATATAAGCCGAGTGTTTACAACCACAAGAATCAGTAAGTTAGTGAAAATGTGAGAAAAAGACGTACATGACTTACGGTTGCACCTCATCACAATTGAGATATATGTAATTAACAGCTACCTTAAATTTCTCAGGCGACAAGTATATAATAATTGTGTTCCCGATGGCCTTTCCTGACGCATTACATATGGACAAAACACATCTTTCAGAAACGCCTTCATCGTTTCGAGCCAGGTTTGTATGTCTTGTCTAGACATGCGGCTCGAAATAGTAAGAGAAAAACGTAGACGCCTCTTCAATCAAATATGCGTTACAAATTGATCCCTCGACCCTTGCCTTATTTTTCACTTTCAACTTCAGACTATATAAGAACTTGCATTTGGTTATTTTAATAATGTTAGAACTTCTACATTGACAAGCTCACATAAACAGAAATTTAAATGCTCAGGTGAAAATGCTTAACCTCTCAAACAGATACATCCATCGATACTGAATTGGACCACCAGCTTTTGCTTCGTAAGGCAGGTGAATCATTAAATGCTTCATCACATCATAAAATGCAAGAGGGAATATCCTTTCCAACTTGCATAGTAGGATTACTATGATCTTCTCCCATTCCCTCATACGAGATGTTGATAGTTTTGGAGCAAATAAGTCACGTAGTGTGTCCCTTCGTCAAACAGTACGCTATAAAACCCTTAACCCCATCCTTATATTCATCTGTGATTCCCTTAATCCCTTGTGTATGCCGCCTATACATCCAACTACGATCACCCATTTACAAGGCCACCACAATCAATCTTCCACGTCTCAAATTAATTCTCACAAAAATTTATTCTACGTAGATATACCCAAAATTCATAAGACGAACAAATATATTATAAATAATTTGACAAAATTAAAAACAATCCCAATTACAAAAAATAAAAAACACTACAAAAAATCCAAAAAAGGGAAAAGAAAAAAAATAGGAAAAACAAATAAAAAAGAACAAATTAAAAAACATTAAAAGAGTTAAGGAAGCGTAAAAAAATTTCAGCAGCATCTCCGCTATAAAATGGATATTTTTCAGCACAAAGCTACCACAATCAATCCTCCATGTCTCAAATTAGTTCTCACAAAAATTTATTCCACATAGATATACCCAAAATTCATAAGACGAACAAAAAATGTTATAAACATTAAAAACAGTCCCAATTACAAAAAATAAAAAAACACAGCAAAAAAAACATTAAAAACACTGGTTCGTATAGTTATTATATATGCGTTCTTCGATTGCCTAAGATTCCTTCGAGAATGCTAGGACCTAAATAAACATAGAAGAGAGGGCATATGAACTACGTTGATGTTTACTATATTTATATATTCATATCTAATATATAGTTTTCTAGGCCGTGAAAATATATAATAAATACTTTTACAAAATTAAAAATTTAAAAACAGTCCCAGTTACAAAAAATAAAAAACAAATCCGCAAAAAATAAAAAATAGAAAAAATAGAACAAAAAAATACAAAAAAATAAAAAAAGAACATTAAAAATCATAAAACAATAAAAATCAGAAAACAATAAAATACAAAAAAATAGAACAAAAATAAAAATAGAACATTAAAAATCAAGAAAAAAACCAGTACAATAAAATTACGAGAAAAAAATAAAAAAATAGTTCAATAAACTATAGGAAAAAATAGAAAAAAAAGCATGCAACTAAATTCTGGAAACATTAATAGAACAACAACATTCTAGAACAAAAAAAGGAAAATTAAAATTCAGGAAAACAATTAGAAGAAAAAAATAACGGAACAAAAAATCAAATGAATTATTAAACAAAAATGAAAGCAAAATAAATAAAATAAAAAAAGAAATATGTTTCGCAATTTACCTCGGTCTGGCAACGGCGGACTAAGCGCGGGCTGCAGGCAGCAGGCGGGGAGGAACTGTAGCACGGGCGATGGGCGGCATGCAGGGAGGAATCGCAGCGCTCGCTGCGGCGGAGGGCGGAGGTTTGGAGAAACGGTGCGAGAGGGAGAAAGGTGAAAGAGGGAGAAACAGTGAGAGAGGAAAAGATAAAGAGTTCAGATTTTGACGGCAATTTCCGTTGCAAATCCGTAGCAGAATAGTGACAAATTTGCGACGGATATTATTTCCAATTTTTTTTATAACGGCTAAAATATCTGTTTCCAATGCGTCACAAATATGCGATTATCTTGCGACAGAATCAATTTGAATGTGGCGGCTATATTTCGTGGCTGAAAATTTCAAATTTCGTCGCAAATGTGGCGCCAATTTGCGACCAATTTGCGACAATAGTTAATTTCTAAAATCTTTTTTAAATATTTTTCTTTCTCTTCCACTCCTCCAATAAGTTTACGGTTAAGATTTGTTAATAATCAATAGTTGTGAAATATACATTTGTAATTATCATATATGTTGTGCTAATACATGTATTAACCTCATCAACACTATATGTTGTATAATATTGCATATTATATATTGGTCAAACTAAAAGCTCTAACTATTAGTATTATATACATATGTAATATACTTTTACATATTTTGTATCATGTGCTATTATAGTCAATAGATATGTTATATCACAACAAATTATAAAATACATCTTTCTATAAAGGATACTAACTATAGATTACCAATATTTCATAATACATATTACAAGTGTACTGCATACTATATATTTTTAATTAAATAGTACATTTATGAACACAACGAGATATGACACAAAAATATAATATGGGTAACAAAAAATAAATAAAGATGAAAGAAAACAAGAGGAAAAAAAATTTCGTTGCAAATAAACACCAGTCACAAATCCGTAGCAACTTTGCGACGGCCAATTTTTTATATTTTATTTTTTTGCGAAGCATCGCAAATCTGTAGGTACATAGTGATGGATTTGCGACGTCATATAAAATTTTTTTATTGTGTCGATGTATAACTACAGATTTGCGACAGAAATTTTAAAACATTTTAGTTTTTCTTTTCCGTCCCAAATCTGTAGCTATATGGCGACGAATTTGCAACGGCTTGAAACAAAAGTTTTTAATATTTTTTTCCGTCCGTGGAAATTCCGTAGCTATAATGCGATAGATTTGTGATAGAATATATAAAATTGTTTTTCAATTTATATTGTCATCTCAAATCCGTAGCTATATTGCGAATTATTTGTGACGACATACAAAGTTTTTTTGATATTTTTTTCGTTACAATCGCAATTCTGTGGCAATATGGCGATGGATTTGCGATGAAATTTATAAAATTTTTAACATTTCTTCTCCATTGCAAATCCGTAGCTAAATGGCGACAGATTTGCGACGGCTTAAAAAATTTTTTCCTAATATTTTTTTTCTTTTCCGTAGCAATTCTGTAGCTACACTAGATGGATTTGCCACGGAATATATAAAAACTTTTTAAAATATCTACTTTTTCATTTGGGGCTATTATTTTACCGTCGCTATTTTTTCCAACTCATTAATTGGTAGCAGTTCTGTTGCAAATCCATAGCCAAATTGCGATGGAATTTGTCGTTGCAAATTTCCATCGCAAAAATCATTTTTTCTTGTAGTGTGAGCTCTTATTTGTCTATACCATAGATTTTGTCTGCAAAAAATAACGGCTAATTTCAATTTAAAGGTCAAGAATAGAGAGTTGAAAAGCTTGAAATGGCAAGTGGAAATGGCAACTAATGACCAATGTTTTAGTGATCAATGAGAAAATTGGAAGAAGTAGACCAGAGACATTCAATTGGTTAAATGCTATTTTGTTAGAGAAATGGACTATGGATGATGATGATTACAAACATGGAATCATGACTTCCAATCCATCGCAACCATCGAGCAACATTTTGATGAAATCTAGGGTGTTGCCCTTGAAGGCTTTGGCATAGATGGTATTTCAACAAGGTCATCAAGCACTTTAACCAGCATAGAGAAGAAGCATGTAAAGGCAGACACTCATTCCCTAAGAGAATCTGGTAGTTTAGTACAATGCCAAAATAGGTGTTTAAAGTGCCAGTCACCCATACAAGGTAATGGTAGAGGGAACCACATTTATACATTGCACATGGGTAACAAGTCATGTAATGTGGAAAGTGGCACGTGTATGGTTTGCCTTATTCATATGCACAAGTTGTCTATAGGAAAATGGATGGAATGATACTTAATTAATGTTGGATATCTACCCCAAGAATTCTGGTAATAAAAACCAATGAGGATAGTTTTAATCTAGTTGCAAATGAAACACTATCTAGAGGGAAGAATTGTTAAACATAACATATCATCCTCCTAACATAAGAAACACTGAGGTTGCCTACAAACAAGAGGGTATAATAGTGGCATGAATTATTGCAACCTAGATTCTACTCCAAGATGTAACAATTATCATATGCCTGACTATACAAGAAGCAATTGTATTTTAAGTAATACTGTCATGCCAATTGCCCTATGACTGTCCCTTAGGTTGGGTGTTTTTCTAGTAATTAAGTTGGCCATGATTGGTTGGGGTGATTAAGGAGTAAAGAATGATGTATAAAAGCAATGTGTCATAACTTTATAATTGATGCCCACAATTATGTGTTTTGGCCATAAGAGGAACCGCATCCAAAACAAGGCCATTCTAGTGCTAAATTGAAAAAACAACCCAAACTAAGTGAAAATTCCAAATTATTTTGTTGCTTTCTCCTCCATATTCAAGTTCAGAAAAGAGGAAATAAATCCCCAGGATGAATGGTAAACATGAGTAAAAAACAAAATCCTTAATATGGGTATTTTATAAGATATTGCAAGGTATGATTGTTAATTTATGTAACATCCCACTCATTTGACATAGTCGGATTAGAGTATTGGAGAACTTTAGCTCGAAACAAAGGTTCTGAACCCTAGAAAAGGAGTTTGAAGGCCTTGTATCAAGACAAACTAATGTTAGAGGGGGGTTATAGGGCTTGGAAAACCAATGTGATAGCAAAAGGACTCATCAAAATTCGAATTTATCAGGAAATCGAGCGTAAAATCTAAAACCAAGAAGTGAATTAAGAATTTAAGATAAGAGATAATTTACATGGAAATTATTATCTTAAAAGACTTAAAAGATGACTTTTGAAGAGTGAAAGCACAAAAAATGCCCTTAGAAAATGTTAATAAATATTATGTAAAGAAGGGTTAAATGGTCATTTTAGACCCCATAGTAACCTTGCAATTGTAGCCCTTATTTGCATGAATATTTTCGTATTTCTCCCCATGATAGTTGGCCATACTACAACCTAAATGTACATGCCAAAATCAAAGGAATATATATATATATATATATATATATATATATATATAAGCATAATCATGATCACCTCCTTAAGTGACCAATGCCTGCTCTTTCTTTGGTGCGAACTAATTTATATGCTAATTGTGTGATATAAGTTTTGGATTGAGAAGCCAAGTGTTCTCATTGACTTGGAGCTATAATACTAAGGACAACTCAAATGGGCTCAAGTGATTGAACAATGTAGAGCATGTCCTAGAAGATTGAAGGCTTTGAAGACACTATTTTAGGTTTGCCTTTACTTAATAGGTATCTTCTTGCAAACCCTACACTTCTTGCTTTTGGAATCTATAGAATACAGGAGGAAGCACAAAACTTGGTTTTGAACTTTAAAAAACTTTGATCACTCTTGATTTACCAAGTATCTGTTCACAACTTAGTACTCAAAAGGTCTTACATGACATATCTTTAAGTCTAAAATGATTCAAAACTTGTTGTATTTGATTTCTAAATGTTTTGACAAAGTTTGAAAAGTTCGGACTCCAGTTTGGACATTTGAAGTGTGACTTTGGCTGCTGAATTTTTAGAGAAATTTGGACGACCACTCAGACGCAGAGGTCCAAGTTCAATAGATCAAATTTATCCTGGTAGTTTGGTACACAGTAAGTTTCGACGACAAATTTAGACGTAGAAGTCCATGTTCAGTCTATCAAATTGCACTGTTGCTAGTCATTATTTGAATGTTGGAATTGAATTTGAAATCCTATGAAAGGCATAGAATTCAGATTTTTCAGTAGTTGTGAACACTTTAAGAATCCTGGCACTCTTAAAAGCTCTCTTTTGCTTGTTCTTCATGTAACTATTCAAGATTTCAAAGACAAAAATGTGAAGTAGTGCTAGTGTTTGTCATCATCTACCAAATTATTGGTAATATCTTTCTTTATTCCTTCATCTAATTTCTTTATTGAAGCATTTTCTGAAGATATAAAACCCTTTTTGATAGGGAGAATCTTGATTCTTCTGTTAGAAAGATGTTGTGGTGAAAAACTCTTGTTGGGTGAACCTCTAGAGCGCTCATAGTAACTATTTCTATAGTTGAGTTTGTTAAAATCCTTGTTTGTAGGCTCAAGGTAGTGGATGTAGATCTTGAAGAGACCTAACCACTATAAATTGTTTGTGCTTGTGGTCCTTCTTGCTTTTCTTGCTTATCTATTGTGTTCATTAAAATTCTTTTGATAAGTTTGAAAGACCTAAGAAGGGGGGTGAATTAGATCTTTGACTAATTTTCGAAAACTATCTCTTTTTTGTAAATTGAGTTTTTACAGATTATATTTACTTGTTTCAATGAGAGAATGATTAAATCAATTACAAAGCAATAAACAATTTGGCTCTAAAGTTACTCCATCAGCTCTCATTTTCATTGGTATGTAAGGACCTTTCTCAACAATATTCCACAAATCAAAGTTAATAGAACAAATATATATCTTAACTCTAGATTTCCGAAATGTATAATTTGTTCAATCAAACAAAGGTGGTGTATTTGTGGAAAATCCTTCCAAATAAGGTAAGTTTGAAATATTAGCCATAAGATCTTAACTTCTAGGCTGTAAAAACACACAAAGAAGCCCTTGCTCTGATACCAATTGAAAGACCTAAGAGGGAAGGGGTGAATTAGGTCTTTGGCTAATTTTTAAAAACTATCTCCTTTTGTAAATTGAGTTTTTGCAGATTATATTTACTTGTTTCAAAGAGATAATGATTAAATCAATTACAAAGCAATAAACGATTTAAGAGCAATGACCACAAGCAATTTATAGTGGTTCAATCTCTTCAAGATCTACGTCCACTACCTTGAGTTTACACTTAAGGATTTCAACTAATCTACTATATGCTCAAGTTCAAAAATTACATAAGAGACTCACCACACAATGGTTTTACACCAACATCCTCTTTAGTAATTCTACACACAAGGTTCACCCTACCAAAAGGATTTTATATCTTCAAACCTAGAATCAATATTTCAAGGATCACCCTTACCTAAAGGATTTTATGTTTACAAGAAAACCTTGTAATAAGCAAGTAGAAAACAAGATTAAATAGAGAATGGATGAGATGTTACCACTTCTTCGTAGATGATTACATAATATAGCACCACTTCACTCTCTTGTCTTTGGAATCTTGAATGATCACTTGTAAGCACAAGACAAAAGAGAGTTTTGATGTTTTCAAATGATATTAGAGTGTTAAGATTTCTTAGATCATCAAAAGTTACAAAAAATCTGAAGTTTATGCTTTTATAGATTTTAAAAATCGATTTTAACAGTCATAAAATGGCTAGTTCCTGAGGAGTTCGGACGAACTATTGATCCTTTACGTCGAAACTATTGTCCGAACATTACTGTTGCATGTTGTCTGGGAAAATTTGAATGACCGAATTTTGCCCAGTGCATCCAAACTTGCGTCCGAATTTCTCTGGAAAAACAGTAACCATGTTTGCGGGGAAAATTCGGATGACCGAACTTTCATCCTTACATCCGAATTTGTGTACGAATTTCTCTAGAAATACAATAGCTATTTTCAATGTTTGGACGTCCGAACTTGCATCCAAACAGTTCAAACTTTGTCAAATTATTTGGAAATCAACTTCAATAAGTTTGAAATCATTTTGTATAAAGAGATAAGTCATTTAAACACTTTTAAACTCAAAAACCATTACCAAACCACTTTGATCATTCAAAGTTTTCTCAAAATTATTTAAGATTAAAAAACACACTTGTTAATCAAAAGTTCATTAAAAGCCATTTAAGATTCAAAAACAAGTTTTGCGCTCTCTTATGCACTCAATAGATTCCAAGACAAATAAGTGTAGGATTACAAAGGATATACCTATTTAGCAAGTGCAAACCTATACTAGAGTCTTTAAAGCCTTCAATCTATAGGACATGCTCCACATTCTTGATCCTTGATCACACTTGAGTTTTTCTTAGCACTCTTAGCTTCAAGGCAATAGGAACTCTTACTTCTTAATCCAACAATCTTATCACACAAATGATATAAAAATTAGTCCTCATCAATGTTTGTCATTAATTAAAACTAATCATAACTTCATCATTTTCCCTTAGGGCTAACAATCTCCCCCTTTTTGATGATGACAAACTTTGATTCAAAATGTGATGGATTTAAACAATCTAGAACAAAGAAGTATTGATGTCAATGATAGATAATAACCAATTCAGCACATTGACATACAAAAGGCTCAATATGAGGCTATGGCCCAACTAAACTCCATTAACCTCCTTCCTTCAAACTAATAACTAGGATAGGATGTATAGCGTTTAAGCATTAAGAAAAGATTCCAAGAGAGGTTTTAACGGTTGTAAAAGTTTAACAATGCTCTCCCTTAGATTGTGCTCATTTTTCAGAAAATATTTGAACTAAGGACTCTTTGTCCAAACTGTAATAAATCCAACATAATGAATGTTTAAAGTGAAATAAAGCTTTTCTAAGGCTGTTCAAATATAGTAGAAGAGATTGAAATATATTTAAATCAATTTGAACAACAAAAGAGCACTTTTTGGCAACAAAATATGGATGCATCCGAATTCTGAAATATGCATCTGAATTTTAAGATTTCAGGTCCAAACTGTAAAATATGTGAGAGGAAAGCTGTAATTTTTTAAAATAAGCTTTTCTAAGGTTGTTCAAATATGATAGGAAGGATTGAGACAGTTTTCAAACAATTTGAACAACAAATAGACATTTTTATGCATCCGAATTTCAAGTCTGAATTTTTGTATGTCCACAATGGCATTCAATTTAGCTTTCCAAAACCACAAAATTCATGCATTCAATTGTTTTCATGAAATAATTCAAAATCATGGGTCAAGTCAAGAAACAAGATCAGGATTTCAACCTCAACTTAACCATATTCCAAAAACTCAAAAAACAACCAAAATATTACATTATAACATATGCAATTTAAACTCCAAATGTAGTCAAATATTTTCACGTAACACACTCATTGTACAGAATATAGCACACACACATAGCATATTACATATCATATTGTATAGCATATAGCACACACACATAGTACATTACACATATTTTACACAATTTGCAGTCATCATTCTTTCTCCCCCCTTTTGTCATCACTCAAAGATGGGGTTAATGAAAATGAGACCAACAGTTTAGCATATTCAACTAGGGCCAAAGTATCATTAATAAAGGAAGCTCTCAACACTAAGGTTTCATCATTGAGCTTCATAAACCACACTATTATAGAAATTACAAAAATTAAGGAAAAGCATAGAAATTTCATTAGCCAAGTTGGAAATTAAAACACATAAGTTATACTTAATACAAATAAGTAATTAAAAAATAGTAAAAAGATAAAGGTTGAAGAGATACTCAGTCTTGTGATGTTGATGGAGAGGCCTTGCTGAATCCTTTCTTGATTGCCAAATGCTTCACCCTTCCTTGGCTGAAGAAGATAGTTGATGGTGAGACAATTTCTGCGCTTTCAATTTGGCTTCCTCCTTCTTATGGCTCTTCTTGTACAGCTTCATTTTCTTCTCCTTGTCTTGCCACAAACTCATTGTTGCCTCCTTAATCATCATCCCCCTTATCATTCCCATCATCACTGTCATCATTCTCATCCTCTTCCTTATCTCCTTCATCATTCTTATCATCCCCATCTTGAGGCCTAGAGGGTGCTTCACCACTTTGTGTATTTCTCATCAAAATTTTCTCAATGTCCTTCACTCTATTTTCTAATCCATCTAGTTTTCCAAGAACCATTGGATCAAAAGATTCAAAGAACTTGTACATTTTCTCCATTTCCTTGATATGATTATTCAAGGCTTCTTGGAATGCTTTAGCCACTATAGTGTCACCTCTAGTAATCCCTTCACCACTACGAACTTCTCCAATATTTGGTTGAGACTGAGGAGTTGGGATTTCTTCAAAAAGCCTTCTTTTTGAGGGAGGTTGCTCCCCTTCACTCTAAGTGTCATGTCTTCTTTTTGTTTTCATTTCTCTAGCAAGTGTTTCTTCCTCATCCTTTTCTTCCTCGGTCTTTTCGCTTTCTTCAACCTCTTCTCTTTTTGAAGTAGTTTCTCTTTTTGTTCTCCATGTGCCATTCTCATCAAGAACTAATTGCATCCTTTTAAGAGAGTCATTAGTATATATCTCTCAACTCTTAAATGCTTGTCCTCTCACTGGAAGTTTAACTTGAAAATGTTTAAAAAATCTTGTTAACAGTCTCCCATATGGTAAAGCTTTGTTGACTGTTTTTCTTGCACTAATCATGTGCTTTAAGGCCATAAATACAAAATTCAATCTTCTATGCTCACGCAAGACCAACATAACCACCATATGCATATTTCCAACAGATGACTAATGTCCAAAATTAGGGATAATCGTAGTAGTAATCATGCGATGCATTACTCTTCCTCTAGCATCAAATGCTTTAATTTCCCTTTTCCTAATAGATCTAAATTCTCTGCCATTAGTGAAGTCCTCTTCAAATCTCTCATTTGTGAAAAGTTCATGTATATAACAATGTTGTCCAGGTGAGTAATACTTTGTCCCACTATCATCGACTCCACAAATTCTATTGACCAATGCATCATTGAACTCAAAATCTACTTGGGATACTCTAGAAGAATACCATTGCACTACATTATTTTCCCCACATGTTCTATTCTTTCCTCTTTGAGATTTGCATAAAACTCATAAACAAGTGTAGGGTAAAATTCCTCATCAACTACTAACAAATTACTCCAACTAATATCACCAAAAAGCGATAAAATGTTACCCATGTTAGAGAGTCTTTCGAAGTTCACCTTGTATCCAGGAATGATTTTTCTGCTTTTCTTATTCCAATCTTTAAATTCAGAGGCTGCCTTGAGAGAGGTGAATCTGTCTAATCCAATCCAGATGATGATTCAGGGACTCTAATTCTCCTTGGTTCTTTCATAATCAGTCCACCATCTCCTTCCTTTACCTTCCCTTTTCCTTTTTCAACATTTGCTCTCTTAGTTCTCACAATTTTTGTTTGCAAGAGAGTGATTTGTAGGAAGTGTTTAGGGCTTAGAACTCAAAAATTTAATCGATTTGATGTGAAGATGGTGAAATTTCAAAGAAATTTGTGTTTGGATGCAAGAGGGTTATGTGCGTTTTGAGAGAAAAGTAAGTTTGGAAGTTATAGATATGAAATATGACCGTTCAGATTAATTTAAATCGCTGCAACCGCTCAGTTCGGACGATAGAATTTTCTGGTCCACGTCCGAACCTAAGTACAAACTTCTCTATTTCTTCAGTTTCAGAAAATTCGGATGACCGAATTTTCTGTCATGCATCCGAACATGAGTCTGAATCTTTCTGTCCAAAATTTTTTGGAGAAAGTTTGGACGTCCGAATTTCTCTCAATGCATCCAAATTATGCGTCCGAATATTCCCTGTTTCTATCATACTTCAACACACACATTAGTAATTGAATTTTGAGATACCTAAAAGCCTTCTTAGGTAATTAAACCTTTTCTCAGCCAAAGGCTTTGTAAATATATCAGCAATTTGATCATTTGTATTCACATATTCCAAGCATATATCTCTTTAGCCACATGATCATCAATAAAATGATGTTTAATCTCTAGATGCTTAGTTCTAGAATGTTGAATGGGATTTATGCTTAAATTGATAGCACTAGTATTATCACGTAGTATAGGTACACAATTGAATTCTAAACCATAATCAAGTAGAGTGTACTTCATCCATAGCACTTGAGCACAACAACTACCGGCGGTGATATATTTAGCCTCAACAGTAGATAAAGACACACATGCTTGTTTTTTACTAAACCAAGATACAAGACAACTACCAGGAAATTGACAATGACCACTAGTACTTTTACGCTCAACTTTATATCCGGTAAAATCATCATCCGAATATCCAACAAGATCAAAAGATGATGATTTTGAAAACCAAAGACCATAACCATGTGTTTCAATCAAAGAATGAAAGATGCGTTTAACAAAAATTAAATGAGACTCTTTAGGACAAGATTGGAATCTAGCACATAAGCACACAACAAACATAATATCTAGTATACTTGCTGTGAGATAGAGTAAACTTCCAATCATACCTCTATATGACTTTTCATCAACATTTTAACCTTTTTCATCTTTATCAAGTTTAGTTGATGAACTCATTGGAGTGCCTATCCCCTTTGCTTGATCCATTCCAAATCATTTCAATAGCTCCTTGGTATACTTTATTTGATTTATGAAGACTCCATCCTTAGTTTGCTTGATTTGCAGCCCAAGTAAGAAATTTAGTTCTCCCATCATGCTCATTTCCAATTCATTTTGCATTGATTTAGCAAATTCATTTTGCATTAACTCAGAAAATTCGGTCGACCGAATTTTCTATAGTGCATCCGAATTCTGCGTCCGAAACTTTCTGTTTTTACAAAACTTCAACAAACACATTAGTAATTGAATTTAGAAATTCCTAAGAGCCTTCTTAGGTGATTAAACCTTTCCTCAGCCAAAGGCTTTGTAAATATATCAGCAATTTGATCATTTGTACTTATATATTCCAAACATATATCCTTTTTAGCGACATGATCACGAATAAAATGATGCTTAATCTCTATATACTTTGTTCTAGAATGTTGTATGGGATTTATGATCAAATTGGTAGCACTAGTATTATCACATAGTATAGGAACACAATTGAATTTAAGACCATAATCAAGTAAGGTATGCTGCATCCATACTAATTGCGCACAACAACTACCCGCAGCTATGTATTCAGCTTCAGCAGTAGATAATGACACACAAGCTTGCTTTTTACTATACCAAAACACAAGGCAACTACCAAGAAATTGACAATAACCACTTGTACTTTTTCGTTCAACTTTGCATCCAGCATAATCAGCATCCGAATATCCAATAAGATCAAATGATGAAGATTTTGAAAACCAAAGTCCATAGTCATGTGTATCAATCAAATAACGAAAAATACGTTTGACAGAAATTAAATGAGATTATTTAGGACAAGATTGAAATGTAGCATATAAACACACAGCAAAAATAATATCAGGTCTACTTGCTGTGAGATAGAGTAAACTTCCAATCATACCTCTATAAGATTTCTCATCAACATTTTTACCTTTTTCATCTTTGTCAAGTTTAGTTGATGAACTCATTGGAGTACCTATTCCTTTTGCTTGATCCATTCCAAATCTTTTCAAGAGCTCCTTGGTATATTTTGCTTGATTGATAAAAACTCCATCATTGGTTTGCTTAATTTGCAGCCCAAGAAAGAAATTCAGTTCTCCCATGATGCTCATTTCAAATTCATTTTGCAGAGATTTGGCAAAGTCTTCACAAAGAGATATGTTAGTAGCACCAAAAATTATATCATCAACATAAATTTGCACAAGTAAAATATCATTATTGGTAGATATTTTTATAAAAAGAGTTGTGTCTGCTTTTCCTTTTGCAAAACCTTTTGAAAGAAGAAAACCACTCAATCTTTCATACCAGGCTCTTGGAGCTTGTTTCAATCCATATAGAGCTTTTGTTAATTTAAAAACATGATTTGGAAATTTTTCATGAATAAAACCAGGAGGTTGTTCTACATAAACCTCTTCTTCAATAAAACCATTTAGAAAAGCACTTTTGACATCCATTTGAAATAATTTAAAACCTTTAAAGCAAGCAAAAGCTAAAACCATTCTTATAGACTCTAATCTGGCCACTGGAGCAAAAGTCTCATCATAATCAATGCCTTCTTTTTGGTTGAACCTTGAGCAACAATTCTAGCCTTATTTCTAACAACTTCTCCTAGTTCATTTAATTTATTTCTAAAAACACATTTTATACCAATAATGGAATGATCACGAGGTCTTGGAACAAGAGTCCAAACTTTGTTTCTTTCAAACTGATTTAACTCTTCTTCCATAGCAATGATCTAAAACTTATCACACAAAGCATCATCAATATTTTTAGGTTCAATATGAGATAAAAGGACAAAATTATCAATAAAGTACAGCCTTGTTTTGACTGCTTGGGAGACATAACCAATGATTTGCTCTTTAGGATGGCCCCTTGCATATGTTAGATCCTTTGGAAGCTCTTGATCATTGCTTGGTTGACCATCTTGTTCTTGCTCCATTATTTCTTCCTCCTTGGCATGTTCTTCCAAAGTAGGTACTTGATGATGAGTTTGATTTTCAAACATTGAGGAACCTGCATCATCTTCACTTCTTCTTTGAAGGTAAATGTTAGATTCATCAAAAGTTACATGAATGGTTTCTTCAACACATAATGTTCTTTTATTGTAGACTCTATAAGCCTTTTTATTTGAAGAATAGCCAAGAAATACACCTTCATCAGATTTTCTATCAAACATACCAAGATTATCACTAGTGTTTAAGTTAAAACACTTACAACCAAAAACTTTAAAATAGACAATTGAAGGAGTTTTATCAAATAAAAGTTCAAAAGGTGTTTTTCTTATGAAAGGTCTTAATAAAACTCTATTCATTACATAGCAAGCAGTATTTACGGCTTCAGCCCAAAAGTATTTTGGCAAGAAATTTTCACAAAGCATTGATCTAGCCATTTCTTGTAAAGTTCTATTTTTTTTTCAACAACACCATTTTGTTGAGGTGTTTTTGCAGCTGAAAATTTATGAGTTATACCATACTCATCACAAAATTTTGTAAAGTCTTGGTTACAAAACTCTCTTCCATTGTCACTTTTAATAGAAATCAGTTTATATCCAAGAGATGTTTGAACCTTTTTGAAAAGTTTTGCAAATTCATGAAATGTTTCATCCTTTTGGGCTAAGAAGAGTACCCAAGTAAATCTTGAAAAATCATCTACAATCACATAAGCATATCTTTTACCCTCAAGACTAGTGGTCCTCATTGGTCCAAATAAGTCCATGTGAACTAGTTCAAGAGGTTTTGAAGTAGAGACCATTTTCTTTGGTTTAAAAGATGTTTTTGATTATTTTCCATATTGACAAGCATCACAAAGACGTGTTTTTTCAAAATGCATTTTGGGTAATCCTTAACTAGCTCTTGTGTAGACAGTTTATTCAATAAATCCATGCTTACATGTCCTAATCTTCTATGCCACAAAAATCCATCATTATCATGAATGGCAAGACATTTGATATCATTTGTGATCAGTTCATCAAGATATAGCACATATACATTTCCAACTCTTTTAGCAACAAAGATGGTTTTGCTACTTGCACTATCAAGAATAGTAGAAGTATCACATTTGAATTCTACTTTACATCCATTGTCACATAATTGACTAATGATCAGTAAATTATACTTTAAACCATCAATGAGCAATACTTGTTTGATAAGAGGAAAGGAACCTTTACCAATGTTACCTATTACAAGTATTTTTCCTTTCTTCTTATCACCAAATGTGACAAAGCCTTCACTTGTTGCTTGAAACTCACTAACAAGTGAAGCATTTCCAGTCATATGTCTCGAACACCCACTGTCAAGGAACCATTTTGTGGCACTTGATCTAGAAGCAAATTGAACCTACACCAAATTGGAAAGAGTGATTTTTGGTACCCATATTTTCTTGGGTCCAAGGGGTTAGTGAAAGTTCCTTTGACTTTCCAAATAGTCTTAACATCATTTTCTATCTTTCTTTTTACAAAACATCTAGAAACCTTGTGTCCATGCTTGCCACAATATGTGCAACAAATATGAGACCTAGAATTAAAAGTCTCTTTAACAAAAGAGTTTTTATACTTTGGAATATAGCTATCATGAGAAAAACCAAGACCATGTTTTGCAAATGAAGATATTTGATAACCAAGTAATTTATTTAAATTTTCTCTTCCATTTGTAAATTTTTTAATGCATGAAGGAAGATCATTAACTTTTCTTTTTAAAATCTCATGATCACCAAGCATTTTTTCAAGAGAAATAACTTTTATGCAAAGCTCTTTGTTTTCAAAAGATATGTTTTGTAAGGTTGCATTTAAAACTTCTTTTTCAATGTTAAGACAATTAATGGTGTCAAGAAGTTTACCATTTTCAACATATAATTTTGAATTCTCATTTGATAAATCATTGATTTTGGATTTCATTTCTTTATTTCTTTTTGAAGCCTTTTTCAATTCTTCATACATCTCTATAAATAATTCACTAGGATCAACATCATCATCATAAAGATTAGAAATAGAGGAAGAAGAATGTATCTCATCATCAATTGTCATAAAACATATGTTGGCCTTTCCTTCACTGTCATCTTCACTTTCTTGTTGATCCTACGTTCCAGCCAGTCCTTTCCCTTTCTTGGCAGATTTCTTTTTGTTCTTGCTGTCGCTTTTCCTTTCCAAAATTCTGGGACAATCAACAACAAGGTGTTCTGTACTCTTGCATTCAAAACATTGAGGTTTGAAGGATGAAGACTGTCCACTCTTCTTGGTTGGCTTTCTTCCTTTCTTGAGGAACTCCTTTTTGTAGAATCTCTTCAACTTCCTAACTGCCATGGCAATTTCCTCTTCTCCACTGTTACATTCTTCTTCTTCGCTTGAAGATTTTTCTTGTTCACTCAAATGATTAGAAGCCTTGAGTACAACTCCTTTTCTTCCCTTTTCTTCATCTTCCTTGTCATTTAATCTCTTCATCTTCATTTCATGTGTAAGCAGAGATCCAATAAGCTCTTCAAGTATAAGAGTTTTTAAATCCTTGGACTCCTCAATAGCAAGTGTCTTTGGCTGCCAAGATTTTGGTAGAGCATCCAAAATCTTCCTGTTTTGCTCTCCCATAGTATAGCTTTTACCATAAGCTTTTAAGCCATTAAAAATGTTAGTAAGCCTTGTAAACATATCACTAACATTTTCACCTTGTTTCATGGTAAACAGCTCATAATCTCTAACAAGCATAGCAAGTTTAGATTCTTTAACTTGATTTGTGCCTTCATGAGTTATTTGGAGTAATCTCCACATATCATGAGCAGAGTCACAACCACTAAATCTATTATATTCAGTTACATCTAAAGCACTACTTAAGATGTTCATGGCTTGATAATTTAAAGTCATTTTCTTTGAATCATGCTCATCAAATTCATCAGTAGACTTTGGTTCTAAGGTCACTCCATCTGCTTTCATTTTCATAGGAATATAAGGACCCTTTTCAACAATATTCCACAAATCGAAATTTATAGAACAAATGTATATCTTAACTTTAGATTTCCCAAAAGTGTAGTTTGTTCCATCAAACAAAGGTGGTCTATTTGTGGAGGATCCTTCTAGGTAAGGTAAGTTTGAGATATTAGCCATAGGATCTTTAACTTCTACGTTGTAAAACCACACAAAGAAGTTCTAGCTCTGATACCAATTGAAATACCTAAGAGGGGGGTGAATTAGATATTTGGCTAATTTTTTGCAAACAAAAACCTTTTATAAGTCTAAGCAAATAACAGATTATATGTGTCAAGTTAAAGACAGTTGATAGCACAGCAATAAAGGAATGTAAGAGCTAAGAATTCAAGCAATTTATAGTGGTTCGATCGTCAAGATCTACGTCCACTACCTTAAGCCTACATTTAAGGATTTCAATCAATCTACTATATGCTCAAGTTCACAAATTACATGAGAGGCTCACCACACAATGGTTTTACACTCACAACCTCTTCTAGTAACTTTTACAAACAAGGCTCACCACACAATGATTTTTTATCTACAAACAACCTAGAATCACAATTTCAAGGATCACCCTTATCTAAAGGGTTTTATGTAATCAAGATAACCTTGCAAGAGCTAGTAGAAAACACAATTTGATAAGGAGAGAAGAGTGTGCAGATGTTACCACTTGTTGGTAGATGTTTTACACAAAGTTGCACCTTCACACTTTGATGTCTTTGGATTGATCAATTGAATGCACAAGACACAAGAGAGCTTAAAATGTTTGCTAAAGGCTTTGGAATATTTAGAGTTCACAAGAATTCATAAGTTACAAAAGATTTCAAGTTTCTAGCTTTTATAGAATTTAAAAATCAGGTTTAACAGCCATAAAACGGTAGTAACGGCTAGTTTCAGAAAATTCGGACGACCAAATTTTGCATCCGAATTTTTCGGACGTCACTGTTGTAGGTTTCTGGAAAAATTCAGACGACCGAATTTTTTCCCTGCGTCCATATCTTCGTCCTAATTTCTCAGGAAAAACAGTAACCATGCTGAAGACAAAAATTCGAACGATCAAATTTTTCTTCATTCGTCCGATTCTTCATCCGAATTTCTCTGGAAAAACAGAAACCAATTTTTGCTACAAAAATCGGACGACCGAATTTTTTGGAAGCACTTTCAAACTTTGTAAAATCATTTGAAATTTAACTTCAGTAAGTTTGAAAATATTTATTATGTATGAATAAGTTATTTAGACATATATAAGCTTGAAAACCATAATCAAATTCCTTTAATCATGCAAAGTTTACTCAAAATCTTTTAAGATACAAAACCACATTCATCAAAAAGATCATTCAAAGCCATTTAAGATTAAGAAACTAATTTTGTGCTCTCTTATGTATTCAATAGATTCCAAGACACACAAGTGTAGAGTTTACATAGAGATTTACCTATTTAGTATATATACTCTACACTTCAAATCTTCAATGCCTTTAGATCATCTTTGAACAACCTTCTTCAAACTTCAATCATTTTGGCTTTTTGAAGTTGTTCTTGCACTTTGGCTTGAAGGCAATAAGACTTCATACTTCTTAGTTCACCAATCCTATCACACAATATATAAGCATATTAGTTCTCATCAATATTTGTCGTTAATAAAAAACTACATGATTTGCCCTTAGGGCTAACAGGTACAAAATGAGTTTTTAGAAATAAATTAAATGAACTAGGAGAAGTTGTTAGAAATAAGGCTAGACTTGTTGCTCAAGGCTTCAACCAAAAAGAAGGTATTGATTATGATGAAACTTTTGCTCCTGTAGCCAGATTGGAATCTATAAGAATACTTTTGGCTTTTGCTTGTTTTAAAGGATTTAAGCTATTTCAAATGGATGTCAAAAGTGCTTTTCTAAATGGTTTTATTGAAGAAGAGGTTTATGTAGAATAACCTCCCGGTTTTGTTCATGAAAAATTTCCTAATCATGTTTTTAAGTTAACCAAAGCTCTATATGGTTTAAAACAAGCCCCAAGAGCTTGGTTTGAAAGAGTGAGTGGTTTTCTTCTTTCAAAAGGATTTGCAAAAGAAAAAGTAGACACAACCCTTATTATAAAAACATCTAGTAATAATGGTATTTTACTTGTGCCAATTTATGTTGATGATATTATTTTTGGTGCCACTAACATATCTCTTTGTGAAGAATTTTCCAAATCTATGCAAAATGAATTTGAAATGAGCATGATGGGAGAACTGAATTTCTTTCTTGGGCTGCAAATTAAACAAACTAAGGATGGAGTTTTCATAAACCAAGCAAAGTATACCAAGGAGCTTTTGAAAAGATTTGGAATGGATCAAGCAAAAGGAATAGGAACTCCAATGCGCTCATCAACCAAACTTGATAAAGATGAAAAAGGTAAAAATGTTGATGAGAAGTCATATAGAGGTATGATTGGAAGTTTGCTCTATCTCACAGCAAGTAGACCAGATATTATGTTTGTTGTGTGCTTATGTGCTAGATTTCAATCATGTCCTAAAGAATCTCATTTAATTTCTGTCAAATGTATTTTCTGTTATTTGATTGATACACAGGACTATGGTCTTTGGTTTTCAAAATCTTCATCTTTTGATCATATTGGATATTTGGATGCTGATTATGCTGGATGCAAAGTTGAACGAAATAGTACAAGTGGTCATTGTCAATTTCTTGGTAGTTGTCTTGTGTCTTGGTATAGAAAAAAACAAGCTTGTGTGTCTTTGTCTACTGCTGAAGCTAAATACATTGCAGCTGGTAGTTGTTGTGCTCAATTATTATGGATGCAACATACACTACTTGATTATGATATTAAATTTAATTGTATACCTATTCTATGTGATAATACTAGTGCCATCAATTTGAGCATAAATCCCATTCAACATTCTAGAACAAAGCATATAGAGATTAAGCATCATTTTATTCGTGATCATGTTGCTAAAAGAGACATATGCTTAGAATATATAAATCGAAATGACCAAATTGCTGATATATTCACAAAGCCTTTGGCTAAGGAAAGGTTTACTCATTTAAGAAGGCTCTTAGGAATCTCAAAATTCAATTACTAATGTGTTTATTTGAGTTTGACAAAAGCAAGAAAATTTTGGATGCATTGCGTGAAAATGGATCGTCCAAACTTTGTCAGAAAATTCTAGATAGAAAAGTTCGGACGCATGGCAGAAAGTTCGGACGTTCAAACTTTCTGAAACTGGAGAAACAGAGAAGTTCAGAGGTATGTTCGGACGCAGACCAAAAAGTTTGGCCGTCCAAACTTTGCGGTTACAACGTTTTTTAAGAAACTGAACTAGCCGTTACTCACATAATTTAACATCCGAACTCTCTCTCCTTTAAAATTTCTCTCTACCCATACGTGTCCAAACCCAAATCTCTCTGAAATTTCACCATTTTCACATCAGAACAATTGAAATTTTTAATTCCTAACCCTAAACACCTCTCAGATTTTGTTGCTTTTTCATTAGAAAATCATCATGGTGAGAACAAAGGGAGCAAACATAGAGAAAGCAAAGGCTAATGAAGGAGGACGGATTCTCAATGAATCTAGGAGAATTAGGGTTCTACAATCATCAACTGGAGCAGACAAGTTTATCTCCATCAAGGCTGCATCAGAATTTGAAGACTGGAACAAGAAGTCAAGAAATATTATCCGTGGAAACAGAGTGGATTTTGACAAACTCACAAATATGGGTAATGTTATTTCTTTATTTGGAGATATTGGCTGGAGTAATTTACTGGTTATTGATGAAGAATATTATCCCTCTCTCATATATGAGTTCTATGCAAATCTGAAAGAAGAAAGAATTGAACATGAAGGGGATAATGTTACTCAATGGTATTCCTCTAGAGTGTCTCAAGTAGATTTTGAATTTAATGATGCATTAGTAAATAGAATTTGTGGAGTGAGTGATGTTGTAGCAAGATATTTTTCTTTGGGACAACACTGCTATGAACACGAACTTTTTACAAATGTTAGATTTGAAGAAGCTTTCACCAATGGTAGAGAGTTTAGGACTATTAAGGAAAGGGAAATCAAAGCTTTACATGCAAGGGGAAGAGTTATGCATCATATGATAACAACCATGATTATTCCCAACTTTGGTCACAAAACATTTGTGGGAAACATTTATATGGTAGATTATGCTTGCTTTGGATACATGGCATTGAAGCATAAGTTTGGGTTTAGAAAGACTGATAACAAGGCTTTACCATATGGAAGACTTCTGACAAGATTGTTCAAATATTTTCGAGTCAAGCTTCATGTTAGAGGACAAGCTTTTAAAAGAGGTCAAATTTATACAAATGACTCTCTCAAAAGGATGCAATTGACTCTTGATGCTGAGTGAGTGTGGAGAACTAGAAAAGAGACCCCTCCAAAGAGAGTTGAAGCAGAGGAAAGTGAGGAAACTGAAGAAGAAGAAGAAGATGACGCAGAAACATGGGCAAGAGAGATGAAAACTAAGAGAAGGCATGATTCAACAAGTGAGGAGGAGCAACCTCTTTCCAAAAGAAGACTCTTTGAAGAAGAACCAACTTCTCAATCACACCCTATTGCTAGGGAAGGCACTAGTGCTGAAGGGATTTCAAGAGAAAATAAAATTCAAGAAGCACTGAACAACCACATGAAAGAAATGGAGAAAATGTATAAATTCTTTGAAACATTTGCTCCTATGGTGCTTGGAAAACTGGACAATTTAGAGAATAGAGTCAAGCACATTGAGGAAATAATGATAAGAAATCCTCAAAGTGGTGAAGGGCCTTCTAGAACTCAAGAGGAAAAGGATGATAAGAATGATAAAGATAACAAGAAAAATGAAGAAGGCAGTGACAGTGATGATGAAGATGATGATAATAATGATGACCAAGGGAATGAAAATGAGCAGGTCATGGAGTCTCAAGGAGGAGATCAAGGATTGCAGCAAGCTGGAATCAGTCAAGAAGGTGGTCAAATTGCAAGAGCTGAAATAGCAACCCCATCAAATCCAACATTTGGCGATGGAAGAGTCAACCATGTTGCTGTCAAGAAGAAATCGAGAAAGGACTCTCCACCAATATCCAAAGACTAAGCACATCTTCAATTTTATTTCCATTTACTGTTTTTGTTTATTTTGAACCTTTACTAGCATGTTTTATGCAAATCTCTCTGTTTTTGCACTTTAAATTTCTGCACTTTATCACTAGTTTAATGTGGCCTATGTAATAGCTTTAATGAAGCTCAATGATGAAACCTTAGAGTTGAGAGCTTCCTTTAGTAATTATCAGTCTCATTTTCATTTTCCCATTCTTGATGATAACAAAAAGGGGAGAAATAAATGAGTTCTGCAAAAATGTGAAATGTGTGTGCTTCTACAATATATGTTATATGTGCAATGTGTGTTAATATGAGTAAGTGATACAATTATAATATGTGAGGATAGAGTTCATAAAATTGTGAAATGTGCTGCAAAAATGTCAAATGTGTGTGCTTCTACAATATATGTTATATGTGCAATATGTGTTAATATGAGTAAGTGATACAATTATAATATGTGAGGATAGAGTTCATAAAAATGTGAAATGTGCTGCAAAAATGTGAAATGTGTGTGCTTCTGCAATATATGTTATTTGTGCAATGTGTGTTAACATGAGTAAGTGATACAATTATAATATGTGAGGATAGAGTTCATAAGTTTGGACTTGAAGTTCGGATGCAAACCAAAAAGTTCAGACGCATCCAAACTGTTTTGCCAAAACTGATTTTTCTGTTGTTCAAATTGTTTGAAAACTGTTTAAATTCTTCCTATCATGTTTTAACAATATTAGAAAGGCTTATTTTCAAATATTCTAGCCTTCATCTCACATATTTTAATGTTTGGACTTAAAATTTCAAAGTTCGGATGCATGAGTCTGAAATTTAGATGCATCCATATTTTGTTGCCAAAATGTGCTCCTTTGTTGTTCAAATTGATTCAAATATGTTTTACTCTTTTCTAAAATGTTTGAACAACCTTAGGAAAACTTATTTTCAAAAATTACAGCTTTCATTTCAATTATTTTACAGGTCAGACTTGATATGTCAAAATTTGGATTCACAACATCTCAAGTCCAAACTTGTTAAAAAATGAGCACAATATAAGGGGGAGCATTGTTAAGCTGGTACAACCTTAAAACCTCTCTTAGAACTTTTTCTAAATGCTTAAATGCTACATCTTGTATCTTTGTTGGAAGGAAGGTGGTAAATGGAGGTTGGTTGGGTCATAGGCTCAGATTGAGCCTTTTGTACATCAATTTGCCAAATTGGTTATTATTCATCATTGACATCAATGCTTCTTTGTACTACATTGTTTAAATCCACCACATTTTGCATCAAAGTTTGTCATCATCAAAAAGGGAGAGATTGTTAGCCCCAAGGGCAAATCATTTAGTTATGATTAGTTTTGAATAATGGCAAACATTGATGAGGACTAATGTGCTTGTATGTTTGAAATACCTAATGGGGAAGGGGTGAATTAGGTATTTGGATTATTTTCGCAAACAAAAACCTTTTATTAATTCTAAGCAAAGAACAGAATCTATATATCAAGTTAAAGACAGTTGATAGCAAGGCAATAAGGAATGTAAGAGCAAAGAACTCAAGCAATTTATAGTGGTTCGATCATCAAGATCTACGTCCACTACCTTAAGCCTATGCTTAAGGATTTCAACCAATCTACTATAAGCTCAAGGTCAAAAATTACATGAGAGGCTCACCACACAATGGTTTTACACTCACAACCTCTTCTAGTAACTTTTACAAATAAGGCTCACCACACAATGGTTTTATATCTACAAACAACCTTGAATCACAACTTTAAGGATCACCCTTAACCAAAGAGTTTTATGTTATCAAGATAACCTTGCAAGAGCTAGTAGAAAACACAATTTGATAAGAAGAAAAGAGTGTGTAGATGTTACCACTTGTTGGTAGATGTTTACACAATATTTGCACCTTCACACTTTGATGTCTTTGGATTGATCAATTGAATGCACAAGACACAAGAGAGCTTTAAAAATGTTTTGCTAAAGGCTTTGGAATGCTTAGAGTTTGTAAAAATTCAAAAACTTACTAAAAATCTGAAGTTTATAACTTTTATAGACGTGAAAATTCAAATGCAACAGCTATAAAACGACTAGTAATGGCTAGTTTCTGAGAAGTTCGGATGTCCGAACTTCAAGCCATGCGTCCGAACTCTCGTTCGAACTTTACTATGCCAAGCTATCTGGAAAAGTTCGGACGTCCGAACTTTTCCTGATGCGTCCGAACTTCTCTGGAAAAACAGTGACCGTGCTATCAGAGAAAGTTTGGACGTCCGAACATTACTCCATGCGTCCGAACTTCTCTAGATGCACAGTAACCATTTCCAAAGTTTGTACGACCAAACTTGCATTCAAACTTATCAAATTTAGTCAAATCTTTTGAAAATCATTGTTAATAACATTGAAAACGTTTTGGATGACTGGACACATCATTTAGGCACATTTAAACACAAAAACTGTTACAAAAACATTTTGATCATACAAAATTTTCTTAAGATCATTTGAGATTTCCAAAACCTACTTGTTATCACTTTAAAACCTATTGAAAACCATTTTAAAAACAAGTTTTGTACTCTCTCATGCATTCAACTGACTCCAAGACATACAAGTGTAGAGTTTACAGAAAAATACCTATTTAGTATAAGAACTCTACACTCTAAGCCTTCAATGCCTTCAATCATCTTGAACATACTCTTCAATCTTCAATCACCTTTGGTATAGTTGAGTTGTTCTTGCATTGAGACTCCAAGGCAATAAGACTTCATGCTTCTCAATCTATCAATCCTATCACTCAAACATACAAGCACATTAGTTCTCATCAATGTTTGCCATTATTCAAAACTAATCATAACTACATGATTTGCCCTTAGGGCTAACAATCTCCCCCTTTTTGATGATGACAAACTTTGATGCAAAATGTGATGGATTTAAACAATGTAGTACAAAGAAGCATTAATGTCAATGATGAATAATAGTCAATTTAGCACATTGACATACAAAAGGCTCAATATGAGCCTATGACCCAACCAACCTCCATTATCCTCCTTCCTTCCAACAAAGATAGAAGATATAGCATTTAAGCATTTAGAAAAATTTCTAAGAGAGGTTTTAAGGTTGTAAAAGCTTAACAATGCTCCCCCTTAGATTGTGCTCATTTTTCAACAAGTTTGGACTAGTGATGCTAAGCAACCGAATCTGACACATCAAGTCCAAACAATAAAATAGGAGAAATGAAATCTGTAATTTTTGAAAATATGCTTTCCTAAGGTTGTTCAAACTTATTAGAAGAGGTTAAAACATATTTGAATCAATTTGAACAACAAAAGAGCACATTTTGACAACACAATATGGATGCATCCGAACTTTTAAATTTTAAGTCCAAACTTTAAAATATGTGAGATGAAGGCTGTAATATTTGAAATTAAGCCTTCCTAATATTTTTCAAATATGATAGAAGGATTTGAAACAGTTTTTAAACAATTTGAACAACAGAAAAAATCAGTTTTTGTAGAACAGTTTGGATGCGCCCGAACTTTTTGGTGTGCATCCAAACTTCAAGTCCAAACTTATAAATTCTATCCTCACATATTATAATTCTTTCCAGTTTAAGTTTCAAATGTATAAATATAAGCAAAATAAACCAAACACACATTACAACACACATAGCACACATGCCAAAAAGTTTTCACACAGTGCATTTTGCCGCTCATCTTCTTTCTCCCCCTTTTGTCATCACTCAAGAATGGGAAAATGAAAATGAGACTGATAATTACTAAAGGAAGCTCTCAACTCTAAGGTTTCATCATTGAGCTTCATTAAAGCTATTACATAGGCCATATTAAACTAGCGATAAAGTGCAGAAATTTAAAGTGCAAAAACAGAGTGATTTGCATAAAACATGCTAGTAAAGGTTCAAAATATATAAAAGCAGTAAATTGAAATGAGAGTGAAGATATTCTTAGTCTTTGGATATTGATGGAGAGTCCTTTCTTCGTTACTTCTTGACAGCAACATGCTTGACTCTTCCATGGCCAAATGTTGGATTTGATGAAGTTGCTATTTCAGCTCTTGCAATTTGGGCTCCTTCTTGACTGATTTCAGCTTGCTGCACTTCTTGATCTCTTCCTTGAGACTCCATGATCTGCTCCTTGCCATTCCCTTGATCACCATCATTATCATCATCTCCACTGTCACTGTCACTGCCTTCTTCATTCTTCTTGTTTTCTTCATCATCCTCATCATCCTTGTCTTCTTCAGTTTTAGAAGGCCCTTCACCACTTTAAGGATTTCTTATCAATATTTCCTCAATGTGCTTGACTCTATTCTCTAGACTGTGTAGTTTTCCAAGCATCATAGGAGCAAATGTTTCAAAGAATTTATACATTTTCTCCATTTCTTTCATGTGGTTGTTCAATGCTTCTTGAATTTTATTCTCTCTTGAAATCTCTTCAGCACTAGTACCTTTTCCTGCAATAGGATGTGATTGTGAAGTTGGCTCTTCTTCAAAGAGTATTCTTTTGGTAGGAGATTGCTCTCCCTCACTTGTTGAATCATGCCTTCTCTTGGTTTTCATTTCTCTTGCCCATGTTTCTGCCTCATCTTCTTCTTCTTCTTCAGTTTCCTCACTTTCCTCTGCTTCAACTCTCTTTGGAGGGGTCTCTCTTCTAGTTCTCCACACTCCCTCATCATCAAGAGTCAATTGCATCCTTTTGAGAGAGTCATTTGTATAAATTTGTCCTCTTTTAAAAGCTTGTCCTCTAACATGAAGCTTGACTCGAAAATATTTGAACAATCTTGTCAGAAGTCTTCCATATGGTAAAGCCTTGTTATCAGTCTTTCTAACCCCAAACATATGCTTCAATGCCATGTATCCAAAATTCAATCTCCTATGCTCATGCAAAGCAAGCATACTCACCATATAAATGTTTCCCACAAATGTTTTGTGACCAAAGTTGGGAATAATCATGGTTGTTATCATATGATGCATAACCCTTCCCCTTGCATCTAAAGCTTTGATTTCCCTTTCCTTAATAGTCCTAAAGTCTCTACCATTGGTGAAAGCTTGTTCAAATCTAGCATTTGTAAACAGTTCGTGTTCATAGGAGTGTTGTCCCAAAGAAAAATATCTTGTTCCAACATCACTCATTCCACAAATTCTATTTACTAATGCATCATTGAATTCAAAATCTACTTGAGACACTCTAGAGGAATACCATTGAGTAACATTATCCCCTTCATGTTCAATTCTTTCTTCTTTCAGATTTGCATACAACTCATATATGAGAGAGGGATAATATTCTTCATCTATAGCTAACAGATTACTCCACCCAATATCACCAAATAAAGATAGGACATTACCCATATTGGTGAGCTTTTCAAAATCAACTTTGTTTCCAAGGATGATTTTCCTTGATTTCTTGTTCCATTCTTCAAAATCTGATTCAGCTTTGATTGAGATGAATTTGTCTACTCCAGATGATGATTGAGGAACCCTTATTCTCCTGGGTTCATTGAGAATTCGTCCTCCTTCACTGACTTTTGCTTTTCCTTTACCTTTCTCAACATTAGCTCCTTTAGTTCTCACCATTTTGATCTTCTAACAGAAAGGGTAGCGAATTTTGAGCGGTGTGTAGTGCTGGGAATTCAAAGATTCAAGTGTTTTGATGTGAAAATAGCGAAATCTCAGAGTGATTTATGTTTGGACGCTAGTGGGTAGAGAGAAATTTTGAAAAGGAGAGAGTTCGGATGAGAGATTTTGTGTGTAACGGCTAGTTCGGTTTCTTAAAAACCGCTGTAACCGCAAAGTTCAGACGTCCAAAGTTTTTGGTCAGCGTCCGAACATGCGTCCAAACTTCTCTGTTTCTTCAGTTTCAGAAAGTTCGGACGTCCGAACTTTCTGTCATGCGTCCGAACATGCGTCTGAACTTTTCTGTCCAGAATTTTCTGTCAAAGTTTGGACCTTCCATTTTCATTCAATGTATCCAATTTTTTGTTGCTTTTATCACACTCAAATAAACACATTAGTAATTGAATTTTGAGATTCCTAAGAGCCTTCTTAAGTGAGTAAACCTTTCCTCAGCCAAAGGCTTTGTGAATATATCAACAATTTGATCATTTGTATTAATATATTCTGAGCATATGTCCCTTTTAGCAACATGATCACGAATAAAATGATGCTTAATCTCTATATGCTTTGTTCTAGAGTGTTGAATGGGATTTATGCTTAAATTGATGGCATTAGTATTATCGCAGTGTATGTTGCATCCATAATACTTGAGCACAACAACTACCAGCTGCAATGTATTCAGCTTCAGCGGTAGACAAAGACACACAAGCTTGTTTTTTACTATACCAAGACACAAGACAACTACCAAGAAATTGACAATGACCACTTGTACTTTTTCGTTCAACTTTGCATCCAGCATAATCAGCATCCGAATATCCAATAAGATCAAAAGATGAAGATTTTGAAAACCAAAGACCATAGTCATGTGTATCAATCAAATAACGAAAAATACGTTTGACAGAAATTAAATGAGATTCTTTAGGACATGATTGAAATCTAGCACATAAGCACACAGCAAACATAATATTAGGTCTACTTGCTGTGAGATAGAGTAAACTCCCAATCATACCTCTATATGACTTCTCATCCACATTTTTACCTTTTTCATCTTTGTCAAGTTTAGTTGATGAACTCATTGGAGTACCTATCCCTTTTGCTTGATCCATTCCAAATCTTTTCAAAATCTCCTTGGTATACTTAGCTTGATTTATGAAGACTCCATCTTTGGTTTGCTTAATTTGTAGCCCAAGAAAGAAATTCAATTCTCCCATCATGCTCATTTCAAATTCATTTTGCATAGATTTGGCAAAGTCTTCACAAAGAGATATGTTAGTAGCACCAAAAATTATATCATCAACATAAATTTGCACAAGTAAAATATCATTATTGGTAGATATTTTTATAAAAAGAGTTGTGTCTGCTTTTCCTTTTGCAAAACTTTTTGAAAGAAGAAATCCACTCAATCTTTCATACCAAGCTCTTGGGGCTTGTTTCAATCCATAGAGAGCTTTGGTTAACTTAAAGACATGATTTGGAAATTTTTCATGAATAAAACCAGGAGGTTACTCTACATAAACCTCTTCTTCAATAATACCATTTAGAAAAGCATTTTTGACATCCATTTCAAGTAGTTTAAAACCTTTAAAACAAGCAAAAGCCAAAAGTATTCTTATAGATTCCAATCTGGCTACTGGAGCAAAGGTTTCATCATAATCAATGCCTTCTTTTTGGTTGAATCCTTGAGCAACAAGTCTAGCCTTATTTCTAAGAACTTCTCCTAATTCATTTAATTTATTTCTAAAAACCCATTTTGTACCAATAATGGAATGATCATTGGGTCTTGGAACAAGGGTCCAAACTTTATTCCTTTCAAACTGATTTAACTCTTCTTCCATAGCAATAATCCAAAAATTATCACTCAATGCATCATCAATGTTTTTAGGTTCTAAATGAGATAAAAGAGCAAAATTATCAATAAAGTACCACCTTGTTTTAACTCCTTGGGAGACATCACCAATGATTTGCTCCTTAGGATGGCCCTTGCATATGTTAGATCCTTTGGAAGCTCTTGATCATTACTTTGTTGACCATCTTGTTCTTGTTCCATTATTTCTTCTTCCTTAGCATGTTCTTCCAAAGTGGGTACTTGAAGATGAGTTTGATTTTCAAACATTGAGGAACCTGCATCATCTTCACTTCTTCTTTGAAGGTAAATGTTAGATTCATCAAAAGTTACAAGAATGGTTTCTTCAACACATAATGTTCTTTTATTATAGACTCTATAAGCCTTTTTATTTGAAGAATAGCCAAGAAATATACCTTCATCAGATTTTCTATCAAACTTACCAAGATTATCACTAGAGTTTAAGTTAAAACACTCACAACCAAAAACTTTAAAATAGACAATTGAAGGAGTTTTATCAAATAAAAGTTCAAAAGGTTTTTTCTTATGAAAGGTCTTAATAAAAACTCTATTCATTACATAGCAAGCAGTATTTATGGCTTCAACCCAAAAGTATTTTGGCAAGGAATTTTCACAAAGCATTGATCTAGCCATTTCTTGTAAAGTTCTGTTTTTTCTTTCAACAACACCATTTTGTTGAGCAGCTGAAAAATTATGAGTTATACCATACTCATCACAAAACTTTGTAAAGTCTTGGTTACAAAACTCTCTTCCATTGTCACTTCTAATAGAAATTAGTTTATATTCAAGAGATGTTCGAACCTTTTTGAAAGGTTTTGCAAATTCATGAAATGTTTCATCCTTTTTGGCTAGGAAAAGCACCCAAGTAAATCTTGAAAAATCATCTACAATCACATAAGCATATCTTTTACCACCAAGACTAGTGGTCCTCATTGGTCCAAAAAAGTCAGTGTGAATTAATTCAAGAGGTTTTGAAGTAGAAACCATTTTCTTTGGTTTAAAAGATGTTTTTGATTGTTTTCCATATTGACAAGCATCACAAAGTCGAGTTTTATCAAAATGCATTTTGGGTAAACCTCTAACAAGCTCGTGTGTAGATGGTGTGACCTTAGAGCCAAAATCTACCAATGAATTTGATGAGCATGATTCAAAGAAAATGACTTTAAAGCCTTCACTTGCTTAATAAGAGGAAAGGAGCCTTTACCAATGTTACCGATACCAAGGATTTTTCCTTTCTTCTTATCTCCAAATGTGACAAGCCTTCACTTATTGCTTGAAGCTCACTAACAAGTGAGGCATTTCCTGTCATGTGTCTTGAGCATCCACTGTCAAGAAACCATTTTGTGGCACTTGATCTTGAAGCAAATTGAACCTACACCAAATTAGAGATAGTGATTTTTGGTATCCATATTTTCTTGGGTCAAATGGGGTTAGTGATAGTTTCTTTGACTTTCCAAATAGTCTTAACACCATTTTCTATCTTTCTTTTTACAAAACATCTAGAAACCTTGTGTCCATGCTTGCCACAATATGTACAACAAATATGAGACCTAGAATGAAAAGTCTCTTTAACAAAAGAGTTTTTATACTTTGGAATATAGCTATCATGAGAAAAACCAAGACCATGTTTTGCAAATGAAGATCTTTGATAACCAAATAATTTATTTAAATTTTCTCTTCCATTTGTAAATTTTTCAATGCATGAAGTAAGATCAGTAACTTTTCTTTTCAAAAACTCATGATCAATGAGCATTTTTTCAAGAGAAGTAACTTTTATGCAAAGCTCTTTGTTTTCAAAAGACGTGTTTAGTATGGTTGCATTTAAAACTTCTTTTTCAATATTAAGACAATTGATGGTCTCAAGAAGTTTACCATTTTCAGTACATAAATTCGAGTTCTCATTTGACAAATCATTTATTTTTTATTTCATATCTTTATTTGTTTTTGAAGCCTTTTTCAACTCTTCATACATTTCTATAAGCAATTCACTAGGATCAACATCATCATCATAAAGATTAGAAATAGAGGGAGAAGAAAGTACCTCATCATCAATATCCATAAAACATATATTGGCCTTTTCTTCACTGTCATCTTCACTCTCTTGTTGATCCCACGTTCCAGTCAGTCCTTTTCCTTTCTTGGCAGATTTCTTTTTGTTCTTGCTGTCTCTTTCCCTTTCCAAAACTCTGGGACAATCAGCAACAAGATGCTCTGTAGTCTTGCATTCAAAACATTGAGGTTTGAATGAGGAAGACTGTCCACTCTTCTTGGCTGGCTTTCTTCCTTTTTTGAGAAACTCCTTTTTGTAGAATCTCTTGAACTTCCTAACTTCCATGGCAATTTCCTCTTCACCACTGTTACATTCTTCTTCTTCGCTTGAAGATTTTTCTTGTTCACTCAAATGATTAGAAGCCTTGAGTACAACTCCTTTTCTTCCCTTTTCTTCATCTTCCTTGTCATTTAATCTCTTCATCTTCATTTCATGTGTAAGCAGAGATCTAATAAGCTCTTCAAGTGGAAGAGTTTTCAAATCCTTGGACTCCTGAATAGCAAGTGTCTTTGGCTGCCAAGATTTTGGTAGAGCATCCAAAATCTTCCTGTTTTGCTCTCCCATAGTATAGCTTTTACCAAAAGCTTTTAAGCCATTAAAAATGTTAGTAAACCGAGTAAACATATCACTAACATTTTCACCTTGTTTCATGGTAAACAGTTCATAATCTCTAACAAGCATAGCAAGTTTAGATTCTTTAACTTGATTTGTACCTTCATGAGTTATTTGGAGTAATCTCCACATATTATGAGCAGAGTCACAACCACTAACTCTATTATATTCAGTAACATCTAAAGCACAACTCAAGATGTTCATGGCTTGATAATTTAAAGTCATTTTCTTTGAATCATGCTCATCAAATTCATCAGTAGATTTTGGCTCTATGGTCACACCATCTGCTTTCATTTTCGTAGGAACATAAGGACCTTTTTCAATAATATTACACAAATCAAAATTGATAGAACAAATGTATATCTTAACTCTAGATTTCCAAAAAGTGTAATTTGTTCCATCAAACAAAGGTGGCCTATTTGTGGAAGATCCTTCTTGGTAAGATAAGTTTGAGATATTAGCCATAAGATCTTTAACTTCTAGGCTGTAAAACCACACAAAGAAGTTCCTGCTCTGATACCAATTGAAATACCTAGGGGGGGGGGGGTGAATTACGTATTTGGATTATTTTCGCAAACAAAAACCTTTTATTAATTCTAAGCAAAGAACATATTCTATATATCAAGTTAAAGACAGTTGATACCAAGGCAATAAGGAATGTAAGAGCAAAGAACTCAAGCAATTTATAGTGGTTCGATCGTCAAGATCTACGTCCACTACCTTAAGCCTATGCTTAAGGATTTCAACCAATCTACTATAAGCTCAAGGTCAAAAATTACATGAGAGGCTCACCACACAATGGTTTTACACTCACAACCTCTTCTAGTAACTTTTACAAACAAGGCTCACCACACAATGGTTTTATATCTACAAACAAACTTGAATCACAACTTCAAGGGTCACCCTTAACTAAAGAGTTTTATGTTATCAAGATAACCTTGCAAGAGCTAGTAGAAAACACAATTTGATAAGAAGAAAAGAGTGTGTAGATGTTACCACTTGTTGGTAGATGTTTACACAATATTTGCACCTTCACACTTTGATGTCTTTGGATTGATCAATTGAATGCACAAGACACAAGAGAGCTTTAAAAATGTTTTGCTAAAGGCTTTGGAATGCTTAGAGTTTGTAAAAATTCAAAAACTTACTAAAACTTTGAAGTTTATAGCTTTTATAGATGTGAAAATTCAAATGCAACAGCTATAAAACGGCTAGTAACGGCTAGTTTCAGAGAAGTTCGGACGTCCGAACTTCAAGCCATGCGTCCGAACTCTCGTCCGAACTTTATTGTGCCAAACTCTCTGGAAATGTTCGGACGTCCGAACTTTTCCTCATGCATCCGAACTTGCGTCCGAACTTCTCTGGAAAAACAGTGACCATGCTATCAGAGAAAGTTTGGACGTCCGAACTTTACTTCATGCGTCCGAACTTCTCTGGATGCATAGTAACCATTTCCAAAGTTTGGACGACCAAACTTGCATCCAAACTTATCAAATTTAGTCAAATCTTTTGAAAATCATTGTTAATAACATTGAAAATGTTTAGGATGACTGGACACATCATTTAGGCACATTTAAACACAAAAACGGTTATAAAAACATTTTGATCATACAAAATTTTCTTAAGATCATTTGAGATTTCAAGAACCTACTTGTTATCACAAAGTTTATTGAAAACCATTTTAAAAACAATTTTTGTGCTCTCTCATGCATTCAACTAACTCCAAAACATACAAGTGTAGAGTTTACAGAAAAATTCCTATTTAGTATAAGAACTCTACACTCTAAGTCTTCAATGCCTTCAATCACCTTGATCATACTCTTCAATCTTCAATCACCTTTGGTATTGTTGAGTTGTTCTTGCATTGTGACTCCAAGGAAATAAGACTTCATGCTTCTCAATCTATCAATCCTATCACTCAAACATACAAGCACATTAGTTCTCATCAATGTTTGCCATTATTCAAAACTAATCATAACTACATGATTTGCCCTTAGGGCTAACAATGTTGAGTGATAGGATTGATGGATTGAGAAGCATGAATTCTTATTGCCTTGAAGTCACAATGCAAGAACAACTCAACTATGCCAAAAGTGATTGAAGATTGAAGAGTATGTTCAAGATGATTGAAGGCATTGAAGAGTTAGAGTGTAGAGTTCTTATGCTAAATAGGTATATTTTTCTGTAAACTCTACACTTGTATGTCTTGGAATTAGTTGAATGCATAAGAGAGCACAAAACTTGTTTTTGAAATGATTTTTAATGAACTTCTCAACAACAAGTATGTTTTCAAAGTTTCAAATGATCTTAAGTAAACTTGGGATGATTAAAATATTTTGGTAACGGTTTTTGTGTTTAAAAGTGCTTAAATGACTTATCTATTTATACAAAATGATTTCAATGTTTTTAAGGATGATTTTTAAATGATTTGACAAAATTTGATAAGTTTGGATGCAAGTTTGGTCGTCCAAACTTTGAAAATAATCACTGTGCTTCCATAGAAGTTCGGACGCATGGAGTAAAGTTTGAACGTCCAAACTTTCTCTGATAGCATGGTCACTGTTTTTCCAGTGAAGCTCAGACGCAAGTTCGGATGCATAAGGAAAAGTTTGGATGTCCGATCTTTTCCAGACAACTTGGCACAGTGAAGTTCGGGCGCATGGCAGAAAGTTCGGACATCCGAACTTCTCTGAAACTAGCCGTTACTAGCCGTTTTATAACTGTTGCAATTGATTTTTCAAATCTATAAAAGATATAAACTTTAGATTTTTTGTCAGTTTTGAATCCTTGTGAACTCTAAACATTCCAAAGTCTTTAGAAAACTTTTTAAGCTCTCTTTTCTCTTGTGCTTTCAATTGATCATTCAAGATTCCAAAGACAACAAAGTGTGAAGGTGGAACATTGTGTAAACATCTACAAATTCTTCTTACTCTATTAAACTATGTTTTTCTACTAGCTCATTGCAAGGTTATCTTGTGACGTAAAATTCTTTTGATAAGGGTGAGCTATAGACTAGATTAATTAAGGTTGTGGTGTTAAAACCTGTGTGTGGGTGAGCGTTGGATTAGATTGGTCTTTGGGTTGTCTTTAGATATAAAATCCTTGTGAAAGGGTGAACCTTGTTTGTAAAATTACTAAAAGAGGTTGTGAGTGTAAAACCATTGTGTGGTGAGCCTTTTATGTAATTTGTAGACTTGAGCTTTTATAGTAGATTGTTTGAAATCCTTAAGTGTAGGCTTAAGGTAGTGGACGTAGATCTTGAAGAGATCGAACCACTATAAATTGCTTGAGTTCTTTGCTCTTATATTGCTCTACTGCTTTGCTATTAATTGTCTTACTCTTCTATTGAACCAAGCACATACAATCTGTTTTTTGCTTAAACTTATAAAAGGACTGTGTTTGCGATAAATTAGCTAAATACCTAATTCACCCCCCCTAGGTATTTCAATTTCTTAGAACTTGTACTATTTCTTCATACGAGAAATGCTTTGTAAGCTTTCAAGTGTGCTCACCTTTACAAACTCCATCTGGTTCATGAAAGAAATTATAATATAGACATGTACCAAAATATGTCTCGCAGCTTAAAAATTAACTACAATGCATACCTTTAGCCAATATTATTCAAGTAATTGTGTAAAGATAATACCTTGATTTGTACAGCCTCGATTCTTCCATCTCTGTGTAGTTTTGTATGGAAGTCTTCTAGCCTATGCCTATCAATGTTAAAAAACAAAAAAACCTGGAACTGATGGTGCTACACAGGCTTTATATAGGCTAGGCTAGGGACCCTCATATGATGGATACCAATTAGAGTTTCCTTCCATCAAGGAAACATCCAGAATATATTTCAAAATCATAACCAATCATATTTTTATTAATATTTACCTATTTCACTTAGATAAGAGAAAATATGGTAACTACTTATAATATGTGGGTCACATTAAGGTCTTTTTATCAAGACCAAATTCTTAAATTCTCCCACTTGGCCCATATGTTATAATTAGGTAAATGCCTTTATGAGTTATTGAAAAAACTCAAAGTATGCCTAAGAAACTTTACAATCACTCTATTGCAATATGGTTATGTAATGGTTACTTAATTAGAAAATGTAATACAAGAATCATAGTGGTTATGTTCTTCTGTTGAACACTCCCTTTCATGTATTACAATATAAAACATCTCCTAATCAAGCCCCTAAACTTTATGAATGAACTTAATATAAGTCATTCAGGGTCCAACCTTATGGATCACAACTTGCTATATTAACTTTATGTGCACAATCATGTGAGTAAAATTGCTCAAATGTCTAGACAATTAATGTCAGTATGACAATACCTTTATGTGTTAATTGAGTAACCATAGTTGAATAATAAATCAGCTGGCAACTTAAAATTTCAACTCTATAACTTTATACTCAATAGCCACTTGCTGCAAACTGACAAAGAAACTCTATGTCGAGTTGCTTATTCAACTATCAAAACAAATTGTTCAAAATGAATAATATTGTTGAATAATATAAATTTGGCTAATAGCAAAATTGACGAACAATATGCCAAATTATATGCCTGTGATACCATCATAGCATCCTTGGATTTCCCATTCTCTCAATGTATTGTAAGAAACAGATAATTATCTTAAATGTGACAAGCTTAAGTAATGAGTAACATTTTATATAACTTAATAAGCATACCATAATTTCGGTCACAAGAACATTGATAAAATGTTCTTTACAATCCTTCATTAATCTCTATGCAAATAATACAAGAGATTATAATTAAGACCCCCTTATATTGACATTCAAAATATAGAATTACTCAAAAGTCACAAACATCCTTTTGCCAAATTTTACAAAATAAATATCAACATATGGGAGTAATAAACTTTATTTAGTCCCACTGACCTTGAGGTATATAAATAAACAATGATGCACTTCAAAACGAAACGAAGAAACAACATCATAACTTTAGATATACCATTGGAAGAAAACAATTTCAGACATTTAGAGAGTTTCATTATCTTGGAAAATGAATTATCACAATATATGAAAAGCTTTATACATGCACATGTATACCTCTCCATTATATATGATGCATATCAAATCATATTTTCATATCCATTAAAAGTAACTCTATATCAAAATAAGTTACAATGTCGTGAATACTCCAATAGAATCCTTGATTAAAACTTAAAGTAAGTTTTCATGATAATGGATGCCCTTTAAATGAAAATTTGAGAAATAAGTCTAACTTTACTACTCGACATTACTAGATAAAACATAATGACCTATATTAGTATGCACTAATAGAGGTTAATTCTAGTAATTTGAACAAGATTTAGACTTAACTCTAATCTCAGATAGAACAGTGCTTTATGGCATCAAACCAAAATATGGAGTCTAAATTATTCATGACTTATAAAAAATATAATTGAACCATTTTTATTCTAACAAAAAGGTTAGAATATCGAAGGTATACGATCAGTAGAAGTGATTAAAACTCTAAATTCATAAAGAACCTATAACTCCAATTGTTTTTGAAATCTTTCATCAATGGAAGAAATAAAAAAAGTGCTCTTTATGTAGTTCTTCAAAGAAATCCTCATTTTGAGTTTGAAAAACTAGGTGGAGATTATAAAAGGACAATAAATTTAAAATTTGGAGTTAAAAATAATATCAAATAAACAACCACTTATTATCCTTATCCAATTTCATTGGTTAAGGGTTTTAAATTCCTTACCTCAGTTGGAAACTTTCATATGTGTAGTTTTTAGAGATATGGTTTCCAAACATTCTTGTAAAGAAAACTCAAAAGAAACCTCATCTTATGCACAAAAGTGGTTCAAAAACTTTTCCAAAGGTGCATGTAACTTAACTTACAACTACGTTTGTTCTCACAATATTAATTATAGTTCCATTTTCTAATCTCACAACATACTTTATGGTGAAAATAAACAGAATATCACGAAATGTTCCTTTCCATCTTTTATTTCTTCCTTTCTCCTTATTTTCAAACCTTCTGAAGTATCAAGTACTTCAATTTTATCAAACAAGGATAAGAAAATACCTTATTGTGAAGAAGAAGATGAGGCAGAAACATGGGCAAGGGAAATGAAAACTAAGAGAAGGCATGATTCAACAAGTGAGGGGGAGCAACCTCCTTCCAAAAGACGACTGTTTGAAGAAGAGCCAACTTCACAATCACATCCTATTGCTGGGGAAGGTACTAGTGCTGAAGAGATTTCAAGTGAAAATAAAATTCAAGAAGCACTGAACAACCACATGAAAGAAATGGAGAAAATGTATAAATTCCTTGAAACATTTGCTCCTATGGTGCTTGGAAAACTGGACAGTTTAGAGAATAGAGTCAAGCACATCGAGGAAATATTGATAAGAAATCCTCAAAGTGGTGAAGGGCCTTCCAGAACTCAAGAGGAAAAGGACGATGAGAATGATGAAGATAACAAGGAAAATGAAGAAGGCAGTGATAGTGATGATGAAGATGATGATAATGATGGTGACCAAGGGAATGGCAATGAGCAAGTCATGGAGTCTCAAGGAGGAGATCAAGGATTGCAGCAAGCTGGAATCAGTCAAGAAGGAGGTCAAATTGCAAGAGCTGAAATAGCAACCTCATCAAATCCAACATTTGGCCATGGAAGAGTCAAGCATGTTGCTGTCAAGAAGAAACCAAGAAAGGACTCTCCATCAATATCCAAAGACTAAGCACATATTCACTCTCATTTCCATTTACTGCTTTTATTTATTTTGAACCTTTACTAGCATGTTTTATGCAAATCACTCTGTTTTTGCACTTTAAATTTTTGCACTTTATCACTAGTTTAATGTGGCCTATGTAATAGCTTTAATGAAGCTCAATGATGAAACCTTAGAGTTGAGAGTTTCCTTTAGTAATTATCAGTCTCATTTTCATTTTCCCATTCTTGAGTGATGACATAAAGGGATGCGCAATGTGTCTTAATAATATGAGTAAGTGATACATTGTGAAAACTTTTTGGCATATTTGATTATATTTATACATTTGAAATTTAAACTGGAACGAATTATAATATGTGAGGATAGAGTTCATAAATTTGGACTTTAAGTTCGGATGCAAACCAAAAGTTCAGACGCATCCAAACTGTCTTGCCAAAATTTATTTTTCTGTTGTTCAAATTGTTTGAAAACTGTTTTAAATATTCATATAATGTTTTAACAACCTTATAAAGGCTTATTTTCAAATATGCTACCCTTCATCTCACATATTTTAAAGTTTGGACTTAAAATTTCAAAGTTCGGATGCATGTTCTAAAATTCGGATGCATCCATATTTTGTTGCCAAAATGTGCTCCTTTATTGTTCAAATTGATTCAAATATGTTTTAATCTCTTCTAATATATTTGAACAACCTTAGGAAAGCTTATTTTAAAAAATTGCAGCTTTCAGTTCACTTATTTTACAGTTCGGACTTGATATGTCAAAATTTGGATTCACAACATCTCAAGTCCAAACTTGTTGAAAAATGAGCACAATCTAAGGGGGAGCATTGTTAAACTTTTAAAACCTTAAAACCTCTCTTAGAACTTTTTCTAAATGCTTAAATGCTATATATTCTATCCTACTTGTTTGTTGGAAGGAAGGAGGTAAATGGAGGTTGGTCGGGTCATAGGCTCACATTGAGCCTTTTAAATGTCAATGTGCTAAATTGGTTATTATCCATCATTGACATCAATGCTTCTTTGTACTACATTTTTTAAATCCATCACATTTTGCATCAAAGTTTGTCATCATCAAAAAGGGGGAGATTGTTAGCCCTAAGGGCAAATCATGTAGTTATGATTAGTTTTGAGTAATGGCAAACATTGATGAGGACTAATGTGTTTGTATGTTGAGTGATAGCATTGATAGATTGAGAAGCACAAAGTCTTATTGCCTTGGAGTCACAATGCAAGAACAACTCAACTATACCAAAAGTGACTGAAGATTGAAGAGTATGTTCAAGATGATTGAAGGCATTGAAGACTTAGAGTGTAGAGTTCTTATGCTAAATAGGTATATTTTTCTGTAAACTCTACACTTGTATGTCTTGGAATTAGTTGAATGCATAAGAGAGCACAAAACTTGTTTTTGAAATGATTTTTAATGAACTTCTCAACAAGTATGCTTTTAAAGTTTCAAATGATCTTAAGTAAACTTTGGATGATTAAAATGTTTTGGTGACGATTTTTGTGTTTAAAAGTGCTTAAATGACTTATCTATTTATACAAAATGATTTCAATGTTATTAAGGATGATTTTTAAATGATTTGACAAAATTTGATAAGTTTGGATGCAAGTTTGGTCGTCCAAACTTTGAAAATGATCACTGTGCTTCTAGAGAAGTTCGGACGCAAGTTCGGACGTCCAAACTTTCTCTGATAGCATGGTCACTATTTTTCCAGTGAGGTTCGGGCACAAATTTGGACGCATAAGGAAGAGTTCTGACACTTTTCCAGACAGCTTGGCACAGTGAAGTTCGGACGCATGGCAGAAAGTTCGGATGTCCGAACTTCTCTGAAACTAGCCATTACTAGCCTTTTTATAGCTGTTGCAATTGATTTTTCAAATCTACAAAAGTTATAAACTTCAAATTTTTTGTAAGTTTTGAATTCTTGTGAACTCTAAACATTCCAAAGCCTTTAGCAAACATTTTAAGCTCTCTTTTGTCTTGTGCTTTCAATTGATCATTCAAGATTCCAAAGACAACAAAGTGTGAAGATGCAACATTGTGTAATCATCTACCAACAAGTGGTAACATTTACACGTTCTCTTCTCTTTATTAATTTGTGTTTTCTACTAGCTCATTGCAAGGTTATCTTGATAATATAAAATCCTTTAGATAAGGGTGATCCTTGAAATTGTGATTCAAGGTTGTTTGTAGATATAAAATCCTTTGGTAGGGTGAACCTTGTTTATAGAATTGCTAAAGAGGTTGTGAGTGTAAAACCATTGTGTGGTGAGCCTCTTATGTAATTTGTGAACTTGAGCATAGAGTAGATTGTTTGAAATCCTTAAGTGTAGGCTTAAGGTAGTGGACACGTAGATCTTGAAGAGATCAAACCACTGTAAATTGTTTGTGTTCATTGCTCTTACATTGTTTAACAGCTTTGCTATTAATTGTTTAATTCTCTTTTTGAACCAAACTCACACAATCTGTTTTTAGCTTAGAATTATAAAAGGATTTTGTTTGCAAAAATTAGCCAAATACCTAATTCACCCCCCTTTAGGTATTTCACTTACCTTATGCAATCCCAATAATTACTAAAAAGATCGAAGAAATCTTGAACTTTAAGGATTTCTTTCCTCATTTAGTAATCTTTATGGAGATGTTTTACATCCTCCTACATACATATGTCAAAAACAGATGAGCTCTAAATGATAACATAATACTTTATGCCAATTACATTATTATGTAGGATTAAAACTAATGTACGAGTTTGACTTAAATATTTGAAAAATATTTTCGAAATTCCAAATTGAAACCAGATTTAAGAAATTTAATTTGAAATAAAATTTCAAAAATAGTAGGTTATGGAATATATTTTTCAAAAATTAATATTTTAACATTAATTCTAAACTCCCACTCATCCAAATACATCATAAATGGATGCTTTTAATAAAAATAAATTTTATTTTCTTAAAATCCTGCACAAAATTGGCGAATGAATTACAAAATGAATTTTTTTTATGTTATCAAATTCCATAAAATGGACTACAAAATGAGACCATTTCCTTATGAGTCATACAACAAATGAAGGTAAGTTTCTTTATAGCATTCTAAAATTATTCGTATGAAATACCATTAAACCACATTGGTGTTTTCTTAATTCAAATACTTTACCCATTTATAAATACTTTCTTTTATCATAAGACACAAATAATACTTTATGTGTCTTATATTGTCTCTTTTCTCTTAACACACATGGTCAAAGATTTTATAATTGACCATTCATCTTTATGTGTGTACAAGCATGTATGCAATTATGAGCATACAAGAAAAGAGACCAAAAATAAATATCAATATATGACTCAAAACATAAAATCAAATGGAACATATAATCTAACATTGTCCTTTACTTTTGCACACTCCTACTATATTGTGCATGCTCAAAATTTTTATTGCAAAGGATGTCAAAAAATAACATTGAAATTGTAAAATAAGAATTTTTCCAAGTCATAATCAAGGAAAAAACATAATAACCAAGGATAAAGACATATTAATGGTATGAATCTCAAACCATCAAATAATAAATCAACTAATGTCAATTCAAAAGTAAATTCTCGCATTTGATGGTCAAAACCACCAACCATAACAGAATTTACTAAAATACTTTATAATAAGACAAATCAACTAAACTAGTAAGACAAATCATCTATACCTGCGGGCATAGGATAATTTTCTAAATGTCTAGTTTATAGTCTTATTTCAATTAATCTCATCAAAATAATAACCTCCCTGTGGGGCCGAGTTATTAGTTCAATGAATTAATTTTCATTATTCTAAATGTCATCATTCAACCTTTTGACTTTATGAGGTTGAATTTATCTTTATGTATCAAATGCTTAAAATGCTGTGGCTATTCTTAAGCACATGATATAAAATAAAATAAACCTACACGATGACATTCAAGAATATTCTTAAATTTGTCAAATTATCTTAATGTTGAAAAAACTAAAATAGTGTATATACATACAATAAATGATGCGTATAATAAACATTTATTTTGATAATTACTAATTACGAAACATAATATAATTAATAATCCTTATTACTTTAAAATACTTGGGATGTTGTGGCTACTCCCAAATACATAAAGTAATTGTATTTCTGATAAACACCTCTAAAATATCAACTATCATTATGTTGATAAGATTTTTGTATGTACACACAATATAATAAATATGCCTCTAAAATTATTTGTTACCTTATAGATGTCATTATTTAGTCACCAAAACTTTATGTGACTAAAATTCTTATGTGTCAAGTATTTAAGATGCTTCGGCTACTCTTAAACAATTGACACAAATATAAATATTTTTTATGACATCACAAATAATTATTTGAAAAATCAACTTAACTGTATGTTGATTTACATAAAAATACATAGGGACTTGAGATTTAATCATCATACCATATTTAATTCTATGATATTTTGTTTAAATATAGTCCAAAAATATAATGAAAAATGTCATTGAATTAAAATAAAATAAACCAAAGTCCCAAGTTCAAAGAGACTTTATAGAGGCACTATTTAAAAAATATCTTGATGCCCTAAAAGTTTAAGGCTTTAATGGAAGGAATAAAATATCATTACCCTAAATTTATAATAAAATTTCTGGCATAAACTCGTAATTAGTAATGAAGCATCAAAGATGTTCAGAGACCATGACTAGTTCATCAACTTGCGAATTCTCCAATTTGTTGTCTAAATTCGAATTGACAACAAAAACTTAATTTATTTGAAGGCAAAGAATAAGACAAAAATCTTCACAGAGGACTTCATAGAAACCGAACAGAAACTAGTGAAATCTTTTGCAAAAACCATTGCCTTCACTGAAAATTTCAACGAAATCGAATAAAAATTGGTAAAAGAATCACATAAGATAAAAGATCAAAACTTTCGAATAAGAAAAATCAAGTCTTGAAAACAAAAGAATCATAAGAGACTAAAGCTCGAATCTTTTTTTTTTAAATTCACCAATGCAAACTGCTTTGAGGAGGCATGGGATTCAATGTTGCAGAGGCACGTGAGGAATTTCACAAATGAGCTCAAGGCTCAAGTGCGTGCACACGCTATTCGAATTCTGCCACTCCTCGTTACCAAATAATAAGGCTAAAGAAGGCTCTGATACCACATGAAAGAAATTATGATATAGACATGAACCAAAATATGTCTCGCAGCGGAAAAATTAACTAAAATACGTACCTTTAGCGAATATTATTCAAGTAATTGTGTAAAAATAATACCTTGATTTGTACAGTCTCGATTCCTCCATCTCTGTGTAGTTTTGTATGGGAGTCTTCTAGCCTATGCCTATCAATGTTAAAAATAAAACCCTAGAACGGATGGTGTTACACAGGCTTTATATAGGCTAGGCTAGGAACTCTCATATGATGGATACCAATTAGAGTTTCCTTCTATCAAGGAAACCCATATCTTTATTAATATTTACCTAATTTACTTAGATAAGAGAAAATATGGTAACCACTTATAATATGTGGGCCACATTAAGGTCTTTTTATCAAGACCAAATTCTTACAGTTCAAGCTACTTCTATTCTATTTGTCATATCTTTCTATCTTCACTCCATTTTCCAATTTGATGTTGTAGTGCCTGGAGATCATGGTGAGTAAGCAACCCTATAAAAGGTCCTCTTAGGAATCTTCACACATTGTAGCATATGATTCAAGGCAATGAAGCTAATATTCATTTTTCTTCCCTTATGCAATGCTTGCATGATCACCATTTGCATTGCAGTCGCAGATGATTTGTGGCCTTTGCTTGGAAAGATTGTAGTTGAAATCATATGGTGCATGATCCTCTATGAAACATCAGGCTTCTCTATGAAACAAAGGTATAGTTTGTTCCATGAAACAAAGGTGGTCTATTTGTGGAAGACCCTTCTAGGTAAGGTAAGTTTGAAATATTAGCCATAAGATCTTTAACTTCTAGGTTTTAAAACCACACAAAGAAGTCCTAGCTCTGATACCAATTGAAATACCTAAGAAGGGGGGGGGGGATGAATTAGGTATTTGGCTAATTTTTTGCAAACACAGTCCTTTTATAAGTTTAAGTAAAAAACAGATTGTATGTGCTTGGTTCAATAGATCATTTGAAACTTAAGATCATTTGAAACTACAAAACCAAACTTGTTGTCAAGAGGCTCATTTAAAAATCATTTCAAAAACAAGTTTTGTGCTCTCTTATACATTCAACCAATTCCAAGACATGCAAGTGTAGAGTTTATAGAAAAATATACCTAATTAGCATATAAACTCTACACTCTAAGTCTTCAATACCTTCAATCATCTTGAACATACTCTTCAATCTTCAATCACTTTTGGCATAGTTGAGTTGTTCTTGCATTGTGACTTCAAGGCAATAAGACTTCATGCTTCTCAATCCATCAATCCTATCACTCAACATATAAGCACATTAGTCCTCATCAATGTTTGCCATTATTCAAAACTAATCATAACTACATGATTTGTCCTTAGGGCTTACAATCTCCCCCTTTTTGATGATGACAAACTTTGATACAAAATGTGATGCATTTAAACAATGTGGTACAAAGAAGCATTGATGTCAATGATGGATATTAACCAATTTAGCACATTGACATACAAAAGGCTCAATATGAGCCTATGACCCAACCAACCTCCATTTACCTCCTTCCTTCCAACAAAGATACAAGATATAGCATTTAAGCATTTAGAAAACGTTCTAAGAGAGGTTTTAAGGTTGTAAAAGTTTAACAATGCTCCTCCTTAGATTGTGCTCATTTTTCAACAAGTTTGGACTTGAGATGCTAAGCATCCGAATTCTAACATATCAAGTCCAAACAATAAAATAAGTGAAATGAAAGCTAAAAATTTTGTAAATAAGCTTTCCTAAGGTTGTTCAAACATGTTAGAAGAGATTAAAACATATTTGAATCAATTTGAACAACAAAAGAGCACTTTTTGGCAACAAATATGAATGCATCCGAATTTCAGAACATACATCCGAATTTTGAAATTTCAAGTCCAAACTTTAAAATAAGTGAGATAAAGGCTGTAATATTTCAAAGTGAGCCTTCCGAAGATTGTTCAAATATGATAGGAAATATTAAAATAGTTTTCAAATAATTTGAATAGCAGAAAACAAGATAGTTTGGATGCGTCCGAACTTGTTGGTTTGCATCGAAACTTCAAGTCCAAACTTATGAACTGTAACCTCACATATTATAACCCTTCTCAATTTATATTCCAAATGCAGAAACACAGCCAAATTTTCACATTTCTCATTATTACACATCAGCACACATAACACATATTGCAGCACATTTGTACATAAAACATATATTGCAGAAGCGCACACATTCATTTCATATTTTTGCAGCATATTTTTGCATTTTGCAGAACTCATTTCTTTCTCTCCCTTTTGTCATCACTCAAGAATGGGAAAATGAAAATGAGATTGATAATTACTAAAGGAAGCTCTCAACTCTAAGGTTTCATCATTGAGCTTCATTAAAGCTATTACATAGGCCACATTAAACTAGTGATAAAGTGCAGAAATTTAAAGTGCAAAAACAGAGAGATTTGCATAAAACATGATAGTAAAGGTTCAAAATAAATAAAAGCAGTAAATGGAAATAAAAGTGAAGATGTGCTTAGTCTTTGGATATTGATGGAGAGTCCTTTCTCGGTTTCTTCTTGACAGCAACATGCTTGACTCTTCCATGGCCAAATGTTGGATTTGATGGGGTTGCTATTTCAGGTCTTGCAATTTGACCTCCTTCTTGACTGATTTCAGCTTGCTGCAATCCTTGATCTCCTCCTTGAGACTCCATGACCTGCTCATTTCCATTCCCTTGGTCACCATCATTATCATCATCTTCATCATCACTGTCACTGCCTTCTTCATTTTTCTTGTTATCTTCATCGTTCTCATCATCCTTTTCCTCTTGAGTTCTAGAAGGCCCTTCACTACTTTGAGGATTTCTTATAAATATTTCCTCAATGTGCTTGACTCTATTCTCTAAACTGTCCAGTTTTCCAAGCACCATAGGAGCTGTTAGCCCTAAGGGCAAATCATGTAGTTATGATAATGACTAATATGCTTGTATGTTGTGTGATAGGATTTGTGGATTAAGAAGTATGAAGTCTCATTGCCTTGAAGCCAAAATGCAAGAACAACTCCAATATGTCAAAGTGATTGAAGATTGAAGAGTTTGTTCAAGATGATTGAAGGCTTTGAAGAGATGAAGTGTAGGCTACATGTGCTTAATAGGTAAACTTTGTAAACCCTACACTCTTAAGCCTTGGAATCTATGAGTTGCATTTGAGAGCACAAAACTTGATTTGAAAAGTTTCAATGGTTTTGAACTTACCTTAATTTTCAAGTTTTGATCAATGGTTTTTTCACTTAAAATGTCTTTAATAACTTATCTTATAGGCTAGAAGGTTTTCCAACTTGTTTGAATTGATTTGAACATGTTTTGACAAAGTTTTAAAAGTTCAGACGCAAAGTTCGGACGTCCGAAATTTTTCCTTCATTGTGAACAGTACACTGTTCAATAAACAGCACATAAACAGTAATACTATTCAATGAACATTATTACTATTTCCCAGAGAAGTTCGGACGCGTGAGGCAATAGTTGCCCGAACTTTGTGAACACACTGTTCACATGAACAGTACTTTTCAGAAAAATATTCGACGCATGTTCGGACGCATAGGAGAAAGTTCGGACGTCCGAAATTAAAAAAAACTAGCCGTTACTAGCCATTTTATGGCTGTTAAAGCCAATTTTTCAAATCTATAAAAGCCATGAACTCCAGATTTTTTGTAGAACTTTTGAACCTTTAAAATCCTTCAAGCTCTAACTTGTTTTACATCAAAATTATTTGAAAAGCTTTCAAATTGCCTTGTGCTCAAAGGTTAAAATTCAAGATTCCAAAGGCAAGAAGTGAAATAGTGCTAGCTATTGTATTCATCCACCAAGAAGTGTTGGTAACATTCAAAGTTTTTCTTTACATTATTGTTGTGATTGATACAAGGTTGTCAAGAGACTTAAAACCCTTGTGAAGAGTGAGCCATAGACTAGATTAATCAAGGTTGTTGTGTAAAACCCATTGGTGAGGGTGAGCCTTGGATTAGATTGGTCTAGGTTGCCTAGTGACATAAAACTCTTAGTGATAAGGGTGAACCTTGTTTATTAGATTTAAAAGAGGTTGTTGTGGTGGTGAGCCTCTTGTGTAATTGCTTGAATTAAGCATATAGTGAATTGGTTGAAATCCTTGAGTGTAAACTCGAGGTAGTGGATGTAGATCTTGGAAAGATCGAATCACTATAAATTGTGTGTTCATTTATTTATAGCTTTACTTGTTTACATACTTGTGTTATTATTGTTTGTTCTTAGTTGTTGATTGATTGGTTGTGATTTTATTATTTGATCATCTTGTCTCAACCATTAAATCACATATAAACTTAGAGCTTTTGAATTTAAAGAAGAGCTTTTATTACGGCAAAGGATTTGCAAAAAGCGAAAAGATTTTTGATAATTATCCTAAGACTTAATTCAACCCCCTCTTAGGTCTTACAGGAGCAAATGTTTCAAAGAATTTATACATTTTCTCCATTTCTTTCATGTGGTGGTTTAGTGCTTCTTGAATTTTATTTTCTCTTGAAATCCCTTTAGCACTAGTACCTTCCGAAGCAATAGGATGTGATTGAGAAGCTGGCTCTTCTTCAAAGAGTCTTCTTTTGGAGGGAGGTTGCTCCCCCTCACTTGTTGAATCATGCCTTCTCTTAGTTTTCATTTCTCTTGCCCATGTTTCTGCCTCTTCTTCTTCTTCTTCTTCAGTTTCCTCATTTTCCTCTACTTCAACTCTCTTTGGAGGGGTCTTTCTTCTAGTTCTCCACACTCCCTCATCATCAAGAGTCAATTGCATCCTTTTGAGAGAGTCATTTGTATAAATTTGTCCTCTTTTAAAAGCTTGTCCTCTAACAGGAAGCTTGACTCGAAAATGTTTGAAAAATCTTGTCAGAAGTCTTCCATATGGTAAAGCCTTGTTATCAGTCTTTCTAGCCCCAAACATATGCTTCAATGCCATGTATCCAAAATTCAATCTCCCATGCTCATGCAAAGCAAGCATAATCACCATATGAATGTTTCCCACAAATGTTTTGTGACCAAAGTTAGGAATAATCATGGTTGTTATCATATGATGCATAACTCTTCCCCTTGCATCTAAAGCTTTGATTTCCCTTTCCTTAATGGTCCTAAACTCTCTACCATTGGTGAAAGCTTCTTCAAATCTAGCATTTGTAAACAGTTCTCGTTCATAGCAGTGTTGTCCCAAAGAAAAATATCTTGCTCCAACATCACTCACTCCACAAATTCTATTTACTAATGCATCATTGAATTCAAAATCTACTTGAGACACTCTAGAGGAATACCATTGAATAACATTATTCCCTTCATGTTCAATTCTTTCTTCTTTCAGATTTGCATAGAACTCATATGTGAGAGAGGGATAATATTCTTCATCAATAACCAGTAAATTACTCCAGCCAATATCACCAAATAAAGACAGAACATTACCCATATTTGTGAGTTTGTAAAAATCCACTCTGTTTCCAGGGATAATTTTTCTTGACTTCTTGTTCCAATCTTCAAATTCTGATGCTGCCTTGATAGAGATAAACTTGTCTGCTCCAGTTGATGATTGTGGAACCCTAATTCTCCTAGGTTCATTGAGAATCCGTCCTCCTTCATCAGCCTTTACTTTCCCTTTTCCTTTCTCTATGTTTGCTCCCTTAGTTCTTACCATGATGATTTTCTAATGAAAAAGCAACAAAATCTGAGAGGTGTTTAGGGTTAGGAATTCAAAAATCCAATTGTTCTGATGTGAAAATGGTGAAATTTCAGAGAGATTTGGGTTAGGAGGCGTAAGGGTAGAGAGAAATTTTAAAGAAGAGAGAGTTCGGGTGTTAAATAATGTGAGTAACGGCTAGTTCAGTTTCTTAAAAATCGCTGTAACAGCAAAGTTCGGACGACCAAACTTTTTGGTCTGCATCTGAACATGTGTCCGAACTTCTCTGTTTCTCCAGTTTCAGAAAGTTCGGATGTCCGAACTTTCTATCATGTATCCGAATATGCGTCCGAACTTTTCTACCTTTCCTCAGCCAAAGGCTTTGTGAATATATCAGTAATTTGGTCATTTGTATTTATATATTCTAAGCATATGTCCCTTTTAGCAACATGATCACGAATAAAATGATGCTTAATCTCTATATGCTTTGTTCTAGAGTGTTGAATGGGGTTTATGGTTAAATTGATGGCACTAGTATTATCACACAAAATAGGTATACAATTAAATTTAATACCATAATCAAGTAGTGTATGTTGCATCCATAATACTTGAGCACAACAACTACCAGCTGCAATGTATTCAGTTTCAGCAGTAGACAAAGACACACAAGCTTATTTTTTACTATACCAAGACACAAGACAACTATCAAGAAATTGACAATGACCACTTGTACTTTTTCGTTCAACTTTGCATCCAGCATAATCAGCATCCGAATATCCAATAAGATCAAAAGATGAAGATTTTGAAAACCAAAGACCATAGTCATGTGTATCAATCAAATAACGAAAAATATGTTTGACAGAAATTAAATGAGATTTTTTAGGTCATGATTGAAATCTAGCACATAAGCACACAGCAAACATAATATCAGGTCTACTTGCTGTGAGATAGAGTATACTCCCAATCATACCTCTATATGACTTCTCATCCACATTTTTACCTTTTTCATCTTTGTCAAGTTTAGTTGATGAGCTCATTGGAGTACCTGTCCCTTTTGCTTGATCCATTCCAAATCTTTTCAAAAGCTCCTTGGTATACTTAGCTTGATTTATGAAGACTCCATCTTTGGTTTGCTTAATTTGCAGCCCAAGAAAGAAATTCAATTCTCCCATCATGCTCATTTCAAATTCATTTTGCATAGATTTGGAAAATTCTTCACAAAGAGATGTGTTAGTGGCACCAAAAATAATATCATCAACATAAATTTGTACAAGTAAAATATCATTACTATTAGATGTTTTTATAAAAAGGGTTATGTCCACTTTTCCTTTTGCAAATCCTTTTGAAAGAAGAAAACCACTCAATCTTTCATACCAAGCTCTTGGGGCTTGTTTCAAACCATATAGAGCTTTGGTTAACTTAAAAACATGATTAGGAAATTTTTCATGAACAAAACTGGGAGGTTGTTCTACATAAACCTCTTCTTCAATAAAACCATTTAGAAAAGCCAAAAGTATTCTTATAGATTCCAATCTGGCAACAGAAGCAAAAGTTTCATCATAATCAATACTTTCTTTTTGGTTGAAACCTTGAGCAACAAGTCTAGCCTTATTTCTAACTTCTCCTAGTTCATTTAATTTATTTCTAAAAACCCATTTTGTACCAATAATAGAATGATCATGAGGTCTTGGAACAAGAGTCCAAACTTTATTCCTTTCAAACTAATTTAACTCCTCTTCCATAGCAATAATCCAGAAATTATCACTCAATGCATCATCTTCATTTCTTCTCTCAAGGTAAATGTTAGATTTATCAAAGGTTACATGTATGGTTTCTTCAACACATAATGTTCTTTTGTTATAAACTCTATATGCCTTTTTATTTGATGAATAACCAAGAAATACACCTTCATCAGATTTTCTATCAAACTTTCCCAGATTGTCACTAGTGTTTAAGATAAAGCACTTACAACCAAAAACCTTAAAGTAGACAATTGAGGGAGTTTTATCAAATAGGAGTTCAAAAGGTGTTTTTCTTATAAACGGTCTTAATAAAACTCTATTCATTACATAGCAAGCAGTATTTACAGCTTCAGCTCAAAAATATTTTGGTAGAGAATTTTCACATAACATTGATCTAGCCATTTCTTGTAAGGTCCTATTTTTCCTTTCAACAACACCATTTTGTTAAGGTGTTTTGGCAGCTGAGAAATTGTGAGTAATACCATATTCATCAAAAAAGTTTGTAAAATCTTGATTGCAAAATTCTCTTCCATTGTCACTTCTAATAGAAATCAGTTTATATTCAAGAGATGTTTGAACCTTTTTGAAAAGTTTTGCAAATTCATGAAATGTTTCATCCTTTTGAGCTAAGAAAATCACCCAAGTAAATCTTGAAAAATCATCAACAATCATATAAGCATATCTTTTACCACCCAGACTAGTGGTCCTCATTGGTCCAAATAAGTCCATGTGAATTAATTCAAGAGGTTTTGAGGTAGAGACCATTTTCTTTGGTTTAAAAGATGTTTTTGATTGTTTTCCATATTGACAAGCATCACAAATACGGGTTTTATCAAAATGTATTTTGGGTAATCCTCTAACTAGTTCTTGTGTAGAAAGTTTATTCAATAAATCCATGCTCACATGTCCTAATCTTCTATGCCACAAAAATCCATCATTATCATGAATGGCAAGACATTTTATGTCATTTGTAATAAGTTCATAAATATATAACACTTATACATTTCCAACTCTTTTAGCAACAAAGATGGTTTTGCTACTTGCACTATCAAGAATAGTACAAGTATTACATTTAAATTCTATTTTACATCCATTGTCACATAATTGACTAATGCTAAGTAAATTATACTTCAAGCCATCAATGAGTAATACTTGCTTAATAAGAGGGAAAGAGCCTTTACCAATGTTACATATTCCAAGTATTTTTCCTTTCTTCTTGTCACCAAATGTGACAAAACCTTCACTTGTTGCTTGAAGCTCACTAACAAGTGAAACAAGTGAGGCATTTCCAGTCATATGTCTTGAACAGCCACTGTCAAGAAACCATTTTGTGGCACTTGATCTTGAAGCAAAGCGAACCTACACCAAATTAGAAAGAGTGATTTTTGGTACCCATATTTTCTTGGGTCCAAGGGGGTTAGTGAAAGTTCCTTTGACTTTCCAAATGGTCTTAACACCATTTTCAATCTTTCTTTTTACAAAACCTTTTGATACTTTGTCTCCATGCTTACCACAATATGTTCAACAAATATGAGGTCTAGAATTAAAAGTTTCTTTAGCAAAAGAGTTTTTATATTTTGGAGCATAGCTATTATGAGTATAACCAAGACCATGTTTTGCAAATGAAGTTCTTTGACAGCCAAGTAATTTATTTAAATTTTCTCTTCCATTTGTAAACTTTTTAATGCATGATGTAAGATCATTAGTTTTCCTTTTTAAAATCTCATGATCATTAAGCATTGTTTCAAGAGAAACAACTTTTATGCAAAGCTCTTTATTTTCAAAAGATATGTTTTGTATGGTTGCATTTAAAACTTCTTTTTCAATGTTTAGACAATTAATGGTCTCAAGAAGTTTCCCATTTTCAACACATAATTTTGAATTCTGATTTGATAAATCATTGATTTTGAATTTGATTTCTTTATTCTTTTTAGAAGCCTTTTTTAATTCTTCATACATTTCTACAAGTAATTCACTAGGATCAACATCATCATCATAGATATTAGAAATGAAAGGAGAAGATTGTACCTCATCATCAATTGCCATAAAGCATATGTTGGCCTTTTCTTCACTATCATCTTCACTTTCTTGTTGATCCCATGTTCCAGCCAGTCCTTTTCCTTTCTTGGCAGATTTCTTTTTGTTCTTGTTGTCTCTTTCCCTTTCCAAAACTTTGGGACAATCAGCAACAAGATGTTCTGTACTCTTGCATTCAAAACATTGAGGTTTGTAGGATGAAGATTGTCCACTCTTCTTGGTTGGCTTTCTTCCTTTCTTGAAAAACTCCTTCTTGTAGAATCTTTTGAATTTCCTAACAGTCATGGCAATCTCTTCTTATCCACTGTTTCCATCTTCTTCTTCACTTGATGATTTTTCTTGTCCACTCAAGTTATTTGAAGCTTTATGTACAACTCATTTTCTTCCTTTTTCTTCATCTTCTTTGTCATTTAGTATCTTCATCTTCATCTCATGCGTAAGGAGTGATCCAATGAGCTCTTCAAGTGGAAGAGTTTTCAAATCCTTTGATTCCTCAATTGCAAGTGTCTTTGGTTGCCAAGATTTTGGTAAAGCATCCAATATCTTCCTGTTTTGCTCTCCAATAGTATAGCTCTTCCCATAAACTTTTAAGCCATTGAAAATGTTAGTAAACCTTGTAAACATATCACTAACATTCTCACCTTGCTTCATGGTAAATAGCTCATAGTCTCTTACTAGCATGGCAAGCTTTGACTCTTTAACTTGGTTTGTACATTCATGTGTTATTTGGTGTAATCTCCACATATCATGAGCATTATCACGACCACTAACTCTATTATATTCAGTTACATCTAATTCACAACTTAAGATGTTCATGGCCTGATAATTTAATGTCATTTTCTTTGAATCATGTTCATCAAATTCGTCAGCATACTTTAGTTCTAAGGTTACTCCATCAGCTCTTATTTTCATAGGAATATAAGGACCTTTTTCATAATATTCCACAAATCAAAATTGATAGAACAAATATATATCTTAACTCTAGATTTCCAAAAGGTATAGTTGTTCCATGAAACAAAGGTGGTCTATTTGTGGAAGACCCTTCTAGGTAAGGTAAGTTTGAAATATTAGCCATAAGATCTTTAACTTCTAGGTTGTAAAACCACACAAAGAAGTCCTAGCTCTGATACCAATTGAAATACCTATGAGGGGGGGGTGAATTAGGTATTTGGCTAATTTTTCGCAAACACAGTCCTTTTATAAGTTTAAGCAAAAAACAGATTGTATGTGCTTGGTTCAATAGAAGAGTAAGGAAATTAATAGCAAAGCAGTAGAGTAATATAAGAACAAAGAACACAAGCAATTTATAGTGGTTCGATCTCTTCAAGATCTACGTCCACTACCTTAAGCCTACATTTAAGGATTTCAAACAATCTACTCTAAGCTCAAGTCTACAAATTACATAAGAGGCTCACCACACAATGGTTTTACACTCATAACCTCTTTTAATAATTATACAAACAAGGTTCACCCTTTCACAAGGATTTTATATCTAAAGACAACCTAAAGACCAATCTAATCCAAGGCTCACCCACACATGGGTTTTACACCACAACCTTGATTAATCTAGTCTATGGCTCACCCTTATCAAAAGGATTTTAAGTCACAAGATAACCTTGCAATGAGCTAGTAGAAAAACACAGTTTAATAGAGAAAGAAGAATGTGTAGATGTTACCACTTGTTGGTAGATGTTTACACAATGTTGCACATTCACACTTTGTTGTCTTTGGAATCTTGAATGATCAATTGAAAGTACAAGACAAAAGAGAGCTTAAAATATTTTCTAAAGACTTTGGAATGTTTAGAGTTCGCAAGGATTCAAAACTTACAAAAAATCTGAAGTTTATAGCTTTTATAGATTTGAAAAATCAATTGCAACAACTATAAAACGGCTAGTTTCAGAGAAGTTCAGACATCCGAACTTTCTACCATGCGTCCGAACTTCACTGTGCCAAACTGTCTGGAAAAGTTCGGACGTCCGAACTTTCCTTTATACGTCCGAACATTCGTCCGAAATTCTCTGGAAAAACAGTGACCATGCTATCAGAGAAAGTTTGGACGTCCGAGCTTTACTCCATGCGTCCGAACTTGCGTCCGAATTTCTCTGGAAGCACAGTGATCATTTTCAAAGTTTGGACGACCAAACTTGCATCCAAACTTATCAAATTTTGTCAAATCATTTAAAAATCATCCTTAATAACATTGAAATCATTTTGTATAAATAGGTAAGTCATTTAAGCACTTTTAAACACAAAAACCGTTACCAAAACATTTTAATCATCCAAAGTTTACTTAAGATTATTTGAAACTACAAAACCAAACTTGTTGTCAAGAGGCTCATTTAAAAATCATTTCAAAAACAAGTTTTGTGCTCTCTTATGCATTCAACTAATTCCAAGACATACAAGTGTAGAGTTTACATAAAAATATATCTAATTAGCATATGAACTCTACACTCTAAGTCTTCAATGCCTTCAATCATCTTGAACATACGCTTCAATCTTCAATCACTTTTGGCATAGTTGAGTTGTTCTTGCATTGTGACTTCAAGGCAATAAGACTTCATGCTTCTCAATCCATCAATCCTATCACTCAATATACAAGCACATTAGTCCTCATCAATGTTTGCCATTATTCAAAACTAATCATAACTGCGTGATTTGCCCTTAGGGCTTACATCCATCATTATCATGAATGGCAAGACATTTAACATCATTTGCAACAAGTTCATCGAGATATAGTACATACATATTTCTAATTCTATTTGCAACGAAAATAGGTTTGCCACTCACACTATCAAGAATAGTACAAGTGCCACATTTAAATTCAAATTTACAACCATTGCAACATTGTTGGCCAATACTAAGTAAATTATATTTCAAACCATCAATAACCAATACTTGTTTAATGAGAGGAAAAGAACCTTTACCAATATTACCAATTCCAAGTATTCTTCCCTTCTTTTTATCACCAAATGTGACAAAACCTTCACTTGTTGCTTGAAGTTCACTAATAAGTGAAGCATTTTCTGTCATGTGTCTTGAGCAACCACTATCAAGAAACCACTTAGTAGTGCCTGATCTTGGGGCAAATCGATCCTACACCAAATTAGAAAAAGTGACTTTTGGTACCTACATTTTCTTGGGTCCAAGGGAGTTAGTAATAATTTCTTTAACTCTCCAAATGGTTTTAACACCATTCTCTATTTTTCTTTTCCCATAACATTTAGAGACTTTGTGTCCATGTCTACCACAATAAGTACAACATGTATGAAGCATTGAAGTAGGAGTAGCTTTAATAAATAATGTTTTATATTTTGGAAAATTGTTTTCATGATTGTAGCCAAGACCATTTTTCACAAGAGAGGATCTTTGAGATCCAAGTAGTTTGTTAAGATTATATTTTCCATTTGTAAATTTTTCTATGCATAATGTAAGATCATCAACTTTCTTTCTCAACATTTCATGATCACTAAGCATTGTTTCTAGAGAAAAGATTTTTGTGCAAAGATCATTATTTTCAAGAGATATGTTTTGTAAAGCTGAATTTAAAATTTCCTTTTCAATGTTTATGCAATTAATAGATTCAAGAAGTTTTCCGTTTTCACAACATAATTTTGAATTTTCATTCCATAACTCATTAATTTTGGTTTTCATCTCCTTATTCCTTTTTGAGGCCTTTTTTAATTCTCCATACATCTCAACAAGTAATTCACTAGGATCAATATCATCATCATAATAAGTGAAAATTGAAGGAGTAAATTTTACGTCATCATTTATTGCCATAAAGCATATGTTGGCTCTTCCTTCATTATCGTCTTCACGTTCTTGTTGGTCCCAAGTGCCAGTAAGTCCCTTTCTCTTCTTGAGATATTTATTTTTGGGTTTGATGTCTCTTTCCATTTCCAAAGCTTTAGGACAATCGGCAATAAGATGTTCGGTACTCTTGCATTCAAAGCATTCAGGTTTGAATAATGATGATGACTATCCAGTTTTCTTGAATGGCCTTTTTCCTTTCTTGAGAAATTTCATTTTATAGAATTTCTTGAATTTTCTTACTGCCATAGCCATCTCATCATCTTCACTATTTTCATCTTCGTCACTTGATGATTTTTCTTGTTCACTAAGATGATTGGAGGTTTTAGGTAAGACTCCCTTCCTTCCCTTCTCTTCATCTTCAATATCATTTAATCTCTTGACTTTCATCTCATGTGTAAGTAGTGATCCGATGAGCTCTTCAAATGGAAGAGTTTTCAAGTCTTTTGATTCCTCAATACAAGAGTCTTCGGTTGCCAAGACTTTGGTCGAGCATCCAATATTTTTCCATTTTGTTCTCTAATTGTATAATTCTTCCCGTAGGCTTTTAGACCATTGGAGATGTTAGTAAATCTTGTGAACATATCACTAATATTCTCACCTTGCTTCATAGTGAATAGATCATAATCTCTTACTAGCATTGCAAGCTTTGACTCCTTTACTTGATTTGTTCCTTCATGTGTTACTTAAAGAAGTCTCCACATCTCATGAGCGGTGTCGCATCCAATAACTCGATTGTACTCATTTACATCTACTGCACAGCTCAGTATGTTCATCACCTGGTAATTTAATGTCATCTTCTTAGAGTCACCCTCATCAAATTCGTCAATAGGCTTTAGTTCTCTAGTAACTCCATCAGCTCTCATTTTCATTGGTATGTAAGGACCTTTCTCAACAATATTCCACAAATCAAAGTTAATAGAACAAATATATATCTTAGTTCTAGATTTCCACAATGTGTAATTTGTTCCATCAAACAAAGGAGGTTTATTTGTGGAAGATCCTTCCAAATAAGGTAAGTTTGAAACATTAGCCATAAGATCTTAACTTCTAGGTTGTAAAACCACGCAAAGAAGTCCTAGCTCTGATACCAATTGAAATACCTATGAGGGGGGGGTGAATTAGGTATTTGGCTAATTTTTCGCAAACACAGTCCTTTTTATGAACTTGGTTTGGAAAGATTATATTCACTTGTTTCAATGAGAGAATAATGAACACAATGATATAGCAATATACAAGGAAGAGTAAAGAGCACAAGCAATTTATAGTGGTTCAATCTCTTCAAGATCTACATCCACACTCAAGGATTTCAACCAATCTATTCAATTACTCAAATTCAATCAATTACACAAGGGGCTCATCCCACAAAGACTTTACACCAACAACCTCTTTTGCAAAGTTGCAAACAAGGTTCACCCTACCACAAGGATTTTATATCTAAGACAACATTAAATCAATACTTTAAGGATCACTCTTACCAAAAGAATTTTTTGTCACAAGATAACCTTGTTGTTAGCCCTAAGGGCAAATCATGTAGTTATGATTAGTTTTGATTAATGACAAATATTGATAAGGACTAATATTCTTGTATGTTGTGTGATAGGATTTGTGGATTAAGAAGTATGAAGTCTCATTGCCTTGAAGCCATAACGCAAGAACAACTCCAATATGTCAAAGTGATTGAAGATTGAAGAGTTTGTTCAAGATGATTGAAGACTTTGAAGACATGAAGTGTAGGTTACATGTGCTTAATTGGTAAACTTTGTAAACCCTACACTCTTAAGACTTGGAATCTATGAGTTGCAATTGAGAGCACAAAACTTGAACTTACAAGTTTTTCATCAATGGTTTTTGCACTTAAAAGGTCTTTAATGACTAATATTTTAGGCTAGAAGGTTTTTCAACTTGTTTGAATTGATTTGAATATGTTTTGACAAAGTTTAAAAAGTTCGGACGCAAAATTCGGAAGCATAAGTGAAAATTTAGTCGTCCGAATTGTTTCTGCATTTATGAACAGTAACACTGTTCACATAAACAGTACCGACTATTTTCTAGAGAAATTCGGACGCACATTCAAACGCACCTGGAAAAATTCGGTTGTTCGAATTTTAAATAGTACCGACTATTTTTCTAGAGAAATTCAGACGCATGTTCGAACGTTGGATGAAAATTCGGTCGTTCGAATTTTCCCTGTGTTGTGAACAGTACGTCTGAAAATTCGGACGCAAAATTCGGTCGTCCGAATTTTCTGATTGTATGCTTATAGAAACTTATAGCAAGCTCCATCTAGGGTGTATCATTTGATAGATAGGTTCGAATTCAAGGGTTTTGCTCGGATTGGGTTTAGGATTACTGACGATACGTTTTTCATCGTGTTGGTCAAGCAATGGCACCTGGAGACCCACACTTTTCACTTGACATGTGGTTAGGCAACAATCACATTGCAAGATCTAGTAGTTATGTGAGGACTACTAGTTGATGGTCAATCTATTACTTACCCTTCCTATACCAATTCTATGTCTAGGTGGATGGCTATCATTGAGAAACTATTTGGATTTAGACTCACGACAACTATAAGCGTCAGACACAAACTGAAAAAAGAACCTCTTGAGACTTGTATTATGACACCCCTTGGTAATAACCTCATTAAAAAGTATGTGTTTGATTTGCTCGGGGATTTAAACTCATGCTTATGGGTGGTCACCATTACTTCAATCACTATGTTAACATGATACCATTATGTTACTTGTGGTTCTTAGAAGATTTTGGTGAGACGTAGTCTTAGTAAATTCTTATCATATTTAATCACTATGGAAACATGATATCATTATGTTAGTTGTGGTTCTTAGAAGATTTTGGTGGGACGTAGTCTTAGTAAAGTCTTATCATATTTATATAGATGCTTCCGTGATGCTTCTTTAAGCGATGTACAAGAGATGCATGGACTTGCAACTCTTGTCTAAATGTCGGCTTAGGAGCAGATACCCACATTACTGCTTGGCTACCTAGAGTCTTAGGTTCCTATCCTTGAGCATGCAACCTTTAGATCTCAATGTATCATTGCACTTGCTACTTAATTATCAAGATCAGTTCGGTGCCATGTTTGGCCAGGTAAAGTTTCTTATAATTTATTTTATTTTTTGTTGTATGATACTATTTATATATAATTTTCCTTACTATTGTTAATTTCGTATGGGGCAAAAAAATGTCAGTGAAACTTGAACTTTTACACTTTCTTGATTTTACTACTTGAATTAAAAAACTAATACTTTTAACACTTCAATTTTAAAAATTTATCAAATCTGACACTTTGTCAAATTTCACTGTTATATCTAATGTAAAGTGGTCATGTGAATCTTAAGTGACTATTTCTAGGGATATTTTGGAAAAAATAACAAAATAGTAAGTAAATGAATTCTTTTAGGGAAAATAGCTCACATGGTCCTAAAGTATGGGAGAAAATCTTTCTACAAGCCTAAAGTTTTTTCTTTCAACTAAAATGGTCCCTCAATGTATTTACGATTGGCAAAAAAGAGCACCACCACCACTCATTGTCCTAGGTTGTGACCAAATTATGTATGCTCTAGTCACGTTATCAAATTTTAGAAGCAAAATTATCACCATAATCAGTTTCCCTTTAAAACTACTAACAGGAACATGCAATATATGGCTCGCGGGGTAGAGACTTTGAGCTGATTGTATGGAATGAATTTGCAATTGATGATTTTACTAGTGATCCATAATACAAATGAAGATATAATCATTTCAGTAGCAACAACATTTGTTGTAACGATTTTATCCTTAAAAGTTGAGCATGTGATCGAAGACCAGGGCGATTAGTGTGGCTGTTACTCTTTTCTGCATCTTTAAATAGATCGAATATCATTTTGATTGAAAAAAACTTTAGGGATATAAAAATATTTGATCTCATACTTGGGGGATAAAGTGGGTCATTTATCTATTATTTTATTTGAATTAAAATAAGAAAAAGCAACAATAGCAACTCCGGCAGTGAAAGAGAAAGTCAACCTCGCCTATCTCTAGCATCTATCAACCTAAATAATATATGTCTATAATCAAATCTTTAAAGTACCTATTTGAACTAGAATCTATTTGAAAAATGCAAATTTTACTATTAAAAGTTTCAGACAGTCTTGCTATTTGCTATTGTGAGTCAACGACGACATAGAGGAAAAGAAGAAGTGAGAGATTGAGAACAAAGGAGAAGAAGGTAAAATCTGGTGCAAGCCTATTGTGCTATTAATCACCTGAAACTCCTTTTTATTCCGTCACTTTCTCCTTTTCTCTTCTATTTTTACTATTTTCTCACTTCTGCTTCTGTGTCTTTTTTTCTGATCGACGTTCAATTTCTTCTTTCAATACCAAATCCAGTTGATTTCTTTTTCTCTCATGGTAACCATGGTAGTCATCTGTTGTAGTCACCAGTCACAAATATTCTAGTAAGGAGAAGGAAACGATTAGTTTCTAATTGAAAGCATAGAACGCTAGCTAATCAATTATTGTCTGTGGCTTTCAAAAATTTCATATTATTTTGGTAAATTATAATGAAGATTTCTAGAGTGGTATGTGTTAGCCCTAAGGGCAAATCATGTAGTTTTGATTAATGACAAATATTGATGAGGACTAATATTCTTGTATGTTGTGTGATAGGTTTTGTGAACTAAAAAGTATGAAGTCTCATTGCTTTGAAGCCAAAGTGCAAGAACAACTTGAGTAAAGCAAAGTGATTTAAGTTTGAAGAAGGTTGTTCTCAGATGATCTAAAGGCATTGAAGACTTGAAGTGTAGAATGTATTTACTTAGTAGGTAAATCTCTATGTAAACTCTATACTTGTATTTCTTGGTTATCATTGAATGCATAAGAGAGCATAAAATGAGTCTTATAATCTTAAAAGGCTTTGAATGACTCTTTTGATGAATGTGGTTTTGTGTCCCAAAAGTTTTTAAGTAAACTTCATATGATCAAAGGAATTTGATTTTGGTTTTTAAACTTATATATGTCTAAATAAGTTTTCTATACATACCAAATGTTTTTCAAACTTATTGAAGTTAAATCTCACATGATTTTACAAAGTTTGAATATGCTTCCAAAAAATTCGCTCGTCCGAATTTTGTAGCAAAAGTTTGCTACTGTTCTTCCAGAGAAATTCGGAAGAAGATTCGGACGCATGAAGAAAAATTCGATTGTCCGAATTTTGGCCTTTAGCATGGTCTCTTATGTCTTGTGCGTTCAATTGATCAATCAAAAAGACATCAAAGTGTGAAGGTGCAAGTTTGTGTAAAAAATCTACCAACAAGGGGTAACATCTACACACTCTTATCTTTTTATCAAATTGTGTTTTTCTACTAGTTCTTGCAAGGTTATCTTGATAACATAAAACCCTTTAGATAAGGGTGATCCTTGAAGTTGTGATTCAAGGTTGTTTAAGATATAAAACCATTGTGTGTGGTGAGCCTTGTTTGTAAAAGTTACTAGAAGAGGTTGTGAGTGTAAAACCATAGTGTGGTGAGCCTCTCTTGTAATTTGTAAACCTGAGCATATAGTAGATTGGTTGAAATCCTTAAATGTAGGCTTAAGGTAGTGGACGTAGATCTTGAGGATCGAACCACTATAAATTGCTTGTGTTTCTTGATCTTACTTTCTTGTTTTGCTGTGCTATAAATTGCTTATAACTTGACTCATGTAATCTGTTATTTGCTTAGACGTATAAAAGGTTTTAATTTGTAAAAATTAGCCAAATACCTAATTCACCCTCCCCCCCTCTTAGGTATTTCAATTGGTATCAGAGCTAGAACTTCTTTGTGTGGTTTGACAACCTAGAAGGCGAAGATCCTATGGCTAATATTTCAAACCTACCTTACCTAGAAGGATCATCTACAAATAGAACACCGTTGTTTGATGGAACAAATTACATTTTTTGGAAGACTAGAATTAAAATATATATTTGTTCTATCAATTTTGATTTGTGGAACATAGTTGATAACGGTCCTTATGTCCCAATGAAAATGAGAGTAGATGGAGTAACCTCAGAACCCAAATCCACTGATGAATTTGATGAGCATGATTCAAAGAAAATGACATTAAACTATAAGGCCATGCACATATTAAGTTGTGCATTAGATGTTACTGAATACAATAGAGTTAGTGGGTGTGATTCTGCTCATGATATATGGACATTACTCCAAATTACACATGAAGGTACTAATCAAGTTAAAGAATCTAAACTTGCTATGCTTGTTAGAGATTATGAGCTGTTTACCATGAAACAAGGTGAAAATATTAGTGATATGTTTACAAGGTTTACTAATATTTTCAATGGCTTGAAAGCTTATGGTAAAAGCTATACGATGGGAGAGAAAAATAAAAAGATTTTGAATGCTCTACCAAAATCCTGGCAGCCAAAGACACTTGCTATTGAGGAGTCCAAAGATCTAAAAACTCTTCCTCTTAAAGAGTTTATCGGATCACTACTCACACATGAAATGAAGATGAAACGGTTGAATGACAAGGAAAATGAAGAAAAGGGAAGACTTCAAATCACTTGAGTGAACAAGAACTATCTTCAAGTGAAGAAGAAGGAGGAAACAGTGGAGAAAAAGAGATTGCAATGGCAGTGAGGAAGTTCAAGAGATTCTACAAAAAGGAGTTTCTCAAGAAAGGAAGAAAGCCAGTCAAGAAGAGTGGACAATTCTCATCCTATAAACCTCAATGTTTTGAATTCAAGAGCATAGAGCATCTTATTGCTGACTGTCCCAAAGTGTTAGAGAGGGAAAGAGACAGCAAAAACAAAAAGAAATCTGCCAAGAAAGGAAAAGGATTAGCTGGAACATGGGATCAACAAGAAAGCGAGGATGACAGTGAAGTGAAGGCCAACATATGCTTTATGGCCATTGATGATGAGGTACAATCTTCACCTTCTATTTCAAATTTCTGTGATGATGATATTGATTCTAATGATTTGATTGTAGAACTGTATGAACAGTTGAAAAAGGCTGCAAAAAGAAACAAAGAAATGAAATTCAAAATCAATGATTTATCAAATGAGAATTCAAAATTATGTGTTGAAAATGATAAACTTCTTGAGACCATTAATTGCCTTACCATTGAAAAAGAAGTTTTGAATACAACCATACAAAACGTATCTTTTGAAAACAAAAAGCTTTGTACAAGAATTATTTCTCTTGAATCAATGCTAAAAGATCATGAGTCTTTGAAAAGGAAAGTTAATGATCTTACTTTATGCATTGAGAGATTAACAAATGGAAGAGAAAATTTAAATAAACTACTTGGTTATCAAAGATCTTCATTTGTAAAACATGGTCTTGGTTTTACACATGATTGTTTTGATCCAAAACAAAAAAAGTTATTTGTTAAAGAATCTTCTCATTCTAGGTCTCATATTTGTTGCACATATTGTGGCAAGTATGGACACAAGGTTTCTAGATGTTTTATAAAAAGAAAGATAGAAAATGGTGTTAAGACCATTTGGATAGTCAAAGAAACTATTACTAATCCCCTTGGACCCAAGAAGATATGGGTACCAAAAATCACTCTTTCTAATTTGGTATAGGTACAATTTGCCTCAAGATCAAGTGCCAGTAAATGGTTTCTTGACAGTGGCTGCTCAAGGCACATGACTGGAAATGCATCACTTGTTCGTGAGCTTCAAGCTACAAGTGAAGGTTTTGTCACATTTGGAGATAAGAAGAAAGGGAAAATACTTGGAATAGGTAGCATTGGTAATGGTTCTTTCCCTCTTATCAAGCAAGTTTTACTTATTGATGGTTTAAAGTATAATTTACTTAGTATTAGTCAATTATGTGACAATGGTTGCAAAGTTGAGTTTAAATGTGATACTTGTACTATTCTTGACAGTGCAAGTAACAAAACTATTTTTGTTACTAAAAGAGTTAATAATGTATATGTGTTATCTTGATGAGCTTATTACTAATGATATTAAATGTCTTGCCATTCATGACAATGATGGATTTTTATGGCATAGAAGATTAGGACATGTGAGCATGGATTTATTGAACAAACTTTCTACACAAGAACTAGTTAGAGGATTACCAAAAATGCATTTTGATAAAACCCGTCTTTGTGATGCTTGTCAATATGGAAAACAATCAAAAACATCTTTTAAACCAAAGAAAATGGTTTCTACCTCAAAACCTCTTGAACTAGTTCACATGGATTTATTTGTACCTATGAGGACTACTAGTCTTGGTGGTAAAAGATATGCTTATGTGATTGTTGATGATATTTCAAGATTTACATGGGTAGTCTTCTTATCACAAAAAGATGAAACATTTTATGAATTTTCAAAACTTTTCAAAAAGGTTCAAATTTCTTTTGATTGCAAACTGATTTCTATTAGAAGTGACAATGGACGAGACTTTTGTAAGCAAGATTTTACAAAATTTTGTGATGAGTATGGCATCACTCATAATTTTTCAGCTGCCAAAACACCTTAACAAAATGGTTTTGATGAAAAGAAAAATAAAACATTACAGGAAATGGCTAGATCAATGCTTTGTGAAAATTCCTTACCAAAATATTTTTGGGCTGAAGCTGTAAATACAGCTTGCTATGTAATGAATAGAGTTTTACTAAAACCTTTTATAAGAAAAACACCTTTTGAACTTCTATTTGATAAAACTCCATCAATTGTCTACTTTAAAGTTTTTGGTTGTAAGTGCTTTATTTTAAACACTAGTGACAATCTTGGAAAATTTGATAGAAAATCAGATGAAGGCATATTTCTTGGCTATTCATCAAATAAAAAGGCATATAGAGTCTATAACAAAAGGACATTAATCTAACATTTATCTTCAAAGAAGAAATGAAGATGATGCAGGTTCCTCAATGGTTGAAAATCAAACTCAACACCAAGTACCCACATTGGAAGATCATACCAAAGAAGAAGAAATAATGGAGCAAGAACAAGATGGTCAATCAAGTAATGATCAAGAACTTCCAAAGGATCTCACATATGCAAGAAGTCATCCTAAGGAGCAAATCATTGGTGATGTCTCCCAAGGAGTTAAAACAAGGTGGTACTTTATTGATAATTTTGCCCTTTTATCTCACATTGAACCGAAAAATATTGATGATGCATTGTGTGATAATTTCTGGATTATTGCTTTGGAAGAAGAGTTAAATCAGTTTGAGAGAAATAAAGTTTGGACTCTTGTTCCTAGACCTCATGATCATTCTGTTATTGGTACAAAATTGGTCTTTAGAAATAAGTTAAATGAACTAGGAGAAGTTGTTAGAAATAAAGCTAGACTTGTTGCTCAAGGTTTCAACCAAGAAGAAGGCATTGATTATGATGAGACTTTTGCTCCAGTGGCCAGATTAGAGTCTATAAGAATACTTTTGGCATTTGCTTGTTTTAAAGATTTTAAACTATTTCAAATGGATGTCAAAAGTGCTTTTCTAAATGGATTTATTGAAGAAGAGGTTTATGTAGAACAACCTCCTGGCTTTATTCATGAAAAATTTCCAAATCATGTTTTCAAGTTAACCAAAGCTCTATATGGATTGAAACAAGCTCCAAGAGCTAGGTATGAAAGATTACAAAAGAAAAAGTGGATACAACTCTTTTTATAAAAACATCTTCTAAAAATGATATTTTACTTGTGCAAATTTATGTTGATGATATTATTTTTGGTGCTACTAATACTTCTCTTTGTGAAGATTTTGCCAAATCCATGCAAAATGAATTTGAGATGAGCATGATGGGAGAACTAAATTTCTTCCTTGGGCTGTAAATTAAGCAAACCGAGGATGGAGTCTTCATTAATCAAGCAAAGTATACCAAGGAGCTACTGAAAAGATTTGGAATGGATCAAGCAAAAGGAAAAGGTACTCCAATGAGTTCATCAACTAAACTTGACAAAGATGAGAAAGGTAAAAATATTGATGAGAAATTATATAGAGGTATGATTGGAAGTTTACTCTATCTCACAACTAGTAGACCAGATATTATGTTTGCTGTATGCTTGTGTGCTAGATTCCAATCATGTCCTAAAGAATCTCATTTAATTTCTGTCAAACGTATTTTTCGCTATTTGATTGATACACATGACTATGGCCTTTGGTTTTTAAGAAAACTTCATCTTTTGAACTTATTGGATACTCTGATGCTGACTATGTTGGATGCAAAGTTGAACGTAAAAGCACAAGTGGTCATTGTTAATTTGTTGGTAGTTGTCTTGTATCTTGGTTTAGTAAAAAGCAAGCTTGTGTATCTTTATCCACTGCGGAAGCTGAATACATAGCTGCAGGTAGTTGTTGTGCACAATTGTTATGGATGCAGCATACTTTACTTGATTATGGTCTTAAATTCAATTGTGTGCCCATATTATGTGATAATACTAGTGCCATTAACTTGAGCATAAATCCCATTCAATATTCTAGGTATTGATTATGATGAAACTTTTGCTTCAGTGGCCAGATTAGAGTCTATCAGAATACTCTTGGCATTTGCTTGTTTTAAAGACTTTAAACTATTTCAAATGGATGTCAAAAGTGCTTTTCTAAATGGTTTTATTGAAGAAGAAGTTTATGTAGAACAACCTCCTGGCTTTAGTCATGAAAAATTTCCAAATCATGTTTTCAAATTAACTAAAGCTCTATATGGACTGAAACAAGCTCCAAGATCTTGGTATGAAAGATTAAGTGGTTTTCTTCTTTCAAAAGGTTTTACTAAAGGAAAAGTAGATACAATTCTTTTTATTAAAACATCCTCTAAAAATGATATTTTACTTGTACAAATCTATGTTGATGATATCATTTTTGGTGCTACTAATACTTCTCTTCGTGAAGAGTTTGCTAAAACTATGCAAAATGAATTTGAGATGAGCATGATGGGGGTACTAAGTTTCTTCCTTGGGCTGCAAATTAAGCAAACCAAGGATGGAGTATTCATCAATCAAGAAAAGTATACTAAGGAGCTATTGAAAAGGTTAGGAATGGATCAAGCAAAAGGGATAAGTACTCCAATGAGTTCATCAACTAAACTTGATAAAGATGAGAAAGGTAAGAGTATTGATGAAAAATTATATAGAGGTATGATCAGAAGCCTACTCTATCTCACAGCTAGTAGACCAGATATTATGTTTGCTGTATGTTTATGTGCTAGATTCCAATCATGTCCTAAAGAATCTCATCTAATTTCTGTCAAACGAATTTTTCGTTATTTAATTGATACTCATGACTATGGCCTTTGGTTTTCAAAAACTTCATCTTTTGAACTTATTGGATATTCTGATGCGGATTATGCTGGTTGTAAAGTTGAACGTAAAAGCACAAGTGGTCATTGTCAATTTCTTGGTAGTTCTCTTGTATCTTGGTTTAGTAAAAAGCAGGCTTGTGTGTCTTTATCCACTGCAGAAGCTGAATACATAGCTGCAGGAAGTTGTTGTGCACAATTGTTAAGGATGCAACATACTTTACTTGATTATGGTCTTAAATTCAATTGTGTGCCCATATTATGTGATAATACTAGTGCCATTAACTTGAGCATAAATCCCATTCAACATTCTAGGACTAAGCATATAGAGATAAAACATCATTTCATTCGTGACCATGTGATTAAAAAGGATATATGCTTAGAATATATAAATACAAATGATCAAATTGCTGATATATTTACAAAGCCTTTGGCTGAGGAAAGGTTCAATCACCTAAGAAGACTCTTAGGAATTTCAAGATTCAATGATTAATGTGTGTATTGAAGTTTTGGTAAATTCAGGAAATTTGGATTCAAAATTCGGATGCACTGCAGAAGATTCGATCGACCGAATTTTCTGAGTGTCAAGAAACAGAAACTTTTGATCAAGAATTCGGACGCAGGTCAGAAAATTCGGTCGACCGAATTTTCTGAACTGACGAAACAGAAACTTTTGCTTGAAAATTCGGACGCAGACCTGAAAAATCGGTCGACCGAATTTTACGGACGTAACCCTTTAAATGAAGATTAAACAATCTTCTCAACATTTCAACTTCCGAATTTCACATCCTTTTTAAAACCTCTCATACCCATTCACATCCGAATCAAAATCTCTTCAAAATCACACATTCTCATCCCGATTTTCCTTCATTTTTAAACTTCCAAGCCCTAATTTCTTACAGAAAACCAATCCTTCTCAAGAGAAAACATCATGGTAAGAACAAAGAAGCCCAATGTTGAGAAAGGAAAAGGAAAGGCTAAGGAAGGAGATGGAGACCCAATCCTCAATCAGCTAAGAAGGATTCACATTCCTCAAACACAATCTGGAGTTGACAGGTTTATCTCCATCAAATCTACTCATGAATTTGATGAATGGAGTAAGAGTAGTAGAAAAATCATTCCTGGATATAAGGTGGATATTGATAAACTGTCAAGCATGGATATTGTTCTATCTCATTTCAATGATATTAGTTGGAGTAGTTTGCTATTCATTGATGAAGAATTTTATCCTACTTTGATATATGAATTCTATGCAAACTTGAAAGAGGATAGAATTGAGATGATAGGGGATAATGTGATACAATGGTATTCATCTAGAGTATCACAAATGGACATTGAATTCAATGAAGGATTGATAAATAGAATTTGTGGAGTCGGTGACGAGGGAGCTAGATATTATTCAGCATCCATGCATTGCTATGATCGTGAACTCTTCACACATGTTAGATTTGAAGATGCATTTACAAATGGAAGAGAGTTTAGAGCCATAAAGGAAAGGGAAATTAAGAATTTGGATGCTAGAGGTAGAGTTTTGCATCACATGGTGACTACAATGATTGTTCCTAATTTTGGACACAAGTCATCAGTTGGAAATATGCATATGGTAATCATGTTAGCCCTGCATGAGCATAGAAGAATGAACTTTGGGTATATAGCCTTGAAACATGTGATTGCAGCCAAAAAAACAGTAACCAAGGCATTCCCATTTGGAAGGTTATTAACCAGAATCTTCAAGCATTTTAAGATCAAACTTCCTGGAAGAGGGCAAGCCTTTAAGAGTGGTGAAATTTATACAAATGAAACTCTTAAGAGAATGCAATTAGTTCATGATGAGGATAATGTATGGAGGACAAAAAGAGAAACCCCTCCGAAAAGAATAGAAAGAGAGAGAATCATAGAAAGTGAAGAGGAAGAAGAAGAAGAGGATGAAGAGGAAACCCTTGCTAGGGAAATGAAAACAAAAAGAAAGCATGACACCTCAAGTGAGGGGGAGCAGCCTCCAACAAAAAGGAGGTTATTTGAAGAAGAAACTGGAATTGGGTCAAGTGGTAAAGGAGTAACTAGAGGTGACACCATTATTGCCAAAGCATTCCAAGAAGCCTTGAACAATCATGTCAAGGAAATGGAGAAAATGTATAAGTTCTTTGAGTCATTTGCTCCAATGGTTCTTGGAAAATTAGATGGACTGGAAAATAGAATAAAACACATTGAAGATATCCTTATAAGAAACACTCAAAGTGGTGCAGGACCCTCTAAGCCTCAAGATGGAAATGAGGAGGAAAGAGATAGAGAAGCAGAGAAAGAAGACAATGAGGATAGCAATAATGAAGAGGATGATCAGGGTGGAAATGATAAGACCACAGCAGAAGAAAAAGAACAAGAACATGCTCATGAAGATCTACCAGTGGCAGGAAGTCAAGTAGCTCAAGCTGCAATTGTATCTCCAGCAACAATCTCTTTCAGTCAAGGAAGAGTTAAGCACTTGGCAATCAAGAAAGGAGTGAGCCGAGCCTCCCCATCAACCTCACCATCACAAGACTAAGCTTTCTTTTCTAATCTCTTTACTGTATTTTGTTTAGTTTTCTAAGCATTTTGGTGCATTTTCTATTCTGAACTTGTTAAATATTTTGCTGTTTTTTATGTAATAGTGAAGCTCAATGATGAAATCCCAATGATGAGAGCTTCTTTTATATGCTAACTTGAACATCTCATTTTCATTGATCCCTTTAATTTTTTTATGATGACAAAAGGGGGAGAAAATATGATGCAATATGATGGAATATGCAATATGATGCAATACATGTGAAACCTTAGTCATTATGTGAACTTAGTCTTTAATCAAATTCGGATGCAAGGTTTTAAGATTGGATGCATTCATATTTATGGTCAAAATTTTTTTTCTGTTTATCCAAATTGGTTCCAATCTGTCTTACTCTATTCCATTATGTTTGAACAACATTATGAAACCTTTATATCATTTCAAAACTTCAATTATATTGAATCTGTTGCAGTTTGGACATGAGATTAAAAATTCAGACGCATGTGATTCAAAATTCGGATGCATGCTATAAAATTGGGATGCATCCATATTGTGTTACCAAAATGTGCTCATTTGTTGTTCAAATTGATTCAAATATGTTTTAATCTTTTCTAATATATTTGAACAACCTTAGGAAAGCTTATTTACAAAATTTGCAGCTTTCATTTTACTTATTTTAAAGTTTGGACGTAATATGTCAAAATTCGGATGCATAGTGTCTCTACACCAAACTTGTTGAAAAATGAGCACAATCTAAGGGGGAGCATTGTTAAACATTTACAATCTTTAAAACCTCTCTTAGAATCTTTTCTAAATGTTTAAATGCTATATCTTCTATCCTAGTTGTTGGAAGGAAGGAGGCAAATGGAGGTTGGTTGGGTCATAGGCTCATAATGAGCCTTGTGTATGTCAATATGCTAAATTGGTTGATTTCTATCATTGACATCAATACTTCTTTATGCTAATCTGTTTAAATCCATCACATATTGCATCAAAGTTTGTCATCATCAAAAAGGAGGAGATTGTAAGCCCTAAGGGCAAATCATGTAATTTTGATTCATGACAAATATTGATGAGAACTAATATGTTTATATTGTGTGATAGGATTTGTGAAGAAAGAAGTTTGAAGTCTCATTGCCTTCAAGAGGAAGAGCAAAGAACAACCTCAGTAAGCTATGAGTCTCTTCAGGTTTATTCAAAGATGAACTCAAGGCATTGAAGACTAGAAGTGTAGAGTAGGTATGATGATAGGTAATATCTATGTGAACTCTACACTTGTATGTCTTGGAGTCTATTGAATGCATAAGAGAGGATAAAATTGATTTCTTAACCTTAAAAGTTTGTTGAATGAATTCCTAGTAAAAGTGGTGTTGTGTCCTAAAAGTTTTTAAGTAAACTTTAAATGATCAAATGAGTTTGATTTTGGTTTTCAAACTTATATTTGTCTAAATAAGTTATCTATATATACCAAATGTATTTCAAATACTTGGAAGATTGATTTCAAATGATTTTACAAAGTTTGAACACAATTCCATAAAATTCGGTCGTCCGAATTTGGTAGCAAAAGTTTGCTACTGTTCTTCCAGAGAAATTCGGAAGAAGATTCGGACGCATGAGAAAAAATTCGGTCGTCCGAATTTTGGTCTTCAGTATGGTCACTGTTCTTCCAGAGAAATTCGGAAGAAGATTCGGACGAAGCAGGAAAAATTCGGTCGTCCAAAAAATTCGGATGCAGAATTCGGTCGTCCGAATTTCCTGAAAATAGCAGTTAACTAGCCGTTTTATAGCTGTTTCAACTGATTTTCAAATTCTATAAAAGCTATAAACGTGCAATCTTTTGTATGTTCTGAATCCTTGAATATTCTAAGCTTTCTAAAGTCTATTACAAACATTTCTTAAGCTCTCTTATGTCTTGTGCATTCAATTGATCAATCCAAAGACATCAAAGTGTGAAGGTGCAACTTTGTGTAAATTCTACCAACAAGTGGTAACATCTACACACTCTTCTTTACTTATTCAATTGTATTGATCTACTAGCTCTAGCAAGGTTATCTTGATAACATAAAACCCTTTAGATAAGGGTGATCCTTGAAGTTGTGATTCAAGGTTGTTTGAGATATAAAACCATAGGTTGGTGAGCCTTGTTTGTAAAATTACTAGAAGAGGTTATAAGTGTAAAACCATAGTGTGGTGAACCTCTCTTGTAATCTGTAAACTTGAGCACATAGTAGAGTTATTGAAATCCTTAAGTGTGGACTTAAGGTAGTGGAGGTAGATCTTGAGGATCGAACCACTATAAATTGCTTGTGTTCTTTTGTCTACATTTATTATATTGCTGTGCCATAAACTGTTTTTTCTCTTATTCACTTAATCTGCAATAGGTCTACACATTTATAAAGTTTGAATTTGCAATAATTAGCCAAATACCTAATTCACCCCCCCCCCTCTTAGGTATTTCACAATCCTTAACCAACCAAGAAGAATTCGAATCCCCCAAACATTATCTGGAGCTAACAGGTTTGTCTCGATCAAGGCTACTCATGAATTTGATGAATGGAATAAAAATAGTAGAAAGATTATCCCTGGATATAAGGTGGATGTTGATAAATTGTCTAGCATCGATATTGTTCTATCTTGTTTCAATGATGTTGGTTGGAGTAGTTTGTTGTTCATTGATGAAGAATTTTATCCTACCTTGATATATGAATTCTATGCAAACCTGAAAGAGGAAAGAATTGAGACTGTAGGGGATAATGTGATACAATGGTATTCATCTAGAGTATCCCAAGTTGACATTGAATTTAGTGAAGGATTGATAAACAGAATTTGTGGAGTAGGTGACAATGGAGCTAGATATTATTCACCTTCCATGCATTGCTATGATCGTGAACTCTTTACATATGTTAGATTTGAAGAAGCATTTACCAATGGTAGAGAGTTTAGATCAATAAAAGAGAGGGAAATCAAGAACTTGGATGCTAGAGGTAGAGTGTTGCATCATATGGTAACTACTATGATTGTTCCTAATTTTGGACATAAGTCATTAGTTGGAAATATGCATATGGTAATCATGTTAGCCTTGCATGAGCATAGGAGATTGAACTTTGGTTATATAGCCTTGAAACACATGATTACTGCCAGAAAAACAGTAACCAAGGCATTCCCATTTGGAAGGTTGTTGACAAGAATCTTTAAGCATTTTAAGATTAAACTTCCAGGAAGAGGACAAGTTTTTAAGAGTGGAGAAATTTACACCAATGAAACTCTTAAGAGAATGCAATTAGTTCTTGATGAGGATAATGCATGGAGGACAAAAAGAGAAACCCCTCCAAAAAGAATAGGAAGAGATGAAAAGATAGAAAGTGAAGAAGAGGAAGAAGAAGAAACCCTTGCTAGAGAAATGAAGACAAAAAGGAAGCATGACACCTCAAGTGAGGGGGAGAAACCTCCAACAAAAAGGAGATTGTTTGAAGAAGAAACTGGAATTGGTTCAAGTGGTGAAGGAGTAACTAGAGGTGACACCATAGTGGCCAAAGCATTTCAAGAAGCCTTGAACAGTCATGTCAAGGAAATGGGGAAGATGTATAAGTTTTTTGAATCATTTGGTCCACTGGTTCTTGGAAAGTTAGAAGGACTGGAGAGTAGGGTAAAGCACATTGAAGAAATCCTTATGAGAAATACTCAAAGTGGTGAAGGACCCTCTAAGCCTCAAGATGGAAATAAGGAAGAAGGAGACAGGGAAGAAAAGAAAGGAGATGATAATGACAATAATGATGAAGATGATGATGAAGGTGGAAATGAAGAGACTGTGGCAGAAGAAGAAGAGGAAGAACATGCTCATGAAGAGCCACCAATAGCAAGCAGCCAAGTACCGCAAGCTGAAATAGTCTCTCCATCAACAATCTCTTTCAGTCAAGGAAGAGTGAGCATTTGGCCATCAAGAAAGGAGTGAGCCGAGCCTCCCCATCAACATCAACATCACAAGACTAAGCTTTCTTTCCTTCTATTCTATTTACTGCTTTTAAGTTGATTACCTATACTGTTATCTTTTCTATTATGTAATTCTGAACTTGTTAAGTATTTTGCTGCATTTTATGTAATAGTGAAGCTCAATGATGAAATCTCAGTGGTGAGAGCTTCTTTTATGTGTTAAATTGATAGTCTCATTTTCATTGATCCCTCTTTTATTTTTTTGAGTGATGACAAAAGGGGGAGAAAAATGATGATATGATGCATGCTGATATGATGCTGCAATATGAGTCTTGAACTTTTGTAAAGCTAAACTGAGTTGCAAAAAACTTTGGATTAAAAATTCGGATGCAAGGTTTAAAAATTCGGATGCATCCATATTTGTGGCCAAAAAGTGATCTTGTGTTGTTCAAATTGATTCAACTATGTTTTAATCTCTTCCATTATGTTTCAACAACCTTAGGAAAGCTTTACTTCACTTTAAACATTCATTATATTGAATTTATTGCAATTTGGACTTGAAATCTCAAAATTCGGATGCATGTTCTGAAATTCGAATGCATCCATATTTTGTTACCAAAATGTGCTCCTTTGTTGTTCAAATTGATTCAAATATATTTTAATCTCTCATAATATGTTTGAAAAAACTTAGGAAAGATTATTTACAGAATTTGAAGCCTTTGATTATCTTATTTTAAAATTTGGACTTGCTATGCAAAAATTCGGATGCATGATATCTCTAGTCCAAATGTGTTGAAAAGTGAGCACAATCTAAGGGGGAGCATTTTTAAACTGTTACAACCTTTAAAACCTCTCTTAGAAGTTTTTCTTAAATGCTATATCTTCTATCCTAGTTTGTTGGAAGGAAGGAGGTAAATGGAGGTTGGCTGGGTCATAGGCTCATATTGAGCCTTTTGTATGTCAATGTGCTAAATTGGTTATTTTCTATCATTGACATTAATACTTCTATGTACTACATTGTTTTAATCTATCACATTTTGCATCAAAGTTTGTCATCATCAAAAAGGGGGAGATTGTTAGCCCTAAGGGCAAATCATGTAGTTTTGAAATATGCTTGTATGTTGTGTGATAGGTTTTCTGAACTAAAAAGTATGAAGTCTCATTGCTTTGAAGCCAAAGTGCAAGAACAACTTGAGTAAAACAAAGTGATTGAAGTTTGAAGAAGGTTGTTCTTAGATGATCTAAAGGCATTGAAGACTTGAAGTGTAGAATGTATTTACTTAGTAGGTAAATCTATATATAAACTCTACACTTGTATGTCTTTGTTATCATTGAATGCATAAAAGAGCATAAAATGAGTCTTATAATCTTAGAAGGCTTTGAATGAATCTTTTTATGAATGTGGTTTTGTGTCCTAAAAGTTTTTAAGTAAACTTCATATGATCAAAGGAATTTGATTTTGGTTTTTAAATTTATATATGTCTAAATAAGTTTTCTATACATACCAAATGTTTTTCAAACTTATTGAGGTTAAATCTCACATGATTTTACAAAGTTCGAATATGCTTCCAAAAAATTCGGTCGTTCGAATTTTGTAGCAAAAGTTTCCTACTGTTCTTCCAGAGAAATTCGGAAGAAGATTCGGACGCATGAAGAAAAAATCGGTCATCCGAATTTTGGCATAAATTATTATCCCTATTATATACTACTTTTATATATCTAGATTTAACATAAAGTACCTATTAGTGAACATGTTTCTTTTATTTTATTATATTATAGTACTTTATAATAAATTTCAAACGTTTACACGAAACCTGACCAAACACTATCACTAGAAATGGACGGAGGGAGTATTTCTTTGGTTTCAATGCTAACATGAAGAAACTGTAAAGTTCAAGTGTCAACAACACTTTTTACCTCAATTATCTCTCTTATGTTGTCAAAAGTTTTCCAGGAATTGATATTTGGCGGGTAGAGGTTTTGTTAGTTTAGTTTGAAATATTGGAGTGGCATTTGGATAGTAGGGCGATGTGGTAGCTTGGTATGCGGCAACTTGTGCCTCCTACAAGTGATACACATAAAGACTTGCACTGGTACTAGACTTGGGACATCACAGGGCGAGATTTACGTATCATGCATGGATCCATGATTATTCTTTGCGAGTTACTTAGGGATCAAATTATAGATAGGGTGCTAGCCATATGTGTTCATGTTTCCTAGCTATACTATACGAAAATATATCATGCCTACATGAGGGTGCTCATTTGGAACCTGTGCATTGTTGAGGCATGGTCATGGGATACCAAACTACTTGCTCATCCATGATATTGGTAAAATTATTTACTTCAAAACTTACATTGTTTCCAACCAATATGTTGTTAACTATATTTTTTTTTTCCTTTCTTTATGAAGGATCTATTGTTCAACAGTGCATAGCAATAGCTATCGATGATATGCTGCCTACACCGCCATACATTCAAAATGCTCTTTAGTGCATTTTTAATTCATGTGACAGGGAATTAGTAGTAGTTTGGGGAATTTAGGATACAAGCCTATAGCTAGAGTCAAAATTGGTTAGAGGTTACAATACCACCTTCATGACAATGTCTTTGAGATCACATCCAAAAGCATGAGGTGGCAGGGATCAAAACAGGTGCTAGGGGGGCAATGTGTAGACTGCTAACATCTAGGTATGACTCTTGTAGCTTCTTCGTAGAACTATCCATTAGAGCTTGTGAGCTTGGTAACAATAGGGATGTTAACTAGCCAAGATGATCAGCTGAACAAAGATACTTTCACAGATGTTAGTGGAAGGAAGAGATTCCAGAGATGCTACTATATATCAGAGCTTATTATTCGATCATCAATCATATTTACACCGTCTAATTACCAATAGACTTTATGTGTTTTTCATTTATTTTGAACAATATAGATAGTCATTCTCTACTATGTATTTTGTACTTTGTAGTTTTCCCCTTTTTATGTAAGGATTTTCTTTATTACTTCTATTTATTTTGTGTACCACTTTTCATTTTTCATTTTGCATATATTTCATCTTTATGGATTTGACAAAAAAATGAAGTTCATCAAGATATAATACATATATCAAGATATTTCCAACTCTATTTGTAACAAGATAGTTTTGCTACTTGCACTATAAAAAATAGTACAAGTGTCACATTTAAATTCTACTGTACATACATTATCACATAGTTGACTAATGCTAAGTAAATTATACTTCAAACCATCAATAAGTAATACTTGCTGAATAAGAAGGAAAGAACCTTTACCAATGTTACCTATTTCAAGTATTTTTCCTTTCTTCTTATCACCAAATGTGACAAAACCTTCACTTGTCGCTTGAAGCTCACTAAAAAGTGAGGCATTTCCTGTCATGTGTCTTGAACAGTTTTCCATTTTCAACACATAACTTTGAATTCTCATTTAACAACTCATTGATTTTGGTCTTCATTTCTTTATTCCTTTTAGAAGCCTTTTTTAGTTCTTCATACACAAGTAACTCACTAGGATCAACATCATCATCATAGTAATTAGAGATAGAAGGGGTAGATTGTAGCTCATCATCAATTGCCATAAAGCATATTGTTAGCCCTAAGGGGAAATCATGTAGGTTTTATTAATGACAAATATTGATGAGGACTAATATGCTTGTATGTTGTGTGATAGGTTTTGTGAACTAAGAAGTATGAAGTCTCATTGCTTTGAAGCAAAAGTGCAAGAACAACTTCAGTAAAGCAAAGTGATTGAAGTTTGAAGAAAGTTGTTCTTAGATGATCTAAAGGCATTGAAGACCTGAAGTGTAGAGTGTATATACTTAGTAGGTAAATCTCCATGAAAACTCTACACTTGTATGTCTTGGTTCTCATTGAATGCATAAGAGAGCATAAAATGAGTCTTATGATCTTAAAAGTTTTTGAATGAATTTTTTGATGAATGTGGTTTTGTGTCCTAAAAGTTTTTAAGTAAACTTAATATGATCAAAGGAATTTGATTTTAGTTTTTCAAGCTTATATATGTCTAAATAAGTTTTCTATACATACCAAATGTTTTTCAAACTTATTGAAGTTAAATCTCAAATGATTTTACAAAGTTTGAATTTGCTTCCAAAAAATTCGGTCGTTCGAATTTTGTAGCAAAAGTCTGCTACTGTTCTTCTAGAGAAATTCGGAAGAAGATTCGGACGCATGACCCAAAATTCGGTCGTTCGAATTTTCTGAAACTAGCTATTACTAGCAGTTTTATGGCTGTTAAAACCGATTTTTGAATTCTATAAAAGCCACAAACTCCAGATTTTTGAGAGAACTTTTGAACATTCAAAGTCCTTCAAGCTCTAACTTGTTTTACATCAAAATTATTTGAAAAGCTCTCAAATTGCCTTGTGCTCAAAGGTTGAAATTCAAGATTCCAAAGGCAAGAAGTGAAGTGGTGCTAACAATTGTATTCATCCACCAAGAAGTGTTGGTAACATTCAAATTCTCTCTTTACATTTTTGTTGTGATTGATAGAAGGTTTTCAAGAGACTTAAAACCCTTGTGGAGGGTGAGCCATAGACTAGATTAATCAAGGTTTTTGTGTAAAACCCATTGGTGAGGGTGAGCCTTGGATTAGATTGGTCTAGGTTTTCTAGTGATATAAAACTCTTAGTCATAAGAGTGAACCTTGTTTATATATTGAAAAGAGGTTGTTGTGGTAAAACCCATTGAAGGATGAGCCTCTTGTGTAATTGCTTGGATTAAGCATATAGTGAATTGGTTGAAATCCTTGAGTGTGGACTTAAGGTAGTGGATGTAGATCTTGGAAAGATCGAACCACTATAAATCGTGTGCTCTTTTATTTATAGCTTTACTTGTTTACATACTTGTGTTATTATTGTTTGTTCTTAATTGTTGATTGATTGGTTGTGGTTTTATTATTTGATCTTATTGTCTCAACCATTAAATCACATATAAACTTAGAGCTTGTGAATTTGAAGAAGAGCTTTTATTACGGCAAAGGATTTGCAAAAAGGGAAAAGAATTTTGATAATTAGCCAAAGACCTAATTCACCCCCCTCTTAGGTCTTACACATATGTTGGTCTTTCCTTCACTGTCATCTTCACTTTCTTGTTGATCCCAGGTTCCAGCTAGTTCTTTCCCCTTTGAAAGACCTAAGAGGGGGGAGGGGGGGTGAATTAGATCTTTGGCTAATTTTCGAAAATAATTTCCTTGTACACTTCTAAGCAAGATCAGATTATATGTACTTGGTTCAATGAGATAATATATCAATTAATAGAAAAGCAGTAAAACAACGTAAGATCAATAAACACAAGTAATTTATAGTGGTTCGATCTCTTCAAGATCTACGTCCACTACCTTGAGCCTACACTCAAGGATTTCAAACAATCTACTATATGCTAAAGTTCACAAATTACATAAGAGGCTCACCGCACAATGGTTTTACATTCACAACCTCTTTCTCAATTCTACAAACAAGGTTCACCCTACCAAAGGATTTTATATCTACAAACAACCTTGAGTCAATGTCTCAAGGATCACCCTTATCTAAAGGATTTTATGTTTTTAAGATAACCTTGCAAGAGCTAGTAGAGAACACAATTGAATGAGGAGAGGAGAATGTGTAAGATGTTATCACTTGTTGGTAGATGATTACACAATATTGCACCTTCACACTTTGTTGTCTTTGGAATCTTGAATGATCAATTGAAAGCACAAGACAAAGAGAGATTTAATGTTTGCTAAAGACTTTGGAATGCTTAAAGTTCTTGAAAATTCAAAACTTACAAAAAATTTGAAGTTTATACCTTTTATAGATTTGAAAAATCAAATGCAACAGCTATAAAACGACTAGTAATGGCTAATTTCAGAGAAGTTCAGACGCCCAAACTTTCTGCCATGCGTCCGAACTTTACTGTGCCAAGCTGTCTGGAAAAGTTTGAACATCCGAACTTTTCCTTATGCGTCCGAACGTTCGTCCGAAATTCACTGGAAAAACAGTGACCATGCTATCAGAGAAAGTTTTGACGTCCAAACTTTACTCCATGCGTCCGAACTTGCGTCTGAATTTCTCTGGAAGCACAATGATCATTTTCAAAGTTTGGACGTCCAAACTTGCATCCAAACTTATCAAACTTTGTCAAATCATTTAAAAATCATCCGTAATAACATTGAAACTTCAAAAACATACTTGTTGTCAAGAAGTTCATTTAAAATCATTTCAAAAACAAGTTTTGTGCTCTCTTATGCATTCAACTAATTCCAAGACATACAAGTGTAGAGTTTACAGAAAAATATACCTATTTAGCATATGAACCCTACACTCTAAGTCTTCAATGCCTTCAATCATCTTGAACATACTCTTCAATCTTCAATCACTTTTGGCATAATTGAGTTGTTCATGCATTGTGGCTTCAAGTCAATAAGACTTCATACTTCTTAATCCATCAATCCTATCACTCAACATACAAGTACATTAGTCCTCATCAATGTTTGCCATTATTCAAAACTAATCATTACTACATGATTTTCCCTTAGGGCTAACAATCTCCCCTTTTTGATGATGACAAACTTTGATGTAAAATGTGATGGATTTAAACAATGTAGTACAAAGAAGTATTGATGTCAATGATAGATAATAACCAATTTAGCACATTGACATTTAAAAGGCTCAATATGAGCCTATGACCCAACCAATCTCCATTTACCTCCTTCCTTCCAACAAACAACTAGGATAGAAGATATAGCATTTAAGCATTTAGAAAAATTCTAAGAGAGGTACTAAAGGTCAGAAAAGATTAATAATGCTTCCCCTTAGATTGTGCTCATTTTTCAACAAATTTGGACTTGAGATACTAAGCATCCAAATATATTAGAAGAGATTAAAACATATTTGAATCAATTTGAACAACAAAAGAGCACTTTTTTGGCAACAAAATATGAATGCATCCGAATTTCAGAACATGCATCCGAACTTTAGACTTATGCATCCGAATTTTGAAATTTCAAGTCCAAACTTTAAAATATGTGAGATGAAAGCTGTAATATTTGAAAATAAGCATTTCTGAGATTGTTCAAATATGATAGGAAGGATTAAAATAGTTTTCAAGCAATTTGAACAGCAGAAAAATTATTTTTATCAAGACAGTTTGGATGCGTCCGAACATTTTGGTTTGCATCCGAACTTCAAGTCCAAACTTATGAACTCTATCCTCACATATTATAATTCTTTCATTTTAAGTTTCAAATGCAGAAATACAGCCAAATATGCCACAGTGTGCCAAATTTTCACATTATCAGCACACAATGCCTCACATTTTTGCACACATGCTGACACATTCTTGCATGCCAACACATTCTTTCACACAACATCTTTCTCCCCCTTTTGTCATCACTCAAAGATGGGAGTATGAAAATGAGACGGATATGCAATGATAGAATAATTCTGTAAATTAAATTTTTTTCTCTTTTTTTTTATGACAGCAATTAAGCTTGGGGAGGGGGGGTTTAAAATATCATAATGAGAAGCTCTCAATACTGAGGTTTCATCATTGAGCTTCATGAAAAGCTATTACATAAGCCACATGAAAATAGTAATAAAATACAAAAATTTAAAGAACACACACAGAGAAATTGCATACACTAGGCTAGTAAGTGTTCATAAGTCATGCTAGGCAAAAAAATACAAGTTAAAGCAGTAAATAGAGTTAAAAGGTAAGATATGCTCAGTCTTTTGGAGAGTCCTTTCTAGGTTTCTTCTTGACTGCAACATGCTTGACTCTTCCTTGGCCAAATGTTGGATTAGATGGAGTTGTTATTTCAGCTCTTGCAATTTGACCTCCTTCTTGACTCATTCCAGCTTGCTGTATTCCTTGATCTCCTCCTTGTGACTCCATGACCTGCTTATTGTCATCCCCTTTGTTAGCCCTAAGGGCAAATCATGTAGTTTTGATTAGTTTTGATTAATGACAAATATTGATGAGGACTAATATGCTTGTATGTTGTGTGATAGGATTTGTGGATTAAGAAGTTTGAAGTCTCATTGCCTTGAAGCTAAAATGCAAGAACAACTCCAATATGTCAAAGTGATTGAAGATTGAAGAGTTTGTTCAAGATGTTAGAAGGCTTTGAAGACATGAAGTGTAGGTTGCATGTGCTTAATAGGTAAACTATGTAAACCCTACACTCTTAAGCCTTGGAATCTATGATTTGCAATTGAGAGCACAAAACTTGATTTAAATGGTTTCAATGGTTTTGATCTTATATAAATTATCAAGTTTTCATAAATGGTTTTTGCACTTAAAAGGTCTTTAATGACTTATCTTTTAGGCTAGAAGGTTTTCCAACTTGTTAGAATTGATTTGAACATGTTTTGACAAAGTTTGAAAAATTCGGATGCAAGATTCGGACGCAGGATGAAAAATTCGGTCGTCCTTGAAGCTCCAGATTTTTGAAAGAACTTTTGCACAAAAGAAATCCTTGAAGCTCTAACTTGTTTTACATCAAAATTATATCAAAAGCTCTCAAATTGCCTTGTGCTCAAAGATTGAAATTGAAGATTCCAAAGGCAAGAAGTGAAGTGGTGCTAGCAATTGTATTCATCCACCAAGAAGTGTTGGTAACATTCAAATTCTCTCTTTACATTTTGTTGTGATTGATACAAGGTTGTCAAGAGACTTAAAACCCTTGTGGAGGGTGAGCCATAGACTAGATTAATCAAGGTTGTTGTGTAAAACCCATTGGTGAGGGTGAGCCTTGGATTAGATTGGTCTAGGTTTTCTAGTGATATAAAACTCTTAGTCATAAGAGTGAACCTTGTTTATATATTGAAAAGAGGTTGTTGTGGTAAAACCCATTGAAGGATGAGCCTCTTGTGTACTTGCTTGGATTAAGCATGTAGTGAATTGATTGAAATCCTTGAGTGTGGACTCAAGGTAGTGGATGTAGATCTTGGAGAGATCGAACCACTATAAATCGTGTGTTCATTTCTTTATAGCTTTACTTGTTTTACATACTTGTGTTATTATTATTGTTTATAGTTGTTGATTGATTGGTTGTGGTCTTATAGTTTAATAATCTTGTCTTAACCATCAAATCACATATAAACTTGAAGTTTGTGAATTTAAAGAAGAGCTTTTATTAAGGCAAAGGATTTGTAAAAAGGGAAAAGATTTTCGATAATTAGCCAAAGACCTAATTCACCCCCCCTCTTAGGTCTTTCCCCCTTGGTCACCATCATTATCATCATCTTCATCATCACTGTTTTCTTCAGTTTTCTTGTCATCTTCATCATTCTCATCATCATCCATTTGCTGTTGAGTTCTAGAAGGTCCTTCACCATTTAGAGGATTTTTCATCAATATTTTCTCAATATGCTTGACTGTATTCTCTAAACTGTCCAGCTTTCCAAGCACCATAGGAGCAAATGTTTCAAAGAATTTGTATATTTTCTCCATCTCCTTGATGTGGTTGTTCAGTGCTTCTTGAATTGTATCTCCTCTTGAAATCCCTTCAGCACTAGGCCCTTCTCGAACATTAGGATGTGATTGAGGGGTTGGTTCTTCTTTAAAGAGCCTTCTTTTGGAGGGAGGTTGCTCCTCCTCACTTGTTGAATCATGCCTCCTCTTGGTTTTCATCTCTCTTGCCCAAATTTCTGCCTCATCTTCTTCTTCCTCAGTTTCCTCAGCTTCTATTCTTGTGGAGGAGTTTCTCTTCTAGTTCTCCATACCCCCTCATCATCAAGAGTTAATTGCATTCTTTTGAGAGAGTCATTAGTATAAATCTAACCCCTTTTGAAGGTTTGTCCCCCTAACAGGAAGCTTGACTCGAAAATGTTTGAAGATTCTTGTTAAGAGTCTTCCATATGGTAAAGCTTTGTTGTCAGTCTTTCTAGGCCCAAACATATGCTTCAGTGCCATATAACCAAAATTCAATCTCCTATGCTCATGTAAAGCAAGCATAATCACCATATGTATGTTCCCCACAAATGTTTTATGTCCAAAGTTGGGAATAATCATGGTAGTTATCATATGATGCATAACTCTTCCCTTTGAATCTAAAGATTTGATTTCCCTTTCCTTAATGGTCCTAAACTCTACCATTTGTGAAAGCCTCTTCAAATCTTTCATTTGTAAACAACTCTGTAATATAGCAGTGTTGTCCCATAGAGAAATACCTTGCTCCAACATCACTCACTCCACAAATTCTATTCTCTAATGCATCATTGAATTCAAAATATATTTGAGATACTCTTGAAGAATACCATTGAATAGCTTGTCTCCTTCATTTTCAATTCTTTCTTCTTTAAGATTTGCATAGAATTCATATATGAGTGAGGGATAATACTCTTCATCTATAACCAATAAGTTACTCCAGCCAATATCACAAAATAAAGATAGGACATTACCCATATTTGTGAGTTTGTCAAAATCAACTCTGTTTCCAGGGATGACTTTCCTTGATTTCTTGTTCCAATCTTCAAATTCTGATGCAGCTTTGATTGAGATAAATTTGTCTGCTCCAGATGATGATTGAGGAACCCTAATTCTCCTTGGTTCATTGAGAATTCGTCCTCCTTTTCGGTTTTGCACTTTCCCTTTTCCTTTCTTAGTATTTGCTCCCTTAGTTCTCACCGTGATGAATTTCTAATAGAAAAGTGGCGAAATTTGAGAAGTGTGTAGGGTTAGGAATTCAAAAATCCAAGTATTTTGATGTGAAAATGGTGAAATTACAGAGAGATTTAGGTTTGGACATGCATGGGTAGAGAGAAATTTCAAAGAAGAGAGAGTTCGGGCGTATTAATATGTGAGTAACGGCTATTTTGGTCTCTTTAAAACCACTGTAACCGCAAAGTTCAGACGACCAAATTTTTTGGTCTGCGTCTGAACATGCGTCTGAACTTCTTTGTTTTCTCCAGTTTTAGAAAGTTCGGACATCTAAACTTTCTGTCATGTGTCCGTACAAGCTTCCGAACTTTTCTGTCCAGAATTTTCTGACTAAGTTTGGACGTTCCATTTTCACTCAATGCATCCAAATTGTGCATCCGAATTTTTTCTGCTTTTGTCACACTCAAATAAACATATTTAGTAATTGAATTTTGAGATTCCTAAGAGCCTTTTTAAATGATTAAACCTTTCCTCAGCCAAAGGATTTGTGAATATATCAATAATTTGATCATTTTTATTTATATATTCTAAGCATATGTCTCTTTTAGCAACATGATCATGAATAAAATGATGCTTAATTTCTATACGCTTTGTTCTAAAATGTTGAATGGGATTTATGCTCAAATTGATAGCACTAGTATTGTCACATAATATTTGCACATTATTGAATTTAAGACCATAATCAAGTAGAGTATGCTGCATCCATAATATTTGAACGCAACAACTACCAGCTGCAATGTATTCAGCTTCAGCAGTAGACAAAGACACATGCTTGTTTTTTACTATACCAAGACACAAGACAACTACCAAGAAATTGACAATGATCACTTGTACTTTTTCGTTCAACTTTGCATCCATCATAATCAGCATCCGAATATCCAATAAGTTCAAACGATGAAGATTTTGAAAACCAAAGACCATAGTCATCTGTATCAATCAAATAGCGAAAAATACGTTTGACAGAAATTAGATGAGATTCTTTAGGACAAGATTGAATCTAGCACATAAGCACACAACAAACATAATATCTGGTCTACTTGCTATGAGATAGAGTAAACTTCCAATCATGCCTCTATATGACTTCTCATCTACATTTTTACCTTTTTCATCTTTATCAAGTTCAGTTGATGAGCTCATTGGAGTACCAATCCCTTTTGCTTGATCCATTCCAAATCTTTTCAATAGCTTCTTGGTATACTTTGCTTGATTTATGAAGACTCCATCCTTAGTTTGCTTAATTTGCAGCCCAAGAAAGAAATTTAGTTCTCCTATCATACTCATTTCAAATTCATTTTGCATTAATTTGGCAAATTCTTCACAAAGAGATGTGTTAGTAGCACCAAAAATAATGTCATCAACATAAATTTGCACAAGTAAAATATCATTATTGCTAGAGGTTTTTATAAATAGTGTTGTGTCCACTTTTCCTTTTACAAATCCTTTTGAAAGAAAAAAACCACTTAATCTTTCATACCAAGCTCTTGGAGCTTGTTTCAATCCATATAAAGCTTTGGTTAATTTGAAAACATGATTAGGAAAGTTTTCATGAATAAAACCAGGTGGCTGTTCTACATAAACTTCTTCTTCAATAAACCCATTTAGAAATGCACTTTTAACATCCATTTGGAATAGTTTAAAACCTTTAAACAAGCAAACGCCAAAAGTATTCTTATGGATTCTAGTCTAGCTATCGGCGCAAAAGTTTCATCATAATCAATACCTTCTTCTTGGTTGAAACCTTGAGCAACAAGCCTAGCCTTATTTCTAACAACTTCTCCTAGTTCATTTAATTTATTCCTAAATACCCATTTTGTACCAGTAATAGAATGATCATGAGGTCTAGGGACAAGAGTCCATACTTTATTTCTTTCAAATTGATTTAACTCCTCTTCCATAGCAATAATCCAAAAATCATCACACAATGCATCATCAATATTTTTAGGTTCAATGTGAGATAGAAGGGCAAAATTATCAATAAAGTACAGCCTTGTTTTAACTCCTTGAGAGACATCACCAATGATTTGCTCCTTAGGATGGCCTCTTGCATATCTTAGATCCTTTCGAAGTTCTTGATCATTGCTAGGTTGACCATCTTGTTTTTGCTCTATTATTTCTTCTTCTTTGGCATGTTCTTCCAATGTGGGTGCTTGATGAAGTGTTTGATTATCAAACATTGAAGAACCTACATCATCTTCATTTCTTCTATCAAGATAAATGTTATATTCATCAAAGGTTACATGTATGGTTTCTTCAACACATAATGTTCTTTTGTTATAAACTCTATAAGCCTTTTTATTTGATGAATAGCCAAGAAATACACCTTCATCTAATTTTCTATCAAAAATTTCCAAATTATCACTAGTGTTTAAGATAAAATACTTACAACCAAAAACCTTAAAATAGACAATTGAAGGAGTTTTATCAAATAGAAGTTTAAAAGGTGTTTTTCTTATGAAGGGTCTTAATAGAAATCTCTTCATTACATAACAAGCAGTATTTATAGCTTCAACCCAAAAATATTTTGGCAAAGAGTTTTCACAAAGGATTGATCTTACCATCTCTTGTAAGGTTCTATTTTTCCTTTCAACAACACCATTTTGTTGAGGTGTTTTAGCAGGTGAAAAATTATGAGTTATACCATATTCATCACAAAATTTTGTAAAGTCTTGATTGCAAAATTCTCTTCCATTATCACTTCTAATAGAAATTAATTTATGCTCAAGAGAAGTTTGAACCTTTTTGAAAAGTTTTACAAATTCATGAAACGTTTCATCCTTTTGAGCTAAGAAAATCACCCATGTAAATCTTGAAAAATCATCAACAATCACATAAGCATATCTTTTACCACAAAGACTAGTGGTCCTCATTGGTCCAAACAAGTCCATATGAACAAGTTCAAGAGGTTTTGAAGTAGAAACCATTTTCTTTGGTTTAAAGGATATTTTTGATTGTTTTCCATATTGACAAGCATCACAAAGACGATTTTTATCAAAATGCATTTTAGTTAATCCTCTAACTAACTCTTGTGTGGAAAGTTTATTCAATAAATCCATGCTCACATGACCTAATCTTCTATGCCACAAATATCCATGAATGGAAAGACATTTTATATCATTTGTGATAAGTTCATCAAGATATAACACATAAACATTTCCAACTCTATTAGCAACAAAGATGGTTTTGCTACTTGCACTATCAAAAATAGTACAAGTATCACATTTAAATTCTACTTTACATCCATTATCACATAGTTGACTAATGCTAAGTAAATTATACTTCAAACCATCAGTAAGCAATACTTGTTTAATAAGAGGGAAGGAACCTTTACCAATGTTACCTATTCCAAGTATTTTTCCTTTCTTCTTATCTCCATGAACAACCACTGTCAAAAACCATTTTGTGGCACTTGATCTTGAAACAAAGCGAACCTACACCAAATTTGAGAGAGTGATTTTTGGTATCCATATTTTCTTGGGTCCAAGGGGGTTAGTGAAAGTTCCTTTAACTTTCCAAACAGTCTTAACACCAATTTCTATTTTTCTTTTTACATAACATTTTGATACTTTGTGTCCATGCTTGCCACAATATGTACAACAGATATGTGACCTAGACCATGTTTCTTTAGCAAAGGAGCTTTTATATTTTGGAGCATAACTATCGTGTGTGTAACCAAGACCATGTTTAACATATGAAGATCTTTGATAACCATGTAATTTATTTAAATTTTCTCTTCCATTTGTAAATTTTTCAATGCACAATGTAAGATCATTAACTTAGAGTGTAGAGTTCATATGCTAAACAGGTATATTTTTCTGTAAACTCTACACTTGTATGACTTGGAATTAGTTGAATCATAAGAGAGCACAAAACTTGTTTTTGAAATGATTTTAAATGAACTTCTTGACAACAAGTATGTTTTTGAAGTCTCAAATGATCTTAAGTAAACTTTGGATGATTAAAATGTTTTGGTAACAGTTTTTGTGTTTGAAAGTGCTTAAATGACTTATCTATTCATACAAAATGATTTCAATGTTATTAAGGATGATTTTTAAATGATTTGACAAAATATGATAAGTTTGGATTCAAGTTTGGACGTCCAAACTTTAAAAATGATCACTGTGCTTCCAGAGAAATTCGGACCCATGTTCAGACGCATGGAGTAAAGTTCGGATGTCCAAACTTTCTCTGATAGCATGGTCACTGTTTTTCCAGAGAATTTCGGACGAATGTTCGGACGCATAAGGAAAAGTTCGGAAGTCCGAACGTTTCCAGACAGCTTGGCACAGTGAAGTTTGGACGCAAGTTCGGATGCATGGCAGAAAGTTCGGACATCCGAACTTCTCTGAAACTAGCCGTTGCTAGCCGTTTTATAGCTGTAGAATTTGATTTTTCAAATCTATAAAAGCTATAAATTTCAGATTTTTTGTAAGTTTTGAATTCTCGAGAACTCTAAACATTCCAAAGCCTTTAGCAAACATTTTAAGCTCTCTTTTGTCTTGTTCTTTCAATTGATCATTCAAGATTCCAAAGACAACAAAGTGTGAAGGGACAACATTGTGTAATCATCTACCAACAAAGTGGTAACATCTTACACATTCTCCTCTCCTCTTTCAATTGTATTTTCTACTAGCTCATTGTAAGGTTATCTTGAGAACATAAAACCCTTTGGATAAGGGTGATCCTTGAGATATTAATTCAAGGTTATTTATAGATATAAAATCCTTTGGTAGGGTGAACCTTGTTTATAGAATTGCTAAAGAGGTTGTGAGTGTAAAGCAATTGTGTGGTGAGCCTCTTATGTAATTTGTAAACTTGAGCATATAGTAGATTGTTTGAAATCCTTAAGTGTAGGCATAAGGTAGTGGATGTAGATCTTGAATAGATCGAACCACTCTAAATTACTTGTGTTCATTGATTTTACATTGTTTTACTGCTTTGCTATTAATTAACTTATTCTCTCATTTAACAAAACACATACAATCTGGTATTGTTTAGAATTGTAAAAGGAATTTATTTGCGAAAATTAGCCAAAGACCTAATTCACCCCCTCTTAGGTCTTTCAATTGGTATCAGAGCAAGGACTTCTTTATGTGGTTTTACAACCAAGAAGTTAAAGATCTTATGGCTAATATCTCAAACTTATGTGTTATACTTGTACTATTTTTGATAATGCAAGTAACAAAACCATTTTTGTTGCTAATAGAGTTGGAAATGTTTATGTGTTATATCTTGATGAACTTATCACAAATGATATAAAATGTCTTGCTGTTCATGATAATGATGGATATTTGTGGCATAGAAGATTAGGTCATGTGAGTATGGATTTATTGAATAAACTTTCCACACAAGAGCTAGTTAGAGGCTTACCTAAAATGAATTTTGATAAAACTCGTCTTTGTGATACTTGTCAATATGGAAAACAATAAAAAACATCCTTTAAACCAAAGAAAATGGTTTCTACTTCAAAACCTCTTGAACTTGTTCATATGGACTTGTTTGGACCAATGAGGACCACTAGTCTTTGTGGTAAAAGATATGCGTATGTGATTGTAGATGATTTTTCAAGATTTACTTGGGTGCTTTTCCTAGCCAAAAAGGATGAAACATTTCATGAATTTGTAAAACTTTTCAAAAAGGTTCAAACATCTCTTGAATATAAACTAATTTCTATTAGAAGTGACAATGGAAGAGAGTTTTGTAACCAAGACTTTACAAAGTTTTGTGATGAGTATGGTATAACTCATAATTTTTCAGCTGCCAAAACACCTCAACAAAATGGTGTTGTTGAAAGAAAAAATAGAACTTTATAAGAAATGGCTAGATCAATGTTATGTGAAAATTCTTTGCCAAAATATTTTTGGACTGAAGTTGTAAATACTGCTTGCTATGTAATGAATAGAGTTTTATTAAGACCCTTTATAAGAAAAACACCTTTTGAACTCTTATTTGATAAAAGTCTTTCAATTGTTTATTTTAAGGTTTTTGGGTGCAAATATTTTATCTTAAATACTAGTGATAATCTGGGAAAGTTTGATAGAAAATTAGATGAAGGTGTATTTCTTGGTTATTCATCAAATAAAAAGGCATATAGAGTTTATAACAAAATAACATTATGTGTTGAAGAAACTATACATGTGACCTTTGATGAATCTAACATTTATCTTGAAAGAAGAAATGAGGATGATATAGGTTCCCAAATGATTGAAAATCAAACTCATCATCAAGTACCCACATTGGAAGAACATGCCAAAGAAGAAGAAATAGTGGAGCAAGAACAAGATGGTCAGTCAAGCAATGATCAAGAGCTTCCAAAGGATCTAACATGTGCAAGAGGCCATCCTAAGGAGCAAATCATTGGTGATGTCTCTCAAGGAGTTAAAACAAGGCGGTACTTTATTGATAATTTTGCCCTTCTATCTCACATTGAACCTAAAAATATTGATGATGCATTGTGTGATAATTTCTGGATTATTGCTATGAAACAGGAGTTAAATCAGTTTGAAAGAAATAAGGTTTGGACTATTGTTCCAAGACCTCATGATCATTCCATTATTGGTACAAAATAGGTTTTTAGAAACAAATTAAATGAACTAGGAGAAGTTGTTAGAAATAAGACTAGACTTGTTGGTCAAGGTTTCAACCAAGAAGAAGGTATTGATTATGATGAGACTTTTGCTCCAGTAGCCAGATTGGAATCCATAAGAATACTTTTGGCTTTTGCTTGTTTTAAAGGATTTAAGCTATTTCAAATGGATCTCAAAAAATCTTTTCTAAATGGTTTTATTGAAGAAAAGGTTTATGTAGAACAACCTCCCGGTTTTGTTCATGAAAAGTTTCCTAATCATGTTTTTAAGTTAACCAAAGCTCTATATGGGTTGAAACAAGCTCCAAGAGCCTGGTATGAAAGATTAAGTTGTTTTCTTCTTTCAAAAGGATTTGTAAAAGGAAAGGTTGACACAACACTGTTTATAAAAACCTCTAGCAAGAATGATATTTTACTTGTGCAAATTTATGTTGATGACATTATTTTTGGTGCTACTAACACATCCCTTTGTGAAGATTTTGCCAAATCAATGCAAAATGAATTTGAAATGAGTATGATGGGAGAATTAAATTTCCATCTTGGGCTGCAAATTAAGCAAACTAAGGATGGAGTCTTCATAAATCAAGCAAAGTATACCAAGGAGCTATTGAAAAGATTTGGAATAGATCAAGCAAAAGGGATAGGTACTCCAATGAGCTCATCAACTAAACTTGATAAAGATGAAAAAGGTAAAAATGTTGATGAGAAGTCATATAGAGGTATGATTGGAAGTTTACTCTATCTCACAGCTAGTAGAACAGATATTATGTTTGATGTATGCTTATGTGCTAGATTTGAATCATGTCCTAAAGAATCTCATCTAATTTCTGTCAAACGTATTTTTCGCTATTTGATTGATACACATGACTATGGTCTTTGATTTTCAAAATCCTCATCTTTTGAACTCATTCGATATTCGGATGCTGATTATGCTGGATGCAAGTTGAACGAAGTACAAGTGGTCATTGTCAATTTCTTGATAGTTGTCTTGTGTGTTGGTATAGTAAAAAACAAGCTTGTGTGTCTTTGTCTACTGCTGAAGCTGAATACATTGCAGCTCATAGTTGTTGTGCTCAATTATTATGGATGCAGCATACTCTACTTGATTGTGGTCTTGAATTCAATAATGTGCCAATATTATGTGACAATATGAGTGCTATCAATCAAAGCATAAATCCAATTCAACATTCTAGAAGAAAGCATATAGAGATTAAGCATCATTTTATTGGTGATCATGTTGCTAAAAGAGACATATGCTTAAAATATATAAATACAAATGACCAAATTGCTGATATATTCACAAAGCTATGGGCTGAGGAAAGGTTTACTCATTTACGAAGGCTCTCAGGAATCTCAAAATTCAATTACTAATGTGTTTATTTGAGTGTGACAAAAGTAGGAAAAATTTGGATGCATTGAGTGAAAATGGATCGTCCAAACTTTGTCAGAAAATTCTGGACAGAAAAGTTCGAACGCATGACAGAAAGTTCGGACGTCCAAACTTTCTGAAACTGGAGGAATAGAGAAGTTCGGACGCATGTTTGGAGGCAGACCAAAAAGTTTGGTCGTCCGAACTTTGCGGTTACACCAGTTTTTAAGAAATCAAAGCAGCCGTTACTCACATTTTATTCATCCGAACTCTCTCCTTTTTCAAATTTCTCTCTACCCATTCGCGTCCAAACTTAAATCTCTCTGTAATTTCACCATTTTCACATCAAAATACTTAGATTTTTGAATTCCTAGCCCTACACACCTCTCAAATCTAGCTGCTTTTCTATTAGAAAATCAAAATGGTGAGAACTAAAGGAGCAAATGTTGAAAAAGGAAAAGGGAAAGTGCAGAACAAAGAAGGAGGACGAACTCTCAATGAACCAAGGGGAATTAGGGTTCCTCAATGATCATCTGGAGCAAACAAATTTATCTCAATCAAAGCTGCATCAGAATTTGAAGATTGGAACAAGAAATCAAGGAAAATCATCCCTGGAAACAGAGTTGATTTTGACAAACTCACCAATATGGGTAATGTCCTATCTTTATTTGGTGATATTGGCTGGAGTAACTTGTTGGCTATAGATGAAGAGTATTATCCCTCTCTTGTATATGAATTTTATGCCAATCTAGAAGAAGAAAGAATAGAATATGAGGGAGAAGATGTTAATAAATGGTATTCATCTAGAGTATCTCAAATAGATTTTGAATTCAATGATGCATTGGTGAATAGAATCTGTGGAGTAAGTGATAGTGGAGCAAAGTATTATTCTATGGGGCAACATTGCTACATTAGAGAGTTATTCACAAATGCAAGATTTGAAGAAGCCTTCACAAATGGTAGAGAGTTTAGAACCATTAAGGAAAGGGAGATCAAGGTTTTAGATGCAAGGGGAAGAGTTATGCATCATATGATAACAACCATGATTATTCCTAACTTTGGTCACAAAACATTTGTGGGAAGCATTCATATGGTGATTATCCTTGCTTTGCATGAGCATAAGAGATTGAATTTTGGCTACATGGCATTGAAGCATATGCTTGGGGCTAGAAAGACTGATAACAAGGCTTTACCATATGGAAGACTCTTCACAAGATTTTTCAAACATTTTCGAGTCAAACTCCCTGTTAGAGGACAAACTTTTAAAAGAGGTCAGATTTATACAAATGACTCTCTCAAAAGAATGCAATTGACTCTTGATGATGAGGGAGTGTGGAGAACTAGAAGAGAAACCCCTCCAAGGAGAATTGAAACTGAGGAAACTGAAGAAACTGAAGAAGAAGAAGAAGAAGAAGAAGAAGAAGAAGAGGCAGAAGCATGGGCAAGAGAAATGAAAATGAAGAGAAGACATGATTCAACAAGAGGGGGAGCAACCTCCCTCCAAAAGAAGACTATTTGAAGAAGAGCAAACTTCTCAATCACATGCTAAAGTTGGAGAAGAGCCTAGTGCCGAAGGAACCTCAAGAGAAGATAAAATTCAAGAAGCACTGAACAACCACATGAAGGAGATGGAGAAAATGTAGAAATTCTTTGAAACATTTGCTCCCATGGTGCTTGGAAAGTTGGACAGTTTAGAGAATAGGGTCAAGCACATTGAGGAAATGATGATAAAAAATCCTCAAAGTGGTGAAGGGTCTTCTAGAACTCAAGAGGAAAAGGATGATGAGAATGATGAAGATAACAAGAAAAATGAAGAAGGCAGTGCTAGTGATAAAGATGAAGATGATGAAAATGATGGTGATCAAGGGGATGGCAATGAACGGGTCATTGAATCACAAAAAGGAGATCAAGGATAGCAGCAAGCTGGAATCATCCAAGAAGGAGGTCAAATTGCAAGAACTGAAATCACAACTCCATCAAATCCAACATTTGGCCGTGGAAGAGTCAAACATGTTGTTGTCAAAAGGAAACCAAGAAAGGACTCTCCATCAACATCCAAAAACTGAGCACATCTTCACTCTCATCTCTAAATTTTTTTTTGGTTTAATATGACTTATGAACACTTACTGGTTTACGCAATGTGTCTGTTTACTTCTTTGAATTTCTGCATTTTATTTCTATTCTCATGTAGCTTATGTAATAGCTTTTCAGGAAGCTCAATGATGAAACCTCATTGTTGAGAGCTTCTTATTATGATAATATCCCCTCCCGCCATGCTTAATTGCTGTCATAAGAAGGAGAGAAAAAGTAATTAGTCTCATTTTCAAGTTCCCATCTTTGAGTGATGACAAAAGGGGGAGAAGAATGTGTGTGCTAAAATGTGTGTGGCATTGATGTGTGCTAGAATGTGTAGAAGAATGTGTGTGGCATAGTGGTGCTGATAATGTGAAACTTTGGTATATTATGGCATATGTGATTGTATTTGATTGCATTTTGCATTTGAAACTTAAATTGAAAAGAATCATAATACGTGAGGATAGAGTTCATAGGTTTGGACTTGAAGTTTGGATGCAAATCGAAAAGTCCGAACGCATCCAAATTGTCTTGCCAAAACTGATTTTTCTGCTATTCAAATTATTTGAAAACTGTTTTAATCTTTCCCATCATATTTGAACAATCTTAGGAAGGCTCATTTAAACTTCAGATTTTTTGTAAGTTTTGAATTCTTGAGAACTCTAAACATTCCAAATCCTTTAGCAAACATTTTAAGCTCTCTTTTGTCTTGTGCTTTCAATTGATCATTCAAGATTCCAAAGACAACAAAGTGTGAAGGGACAACATTGTGTAATCATCTACCAACAAAGTGGTAACATCTCACACATTCTCCTCTCCTCTTTCAATTGTATTTTCTACTAGCTCATTGCAAGGTTATCTTGAGAACATAAAATCCTTTGGATAAGGGTGATCCTTGAGATATTAATTCAAGGTTGTTTATAGATATAAAATCCTTTGGTAGGGTGAACCTTGTTTATAGAATTGCTAAAGAGGTTGTGAGTGTAAAACCATTGTGTGGTGATCCTCATATGTAATTTGTAAACTTGAGCATATAGTAGAATTTTTGAAATCCTTAAGTGTAGGCATAAGGTAGTGGATGTAGATCTTGAATAGATCGAACCACTCTAAATTACTTGTGTTCATTTATCTTACATTGTTTTAATGCTTTGCTATTAATTAACTTATTCTCTCATTTAACAAAGCACATACAATCTGGTATTGTTTAGAATTGTAAAAGGAATTTATTTGCAAAAATTAGCCAAAGACCTAATTCACCCCCCCCCCCTCTTAGGTCTTTCAGAAGCCTTTTTTAATTCTTCATACATTTCTAGAGGTAAATCACTAGGATCAATATAATCATCATAGTAATTAGAGATAGAAGGAGTAGATTGTACCTCATCATCAATTGCCATAAAGCATATGTTGGCCTTTCCTTCACTATCATCTTCACTTTCTTGTTGATCCCAGGTTCCAGCTAGTCCTTTCCCCTTCTTGGCAGATTTTTTTTTTTAATTTGTTGTCTCTTTCCCTTTCCAATACCTTAGGACAATCAGCAACAAGATGTTCTGTGCTTTTGCATTCAAAACATTGAGGTTTGAAGGATGATGACTGTCCGCTCTTCTTGGTTGGCTTTCTTCCTTTCTTAAGGAATTCCTTCTTGTAGAATATTTTGAATTTTCTCACAGCCAACGCTATCTCCTCTTCTCCACTATTTCCATCTTCTTCACTTGATGATTTTTCTTGTTCACTCAAGTGATTTGAGGTTTTGAGTACAACTCCTTTTCTTCCCTTCTTTTCATCTTCTTTGTCATTTAGTCTTTTCATCTTCATCTCATGCGTGAAGAGTGATCCAATGAGCTCTTCAAGTGGAAGAGTTTTCAAGTCCTTTGATTCCTTAATTGCAAGTGTTTTTGGTTGCCAAGATTTTGGTAGAGCATCCAATATTTTTCTGTTTTGCTCTCCCATTGTATAGCTCTTCCCATAAGCTTTTAAACCATTGAAAATGTTAGTAAATCTTGTAAACATATCACTGACATTCTCACCTTACTTCATAGTGAATAGCTCATAATCCCTTACTAGCATGGCAAGCTTAGACTCTTTAACCTGGTTTGTACCTTCATGCGTTATTTGAAGTAATCTCCACATATCATGAGCAGTGTCACATCTACTAACTCTATTGTATTCAGTTACATCTAATGCACAACTTAAAATGTTCATGGCCTGATAATTTAATGTCATTTTCTTTGTATCATTTTCATCACATTCGTCTGTAGACTTTGGTTCTAAGGTCACTCCATCAACTCTCATTTTCATAGGAATATAAGGACGTTTTCAACAATATTCCACAAATCAAAATTGATAGAACATATATATATATCTTAACTCTATATTTTCAAAATGTATAGTTTGTTCCATCAAACAAAGGTGGTCTATTTGTGGAAGATCCTTCTAGATAAGGTAAGTTTAAAACATTAGCCATAAGATCTTAACTTCTGGGTTGCAAAACCACACAAAGAAGCCCTTGCTCTGACACCTATTGAAAGACCTAAGGGGGAGGGGTGAATTAGGTCTTTGGCTAATTTTCGAAAATAATTTCCTTGTACACTTCTAAGCAAGATCAGATTATATGTACTTGGTTCAATGAGAGAATATATCAATTAATAGCAAAGTAGTAAAAAAACATAAGATCAATAAACACAAGTAATTTATAGTGGTTCGATCTCTTCAAGATCTACGTCTACTACCTTGAGCCTACACTCAAGGATTTCAAACAATCTACTATATGCTCAAGTTCACAACCTCTTTTGCAATTCTACAAACAAGGTTCACCCTACCAAAGGATTTTATATCTACAAACAACATTCAGTCAATGTCTCAAGGATCACCCTTATCTAAAGGATTTTATGTTTTTCAAGATAACCTTGCAAGAGCTAGTAGAGAACACAATTGAATGAAGAGAGGAGAATGTGCAAGATGTTACCACTTGTTGGCAGATGATTACACAATGTTCACACTTTATTGTCTTTGGAAACTTGAATGATCAATTGAAAGCACAAGACAAAGAGAGCTTTAATATTTGCTAAAGACTTTGGAATGTTTAGAGTTCTTGGAAATTCAAAACTTACAAAAAATCTGAAGTTTATAGCTTTTATAGATTTGAAAAATCAAATGCAACAGCTATAAAACGGCTAGTAAGGCTAGTTTCAGAGAGGTTCGGACATCCGAAATTTCTGCCATGCGTTCGAACTTTCATCCGAACTTCACTGTGCCGAGCTATCTGGAGAATTTCGGACGTCTGAACTTTTCCTTATGCGTCCGAACATTCGTCCGAAATTCTCTGAAAAAATAGTGACCATGCTATCAGAGAAAGTTTGGACATCCAAACTTTACTCCATGCGTCCGAACTTGCGTCCGAATTTCTCTGGATGCACAGTGACCATTTTCAAAGTTTGGACGTCCGAACTTGCATCCGAACTCATCAAACTTGGTCAAAGCATTTGAAAATCAACCTTAAAAACTTTGAAAACATTTTGTATAAATAGATAAGTCATTTAAACATTTTCAAACTAAAAAACCGTTACTAAAATACTTTGATCATACAAAGTTTACTTAAGATCATTTGAGGTTTAAAAGCATACTTGCTCTCTTATGCATTCAATAGATTCCAAGACACACAAGTGTAGGGTTTACAAAAGAATATACCTATTTAGCATATTTGACCTACACTTCAAGTCTTTAATGCCTTAAGTCATTCTTGAACAAAAATTCTTCACTCTTCAATCACTTTGACTCATTGAAGTTGTTCTAGCATTGTAGCTTCAAGGGCAATAAGACTTCATGCTTCTTACTCCAACAATCCTATCACACAATTGACACGCAAATTCGTCCATATCAATGTTTGTCATTATTCAAAACTTAATTAGAACCTCATGATTTGCCCTTAGGGCTAACAAAAACATTAAGGAGATAAAATTTGACATAAGAAAGTTACCAACACTTTTGGTAGATGATGACAAATTAGTGCAGTTTCACCTTTTCTCTATGGAATCTTGACTTTTGAAATTTATAGCATAAGACAAATGATAAATTTTTGATAGAGAGCAATTGGGAATAGTAAGGAATCTTGAAAGCTCAAGAACTACTAAAACATCTGATGTTCATATCATTTTTATGGTTTAAAATTCAGTTACAACGTTCAAATAACGGTTAGTAAAGGTTAGTAATAGTAAAATTCGGTCAACTGAATTTGGATAGCATCGTCCAAACATTAGTCCAAATTTTTCTTTTTTGAGACTGCCAGTGTAAATTTGGTGGACCGAATTAGGACATATGCATGTAAATGGTAGTCCAAATATCTCTGGAAAATTCAGTTGTCATGAGATCAAATTCAGACGTCCAAATTGATCAAACTTAGTTAAAATGAGAAGAAGTAAAACACAACAAGTTTGAAATCATTTTGGACTATGAGATAGATCATTTTAAAAGCTTTTTGTCCAAAAGCCGTTATTGAACACTTGGTAAAAGCATTTGTAGGATAGATAATTTGTGATTTAAAACCAAGTTTGATGCTCTCTTGAAAAACTTTTAGATTCCAAAGAGAAAATAATGCAAGGTTAACATAGATATACCTGCGAAGCATAATAAACCTACACAAGGGTCTTCAAAGCCTTCAATAATCTTGAACCAACCTAACCATCTTGATAAACTTGAGTTGTTCATGAGCTTCTGGTTTTAAGGCTGTGAGACTTGCTTTCTTCTCAATTCAAAAATCCTATCACACAGTATACAAGCATATTTGTCCTTATCAAGATTCATCAATATGATTTTCATAGGACATTGCACTTATAAATATTTGTCATTAATCAAAACAACATGATTTGCCCTTAGGGCTTACAAAAATTATTGTTTATTATGATTTTTTGAAAAGGAAAGTTGATGATCTCATATTATGTGTTGAAAAATTTACAAATGCTAGAGACAATCTTAACAAATTACTTGGATCTTAAAGATCTTCTTTTGTGAAAAATGGTCTTGGGTACAATCATGTGAATACTGTTTTTAAATACAAAAAATACTTTCTCAAAGCTACATCTACCTCTATGCCTCATACATGTTATACTTATTGTGGTAGAGATGATCACAAGGCCACAATATGCTATGTAAAGAGAAAGGTAGAAAGTGGTGTTAAAACCATTTGAAGAGCTAAGGGAACTATCACTAACCCCCTTGGACCCAAGAAAATATGGGTACCAAAAGCCACTTCCTCTCATTTGATATAGGTACATACGTCTATAAGATGAAGCGCTCCTAAGTTGTTCCTTGATAGTGGATGCTCAAGACACATGATGGGGAATGCTTCACTCATTAGTGAACTTCAAGCCACAAATGATGGATTTTTCACCTTTGGCGACAAGAAGAAAGGAAGGATTCTTGGAGTAGGTAACATTGGTAAAGGATCTTCCCCTCTCATTAAACAAGTATTCTTATTGAGGACTTCAAATACAATTTGCTTAGCATTAGTCAATTGTGTGACAATGGATGCAAAGTTCAATTTAAATACGATACATGTACCATTCTTGATAGTGCAAATGGTAAAACCATTTTCGTTGCCGAAAGGGTTGGAAATGTGTATGTGCTATATTTTCATGAACTTATTTCCAATGATGTTAAATGTCTTGCCATTCTTGATAATGATGGATTTCTTTGGCATAGAAGATTAGGACATATGAGTATGGATATTAGAAACGAAAATGTTATTTGGTTTCTTCAGCTTATTCAAATGGTTTATTTGGATCAATGAGGATCACTAGTTATGAGATATGCTTATGTAATTCTTGATAATTTTTCAAGATTCACATGGGTATTCTTTCTATCTCACAAGGATGAAGCTTTTCATGAATTTGTAAGACTTTTCAAAAAGTTTCAAACCTCCCTTGATTGCAAATTGATTTCCATTAGAAGTGACAATGGAAGAGAATTTTACAATCAAGATTTTACGAAACTTTGTGATGAAAATGGGATTTCTCATAATTTTTCAGCTACCAAAAGACCACAACAAATTGTTGTTGTTGAAAGGAAAATTCAAAATTTGCTAGAAATGGCTAGGTCTATGCTTTCTGAAAACACTTTGCTGTAAACACCATTTGCTATGTGATGCATAGAGTTCTTTTGAGATCTTTTCTAAGAGAAAAAATTTTTGAACTACTCTCTGTAGAACTCCTTCAATTGCACACTTTAAAGCATTTGGTTGTAAGTGCTTCATCTTAAATACCAGGACAACCACAAAAATTTTGACATAAAATCGGATGAAGGTATTTTCCTTGATTATTCTTCAAACAAAAGGCCTATAGAGTTTATAATTAAAGAACTTTATGTGTTGAAGAAACCATTCATGTGAGCAATGATAAATCTAAAATCTATTTCAAAGAAGAGATGAAGTTGATGTAAGCACCTCAATGAATGATGATCACAATTAATGCTAGAAGTAATTTAGAATCACAATTAATGCCAACAACTTATCATGGGAATTAAATGAGATCAACAAAACAGCAAGCAAAGGAAGAAGCATAAGGAACACAATTAATTTATAGTGGTTTGATCTCTTCAAGATCTATATCCACTACCTTAAGCCCAAACTCAAGGATTTTAACCAACTCCACTACAAGAAGTTCACACAAATACACAAGACGTTCACCCAACAAGGGTTTTACACTACAACCTCTTTCACAATTCAATAATCAAGGTTCACCCCTATTTAAAAGGGGTTCTATATCCTCAAGACAACCTCGAATAAGCAAGTAACGAGAGAGCAAAGAAAGATATTACCAACAACCGGGTGGATAATGGCAAATGCTAGCACCACTTCACTTTTTTGTCTTTAGAATCTTGAATAGTTTACATGTAGCACAAGACAGAATATAACTTTTTCATGTTCTAAAGATGTTGGAGTGTAAATCTTCTCAAAGTGTTCAAAAGTTGTGAAAGATCAGTAGTTTATGGCTTTTATAAGGTTTGAAATTCAATTCCAACGATCAAAAAAGAACTAGTAAAAGTGCAATTTGGTCTATTGAATTTGGACCTCAACATATGAATTGATTGTTTGAACTTAATGTGCACTAGGCTGGCAAGACAAATTTGGCTGATCAAATTCGGGCCTCTGTGTTCGAATTGGTCATTCGAATTTCACTGGAAATTCAGCAACCAAGACACAGTTCAGACGTCCAATTGGAGTTCAAACTTTCGCAAATTATTTGAAATTGATCCTGAACAAGTTTAGAACATTTTGGACTAAAAGATATGTCAATTAAAAGATTTTGAGTCCTGAGCCATTATCAAACACTTGGTAATTCATGACATATCAAGATCTTTTAAAGCTCAAAACCAAGTTAGAAACAATTTTGTGCTACCATAAGTATTACTTAGATTCCAAATGCGAAAGGTGTAGGGTTTACAAATATATACCTATAAAATATGTAATACCTACACTATTAGATCATCAATACCTTCGATCACTTGACATCTTTTTCAAACTTCAAGTGCTTAACCTCATTTGAGAGGTCCTTTTCACATTAGCTTCAAGGGAAGGAGATCACTTTGCTTCTTCAATCCAAAAATCCTATCACACAACAATTACTCAAGCTAGCTTATATCAATGTTTGTCATTAATCAAAACTATAAGATTTGCCCTTAGGGTTACAATTACAAAGCTAAAAAAGAACAAGAGATCACCATAAAGTATGCCAATTTTTTTGTTTTTATTTTCAACTCCTACAGATTTGTTTTCTTCTTTTTTGTTGGTAAAATACTGAATATCTAACTTTCTATTTTACGAAGAATAGATAAAAAGCAGCCATGGTTTCTTGAAGAAAAAAGTTGAAATTTTACTACAAAAAGTAGTTCGGATAAGTATTAAAAGGTAGCACCTGAAAAAACGAGTCCAAATTAGATTTTATTTCCTATTTTATGGATGAGCAATCTAAAATCTTAGATACATAATTTGTTAATATGAAACCTTGATGGCAAAACTACTTGGACAGCTTGCATCACATGTAGAAAAAGCTAGAAACTATTCTATTCTAGAATGAATTCATGTGATAGTTTATGATGTTTTGAAAGGTTCAAATATAAGGAATTGGAATGGGATTATTTTTTGGACAATTTGTCCGAAATATACATGCAAGAAATGAGGTAAAAGTTTATTGAAAAAGGAGAATAAACTTAGGTGGTATAAAAGATAAAAATAGCCTTGATGATAGGGTGTAATGGCGAGAAACATTGATAAAATAGTTGATTTTAGTGAGAGTTTTTGTAATGAATAATGTTTTGGAAATGAAGGAGAAATTAATTGCCACAAGCTTTAGAAAAAATTGGAATATTGGATAAATGATGTGCTAAAGAGAATACCTAGTGTGCTAATGATTTGTACAGTTTGTAAGTAAACTCATCAATTACAAGAATATCAAGTTGTAGTTTGTGTAGTTACACTATGGATAGATGACAATTTCGGATAGAAAAGCTAGTGTCAATTTTGTTTTTGTTACTAAAAAAAATGATTTAGTGACAAAAATAAAAGTCGCCACTGAAACATTAATTAACTTGTATTTGTAGTGACAAGAAGAAAAGTTTCCTCTGAAGTCTTCATGCGAATTTAATTTGAGAGGCAAGGGATGCAATAACATGTGTCACTAATTACCTTATATAGTGACAACTTTTTTTTTCACCAAACTGCATTTAGTGACAAAAAGTTTGTGTCCCTATTGGTTGAAAATATTTGATTATATATTAGCTACCACATTTGCTCTCACTGAACATATCATTAAATATATTGTCAATAAAGTAATATTATGAGGTTTATACTTGATTTATTGAGTTTAAAGATTAATAAAATTAAAAGACCTAAGAGAGGGGTGAATTAGCCAACAATTTTTTAAAACAAACTTTTATTTTCTATATATATTTTCTACTAATTACAAATTGATGTATTTTTGGGCCAAAAGGTATAATATGAACTCATTACTCTTTTATTTATTTATTTTTTAGGGCCTTATAGTATAACTTGGACCTATGACTCAAACATTTTTTTAACTTTTAGTTGGATCTAAAGTCCGACTTGAATCTATAAAACAAAATATTCTAATATTTTTTTAAAAGTTTATGTTAGTTTTTTTGTTGAATGAATTTTTTGATGAATGTGGTTTTGTGTCCTAAAAGTTTTAAGTAAACTTTATATGATCAAAGGAATTTGATTTTGGTTTTCAACTATATATGTCTAAATAAGTTTTCTATACATACCAAATGTTTTTCAAACTTATTGAAGTTAAATCTCAAATGATTTTACAAAGTTTGAATATGCTTCCAAAAAAATTCGGTCGTCCGAATTTTGTAGCAAAAGTTTGCTACTGTTCTTCCAGAGAAATTCGGAAGAAGATTCGGACGCATGAAGAAAAATTCGGTCGTCCGAATTTTGGCCTTCAGCACCGTCACTGTTTTTCCAGAGAAATTCAGACGAAGATTCGGACGCAGCAGGAAGAATTCGGTCGTCCGAAAAATTCGGACGCAGAATTCGATCGTCCGAATTTCCTGAAAATAGCCTTTAACTAGCCGTTTTATGCTGGTAAAACTGATTTTCAAATTCTATAAAAGCTATAAACGTGTAATCTTTTGTAAGTTTTGAATTCTTGAGAACTCTAAGCATTCTAAAGCCTTTTACAAACATTTCTTAAGCTCTCTTATGTCTTGCGCATTCAATCGAACAACCCAAAAGACATCAAAGTGTGAAGGTACAAATTTGTGTAAAAATCTACCAACAAGTGGTAACATCTACACACTCTTATCTTTTTATCAAATTGTGTTTTTCTACTAGCTCTTGCAAGGTTATCTTGATAACATAAACCCCTTTAGATAAGGGTGATCCTTGAAGTTGTGATTCAAGGTTGTTTAAGATATAAAACCATTGTGTGTGGTGAGCCTTGTTTGTAAAAGTTACTAGAAGAGGTTGTGAGTGTAAAACCATAGTGTGGTGAGCCTCTCTTGTAATTTGTAAACCTGAGCATATAGTAGATTGATTGAAATCCTTAAGTGTAGGCTTAAGGTAGTGAACGTAGATCTTGAGGATTGAACCACTATAAATTGCTTGTGTTCTTTGATCTTACTTTCTTGTATTGCTGTGCTATAAATTGCTTATAACTTGACTCATATAATCTGTTCTTTGCTTAGACGTATAAAAGGTTTTAATTTGTGAAAATTAGCCAAATACATAATTCACCCCCCCCTTAGGTATTTCAATTACAAATGTCTCACATATTATTTCATTAAATCTTTTTGAACAAGTTCGGACCTGCTTCTGTGCAATCCCAAATTCATCGCGCCATCTCAAGTTCCATGTAGTTCAATTTTGATGCGCCACTTACGCGGCGGAAGCACATAGATAGTAACACGAAGAATATATGGTTTATTGAATTTGAGGAAAGTTGTTGAGTTATTTTAAATTTCATTACAATGTTCTTTACCACTTTTTTTGTTCAACAAAGTTGGTAACTCACTTTTTCGCAATTACAAAATTTGTATAAGTGGAACTCATGTGAACATGCTACCATACTTGTAGCTTGGGATTCTTGCACTAGTGATTTTTTCAAAGTAATGATCCGAAATACCAAAATGTTATGGAAGAAATTAGGCCAGAGGATTGCCTAGATGCCTCTTGATTTATTTCAAGTAATGGTTGTGTATTGGAGGACACCAAAGGCTTGTGCCTTGGTAGAACAAAACACCAGCAATCATTTGAGTTAGGGCACTGCAACTACATCCTTGCACATTGGAGGATCCATTCGTCACATTAAATATATGTATCACATGGTGTGTTATATTTTTTGAACAATATATGCTTTATGTATACAAGAACATTTTAAGTATTATATATTATAATAAAATATAGTATATAACCGTACATAACTATAATTATATAACCATTTACACCTATATGTGTAATGATGAAATGTTAGCATTACGTATAAGGAATACATTTTCCTAAATTTCTTACACAAGCTTAAATTTTTCATAATTTTTAATTTATGATTTGAAGAAAAATATGAATGTATGTCTAAATCAAACTTTAAAGCTTTTCCATCATTCTGTTATATCATTGCATCTGATCACTTTTTATATATGGTTGCTAAATACTTCCAATCCACTATCTCTTGAAGTTCTTATTGTTTAAACCAGGCTGAGAAGAATGGAGTTTTTCCAAACTCCCTCGAGGCTTATAAGAACTTGTACACTCATCAAGTTAATGGACAGATGCAGTTCGTATCCTCTATTTATGCAGAGCAATATTTTGTACTAAATTGCTATATATTTTTACAAGATTAAATTTTTGTACACTATTTACTTAGACAAAAAGGTGAAGGTGTGCTAAATTTGTCATCATCTACCATGTTGTTTGCAACATTCTTATCTCATACTTCATCTAATTGTTTTATTCGAGGTTATCTTGAGGATATAAAAACTTTTTAAAAGGGTGAGCCTTGACTATTGTAGGTGTAAAGAGGTTGTGGTATAAAATCCTTGTTAGATGAGCCTCTGTTGTATTGTGATCAACTTTCATTATAGTTGAAATTGGTTAAAATCCTTGAGTTAGGGCTCAAGGTAGTGGATGTAGATCTTGAGTGATCGAACACTATAAATTGTTTGTGTGATATATTCTCATCTTTCTTTCAATTTGGAAACTCATTCTATTTACTTGTATTACTTGTTGTCAGTTTCATTTCAAACATCTTCCGAGCTATATTTTGGAAAGGGAAATGGTTTTTGAAAATTAGCCAAAGACTTAACCAAAGACTTAATTTGTCCCCCTCTTAGATCTTTCAATTGGTATCAGTGCTTGGGCTTCTTTGCAAAGGTTTTACAACTTAGAAGTTAAGATATTTTGGCTAATGTTTCAAACTTGCCTTATTTGGAAGGATCTTCCACAAATAGACCTCTTTTGTTTAATGGAACAAATTATATTTTTTGAAAATCTAGAATTAAGATATATATTTGTTCTATTATCTTTGATTTGTGGAATATTTTTGAGAAAGAACCTTACATACCAGTAAGAATAAGAGATGATGGAGTCACTGGGGAACCACAGCTTTTAGATAAGTATGATTAAAGTGATTAAAGAAAGATGACCCAGAACTACTAAGCAATGAATACAATCGAGTAAGCGGATGCAACACCGCTAATGACATGTAAAGACTTCTTCAAGTAACTTATGAAGGAACAAATCAAGTAAAGGAGTCAAAGCTTGCTATGCTAGTAAGATATTATGAACTACTCACCATTAGGCAAGGAGAGAACATTATGCACATATTCACAACATTCACAAAAATCTCCAACGGTTTGAAGTCACATGGAAAAAATTATTCTCTTGGTGAACAAAATAGAAAGATTTTGGATGCTCTGCCCAAGTCTTGGCAAACAAAAACTCTTGCCTTTGAAGAATTAAAAGACTTGAAGGTTCTTCCTCTCGAGGAACTTATTGGATCATTGTTTACTCATGAGATAAAGGTAAAAAGATTAAATGATCTTGAAGATGATGAAAAAAGGAGAAAAGTAGTGGTACTTAAAGCCTCCAAAAATCCAAGTGAACAAGAGTGAAATACCTAAGAGGGAGGGTGAATTAGGTATTTGGCTAATTTTTGCAGACAAAGTCCTTTTATAATTCTAAGCAACTACAGATTGTGTGAGCTTGGTTCAATAAGAGAATTAAACAATTAATAGCAAAGCTGTTAAACAATGTAAGAACAAAGAACACAAGTAATTTATAATGGTTCGATCTCTTCAGGATCTACGTCCACTACCTTAAGCCTACACCTAAGGATTTCAAACAATCTACTATATGCTCAAGTTCACAAATTACATAAGAGGCTCACCACACAATGGTTTTACACTCACAACCTCTTTAGCAATTCTATAAACAAGGTTCACCATACCAAAGGATTTTATATCTACAAACAACCTTGAATCACAATTTCAAGGATCACCCTTATCTAAAGGATTTTATGTTATCAAGATAACCTTGCAATGAGCTAGTAGACAACACAATTTAATAAAGAGAAGAGAATGTGTAGATGTTACCACTTGTTGGTAGATGATTACACAATGTTTCACCTTCACACTTTGTTTTATTTGGAATCTTGAATGATCAATTGAAAGCACAAGACAAAAGAGAGCTTAAAATGTTTGCTAAAGGCTTTGGAATGTTTAGAGTTCACAAGAATTCAAAACTTACAAAAGATCTGAAGTTTATAAATTTTATATAATTTGAAAATTAGTTTTAACAGTCATAAAACGGCTAGTAACGGCTAGTTTCAGAAAATTCGGATGACCGAATTTTTCTTGTGCGTCCGAATTTTACTGTTGAACGTTTCTGGAAAAATTCGCACGACTGAATTTTTTCCTTGCCTCCGAATCTTCGTCCGAATTTCTCTGGAAAAATAGTAACCATGCTGAAGACAAAAATTCAGTCGGACAACCGAATTTTTTTCATGCATCCGAATCTTTGTCTGAATTTCTCTGGAAAAATAGTAACCATTTTTTGCTACAAAAATCGGACGACCGAATTTTTTGGAAACACTTTCAAACTTTATAAAATCATTTGAGATTTAACTTCAATAAGTTTGAAAACATTTTGTATGTATAGATAAGTTATTTAGACATATATAAGCTTGAGAACCATAATCAAATTTCTTTGATCATGCAAACTTTACTCAAACTCTTTTAAGATACAAAAACACATTCATTAAAAAGTTTATTCAAAGCCATTTAAGATTAAGAAAACTAGTTTTATGCTCTCTTATGCATTCAATAGATTCCAAGACATACAAGTGTAGAGTTTACAGAAAAATTATACCTATTAGCATATGTACCCTACACTTCAAATCTTCAATACCTTTAGATCATCTTTGAACAACCTTCTTCAAACTTCAATCACTTTGGCTTATTGAAGTTGTTCTTGCACTTTTTCTTGAAGGCAATGAGACTTCATACTTCTTAGTTCACCTATCCTATCACACAATATATAAGCATATTAGTTCTCATCAATATTTGTCATTAATCAAAAACTACATGATTTGCCCTTAGGGCTAATAAAGAGGAATCATCTAGTGATGAAGATGAAGGTGGAGAAGATGATGAGATGGCTATGGTTGTTAAAAAGTTCAAGAAATTTTATAAAAAAGGGATTTCTCAAGAAGGGAAAGAGGCCTTTCAAGTAAGGAGGACAATCATCTTTATTATTCAAACCTCAATTCTATGAATGCAAAAGTTCAGAACACCTTGTAGCAGATTGCCCTAAAGCATTGGAGATGGAGAGAGAATCCAAATTGAAGAAGAAGAAATCTCTCAAGAAAGGAAAAGTATTAGTAGGCACTATCAACACGCCAATGAAGATAGTGGAGATGAAATTGAGGAAAGAGCAAATGTGTGCTTCTTGGCTATGGATGATGAGGTACAATCTATTCCTTCAACCTCTACACATTATGATGATGATGTTGATGATCCCAATGAATTGCTTCTGGATATGTATAGTGAATTGAAAAAGGTTTCAAAAAGAAATAAAGATATAAGATTCAAAATTGATGATTTATTGAAGGAGAATTCAAAGTTATTTTGTGAAAACAAAAAACTCATTGTTTGAATATTGAAAAGGAAGTTTTAAATGTTTCTTTCCAAAACACATCTCTTGAGAACAAATCTCTTGTTCTAAAATATCTTCTCTAGAGAAAATGATTGCTGATTATGATTTTTTGAAAAAGAAAGTTGATGATCTTACCTTATGTGCTGAAAAATTTACAAATGGTAGAGACAATCTTGAAAAACTACTTGGATCTCAAAGATCTTCTTTCATGAAAAATGGTCTTGGATACAATCATGTTAGCAGTGTTTCAAAATACAAAAATTATTTTGTCAAAGCTACATCTACATTTATTCCTCATACATGTTGTACTTATTGTGGTAGAAATGGTCACAAGGCCACCAGATGCTAAGTGAAAGGAAAGGTAGAAAGTGCTGTTAAAGCCATTTGGAGAGCTAAGGGAACTATCACGTCCTCTCATTTGATGTAGGTATATATTTCTTCAAGATCAAGTCCTACCATGTGGTTCCTTGATAGTGGATGCTCAAGACATATGACGGGGAATGCTTCACTCATTAGTGAATATCAAGCCACAAATGTTGGATTTGTCATATTGGTGACAAGAAGAAAGGAAGAATTCTTGGAGTAGGAAATATAGGTAAAGGATCTTCGCTTCTTATTAAACAATTTTTACTCATTGATGACTTGAAATACAATTTTCTTAGCATTAGTCAATTATGTGATAATGGATGCAAAATTGAGTTTAAATGTGATTTATGTACCATTCTTGATAGTGTAAGTGGGAAAACCATTTTTTTGCCAATACTGTTGGGAAACGTGTATGTGCTATATCTTGATGAACTTGGTGCCAATGATGTTAAATGTTTTGTCGTTCATGATAATGATGATTTTCTTTGGCACAGAAGATTAGGTCATGTGAGCATGGATTTGTTGAATAAACTTTTCTCTAAAAATGTGTTTTGAGAAAAATCTTCTTTGTGATGCATGCCCAAGAAAATTGTTTCAAATTAAAAACCTCTTGAACTTTTTCATATGGATTTATTTTGGCCAATGAGGACCACTACTCTTGGTGGTAAGTGGTATGCATATGTTATAGTTGATTTTTTTCAAGATTCACTTGGGTACTCTTAGAAGTGACAATGGGAGAGAATTTTACAATCAAGATTTTACAAAACTTTGTGATGAGAATGGGATTGTTCACAACTTTTCGGCTGCCAAAACATCTCGGCAAAATGGGGTTGTTGAAAGGAAAATTTAAACTTTACAAGAAATAGCTAGGTCTATGCTTTGTGAAAATTCTTTGCCAAAATATTTTTGGGACAAAGTCATAAACACCTCTTGTTATGTTATGAACAGAGTTCTTTTAAGGCTATTTTTGAGAAAAACACCGATTGAACTTCTATTTGGTAGAATTCCCTCTATTGCATATTTCACAGTTTTTGGTTGCAAGTGCTTTATATTGAATATGCGTGACAACTTGGGTAAATTTGACAGAAAATCTAATGAAGGCATATTCCTTGGTTATTCCTCTAACAAGAAGGCGTATAGAGTTTACAATAAAATAACTTTATGTGTTGAGAAAACTATACATGTGAGTTTTAATGGACTAATATTTACATGGACAGAAGAGATGATGATGATATAGGTACTTCCATTAATGATAACCAAACTCATCTTCAAGCTCCAACCTTTGAAGATCATGCAAATAAAGAAGAGATGATTGAGCAAGAACAAGATAACCAACCTAGTGGTGATCAAGAGCTACCAAAGGATCTAAGATATGCAAGAGGCCACTCTAAGGAGAAAATCATTGGTGATGTTTCTCAAGGTATTAGAACAAGACGGTATTTCATTGACAACTTTGTACTTTTATCCCACATTGAGTTTAAAAACATTGATGATGTATTGTGTGATGATTTATGGATTGTTGCTATGCAGGAGGAATTAAATCAATTTGGGAGAAACAAAGTTTGGATTCTTGTCCCAAGAGCCTTAGATCACTCCGTTATTGGCACAAATGGATTTTTAGAAACAAACTAAATGAATCCAGAGAAGTTGTTAGAAACAAGGCTAGACTTGTTGCCCAATGATTCAATCAAAAAGAGGGCATGGAATATGATGAAATTTTTCTTTGGTAGCTAGACTTGAATCTATAAGAATAATTTTCGTATTTGCTTGCTTTAAAGGTTTTAAGTTTTTTCAAATGGACATCAAAAGTGCTTTTCTAATTGGTTTTATTGTTGAAGAAGTTTATGTAGAACAACTCCCCAATTTTGCTCATGAAAAGTTTCCTAACCATGTCTTCAAACTATCCAAGGCTTTTATATGGTTTAAAACAAGCTCCTAGAGCTTGGTATGAAAGATTGAGTGGTTTTCTTCTTTCAAAAGGATTTTCAAGAGGAAAGGTTGACACTACTCTTTTCATAAAAACCTCCTGCAACAATAATCTTTTACTTGTGCAAATATATGTTGATGATATCCATATTTGGTGCTACTAATGTTTCTATTTGTGAAGAGGTCACCAAGTGAATGAAAAATCAGTTCAAAATGAGCATGATGGGAGAACTCAAATCTTTCTTGGCCTACAAATCAAGCAAACCAAGGATGGGACTTTCATAAATCAATCCAAGTATACCAAGTACATCTTAAAGAGATTTGGAATGGATCAAGCAAAATGTATAAGCACTCCAATGAGTTTATCAACAAAACTTGATAAAGATGAGAAAGGTAAAAATGTTGATGAAAAAGTATATAGAGGTATGATTGGTAGTTTTCTCTATCTTACTGCAAGTAGGTTGAACATTATGTTTATCGTATGCTTATGTGCTAGATTTCAATCTTGTCTAAAAGAGTCTCATTTAATTGTCTTGAAATGCGTTCTTCGTTATTTGATTGATACAGATGATTATAGTGTTTCGTTTACAAAATCTTCTTCTTTTGACCTTGTTGTATGTTCGGATGAAGACTATATTGGATGCAAATTTGATCGTAAAAGTACTAGGGGCCATTGTCAATTTCTTGGCAGTTGCCTTGTATCTTGGTATAGCAAGAAACAAGTATGTGTGTCCTTGTCTACCACTAAGGCCGAATATATCATCGCTGGAAATTGTTATGATCAAGTGCTATGGATAAAGCACACTCTACTTGATTATGGCTTAGATTTCAAATGTGTGCCAATTTTATGTAGAAATACTAGTACTATTAATTTGAGCATAAATCCTATTCAACACTATTGGACTATGCATGTAGAGATTCAACATCATTTCATTTGTGATCATGTAGCAAAATGTGATATATGCTTGGATTATGTGTGCGCAAATGAACAAATTGCTGATATTTTTATCAAGACTTTGGCCGAGGAAAGGTTTTGTTACCTTAGAAGAAGCTGGTGAATTTCAAAATTTAATTACTAATGTGTATATTGAAGGGTGGCAGAGATAGAAACAAATCGGAGGCATGGTTCGGATATATGGAGTGAAATTCGAACGTTCAAACTTTTCTCAGAAAATTTCAGACAGAATGATTCGAACACATAACTAGAAATTCGGTTGTCCAAATTTGCTAAACTGAAGAAATAGAGAAATTTAGATGCAAGTTACGACACATACCTGAAAATTCAGTCGTTCAAACTTTGTGATTTTAGCAGTTTTTAAACTGGTTAACTTATAGAATTCATCATTTTAAACCATCCGAATACTCTTTTCTCTCAAAACCCAGTCTACCCACTCATATCCAAACTCAAATCCATCCAATATTTCACCATTCTTCTTTGAAAATTACTTGATTTTCATGTTCTCCATCTTCTATTGTCTTTGAAATCCATCTTTCTCTAAAGAGTTTCACCATGGTTTGCTCAAAGAAGTAAAGGAAAAGGAAAAGCCAAAATGGGAGATGAAGGGCTCATCATCAACGAACCAAGGAGGGTTCATATTCCTCAATCCAACCTTGGAGTAGACCGGTTCATATCAAGAAGAGATGCATTTGAATTCAAGGATTGGGGGTCATACCCAGCCTTAGAGTGGATGTGGATAAACTCACCAACATGGGTGATATGCTATCTCTCTTTGGTGAAATAGGTTGGGGTAGTTTACTTGGTGTGAATGAAGATTATTATCCTACTCTTGTCTATGAATTTTATGCTAATCTTAAGGAAGAAAGGATTGAGCATATTGGGGATAGAATTATTCAATGGTATTCATCTAGAGTGTCTGAAGTAGATTTTGAGTTTAATGATGCTCTAGTTAATCGCATTTGTGGTGTGGATAACATTGGTGCTAGATATTACTCATTGGGACAACATTGCTACATACATGAATTAGTCACCAATGAAAGATTTGAATAGGTATTTACCAATAGTAGAAGCTTTAGGTCCATTAGGGAAGAGAAATTAAAGCCTTTGATGCTAGAGGACGTGTAATGCATCATATGATAACTACTATGATCATTCCTAACTTTGGACAAAAATTCTCGGTGGGAAATATGCATGTTGTGATTATGCTTGCCTTGCATGAGTATAGGAGATTAAACTTTGGATTCATGGCTTTAAAGCATATGATTAGTTCAAGGAGAATGGCCAACAAGTCTTTGCCTTATGGGAGATTATTGACAAGGATCTTCAAGCACTTCAATGTCCAACTCCCTGGAGGAGGAAACCTTATGAAAATTGGGGAACTATACTCCAACGAATCCCTCAAGAGGATGCAATTGACACTTGATGAGGATGGTGTGTGGAGGAGAAGAAGAGAAATCCCTCTAAAGGGTGAGAGAATAGAAGAAACTGGTGATGATGAAGAGGAGGAATAAATTGAACACGAAGAGGAGGATGAAGCGGAGACTCTAGCAAGAGAAAGGAAGGCTAAGAAGATGCATGATTTATCAACTGAGGAGGAGCAACCTCACACAAAGAGGAGATTATTTGAAGAAGAGCCCACTCTTCAATCTCTTCAAAATCTTGGAGATATAGCTAGTGAGGAGGGAGTTACTAGAGGAAACACCATTGTAGCCAAAGTGTTCCAAGAAGCCTTGAACAACCATATAAAGGAAATGGAGAAGATTTACAAGTTCTTCGAATATTTTGCTCCCATGGTACTAAGTAAATTGGATGGCTTGGACACTGGGGTGAAGAATATTGATGAGCTATTGATGAAGAACAATCGAAGATGATGAAAATGATGATGATGGGGATGATAATGATGATCAAGAAGGCAACTTCGAATTTGTGCCTAGAGAAAGTGATAGAAATGAAAGCGTTCAAGAGGAGCCACAAGAAGGTGGAAGCCAAGAAGGCAGTTTGATAGAAAGAGCCGACATCACTTCACCATCTACCATGTCATTTGGCCAAGGAAGAGTAAAGTACGTGGTCAAGAAGAAGGGTACAAGGAGATCCTCCCGGTTGGCTACAACACCAAAGCCAACGGCAATGAGTAAGCATGTGAAGCATTGGTTGATCAAGATGATTATGAATATGTGTTATAGTTGATCACCTTGCTTTGATGATTCTGTAAGTGGTTTAAGCAATTATATTGAAAAATCAACCTTTAGATGATTTTACTAAAAATTTAGGCTTAAAGTTCAGATGCAGACCAAAAACAGTCTTGATGATTGAGAAGCCTTGGGAAGGTTTATTCCTAGAAAATAAATTCATTGTGTTGAATACTTGTGCTTCCAGGGCTTGATCTTTCAAAATTTTGATTTTCGAATCTCAAGTCCAAAAATGAGCACTATCTAAAGGGGATCCTTGAAAATAGATTCTAACCTCTAAAATCTCACTTAGAATGTGTTCTAAATGCTTTTAGCTATGGTTTACTATTTTGATGGAAGGAAGGAGGCTTATGGAGGTTGGTTGGGTCATAGGGTCATTCATGAACCATGTTATGTCATTGTGCTAAACTATTCATCAACCATCCATGAAATTAATGCTTCTTTGTACAATATTGTTTAAATTCATCACATTTTCCATCAAAGTTTGTCATCATAAAAAATGGGGAGATTGTAAGCCCTAAGGGCAAATTTTACAGTTTTGATCATGATAAACATTGTATGAGCAAACTTGAATACTTATGGAGTAATAGGATTATTGGATTGTGAAAGCTAAGAAGGCTCAATGCCTTGAGAAAAAGTGCTAAGAACAACTCAAATTATGCTCAAAGAGTTCATTTTTGGTGTAAAACTCTTATTGGGTGAGCCTCTCTTATATTGTGATCAACTTTCGTTATAGTTGAAATTGGTTGAAATCCTTGAGTTAGGGCTCAAGGTGGTGGATGTAGATCTTGGGTAATTGAAGCATTATAAATTGTTTTTGTGATTTCTTCTCATCTTTCTTTCAATGTGGAAACTCATTGTATTTACTTGTATTCCTTGTTGTGAATTTTATTTCAAGTATCTTCCAAGCTATATTTTGAAAAAGGAAAAAATTTTCAAAAATTAGCTAAAGGCCTAATTCACCCTCCCTCTTTAGGTCTTTCAGAGATGATTTATTATTATAAATTTGGTTGTTGGTATTATGAATTTGTTGGAGATTGTTTGTGATTGTATAAAGAATAACAGCAGAATTGTGGTGTAGAAATTGGACATTGGAACCGTACCTTAGCAATAGTTCATGGAAATAGCTTATACAAATAGCCATAGATTTCTGTGGCTAAACTTTTAAAATACAAAAACTGAACAAAACTAGTCACAAAAAATTTGTAGCCAATTAGCCACAAAACATTTTTGCAGCAAATTTGATGTGGAAATTCCACGACTAAATTTTTCAAAATAAAAAACTAAACAAAATTACCCACAAAAATGCTGTAGCAAATTAGCTACGTAATATTTTTTGTGGTAAATTGGATACAGAAATTATGTAGCTAAATAGTATGCAAATAGCTACGAAAACATTCGTAGAAAATTTGCCACAAAAATTCAGTTGCTAAATTGATCAAATTTTAATTTATTTTTTGATGTTAGCCACGAAAAATCTGTGGATATTTTTCCATGGAATATTTCTGTGGCTAACACCAACAAATTATATTTTTTAGCTACAAAATTTTTTCCGCTGTTGCCTATTTACCTACATTGGTTTTTACCGCAGATTTATTTCGTAGGAAATTTGTGGCTAGCTTAAATTTACCACAGATTTTATTGACTTTGATAAGGTTTTGTCCATGGTTGGGAGGCCATTCCAATAGTGATATTTTGGTATATGAGAATGCCTATTATTCGGCTTTTGTCAAATAGTTGATCGTAAACCTATTCTGAGCATTTGTGAATCCAAAATTGAGCACTTATCTATTTCTAATGCTAAATATGAATATAAAAATAAAGTGTTTTGTAGGAAAGATTTTGCTGGACATTCCTAATTTAGAAAGTCGCTAAATTAGCAAAATCTTCTCGTTTTAGAAATACTTTCTATTTGAAGAAAATTTCAAAAAGTTTTGGCATGATTGATATAGCAAGTTTTTTTATTGAATTATGCATTACTTGTGCTAGAAAAGTATAAGAATTCAACTTCATTAGAGCTTCTACTTTTAGAAACTTCTATTATTAGAAAGAAATAAGTTTGAAATTTATTCCAGAATTGGGTAAGTTCTGGTAAAGGTTTAAATAATCGAAATGGTTTTGAAAAAATTAATCATACACAATAGCATAGGATATTTAGAAACTTACATATGAAGTCAAACTGCAAACAAGGTAAAGGCATACGGGCATTTTGGGCCTATGTTACTAAAAATCTAGAACTCTGTTCCTATTTATATTGATTGTATATGGATAGCCTGGTAACACCACTTAGCAGGTGTTGAGGCAATATTTAGTGACACCCTCAATGGAAGTCCAAACACTAGAATGATTTCTTTGGAAATTTAGTGGCCTATTGAGTCTGAGCATACCATGTGAAGGCTAGTCACCCGTACAAGGGTCCCCTAAATGTTGGCGTGAGATCCATGCTAGACTTGGTGAGTGTTACCACGATATTTAAGGGACGTCGGTGACTGGAGAAAAGAGCAATTTGACCGAAAGCCACATCGAGTTCCTGTAAGCACCAATAGGTTTGGTTCCTGATTCGGCAATACGGTTAGGAGGTTGGCTAGGACCTAGGTTAGAGGTTTAGGATTTTAGCTGGTAGGTGCCCCGTTACTCTAATCATCTAGGACTAGTGCAAGCAGTTGATGAGTACAATATTTAGGTGTACGGGCAGGTTATGACTCAGGATTTCGGATAGGTCCCGAAGGACCCATGACTAATTAATAAAACTGTTAGAGCATACAGAGGAATATAGAGTCATATATGTTGTCGTATTCCGTTGTTGGATGAAACTCTTACAGATAATGGGATAATCTTGTGACTTAGTTTTGTGTATGGGAGAAGTTCAGGTCATTGTATTTGGCTTGTGTATGACTCTTTTTGGAAATTTGGGTTGTGGTGAGGGACGAGCAAGCAGTCTGTATGAATTTTGACTTGCTCTATCTATGAACCAAGGCCCTTTAGGACATTCTATAAATTGGATTTTGAGGACAAAAATTGAATGGTTCCGTGAAAGGAAAAGTTTTTGAGCATTTCACATTTTCCTACATGTATGAATTTTGATGAATGCACAGACTCACTGAGCTTTTTGGTTCACGTTATTTTAAATGACATATTTTTAGATGGGTTGGAACCTGAGGTAGACCATTAGTACCACCAACTTGGAATTTTTGTACAATTATGGAGATTCCTGAGCTATGCCATCTATTTTCATTTTCTATTTCTTGATTTCTTGCGCACTTTTTCTTGTGGTTAGGCTATGTAAATTCTAGATATTGCTTATTTGATTGGATCTTTTTTTTAAACCGACAATGTTCTTGTTCACATATAATATTAATATTGTTATATCTTCAGATAATTATGTAAGGCTAGAAACTAATATTGAATGGCGTGCAGGTATCGTACTTAGCCATAGTAGATCCTAGCGATAGGGTTGAGGATGCCACAATCTACCCTTGTCATATGGTGTAACCTAAAAGTTCAAGAAAAAGCATGAACCTGATTAGAGGCATTTAGAAAAAAAAATCTATTGTTTTAGTGATGGAATATAGATTTCAAAAGTTATATTAAAAAGAAAAAAAGGGAACAATGTGCTCTTGCGTTTGTAGTAACTCTGGGACATTGAAGCATTTAGATTGATCTATAGCAAATCCTGCTTGCTGCACGAACAATATCCTCAACCTGCTTCAATTTGATTTCAATTAGAAATATCAATAGTTTCAAGAGTAGAATGGATAGATAAAATGTAGAAAACTATAATTTACAAGCTATTGGAACAAATGATTCTACGTCATTTCCAGGCTAATGGAGCACAAAAAGAGATGCACGTCAATTTTGTCCTCCATTTTGCTTATCCTGGTTAGTTGATTTCTAACTTATACATTCTATAATTTGTAATTTTCATATCCCTAACAGGAGCTCAAGTATAATTATAAGTCTAATTTTCCTTTTTTGGTGGCAGATATTTGGCAATGTAACTATAAAAGCATATGCACAAAATACTTTATTATTATGGTTCCCAAAAATTTAATGCATGATGTTAGGGACTAAAATTTAAGTTCAATCCCATTATGTGCTTATGAGTTCAAACAAAAGCATTGACTAAGCAAGCTACTCAAGGATACAGGATGTAACTCAAGACATTAAAGATTATATCTCATTATTTTATAATGCCTAGAACACTTGACTTTTCACATTCCTAGTAATGTAATGGTAACATTATGTAGATATGTTAATTAAACTACTATCTCTCCTTAAAAATAATTGTCAATTTAAGACAAAGCATAAAGATAAAGGATATGACAGTAATGAAAAATAATACACATTGACTTAAGTAACCCTATTTAATAAGTGTAACACTTAAATAATAAATATATTGTTTAAGATTATTAAGGGTAAAGTTAAGGATGAAAAGTAATAAATACATTATTCATTTATGAGATTGATAAATATTTTGAAAAAAAAGAGAAAAGAATTGACAATTATCTTTGTTTCATAATATCTATCTGTTTATATAAAAACATACGGATTAATAAAATTGTTACTATTATAACTCCGTTAGGATTGAGGGAAATGGAAAGAGAGGATTTAAAGGGATTAACTTTTATTAGTGATATAGATAAAGTTATGTTATACCAAACATTTTATTAGAGACATAGAGATAAATTAAAAATGCTAAGAATGGAAAACAATTTATAATTTCTCAAGTTAACAGGCCAGTATGGATCTAAATGCAAGGCAAAAGTAGATTGCATAAGTCAACGTATGGATTTTAGCTTAATTTATTTCAATTAGTTTCATGTTTTTCTTAAAGGATTAAAATAAATTAATGTACAATATTCAATCAATAGTCAATTATAATACATATTCAAGATTCATTGAGAAGTATATATATCTTCATCAGTCAACTATATTTATGCGATAATGACGTTAAATTATTCAGGGGGCATTTTATATGTTCTAACATGAAAAGAACAAAAGTAAATATGAAAATAACTCCTATACAATTTTAACTAGTGATGAGAGAGAAAATTATACGAGATCAAGGAGCAAGAATACTGTGCATTCAAAGGCATCATAGCCAAACTACATAGAATACTGTGCATATTAATAATAAAAAGTAGGCATTCTGATAAGGGTAAAATAAAAGGTTAAAACAAGATTGCTCGACAAGAAATGGTATTTGGTTACTTTTGTTATTTTTGAGTTTGAAACAAGATTCAATTTAAAAAACAAAAGCTTTCGATTTCTTTTATCTCAAAGATTATGATTTGTGAAATGCCTTCTATTTATGTTTTCCATTCTTGTTCTAGTTCTGCCAAATATGTCAACTGGCATTTTAGACTAGGTCATCCTTCTAAGCAAAGACTGCAATTATTGAAAGGCATTTGGCCTGATGTTTTTATACCAAATGATTGCAAGTGTACCATTTGCCCTTTAGCAAAACAGAAGAAACTCACTTTTCCTTTGAAGGAGTCTACTACCTCAAGATGTTTTGAAATTCTTCACATGGACATTTGGGGTCCTTATAAGTATGAAACTATATATAAATAGAAATATTTCTTGAGCATTGTTGATGGTTGCAGTAGATATACCTGGCTTTTCTTGATGAAAGATAAATCAGAAGTTAGGAAAATTGTTCAAGATTTCTGTGTTTTTGTTTCAACTCAATTCTCAAAACATGTTCAAATATTCAGAACTGATAATGGTTCTGAGTTTCATATGCCTATGTTCTTTCAATCTAAGGGCATAATTCGTCAGACATCATGTGTTGAAACACTATAGCATAATGGATTATTTGAAAGAAAGCATCAACATATTTTAAATATTGGTAGAGCTTTAAAATTACAGTCTAACCTTCCTCTCTCTTATTGGGGATTTTTTTCAACATGTTGTCTATTTGATAAACAGAATTCCTACACCTATATTACACAATAAAACTCCCTATTCCATTCTTTATGGCAGAGATCCTTCCTTTATCAATCTCAGAGCTTTTGGCTGTTTAGCATTTGCTCCAACTTTGGAACAAGGCAGATTAAAAATTGATCCAAGATCTAGAAAGGCTGTTATGTTGGGTCTTTCTTCCACAAACAAGGGTTATATATGTCTAGATTGGGGTTCCAGGTCTATTTTCGAGCCCAGAAATATTATTTTTCATGAAGATGTCTTTCCTTTCAATAATCAATCTTCTGAAACTTTTCCTTCAGATTCTTCCGACTCTGTAATTCCTTCTGTTCCTTTAGGTATTTATTTTCCAAAATCTTTTGCTTCAATACCAATTGATGTTGCTATACCTTCTAAAAGCATTTCTTCTCCCATATCCTCAATTAGTAATCATGTTCCTAGAAGATCTCAAAGATCTAAAACCGCACCAGTTTATCTTAAAGATATATGATTGCAATACGATTCTTACTACACCACGTAATCTTGACAGAGTTTTGTCATATGATTTGTTATCTCCTGCTTACAAATCTTTTGCATTGAATGTTTCATTGAATATTGAACCTAAATGTTATGAAGAAGCAGCAAGAATTCCAGTTTGGTAGGAGGCAATGAGAAAGAAATTGAAACACTTGAAAATACTAATACATGGTCTTTGGTTTCTTTACAACTTGGAAAACAACTATAGGTTGTAAATGGGTATACAAAACTAAATTTCATTCTGATGGTACAGTGGAGAGACACAAGGAAAGGTTGGTAGCCAAGGGTTATACTCAACAGCTTGGGATGGATTACATAGAGACATTTTCACTAGTGGCAAAAATGACTACAATTAGAACTGTGTTAGCTGTTGCAGTAGCAAAGAGTTGGTTCTTACATCAGTATGATATCAATAATGCTTTCCTGCATGGTGATCTTGAAGAGGAGGTTTATATGATTTTTCTCCCCGGGTTTGATGCGGAAATAAGTCATTAGTATGCAAGTTAAATAAGTCACTTTATGGACTTAAACAAGCTAGCAGGCAGTGGAATGCTAAACTAACTTCAGCATTGCTTGGTCTTGATTTTACTCAATCTAAGAGTGATTATTCTTTATTTGTGAAAGCGGATGACAAAGTTTTCATTGCATTACTAGTTTATGGGGACGATATTGTGCTTACCAGCAATGATTTTGCTGCAATTAAAGGTGTCAAAGATGTTCTACATGCTCAGTTCCAAATCAAAGACTTGGGGGAATTGAGATACTTCCTGGGATTGGAAGTGGCAAGAAGCATCAAAGGATTGAATTTATCTAAAAGAAAATATACTTTTGATATGCTAGTAGAATTTGGTTTTTTTGGGTAGTAAGCCAGTAGCTACTCCAATGGAAGCTCATGCTAAGTAAGAGCATAATGATTCAATTGCATTGTCTACTCATACTGCTTACAGAAGTCTTATTGGGAAGTTGTTATATTTGACTACTACACCGCCTGATATTTGTTTTGCAGTTCAACAATTAAGTCAATTTCTTGATCGGCCTACTGTGAATCATTTAAAGGCAGCTTATAGAGTCTTGAGATATTTGAAGAAAGCTCCAAGTCAAGGACTGTTTTTTCAAGCAGTTTCTGATTTACAGTTGAAGGCATTTGCAGATTCTGATTGGGCTGGTTGCATAGAAACCAGAATGTCTGTTACTGGTTTTTGTTTCTTTTTAGGGGGTGCATTGACTTCTTGGAAATCTAAGAAACAATCCACTGTGTCTAGAAGTTCTGCAGAGGCAGAGTATAGAGCTTTGGCTCATGCAGTATGTGAATTGCAATGGTTATCCTACATCTTGCAAGATCTGCATGTTCCTATTTCTGATGCTATTCCTCAGGTGTTCATATTGTGGAAAATCCTGTGTTTCATGAGAGAACTAAACACATTGAACTTGATTGCCATTTTACCAGAGAGAAGTATCAATCTGGACTGGTTAAACCTTTGCCTATTTCTTCATCATTACAGGTAGCTGATATTTTCACCAAGGCTTTGCCTTTTCCTCAGTTCTCTCATTTGGTTGCTAGTCTTGGTTTGCAGAATATATATCCCAATCCATATTGTGGGGAGTATTGAAAAATGACAGCAATTAGCAATTAGCAGAATTACAAAAAATGCAGAATGAAGTTTCATTGCATGCACATGCATGCAATGTTAGTTACTGATGATGAATTGAGTTGCATGCAGACCTAATGCAAGTTATTGAAGCTGAATTAAGCTGCATGCAGATGCAATGCAAGTTACTGAAGCTGAAATGCAGGGCAGAATGACAAGTACAGTAGTTTGCCAGCTAAGCTAAATGGATTGCCAGTTGGACAATTGGAAGTCGGTGCTGACATGGAATAATTTTAAGATAGTCGGTTATTTATGTAGCATTACTTAGTGTAGGAAAGGAGTTGCTGAATTTTGTATATAAGCTTTTGTAACCTTCTATACAGAGTTAGAGAATTAAATTTTAACTTTTCTTCCAATGCAATTTTTCTCTCTCTATTGTTCTTCTGTCTGGATGTCTGCTTGAGCTCAATGAGCAGAGCATCGTGTTCATCATTTCATTAATCTTCATAGTCATCTTTTTACATGAATTCATTATATATAATTGAATTCATCAGTTCATTGTTTTTAACAGATGGTAGGACGAAAGAGATTAATTATTGTGAAGTTCCAAGTGAAAACTTACCACCAATGTATTTACCACATTTAGATTTCTTGATCCTTACAAATTTATTTATAATGCCTCATTCATTACGTGTTCCTTGTTCATTATTTATTCAAAATGACTATTGTTTATAATAATTAACAAAAACACATTCATTATTCCGTACCAAGTTCATACTTAAAATGTTTACTTAAACACAAATGAACACTAAAATGTTTACTATTTCATTACTTTAAATATAAAAGCTTCACATTATGAAGTACAAAATAAGGACAAACCTGTGGAACTGACATTCTTTCTAGATTTGCAGCATAAGGTGTAGGAACATCAGCTCCAGCAATTCTTTGAATTGGGGCATCAAGATAGTCAAATATATCCTCAACAACAGATGCACTGGTGCAACAAAACAATCAATAAGGTTAAAAAATCGTAAAATAAAGGAGATAGTGAAGTTTAGTTACGTAAAAGAGAAAGCCAGCAACCATATCTCAGCACCAACACCCTGCTGAGGAAGCCCTTCTTCAACAGTTACAAGTCTATTGGTTTTTTGGACGGAAGCATTGATTGTGGCTCTGTCAAGGGGTCGGATGGAGCGCAAGTTTATAACCTAAAATCAAATGAATTGCTTAGGTTAGAAAAGCATCTCCAAATTTTGATCAAGAAGCTATCAAAGGCCATAGAAACAAAATAAGGTGCTTCAGTTTACCTCAGCACTAATCCCTTCTTTCGCCAGAATATCAGCAGCCTACACGTATATTGTCATTTATTATAATATATAAATAAATAAGTACACTTTTACTAATAAAGTAATTAAAATATAAATTTAGACGCTTCTTACCCATTGACTAGACTTTTAATTTCCTAAAGGAGTAGAGTGGATCAGATAATGAGACAGAAAATGAAATGTCTATTTAATCTTGAGTTATCTAGAGAGACACTACGTAGAAGAGGCATATAAGGAATCTTAAAGTTATACAAATGAAAAAAAACAAAAAAGAAAAGGACTTATACAAGTCTTCTTTCATTATAAATGCAACAATTAAGTAGATTGGGGGGAAGGGGAAAATATAAAAGGATTCCAATGACATCTGGCCTTGCTTTACTAATTCTATCACCATGCTATACTAATACGGACAGTATCTTGGTGTTGATTGCTATTCAATTCCAAAAATTTTTTATCTCAATTTTTTTTCACTCTAAATCTCAATTCTCTTTTCACAAAAGTCGAAGGTAATTTATAATATAACTCAAACAAGTAGAAATATTTTCACTTTGAATTACCAACCAGGAAAGGCTTACCAGCGAACTAGGCAAAAGAATGACTTTAATAGTATTTTATAAACAATACCACCAAACAAATATCATGCTAGATGGAAGATATGTTCTTATTACACTCACAAGCCAATTGTAAATAAAGAAAAGTTCTTTAGAAGAAATTGACAAACCTCAAGAGCATATCCAACCATTTTTGAGAAAGCAGTAATAGAAACATGATTTCCCTCGCGTTCTATCTGCCAATGAATGAATATAACAAATAATGATTTATCATTGCATCTAACAAATGCAGAACCTTTTCATGGATACCTTAGCTTTCCCGATAGGAAGACAAAAGCTCGAATCACGAGCCTCTACTGAAACGGGGAAGGACTGACCATACCTATAGCACACGAGGAAACTCAAACAACATGTTACGTCTGTAACAGACAGTAAAAAGGATATATAAAGAAAACCATTTTAATTGCCAAACCACTTACAACAATTCATTTTCAAGAAAAATCACAGGATCAGGGTCTCTTATTGCAGCTTTTAGTAGACCTCGCGCATCTTCTGATGAGTATGGGGTTAGAACTTTCAATCCTGGACACGAGCCGTACCATGCTGCAAAGCACTGAAATAAATGTGAATGTGAGTTACTCATAAAATGGACATGAGCCATACCATGCTTTTATATATTTATAGGTATATCATTCTACTCATATTCTTTAATTTTATTCTTTTATACTGATAAAATAAAATTGTGTATCAATTTATGAAACACAGCCTATTACACGGCACCTTTCGATAAATTTTTGAGTATAATGAAATTCTTGTAAATAGTTTATGGGAATTATAAAAAATGTCCCTGCCTTTTATTGCAGTCAACCACCGTGTTAGTGGGCTGCGATCCTAGAAGAGAAAAACAAAAATAGTGTAATGATACAAAAAAAGAAACTAATTTTTTTATATTATGAAATTCTCCCATCTAATTGGTAGAAAATTACAAGCATTTTCCTTATATCATGTATGTTTGAATGATACTAAATTAAATTAAAGAGAAATCCCAATACCAATATCGGACATATAACAAGAAAATTAATCAAGTAAACTATATAGGGCAAATGAAAATTTTCCCTCTTATTCAACATTTAAAAGAGAAACAATAAGAGGACAAAAGATGAATAGATCATAGTAAAAATCTTATAGTATATTGAGCCCAGAAAAAAATATACAAACTTAAATTATGTGCTTTTTTCTTTAATAGCAAAGATCTACCTGTTACATTACCTTTCTTAACAAAAAAAATGTTAAAAAGGCAATTTTATTAAGTGAAAAGATCAGGTAAAGCTGTCAAACCTCTACAACATACTCGAGAGCCAAAAACAAGTCTAACAAGGATTTTTCACCACGATTATTTACATGAAATTTGTATAAAACTCTAGCAGTGTAAGGTTTTCTGCTATTGCTCTCATATCACAGTATAAATGGAAGTTATCACATTTTAGGCCCGAAAATACACAAGAGGAAAGGACAATAAAACGTAGAATAGGACTATATATAGATGATCGAAGAATGTTTAAATTGTTATCTTACGTGAGAATGTTGTGCACCAACCCCAGCAGCGGCTCCATTGGGACCTCTGAAAACAATGGGAACAGAAATCTGACCAGCAGACATATAGTTTGATTTTGCAGCAGAGTTAATGATATGATCAATTGCCTGCATAAGTCCCAGTGCCAATCCATTATGCTAATCAGTAATAAAAAGATATTGTGAAGAAATTATTATAATACTAAGTTGAAATAAGGGTGAAAAGTGGATGCCAAAGGAATGGAAAAATAAAGAGTATTATTATATGCAGTTTATATTTTACTATATACAGTGTAAAACTTAATATTTTTAAAATTCTCTCTTTCTATCTCACCCTTTCTCTCCTTCTCTCTCTCAAGAAGCAAAGCAAGAGTTAAAGCATATTTGAAGAGAATGTTTTTGACCGAAGAAAGTTTCTTGACTAATTATATGCAGCCAAGTTAGTTAAGCAGTAAATTATTCACCCAAAAAAAAAAGTCAGCTAATTAGACCCAAAAAAGACAAAAAAAAAAACCATATGCAGTCGGGCAGAACATATAACTTGTATATATGTTCTGCCCATGCCTAGATGGGCGGAACTTTTTCTCTATTTTCACATATTTCCTTTGGTATTTGTCGTCAACTTTAGTAATTCGTTCACCGGAGTTGACTGCAAGTTCCGTACAATTTTATGAAAGTAATTTAAATGGCTAAAAAATTTAAATTTTGAAAGTTTTAAGGAGTTTTTATTTTGTAAAAATTCTCATTTATTGCGATTTAAAGAGATCTATGTGTTTTAATTAAATTTTTAAAGAGATTCTGAGAGGTAGAGAGAGAATCTTCTAAAATGAATAATATTGTATATAGTAAAGTTTTTTACTTAGCAGTGAAGGTAAATGTAGATATAAATAACAAATTTACATTATTTGGCTAGGATGGCAAAGCAAGGGACAAGTAAAATTGAAGGAATACCACCTTCCCTGTACATGAACATTTGGAAGAAAGAAAGAAAACTAGCATTAACTATAATATTTCCTTATTTTCAAGTGATAAAAATAAAAAAGAATAGGAGATAAAAATATAAAATAACCTAATATTTAGAGAAGCTAGATAAAATGTTTCCATTTGGTTCAGTGTTTGTTCACTTTTCCCTTCCCCAACCCTTTTTGCAAACCAGACTATGCAAAAGCACTCCAAGTTGTAAAACAATTAAAGCCATTATATTTAAAAATTGAATTTGTATAAAGCTATTTGTATAAGATGTTTACACGACCCTTGCCATGCCTTGACATACGATCCACAAAGCACTGCTTGGTGCTAAATCCCAAATATGTCTGAAAATCATATGGGTTTTTTTTTTTTTTTGGATAGGTTTGAAAATTATTTGCTTAATTCCCAGATGCTTTTGTTGGACAATTGAGATAACAAATTAGGACAAGTAGAGCAGAAGTTTCAAAATTACGAACTTTAAATATTTCTGAAGGAAGAAAATTTACCTGCATTGAGAAGTTCATGGTCATGAATTCAATAACAGGTTTTAAACCTTTGTAAGCTGCACCAACTCCTATTCCAGCAAAACCAGCCTAGAAAAAAAGAAAGAAGCATGTGGTCTCCATCAGATAATACTTATGAAATTTAGATTTACATTTTATAAGCAATATGTATGTGTGTGTATATTTATGAAGTAAACCTCAGTAATGGGAGTGTCAATAACCCTATCCGGACCATACTTTTCCAAAAGCCCTCTTGTAATCTAGAATAGCAATGAAATAAAGAAAACAAAATCTTGAGAATAAAGAAGATTATTAGTAGAATAACATTGGCAATATTTCGAAACTAAAGTAATCAAACCTTATATGCACCTTGATATTCTCCGACCTGTTAAAACTTGAAAAGTAAATAATCGACAAGTAATAGTTTTTATATTATAATATAGAAAGAAAAAGGATTGAAACAAACACCAACCATGTGTACGAGGTTGGAGGCTATAAATTAAATCGATAGGGGAATATTTCACGGTCTGAAACTTTTATTGGTTTTATTTCAATTTGAGCATGCGATTCAGATCTTTTCCTTTTCCTTTAATATTAGTTTAAGTGGTAGAATATAGCCCAAATATGATCTTATTAAGTAAGAATACTTTACAAAACAATTTCAATGTTCAAAGTACCAAATATTATTTTTTTTAAAAAAAATTCTTTTACGGTTACATATGTAATATAGATTATGATAAATTTGGGATTGTAATATACACATAATTTAAATACATTAATAAAATTTCTATTTTTAATTCATAAAAATTTAAGTGGATAAAGTACTAAATTTTAGTTTGTATTAGCAATATATAAAGATAATGAACTAAATTACACGTGTAAGTTTTAAACTTCATTTTATTCTCACTTCCAGCAATTCATACTGGAAGTAATAATACAGAAATAAAATAGTAACACCTATTGAAATTACATTTCCTCCGGACCAAGAAAAAAATTAGCTTTTGAAAAATTTAAACTGCTATTCTTTTTTTTTCCAATGCCAGTAAGTTTACTGTGTATCAACCGTAGAGTTTTGAGATAGGTAATTTTAGTTGGTTAAGATACAAGATTTCCTATGAAAAAGTTCGAGGATCCAACAATATCTCTTCCCATGATTTATAATATAACAAAGTAGAGAGCGACAAATCAAACTGTTACCTCTGGCATATGAGCTTTAATATGCATTTCTTGCTAATATTTTAAAATCACTTGGTCCTAGTTAATGAGGCCTTAATCTTTAACCAATTAATTAAACTTATTATTAGTAAATATATACATACATACATATATATATATATATATATATATGTATATATATATATATATATATATATATATATATATATATATATATGACTATTTTCTTTTTACTATATTATAGTTTTATTTTTTTATATTACAGTTCAAATTTTTTTAAAAAATTTTGTACCCAAACTATAGGTAGTTTCACATCAAAGTACCTCTTCACCCATAATAAAGACCTTCGGATCTGCAGATAGTTCTTCATCAAGTGCAGAATTTAGAGCATCACGCACTGTCATCTGCAAACATTACATATTCTCTAATGAGTTTCCAGCATCTATTTTGGAGATACCACTTGATAAACCTAGAATTTCATCGTTCAAAAAGGGCGATCGACCTTCACAGCTTTGTTTGGGTTTTAAACAAAAACAAATTTCACTTTTGTCACTTTGAAACTTACTTTTCATCTCACAAACAATTTAGTTTTATAATTCTCAATACAACTTAACTCAAAAAAAAAAAAAACCTCAATCTCTTATTCTACTTTTTTAGCTCATTCACTGTAGAGTTTTTCTGTATACAAATTTTTCATGACTAGACTTTGTAACAAAGAACAACTATATGCTAGAACCTAAAATCTAATAGTATGCAATAACCATTCACTGGATATAATATAGAAACAATCAAAAAGATAAAAAGATAAAGAAGAAGAACGAAAACTAATTACCTCCTTCGCAGTTGTTGAGTAACTCGGGGATGTATTTTTCCGAATTCCCTTGAGAAATACAAAAATGTTATTTTCCAAACAAGAAAATAGTAAATAACAATAATAACTTTGCACAATAAAAAAATAAGCGTATAAAGTTGCTGCTGCATACCGCTGTGGGAATCCCTTTAGAGGCCACTACTTTCCTCAAATTTGCTAACATGTTTTCTTGTTCTTCTTGGCCTTTTGTGACCAAATACCGAAACCAAAACTTGTTTAAATGTTAAATCAAATGACTGAATAATGATCAGATATTGGAAAGCAGTTACTACTTTGTTGGTGGAATTATTCAAATGCCGTTGGGCATTTGGGGAACAATTTCCTCAAAATCGTCGAATCAATGGCTGCCACCACATATCTAAATTAAGAAACAATCTTTATTATTATTTTATAAAAAATTAAATATCAAAGTTTAATTAAAACATTGCCCAGTATTCGTTTTTAAGAAAAGACATTGCCTGGTTTTAAAAGCTCTCTCACTAAATTTGAGGTTATATGTATATATTTTCATTTAATTCAACTGTTTATGTGAAACCCTAAGGTTTTCTTTTTTTTTTTTTTTCCTTTTTGGAGGGTGGAACATTAGTTCGTATAAATTGTTTCTCTGTTATTCAAAAAAACATTTATATCATTGACTTATATTCTCTACTTGTTTATGAAAATTGGATCAGAAATAATAAATTGAAATCTGCAAATATCTCTACTACTTAATTAAGTAGAATTCGGCTTTCTAACATCATTTAATAATTGTGATTGTAGAAATACATGAATTTTATGTGTCAAGCAGTTTTTACTTAAAACATACTTATAGATATATAATTCCTGGCCATTGATGAAAAGAAAAAAATATAATGTGTATTTTCATACTTTGTAACTCAAATTAGATTCAATATAATACTGAGATTTTTATCGAAGGAAAAAATAAAATTAGAATCGTATGTCTATTATGCACCAAAATTGCATCCAAAGTCCGAATTCAGGACATGATACGGCCGTATTCTCTAAGGTTTCCCTCAAAGGTACAAGGTCTCATCCAAACCATAACTTAGAGCTATTGAAAACCTTATGAAGGTAAACATTAAGAATCCAAAATACAATGTAAGTCATTTAGTTAAAAACAGTCTCCAATGGCATTAAGCTCTAACATTTATAGAAGTTAAGTGAACTAGACTGTAAAGAAATTCTAATTATAAATGTAAAATTACAAATTCTGCTTTTACTAAATAAATTTTTCAAGAGGTTTTACTCTAACATGTGTGTGTGTGTATATATATATATATATATATATATATATATATATATGATAATTATAAATTGCTAAAAATATATTTTTATACATTCTTAAAATGAAGAGAAATATATATATATTATAAGTTTTATGGTAAATCTATAATTATAAGAAAAAGTTGAAGGCTGATTTTCCCCCATTTCCCCTTCTCTCTTCTCTATTTCCCATTTCAATTCTTCACCAATTGTTCATGCACAAATTAAATCCTTTAAACTCAAGTTTAGAGCTCATTAGAAGTCTCCAAATCAAGGTAAAATCTTCATTTTTTTCTCATTATGGTTGATTTAATTATTTTTAGAAATTATTGTAGCAGTAAAATTGTATGAATTTTAATAAATTGTTGGATGCTCTAATTTTGTTTAATTTTTGAACGAAGGTTTTTGTTGTCCTATTCTACCTAAATACAATGTTTTGTTAAATTTTAAGCATGTTTGATATATTTGCTAAATGTTTGAAAATTTTGGACATATTTATTTATTTTTGTAAATTTTTGTTTTATTTAAATATTGAGTATTTAAAGGTTATTGGACTGTTATAATGCAAAAGGAGTATGAAAACATGTAAATGGAATAATTTTTCTTAAATTGGTATATTAGGAATAAAATGGAATAATTAGGATTTTTGTGGGGAATGGTGGATTTTATTAAAATTAATTATTTTAATACTTTTATTCCCTTGAAAAATATTTAGTTCCTATTTTAAAATAATTTTATCAAATTCAATAATTTTTAGTTCTAATTAATATTAATCATGCATTCATTCATGTATTATATATATATATGTGTGTGTGTGTGTGTGTGTGTGCGCGCGTGTGTGTGTGTGTGTCAATATTTGAGCATTTTAGTGTGATATTAAATTTGTTTGTTACTACGTAATTATATGTTAGGTCCTGAGATTGCCAAGGGAGAACTAAGGGTGGAGTAGCATAGGTTTATGCTTTTCGCTTGAGGTGAGATTTCTAGCTTACTTGTGGAGGTTGAGGACCACGAAATCTTATTATTTTAAGTTATATTATTTTAAAATATTTTATTTATTTATTTTACGTTAAGTGAAGTATTTATTTTGTTGTGGCTTAGCTTTGTGAATATATGTTGTGAAAACTTTGAATTGTTATTTTATCGTGGCTCGGCTTTTGTGAATAAATGTGTTGTTAACTTTGAATTGTTATGTTGTCGTGGCTCAGCTTTTGTGAATAAATGTGTTGTTAACTTCGAATTATTATTTTATCGTGGCTCGACTTTTGTGAATAAATGTGTTGTTAACTTTAAATTATTATTTTGTCGTGGCTCGACTTTTTGTGAAAATATGTAGTAATAATATAAGTTGTTGTTTTGCCGTTGCTTGCCTTGTATATTTATATAATATACTAAACTATGAAATTGATTGATTGTTGATGGGTTGTAAATATGAATTATGCACAAACTCCACCGTCGGGATATGAATTGACTCCCCTACAGGGTGAGATTATTGATTTATGTGGAGAGTCCCTTTGCGTCGTGTGTGAGAATGTCATTGGGAGGTGTTGTGTAGAGAGTTCCTTTGTGCCACATGGGAGATGGCCATTGGAAGGGCGGCGGAAGTTTTTATATGCTTGTATGGACTCGTAAGAGTCATGTGAATTGTGTTTGTTGATTTTGCTACTTTTTTTTTTTAAAAATGATGATTATTACTTGAAAGTACGTATATATAAAAATATATCCTGTTTCACGTGATTTCTAAATTAAACTATCTTGTTGTATTTAACGAAGTTATTCAGATAAAAATTCAAGGTTAAATTATATAAAAATTTCGCTGGGCTTCGTAGCTCATTATTCTCTCATCATATTTCAGAATTTTTATGGTTAAGTTGAGAGTATTGCTCATCTTCTACATCGCACGTGACAGTTGAGTCATCAATAGCAGCTAATATCCTGGAGGCGTCTATCATTTGTAACTATTTTGGTCTGTCAATGCATTGTAACATTTCAAATGGTTATTAATTGAATTAGTATGTATACACAGAGATCTCAATCCTTCAGAAACAATTATGTTTTGTACAAATTATTTTATATAATCTTTTGTTATAGAACGGCCGGTGTGCCTTATATTATTTTTTGCTGTTATTTGTTTAGAAATTATTAGAGTTTATACTTGTATCATATAGTGGTATTACAGGTTGCATTGCACCTCTGAAATAGGAAAGTGATGATTCACTCCTAGGTAGGGCCAGCTCGAGAATGGGTCGTTACAATAAATGTCAACATTTGAGTTTCCTAAAGCTCGCTCCCATCCTTTATTGCTCGCAACGTCTCTGGTCTGCAATGGAGAAGTAGAGATGTAAGTATCACTAATCAATAAGTGGAAATATCTTCCTTTTCACTTGGGATTGTAGAAAACTTTAACCAAATATCAAAGCATGGTAAAAACTGTTGAAGCCTAGGAAGCAATGTTTGACTTCTCCTCTTGCACATCCGGTGGCAGTCCTCCAAGATCACCAACATTCGTTCAACCAAAAGTTGGCAGTGACAGCTTAGTCTGCTACGCGAGCATCGGTTCTTAACTAGAACTGGTAGTTGTGCCGTCCAAAATCATTGTACATTTCCCTTTTCATGCTTAAATGTGCCAAACCAATCCGGCTACAATGCTGGCACACTATTTTTCAGCACATGCAGACAGTTTTTTCACCTTTAGATGGATATCTTTTTTTTCTAACAGTTGAAAAGTATGGAGGACATTTAGGTAATCAAAGTTCGTGAGATATATGAAATTTTAAAGAACTCATCAATAATAGTCAGACATCTCAACTACACTCACCATATTATCTCTCTCTTTCTTCTATCTTCTCTGCGCTATTACTCTGAAACATTTCAAATATTGAAAAACAAAATGATCCATTCCCCTCAATATTTTTACTTTGTATCCAACATTTTTGACAAGCCTTAGAGTTTTCTTTTGAGATCAACACTCATTTTTTCAAATTCACTCATTGTCAAAATGAAGTTAGATATTGTAAGTTTTTATTGGGATGTTTGGTAGCTTATACGTTGTAGAAATCTTCAACAAAAATAAGATTTATATGGATATTTAATAGTCTACTTATGACGGTAAAGAGAGCGTTGTGTTGATTAATCACTTATTGAATACTAATCGTGAAGTGAATAATTATTCATATCGTGAACTATATAATTTCTTATGATAGAGTGAATAATTATTCACCACTTGTCGAATAATCATCATGAATTGAATAATTATTTACTTATCGAATATTAGTCGTTAAATGAATAATTATTCACTTGTCGAATACTAGTTGTGAAGCGAATAATTATTCATTTATTCGTTGATTTAGGATTGAATTGATCAATTATTCAATAAGGAATAAATAATTATTCATTTATCGAACACTAGTCGTGAAGTAAATAATTATTCCTTTATTCATTGACTTAGGGTTGAACAGATTAATTAGTCAATAATGAGTGAATAATTGTTCACTTGTTGAGTACTAGTTGTAAAGTAAATAATTATTCATTTATTCGTTAACTTAGAATTGAACTGATCAATTATTAAATAAGGAGTGAATAATTATCTACTCTAATAATTATTAACCGGAGAGTGAATAATTATTCAAGAAACTTTGTAAACGTTAAGTGATAAGAGAATTCTAGTCGTAGTTGCAAAGTTGTGGCGATAGATTTGTATTTTAACATTATACAGAATAATTATTCTTTGATTTAGGATTGAACTAATCAACTATGTAATAAGGAGTGAATAATTATTCATTATAGAGTGAGTAATTATTCACTTGTTGAAAGAGAGAGCAGGAGGTGAGAGAGAGGGAGAGAAAGAGTCAATCTGATAGAGATTCAAAAGAGAAGATAGATGAAAGAGGAGATATTTGATAGCGATTCAAGAGAGCAGATAGATGAGAGAGAGAGAGAGAGGGGTGATCAGAATGGAAGAGATAGAGCGAAAAATGAAACAAGAAAAAGGCAGATTCTCCTATAATTCACAAGACATATTTGGGCAGAATTTGAAAAATAATTTTGGTGCCAAAATACCCCTTCTTTTCCAGAGCCGTTGTGTTAGCCCTAAGGGCAAATCATGTAGTTATGATTACTTTTGATTAATGACAAATATTGATAAGGACTAATATGCTTGTATGTTGTGTGATAGGATTTGTGGATTAAAGAAGTATGAAATCTTGTTGCCTTCAAACCAAAGTGCAAAAACAACCTTAATAAGTCTAAGTGATTGAATTTTTAAGAAGGTTGTTCAAAGCTGATTAAAAGGCATTGAAGACTTGAAGTGTAGGGTAAATATGCTAAATAGGTATATTTCTCTATAAACTCTACACTTGTGTGTCTTGGAATCTATTGAATACATAAGAGAGCATAAAATTATTTTTCTTAATCTTAAATGGTTTTGAATGAACTTTTTGTTAATAAATGTGTTTTTGTATCTTAAAAGATTTTGAGTAAACTTTGCATGATCAAAGAGATTTGATTTTGGTTCTTAAGTTTAAATATGTCTAAATAACTTATCTATACGTATAAAATATTTTCAAACTTATTGAAGTTAAATCTCAAATGATTTTACAAAGTTTGAAAACCAAACTTTAAAATGGCTATTGTGCTTCCAAAAAATTCGATCGTCCGATTTTTATAGCCAACAACGGTTACTGTTTTTCCAGAGAAATTCGTATGAAAGTTCGGACACATGGAAAAAATTCTGTCGTCCGAATTTTTCCAAAAACGTGCAACAGTAAAATTCAGACGATAAGTTCGGACGCACAAGAAAAATTTGGTCGTCCGAATTTTCTCAAACTAGCCGTTACTAGCCGTTTTATGGCTGTTAAAACTGATTTTTAAATTCTGTAAAAGCTATAAACTCAAGAATCTTTGTAAGTTTTTAATCCTTCAGAACTCTAAACATTTCAAAGCCTTTAGCAAACATTAAAGCTCTCTTTTGTCTTGTGCTTTCAATTGATCATTCAAGATTCCAAAGACAACAAAATGTGAAGGTGCAACATTGTGTAATCATCTACCAACAAGTGGTAACATTTACACATTCTCTTCTTTTTATTAAATTGTGTTTTCTACTAGCTCTTGCAAGGTTATCTTGATAACATAAAATCCTTTAGATAAGGGTGATCCTTGAGACATTGACTCAAGGTTGTTTGTAGATATAAAATCCTTTGGTAGGGTGAACCTTGTTTGTAAAATTACTAAAAGAGGTTGTGAATGTAAAACCATTGTGTGGTGAGTCTCTTATGTAATTGTTGAACTTCAGCATTTAGTAGATTGTTTGAAATCCTTAAGTATAGGCTTAAGGTAGTGGATGTAGATCTTGAAGAGATCGAACCACTATAAATTGCTTGTGTTCTTTGCTCATATATTGCTCTACTGCTTTGCTATTAATTGCCTTACTCTTCTATTGAACCAAGCACATACAATCTGTTTTTTGCTTAGACTTAAAAAAGGACTTTGTTTGCGAAAAATTAGCCAAATACCTAATTCACCCCCCCCCCCCTTAGGTATTTCAATTGGTATCAGAGCAAGGACTTCTTGTGTGGTTTTACAACCTAGAAGTTAAAGATCTTATGGCTAATATTTCAAACTTACCTTACCTAGAAGGGTCTTCCACAAATAGACCACATTTGTTTGATGGAACAAACTATAACTTTTGGAAATCTAGAGTTAAGATATATATTTGTTCTATCAATTTTGATTTGTGGAACATTGTTGAGAAAGGTCCTTATATTCCTATGAAAATGAGAGCTGATGGAGTGACCTTAGAACCAAAATCTACAGACGAATTTGATGAACATGATTCAAAGAAAATGACATTAAATTATCAGGCCATGAATATCTTAAGTTGTGCTTTAGATGTAACTGAGTATAATAGAGTTAGTGGCTGTGACACTACTCATGATATGTGGAGATTACTCCAAATAACACATGAAGGTACAAACCAGGTTAAAGAGTCAAAGCTTGCCATGTTAGTAAGAGACTATGAGCTATTTACCATGAAGCAAGGTGAGAATGTTAGTGATATGCTTACAAGGTTTACTAACATTTTCAATGGTTTAAAAGCTTATGGAAAGAGATATACAATTGGAGAGCAAAAATATTGGATGCTCTACCAAAATCTTGGCAACCAAAGACACTTGCTATTGAGGAATTGATATTCTATATTTGTGCTTCATATAATGATCATTTTGAGCTCACATTTTCGCTAAATTTTGGTGTTTTATTCACCATTTACACTCCCTTTATCTCTTATTTGGTTTAGGTGAGTTTATTGAAGATTTGGAATTAAATAAAGCAAACAAAGAGATTTTACACAATGAAAAAAAAAAACAGAGAAATGCAGAGAAAAACAGCCTGGTAGACATATTTCAAGTGGGATTTTGACCTCCATAAAGATTTCAAATGCAACAGTGTATTCTATAAAATTATAGAGGACATTTTGAAGTTTTCAGAATGGTAAAATTTGTGTCAATCTGAGTTCATTTGCCTACCCTACATATACTGCAAAGTCACCTGTTCTGCATTGGGTTCCATTTTTGACACAGTTCGGTACAATGCTCATATATTGAGTTCTAGATGCCCAATTGAGGTGATTCAAATCTCTGTAGAAATATACGATCCTAAGCTACAACTTTTATGAAGACATCCAGACCTAGATCAGCTGATATAGTGCTCTAAATTCACCTAGAAGTCAAAACAGTGTTACAGTCGGGCAGCAGAAACTTGCACCAAAATTGGGGGCAAGCGGCACCGTTTGTGTCGATCTGAAGCTGCTTTTCTCTTTCTTTTGGGGCAGATTTCACTACCCCTTTAGGGCAGAAACAAGAGAGACCGGCTGGAGTGGAAAAAATGGCTGAAAAACACTAAGAAAACACACCAAATTCTTCTTCCAATCCATCAATCTTGCAAGAGAAATCAAGAGAGAAGATTGAATCCTTGAAGACGGAAAACATCCACCTTGAAGATTCATGGAAAAAGCTGCAACACTTTCTCAACAAAATCGTGAAGAACTTCAACCTTGAAGAAGAGAGGAGATTTCAACCATGAAAATGAGCAATTCTTCCTCTTTCTTTGTTGTTTTATGTTCTTTGATTTGTAATATGTTGATGAGCTAAACTTTTGAATACTTGGATGGGTATGAACCCTAGATTTTACTTATGTGAATGAATTGTTTCCTTGGTTGATTGAATTCGAATTTCTTGTTGATTGTTTGTGGGTTTGAATGGTTGAATTGATTGAGTGGATTAATGATGCAAAATCTGGAATTTTTTCACTTGGAATTGAGAAAGGAAGGGTGATTGACAATTGATTCATAATCTGGAAATTTTCACCTGGAATTGAGAAAGGAAGGGTGAAATAGACCATACACAAACAATGGGGATGATTTAGCTGACTAGAGATAGAAACCTAAACATCTTCTTGTAATTAGAGAAATCTAATTGGAAATTCACAATTCTTAATGCATTCTTGGGTTGAATTGGTTAGAAAGAGATTTCAACTAATTAATCCAAGAGTAGAGAACTTTCATCTAGAGATAGATGAGTTCTATAATGGGAATTTCATCAAACATAAGAAGTGAAATTTATCAACCAAGTGACATTTCTATCACATAGGTAATTCTAGGGGGATTAACCATCCAAGTATTGTTTTCTCAATTGAATTCTCTCTTGCAAAAAAAAAATTAGTTAAGTTGGTTTAATTAGCTAAGTTAGACTTCTTTTCATAGTAGTAATTTTAACCATTTTCACAAGCAATTTTGATAGGCTAAACAATAGAATAGAAAGTGAGTAATGATATTTAACCACCTCCGTGGATTCGACATTTGAATTTACTTGCCATTGTACTACTCATAACGATAGGTGCACTTGCCTAGTGTTTGTGTGCAAATTGTTAGAGATTGTGATAAAAAAATTTAGTATAAAGGCATAGAAATGAAACACAACAGGAATCAATGGATTTAAAAACTCTTCCGCTTGAAGAGCTTATTGGATCACTGCTCACACATGAAATGAAGATGAAAAGACTGAATGACAAAGAAGATGAAGAGAAGGGAAGAAAAGGAGTTGTACTCAAAACTTCAAATCACTTAAGTGAACAAGAAAAATCATCAAGTGAAGAAGAAGATTGAAACAGTGGAGAAGAGGAGATAGCAATGGTCGTTAGAAAATTCAAAAGATTCTACAAAAAGGAATTTCTCAAGAAAGGAATGAAGCCAAACAAGAAGAGTGGACAGTCTTCATCCTACAAACTTCAATGTTTTGAATGCAAAAGCACGGAACATCTTGTTGCAGATTGTCCCAAGGTTTTGGAAAGGGAAAGAGACAACAAGATCAAAAAGAAATCTGCCAAGAAAGGAAAAGGGCTGGTTGGAACATGGGATCAACAAGAAAGTGAAGATGATAGTGAAGGAACGGCCAACATATGTTTTATGGCATTTGATGATGAGGTACAATCTTCCCCTACCATTTCTAATTACTATGGTGATGATGTTGATCCTAGTGAATTGCTTGTAGAAATGTATGAAGAATTAAAAAAGACTTCTAAAAGGAATAAAGAAATGAAGTTCAAAATCAATGAGTTATTAAATGAGAATTCAAAGTTATGTGTTGAAAATGGGAAACTTCTTGAGACTATTAATTGCCTAAACATTGAAAAAGAAGTTTTAAATGTAACCATACAAAACATATCTTTTGAAAATAAAGAGCTTTGCACAAAAGGTTAATTCTCTTGAAACCATGCTTAATGATCATGAAATTTAGAAAAAGAAAGTTAATGATCTTACATTGTGCATTGAAAAATTTACAAATGGAAGAGAAATTTTAAATAAATTACTTGGTTATCAAAGATCTGCATATGTTAAACATGGTCTTGGTTATACTCATGATAGTTATACTCCAAAATATAAAAACTCCTTTGCTAAAGAAACTTATAATACTAGGTCTCATATTTGTTGTATATATTGTGGCAAGCATGGACACAAAGTATCTAAATGTTATGTAAAGAGAAAAATAGAAAATGGTGTTAAGACTTTTTGGAAAGTTAAAGAACTTTCACTAACCCCCTTGGACCCAAGAAAATATGGGTACCAAAAATCACTTTCTCAAATTTGGTGTAGGTTCTCTTTGCTTCAAGATCAAGTGCCACAAAATGGTTTCTTCACAGTGGTTGTTCAAGACACATGACAGGAAATGCCTCTCTTGTTAGTGAGCTTCAAGCAACAAGTGAAGGCTTTGTCACATTTGGTGATAAGAAGAAAGGAAAAATACTTGGAATAGGTAACATTGGTAAATGTTCCTTCCCTCTTATTAAGCAAGTATTGCTTATTGATGGTTTAAAGTATAATTTACTTAGCATTAGTCAACTATGTGACAATGATTGTAGGGTAGAATTTAAATGTAATACTTGTACTATTTTTCATAATGCAAGTAGTAAAACCATATTTGTTGCTAATAGAGTTGGAAATGTATATGTGTTATATCTTGATGAACTTATCACAAATGATGTAAAATGTCTTGCCATTCATGATAATGATGGATATTTGTGGCATAGAAGATTAGGTCATGTGACCATGGATTTATTGAATAAACTTTCCACACAAGAGCTAGTTAGAGGATTACCTAAAATGCATTTTGATAAAACTCGTCTTTGTGATGCTTGTCACTATGGAAAACAATCTAAAACATCTTTTAAACCAAAGAAAATGGTTTCTACCTCAAAACCTCTTGAACTTGTTCATATGGACTTGTTTGGACCAATGAGGACCACTAGTCTTGGTGGTAAAAGATATGCTTATGTGATTGTTGATGATTTTTCAAGATTTATTTGGGTGATTTTCTTAGCTCAAAATGATGAAACATTTCATGAATTTGCAAAACTTTTCAAAAAGGTTCAAACCTTTCTTGAGTATAAATTGATATCTATTAGAAGTGACAATGGAAGATAGTTTTGTAATCAAGACTTTACAAGATTTTGTGATGAGTATGGTATAACTCATAATTTTTTAGCTGTCAAAACACCTCAACAAAATGTTGTTGTTGAAAGGAAAAATAGGACCCTACAAGAGATGGCTAGATCGATGTTATGTGAAAATTCTTTGCCAAAATATTTTTGGGCTGAAGCTGTAAATACTGCTTGCTATGTAATGAATAGAGTTTTATTAAGACCCTTTATATGAAAAACACCCTTTGAACTCTTATTTGATAAAACTCCTTCAATTGTTTATTTTAAGGTTTTTGGGTGCAAATGTTTTATCTTAAATACTAGTGATAATCTGGAAAAGTTTGATAGAAAATTAGATGAAGGTGTATTTATTGGTTATTCATCAAATAAAAAGGCATATAGAGTTTATAACAAAAGAACATTATGTGTTGAAGAAACTATATATGTGACCTTTGATGAATCTAACATTTATCTTGAAAGAAGAAATGAAGATGATGTAGGTTTCTCAATGATTGATAATCAAACTCATCATCAAGCACCCACATTGGAAGAACATGCCAAAGAAGAAGAAATAATAGAGCAATAACAAGATGGTTAACCTAGCAATGATCAAGAGCTTCCAAAGGATCTAGCATATGCAAGAAGTCATCCTAAGGAGCAAATCATTGGTGATGTCTCCCAAGGAGTAAAAGCAAGGCGGTACTTTATTAATAACTTTGCTCTTTTATCTCATATTGAACCTAAAAATATTAATGATGCATTGTGTGATAATTTCTGGATTATTGGAATGCAAGAAGAACTAAATCAGTTTGAAAGAAATAAAGTTTGGACTCTTGTTATAAGACCTCATGATCATTCTGTTATTTGTACAAAATAGGTCTTTAGAAATAAATTAAATGAACTAGGAGAAATTGTTAGAAATAAGGCTAGGCTTGTTGCTCAAGGTTTCAACCAAGAAGAAGGTATTGATTATGATGAAACATTTGCTCCAGTAGCTAGACTTGAATCCATAAGAATACTTTTGGCTTTTGCTTGTTTTAAAGGTTTTAAATTATTTGAAATGGATGTTAAAAGTGTATTTCTAAATGGTTTTATTGAAGAAGAACTTTATGTAGAACAACCACTCGGTTTTATTCACGAAAAGTTTCCTAATCATGTTTTTAAGTTAACCAAAGCTCTATATGAATAGAAACAAGCCCCAAGAGCTTGGTATGAAAGATTAAGTGGATTTCTTCTTTCAAAAGGATTTTCAAAAGGAAAAGCCGACACAACAATTTTTATAAAAACATCTAGTAATAATGATATTTTACTTGTGCAAATCTATGTCGATAATGTCATTTTTGGTGCTACTAGCACATCTCTTTGTGAAGAATTTTCCAAATCAATGCAAAATGAATTTGAAATGAGCATGATGGGAGAACTAAATTTCTTTCTTGGGCTACAAATTAAGCAAACTAAGGATGGAGTCTTCATAAATCAAGCAAAGTATACAAAGGAGCTTTTGAAAATATTTGGAATGGATCAAGCAAAAGGGATAGGTACTCCAATGAGCTCATCAACTAAATTTGATAAAGATGAAAAAGGTAAAAATGTTGATGAGAAATCATATAGAGGTATGATTGGAAGTTTACTCTATCTCACAGCAAGTAGACCTGATATTATGTTCGCTGTGTGCTTATGTGCTCGATTTCAATCTTGTCCTAAAGAATCTCATCTAATTTCTGTCAAACGTATCTTCGTTATTTGATTGATACATATGACTATGGCCTTTGGTTTTCAAAATCTTCATCTTTTGAACTTATTGGATATTCAGATGCTGACTATGCTGGATGCAAAGTTGAACGTAAGAGTACAAGTGGTCATTGTCAATTACTTGGTAGTTGTCTTGTGTCTTGGTATAGTAAAAAACAAGCTTGTGTGTCTTTATTTACTGCTGAAGCTGAATACATAGTTGCGGGTAGTTCTTGCGCTCAATTATTATGGATGCAACATACTTTACTTAATTATGGCCTTAAATTCAATTGTGTGGCTATACTATGTGATAATACTAGTGCTATCAATTTGAGCATAAATCCCATTCAATATTCTAGGACTAAGCATATAGAAATTAAACAACATTTTATTCGTGATCATGTGATCAAAAGAGATATATGTTTAGAATATATAAATACAAATGATCAAATTGCTGATATATTTGCAAAGCCTTTGGCTGAGAAAAGGTTTAATCACCTAAGAAGGCTTTTAGGAATCTCAAAATTCAATTACTAATGTGTGTGTTGAAGTTTGGTGAAAAACAAGAAATTTTCGGACGCAGACTTGAAAAATCGATCGTCCAAATTTTGCGGATACAACGATTTAAATGAAAACCAAACAATTTTCTTAATATTTTAACTTCCGAATTCTCTCCCATTTCAAAATCATTCATACCCATCCGCGTTCGAATCACAATTTCTCCAAAACATCACCATATTTACTTCGATTTGCTTTCATTTTGAATTCCAAACCCTAGATACATCCTAAAAATCACTACTTTTCAAGCAACAACATCATGGTGAGAACAAAGAAGCCAAATGTTGAAAAGGGGAAAGGAAATGCCAAGGAAGGAGATGGAGACTTAATCATCAACGAACCAAGAAGAGTTCGAATTCCTCAAGTATTGTCTGGAGTTGACAGGTTTGTTTCAATCAAGTATGCTCATGAATTTGATAAATGGAACAAGAAAAACAGAAAGATTATCCCTGGGAATAAGGTGAATTTTGATAAACTATCAAGCATGGATAATGTTCTATCTTTTTTTAGTGATATTGGATGGAGTAGTCTATTAATCATTGATGAAGAGTTCTATCCTACCCTCATATATGAATTCTATGCAAACCTCAAAGAAGAAAGAACTGAACTTGTAGGAGATGATGTGGTTCAATGGTATTCATCTAGAGTATCCCAAGTGGATTTTGAATTCAGTGATGCCCTGATTAACAGAATTTGTGGAGTAGGTGATAGTTGGCAAGGTATTACTCACCTGCAATGCATTGTTATAATCGCGAACTCTTCACAAATGAAAGATTTGAAGAGGCATTCACTAATGGCAGAGAATTTAGGTCCATTAGGGAGAGGGAAATTAAGAGCTTAGATGCTAGAGGAAGAGTATTGCATCACATGATTACTACTATGATTGTCCCTAATTTTGGACACAAGTCATCTGTTGGTAATATGCACATGGTAATTATGTTAGCCTTGCATGAATATAGAAGATTGAATTTTGGATATATAGCTTTAAAGCACATGATTACTGCAAGGAAAACTGTAACTAAGGCTTTTCCATTTGGAAGAATATTAACAAGGATCTTTAAGCACTTTCAAGTTAAACTTCTAGGGAGAGGACAAGCATTTAAGAGTGGAGAGATTTATACTAATGAAACTCTTAAGAGAATGCAGCTAGTTCTTGATGATGATGGCATATGGAGAACTAAAAGAGAAACCCCTCCAAGAAGAGACGAGAGTGAAGAAAGTGAAGGAGTTAAGGAAAAAGAGGATGAAGAAGAAACTCTTGCGAGAGAGATGAAAACTAAGAGGAAACATGATACTTCAAGTAAGGGGGAGCAACCTTGCTCAAAAAGAAGATTATTTGAAGAAGTCCCTCAACCAAATATTGGAATTGATTCTAGAAGTGAAGGAATAACTAGAGGTGACACCATAGTAGCTAAGGCATTCCAAGAAGCCTTGAATAATCATATCAAGGAAATGGAGAAAATGAATAAGTTTTTTGAATCCTTTGCTCGAATGGTTCTTGAAAAATTAGATGGATTAGACAGTAGAGTGAAGCATATTGAAGAAATTCTGATGAGCAATACACAAAGTGGTGAAGGACCCTCTAGGCATCAAGATAGGGATGAGGATGATGGAGATAAGGAAGGAAAGAAAGAAGATAAAGATGATGACAGTGATGATGGGGATGATGATCAAGGAGGCAATGATGAGAATGTGGCAAGACAAGAAGAAGAAGAAAATGAACCAGTACATGAAGAGCCACAGGAAGGAGGAAGTCAAATAGAAAAACTAGAAATCGTCTCACCTTCAACCATCTCCTTCAGCCAAGGAAGAGTGAAGCATTTGGCAATCAAGAAAGGATTTAGCAAAGCCTCTCCACCAACATCACAAGACTGAGCATTTCTTCAACCTTATCTTTTTATTGCTTTTTAATTGCTTATTTGTACTAAGTTTATATTATGTGTTTTAAATATCCAACTTATGAACTTGTTAAGCCTTTTGTTGCATTTTATGTAATACTGAAGCTCAATGATGAAATCTCAGTGATGAGAGCTTCTTTCTAACTATTATACGTGCTAAATTGTTAGTCTCACTTTTATTAATCCCATCTTTGAGTTATGACAAAAGGGGGAGAAAAATAATGATGACTACTATATGACTACTGTGATATGTACTGTATGCATTATGTACTGTATGTGTACGGTATGTGTTATGTGCATGTATTACTGCACCTTAATTACACATTCAACTTGTTGCAAAAATTTTGGACTTAAAAATTCGGATGCAAACAAAAAAATTCGGATGCATCAAGATTTTCTTGCCAAAAATACTTTTCTATTGTTCAAATTGATTGAAAACTGGTTTAATCTCTTCCATTATGTTTGAACAACCTTATGAAAGCTTTATTTAACTTTAAACTTTCATTATATTGAATTTATTACAGTTTGGATTTGAAATCTCAAAATTCTGATGCATGAGCAAAAAATCGGATGCATCCATATTTCATTGTCAAAAAGTGTTCTTTTGTTGTTCAAATTAATTCAAATATGTTTTAATCTTTCCTAATATGTTTGAACAACCTTAGGAAGGCTTATTTTCAAATATTACAGCCTTCATCTCACATATTTTATAGTTTGGACATGATATGTCAGAATTCATATGCATAGTATCTTAAGTCCAAATTTGTTGAAAAATGTGCACCATCTAAGGGGGAGCATTGTAAATCTTTTCTGATATTTCATACCTTTCTGAGAAGTTTTCTAAATAATTAAATGCTATATCTTCTATCCTAGTTGGAAGGAAGGAGGTTAATGGAGGTTGGTTGGGTCATAGGCTCATATTGAGCCTTTTGTATGTTAATGTGCTAAACTACCTATTATCTATCATTGACATTAATACTTCTTTGTACTACATTGTTTAAATCCATCACATTTTGCATCAAAGTTTGTCATCATCAAAAAGGGAGAGATTGTTAGCCCTAAGGGCAAATCATGTAGTTATGATTCCTTTTGATTAATGACATATATTGATAAGGACTAATATGCTTGTATGTTGTGTGATAGGATTTGTGGATTAAAGAAGTATGAAGTCTTGTTGCCTTCAAGCCAAAGTGCAAAAACAACATCAATGAGTCTAAGTAATTGAAGTTTGAAGAAGGTTGTTCAAAGATGATTAAAAGGCATTGAAGACTTGAAGTGTAGGGTACATATGCTAAATAGGTATATTTCTCTGTAAACTCTACACTTGTGTGTCTTGGAATCTATTGAATGTATAAGAGAGCATAAAATTATTTTTCTTAATCTTAAATGGCTTTGAATAAACTTTTTGTTAATAAATGATCAAAGAGATTTGATTATGGTTCTTAAGTTTAAATATGTCTAAATAACTTATCTATATGTACAAAATATTTTCAAACTTATTGAAGCTAAATCTCAAATGATTTTACAAAGTTTGAAAACCAAACTTCAAAATGGCTATTGTGCTTCCAAAAAATTCGGTCGTCCGATTTTTATAGCCAGTAATGGTTACTGTTTTTCCAGAGAAATTCGGACGCAAGTTTGCACGCATGAAAAAAATTCAGTCGTCCGAATTTTTGTTTTCAGCATGGTTACTGTTTTTCCAGAGAAATTCGAACGAAAGTTCGGACGCATGGAAAAAATTCGGTCGTCCGAATTTTTCAAAAAATGTGCAACAATAAAATTCGGACAATAAGTTCGGACGCACAAGAAATATTCGGTCGTCCGAATTTTCTGAAACTATCCATTACAAGACGTTTTATGGCTGTTAAAACTGATTTTCAAATTCTATAAAAGCTATAAACTCAAGAATCTTTGTAAGTTTTGAATCCTTAAGAACTCTAAACATTTCAAAGCCTTTAGCAAACATTAAAGCTCTCTTTTGTCTTGTGCTTTCAATTGATCATTCAAGATTCCAAAGGCAACAAAGTGTGAAGGTGCAATATTGTGGAATCATCTACCAACAAGTGGTAATATTTACACATTCTCTTCTCTTTATTAAATTGTGTTTTCTACTAGCTCTTGCAAGGTTATCTTGATAACATAAAATGCTTTAGATAAGGGTGATCCTTGAGACATTAACTCAAGGTTGTTTCTAGATATAAAATCCTTTGGTAAGGTGAACCTTGTTTGTAAAATTACTAAAAGAGGTTGTGAATGTAAAACCATTGTATGGTGAGCCTCTTATGTAATTGTTGAACTTGAGCATATAGTAGATTGTTTGAGGTAGTGGACATAGATCTTGAATAGATTGAACCACTCTAAATTGCTTGTGTTCATTGATCTTATATTGCTTTATTGCTTTGCTATTAATTGACTTATTCTCTCATTTAACAAAGCACATACAATTTGGTCTTGCCTAGAATTGTAAAAGGAATTTGTTTGCGAAAAATTAGCCAAAGACCTAATTCACCCTCCCTCTTAGGTCTTTCACATTGGATCAAAAGTTTCTGATTCAATGGTTGTGAAGGGAGTGCCACACATGCAGACAAAAAAAAAGAGTCACTGTAGTAGCCAATTCGGTGCCAAACCATATCTCAGAAACTTTTTTAAAACAAAAAATCTCAAAATTTTTTTTCCATTAAACAAATCAAAGCCTCTTGAAAACACTAAAGATGTTGCATGAACTTTTAAATTCTTGCAATGCAAAAAGCTTTCTGTTAGTTTTAACTTGTCTTTTATTTAAATAAAGTAGCATTCAATATTTTGTAAAAATAAATTATAACATTTGTCAAAAATCCTCAAGAGCATCTAAATAAGCTTTTTCAAAAAGAAAGTCCTTGGGCAAGTTTCTGTATAACTTAATGCAACACTCAGAAGTTTCAAAACAAGCCTTTTAAATGAATTTCTCAACTTTCACCTTGTAAAGAATAGGCATTAGCATTTAACTATATGCTAATAAATCAATTCATCATCTAAAAACTTATTTTTTGTCGATGCGTAGATATAAACCTTAAGATTAACCAAAAGAATTAAGAGTTTCACAAAAGTCACATTAGCCTTTACAAACTTGTGTCACTCAACAAAATATTTAAACATTTGTTACAATGCTACAGTGAATCAAAGTCTAACATCAGAGAAAGTCACATTGCCGCTATGACAGCGAAAACATAAATGTGATTTTTTTGACTTTTTGTTCATGCCAGCTAGAAGTCAAATATAAAAGGGTCCCAAAAAGCTAAGATTATTACATTCCAATATTCAAATAATTCTTTCTGTTCCGTAATTGAAGTCTTACAAAAGTCAACTTTTGCAACCTCATTCGTGGTGTACATATCGGTATACATAATACCACATTCAAAGAAAAGAACTGTGATTCTGCAAAAATAGAACCTGAGCCCATGTGAGTTATAGGCAACTGAGTTCTATTCCTAACTGTGATCGAGTCGGTACCTGTGTAGAGCGGACTTGAGTAGGAGATGTAGTAGCGTGGGAGTCATGTGGTGAGTTGCTTCTGAGTCATTAAGACAAGAAATATGCGTTTGAGGTCAAAATTTGACACTATAAACTAGATTCTAGCATTCTAGACAGACCCTAGTAGTATGTTCAGGTTTGTTGCAGATTTGGCATGCCATTAAAGCATCAATAGAGGAAGGAACTATCCCATATATGACAAAGAACTATATTCAGTTGCGAGAGCTCTTAGCCATTAGCAACATTACTTTACGGCCAAAGAGTTTTGTAATCCACACTGACCATAAAAGCTTTAAGCACTTAAGGGGACAAAGCAAGCTCAACAAAAGACATGCAAAATCGTTAAGAGTTCCTTGAAGGTTTTCTATATGTAATTTACTACAAGAAAGGTAAGGAAAATGTGATTGCCGACGCCCTCTTTAGAATAGGTGTACTCTTCTTTCTACTTTAAATGCTAAATTTCTTGGATTTGAGCCGAGCACATAAAGAGGTTGTATGCTAAAGATAAAGAATTTAGTGATATACTTGTTGCTTTTGGAAACGAGAGATTTGGGAAGTTTAACTTGTATGAGGGGTTCTTGTTCAAGGAGGGGAAACTATATGTGTCAAGGACTTCCATTAGAGAGTTAGTTGTGAAGGAGGAACATACTGGTGGATTAATGGGGCACTTCGCCAACACTAAGACTTTGGATATCCTACACGAACATTTTTTTTGGCAAAAAATGAAGAGAGATGTGGAGAGCTATTGCTGCCAGTGCATCCCATGCAAAAAGGCCAAATCTAAAGTCTTACCCCAAGGATTGCATACTCCCTTACCCAGTCCCAATGTCCCTTGGGTAGATTTGTCTACGGATTTTATTGTGGGATTGCCTAGGACTAGTGGAGGGAAGGATTCAATATTTATGGTTATTGACCATTTTTCTAAGATGGCACACTTCATTCCCTGCCATAAAACTAAGGAGGCATCTTTTATTACAGATTCGTTCTTCAAAGAGGTGGAAAGATTGTATATAATCCCAAGGAGTATAGTCTCCGATAGGGATTCTAAATTCAAGTAATTTTCGGATTTGGGTTAAACATGGCGCTAATCTCTTATTTTCCACAGCTTGCCACCCTTAAACGGGTGACCAAACCGAGATGGTGAATTGCACGCTGACACAACTCTTAGCAACTATAATCAATTGCCAACTCAAAATTTGGAAGGAGAGTTTGCCAATCGTTGAATTTGTCTATAGGGGTTGCATCCACTCCACAACTGGATTCTCTCCTTTACAATTTGCATGCAAGTAATAGCCTAGATGGCAATAAGAAAGCCAACCTAGCCCGATAGATCCATGAGAAGACCAAGCGCATGATAGAGCAAAGGAATGAAGAAGTGGCTAACAAGAGGAATCGATATCGCAAGAGGGTCACCTTTCAACCCGAAGAATTAGTTTGGGTTCATTTCTACAAGAAACATTTTCCCTCGAGCACAAAGTTAGAGCCTCGAAGAGATGGTCCTTTTAAAGTATTTGAGCACCACCTTCAATGCATGCGACATCTCTCTTTTTGATGATTGCTCAAATTTGTGGATGAATAAAGCTCAAGAAAGGGGAATTATGGGAATCAAAGTGGAAGTCAAGAAGTCATCTATGGGGGACAATTAACAACTGCTCAAGCAAAGAAGCTTCGTGATAAGATCAAAATCTTGCTCCAAGAACCCAAGCATTTTGGAGACCACGACGAAGCTAAAAGAGAGACTTTGTGCATGAATATTGTTATGGAAGGTTGTGGAAGCTGATTTGAGAAGTAAGAAAACTAAAATCAGGACCAATCAAGCATGACTACTGCCTGAGGTCAAAGTGCTGTCGCCTGGCACTGTTCAGAACATGCCAGCTTCAGTTTTGTCTTCTTTTCCCTTATTTGGCTTGACTTTTTTTTGGCATTTTATGTTGTAATCAGGATATTTTAACCCACAAATACCTCATATTAAATAGGATTAATTATTTTAGGGTTACACTTGTATATATACTCTCTTCATGAGAAAAATTGATTAGCTTATGAACTTTTATGAAAATCAAATGAACTTTGTTTTGAGAACTTGAGAATATATCTCTTCTTGCCTTCTCTTATCTATACTTATCAAGGTTTCAATCCATCCTTGCTGTATCTTTCAACTAGGATTCCTGATTCATTAATTCAAGGGATCTTAGTGGATCAATTTTTTTCTTCATCTCAGGTAGGGGTTCTAGTTGCTTTGTTCTTCTTTGGTTTTTTGCTTGGATTGGGAAAAGGATCATTCAATCACTCTAATTGGGGTTCTATCTCTTTAGGTAGTGTTTTAATTAGGTGTTTGGAGGAGAAAATTCTTGCCATCCTCTTTGGTTTCTAGGGCCTTAGTTTCCCTAGAGTTTTTAGGGGTCTTGAATTGTACGTATTGGGGTTTCTTTCATTGGGGGATCTTGGGGTACTTTCACCATCAATGACATGAAATTTCTCTCATTTCAATCCAATTCTTATCAATTTTGCATATTGATAGTTTAGAAACTTTGTAGCATATTGATAGTTTAGAAACTTTGTAGCCATAACTGTATCCAATCGAAAAAGCTTTCAATAAACAACCATCTTCTTGTAGTTATACTTTTATTTTAGATTTTCCACAAGAATAAATAATTCTTTTACAATAACACAGGCTGCCTTTAGGGCTTCATAAGATGAACACAAAAGAAAATCATTATTTTTGCATGATTTTGATTATTCTATATTATTCTTCTTAATGGTTTCTTTAGGACCCATTATATACAGATGAATTTTAACATGAATCCATGATATATAGTCTTTCTCATGATATCTGTTAGCCCTAAGGGCAAATCATGTAGTTTTTGATTAATGACAAATATTGATGAGAACTAATATGCTTATATATTGTGTGATAGGATTGGTGAACTAAGAAGTATGAAGTCTAATTGCCTTCAAGCCAAAGTACAAGAACAACTTCAATAAGCCAAAGTGATTGAAGTTTGAAGAAGGCTGTTCAAAGATGATCTAAAGGCATTGAAGACTTGAAGTGTATGGTATATATGCTAAATAGGTAAATCTCTATATAAACTCTATACTTGTATGTCTTGGAATCTATTGAATGCATAAGAGAGCATAAAATTAGTTTTCTTAATCTTAAATGGCTTTGAATGAACTTTTTGATGAATGTGTTTTTGTATCTTAAAAGATCTTGAGTAAACTTTGAATGATCAAAGAAATTTGATTATGGTTCTCAAGCTTATATATGTCTAAATAACTTATCTATACATACAAAATGATTTCAAACTTATTGAAGTTAAATCTCAAATGATTTTACAAAGTTTGAAAGTGTTTCAAAAAAATTCGGTCGTCCAATTTTTGTAGCAAAAAAATGGTTACTGTTTTTCTAGAGAAATTCGGACGAAGATTCGGAAGCATGAAGAAAAATTCGGTCGTCCGAATTTTTATCTTCAGCATGGTTACTATTTTTCCAAATAAATTCGGATGGAGATTCGGACGTAGGAAAAAAATTCGGTCATCCGAATTTTTCCGGAAACCTGCAACAGTGACGTCCGAAAAATTCGGACGCAAAATTCGGTCGTCCGAATTTTCTGAAACAAGCCGTTACTAGCCGTTTTATGGCTGTTAAAACTGATTTTCAAATTTTATAAAAGCCATAAACTTGAAATCTTTTGTAAGTTTTGAATCCTTGAGAACTCTAAACATTCCAAAGCCTTTAGCAAACATTTTAAGCTCTCTTTTGTCTTGTGCTTTCAATTGATGATTCAAGATTCCAAAGACAACAAAATGTGAAGGTGAAACATTGTGTAATCATCTACCAATAAGTGGTAACATCTACACATTCTCCTCTCTTCATTCATTGCAAGGTTATCTTGATAACATAAAATCCTTTAGATAAGGGTGATCTTTTAAATTTGTGATTCAAGGTTGTTTGTAGATATAAAATCCTTTGGTAGGGTGAACCTTGTTTATAGAATTGCTAAAGAGGTTGTAAGTGTAAAACCATTGTGTGGTGAGCCTCTTATGTAATTTGTGAACTTGAGCATATAGTAGTTTGTTTGAAATCCTTAAGTGTAGGCTTAAGGTAGTGGACATAGATCTTTAAGAGATCGAACCACTATAAATTGTTTGTGTTCATTGCTCTTACATTGTTTAACAGCTTTGCTATTAATTGTTTAATTCTCTTGTTGAACCAAGCTCACACAATCTGTATTTGCTTAGAATTATAAAAGGACTTTGTAAGCCCTAAGGGCAAATCATGTAATTTTGATTCATGACAAATATTGATGAGAACTAATATGTTTATATTGTGTGATAGGATTTGTGAAGAAAGAAGTTTGAAGTCTCATTGCCTTCAAAAGGAAGAGCAAAGAACAACCTCATTAAGCTATGAGTCTTTTGAGGTGTATTCAAAGATAAACTCAAGGCATTGAAGACTTGAAGTGTAGAGTAGGTATGATGATAGGTAATATCTATGTGAACTCTACACTTGTATGTCTTGGAGTCTATTGAATGCATAAGAGAGCATAAAAATTGGTTTCTTAAGTTTAAAAAGACTTTTGAATGAATCTTTAGAAAATATGGTTTTGTGTTCTAAAAGTTTTTAAGTAAACTTTAAATGATCAAATGAGTTTGATGATGGTTTTCAAACTTATATTTGTCTATATAAGTTATCTATAGATATCAAATGTATTTCAAATATTTGGAAGATTAGTTTCAAATGGTTTTACAAAGTTTGAACACAATTCCATTAAATTCGGTCGTCCGAATTTGGTAGCAAAATTTGCTACTGTTCTTCCAGAGAAATTCGGAAGAAGATTCGGACGCATGAAGAAAAATTCGGTCGTCCAAATTTTGGTCTTCAGCATGGTTACTTGTTCTTCCGAGAGAAATTCGGAAGAAGATTCGGACGTAGCGAGGAAGAATTCGGTCGTCCGAAAAAATTCGGACACGCAAATTCGGTCGTCCGAATTTCCCTGAAAAGTAGCCGATTAACTAGCCGTTTTATAGCTGTTTCAACTGATTTTCAAATTCTATAAAAGCTATAAACGTGCAATCTTTTGCAAGAACTTACAATTTGAATATTCTAAGCTTTCAAAAGTCAATTACAAACATTTCTCAAGCTCTCTTACATCTTGTGCATTAAATTGATCAATCCAAAGACATCAAAGTGTGAAGGTGCAATTTTGTGTAAATTCTACCAACCAGTGGTAACATCTACACACTCTTCTTTACTTAATCATTTGTATTGTTCTACTAGCTCTAGCAAGGTTATCTTGATAACATAAAACCCTTTAGATAAGGGTGATCCTTGAAGTTGTGATTCAAGGTTGTTTGAGATATAAAACCATAGGTTTGTGAGCCTTGTTTGTAAAAATTTCAAGTAGAGGTTGTATGTGTAAAACCAAAGTGTGGTGAACCTCTCCTGTAATCTGTGAACTTGAGCACATAGTAGAGTTATTGAAATCCTTAAGTGTATGCTTAAGGTAGTGGAGAGTAGATCTTGAGGATCGAACCACTATAAATTGTTTGTGTTCATTTGTTTACATTTCTTATACTGCTTTTTCATAAACTGTGGTTTTTTCTCATTCACTTAATCTGCAATAGGTCTGCTCATCTATAAAGTTTGAATTTGTGAAAATTAGCCAAATACCTAATTCACCCCCCCTCTTAGGTATTTCAATTGGTATCAGAGCGGGATCTTCTTTGTGTGGTTTTACAACCTAGAAGACAAAGATCCTATGGCTAATATGTCAAATCTACCTTATCTAGAAGGATCTTCTACAAACAGACCTCCATTGTTTGATGGAACAAATTATACATTTTGGAAGTCTAGAGTTAAAATATATATTTGTTCTATTAACTTTGATTTATGGAACATAATTGAGAAAGGTCCCTATGTCCCAATGAAAATGAGAGCGAGATGGAGTAACTCCCTGAACCCAAATCTACTGATGAATTTGATGAGCATGATTCAAGGAAAATGACTCTAAATTATCAAGCCATGAATATATTGAGCTGTGCTCTAGATGTTACTCGAATATAATAGAGTTAGTGGGTGTGATTACGCACATGATATGTGGAGATTACTTCAAATTACACATGAAGGTACTAATCAAGTTAAAGAATCTAAACTTGCTATGCTTGTTAGAGATTATGAATTGTTTACTATGAAACAAGGTGAAAATATTAGTGATATGTTTACTAGGTTTACTAACATTTTCAATGGCTTGAAAGCTTATGGTAAAGGCTATACTATGGGAGAGCAAAACAGAAAGATCTTGGATGCTCTACCAAAATCTTGGCAGCCCAAAGACACTAGCTATTGAGGAGTCCAAAGATCTAAAAACTCTTCCTCTTGAAGAACTCATTGGATCGCTACTTACTCATGAAATGAAGATGAAGAGGTTGAATGATAAGGAAGATGAGGAAAAGGGGAGAAAAGGAGTAGTGCTAAATGCCTCAAACAACTTGAGTGAACAAGAACAATCTTCAAGTGAAGAAGAAGGTGGAAATAGTGGAGAAGAAGAAATTGCAATGGCAGTGAAGAAGTTCAAGAGATTCTACAAAAAGGAATTTCTCAAGAAAGGAAGAAAACCAGTCAAGAAGAGTGGACAATCTTCATCATATAAACCTCAGTGCTTTGAATGCAAAAGTACTGAGCATCTTATTGCTGACTGTCCCATAGTGTTGGAAAGGGAAAGAGAAAGCAAAAACAGAAAGAAATCTGCCAAGAAAGGAAAATGACTAGCTGGAACATGGGATCAACAGGAAAGTGAAGATGAAAGTGAAGGAAAGGCCAACTTATGCTTCATGGCCATTGATGATGAGGTACAAACTTCTCCTTCTATTTCAAATTTGTGTGATGATGATGTTGATTCTAGTGATTTAATTCTAGAATTGTATGAAGAACTAAAAAAGGCTTCAAGAAGAAATAAAGAAATAAAATCCAAAATTAGTGATCTTTCAAATGAAAATTCAAAATTATGTCTTGAAAATGATAGACTTCTTGAGACCATAAATTCTCTTACTATTGAAAAGGAAGTTTTGAACACTACCATACAAGATGTATCTTTTGAAAACAAAAAGCTGTGTTCAAAAATTATTTCTCTTGAATCAATGCTAAAAGATCATGAGGTTTTAAAAAGGAAAGTAAATGATCTTACTTTATGCATTGAGAAATTTACAAATGGAAGAAACAATTTAAATAAATTACTTGGGTATCAAAGATCCTCATTTGTAAAGCATGGTCTAGGTTTTACACATGATTGCCTTCATTCAAAACCAAAAGAGACATTTGTTAAAGAATCTTCTCATTATAGGTCTCATACTTGCTGTACATATTGTGGTAAGCATGGACACAAAGTGTTTAAATGCATTATAAAAAGAAAGATAGAAACTGGAGTAAAGACTATATGGAAAGTTAAAGGAACTGTCACTAACCCTCTTGGACCCAAGAAGATATGGGTACCAAAAATCACTCTTTCTAATTTGGTATAGGTTTAATTTGCTTCAAGATCAAATGCCACAAAATGGTTTCTTGATAGTGGCTGTTCAAGGCACATGACTGGAAATGCATCACTTGTTAGTGAGCCTCAAGCTACAAGTGAAGGCTTTGTCACTTTTGGTGATAAGAAGAAAGGGAAAATACTTGGAATAGGTAACATTGGTAAAGGTTCATTCCCTCTTATCAAACAAGTTTTACTTATTGATGGTTTAAAATATAATTTACTTAGCATTAGCCAATTATGTGATAATGGTTGCAAAGTAGAGTTTAAATGTGATACTTGTACTATTCTTGATAATGCAAGCAATAAAACTATCTTTGTAGCTAAAAGAGTAAGTAATGTATATGTGTTATATCTTGATGAGCTTATTACTAATGACATTAAATGTCTTGCAATACATGACAATGATGGATTTTTATGGCATAGAAGATTAGGACATGTGAGCATGGATTTATTGAACAAACTTTCTACTCAAGAACTAGTTAGAGGATTACCAAAAATGCATTTTGACAAAACTCGGGTTTGTGATGCTTGTCAATATGGAAAACAATCAAAAACATCCTTCAAACCAAAGAAAATGGTGTCTACCTCAAAACCTCTTGAACTAGTTCACATGGACTTATTTGGACCTATGAGGACTACTAGTCTTGGTGGTAAAAGATATGCTTATGTGATTGTTGATGATTTTTCCAGATTTACATGGGTAATATTTTTATCACAAAAAGATGAAACATTTTATGAATTTTCAAAACTTTTTAAGAAGGTTCAAATTTCTCTTAAGGTTCAATTTTCTCTTAATTGCAATCTAATATCTATTAGAAGTGATAATGGAAGAGAGTTTTGCAATCAAGATTTTACAAAATTTTGTGATGAGTATGGTATCACTCATAATTTTTCAGCAGCCAAAACACCTCAACAAAATGGAGTTGTTGAGAGGAAAAACAGAACATTACAAGAAATGGCTAGATCAATGCTTTGTGAAAACTCTTTACCTAAGTACTTTTGGGCTGAAGCTGTAAATACAGCATGCTATGTAATGAATAGAGTTTTACTAAGACCTTTTATAAGAAAAACACCTTTTGAACTTCTATTTGATAAAACTCCATCAATTGTTTATTTTAAAGTATTTGGTTGTAAATGCTTTATTTTAAATACTAGTGACAATCTTGGTAAGTTTGACAGGAAATCTGATGAAGGTATATTTCTAGGCTATTCATCTAATAAAAAGGCTTATAGAGTCTATAATAAAAGGACATTATGTGTTGAAGAAACTATTCATATAACTTTTGATGAATCTAATATTTATCTTCAAAGAAGAAATGAAGATGATACAGGTTCGTCAATGGTTGAAAATCAAACTCAACACCAAGTACCTACATTGGAAGATCATGCTAAAGAAGAAGAAATAATGGAGCAAGAACATGATGGTCAATCAAGCAATAATCAAGAGCTTCCAAAGGATCTCAAATATGCAAGAAGTCATCCTAAGGAGCAAATCATTGGTGATGTCTCTCAAGGAGTTAAAACAAGACGGTACTTTATTGATAATTTTGCACTTTTATCACATATTGAACCTAAAAATATTGATGATGCATTGTGTGATAATTTCTGGATTATTGCTATGGAAGAAGAGTTAAATCAGTTTGAGAGAAATAAAGTTTGGACTCTTGTTCCTAAACCTCATGATCATTCTGTTATTGGTACAAAATGGATATTTAGAAATAAGTTAAATGAACTAGGAGAAGTAGTTAGAAATAAAGCTAGACTTGTTGCTCAAGGCTTCAATCAAGAAGAAGGTATTGATTATGATGAAACTTTTGCTCCAGTGAGCTGATTAGAGTCTATCAGAATACTCTTGGCATTTGCTTGTTTTAAAGACTTTAAACTATTTCAAATGGATGTCAAAAGTGCTTTTCTAAATGGTTTTATTGAAGAAGAAGTTTATGTAGAACAAGCTCCTGGATTTGTTCATGAAAAATTTCCAAATCATGTTTTCAAATTATCTAAAGCTCTATATGGACTGAAACAAGCTCCAAGATCTTGGTATGAAAGATTAAGTTGTTTTCTTCTCTCAAAAGGTTTTACTAAAGGAAAAGTAGACACAACTCTTTTTATTAAAACATCTTCTAAAACTGATATTTTGCTTGTACAAATCTATGTTGATGATATCATTTTTGGTTCTACTAATACTTCTCTTTGTGAAGAGTTTGCTAAAACTATGCAAAATGAATTTGAGATGAGCATGATGGGAGAACTAAGTTTCTTCCTTGGACTACAAATTAAGCAAACCAAGGATGGAGTCTTCATCAACCAAGCAAAATATACTAAGGAGCTATTAAAAAGGTTTGGAATGGACCATGCAAAAGGAATTAGTACTCCAATGAGTTCATCAACTAAACTTGACAAAGATGAGAAAGGTAAAAGTATTGATGAAAAATTATATAGAGGTATGATAGGAAGTTTACTCTATCTCACAGACTAGTAGACCGGATATTATGTTTGCTTTGTATGCTTGTGTGCTAGATTCCAATCTTGTCCTAAAGAATCTCATCTAATTTACATTAAACGAATTTTTCGTTACTTGATTGATACTCATGATTATGGCCTTTGGTTTTCGAAAACTTCATCTTTTGAACTTATTGGATATTCGATGCGGATTATGCTGGATGTAAAGTTGAACGTAAAAGCACAAGTGGGCATTGTCAATTTCTTGGTAGTTGTCTTGTATCTTGGTTTAGTAAAAAGCAAGCTTGTGTGTCTTTATCCACTGCAGAAGCTGAATACATAGCTGCAGGAAGTTGTTGTGCACAATTGTTATGGATGCAGCATACTTTACTTGATTATGGTCTTAAATTCAATTGTGTTCCGATATTATGTGATAATACTAGTGCCATTAACTTGAGCACAAATCCTATTCAACATTCTAGGACTAAGCATATAGAGATAAAACATCATTTTATTCGTGACCATGTGATTAAGAAAGATATATGCTTAGAATATATAAATACAAATGATCAAATTGCTGACATATTTACAAAGCCTTTGGCTGAGGAAATGTTCAATCACCTAAGAAGACTCTTAGGAATTTCAAGATTCAATGACTAATGTGTTTGTTGAAGTCATGATGAATGCAGGAAATTTTTGATTCAAAATTCGGATGCACTGCAGAAGATTCGGTCGACCGAATTTTCTGAGTGTCAAGAAACAGAGACTTTTGATCAAGAATTCGGACGCAGGTCAGAAAATTCGGTCGATCGAATTTTTCTGAATCGAAGAACAGAAACTTTCGCTCGAAAATTCGGACGCATGAACTGAAAAAATCGGTCGACCGGATTTTACGGACGAGACTTTTTAAATAAAGCTGAAACAATCTCTTCAACATTACTACTTCCGAATTTCACATCCTTTTTAAAACATCTCACACCCATTCACATCCGAATCAAAATCCCTTCAAAATCCCACACTCTCATCCCGATTTTCCTTCATTTTTAAACGTCTAAGCCCTAATTTCATACAGAAAACAAATCCTTCTCAAGAGAAAACATCATGGTGAGAACAAAGAAGCCCAATGTTGAGAAAGGAAAAGGAAAGGCTAAGGAAGGAGATGGAGATCCAATCCTCAATCGACCAAGAAAGATTCGCATTCCTCAAACACAATCTGGAGTTGACAGGTTTATCTCTATCAAATCTACTCATGAATTTGATGAATGGAATAAGAATAGTAGAAAAATCATTCCTGGATACAAGGTAGATATTGATAAAGTTGTCAAATATGGATATTGTCCTATCTCAATGATATTGGTTGGAGTAGTTTGCTCTTCATTGATGAAGAATTTTATCCCACTTTGATATATGAATTCTATGCAAATCTGAAAGAGGATAGAATTGAGATGATAGGGGATAATGTGATACAATGGTATTCATCTAGAGTATCACAAATGGACATTGAATTCAATGAAGGATTGATAAATAGAATATGTGGAGTAGGAGATGAGGAGCTAGATATTATTCGAGCATCCATGCATTGCTATGATCGTGAACTATTCACACATGTTAGATTTGAAGATGCATTTACAAATGGAAGAGAGTTTAGGGCCATAAAGGAAAGGGAAATTAAGAATTTGGATGCTAGAGGTAGAGTTTTACATCACATGGTGACCACAATGATTGTTCCTAATTTTGGACATAAGTCATCGAGTTGGAAATATGCATATGGTAATCATGTTAGCCCCTGCATGAGAATAGAAGGATGAATTTTGGGTATATAGCATTGAAACATATGATTGCAGCCAGAAAAAACAATAACCAAGGCATTCCCATTTGGAAGGTTATTAACCGAGAATATTCAAGCATTTTAAGATCAAACTTCCCGGAAGAGGGCAAACTTTTAAGAGTGGTGAAATTTATACAAATGAAACTCTTAAGAGAATGCAATTAGTTCATGATGAGGATAATGTATGGAGGACAAAAAGAGAAACTCCTCCGAAAAGGATAGAAAGAGAGAAAGTTATAGAGAGTGAAGAGGAAGAAGAAGAAGAGGATGAAGAGGAAACCCTTGCTAGGGAAATGAAAACAAAAAGAAAACATGACACCTCAAGTGAGGGGAGCAACCCCCAACAAAAAGGAGATTATTTGAAGAAGAAGCTGGAGTTAAGTCTAGTAGTAAAGGAGTATCTAGAGGGGACACCATTATAGACAAAACATTCCAAGAAGCCTTGAACAATCATGTCAAGGAAATGGAGAAAATGTACAAATTCTTTGAGTCATTTGCTCCAATGGTTCTTGGAAAATTGGATGGATCTGGAAAAGCAGAGTAAAACACATTGAAGATATCCTTATGAGAAATACTCAAAGTGGTGAAGGAACCTCTAAACCTCAAGATGGAAAGGAGGAGGAAAGAAAAAGAGAAGCAGAGAAAGAAGATAATCAAGATAGCAGTGATGAAGATGATAATAAGGGTGGAAATGAAGAGACTATAGCGAGAAGAAGAAGAACAAGAACATGCTCTTGAAGATCCACCAATGGCAGGGGAGCCAAGTAGCTCAAGCTGCAATTGTATCTCCAACAACAATCTCTTTCGAGTCAAGGAAGAGTCAAGCACTTGGCGATCAAGAAAGGAGTGAGCCGAGCCTCCCCATCAACCTCATCATCACAAGACTAAGCCTTCTCTTCTAATCTCTTTACTCGTATTTTGTTCGAGTTTTTCTAAGCATTTTGTTGCATTTTCTATTCTGAACTTGTTAAATATTTTTTATGTAATAGTGAAGCTCAATGATGAAATCCTAGTGATGAGAGCTTCTTTTATATGCTAACTTGAACATCTCATTTTCATTGATCCCTTTAAATTTTTTTATGATGACAAAAGGGGGAGAAAAATATGATGCAATATGATGCAATACATGTGAAACCTTAGTCATTATGTGAACTCAGAATACCAAAAAATATGATGCAATATGATGCAATACATGTGAAACCTTAGTCATTATGTGAACTCAGTCCTTAATCAAATTCGGATGCAAGGTTTTAAGATTGGATGCATTTATATTTATGGTCAAAATTTTTTTCTGTTTATTCAAATTGGTTCCAATCTGTTTTACTCTACTCCATTATGTTTGAACAACAGTATGAAACCTTTATATCATTTCAAATCTTCAATTATATTGAATCTGTTGCAGTTGGGACATGAGTTTAAAAATTCGGATGCATGTGATTCAAAATTCGGACGCATGTGATTCAAAATTCGGATGCATGATATAAAATTCGGATGCATCCATATTGTGTTGTCAAAATGTGCTCTTTTGTTGTTCAAATTAATTCAAATATGTTTTAATCTCTTCCAATATGTTTAAGCAACCTTAGGAAAACTTATTTACAAAATTTGAAGCTTTCATTTTACTTATTTTAAAGTTTGGACTTGCTATGCACAAAATTCGGATGCATGATATCTCTAGTCCAAATGTGTTGAAAAATGAGCACAATCTAAGGGGGAGCATTGATAAGCTTTTAACAACCTTAAAACCTTTCTTAGAAGTTTTCTAAATACTTAAATGCTATATCTTCTATCTTAATTGCTGGAAGGAAGGAGGCAAATGGAGGATGGTTGGGTCATAGGCTCATAATGAGCCTTTTGCATGTCAATGTGCTAAATTGGTTAATTTCTGTCATTGACATCCATACTTCTCTGTGCTAATCTGTTTAAATCCATCACATATTGCATCAAAGTTTGTCATCATCAAAAAGGGGGAGATTGTAAGCCCTAAGGGCAAATCATGTAATTTTGATTCATGACAAATATTGATGAGAACTAATATGTTTATATTGTGTGATAGGATTTGTGAAGAAAGAAGTTTGAAGTCTCATTGCCTTCAAAAGGAAGAGCAAAGAACAACCTCATTAAGCTATGAGTCTTTTGAGGTGTATTCAAAGATAAATTCAAGGCATTGAAGACTTGAAGTGTAGAGTAGGTATGATGATAGGTAATATCTATGTGAACTCTACACTTGTATGTCTTGGAGTCTATTGAATGCATAAGAGAGCATAAAAATTGGTTTCTTAAGTTTAAAAAGACTTTTGAATGAATCTTTAGAAAATGGCTGTTAAAACTGATTTTCAAATTCTATAAAAGCTATAAACTCAAGAATCTTTGTAAGTTTTGAATCCTTAAGAACTCTAAACATTTCAAAGCCTTTAGCAAACATTAAAGCTCTCTTTTGTCTTGTGCTTTCAATTGATCATTCAAGATTCCAAAGGCAACAAAGTGTGAAGGTGCAATATTGTGGAATCATCTACCAACAAGTGGTAATATTTACACATTCTCTTCTCTTTATTAAATTGTGTTTTCTACTAGCTCTTGCAAGGTTATCTTGATAACATAAAATGCTTTAGATAAGGGTGATCCTTGAGACATTAACTCAAGGTTGTTTCTAGATATAAAATCCTTTGGTAAGGTGAACCTTGTTTGTAAAATTACTAAAAGAGGTTGTGAATGTAAAACCATTGTATGGTGAGCCTCTTATGTAATTGTTGAACTTGAGCATATAGTAGATTGTTTGAGGTAGTGGACATAGATCTTGAATAGATTGAACCACTCTAAATTGCTTGTGTTCATTGATCTTATATTGCTTTATTGCTTTGCTATTAATTGACTTATTCTCTCATTTAACAAAGCACATACAATTTGGTCTTGCCTAGAATTGTAAAAGGAATTTGTTTGCGAAAATTAGCCAAAGACCTAATTCACCCCCCCTCTTAGGTCTTTCACATTGGATCAAAAGTTTCTGATTCAATGGTTGTGAAGGGGTGCCACACATGCAGACAAAAAAAAGAGTCACTGTAGTAGCCAATTCGGTGCCAAACCATATCTCAGAAACTTTTTTAAAACAAAAATCTCAAATTTTTTTCCATTAAACAAATCAAAGCCTCTTGAAAACACTAAAGATGTTGCATGAACTTTTAAATTCTTGCAATGCAAAAAGCTTTCTGTTAGTTTTAACTTGTCTTTTATTTAAATAAAGTAGCATTCAATATTTTGTAAAAATAAATTATAACATTTGTCAAAAATCCTCAAGAGCATCTAAATAAGCTTTTTCAAAAAGAAAGTCCTTGGGCAAGTTTCTGTATAACTTAATGCAACACTCAGAAGTTTCAAAACAAGCCTTTTAAATGAATTTCTCAACTTTCACCTTGTAAAGAATAGGCATTAGCATTTAACTATATGCTAATAAATCAATTCATCATCTAAAAACTTATTTTTGTCGATGCGTAGATATAAACCTTAAGATTAACCAAAGAATTAAGAGTTTCACAAAAGTCACATTAGCCTTTACAAACTTGTGTCACTCAACAAAATATTTAAACATTTGTTACAATGCTACAGTGAATCAAAGTCTAACATCAGAGAAAGTCACATTGCCGCTATGACAGCGAAAACATAAATGTGATTTTTTGACTTTTTGTTCATGCCAGCTAGAAGTCAAATATAAAGGGTCCCAAAAGCTAAGATTATTACATTCCAATATTCAAATAATTCTTTCTGTTCCGTAATTGAAGTCTTACAAAAGTCAACTTTTGCAACCTCATTCGTGGTGTACATATCGGTATACATAATACCACATTCAAAGAAAAGAACTGTGATTCTGCAAAAAAAGAACCTGAGCCCATGTGAGTTATAGGCAACTGAGTTCTATTCCTAACTGTGATCGAGTCGGTACCTGTGTAGAGCGGACTTGAGTAGGAGATGTAGTAGCGTGGGAGTCATGTGGTGAGTTGCTTCTGAGTCATTAAGACAAGAAATATGCGTTTGAGGTCAAAATTTGACACTATAAACTAGATTCTAGCATTCTAGACAGACCCTAGTAGTATGTTCAGGTTTGTTGCAGATTTGGCATGCCATTAAAGCATCAATAGAGGAAGGAACTATCCCATATATGACAAAGAACTATATTCAGTTGCGAGAGCTCTTAGCCATTAGCAACATTACTTTACGGCCAAAGAGTTTTGTAATCCACACTGACCATAAAAGCTTTAAGCACTTAAGGGGACAAAGCAAGCTCAACAAAAAGACATGCAAAATCGTTAAGAGTTCCTTGAAGGTTTTCTATATGTAATTTACTACAAGAAAGGTAAGGAAAATGTGATTGCTGACGCCCTCTTTAGAATAGGTGTACTCTTCTTTCTACTTTAAATGCTAAATTTCTTGGATTTGAGCCGAGCACATAAAGAGGTTGTATGCTAAAGATAAAGAATTTAGTGATATACTTGTTGCTTTTTGGAAACGAGAGATTTGGGAAGTTTAACTTGTATGAGGGGTTCTTGTTCAAGGAGGGGAAACTATATGTGTCAAGGACTTCCATTAGAGAGTTAGTTGTGAAGGAGGAACATACTGGTGGATTAATGGGGCACTTCGCCAACACTAAGACTTTGGATATCCTACACGAACATTTTTTTTGGCAAAAAATGAAGAGAGATGTGGAGAGCTATTGCTGCCAGTGCATCCCATGCAAAAAGGCCAAATCTAAAGTCTTACCCCAAGGATTGCATACTCCCTTACCCAGTCCCAATGTCCCTTGGGTAGATTTGTCTACGGATTTTATTGTGGGATTGCCTAGGACTAGTGGAGGGAAGGATTCAATATTTATGGTTATTGACCATTTTTCTAAGATGGCACACTTCATTCCCTGCCATAAAACTAAGGAGGCATCTTTTATTACAGATTCGTTCTTCAAAGAGGTGGAAAGATTGTATATAATCCCAAGGAGTATAGTCTCCGATAGGGATTCTAAATTCAAGTAATTTTCGGATTTGGGTTAAACATGGCGCTAATCTCTTATTTTCCACAGCTTGCCACCCTTAAACGGGTGACCAAACCGAGATGGTGAATTGCACGCTGACACAACTCTTAGCAACTATAATCAATTGCCAACTCAAAATTTGGAAGGAGAGTTTGCCAATCGTTGAATTTGTCTATAGGGGTTGCATCCACTCCACAACTGGATTCTCTCCTTTACAATTTGCATGCAAGTAATAGCCTAGATGGCAATAAGAAAGCCAACCTAGCCCGATAGATCCATGAGAAGACCAAGCGCATGATAGAGCAAAGGAATGAAGAAGTGGCTAACAAGAGGAATCGATATCGCAAGAGGGTCACCTTTCAACCCGAAGAATTAGTTTGGGTTCATTTCTACAAGAAACATTTTCCCTCGAGCACAAAGTTAGAGCCTCGAAGAGATGGTCCTTTTAAAGTATTTGAGCACCGCCTTCAATGCATGCGACATCTCTCTTTTTGATGATTGCTCAAATTTGTGGATGAATAAAGCTCAAGAAAGGGGAATTATGGGAATCAAAGTGGAAGTCAAGAAGTCATCTATGGGGGACAATTAACAACTGCCCAAGCAAAGAAGCTTCGTGATAAGATCAAAATCTTGCTCCAAGAACCCAAGCATTTTGGAGACCACGACGAAGCTAAAAGAGAGACTTTGTGCATGAATATTGTTATGGAAGGTTGTGGAAGCTGATTTGAGAAGTAAGAAAACTAAAATCAGGACCAATCAAGCATGACTACTGCCTGAGGTCAAAGTGCTGTCGCCTGGCACTGTTCAGAACATGCCAGCTTCAGTTTTGTCTTCTTTTCCCTTATTTGGCTTGACTTTTTTTTGGCATTTTATGTTGTAATCAGGATATTTTAACCCACAAATACCTCATATTAAATAGGATTAATTATTTTAGGGTTACACTTGTATATATACTCTCTTCATGAGAAAAATTGATTAGCTTATGAACTTTTATGAAAATCAAATGAACTTTGTTTTGAGAACTTGAGAATATATCTCTTCTTGCCTTCTCTTATCTATACTTATCAAGGTTTCAATCCATCCTTGCTGTATCTTTCAACTAGGATTCCTGATTCATTAATTCAAGGGATCTTAGTGGATCAATTTTTTTCTTCATCTCAGGTAGGGGTTCTAGTTGCTTTGTTCTTCTTTGGTTTTTTGCTTGGATTGGGAAAAGGATCATTCAATCACTCTAATTGGGGTTCTATCTCTTTAGGTAGTGTTTTAATTAGGTGTTTGGAGGAGAAAATTCTTGCCATCCTCTTTGGTTTCTAGGGCCTTAGTTTCCCTAGGGTTTTTAGGGGTCTTGAATTGTACGTATTGGGGTTTCTTTCATTGGGGGATCTTGGGGTACTTTCACCATCAATGACATGAAATTTCTCTCATTTCAATCCAATTCTTATCAATTTTGCATATTGATAGTTTAGAAACTTTGTAGCATATTGATAGTTTAGAAACTTTGTAGCCATTACTGTATCCAATCGAAAAAGCTTTCAATAAACAACCATCTTCTTGTAGTTATACTTTTATTTTAGATTTTTGTTGTGTTTTATTGCTATGCCTTTATACTAAATTTTATTACAATCTCTAACAATTTGCACACAAACACTAGGCAAGTGCACCTATCGTTATGAGTAGTACAATGGCAAGTAAATTCAAATGTCGTATCCACGGGGGGTGGTTAAATACCATTACTCACTTTATACTCTATTATTTAGCCTAACAAATTTTTGTTTGTGAAAATGTTTTGAATAACTACTAGGAAAAAGAATCTAACTTAACTAGTTAAACCAACTTAAATCTTGCTTGTAAGAGAGAATTCAATAGAGAAAACAATACTTGGATGGTGAATCCCCCTAGAATTACCTATGTGATAAAAATGTCCCTTGGTTGATAAATTTCACTTCTTATGTTTGATGAAATTCTAATGATAGAACTCACTCTATCTCTAGATGAAAGTTCTCTACTCTTAGATTAATTAGTTGAAATCTCTTTCTAACCAATTCAACCCAAGAATGCATTAAGAATATTGAATTTCCAATTAGATTTCTCTAATTATCAAGAAGATGTTTAGGTTTCTATCTCTAGTCACCTAAATCATCCCCATTGTTTGTGTATGGTCTATTTCATCCTTCCTTTCTCAATTCCAAGTGAAAATTTCCAGATTATGAATCAATTGTCAATCACCCTTCATTTCTCAATTCCAAGTGAAAGAAGTCCAGATTTTGCATCATTAATCCACTCAATCAATTCAACCATTCAAACCCACAAACAATCCACAAGAAATTTGAATTCAATCAACCAAGGAAACAATTCATTCACATAAGTAAAATCTAGGGTTCATACCCATCCAAGTATTCAAAAGTTTAGCTCATCAACATATTACAAATCAAAGAACATAAAACAACAAAGAAAGAGGAAGAATTGCTCATTTTCATGGTTGAAATCTCCTCTCTTCTTCAAGGTTGAAGTTCTTCACGATTTTGTTGAGAAAGTTGCAGCTTTTTCCATGGATCTTCAAGGTTGATGTTCTCCTTCTTCAAGGATTCAATCTTCTCTCTTTATTTCTCTTGCAAGATTGATGGATTGGAAGAAGAATTTGGTGTGTTTTCTTGGTGTTTTGCTGTTTTCTGTCCACTCCAGACCTCTCTCTCGTTTTTGCCCTAAAGGGGTATGAAAATCTGCCCCAAAAGAGAGAGAAATGCAGCTTAAAAGCAGCTTCAGATCGACACAAACGGTGCCGCTTATATCACACCAAACGGCGCCGCTTGCCCCCAGTTTTGGTGCAAGTTTCTGCTGCCCGACTGTGACACTGTTTTGACTTCTAGGTGAATTCCGACCACCAAATAGGCTGATCTAGGTCTTACTGTCTTCATGAAAGTTGTAGAGCAGGGATCTTAGCTTTCCACAGAGATTTGAATCACATCAATTGGGCATCTAGAACTCAAGTTATGATTATTATACCAAACTGTGCCAAAAATGGAACCCAATGCAGAACAGGTGAATTTGTAGCATAATTAGGGTAGGCAAATGAACTCCGATTGACACCAATTTTACCATTCTGAAAACTTCAGAATGTCCTCTATAATTGTCTAGAATACCACTGTTGCATTTGAAATCGTCATAGAGGTCAAATTCCAACTTGAAATATGTCTACCAGTCTGTTTTTCCTCTGCATTTCTCTTTTGTTCTTCATTGTGTAAATTTCCCTTATTTGCTTCATTTAATTCCAAATCTTCAATAATATCACCTAAAGCAAATAAGAGATAAAGGGAGTATAAATGGTGATTAAAACACCAAAATTTGACATAAAATCAAGCTCAAAATGATAATTATATGAAGCACAAATATAGAATATCAAACTCCCCCACACTTAGACATTGCTTGTCCTCAAGCAATACTACAAAACAATTAAGAAATTTGAACAATAATCCACAAGAAATAACGAGTGTTTTGAAGTATTACAAAGGAATGTAAAACAGAGAAAGCATTACATCTTGAGAAATCTTGAGCAATCCACACAATCAATCTAAAAGTCATCCTAAGTATCCATCACAAAGATTAAACAATCACCCCCTTGTCTTACAATGCAAGCAAAAATTCGTGTGTGTTGTGTTTCCAACTAATGCAAATGCTCAAAAATTATAAGAGTGAATTTCATGTTATTGGCCAAGGAATTCTCATCAAGAAAGCATAATACCCTATAAGCCCGATATTTACAAAACCTCTCCACTAATACGGTAACCAAAATTTAATCTCGATTAGGTAGGACTTTCATGCTTGTAATATTAGGCTCAGGGAAAGTTTAGGGTGCCAAACGAAGGTAAGGAATTCAAGATCAAAGAAATGAGAGCTAAAGAGAAAGGAATGAGATATAAAACAAAAGCAATAACCCTTATTAGCCACAGGGAATATCACCATTCCCCTACATTCAACCACAAACTCCCATTCTCCACCAAATCCCTTCACATTGGATTCAACCACTTGCACATATTAAGCTTCAACCCACAATCTTTCCATCATCACCCATCTTTATCAACTCATAAATTTAACCTCAATCATGACAAAATTTACAATAATAATAATGAAAACATATATACATCTTGAAGGCATCAAGAAATGTAAGAAGCCTTCTCAATAATAGACAAATATATAACAATTTTTTTTCTTTTCTCTTTTTTTTCTCTTTTTTTTTCGATTGAGGTGTAATCCAATGTTTTTTTTTTTTCGATTGAGGTGTAATCCAATTCCCAATCATATAAAATTATCTCACCACTCTTTTCTTTTTTTTTTTTTATAAAGCCTATTTTTCCTATCATCTTCCATTCCACCCATTATTCCAATTTCCACAATACTCTTTGCTAACTTATAGGTAAAAATGCATTTAGCTCTCGCAAAGAAGGGTTAAATATAAAGAGTGGAGTTTTAAAATTTGAAAGAAGGAAAAATATAGAATATAGATTGGAAAGTTTATGCACAAAGGCTTCAATAAATGGTACTACGGATAAAATAAAGAGCGGTGGCTAGAAAGGCTCAATCGGGACAAAGAAGGCCTATTACCATCATTTCAAGATCAAACTAAGGTTACTTACTCATTTCGCCTCAAGGCAAGTGAATGCGGGTTCTAGGGTAAAAGTTATGTTGAATTCTAAGGCCAATAGCACAAGATTCAATTCCATAATCATCACAACAAAAGCAAAGTGGAATGTGCTTAAATGATGAATTCCATAAAAGCAAGGAATACAAGAGGTGCTTACTTAATCTAAGTTTAAGGTACTAGTCATGACCTTTAGAATGCTTGTATAACTACTCCTTGAGAAAAGATAACACATGCAAGTCTTGAAGTACCTTGAAGATTCCAAAAAATAAAAACAAGCAAATTCAATCAAAAAAAAAAAATCATGAAAATAGCCTATACTACTAAAGCCAACTCCCCCACACTTAAGACAACATTGTCCGCAATGTTGGGAGAAAGAAAAACAAAAGACTGCATAAATAGAAATATATGACATAAACTACAGAAGAACGCCACACCAAACCACCCAAACACAAAAACTGTGAAAAACATAACTGTTTCATACTTGAAGGCTGGCGAAACCATATGAGCAGCAAACTGCACCTTCTATATACTTCACAGCAAAAGGAAATAAAAGAAACATTGAAATAATGACTAAGCTACCAATGTGAAAACAAAAATGTCACAAATAACGTTAAAAGTAATACATAAAAAAAAATAAAAAATTACAAATTACTAAACAAGAAAAATAATTATCACTAAAATTTAAAACAAACAAGAAAGAACCAACAAAAATGTTTAAAAAAAAAAAAAATTGAACAGTAACCATGAACAGTACCCCCGCCGCTTGGAGCACACCAAGCGGCGCCGTTTTAGCCCAGCAGTGCTACAGTGAAACGCGATGAACAGTATTTTTTTTTTTTTTTTTTTGCCAAACTCAACTACAAATTCAATAACAAAATTTAATAAAATAATGTATTACAAACTTAAAAATCATTTCAAACAACACATTATAAAACTCTTCACAATTCAAGGAAATTAAAATTTTCAAACTCAAAACCACATTAAACACAATTATGTACAAAAAAAATTATCCAACAAGTCTCAAACACAAGAACAGAATAACAACATAAAATAGAAATTAAAACAATAGAAAAAAAAAACACAAATGAAAAACATTGCTTAAATAAGCTTACTCATCCCCTAAGTCAAGGGAGCACAAACATGATCGTCCCAAGTTCTTTCTCACTGCAGTATGATGAAGTTTGAGTCGATGTTTGCTTACCATTAAGGTTCCCTTTTCCGGATGATAGATTTCTAGTACTTCATATGGGAGTACCTTACTTACCACAAATGGGCCAATCCACTTAGATTTAAATTTACTTGTGAACAACCGCCATTGCGAGTCATTCAATAAAACTTGCTCTCCCGACTTGAAATCATGATTTTGGTCGATGTTTTGGTCTTGCTTTATTTTCACCTTTAATGAAGAATTTCTTGTACAATAGTTTTCCTCATTTCCATTGGAACCTTTCACATCAACCGCAATCTCTTCTACTAACTTATTCTTCTCCTTCTTCGCATCATTGCCTTTGATTAAAGATGGATTCAAAGAGTCCTTCACCAAGGTTTCCTGTAAAGAATTAGAGGCATGAGCATCTATATCATCAATCTTACCATGAGAATGATTAGGATCTGAAGAATATTTCAAAGGTTTCAAAGCTTTAAGTACAACCTCCTCATCTTCTACCCTAAGGGTCAACTTTCCTTCACTCACATTTATATTGGCTTTAGCAGTAGCTAGAAAAGGTCTTCCTAAGATCAAAGGAACCTCAACACTCTCATCCATGTCAAGTATCACAAAATCAACCGGAAATATGAATTTATCAACTTTGACAAGCACATCTTCAACAATACCCCTAGGATGTCTAACTGAACCATCTGCAAATTGAATACTCATCTTAGTACGCTTTGGTTCACCTAAGCCTAATTGTTTGAAAACATTAAATGGCAGCAAGTTGACGCTAGCACCCAAGTCAGCCAATGAATTATCAAAAGAAAGACTACCAATATTGCAAGGAATATTAAAACTCCCTGGATCTTTCAGCTTTTGAGGTAGCTTTCCTTTGTTTTGAAGGATGGCAGAGCATTCCTCATTCAATGTTACCGTTGAAAGTTCTCGAAGCCTCTTCCTTTTCGAAAGGACATCCTTGAGGAACTTAGCATATCTTGGCATCTCTGAAAGAATTTCAACAAATGGTAAGTTAATGTGCAATTGTTTGAATAGTTCAAGAAATTTACCAAGTTGCTCATCCTTTCTATCTCTTAGAAGTGCGGCGGGGTATGGAATTCTAGGCTTGTACTCCGGAACCATCTTCTTCAAATGCTCTTCCTTTTTCTCAAGAACTGTTTCTTTAACTTGATTTTCATTTTCCCCCATGCCTTGGAATTTCACCTTACATTCCAAAGCATTTGATTTATTTTCACTTCCCAAAATCACCATATTCACATGTTCTCGCGGATTGGTAACTGTGTTGCTAGGTAAACTGCCCATTTGTCTTTCCGAAACAAGCTTTGCCAATTGACTTATTTGATTTTCCAAATTTTGAATGGAAGCTTGTTGGTTCCTCAGGGATGCTTCTTGATTTTGGAACCGGGTTTCGGTAGTCTCAATGAACTTTGTCATTAATTCTTCAAGGCTAGGCTTCACCGGTTGTTGAAGAGGTGGAGGAGGTTGATGTTGATAAGGAAGAGATATTTGGGGTTGAGAATTTGATGAAACTTGGAAGCCGGGAGGTTGAAATGGTTTTTGTTGCCCTTGGTTGCTCCATGAGAAGTTTGGATGATTCCGCCACCCCGGATTATAGGTATTACTATAAGGATTGTTGGGTTGCCTTCCTCCTCCAAGAAAATCCACATGCTCCATTGATGATGCATTAGAAGTTCCCATGGTTTGGCACTCATGGTTTGGATGACCACCTCCACAAAAATCACAAGCCATCATCACTTGGGAGGTTTGAGGTGACAAACTCAAGCTCTCAATCTTCTTATTTAAGGCATCGAATTTTGCCTCCAAAGCCGTCATCATGTCTACATTGTGTATTCCACTAGGCTTGGCTTTCGGTCTAGGATTCCCCCATTGGTAGTTGTTCATAGCAATGTTTTCAATGAGGTCTTGTAACTCTTCCGGTGTCTTCAAACTAGTGGTACCTCCCGAAGAAGCATCAATGAGTTGCTTGGAAGGGAAATTTAATCCACTATGGAATGTTTGCATTTGAAGCCCCAAATCTAGACCATGATGTAGACATTTCCTCAATAGCTCCTTCCATCTCTCCCAAGAATCGTATAAGCTCTCACTCTCCATTTGTTGGAAAGAGAAGATATCATTTCTTAGCTTTGCAGTCCTTGCCGGAGGAAAATATCTAGCGAGGAACTTCTCGGCAAGATTGTTCCATGTAGTAATGGAACCTGGTGGAAGTGATTTTAACCATGACTTGGCTCGGTCTCTCAATGAAAATGGAAATAATCGAAGGCGGATGGCATCTTCGGAAGCCCCATTAATCTTGAAAGTATCACATATCTCCAAAAAGTTGGCAATATGAGCATTCGGGTCTTCGTCCGGTAAACCATCAAATTGCACCAATTGTTGAACCATTTGGATGATATTCGGTTTGATCTCAAAATTGTTGGCTTCAACTCTTGGTCGGGCAATGCTTGACTCCGCTCCTAACAATGAAGGCCGCGCATAGTCTCCCATTGTCCTTGGTCTTGAGTTTCCGTCATGTGCCATAGTGTTCTCAATTTGAGGATTTTCACCTTCAACTTCAATTCCTTCAAGTATCACCTCTAGGTTTATACCCCTTGGATCCCAATAAAAAATCTGCTCAACTTCGGAATTAAGTTGATTGAATTCTCCCGAATTACTTGAGGTTATAAACCAAGAGAATTCACACCTTCACCACAAATAAAGTAAAAGTTTAGCTCAAAGGATACTTCCTTAAAACAAAACAAAAACAGAGAAATATAAACTAAGAACTCCAATTCACTAATGACTTACCAAATTACAAACAAGATAACAAATACTAACACTAGAAATAGGTATTATAACAACAAATAAGTAAAATGACTAAATCAATAGATTTCAAGCTTTCCTAATATTAACCAAATTCCCCGGCAACGGCGCCAAAAACTTGTTGTGTTTTATTTCTATGCCTTTATACTAAATTTTATTACAATCTCTAACAATTTGCACACAAACACTAGGCAAGTGCACCTATCGTTATGAGTAGTACAATGGCAAGTAAATTCAAATGTCGTATCCACGGGGGTGGTTAAATACCATTACTCACTTTATACTCTATTATTTAGCCTAACAAATTTTTGTTTGTGAAAATGTTTTGAATAACTACTGGGAAAAAGAATCTAACTTAACTAGTTAAACCAACTTAAATCTTGCTTGTAAGAGAGAATTCAATAGAGAAAACAATACTTGGATGGTGAATCCCCCTAGAATTACCTATGTGATAAAAATGTCCCTTGGTTGATAAATTTCACTTCTTATGTTTGATGAAATTCTAATGATAGAACTCACTCTATCTCTAGATGAAAGTTCTCTACTCTTAGATTAATTAGTTGAAATCTCTTTCTAACCAATTCAACCCAAGAATGCATTAAGAATATTGAATTTCCAATTAGATTTCTCTAATTATCAAGAAGATGTTTAGGTTTCTATCTCTAGTCACCTAAATCATCCCCATTGTTTGTGTATGGTCTATTTCACCCTTCCTTTCTCAATTCCAAGTGAAAATTTCCAGATTATGAATCAATTGTCAATCACCCTTCATTTCTCAATTCCAAGTGAAAGAATTCCAGATTTTGCATCATTAATCCACTCAATCAATTCAACCATTCAAACCCACAAACAATCCACAAGAAATTTGAATTCAATCAACCAAGGAAACAATTCATTCACATAAGTAAAATCTAGGGTTCATACCCATCCAAGTATTCAAAAGTTTAGCTCATCAACATATTACAAATCAAAGAACATAAAACAACAAAGAAAGAGGAAGAATTGCTCATTTTCATGGTTGAAATCTCCTCTCTTCTTCAAGGTTGAAGTTCTTCACGATTTTGTTGAGAAAGTTGCAGCTTTTTCCATGGATCTTCAAGGTTGATGTTCTCCTTCTTCAAGGATTCAATCTTCTCTCTTGATTTCTCTTGCAAGATTGATGGATTGGAAGAAGAATTTGGTGTGTTTTCTTGGTGTTTTGCTGTTTTCTGTCCACTCCAGACCTCTCTCTCGTTTTTGCCCTAAAGGGGTATGAAAATCTGCCCCAAAAGAGAGAGAAATGCAGCTTAAAAGCAGCTTCAGATCGACACAAACGGTGCCGCTTATATCACACCAAACGGCGCCGCTTGCCCCCAGTTTTGGTGCAAGTTTCTGCTGCCCAACTGTGACACTGTTTTGATTTCTAGGTGAATTCCGACCACCAAATCGGCTGCTATAGGTCTTGCTGTCTTCATGAAAGTTGTAGAGAAGGATCGTAGATTTCCACAGAGATTTTAATCCCATCAATTGGGCATCTAAAACTCAAGTTATGATTATTATACCAAACTGTGCCAAAAATGGAACCCAATGCAGAACAGGTGAATTTGTAGCACAATTAGGGTAGGCAAATGAACTCCGATTGACACCAATTTTACCATTATGAAAACTTCAGAATGTTCTCTATAATTGTCTAGAATACCACTGTTGCATTTGAAATCGTCATAGAGGTCAAATTCCAACTTGAAATATGTCTACCAGTCTGTTTTTCCTCTGCATTTCTCTTTTGTTCTTCATTGTGTAAATTTCCCTTATTTGCTTCATTTAATTCCAAATCTTCAATAATATCACCTAAAGAAAATAAGAGATGAAGGGAGTATAAATGGTGATTACATCACCAAAATTTAACATAAAATCAAGTTCAAAATGATAATTATATGAAGCACAAATATAGAATATCAATTTTCCACAAGAATAAATAATTCTTTTACAATAACACAGGCTTCCTTTAGGGCTTCATAAGATGAACACAAAAGAAAATCATTATTTTTGCATGATTTTGATTATTCTATATTATTCTTCTTAATGGTTTCTTTAGGACCCATTATATACAGATGAATTTTAACATGAATCCATGATATATAGTCTTTCTCATGATATCTGTTAGCCCTAAGGGGCAAATCATGTAGTTTTTGATTAATGACAAATATTGATGAGAACTAATATGCTTATATATTGTGTGATAGGATTGGTGAACTAAGAAGTATGAAGTCTCATTGCCTTCAAGCCAAAGTACAAGAACAACTTCAATAAGCCAAAGTGATTGAAGTTTGAAGAAGGCTGTTCAAAGATGATCTAAAGGCATTGAAGACTTGAAGTGTATGGTATATATGCTAAATAGGTAAATCTCTATATAAACTCTATACTTGTATGTCTTGGAATCTATTGAATGCATAAGAGAGCATAAAATTAGTTTTCTTAATCTTAAATGGCTTTGAATGAACTTTTTGATGAATGTGTTTTTGTATCTTAAAAGATCTTGAGTAAACTTTGAATGATCAAAGAAATTTGATTATGGTTCTCAAGCTTATATATGTCTAAATAACTTATCTATACATACAAAATGATTTCAAACTTATTGAAGTTAAATCTCAAATGATTTTACAAAGTTTGAAAGTGTTTCAAAAAAATTCGATCGTCCAATTTTTGTAGCAAAAAAATGGTTACTGTTTTTCTAGAGAAATTCGGACGAAGATTCGGAAGCATGAAGAAAAATTCGGTCGTCCGAATTTTTATCTTCAGCATGGTTACTATTTTTCCAAATAAATTCGGATGGAGATTCGGACGTAGGAAAAAAATTCGGTCATCCGAATTTTTCCGGAAACCTGCAACAGTGACGTCCGAAAAATTCGGACGCAAAATTCGGTCGTCCGAATTTTCTGAAACAAGCCGTTACTAGCCGTTTTATGGCTGTTAAAACTGATTTTCAAATTTTATAAAAGCCATAAACTTGAAATCTTTTGTAAGTTTTGAATCCTTGAGAACTCTAAACATTCCAAAGCCTTTAGCAAACATTTTAAGCTCTCTTTTGTCTTGTGCTTTCAATTGATGATTCAAGATTCCAAAGACAACAAAATGTGAAGGTGAAACATTGTGTAATCATCTACCAATAAGTGGTAACATCTACACATTCTCCTCTCTTCATTAAATTGTGTTTTCTACTAGCTCATTGCAAGGTTATCTTGATAACATAAAATCCTTTAGATAAGGGTGATCTTTTAAATTTGTGATTCAAGGTTGTTTGTAGATATAAAATCCTTTGGTAGGGTGAACCTTGTTTATAGAATTGCTAAAGAGGTTGTAAGTGTAAAACCATTGTGTGGTGAGCCTCTTATGTAATTTGTGAACTTGAGCATATAGTAGTTTGTTTGAAATCCTTAAGTGTAGGCTTAAGGTAGTGGACATAGATCTTTAAGAGATCGAACCACTATAAATTGTTTGTGTTCATTGCTCTTACATTGTTTAACAGCTTTGCTATTAATTGTTTAATTCTCTTGTTGAACCAAGCTCACACAATCTGTATTTGCTTAGAATTATAAAAGGACTTTGTAAGCCCTAAGGGCAAATCATGTAATTTTGATTCATGACAAATATTGATGAGAACTAATATGTTTATATTGTGTGATAGGATTTGTGAAAAAAGAAGTTTGAAGTCTCATTGCCTTCAAAAGGAAGAGCAAAGAACAACCTCATTAAGCTATGAGTCTTTTGAGGTGTATTCAAAGATAAACTCAAGGCATTAAAGACTTGAAGTGTAGAGTAGTTATGATGATAGGTAATATCTATGTGAACTCTACACTTGTATGTCTTGGAGTCTATTGAATGCATAAGAGAGCATAAAAATTGGTTTCTTAAGTTTAAAAAGACTTTTGAATGAATCTTTAGAAAATATGGTTTTGTGTTCTAAAAGTTTTTAAGTAAACTTTAAATGATCAAATGAGTTTGATGATGGTTTTCAAACTTATATCTATATAAGTTATCTATAGATATCAAATGTATTTCAAATATTTGGAAGATTAGTTTCAAATGGTTTTACAAAGTTTGAACACAATTCCATTAAATTGATCGTCCGAATTTGGTAGCAAAATTTACTCACTGTTCTTCCGAGAGAAATTCGGAAGAAGATTCGGACGCATGAAGAAAAAATTCGGTCGTCCAATTTTGGTCTTCAACATGGTTACTGTTCTTCGAGAGAAATTCGGAAGAAGATTCGGACGTAGCGAGGAAGAATTCGGTCGTCCGAAAAAATTCGGACGCAGAAATTGATCGTCCGAATTTCTGAAAAGTAGCTGATTAACTAGCCGTTTTATAGTTTGTTTCAACTGATTTTCAAATTCTATAAAAGCTATAAACGTGCAATCTTTTGCAAGAACTTACAATTTGAATATTCTAAGCTTTCAAAAGTCAATTACAAACATTTCTCAAGCTCTCTTACATCTTGTGCATTAAATTGATCAATCCAAAGACATCAAAGTGTGAAGGTGCAATTTTGTGTAAATTCTACCAACCAGTGGTAACATCTACACACTCTTCTTTACTTAATCATTTGTATTGTTCTACTAGCTCTAGCAAGGTTATCTTGATAACATAAAACCCTTTAGATAAGGGTGATCCTTGAAGTTGTGATTCAAGGTTGTTTGAGATATAAAACCATAGGTTGGTGAGCCTTGTTTGTAAAAATTACAAGTAGAGGTTGTATGTGTAAAACCAAAGTGTGGTGAACCTCTCCTGTAATCTGTGAACTTGAGCACATAGTAGAGTTATTGAAATCCTTAAGTGTATGCTTAAGGTAGTGGAGGTAGATCTTGAGGATCGAACCACTATAAATTGTTTGTGTTCATTTGTTTACATTTCTTATACTGCTTTGTCATAAACTGTGGTTTATTCTCATTCACTTAATCTGCAATAGGTCTGCTCATCTATAAAGTTTGAATTTGTGAAAATTAGCCAAATACCTAATTCACCCCCCCTCTTAGGTATTTCAGACTTTGTTTGCAAAAATTAGCCAAATACCTAATTCACCCCCCCCCCCCCTCTTAGGTATTTCAATATCAAAAGTCACAAATTCAAGTTTAGTAATATTTGATCTAATCACAAAGAAATGTGTGAGTCTCAAATATAACTTTACGAAGTTTTTAACAAACAAAATGTGTTCGAGCTAACTTTACAAAAACTCTTTTATCAAACTAAGTTAGGATAATGTGTTTAGTAGGCTAAAATAGAATTCCACTAAAGTTATCAAGCTATGTCGGACAGTAAACAAATGATAAATGAACTTCTGTGTTGAAACTCATTTAAAAAATTTGTTGGAAGTTTCATTAGCTTGGAAATATACCTTATACCCTTACTAATCATTGTACAAAACAATTGCTTTTTCAAAATGTTTCAACTGAATTCAATTTTAGAATGCACGATAATACTAGGTAAATAAAATAAAAGAAAATGACAAAAGGATTTTTACAATGATTTGGTAACCTACATACATCCACTCTCCAAGAATTCTAGCTTGAGTATTTCTACTTACCATAATCTCTTTAACTAGCGAGAGATCCATTTACAACTCAAAGTTCACAACTCGAATAATGTCATTGTACAAACCCCAACTATTTTTATCCGAATAGATAGCCAAAACTAATCCTACTGGATTTTTACTAAGATATACAAATAGAAATCGAAGTATCCCCACTTTGATTCGACAAGGTTGATATAGTGCTCACCACCAAATACAAAGAAAAATAGATGAAAAAAGATTAAAGATACAAGAAAAGTTATGTTAGCCCTAAGGGCAAATCTTGTTGTTTTAATTATTGACAATCATTGATGTTGGATAACTTGAACATTGATTGTGTGATAGGATTTTTTTTTTTTTTTGGAAAAGCTAAGTGATCTCGTTGCCTTAAAGCTAGAGTGCTAAGACAACTCAAATAAATTCAAGTAGTTGAAGAATGAAGAGCACGTCCAAGAAGTTTAAGGCTTTGAAGACATTTTAGTGGAGCTTTGATTTTTCTTAATAGGTATATTTTTTTAAATCCTACACTTCTTGCATTTGGAATCTAAGCAAAACATGTCGTAGTACAAAACTTTTACTTACTTGGGTATGAGCATTAAAAGTTTTTGAGTATCCTTGAAATACTGAGTGTTTAATAGCGGTTTTGTACTCAAAAGTTTTAAAGAAAACTTATCTTGTAGTCCAAAATGTTTTCAAACATGTTGTGGTTAAGTTTCAAATGAGTTGTCAAAGTTTGGACTCCAATTAAGATATCTGAATTAAGTATTGGCTGCTGAATTTTCTGGAGAAATTTGGACGAGCAATTCGATGCAGAGGTCTAAATTCGGTCGACCGAGTTTTTCTTGGTACCCTAATACATATTAAGTTCAAACAACCAACTTAGACGTAGTAAGCCTAATTCGGTCTAACAAATAACACTATTACTAGCCAGTTTTTAACTGTCGTATTTGAAATTTCAGTTATATAAAAGGCTATAAAATAATATTTTGAATGAGATTGATGAACTTTACATGCTATTATCTTGAGAACATCAATGATCAAAGAAAAGCTTTCATTGTTCATGTGCATCATGCGATTATCCAAGGATTCCAAAAGTAAAAGTAAAGCGGTGCTAGAATTGTTGGCTATCTTCCATCTTGTAAGTTAATTTCTATCTTTTCTTTTACTTTTTGTATTCAAGGTTGTTTTGAGACATAATACCCTTTTGGTGAGGGTGAGCCTTGATTTGATTATACAAGGTTGTATTGGGATATAAAAATTCTTTTTGGTGAGGGTGAGCCTTGTTTGTTGAAGTGGAAAAGAGGTTATTGGAGTGAAACCCTTTGGGGGTTTGCCTCTTGTGTAATTGCTTGACTTGAGCATTGTTGTGTTTTATTTCTATGCCCTTATACTCAATTTTATTACAATCTCTAACAATTTGCACACAAACACTAGGCAAGTGCACCTATCGTTATGAGTAGTACAATGGCAAGTAAATTCAAATGTCGTATCCACAGGGTTGGTTAAATACCATTTACTCACTTTCTACTCTATTGTTTAGCCTATCAAAATTGCTTATGAAAATGGTTGAAATTACTACTAGGAATAGAAGTCTAACTTAGCTAATTAAACAAACTTAACTAATTTTTGTTTCCAAGAGAGAATTCAATTGAGAAAACAATACATGGATGGTTAATCCCCCTAGAATTACCTATGTGATAGAAATGTCCCTTGGTTGATAAATTTCGCTTCTTATGTTTGATGAAATTCCAATGATAGAACTCACTTTATCTCTAGATGAAAGTTCTCTACTCTTAGATTAATTAGTTGAAATCTCTTTCTAACCAATTTAATCCAAGAATGCATTAAGGTTTGTGAATTCCAATTAGATTTCTCTAATTATCAAGAAGATGTTGAGGTTTCTATCTCTAGTCACCTAAATCATCCCCATTGTTTGTGTATGGTCTATTTTACCCTTCCTTTCTCAATTCCAAGTGAAAATGTCCAGATTATGAATCAATTTTTAACCCAAACAGTTCAATCAATCAAACCCACAAAACAATCCAAAAATTCCAGATTTTGAATCAATTATCCACAATCGGCTGATCTAGGTCTTGATGTCTTCATACAAGTTGTGGATCCGGATCTTATCTTTCCACAGAGATTTGAATCACCGAAATTGGGCATCTAGAACTCAAGATATGATCATTATACCAAACTGTGTCAAAAATGGAACACAATGTAGAACAGGTGAATTTGCAGCATAAGAAGGGTTGGCAAATGAACTCCGATTGACACAAATGTTACCATTCTGAAAACTTTAGAATGTCCTCTATAATTGTCTACAGTACCATGTTTGCATTTGGAATCTGTATGAAGAGTAAAATCACGCGTGAAAATTCTCTACCAGTCTATTTTCTCTCTGCATTTCTTTGTTTTTCTTCATTGTATAAATTTCCCTTGTTTGCTTCATTTAATTCCAAATCTTCAATAATATCACCTAAAGCAAATAAGAGATAAAGGGAGTATAAATGGTGATTAAAACACCAAAATTTAACATAAAATCAAGCTTAAAATGATAATTATATAGAGCACAAATATGGAATATCAAGCATTTAGTGGATTGCTTGAAATCCTTCAGTATAGACTCAAAGTAGTAGATATAGATCTTGGAGAGATCGAACAACTATAAATTGTTGTGCCTCTTTCTCTATACGTATTACATTCTTTTATTTGTGTTGTCTTCATTTGTTCTTTCTTTGTGGTTTTTAATATTTGTTATGGACTTATTGTTTTTTTTTTCTTTTTTTCAACCACTCTTTTCCAAACACATAAAATCTTGGAGGTTGCAAATTTGAAAAAGGAGATTCTATTGAAGAAAAACTTTTTTCAAAAATTAGTCAAAAACCTAATTCGACCCCCTCTTAGTTTTTTCAATTGGTATCATAGCATGGCTTCGTTTTGTCGTTTAACAACCTAGAAGTTAAGTTCCTATGGCTAATATTTCAAAAGTCCCTTATTTGGAAGAATCTTCCACAAACCAGCCTTTATTATTTGATGGTACAAATTACACATTTTATAAATCTAGAATTAAGATTTATATTTGTTCTATTAACTTTGATTTGTGGAATATCATTGGGAGGGGTCCATATGTTCCTATGAAGTTGAAGCTGATGGGATCACGAAGGAACCGAAGGGTGTTGCAGAATATGATGAAAGTGAGTCAAAGAAGATGACATTGAATTATCAAGCAATGAGTATTCTTAGTTGTGCATTGGATGTCAATGAATACAATAGAGTGAGTGGATACGACTCCACTCATGAGATGTAGAAGCTACTTTAAGTCACTCGTGAAGAAGAAAGTGCAAATGTGTGCTTGATGTCTATGGAAAGTAAGGTACAACCCCTTTCTTCTACTTCAATTCTTATGATGATGATGTTGATTATCCTAGCGATCTTCTTGTTGATATGTATGGAGAATTAAAAAAGCTTTCAAAACAAAACAAAGTAATGAGATCAAAAATTCATGAGTTGTTGAATGACAATTCTAAGTTGCCTTGTGAAAACAAAAAGATTCTAGATTCTATAGACTGTTTGAGGATTTAAAAGGAAGTTTTAAATGTTTTCTTACAAAACATGTCCCTTGAAAAGATGCTTATTGATCATGAAGTTTTGAAAAAGAAAGTCGATGACCTTACTTCATGTGTTGAAAACTTTACAATAGGAAGAGACAATCTAGATAAACGTCTTGGAACTCAAAAATCCCCCCTTGTCAAAATGGCCTTGGTTACAACTATATCGACAATGTGCCTAAATTGCAAAACTCTTTTGTTAGAGCTACTTCTACAATGTAATAAATCCTTCATTATAGCTGGCACTTACTTATGAGCAAGGCATTTTCTGTCATATGTCTTGAGTAATCACTACCAATAGAGAACTTAGTGGCACTTGAACTTGGAGACAACAAGAAAGGAAGAATTCTTGGAGTAAGTAATGCTGGAAAAGGTTCTTCCACCCTCATTAAACAAGTATTGTTCATTGATTATTTGAAATATAACTTGTTTAGTATTAGCCAATTATGTGAAAATGGATGCAAAGTCGAACTTAAATGTGATACTTGTATTATTCTTGATAGTGTTATTTGTAAAACTATTTTTATTGCACACAGAGCTGAAAATGTGTATTTGTTCTACATTGATGAACTTGTTTCTAGTGATGTTAAATGTCTTGCCATTTATGATAATGATGGTTATTTATGGCATAGAAGACTAGGTTATGTGAGTATGGATTTGTTAAAAAAGTTTTTTCTCAAGAATTAGATAAAGGTTTGCCAAAAATGCGTTTTGAAAAAAATATTTTTGTAATGCCGGTTAATATGGAAAACAAACAAAAGCTTCTTTCAAACCCATGAAAATGATTTCGACTTTAAAACTTCTTGAGCTTGTTGACACGGATTTATTTGGACCTATGAGGACCACAAGCGTTGGTGGCAAGAGGTATGCTTATGTAATAGTTGACCATTTTTGAAGATTCAATCAGGTACTCTTCCTTAAGCAAAAAGATAAAGCTTTTCATGAGTTTGTAACTTTTCAAAAAGGTTCAAACCTCCCTTGAGTGCAAATTGATTTCCATAAGAAGCGATAATGGGAGAGAATTTAGCAATTAATACTTCGCAAAACTTTGTGATAAAAATGAAATTTCAGGTAACTTTGTGGCTACCAAAACTCCACATCAAAATGGTGTTGTTGAAAGAAGAAATCAAACAGTGCAAGAAATTGTTGTGTCTATGCTTTGTGAAAAATAGTTACCAAAATATTTTTAGGCCGATGCCATAAACACCACATACTATGTGATGAATAGAGTTCTTTTAAGACCAACCTTTTTAAATTATTTTTGGTAGAACTCCTTCAATTGCTTACTTTAAAGTATTTGGTTGTAAATGCTTTATCTTGAATACTCATGATAACTTAAGTAAATTTGATAGAAAATTGGATGAAGGCATTTTTCTTGGTTATTACAAAAATAAAAATACCTATAGAGTCTATGGAAAAAAACTTCATGTATTTAAGAAACAATTCATGCAAGCTTTGATGAATCTAACACCTATTTTGAAAGTAAGCAAACCAAGGACGACACTTTCATCAATCAAGCAAAATACACTAAGGAGCAATTAAAATAGGTTAGAATGGATAAAGCTAAAGCAATTAGTACACCCATAATTTTATCAACCAAGCTTGGCAAAGGTGAAACAAGTAAAAATGTGAATGAAAAGATATATAGGGGTATGATTGGAAGCTTACTTTGTCTAATCACTAGTAGACCTGATATTATGTTTGCCGTATGTTTATATGCTAGATTTCAATCTTTTCAAAAAGTGTCTCACTTAATTTTCGTTAAACGTATTCTTTGTTACTTTATTAATACACATGATTATGGGCTATGGTTTACTAAATCTTCTTGTTTTGAATGTATTGCTTATATGGATGTCGACTATGTCAGATGTAAACTCAGTGTAGGAGTACTAGTGGTCATTGTCAATTCTTTGATAGTTGTCTTGTCTCTAGGTATAGTTACTAATATATCTCTTTGTGATGATTTTGCCAAGATATGCAAAGTGAATTCGCAATGGGCATGATGGGAGAACTCAACTTCTTTCTTGGCCTTCAAATCAAGCAAACCAAGGACGATACTTTCATCAATCAAGCAAAATACACTAAGGAGCAATTAAAATAGGTTAGAATGGATAAAGCTAAAGCAATTAGTACACCCATAATTTTATCAACCAACCTTGGCAAAGGTGAAAAAAGTAAAAATGTGAATGAAAAGATATATAGGGGTATGATTGGAAGCTTACTTTGTCTAATCACTAGTAGACCTGATATTATGTTTGCCGTATGTTTTTATGCTAGATTTCAATCTTTTCAAAAAGTGTCTCACTTAATTTTCGTTAAACATATTCTTTGTTACTTTATTAATACACATGATTATGGGCTATGGTTTACTAAATCTTCTTGTTTTGAATGTATTGCTTATATGGATGTCGACTATGCCAGATGTAAACTCAGTGTAGGAGTACTAGTGGTCATTGTCAATTCCTTGATAGTTGTCTTGTCTCTAGGTATAGCAAGAAACAAGCTTGTGTATCTTTATCTACTACCAAAGCCGAATATATCACCGCTAGTAGTTCTTGTGCTCAAGTGCTATGGATGAAGCACAGTCCACTTGACTATGGCTTAGATTTCAAATGTGTGCCTATTCTATGTGATAATACTAGTGCTATAAATTTAAAAATGAATCTCATTTAACATTCAAGAACTAAACATATAAATATTAAAAATCACTTTATTCGTGATCATGTTGCTAAAGGAGATGTATGTTTAGATCATGTTTGTACAAATATATAAATTACTAACATTTTTACAAAGTCATTGGCTGAGAAAAGGTTTTGCTATCTAAGAAGAAGCTTAGGAATATCAAAATTCGGACAAGGTATTGAGATACGTATCTTGAAATCCGGTTGCCAAACTGTTTCTCTGAGAATTCTAAAAAGAAAATTAGGATACAAATTCAGATGCATGAACAAAAATCCAGTCTTCTGAATTTGCTGTAGCTGAGGCATATTAAGATGTTCAAGTCCACAGCTGAAAATTTAGTCGTTTAAATTGGGCAATTTCAGCCGATTATAAGAAATCCAAACACCGATTTCATTCTTTTCAAATTCTCTCAACTGACTTCTCTCTTCTCTCCAAACCTATATCTCACTTCCTTTTCATCAAATTTTCTTGAAATCATCTCTATTTTCATGCTCTACATACTTGATTTCTTCCTAAACTCACTTTACTTCACTCAAGCGAATCATGGTGAGATCAAACGGGGCTAACATTAGCAAAGGAAAGGGAAAGGGCAAACAAGTAGATATTGGGCTAATCATAAATGAACCAAGGAGGATTCAAGTGTCTCAAGCATCCATTGAGCTTGATAAATTCATCTTAACCAAAGTTGGGGTTGATTTTGAAGATTGAGGCAAAAGGAATTGAAAGATCATTCCTGCGCACAAAGTAAACTTATAGAAATTCACTGGTATGGATAATGTAGTATCCCTTTTGGTGAACTTGGATAGAGTAGTTTACTTTTGAGGATGATGATTATTTTCCTTCTTTGGTGTATAAGCTCTATGCTAATCTTAAGGAGAAAAGACTTGATAGTATTGGTGATGGACTTGTGCAATAGTACTCTTCTAGAGTATCTCAAATCGATTTTGAGTTCGATGATGGATCGATGAATAAAATTTGTGTTCTACACCATATGCTCACTACATTCTTTATTCCCAACATTGGTCACAAGCACTCCGTTGGTAACATGCATATGGTTGTGATGCATGCACTACATGAACATAAAAAGATGAATTTGGTTATTTTGTCTCGAAACACATTATGATTGCAAGAAAAATGAAGAACAAGGAATTTCCATATTGGAGGCTACTCATAAAGCTCTTCAAGCACTTTCAAGTTCCACTTCTCGAAAGAGACTTAAGTATCAAAAGCCGAAGCATCTACACCGATGACTCTCTCAAAAGAATGCAACCTATCCAAGGTGAAGATGGATTTTGGAGAACCAAGAGGGAGACCCCATCAAGGAAAGAAAGGCAAGAGAAGTGTGAGGAAGAAATGCAAGCACGAGAGAGAAAAACAAAGAGAAGAAATGAGTCACAAATTGAAACCTCCCTCCAAGAGGAAGTTATTTGAAAGTAACCAAGCTCCTTAATCACACTCCAATGAGATGGATGACTTTGTTGGTGAAAGGATCACACGTGGAGACATCGTTGTTGGCAAAGTCTTCCAAAGAGGTCTTCAACAACTATGCTAAGGAAATGAAGAAAATGTATAAGTTCTTTGAGGCCGTTACTCCCATGGTACTTGGGGAAGTTGATAGTTTATATGAGAGAATGAGAAACATTAAAGAAATCTTGAATAAAACCTCTCATAGAGGAGGATCTTCCAAGGCTCAAGAAGATCAAAAGATTAATGAAGGTGAATAGAAAGAAGAGAACGATGAAGAAGCGGAAGAAAAAGACAATAATGATGAAAAGATCAAAAATGAAAAAAGTGATGATGATGATGATGATAATGATGGAAATGACTTTGGGCTAGTGGCTAGAGGAAGTGGAAAAGAGCAAGAGAAAGAAGGTGAGCCTTAAGGGAAAATCTTAAGTTTGATTATGAAAAACATTGATATAGGATAACTTGAGTAATTGTTAAGTGAAAGGATTCTTGAATTGTAGAATCAAAGTGATCTCATTGTCTTGAAGCTAATATGAAAGGACATGTCAAATGTACTCAAGAAGTTGAAGAATATGGAGATTGTCCTAGGAGATTGAAGGTTTTGAAGTCACTAGTGTAGGTTTACCTTTGCTTAATAGGTATTCTCTTGTAAACCCTACATTTGTTGTCCTTGGAATCTAAGGAATTCATAAGAGAGCCCAAAAAATGGTTTTCAATCTTAAAAGGTTTTCATTATTCTTGATTTACCAAGTATTTGATAATGGCTCGTAGTTCAAAAGTTTTTAAATGATCTATCTTTTAATCTAAAATGATTTCAAACTTATTGTAGTTGATTTTCAAATATTTTCACAAATTTAGAATAGTTAAGACTCCAATTCAGACATCTGAATTGGACTGAATTGGAGTCTTGGCTGCTGAATTTCTAAAGAAATTCGAACAACCATTCGGATGCATATGTCCAAGTTTGGTTGACGGAATTTATCCTGGCAGCCTGGTAAACAGAGAAGTTCAGACGATTATCCAGACACAGTATTTTATGTTTGGTTGACCGAACTTTACTATTACTAGTTGTTATATAAACATTGAAATTTAATTTCATATCCTATAAAAGCCATAAACTTCAAATTTTGAGTAGTTTTGAGCACTTTAAGAATCTTTATACTTCCAAATCATTTGAACATCAAAATGCCCTCTTTGTCTTGTGCTTTAAAGTAAGTTTTCAAGATTCCATAGAAAAAAGGTGAAGTGGTGCTAGCTTTGTCTTCATCTACTAGGTTGTTATTAATATCTCATTCTCTTACTTCATCTACTTGCTTTATTCAAGGTTTTTTTTTGGATGGGTGAATCTTGATTTGTTATATTGAAAAGAGGTTGTCGAGTAAAATCCTAGTTGGGTGAGCCTCTATTGTATCTTGCTTGACTATTTTTATAGTTGAATTATTTGAAATCCTTGAGTGAGGACTCAAGGTAGTGGATGTAGATCTTGAGGAGATCAAACTACTATAAATCGCTTGTGTGATCTTTACTCTTCTTCCCTTACTCGAGTATTATTGTGTTGAAATGAATATCTTCTTGTGAACATAAATTCAAATCTCTTCCAAACTAAATTTGCGAAAAGAAAAATTTTTTTGAAAATTACCCAAAAAGCTAATTTAGCCTCCCCCTCTTAGGTCTTTCAAAAAAACCATAAAAAATCTTCAAGACTAAGAACCTCTTAACCCTATCTTGTTTATAATTTTCTTTATGAACTTCCTTTCATGCCTTTTTGTTGATCTCTAGTTTATGTACTTAGTGTAGCTCATGTATCTTCATATTTCTATGGTTTCATATTTCTATGTATGTTTCTAGTCTATGTAATGTTTGGTTAAAGCTCAATAATGATACAATTGTATTTAGAACTTCCTTTTTTACTTTGACTCACTTTGAAGACCCCAAATTTGATTGATGACAAAAGGGGGAGAGAAGTGTAATGTGGATTGCAAAATGTATGAAATATGGTTGATATGTTATGGTCGAAGTTGCTTTGATATAATACGATTGTGACATATGATTGGGTATTGCAAAATTTATGAAATATGTTTGATATGTTATGGTTGATGTTACTTTGATGTTATTTGGTCAAGATGTATGATTGAGTATTGCAAAATGATGTTCATTGTGGTTGTACAAGGCTTGATGATACTTAAATATGGTCATATGTATATCATGGATGTTTCTACACTTGTGTAGCTTATTTGAAATTGAAAAGTTCAACCTTTCAAAATTTTCCCAAAATTTGAACTCTGTCTCAAAATTTAGACGTAATCAAATTTGCATACCAAAAAGTGTTTTGCTGTTGTCCAACCTATACAAAAACTATCTCAAACTTTCCTACCATGATTGGACAACCTTAGGAAAGCTAATTTTTCTAAAATATAGCCATTACTTTATGTATTTTACAATTGGGACTTGGAAATTCAAAATTCAGACTTAAAATATTTCAAGTCCAAATTTGTTGAAAAATGAGCACAGTCTAAGAGGCTTTACTATCCCTTTTTAAACCTCTTTTAAAAGTGTTCTTGATGCTTAGCTGATATATCCTCTGTTCAAATGGAAGGAGGAAGGAATATGGAGATTAGTTTGATCATAGGTTCAGCATGAGCCATTCTATTGTTATTGTGCTTATTTGTTTATGAATTACTTATGACATCAATGCTTCTTTGTGCTACATTGTTACATCCATCACATTTTGCATCAAAGTTTATTATCATCAGAAAGGGGGAGATTGTTGGCCCTAAGGACGAATCTTGTAGTTTTCATTAATAACAATCGTTGATGTTGGCTAACTTGAACATCAATTGTATGGTAGGATTTCTGGACTGAAAAGGCTAAATGATCTCATTGTCTTAAAGCTATAGATCTACAGACAATTCAAATGAACTCAAGTGGCTGAAGAATGAAGAGCATGTGCAAGAAGTTGAAGGGCTTGAAGACACTTAGTGTAGGTTTGCTTTTGTTTAATAGGTATATCTTGTTAAACCCTACACTCCTTGCATTTGGATTCTAAGCAGCACATGTAATAGCACAAAACTTTTTATAACTTCGTCATAAGAATTAAATGTGATAGCCCTAAGGGCAAATCATGAGGTTTTGCTTAAGTTTTGATTAATGACAAACATTGATGAGGACTAATCTTTATGTCATTTGTGTGATAGGATTATTGGATTAAGAAGTTTGAAGTCTCATTGCCTTGAAGCGAAAATGAAAGAACAACTCCAAAATGTCAAAGTGATTGAAGATTGAAGAGTTTGTTCAAGATGATTGAAGGCTTTGAAGACATGAAGTGTAGGTTACATGTGCTTAATAGGTAAACTTTGTAAACCCTACACTCTTAAGCCTTGGAATCTATGAGTTGCAATTGAGAGCACAAGACTTGATTTAAATGATTTCAATGGTTTTGAACTTACCTTAATTATCAAGTTTTCATCAATGGTTTTTGCACTTAGATGAAGAGTATTATCCCTCACTCATATATGAATTCTATGCAAATCTTAAAGAAGAAAGAATTGAAAATGAATGGGATAATGTTATTCAATGGTATTCTTCTAGAGTGTCTCAAATAGATTTTGAATTCAATGATGCATTAGTGAATAGAATCTCTGGAGTGAGTGATGTTGGAGTAAGGTATTTCTCTATGGGACAACACTGCTATATTAGAGAGTTGTTTACAAATGAAAGATTTAAAGAGGCCTTCACCAATGTTAGATTGTTTAGGACCATTAAAGAAAGGGAAATCAAAGCGTTAGATGCAAGGGGAAGAGTTATGCATCATATGATAACTACCATGATTATTCCTAACTTTGGACATAAAACATTTGTGGGGAACATACATATGGTGATTATGCTTGCTTTGCATGAGCATATGAGATTGAATTTTGGTTATACGGCACTGAAGCATATCTTTGGGGCTAAAAATACTAACAACAAAGCTTTACCATATGGAAGACTCTTAACAAGAATTTTCAAACATTTTCGAGTCAAGCTTCCTGTTAGGGGAAAAAGCTTCAAAAGGGGTCAGATTTATACTAATGACTCTCTCAAAAGAATGCAATTAACTCTTGATGATGAGGGAGTATGGAGAACTAGAAGAGAAACTCCTCCAAATAGAATAGAAGCTGAGGAAAGTGAGGAAGCTGAGGAAGAAGAGGATGAGGCAGAAATTTGAGCAAGAGAGATGAAAACCAAGATGAGGCATGATTCAACAAGTGAGGGGGAGCAACCTCCCTCTAAAAGATGGCTCTTTGAAGAAGAACCAACCCCTCAATCAAATCCTAATGTTAGAGAAGGGCCTATTGCTGAAGGGATTTCAAGAGGAGATACAATTCAAGAAGCACTGAACAACCACATCAAGGAGATGGAGAAATGTACAAATTCTTTGAAACATTTGCTCCTATGGTGCTTGGAAAGTTGGACAGTTTAGAGAATAGAGTCAAGCACATTGAGAAAATATTGATGAAAAATCCTCAAAATGGTGAAGGACCTTCTAGAACTCAAGAGAAAATGGATGATGATGAGAATGATGAAGATGACAAGAAAACTGAAGAAAACAGTGATGATGAAGATGATAATAATGATGGTGACCAAGGGGATGGCAATGAGTAGGTCATGGAGTCACAAAGAGGAGATCAAGGAATGCAGCAAGCTGGAATGAGTCAAGAAGGAGGTCAGATTGCAAGAGCTAAAATAACAACACCAACCAATCCAACATTCGGCCAAGGAAAAGTCAAGCATGTTGCAGTCAAGAAGAAACCTAGAAAGGACTCTCCAAAAGACTGAGTATATCTTTACTTTTAGCTCTATTTACTGCTTTTCCTTTTATTTTTTATTTTTTTGCTTAGCATGACTTATGAACACTTACTAGCTTGGTTTATGAAATTTCTCTGTGTGTGTTCTTTAAATTTTTGCATTCTATTACTATTTTCATGTGGCTTATGTAATAGTTTTTCATGAAGCTCAATGATGAAACCTCAGTGTTGAGAGCTTCTTATTATGATTTTTGCCCCTCCTCCCCCCACAAGCTTAGTTGCATATCATAAAAAGGGAGAAAAAGTAAATTTACAGAATTATACTATAGTTGCATATCAGTCGCATTTTTATATTTCCATCTTTGAGTGATGACAAAAGGGGGAGAAAGAATGTGTGCTGACAATGTAAAAATATTGTAGAATGTGTGCTGACAATGTGAAAAGATTGTAGAATGTGTACTGACAATGTGAAAAGATTGTGCATTGTTTGCTGATTGTGTGCTGACAATGTGAAAAGTTGGTACATTGTGTGCATATTTGGCCGTATTTCAAAAACTAAAAGAGTTATAATATGTGAGGATAGAGTTCATATGTTTGGACTTGAAGTTCGGATGCAAACCAAAAAGTTCGGACGCATCCAAACTATCTTGCCAAAAATAATTTTTCTGCTGTTCAAACTGTTTGAAAATTGTTTTAATCCTTCCTATCATATTTGAACAATATTAGAAAAGCTTATTTTCAAATATTACAACCTTCATCTCACATATTTTAAAATTTGGACTTGAAATTTCAAATTTCGGATGCACAAGTCTAAAGTTCGGATGCATGTTCTGAAATTCGGATGCATTCATATTTTGTTGCTAAAAAGTGCTCTTTTTTGTTCAAATTGATTCATATATGTTTTAATCTCTTCTAATATCTTTTAATAACCTTAGGAAAGCTTATTTACAAAATTTGCAGCTTTCATTTTACTTATTTTAAAGTTTGGACTTGATATGTCAAAATTCGGATGCTTAGTATCTCAAGTCCAAATTTGTTGAAATATGAGCACAATCTAAGGGGGAGCATTGTTAATCTTTTCTGACCATTAATACCTCTTTTAGAAGTTTTCTAAATGCTTAAATGCTATATCTTCTATCCTAGTTGTTTGTTGGAAGGAAGGAGGTTAATGGAGGTTGGTTGGGTCATAGGCTCATATTGAGCCTTTTGAATATCAATGTGCCAAATTGGTTATTATCTATCATTGGCATCAATACTTCTTTGTACTACATTGTTTAAATCCATCACATTTTGCATCAAAGTTTGTCATCATCAAAAAGGGGGAGATTGTTAGCCCTAAGGCAAATCATGTAGTAATGATTAGTTTTGAATAATGGAAAACATTGATGAGGACTAATGTACTTGTATGTTGAGTGATAGGATTGATGGATTAAGAAGTATGAAGTCTTATTGCCTTGGAGACACAATGCAAGAACAACTCAATTATGCCAAAAGTGATTGAAGATTGAAGAGTATGTTCAAGATGATTGAAGGCATTGAAGACTTAGAGTGTAGGGTTCATATGCTAAATAGGTATATTTTTCTGTAAACTCTACACTTGTGTATCTTGGAATCAGTTGAATGCATAAGAGTGCACAAAACTTGTTTTTGAAATTGTTTTGAATGAACTCTTTCTTAACAAGTGTGTTTTTGAAGTTTCAAATGATCTTAAGAAAACTTTGGATGATTAAAATATTTTGGTAACTGTTTTTGTGTTTGAAAGTGCTTAAATGACTTATCTATTTATACAAAAAGATTTCAATGTTGTTAAGGATGATTTGTAAATGATTTGATGAAGATTGATAAGTTTGGATGCATGTTTGGACGCCCAAACTTTGAAAATGATCACTGTGCTTCAAGAGAAGTTCGGACGCATAGAGTAAAGTTCGGACGTCTAAACTTTCTCTGATAGCATGGTCACTATTTTTTCAGAGAATTTCGAACGAATTTTCGGACGCATAAGCGTCCGAACTTTTCCAGACAACTTGGCACAGTGAAGTTCAAACCAAAGTTCGGATGCATGGCAGAAAGTTCGGACGTCCGAACTTCTCTGAAACTAGCCGTTACTAGCCGTTTTATAGCTATTGCATCTGATCTTTCAAATCTATAAAAGTTATAAACTTCAAATTTTTTGTAAGTTTTTAATTTCTATGAACTTTAAACATTCCAAAGTCTTTAGCAAACATTAAAGCTCTCTTTGTCTTGTGCTTTCAATTGATCATTCAAGATTCCAAAGACAACAAAGTGTGAAGGTGCAACATTGCGTAATTATCTACCAACAAGTGGTAACATCTTACACATTCTCCTCTCTTCATTAAATTGTGTTTTCTACTAGCTCATTGCAAGGTTATCTTGAGAACATAAAATCCTTTAGATAAGGGTGATCCTTGAGATAGTAATTCAAGGTTGTTTGTAGATTGCTTGTGTCTATTGTTCTTATATTGATTATTGCTTTGACATTGATTGATATATTCTCATATTGAACCAAACATACATACTCTGGTCAAGCTCTAAATTGTAAAGGGAATTATTTTCGAAAATTAGCCAAAGACCTAATTCACCCCACCCCCCCTTAGGTCTTTCAATCCTATCACACAATAATCAAACACATTAGTCCATATCAAAGTAATCAAAATTATTCTCTTAGGACTTTTTCATTAATCAAAACAATATGATTTACCCTTAGGGCTTACAATCTCTCCCTTTTTTATGATGACAAAGTTTGATGAAAAATGTGATGGATTTAGATAACTTAAGCACAGAGAAGAAGTTATGTCATATACTATTTGAAGATGATACCAATTGAAAAATATTAATTGAAAATCAATTTTAAACATAATATATTGCATAATGACATAAATCTCTTCGGACTTTGCAATGATCGATGTTTGTCATTAATCGAACAATATGATTTGCCCTTAGTGCTAACAAAAGCTTATAAAAGCCATAAACTTCAAATTTTTTACAACTTTTGAATACTTTGAGAAGCTTTATACTCCATCATCTTTAGAACATAAAAAAGTGAAAGACCTAGGGGGGTGAATTAGGTCTTTGGCTAATTTTCGAAAAACTATTTCCTTTTACAAATTTAGCTAGAGTAGATTATGTATACTTGTTTCAATGAGAGAATAGTTAAATCAATGACAAAGCAATAAACAATTTAAGATCAATAAACACAAGCAATTTATAGTGGTTCGATCTCTTCAAGATCTACGTCCACTACCTTGAGTCTACACTCAAGGATTTCAATCAATCTACTATATGTTCAACTTCAACAATTACATAAGAGGCTCACCACACAATGATTTTATACTCACAACCTCTTTTGCAATTCTACAAACAAGGTTCACCCTACCAGAGGATTTTATATCTACATACAACCTTGAATCAATGTCTCAAGGATCACCCTTATCTAAAGGATTTTATGTTTATGAGAAAACCTTGTAATGAGCTAGTAGAAAATACAAATAAATGGAGAATGGAGAATGAATAAGATATTACCACTTTCTTGGTAGATAATTCCACAATGTTGCACCTCTTCACTTTGATGTCTTTGGAATCTTGAATGATCAATTGAAAGCATAAGACAAAAAAGAGCTTTAATGTTTGCTAAAGATTTTGGAATGTTCAGATTTCTCAAAGATTCAAAACTTACAAAAATTCTTGAGTTTATAACTTTTATAGATTTTTAAAATTAGTTTCAATAGCTATAAAACGGCTAGTAACAGCTAGTTTCAGAGAAGTTCGGACGTCTGAACTTTCTCCTATGCGTCCAAACTTTCATCCGAACTTTACTGTGCCAAGTTGTCTGGAAAAGTTCAGATGTCCGAACTTTTCCTTCTGCGTCCGAACATTCTACCGAATTTCTCTGGAAAAATAGTAACCATGCTATTAGAGAAAATTTAGACGTCCGAACTTTATCTTATGTGTCCGAACTTGCGTCCGAATTTCTCTGGAAACACACTAACCATTTTCAAAGTTTGGACGTCCGAACTTGGGTCCGAACTGATCAGACTTTGTCAAATCATTTGAAAATCAACCTTAATAACATTGAAAAAAATTTGTATAAATAGGTAATTCATTTAAACACTTTCAAACTCAAAAACAGTTACTAAAACATTTTGATCATATAAAGTTTACTCAAGATCATTCAAAAGCATACTTGTTATTCAAAAGTTCATTCAAAGCCATTTAAGATTCAAAACAAGTTTTGTGCTCTCTCATGCAGTCAACAGATTCCAAGACATACAAGTGTATTGTTTACAAAAGAACATACCTATTGAGCATATGTGACCTACACTTCAAGTCTTCAATGCCTTTAATCATCTTTGAACAAAATTCTTCAATCTTCAATCTCCAAACTTTAAAATATGTGAGATGAAGGCTGTAATATTTGAAAATAAGCCTTCCTAAGGTTGTTCAAACACGATAAGAAGGATTAAAACAGTTTTCAAACAATTTGAACAACAAAAAAATAATTTTTGGCAAGAAAGTTTGGATGCGTCCAAACTTTTGATTTGCATCCGAATTTCGAGTCCAAACTTATGAACTGTAACCTTACATATTATATCCTTTTCAATTTAAATTCCAAATGCAGAAATACAGCCAAATTTTCACATTACTCATTATTGTACATCAGCACATACATATTACACATATCAGCACATACATATTACATATTTCAACACATACATATTACATATTTCAACACATACATATTACACATATCAACACATACATAGCACACATATCAACACATACACATATTGCAGCACGTTCTTTCTCCCCATTTTGTCATCACTCAAAGATGGGGTAATGAAAATGAGACTAATAAGCATAATTCTTCCCCTTTTATGTAACTATAGTCAACAGAAATAGTAAGGATCAATTTAGCTATTCTGTAAATCAACTTCTTCTCCCCTTTTATAGCAGCAATTAAGCTTGGGGTGATAAAAGTATCATTGAAAGAATCTCTCAACAATGAGGTTTCATCATTGAGCTTCAACACAACTATTACTTAGGCCAGATTAAAGAAAAACAGTAATAAAATTAAAAAATTTAAAGACAAAAACAGAGAAATTGCATAAACCAAGCTAGTAATTGTTCATAAGTCATACTAAGCTTATCACAAATAAATAAAAGCAGTAAATAGAGATAAGAGTAAAGATATGCTCAGTCTTTTGTTGTTGATGGAGAGTCCTTTCTTGATTTCTTCTTAATTGCAACATGCTTGACTCTTCCTTGGCTGAATGTTGGATTTGATGGTATTGTCACTTCAGCTCTTGCAATTTGACTTCCTTCTAGGCTAATTCCGGCTTGCTGCATTCCTTGATCTCCTCTTTGTGGCTCAGCAGCTTGCTCACTGTTATCCCCTTGGTCACCATCATTATCATCATCTTCATCATCTCTATCTTTTTCTTGAGTTCTAAAAGGCCCTTCACCACTTTGAGTATTTTTCATCAATATTTCCTCAATGTACTTGACTCTATTTTCTAAACAGTCTAATTTTCCAAGAACCATAGGAGCAAACATTTCAAAGAATTTATACATTTTCTCCATATCCTTGATATGCTTGTTCAAGGCTTCTTGAATTGTGTCTCCTCTTGAAATTCTTTCAGCACTAGGACCTTATCCAACATTAGGATGTGATTGAGGCGTTGGCACTTCTTCAAAGAGTCTTCTTTTGGAGGGAGGTTGTTCCCCCTCACTTGATGAATCATGCCTCCTCTTTGTTTTCATTTCTCTTGCCCACATTTCTGCTTCTTCTTCTTCTTCCTCAGTTTCCTCACTTTCTTCAACTTCTACTCTTTTTGGAGAAGTTTCTCTTTTAGTTCTCCATACTCCCTCATCATCAAGAGTTAATTGCATTCTTTTGAGAGAGTCATTAGTATAGATTTGTCCCCTTTTGAAAGCTTGTCCCTTAACAAGAAGTTTAACTTGAAAATTCTTGTTAAAAGTCTTCCATATGGTAAAGCTTTGTTATCAGTTTTTTTAGCACCAATCGTATGCTTCAGTGCCATATACCCATAATTTAATCTCCTATGCTCATGTAACAAGCATAATCACCATATGTATATTTCCAACAAATGATTTATGTCCAAAGTTATGGATAATCATGGTTGTTATCATATGATGCATAACTCTTCCCCCAACATCAAAAGCTTTGGTTTCCCTTTCTCTAATGGACCTAAAATCTCTACCATTTGTGAAAGCCTCTTCAAATCTTTCATTTGTAAATAGCTCTCGATCATAGCAGTGTTGTCCCAAAGAGAAATACCTTGCTCCAATATTACTCACTCCACAGATTCTATTCACTAATGCATCATTGAATTCAAAGTCTACTTGAGACACTCTAGAAGAATACCATTGAATAACATTGTCCTCCTCTTGTTCAACTCTTTCTTCTTTAAGATTTGCATAGAACTCATATATGAGAGAAGTATAATATTCTACATCAATAACCAGTAAATTGCTCCAGCCAATATCACCAAATAAAGACAGAACATTACCCATGTTTGTGAGTTTGTCAAAGTCCATTCTGTTTCCAGGAATGATTTTTCTGCATTTCTTGCTCCAATCTTCAAATTCTGATGCAGCCTTGATGGAGACAAATTTGTCTGCTCCAGATGATGATTGAAGAACCCTAATTCTCCTTGGTTCATTGAGAATTCATCCTCCATCTCTGTCCTTTGCTTTCCCTTTTCCTTTCTCAACATTTGCTCTCTTAGTTCTCACCATGGTGTTTTTCTATTAGAGATGCAGTGAAATCTGAGAAGTGTTTAAGGTTAGGAACTCCAAAATCCAAGTGGTTTGATGTGAAAATGGTGAAATTACAGATAGATTTAGGTTTGGACGTAGATGGGTAGAGAGAAATTTGAAAAGAGAGAGAGTTCGGATGATAAAAATGTGTAACGGTTATTTGGTTTCTTTAAAACCGTTGTAACCGCAAAATTCGGACGATCGAACTTTTTGGTGTGCGTCCGAACTTGTGTCTAAACTTCTCTGTTTTTTCTTCAGTTTCAGAAAGTTCGGACGTCCGAACTTTTCTGTCTAGAATTTTTTGAAGAAAGTTTGCACGTTCCATTTTCACTCAATGCATCCAAATTGTGCATCCGAATTTTTCTGTTTTTGTCACACTTAAATAAACACATTAGTAATTAAATTTTGAAATTCCTAAAAGTCTTCTTAGATAGTTAAACCTTTCCTCAGCCAAAGGCTTGATAAATATATCAGCAATTTGATCATTTGTATTCACATAATCCAAGCATATATCTCTTTTAGCAACATGATCACGAATAAAATGATGCTTAATCTCTATATGCTTTTATCATACATCCACACTTTTAAAAGCTCATATTTATAAAGTTAGAAGTGACTCTTCCCATTACAAATTATTAGTAATCTCCTCAATAACTTATATAACTTACCTCTCATGATCTCCAAGATAATAGAGATAATAGGAACAATGGTCTATAAAATATGAAAATTAAAACTTTGATTGAACCCCCAAATCTTTCACATTCCAATAATTTAGATGAATTATCTTTTTTAATAATGGACATTCATAATATTTCATAGCAGAAATCAATTAGACATAAATAAATTATATTAAATAAAAATCAATTGGATAATATATTAAATAACGCATTTAAAAAACATAGAAATTAAAAGAAAAATTAAATTAATTCATTATTATTTATTGTGTATTTAATTCATTGTCTCACGCGTGCATTGAGCAAGGGCAAGATGCCAGCCGCTCGTTTAAACCCTTGCAGCTATCTCAAAAATTCCACAGGCGGTGCGAGACCCGCTCCTTTCTAAATGGGTAGCTATTACGACACCCATTTTTTCTTCTAACAGGCACTGCACAGCGACGCCCAAATTGCTTTTGGCCTAAATCAACCATTTTTCAGTACAATTCGACAAAAACAAAATGAAATACAAGTAAAGTTTGATTATCTAACCTGTTTTTGTGCCATAACGTGCAAAAATCTACAAATTTGGTGACCTTTGAGATTGTGGATACAATGAGAAAAGGGTTAAAGAGAAAGAAAGCTTAAAATAAAATATAATTTTGTTACGTAAAAAATTTATATCGTTGCATTTAGTACCTCTAACTAAATTACTTAATATTACCATATGATTATGATACTGATTAATAAGATTATATTGATTACAATCTGATACCATTCGATTAACTAATACTAGTACTTAGTATTGCTATTACGTTTACTAACACCATTGAGTAATAATTACAATATAATACTCTATGGTAGTAAAACTAATAGTATAGATAGTATAGCATATGTGGCTATAACAATCCTAATTACGATATTTTCATTACTAATATAACAATAAAATTACATTTAAATGCACAGGATTATTTCAAGCATATAAATTAATAACATCTATGAAAATCTGAATATCAATATAACTAAAAACAATTATAATGCTAATTAAATTGCAAAACAAAAAAATAAATAAATAAGAGGAAAAGAAGAAATAAGAAATTCAAGAGTCCGGCTACTTTACTGCACCTCTCGTTTCTCTGCATGTACAGCACTCAATCTTAGCAATTACAAAATTTTATCAATTTTTTTAAAAAAATGTATAAAGATAAAAAATTTGATAAAATCTGAATTGACGGACTAAATTTGATCCTACATATACGATTTGGCAAACCGTACAAGACCGTAACTTCAGCGTAAACCTCAAACATACTCTCAGAAATCTAGGACACTCATTGGATAATGACTGGTCTCTTTCGAAAAGCCTAACGAAGATTTACAATTGTCCTTGAAGAGAATCCTGAATACAGTTCACAAGTCTCCTCTACGGTGAGCGATATAGAGGGTGCAGGAGTTTCTACCGACTCCCTTAAAGCCCAACCTAGAAGCAGTGCAAAATGAAGAAAATGATACAATCGAGTGAAATTTTACGACATCTAACCCAAAAAAATAAAAGAAAAGAAAAGAAACGTTGTCCTTTGGTGCAGAATCATCGCTGATCGTGTTATTTCGTCAAAATTAGTCCTAAGTCAAAAGATTTGAAAGAGTAATAGAGAAAAGACTACAGAGAGAAAAGGTTCTTGGAAAAATGGAACACACCAGTACTTTCACAAGCCATTGAACAAATTTATCATGCTCCTCTTTAGCACCTCAGGACAAATATTGTATTGGGCTTCAAATCGAGCCTACGTCACCACAAGAGCCAACGAGGGGTAAGAAAAGAGTGGAACTCCAGCTGTAATCCTATTTATAAATACTTGAAATTTCCTCTATGATATACAAAACCTACAAATTACATGACCCAATAAGTGGAAACTGTGGCAAGCAAAATGTAAATCATTTGTTGCCTAAAAATCTTAACCAATAAAAATTGTCAATATGAAAATGCTACTCTCATTTCAACTGACCAAAAATTTTAGATACTGTCTCTCTTGATCTTCAGATCCAGTGACAGCCTAATTGAAGACGGAAGGAATGCATTTACAATTCTGCGAGGAGCCATCTGAGGCTCTTCTTTCTTATTTTTCCTCCTGGGCAGCGCACTTGTTGCTGATGTGCCTTTTAGAGATCGAGACGACTTTGGATCAAATGTTGCTGAATCAAAAGAATTATTGGCTGCATCAAATGATACAGGGCCATTATTGCTCGGATCAAGAGGGTGCCCTACTGCAGCATCCTGATGAGGGGGAGGAAACTTTTCGCTTTTACTCTTAGCATTAGTTTGTGTCATCATCCTCCATCTCTGCAGATTCATGAGTAAAGAAAATAAATGCTGGACCAGTAGAAGAGAAATTGATGGCGGAATATAACTTTCAGCAAATAATAAGAGCATATTCTCTGGTTTAACTAATGATTTCGAGTTCACAAAGTTCATTTGGTCAAATCTGTCACAAAAAAGACTCACAATGAATCACCTAGGAAAATTAAAAGTTGAACCGTTCGGTTTGTAAAGTTCATGCACGTATTTTCAGCCAAGAAAAAAGCAATTAATGGATCTGAATTAACATTTCTGCTACCAAACAAGTTTCTAGCATCAAGGCTCTATATAAAGCATTTCATATCCTCCAAACCTCTTTAGTCCCGAAAATCGAATTCTCAGCAAGCATCAAACATGAGGAAATTATTCCAAAGTTGCAGGACTAAAAGAAAGAACTATCTCACAAGTCATAGCAACAATGGACCTTCAGATTATAGTTCCTGCAGAGGAAACACTATAGCATGCTTGTTCACTCCTCACCTCCCAAAATTCCATTTTAGGTTAGAGATTACATGCATAATAATGCATTAGACAGAATAAAAGCCCATGACAGAGTACATAGAACAGAGACAAGACTCAATGATGAAACATATTATCAAAGCAAACACAGAGAGACTAAATACCCAACAAAGAAGTGATGATTATGGATCAAGATGACAATGAACATCACAAAATGACATGCAGTATCTCACAAAAGAAAGTATGCAATCCAAAAGTATCAGACAAGCGTGTTCTGTAAGAATCTGTATGAAGACACGATTGTTAGATAAGTAAGCATATCAATCTATCTACAGCATCCATGAAGAAACAATGAGCATATTATGGTACATGCCTCACACATGCAAGAATAAAAGTAAATTCTAACATTTAGGGGCGCGTTTCAGAATGAGCAGGTTCAGTTCTGAACTAAAACAAGATTTTTTATATGGTCTATATAGATAATAAAAATTTTTTTACTTTTTTATGATTTACAAAATTCTCCTTCAAAAAGAAAACAATTTAACTCATTTTTCATTCTAGTAGCGGTTGGATTCAAACTTCCAAATCATGAGTCTGTCATCCAAATATAAGGAGTAGTAGCATTCTCCATTAGCAAATGCCCTAGGGGGTTATTAAAGAATGTCAAGAATAAACTTCTAAAGAGAAAGATCATACTAATCATACGAAAGTCTATACTAAAGAATGTCAAGAATAAACTTCTAAAGAGAAAGATCATACTAATCATACTAAAGTCTATACTCTGTTTTCACTCAAGATTCCATTTGGTTTAGGCAAAAAGATACCATTAATTTTGACTGCAAAGAAATTGAGCCATACCTATAACCAAAGTTTTAGTTCAATTTGATTTTCCGTTTTCAGCTTCTAAAATCTCAGAGGTAGTTCGGTCTTAAGAGTATATTATTTTCTTGAAATCAAGCACTCAAAAGATTAGGTCTAAACCTTGTGGATTCTGGAGGCTTAATTCGTGGTAGTGAAGCAACACAAGCCGTGGTTACAGGTATGGGGGTTATATGTTACCTGAATAGTGAAATTCCCACAGATGACAAGATTAGACTAAAGACATTTTAGAAGTATCTTTAAGCAACTTCATATATAACCATTTTTAAGAGAGCCTCCACACCTCATGAAAGCACTACGCAATCATCCCTTCTGTTGGTAGATGCCACTGGTGACAGTCAAAGGGCATCGGCTAATGACAGGGCATTATGGTTTTAGTTGCTCTGAATTGAGAAGTTAAAGGCTAAAAACTTGACAATCAACTCAGAATATCTAATGAAAACATAGCTCCATAAAAGATTAATCAAAATAAATCCCGACATTATGATCAAGACTCAAGGGGATGATGTAACTAACCACCAAAGCAATTTAGGATTATAATTAAGATTAAAAACAATAAACAAAATAGCCTAGACTGAAAAATTCACAAAACCCTTGACTGCTAAGTTTACCCATTAAATCTCTAAATTAAGTTATGGACCAAATTAAACCTAGTTGAATTGCCAAAGATCAAACACAAGCTACTCAGATTTAAAGTATTCCAATATTAGTATCAAAAACTCTTTCCTTACATCTAAGTTCACTTGGTTCTCTGCATTAGCTTCTGGAGCTGGAACAGCTCGGTTAACCCGATCACGAGCTCGAGCTCTTCTGGCACCATCTATAACATGCGGTTTCCCACTCAATCCTCTTTGCCTATGAAACATTAATGTTAGCACATGAACTGAGTAGCCAGAAGAAGGGAAATTTGTTCCAACAACACAGTAGAATACCTTCTGGCTTCTTCATCTCTCAATTTCAGATCTATTTCCTTGCTGGGAGGATATTTTGGTAAACTTGAAGGATCGCATGCAAAAGGTTCGGACAAAAAGAACTGTAAACAACAATGAAAAAGAAGGTCAATAAAATGACACTGCTATAAGTTTAAAGCAAGTAATTTGGAAAGAAAACTAGTCCAGCAAGGGAAAGCGAAGCCAAAAGAACCAAGCAAAAATAGGGTTCTGGAAGGGAAATTTCATCTTCTCAGCAAATACCTAGTACCACAAGATGCAAAAATGTCACTGAAAACAGAACATTTAGCAGTTATTTTCCTTTTATCTGATTGTAACTGATTAATTAATGCCTTCAAATTTATCACAACAAAATTCATCAAAAATTCTTTGACCTGCAGATTCTAATAAAACAAGAAAACATGCCCTGGAATTCAAAAATAATTTGAACGAGTACTATTGAGAGAAAACATCAAAATCTGATATGGTTTATTTATTAAACATGCCCTGGAATTCAAAAATTATTTAAACAAAAGGTCAAGCATTTTACTAATGCTTATGATTGCTGCAAACGTAGGCCATTGGCTATACACAGCTACCATTTCCTGCAAATCAAATGCTTTGTTTTAATTTTAGAGAATAAGAAAGGGAAAAGAATTTTGTGTAGCTCAACGTTCTGGGTCATTAATGAGGTTGGCCACATTAATTGAGAACAAAAGTAAACTGGATATGGTTTAATGACTTTTCATGAGGTTTATCAAGGCCAGATCACTTGGGCAGAAATTCAACAGAAACATAATACTGTAGACAGACATATTATAGGTCACTGGTTAAAAGTATTCCCGTTCAAGCATGAGTAAATGAAGGATAGACTCAATGTCATCTCACAGCCACTGCAGGTTTCAAAATACCTATTTCCTTAAACAGGTGACTCAATGCTGTCATGAGATACAAGTACAAAAAGCTTTTGAACGAAGAAAGCAACAATACATCAATGGCATATGACCATACAAAAATAACCAACAGAATGCAGATAACTCTCACCATTTAAGTCCTATCTAATATTTAAAGCTGCAAGAAATTAGACTCCGAGTTCACTATGATTTACACTTCACGACATATAATTCTTAAGCTTTTAGCATTATTTTGTAGACGTGAAAGAAAACTATCTCTCAGAGGAGAATCAATGAACAATAGGCAGAAGTACCAAAAGAGTAGTAACACTTTCCATGATCAATAGCCAAAGACAAAACCAAAATAAAATATGAAACTGCTTAAAGAAATAACAAGATACATAAACTTTTATGCAAATTATATAATGATCAAAACTTACTTCACTACTTAGTGCTGCTGTAGCACTGCCTCGATTATCAGGATCAGTAGCAAGAAGAGTTTCTATCAAAGGAAGAGAAGAAGGTGGAAAATCCTTAAAGGTTTCTCTTATACTGCGCTTGTAATGTTGCTGCGGTTTAAAAAGACCAGCTTTTGGTAACCTCAATTTCTTCCAATACTCCTCCGGTGGGGAACCACACAATTTGAATATCTTGTGAAGTTGCTCAATCTAAGCAGCAAAAGCTCAAAATCTTTAGAATGAGCACATCATTTAAAGCTTTAACAACACATGCATATGCAAGTATTCTGCATTTGACCAATTGGAATTTGAGTTCAAGAAGAACTAGGTATTTTCCTTCTACCTTATCTTCTCTTTCTTTGATAAAACACAATAGAAGACAGTCTTGAAATGGAAGATATCAAAATACGTAAAATTAACACTTAGAAATAGGTTAAACTCTTAAAGCATAACAACAGTGAAAATAACAATAACAGAAGTACTCAAGATCAACTTTGCCAAAATGAAAAGAAACCTCTGTTCTCCCTGGCAATATTGGCCTCCCAGCAAGTAATTCGGCTAAAATGCAACCAGCACTCCACAGGTCAACTCCAACACCATAATAGGTTGCACCAAGAAGAAGTTCCGGAGGACGGTACCAGAGGGTAACCACACGACTTGTCATAGGTTGCTTTTGCTCAGGATCATAGAAAGATGCTAATCCAAAATCAGCAATTTTTAAGTTCCCATCATTGTCGATAAGCAAATTGGAACATTTGATATCTCGGTGTAGCACACCATTGTTGTGGCAATGCTCAAGCCCAGAAAGTAGCTGTTTCATGTAGCATTTAACCTGCAATGGGAAGAAAAGAGAACAAAAAAGGTTAAAAAGATTATATTAGAAAACCAATCAGCATCCGAAGTATTATGCAAGAATCATCCAGCTGTAATAACATTTGGGTCATTCATATAGAAAAATAGTATACCCATAGAATAATAATGCATTCAACCACACTTTTCCAAGGAATAGAGATTTTACACACACACACACTATCTTCATGGATATATAAACCTCAGAAGTATGCAGGTAAATAATGCATGAATAAAAAAAAAAACGGAATAGGCAAATATATAGAAGTCTAAAATTCAAAGTCTCACATCTAAACATAAATTACCCATAATTAAAGCATTAATCTCTAGTTTTTATTGTAAACTAGATTGTGACCAGGTTAAGCAACCAATGCACCTTCCTCTAGAGTTGCAAGGAGAGAATTCTAACATCCTTTGAAGGTCACAGATGCCTTAGATGGGAAAACCCTTTGATTGGAAAAATCAAATAATTCTATCCTAAGGTTTCCTTATTGCAACCAGAATATTATGTGTAGGGAAAAATCAACTCAATTTCCAAAATAGAAGTTCTTCTTGATTTGAATAATAATTTAGAAGAGAGTCTTCATCATTACTTCTTTAAGTACAAATTCCAATTAATGCTTAATATACACTAAAAGGTTTAGTCATCAAAGACAAGCACTACTGTGTTATTAATCAAAATAGTCTAAAATCCTCATAAGTTCGGGAAAAAAGGAATAACATTTATAAAATCCCCACAGTTATTCATTTTAACATAATGACTTCGTGAATACAACAGTGAAAAGTTGTTCAGAAATAATACTTCTTTTTCTTTGTTTCCTTTCCAAGTTTACCTGGGGCTCAGTGAACTTGATGCCTTGGACAGCAGAGAGTCCAGCAAGATCGTGTTCCATGTATTCGAAGACTAGATAAAGACTCATAGACATTCTTGAAGTTACCAGACCTTCAAGTTTGATGACATTAGGATGGTCTAGCTTTCTCAATACAAGAATTTCCCTTGCCATAAACTTCACACTCTCAGGCTCAAAATTATCAAACCTGACCTTTTTCAGTGCCACTATCTTCCCTGTAATCAAGTCCTTCGCTTTATACACGTTGCTATAAGTCCCTTGCCCAATCTACAAACCAAAAAGCAAGACACAATCACTAAAACAAGACAAAATCAAGAACAAAAAGAACATAAAAATTGAGCATCATACTGAATTCCAGTACGCCCATCCCCAAAAGCCATTCATGCACATGATCATTACTTTTAGCATTAGACATACCCAATGCAATTCAGCTCACAATAAGCTATCTTCAAAATAATTTCTTGGGGCCAGAAGTTGCAGATTTAACCTTAAAGATCGTACCTTCTCCCCAAAGAAATACAGTATACTTCAATTCAAGAGAAGCAGAAGCCCAATGTTAGCTATGTATATATTAATAATGTTGGGTTTTGTTATTGCCTTATCGAGTTTCTCGAAGGAGTTGGCACGGCGAGGAGTCCAATCCTTAATGGCATCTCCAGCAACAGCGACGAGCCACGACGGCCACCCTTGCTGGTTGACAGCGAAGCTCTTCTGAGAATACTCCAGCATCACTCTGGGTTTCCGCCGGTCAACCACCGGCCCGGAAGCTTCTCTGATCTTCTCCTTCCTTCCCCCATTCCTCTGAATTCTAACCCCTTCAGAAGTTCGTCTCCTCTCGCTACCTACCCTCCGGCGACCATTCTCCGTTCTCGGTCGAGTGTCGTCCCCGGAAGCCCTGGTCCCAAGAACACAGCCCATCACTCCCACTTTATCTCAGCCCTGTCATGTGGCTCTCCCGCAAACAGATAATAAAAAACCAATAAAATTAAATGATAAAACAACAAGAACCGCCAGTGGTTTTTCTCCACCGCATTAAATGTTACTACCACTAGAAGTGTAGTAATTGGCGAAGTAGAAGAACACCATTTTAAATACCACTTAGCAATTAATGGATACTGCTTCAAGAAAATCTGTACAAGAGATTAGGCAGTGATTGCTGTGAGGCAGGGCCACGGGGGTGCGCCGGGCCGCGGGGAGTGGGGGAGTGGGGTTCTGGGTTTGGAAAGTAGCTTTTAGAGGGGGAAAAGGGGGAGGGAGTGAAAAGGGGAAGTTGCAGTTTAGCAGTTGGTGTCATCAATGATGAGATCTTTTGTTTGCCAAATGTAAACTGAGCTTCTTATTAAAAGTATTAAATTTGAAGTCATTGGATTTCCTTTCTTTTCCTGGAGAGAGAAGTCATTGATCTCCGGAAGTCATTGATTTCTAGAGAGAGAAGTCATTGATTTCATATCTACCTACAAATTAGTACTTCCAAAAAATTTTAGATTTTATAATTAATAGTATCGAACGGGTCAGTCATTTTTTAAGTGGACTGGCATTGAAACAGAACGGAACAGACTGGCTTATTTTTTTCACAAGCTGGAAAATTCTAGTCCGCGATAGCTATAGTAAGTCTGCAGGCTAAATGCTCTAACTTGCGAGTTTCATAAAATGACGTTGTTTTATAAAAAAATAATAAAACGATGCCGTTTTAAAAAAATATATTTTTAAAAATATTTTTAAAATATTAAAACGGTATTGTTTTGAAAAAAATTTTAAAAAAAATTAAAAAAAAAAAACGGGTTGGCCCGTGAACTAAACGAACCGGGTTAAAAAAATTCGTGTTTAAACGAATTTGAGCATACTAAGTCAAACCCCGCTTATACGGGTCAGCCCGCGGGCTTTGACCCATATTGACATATCTATTGATAATACTTGAGTATTTTTATAATATATTTAAGTAATTTAATTTATTTTTATTCACATAAAAGATTATAGGATAATTATATTTATTAATAAAAATAATTTTTAGAAAATAATTTTAAGATTTATAAAAATTTAAATATTTTACAACAAAAATTAAAAGATTTTATATTTCGACACAAGAAGAGTATATATTCGGTTTATTTATATTTGATTGGTAAAAAAAAAGTAATATTTGACAATATGAACTTTTGGAAAATAAATCAACCTAAGTTGTTAAAAAGTAAATCAACATATTCATTTTTTTGGTGAAAAAGTAAATCAAGATATTCTTATTCTAAACAAATTATATAAATATGTTTAGACAGTCTATATGAAGGCAAAATATTAGAATATTTCTTTTTAATGTGTATCTTTTATTAATTCAAAAATTCGTATTGTACATTAATTTAACATTATTAGTTCTCATTAATTTTTATCATACTCAATTAAAATTAAAATATTTAAGGCTGCCTGGTAACTTTGGGAGTTCATGATACTGCTGCAATGCCTACAACGTGCAGTGAAATTAATCCATGGTTAGACTACAATTCTTTTCATTTCAAAATATTAATTTCATTCGTCTTATAATATTTACTTTATTTATAATATTAATAAAAATTTAATGATTTTTTTTTTTACTCATCAACTACTATCTATTTCAAATTTCAAGTATTTTAATTAATGATGTCTTTTTTATTTTAAATATTATAGATTTTATTAATTTCTTAATCTTCATAAAAATATCAAACAAAACTTATATTTTGGATTAGAGGGTTATCTTTTTGTTGTTGAAATTTTAAGGGTTCTTATTAAGGATAAATCACCAGTTTCTTCAATACCGAAAAAGGGTACATTACACCAAAAAGAGTTAAACCAAATGAAAGGAATTTAATGACACTTGTCTCAGTTCGAACCTTGTATTTGGAGTTTGTAACTAGACTTCCATACCTTTTCCCCCTGTAAGAAAAATGTTAATACTAGATCAATTTAGAAGTCTGATTGATTGTTTACATTTTGAGTAATTGACGATGTTGGAAGTAGAAGCTGCCACACTTGATACCTCCATGCCTTCCCCATAGGGATGGCAGCGCAGGAGGACTCCGATACTGATTATTAATTCAATTATCAGTTGCCATACTTGATACTTCCATGCCTTCCCCATAGGAATGGCAGCGCAGCGGGACTTCAACCGATAAAACCATTTTAAATTCGATACTGATTATTAATTCAATTATCATTACCGATTCAATTACTGATCGGTTAAATTGAGCGATTGATATCGAAATCGGTTAGCAAATATCAATTCATCCAAATTATCTTTAAAAATCATGATCAGTTAAACTTTTATGAGCTCACATCTTCATGCTACCTTTTATATAATATAGCCAAAATTCACATGGAAAGTATTATGAAATATTATGAATGTTCATTATAGAAAAAGATAATTCTTTTAAATGAGCGAATATGAAAGGTTAAGGGTTACAATCAAATTTGTAATATTCATTATTTATAGACCACTAACTCCATTACCTCAATTATCTTATAAATCATGGGAGATAATGGGAGATAAGTTATGTAAGTTATAGAAAAGACTACTAATAACCTATGATGAGAATGGTAACTTCCAACTCTATAAATAGAAGTTTGTAAGAGTGTAGAGGTATGTGTGAAAAACTTTCAATAAAATTCTAACTTCTATATTTCTTGAGTTCTCTTTTCTCTCTTTGTTATAGTTTAAAATCTTGTTTATTCATATTTTATAGTTAGTTTTGTATCCATTGTAACCAAAATTTTAAAGTACATTATCAACACGATTGTTTGGAGCATTATTTTTTAAAGTTTCTTTGAGGCACAAAATTCTAAGAACTATTCTTTGAAGGTTAAGTAAAAACATTCTTTCTTTTCATTGTCATCATGTCAAATTTTACTAAACTCAAATTCGTGGCACTTGATATCACAAGAAAGAAGTATTTATCATGGATTCATGATGTTGAAATCCACCTTCATGCAATAGGTCTTGGAGACACTATTAGAGAAAATAATACTGAGTCAAATCAAAATCGTACCAAGGCAGTAATTTTCCTTCGTCGCCATCTTCATGAAGCCTTGAAGGTTGAATACCTTATTGTAAGAGATCCTCTTATTATTTGACAAAGTTTGAAAGAAAGATTCGAGCACCTGAAGATGATTATTTTACCAAAAGCTCGTTACGAATTGCTACACTTGAGGCTATAAGATTTTAATACTATTAGTGAACATAATTCTACTATGTTTAGAATTACTTCACAATTGAAATTATATGGAGAAAAAATCACTGAAGAAGATATGTTAGAAAAAAATTTTCTACGTTTCATGCCTTTAATATGCTCATGCAGCAGCAATATCGAGAAAAAGAATTTAAGAAATATTATGAGTTGATTTCGTACCTACTCATAGCTTAGCAAAATAATGAATTACTCTTGAAAAATCATGAAACTTGACTACCTGGTTTTGCTCCACTCCTTGAAGTGAATGCGACTAAAACTAATAATTCTAGTCATGGGAAAGGCCGTGGACGTGATAAATATATGCCTTATCAAAATCACCAAAAGAATGAGAAAATTGATGAAAAGGGAAATGATACTACCTTAGCAAACTGTGAAGATAAATGTTTTCGATGCGGTATGAAAAGACATTGGTCCCGTACCGGTCATACGGCCAAACATCTTGTTGAACTTTATCAAGTTTCACTCAAAAGGAAAGATAAAAGTGTTGAGGCCAATTTTACTTTCCCTTCTAATATTGATGGTGATAATATTGATGATGCTCATGTTGATACAATTGATGTAGCAGATTTCTTTGAGCATCCAGAAGGAAAGATTGACCATTTGATTGGTGATGGGCATGATAGAAACAATCAAAATTATTATGTATTGTTTTAGTTTCATTGGAATAGTTATTTGATTGTAATTTTACTTATTTTAGCTTGATGTAACTTTTATTTAGTTTTATTTTGATTATAAAAGTTATATTTTTATTCAGATATGACTATCGTCCAATCTATTAAGAACGATGGCAGTGATTTATGTCTTATTGATAGTGGAATAATGTACACTATATTGAAACATGAAAAATATTTTTCTCACTTGAATATGGGAGAAACAAATGTGCATACTATAAGTGGTAGTAAAAAATTAATTGGAGGCTCCAAAAGAGCTAATATCCTTTTACATGGAGGTACTATGTTAGTCATAAAAAATGCGTTATTCTCTAAAATGTCTCGAAGAAATTTATTAAGTTTTAAAGATGTTCGTTTGAATGGATATCATATCGAGACAATTGAAAAAAGTGGTAGCGAATTCTTACATGTTACTACTTTTGTTTCAAGAAAGAAACATGTAGTAGAAAAATTACCATCCCTTTCTTCTGACTTATATTATGACAAAATTAGTGCTATTGAAATGCATCATTTAGTAAATCAGAAGTGTACTAATATAAATAATTTTATTATTTGGCATGAATGATTATGTCATCCTGGATCTATAATGATACAAAAAATTATTGAGAATATACATGGTCATTCATTCAAAAATGAAAAAATCTTGAATTCTAACGAATTCTTATGCATTGCTTGTTCCCAAAGGAAATTAATCATTAAACCTTTAACAATGAAAACAGGAGTTGAATCTCCAACATTTTCAGAAAGGATTTATGGAGATATATGTGGACCTATTCATCCACCATGTGGGCAATTTAGATACTTTATAGTTTTAATTGATGCATCGACTCGATGATCACATGTATGCTTATTATCATCTCGTAACCTAGCGTTTGCGAGATTACTTGCCTAAATAATTAGCCTAAGAGCATAATTTATTGATTATCCAATTAAGAAAATTCATCTACATAATGCTAGTAAGTATTCATCTCATTCTTTTGATGTCTATTGTATGTCCATTAATATTACCATTGAACATCATGTAGCTCATTTTTACACACAAAATGGACATGCTGAATGATTTATTAAACATTTCCAATTGATTGCTAGACCATTGTAGATGAGAACAAAACTTCCAACATTAATTTGGTGACATGCTATTTTGCATGCAGCAACACTTATACGCATTAGACCAATTAATTATCATAAGTACTCTCCTTTTCAATTATTTTTAGGTTTTGAACCAAACATTTCTCATTTGAGAATTTTTGGATGTACTGTTTATATTCCCATAGTGCCAAATCAATGCACTAAAATGGGCCATCGAAGAAGATTGAGAATTTATGTTGGTTATGAAACTCCCTCTATAATAAGATATATTGAACCATTAATGAGAGATATATTTACTCAAGATTTACTGATTGCCAATTTGATGAGATGGTTTTCACTATATTAGGGGAAGAAAATAAGTAGCAAAAATAAGAAATTACATGGGCAACATCCTCTTTAAATCATCTTGATCCGTGCACAAATGCTAGTGAACTAGAAGTTCAAAATATCATTCATTTGCAGAAAATTGTAAATCAACTGCTCGATACTTTTGCTGATTCTACAAGAGTAATCGCATATTCCTGATGTAGATGCTCCTATTTGAGTTGATGTTCCTGTAGGATAAAATATAAATAGTACAGCTAATGATTTTAAAGTACGTCTAACGTGTGGTCGACCACCTCTTGGATCTAAAGATAAGAATCTTCCAAAGAAAAGAGAATTAAATAATCAAAGTGCTCCTCCTAAAGAGTTAAAACAAAAGGACCAAGAGATTATTGATGTTAATGTTTAGGATTCTAGAAATAATGGAGAATTCCAAAAACTTTATAGCTATAGGTGAAAGCTTGAATCGAATAAATAAGATTCCTAATAATTCTTTTGCATATAATGTAGCACTTGATGTTTTAAGTGATAAAGAAGATCTTGAACCAATATCTAGAGGAATGTCGACATAGACTTAATTGGTTGAAGTGGAAAGATGCGATTCAATTGGAACTAAATTCACTTACCAAACATGAGGTTTTTTTACCTGTAGTCCGAACACCAAAATATGTAAAACTAGTTGATTATAAATGGGTATTTATACGAAAACGAAATGAACAAAATAAAGTCGTGAGATATAAAGCATGACTTGTAGCACAAGGGTTTTCACAAATCTATGGAATTGATTATGAGGATACATATTCTCCTGTGATTAATGCAATAACGTTCCGATATCTTATAAGTTTGGTAGTACATGAAAAACTTGACACGTGTCTTTTGGATGTAGTTACTGTATATTTATATGGAAATCTTCATAGTGAAATTTACATGAAAATCCCTGAAGGATTTGACATGCCTGGAGCATGTATATCGAGCATTTGAAAAAATTATTCCATTAAATTGAAAAAATCCCTATATGGATTGAAGCAATCTGGAAGAATGTGATATAATTGTCTTCGTGAGAGTTTGATAAAAGTTAGATATAAAAATGATCCGATTTGTCCATGTGTTTTCATTAAGAAGTCTGAATCAAGTTTCGTCGTGATAATTGGAATATATGTTGATGATATTAATCTCACTGGGAGTCCTAAAGAGCTCCTGAAAGAAAGAAATTATTTGAAAAAAGAATTTGAGATTAAGGATTTTGGAAGGACTAAGTTTTGTCTTGGTTTACAGATTGAACATCTTAAAGATGGAATTCTTATTCATCAGTCAACATATACTGAAAAAGTACTTAAAAGATTTTACATAGACTAGGCACATCATTTAAGTACTCCAATAGTCGTCATGTCCCTAGATGTTTCTAAAGATCCATTCCGACAACGAGAAAAGGATGAAGAACTACTTGGTCCTGAAGTATCTTATCTTAGTGCAATTGGTGCACTGATGTATCTTACTAATAATACAAGACCTGATATATCATTTTTTGTGAACTTATTAGTAAGATATGATTCTTCTTCCACAAGAAGACATTAAAATGGTATTAAGCATGTCCTAAAGGTATCAAAGATCTTGGATTATTTTATTCAAATAAGACCAACCCAAAATTAATTGGTTATGCGGATGCTGGATATTTATCTAATCCACATAAAGCACGTTCTCAAACTAGTTATGTATTTACCTATGGTGTAGTACTATTTCATGGCATTCTACGAAATAATCTATGGTAGCCACTTCATCTAATCATTCTAAAATTATATTCCTTCATGAGGCAAGTCGAGAATGTGTATCGTTAAGATCTATGGTCTATTATATCCAAGAGAATTGAGGATTATCCTCTGGGAATACATTCTAATTCCTCTATATGAAGATAATGCAACTTGTATAGCTCAATTAAAAGAAGAATATATGAAAAGAGATAAGACAAAGCATATATCACAAAGTTTTTTCTTTACTCATAAACTCCAGAAGAGTGGTGAAATTGATATGCATCAAATTCGATCATGTGATAATATGACAAATTTATTCACTAAGACATTACCAACAGCAACATTTGAGAAATTTGTGAACAAAACTGGAATGCGTCGGTTAAAGAATTTGAAAGGATTTTCTCATCTGGGGGAGTAATAATAACATAAAGAGTAGTGTACTCTTTTTCCTTCACTAGAGTTCTTCCCGCTAGGCTTTTTTATCTAGTAAGATTTTAACGATGCATATTCTTTATGTAATGGATATCCAAGGGGGAGTATTATGAAATATTATGAATGTCCATTATACCAAGAGATAATTCTTTTAAGTTATGGAATATGAAAGGTTAGGGGTTACAACCAAAGTTGTAACATTCATCCTTTATAGACCACTAGCTCCATTACCTCCATTATCTTAGAGATCATGAGAGATCATGGGAGGTAAGTTATGAAGAAGACTACTATGATTAGAGGGGTCACTTCCAACTCTATAAATAGGAAGTTGTAAGATTGTGGAGGTATGTGTGAAAAACTCTCAATAAAATTTTAACTTCTATATTTTTGAGTTCACTTTTCTCTCTTTGTTATAGTTTAAAGTCTTGTTCATTCTTATTTTATAGTTAGTTTTGTGTCCATTGTGACAAGAATTTTACAATAGAAAGATTTTTTTCATTATTGGTTTGTTAATTTGTCATTAAAATTATAAAACAAATAATAATTTTGTAATTACTCACTACAAGGAAAAAATAATTTTGAAACTGACAAATCAATTTCAAAACAATGATTTGAAACTTATTTGAAAGCATATAAAATAGGTGTTTCAAATTAGTTTTAAATATGATGGTTGCGACTCAGTATTGAAACCGAAAAAAAATTGGTCTCAATTTTGAAACCGAATATAGTCAGTTTCAAAATTGACCCAAGAACCAACCCTTTAACCAAATACACTAACCAGTTTTGAAACCACATTGAAACTGATTTGAAACCGAATTTAGGAATCAATTTGAAATCGAATTTAAAAATTAATTTTAAAAAATAAAAGATAAATGCAAAAAAATAAATAAATTACTAAGATTTATTTACCTGACCAGTCACCCAAATGGGTGCGTGTGTGTACACGTCAATAATTTGGGCAAAAATCACCCTTTACATGACTCGAACCTAGTTGCTGGTATGGGGAGCATGTGCCCCTCCACCAAGCTAAGCTTCCTATTGTGATATTCTTCTACAATTATTTTATTTATACTTATTAGTATATCTTATATTTTTAAATCATGAATAATATGTATTATAATTATTTAATAGGTTATAAACTCATGTATTAACTTATTAAGTGTGTTTAATAATTAATAAATAATTTGTAATTGTACTTATATAGACAAACCATATTAGCATTATATGTAATTATTATTTTACATGTATACTTATACGAATGTTAAGTATAAATCACTTGTATGATATTTGATTATACTTGTATAATAATTGAAAAATAAGTATATATAAATTAACAAATATTTTAAACATAAATAGTACATAATAAATACATTATACAATTGTTTACTCGACTGTAGATAATTATATATATGCATAATCAAAATACATGCATATAGTAATTATAAATTAGTCATAATAATTTGTTTAAATTCATCAAAGTGTTGGATGTCAAATCATAAATTTTAATTATAATCTACAAATTTTAATATTAAATATTGGATTTAAAACAGATTAGAAACCGATTTGAGATCAGCAGTCATATTAGAAACCGATTTGAAATTGTAGTAAGGTTTTACAACCGATTTAGAACCGCTTTAGGATATAGTATTTAAAAACTTATTAGAAACCATTTAGAAACTGAATTTTGAAACTCATTTCGGTTTCTAATTATAAATCGATTACAAATGTTTTTAAAAAATTTAAAAAATTGATTTAGAAACTGATTTCTTAATCTATAAAAGAATAAAAATTTTAATTTATAAACTGATTAGAAACTGAGTTTTGAAACCGATTATAAAATTTATCAAAAAAGTAAAAAATATTAATATAGAAACTGATTTCTTAATCTATAAAAGAACAAAAAAGTTTAATTTAGAACCGAGTTTATTTGAAATAATTAGAAACTAAAATTTGAAATCGATTATAAAATTCATCAAAAAAGTAAAAAAAATTGATTTAGAAACCAATTTCTTAATCTATAAAAAAAATAATTTAGGAACCGATTTTGTTTGAAATCGATTAGAAACAGCTTAGAAACTGAATTTTGAAACTGATTATAGAATTTATCAAAAAAAAAAGTGATTGGATAGAATTTGCTTTTGAAAATTTGGTCTTAGGTTTTGAAAAAGTTAAATTATTTGTGAAAGGAGATGTGAGTCCCACACTCAAAAGTTTGAGTTTGGTTTTGATATTGGATAGTATCCAATCCTACCTCGCCGATTTCTTAATCTATAAAAAAATTTAATTTAAAAACCTAATTTGTTTGAAACTAATTAGAAATCAAATTTTGAAACCGATTATAAAATTTATCATAAAATAAAAAAGATTGATTTAGAAACTGATTTCTTAATCTATAAAAATTAAAAAATTTTAATTTAGAAACTGATTAGAAATCGAATTTGTTTAAAACCGATTAGAAACCGCTTAGAAATTAAATTTTGAAATTGATTATAAAATTCATCAAAGGATTAAAAAAATTAATTTAGAAACCGATTTTAAATAGATTTCTTAATCTGTATAAAAAAGTTAATTTAAAAATTGATTAGAAACTAATTTTATTTGAAACCGATTTTTACATTTTCAAATTTTGGTTTCAAAATTGTTTGTTTCTTATAGTGTACTTTAGTTCGCATCATCTTCATTATTTTCTTTATCTTTCTAATCAAATTATTTTTTGCATTTTATAATTAGTGTAAATAATATGTTATATATATATATAACTTAAATAATATATATATATATATATATATATATATATATATTATATCAAATCTAGTTTGATAAGAATATTTTACCAAAGCCTGTTAAATTGGATATTTGTTCAACTCAAAGATTAATTATCAAAATCTAACCAATTAATTGCTGGTCATATAATCATTTCGATTAAATTTTTGTACGACTGCTATCGTTATTATTAGCCCTAAGAGCAAATTATGTTGTTTTGATTAATGACAAACATTGATAAGTGCAAAGTCCTAATGAAATAATATTAATTAATTTTGATATAGACTAATGTGTTTAATTGTTGTGTGATAAGATTTTTAGATTGAGAAGAATACAAGTCTCATTGTCTTGAAGTTAAAGTGCAAGAAAACTCAAAGTTACCAAAGTGGTTGAGGATAAAAGTGCTGATTCAAGATAATTGAAGGCATTGAACACATATAGTGTATGTGGTCTTACGCTTAGTAGGTAAACCTTGGAAACCGTACACTCTTTAGTCTTGGAATCTTCTAGTTAATTTTTGAGAGTACAAAACTTGGTTTTAAATTGTCAATAGTTTTGAACTTACTTAAATTACCAAGTTTTCATCAATGATTTTTGCACTTAAAAGGTCTTTAATGGTTTATTGTTGACGCTAGAATGTTTTCCAACTTGTACGAATTGATTTGAATTTGTTTTGACAAAGTTTGGAAAGTTTGGATGCAAATTCAGATGTAGGATAAAAAATTTGTCATTAATTTAGTTGTCCGAATTTTTCCTACACAGTGAACAATGATTATTGTTTTTCTAAAAAAATTCGAACGAAAGTTTAGACCCAGAGGATCAAATTCGGTCATCCAAACTCCTCAGAAACAAACCTTTACTAGCCGTTTTTTGAAAGTTGGAGCTGATTTTTAAACTTTATAAAAACCACAAACTTTAGATTTTTGTGTAGTTCTTGAAACCTTTGAATGCTTTAATATTCTCAAGTCTCCAAACTCTTTAAGTTCTCAATTGTCTTGTGCTACAAAGTTGATATTCAAGGTTTCATAGACAAAGAAGGTGAAGTTGTGCTAGCATTGTAATCATCTATCAAGTTTTTGTTGGTAACATCTAAATCTATACTTCATCTCTTTACTTTATTTAATCAAGGTTGTCTTGAGACATAAAACCCTTTTGGTGAGGGTGAGCCTCCTGTGTAATTGCTAGACATTAACATTTAGTCAATTGGTTGAAATCCTTGAGTGTGAACTCAAAGTAATGAATGTAGATCTTGGAGAGATCGAATTACTATAAATCGTCTGTTAATTTTTTTATTGCTTTACTGGCTTACATACGTGCGTTACTATCACTTGTTCTTAGTCATTGATTGATTGATTATGGTTCTATTATTTGATAATCTTGTCTCAACCATCGTTTTTTAATCACATATAAACTTAAGAGTTTATGAATTTGAAAAAGAGCATTTATTAAGACAAAGGTTTTATAAAACGAGAAAAGATTTTGAAAATTAGTTAAAGATCTAATTTACTCTCCTCTTAGGTCTTTCGGTTACTTAACCGTTCCTATCATGAAATCCCTGTCTTAACTTTTTTCTTTTTTTGAGCTAAAAGTTTAGAAAATTTTATTAACCAGAATCAAATATTAGACCAGTATGAACGTCAGAAGGTGAAAAGTCAAGTGCGTATGCCGACAATCAAGGCATTCTAAGCAAGCGAGTGGGAGTATTACCCTTACGCTTCATATGAGAAAAAAATAACAAACTTAAACCTAAAGATAAATGTTTAACAAGAGTAAAAAGACCTCTCAAAACTAACAAATCTTCTTCATTTGATGATTACTTAGATATAAGCACTAGTTAATCATTTTCAAGGATAATATCAGTGATGCCCAGAGCAAGAACTAGATGAACTCCATCAATCGCAGGAATCGCGCAAGCGTTTCTGCATGCAGAGCCGGGGAAGCTTTGTATGCGTTTGTAATGAGTTGCCCCAGGGAGTCCCTAACACGGCAACCAGTGTTGCGATTTCCTTTACCCTAAGCAGCATCCACATTGATCTTAAAGCGGCCTAACCGCTGCCATTTATCAACCAATTTAGTGGATAAAACTGGGCAAGCATTAGTAGAAATGGATGCAAGAGACTCCTCCACAAAAACAAGGAGCTGCTGAAATAGGGAGGCTTACGCCGCCAAAAATAATCACCTTAACTACAATTTGTAGTTTTTTGTTCCAAAAAAATTTTTCGGCATTCAGCAAGGCCTTTTGTCAAGTTAGCACCTTGATATTTAGAGAGGAATTTTCCTCATCATTAAGGGAAAACTAGTGAAAATTTTCAGCAATTTCTATCTTTTGTGGCGTTCAACAATTTCGTAGTAGATAAAGCAAGTAGGTGACAAAAACGTAGATAAGAGAGGTTAAAGGAGAAAAATTGTGTTTTTTTTTTTTAATTAGATTCAGTTCTTCTGGTGAAAGAAAACCCTAACCCTGGTGAGGGAGAATAGTAGAAACCCTAAAGAAGCTTTTTGTGTGTTAGTGGAACTTATATTCTTTGTATTAGAAAGGATAAGGTTTAGTTGAAAAAGATTCAAAAGGTTTGAATAAGGTGTTTTGCGGGAGACTAATAGATTTTGCCTTCTTAGTGGGGCACCATTCATGGGCGGATCTCTTGTGGAAGGTCAAAAACTGTGAAGTTGCAAGTTACATCTCTCTTGAGTAGTTGACGATGGTCTTATGGTCCATATGGAAAGCTAGATGTGCATGGATTTTTGAAAGAAAATATAAACCTGCTGGTAGGGTGGCAGTGGAGGCTTTGCTCTGGTGGAGGAATTTCTGCCTAGAGAGTGTGCCCATTAAGAGGAGTTTATTGTTGAGGTACTTCAGCAGTGATGGAAAATCTCTGTCTTTGTATGCATTCATAGTGAATGTGGATGGTGCATGCAAATATGGGCGTGGTTGTGCAGGGGAGTTAGTGCGGGATTGTACTGGATTGGCATTAGCTACAACTGTTAAGCCTTTAACTAGGGAGCGATGTGTAGAGCATAGAGAGATCGAGGCTTGTTTGTTGGGAATGGAATTGGCTGGAATTCTTGGGCTACCATGCTTTTCAATTGAAAGTGATTGTCAGAAGGTAGTTCACCAATTGCAATCTTCTGCAGTTGAGTCGTCTAGCTTGGGAAATATGGCCAAGATGTTTAGAGAGCTTGCAACAATGGAAGGTTTTCATGGAATTGAGTATGTTTGTAGTAGTAGTAACCAATCTACTCATGTTTTGGCTGGTTATGGGTTATGGTGCTTAGAGAAGCTTTTCTGGTTTAGTGAAATCCCATCATGTATTTACTCTCCCGTTAGCGTAGATCTTTACTTCAATGAATGAATTCCCTTTTTCTTTCAAAAAAAAAAAAAAAAAAAAAGAGTTGCGCACCTTTGCAGTTATACTACTCAAAATAGAAAATGATAAATTATTTTCTTCTAAATGCTAAAAACTCCTAATCCTACCACTCCCTAAACTGATGGTAGAATTACAAACTCACAATTTGACTAAACTACCAATGATCAATTATCATTATGGACTAATAGATAATTGATTGCTCAATCTTGTTAATCTATAATGGCATCTAATGTTTGGTCTATTTACACTCGCAACTGAAAGCTCTTGACGGTTGGATTGCAGAGAAATAGAGCAAACATCTAGAGATGATTATCAATTACCAAAGATCATTGAGTGATTTTTAAGGGGCTGATACCAATCAATCAACTTCTACTTCTATCATTAGTTTTAGCAGAGGAGTGGGATTGAAAGTCAAAAAATTTTATTTTTTCGGTCCCCAAATTACTTGTCAAAAAAGTAACTTTTATATAGATTAAGGAAATAGTTAGTTGGGTTGAATTTATTTAGTCAAATGATTAAAGAACCATCTTGAAACTTTAAATATTTTAATATTGTGTTTGTTGGATTAATAAATGTGTGGATAAAGTTAAAAACTGTAAATAAATAATGTCTTGAATGCATGAAATGACAAGTAAAAAGATTTGATTAGGAGAAAGAAAGCGATCCAAGAGGGGAGAGGACAGAGAAGATTCGAGAGAGAGAGTGGAAGGTTAAGAGTGGGATTAAGTAGTGTTTTGGTTTTAGAGTTTTTACCTTAGATTTCGTGAGAGAAAAATTTTTATGAGAGAAAGAGTGGGACTCAAAGTAAAAAATTTGCATTAAGTTTCATAGTAGATTGAAGAGAGATAGGATTGAAGAGATAAAATATTTGAAGAAAATGCTTTTAGGGTCAAGTTGATCCAGATCAAAAAGGTTAGTTCGGTAATTAATACTAAGACTTAACATTCATTTATGATTTTACCCTCTCAATTATTTTCGTCATTTCTCTATGTAATTTTTTTACTATATATAGTGCAAAAAATTTCATTATTCATTATTCACTTTTAAGAATTCTTAAGTTTCTCTAAAGCTTTTGAAATACTAAAACTCAAATCTGTCAATTATAATTACATTTTTTATAAATAAAGATTAATTTACCAAACGATGTTTAATTTTATATTTTTTTACATATAAAAGACGTCAAAATCGACCTCCAAAACAATCAAATTTGAAGATAAAATACCAACTTGTGCCACTTACACCAATAAGTGGCACAATTTGCACACAATTTTTGCCCAAAAACGACGAAAATTGCGGCCAATTTCTGGTAAAAATTGTACAATATTTTCGTCAATTTTCTAGCAGAAATTGTGTGCAATTTCTCTCAAATTTTGTCAATTTTTTGTAGAAATTGTGTGCAATTTTTGTCAGAAATTGGCAAAAATTGGGCACAATTAAAAAATCGCATGAGCTGCCTCAAAATTAGCAATCAATTATTTAAATGGATAACATAGGTTATGCTAATAGAAATAAATTTAAAAACAACATTCCTAACAATTATCAATTTAAAAAATCAAAATGAAAAATAAAACCTTAAAAAAAGAAATACAAAGACAAGAAATTCCTAACAAAAAAAAAACAAAAAGAAAAATAAGGAATACTCAAAAAAAGACAAAAGAATGAAATAATTCAAGAAAAATCAAAATTATGGAAAGATGATATAATTTGAGAACTTGTTGATTCCACTAATTAATCTCTATGAATGAGAAATATTACTAATAAATCTATTTTAACTCGCTATGATTTTGTAATTAAAAGAAGAATACTTATATGATTTGAATAATTATTTTTTGTATTCTATTAGCATAACTTTTGTTACCCACTCAAATAATTGATTGCCAATTTTGAGGTAACCCATGTGATTTTTTAATTGCGCCTAATTCCTACAAAATTTTGGTGAAAATTGAGCACAATTTCCACCAATTTGTGGCAAAAATTGTGCACAATTTTGCCAAAAACTGGGAGAAATTGCACACAATTTTGCCAGAAATCGGCAAAAATATTGTGCAATTTCTGCCAGCAATTGGTGGAAATTGGCTGCAATTTCTGCCAATTTTGGGCGAAAGTTGTGCACAAATTGCGCCACTTGTTGGTGCAAGTGACATAGATTCGTATTTCATCTTCAAAATTGACTGTTTTGAGGCTGATTTTGAAGTTTTTTATATGTAAAAAAATGTAAAATTAGATATTATTTGATAAATTAAACTTTATTTCTAAAAAAACGTAGTTATTATTGACATATCTGAGTTTTAGTATTTTAAAAGATTCAGAGAAATTTAAGAATTATTAAAAGTGAATAGTGAATAAAAAACTGTATATAGTATGCCTCATTATTTTTCATATTTAGATTTAGCTTTTGAAAAAGTCAAAATTTTGAATTTCAAACACTTTATGACATTTATTGAAGTGTACATTTTCAATAGTGATGGCAACACGGGCCCAAGCCCGCAGGCTGGCCGTTTGGCTCATTATTTAGGTTAGTTTAGACTTAGTTTTTCCAAATTCGTTTAAACATGAGCTGAATTGGCCTGTTCTGTTTAGCTCGCCAGCTGGAGCGAGCCAAAACTTTATTTTTTTTTTGCTTTTGTAATAGAAAAATTGTAAAAAAAAGAATATATAGCAATCTTAATACAAAATTTTCTTACATCACACATTCTAATCATACCTACAATTAAGGTTAATTAATTTTATTTTATTTTAAATATTTTCCTTATATAAATTTATTCATATTAGGTATGAGATATATAATTAATGATCATTTTCTATTTTAAAAATATTGGTGATTAATCAAAGATTATTTTTATCCCAATTATAGATTTATATTCTTATATGATAGAGAGAGAAAAATGTATCGTATAAAATTTAATTTTTAAAAAAAATGTGATTGGCCTGTGGGCCTAGTGTAAACGGATATGGGTTGAGAATTTTCCAACTCGTAAAAAAGGAGATAGCCCGCTCCGGCCCATTTAAGGAATGGCCTGTCCGTCAAAAAAGAGCCAGCCTGCTCCAGCCCATTTAAGGAGTGGCATGTGACTGGCTGGGCTGGAGCATACCGGTCCGTTTGACAATACTAACTTTCTATGCCAATAATATTTTCTCTGCCTAATTTTCATTTTGACCGATCCAACAACATCAACCATAACCAATACATTACAAAGAGTTATATTCACAAGTTCTAATCAACTATCCAGATAGAACTTCTTATAGTTGACTAAATAAAAGATGAATACAGAAATACTTTGATGATACTAGTAACATTTATCTTCCCTTAAAGCTGAATCAAATTTAGTTTCTCGACCATGAAGAATATTTAAGTTAAATTATTTTTAATAATATAATTTATGAATTTCAATATAAAATGGAAGCACATGGATCTAGTTTAATATTTATTGCAACTAAAAAGAAAAAAAAAGTTGAATCGCGAATCACAGCGATATAGTTTTCAGTTCACTGGTATGTTAGACATTAGACTGTGTTTGACGTTAATAACTTAGACCTAGTAGAATATACAAATAGAAAATGGTTTTTTTTCTTTTTGACGCTATTAACTTTTACTGAAGAAAATTTTAATCAATTTTAGGTATCATTTCAAAGGGCATGATCAACTGACTAATAAATTATAATTGAAAGTGCTTTAAGTAAATAAAATATGTTATAAAATTCGATCACGCTAGACACGAAAACTAACTATAAAATGACAATAAAGAAGATTTTGAACAATAGTAAAAGAGAGAAAGAGGGAATACAAGAAATGTAGAAATTAGAATTTTATTGAGAGCTTTTCACCATATATCATTTTACAAACTATTTCATATGGTTCTATTTATAGAGTTGGAAGTGGCCTTTCCTATCATAAGTCATTAGGGGTCTTCTCTATAACTTACATATCTTACATCCCATAAGCTCCCATGTTCTCTATGATAATGGAGGTAATGGAATTAGTAGTATATAAAGGATGGATGTTACAACTTTGGTTATAATCTCGTAACCTTTCATATTCCATAACCTCAAACATTGATTAATACTTGGATGTCCCCTTTGGATGTCCATTACATAAAAAATATGCCTCGTTAAAATCATTTTTTTCTTTGGGGAAAAAAAAGTCTACTGAAGGAAAAAGAGTACATTATCCTTTGTGTGTTACTCCCCCTGTTTGGAACATCATTATACCAATGCATTAAAAATCTCAATTCTCAAATATTGCAATTGCTATGTCTTAGTGAATAAATCTTCAAGATTATCACTTTTGAATGAAATCTTTGCACATCACTATCATTCTTCTTATAAGGAATGACTTGTCAAATCTCCTTCAATGTATTCTCAAATTTCATCATCTAACAGCATAGTTGGAATTTCTCTCATAGAGAGTATTGCATAAATATCTCGAATAAAATTGATCGTTAATCTTAATCACACACATTTCAACCAACAACATAATTACTATTTCTTCAACATAAATTGAATAGGGGTTGAAATAATAAATATCACAGTATTGTTTTCTATGGATAACTTGTGTAGATCAAATGAACGACCAACCCCTTAGATATCCATCTTAACAGGACTTGAAATTTTCTCAATAATTTGAGATCAATTATCCATAGAGATATCGACAAATATAATATCATTCCGAAGCCATTAGATTATAAAAGACTCGAAAGAATATATCTAATGATATGATCATATGATCCTCTTTATTTCAGAACTAAGAAGTCACAACTCTTCAACCATGCTTTAGAATCATTTGTAATAGAATATTTATTTTGCCTTATTGGGACATCCATAGATAGGAACATCTATAAATAGAATATATAATTTAATAACTTTTCAAGAGTTAGCAAAAGTATTAAATAATTTATTTGCAATACTTCTAGTTTATTAGTGTGTGCCTGAACTTAAATGCTTCACTAATGATACTCTCATATGATATCTTTCTTCTAATATCAATTTTTCTCCCTCTAATTTGGAGTACACTAATAATAGAAGAAAATAATTTAAGGTAATTATAATCAAGTCTAATACAAATTTCATGGACATATTCAATATTTCAATATTATACTTTTAATATGCATTCACTAAGACAATGATGTTATTCGAGAACAGTTCATTTACATGGCATATCAAAAACCTTCAAGAACTTTATATAAATGCCAAGTATTTCATGTGCTATTTAAATATGAAAATACTTGCATCCACCATAAAAAAACTAGTTCTTCGTAATATATGCCAGGCCTTTTACGAAGAAGTTCATGGCATAAGTAATGGCAAATACTTATTTCATAGTTCGCATTGCAATTCCAAACAAATATAAATTTCTATCCTTTTAAGATTACACTTGAAGTGTATAAATCCTTCTAGGATTATATGTACACTTCTGGTGTACTTATCAAGTGTTCGAAATTCTCATATTTTCCATGTGATCTCCATTTCTATTTTGATCAATACCGCTCAATTTTGAATCTTGAATCTTGAGTCTGCATACTTTTTATTCAAGATCCTTATTCTACTGCATAATAGTATGTGCATAAGTATGATTGTGTTAATGTCTATCAATTTCATTCATGACATGATTATTGAGATCTCATAATTTATCACAACTTTCAGGTATATGAATTTCTTCTTAAAATAATAATAAAATCATACTTAAGAAAACTCTACTAGAGTTTTCACCTCCCCGACTTAACTATAACCATCTTAATTATTTGCTCTTTTCATATATAATGTCAACATTGACTATCCGCAACATTGAATAGCATAATCAACTATCAATAGCATGTAAAATTTATCTCAAATTTTTTTCTTCTCTCAGTTGATACATAATGGAGATGTAAAATTTATTTGACATTCAATAAGTATGTAATAAATTTCTTTCATATTGTAATGATAAGTGTTGAGATTGTATTTTCTCCTTTTTCTTCTCATTATTTTTTCAACTTCTGGTGAGAATCTATACTCTAAGAATTTATTGTCATTATTATCATATTTATGATAATAAGGATTATCTCTATCATAATTGTAGCCATGACTAGAATTTTTTTAACAAGCAAATAAAAATTCTAATCGTATTCGCTTTAGGGAATAATGTATCAACTTTTATAATATTTAATCAATGACTCATTCTTTTATTCAACCTCAATAAGTTATGAGGTCAATAATTTTGAGATCTTTTTTTCGATATTGCTACTGCAGGAGCATATTCGATGCATGAAACAGGAGAATATATTCTCTACATAATCTCTATTGAAAATGAATTTTAAATAGAATAAGTTTTTGCATACTGACAGGTTTGAAAATTTGTAGCCACAAGTCTATCTAATCGTAAGAGAGTTTTGATAGACAACCATCTTTTGGTGGTTGTACCTTTCTTTAATATTTACCTCAAAAATAAACAATTCTTTTATGATAAGGTATATTGCCTTCAAGGCTTCATAATGATCAATATGAAGGAAAAAATATATTCCTTTTTAATGATGACTTCATGATCCATTATATAAAGATGGATTTCATCATGAATCCATGATAAAATCACATATTCAAGTTTAATAATATTTTTTATAATAAATAAGAAAAGTATGAACTTTTTACCTTGAAAGTTTCGAAAGGATTTTTTTCTCTCAAAGAGAAGCTTCAAAGTTGGGCCTCAGAGAATCTTGCTTTATTAAATCCTCCCTCAGATAGCAAATCGTGCTGATAATGTGTTATAAAATTTGATTGTGATATACATGAAAACTAACTATAAAATGACAACAAAGAAGACTTTGAACAATAGTAAAAGAGAGAAAGAGAGAACACAAGAAATGTAAAAACTAGAATTTTATTGAGAGCTTTTCCCATCATATGATTCTATTTATAGAGTTGGAAGTGATTTTTCCCATCATAGGTTATTAGGGGCCTTCTCTACAACTTAGATAACTTACCATCCCATGATCCTCCATGTTCTCTATGATAATGGAGGTAATGAGGTTAGTGGTGTATAAAGGATGGATATTACGACTTTGGTTATAACTCCCTAACCTTTCATATTTCATAACCTCAAACATGGATGAATACTTGGGATAATAGACATCTATATAATTGATATATTCATAACAAAATAAAATTTCTAACCATTTTATCGTATAATTTATAATGAGTAGTTGTAGTTTTAAAAATATAAGAAACTAGTCTTGTAGTCCTCTACAAGAAAATAGGGAATTTGAAACCGCCAATTCAGTTTCTAAACTGCAATTTGAAACTGACAGTAGTCGGTTTCAATAAGAGTGGTCACGGTCCGAATTTGAAACCGAAAAATTCGGTTTCAAATTTGAAATCGACCATTTAAAACCAAATTGGATTTCAAAATTGATTTGGCAACCAACTCTTTCACCGAAAATAAAAATCGGCACAGAAACCAATTAGAAATCTCAACCTTTACACTTGCAAATTGGTTTGAAACTGAGTCAGATAATAATTAAATCGGTTCAAAATTTCTTAGAGACTAATTTGAAATCAAAAAATTAATTATAAATTTTTAATTTAGAAACTTACTTGAAATAGAATATATAAAATATTTTTTTATTTTTTATATTTAGAAACCTAATTGAAATCGATATTTTAAAATATAAATTTTCTAGATTTAGAAATCGTATCTTAAATAATTTAATTTTTTATCTTTAGAAACTAAATTGAAACTGACTTTTTAAAATGAAAATTTTTTAAATTTAAAAACCGATTTAAAACTTCCATTTTATAAATTTTTAAATTTTTAGAAACCAAATTGAAACTTAATTTTTAAAATATAATTTTTTTATCTAGAAACAGATTTGAAACTACCTTTTAAATAATTTTAAATTTTTTAATTTTTAAAAACTGAATTGATACTGGATTTTTGAAATATAAATTTTTATTTACAAACCAATTTGAAACATCTTTTTAAAATAATTTTTAATTTTTTAGAAACTGATATTTTAAAATATAAAATTTTTTCATTTAGAACTGATTTAAAACTGAAATTTTAAAATTAAATTATGTATACTTTTTTAAAACCGGTTTGTTTTCTTAAAAATAATTAGAAACCAATTTTTTGTTTCAAATTGGTTTCAAATATTTCTTAATTAAAAAATAAAATTTCTTTTTATTTAGAAACCAATTTTTGTGGTTTCTAATCGGTTTCTATATATTGCAGATGTTAAAACAAAAAATTCTAAATTTTTTATTGCCTATTGCAAATTATAAATACACCCAAATGAAGACATCAAACCATCAACAAGTCAAGATTAATTCAACCCAACCAAAATAAATACTCTTTATAATAAAACTAATACTCTAAACCTAAACATCAATATCAATCCATTGAAAATAAAAACTCTAAATATAGTGAAATAGAAGGGAATAGAAGGTATTTTAAAAGTGGATTTCTCTTGTGAAATGCTAGAAGGGAATATATAGTTGATTAATAGTATTATATGCTAGTTTCTCGCGCATTCATATTTCTCTGATGCATGCATCTACTCTCTACTTACATTCAGATGACTTCTTCACTGTGAACAGGAAAGAAGCCAAGCAAAGTAATTAGGAGACTGCACATGGTGCAAAGGGAACTTCTATTGTCATGAACCAAGGGAACATATAGAAAAGCAAAAGAACAAAACTTTCATGCATATTCAGGTAGGAAAATAAGATGGACTATCTTCTACATGTTGACTACATGGAGCGCAATGTAGCCTAAACGTGCCTTAAATGAAAATATACAATTACCCTGCTCTATGGATGTGAAAGATCCTTAGTGTATAATTTGTAACTATGCTCTGAGATGATTTTATGCACTTCAGACAGCAAACTTGAAAAATAATAAAAGAAAAAAGAGAACTTAGTACAGGTAATATAATGAGAATTTTATTGAGATCAAACTATGGTGAAGAAATCAATGGTTTTGCTCTATCTATTGTCTCACTAACTATCTAAACTTTGGCCAAGGAAAACAAAGAAATAACTTGACCCGATCACATGGGAAAAGAATATAATAAATTAGTGGCATACTTGTTACGGATGACCAATGATTTTTTCAGAATGTCAATCATCTCTTTGCTGTAAATATCATTACCTAATGAAGCAAACTTCAGAACCTCATCTTCCTCCAAGTTCAAATCAGATATTCTGAATTACAAATCATAAATCCATAATAACCTCAGGAACTTATTGGCAATAGAAGTATTGAATTTTTGGTTGCTTTCATGCTAATAACTTACAGCTTCAATGTTATAAGTTCCTTGGCCAAGGCCATATTTCTTTCCTGCAGCCTCTTACATTCTAAAGTTGAGTGATCAAACTCCGGCCGAACATTGTTAGTGGATACTGAGGACATTATGTGAAACTCTACAAGCACATTTGATGATATGCTTGCCACATATCATCACGAAGTGGGAAATTACCTACCTTGGATTTCAAATGCAGCTGCTGCTGGATTATTGTTTTCTCTTTCAGAACTTTATCCTTTAAAGCCACTTCTATCTTGAACCGTTCCTTACGTACAAGCAGCTAAATAAAATATCCCCAAATTAGAAGATATCTCTCAGGCAGTTAAGATAGTAAGTTTAGAATGTTCATAGGAATGAATAAGACAACTTTTAGCTGCTTGGGGATTTGAAAACCAAAAAGGGGGAGAAAAAGGGGGGAATTTGCTGTTGCAGCTTCATACCGTTCAGTTTTTTGAAAATAGAGGAAAATACACAATCTGAGATTCCGTCATACTAGTTCTAAATTCTAGTCCAATGCAACTTCCAGGCAACCAAAGTCCCGAAAAGTAATTAAGAAAGCCACATACTTGAGCACAGACTTCTTCCAAATTCTTTTCCGTCTCCTCCAAAACTGAAGTGAGCCCCGAAACCTTACCCTCCAGTCTCTTGACCTCGCTCTGCAACTCCTCTGCTTGCACACAGGACAGTGCTGCTTCTCGTTTTTGCAATACTGGAACCATTGTCGGAGACTAGCAGTTTTCAACAAGCAGATTGCACCAAACTTAATTCAAAGTTGAAATACAATTACAAAAACAAATTTGTAGACGAGAATCTTCTGTTACCTTATTAGATTCTTAATTGGAAGAAAACTTAACACTGAAACTAAAACTTAAATCAGTGCAGATTTATGTTCCGGTAGATACGTGAATGTATTCACCCTGCTGAAGATGGAAAGCTATTCACCAGAGCTCGTGAAAGACGTGGCCGCAGACGGAGATAGATTGGAGGTCTTCGACAATTGGTTTGAGATATTCAAAGCAGATTGTGCAGATGGTCTTGATAAACGCTATCGCATTGGCTCCTGTTAGTCCTAAGGGCAATTCATGTTGTTTTGAGTAATGACAAACATTGATTATTTCATAGTCCTAAGAGAATAATGTTGATAACTTTGATATTGACTAATGTATTTTTTATTATAGTGTGATAGGATTTTTGAATTAAGAAGTATACAAGTCTCATTATCTTGAAGTTACAATGCAAGAACAACTCAAATATGTCAAGGAAATAGAAGAGTTTGTTCAAGATGATTGAAAGTTTTGAAGACATGTAGTGTAGGTTATATGTGTGTATTAGGTAAACTTTGTAAACCCTACACTCTTAAGCCTTGGAATTTATGGGTTGCATTTGAGAGCATAAGACTTGATTTGAAAAGACTTTCATTAAGTTTTGAACATGAACTACAAAGTTTCATTAACGGCTTTTGCATCTAAAAAGGTTTTCAGTGACTTATCTTTGAAGCTAGATTATTTTTTAACTTGTTTGAATTGATTTGAATATGTTTTAACAAATTTTTAAAAATTTGCATGCAGGATGAAAATTCGGTCGACCGAATTTTTCCTGTATTGTGAGTAGTAGTATTGTTTTTGAAAGACGTAAGAGGGGGGTGAATTAGATCTTTGGTTAATTTTCGAAAACTATTTCCTTTTATAAATTGAGTTAAATCAGATTATGATTACTTGTTTCAGTGAGAAAATAACTAAATTAATGACAAAGCAATAAACAATCTAAGCACAATGAACATAAGCAATTTATAGTGGTTTGATCACTTTAAGATCTTCGTCCACTACCTTTAGTCTACACTCAAGAATTTAATCAATCTACTATATGCTCAAGTTCAATAATTACATAAGAGGCTCACCACACAATAGTTTTGCACCAACAACCTCTTTAGTAATTTAACACACACAAGGCTCACCCTACCAAAGGATTTTATATCTACAAACAACCTTGAATCAAAATTTCAAGGATCACCCTTACCTAAAAGATTTTATGTTTGCAAGACAACCTTGTAATAAGCTAGTAGAAAAACAGAATTAAATGAAGAATGGATGAGATGTTACAACTTCTTAGTAGATGGTTACACAATATAGCACCACTTCACTTTGTTGTCTTTGGAATCTTGAATGATCACTTGTAAGTACAAGACAAAAGAGAGCTTTGATCTTTGCTAAAATTTTAGAATGTTAGGATTTCTCAAGGATTCAAAACTTACAAAAATTTTTGAGTTTTTGGATTTTATAGATTTCAAAAATTAGTTTTAACAGTTATAAAACGACTAGTAACAGTTATTTTCAGAAGAATTTGGACGACCGAATTTTTCTTGTGCATCCGAACTGTCATTCGAACTTTACTGTTTCATGTTGTCTGGAAAAATTCAAACGACCGAATTTTGTCCAGTGCATATGAACTTGTGTCCAAATTTTCTGGAAAAACAGTAACCATGCTGGTAGGAAAAATTCGGACAATCGAATTTTTTCCATTGCATCTGAACTTGTGTCCGACCTATTCTCTGGAAGCACATTTAGTTATTTTCAAAGTTTGGACGTCCGAACTTGCGTCCGAACTATTCAAACTTTGTGAAATCATTTGAAATTCAACCTCAATAAGTTCGAAAAATATTTTGTATGAATAGATAAGTCATTTAGACACTTTTAAAATCAAAAGCCGTTATCAAAACTCTTTGATAATACAAAGTTTATTCAAAATCATTTAAGACTAAAAAACACACTTATTGATCAAAAGTTCATTCAAAGCCATTTAAGATTCAAAAGCAAGTTTGGTGCTCTCTTATGCATTCAACAGATTCCAAGACACACAAGTGTAGGGTTTACAAAAGATATACCTATTAAGCACGTGTAACCTACACTTCGTGTCTTTAAAGCCTTCAATCATCTTGAACAAACTCTTCAATCTTCAATCACTTTGATATATTGGAGTTGTTCTTGTATTTTGGCTGCAAGGCAATAAGACTTCATACTTCTTAATCCAACAATCCTATCACACAAATAATATAAAGATTAGTCCTTATCAATGTTTGTCATTAATCAAAACTTAATCAAAAACCTCATGATTTGCCCTTAGGGCTAACAGTCTCCCCCTTTTTGATAATGACAAACTTTGATGCAAAATGTGATGGATTTAAACAATGTATAACAAAGAAGTATTGATGTCAACGATAGATAATAACCGATTTAGCTTAGTGACATTCAAAAGGCTCAATATGAGCCTATGACCCAACCAACCTCCATTTACCTCATTCCTTCTAACTCTCAAGGATAGGATATCTAGCATTTAAGCATTAAGAAAAGATTCTAAGAGAGGTTTTAAAGGTTGTAAAATTTTAACAATGCTCTCCCTTAGATTGTGCTCATTTTCAGGAAATTTAAACTTTAGACTATGAGTCCAAACTGCAATAAATCCCATATAATAAAAGTTTAAAGTAAAATAAAGCTTTCCTAAGGTTGTTCAAATATAGTAGAAGAGATTAAAACATATTTGAATTAATTTGAACAACAAAAGGGCACTTTTGGGCAACAAAATATGGATACATCCGAATTTCTGAAATATGCATCCGAATTTTGAGATTTTAAATCCAAGCTTTATAACATGTGAGATGAAAGCTGTAATATTTAAAAATACGCTTTCCTAAGGTTGTTCAAATATGATAGGAAAGATTGAAATAGTTTTCAAACAATTTAAACAACAAACACATATTTCTGGTAAGAAAATTTTTATGCGTCCGAATTTTTTTGATCTGCATCCAAATTTTTACAATAAGTTGTAAAAGATGATTTTGCATTTTCAAATGAATTTTAAAAACTACTCAAATATATATGTCCATAATGACACTCAATTTAGCTTTGCAAAACCACAAAAACTCATGCATCCAATTGTTTTCATGAGGTAATTCAAAATCATAGGACAACTCAAGAACCAACAACTTAACCAAATTCCATAATAATATCAGAAAACAACCAAGATCTCCAACTTCAAATGCAGTCAAATAGTTTCACATAACACATTCATTGCACATAGAACAATTTGCATTCATCATTTACATGCATAGCACATAGTTGCAATCATTTACATACATAGCACAACACATAGCACAATTTTGCAGACATCATTCTTTATCATTCTTTCTCCCCCTTTTGTCATCATTCAAAGATGGGGTCAATGAAAATGAGACTATCAGTTTAGCACATATAACAGCTTAAAGAAGCTCTCAACACTAAGGTTTCATCATTGAGCTTCACTATTACATAAATTGCAGCATTTTAAAGAAAAGCATAACAAGTTCATAGGCCAATTTGGAAATTTAAAGCACATAAGTTAAACTAAGTACAAATAAGTAATTAAAAGCAGTAAAATGATATGGTTGAAGAGATGCACAGTCATGTGATGTTGATGGTGAGGCTTTGCTAAATCCTTTCTTGATTGCCAAATGCTTCACTCTTCCTTGGCTGAAGGAGATGGTTGATGGTGAGACGATTTCTGCTCTTTCTATTTGACTTCCTCCTTCTTGTGGCTCTTCATGTACTGGTTCATTTTCTTCTTCTTCTTGTCTCGCCACATGCTCATTGTTGCCTCCTTGATCATCATCCCCATCATCATTGTCATCATCTTCATCTTCTTTCTTACCTTCCTCATCCCTATCATCATCATCTCTATCTTGATGCCTAGAGGGTCCTTCACCACTTTGTGTATTCATCATCAAAATTTCTTCAATGTGTTTCACTCTATTATCTAATCCATCCAGTTTTCCAAGAACCATTGGAGGAAAGGATTCGAAGAACTTATACATTTTCTCCATTTCCTTGATATGATTATTCAAGGCTTCTTGGAAGGCCTTAGCTACTATGCTGTCACCTCTAGTTATTCCTTCACCACTAGAATCAACTCCAACATTTGGTTGAGATTCGGGAGTTGGGACTTCTTCAAATAATCTTCTTTTTGAGGGAGGTTGCTCCCCCTCACTTGAAGTGTCATGCTTCCTCTTTGTTTTCATCTATCTAGCAAGAGTTTCTTCTTCATCCTCCTCTTCCTCAACTTCCTCACTTTCCTCACTCTCTTCTCTTCTTGGAGGCGTTTCTCTTTTCGTTCTCCATATGTCATCTTCATCCAAAACTAATTGCATTCTTTTAAGAGTGTCATTAGTATAAATCTCTCCATTCTTAAATGCTTATCCTCTCACTGGAAGTTTAACTTTAAAATGTTTAAAGATTTTTGTTAACAACCTCCCGTATGGTAAAGCCTTATTCACTGTTTGCCTTGCACTAATCATGTGCTTTAAGGCCATATATCCAAAATTCAACCTTCTATGCTCATGTAAGGCTAACATAATTACCATATGCATGTTACCAACTGATGACTTATATCCAAAATTAGGGATAATCATAGTCGTAATCATGTGATGCAATACTCTTTCTCTAGCATCAAATGCCTTAATTTCTCTCTCCCTAATGGACCTAAATTCCCTACCATTAGTGAATGCTTCTTCAAATCTTTCTTTTTTGAAGAGTTCTCATATATAACAATGCATTCCAGGTGAGTAATACTTTGCCCCACTATCATCTACTCCACAAATTCTATTGACTAATGCATCATTGAATTCAAAATCTACTTGAGATACTCTTGAAGAATACCATTGCACTACATTGTTTTCCCCCAATTCTTCAATTCTTTCCTCTTTGTGATTTGCATAGAATTCATAAATAAGTGCAGGGTAAAATTGTTCATCAATTGCTAACAGATTACTCCAACCAATATCACCAAAAAGAGATAAAACATTACCCATGTTGGAGAGCCTTTCCACATTCACCATGTACCCAGGGATGATTTTTCTGTTCTTCTTATTCCATCCCTCAAATTCAGATGCTGACTTGATAGATATGAATATGTCCAATCCAGATGATTGAGGGACCCTTATTCTCCTTGGTTCATTCATAATCAGTCCATCATCCTTTGCCTTTCCTTTTTCTTTCTCAACATTTGCTCTCTTAGTTCTCACCATCTTAGATTGCAAGAGAATGATTTGTAGGAAGTGTTTAGGGTTAGGAACTCAAAAATTCAATCGGTTTGTAATGAAAGATATGAAATTTCGGAGAAATTTAGGTTTGGACGCAAGAGGGTTGATTGGGTTTTGAGAGAAAAGGAAGTTTGGAAGCTATAGATGTGAAATACGACTGTTCGGATTCATATAAATCGCTGCAACTGCTCAGTTCAAATGACCAAATTTTTAGGTTTGCGTCCGAACCTGCGTCCGAAAATCTCTGTTTCTTCAGTTTTAGAAAATTCGGATGACCGAATTTTCTGTCATGCATCCGAACGTACGCTCGAATATTTCTGTCCAAAATTTTATGGAGAAAGTTTGGACATTCGAATTTCTCGCAATGCATCCAAATCATGCGTCTGAATATTCCCAGTTCTTATCACACTTCAACACACAAATTAGTAATTGAATTTTGAGATACTTAAGAGTCTTCTTAGGTGATTAAACCTTTCCTCAGCCAAAGGCTTTGTAAATATATCAGCAATTTGATCATTTGTATTCACATATTCCAGGCATATATCTCTTTTAGCCACATGATCACGAATAAAATGATATTTAATTTCTATATGTTTAGTCCTAGAATGTTGAATGGGATTAATGCTTAAATTGATAGCACTTGTATTATCACATAATATAGGCACACAATTGAATTCTAAACCATAATCAAGTAGAGTGTGCTTCATCCATAACACTTGAGTACAACAATTACCGATGGAGATATATTCAGCCTCAGTGGTAGATAAAGACACACATGCTTGTTTTTTACTATACCAAGATACAAGACAACTACCAATAAATTGACAATGACCGCCAGTACCTTTACGCTCAACTTTACATTCAGCAAAATTAGCATCCGAATATCCAATAAGATCAAAAGATGAAGATTTTGAAAACCAAAGGCCATACTCATGTGTTAATGAGAGGCCAAAGGCCATAGAGTATACTTCAAACCATCAATAAGTAATACTTGCTTAATGAGAGGGAAAGAACCTTTACCAATGTTACCAATTCCAAGCATTCTTCCCTACTTCTTATCACCAAATGTGACAAAACCTTCACTTTTCACTAACAAGTGAGGCATTTCCTGTCATGTGTCATGAACAACCACTGTCAAGAAACCACTTAGTGGCACTTGATCTTGGAGCAAAATGAATCTACACCAAATTAACAAAAGTGACTGTTGGTACCCACATTTTCTTGGGCCCAAGGGGGTTATTAAAAATTCTTTTGACTCTCCAAATTGTTTTAACATCATTTTCTATTTTTCTTTTCACATAACATTTTGAAACATTATGTCCACGTCTACCACAATATGTACAACAAGTATGAGGCATTGAAGTAGGAGTTGCTTTAGCTAAGAAGTTCTTATATTTTAGAGCATTATTTTCATGGGTGTAGCCAAGACCATTTTTTACGTAAGAAGATTTGTTAGCCATAAGGGCAAATCATGTAGTTTTGATTAATGACAAATATTGATAAGGACTAATAAGTTTATATATTGTGTGATAGGATTTGTGAACTAAGAAGTATAGAGTCTCATTGCCTTCAACCCAAAGTGCAAGAACAACTTCAATAAGCCAAAAGTGATTGAAGTTTGAAGAAGGTTGTTCAAAGATGATCTAAAGGCATTGAAGACTTAGAGTGTAGAGTATATATGCTAAATAGGTAAATCTCTATGTAAACTCTACACTTGTGTGTCTTGGAATCTATTGAATGCATAAGAGAGCATAAAATAAGTTTCTTAATTTTAAATGGCTTGGAATGAACTTTTTGATGTATGTGGTTTTGTATCTTAAAATATTTTGAGTAAACTTTGCATGATCAAAGAAATTTGCTTATGGTTTTCATGCTTATATATGTCTAAATAATTTATCTATACATATAAAATGTTTTCAAACTTATTAAAGTTAAGTTTCAAATGATTTTACAAAGTTTGAAAGTGCTTCCAAAAAATTCGGTCGTCCGATTTTTGTAGCAAAAAATGGTTACTGTTTTTTCAGAGAAATTCGGACGAATATTCGGACGCATGAAGAAAAATTCAGTCGTCCGAATTTTTGTCTTCAGCATGATTACTGTTTTTTCAGAGAAATTCGGACAAAGATTCGGATGTAGGGAAAAAATTCGGTCGTCCGAATTTTTCTAGAATGTGCAACAGCAACTTTCGAAAAATTCGGACGCAAAATTCGGTCATCCGGATTTTCTGAAACTAGCCGTTACTAGCCGTTTTATGGCTGTTAAAACTGATTTTCAAATTCTATAAAAGCTTGAAAATTGAAATCTTTTGTTGGTTTTGAATCTAAGTGAACTCTAAGCATTCCAAAGCCTTTAGCAAACATTTTTTTGAGCTCTCTTGTGTCTTGTGCATTGAATTGATCAATCCAAAGACATCAAAGTGTGAAGGTGCAATTTTGTGTAAAACATCTACCAACAAGTGGTAACATCTACACACTCTTCTCTACTTATCAAATTGTGTTTTCTACTAACTCTTGCAAGGTTATCTTGATAACATAAAACCCTTTAGGTAAGGGTGATCCTTGAAATTGTGATTCAAGGTTGTTTGTAGATATGAAACCATTGTGTGGTGAGCCTTGTTTGTAAAAGTTACTAGAAGAGGTTGTGAGTGTAAAACCATTGTGTGGTGAGCCTCTCATGTAATTTGTGAACTTGAGCATATAGTAGATTGATTAAAATCCTTAAGTGTAGGCTTAAGGTAGTGGACGTAGATCTTGATGATCGAACCACTATAAATTGCTTGAGTTCTTTGCTCTTACATTCATTTATTGCTGTGCTATCAACTGTCTTTAACTTGATACATATAATCTGTTCTTTGCTTAAACTTATAAAAAGTTTTTGTTTGCAAAAATTAGCCAAATACCTAATTCACCCCCCTTAGGTATTTCAAGATCTTTGATAACCAAGTAGTTTATTTAAATTTTCTCTTCCATTTGTAAATTTTTCAATGCATAATGTAAGATCATTAACTTTCTTTTTTAATATCTCATAATCACTAAGCATTGTTTCTAGAGAAATGATTTTTGTGCAAAGATCTTTATTTTCAAGAGATATGTTTTGTATATTTACATTTGAAATTTCTTTTTCAATGTTTAGGCAATTAATAGACTCAAGAAGTTTTCCATTTTCAAAACATAACTTTGAATTCTCATTTAATAGCTCCTTAATTTTGGTTTTTATTTCCTTATTCCTTTTTGAAGCCTTTTTCAATTCATCATACATTTCCACAAGTAAATTACTAGGACAAATATCATCATCATAGTAAGTAGAAATAGAAGGAGTAGATTGTACCTCATCATCAATTGCCATAATGCATATGTTGGCTTTTCCTTCACTGTCATCTTTACTTTCTTGTTGATCCCAAGTGCTAGCCAATCCCTTTCCCTTCTTGGTAGACTTCTTTTTGAGTTTGTTGTCTCTTTCCCTTTTCAAAACATTAGGACAATCAGCAACAATATGTTTTGTACTTTTGCATTCAAAGCATTGAGGTTTGAAGGACGATGACTGTCCACTCTTCTTGGTTGGCTTTCTCCCTTTCTTGAGAAATTCCTTTTTATAGAATCTTTTGAATTTTCTTACTGCCATAGCTATTTCTTCTTCTCCACTACTTCTATCTTCTTCACTTGATGATTTTTCTTGTTCACTGAAATGATTGGAAGTTTTGAGTACAACTCCTTTTCTTCCCTTCTCTTCATCTTCAATATCATTCAACCATTTCACCTTAATCTCATGTGTAAGCAGTGATCCAATAAGCTCTTCAAGTGGGAGAGTTTTTAAATCTTTTGATTCCGCAATAGCAAGTGTTTTCGGTTGCCAAGATTTTGGTAAAGCATCCAATATCTTTCTGTTTTGCTCTCCAATCATATAGTTCTTCCCATAAGCTTTCAAACCATTGAAAATGTTAGTAAACCTTGTAAACATATCACTAATATTCTCACCTTGCTTCATGGTGAATAGCTCATAATCCCTTACTAGCATAGAAAGCTTTGAGCCTTTACTTGATTTGTACCTTCATGTGTTACTTGAAGCAATCTCCACATATCATGGGCAGTGTCACATCCACTAACTCGATTATATTCAGTTACATCTAGTACACAACTTAAAATGTTCATGGCTTGATAATTCAATGTCATATTCTTTGAATCATTCTCATCAAATTCGTCTATATGCTTTGGCTCTAAAGTCACTCCATCAGCTCTCATTTTCATTGGTATGTAAGGATGTTTCTCAATAATGTTCCACAAATCAAAGTGAATAGAAAAAATTGTTAGCCCTAAGGGCAAATCATGAGGTTTTGTTTAAGTTTTGATTAATGACAAACATTGATGGGGACTAATCTTTATGTTATTTGTGTGATAGGATTGTTGGATTAGAAGTATGAGTCTCATTGCCTTGAAGCCAAAATGCAAGAACAACTCTAATATGTCAAAGTGATTGAAGATTGAAGAGTTTGTTCAAGATGATTGAAGGCTTTGAAGACATGAAGTGTAAGTTACATATGCTTAATAGGTATATCTTTTGTAAACACTACACTTGTGCGTCTTGAATTCTGTTGAATGTAAAAGAGAGCACAAAACTTGTTTTGAATCTTAAATGGCTTTAAATGAACTTTTGAATAACAAGTATGCTTTTGAGTAAACTTTGGATGATCAAAGTGTTTTGCTAACTGTTTTCGAGTTTAAAAGTGTTTAAATGACTTACTTATTTATACAAAATGTTTTCAAACTTATTAAGATTGATTTTCAAATATTTTGACAAAGTTTGATTAGTTCGGACGCATGTTCGGACGTCCAAACTTTGAAAATGGCTATTGTACTTCCAGAGAAATTCGGACGCAAGTTCGGGCGTCCGAATCTTCCCTGATAGCATGGTTGCTGTTTTTCTAGAGAAATTCGGACGAAAGTTCGGATGAAGAAGGAAAAGTTCGGACGTTCGAACTTTTCCAGACAACTTGTCACAATAATGTTCGGACGTTGAGAAGCAAGTTCGGACGTCCGAACTCCTCAAAAACTAGCCGTTACTAGTCATTTTATGACTGTTAAAATTGATTTTTGAAATCTATAAAAGCCATTAACTCAAGAATTTTTGTAAGTTTTGAATTTCTGAGAAATCTTAACATTCTAAAATCTTTAGCAAACATCAAAGCTCTCTTTTGTCTTGTGCATTAAATTGATCATTCAAGATTCCAAACGCAACAAAGTGAAGAGATGCAACATTGTGTAATTATCTACCAAGAAAGTTGTAACATCTTTTCCATTCTCCATTTAATTCTGTTTTCTACTAGCTCATTACAAGGGTTTCTTGTAAACATAAAATCCTTTAGGTAAAGGTGATCCTTGAGACATTGATTCAAGGTTGTTTGTAGATATAAAATCCTTTGGTAGGGTGAACCTTGTTTGTAGAATTGCAAAAGAGGTTGTTAGAGTAAAACCATTGTGTGGTGAGCCTCTTATGTAATTGTTGAATCTGAGCATATAGTAGATTGATTGAAATCCTTGATGGTAGACTCAAGGTAGTGGACGTAGATCTTGAAGAGATCGAACCACTATAAATTGCCTGTGTTCATTGACCTTAGATTGTTTATTACTTTGTCATTGATTTAACTATTCTCTCATTGAATCAAGTATTCATAATCTACTCTAGCTAAATTTATAAAAGGAAATAGTTTTCGATAATTAGCCAAAGACCTAATTCACCCCCTCTCTTAGGTCTTTCAATTGGTATCAGAGCAAGGGCTTCTTTGTTTGGTTTTACAACCTAGAAGTTAAGATCTTATGGCTCATATTTCAAACTTACCTTATCTAGAAGGATCTTCCACAAATAGACCACATTTGTTTGATGGAATAAATTATGCATTTTGGAAATCTAGAGTTAAGATATATATTTGTTCTATTAACTTTGATTTGTGGAACATTGTTGAGAAAGGTCCTCACATACCAATGAAAATGAGAGCTGATGGAGTGATTTTAGAACCAAAGCCTGTAGATGAATTTGATGAGAATGATTCAAAGAAAATGACCTTGAATTATCAGGCCATGAACATTTTTAGCTGTGCACTCGATGTAACTGAATATAATCAAGTTAGTGGATGTGACACTACTCATGATATGTGAAGATTACTTCAAGTAACACATGAAGGTACAAACCAGGTAAAAGAGTCAATGCTTGCCATGCTAGTAAGGGATTATGAGCTATTCACTATGAACCAAGGTGAGAATATTAGTGATATGTTTACAAGATTTACTAACATTTTCAACGGTTTAAAAGTTTATGGGAAGAGCTATACAATTGGAGAGCAAAACAGAAAGACATTGGATGCTTTACCAAAATCTTGGCAACCGAAAACACTTGCTATTGAGGAATCAAAGGATTTAAAAACTCTCCCACTTGAAGAGCTCATTGGATCACTGCTTACGCATGAGATGAAGATAAAAAGACTGAATGATTTTGAAGATGAAGAGAAGGGAAGAAAAGGTGTTGTACTCAAAACTTCAAATCATTTTTGTGAACAAGATAGAAACAGTGGAGAAGAAAAGATAGCTATGGCAGTGAGAAAATTCATCAGATTCTATAAAAAGGAATTTCTCAAGAAAGGGAGAAAGCCAACCAAGAAGAGTGGATAGTCATCATCCTTCAAACCTCAATGTTTTGAATGCAAAAGCACAGAACATTTTGTTGCTGATTGTCCTAAAGTTCTGGAAAAATGAAAGAGACAACAAAATAAAAAAGAAATCTACCAAGAAGGGAAAAGGACTGGCTGGAACTTGGGATCAACAAGAAAGTGAAGATGACCGTGAAGGAAAAGCCAACATATGTTTTATGGCAATTGATGATGAGGTACAATCTACTCCTTCTATTTCTAATTACTATGATGATGATGTTGATCCTAGTGATTTACTTGTTGAAATGTATGAAAAAATAGAAAAGGCTTCTAAAAGGAATAAAGAAATGAAAACCAAAATCAATGAGTTATTAAATAAGTAAATCACTAGGAAACATATCTCTTGAAAATAAAGATCTTTGCATAAAAGTCATTTCTCCTGAAACAATGCTTCGTGATCATGAGCTATTGAAAAAGAAAGTTAATGATCTTACATTATGCATTGAAAAATTTACAAATGGAAGAGAAACTTTAAATAAATTACTTGGTTATCAAAGATCTTCACATGCAAAAAATGGTCTTCGTTACACTCATGAAAGTTATGCTCCAAAATATAAAAACTTCTTAGCTAAAGAAATTTTTAATTCTATGCCTCATACTCTTTGTACATGTTGTGGCAGGCATGGAGACAAAGTGTCAAAATGTTATGTGAAAAGAAAAATAGAAAATGTTATTAAAATTATTTGGAGAGTCAAAGGAACTTTTACTAACCCCAATGGACCCAAGAAAATGTAGGTACCAAAAGTCAATCTCTCAAATTTGGTGTAGGTTCATTTTGCTTCAAGATCAAGTGCCACTAAGTGGTTTCTTGACAGTGGCTGTTCAAGACACATGACAGGAAATGCCTCACTTGTTAGTGAGCTTCAAGCAACAAGTGAAGGTTTTGTCACATTTGGTGATAAGAAGAAGGGAAGAATACTTGGAATTGGTAACATTGGTAAAGGTTCTTTCCCTCTCATTAAGCAAGTATTACTTATTGATGGTTTAAAGTATAATCTACTTAGTATTGTCAATTATGTGATAATGGATGTAAATTAGATTTTAAATGTGACACTTGTACTATTTTTGATAGTGCAAGTAGAAAAACTATCTTTGTTGCTAATAGAGTTGGAAATGTATATGTATTATATCATGATGAATGTATTACAAATGATATCAAGTGTCTTGCCATTCATGATAATGATGGATATTTATGGCATGGAAGATTAGGTCATGTGATCATGGATTTATTGAATAAACTTTCCACACAAGAGTTAGTTAGAGGATTACCTAAAATGCATTTTGATAAAACTCGTCTTTGTGATGCTTGTCAATATGGAAAACAATCAAAAACATCTTTTAAACCAAAGAAAATAGTTTCTACCTCAAAACCTCTTGAACTTGTTCATATGGACTTGTTTGGACCAATGAGGACTACTAGTCTTGGTGGTAAAAGATATGCTTATGTGATTATTGTTGACTTCTCTAGATTTACATGGGTGATTTTCCTAACTCAAAAGGATGAAACGTTTCATGAATTTGTAAAACTTTCCAAAAAGGTTCAAACCTCCTTTGAGTATAAACTAATCTCTATTAGAAGTGACAATGGAAGAGAATTTTGTAATCAAGACTTTACAAAATTTTGTGATGAATATAGTATAACTCATAATTTTTCACCTACTAAATCCCCCCCCCCCCCAACAAAATAGTGTTGTTGAAAGGAAAAATAGAACCTTACAAGAGATGGCTAGATCAATGCTTTGTGAAAAGTCTTTGCCAAAATATTTTTGGGCTGAAGCTGTAAATACTGCTTGTTATATAATGAATAGAGTTCTTGAAATACCTAAGAGGGGGGGGTGAATTAGGTATTTGGCTAATTTTTCTCAATTTCAAACCTTTTATATGTATAGATCAATAACAGATGATATGGACAAGAGGGAAACAATTATGGCAAAGCACTATAAGAAATGTAGACCAATGAACACAAGCAATTTATAGTGGTTCGATCCTCAAGATCTACCTCAACTACCTTAAGCCTACACTTAAGGATTTCAATTACTCTACTATGTGCTCAAGTTCACAGATTACAAGAGAGGCTCACCACACTATGGTTTTACACTTACAACCTCTTCTAGTAACTTTTACAAACAAGGCTCACCACACTATGGTTTTATATCTCAAACAACCTTGAATTACAACTTCAAGGATCACCCTTATCTAAAGGATTTTATGTTATCAAGATAACCTTGCTAGAGCTAGTAGATCAACACAATTGAATAAGTAAAGATGAGTGTGTAGATGTTACCACTTGTTGGTAGAAATTACACAAAGTTGCACCTTCACACTTTGATGTCTTTGGATTGATCAATTGAATGCACAAGACATAAGAGAGCTTGAGAAATGTTTGTAATAGACTTTAGAAAGCTTAAAGTATTCAAGAATTCAAAACTTACAAAAAATTGCACGTTTATAGCTTTTATAGAATTTGAAAATCAGTTGAAACAGCTATAAAACGGCTAGTTAACGGCTATTTTCAGGAAATTAGGACTACCGAATTCTGCGTCCGAACTTTTTGGACGACCGAATTCTTCCAGCTTCGTCCGAATCTTCGTCCGAATTTCTCTGGAAGAATAGTGACCATGCTGAAGGCCAAAATTCGGACGACCGAATTTTTCTTCATGCGTCCGAATCTTCTTCCGAATTTCTCTGGAAGAACAGTAGCAAACTTTTGCTACCAAATTTGGACGACCGAATTTCTTGAAATCATGTTCAAACTTTGTAAAATCATTTGAAATTTAACTTCCAATGATTTGAACTACATTTGGTATATAAAGAAAACTTATTTAGACATTGCTACCAAATTTGGACGACCGAATTTCTTGAAATCATGTTCAAACTTTGTAAAATCATTTGAAATTTAACTTCCAATGATTTGAACTACATTTGGTATATAAAGAAAACTTATTTAGACAAATATCAGTTTGAAAACCAAAATCAAATTCCTTTGATCATATAAGGTTTACTTAAAAACTTTTAGGACACAAAATCACATTTACTAAGAATTCATTCAAAGCCTTTTAAAATTAAGAAACCAAATTTATGCTCTCTTATGCATTCAATAGACTCAAAGACATACAAGTGTAGAGTTTACATAGATATTACCTATCATCATACCTACTCTACACTTCAAGTCTTCAATGCCTTGAGTTCATCTTTGAATAAACCTCAAAAGACTCATAGCTTATTGAGGTTGTTCTTGCTCTTTGGCTTGAAGGCAATGAGACTTCAAACTTCTTTCTTCACAAATCCTATCACACAATATAAATATATTAGTTCTCATCAATATTTGTCATTAATCAAAATTACATGATTTGCCCTTAGGGCTAACAGTTCTCATAAGACCCTACATAAGAAAAACACCTTTTGAACTTCTATTTGATAAAACTCCTTCAATTGTTTATTTTAAGGTATTTGGTTGTAAGTGTTTTATCTTAAATACTAATGATAATTTGGGAAAGTTTGATAGAAAATCGGATGAAGGTGTATTTCTTGGCTATTCATCAAATAAAAAGGCCTATAGAGTTTATAACAAAAGAATATTATGTGTTGAAGAAACTATACGTGTGACCTTTGATGAATCTAACATTTATCTTGAAAGAAGAAATGAAGATGAAGTAGGTTCCTCAATGATTGATAATCAAACTTGTTAGCCCTAAGGACAAATCATGTAGCAATGATTAGTTTTGAATAATGGCAAACCTTTATGAGGACTAATGTACTTGCATGTTGAGTGATAGGATTGATAGATTAAGAAGTATGAAGTCTTATTGTCTTGAAGCTACAATGCAAGAACAGCTCAATTATGCCAAAAGTGATTGAAGATTGAAGAGTATGTTCAAGATGATTGAAGACATTGAAGACTTAGAGTGTAGGGTTCATATCCTAAATAGGTATATTTTTCTGTAAACTCTACACTTGTATGTCTTTGAATTAGTTGAATGCATAAGAGAGCACAAAACTTGTTTTTGAAATGGTTTTGAATGAGCTCTTTGATAACAAATGTGTTTTTGAAGTTTCAAATGATCTTAAGAAAACTTTGGATGATTAAAATGTTTTGGTAACGATTTTTGTGTTTAACAGTACTTATATGACTTATCTATTTATACAAAAAGATTTCAATATAATTAAGGATGATTTTTAAATGACTTGACAAAGTTTAATAAGTTTGGATGCAAGTTTGGATGTCCAAACTTTGAAAATGATCACTGTGCTTCCAGAGAAATTCAAGTTTGGACGCAAGTTCGGACGCAAGGAGTAAAGTTCGGACATCCAAACTTTTTCTGATAGCATGGTCACTATTTTCCTAGAGAATCTCGGACGAATAGCTGTCTGGAAAAGTTCGGTTGGACGAATAGCTGTCTGGAAAAGTTCGGACGTCCAAACTTTTCTAGACAGCTTGGCACAGTGAAGTTCGGACGAAAGTTCGGACGCACGGCAGAAAGTTCGGACGTCCGAACTTCTCTAAAACTAGCCGTTACTAACCGTTTTATAGCTGTTGCATTTGATTTTTCAAATCTATAAAAGCTATAAACTTTAGATTTTTTGCAAGTTTTGAATTTCTAAGAACTATAAACATTCCAAAGTCTTTAGCAAACATTAAAGCTCTCTTTGTCTTGTGCTTTCAATTGATCATTCAAGATTCCAAAGACAACAAAGTGTGAAGGTGCAATATTGTGTAATCATCTACCAACAAGTGGTAACATCTTACACATTCTCCTCTCTTCATTCAATTGTGTTTCTCTACTAGCTCTTGCAAGGTTATCTTGAAAACATAAAATCCTTTAGATAAGGGTGATCCTTGAGACATTGACTCAGGTTGTTTGTAGATATAAAATCCTTTGGTAGGGTGAACCTTATTTGTAGATATCAAAACCGGGTGATTGTTCCACATAAATCTCTTCCTCAATAGAACCATTTAGAAAAGCTCTTTTGGCATTCATTTGAAATAATTTAAAACCTTTAAAGAAAGTGAAAGTCAAAAGCATTCTTATGGACTTAAGTCTAGCATTCGGAACAAAGGTTTCATCATAAACAATTCACTCTTCTTGATTGGATCCTTGGGTGACATTCTTACACCATCCTCGGATTCATTGAGTTTATTTCTAAAAACCATTTAGTTCCAATAATGTAATGATCATGAGATTTAGGAATTTCGAAATTTTGTATCTTTCAAATTGATTTAATTCCTCTTGCATAGTAATAATCCAAAAATCATCACACAATGCATCATCAATACTTTTAGGCTTATATGAGATAAAAGGAATAAAGTTATTGATAAGGTACCGCCTTATTTTTACTCCTTGGGAGATATCACCAATGATTTGCTCCTTAGGGTGCCCTCTTGAATATCTTAGGTTCTTTGAGAGCTCTTGGTCACCACTAGGTTGGTCATCTTGATTTTGTTCAATCATTTCTTCCTCATTGGTGTGATCCTCCAAAGTTGGTGCTTGAAGATGGGTTTGATAGTCATTCATAGATGTACCTACATCATCTTCATCTTTTCTTTCCAAGTAAATGTAAGATTCATCAAAACTAACATGAATAGTTTCCTCAGCATGTAAGGTTCTTTTTCTTAGAAACTCTATAAGCCTTGTTGTTAGAGGAAAAACCAAGGAATATACCATCATTCAATTTTCTATCAAATTTTCCAAGTTATCGCACATTTCAATATAAGGCACTTGTAACCAAAACTTCGAAATAGGCAATACAGGCAAGTAGTATTCAATATAAAGTACTTTGTTACACGTATTCATGTATATTTGATACAACCAGTCATGTATGTTTAAATTCTAGAGTATTCTATCAAATATAAGTTCAAAAGATTGTGAGCAATCCCATTCTCATCACAATGTTTTGTAAAATCTTGATTGTAAAATTCTCTCCCATTGTGACTTCCAATAGTAATCAATTTTCACACAAGAGAGATTTGGACCCTTTTGAAAAGTCTTACAAATTCATGAAAGAACTTCATCTTTTTGAGCTAGAAAGATCACCCATGTAAATCTAGAGAAATCATCAACAATCATATATGAATTCCTCTTACTATCAAGACTAGTGATCCTCATTGGTCCAAACAATCCATATAAACAATTTTTAAGAGGTTTTGAAGTGAAAGTCATTTTCTTAGGTTTGGAAGATTCTTTTGTTTGTTTTCCATATTGACAAGTATGTGAAAGACAATTTTCTCAAAACACATTTTTAGCAATCCTCCAACTAAATCTTGAGAGGAAAGTTTGTTTAACAAGTCCATGTTCCCGTGACCAAATCTTCTACGCCAAGAAAATCAATCATTATTATAAGCAACAAGACATTCAAGCTTATCAAGATAAAACACACATTGAAACATTTTGTAAGTAATTGATCAAAATCACAAAATATCATTTTTTTTATACATGTTCGGGCGACCAAACTTATAGTCTACATTCAAACTTCAAGTTCGAACATTTTGTAAAGTTTCATAAAGATGTTTTTGGCCAAGCAAATGCATAGATATTCAATCATAGCTATTTTAATCATTTTATCATGACATATAATCAATTTCAAAAACATATCAACCATGAATTCAATCTCATATCATCAATCTTACCTAATCAACTTCATAGAAGCAATTGACAAGTCATGGTTGGCAAATTTTCAAATCTTAACAAAAGGGATTCTTAACTGAAACTTTGCATGTTGGAATTTAGCTTCTTATTCATTGTCACACAATTGACTAATGCTAAGCAAGTTATAGTACAAATCAGCACTAAGCAACATTTGTTTAAAAAGAAGAGAGAAACCTTTACCAACATTGATTACTCCAAGAATTCCTCCTTTCTTAATCTTTCAAAAACAAATCCTTCTTTGGTTGCTTTGACCTTGATTATAAATGAGGTGTTTTCCATTATTCTTTAAGCCAACAACGTCAATATACCTCTTAGCGGTGCTTGAGTTTGAATTGTAGTGTACCTGCAATAAAGGAGAGAAAGTATTCTTTGGTACCCATACTTTCTTGGGTCCGTGGGGGTTAGTAATAGTTCCCTTAACTCTCCAAATGGTTTTTACACCATTCTCTACTTTTCTTTTAACATAACATTTGGTGACTTTATGCCCATGTTTTCCACAATAGGTACAACAAGTATGATGGAAGGAAGTAGAAGTAGCTCTAACAAAGAAGTTGTTATGTTTAGGCACATTGTTTACATAATTGTAACCAAGACCATTTTTGACAAGAGAAGATCTTTGAGATCCAAGTAGTTTGTCAAGATTGTCTCTTCCATTTGTAAATTTTTCAACAGATAACATAAGATCATCAACTTTCTTTTTCAAAAATTCATGATCACTAAGCATTTTTTGAAGAGAAGAAACTTTTGTACAAAGAGATTTATTTACAAGAGATATGTTTTGTAAAGAAACATTTAAAACTTCTTTTTCAATATTTAAACAATCAATAGTTTCAAGAAGCTTTTTGTTCTCACAAAATAATTTTGAATTTTCATTCAATAACTCAGTAATTTTGAGTTTCATTTCCTTATTCCTTTTCGAAGCCTTTTTTAATTCTCCATACATCTCAACAAGTAATTCACTAGGATCATCAATATCATCATCATAAGAAGTAGAGGTAGATAGAGTAGGTTGTACCTCATCTTCCATTGCCATGAAGCACACATTTGCTCTTTCTTCTTCATGAGTGACTTGAAGTAGCTTCCACATTTCATGAGCGGAATCACATTCCATCACTCTATTGTATTCATTGACAACCAACGCACAACAAAGAATGTTCATCGCTTGGTAGTTTAATGTCATCTTCCTTGAATCGCTTTCATCATATTCCTCCATGGGCTTTGGTTCCCTTGTAACTCCATCGGCTTTCATTCTCAATGGCACATAGGGACCTTTCTCAATAATATTCCACAATTCATAGTTAATAGAACAAATGTAAATCTCAATCCTAGACTTCCAAAAAATATAATTAGAACCATCAAACAATGGAGGTCTATTAGTGGAGGAACCTTCCGTATAAGACAAATTTGATAAACTAGCCATATAATCTTTACTTCTAGGTTGTTAAACCTTAAAAAGAAGACCTAGCTCTGATACCAATTGAAAGACCTAAGAGGGGGGGTGAATTAGGTCTTTGGCTAATTATCGAAAATCTTTTCCCTTTTTGCAAATCCTTTGCCTTAATAAAAGCTCTTCTTTAAATTCACAAACTCCAAGTTTATATGTGATTTGATGGTTAAGACAAGATTATTAAACTATAAGACCACAACCAATCAATCAACAACTATAAACAATAATAATAACACAAGTATGTAAAACAAGTAAAGCTATAAAGAAATGAACACACGATTTATAGTGGTTCGATCTCTCCAAGATCTACATCCACTACCTTGAGTCCACACTCAAGGATTTCAATCAATTCACTATATGCTTAATCCAAGCAATTACACAAGAGGTTCACCCTTCAATGGGTTTTACCACAACAACCTCTTTTCAATCTAATAAACAAGGTTCACTCTTATCACAAAGAGTTTTATGTCACTAGACAACCTAGACCAATCTAATCCAAGGCTCACCCTCACCAATGGGTTTTACACAACAACCTTGATTAATCTAGTCTATGGCTCACCCTCCACAAGGGTTTTATGTCTCTTGACAATCTTGTATTAATCACAACAATAGTGTAAAGATAGAGTTTAGATGTTACCAACACTTCTTGGTAGATGAATACAATTTCTAGCACCACTTCACTTCTTGCCTTTGGAATCTTGAATTTCAATCTTTGAGAACAAGGCAATTTGAGAGCTTTTGATATAATTTTGATGTAAAACAAGTTAGAGCTTCAAGGATTTCTTTTGTGCAAAAGTTATTTCAAAAATCTAGAGTTTCTAGCCTTTATAGAATTTGAAAATCAGTTAAAACGGCCATAAAACGGCTAGTAACGGCTAGTTTCAGAAAATTCGGACGACCAAATTTTTGGTCGAAAATTTTCGGACGCACTGTTCACTATGCGGGGGAAAATTCGGACGGTTCACTATGCGGGAGAAAATTCGCACTGTTCACATGAATAGTGTCACTGTTCACAATGCGGAGAAAAATTTGGACGACCGAATTTTTCCAGCTTCGTCCGAATTTCTCTGGGAAAATAGTATTACTGTTCACATGAATAGTATTACTGTTCACGACTGAATTTTTTATCCTGCGTCCGAATCTTGCATCCGAATTTTTCAAACTTTGTCAAAACATGTTCAAATCAATTCTAACAAGTTGGAAAACCTTCTAGCCTAAAAGATAAGTCATTAAAGACCTTTTAAGTGCAAAAATCATGTATGAAAACTTGATAATTTAGATAAGTTCAAAACCATTAAAACCATTTAAATCAAGTTTTGTGCTCTCAATTGCAACTCATAGATTCCAAGGCTTAAGAGTGTAGGGTTTACAAAGTTTACCTATTAAGCACATGCAACCTACACTTCATGTCTTCAAAGCCTTCAATCATCTTGAACAAACTCTTCAATCTTCAATCACTTTGACATATTGGAGTTGTTCTTGCATTTTAGCTTCAAGGCAATGAGACTTCAAACTTCTTAATCCACAAAACCTGTCACACAACATATAAGCATATTAGTCCTCATCAATATTTGTCATTAATCAAAACTACACGATTTGCCCTTAGGGCTAACACAAATCATTGGTGATGTCTCCCAAGGAGTTAAACAAGGCGGTACTTTATTGACAACTTTGTTATTTTATCTCACATTGAGCCTAAAAACATTGATGATGCATTGTGTGATGATTTTTGGATTATTGCTATGCAAGAGGAGTTAAATCAATTTGAAAGAAATAAAGTATGGACTCTTGTCCCAAGACATCATGATCATTCCATTATTGGTACAAAATGGGTCTTTAGGAATAAATTAAATGTACTAGGAGAAGTTGCTAGAAATAAGGCTAGGCTTGTTGCTCAAGGTATTGATTATGATGAAACTTTTGCCTGTTTTAAAGGTTTTAAACTATTCCAAATGGATGTCAAAAGTGCATTTCTAAATGGTTTTTTTGAAGAAGAGTTTTATGTAGAACAACCACCTGGTTTTATTCATGAAAAGTTTCCTAATTATGTTTTCAAATTAACCAAGGCTCTATATGGATTGAAACAAGCTCCAAGAGCTTGGTATGAAAGATTAAGTGGATTTCTTTTATGAAAAGGATTTTCAAAAGGAAAAGTGGATACAACATTATTTATAAAAACTTCTAGTAATAATGATATCTTACTTGTGAAATTTATGTTGATGACATTATTTTTGGTGCTACTAATACATCTTTTTGTGAAGAGTTTGCCAAATCAATGCAAAATGAATTTGAAATGAGCATGATGGAGAATTAAATTTCTTTCTTGGGCTGCAAATCAAGCAAACTAAGGATGGAGTCTTCATAAATCAAGCAAAGTATACTAAGGAGCTACTGAAAAGATTAGGAATAGATCAAGCAAAAGGAATTGGTACTCCAATGAGCTCATCAACTAAACTTTATAAAGATGAAAAAGGTAAAAATGTTGATGAAAAGTCATATAGAGGTATGATTGGAAGTTTACTCTATCTCACAGCAAGTAGACCAGATATTATGTTTGTTGTGTGCTTATGTGCTAGATTTCAATCTTGTCCTAAAGTGTCTCATCTAATTTCTGTTAAACGTATTTTTCGTTATTTGATTGATACACATGACTATGACCTTTGGTTTTCAAAATCTTCATCTTTTGATCTTATTGGATATTTAAATGCTGATTTTGCCGGATGTAAAGTTGAACGCAAAAGTACTAGTGGTCATTGTCAATTTCTTGGCAGTTGTCTTGTGTATTGGAACTGTAAAAAACAAGCATGTGTGTCTTTGTCTACTGCTGAAGCTGAATATATTGCAGCTGGTAGTTGTTGTGCTCAAATACTATGGATGCCGCATACTCTACTTGATTATGGTCTTAAATTCAATTGTGTGCCTATACTATGTGATAATACTAGTGCTATCAATTTGAGCATAAACCCCATTCAACATTATAGAACAAAGCATATAGAGATTAAGCGTCATTTTATTCGTGATCATGTTGCTAAAGGAGATATATGTTTGGACTATGTTAATACAAATGATCAAGTTGCTGATATATTTACCAAGCCTTTGGCTGAGGAAAGGTTTAGCTATCTAAGAAGACTTTTAGGAATTTCAAAATTCAATTACTAATGTGTGTACTTAAGTGTGAAAAAAACAGGGAAAATTTGGATGCACAATTTGGATGCATTGAGTGAAAATGGAACGTCCAAACTTTCTCTAGAAAATTCTAGACAGAAAGATTCGGACGCATGTTCGGAAGCATGACAGAATGTTCGGACGTCTGAACTTTCTAAAACTGAAGAAACAGAGAAGTTCGAATGCAAGTTCGGACATAGATCAAAAAATTTGGTCGTCCGAACTTTGCGGTTACAGCGGCTTTAAAGAAACCGAACGGCCGTTACACACATTATTTATCATCCGAATTCTTTCTCTCTTTTCAAATTCCACTCTACCCATCTGCGTCCAAACCCAAATCTATCTGCTATTTCACCATTTTCACATCAAACCACTTGGATTTTTGAGTTCCTAACCCTAAACACTTCTCATATTTCACTGCATTTCAAATAGAAAAACATCATGGTGAGAACTAAGAGAGCAAATGTTGAGAAAAGAAAAGGGAAAGCAAAGGAAAGAGAAGGAGGATGAATTCTCAATGAACCTAGAAGAATCAGAGTTCCTCAATCATCCTCTGGAGTAGACAGATTCGACTCCATCAAAGCTACATCAGAATTTGAAGAATGGAGCAAGAAATCCAGAAAGAACATTCCTGGTAACAAAGTGGACATTGACAAACTCACCAACGTGGGTAACGTTCTGTCTTTATTTGGTGATATTGGTTGGAGCAATTTGCTGGTTGTTGATGAAGAATTTTATCCTTCTCTCATATATGAGTTTTATGCAAATCTTAAAGAAGAAAGAGTTGAACAAGAGCGGGACAATGTAATTCAATGGTATTCTTCTAGAGTGTCTCAAGTAGACTTTGAATTCAATGATGCCTTAGTGAATAGAATTTGTGGAGTAAATGATATTGGTGCAAGGTACTTTTCTTTGGGACGACACTGTTATATTCGTGAGTTATTTACCAATGAAAGATTTGAAGAAGTTTTCACATACGGCAGACAGTTTAGGTCTATTAGAGAAAGGGAAATCAAAGCTTTTGATGCTAAGGGAAGAGTTATGCATCATATGATAACAACCATGATTATCCCTAACTTTGGACATAAATCATTTGTTGGAAATATACATATGGTGATTATGCTTGCTTTGCATGATCATAGGAGATCAAATTTTGGGTATATGGCACTGAAGCATATGATTGGTGCTAGAAAACCTAACAACAAAGCTTTACCATATGGAAGACTTTTAACAAGAATTTTCAAGTTAAACTTCCTGTTAGGTGACAAGCTTTCAAAAGGGGACAAATCTATACTAATGAGACTCTCAAAAGAATGCAATTAACTCTTGATGATGAGGGAGTATGGAGAACTAAAAGAGAAACTCCACCCAAAAGAGTAGAGGTTGAAGATAGTGAGGAAACTGAGGAAGAAGAAGGTGAAGCAGAAATGAAGACAAAGAGGAGGCATGATTCATCAAGTGAGGGGGAGCAACCTCTCTCCAAGAGAAGACTCTTTGAAGAAGTGCCTACACCTTAGTCACATCCTAATGTTAGAGAAGGTCCTAGTGTTGAAGGAATCCTAATGTTAGAGAAGGTCCTAGTGTTGAAGGAATCCTAATGTTAGAGAAGGTCCTAGTGTTGAAGGAATTTCTAGAGGAGACACAATTCAAGAAGCCTTGAACAACCACATCAAGGAGATGGAGAAAATGTATAAGTTCTTTGAAACTTTTGCTCCTATGGTTCTTGAAAAATTAGATGGTTTAGAAAACAAAGTCAAGCACATTGAGGAAATATTGATGAGAAATACTCAAAGTGGTGAAGGACCTTCTAGAACTCAAGAAGAAACTGATGATGATAAGCATGATGGATAAAACAAGAATAAGGAAGAAGAAATAGATAATATAAGTAATGATGAAGATGATGATGATGATCGTGACCAAGGGAATGATAGTGAGCAAGTTGTGGAGTCACAAAGAGGAGATCAAGGAAAGAAGCAAGCTAGAATTAGCCCAGAAGGAAGTCTAATTGCAAGAGCTGAAGTGAAAACACCATCCAATCCAACATTCAGCCAAGGAAGAGTCAAACATGTAGCAATCAAGAAGAGATCAAGAAAGGACTCTCCATCAACATCACAAGACTGAGCATCTCTTTAATCCTATCTTTACTTACTACTTTTATATACTTTTGATATGCTTAGTATGACTTATGAACTATTACTAGCTTGGTTTATGCAATTTCTCTTTTAATTTTTGAACTTTATCACTGTTTAATGTGGCTTATGTAATAGTTGTCTGAAGCTCAATGATGAAACCTTAGTGTTGAGAGCTCCTTTTAATGATACTTTGATCACCCCAAGCTTAATTGTTGCTATAAATCAGTACCCCATCTTTGAGTTATGACAAAAGGGGGAGAAAGAATCATGCTGCAATATGTGCTATGTGCTGCAATGTGTGTTATATATGTGTTGATATGTATGATATGTATGTGCTGATGTGCAATAATGTGTTGATATGTGTGCTATGTATGTGCTGATGTGCAATAATGAGTAATATGAAAGTGAAATTTTGGTTGCATTTTTGCATTTGAATTCGGACTTGAAATTCGGATGCAGACCAAAAGTTCAGACGCATCCAAACTTTCTTGCCAACGATATTTTTCTGTTGTTCAAATTGTTTGAAAACTATTTTAATCCTTCTTATCATATTTGAACAACCTTAGGAAGGCTTATTTTCAAATATTACAGCTTTCATCTCACATAGTTTATAGTTTGGACTTGAAATTTCAAAATTCGGATGCATGTTTCAGAAATTTGGATGCATCCATATTTTGTTGCTAAAAAGTACTCTTTTTTTGTTCAAATTGATTCAAATATGTTTTAATCTCTTCTACTATGTTTGAACAACATTAGGAAAGCTTATTTTAAAAAAATTGCAGCTTTTATTTCACTTATTTTACAGTTTGGACTTAATATGCCAAAATTCAGATTCACAACATCTCAAGTCCAAACTTGTTGAAAAATGAGCACAATCTAAGGGGGAGCATTGTTAAACATTTATAACCTTTAAAACCTCTCTTAGAATCTTCTCTAAATGATTAAATGCTAGATATCCTATCCTAATTGGTTGTTGAAAGGAAGGAGGTAAATGGAGATTGGTTGGGCCATAGGCTCTTATTGAGCCTTTTGAATGTCAATATGCTAAATTGGTTATTATCTATCATTGACATCAATACTTCATTGTTCTACATTGTTTAAATCCATCACATTTTGCATCCAAGTTTGTCATCATCAAAAAGGGGAAGATTGTTAGCCCTACGGGCAAATCATGAGGTTTTGTTTAAGTTTTGATTAATGACAAACATTGATGAGGACTAATCTTTATGTCATTTGTGTGATAGGATTGTTGGATTAAGAAGTTTGAAGTCTCATTGCCTTGAAGCCAAAAGCAAGAACAACTCCAATATGTCAAAGTGATTGAAGATTGAAGAGTTTGTTTAAGCTGATTGAAGGCTTTGAAGACATGAAGTGTAAGTTACATGTGCTTAATAGGTATATCTTTTGTAAACCCTAGACTTGTGTGTCTTGGAATCTGTTGAATGCATAAGAGAGCACAAAACTTGTTTTGAATCTTAAATGGCTTTAAATGAACTTTTGAATAACAAGTATGTTTTTTAAGTCTTAAATGATCTTGAGTAAACTTTGGATGATCAAAGTGTTTTGGTAACTGTTTTTGAGTTTAAAAGTATTTAAATGACTAACCTATTTATACAAAATGTTTTCAAACTTATTAAGATTGATTTTCAAATGTTTTAACAAAGTTTGCTTAGTTCAGACACAAGTTCGGACGTCCAAATTTTGAAAATGGCTATTGTGCTTCTAGAGAAATTTGGATGCAAGTTCAGACGCAAAGAAAAAAGTTCGGACGTCTGAATCTTCCTTGATAGCATGGTTACTATTTTTCCCGAGAAATTCGGACGAAAGTCCAGATGCAGAAGGAAAAGTTTGGACGTCCGAACTTTTCCAGACAACTTGTCACAGTAATGTTCGGACGAAAGTTCGGACGTTGAGGAGCAAGTTCGAATGTCCGAATCCTCAGAAACTAGCCGTTACTAGCCATTTTATGACTATTAAAACTGATTGTTGAAATCTAAAAAAGCCATAAACTCAAGAATTTTTGTAAGTTTTGAATCTATGAGAAATCTTAACATTCTAAAATCTTTAGCAAACATCAAAGCTCTCTTTTGTCTTGTGCATTAAATTGATCATTCAAGATTCCAAAGGCAACAAAGTGAAGAGGTGCAACATTGTGTAATTATCTACCAAGAAAGTGGTAACATCTTTTCCATTCTCCATTTAATTCTGTTTTCTACTACCTTATTACAAGGTTTTCTTGTAAACATAAAATCCTTTAGGTAAGCGTGATCCTTAAGACATTGATTCAAGGTTGTTTGTAGATATAAAATCCTTTGTGAAAGACCTAAGAGAGGAGTGAATTAGGCTTTGGCGAATTTTCGAAAACAATTTCCTTTTACAAATTTAACTAGAGCAGATTATGTGTACTTGTTTCAATGAGAGAATATATAAATCAATATCAAAGAAAAAACCGTTACTAAAACACTTTGATCATACAAAGTTTACTCAAAAACATACTTGTTATTCAAAAGTTCATTCAAAGCCACTTAAGATTCAAAACAAGTTTTTTTGTTGCTCTCTTATGTATTCAATAGATTCCAAGACACACAAGTGTAGGGTTTACAAAAGAATATACCTACTTAGCATATATAACCTACACTTTAAGTCTTCAATGCCTTCAATCATCTTGAACAAACTCTTCAATCTTCAATCACTTTGCTTCATTGAAGTTGTTCTTGCATTTTGGCTTTAAGGCAACAAGTTTTGTGCTCTATAATTCATTCAATAGATTCCAAGACACACAAGTGTAAGGTTTACAAAAGATATACCTATTAAGCACATGTAACCTACACTTCATGTCTGAAAGACCTAAGGGGGGGGGGTTGAATTAGGTCTTTGGCTAATTTTCGAAAATAATTTCCTTTTACAAATTTAACTAGAGCAGATTATGTGTACTTGTTTCAATGAGAGAATATATAAATCAATAGCAAAGCAATAAACAATTTAAGATCAATAAACACAAGCAAATTATAGTGGTTCGATCTCTTCAACATCTACGTCCACTACCTTGAGTCTACACTCAAGGATTTCAATCAATCTACTATATGCTCAAGTTCAAAAATTACATAAGAGGCTCACCACACAATGGTTTTACACTCACAACCTTTTTTGCAATTTTACAAACAAGGTTCATCCGATTAAAGGATTTTATATCTACAAACAACCTTGAATCAATGTCTCAAGGGTCATCCTTATCTAAACGATTTTATGTTTACAAGAAAACCTTGTAATGAGCTAGTAGAAAACACAATTAAATGGAGAATGGAGAATGAATAAGATGCGACTTTCTTGGTAGATAATTACACAATGTTGCACCTCTTCACTTTGATGTCTTTGAAATCTTGAATGATCAATTGAAACCACAAGACAAAAAGAGAGCTTTGATGTTTGCTAAAGATTTTGGAATGTTAAGATTTCTTAGAGATTCAAAACTTACAAAAATTCTTGAGTTTATAGCTTTTATAGATTTTAAAAATCAGTTTCAACAGCTATAATACAGCTAGTAACGGCTAGTTTCAGAGAAGTTCAAACGTCCGAACTTTCTCCTATGCATCCAAACTTTACTGTGCCAAGTTGTCTGGAAAAGTTCGGACGTCCGAACTTTTCCTTATGCGTCCGAACATTCGTCCGAATGTCTCTGGAAAAACAGTAACCATGCTATAAAAAAAATTTTGGACGTCCAAACTTTATCCCATGCGTTTGAACTTGCGTCCGAATTTCTCTGGAGCACAATAACCATTTTCAAAGTTTGGACGTCCGAACTTGTGTCCGAACTAATCAAACTTTGTCAAATCATTTGAAAATTAACGTTAACAACATTGAAATTTTTTTGTATAAATAGGTAAATCATTTAAATCTTTTCAAACTCAAAAACTGTTACTAAAACACTTTGATCGTACAAAGTTTAATCAAGATCATTTGAGGTTCAGAAACATACTTGTTATTCAAAAGTTCATTCAAAGCCACCTAAGATTCAAAACAAGTTTTTGTTGCTCTCTTATGCATTCAATAGATTCCAAGACACACAAGTGTAGAGTTTACAAAAGAATATACCTATTGAGCATATATGACCTACACTTTGTCTTCAATGCCTTCAATCATCTTGAACAAACTCTTCAATCTTCAATCACTTTGACTCATTGAAGTTGTTCTTACATTTTGGCTTTAAGGCAACAAGACTTCATACTTCTTTAATCCAACAATCCTATCACACAATTGACATAAAGATTAGTCTATAACAATGTTTGTCATTATTCATAACTTCATGATTTGCCCTTAGGACTAACAATCTCCCCCTTTTTGATGATAAAAAACTTTGATGCAAAATGTGATGGATTTAAACAATGTAGTACAAAGAAGTATTAATGTCAATGATAGATAATAACTAATTTAGCATATTGGCATTTCAATGATATAGCATTAAAGCATTAAGAAAACTTCTAAGAGAGGTATTAAAGGTCAGAAAATATTAACAATGTTCCCATTAGATTATGCTCATTTTTTAATAATTTTGGACTTGAGATGTTGTGAATCCAAATTTTAACATATCAAGTCCGAACTGTAAAATAAGTGAAATGAAAGCTACAAATATTGTAAATAAGCTTTACTAAGGTTGTTCAAACATATTAGAAGAGATTAAAATATATTGGAATCAATTTGAACAACAAAAGAGCACTTTTTGGCAACAAAATATGAATGCATCCGAATTTTTGACTCATGCATCCGAATTTTGAAATTTCAAGTCCAAACTTTAAAATATGTGAGATGAAGGCTGTAAGATTTGAAAATAAGCCTTCCTAAGGTTGTTCAAATATGATAAGAAGGATTAAAATAATTTTCAAACAATTTGAACAACAGAAAAATAATTGTTTGCAAGAAAGTTTGGATGCGTCCAAACTTTTGGTTTGCATCCGAATTTCAAGTCCAAACTTATGAACTGTAACCTCACATATTATATCCCTTTCAATTTAAATTCCAAATGCTGAATTATGGCCAAAATTTTCACATTACTCATTATTGCACATCAGCACATATATATTACACATATCAACATATACATAGCACACATTGCACACATTACAGCACATTCTTTCTCCTGCTTTTGTCATCACTCAAACATGGGGTAGTGAAAATGAGACTGATATGCAACTATGGCCAATAGAAATAGTAAGGATCAATTAAGTATAATCTGTAAATGAACTTTTTCTCCCCTTTTATAATAGCAATTAAGTTTGGGGTGATCAAAATATCATTAAAAGAAGCTCTCAACACTGAGGTTTCATCATTGAGTTTCTTTAAAAACTATTATATAAGCCACATTAAAAGTAGTAATAAAATGAAAAAATTTAAAGAGCAAAAAAAAAAAAACAGAGAAATTGCATAAACCAAGCTAGTAAGTATTCATAAGTCATACTAAACTTATCACAAATAAACAAAAGCAGTAAATAGGGATAAGAGTAAAGATATGCTTAGTATTTTGATGTTGATGGAGAGTCCTTTCAAGATTTCTTCTTGACTACAACATGCTTGACTCTTCCTTGACTGATTGTTGGATTAGATGGTGTTGTCACTTCAGCTCTTGCAATTTGACCTCCTTCTTGGCTAATTCCAGCTTGCTGCATTCCTTGATCTCCTCTTTGTGATTCCACAGCTTGCTCACTGTCATCCCCTTGGTCACCATTATCATCATCATCTTCATCATCACTATCATTATCTCTATCTTTTCTTGAGTTCTAGAAGGCCCTTCACCACTTTGAGTATTTTTCATCAATATTTGCTCAATGTGCTTGACTCTATTCTCTAAACCGTCTAATTTTCCAAGAACCATAAGAACAAACGTTTCAAAGAATTTATACATTTTCTCCATCTCCTTGATATGTTTGTTCAAGGCTTCTTGAATTGTGTCTCCTCTTGAAATTCCTTCAGCACTAGGACCTTCACCAACATTAGGATGTGATTGAGGAGTTGGCACTTCTTCAAAGAGTCTTATTTTGGAGGGAGGTTGCTCCCCCTCACTTGATGAATCATGCCTCCTCTTAGTTTTCATTTCTCTTGCCCACATTTCTGCTTCATCTTCTTCTTTCTCAGTTTCCTCACTTTCTTCAGCTTCTATTCTTTTTCGAAGAGTCCTAAAGCATATGTTGGCTTTTCCTTCACTGTTATCTTCACTTTCTTGTTGATCCCGAGTACCAGCCAGTCCTTTTCCCTTCTTGGCAGATTTCTTTTTTAATTTGTTGTCTCTTTCCCTTTCCAAAACCTTAGGACAATCAGCAACAAGATGTTCTGTGCTTTTGCATTCAAAACATTGAGGTTTGAAGGATGATGACTGTCCACTCTTCTTGGTTGGCTTTCTCCCTTTCTTGAGAAATTCCTTTGAGGAGTTCTATAAAGAAAACTTCAAAAGGTATTTTTCTGCAAAATGACCTTAAAAGAATTCTATTCATTATAGGATGTGGTGTTTACGGCTTCAACCCAAAAATGTTTTTGAAAAAAAAAATTGTTTTTTCACAAAGTATAGACCTAGCCAATTTTCGCAAAGTTCAAATTTTCCTTTCAATAACACCATTTTGTTGTGGGGTTTTTGCAACTGAAACAATTATGTGAAATTTAATTTTCATGACAAATTTGTAAAGATTTGTTTGTAAAAATCTCTTCTATTGTCACTCTGAATGGAAATCAATTTGTACTCAAGGGAGGTTTGAACCTTTTTGAATAGTTTTACAAACTTATGACACACTTCATCTTTTTGCGTAAAGAAGAATACCAAAGTGAATATTGAGAAATCATCAAATACTACTAAGGCATACTTCATGTCATCAATACTAGAGTTCCTCATAAGTACAAATCAATTTTTAGCCCTAAGGGCAAATCATGTAGTCTTGATTGGTTTTGATTAATGACAAACATTGATGAGGACTAATTCATATGCTATTTGTGTGATAGGATTGTTGATTGAGAAGCAAAGAGTTCTTATTGCCTTGGAGCTAAAAGTGCTAAGGATAACTCGAGTGTGATCAAGGATCAAGAATATGGAGCATGTCCTACGAATCGAAGGCTTTAAAGACTCTAGTGCAAGTTTACACTTGCTAAATAGGTATACTCTTGTAAACCCTACACTTGTTTATCTTGGAATCTATTGAATGATAAGAGAGTACAAAACTTGTTTTTGAATCTTAAATGGCTTTGAGTAAATTTTTAATTACCAAGTATTGTTTTTGAATCTTAAATGGTTTTTGAGTAAACTTTGAATGATCAAGTGCTTTGGTAACTGTCTTTGAGTTCAAAAGATTTCAAATGACTTATCTTTTAGTACAAAATGGTTTCAAACTTATTAAGGTTGATTTTCAAATGTTTTGACAAAGTTTAAACAGTTCGAACACAAGTTTGGACGTCCAAACTGTGAACATGACTACTGTTCTTCCAGAGAAATTCAAACGCAAGTTCGGATGCAAGGGGCGAAGTTCGGTCGTCCGAACTTTCCCAGACAGCATGTCACAATAATGTTCGAACGACAGTTCGAACGCAAAGGATCAAGTTTGGTCATCCGAACTCTTCAGAAACTAGTCGTTACTAGCCGTTTTATGACTGTTAAAACCGATTTTCAAAATCTATAAAAGCCATAAACTTTAGATTTTTTGTAACTTTTGAACACTTGTAGAATCCTAACGTTCCCAAATCATTTGAAATTATTAGAGCTCTCTTTTGTCTTGTGCTTTTATGTTATTATTCAAGATTTCAAAGACAACAAGGTGAAGTGGTGCTAACTTGTGTAATCATCTACCAAGCAGTGGTAATATCTCTTTAAATCTCTATTTATCTTTGTATCTACTTGCTCAATAGTTATCTTGTGACATAAAACCCTAGGTGTGGGTGAGCCATAGACTAGATTAATCAAGATCGCGGTGTAAAACCCCGTGTGTGGGTGAGCCTTGGATTAGATTGGTCTTTAGGTTGTCTAGTGACATAAAACTCCGTGTGTGGGTGAGCCTTGATTCAAGGTTGTCTTTAGATATAAAATTATTGTGCTAGGGTGAGCCTTGTTTGTAGGATTGCAAAGGAGGTTGTTGGTGTAAAACTCTTATTGGGTGAGCCTCTTTTATAATTGCCTAAATTTAGCATATAGTGGATTGGTTGAAATCCTTGAGTGTAGACTCAAGGTAGTGGATGTAGATCTTGAAGATATCGAACCACTATAAATTGCTTGTGCTCTTTGCTCTTCATTGTGTTCATTACATTCTCATTGAAGCAATTGAATATAATCTTTCCAAACCAAGTTCACAAAACAGAAAAAGTTTTCAAAAATTAGCCAAAGACCTAATTCACCCCCTCTTAGGTCTTTCATCAATCCATATGAACAAGCTCAAGATGTTTTGAGGTATAAAAGCATTTTCATGGGTTTGAAAGATTCTTTTGTTTATTTTCCATATTGACAACTGTCTCAAAGACAAGTTTCTTAAAACAATTTTTTGACAATCCTCCAACTAAATTTTGAGAGGAAAGTTTGTTCAACAAATCGATACTCACATAACCTAATCTTCTAAGCCAAGGAAATCCATCATTATCATAAGCAACAAGACATTCAAGATTATCAAGATAAAACACACATTCAAGCATTTTGTAAGTGATTGATCAAAAGCACAAAATATCATTTGGTCATACAAGTTCGGATGACCGAATTTATGGTTTGCATCCGAACTTCAAGTCCGAACATTTTGTAGAGTTTGAAGAAGATGATTTTGGCAAACCAAATTCATAGATATTCAATCATAGCCATTTTAATCATCTTTTCATGACATATAGTCAACTTCAATAACATGTCAACTATGAATTCACTTCCACATCATCAATGTTAGCTAATCAACTTCATAGAAGCAATTGACAAGTCATGGTTGGAAAATTTCTAATCTTGACTAAAAGCATTCTTAACTGAAACTTCACATTTTGGCATTCAACTTCTTATTCTTTGTCACACAATTAGCTAATGCTAAGCAAGCTATAGTTCAAATCATCAATGAGCAAAACTTGTTTAATGAGAGGGAAGAACCTTTAGCAATACCCCAAGGATTCTTTCTTTCTTCTTGTTATCAAATGTAATAAAGCCTTTATTTGTAGCTTGGTGCTCACTTATAAGAGAGGCATTTCCTATCATATGTCTTGAGCAATCACTATCAAAGAACCACTTAGTGGCACTTGAACTTGGAGGGAAGCGGACATATAATAAAGAAGAGGAAGTAACTTTTGGTACCCATATTTTCTTAGGTCCATGGGGGTTAGTGATGGTTCCTTTAATTCTCCAAATCATTTTTACACCATTCTCTACTTTTCTTTTAACATGGAATCTAGTGGATTTGTGGCCATGTTTTCCACAATAAGTACAACATGTATGACGCATTGAAGTAGAAGTAGCTCTAACAAATAGATGGAGTAGGTTGTACCTCATCTTTCATTGCCATGAAGCAAACATTCGCACTTTCCTCTTCATGAGTGACTTGAAGTAGCTTCCACAATTCATGAGCGGAATCACATTCCATCGCTCTATTGTATTCATTGACGACCAATGCACATCAAAGAATGTTCATTGCTTTGAAGTTTAATGTCATCTTCCTCGAATCGCTCTCATCATACTCCTCTATGGGCTTTGGTTCCCTTGTAACTCCATCGGCTTTCAATTTCAATGGCACATAGGGACCTTTCTCAACAATATTCCACAATTCATAGTTAATAGGAAAAATGTAAATCCCAATCTTAGACTTCCAAAAAGTATAATTAGAACCATCAAACAATGGAGGTCTATTAGCGGAGGATCCTTCCATATAAGACAAATTTGATAAACTAGTTGAAATACCTAAGAGGGGGGTGAATTAGGTATTTGGCTAATTTTTGCAAACAAAGTCCTTTTATAATTCTAAGCAAAAACAGATTGTGTTAGCTTGGTTCAATAAGAGAATTAAACAATTAATAGCAAAGCTATTAAACAATGTAAGAGCAATGAGTACAAGCAATTTATAGTGGTTCGATCTCTTCAAGATCTACGTCCACTACCTTAAGCCTATACTTAAGGATTTCAAACAATCTACTATATGCTCAAGTTCACAAATTACATAAGAGGCTCATCACACAATGGTTTTACATTCACAACCTCTTTAGCAATTCTATAAACAAGGTTCACCCTACCAAAGGATTTTATATTTACAAACAACCTTGAATCACAATTTCAAGGATCACCCTTATCTAAAGGATTTTATGTTATCAAGATAACCTTACAATGAGCTAGTAGAAAACACAATTTAATAAAGAGAGGAGAATGTGTAGATGTTACCACTTGTTGGTAGATGATTACACAATGTTTCACCTTCACACTTTGTTGTCTTTGGAATCTTTAATCATGAATTGAAAGCACAAGACAAAAGAGAGCTTAAAATGTTTGCTGAAGACTTCGGAATGTTTAGAGTTCTCAAAGATTCAAAAACTTACAAAAGATCTGAAGTTTATAGCTTTTATAGAATTTGAAATTCAGTTTTAACAGTCATAAAACGGCTAGTAACGGCTAGTTTCAGAAAATTTGGACGACCGAATTTTTCTTGTGCGTCCGAATTTTACTGTTGTACATTTCTGGAAAAATTCGGACGACCGAATTTTTTTCATGTGACCGAATTTTTGTCCAAATTTCTCTAGAAAAACAGTAACTATGCTGAAGACAAAAATTCGGACGACCGAATTTTTCTTCATGCGTCCGAACTTGCGTCCAAATTTCTTTGGAAAAACAGTAACTATTTTTTGCTAGAAAAATCGGACGACCGAATTTTTTGGAAGCACAATAGCCATTTTAAAATTTGGTTTTCAAACTTCGTAAAATGATTTGAGATTTAACTTCAATAAGTTTAAAAACATTTTGTATGTATAGATAAGTTATTTAGACATATGTAAACTTAAGAACCATAATCAAATCTCTTTGATCATGCAAAGTTTGCTCAAAATCTTTTAAGATACAAGAACACATTTATTAACAAAAACTTCACTCAAAGCCATTCAAGATTAAGAAAAATGGTTTTATGCTCTCTTATGCATTCAATAGATTCCAAGACATACAAATGTAGAGTTTACAGAAAAATTATACCTATTTAATATATGTACCCTACACTTCAAGTCTTCAATGCCTTTAGATCATCTTTGAACAACCTTCTTCAAACTTCAATCACTTTGGCTTATTGAAGTTGTTCTTGTACTTTGGCTTGAAGGCAATGAGACTTCATACTTCTTAGTTCACCAATCCTATCACACAATATATAAGCATATTAGTCCTCATCAATATTTGTCATTAATCAAAAAGTACATGATTTGCCCTTAGGGCTAACAATCTCTCCCTTTTTGATGATGACAAACTTTTATGCAAAATGTGATGGATTTAAACAATGTAAAACGAAGAAGTATAGATGTGAATCATATATATTAACCAATTTGGCACATTGACATTCAAAAGGCTCAATATGAGCCTATAACCCAACCAACCTCCATTAACCTCCTACCTTCCAATAACTAGGATAGAAGATACAACATTTAAGCATTTAGAAAAGATTCTAACAGAGGTTTTAAGGTTGTAAAAGTTTAACTATGCTCTCCCTTAGATTGTGCTCATTTTTCAACACATTTTGACTAGAGGATACTATGTATCCGAATTTTAACATAGCAAGTACAAACTTTAAAATAAGATAAATAAAAGCTCCAAATTCTACAAATAAGCTTTCCTAAGATTGTTCAAACATATTATGAGAGATTAAAACATATTTGATCAATTTGACAATAAAAGAGCACATTTTGGCAACAAAATATGGATGCATCCGAATTTTTTGTCCAAATTTTTGGCAACACGTTTGAAAAGGTGATTTTGCATTCAAATGAAATGTTGAAGTACTCAAATATGTATGTCCACAATAGCACTCAGTTTAGCTTTGCAAAACCACAAAACTCATGCATCGATTTGTTTAAAATCAAAAGACAAGTCAAGAATCAACCACTTAATTGGATTTTAGAAAAGAAACAAGATTTTAAAGTTTCAGACTTTAAAGCACAAAATACAGTTATAGCATAATACATTTTGCAAATTATAGTCATCACATATATATTTATCAAATCACAGTAGCATGATGCATTTTGCACAGATAATACATTTTGCACAGTCATCATTTTTCTCCCCCTTTTGTCATCACTCAAAAATGGGATCAATGAAAATGAGACTAACAATTTAGCACATATAATAGTTAAAAAAAGAAGCTCTCATCACTGAGATTTCATCATTGAGCTTCACTATTACGTAAAATGTAGCAAAAAAAAAACTTAATACAAATAAGCAATTTAAAAAAAACAGTAAAAAGATAAGATGGAAGGAATGCTTAGTCTTGTGATGTTGATGGAGAGGCTTTGGTAACTCCTTTCTTGATTGCCAAATGCTTCACTCTTCCTTGGCTGAAGGATATGGTTGAAGGTGAGACGATGTTTGCTTTTTTAATTTGACTTCCTCCTTCTTGGGGCTCACTTCCTTCTTCTTGGGGCTCTTTATGAACTGGTTCACTTTCTTCTTCTTCTTCCCTTGCCACATTCTCTTCATTGCCTTCTTGATTATCATCCCCATCATCACTGTCATCATCTTCATCTTCTTTCTTTCCTTCCTTATCTCCATCATCCTCATCTCTATCTTGATGCCTAGAGGGTCCTTCACTACTTTGTGTATTCCTCATCAGAATTTCTTCAATATGCCTTACTCTACTGTCTAATCCATCTAGTTTTCCAAGAACCATTGGAGCAAAGGATTCGAAAAACTTATACATTTTCTTCATTTCCTTGATATGATTATTTAAGGCTTCTTGGAATGCCTTAGCTACTATGGTGTCACCCCTAGTTATTCCCTCACTTCTAGAATCAATTCCAACATTTGGTTGAGGGACTTCTTCAAATAATCTTCTTTTTGAGGGAGGTTGCTCCCCCTTACTTGAAGTATCATGTTTCCTCTTAGTTTTCATCTCTCTTGCAAGAGTTTCTTCTTCATCCTCTTCTTCCTCAGTTTCTTCACTTTCTTTACTCTCCTCTCTTCTTGGAGAGGTTTCTCTTTTGGTTCTCCATATGCCATCATCATCAAGAACTAGCTGCATTCTCTTAAGAGTTTCATTAGTATAAATCTCCCCACTCTTAAATGCTTGTCCTCTTCTTGGAAGTTTAACCCGAAAATGCTTAAAAATCCTTGTCAACATCATTCCAAATGGGAATGTCTTGGTTACAGTTTTCCTTGCAGTAATCATGTGCTTTAAAGCTATGTATCCAAAATTCAATCTCCTATGTTCATGCAAGGCTAACATGATAACCATGTGCATGTTACCAACAGATGACTTATGTCCAAAATTTGGAGCAATCATAATAGTAATCATGTGATGCAATACTCTACCTCTAGCATCTAAGCTCTTGATTTCCCTCTCTCTAATGGACCTAAATTCTCTGCTATTAGTGAATGCCTGTTCAGATCTTTCATTTGTGAAGAGTTACGATTATAACAATGCATAGAAGGTGAGTAATATCTTGCCCCACTATCACGTACTCCACAAATTCTATTTATCAAGGCATCACTGAATCACATCATCCCCTACAAGCTCAGTTCTTTCTTCTTTTAGGTTTGCATAGAATTCATATATGAGTGTGGGATAGAATTCTTCATCAATGAATAACAGGCTACTCCAACCAATATAACTAAAACATGATAGAACAATATTCATACTTGATAGTTTATTAACATTCACCTTATACCCAGGGATAATTTTTCTGCTATTTTTGTTCCATTCATCAAATTCATGAGCAGCCTTGATTGAAACAAACCTATCAATTCCAGACAAAGCTTGAGGAATTCGAACCTGATGATTAAGCTTCCATCACCCTCCTTGGTTTTCCTTTCCCTTTTTCAATATTTGGCCTCTTTGTCCTCACCATGATGTTGTTGCTTAAGAAAAGATTGATTTTTCGGATGTGTATAGGGTTTGGAATTCAAAAATGAAAGCAATTCGAAGAGAAAATGATGAAATTTTAGAGAGATTATGATTCGGACGTGGATGGGTAAGGTTGGTTTTGAAACAGGAGAGAATTCAGAAGTTGAAGTGTAAAGAGAAACTGATTCGGCTTTATTTAAAACGTTGCATTCGTAAAATTCGGACAATCGATTTTTCAGGTCTGCGTCCGAATTTTTGGTCGAAAGTCTCTGTTTCTTCAACTCAGAAAATTTGGTCGACCGAATTTTCTGTTATGCGTCCGAATACTGCATCCGAAAATTTTCTGTTTTCAGCAAACTTCAACACACATTATTAATTGAATTTTGAGATTCCTAAGAGCCTTCTTAGATAATTAAATCTTTCCTCAGCCAGGGGCTTTGTAAATATATCAGCAATTTGATCATTTGTATTTATATATTCTAAACATATATCTTTCTTGATCACATGATCACGAATGAAATGATGTTTAATTTCTATATGCTTAGTCCTAGAATGTTGAATGGGATTTATGCTTAAGTTGATAGCACTTGTATTATCACATAGTATAGGCACACAATTGAATTTAAGACCATAATAAAGTAAGGTATGCTGCATCCATAATAATTGAGCACAACAACTACCCGCAGCTATGTATTCAGCTTCTGCAGTGGATAAAGACACACAAGCTTGCTTTTTACTAAACCAAGATACAAGACAACTACCAAGAAATTGACAATGACCACTTGTGCTTTTACGTTCAACTTTACAACTAGCATAATCCGCATCAGAATATCCAATAAGTTCAAAAGATGAAGTTTTTGAAAACCAAAGGCCATAGTCATGAGTATCAATTAAATAACGAAAAATTCGTTTGACAGAAATTAGATGAGATTCTTTAGGACATGATTGGAATCTAGCACATAAACATACAGCAAACATAATATCTGGTCTACTAGCTGTGAGATAGAGTAGGCTTCCGATCATACCTCTATATAATTTTTCATCAATACTCTTACCTTTCTCATCTTTATCAAGTTTAGTTGATGAACTCATTGGAGTACTTATCCCTTTTGCTTGATCCATTCCAAACCTTTTCAATAGCTCCTTAGTATACTTTGCTTGATTGATGAATACTCCATCCTTGGTTTGCTTAATTTGCAGCCCAAGGAAGAAACTTAGTTCTCCCACATGCTCATCTCAAATTCATTTTGCATAGTTTTAGCAAACTCTTCACAAAGAGAAGTATTAGTAGCACCAAAAATGATATCATCAACATAGATTTGTACAAGTAAAATATCATTTTTAGATGATGTTTTAATAAAAAGAGTTGTATCTACTTTTCCTTTAGTAAAACCTTTTGAAAGAAGAAAACCACTTAATCTTTCATACCAAGATCTTGGAGCTTGTTTCGATCCATATAGAGCTTTAGTTAATTTGAAAACATGATTTGGAAATTTTTCATGAATAAAGCCAGGAGGTTGTTCTACATAAACTTCTTCTTCAATAAAACCATTTAGAAAAGCACTTTTTGACATCCATTTGAAATAGTTTAAAGTCTTTAAAACAAGCAAATGCCAAGAGTATTCTCGATAGACTCTAATCCGCCACTGGAGCAAAAAGTTTCATCATAATCAATACCTTCTTCTTGATTGAAGCCTTGAGCAACAAGTCTAGCTTTATTTCTAACAACTTCTCCTAGTTCATTTAACTTATTTCTAAATATCCATTTTGTACCAATAACAGAATGATCATGAGGTCTAGGAACAAGAGTCCAAACTTTATTTCTCTCAAACTCGATTTAACTCTTCTTCCATAGCAATAATCCGAAAATTATCACACAATGCATCATCAATATTTTTAGGTTCAATATGAGATAAAATGGCAAAATTATCAATAAAGTACCGTCTTGTTTTGACTCCTTGAGAGACATCACCAATGATTTGCTCCTTAGGATGACTTCTTGCGTATGTGAGATCCTTTGGAAGTTCTTGATTATTGCTTGATTGACCATCATGTTCTTGCTCCATTATTTCCTCTTCTTTAGCATGATCTTCCAATGTAGGTACTTGGTGTTGAGTTTGATTTTCGACCATTGAGGAACCTGCATCATCTTCATTTCTTCTTTGGAGATAAATATTAGATTCATCAAAAGTTACGTGAATAGTTTCTTCAACACATAATGTCCTTTTGTTATAGACTCTATATGCCTTTTTATTTGATGAATACCCTACAAATATGCCTTCATCAGATTTTCTATCAAACTTACCAAGATTGTCAATAGTGTTTAAAATAAAGCACTTACAACCAAACACTTTAAAATAGACAATTGATGGAGTTTTATCAAATAGAAGTTCAAAAGGTGTTTTTCTTATAAAAGGTCTTAGTAAAACTCTATTCATTACATAGCATGCTGTATTTACAGCTTCAGCCCAAAAGTATTTAGGTAAAAAATTTTCACAAAGCATTGATCTAGCCATTTCTTGAAATGTTCTGTTTTTCCTCTCAACAACACCATTTTGTTGAGGTGTTTTGGCAGCTGAAAAATTATGAGTAATACCATACTCATCACAGAATTTTGTAAAATCTTGGTTGCAAAATTCTCTTCCATTATCACTTCTAATAGAGATTAAGTTGCAGTTAAGAGAAATTTGAACCTTCTTGAAAAGTTTTGAAAATTCATAAAATGTTTCATCTTTTTGTGATAAAAAGATTACCCATGTAAATCTGGAAAAATCATCAACAATCACATAAGCATATCTTTTACCACCAAGACTAGTAGTCCTCATAGGTTCAAATAAGTCCATGTGAACTAGTTCAAGAGGTTTTGAGGTAGAAACCATTTTCTTTGGTTTGAAAGATGTTTTTGATTGTTTTCCATATTGACAAGCATCACAAATACGGGTTTTATCAAAATGCATATTTGGTAATCCTCTAACTAGTTCTTGAGTAGAAAGTTTGTTTAATAAATCCATGCTTACATGTCCTAATCTTCTATGCCATAGAAATCCATCATTGTCATGAATGGCAAGACATTTAATATCATTAGTGATAAGCTCATCAAGATATAGCACATATACATTACTAACTCTTTTAGCTACAAAAATAGTTTTATTACTTGCACTATCAAGAATGGTACAAGTATCACATTTAAACTCTACTTTGCAACCATTGTCACATAATTGACTAATGCTAAGTAAATTATACTTTAAACCATCAATAAGTAGAACTTGCTTGATAAGAGGGAAGGAACCTTTACCAATGTTACCTATTCCAAGTATTTTCCCTTTCTTCTTATCTCCAAAAGTGACAAAACCTTCGCTTGTAGCTTGAAGCTCACTAACAAGTGATGCATTCCCAGTCATGTGCCTTGAGCAGCCACTATCATGAAACCATTTAGTGGCACTTGATCTTGAGGCAAATTGTACCTATACCAAATTGGAAAGAGTGATTTTTGGTACCCATATCTTCTTGGGTCCAAGAGGGTTAGTAATAGCTCCTTTAACTCTCCAAATGGTCTTCACTCCATTTTCTATCTTTCCTTTTATAAAGCATTTAGAAACTTTGTGTCCATGCTTACCACAATATGTACAACAAGTATGAGACCTATAATGAGAAGATTCATTAACAAATAACCCTTTAGGTTTTGGATCAAAACAATCATGTGTAAAATCGAGACCATGCTTTACAAATGAGGATCTTTGATAACCAAGTAATTTATTTAAATTTTCTCTTCCATTTGTAAATCTCTCAATGCATAAAGTAAGATCATTTACTTTCCTTTTTAAAATCTCATGATCTTTTAGCATTGATTCAAGAGAAGTAATTTTTGAAGAAAGCTTTTTGTTTTCAAAGGATACATGTTGTATGGTAGTATTCAAAACATCCTTTTCAATGATAAGAGAATTAATTGTCTCAAGATGTCTATCATTTCAATACATAATTTTGAATTTTCATTTGAAAGATCATTAATTTTGGATTTCATTTCTTTATTTCTTCTTGAAACCTTTTTCAGTTCTTCATACAATCTACAATTAAGTCACTAGAATCAATATCATTATCACACAATTTTGAAATAGAAGGAGAAGATTGTACCTCATCATCAATGGCCATAAAGCATATGTTGGCCTTCCCTTCACTTTCATCCTCACTTTCTTGTTGATCCCATGTTCCAGCTAGTCCTTTTCCTTTCTTGGCAGATTTCTTTCTGTTTTTGCTTTCTCTTTCCCTATCTAACACTTTGGGACAGTCAGCAATAAGATGCTCCGTACTCTTGCATTCAAAGCATTGAGGTTTATATGATGAAGATTGTCTACTCTTCTTGACTGGCTTTCTTCCTTTCTTGAGAAATTCCTTTTTGTAGAATCTCTTGAACTTTTTCACTGCCATTGCAATTTCTTCTTCTCCACTGTTTCCTCCTTCTTCTTCACTTGAAGATTGTTCTTGTTCACTCAAGTTGTTTGAGGCATTAAGAACTACTCCTTTTCTTCCCTTTTCCTCATCTTCCTTATCATTCAACCGTTTCATCTTCATTTCATGAGTAAGTAGTGATCCAATAAGCTCTTCAAGAGGAAGAGTTTTTAGATCTTTGGACTCCTCAATAGCAAGCGTTTTTGGCTGCCAAGATTTTGGTAGAGCATCCAAAATCTTTCTGTTTTGTTCTCCCATAGTATATCCTTTACCATAAGCTTTCAAGCCATTGAAAATATTAGTAAACCTTGTAAACATATCACTAATATTTTCACCTTGTTTCATAGTAAACAGTTCATAATCTCTAAAAAGCATAGCAAGTTTAGATTCTTTAACTTGATTAGTACCTTCATGTGTAATTTGAAGTAATCTCCACATATCATGAGCAGAATCACATCCACTAACTCTATTATATTCAGTAACATCTAATGCACAACTTAATATATTCATGGCCTGAAAATTTAGTGTCATTTTCCTTGAATCATGCTCATCAAATTCATCAGAGGATTTGGGTTCTGAGGTTACTCTATCTGCTCTCATTTTCATTGGGACATAGGGACCTTTCTCAATTATGTTCCATAAATCAAAATTGATAGAACAAATATATATTTTAACTCTAGACTTCCAAAAAGTGTAATTTGTTCCATCAAACAATGGAGGTCTGTTTGTAGAAGATCCTTCTAGGTAAGGTAGGTTTGAAATATTAGCCATAGGATCTTTGCCTTCTAGGTTGTAAAACCACACAAAGAAGTTCTAGCTCTGATACCAATTGAAATACCTAATAGGGGGGGGGGTGAATTAGGTATTTGGCTAATTATGGCAAATTCAAATTTGTGTATGTATAGACCTATTGCAGATTATATGAATAAGAAAGAAACAGTTTATGGCACAGCAATATAAGAAATGTAGACAAAAGAACACAAGCAATTTATAGTGGTTCGATCCTCAAGATCTACCTCCACTACCTTAAGTCCACACTTAAGGATTTCAATAACTCTACTATGTGCTCAAGTTCACAGATTACAAGAGAGGTTCACCACACTATGGTTTTACACTTATAACCTCTTCTAGTAATTTTACAAACAAGGCTTACCAACCTATGGTTTTATATCTCAAACAACCTTGAATCACAACTTCAAGGATCACCCTTATCTAAAGGGTTTTATGTTATCAAGATAACCTTGCTAGAGCTAGTAGATCAACACAATTGAATAAGTAAAGATGAGTGTGTAGATGTTACCACTTGTTGGTAGAAATTACACAAAGTTGCACCTTCACACTTTGATGTCTTTGGATTGATCAATTGAATGCACAATACATAAGAGAGCTTGAGAAATGTTTGTGATAGACTTTAGAAAGCTTAGAGTATTCAAATATTCAAAACTTACAAAAGATTGCACGTTTATAGCTTTTATAGAATTTGAAAATCAGTTGAAACAGTTATAAAATGGCTAGTTAACGGCTATTTTCAGGAAATTCGGACGACCGAATTCTGCGTCCGAATTTTTCGGACGACCGAATTCTTCCTGCTTCGTCCGAATCTTCGTCCGAATTTCTCTGGAAGAACAGTGACCATGATGAAGACCAAAATTCGGACGACCGAATTTTTCTTCATGCGTCCAAATCTTCTTCCGAATTTTTCTAGAAGAACAGTAGCAAACTTTTGCTACCAAATTCGGACGATCGAATTTTATGGAATTGTGTTCAAACTTTGTAAAATCATTTGAAATCAATCTTCCAAGTATTTGAAATACATTTGGTATATATAGATAACTTGTTTATACAAACATAAGTTTGAAAACCAAAATCAAACTCATTTGGTCATATAAAGTTATCTTAAAAACTTTTAGGAAACAAAACTACATTTACTAAGAATTCATTCAAACAAAAAAAAACTTTTCAACTTAAGAAACCAATTTTATGCTCTCTTATGCATTCAATAGACTCCAAGACATACAAATGTAGAGTTTACATAGATATTACCTATCATCATACCTACTCTACACTTCAAGTCTTCAATGCCTTGAGTTCATCTTTGAATAAACCTCCAAAGACTCATAGCTTACTGAGGTTGTTCTTGCTCTTTGTCTTGAAGGCAATGAGACTTCAAACTTCTTTCTTCACAAATCCTATCACACAATATAAACATATTAGTTCTCATCAATATTTGTCATGAATCAAAATTACATGATTTGCCCTTAGGGCTTACAAATGCAGTTGACATTTGACGAAGATGGAGTATGGAAGACAAAAAGAGAAACTCCATTGAAAGCTGACGATAGAAATGAGGACGAAGAATCTGAAGAGAGGAAAAAGAAACTCAAGCCCAGGAAAGAAAGTCCAGAAGAAGGTATAAGTCACCAAGTGAGGGGGAGCAACCCCCCACAAAAAGAAGATTATTTGAAGAGGTACCCTTTAATGAAGGAAAAGAAGTTGAAAGTGATAATCCCACTAGAGGTGATACCATATTTGCCAAGGCGTTTCAAGAGACGTTGAAAACATGTAAAAGAAATGGAAAAGATGTACAAATTCTTCGAGTCCTTTGTTCCATTGATTCTTGGTAAATTTGATGATTTAGAAGCTAGAGTAAGAATATGGAAAAATACTTGAGAAGGATATCTCAAGTAGTTTTAAATGGTGCAAGCTCCTCTAAAGCCAAAGAAGAAGAAAAGAAAGAAGATGAGAAAAAGAACAGTGAAGAGAAAACTGAAGAATATCAAGAAGATAATATGGATAGAGATAGTAGCAATAAGGTTAATAGTAATGATAGTGAAAATGGAGATGGATATCAATTTGTTGCTATAGAAGAAGACAAAGATAAAGGAGAAGGCAGTGAAGCACCACAAGAGGAAGAAGAGCATGAGAATGAAGAATAAAGAGGTGAGGCCCAACAGGAAAAGCAAGAAGAAGGAGGTGAAGGGAGTTTAACAAAGTCAACACAAATTACAAATCCATCACCAACTTTCTTCAGCCAAGGGAGGAGGAACAATGTGGTTCAAAGGAAGAAGATTCAAAGATCCTCTCTATTGGCAACTTTCCAAAATCCGAGCTACATGGGCAAGGAGTCGGTGAATGAAGGACCCCTTCATATAGAGATCAAGGGAGACATGGCCATGACAACAAACAAATTTGTAGTGAAAACCATGAAGCGCATCCAAGACTAAGCCTTTCTATCCCTAAACTCTATTTTAATGCTTATTTTAGTTTATGACTTGATGCAAATGTTATGCTTTAACATTGAAATTTACTTCTTCCATTCTAGTCATTATAATGTTTTTCTAGTCACTATAACATTGAAGCTCAATGTGTGAAATCCTTGTGATAAGATCTTCTTTTGTTTCACTTTTGTTGTCCAAGTACTCTTACCTCATCTTTGATTGATGAAAAAAAAGGGAGAAGAAATGTGATGAGAAAATTGAAAATGTGGAATAGCAATGGGATTACTCATGCATGCGTTGAACAAAAAATGTGTGAATTTTATGAAAATTCATGCATATGTCACGAGGTGGAAATAGGAAGTGTTACGCAAAATGTACTTTGAAATCTTTGACATAGTTGGCTATGATGAATGTGGAAAATTGGCTTATTGATGTGTGCTCATATAGTTGGCTTATGAAATGGTTAGTATGTGTTCATTGGCATGTTGGTATTATGAGGATAATGATCTTGAAAGCCTTGAGTTGATAAATGCAATGGGTTTCTGAATGTATTTTATAGTTGGTTAAAATGATTATGAATGTGTTTTATAGTTGATCATCTTGCCTTAATGATTGTGTGATTGATTATAAGCACTTATATTGCAAAATATATTTTTTGATGACTTTACCTAAAGTTTGGACTTGAAATTTGGATGCACGTCCAGAAATTCGGATGCATCCATATTTTGTTTCCAAAAAGTGCTCTTTTGTTGTTCAAATTGATCCAAATCCTTTTTAATCTCTTCTACTATGTTTGAACAACTTTAGGAAAGCTTCATTTCACTTTAAACATTCATTATGTTGGACTTATTGCAATTTGGACTTATAGAACACAGTTCAAAATTTTTTGAAAGATGAGCATAATCTAAGGGGGAGCCTTGATAGCTATTTCTAACCTTTAAAACCTCTCTTAGAAGTATTTTTATGTTTTTTTAAATGCTATATCTTCTAGTTTGATGGAAAGAAGGAGGTTTATTGAGGTTGGTTGGGTCATAGGCTCATTTTGAGCCATGTTTATGTCATTATGCGTAAAATTGATTTTCAAGTGGTTTTTTTCAATTGTTATCATCTTCAATTAGTAGATGACATAAATTTTTCTCTGTGCTTAAATTGTTTAAATCCATTGCATTTTGCATCAAAGTTTGTCATCATCAAAAAGGAAGAGATTGTAGGCCGAAAGGGCAAATCATGTTGTTTTGAGTAATGACAATTATTGATCATTCCATAGTCCTAAGAGAATAATGTTGATAATTTTGATATGGACTAATGTGTTTTGATTATAGTGTGATAGGATTTTTGGATTGAGAAGTATACACGTCTCGTTGTCTTGAAGCTACAATGCAAGAACAACTCAAATATGTCAAGGATATAGAAGAGTTTGTTCAAGATGATTGAAGATTTTGAAGACATGTAGTATAGGTTACATGTGTGTATTAGGTAAACTTTGTAAACCCTACACTCTTAAGCCTTGGAATCTATGAGTTGCATTTGAGAGCATACGACTTGATTTGAAAAGACTTTCATTAAGTTTTGAACTTGAACTATAAAGTTTTCATTAACGGCTTTTGCATCTAAAAAGTTTTTCAATGACTTATCTTTGAAGCTAGACTATTTTCCAACATGTTTGAATTAATTTGAATATGTTTTGAAAATTTTTGGAAAATTCAGATGTAGGAGGAAAATTCGATCGACTGCATTTTTCCTGCACCATGAACAATAACTACTGTTACTGTGAACACTACTACTGTTGTACTAGAGAAATTCGGACACAAATTTCAGACACAAAGGGGAAAATTCGGTGGCCCGAATTTGAACAGTAACACTATTTCAGTGAACAGTGCTTTCAGAAAATTTTGGATGCAAAATTCAAACACATTGGGTGAAATTCGATCAACCGAATTTTACTGTTACTAGCCGTTTTTTGAACATTTGTGTAGATTTTTACAACCTATAAAAATCACAAACTTCAATTGTTTGTGTAGAACTTTATTCTTTTGAAATCTAAGAAGCTTTGACTTCTTTTACATCAAAATTATTTGAAAAGTTCTCAAATTGCCTTGTGCTAAAAGGTTGAAATTCAAGATTCCAAAGGCAAGAGGTGAAGTGGTGCTAGTTATTGTGTTTATCCACCAAGAAGTGTTGGTAATATCCAAACTCTATCTTTACATTCTTGTTGTGATTGATTCAAGGTTGTTAAGAGACATAAAACCCTTGTGGAGAGTGAGCCATTGACTAGATTGATCAAGGTTTTCGTGTGACATAAAATCCTTTAGTGAGGGTGAGCCTTTGATTAGATTGGTCTAGGTTGTCTAGTGACATAAAACTCTTTGTGATCAGGGTGAGCCTTGTTTGCTGGATTGAAAAGAGATTATTTTGGGGTGAGTCTCTTGTGTAATTACTTGACTTGAGCATTTATTGAATTGATTGAAATCCATGAGTGTGGAGTCAAGGTAGTGGATGTAGATCTTGGAGATACTGAACCACTATAAATCGTATGTTCATTTCTTTATAACTTTATTTGTTTACATACTTGTGTTATTATTAGTTGTTCTTAGTTGTTAATTGATTGGGTGTACTTTTATTGTTTGATCATCTTGTCTCAACCATTCCTTTTAAATCGCATATAAACTTGGAGTTTGTTAATTTAAAGAAGAGGATTTGGTAAGGCAAAGAATTTACGAAACGGGAAAGATTTTGATGATTAGCCAAAGACCTAACTCACCCCTCCTTCCCCCCGCCTTAGATCTTTGAGCTTCAACCATCATTCACTTCACCTCACTCACCCCCCTCTTTGTTTCAATTCACAAAAGAAGGGGAGGGAAAATTATATTTTGTGGGAGCTTAACTGAAAACATTAGAGGGAAAATTATGTTTAAATTTCACTTTGTGAATTCTACTATTAACTTTTTAATTAATAAAAATATGATACTAACCTCGTTAATAGTACAAATCATTGATATTATTAATTGTAAAATATAGAGTGAGCAATATATAATATTGCATAATATTTCTAAAATACTAGAAAGTAAAATATTGTCACAGACATAATTTTTATAAGTTGTGTTATTAATTTATTTAAACTCTAAAAATTTATCAATTTTTTATGAAATAATATGTGGATGTTAATATTAGTCAGGTTTTTGAAGAGAACTCGACTCCCAAAATATGTCAGTTTCCTGAAGAGAATTCCACTCCCAAAATATGACTCCTAATTAGATTTGATTTCCTTTCCCTATTAGATTTTGGGTTTCCATAAACTCTTGTATTATGAGCCTATATATATAACCAAATAAAAGAACCTCTTCTTATACTTATAGGATTGTTGATCAGGGATAACCTGCATGATGCTAGATAATACTAGCATAATGATAAAAATAAGTATTGATCAATAGAAATCTTAGATATAAGCTCAACAAAATAAGTATGATTCGTAAATATTTATTCGACTGTAGAAAGTGTACAATTTCATGTTACAAACCTTAACTATGAACTACAAATTTTAATTTAAAAATTTTGATTTGAAAACCGATTAGAAACTGCATGAGAATTAAGAAACTATTTAGAAACTGATTTAGGATTTAAAAATAGCTAAGAAATTGATTTCAAACAGATTTCATCTTCAATTTAACTAATTTAAAAAATATTCATTTTAATTAACCGAAATTGGATATCGGTTTCAAATTTAAATCGATTTCAAACCGAACACGAAAATATTAAAACAGAAAATTTTCATTTAAAAACCGATTTGAGACCGATTGCATGTTCAAAAATATTAATTTCAAAAGTTTTCAATTTTGAAATCGATTAGAAACTGATATACAATTAAAACTGCATTTTAAAACCGATTTCAATTGGTCTCTAATTAGAAATTGATTTGAAACCCATTATAAAATTAATCAAAAATAAAAAATTTAATTTAGAAACCTATTTGAAATCGATTTTTTAATCTATTAAAAAATAATTTTTTTAATTTAGAAACTGATTTGAAACCTACTCTTTAATCTATTAAAAAGTTTTAATTCAGAAATTGATTATAAAATTAATCAAAAATAAAAAAGTTTGATTTAGAAACTAATTTGAAACCGATTCCTTAATCTATTAAAAATAAAAAATTTTATTTAGAAACCGATTTCTTAATCTATTAAAAATAAAAATTTTATTTAGAAACCGATTTCTTAATCTATTAAAAATAAAAATTTTAATTTAGAAATCGATTATAAAATTCATCAAAAAATAAAAAATTTTGATTTACAAATCGATTTGAAACCAATTCCTCAATCTTTTTAAAAATAAAAATATTTAATTTGGAAATCGATTTGAAACCAAAATTTCAAACCGATTATAAAATTTATCAAAAATAAAAAAAAATTGATTTACAAACCGATTTGAAACTGATATCTTAATCTTCAAAAAAAATTTAATTTAGAAACTAATTTCTTAATCTACTAAAAATAAGAAATTTAGTTTAGAAACTGATTTGTTAATCTATAAAAAAATTAAAAAATATAATTTAAAAAGCGATTTGAAATCAAAATTTGAAACTAATTTAATCGGTTTCTAATTAGAAACTGATTATAAAATTTAGTAAAAAATTAAAAAAAAAATTTGATTTAGAAACTGATTTGAAACCTATTTCTTAATCTTTTAAAAACTAAACAAAATTAATTTTGAAATCGATTTCTATTCGGTTGCTAATTAGAAATCAAGTTGAAAATTTATTAAAAATAAAAAATATTTTAAGCCTATTGAGACTGATTTGAAGCCATTTTCCTATAAGTTTTAAATCAGTTTCTAATTAGAAACCGATTTTTTCGATTTCAAATCTGCTAGTTTCTTGTAGTGGTCTGTCTAATTAATTTATTCCTTGTATTAAAGTTTTACGTATAACACGTGAATTATTATTTTAGTCTTATGTTAATATTAACAAATAGTTTTCTTTTTTTTTCAAATAGAGAAAGTTTGTTTCTAAATTGTCAAATTTATTCTTAATGACCCCTTTTTATCTTTTAGGTTTGAATTTTATTTCTAATGCAAACCATTAGACTACTTTTGTCATTATCTTTTACTTTGTAGATTTTCTTTTATTTGTGACCACTTACTTTTCTTTTTGGATTAAAAGTTTTGAACTTATTGTTATGACTTGATAGATTTATTTTGATTAACAATTTAAGGTTAATAGAGAAAATTTGTCAAATTTTTGTTTATTAAATTCTATTAAAAGCAACTGATTAGTTAAAAAAAAATTGAATCACCAAGGAGCCAACGGCAGCAGAGTGCTCTAATGTACTTAGTTTTGGGTTTACTAGTATATAAGATATCGAGCATGCTTAGGGATACTATAGTATAACTAACAAAGTGTACAGAATGCCCTTTTTTTAAATGTCTGATAGCATCTGCTAGTGAATCATTCAATCAATTTCATGGGTCATTTTAAAATAAGTTATTAACTGAACCAATATATTAGAATATAAGTACTTATAAGTATTTAGATGAACTTTCCAACCGATCAAAGTAATATAAGTATTATTTATTACAATTGTGTTAGTTATATGTACGAATTGTTATCAAATATTGATATTGGCGTTGTATTAACCATAATAACTAATTTCTTAATAAAATTCACTTATGGAATGAAAAAAAGTTTTCTTTTATCCAATAGAGTTTTTTTCTAGTTTATCCTATTCATTCTTGACCTTTTTAGGTATGAATTTTCATTCCTAATAAAAACTATTAGACTACTTTTTGGGTTATCCTATTGTCAAATTTTTATTTCTAAGGGCGGATTAGGTTTAGATTTACTTTTATGATTGGATAGATTTATTTTGGTTAAAAAACTTAAGGGTTTTTTTCAAAGATAAAATTTTAGAAATTTGGATAGAAATTTAGATAAAAAATTCGATAGTTAAGAACGAACAAATATGGAGAAAACAACAAGTAGATTATTTTTCAAAATATAAATACTGGCCATAAGACGGTTTTACTAAGGGTAAAATGTACCGGTGCCCTTGAAGTTTTATGGAATTTTATTTTTGCCCTCAAAGTAGAAAAAGACAAATTTGTGACCTTGAGTGTTCAAAAGTATTGATTTTTGCACTTTTGTCAAATCTAGCGTTAACCCCTAACGGTTTAAGAGTATTTTTGTTAGACCAAATGAAAATAAATTAAATGAAATGGATTGTCCAATTTGAACCACTAGATCTACTTATGTTAGCTTTAACATTTCAATCGAAAGATAAATTATGTTAGTTTTGTTGTTGTAGTGCAGCAAAACTTACTCCCTAATTTTGACTACTTTCAAACACAGTGACTTCTAAATTGGTTTCTTAACTTTCAATCACTTGATAAATTAACTTAGATTCTATAGTACTTCTTTGACAAATATAAATATAAAGGAAACAGTTGCTTGCATGAAAGCTAACATTAACTTAGAAGTGCAAGAATCTTTTCAACAAAGTTAGAAGTGTAAGAATCTTTTCAACAGAACATTATAGTAGTTTTGAACAATAAAAAATTACAAAAACTAATGTAGCAAATGCAAGCCTACAATAAAAAATTACAAAAACTAATGTAGCAAATGCAAGCCTTTTTAAGGCTGATAAATTATAGAGAAAAAAAAGGATAAAGAGTATTAGTCCTCAACAACAGACTTGGAACAGAAATGGATGTTAGAAAAGGAAAGTCCTTTCGTACTAAAAGTATGGAAGAAAAGAAGCAGCGCATGCTTCAACGGTGACGTGATGCATATTATCGAATGTCTCCAAAAAAAAAAGACCTTTTACGTTGAAGACGTCAAGCACATCATACATTATCTATAGAAAGAAAACAAGAAATGTTAGCCAAAAGGTGACAAGCATATAAGTGGAGGAAGGAAGTTACAAAATTAGACATTGATGTTCTCATTTTTGATACACATCGAAAAAAAAATACGATGGATGATTATGACCAGCTGTTTCAAGATACATAACATGTTCTCTGTGGAACTCTCGAACAAGATTATAGCAATCATTGCACAAGTTTCAAAGCAAGTAGTTCTAGAAGAACTATTGGGAAAGAAGAAATTCCCTATTTTGTATCTATTCAAACTAAGGATCAAGCCAATGGAACAAATTTTTAGCATGGGCTTGTGAATTCACATTTTCATCCTCACAGTAAAATTAAGAGTTAAATATTCATATTTATATATACTATCAAACTATGATATCTAATAGACTTACTATCTGATTGTCATTCCAGTGTGCCAGAATTTTGACCATGGTGTACATGAGCAAATTATAGGTTGTTCATTATCTGTCCAACAACAAAATCATGGAAAATTTTCATAATAAATATTGTTCATAATAGACACTATTTACATGAACATGCATAATCAATGAAAATCTTCAGAGTTCAAGATATCACTTTGCCTTTTACCTATTTTACTTAAATACAACATTTAATATGCTTACTATATGTTTATGGTGCAGGACCACAAATTTTGATGATGGTAGCAACCAGAGAAACATAACTTCATCATTTTTTCAGCAACAAAATGAAGGTAGGTATTTAGAATAAATAATCTTTACATCAACATACATACAATTCAATATATCATTTTGTCTACGATATAATAGGTGAAGAAAAATAAGTACCAACATTGAAATTCAATTTTCCTTTTTATAGAAAATTAATGTTTAGATTCTATTGTCATTTCTGAAAGACTAAAAGTACAAAGTTCGTTAATTCTGCTAGCGGTTCCTGATTGCAAATATTGTTGTGCAAAAAGATTTTACGGTGAAGCGCCAAGATTTTGTTGTGGTGAAGGAGAAGTTATGTTTCGATCTAATCCTTTGCCATGTGATCTGGCCCAGTTATACATGAATGATGACAACAAAGCTATTGAGAAAACATGTGAGATCATACAACAACCATTTTGCATTTACCACATTTATAGCCAAGTATGATTTAGATATAACTAGAAATTCAAAGGGAGTTTACACATTCAAAATCCAAGGAAAAGTTTATCATTTCTAGAGGATTGTATCTCTGATATTCAAAAGGAAACAAACATCCAATTGTCCTTTTATGATACAGATATTGAATTAAGCAAGAGAGTGCAAATGTGTCCACAGTTTAATGTCAATACAGAAAAATTATTGAAAGACCTAGGGGGGGGGGTGAATTAGGTCTTTGGCTAATTTTCGAAAATAATTTCCTTGTACACTTCTAAGCAAGACCAGATTATATGTACTTGGTTCAATGAGAGAATATGTCAATTAATAGCAAAGCAGTAAAATAATGTAAGATCAATAAACAAAAGTAATTTATAATGGTTCGATCTCTTCAAGATCTACGTCCACTACCTTGAGCCTATACTTAAGGATTTCAAACAATCTACTATATCCTCAAGTTCACAAATTACATAAGAGGCTCACACACAATGATTTTACACTCACAACCTCTTTAGCAATTCTACAAACAAGGTTCACTCTACCAAAGGATTTTATATCTACAAACAACCTTGAGTCAATATATCAAGGATCACCCTTATCTAAAGGATTTTATGTTTTCAAGATAACCTTGCAAGAGCTAGTAGAAAACACAATTGAATGAAGAAAGGAGAATGTGTAAGATGTTACCACTTGTTGGTAGATGATTACACAATGTTGCACCTTCACACTTTGTTGTCTTTGGGATCTTTGAATGATCAATTGAAAGCACAAGACAAAGAGAGCTTTAATGTTTGCTAAAGACTTTGGAATGTTTAGAGTTCAAAGAAATTCAAAACTTACAAAAAATCTGAAGTTTACAGCTTTTATAGATTTGAAAAATCAAATGCAACAGCTATAAAACGGATAGTTTCAGAGATATTCGGACGTCCGAACTTTCTGCCATCCATCCGAACTTTCGTTCGAACTTCACTATGCCAAGCTGTCTGGAAATGTTCAGACGTCTTAACGTTTCCTTATGCGTCCGAACATTCGTCCGAAATTCTCTGGAAAAACAGTGACCATGCTATCAGAGAAAGTTTGGACGTCCGAACTTTACTCCATGAGTTTGAACTTGCGTCCGAATTTCTCTGGAAGTACAGTGATCATTTTCAAAGTTTGGACGTCCAAACTTGCATCCAAACTTATCAAATTTTGTCAAATCATTTAAAAAACATCCTTAATAACATTGAAATCATTTTGTATAAATAGATGAGTCATTTAAGCACTTTCAAACACAAAAACCGTTACCAAAACATTTTAATCATCCAAAGTTTACTTGAGATCATTTGAGACTTCAAAAACATACTGTTATGAAGAAGTTCATTTAAAATCATTTCAAAAACAAGTTTTGTGCTCTCTTATGCATTCAACTAATTCCAAAACATACAAGTGTAGAGTTTACAGAAAAGTATACATATTTAGCATATGAACCCTACACTCTAAGTCTTCAATGCCTTCAACCATCTTGAACATACTCTTCAATCTTCAATCACTTTTGGCATAAAGGAGTTGTTCTTGCATTGTGGCTTCAAGGCAATAAGGCTTAATACTTCTTAATCCATCAATCCTGTCACTCAACATACAAGTACATTAGTCCTCATCAATGTTTGCCATTATTTAAAACTAATCATTACTACATGATTTGCCCTTAGGGCTAACAATCTCCCCTTTTTTGATGATGACAAACTTTGATGCAAAATGTGATGGATTTAAATAATGCAGTACAAAGAAGTATTGATGTCAATGATAGATAATAACCAATTTAGCACATTGACATACAAAAGGCTCAATATGAGCCTATGACCCAACCAACCTCCATTTACCTCCTTCCTTCCAAAAAATAACTAGGATAGAATATATAGCATTTAAGTATTTAGAAAACTTCTAAGAGAGGTATTAAAGGTCAGAAAATATTAACAATGCTCCCCCTCACTTGTTGAATCATGCCTTCTCTTGGTTTTCATCTCTCTTGTCCAAATTTCTGCCTCATCTTCTTCTTCCTTAGTTTCCTCGGTTTCCTTAGCTTCTATTCTTTTTGGAGGAGTTTCTCTACTAGTTCTACATACTCTCTCATCATCAAGAGTTAATTGCATTCTTTTGAGAGAGTCATTAGTATAAATCTGACCCCTTTTGAAGGTTTGACCCCTAACAGGAAGCTTGACTCGAAAATGTTTGAAGATTCTTGTTAAGAGTCTTCCATATGGCAAAGCTTTGTTGTCAGTCTTTTTAGCCCCAAACATATGCTTCAGTGCCATATAACCAAAATTCAATCTCCTATGCTCATGCAAAGCAAGCATAATTACCATATGTATGTTCCCTACAAATGTTTTATGTCCAAAGTTAGGAATAATCATGGTAGTTATCATATGATGCATAACTCTTCCCCTTGCATCTAAAGCTTTGATTTCCCTTTCTTTAATGGTCCTAAACTCTCTACCATTAGTGAAGGCCTCTTCAAATCTTTCATTTGTAAACAACTCTCTAATATAGCAGTGTTGTCCCATAGAGAAATACCTTGCTCCAATATCACTCACTCCACAGATTCTATTCACTAATGCATCATTGAATTCAAAATCTATTTAAGACATTCTAGAAGAATACCATTGAATAACATTGTCCCCTTCATTTTCAATTCTTTCTTCTTTAAGATTTGCATAGAATTCATATATGAGTGAGGGATAATACTCTTCATCAATAACCAACAAGTTACTCCAGCCAATATCACCAAATAAAGATAGGACATTACCCATATTTGTGAGTTTGCAAAATCAACTCTGTTTCCAGGGATGATTTTCCTCGATTTCTTGCTCCAATCTTCAAATTCTGATGCAGTTTTGATTGAGATAAATTTGTCTGCTCCAGATGATGATTGAGGAACCCTAATTCTCCTTGGTTCATTGAGAATTCGTCCTCCTTCTTTGTTTTGCATTTTTCCTTTTCCTTTCTTAATATTTGCTCCCTTAGTTCTCACCATGATGGTTTTCTAATAGAAAAGCAGCAAAATTTGAGAAGTGTTTAGGATTAGGAATTCAAAAATCCAAGTATTTTGATGTGAAAATGGTGAAATCACAGAGAGATTTAAGTTTTGATGCGAATGGGTAGAGAGAAATTTCAAAGAAGAGAGAGTTCGGGTGTGATAATATGTGAGTAACGGCGATTTTGGTCTCTTTAAAACCGCTGTAACCGCAAAGTTCAGACGACCAAACTTTTTGGTCTGCGTCCGAACATGCATCCGAACTTCTTTGTTTCTCCAGTTTTAGAAAATTCAGACTTCTGAACTTTCTGTCATGCGTCCGAACATGCGTCTGAACTTTTCTGTCTAGAATTTTCTGACTAATTTTGGACGTTCCATTGTCACTCAATGCATCCAAATTTTGCATTCGAATTTTTCCTACTTTTGTCACACTCAAATAAACACATTAGTAATTGAATTTTGAGATTCCTAAGAGCCTTCTTAAATGAGTAAACCTTTCCTCAGCCAAAGGCTTTGTGAATATATCAGCAATTTGGTCATTTGTATTTACATATTCTAAGCATATGTCTCTTTTAGCAACATGATCACGAATAAAATGATGCTTAATCTCTATATGCTTTGTTATAGAATGTTGAATGGAATTTATGCTCAAATTGATAGCACTAGTGTTGTCACATAATATTGGCACATTATTGACTTTAAGACCATAATCAAGTAGAGTATGCTGCATCCATAATATTTGAGCACAACAACTACCAATTGCAATATATTCAGTTTTAGCAGTTGACAAAGACACACGTGCTTGTTTTTTACTATACCAAGACACAAGACAACTACCAAGAAATTGACAATGACCACTTGTATTTTTTCGTTCAACTTTGCATCCAGCATAATTAGCATCCCAATATCCAATAAGTTCAAAAGATGAAGATTTTGAAAACCAAAGACCACAGTCATGTGTATCAATCAAATAGCAAAAAATACGTTTGACAGAAATTAGATGAGATTCTTTAGGACAAGATTGAAATCTAGCACATAAGCACACAGCAAACATCATATCTGGTCTACTTGCTATGAGATAGAGTAAACTTCCAATCATATCTCTATATGACTTCTCATCGACATTTTTACCTTTTTCATCTTTATCAAGTTTAGCTGATGAACTCATTGGAGCACCTATCCCTTTTGCTTGATCCATTCCAAATCTTTTCAATAGCTCCTTGGTATGCTTTGCTTGATTTATGAAGACTCCATCCTTAGTTTGCTTAATTTGCAGCCCAAGAAAGAAATTTAGTTCTCCCATCATACTCATTGATTTGGCAAATTCCTCACAAAGAGATGTGTTAGTAGCACCAAAAATAATGTAATCAACATAAATTTGCACAAGTAAAATATCATTATTGCTAGAGGTTTTTATAAAAAGTGTTGTGTCCACTTTTGCTTTTGCAAATCCTTTTGAAAGGAGAAAACCACTTAATCTTTCATACCAAGCTCTTGGAGCTTGTTTCAATCCATATAGAGCCTTGGTTAACTTGAAAATATGATTAGGAAATTTTTCATGAATAAAACCAGGTGGTTGTTCTACATAAACTTCTTCTTCAATAAAACCATTTAGAAATGCACTTTTAACATCCATTTGAAATAGTTTAAAACCTTTAAAATAAGCAAAAGCCAAAAGTATTCTTATGGACTCTAATCTAGCTACCGGAGCAAAAGTTTCATCATAATCAATGCCTTCTTCTTGATTGAAACCTTGAGCAACAAGCCTAGCCTTATTTCCAACAACTTGTCCTAGTTCATTTAATTTATTCCTAAATACCCATTTTGAACCAATAATAGAATGAACATGAGGTCTTGGGACAAGAGTCCATACTTTATTTCTTTCAAACTGATTTAACTCCTCTTCCATAGCAATAATCCAAAAAGTATCACACAATGCATCATCAATGTTTTTAGGTTCAATGTGAGATAAAAGAGCAAAGTTGTCGATAAAATTCCGCCTTGTTTTAACTCCTTGGGAGACGTCACCAATGATTTGCTCCTTAGGATGACCTCTTGCATATCTTAGATCCTTTGGAAGTTCTTGATCATTGCGAGGTTGACCATCTTGTTCTTGCTCTATTATTTCTTCTTCTTTGGCATGTTCTTCCAATGTGAGTGCTTGATGAAGTGTTTGATTATCAAACATTGAAGAACCTACATCATCTTCATTTCTTCTTTCAAGATAAATGTTAGATTCATCAAAGGTTACATGTATGGTTTCTTCAACACATAATGTTCTTTTGTTATAAACTCTATAAGCCTTTTTTATTTGATGAATAGCCAAGAAATACACCTTCATCTGATTTTCTATCAAATTTTCCAAGATTATCACTAGTGTTTAAGATAAAACACTTACAACCAAAAACCTTAAAATAAACAATTCAAGGAGTTTTATCAAATAGAAGTTCAAAAGGTGTTTTTCTTATGAAGGGTCTTCGTAAAACTCTATTCATTACATAGCAAACAGTATTTACAGCTTCAGCCCAAAAATATTTTGGCAAAGAGTTTTCACAAAGTATTGATCTACCCATCTCTTGTAAGGTTCTATTTTTCCTTTCAACTAAACCATTTTGTTGGGGTGTTTTAGCAGCTGAAAAATTATGAGTTATACCATATTCATCACAAAATTTTGTAAAGTCTTGTTTGCAAAATTCTCTTCCATTGTCACTTCTAATAGAAATTAATTTATGCTCAAGAGAAGTTTGAACCTTTTTGAAAAGTTTTACAAATTCATGAAACGTTTCATCCTTTTGAGCTAAGAAAATCACCCAATTAAATCTTGAAAAATCATCAACAATCACATAAGCATATCTTTTACCACCAAGACTAGTGGTCCTCATTGGTCCAAACAAGTCCATATGAACAAGTTCAAGAGGTTTTGAAGTAGAAACCATTTTCTTTGGTTTAAAGGATGTGTTTGATTGTTTTCCATATTGACAAGCATCACAAAGACGAGTTTTATCAAAATGCATTTTAGGTAATCCTCTAACTAGCTCTTGTGTGGAAAGTTTATTCAATAAATCCATGCTCACATGACCTAACCTTCTGTGCCACAAATATCCATCATTATCATGAATGGCAAGACATTTTATATCATTTGTGATAAGTTCATCAAGATATAACACATAAACATTTCCAACTCTATTAGCAACAAAGATGGTTTTGCTACTTGCACTATTATAAATAGTACATGTGTCACATTTAAATTCTACTTTATATCCATTGTCACATGGTTGACTAATGCTAAGTAAATTAAACCATCAATAAGTAATGCTTGTTTAATAAGAGGGAAGGAACCTTTACCAATGTTACCTATTCCAAGTATTTTTCCTTTCTTCTTATCTCCAAATGTGACAAAACCTTCACTTGTTGCTAGAAGCTCACTAACAAGAGAGGCATTTCCTGTCATGTGTCTTGAACAACCACTGTCAAGAAACCATTTTGTGGCACTTGATCTTGAAGCAAAGTGAACCTACACCAAGTTTGAGAGAGTGATTTTTGGTATCCATATTTTCTTGGGTCCAAGGGGGTTAGTGAAAGTTCCTTTAACTTTCCAAATAGTCTTAACATCATTTTCTATTTTTCTTTTTACATAACATTTTGATACTTTGTGTCCATGCTTGCCACAATACGTACAACAGATATGAGACCTAGTATTAAAAGTTTCTTTAGCAAAGGAATTTTTATATCTTGGAGCATAACTATCATGAGGGTAACCAAGACCATGTTTAACATATGAAGATCTTTGATAACCAAGTAATTTATTTAAATTTTCTCTTCCATTTGTAAATTTTTCAATGCACAATGTAAGATCATTAACTTTCTTCTTCAAAATTTCATGATCATTAAGCATTGTTTCAAGAGAATTAACTTTTGTACAAAGCTCTTTATTTTCAAAAGATATGTTTTGTATGGTTACATTTAAAACTTCTTTTTCAATGTTTAGGCAATTAATAGTCTCAAGAAGTTTCCCATTTTCAACACATAACTTTGAATTCTCATTTAATAACTCATTGATTTTGGCTTTCAGTTCTTTATTCCTTTTAGAAGCCTTTTTTAATTCTTCATACATTTCTACAAGTAAATCACTAGGATCAACATCATCACTATAGTAATTAGAGATAGAAGGAGTAGATTGTACCTTATCATCAATTACCATAAAGCATATGTTGGCCTTTCCTTCACTGTCATCTTCACTTTCTTGTTGATCCCTGGTTCCAGCTAGTCCTTTCCCCTTCTTGGCAGATTTCTTTTTTAATTTATTGTCTCTTTCCCTTTCCAACACCTTAGGACAATCAGCAACAAGATATTCTCTGCTTTTCCATTCAAAATATTGAGGTTTGAAGGATGATGACTGTCCACTCTTCTTGGTTGGCTTTCTCCCTTTCTTAAGGAATTCCTTCTTGTAGAATTTTTTTAATTTTCTTACAGCCAAGGTTATCTCCCCTTCTCCACTGTTTCCATCTTCTTCACTTGATGATTTTTCTTGTTCACTCAAGTGATTTGAGGCTTTGAGTACAACTCCTTTTCTTCCCTTCTCTTCATCTTCTTTGTCATTTAGTCTTTTCATCTTCATCTCATGTGTTAGGAGTGATCCAATGAGCTCTTCAAGTGGAAGAGTTTTCAAATCCTTTGATTCCTCAATTGCAAGAGTTTTTGGTTGCCAAGATTTTGGTAGAGCATCCAATATTTTTCTGTTTTGCTCTCCCATTGTATAGCTCTTCCCATAAGCTTTTAAACCATTGAAAATGTTAGTAAATCTTGTAAACATATCACTGACATTCTCACCTTGCTTCATAGTGAATAGCTCATGGTCCCTTACTAGCATGACAAGCTTAGACTCTTTAACCTGGTTTGTACCTTCATGTGTTATTTGAAGTAATCTCCACATATCATGAGCAGTGTCACACCCACTAACTCTATTGTATTCAGTTACATCTAATGCAGAACTTAAAATATTCATGGCCTGATAATTTAAGTCATTTTCTTTGAATCATTTTCATCAAATTCGTCACTCCATCAGCTCTAATTTTCATAGGTATGTAAGGACCTTTCTCAACAATATTCCACAAATCAAAATTGATAGAACATATATATATCTTAACTCTAGATTTTCAAAATGTATAGTTTGTTCCATCAAACAAAGGTGGTCTATTTGTGGAAGATCCTTCTAGATAAGGTAAGTTTGAAATATTAGCCATAAGATCTTAACTTCTAGGTTGCAAAACCACACAAAGAAGCCCTTGCTATGATACCAATTGAAAGACCTAAGAGGGGGGTGAATTAGGTCTTTGGCTAATTTTCGAAAATAATTTCCTTGTACACTTCTAAGCAAGACCAGATTATATGTACTTGGTTCAATGAGAGAATATGTCAATTAATAGCAAAGCAGTAAAACAATGTAAGATCAATAAACACAAGTAATTTATAGTGGTTCGATCTCTTCAAGATCTACGTCCACTACCTTGAGCTTATACTTAAGGATTTCAAACAATCTACTATATCCTCAAGTCCACAAATTACATAAGAGGCTCACACACAATGATTTTACACTCACAACCTCTTTAGCAATTCTACAAACAAGGTTCACTCTACCAAAGGATTTTATATCTACAAACAACCTTGAGTCAATATCTCAAGGATCACCCTTATCTAAAGGATTTTATGTTTTCAAGATAACCTTGCAAGAGCTAGTAGAAAACACAATTGAATGAAGAAAGGAGAATGTGTAAGATGTTACCACTTGTTGGTAGATGATTACACAATGTTGCACCTTCACACTTTGTTGTCTTTGGGATCTTTGAATGATCAATTGAAAGCACAAGACAAAGAGAGCTTTAATGTTTGCTAAAGACTTTGGAATGTTTAGAGTTCAAAGAAATTCAAAACTTACAAAAAATCTGAAGTTTACAGCTTTTATAGATTTGAAAAATCAAATGCAACAGCTATAAAACGGATAGTTTCAGAGATATTCGGACGTCCGAACTTTCTGCCATGAGTCCGAACTTTCGTTCGAACTTCACTATGCCAAGCTGTCTGGAAATGTTCGGACGTTCGAACTTTTCCTTATGCGTCCGAACATTCGTCCGAAATTCTCTGGAAAAACAGTGACCATGCTATCAGAGAAAGTTTGGACGTCCGAACTTTACTCCATGAGTTTGAACTTGCGTCCGAATTTCTCTGGAAGCACAGTGATCATTTTCAAATTTTGGACGTCCAAACTTGCATCCAAACTTATCAAATTTTGTCAAATCATTTAGAAATCATCATTACGTCCAAACTTGCATCCAAACTTATCAAATTTTGTGAAATCATTTAGAAATCATCCTTAATAACATTGAAATCATTTTGTATAAATAGATGAGTCATTTAAGCACTTTCAAACACAAAAATCGTTACCAAAACATTTTAATCATCCAAAGTTTACTTAAGATCATTTGAGACTTCAAAAACATACTTGTTATGAAAAAGTTCATTTAAAATCATTTCAAAAACAAGTTTTGTACTCTCTTATGCATTCAACTAATTCCAAGACATACAAGTGTAGAGTTTACAGAAAAATATACCTATTTAGCATATGAACCCTACACTCTAAGTCTTCAATGTCTTCAATAATCTTGAACATACTCTTCAATCTTCAATCACTTTTGGCATAAATGAGTTGTTTTTGCATTGTGGCTTCAAGGCAATAAGGCTTCATACTTCTTAATCCATCAATCCTGTCACTCAACATACAAGTACATTAGTCCTCATCAATGTTTGCCATTATTTAAAACTAATCATTACTACATGAATTGCCCTTAGGGCTAACAATTATTGATGGGAATATTGGAAACATATACAATTTTATTCAAAAGCTTAAAGGATGTGCCATATCTAGAACATTGCAAGATTGTGCTGAATAAAGATCTTAACTTAGATAAGAGAGTTTACAATCCCATATGCATCACAAGTTACTGCAATATTAATGGAGTCTGAAAATTCTGAAACAGAAAAAAGTTGTCATATATAGGTTTAAATGTATTCAAATTCAAGCCATAGAATTTACCATGGGTATAATTGTTATGATCCATTACAATATCCTCTAATATTTTCGTATAGATAAATTGGTTGGCAATACAATATACCAAGGTTACCATCAAGATTAGTACAAGGAAATTCAGTCGATTTTGCATCAATTGATCACATACCAGAAATAAATTCTATATTAGAACTTTTAGAAACAGAAAAGAAAAGTAAGTAGCCAAGTAAACTACATTCTGCCCTTTCAAATACACTGTCCATTTCACTTTTACTAACACATTTATGAATTCCATTTATTGTTTACAGGACTATGTACTGGAAAGAAAAAAACAAATAGGGTCACCTACAGAGAATACTACTGCTACAAACTTCAAATCAGATCAAAGGACAAATCAATTCTTTGGCATACTAGAAGATTGCTGCAACAATATGTAATTGACATGTATATAAAAGTGAAAAGGTTGGAATTTCAAAGAAATAGATAGAAACAAGTAAGAAGTGAAGTCTTTCAATGTCTTATAGATTCAATTTCAGTCGGACAAACAAACAATTCAAATATTGGAAAAAAATTTATTCTACCCGCTTCATTCATTGGTGGACATAGAGATATGTAAAAGAGATACATGGATGCTATAGCATTGGTTCAACATTTTGGTAAGCCAGATATATTTCTTACAATAACTTGCAATCAAATGTGGCCTGAAATATAAGAAAGTCTTCTACCATATGAGTTACCTCAAAATCAACCCATATTTGTTATCAAGAGTTTTTAAAGCAAAGTTAGAATTACTGAATATTGAAATCATGAAAAAACATGTTCTTGGTGAAGTAGTAGTATGTGTTTTTGTGAATGAATTCCAAAAAAGAGATTTACCACATGCTAATTTTTTTTATAATGAAACATGAATCAAAGCCATTGAATCCAGATGCCTATGATAGATTAGTACCTGCTAAAATTCCAAATGAAACAGATGACAAATATTTACACGATATAGTTGTAAAGCATATGACGCATGGACCATGTGGTGAGTATAATGTAAAAAATCCTTGCATGAAAAATTGAAAATGCAAAAGTCATTACTCAAAAGTTTTTCAGAATATACCACAGAAGGGGAGGATGCTTATCCTTCCTAGTGCAAAAGAAATAATGGAAAGACAGTTAAAGTAAGAGGTCAATTGCTAGACAATAGATGGGTTGTTCCCTACAATAAATATTTATTATCATTTTTTGATTGTAATATGAATGTAGAAATTTGTTCAACTATTAAAATGGTCAAATACTTATAAAAATATGTTTACAAGGGTCTTGATAAGGTTAGTTATCAAATTATTAATGATGACTCTTATGATGAAATACAACAATTTCAAGCAGCCAGACGGATATCTCTACCAGAGGCAACTTGGATATTATATGCTTTCCCACTGAGTGAAATGACTCCATCAGTCTTCACTTTACAAATATATCTACCTGATAATCATGTAGTTACATTTGAAGCTAATACTGATATCACAAATATGTTGAGATTTTCCAACATATCAAAGACGGTGTTGACTATATATTTTGAAATGAACAAGACAAATCCAACAGCAATCAGGTTAAACTGTCTTTATAAAGAATTTCCTGAATACATTGTTTGGTCAAGAGGTGATAAAATTTGGACAGAACGGAAGCAATACTTTGTGATAGGAAGGATGATAATCGTGTGACCTACAGTAGGAGAAAATTATTATTTAAGATTAATTTTATCTCACATTCTTGGACTGAGATCTTTTGAAGATTTATCAACACTTGACACCAAACAGTACAGATTATTTCGAGATGCAACAAATGTAAGAGGGTTTTGTAAGCCCTAAGGGCAAATTATGTAATTTTGATTCATGACAAATATTGATGAGAACTAATATGTTTATATTGTGTGACAGGATTTGTGAAGAAAGAAGTTTGAAGTCTCATTGCCTTCAAAAGGAAGAGCAAAGAACAACCTCATTAAGCTATGAGTCTTTTGAGGTGTATTCAAAGATAAACTCAAGGCATTGAAGACTTGAAGTGTAGAGTAGGTATGATGATAGGTAATATCTATGTGAACTCTACACTTGTATGTCTTGGAGTCTATTGAATGCATAAGAGAGCATAAAAATTGGTTTCTTAAGTTTAAAAAGACTTTTGAATGAATCTTTAGAAAATGTGGTTTTGTGTTCTAAAAGTTTTTAATTAAGCTTTAAATGATCAAATGAGTTTGATGATGGTTTTCAAACTTATATTTGTCTAAATAAGTTATCTATATATATCAAATGTATTTCAAATATTTGGAAGATTAGTTTCAAATGGTTTTACAAAGTTTGAACACAATTCCATGAAATTCGGTTGATCCGAATTTGGTAGCAAAAAATTTGCTACATGTTCTTCTAGAGAAATTCGGAAGAAGATTCGGACGCATGAAGAAAAAATTGGTCGTCCGAATTTTTGGTCTTCAAAGCATGGTTACTGTTCTTCCGGAGAAATTCGGAAGAAGATTCGAAGCAGCAGGGAAGAATTCGGGTCGTCCGAAAAAATTCGGACGTGAAGTCTGATCGTCCAACTTTCTCGAAAGTAGCCAGTTAACTAGCCGCTTTTATAGTCTGTTTCAACTGATTTTCAAATTCTATAAAAGCTATAAACGTGCAATCTTTTTGTAACAACTTTTAATTTGAATATTCTAAGCTTTCAAAAGTCTATTACAAACATTTCTCAAGCTCTCTTACATCTTGTGCATTAAATTGATCAATCCAAAGACATCAAAGTGTGAAGGTACAATTTTGTGTAAATTCTACCAACCCAAAGTGGTAACATCTACACACTCTTCTTTACTTATTCATTTGTATTGTTCTACTAGCTCTAGCAAGGTTATCTTGATAACATAAAACCCTTTAGATAAGGGTGATCCTTGAAGTTGTGATTCAAGGTTGTTTGAGATATAAAACCATAGGTTGGTGAGCCTTGTTTGTAAAAATTACAAGTAGAGGTTGTATGTGTAAAACCAAAGTGTGGTGAACCTCTCCTGTAATCTGTGAACTTGAGCACATAGTAGAGTTATTGAAATCCTTAAGTGTATACTTAAGGTAGTGGAGGTAGATCTTGAGGATCGAACCACTATAAATTGTTTGTGTTCATTTGTTTACATTTCTTATACTGCTTTGCCATAAACTGTGGTTTATTCTCATTCACTTAATCTGCAATAGGTCTGCTCATCTATAAAGTTTGAATTTGTGAAAATTAGCCAAATACCTAATTCACCCCCCCTCTTAGGTATTTCAGGTTTCTTCATTCAGAGAAGGACATTCAATTTTATCTTGAGGAAGCAGCTCGTTTTCAAATTCCAAGAACAATGAGGCATTTATTTGCCACAATTTTGGTTTTTAATGTACTATGTTATCCGAAGAAACTTTGGAATAAGTTTGAATTTTCATTGAGTGAAGATTTTATACATCAGAAAGATCTTATTGGTTTTAGCAAGAAATTTATTGAAGACATAGATCACTTTCTATAGTCTATGGAAAAATCTGTCAATGATTTCAACTTTGCTCCTTTCAGGATCAATGTTTCTATCCAAGAAAAAATGATACGAGAAGTTGAATGTGAAAAGAACATCTACATTTCAGAAGAAGACCTTTTAAACAAAGGGAAATTGAATGTAGCACAAAAAGAAGCTCTCAAATGCATTTTTACAGCAGCCAGGGAGCAAATAGGAAAATGCTTTTTCATTGATGGGCCGAGTGGAATAGGAAAGACATTCTTATATAAAACCCTTTTGGATATTATAAGATCGATTGGATTCATTCGCAATGGAACGAAAGAAGACATTCTCAACAGCAATCTACTGAAATCAAATATTTGGAAAAAGTTACACAAATGAAATTAGCAAAAAAATATGAGACCTATTGAAAATTCCACATTCACAAGATATCTTTTACGAATTGGTAGTGGGACTAAACCTGTTGATTCTAATGATAATGTCTGATTACCTACAGATATGATCATACCATTCATTAGCAAAGAAATTTTAGTACTAGATTTAGTGAACTTTTTTCCCCAGATTTGACCTTATTTGAATCAAATCTAGCAATTGTTAAGAAAGTGTTCTACTAACACCAACGAATAACTGCGTACATGATATAAAGATTTTGGGGAAAATCAGTGATATACATAAGAATAGACAAAATAACAAATGCAAAAGATCAAGCAGAATATGAAGATTTCATAAATAGTCTACAACCTTCTGGTTTACCACCTCATAAACTGAAGCTGAAAAAGAATTGCCCAGTTATACTTTTGAGAAATATCAATCCCATAGAAGATTTATGTAATAGTACACGATTGATATGCAAAGAATTGAGAAAATATGTCATCTATTCTGAAATTGCAGTCAGGGAACACTATGCGAAACTAGTCATCTTGCATCCAATTCCATTGGAATCATCAACTGCTGACAAACATGGTATTCCTTTTAAAAGAACACAATTTCCAATACGATTCTGTTTTGCAATGACGATAAATAAAGGTCAAGGACAAACATTAGATGTAGTTGGGATATATTTACGTGAACCAGTCTTTAACCATGGACAGTTATATGTTGCACTCTCAAGAGAAAAGCATTCTAGGAATGTCAAAGTGCTAATTGTTCCACAAACTTTTGAAGAAACAGGTCTTCGAACTCTCACAAGAAATATTGCCTGTCCGGAAGTTTTTGATCTTTCACAATTGACTTATGAAGCCTTTGGTAAACTAGAAAACAGACGATACTTATATCATGAAACTGCATGCACTGATAACATATTGTCATTTGTTGTAATACATACAAAAATATCAAATGCAATACTTTCAACAAATTCCTAGCCAAATACAAATATCTTTGAAATATCATTACTAATGTTTCTCTTGAACAGATCATGAAGATGGTAATACCAGTGAAATCTATCATGCTAGGGATGACTCACGTAGGTTCAAAATTCAGTAACAAGTCCAGGAAAAGTCTACAAAAAAATGATTCTCATTGATGACGAGGTGAGTAAATATATGTAACTTCAAAAAAAAAACAGCAATAAAGAATCATGTGCTCTTTCATTTATTTCAGGGAACAAGATTTATTGGTATACTATTTGACAAAAATATTGATCTCTACCATCAAAAAATTGTTCCCTACAAGACTTACTATGTCTCAAATGCAATGGTTGAATATGTAAAATCGCAATTCATTATTGACGGTATCACAATTCAATGGATCATCTCTGGAAGTACTATTGTTGAAGATGGACTGGACAACATCCAAGAAATAATGACTAGGAATTTTAAATGCATACCATTCAAAGACTTTCCACAATATGCAGATCATCAACAATCAATTGGTAAAATTAACTACTCCATTTTGTCATTTATTACAACCCATAGTGAAAATAAAATGATCTAGTTCTTTTTAGTTATGTATTTCATATTTCTAGATGTTCTTGGAGTTGTCTTGAATGTTTATCCAATCAAAGAATCACATCACACAAAAGACATCCTATTGATAAATGAAGAGTACAAATTTCCCATCTCCAATACTATATCAAACAAGACTATACCTAACTATAATATAAAATAATCTCTAACTGTTTTAATTGTAGGTTAACTCTTATCAAGATGACATTATCGAATGAGTTTGCTGAAAACAAGAGAAATGTTTTGAATGAAATGCAAGGAACATTACTTATCGTGCATTGCAAAAGAATTGGTGTAGGAACTTTTAATGGTATGTAAAACACCAAATCTCACTCTATACTAAATTTCTACTCTATACCATTTCGCACTACACTTTATACATTACTAACTAACAAATTCTAGGTTTGGATTTGGAAACAGAATATGCCAGTAGCATCAACATGAACCCTCCAATACCTCAAGCACGACAACTAGAGAAATAGTAAATTTCTCTCCATCAAAATTTACTTTAAATATTTACCAGCACTTGAAATGGACCATCTCCCCTAGGAGCTAATTTGGACTTCCTATGGTTAGGAAGTCTTTCATTCCTTAAGTGTACCCAAACCCAATCACCGGGTTCAAAAGTCACCAAATTTCGCCCTTTATTGGCTTGTTTGGCATAGACCTTATTCTTCTGTTCAATATGCTGTCTTGCCTTCTCGTGTAGGACTCGTACCATCTCAGCCTTGCTCTTGCCGTCTGTATTAGACAACTCATTCAAAGGTAAAGGCACCAAATCCAAAACAGTTAAAGGATTAAAGCCATATACGAGTTCAAATGGTGAATAACCTTTGGTGGAATGCACACTCCGGTTATATGCAAACTCAATAAATGGTAAACATTCACCCCAAGTTTTAAGATTCTTACCAATGATAGCACGTAGTAAGGTACCCAAAGTCCTATTGACAACCTCAGTTTGACCATCAGTCTGTGGGTGACATGTAGTAGAATAAAGTAGTTTGGTACCCAATTTGCCCCACAACACAAGCCAAAAATGGCTTAGAAATTTAGCATCTCTATCGGAAACAATAGACCTAGAAAGACCGTGCAATCTAACAACATCTTTGAAAAATAAATCAGCCACTTGCACAACATCATCAGCCTTATGGCATGCAATGAAATAAGCCATCTTACTAAACCTATCAACAACAACGAAGATGCTATCATATCCTTTTTTAGTCTTAGGCAAACCCAAAACAAAGTCCATAGAGATATCAGTCCACGGCTCAGTAGGCACAGGTAGAGGGGTATACAAACCATGAGGTTTGACAGTGGATTTTGCCTGTCTACATGCAATACACTTGGCACATACACATTCAACATCCTTACGCATACCTGGCCAACAAAAATTTCTTGCAAAATAGCCAAAGTCTTAGAAACCCCGAAATGACCCATCAAACCACCACTATGAGCCTCATGCACAAATAAAGTACGCATAGAACAATTAGGCACACACAATTGACTACCTCTAAACAGATACCCATCATGCCTATAGAATTTCTGGAATGCAATATGCTCACAAGCAGAATATACAGTAGCAAAATCAACATCAGAAGAATATAAATCCTTAAGCTGCTCAAATCCTAATAACTTAGAATGTAGAGTAGTAATCAAGGAATATCTCCTAGTTAAAGCATCAGCTACCACGTTCTCCTTCCCTTGCTTGTATTGCAGTACATAGGGAAAGGTCTCCAGAAACTCCACCCAAGTGGCATGTCTCTTGCTCAGCTTGCCCTGTCCCTTCAAGTGCTTAAAGACTCATGATCAGTCCCAATGACAAACTCTCTAGGTTGAAGATAATGTTGCCACACCTCCAATGCTCTCACAACCGCATACAACTCCTTATCATATGTGGGATAATTGAGTTGTGCACCACTAAGTTTCTCACTGAAGTATGCAATTGGTTTGTTTTCTTGCAAAAGCATAGCTCCTATACCAATTGAAGAAGCATCACATTCAACCTCAAAAGCTTTCTCAAAATTAGGTAAACATAGAATAGGAGCAGAACATAATTTTTCTTTCAACAATGTACATGCATGTTCTTGTTCCTGACCCCAAGTAAAACCTTTGTCCTTCTTAATTACCTCAGTCAAAGGAGCAGCAATAGTAGAAAGTCCTTCACAAACCTCCTGTAGAAACAAGCAAGTCCATGAAAACTCCTCACCTCACTCACATTCTTAGGACTTAGCCAATCCTAGATAGCCTTCACCTTCTCACTATCAATCTCAACTCCCTGAGAACTGATTATAAACCCCAAAAATACTAACCGATCAATCCAAAATGTACACTTCTTAAGGTTTGCATATAGTTTTTCCTATCTAAGTACATCCAAGACACACCTCACATGCATGGCATGCATATCCAGATTAGTGCTATATACCAAGATGTCATCAAAGTAAACAACCACAAACTTGCCAAGAAATGCAACAAGACACGATTCATCAATCTCATAAAAGTGCTGGGTGCATTTGTTAAACCAAATGGCATAACTAACCACTCATACAACTCATACTTAGTTTTGAAAGCAGTTTTCCATTCATCCCCTGGTTTCATTCTAATTTGGTGGTATCCACTTTTCAAATCAATTTTTGTAAAAATACATGCACCATGCAGTTCATCAAGCATATCATCTAACCTAGGGATAGGATGGCGATACTTTATAGTGATTTTATTCACGGCCCTACAAGCCAAACAAATCCTCCATGTTCCATTCTTCTATGGCACCAACAACACAGGTACGGCACAAGGACTCAAGCTTTCTCTCACATGCCCTTTCTCCAATAGCTCATCCAGTTTGCTTCTGAAGCTCCTTTATTTCCTCAGGATTACTCCGGTAAGCTAGGCGATTCGGTATCTGAGCTCCAAGCACGAAGTCTATTTGGTGCTCTATGCCTCTCAAGGGTCGCAGTCCCGGGGGCATCTCCTCAGAAAAGACATCCGATAATCCTGCAAAAGAGATGAAAACAAGCAAGGTAAAGAATCTAGAGGGTTAGTGTCAGAAACTAAACACTCTCTATATCTTACTATAAGTAGTGCTCTCTTCTCCCCAATTGCTCTTCTCATGTCTTTTCTCCTCGCATACAAGTTCGCTTTTCTTTCTTTCTTTTCAATGCAATCACTCACATTTGGGCCACCTTCAATTTTCTTTTTGGCCTCTTTTACCTCTTTAATTTTGTTACGTTCACTGCCTGAATCCCCTCGCCTTTACTTACCTTTGACTGGTCCAAGTATAGTTCACGAGGTGATAGAGGTATAAGAATGAAATTCCTACCCTTAAACTTGAAGGAATACCTATTGGTATACCCATCATGTGCTACTCTCCTATCAGACTACCAAGGTCTCCCAAGTAGTATATGACTAGCCTCCATGGGAACCACATCACACAACACCTCATCCTCATATCTACCAATTGAGAATCACCAATACTTGTTTAGTTACCTTCACATCCACACTATCATTAAACCACTGTAGTTTATAAGGTTCTGGATGTCTCATGCAAGTCAGTCCCAATTTGTCTACCATGGTGGTACTAGCTGCATTGGTACAACTCCCCCCATCAATGATCAAATTGCACAGTTTTCCTCCCACTAAACACCTTGTATGAAAAAGATTTTCTCTTTGATCTACAATCTCATCTGTTGCTCTAGTACTCAATACTCTCCTAACTACTAGTGTTTCACCTATAACAGCCCTCTTAAAGTAATTATCATCATCAAAGTTATTTTCAAGAACAAATTTAAATTCACTACTGCTATCCTCAGAATCAATCACTCCATTGTCCCTCATAATCATAACCTTCTTATTAGGACATTGAGATGCAATATGACCAGTACCCAAGCATTTAAAACATTTGATAGATGAATGCTTACTAGAGGTAACTTGGGTGTTAGATGTACCTTTCATTTCAGATCCCCCAATTGGTTTCTTAGGTGCTTCCTTGAAGTCCACTCCCTTATCCTTAGATTTGTCCTCCTTTTTAGGCCATCTAGAGTTCCATGCATAGCTAGAATTTACTCCGCTCCTTGCTGCCAGCCTAGCTTTGAACTGTCTCTCCACCTTCATGGCCATGTTCAACTCCACAACATTAGTGTTGCAACTCCACAACATTAGCAATTTTCCTGTTGAGCCCACTCAAAAATCTGGTATTGGTAGCCTCTGGTTCTTCCTCTATGTTGGCTCAGATCATAGCCACCTTCATCTTCTTATGGTAGTCTTCCACGAATTTAGACCCTTGAATGAGTCGCGGAAGTTTCTGATGCATCTCCCTATAGTAGTAAGAAGGCACAAAACGTTTTCTCATACATGCTTTCATAGCTTCCCAAGTATCAATCGACATCTCTCCATTTCTCCTCCTAGATGTCACCATTTGATCCCACCATATTAGTGAATAATCTGTAAATTCAACAGCTGTGAGTTTTACCTTCTTATCCTCAGAAAAGTTGTGGCACTCAAAAATCAAGTCCACTTCCTTTCCCACTCCAAGTAGGCGTCTGCATCGTTTCTCCCCTTGAATGTGGGAATCTGCATTTTAATGGATTTGAGGTCTCCGTCTCTTCTATTAAATGGCATTTCTCTTTGAACTCTCCTAAGTCTATGTGCCTCAAACTCTTCCTCCTCCTCAAATTCATCCTCCTCTGGTTCATACCAAGGTGGAGGTCGACGAGGTGGTGGTTGCTGTTGCCGTACTCCTTCACGTCGCCCTGAGGTTCAGTACGCTTTTCTTGCCTGATCTCATCTATTTGTTCCCTAATTTCAGCAAAGACTTGGTTGAACCTCTCAAATTGTTGCTGCATGGCTCTCAAGGTGAAAGCGATATTTGCATCTCCCCCTTGGTGCTCCTCGGTGCTACCTCCCTGTGACATTGTGAAGTAATATTGTACCTGCAAAACAGAGTTAGTGATAAACAACCTCACACACTCCCTCACGTGTTTCACTCGAGTGTTGTCACTCCCCTCGTGTTTATGTCACGGCAATGATACCCTCAAATAATCTCGCACACTCTTGCCTTTTATCACTCAAACTCCTCTTAAATTCAAGTTACAGTTCATAACCACAATTCAACAAATCAGCAAACCCGATTGTAGCCCAAGTTACAAGCAACAACCAGTCCAACAACAATTGCTTACAATCGTCCAAGTTACAAACAACAACTAATACACTAACAATAACTTACAATCTTTGAAACTCCAAACAAGAGTTCAACAAGCTAACAATTGGAATACAAAAGAATCTTCAAACTTCTTATCACAAGTAATTCAAAATGGTCCAACAAGAAGTATAAATATGCTAGGGAAAAAATTTTTGCACTGACTTTTTTTTTCAGACCACTCCTTTTTTTTTCCTTGTCCGAAATATATGTGCTTATGTATTCGATTGTACTGTTTTTTTTATAATGATCTAACCAAAGCGAATATTACAAATACTTAATAAGAAGTATTGAAAACTAAGGCTGAAATTCACACCTTTTGAAGATGTCGTCGGTAAATCTTTGAAGAAGCCGGTTGAAGAGGTTGTTCGAAAGGTCTTTGAACTTTGATGGAGCAGAATAGAGATCCTCCTCCACACCACGGCTCTGATACCAAATAACGCGCTTTTCGCGGAAGAGAAGATGTAAAGGATGTATTTTTGATTTTTGGAACAAGAAAGTCTATGACTTTTCAAAAACAAGTTTATGACCAAACACACAAGATAATTAAATCTCTACGACACCTCTTAGAAACTTGTTCTAAGCAATCCCGATAATTAGAATTTAATGAGCAAAAAGAACACTTACACATCACAATCGAAAATCTCAATTGATAAGTGAAGAGTAGTTCTTTGAGTAATAAGAACAAGAGAAATTCTAACCTCTCAAGGTGGCGTCAGCCCCTCTCTAAAAAAATGACTAGAAAATATTTTCCTCTCAACCTTACAAGCTAGGAGTTTATATAGAACTCTTAGGAAGACTCTAGAATACAACGTGACATCATTGCTTACATCACATTGCCCTATGATGTCATTGCTTACCTCATACTATACTATGACATCATGGCTTACATCACACTATCCTATGACGTCATTACTTATCTCATACTATACTATGACATCATGACTTACATCACACTCTATTATGATGTCATTGCTTACATCACTCTCCCTCTTGGACTTAAACCCGCTCCATAGCCTTTAAGTGTCAAGATCATCCAGCCCAAATATATGAGACAAATGGACCAAGTTGGGCTGTGGCCCAACTAACTTCAATAGGTTTGGCCAGCTCTATCCGCTTCAAATGTTGGCCTACATACGCAAACAAGGCCTCTTGAAGTGCCTTAGCCCTAGCTGTGGTCATAGGTCCAATTGGTATAATTAGTTGTTTATTGGACGCGTCCAACTCATGGCAGTTCATAGTCTTTCTCGCATCACCAATAACATAAATTCAATCAACAAATAAGGTCTATTTAATTCGTGGAAGAAAAAGATATTTGCAAACGCAGTTCACAATTTTAAATTCTATTTTTTTTCTTGAATTTCAAATTGTATGGGTGAAAGGTTCAATAGGACTACCAAATCAGCAACAAAACTTCTTTTACATGAGTTGCAAAAACTCCTTCCGTGCTATATTAGCAGAACTAGGATAGAAATTCCCATGTATCTATTATGGTGAAAATACTCATGCAGAACCAAGGTATAAATTCAATCAAACATCTTGATAAATTACATTAAAATATATCATTCACATACTAATATACAAAAAAAAAAATAGATGTACTATTGAAATAGACATCTCTGATGAATATAGAACTATCACAACAACTGCATTCCAAGATATACTTGAAAAAATCATACTCTTTACTAGAAAACAAGCAATGGAATTTTCCTGCCAGGTATTAACAACGTATCCATTAAATCATATAAAATACTATACGAAAGAAAAACTTATTAAATATGACATGTGTTTCAATTATGCACGAAGTTCCCCTACCAATTGAACCAGCAATATCAAATCCACAAGGGAAAGAATTCATTGCACAAATCAAACCAGAAAGAACACAATTTGTTTTTAACAAACAAAGATACAACTTAAAGTGTTTCTTTGAAGCAAATACATGACCTATTGCTGTACCAGTGTTACTGGAGGGCAAAAAGAAGATAGCAATAGCTCTATTCAAGGTAACATTCAAACAAAATGAGATATTTAAGAATTTAATCTTGCTTGAATCTAACTCTCATCAACCAATAAATATGAAAGATGTAAAAAGAGAGAAATCAACAAAAAAAATGTCTATTTACTGACTTTGACAAGTCAAAGAATGAAGACATGGATACAAGCACAAATTCAAGTCACATAAGCCCATCCAAGAAGGCAACGTATGACTAACTGAAAGCACTATTTTTCTTACTATTTTTCTAACAGAATATTTTTGTCTACCTCACTAAAAATTGTAGTAGAAAACAGCTTTCCTTTTGCCACTTTTGACAAACAACTCTGTACTGACAACAATCTGCAAATAGAGTATTGTAATATATCATTATAAACTTATATCCTTTGTCTCCCAAAACATTGCACAATCTACTTACAAAATACTATGATGTTTCAATGTAAAATCATATCTTTAACCTGCCATAACACTACAAAAAAAAAAATGAAAACAGTAAATAATTCTACTTACCAATTCAATCAACATGAGATTACACTCAAACAGAATCCTTAATTTTTCTTCAGTTAAATTTCTACATTTACAATTACACATTTTTCTATCTACCAGTTAGTTCAGCAAGTACCAAAAACCATAAACACCAATAATTTTCTCCACTATCTAAATAGATTATAAATTCTCTACCCAATGTATTACACTAATAATAAACATAAATACCATCAAAATAAAGACTTCAATCATTACAAAAAACCAAACACAAAAAAGAAAACAACACTAACTCTAAATAACCACCTAAATAATTATAAATAACAAAATACAAACAAAAATTTCACTACGTAATCAATAAGTGAAACCAATAATCCCTCTTACTATTTTCTCACTCAATATTTCTCTGTAGCTAACCAAAAGTAATAGCAAAAACAATATACACACAAAATGGTATCTTATTTCAGTCTAAAATTATATCTTTCGTTTGCCATAATACTACAAAGAAAATGAAAGCTACAAACAACTCTTTCTGTATATAAAAAAATACAAACAAAAAACTAAATATTTCACAAAAAACAAAACATTGAATACAATCTTCTCACATCAAAACTTTAATTCTACAAAAACAATCTCACTATTTTGCCCATTCTTTACTTCAATAAACTTCACCAGTAAGCACAAATCAAAAAAGTATTACTCTTTCTCTTCTTTATGCATTTGTTCATACCTCTTAAATCTTCAAAAATCTATGATACAAAAATACATTATGAACCCTTTATGCATGTTAAATAAGAATAAATAATCAAAATTGGTTGTCCATAGAGTAGCAAATAACTCTTCATTTCTTGCTCATGTTATTCTTCCTATTGTATTTTGTTATTATATGCTTATATGATACTTTATTATGAATCTTGCTTATTTTCATATATGCGCAAACCAGACTCTATTAATACTTCTACCCATTAGTCTCTCACTAATCACAATATGTAAATTCTCCTTCTTATTCCTTTTCAACTGAAACTTTCATATATAACCATAAAAACAGACGTACTTAATTTTCTCAGTTCTTTGATAATGTCATTGATCACAAGTAGAAAAATTTTTAAAAACCTTATATTTCTTCAGCTTACATCTTCTAAACAATTATATATCTTTTTAGATAGAAACTTTCCCTTTTGCAGTGATAGTCTTTTGCCCTATTTTTTTTTCTTTCCTATTTTATCATCATAATGAAACAAAATTAACCTTTCATCTTTCTTCTTATGACTCTCATACCTTTCATCTACTTTAAAAAACATACAAAATAATAAGTACACATCTTCATTTTTTCTCATCGATGCTCTTGAGTAGTTAAGTGTATGCTCAAATCATACTCTCTTAATCTTCTTACTCATCATGTTTTCAATCATCATGCCATGTGAACACTATTTCTTACTGCCTGTTCAATCAAACCCTCATATTACCACCTACTTTAATGCAACATAATACAACCATCAACAACCAATTCAAAATGATAGACCCTAGACCTAGATTCTTTATAAAAGTAGAAGATGATCAATCTTTCATATCCATTGTATACTTCTACTTCATTTCATTATTAATTAACTCAATAATACAAAATATTCAATGTCTTTCAATAACGGAATCTTTCATCTATCTTAACTTATTATCTTACCATTATAGCTTATCCCACCAAGATACACAAATCTACATACCATTAATTAACCTATACTCGTCTTTAACACAAACAGAAACATGTGGAACATAAAATTGAAACACAAAAATGAAAGTACTTCTTTGTTGAAGGATGGCAAGAATTTCTTGAGAAAATGATGTAGAAATTGGATACATTGTTATCTTTCAATGTATTGGTCGTCAAGAGTATAATGTTTTCTTCTATGGAAGTGATGGTGTGGAAAAAAGAATACCATTCATACCATTAGAACACAGTTTAGACTCCCTAAATGAAAAAGATGAGTCTAAACCAAACTTCCAGAATCCACAAGAAACAAAGTCAACAAAAAAAAAAAAAAAGACGTTAGACGTCAAATACCACAGCCTCAAAAAACAAAAGCAAATTGAAGATAGCTACATCGATGTCACTGATTCAGATAATACTTGTTAGCCCTAAGGGCAAATCATGTAGTTATGATTAGTTTTGATTAATGACAAATATTGATAAGGACTAATATGCTTCTATGTTGTGTGATAGGATTTGTGGATTAAGAAGTATGAAGTCTCATTGCCTTGAAGTCATAATGCAAGAACAACTCCAATATGTCAAAGTGATTGAAGATTGAAGAGTTTGTTCAAGATAATTGAAGGCTTTGAAGACATGAAGTGTAGGTTACATGTGCTTAATAGGTAAACTTTGTAAACCCTACACTCTTAAGCCTTGGAATCTATGAGTTGCAATTGAGAGCACAAAACTTAATTTAAATGGTTTCCATGGTTTTGAACTTACATAAATAATCAAGTTTTTCATCAATGGTTTTTGCCCATAAAATGTCTTTAATGACTTATCTTTTAGGCTAGAAGGTTTTCCAACTTGTTTGAATTGATTTGAATATGTTTTGACAAAGTTTAAAAAGTTCGGACGCAAAATTCAGACGCATAAGAGAAAATTCGGTCGTCCGAATTTTTTCTGCATTATGGGAAGTAACAGTGTTCATATGAACAGAACCGACTATTTTCCAGAGAAATTCGGACGCACTGGAAAAATTTGGTGAATTTTAAACAGTAGTGTAAACAGTAACTACTGTTCAATGAACAGTACTACTATTTTTTCAGAGAAATTCGGACGCAAGTTCGGAAGCTGGATTAAAATTCGGTCATCCGAATTTTCCCTGTGTTGTGAACAGTAACGTGTGAACAGTACCCCCGAAAAATTCAGACGCAAAATTCGGTCGTCCGAATTTTCTGAGACTAACCGTTTTATGACTGTTAAAACCAATTTTTCAAATCTATAAAAGCCATAAACTCCAGATTTTTAGTAAAACATTTGAACATTCAAAATCCTTCAAGCTCTAACTTATTTTACATCAAAATTATTTGAAAAGCTCTCAAATTGCCTTGTGCTAAAAGGTTAAAATTCAAGATTCCACCAAGAAGTGTTGGTAATATCCAAACTCTATCTTTACATTATTGTTGTGATTGATACAAGGTTATCTTGTGACGTAAAATCCTTTTGGTAAGGGTGAGCCATAGACTAGATTAATCAAGGTTGTGGTGTAAAACCCGTGTGTGGGTGAGCCTTGGATTAGATTGGTCTTTAGGTTGTCTTTAGATATAAAATCTTTGTGGAAAGGTGAGCCTTGTTTGTAGGATTGCAAAGGAGGTTGTTGGTATAAAACCCTTATTGGGTGAGCCTCTTGTGTAATTTCCTAAATTGCCTATTTCAAAGTATTTGGTTGCAAGTGCCTTATATTGAATATGTGCAATAACTTAGAAATTTTGATAGAAAATCGAATGACGGGATATTCCTTGGTTATTCCTCTAACAACAAGGCCTATAGAGTTTCAAAGAAAAATAACCTTACATGATGAGGAAACTATTCATGTTAGTTTTGATGAATCTTACATTTACTTGAAAAGAAAAGATGAAGATGATGTAGGTACATCTATGAATGACTATCAAACCCATCTTCAAGCATCAACTTTGGAGGATCATACCAATGAGGAAGAACTGATTGAACAAAATCAAGATGACCAACCTAGTGGTGACCAAGAGCTCCCAAAGAACTTAGGATATCCAAAAAGGCCACCCTAAGGAGCAAATCATTGATATCTCCCAAGGAGTAAACATAAGCCGGTACTTTATCGATAACTATTTTCTTTTATCTCATATTAGCCTAAAAGTATTGATGATGTATTGTGTGATGATTTTTGGATCATTACTATGCAAGAGAAATTAAATCAATTTGAAATATACAAAATTGGAAATTCTTAAATCTCATGATCATTCCATTATTGGAACTAAATGGTTTTTAGAAATAACTCAATGAATCCGGGGAAGGTGTAAGAAATAAATCTAGATTTGTCACCCAAATATTCAATCAAGAAGAGAGAATTGATTATGATGAAATCTTTGCTCCGAATGCTAGACTTAAGTCCATAAGAATACTTTTGACTTTTACTTGCTTTAAAGGTTTTAAGTTATTTCAAATGAATGTCAAAAGTGCTTTTCTAAATGGTTCTATTGAGAAAGAGATTTATGTGGAAAAATCACCCGGTTTTGATCATGGAAAGTTTCCTAACCATGTTTTCAAATTATCCAAAGCTTTGTATGATTTAAAACAAGCTCCTAGAGCTTGGTATGAAAAATTGAGTGTTTTTCTTCTTTCAAAAGGATTTTCAAGTGGAAAGGTTGACACTACTATTTTCATAAAACCCTCTTGTAACAATGATCTATAAGTTGTCCAAATATATGATACAATTTTTGGTGCTTCTAATACTTCACTTTGTGATGTGTTTTCCAAGTTAATTCAAAGTAAATTTGAAATGAGCATGATAGGAAAACTCAATTTCTTTCTTGGCCTACAAATCAAGCAAACCAAGGATGGCACTTTCATGAATCAAGTTACGGTATAAGCACTTCCATAAGTTTATTAACTATGCTTAACAAGAATAAAAAGGTTTCATAGGAGTAGTCAACTCTATTTGATAGCAAGTAAAGCCAATATTATGTTTTCCATGTGCTTTTGTGCTAGATTTCATCTTGTCCTAAAGAGTCTCATTTGATTGCTGATTAACACATTCTCTATTACCTTATTGATACTCTAAGTGATTATGGTCAATATTTCAAATGTGTGGCTATGTTATGTGATAACACTAATGCAATAAATTTGACCATCATACTATTCAACAAACTAGGATAAAGCATATAGAGATCAAACTTCATCTCATTAGAGATAATTATACTAAGGGTAATACTTATTTAAAGCATGTTTGCATTAATGAACAAATTAATGATATCATTACTAAGCCATTGGCCGAAGAAAGGTTTGACCAATCTTAGAAGAAGCTTAGGGATTTCAAAATTCAATAACTAATGAGTATATTCAAGTGTTGTAGCTCCAGGTGAGGACAAAGAAGCCTAGCATGAGAAAAGGAAAGGGAAAAGCCAAAGAAAGAGAAGGAGAACCAGTAATCAATGAACCAAGGAAGGTTTATGTTCCTCAAAGCATGTCATGGTTGGATAGATTTGTCACTGTGGATGCTGCTACTGAATTTGATGATTGGACAAAAAAGAACCATAAGACAAATCCAAGCCACAAGGTGGATGTCATCAAACTATCTGAAATGGGTAATATACTCTCATTTTTTAAATGATGTGAGCTGGACTAGTTTGCTTGTGTTTGATGAATGCTATTACCTTCCTTAGTTTATGAAGTTTAAGCAAATATTAAGGAAGAGAGAATTGAGCAAGTTGGTAATAAAGCTATTCAGTGGTATTCTTCAAGAATATCACAAGTTGATTTTTGAGATTGATAATGCATTGCTCAATAGAATTTGTGATGTTGAGGATGTTGGGTTTAGGCATTATTCTTTCGGGGGACGTTGTTTTATAAGTAAATTATACTCACATGAAAGGTTTGAGAATGCCTATATAAATGGTAGAAAGCCTCAAGACTAGAAAGGAGAAAGAGATAAAAGCTTTTTGATGCTAGTGAAATAGTTTTGCATCACATGCTTACTACCTTGATTATAGCATACTTAGGGCACAAATATTTTGTTGATAATATGTATGCTGTAATTATGCTAGCCCTGCATAAGAAAAGAAAAATGAATTTTGGATATATAGTGCTAAAGAATATAATGGCAGCTATAAGAACTGAGCATAAGGCATTGCCGTATGGAAGGTTATTAACAGGAATTTTCAAGTATCTCCAAGTGCAATTGTCTTCTAGTGGTTTACCAATAAAGAGTGAAGAAGTCTACACCAACAACTCACTAAAGAGAATTCCTTGGACACTTGATGATGATAATGTATGAAGGACTAGAAGAGAAACTCCTCTAAGGGGTGATAGAAGAATTGCTAGTGATAATGAAGAGAAGGAAGAAGAAAATGAAGAAGAAGAAGAGGATGAAGAGGAAATCCTTGCTAGAGAAAAAAAAAAAAAAACATGAGTCACCAAGTGAGGGGGAGAAACTCCCCACAAAAAGAAGACTACTTGAAAAGGTATCCTCCATTGAAGGAAAATAAGTTGAAGGTGATAATCTCACTAGAGGAAACACTATAGTTGCCAAGGTGTTTCAAGAGACATTGAACAACTATGTAAAGGAAATGAAGAAGATGGACAAATTCTTCGAGTCCTTTGCTCTAATAATTCTTGGCAAATTTGATGGTTTAGAAGCTAGACTCAAGAATATGTAAGAAGACTTGAGAAAGATTTCTCAAGTGATTTTTGAATGGTGCTAGTTCCTGTAGAGCTAAAGAAGAGGACAAAGATGAAGGAAAAGGCAGTGAAGCACCCCAAGAAGTAGAAGAGCATGAGAATGAAGAACAAAGAGGTAAATCCCAAGAGAACAAGCAAGAAGGAGACGGAGCAAGTTTAACAAAGTCAAATCACAAATCCATCACAAATTTCCTTCAACCAAGAGAGGAGGAAAATGTGGTTCAAAGGAAGAAGATCCAAAGATCCTCTCGATTGCTAACTTTCCAAAGTCGAACTACACGGGTAAGGACCCCATCATATAGAGATCAAGGAAACATGACCATCACAACGAACAAATTTGGAAGTGAAGACCATGAAGCGCATCCAAGACTAAGCCTTTCTATCCCTAAACTCTATTTTGTTGCTTATTTTAGTTTATACCTTGATGAACATGTTATGCTTTAACATTGAATGTGAAATCTTTGTGATAAGAGCTTCTTTTGTTTCACTTTTGTTGTCCAAGTACTCTTACCCCATCTTTGATTGATGACAAAAGGGGGAGAAGAAATGTGATGACAAAATGTGTGAAAATGTGAAATAGCAGTGGAATTTCTCATGCATGAATAGAAAATGTGTGAATTTTCTGAAAAACCATGCATATGTCAAGGGGGATAAAGAATGATGACTACAAAATGTGCTATGTGCTTGCTGTACTGTAATTGCTTGCTGTAGATGTGTTATGTGCTGATGTGTTATAGGTTGAAATGTAAAATGAATGTGTACTATGAAAATATTTGGCTGCTTTTGAAATTTAAATTGAATATGTTATAATATGTGAGGTTTTGGTTATTTTCTGAGATGAATATGGTTAAGTTGAGATTGAAATCTTGAACTTGGTTCTTGACTTGACCTATGATTTTGAATTACTTCAAGAAAACAATTGAATGCATGAATTTTGTGGTTTCGCAAAGCTAAACTGAGTGTGTTTGTGGACATACATATTTGAGTACTTCAACATTTCATTTGAAAATGCAAAATCACCTTTTCAAACTTGTTGCAAAAAATTTGGACTTGAAATTCGGATGCATCAAGATCTTCTTGCCAAAAATGTTTTTCTGTTGTTCAAATTGTTTGAAAAATGTTTTAATCTCTTCTATTATGTTTGAACAACCTTATGAAAGATTTATTTAACTTTAAACATTCATTATATTGAATTTATTACAGTTTGGATTTGAAATCTCAAAATTCGGATGCATGATCAAAAAATTCAGATGCATGTTCTGAAATTCGGATGCATCCATATTTTGTTGTCAAAAAGTACTCTTTTGTTGTTCAAATTGATTCAAATATGTTTTAATCTCTTCTAATATGTTTGACCAACCTTAAGAGAGCTTATTTACAAAATTTGCAGCTTTCATTTTACTTATTTTATTGTTTGGACTTGATATGTCAGAATTCGGATGCACAGTATCTCAAGTCCAAATTTGTTAAAAAATAAGTACAATCTGTGGGAGAGCATTGTTAATCTTTTCTGACCCTTAAATGTTAATCTTTTCGAAATACTTAAATGCTATATATTTTGAAATACCTAAGAGGGGGGGGGGGTTGAATTAGGTATTTGACTAATTTTTGCAAACAAAGATTTTTTATAAGTCTAAGCAAAAAACAGATTATATGAATACAGTTGAAGATGATTGATAGCAAAACAAAAAGAATGTAATGACAAAGGAACTCAAGCAATTTATAGTGGTTCGATCGTCAAGATCTACGTCCACTACCTTGAGCCTATACTCAAGGATTTCAATCAATCTACTGTATGCTCAAGGTCACAAATTACATGAGAGGCTCACCACACAATGGTTTTACACTCACAACCTTTTCTACACTCACAACCTCTTCTAGTAACTTTTACAAACAAGGCTCACCACACAATGGTTTTATATCTATAAACAACCTTGAATCACAATTTCAAGGATCACCCTTATCTAAAGGGTTTTATGTTGTCAAGACAACCTTGCAAGAGCTAGTAGAAAATACAATTTGATAAGAAGAAAAGAGTGTGTAGAGGTTACCACTTGTTGGTAGATGTTTACACAAAATTTGCTCCTTCACACTTTGATGTCTTTGGATTGATCAATTGAATGCGCAAGACAAGAGAGAGCTTGAAAAATATTTGCTAAAAGCTTTAGAATGTTTAGAGTTCACAAGGATTCAAAAGTTACAAAAAATCTGAAGTTTATAGCTTTTATAGATGTGAAAATTCAAATGCAACAGCTATAAAACGGCTAGTAACGACTAGTTTCAGAGAAGTTCGGACGTCCGAACTTCATGCCATTCGTCCGAACTTGCGTCCAAACTTTACTGTGGCAAGCTGTCTGGAAAAGTTCGGACGTCTGAACTTTTCCTCATGCATCCGAACTTCTCTGGAAAAACAGTGACCATGCTATCAGAGAAAGTTTGGACATCCAAATTTTACTCAATGCATCCGAACTTCTCTGGAAGCACAGTAACCATTTCCAGAGTTTGGACGACCAAACTTGCATCTAAACTTATCAAATTTAGTCAAATCTTTTGAAAATCATTGTTAATAACATTGAAAACGTTTTGCAAGAATGGACACATCATTCAGGCACATTTAAACACAAAAACCGTTACCACAACATTTTTCATGTGTGAAAATGTGAAATAGCAGTGGAATTTCTCATGCATGAATAAAAAATATGTGAATTTTCTAAAAAGCTATGCATATGTCAAGGGGGAGAAAGAATGATGGCTGCAATGTGTTATGTAATGTGAATGTGCTTGATGTAAATGTGCTACGTATATGTGCTATAGGTGGAAATGTAAAATGAATGTGTACTGTGAAAATATTTGGTTGCATTTAGAATTTAAATTGAAAGTGTTATAATATGTGAGGTTTTAGTTGTTTTCTGAGATTTTGGAATATGGTTAAGTTGAGATTGAAATCTTGAAATTGGTTCTTGACTTGACCTATGATTTTGAATCACTTCAAGAAAACAATTGAATACATGAATTTTGTGGTTTTGCAAAGCTAAACTGAGTGCCATTGTGGACATACATATTTGAGTACTTCAACATTTCATTTGAAAATGCAAAATCACCTTTTCAAACTTGTTACAAAAATTTGGACTTGAAATTCGGATGCAGACCAAAAATTCGGATGCATGCATATTTGTTGCCAAAAAGTGCTCTTTTGTTGTTCAAATTGATTCAAATATGTTTTAATCTCTTCCATTATGTTTGAACAACCTTAGGAAAGCTTTATTTCACTTTAAACATTCATTATACTGAATTTATTGCAGTTTGGACTTGAAATTTCAAAATTCAGATGCATGAGTCAAAAAATTCGGATGCATGTTTTGAAATTCGGATGCATCCATATTTTGTTGCCAAAATGTGCTCCTTTGTTGTTCAAATTGATTGAAATATGTTTTAATATCTTCTAATATATTTGAACAACCTTAGGAAAGCTTATTTACAAAATTTGCAGCTTTCATTTCACTTATTTTACAGTTCGGACTTGATATATCAAAATTCAGATTCACAACAACTTTGTATAATCCGTACAATGATTTGTTAAGCTTACACACCAACTTTTCTTTCCCAACAACTTTGAATCCCTCTGGCTGACTTATATGGATTTTCTCGCCTAAGTCTTCATGTAGAAATGCAATTGTGAACTAGTTCCATATCCAATTGTGCTACCAAGGCCAACAAGATTCTGATGGAGGAATATTTCACAACTCGAGAAAACACTTTATTATAGTCAACTTCCTCCATTTGAACATTGCCTGTAGGTACCAACCTAGCCTTGTAATGAATATCTTCTTAGGAAATCCATCCTTCTTTAGGAGGTTGGGACAAATAAAAGGCAACACAATAAAAAATTACAAAATAAATGACCCACACTACCAGAATTTAAAAATGACTCTCCCAAAACTTCGGTATTGATAAAGTGAGAATTTATAAATATTCTGGCAACAAAAAATATCGAAAGTGCACTAATACCAGGATTTACGTGGAAAACCCTCAAATGGGTAAAAATCACTGGTCAAACACTAACAGAAACTTCCGCTATGAAAATGGGATGACAAAATTCCTCTTCTAGATATACTATAAGGTAATACAAATACCCTCACCAAACTAGGTGGATATCAAGAAACAAGAGATTAAAATAATCTCACAATAGAATGGCTAGACAATTCTCACTCTATTTTTCTCTCTACCTCACTCTGATTACTCTCTCTACCTACTGCCGTTCTCTCCTCTCTTCTTTTTTTTTTTTTTTTTTGCCGGTGCGATCTTCTTGCTTCCCAAGCATTGCTATTTATAAGAAAAGATCAATTACCATTCATGAATTGTGAAGACACAATTGAAGACTTTTATTTTCCAGCCGCAGTTTGAAAGTTGAAGCCAGAAATAAAGACTTTGAATTTTTGTTTCAGCCACAATTTTTAGCCTAGGTTGTTGATTTTACATGCAAAAGTCATTGCTATTTTTCTTTTTTATTGACTTCATTTGGTGAATGTTGGCCATAAGTTGAAAATATTAACAAATCTCCCCCTTCAACTCATTGAGATACCAGATTCTCTTCTGTAAAATTCAAACTTCTCTTTGGACAGTGACTTGGTCATCATGTCAGCACCATTCTCATTTGTATGTATCTTTTCAAGTACTAATTCCTTTGATTCCAAGAAATCTTGAATCCAATGATACCGAACATCGATGTGCTTAGATTGAGAATGAAAAGTTGAATTTTTGCGAAGATGGATAGCACTTTAACTATCACAATAAAGTTCGCACCTTTCTTGTTTCATTCCCAATTCCCGTAGGAACTTCTTCAACCACAAGGTTTCCTTACATGCTTCAGTAACTGCTATGTACTCCGCTTCTATGGTAGATAAAGCGATACATTTTTGTAGTTTACTTTGCCAAGAAACTGCTACACCTCCAAACTTCATCAGATACCCTAATGTGGATCTTCTGTTATCAATGTCTCCAGCCATGTCTGCATTTATAAAACATTCTAATACAGGTTTTCCATTACCAAAACGTAGACAATATCTAGTTGTGCCTTTAAGATACCTGAATATCTATTTGACAACATTCCAATACTCTCTACCAGGATTAGAGAGAAATCAACTGACTACACCAACTGCATAAGCTATATCTGGCCTGGAGCATATCATAGCATACATTAAGCTACCAACAACTAAAGAATAAGGAACCTTCTTCATATCTTTCTTATCTTGCTCACTTTCAACACATTACTTTGTGCTGAGATTGAAGTGACCCACTAGTGGAGTAGAAATTGCCTTGGCCTTGCTCATGTTGAAACGGTCAAAAACATTCACAATATACTTTTCCTGAGACAACCAAGGTTTACCATTTCGTCTGTCTCGAGTAATCCTCATTCCAAAAATTTGCTTTGCTAGCCTTAAGTCTTTCATTGCAAAAGACTTGCTTAACTCCTTTTTCAATCTGACAATTTTGGCAGTATCATGACCAACAATTAACATGTCATCAACATAAAGTCGGAGGATAATAAAATCACCATTAGAAAATTTATTCACAAACACGCAATGATTTGATGTAGTCCTGCGATAGCCATGTTCTGTCATGAAAGAATCAAATTTCTTGTACCACTGTCTTGGTGCTTGCTTCAACCCATATAAGCTTTTCTTGAATTGACAAACAAGGTGTTCCTTTCCTTTGACTTTGAACCCCTCCGGCTGTTCCACGTAAATTTCTTCTTCAAGATCCCCATGAAGAAAAGCTGTCTTCATATCAAGTTGTTGAATCTTCAAATTCAAGCTAGCTACTAATCTAAGAACAACTTGAATAGAAGACATTTTAACTACGGGAGAAAATATTTCCTCAAAATCAGTACCTTTCTTTTGATAGAATCCTTTAACAACCAACCTAGCATTGTACCTTGGTTTGGAGCAATTTTCTTCAGTCTTTAGCTTGTAGACCCATTTGTTCTTCAAAGCTCTTTTCCTTTAGGAAGTTTTACCAAATCATATGTATGGTTGTCATGTAAAGATTTCATCTCTTCTTTCATAGCTTTCAACCACTTCTTCTTCCTTTCGTGGTTGTGGTGGTGGAACTGGTGGTACTACTAACACAGCAATTGGAACATAATCATCGTTGTCCTGCTTTGTCTTTGCTCTCCCGTGCTCGTCCTGATCAATCTATTAGGGTGCTGGATCAAGGTTAACTAGAATTTTTTGAGCCATTTTTGGCTTATCATCTTTCTTGATATCTTCAATGGTTTGATCCTCAAAGAAGACAACATCTATGCTTCTAATCAATTTTTTATCAACAGGGTCCCAAAGTTTGTATCCAAACTCTTCATGTCTAGGACCTTACCCTTAGACTTCAAAGAGAAACACCATACCTTCCTAGAAAAATCATCAATGAAAGTCACAAAATATAATGTTCCACCAAGAGTTCTTTCTCCCATATGGTATACATCAGTATGAACTAGCTCCAAAAGAAATGATTTTCTAGATGGAGGAAACTTTGAAATGCAACTCTATGCTGTTTTCCAACTAAACAGTAAGTGCAAGATTTGAGACTTACACATTTTACTTCAAGTAGGAGTTGTTGTTTGACCAGCCTCTGGAGCCGTTTCTCACTCATGTGGCCAAGTCTTTTGTGCCAAAGATCTAACGAAGATTCTAAAACTACATTGACTTCTTTGTAGCTCAATCTTGCTTTTATAACATAAAGTGAGCTTGCTTTTGTACCTTTGGCGGTGACAAGATTTCCTTTTGTCAGCTTCTATTTTTTGTCGTTGAAGTGATTTGCATAATCTTCGTCATCCAGCTTGCCAATGGAGATGTGATCGAGACAGACATCTAGTATACGTCTCACATTCTTCAAAATTAGTTGACAACTGCCATTAGAATTGAGATGAATGTCGCCAATACCAATTATTATACAAGAGCCATCACCTCCCATTCTTACATGACCAAGATCTCCTGGAGTATAAGATGAGAAGAATTTCCTATGAGAAGTAACATTATAAGAAGTTCCTGAGTCAAAAACCCAATCACTGTTTTGACTAACTAGGTTAACACTAGAATCATCACAAACAAGTTCAATCTTGTCATATGTTGTTGTGGCAGCTATCTCTGAATTTTTCTCTTTGTCTTCACCTTTGGTGCTGGCTCGATCTTTCTTCCATTTCTAGCATTCATGCTTGTAATGCCCCTTTTTGTGACAATAGAATTATTCAACATCTCTTTTGGACTTGGACTTATCTCTTGATTTGTCATATCTGCTGTGGGGATCTCTGGTCTTACTTCTCTCCCTCCTGTGATTCTTCTCCGCGACAAGCGCTTGAGGCTCCGGATTTAATCTATGACCCTTCCTCCTAGTTTCTTCATTGTACAAAGCTTCTTGGACCATCTCTAAAGTAACAACACCACCTAGAGCGAATTCAAAACATAAACAACAAGTGTTTCCCAACAGTTTAGAAGTAAAGTGAATACTAAGAGTATTTGCACCTCTTCATCTAGCTTTAGATTTACAGTGTCGGTACGGTTTATTAAACCCTAAAAATCGTTCGAGTATTCGAACATATTTTCTCATTCTTTGTACTACAACCCTGTTGAAAGACCTAAGAGGGGGGTGAATTAGGTCTTTGGCTAATTTTTGAAAACTATTTCCTTTTATAAATTGAGTTAGAGTAGATTATGATTACTTGTTTTAATGAGAGAATAGTTAAATCAATGACAGAGCAATAAACAATCTAAGATCAATGAACATAAGCAATTTATAGTGGTTCGATCTCTTCAAGGATTTCAAACAATCTACAAAGAGGCTCACCACACACTGGTTTTACACTCACAACCTATTTTGCAATTCTACAAACAAGGTTCACCCTACCAAAGGATTTTATATCTACAAACAACCTTTAATCAATGTCTCAAGGATCACTCTTACCTAAAGGATTTTATGTTTACAAGAAAACCTTGTAATGAGCTAGTAGAAAACAAAATTAAATGGAGAATGGATAAGATGTTACCACTTTCTTAGTAGATGGTTACATAATATAGCACCACTTCACTTTGTTGCCTTTGGAATCTTGAATGATCAGTAGAAAGCACAAGACAAAAGAGACAAAAGAGAGCTTTGATGTTTGCTAAAGATTTTAGAATGTTAAGATTTCTTAGAGATTCAAAACTTACAAAAATTCTTGAGTTTATGGCTTTTATAGATTTCAAAAATCAATTTTAACAGTCATAAAACGGCTAGTAACGGATAGTTTATGACGAGTTTGGACGTTCGAACTTTCGTCCGAACTTTACTATGAAAAGTTGTCTGAAAAAGTTTGGACGTCCGAACTTTTCCTCTTGCGTCCAAACTTTCGTCCGAATTTCTCTGGAAAAACAGTAACCATGCTATAAGGGAAGATTCAGACGTCCGAACTTTTTTCTTTGCATCCGAACTTGCGTCCGAATTTCTCTACAAGCACAGTAGCCATTTTCAAAGTTTGGACGTCCGAACTTGCATCCGAACTGATCAAACTTTGTCAAAACATTTGAAAATCAATCTTAATAAGTTTAAAAACATTTTGTATAAATAGGTAAGTCATTTAAACACTTCTAAACTTAAAAACTATTACCAAAACACTTTGATCATCCAAAGTTTACTTAAGATCATTTAAGACTTAAAAAGCATACTTGTTATTCAAAAGTTCATTCAAAGCCATTTAAGATTCAAAACAAGTTTTGTGCTCTTTTATGCATTCAACAGATTCCAAGACACACAAATGTAGGGTTTACAAAAGATATACCTATTTAGGCACATGTCACCAACACTTCATGCCTTCAAAGCCTTCAATCATCTTGAACAAACTCTTCAATCTTCAATCACTTTGACATATTGGAGTTGTTCTTGCATTTTGGCAACAAGGCAATGAGACTACAAACTTCTTAATGCAACAATCCTATCACATAAATGACATAAAGATTAGTCCTCATCAATGTTTGTCATTAATCAAAACTTAATCAAAACCTCATGATTTGCCCTTAGGGCTAACAATCTCCCCCTTTTCGATGATGACAAACTTTAATGCAAAATGTGATGGATTTAAATAATCTAGAACAAAGAAGTATTGATGTCAATGATAGATAATAACCAAGTTAGCATATTGACATTCAAAAGGCTCAATAAGAGCCTATGGCCCAACCAACCTCCATTTACCTCCTTCCTTCCAACTACCAATTAGGATAGGATATCTAGCATTTAATTATTTAGAAAAGATTGTAAGAGAGGTTTTAAAGGTTGTAAATGTTTAACAATGCTCCTCCTTAGATTGTGCTCATTTTTCAACAAGTTTGGACTTGAGATGTTGTGAATCTGAATTTTGATATATCAAGTCCGAACTGTAAAATAGATGAAATGAAAGCTGCAATATTTTTAAAATAAGCTTTCCTAAGGTTGTTCAAACATAGTAGAAGAGATTAAAACATATTTGAATCAATTTGAACGACAAAAGAGCACTTTTTGGCAACAAAATATGGATGCATCCGAATTTTGAAATTTCAAGTCCAAACTTTAAAATGTGCGAGATGAAAGCTGTAAAATTTGAAAATAAGACTTCCTAAGGTTGTTAAAATATAATAAGAAGGATTAAAATAGTTTTCAAATAATTTGAACAACAGAAAAATATTTTTGGCAAGAAAGTTTGGATGCATCTGAACTTTTGGTTTGCATCCAAATTTCAAGTCTGAATTTTTTAATGAACTGTAACCTCACATAATATATCCAAATACAGAGATGCAGTCAAATAAATTTTCACATTACTCATTATTGCACATCAGCACATATACATAGCACACATATCAACACATACATAACACACATTGCACCACATAGCACAACACATTTCAGCATGGATTCTTTCTCCCCCATTTGTCATCACTCAAAGATGGGGTAATGAAAATGAGACTGATAAGGTAGCATATTCAACTATAGCCAACAGAAATAGTGAGTAATTGTTTATAGCAATTAAGCTTGTAAATCAACTTCTTCTCCCCTTTTATAGTAGCAATTCAGCTTGGGGTGATTAAAGTATCATTAAAAGAAGCTCTCAACACTGAGGTTTCATTATCGAGCTTCACACAACTATTACATAAGCCATATTAAAACAGTAATAAAGTTCAAAAATTTAAAGAGAAAAATAGAGAAATTTCATAAACCAAGCTAGTAGTTGTTCATAAGTCATACTAAGCATATCAAAAATATATAAAAGCAGTAAACAGATATAATATTAAAGAGATGGTCAGTCTTTTGATGTTGATGAAGAGTCCTTTCTTGATCTCTTCTTGATTGCTACATGCTTGACTCTTCCTTGGCTGAATGTTGGATTGGATGGTGTTGTCACTTGAGCTCTTGCAATTAGACTTCCTTCTGGGCTAATTCCAGCTTGCTGCATTCCTTGATCTTCTCTTTGTGACTCCACAGCTTGCTCACTGTCATCCCCTTGGTCACCATCATCATCATCATCTTCATCATCACTAACATTATCTCTATCTTTTTCCTTTTTCTTGTCTTCTTCATCATCCTTATCATCATCTGTTTCTTCTTGAGTTCTAGAAGACCCTTCACCACTTTGAGTATTTCTTATCAATATTCCCTCAATGTGCTTGACTCTATTTTCTAAACCGTCTAATTTTCCAAGAACCGTAGGAGCAAAAGTTTCAAAGAACTTATACATTTTCTCCATCTCCTTGATGTGGTTGTTCAAGGCTTCTTGAATTTTGTCTCCTCTTGAAATTCCTTCAACACTAGGACCTTCTTCAATATTGGGATGTGATTGAGGTTGCTCCCCCTCACTTGATGAATCCTGCCCCCTCTTTGTCGTCATTTCCCTTGCCCACGTTTCAGCTTCATCTTCTTCTTCTTCAGTTTCCTCACTATCTTCAACCTCTACTCTTTTTGGTGGAGTTTCTCTTTTAGTTCTCCATACACCATCTTCATCAAGAGTTAATTGCATTCTTTTAAGAGAATCATTAATATAGATCTGTCCTCTCTTGAAAGCTTGTCCCCTAACAGGAAGTTTAACTTGGAAATGCTTGAAAATTCTTGTTAGAAGTCTCCCATATGGTAAAGCTTTGTTGTCTGTTTTTCTAGCACTAATCATATGCTTCAATGCCGTATACCCAAAATTTAATCTTCTATACTCATGCAAAGCAAGCATAATCATCATATGTATTTTTTCAACAGATGATTTATGTCCAAAGTTAGGGATAATCATGGTTGTTATCATATGATGCATAACTCTTCCCCTAGCATCAAAAGCTTTGATTTCCCTTCCTCTAATGGACCTAAACTCTCTACCATTTGTGAAGGCCTCTTCAAATCTTTCATTTGTAAATAACTCACGAATATAACATTGTTGTAAATACCTTGCTACAATATCACTTACTCCACAAATTCTATTCACTAATGCATCATTAAACTCAAAGTCTACTTGAGATACTCTAGACAAATACCATTGAATTACATTGTCCCCTTCTTGTTCAACTCTTTCTTCTTTAAGATTTGCATAAAACTCATATATGAGAGAAGGATAAAATTCTTCATCAATAACTAGTAAGTTGCTCCAGCTAATATCACCAAATAAAGACAGAACGTTACCCATGCTGGTGCGTCCGAACTTTTCTGTCCAGAATTTTCTGGAGAAAGTTTGGACGTTCCATTTTCACTCAATGCATCCAAATTGTGCATCCGAATTTTTCCTGTTTTTGTCACACTTAAGTACACACATTAGTAATTGAGTTTTGAAATTTCTAAAAGTCTTCTTAGATAGCTAAACCTTTCCTCAGCCAAAGGCTTGGTAAATATATCAGCAATTTGATCATTTGTATTAACAGAGTCCAAACATATATCTCTTTTAACAACATGATCACGAATGAAATGATGCTTAATCTCTATATGCTTAGTTCTAGAATCTTGAATGGGGTTTATTCTCAAATTGATAGCACTAGTATTATCACATAGTATAGGCACACAATTGAATTTAAGAGCATAATCAAGTAGAGTATGTTGCATCCATAGTATTTAAGCACAACAACTACCAGCTGCAATATATTCAGCTTCTGTAGTAGACAAAGACATATGCTTGTTTTTTACTGTACCAAGACACAAGAAAACTACCAAAGAAATTGACAATAACCAATAGTACTTTTGCGTTCAACTTTACATCCAGTAAAATCAACACCTGAATATCCAATAAGATCAAAAGACGAAGATTTTGAAAACCAAAGGCCATAGTCATGTGTATCAATCAAATAACGAAAAATACGTTTGACAGAAATTAGATGAGACTCTTTAGGACAAGATTGAAATCTAGCAAATAAGCACACAGCAAACATAATATCCGGACTACTTGCTGTGAGATAGAGTAAACTTCCAATCATAACTCTATGTGACTTTTCATCAACATTTTTACCTTTTTCATCTTTATCAAGTTTAGTTGATGAGCTCATTGGAGTACCTATCCCTTTTGCTTGATCCATTCCAAGTCTTTTCAATAGCTCCTTGGTATACTTTGCTTGATTTATGAAGACTCCATCCTTAGCTTGATTGCAGCCCAAGAAAGAAATTTAGTTCTCCCATCATGCTCATTTCAAATTCATTTTGCATTGATTTGGCAAACTCTTCACAAAGAGATGTATTAGTAGCACCAAATATAATGTCATCAACATAAATTTGCACAAGTAAGATATCATTATTACTAGAGGTTTTTATAAATAGTGTTGTATCCACTTTTCCTTTTGAAAATCCTTTGGATAAAAGAAATCCAATTAATCTTTCATACCAAGCTCTTGGAGCTTGCTTCAATCCATATAGAGCCTTGGTTAATTTGAAAACACAATTAGGAAACTTTTCATTAATAAAATCAGGTGATTGTTCTACATAAACCTCTTCTTCAATAAAACCATTTAGAAATGCACTTTTGATATCCATTTGGAATAGTTTAAAACCTTTAAAACAGGCAAAAGCCAAGAGTATTCTTATGGATTCAAGTCTAGCTACTGGAGTAAAAGTTTCATCACAATCAATGCCTTCTTCTTGGTTGAAACCTTGAGCAACAAGCCTAGCCTTATTTCTAACAACTTCTCCTAGTTCATTTAATTTATTCCTAAAGACCCATTTTGTACCAATAATGGAATAATCATGAGGTCTTGAGACAAGAGTCCAAACTTTATTTCTTTCAAATTGATTTAACTCCTCTTGCATAGCAATAATCCAAAAATCATCACAAAATGCATCATCAATGTTTTTAGGCTCAATATGAGATAAAAGAGCAAAGTTGTCAATAAAGTATCGCCTTGTTTTAACTCCTTGGGAGACATCACCAATGATTTGCTCCTTAGGATGACCTCTTGCATATATTAGATCCTTTGGAAGCTCTTGATCAATGCTAGGTTGGCCATCTTGTTCTTACTCTATTATTTCTTCTTCTTTGGCATGTTCTTCCAAAGTGGGTGCTTGATGATGAGTTTGATTATCAATCATTGAGCAACCTACATCATCTTCATTTCTTCTTTCAAGATAAATGTTAGATTCATCAAAGGTCACATGTATAGTTTCTTCCAACACATAATGTTCTTTTTTTATAAACTCTATAGGCCTTTTTATTTGATGAATAGCCAAGAAATACACCTTCATCCGATTTTTTATCAAACCTTCCCAGAGTATCATTAGTATTTCAGACAAAACACTTACAACCAAATACCTTAAAATAAACAATTGAAGGAGTTTTATCAAATAGAAGTTCAAAAGGTATTTTTCTTATGAAGGGTCTTAAGAGAACTCTATTCATTATATAACAAGCAGTATTTACAGCTTCAGCCCAAAAATATTTTGGCAAATAATTTTCACAAAGCATTGATCTAGCCATCTCTGGTAAGGTTCTATTTTTCCTTTCAACAATACCATTTTGTTGGGTGTTTTAGTAGTTGAAAAATTATGAGTTATACCATATTCATCACAAAATTTTGTAAAGTCTTGATTACAAAATTCTCTTCCATTGTCACTTCTAATAGAAATCGGTTTATATTCAAGAGAGGTTTGAACCTTTTTGAAACGTTTTACAAATTCATGTAACGTTTCATCCTTTTGAGCTAGGAAAATCACCCATGTAAATCTAGAGAAGTCATCAACAATCACATAAGTATATCTTTTACCACCAAGACTAGTAGTCCTCATTGGTCCAAACAAGTCCATATGAACAAGTTCAAGAGGTTTTGAGGTAGAGACCATTTTCTTAGGTTTAAAAGATGTTTTTGATTGTTTTCCATATTGACAAGCATCACAAAAACGAGATTTATTAAAATGCATTATTCAATAAATCCATGCTCACATGACCTAATCTTCTATGCCATAAATATCCATCATTATCATGAATGGCAAGACACTTGATATCATTTGTAATAAGTTCATCAAGATATAATACGTATACATTTCCAACTCTATTAGCAACAAAGATAGTTTTGCTACTTGTACTATCAAAAATAGTACAAGTGTCACATTTAAATTCTACTTTACATCCATTATGACATAATTGACTAATACTAAGTAGGTTATACTTCAAACCATCAATATACTTGCTTAATGAGAGGAAAGAACCTTTACCAATGTTACTGATTCAAAGTATTCTTCCCTTTTTCTTATCACCAAATGTGACAAAACCTTCACTTGTTGCTTGAAGTTCACTGACAACTGAGGCATTTCCTGTCATGTGTTTTGAACAGCCACTTTCAAAAAACCACATAGTGGCACTTGATCTTGAAGCAAAACGAACCTACACCAAATTTGAGAAAGTGACTTTTGATACCCACATTTTCTTGGGTCCAAGGGGGTTAGTAAAATTTCGTTTGGCTCTCTAAATAGTTTTAACACCATTTTCTATTTTTCTTTTCACATAACATTTTGACACTTTGTGTCCATGCCTACCACAATATGTACAACAAGTATGAGGCATTGAAATAAAAGTTTCTTTAGCTAAGAAGTTTTTATATTTTGGAGCATAACTTTCATGAGTGTAACCAAGACCATTTTTTGCATAGGAAGATCTTTGAAAGCCAAGTAATTTATTTAGATTTTCTCTTCCATTTGTAAATTTTTCAATGCATAATGTAAGATCATTAACTTTCTTTTTCAATATCTCATGATCACTAAGAATTGTTTCAAGAGAAATGACTTTTGTGCAAAGATCTTTATTTTCAAGAGATATGTTTTGTATAGTTACATTTAAAACTTCTTTTTCAATGTTTAGGCAATTAATGGTCTCAAGAAGTTTTCCATTTTCAAAACATAACTTTGAATTCTCATTTAATAACTCATTGATTTTGGTTTTCATTTCTTTATTCCTTTTAGAAGCCTTTTTTAGTTCTTCATACATTTCAACAAGTAAATCACTAGGATCAACATCATCATCATAGTAATTAGAAATAGGAGTAGATTGTACCTCATTATCAATTGCCATAAAACATATGTTGGCTTTTCCTTCACTATCACCTTCACTTTATTGTTGATCCCAAGTTCCAGCAAGTCCTTTTCCCTTCTTGGTAGATTTCTTTTTGATTTTGTTGTCTCTTTCCCTTTCCAAAACTTTAGGACAATCAGCAACAAGATGTTCTGTGCTTTTACATTCAAAACATTGAGGTTTGAAAGATGATGGCTGTCTACTCTTCTTGGTTGGCTTTCTCCCTTTCTTGAGAAATTCCTTTTTATAGAATCTCTTGAATTTTCTCACTGCCATAGCTATCTCTTCTTCTCCACTGTTTCCATCTTCTTCACTTGATGATTTTTCTCGTTCACTAAAATGATTTGAAGTTTTGAGTACAACACCTTTTCTTCCCTTCTCTTCATCTTCAATATCATTCAGTCTTTTCATCTTCATCTCATGCGTAAGCAGTGATCCAATGAGCTCTTCAAGTGGGAGAGTTTTTAAATCCTTTGATTCCTCAATAGCAAGTGTTTTCGGTTGCCAAGATTTTGGTAAAGCATCCAATATTTTTCTATTTTGCTCTCCAATTGTATAGCTCTTCCCATAAGCTTTTAAACCATTGAAAATGTTAGTAAATCTTGTAAACATATCACTAACATTCTCACCTTGCTTCATGGTGAATAGCTCATAGTCCCTTACTAGCATGGCAAGCTTTGACTCTTTAACCCTGTTTGTACCTTCATGTGTTACTTGAAGTAATCTTCACATATCATGAGTAATGTCACATCCACTAACTCTATTGTATTCAGTTACATCTAATGCACAACTTAAAATGTTCATGGCCTGATAATTTAATGTCATTTTCTTTGAATCATTTTCATCAAATTCGTCTATAGACTTTGGTTCTAAAGTCACTCCATCAGCTCTCATTTTCATTGGTATGTAAGGACCTTTCTCAACAATGTTCCACAAATCAAAATTAATAGAACAAATATATATCTTAACTCCAAATTTCAAAAATGTATAATTTGTTCTATCAAACAAAGGTGGTCTATTTGTAGAAGATCCTTCCAGATAAGGTAAGTTTGAAATATTAGCCATAAGATCTTAACTTCTAGGTTGTAAAACCAAACAAAGAAGCCCTTGCTCTGATACCAATTGAAAGACCTAAGATGGGGGGTGAATTAGGTCTTTGGCTAATTTTTGAAAACTATTTCCTTTTATAAATTGAGTTAGAGCAGATTATGATTACTTGTTTCAATGAGAGAATCATTAAATCAATGACAAAGCAATAAACAATCTAAGATCAATGAACACAAGCAATTTATAGTGGTTCGATCTCTTCAAAATCTATGTCCACTACCTTGAGTCTACATTCAAGGATTTCAATCGATCTACTATATGCTCAAGCTCAACAATAACATAAGAGGCTCACCACACAGTGGTTTTACACTCATAACCTCTTTCGCAATTCTACAAACAAGGTTCACCCTACAGAAGGATTTTATATCTACAAACAACCATGAATCAATGTCTCAAGAATCATCCTTACCTAACGGATTTTATGTTTACAAGAAAACTTTGTAATGAGCTAGTAGAAAACAAAATTAAATGGAGAATGGATAAGATGTTACCACTTTCTTGGTAGATGGTTACACAATATAGCACCACTTCACTTTGTTGCCTTTGGAATCTTGAATGATCAATTGAAAGCACAAGACAAAAGAGAGCTTTGATGTTTGCTAAAGATTTTAGAATGTTAAGATTTCTCAGAGATTATGGCTTTTATAGATTTCAAAAATCAGTTTTAACAATCATAAAACGGCTAGTAACGGCTAGTTTCTGAGGAGTTCGGACGTCCGAACTTGCTCCTCTGCGTCCGAACTTTCGTCCGAACTTTACTATGACAAGTTGTCTGGAACATTCGGACGTCCGAGCATTTCCTTATGCGTCCGAACTTTCGATGAATTTCTCTGGAAAAACAGTAACCATGCTATCAGGGAAGATTCAGACATCCGAACTTTTTTCTTTGCGTCCTAACTTGCGTCCGAATTTCTCTACAAGCACAGTAGTCATTTTCAAAGTTTGGACGTTCGAACTTGCGTCCGAACTGATCAAACTTTGTCAAAACATTTAAAAATCAATCTTAATAAGTTTGAAAACATTTTGTATAAATAGGTAAGTCATTTAAACACTTTTAAACTCAAAAACCGTTACCAAAACACTTTGAACATCCAACGTTTACTTAAGATCATTTAAGACTTAAAAGGCATACTTGCTATTCAAAAGTTCATTCAAAGCCATTTAAGATTCAAAACAAGTTTTGTGCTCTCTTATGCATTCAACAGATTCCAAGACACAGAAGTGTTGGGTTTACAAAAGATATACCTATTTAAGCACATGTAACCTACACTTCATGTCTTCAAAGCCTTCAATCATCTTGAACAAACTCTTGAATCTTCAATCAGTTTGACATATTGGAGTTGTTCTTGCATTTTGGCTTCAAGGCAATCAGACTACAAACTTCTTAATCCAACAATCCTATCACATAAATGACATAAAGATTAGTCCTCATCAATGTTTGTCATTAATCAAAACTTAATCAAAACCTCATGATTTGCCCTTAGGGCTAACACCTGTGATCTGTTTCAACAAAGAAACCTTGTATTTTCTTTCAAACATGGTCTCCAATTTTTTCCACATCACATCTGCCCTTGCTTCACCTGAAACATGGTTGAACACACTTTGGTCAATCCAACTCCTAATATGACCAATAGTTTTTCTATACATTTTTGCCCATGCAACATTAAATATACCTTCTAGTTTTGCAACATCACCAAGAATGGGTTTTTACATATCTTTACAACATAACAAGTCCTAATATGACTAATAGTTTTTCTATACATTTTTGCCCATGCAACATCAGGTATATACCCTCTGGTATTGCAACATATCTAAGAATGGGTTTATACATATCTTTACAATATAACAAGTCTTCCATTCTAGGTTTCCAGATAGCATAGTTACTAGAGGTTAATTTAATAATGCTGCCAGAAGAAGAAGTTGACTCTATTTTAAAAAAAAAATAGACACTGAACAAAAGCTCTTATACCACTTTGTTGGGAGGTCAGGACAAATAAAAGACAACACAATAAAAAACGCCAAAATAAATTACCCACACTACTAGGATTTAAAAATAACTCTCCCAAAAACTTCAGTATGGATAAAGTGAGAATTTATTAATAACTACTAACAAAAATAATTTTGGCAACAAAAAATATCGAAAGTGCACTGACACTAGGATTTACGTGGAAAACCCTAAAATGGATAAAAATCACGGGTCAAATACTGACCGAAACTTCCACTATGAAAATGGAATGACAAAATTCCTCTTCTAAATTTATTAAAAGGTAATACAAATACCCTCACCAAATTACGTGGATATCAAGAAATAAGAGATTAAAATAATCTCACAAAAGAATGACAAATCAGAATAGCTAAACAATTCTCACTTTATTTTTCTCTCATTCTCACTTTGATTACTCTCTCTGCCTTCTGCCATTCTCTCCTCACGTCTTTTCTCTGCTGGTGCGATCTTCTTGCTTCCCGAACTTTGCTATTTATAGGCAATGATCAGCCGTCATTCTTGAATTGTGAAGACGCAATTGAAGACCTTTATTTTTCAGCCGCAATTTAACGGTTGAAGCCACAAATGAAGATCTGAAATTTTTGTTTCAACCACAATTATCAGTCTAGTTTGTTGATTTTGCATGCAAAAGTCATTGCTTTTTTTTTTTATTATTGACTTCATTTGCTGAATGTAGGCCATGAGTTAAAAATATTAACATAGGTCACTTTGCAAAGGCTTCTTTGATTTGAAAATTGAGAATTTCAAAATTCTTCACCTTCTTCCAGCTACACGTCACTCCACTAAAGTTTCTTTGGTTAAAAACCGAGCTAATAACCTTTAGTTCATAGTTGGACTTACTTCAATTTTTTAGAATACAGGAAGTATATATCCTTCTAGATATTCTTCCAAAACTCAAAATCTAATTCAAGTATTTGTACTTCTAATATGATCTCCTCATGAAAACCAACACCATCAATCGCTGGAAACCAACACCAAAAAAAATTAACAAAATCGCTATTATCAATCTAAGAAATATGTATCTAGCAACTAAACTTTTAAAATTCGTCTTGAAAGTTACAGATCAAAAGAAATTCGATGATCGAAGTAGTGCATATAAGCATTGACAAAGCGGCAAAAGGAAGAAGAAGAAGCCAAGTCCTCCAATGTCGCGCCCAACTACTGCACCAGTTTACTGTTCTCAAGTGAGCAATCAATCTTCCCCTTTCCCAATTGTTCGAAAACTCCAACTTACTGTGCTTCTCTCATGTTCTTTAGACTGTACTTGATGAAGAAACTGCACAGGAGATGGGCGAGAAAGATTAATGGCAAGGTTTAATGAGAACAAAGGAAGTCAGTGAGCTAAAGAGGAAAAAGATAGTGCAGATAAGAAGACGACAACTTGACTTCAGTGGTTGTTAGTTGCCAAGAGGAACGCTGGAGAGATTTGGTTGAAGGAAGAGTAGGGTTTGCTGAGATAAAAGAAGAGAAATAAAGGAAAAGAAGATAGACAGATGACTTTCGTTGACCTTTTTTCAAAATAAAATCATTATTTTTACAAGAGTAATTAGTCAAAAATGCTCTCAAACAATTTTCTACTAGTCAGTAATATCCAAAATCATTTTTGTTACAGAATTTATCCTTAATCTATTTTTGAGGTCCCAAAAGTACCCTCACACGGCGGAATTCAGTAGAGTGGGGTGGCGCATTTTTACGTGAGAAGTTAGTGACTCACAATTCGAGGATAAAATTGTGAGAATACTGCTGCTTCTCAAGCTTTTATTCTGCAAATATCCAAGAGTACTCCCCAAAAGCAGCAGCAATATAACACCTATTGGACTACCTCATCGAATCACTTGGATTTTCAAAACAACAGGCCAGCGCAGAGGTGATGACTCACACTGACTGGTAGTCGTTCCGAAGAGACCCCAATTTAGCTGTCAGTTTCTTTGAAAAATCGGGTTCTAGCCAAAAGCCAAATCACGATCATGATTTCCTGCAGACCCAGGTTGATATTACACAGTAACGAAGGAGCTCTTCAACCCAAAATCTCCTTTTTCAAGGCCTTGGGTTATCTAGGTTGCATCTCATTAGGAACCTGATAATAATAAGTACCTTTGGCAAGCTCCCTAGTTTCTCCTAAATATCCAAAAGATCTGGTTTGGCTAACCACGAGACTGTGGCTAACAAGTGTGGTTTTAATGCAAAAAATAGGTCCTTCTCGCACAAACATCAGTTTGTTATATTCGAGAAACCAAGGTTGTAAAAGGCCTAAATGGCTCGAGGACTAATGTTCAGGATGGAACGCGACTTTGGGTTTCCTCACGATTCTAAAATGTTTTCCCACAGAGCAAGCTCTAGTGGCTTCTTTGCTTCATAAGGTCAAAATTCAACATGAGACTGGCAGTTTGAGGAACTCTTTATTCTGATGCACTGTATGCAGCACGGTCTGTGAGGGTAGAGATTGATAATTTTTCCATCGAATTTTAAGTTATTTGCTTCTCATGTGAAAATGTGCCACCCCACTCTGTCGAATTCCGTCGTGTGAGGGTACTTTTGGCACTCCGAAAATAAATTAGGGATAAATTTTGTAACAAAAATGATTTTAGATATTATTGACTAGTAGAAAATTGTTTGAGGATATTTTTAGCTAATTTCTCTTTTTGCAAATATATCCTTGGCAAGTGATCGTGTGACTACTTTCCGTAAGGAGTTAGTGGCCAAAGCCGACGAAAGGGTTAAGATTGATACACTTTGAAAGTTTAAGGTCACAAATTCATCGTTTTTAATTTGAGTGTTAAAATCAAAAATTTGAGTTTAAGTTCACAAATTCATCGTTTTTAATTTGAGTGTTAAAATCAAAAATTTGAATAAGTTTTAAGGGCTACTATCACTTTTTATGTTTATATTAACACTTGAAAATTTTTATATAATATTTACATTTTTATCCTTTAAATATATATTAATGTTTTAAAAAATAACTTGGCCAGAATTTTGGGCACCAAGGTGGCAACGCGCCATCAGAGATGGAGGCGCCCATTTATTTTTTTATTTTTAGTTATTTCATTTATTTATTTTAATTAATATTTTTTATTTTTTTATTTACATATGTTGGATGCTAGATTTTTTAATTTTTCTAAATTTTTTATTTGTATTAATTTTCGTATTACATTATTAACTTTATTTATTTTACTTATTTTTTGTATTTTTCAATTTCCATATATTAAAATTTTATTTTTTATTTTTATTTTTATTTAAAAGTTATTTTTTAATTTTTAATTGAATTATTTGGTTATTTAATTTATTTTATTATTATGATAAGAGTTTTATTGAATACAATTTTTATTTATTCATAATGTTATCATTCTCTTAAAAAAAAATCTTATTAATTAGTATTACTTCTTTTGTGTTAATTTTTTATTTTAGAATGATAGAATATTTGAGAATGAGACATTATAGAAAAATTAGTAAGAATATTTTAAAATAAATTCTCGATGTCTTACCAGTGGATAATAAATATTCGTACTTCATTGATCATATCAATTGATTTTTATTTATTCTAATCAGTTCTAATTGGATTGTAATTCTATATCCTAATATAAAATTTAAAATTTTTAAAAATTAAAAATAGTAGTTATAAATTAAGAAACAAAAAATTAAATATCATTTTACTAAAATTAAATTATTTTTTCTTGTTAAAAATAAAACAAAAAAGAAAATTTGGGGAGGGGGTGGCACGCCCAAGGCGCTGCCCTATGGTCAAGTAGGAGTGTTTTTTTGTTTGATTTCGGTGTTACTGTTTAGTTTTCACTTCGATTTTACAGTTTTTTAAAAAAATTAAAATTTTATACAACCGAAACGAAATAAATTAATTCGGTTTAGTTCAAACATGGGTTCTTAACATAAAGATGCATGTCTATAATGCATTAAGTTGTAATTTTATTTTAAAATTTTAATTTTTTTACTAAATCCGTTATTATTTTTTAAAACTTTTTAATTTTTCGGTTCAATTTTCGGTTTGAGCACAGAAATCAAAAATCGAACAAATTTATATCTATTTTTTTATAAATTGAACCGAACCAAAATATCAAAAAATTGAGTCAAAATGTAAATTTTTGCTCTATTCAGCTATGTTTTTCAAATTGGACCAAATAATAAGTACTCCTATAATCAAGCACCACATCCTAGGGAGGTATGCCAAAGGTCCGCGCCCTCAATTTTAGGGCCACCGCCACACTGAATTCTTTTTAAAAACAAAGCATATAGAGATTAAGCATCATTTTATTCGTGATCATGTTGATAAAAGAGACATATGCTTAGAATATATAAATACAAATGACTAAATTGCTGATATATTCACAAAGCCTTTGGCTAAGGAAAGATTTACTCATTTAAGAAGACTCTTAGGAATCTCAAAATTCAATTACTAATGTGTTTATTTGAGTGTGACAAAAGCAGGAAAAATTTGGATGCATTGAATGAAAATGGATCGTCCAAACTTTGTCAGAAAATTCTGGACAGAAAAGTTCGGACGCATGTTCGGACGTATGACAGAAAGTTCGGACGTCCGAACTTTCTAAAACTGAAGAAACAGAGAAGTTCGGACGTATGTTCGGACGCAGACCAAAAAGTTTGGTCGTCCGAACTTTGCCGTTACAACAGTTTTTAAGAAACCAAAGTAGCCGTTACTCACATTTTATTCATCCGAACTCTCTCCTTTTTAAAATTTCTCTCTACCCATTCGCGTCCAAACTTAAATCTCTCTGTGATTTCATCATTTTTACATCAAAATACTTGGATTTTTGAATTCCTAGCCCTACACACCTCTCAAATCTCGCTGCTTTTCTATTAGAAAATCAAAATGGTGAGAACTAAAGGAGCAAATGTTGAAAAAGGAAAAGGGAAAGTGCAGAACAAAGAAGGAGGACGAACTCTCAATGAACCAAGGAGAATTAGGGTTCCTCAATCATCATCTGGAATAGACAAGTTTATCTCAATCAAAGTTGCATCAGAATTTGAAGATTGGAACAAAAAATCAAGGAAAATCATCCCTGGAAATAGAGTTGATTTTGACAAGCTCACCAATATGGGCAATGTCCTATCTTTATTTGGTGATATTGGCTGGAGTAACTTGTTGGCTATAGATGAAGAGTATTATCCCTCTCTTGTACATGAATTTTATGCCAATCTAAAAGAAGAGAGAATAGAATATGAGGGAGAAGATGTTAATCAATGGTATTCATCTAGAGTATCTCAAATAAATTTTGAATTCAATGATGCATTGGTGAATAGAATCTGTGGAGTAAGTGATAGTGGAGCAAAGTATTATTCTATGGGGCAACATTGCTACATTAGAGAGTTATTCCCAAATGCAAGATTTGAAGAAGCCTTCACAAATGGTAGAGAGTTTAGAACCGTTAAGGAAAGGGAGATTAAGGCTTTAGGTGCAAGGGTAAGAGTTATGCATCATATGATTACAACCATAATTATTCCTAACTTTGGTCACAAAACATTTGTGGGGAACATTCATATGGTGATTATGCTTGCTTTGCATGAGAATAAGAGATTGAATTTTGACTACATGGCATTGAAGCATATGTTTGGGGCTAGAAAGACTGATAACAAGGCTTTACCATATGGAAGACTCTTGACAAGATTTTTCAAACATTTTCGAGTCAAACTCCCTATTAGAGGACAAACTTTTAAAAGAGGTAAGATTTATGCAAATGACTCTCTCAAAAGAATGCAATTGACTCTTGATGATGAGGGAGTGTGGAGAACTAGAAGAGAAATCCCTCCAAGGAGAATTGAAACTGAGGAAACTGAAGAAACAGAAGAAGAGGCAAAAGCATGGGCAAGAGAAATGAAAACTAAGAGAAGACATGATTCAACAAGTGAGGGGGAGCAACCTCCCTCCAAAAGAAGACCTTTTGAAGAAGAGAAAACTTCTCAGTCACATCCTAAAGTTGGAGAAGGGCCTAGTGATGAAGGGATCTCAAAAGGAGATAGAATTCAAGAAGCACTGAACAACCACATCAAGGAGATGGAGAAAATGTACAAATTCTTTGAAACATTTGCTCCCATGGTGCTTGGAAAGTTGGACAGTTTAGAGAACAGGGTCAAGCACATTGAGGAAATGATGATGAAAAATCCTCAAAGTGGTGAAGGACCTTCTAGTACTCAAGAGGAAGAGGATGATGAGAATAATGAAGATAATAAGAAAAATGAAGAAGGCAATGATAGTAATAATGATGGTAATCAAGAGGATGGCAATGAGTAGGTCATGGAATCACAAAAAGGAGATCAAGGATTCCAGCAAGCTGAAATCATCCAAGAAGGAGGTCAAATTGCTAGAACTGAAATCACAACTCCATCAAATCCAACATTTGGCCATGGAAGAGTCAAACATGTTGCTGTCAAGAGGAAACCAAGAAAGGACTCTCCATCAACATCCAAAGACTAAGCACACTGTTAGCCCTAAGGGTAAATCATGTAGTTATGATTAGTTTTGAATAATGGCAAACATTGATGAGAACTAATGTACTTGTATGATTGAGTGACAGGATTGATAGATTGAGAAGCATGAAGTCTTATTGCCTTGAAGTCACAATGCAAGAACAACTCAACTATGCCAAAGAGGATTGAAGATAGAAGAGTATGTTCAATATGATTGAGGGCATTGAAGACTTAGAGTATAGAGTTCTTATACTAAATAGGTATATTTTTCTATAAACTCTACACTTGTATGTCTTAGAATCTGTTGAATGCATGAGAGAGCACAAAACTTGTTTTTAAAATGGTTTTCAATAAACTTTGTGATAACAAGTATGTTTTTGAAATCTCAAATGATCTTAAGAAGATTTTGTATGATTAAAATGTTGTGGTAACGGTTTTTGTGTTTAAATGTGCCTAAATGATGTGTTCATTCTTGCAAAACGTTTTCAATGTTATTAACAATGATTTTCAAAAGATTTGACTAAATTTTATAAGTTTGGATGCAAGTTTGGTCGTCCAAACTCTGGAAATGGTTACTGTGCTTCCAGAAAAGTTCAGACGCATGGAGTAAAGTTCGGACGTCCAAACTTTCTCTGATAGCATGGTCACTATTTTTCCAGAGAAGTTCAGACGCAAGTTTGGACGCATGAGGAATAGTTCGGACGTCCGAACTTTTCCAGACAGCTTGGCACAGTAAAGTTCGGACGCAAGTTCGGACGAATGGCATGAAGTTCGGACGTCCGAACTTTTCTGAAACTAGCCGTTACTAGCCGTTTTATAGCTGTTGCATTTGAATTTTCACATCTATAAAAGTTATAAACTTCAGATTTTTTGCAAGTTTTGAATTCTTACAAACTCTATGCACTACAAAGCCTTTATTTAACAATTTTAAAGCTCTCTTGTGTCTTGTGCATTCAATTGATCAATCCAAGGACATCAAAGTGTGAAGGAGCAAATATTGTGTAAACATCTACCAACAAGTGGTAACCTCTACACAGTCTTTTCTTCTTATCAAATTGTGTTTTCTACTAGCTCTTGCAAGGTTATCTTGATAACATAAAATCCTTTAGATAAGGGTGATCCTTGAAATTGTGATTCAAGGTTGTTTGTAGATATAAAACCATTGTGTGGTGAGCCTTGTTTGTAAAAGTTACTAGAAGAGGTTGTGAGTGTAAAACCATTGTGTGGTGAGCCTCTAATGTAATTTGTGACCTTGAGCATATAATAGATTGATTGAAATTCTCGAGTATAGGCTCAAGGTAGTGGACGTAGATCTTGACGATCGAACCACTATAAATTGCTTGAGTTCCTTTGCCATTACATTCTTTTGGTTTTGCTATCAGTCATCTTCAATTGTATTCATATAATATGTTCTTTACTTAGACTTATAAAAGGTTTTTGTTTCCAAAAATTAGCCAAATACCTAATTCATCCCCCCCCCCCCCCTCTTAGGTATTTCAATTGGTATCAGAGCAGGAACTACTTTGTGTGGTTTTACAACCTAGAAGTTAAAGACCTTATGGCTAATATCTCAAACTTACCTTACCAAGAAGGATCTTCCACAAATAGACCACCTTTGTTTGATGGAACAAATTACACTTTTTGAAAATCTAGAGTTAAGATATACATTTGGTCTATCAATTTTGATTTGTGGAATATTATTGAAAAAGGTCCTTATGTTCCTATGAAAATGAAAGCAGATGGTGTGACCTTAGAACCGAAGTCTACTGATGAATTTGATGAGCATAATTCAAAGAAAATGACTTTAAATTATCAAGCCATGAATATCATGAGTTGTGCTTTAGATGTTACTGAATATAATAGAGTTAGTGGTTGTGACTCTGCTCATGATATGTGGAGATTACTCCAAATAACTCATGAAGGCACAAATCAAGTTAAAGAATCTAAACTTGCTATGCTTGTTAGAGATTATGAGCTGTTTACCATGAAACAAGGTGAAAATGTTAGTGATATGTTTACACGGTTTACTAACATTTTTAATGGCTTAAAAGCTTATGGTAAAAGTTATACTATGGGAGAGCAAAACAGGAAGATTTTGGATGCTCTACCAAAATCTTGGCAGCCGAAGACACTTGCTATTGAGGAGTCCAAGGATTTAAAAACTCTTCCACTTGAAGAGCTCATTGGATCTCTGCTCACACATGAAATGAAGATGAAGAGATTAAATGACAAAGAAGATGAAGAAAAGGGAAGAAAAGGAGTTGTACTCAAGGCTTCTAATCATTTGAGTGAACAAGAAAAATCTTCAAGTGAAGAAGAAGAATGTAACAGTGGTGAAGAGGAAATTGCTATAGCAGTTAGGACGTTCAAGAGATTCTACAAAAAGGAGTTTCTCAAAAAAGGAAGAAAGCCAACCAAGAAGAGTTTTGAATGCAAGAGTAACAGTCTTCCTCATTCAAACTTCAATATTTTGAATGCAAGAGTACAGAGCATCTTGTTACTGATTGTCCCAAAGTTTTGGAAAGGGAAAGAGACAGCAAGAACAAAAAGAAATCTACCAAGAAAGGAAAAGGACTGGCTGGAACGTGGGATCAACAAGAAAGCGAAGATGAAAGTGAAGGAAAGGCCAACATATGTTTTATGGCTATTGATGATGAGATACATTCTTCTCCTTCTATTTCTAATCTTTATGATGATGATGTTGATCCTAGTGAATTGCTTATAGAAATGTATGAAGAGTTGAAAAAGGCTTCAAAAAGAAATAAAGATATGAAATCAAAAATAAATGATTTGTCAAATGAGAATTTGAAATTATGTGCTGAAAATGGTAAACTTCTTGAGACCATTAATTGTCTTAATATTGAAAAAGAAGTTTTAAATGCAACCATACAAAACACATCTTTTGAAAACAAAGAGCTTTGCATAAAAGTTACTTCTCTCTAAAAAATGCTCATTGATCATGAGATTTTGAAAAGAAAAGTTCATGATCTTACTTCATGCATTGAAAAATTTACAAATGGAAGAGAAAACTTAAATAAATTACTTGGTTATCAAAGATCTTCATTTACAAAACATGGTCTTGGTTTCACTCATGATAGCTATGTTCCTAAATATAAAAACACTTTTGCTATAGAAACTCTTAATTCTAGGCATCATATTTGTTGTACATATTGTGGCAAGCATGGACGCAAGGTATCAAAGTGTTTTGTAAAAAGAAAGATAGAAAATGGTGTTAAGACCATTTGGAAAGTCAAAGGAACTATCACTAACCCCCTTGGACCCAAGAAAATATGGGTACCAAAAATCACTCTTTCTAATTTGGTGTAGGTTAAATTTGCTTCAAGATCAAGTGCCACAAAATGGTTTCTTGACAGTGGGTGCTCAAGATATATGACAGGAAATGCCTCACTTGATAGTGAGCTTCAAGCAACAAGTGAAGGCTTTGTCACATTTAGTGATAAGAAGAAAGGAAAAATCCTTGGTATAGGTAACAGTGGTAAAGGCTCCTTTCCTCTTATTAAGCAAGTATTACTCATTAATTGTTTGAAGTATAATTACTTAGCATTAGTCAATTATGTGGCAATGGATGTAAAGTAGAATTTAAATGTGATACTTGTACTATTCTTGATAGTGAAAGTAGCAAAACCATTTTTGTTGCTAAAAGAGTTGGTAATGTATATGTTTTATATCTTGATGAACTTATCACAAATGATATAATATGTCTTGCTATACATGATAATGATGGTTTTCTATGACATAGAAGATTAGGACATGTAAGAATGGATTTATTGAATAAACTTTCTACACAAGAACTAGTTAGAGGTTTACCCAAAATGCATTTTGATAAAACTCGACTTTGTGATGCTTGTCAATATGGAAAACAATCAAAAACATCTTTTAAACCAAAGAAAAAGGTTTCTACTTCAAAACCTCTTGAATTAGTTCACATGGACTTATTTGGACCAATGAGGACCACTAGTCTTGGTGGTAAAAGATATGCTTATGTGATTGTAGATAATTTTTCAAGATTTATTTGGGTGCTTTTCTTAGCCCAAAAGGATGAAACATTTCATGAATTTGCAAAACTTTTCAAAAAGGTTCAAACATCCCTTGAATATAAACTGATCTCTATTAGGAGTGACAATGGAGAGAGTTTTGTAACCAAGATTTTACAAAATTTTATGATGAGTATGGTATAACTCATAATTTTTCTGCTGCCAAAACACCTCAACAAAATGGTGTTGTTGAGAGGAAAAACAGAACATTACAAGAGATGGCAAGATCAATGCTTTGTGAAAATTCTTTGCCAAAATACTTTTGGGTTGAAACTGTAAATACTGCTTGCTATGTAATGAATAGAGTTTTATTAAGACCTTTCATAAGCAAAACACCTTTTGAACTTTTATTTGATAAAACCCCTTCAATTGTCTATTTTAAAGTTTTTGGTTGTAAGTGTTTTATCTTAAACACTAGTGATTATCTTGGTAAATTTGATAGAAAATCTGATGAAGGTATATTTCTTGGCTATTCTTCAAATAAAAAGGCATATAGAGTCTATAATAAAAGAACATTATGTGTTGAAGAAACCATACATGTAACTTTTGATGAATCTAACATTTATCTTCAAAGAAGAAATGAAGATGATGCAGGTTCCTCAATGATTGAAAATCAAACCATCAAGTACCCACATTGGAAGAACATTCCAAGGAAGAAGAAATAATGGAGCAAGAACAAGATGGTCAACCAAACAATGATCAAGAGCTTCCAAAGGATCTAACATATGCAAGAGGTCATCCTAAGGAGCAAATCATTGGTGATGTCTCCCAAGGAGTAAAAACAAGGTGGTACTTTATTGATAATTTTACTCTTTTATCTCATTTAGAACCTAAAAACATTGATGATGCATCAAGTGATAATTTCTGGATTATTGCTATGGAAGAAGAATTAAATCAGTTTGAAAGGAATAAAGTTTGGACTGTTGTTCCAAGACCCCATGATCATTCCATTATAGGTACAAAATGGGTTTTTAGAAATAAATTAAATGAACTAGTAGAAGTTGTTAGAAATAAGGCTAGACTTGTTGCTCAAGGCTTCAACCAAGAAGAAGGTATTGACTATGATGAAACTTTTGCTCCTGTAGCCAGATTGAAATCTATAAGAATACTTTTGGCTTTTGCTTGTTTTAAAGGATTTAAGCTATTTCAAATGGATGTCAAAAGTGCTTTTCTAAATGGCTTTATTGAAGAAGTGGTGTATGTAGAGCAACCTCCTGGTTTTATTCATGAAAATTTTCCAAATCATGTCTTTAAGTTAACCAAAGCTCTCTATGGATTGAAACAAGCCCCAAGAGCTTGGTATGAAAGATTAAGTGGATTTCTTCTTTCAAAAGGTTTTGCAAAAGGAAAAGTAGACACAACTCTGTTTATAAAAACATCTACCAATAATGATATTTTACTTGTACAAATTTATGTTGATGATATTATCTTTGGTGCTACTAACATATCTCTTTGTGAAGACTTTGCCAAATCTATTCAAAATGAATTTGAAATGAGCATGATGGGAGAATTGAATTTCTTTCTTGGGCTGCAAATTAAGCAAACCAAGGATGGAGTCTTCATTAATCAAGCAAAGTACACCAAGGAGCTCTTGAAAAGATTTGGAATGGATCAAGCTAAAGGTATAGGTACTCCAATGAGTTCATCAACTAAACTTGACAAAGATTAAAAAGGTAAAAATGTTGATGAGAAATTTTATAGACGTATGATTGGAAGTTTACTCTATCTCACAGCAAGTAGACCTGATATTATGTTTGTTGTTTGCTTATGTGCTAGATTTCGATCATGTCCTAAAGAATCTCATTTAATTTCTGTCAAACGTATTTTCGTTATTTGATTGATACACATGACTATGGTCTTTGGTTTTCAAAATCTTCATCTTTTGACCTTATTGGATATTCGGATGTTGATTATGTTGGATGAAAAATTGAACGAAAAAGTACAAGTGGTCATTGTCAATTTCTTGGTAGTTGTCTTGTGTCGTGGTATAGTAAAAAACAGGCTTGTGTGTCTTTGTCTACTGCTGAAGCTGAATCTATTGCAACTGGTAGTTGTTGTGCTCAATTATTATTGATGCAACATACACTACTTGATTATGGTATTAAATTTAATTGTATACCTATTCTATGTGATAATACTAGTGCCATCAATTTGAGCATAAATCCCATCCAACACTCTAGAACAAAGCATATAGAGATTAAACATCATTTCATTCGTGATCATGTTGCTAGAAGGGACATATGCTTAGAATACATAAATACAAATGATCAAATTGCAGATATATTCACAAAGCCTTTGGCTGAGGAAAGATTTACTCATTTAAGAAGGCTCTTAGGAATCTCAAAATTCAATTACTAATGTGATTATTTAAGTGTGTTAAAAGCAAGAAAAATTTGGATGCATTGAAGTGAAAAATGGAACGTCCAAACTTTGACAGAAATTTCTGGACAGAAAAGTTCGGACGCATGTTCGGACGCATGACAGAAAGTTCGGACGTCTTAACTTTCTGAAACTGGAGAAACAGAGAAGTTCGGACGCATATTCGGACACAGACCAAAATGTTTGGACGTCCGAACTTTGCGGTTACAGTGGTTTTTAAAAAACCGAACTATCCGTTACACACATAATCTCTCATCCGAACTCTCTCCTTTTCAAAATTTTTCTCTGCCCACTCGCGTCCGAATATAAATCCCTCTGAGATTTCACCATTTTCGCATCAAAACACTTGAATCTTTGAATTCCTAACCCTACACACCGCTCAAAACTCACTACTTTTTCTGTTAGAAGATCAAAATGGTGAGAACTAAAGGAGCTAATGTTGAGAAAGGTAAAGGGAAAGCAAAAGTCAGTGAAGGAGGACGAATTTTCAATGAACCAAGGAGAATTAGGGTTCCTCAATCATCATCTGGAGCAGACAAGTTCATCTCAATCAAAGCTGCATCAGAATTTGAAGAATGGAACAAGAAATCAAGGAAAATCATCCTTGGAAACAGAGTTGATTTTGAAAAGCTCACCAATATGGGTAATGTCCTATCTTTATTTGCTGATATTGGGTGGAGTAATCTGTTAGGTATAGATGAAGAGTATTATCCCTCTCTTGTATATGAATTTTATGCCAATCTAAAAGAAGAGAGAATAGAATATGAGGGAGAAAATGCTAATCAATGGTATTCCTCTAGAGTCTCACAAATAGATTTTGAATTCAATGATGCATTGGTAAATAGAATTTGTGGAGTAAGTGATGTTGGAGCAAGATATTTTTCTTTGGGACAACACTGCTATGAACGAGAACTGTTTACAAATGCTAGATTTGAAGAAGCTTTCACAAATGGTAGAGAGTTTAGGACCATTAAGGAAAGGGAAGTTAAGGCCTTGGATGCAAGAGGAAGAGTTATGCATCATATGATTACAACCATGATAATTCCTAACTTTGGTCACAAAACATTTGTGGGGAATATTCATATGGTAATTATGCTTGCTTTGCATGAGCATAAGAGATTGAATTTTGGATACATGGCATTGAAGCATATGATTGGGGATAACAAGGCTTTACCATATGGAAGACTTCTTACAAGATTTTTTAAACATTTTCGAGTCAAGCTTCCTATTAGAGGACAAGCTTTTAAAAGAGGACAAATTTATACAAATGATTCTCTCAAGAGGAAGCAATTGACTCTTTATGATGAGGGAGTGTGGAGAACTAAAAGAGAGACCCCTCCAAAGAGAGTTGAAGTAGAGGAAAGTGAGGAAACTGAAGAAGAAGAAGATGATGAGGCAGAAACATGGGCAAGAGAAATGAAGACTAAGAAAAGACATGATTCAAGAAGTGAGGGGGAGCAGCCTCCCTCCAAAAGAAGACTCTTTGAAGAAGAGCCAACTTCACAATCACATCCTATTGCTGGGGAAGGTACTAGTGCTGAAGAAATTTCAAGAGAGAATAAAATTCAAGAAGCACTGAACAACCAAATGAAAGAAATGGAGAAAATGTATAAATTCTTTGAAACATTTGCTCCTATGGTGCTTGGAAAACTGGATAGTTTGGAGAATAGAGTCAAGCACATTGAGGAAATATTGATAAGAAATCCTCAAAGTGGTGAAGGGCCTTCTAGAACTCAAGAGAAAAAGGATGATGAGCATGATGAAGAGAACAAGAAAAGTGAAGAAGGCAGTGACAGTGATGATGAAGATGATGATGGTGATCAAGGGAATGGCAATGAACAGATCATGGAGTCACAAGGAAGAGATCTAGAAGTGCAGCAGGCTGAAATCAGTCAAGAAGGAGCCCAAATTATAAGAGCTGAAATAGCAACCCCATCAAATCTAACATTTGGCCATGGAAGAGTCAAGCATGTTGCTGTCACGAAGAAACCAAGAAAGGACTCTCCATCAATACCCAAAGACTAAGCATATCTTCACTCTCATTTTCATTTACTGCTTTTATTTATTTTGACCCTTTACTGGCATGTTTTATGCAATTTAAGTTTCTGCATTTTATCAATTAGTTTAATGTGGTCTATGTAATAGCGTTAATGTTATGAAGCTCAATGATGAAACCTTAGAGTTGAGAGCTTCCTTTAGTAATGACAGTCTCATTTTCATTTTCCCATTCTTGAGTGATGACAAAAGGGGGAGAAAGAAGATGAGCTGCAAAATGCAAATGCATGCACTGTGTGAAAACTTTTTGGCATGTGTGCTGCAAATGAGAAATGTATGTGCTGCAATGTGTGTTTGGCTTATTTTGCTTATATTTATACATTTGAAATTTAAACTGGAAAGAACTATAATATGTGAGGATAGAATTTATAAGTTTGGATGCACACCAAAAAGTTCGGACGCATCCAAACTGTTTTGTCAAAACTAATTTTTCTATTGTTCAAATTGTTTGAAAACTGTTTTAAATCCTTCTATCATATTTGAACAACCTTAGGAAGGATTATTTTCAAATATTACAGCCTTCATCTCACATATTTTAAAGTTTGGACTTAAAATTTAAAAGTTCGGATGCATGTTCTGAAATTCGGATGCATCCATATTTTGTTGCCAAAATGTACTCCTTTGTTGTTCAAATTGATTCAAATATGTTTTAATCTCTTCTAATATGTTTGAACAACCTTAGGAAAGCTTATTTTCAAAAATTGCAGCTTTCATTTCACTTATTTTATTGTTGGAGCTTGATATGTCAGAATTCGGATGCTTAGCATCTCAAGTCCAAATTTGTTGAAAAATGAGCACAATCTAAGGGGGAGCATTGTTAATCTTTTCTGACTTTTAATACCTCACTTAGATGTTTTCTAAATACTTAAAATGATATATCTTTTATCTTAGCTGTTAGTTGGAAGGAAGGAGGTAAATGGAGGGTGGTTGCATCATAGGCTCATATTGAGCCTTTTGTATGTCAATGTGCAAAATTGGTTATTATCAATCATTGACATCAATGCTTCTTTGTTTTACATTGCTTAAATCCATCACATTTTGCATCGAAGTTTGTCATCATCAAAAAGGGGGAGATTGTTAGCCCTAAGGGCAAATCATGTAGTTATGATTAGTTTTGAATAATGGCAAACATTGATGAGAACTAATGTACTTGTATGATTGAGTGATAGGATTGATGGATTGAGAAGCATGAAGTCTTATTGCCTTGAAGTCACAATGCAAGAACAACTCAACTATGCCAAAGGGGATTGAAGATTGAAGAGTATGTTCAATATGATTGAGGACATTGAAGACTTAGAGTATAGAGTTCTTATACTAAATAGGTATATTTTTCTGTAAACTCTACACTTGTATGTCTTGAAATCTGTTGAATGCATGAGAGAGCACAAAACTTGTTTATAAAATGGTTTTCAATAAACTTTGTGATAACAAGTATGTTTTTGAAATCTCAAATGATCTTAAGAAGATTTTGTATGATTAAAATGTTGTGGTAATGATTTTTGTGTTTAAATGTGCCTAAATGATGTGTTCATTCTTGCAAAACGTTTTCAATGTTATTAAAAATGATTTTCAAAAGATTTGACTAAATTTGAGAAGTTTGGATGCAAGTTTGGTCGTCCAAACTTTGAAAATGATCACTGTGCTTCCAGAGAAGTTCGGACGCATGGAGTAAAGTTCGGACGTCCAAACTTTCTCTAATAGCATGGTCACTGTTTTTCCAGAGAAGTTCGGACACAAGTTTGGACGCATGAGGAAAAGTTCGGACGTCCGAACTTTTCCAGACAGCTTGGCACAGTAAAGTTCGGACGCAAGTTCGGACGAATGGCATGAAGTTCGGACGTCCGAACTTCTCTGAAACTAGCCGTTTTATAGCTATTGCATTTGAATTTTCACATCTATAAAAGCTATAAACTTCAGATTTTTTGTAAGTTTTGAATTCTTACAAACTCTAAGCACTACAAAGCCTTTAGCAAACAATTTTAAAGCTATGTTGTGTCTTGTGCATTCAATTGATCAATCCAAGGACATCAAAGTGTGAAGGAGCAAATATTGTGTAAACATCTACCAACAAGTGGTAACCTCTACACAGTCTTTTCTTCTTTTCAAATTGTGTTTTCTACTAGCTTTTGCAAGGTTATCTTGATAACATAAAACTCTTTAGATAAGGATGATCCTTGAAATTGTGATTCAAGGTTGTTTGTAGATATAAAACCATTGTGTGGTGAGCCTTGTTTGTAAAAGTTACTAGAAGAGGTTGTGAGTGTAAAACCATTGTGTGGTGAGCCTCTCATGTAATTTGTGACCTTGAGCATATAGTAGATTGATTGAAATTCTTGAGTATAGGCTCAAGGTAGTGGACGTAGATCTTGACGATCGAACCACTATAAATTGCTTGAGTTCCTTTGCCATTACATTCTTTTGGTTTTGCTATCAGTCATCTTCAATTGTATTCATATAATATGTTCTTTACTTAGACTTATAAAAGGTTTTTGTTTCCAAAAATTAGCCAAATACCTAATTCACCCCCCTCCCTCTTAGGTATTTCACACACCTTCACTCTCATCTCTAAATTTTTTTTTAATATGACTTATGAACACTTACTGGTTTATGCAATGTGTCTATTTACTTCTTTGAATTTCTGCATTTTATTTCTATTCTCATGTAGCTTATGTAATAGCATTTCATGAATCTCAATGATGAAACCTTAGTGTTGAGAGCTTCTTATTATGATAATAACCCCTCCCCACATGCTTAATTGCGGTCATAAGAAGGAGATGACAAGTAATTAGTCTCATTTTCAAGTTCCCATTTTTGAGTGATGACAAAAGGGGGAGAAGGTGTGTGCGCTAAAATGTGTGTGGCATTGATGTGTGCAAGAATGTGTGTGGCATTGATGTGCGCAAGAATGTGTAGAAGAATGTCACTCATAGGTTTGGACTTGAAGTTTGGATGCAAACCAACAAGTGCGGACGCATCCAAACTGTCTTGCCAAAACTGATTTTTCTGGTATTCAAATTATTTGAAAACTATTTTAATCTTTCCCATCATATTTGAACAATCTTAGGAAGGCTCATTTTCAAATATTACAGCCTTTATCTCACATATTTTAAAGTTTGGACTTGAAATTTCAAAATTCGGATGCATTTATATTTTGTTGCGTTAGTTGGAAGGAAGGAGGTAAATCGAGGTTGTTTGGGTCATAGGCTCATATTGAGCCTTTTGTATGTCAATGTGCTAAATTGGCTATTATCTATCATTGACATCAATGCTTCTTTGTTTTACATTGCTTAGATCCATCACATTTTACATCAAAGTTTGTCATCATCAAAAAGGGGGAGATTGTAAACCCTAAGGACAAATTATGTAGTTATGATTAGTTTTGAATAATGGCAAACATTGATGAGGAATAATGTGCTTGTATGTTGAGTGATAGGATTGATGGATTGAGAAGCATGAAGTCTTATTGCCTTTAAGTCACAATGCAAGAACAACTCAACTATGCCAAAAGTGATTGAAGATTGAAGAGTGTGTTCAAGATGATTAAAGGCGTTGAAGATTTAGAGTGTAGAGTTCATATGCTAAATAGGTATATTTTTCTATAAACTCTACACTTGTATGTCTTGGAATTAGTTGAATGCATAAGAGAGCACAAAACTTGTTTTTGAAATGATTTTTAATCAACTTCTTAACAAGAAGTATGTTTTTGAAGTCTCAAATGATCTTAAGTAAACTTTGGATGATTAAAATGTTTTGGTAACGGTTTTTGTGTTTAAAAGTGCTTAAATGACTTATCTATTTATACAAAATGATTTCAATGTTATTAAGGATGATTTTTAAATGATTTGACACAATTTGATAAGTTTGGATGCAAGTTTGGATGTCCAAACTTTGAAAATGATCTCTGTGCTTCTAGAGAAATTCGGACGCAAGTTCGGACGCATGTAGTAAAGTTGGGACGTCCAAACTTTCTCTGACAGCATGGTCACTATTTTTCGAGAGAATTTCGGACAAATGTTCGGACGCATATGGAAAAGTTCGGACGTCCGAACTTTTCCAGGCAGCTTGGCACAGCGAAGTTCGGACGCATGGCAGAAAGTTCAGACGTCCGAACTTCTCTGAAACTAGCCGTTACTTGCCGTTTTATAGCTGTTGAATTTGATTTTTCAAATCTATAAAAGCTATAAACTTCAGATTTTTGCAAGTTTTTGAATCCTTATAAACTCTAAACATTCCAAAGCCTTTAGCAAACATTTTAAGCTCTCTTTCGTCTTGTGCTTTCAATTGATCAATCAAGATTCCAAAGACAACAAAGTGTGAAGGTGCAACATTGTGTAATCATCTACCAACAAGTGGTAACATCTACACATTCTTCTTTCTCTATTAAACTGTGTTTTTCTACTAGCTCATTGCAAGGTTATCTTGAAAACATAAAACTCTTTGGATAAGGGTGATCCTTGAGATATTGAGTCAAGGTTGGCTATAGATATAAAATCCTTTGGTTGGGTGAACCTTGTTTACAAAATTGCTAAAGAGGTTGTGAGTGTAAAACCATTGTGTGGTGAGCCTCTTATGTAATTTGTGAACTTGAGCATATAGTAGATTGTTTGAAATTCTTAAGTGTAGGCTCAAGGAAGTGGACGTAGATCTTGAAGAGATCGAACCATTATAAATTACTTGTGTTCATTAATCTTACCTTGTTTTACTGCTTTGTTATTAATTGACATATTCTCTCATTGAATCAAGTACATATAAACTGGTCTTGCTTAGAATTGTAAAATAAATTTATTTACGAAAATTAGCCAAAGACCTAATTCACCCCCCCCCCTCTTAGGTCTTTCAGTTTTTCTTCAAGATACCCTCAATCTAATCTCACCCTCTCATCTAGTCCATCAAGTTTCCCAAGTATCATCGGAGCAAGGCCTCGAAGAATTTTACATCTTCTCCATTTCCTTGGTATGGTGTTGAAAGCCTCTTGGAAGACTTTGGCAACTACGGTATCTCCACAAGTGAGCCTCTCGCCAATAAAGTCATCTGCCTCATTGGATTGTAATTGGGAGGCTTGCTTATCTTCAAATAGCCTCCTTTTGGAATTGGAGCCCCCCTCCCCCCTCTCCTCTCTCTCTTGGTGATTTTTGTCTTCTTTTGGTCTTTCTTTCCCTTGTTTGCATCTCTTCATCATCTTCCTTTTCTTCTTCTTCTTCACTCTCTTCTTGTTTTTCTTTCTTTGAAAGAGTCTCCCTCTCGGTTCTCCATATTCCATCATCAACAAGAGTTAGTTGCATTTTCTAGAGGGATTCATTTGTGTAGATGCTTCCACTCTTGATTGTCAAACCTCTATGAAGGAGTTGCACTTGGAAGTGCTTGAAAAGCTTTGTAAGAAATCTTCCATATGGTAATGCCTTGTTTTCCATTTTCCTTTTGTTCATCATATGTCTCAAGGCAATGTAACTAAAATTCATGTTTCTATGCTCATGAAGTGCAAGCATGACTACCATATGCATATTCCCCATAGATGACTTGTGCTCAAATTTAGGAATGATCATGGCGGTGAGTATGTGATGTGAGACATGATCTCTAGTGTCTAGTGCCTTAATCTCTCCATCCTTCATAGTTCTAAATCTTCTTTCATTTGTAAATGCCCTTCAAACCTCTCACAAGTAAATAATTCATGAATATAAAAATGTTGTCCCAAAGAGTAATATTTAATCCCTTCATCATCTACCCCACATATTCTATTGACTATACCATCATTGAACTGTAATTCAATTTGTGATACTCTAGATTAGTACCATTGCACAACATCATCACCAACTTGTTCTATCCTTTCTTCCTTAAGATTGACATAAAATTTATATACAAGGGAAGGGCAATAATCATCATCAACAATTAACAAACAACTCTATCCAATAGCACCAAAGAATGATAGAACATTACCCATCAGGTAAATTTCTCCAAATTAGCCTAGTGCTTGGGGATAATCTTTTGATTTCACTTGCTTCAATCTTCAAACTTAACCCCAGCCTTAGTTGAGATAAATTAATCAATTCTTGAGGAAGCTTGAGATACTTGAATCCTCCTTGGTTCATTGATGATCAAGCCAATATCAATTTGCTTCCCTTTGCCCTTTCTTTTGCCAATTCTAGCTCTCTTCGATCTCACCATGTTTAGTTTTTGTGAAATGAAACGGGTTTGGGATCAAACGTAGGGTGTAAAGGGAAGATTTCGAGAGAAAATGATAAAAAGAGGTGAAATTTGAGTTCAGATGTATGATGGTTTGTGGGTTTTGAGAAAGGATAGAAATCAGATGTGAGGAATGTGAAAAGAATGAGATTGCCATTTTGTCTTCCTAAAATCTATTGAAATCGCTCGATTCAGACGACCAAATTTTCTTGTGCATCTAAACTGTCTAGAACTGTCTCAGCTTTAACCAATTCAGACGACTGAATTTTAGATTTTGCATCCGAACTTGCATCCAAATTCTTCTATCTGAAATTTTCAAATCTAACTTGGATGACTGAATTTCAGGTCATGCGTCCAAACCTCGCAGCCAAATTTTACCTGTTTTTCCTACAATTTATACACACATTAGTAATGAAATTTTGATATTTCTAAGTTTCATCTTAGATAGCAAACCTTTCCTTGGCCAATGGCTTTGTAAAAATGTCAGCAGTTTGTTCATTTGTGCAAACATAATCTAAACACACATTACCTTTAGCAACTTGATCACAAATAAAGCGATGTTTGAGCTCTATATACTTAGTTCTTAAATATTTGATAGGATTAATTGTTAATTATAGCACTAGTGTTATCACATAAAATAGGCACACATTTGAAATCTAAGCATAAGTCAAGCAAATTTTGCTTCATTCATAGCACTTGAGCACAATAACTATTGGCGGTGATATATTCGGCCTCGAGGATAGATAATGACACACAAGCTTGTTTCTTGCTATACCAAGAGACAAGACAACTATCTAGGAATTGACAATGATCACTAATACTTTTATGCTTGACTTGACATCCAGCGTAGTCAGTTTCTGTATAAGCAATAAGGTCGAAAGAACAAGATTTAGTAGACTAGAGCCCATAGTCATACGTATCAATAAGATAACGAAGAATACGTTTAATGGCAATCAAGTGAGATTCTTTTGGACATTAATGAAATCCACCATATAAACGCACGACAAATATAATATCGGGTCTACTAGGGGTTAGATAAAGTAAACTACCAATCATACCTCTATATACCTGTTCATTAACATTTTTATCTTTTTCATCTTTATCAACCTTGGTTGATGAACTCATAAGTGTACTAATTCCTTTAGCCTTATCCATTCCAAACCTTTTTAATAACTTTTTGGTTTATTTTTCTTGATTAATGAATGTGCCATCCTTAGCTTGTGTGTCATATAAAGCTTTAGAGAGTTTCAAAACATGATTTGAAAATTTTTTATGAGTAAAACTGGGAGGTTGTTCCACATATACTTCTACATCAATAAAACCATTTAGAAAGACACTTTTGACATTCATTTGAAATAGTTTAAAACCTTTAAAGTAGGCAAATGCCAAAAGCATTCTTATGGATTCAAGTCTAGCTATCAGAGCAAAATTTTCATCATAATCAATGCCCTCATCTTGATTGAATCCTTGAGCAACAAGTCTAGCTTTATTTCTCGTAACTTCACTGGATTCATTTAATTTGTTTCTAAAAACCCATTTTGAATCAATAACGGGATGATCATGGGATCTAGGAACAATGTTTCAAACTTTGTTTCTTTCTAATTGATTTAGTTCCTCTTGCATATCAACAACCCAAAAATCATCACAAAAGGCATCCTCAATGTTTTTAGGCTCAATATTGGATAAAAGAACAAAGTCATCAATGAAGTACAGTCTTGTTTCAACTCTTTGAGAGATATCACCAATGATTTGCTCCTCCTTAGGGTGGCCTCTTGCATATCTTAAACCCTTTGGGAGCTCTTGGTCACCACTAGGTGGACTTTCTTGTTCTTGTTCAATCATTTCCTCCTCATTGGCATGATCTTCTAAAGATGGTAAATGAAGATGAGTTTGATCATCATTCGTTGAGGTATATACATCATCTTCCTCTCTTCTTTCAAGATATATGTTAGATTCATCAAAACTCACATGAATGGTCTCTTCAACACATAAAGTTCTTTTATTATAGACTTTATAGGCCTTTTTATTTGAGAAATAACCAAGGAAAATGCCTTCATCCAAATTTTCTATCAAATTTACCTAAGTTATCACAAGTGTTCATGATAAAACATTTACAACCAAACATTTTAAAGTATGCAATTGAAGGAGTTCTACCAAAGAGAAGTTCAAAAGGTGTTTTCCTTAGAAATGGTTTTAAAAGAACTCTATACATCATATAGCAAGTAGTGTTTATGGCTTCAATACAAAAATGTTTTGGTAAAGAATTTTCACTGAGCATGGACCTAGTTATTTCTTGCAAAGTTCAATTTTTCCTTTCAACAACACTATTTTGTTGTGGTGTTTTGGTAGCCAAAATTTTATGTGAAATACCATTTTCATCACAAAGTTATATAAAGTCTTGATTGTAAAATTCTCTTCCATTGTCACTTCTAATAGAAATCAATTTGCAATCAAGAGAGGTTTGAACCTTTTCAAAAATCGTACAAATTCATGAAATGCTTTAATGTTTTGAGCAAGAAAGAGTACCCCGTGTGAATCTTGAAAAGTCGTCAACAATTACAAAAGCATACCTCTTACCACCAACACTAGTGGTCCTCATTGGTCCAAATAAATTCATATGAAGAAGTTCAAGAGGATTTCAAGTAGAAATAATTTTTTTAGGTTTGAAAGAGGTTTTTGTTTGTTTTTCATATTGACAAGTATCACAAAGACGATTTTTCACGAAGCGAATTTTTTGTAAACCTCTAACTTATTCTTGAGAAGAAACTTTGTTTAACAAATCCATACTCGCATGAACTACTCTTCTATGCCATAAATATCCATCATTAGCCTAAACAGCAAGGCATTTAATATCACTAGTAATAAGCTAATCAAGATATAGCACAGATACATTTCTAACTCTATTTGAAACAAAAGTGGTTTTACCACTTACGCTATCAAGAATAGTACAAGTATCACATTTAAATTCACCTTTATATCCATTGTCACACAATTGGCTAATACTAAACAAGTTATATTTCAAGTCATCAATGAGCAACACTTGTTTGATAAGAGGTGAAGAACCTTTACTAATATTACCTACACTAAGGATTTTTCCTTTCTTCTTGTCACCAAATATAACAAATCCTGCATTTGAAACTTAAAACTCACTAATAAGTGAGGCATTCCTCGTCATATGTCTTGAGCATCCACTATCAAGAAACCACTTAGTGGCACTTGATCTTGGAGAGAGATGTACCTCCACCAAATGAGATGTATTGACTTTTGGTACCCACATTTTCTTTGGTCCAAGGGGGTTGGCGATGGTTCCTTTAATTCTCCAAATAGTTTTAACACCATTCTCTACTTTTCTCTTAACATGGCATCTAGTATAGTTATGGCCATGTTCTCCACAATAAGTATAACATGTATGAGGCATTGAAGTTGAAGTGGCTCTAACAAATAAATTCTTGTATTTAGGAACATTAATTACATAATTATAACTAAGACCATTTTTAACCAAGGAGGATATTTGAGATCCAAGAAGCTTGTCAAGATTGTCCCTTCCATTTGTAAAATTTTCAACACACAAAGTAAGATCATCAACCTTCTTTTTCAAAATTTCATGATCAACAATCATTTTCTCGAGTGAGGACATCTCGGTACAAAGAGTTCTATTCTCAAGGGACATGTTTTGCGAAGAAATATTTAGAACTTCTTTTTCAATAATAAAGTATTTATCAACAAGTAGCTCACTATGGTCATCAATATCATCATCAAAAGAAGTAGAGGTAGAAGAAATATGTTGTTATCTTATCTTTCATTGCCATGAAGCACATATTAGCTCTCTCATCATTCTCTTCTTCACTTTCTTCATTGGCATATTGATCCCAAGTGCCAATAAGTCCTTTCCCTTTCTTGAGTAATTTTTTCTTCTTTTGCTTAGTGTCTCTTTCCTTTTCCAAGGTTTTTGGACAATGGGCAACAAGATGTTCGGTGCTCTTGCATTCATAGCATTGTGATTTAAATAGTAATGATGGTTGACTACCTTTCTTGAAAGGTCTTTTACCCTTCCTAAGGAGTCCCTTTTTAAAAAAATTTCTTGAACTTTTTAACCACCATTGCCATCTCATCATCTTCACCATCTTCTTTTTCATCACTTGATGATTCTTCTGGTCCACTAGGATTGTCATTGGCCTTGAGTGGAACTCCTTTTTTTCCCTTTTCTTCATCTTCGAGATCATTTAATCTTTTGATCTTCATTTCTTGTGTGAGAATGGATCCTATGAGCTCTTCAAGATGGAAAGTCTTCAAGTCCTTTGATTCCTCAATAGCAAGTGTCTTTGGTTGCCATGACTTCATAAGAGCATCCAATATCTTCCTAGTTTGCTAACCAAGGGAATAATTCTTTCCATAGAACCTTAATGAAGTTGAGATGTTTGTAAATCTTGCAAACATGTCACTAAAGTTCTCTCTTTACTTCATTGTGAATAATTCATAGTCTCTAACGAGCATAGTAAGCTTTGATTCCTTCATTTGGTTCGTCCCTCCACTACAAGAAAATACGAAATTAGAGACAGACATATCCGTTGCTAATCCCAATTTGCGACAGAAAATTCTCTCGCTAAATAAAAGGTCGCTAATTGCGAGGGTATCATTTTTTCGTCACTAATTAGTGACAGATTTGCGACGGATAATAATATATTTAAATTTTAAAAATAAAAAATTAATGTTAATTTTACGAAATTTAATTTTAAAAATTATTTTTAGAAAAAACGTCGCAAATCTGTCACTAATTAGCGACGGATTTGCGACGAACATAAATTATAATTTAAAACTAAATAATAAAAGGAAATATAAATTAGTAATTAAAAATTTTTTAAAATAAACATGTAAAAATAATATGGATCGAGCTAACCCGACCCGATTTATTATTTAATCGCTAATTAAATTTATTATTTTAAAATTTTGAAAATAAATTTTAAAAATAATATGAATTGGGCTAACCTAACCAGATTTGGTCTGGTAAGCCCGATTCGGCTCTAATTGATCGGGTTAGCCCAATCAGAATTTAATTTCTTTAAATGCTTTGTCTTGCTTAAAGAGGGATTCGAACCTTTGTTCCCTCAAAGTTGAATGATGTCTTCTTCCACTAGGCCAAGTCACTTCTTTTGTTTTATTTCATCATATAATATTTTTATATTATAAATTATTATTATCATATATTATTATATTAATAATAATATATTATATATTATTATATTTTTAAATAACATATTATAATATAATTATATTTATTATTACATCTGACTTATAAATTAATATAATTTTTTTATTTTTCTATTACTATCCGTCGCAAATCCATCGCTAATTAGCGACGGATTAGCGACGAAAAAAATTTAAATATTTAAAACGAATTTTTTTAATTCTTAATTTTTTTCATCGCAAATCAGTCGTTAATTAACGGAGAAAAAGTATTTTTAAAAATAAAAAAAAGATTTTTTTTAATTCTTAATTTTTCCATCGCAAATTCGTCGCTAATTAGACGAACTTGCTACGGAATAGTATTTTTAAATATTAAAAACAAAATCTTTTAATCTCTGGCTAAAAATAAAAATAAAAAATAACAATGGGCTTCTTAGTAAAAATAGAAAAAGTCTTCCTAAATACTAATTTAGTCTGACTTCACTTATTTTAAACCTCAATTTATTAAGCACTACTTTTTTTGAATTGATATTTACCTATAGTCTAAAGTATCTAAATATATATTAATTATCATTTCTTGTATTGATGTATATCTGTGTCTATTTTTGCATATATATGCTACATACGTATGTTATATTATACTTATGTTATCACTTTCATCATATTCTTCAATAGGCTTTGGTTCCCTTGTGATTCAATCATCTTTGAACTTTATCAGGATATAAGGACTTTTCTCAATAATATTTCACAAATCAAAGTTAACAGAACAAATATAAATCTTGATTCTAGATTTTCAAAAAGTGTAGTTTGTTCCATCAAACAATGAGGTCAATTTGTGGAAGATCCTTCAAAATAAGAGAGGTTTGAATTATTAGTCATAACATTTTAACTTTTAGGTTGTTGAACCACAAAAAGAAGCTCTAGCTTTGATACCAATTGAAAGACCTAACAGGGAAGTGAATTAGATTTTTGGCTAATTTTTTAAATCTTTTTCTTTTTAAAAACTCTTTACAGAAACTCAACCTCCAAGTTTTTTTTGGATGTTAATATAGGTGAACAATTATAGGTGAAAGTAATAAATGTCAACAACTCTCAAAAGAAGGAAAGTGGGATCAATAAAAGGAATTACATTAGAAAGCACAAAGAACACAATAATTTATAGTGGTTCTGTTAGCCCTAAGGGTAAATCATGTAGTTATAATTAATTTTGAATAATGGCAAACATTAATGAGGACTAATGTGCTTGTATGTTGAGTGATAGGATTGATGGATTGAGAAGCATGAAGTCTTATTGCCTTTAAGTCACAATGCAAGAACAACTCAACTATGCCAAAAGTGATTGAAGATTGAAGAGTATGTTCAAGATGAAACTTTTCCAAACAGTTTGGCACAGTGAAGTTTGGACGCAAGTTCAGACGCACGGCAGAAAGTTCGGACGTCCGAACTTCTCTAAAACTAGCTGTTATTAGCCGTTTTATAGCTGTTGCAATTGATTTTTCAAATCTATAAAAGCTATAAACTTCAGATTTTTTGTAAGTTTTGAATCCTTGTGAACTCCAAACATTCCAAAGCCTTTAGCAAACATTTTAAGCTCTCTTTTGTCTTGTGCTTTCAATCGATCATTCAAGATTCCAACGACAACAAAGTGTGAAGGTGTAACATTGTGTAAACATCTACCAATAAGTGGTAACATCTACACATTCTTCTTTCTCTACTAAACTGTGTTTTTCTACTAGCTAATTGCAAGGTTATCTTGTGACGTAAAATTCTTTTGATAAGGGTGAGCCATAGACTAGATTAATCAAGGCTGTGGTGTAAAACCTATGTGTGGGTGAGCCTTGGATTAGATTGGTCTTTAGGTTGTCTTTAGATATAAAATCCTTGTGGAAGGGCGAACCTTGTTTGTATAATTACTAAAAGAGGTTGTGAGTATAAAACCATTGTGTAGTGAGCCTCTTATGTAATTTGTAGACTTTAACTTATAGAAGATTGTTTGAAATCCTTAAGTGTAGGCTTAAGGTAGTGGATGTAGATCTTGAAGAGATCTAACCACTATAAATTGCTTGTGTTCTTTGCTCTTATGTTGCTCTACTACTTTGCTATTAATTGCCTTACTCTTCTTTTGAACCAAGCACATACAATCTGTTTTTTTGCTTAGACTTATAGAAGGACTGTGTTTGCGAAAAATTAGCCAAATACCTAATTCACTCCCCCCCCCCTTCGTAGGTATTTCAGGTTCGATGTCTTTAAGATCTACATCCACTACATTGAGCCTACATTGAAGGATTTCAACCAAATCTACTAATATCACAATTCATAAAAGTACACAAGAAGTTCACTCTACAAGGGTTTTACACCCCAACATCTTTAGTAAAACAAGAATCAAGATTCATCCTCTTCAAAGGGTTTTTATGCCCTCAAGACAATCTTGAATAAACAAAGAGATAAGAAGATAAGGAAAGAGTTTACCAATAGGTTTACATGCACCAACCTGAGAGGGAGTGTTAGAAAGTGTATAGATAAATGTTTAAGTGTTTGTGTTATATTGTATTTATACTTGTATTCTTGTACAGAAGTCTAGGCTGATTAGGAATGTAAACGTAGTTAAGATTTGACGTAAATATCCATACATCCGCTTCTTGATATAACATAGAAAACATTTCCTGTTATGAAATAATATGTGGATATTCATATTAATCAGTTTCCTGAAGAAAACTGAACTCCCAAAATATGACTCCTAATCAGATTTGATTTCCTTTCCCCATTAGATTTTGAGTTTGCATAAACTCTTGTATTATGTGCCTATATATAGGGCATATGATGATATTAATAATATACAGATTAGTTTTATTTCTTGAGTTATACTTTCTCTCTCTATATTCTATCTTCTCTTTTCTTTAGTTTTATATTATTCTCCAAACTTATTGAGTGACGCTTTTGCTTTAATTATATTTTGCCAACACCTAAATTCATAACACGTTATCCGCACGAGTCTCTGTCACCCAAGTTGAGAGTTTAATCAAGAGAAAAAGAGGTATTTTTTCTACTTTTGAATTCCCATGACAAACTTTTCAAAACTTTTTTTTTTTTACTCTTGATATTTATAGAAAGAATTATATGTCATAGACATTAGATACTCAAATTTATTGAGATATAATGGGTTTGGCAGACACCATCTTAAAAGTATAAAAGCCATGATTTTTTACCGCTATAATTTCTATGAGGATCTAAAGGCGGAATATCTTATTGTGAAAGATCCATTTTTTTTGTGGAATAATCTAAAAGAAAGATTTGACTACCAGAAGATAGTCATTCTATCAAAAACACAGTTTACTTTAAATTTGTGAGTGAATGCATTAGAACCAATGGTTATGGCCCTGAAAGAAGTCGTAGTCATGGTTGAAGCCGTCAACATAGACGCGGATATGGTAAGAATAATCCATCTAATCATGGTGACTAGAATATATGCATCTGGATATCGTGGTCCTGAAGACACCATTTAAGAAATATAAAGCATCAAAGCCACTTAATTGCTAGCAAATTGTGAATGAGATATACAATCACCAGAAGAAGATTATTATATAAATGTTAGTTATGATTTCTTGTAAGTGTGCCTATAATATTTTGTCTATCAATATGCAAACATTTTATTGCTTTTAGAATTTCTCCTCAATTAAAGTTATAAGGAGAAATATCACTAGTAATGTGATGGATAAAAGAATTTTCCTTTCTCATATCTCTAACATGCTCCTGAAGTAGCAATATTGAGAAGAAGTTTTTCAGAAGTATTTTGAATTTTTATCTTCTGAAACTAAATGAGTCATGGATAAAATATTTTGACGCTCGATCAAATATATTTATGACATTCCCTGAAGTGAATGACATTATAAATTATAATGTATTTATGTACGAGATTTTGGTTGCAGCTAGTAGAAATACACTTTGTTCTTATACTATAAGAATGACTCATTAAATCCCCAATGAATGGATACTCACCAGAAGTGAGAAAATAATGAGAAAGAAAAAGGGAAAGTAATAATTCTAACATGTTATTGATGCAATATCAAAGTTTATCACGTACCTGTAGTGCGTCAAGCATGTTATGAATCTCTATTAATTATTGATAATTCTTTACTTTCCTAAATTATGATACTGATAGTAATGATGCTTGTGTCGATAATATTGATATGGCATATGTGAACGTAGACAGTTCTTTTGAATATCCAGAAAGAGTTTTTAGCATTTTGAATGTTAACCAAAATTTTGAATTATCAAATTGTTACTTTTCTACTTTATCATTTTGTGATTATTATTGAAAAGTTTTAAATACTATATTTTAGTATTTACATATTATTTTGGATCAAGAATGGTGAAGATACAATTTGTCTAAATAATATTTGTTGTTTATTTGGACAAAATTTAAAATATATATTCAAAGTATAAATGGTAGTGTAAGGTTCCTGAAGAACTAATTGATCAAATAACTCTAGAAGAATTAATTGATTAAAAGCTCCAGAAGAGCTACCAGATCTTCACCTAATGGTCAATGGTTGTAATACATCATTCTCTATATAGTCTCGTAAAAATTTTGTACCTTGATTATATTATCAGTATAGCGAGACATTAGATGAATGAACTTTTGAAGCATATGCATTACCATTATAACATGAAATATATGTCAATTATAGATACCACTATTTATCTCTCCTGATTTATATTCCATAGAATTATGAATTTGAGATGCAATATTGAGTAAACTTGAAGTTTACTGATAAATAATTTATTAGTTGGCATGACCGGTTGGACCATCCCGGATTATTAAAATACGAAGAATGATTATGAATTTATTATGGAACCAAAAGTTTCCTAATATGATGAATTTATATATGCTACTTGTTTTATTTAAATGTTGCCAGTATTACTTGGGGTTGAATGTGTTATTTTGGGATGAATATAGAGAAATTATTAGTTGGTGCATCAACAAATAATCTTATGAATATTGTTGTTTTTGCAACCTGTAGTTTGCCCAATTTATTGATAATGAGCTCATGTTTTAACATTCTCCCAAAGACATAATTTGTCCTAATAATATTAGTTGTATTGAGATAAATATTGAACATCCTGCAGAATATTCATGACTATGATATATTAGCACTTATTTCGTATTTTGCCAACACATTGTAATTCTCCTCATAATAGTTGGTTTGTGGTCAGAAACCAAATATTTCCCATCCTAAATTTAGAGATGTACTATTTATGTTGCTCCACCACAAACGTAGTGAGATGGGTTTTTAAAGAGATTATTAAATATGTTGGGAGCAAATCTCAATGGAGAGATTTATATTTTGTTAATTTCGAATATGTTGCCCCAACATAAAGATGAGAAATCATGAGGCTGGATAAAGATATTAGTATGTGTCTCATCTTGATCTTCTATTTTGATCCTCATAGAAGATACCTTGAACCAGAAGTTCAAAGGATAATTTATATATCCCGTTATATTAATTGACCAACATCCAGCAAAAAATGCTCCTATTTGATATCCCTGAAGGATAATCTACCACTACAAATAAATTTGAGACACAACTGAAATGTGGTAGATAAGTCAATTTCAAAGATACAAACTCCTCACTGGAGCAGAGGCTTAAGATGGTCATATATGTTAAGTTGAGGAGATTTAAATTCCAGCAGAATTTTCCTCCAAACATCATTCATATATTATTTCCAGAAGAAATTCAGGTACCTGAAAATTGTGATAACTGATGAGATCTCAACATGATTGGGAACTATTGGAACCGTACAAGTATATGACTTTAAAGATATTAATGCACATAATATATTGAGGATTTTCAAATGATAAAGTTTGCATGAGAAATATGAAAAGTTTAAACTATTCACAAGTACACTTGAAGTGTACATGTATTCCCAGTAAGAATTATACACCTGAAGTGTAATCTAAAGAGATAGCAATTAATATTTGTTTATAAAATGCGAACTAGAAAAGTGAATATTTGCCATGAGTTATGGCGTATGATTCTTCGTAAGACCTGGCATTTATAACGAAGAAATATATTTCTAGTGATGGATATAATAGTGTATGATAACACTTAAGATGTGCTTATCTTTATTATCATTTGATAATAGTACTTATATTTGAAGTCCCTGATGGACTAGATATGCTTGAAGCATATAATTGTTCCTGTAGAACATAATGAGATTATCTTAGTGAATTTTTATTGTAAGAATGATCGAGTATGTCCATATATGAAGAAATTCTATATGTAGCTATACTTGCTATATGTATTTCTTTATTAGAAGATATCCTCATTGTACAATCTATTGATTGGCATAGTGTTCCCCACATTAGGGGGAGAAAATCATCAATTAAAAGAGGATATTATTTATGACTTTTATTATCTTGATCTATGCACAAACATTAGTGAACTGGAAGTTCAAAATATTATTTATTTGTACAAAATTGCATATTGATTGTTTGTCTGACTCCTGTAGAGTTAGTCAATATAACATTATACTTATAGATATTCCTATTTGGATAAATGTCCTAGCAGGACAAATATATGAATTCTATAACTATATGATTTTGATACACACCTAAAGCGTGATTGATCTCTTGATTTTGAAAAGAGAAAATGATTTAATAATCAAGATATTTTTCTTGAAGAATTTAGAGGAGCAAGTATTGTGATCAACGTTTTGAAAAGTCAATATTTTATTTTGATTGAACATCCTGAAGATGTTTCACATAGATATAACACATCAATAGTTATTGGGTTATTATATGTGAGATCCTTTATATCTATTGAAGGATATTGAAGAACTCTTTGGTCTTGAAGTACTACAATTCTGCAACTGAGTGCATGAATACACTTGTCCACGTGCAAGTAGATATCTATTCTAGTTCTTTTTTCCCAATGAATTTTGAGATGGCATTAAACTTGCCTATTGAAATCTCCTTGAGATAACTTATCTCGAATATTGAGAAAAACCAACTCCTGTTGAGATAGATATGCAAGGTATAAGTTACCTATATGTTCCACATAAACCATGCATTTATAGGCATGCGTTGATTATAACAGCCACATCTTCAACTCATGTTGAATAAATAGAAATTTCATGATGTTGGTTGAGAATATGTGTGATCATGATTAATATATTCGAGATAAATCTATATTCGCTAAGAAGGAATTCCAACTATATTGTTGGATGATAATAAAATCGGAATATATTAAAGGAGATATGATAAAGTATATTTTTATAAGTTTATTTTTACTCACAAGCTCCAGAAGAGACGTGATATTGATGTGCAATTAGTTTGATCATTTGATTATTTGACAAATCTATTCACTAAGACTTTACCGATAGCAACATTTGATTGAAAAGCATCGGTTAAGAAACCTTAAAAGGTTTTCTTATCAAGGGGAGTAATAATGAGATGAAGAATAATGTACTATTTTTCCTTCATTAGAGTTTTTTTCCACTGGGTTTTTATCTAGTAAGGTTTTAACGAGGCATATTCTTTATGTTATGAACATCCAAGGGGGAGTGTTATGAAATAATATGTGGATGTTCATATTAATCAGTTTCTTGAAGAAAATTGAACTCCTAAAATATGACTCCTAATCAGATTTGATTTCCTTTCCCCATTAGATTTTGAGTATGCATATACTCTTGTATTATATGCCTATATATAGGGTCATATGATGACATTAATAATATACAGATTAGTCTTATTTCTTGAGTTATATTTTCTCTCTATATATTCTATCTGCTCTTTTCTTTAGTTTTACATTATTCTCCAAACTTATTGAGTAACGATTTTGCTTTAATTATGCTTTGCCAACACCTAAATTCATAACATTTTTCAAATTTTTAATACTTTCATAGCGAACATTGCATACATATCAAAATGATCATATTGTCTACTTCTTCAAAAAAATAAATATATTTTCTATTTGTGTATATAAAAAATATGATTTGAAGTAAATTTTGTATTGTTCTTAGCCCCAAAAAAAAAAAGGAAAAAAGACCTAGAATTGTAAGAATGACGGCCTCTCTCAATCCAAATTCATAGAAGTCATCATAGATGAAGCGGCACATCAAATGGGCCAGCCCAGTTCTGCTGAAGGCTAGCCTCAAACTGGTTGGACTGGGTTTGGCCTATTTTCCCGAAAGTTGGATAACATATCCGCACTAATCCAGCAAGCTACAATGATTTTTTTTTTAAAATTAATTTTTTTGTTTTTCAAAATTTTTGGTTAAGGTTAAGATTTTAAATATTTGTACGTGTAAATAAAAGATTATTTTGGCACATAATATTAAATTAAAGAATTTCATCTTCTATAATTATGTCTACACACATAAATAACTTGTATCTTTTTCGGTCCAACTTTCAATTTGATAAATTAATTTATAATTAGAAATAATTATTATTTATTTTTAACTTAGTAAATTAATAAAATTCTCAATACTAAATCACACAAATTAGAATAATTAATAAATAAATAACTCAAAAATTAAACATTAAAAAATGCTGGCTAGTCCCATAGGCTCAATAGGCCTGCATTTAAATAGACGTTAACATATTTAGTTCAAACCCGTCCATATATATCGGGGCGATGGGTTTTGGCACGTTTTGACTGCATTTCTAACCTAGCAACATAAAATCACCATTTCTTTCACTCTTCTGTTTGACACAAATAAACCACATTGTAGAACATAACAGCAGAAATAAGAATGATTTTTGAGACAATACAGAAATCAACAATAACAATGATTGATACCAACAAAGAAAATGACTGAAAATCCACGAGGGATTTCTCTTCTAGATCAGCATAAGCTCTTCAAATGTCTTCATTGCAGAAGCTGGCAAACCGAGAAGAACATTGATACTTTTCCTCCCTTTTCCATGAGACAGGAATAAACTAACTTCTTTCTCCGGCAAAGCCACAGGACCTGAACCAATCGGTTCTCCCCAGCCGAAATCGGTCGTGTGAAACGATAGCTTAGACCAGGTAGTGATCAGCAGAGTTGCAGCCAGGGATGGCCTTGCCCTCGTGACTTCGAAATAATCTATAGCTGATCTCATGTAACTATCTGTGACCATTTTCACTGCATCTTGGACCAGTTTCACTGCAAAAGAAAGCCGATTTTCGACTAGCTCGCCGGCAGTGCAAAGAGAATTTGTCAGAACAATCCCGTTTCCAAAGTAGCCTTCGGGGATTGGAGGCTCAAATCGAGACCGGCCATCCACAGCAAAGAGGAGCTTTGTCTGCTGATCATTTTTCATTTTCAGTGCCTGGCTGCGAGCTTTCCAGACAAATGCTGAAAGGGCTTCAAATGTGGTGCACTTGTCTAGTTCTCCGTCTTCCATGGCTTTGATTTTGAGCTTTTCGAGCTTTTCTGGGTCGAAACAGAAGGATCTGTATAGCATTTCCTCTCCGTAGAGTTTGCTTGTGTTTGATATGTCTTCAATCTCAGCAAATTCGTGGTGGGGATACTCCACCTTTGGTATATTCCTGGCTTTTAGTATGGTTCTATCCATATATGGAGGGGTTTTAAGAGGCAGGCCTCTGGCTAGTTCACCCCATGAGTTAACAAATTCCATTGCTCCAATCCCATCAAACATGCAGTGGTTCATACACAACCCAAGAACAAATCCCCCACACTTGAATTTCGTAACCTGTTACGGAAATTAGGTGTCAATCTCGAGATGTTTCGTGGTAGGAGAAAGAAGAAATAAGCAGGGCAGGTGATGCAGGTCAAAATTTGAAATCGAAAATTTCCTGTTTTCTTCTAGACAATGGATTTGATTAACACATCTTCAATTTTAATTAACTACAAGACTGCCTCCGCCCCCCACCGCACCAACTCCTCAACTCCACCAAAGGAAGAAAACAAACAAGAAAAGCAAACATTATCATGCACAGGAAAAATGTATCCCAATTCTTTCTTAAATCATAAAATATCTGTCAGAATTAGCAAGACTTTAGTCTTTGACCTTTTTTCTCTCTGTCAATTCTTTTTAGTTGATTTGGCCGGGGAAGAAAATGCTCTCTCTAGTGATATTAGGAAAGGTTCAAACTTCGAACTTGAAACTAAGTTCCCAGATGTCTCTTTTTGCTTCATTTTCCCAAAGGGTTCAGCGGTCTTCGAGTAGCAAAAGAAATCTGTTTACCTGAGCCACCAGAGGAGGGATGTCCAGTATGGTCTTTGCCCCAGGAATGTCGTAAACGAGCTTTCCGAGAGTGACAGGATCAGGCTTTGTGTTGTCACCTATTTCTTCAATGGAACAATCTGCTTCAGCCTCCACAAAAACAGCACCTTCCGCAGTGCAATCCACTATGAGCTTTGCTTCAGGACTAATCGTCAGGCGCCCTGCGAGTGGATAATAGTACACGAGAGCCTTTGACAAGCCCTCTTTGATCACTTGGACAGCTCTTTCATTGCCTTCTTCCTGTGATTTGAAGCAGTAAATGGTGCGGACGATCACTGCAATGTTCTGGTCAAGGTTGGAGAGGAAGTACAGACCCTTCTCTGTTTCCTCTGCCGGAGGGACCAATGTGGGAACTCCTTGCTTCACGGTGAGTGCAAATTCCTTGGCGTTACCATTCTCCATTGATAAAAGCCCTTCGAATGAATCAACCTCCTGAGTGGAAGGAAAATTAGCGTGGTTCATGCAAAATGCATTACCAAACATAAAATTTCACGTAATTTTCTTCTGTTAAGAATACAACCTCAACTTTCCTCAGGTCCTATAGCCATAACGTCCCTTCTAGGTAAAAAACTAGATTTAGGGCCAAAATAGAGGTGGGTTGACGCTATAGGGTATATAGTTCATTAAATAGTGTATAAGGTACTGAAGTCATTAGAGACACGAGGTACGTAATATATACCATCCAATATATTCTATATAGTATAGGAATGTATCAAAACATTACATGGAACAAAAATTATCTGCAACAGTTATTTTGACAATTATTGTAATTCTATATCAGTAAAGAATTATTGGCTAAGTTAATGCTACGGTTCCCTTTTAACCAATCTCTGATACAAGTTCTCTAAGGAAGTGCAACATGTAGGTAATCTAGCCTTGTAAGCGTAGCTAATTGCATTTGTAGTCCAATAATGCATTGCGCACTGCCAACTTAAGAATAAACCCCTAAATCAAGACACAAATAGAACTAGACAGGTTCAAGAACATACCTGTAAAACAGATTACTGGACCTCTTTAGGACTTCAGAATGCGAATATCGTAGTGTTGGCAATGGGGTTAGAGGGGAATATATATAGGAAGAACATGGTTAGAAAATTTGATGATTGTTAAGTTTTGGTTAACAAAGATGTTTGCTTGAAAGTGACGGAAACCATTTAAATTGAAAAAAAAAAGCAAAAACAAAAAAACAAAATTGTTTTCTGATCTCTAAGTCTTTTGATCTCTTCATTATTAATTTGGAAGATTCTGCAGTAGTCATATGGGTGTGGTTAGGCTACTGGCCATTGAACCAATATATTACCAGTCCGAAGGTCTGGCGTTGGGGTAGGTAGGTAAGGTTGGCGTCCAAATTTTGATTACTTGATTGTGTTGACATATGATTCTATAAAGTTGCAAGAGGACGGAGATATTTACATTTTGACCCTTTTTTTGTGGTAAGCACATTTGCCCCTTTTACTTCAAAATAATTTAATGAGAAAAAGACGAAGTAGAAGATTATGGTAAATTTGCAAGAAATGTAGTCTTGCAAGTTAAGCACTTTTTCCATGTGATCATGGCTTTTTATGTACTTACGAAAGATGACATGTTTTACCAGCTTTTAGAAAAGCTTTTTGGCAATTTTTTAAGGCTTATATTTAAGAATAGTTAGACCACAATGAATGAGATAATGAAGGAATGACTTTGCATTTGTTTCTTTTATTGAATAATCGGAGAGAGAAAGTGTATCCAACTAAGGAGCCTAGTGAGAAACACTTATATAATTTGATTTATTAAGTTTGAATATTAACATTTTATATTTCTCTCTAGTGTAAAAGCCTTTATTTTATGATAAAGGTTAATTAATATTTGTACTTCACATAACATATTTGTTATGTAATATTTGAATAAAATATGAAGAATACATAAATATGAAAAATTATATATAAAAATTATGTCATTAATATAATCACACAATTATTGATAATAATGCCTTAAATTATTAACTACAACGCTTTATATCATCATTTGCAACATTTTGTTTCTCTTTTTTTTTTTTTTACAAAATTCTGTCTGGGCAACTTACTAGATTTCTTCAAATCTTGACTATGCAACATTGAACAAAACAAAATTAGTACCTTGACCATCCTCATTTATTTCGTTAGTTTTTCATTAAAAAAACATGAAAATCAACTTTGAAATTGTTGATTTTTGAATGAAAATCGACCTGGGTAGCGCCCATGCCACCCAGACATACCCCGACAAAATGGTCAAGGGTTCGGGAGGCTCCCTGCTCGTGAGTGGTCTAGCGATCCCCCCCCAATGGAATACATATGCAGCAAGGGCTGTGAAACAGGTGCCTAAGAAACTTCTCGGCAGCCCTAACTCCAAATTTTTTATTTTCTAATATTTTATTTTTTCTTAATTTTGTAAACTTTTACTCATAAATCATGAATATTTGACTGAATTATTACTCCTTAAATTATTTTGTCTATACGAAACTTTAAATTTTTAAAATTTTTAAAAAAAAGATTGAGAGAATCTCTAATGTAAAAAGAATAATTTTAATAAATAATATAATGCGATGTTAGCTATTAGTAATCCCAATAATTAACTGTAGATAATTAACCAAAGAGTGTATATAATCAAGGGTTGATTTCATTACATTACTATCAGGTTGCTGCCATTTTCATTGCGTTAGTATTTTATGTTATTGCGTTTAACAAATATCAAAATTTTAAAACGTTGCAACTAAGATTTGGGGGAAAAAAAAAAGGAAAAAGGAGAACCAAGAATCTTAGGGGATTTGATCCGTTCAAGAGCAACTTTTTCCCGCGTTGGCCATAACTGCTGATGGGATCTTGGGTTAAAACTATCAACGAAGAATGGTTAGACATTGGGGCATCCCGAGACATCAAGAATTCCAGGCAATCGGTAACTTCCATGCGGACGATTTTTGTACTGTCGCATCTTTTTTTTTTTTTTTTTTGTCAAAAAGATGTAAATGTATATTGACCAAAAAGAGTATATAATTACACCGAGCATATTTGGACAATCATACAATCGGTACGAGATAATCCGCGACAAGATACCAAGATCCTAAGACATTATTGGCTTAGAGCCAAAATACAAACTGTTTGAAAACAGGACAAGTTACATACAAGTAATGTACTGCCTAATCATAATCAACCGTTCCCGCCTTTTTGCTTACTACTAAGCTCAACTAGGTTGGGAGCCACATCAACCAGTTTTGCTTTTTGCTTGCTTCTGGTGACAATTTCAGTTGGCTGGTGGGCATGTTTTTGGTTTAGCACCCCTTGGATGGGTTCCTCACCGTTACTGCCACCGTTGTTACCATGTGGTTGACCTGAAGAACTGCCACCTTCGGTGTGGGAAGCCATAGCATTTGAGTTGTTGCATGTTCTGTGCCGTCCAGATTGGTTTCCAACTCTTGTAGTATTAGGCCCTGTCGTTGCGTTTGACTTTCCAGCATTTTGCCGCCCAGGCTGGGTGTCTCGACCAATCACAGTAGGCATGTTAGGTGAAGGTCGTTCATTATATGCCCCTTTTGGTACAGACGTGTTTGGCTGCCTCTTTGGTTTGTTGAATGTCCCACAGTTGCCCACTAAATGACCAAATGCAGAATAAACTGAACAAAACTTAGGCTCACGCTCAAACAAAACTTGCTGGATTCGGGTCTTCCCATTTGGAAACTGAAGACAGACCGATCGCGTTAATGGAACGGAAGCATCAACTTCCATCGGCACTCTTGCAAAAGAAATATGTTCCTTGGATATTGTCAAACTGTCGGTGGTCACCGGAACACCAACCTGAGAGACAATCTTACCCAATGCCCGTGCATTCCAGCACTCTAAGGGCAGACCAGGCAGTTTCACCCAGACTGGAACCTGTTTGAGTGCTAAAACATCAAACTCAAAGCAATGTGGTAGCGTTTTCAATAGTAGGGTACGTCCAAAGACAGAATACGGTCCACCCTCTAAGACCCGTTGTCTATCCTCATCGGAATCGAACTTGAAAACCAGCCATCCACTTTGGTGGGAGAAGTACTTGTACTTAAATTTCCAGGAATCACAGAGTTTAAGTAAACCTGTTTTACCTGGGAAGCGGCCAGCTAAGTAACCCACAAGGAAGAATCCCCATGCCTTTCCAACATCATCAATATCCTTCATCACTAAGAACTACCCGTTTTGGTTGGCCTTCAAAGTGAGAGAGAGACTGCCCCAACGAATTATTTTTAAAGAGAATGCTCCATGATACCTTTGTAGTATATGATTCATCAGCTGAGCATGAGGAGAATGTGTCTTCTTCTCCAAGTTTTCTAGACTGATTATTTGAACTTTGCCCGCTTTGAATAGTGCCTTCCGGTTGTTGCCCAGCCAGTGGGGCATATGAGTTCTTCAGTCGGTCAGGGAGTGAAACTCCAGCAGAACTACAATTAACCTTGGGGGGAACTTGTTTATTCTGCTGATTTGTTTTCTTTCTTGCCATTTCGGATTTTGAAATTCAAAAGATGGCTGAGAAGTGGTGGACAAGCAATGCTATCTACTGACCCACACCAGAAAAGCAATCAACAATAGCTGAAAAGCAGTGCTTTCTGTTGGCACATGCCAGAAAAGCAGTTAGCAAAAGTTGCTGACCAGTTTGAAATTCAAAAATTGAATTTCGCAGGGGGAGAGAAACTGAAACTTTTGATGGACTTCAAGCTTCTGCAAGATCAAAGACACCAAACCAGAGATAGTTTCACCAAACCCAGCCAAGAACACGCAAGAACAGGCTCTTGCAGATTAATAGAAACGATCTGCAACTGAACGAAACTAAACACAGTCTTGAATAGACAGCTAAGCAGTTGGAGAACCAGCTTTCTCTTACGAAGAACCGTCCAGGAAAAGCTTAAAAAACAGACCCACGACCTTGCCTCCTCAAGAACATAAGGAAGTAAAACCAAAACGATCAGGAAATTTCAGAACACATAACAGAAACAGAGGTTTCTGCACAAAACTAGCCTACTTGTTTGCAAAGAATCAAGAGGCAGTCAAAGAAACTCAAAGAAGAACTCCATCCATGCAAGAAGCGACCTAGAGTTTCTCTTTCTAGGTTGAGAGCATCTCTCTCTAACTCCTTACTGAGAACTCTTTCTTACGGTCACATCTCTTTTTGATAATCCAGGGTTTAAGTCTAGCCTCAATTATTCCCTGGATCCCCATAACCTTTGCCCCTAAAGCTATGGAGTATGTAAATCGCGGATGTGCACTGAACCTGGGTCCCTGAGTTCCCAAAGCCATACACTACTGCGCACAAGGGATCCGCTCCAAACTGATTGTTCCACTATATCCCCTCCTTACTGAGAACTCTTTCTTACGGTCACATCTCTTTTTGATAATCCAGGTTTCTAAGCTAAGCCTAACTATTCCTGGACCCCATAACCTTTGCCCCTAAAGCTATGGAGTATGTAAATCGCGGATGTGCACGAACTGGGTCCCAGGTTCCCAAAGCCATACACTACTGCGCACAAGGGACCCGCTCCAAACTGATTGTTCCACTATATCCCCTCAAATATAGCTCCCAAGTTCCCAGCAGGAGTCGAGTCCCCACCCTGCCGCTGGCAGCGAGAGTACCTTGATTGTTCTACCAGCTCGCATATGCCCGGGGAGACTGATGCCTCCGGTGAGGTTTGAACCCTCAACCTTTGGTTGAGAGCTCAAACCCCTTGCCAGCTAAGCTAGCATCCTTTGGCCGGTCACATCTCTTTAGTTTTATGATTGGGGAGTATAAGAGCATTTTGAGCCATCAAAGTCAGCAGGATAAAAGGAGAAAAATATGAAAAGATATCACTTTAAAGACAGCAATAAATGCCAATAACTTATTAAAGGAAATTAAGTGAGATGAATAACCAAGCAAGTAAAGCAAGAAGCACAAATAACACAACCAATTTATAATGGTTTAATTTGTTCAAGATCTACATCCACTACCTTGAGCCTACACTGAAGAATTTCAACCAACTTCACTATAAAATCAATTCAAACAAGTACAATACAAAATATGTCTTTTTGATGTTCTAAAGATGGTAGAGTACAAAGCTTCCCAAAGTGGTCAAAAGTTATGAAAAATCTGAAGTTTATGATTTTTATAATGTTTAAAATTAAGTGTTCAAATAACTACTAGTAATGACTAGTAACAATGCAATTCAGTCGACCGAATTTAGACCTTTGTGTCCGAATTGGTTGTCCAAACTTACTGTGTACTACAATGCTAGGACTAATTCGGTAAATTAAATTTCAACCTTTATGTCCGAATTGGTTATTCAAATTTCACTAAATATTCAGCAGTCAAGACATAGTCCGTACGTCCAAATTGGCGTCTAAACTTTGTCAAATCATTTGAAATTGATCCTTAATAAGTTTGAAAATATTTTGGAATAAAAGATAAGTCGATTAAAAGCTTTTGAGTCCTAAGCAGTTATCAAACACTTGGTAATTTAAGAAATATCAAGACCTTTTAAATCTCAAACCAAGTTAGAAAAATTTTTGTGCTACCACATGTATTACTTAGATTGTAAATGCAAAAAGTGTAAGGTTTACAAGAAATACTTATCATGCGAAAGAAAATATACATTAAAGTGTCTCCAAGGCCTTTAACCTCTTGGACATACTGTACATCCTTCATTTGAGCTGTCCTTCGTACTATAGCTTCAAGGCGATGAGATCATTTTGCTACTTCAATCCAAAAATCCTATCACATAATAATTACTTAAGTTAACCTATATCAATATTTGTCATTAATCAACAGTACAAAATTTTTCTTAGGGCTAACAATCTCCCCCTTTTAGATGATGACAAACTTTGATGTAGAATGTGAAGGATTTAAAATTTGCAACACAAAAAGCATTGATGTCATAGATGAATGATAAACAAATAAGCAAAATGACAATAGAATGACTCATGATGAGACTATGACCCAACCAACCTCTATATACCTCGTTCCTTCCAACAAGATAGAGGATATAGCATGTAAGCATCAAAAGTATTTTCTAAGAGAGGTTTGAAGGATAGAAAGGAAATAATAAAGCTCCCCCTTAAGTTTATGCTTATTTTTTAACAAGTTTGGACTTGAAATGTTAAGTCAGAATTTTGATTTTTCAAGTTCGAATTGCAAAATACATAGGGTAACGGCTGAGATTTTGGCAAATAAGATTTCCTAAGGTTGTCTAATGATAGTAAGAAAATTTGAGATAGTTTTTGCACAGTTTGGACCACAGCAAAACACTTTTTTGTGAGAAAATTTGGATGCGCCCGAATTTTGGGACTACGTCTGAATTTTGTTTTATTTTATTTTTTTAGTATTTTCCTTCACTACAAATTAAAGAAAATAAGAAAAGTATTTTTCTTTCTACTGCAAAACAGACCCTTAGTTTTTGGTCTTTCTAAAGCTGACTTAGTTTCACTGATGATAGTTTTCTGTTAGTTTCGTCCTTCGGAGGGAGCTTCCTCAAATTTTAGAAGCATGCATGTGTTGTTGAGTGTATTTAGGTCAAATTAATGAAATATCGAAGCCCTTCTCCACCGAATTCGTGTTCTTAGTAGTTTTCAATATCATTTCTTTGTTCATTATTAGTATCATTCTGGCTGAAACATTTCTAAAATTTCCACAAATTTGTCGTACTTGCCTATCTTTATCAGTCAAGTGGCTTGCCCAATGCTAGCTTCCGTTGAATTAAGTTCTCCCTTACTTATTTTTTGTTGACAAAAGTTAATCATTCTCTTATTCATTTTTACTTGTCAAATTTATGTATTTGAATATATTTGACTAATTGAATTTCAAATATACCATTATTTAAAGAACCATTCAAATAGTAAATAAAGAAGAGAGAGATTGATGAAAAGAGAGAAATTTGTTCCACTTAAATAAATAAAAAGGATAATGTTATGAATATATCAATAATGTAAATGTCTATTATCTCAAATATTAATTTATATTTTAGGTTATAAAATATGAAAGGTTAGATATTGCAACCAAGTTATAACATCCATCCTTTATAGACAACACTACAAGAAAATGCGCGTTTAGCGACGGATATTAGCGACGGCAAATATCCGTCGCTATATTAGCGACGACTTTGCGAGGAATAACGTGACGTTGACCGAAAAATTTGACAGTCGCTAATCCCTCGCTAATTAGCGAGGGATTAGCGACGGCAATGATATAATAATTAAAAATTTTTATTTAAAAAATAAAAATTAAAAGCATCGTCAGCTAATCCTCAGCTAATTAGCGAGGGATTAGCGACGGAACTGAAATAATAATTAAAAAATTTATTTTAAAAATAAAATTAAAACACCGTCGCTAATCCCTCGCTAAGTAGCGAGGGATTAGCAACATGTACTCGATATAATAATTAAAAAAAGTTTATTTAAAAAATAAAATTAAAACGCCGTCGCTAATCCCTCGCTAATTAGCGTGGGATTAGCGACGGAACTGATATAATAATTAAAAATTTTTATTTAAAAAATAAAATTGAATGCATAGTCGCTAATCCCTCAGCTAATTAGCGAGGGATTAGCAACGAATCGATATAATAATTAAAAATTTTTATTTAAAAAATAAAATTAAAACGCCGTCGCTAATCCCTCGCTAATTAGCGAGGGAGTAGCGACGACATAAATATAATAATTAAAAATTTTTATTTTAAAAAATAAATATAAAATGCCCTCGCTAATTAGCGAGGGATTAGCGACGGCTTCCTGATATAATAATTAAAAAATTTTCTTAAAAAATAAAATTAATGTCCCTCGCTAATCCCTCGCTACTCCCTCGCTGCCTTAAAATTTTATTTTTTAAAATAAAAATTTTAAATTATTATATAATGGCCGTCGCTAATCCCTCTCTAATTAGCGAGGGATTAGCGAGGGAATTTTAATTTTATTTTTTAAAATAAAAGTTTTTAATTATTATATAAAAGCCGTCGCTAATCCCTCGCTACTTCTCGCTAAGTAGCGAGGGATTAGCGAGGGAATTTTAATTTTATTTTTTAAATAAAAGTTTTTAATTATTTTATCAATTCCGTCGCTAATCCTTCGCTAATTAGCGAGGGATTAGCGAGGGGATTGCAGTTTTATTTTTTAATTTAGATATAACGTGGGACCATTAATTCTAATTTTAAAAATAATTTTTTATATTAATTTTCTGTGATATTCATAAATATTTTAAATATATAAATGACCACTGCATCTTCATTATATTATGTCTTATTCTCATTGCATATACAGTGTTTTATTAATATTGTGTTATTATAATTTGTAAAGTTAATATGTATGTTTAATTATATTAATTATATTGTAGAAAAAAAAATATTATATTACATATAAGATAAGTGACTGTAATGTTAGCTAGAATTATAAGTTTTATAACATTCAATGTCTATAGTTTCAATTACTATAATTTGAAACGTTAATTGAAGTTATTTGGATTTGATATTTATATTATTTGGTTAAATATATTAAACAATTAATAATTCTTCATAGATTATTCTCACTAATTCGCAACATGTTTTATTTTGTATTAGTGGTGTAATAAAATTTCAATAGGATCAAAATAAAAATTTATGGTGGCATTTTATCTGATTCATACAATGGCCGTCGCTGGCGATTGGATTATTAGAAATTATTTACATTTTAATTTTCTACTTTTCCGTCGCTAATCCCTCGCTAATTAGCGAGGGATTAGCGAGGGAATGGTGATTGGATTATTAGAAATTATTTACACTTTATTTTTCTACTTTTCCGTCGCTAATCCCTCGCTAATTAGCGAGGGATTAGCGACCGAACAGTGATTGCATTATTAGAAAAATATCTGTAATTTAAATTTTTATTTGCCGTTGCTAATCCCTCGCTAATTAGCGAGGGATTAGCGAGGGATACACAAAAGACGTATCATTGTTATGCGTTATAGTTGAACATGTTAAGAACGCATCATTAGTTTGGTGCGTTCTTATTTCAAATATAGAGAACGCATTCTTCAAATGCGTTGTTAATATGGATTTGGTGAACTTCGGGCAGAAAGGATTGAATTCTGTGCAGAGCATTCAACGGCGGCAACCAAACCCTTTCTTCCCAATCGACTGTTGATGAAATTTGGCCACAGATTCAGGCGTGTCAATTCGGCAACGAAGAGGTAAAATTTTTAGCTCATCTAGCTTTATTGAATTCTCTGAATGGTTTGTATTTTGCTTTGTCCGGTTGGATCTGCGATTTGCTGCGGTTTTATGCTTTTGGGAGGCAGATTGCATCGAACTTCCAATTGGGCTTTATATAATTTGATTTGTTGCCCTTGCATCTAATGAAATAAAGAAGGTAAATCGGATGTTAGGAAGCTATTGGAATGCTTTAGTTTTTGGAACGATTGCGGACAGAAAAATTATGACGAAAAATGCGATTCAATTGCGAACAGTAGTGGGGTTAATTTGTTTGATGTATTACCAGTCATTTTGGGTTTTAAATTTGTTCGTGCAGTAATTGAAGCTTGGGTTGTGTTCAGAATTTTGAGCATTTGCGAGGGAATTTTGAGTATGGCGACTGTCTTTCTACCTTGCGTTGCTGCCGATGAAGGTTCCTGAGAGAATAAAGCTCAATGGGATCTTTAGTTCCTCTTAGATTTCCTTAGAGTAAACTATTTGATGTAGATTGTCTGATTATGCAGGGTTAATTTTAGACTGTCTGTCTAGGCCGTCCCAGTGATCAACCTTTCCCTTTGATCTAGTTTCTTGACCTTCAGAATACCGATAAGAACTTGGAAGCCAAAGAATGCACAGAAGAGATACACCAGAAAAGATAATAAATTAGGCCGGTCATTCCTAAACACACACTGAATAGGGTAAATGACAAGTTAATATAATAAAATATGTGGCACTTACTCTGATAGAATTTAGATACAACATTGTTGCAAGGTTTACTAAGCTTCCAGCTGCAATTGCCTGTTGATTTGTTTCCGTTAAAAGAAATTACTCAGAGCACAAGTATCAAAGCCGCAAGGGACTAATAATGACCAATATAGGCTAGAAAATCTTGCACCAATGAACATGACTAAATAAATAACTATGAATTCTCTAGACTACAGACATTTGACATTTCAAGAAATGGTTGGCTACCATTTAGCATGTCTTGTTAATAGAAAACGCTATTTGGATTCTTGAACATAGACTGTCTAAAATAACTTACACGAGACTGTGATGATTTAAGCAAATTATTCTCTATGTTTATTACCGAACAAAGTAATTCTTTAAGTTTTTTTTTTGAATTTTTGGGGAAAAAATCAAAATTTATCTGAATTTTCAATTATAAAATAAAATTAAAACTCTTTTGATTTTATTTCTCGAACTTGTAACCCCCATTTAATTTCTTTTTCTAATTTCACTCTGAAACATTAATTTTAATTATTTTCAGCTATAAAAAATATTCTATAACTCTGATTTAAACTCATTCTACAACTCACATTTCATTTTCCGTAACTCATATTGACCATTATCGATATAATTGCTCTAGTCAATTCCATTTCTTGTATTCTTCGAATGGTAATTCTTAAGATTCTCGTAGTAAATTTAATTAAAATAGTAAGAACGCATTTCTTGTATAATGAGGGCAGCAGTATTCTCCCCTGATAAAGAAATCAAGCCGTAGATAGATTGCCTTAGAGTAGACTAGTTGATTCTGGAAAGAAGATTTAACTCAAGTGGGGAATTGATAGACCTTTTACACGATCAATTGCTAGTCTGTTTTATGTGTTTATCATTCTATGTGTTTATTAAGCTAATAAATTTTAATGTAGATGGATGATCGTAGTTGGATGTATAGGAGACACGTGCAAGGGATCAAAGGGATTACAATAGAATATGAACAAGGGGTGAAGGGTTTTATTGCCTATTGTTTGTCCAAAGGTTGGACATCGTGGCTAAGATGTCCATGTGCAAAATGTAAGAATAGAGATCACCTATCCCCCGATGAGGTGGAGATGCACTTGTATAGGTTTGGCTTTCTCTCGGATTACTATTGTATAGGTGAAGTCATGGTGAGGACATGAATTCGGGGCAGCGTAACGTAAAAGCTAACAAAAGATAACGTAAAAGCTCGTCGTGATGTTGAAGTATATTGTGATAGACCTGAGCTACACGTTATTAGCGTCGGTGAAAAGAAAGTAGTCATTCCAAAGTCTAAATATTCACTTACACCAGAGCAAAAGAGACTTATTCTCGACTGGGTGAAGGAGCTTCGGCTTCCTGATGGATATGCCTCTAATTTAGGAAGATGTGTTGATATGAAAGAGTTAAAAATGTCAGGTATGAAATCTCATGATTGTCATGTATTTATGGAGAGATTACTTCCAATTGCGTTCAGAGAATTTCTTCCGATACCAATATGGAACATTGTGACAGAGCTAAGTATTTTTTATCGTGACTTGTGTTCTCCTAAACTATCGGTATCTCGCATGAGAGAATGGGAGAAAACTATTACAGTCCTGGTTTGTAAGTTAGAAAAAGTTTTTCCGCCGGGGTTCTTTGACGTGATGGAGCATCTTATGATCCACTTGCCTTATGAAGGCAGGGTTGCTGGTCCGGTTCAGTACCGCTGGATGTATCCATTTGAGAGGTAACTATTTGTTTGACGAGGTTAATATAAATAACTTTTTACTGGTATAAATAACTTTTTACTGATATTTCAGGTTCTTGTATCGTTTGAAAAATAAGGTTAAAAATAAGGCGAGGGTTGAAGGATCTATTTGCAATGCTTACTTAATTGAAGAAGCATCAACATTTTTCTCCTATTATTTTGAACCTCACATGCAGACAAGGTATACAACCATTGCTCGAAATGATGAAGGTGTCAACGAGAATAAATCGCATAGCACTAGTTTGTCAATATGCAATGCTCCAGGACGGGTGATTGGGCAAGTTCACACTAGATATCTAATATCAGAGGAACTTAAGGCAGCTACGACTTATATCTTTCTCAATTGCGAGGAGTTGCAACCCTTTATTAGGTAAGTTTGCATAATATTACCACTACATAAATCATCTTATAGACTAATTCAAGTTTAAATGATTGTCATATAGCAAATTCAAGAGTGAATTACAAGGCGATTCACAACATATAACAGACATGGAAGTTGACAGGAGAATGGAGGATGACTTTCCAGGATGGTTTAGAACTTATGTAATTCTTCAACTTGTTCCTTTTATCCAGTAATGATTTATTGACCGTTCGTATAATCCGGCTAACGTGTAATTGTATTATAGGTTAACCATCCTAATAATCACGTGAGTGACAAAAATCTCAAAAGCTTAGCTTGGGGTCCTTCGACGCAGGTGAAGTCTTTTCATGGGTATTTCATAAATGGTTTTAGATTTCACACGGTTGATTATGAAATGGGAAAGAAAACCGCCAATAGTGGAGTTTGCGTCAAAGGCGGAGAAGAGAATATGGGTGACTATTATGGAATTTTAAAGGAGATTATTGAGGTGCAATTTCCTGGGTCTCCCTGTCAAAAGGTTATCTTGTTCAAATGTGATTGGTTTGATATAAATGTTAATAAGGGAGTGAAAGTGCATCCACAGTTTAAAATCGTAGACATTAACTACCGGAGAAAATACCCAAAGTACGATCCATTTGTGTTAGCTCAGCAAGCCAGTCAAGTATATTATGCACGCTACCCAGGCTATAAAAAGAACAAGTCTGATTGGTTAACTGTTTGTAAATTGAAAGCTCGTCACGTAATTGACGCACCAATAGTGGACCGACCATATCAAGAGGAGGTCGACGACTCCATGGCCGTTAATGTAACCGTTGATGTTGAGATGATTGGTGGCCTTGCAAGTGAAGCGGGAGAGGGTGAAACAGTTGATATTCAAGAATTGGGATCACAAAAAAATGTGGATGTGAATGCAGAAGAAGCCAATTCGGATACGGATTCTTCCACGGATGATGTTTTGGGTGATGATTTATTAGATAATGAAGAACATGAATATGATTGATTTCTTTCAAACGTGAGCTAACATTTTACATTATTTTGTTTCCCCTTTTATTTCATATTATTATATTTATATTCTAACTTATTTACTGTTATGTATATTTAGATTATGTCTACCGGCAGAGCAGTACTAGAGCCCCTGGAGTCTACGGATGATCGGACTCCGTCTCCGATTCCGGGTTCACAGATACGTAGGATGCTACCTTTACACTCTCCAGACTCTTCAGGACAACAACGAACGCCTACATCGATACCTTCCACAGCTGCATCTGCGCCTGGAGCAGATATCTCAGAGACGCGCATTTTGATTGCACCTGATGGTGACAGGTAACTACTAACTATTTTAAAAATTATTTCGACTTGGTAGACACGTGTTAAATTATTTTAAAAAGCGTATCAGATTGTCAACGTGTTAAATAATTTTTAAAATAATTTTTTGAAACTCGTTCTGATGAAACAGTTTCTCACCATCGATGGAGGCTGTTAGAGAGATATCGTTGATATTTCAACGACATTATACTGCCCCTTACGCCAGATTTGCAGATATTCCTGTAGATGTTAGGAACATGTGGTTCGATTTATGGACTGTAAGTATAAAAATATATAAATTTTATTCTTTTCATATTCTGGAGTTAGGTGTTAATATAATGATCTAGTAATTATATAACAGACGTTTTTTAATCTAATGGTTTTGCAGAGTCGCTTTAGGTGGCTCCCAGAGCACAGCGTTCAGATACGGGAGGTTTGGAACAAGAAATGTCGCGAGCGACTCTCTGATCAGTTAAGCAAGGCACGCGCTAAACAAAAACGTCCAAATTGGATTTCACCTGAATTTTGGGAGCATATGCTACAGGAGTGGACAACTGAGGGGTTTCAACGTGTTTCTTCTGCAGCTAAACGGAATAGAGCTGTTGCTAGTGGCACATCTCACACGGGAGGGTCTATATCTTTTACAGAGCATGAGAATCGGATGGTACGTGTCATCAGTTCACATTTTTTTTAACTTTGCCTTACATATTTTTAACAAAGCGTTTAATATTTTATATTTTTTATATTAAAATTATAGCGGAAGGAAAAAGGTGAGGACTTTCGTTATGTGGAATTATTTAAGAAACTGCACACTTTTCAAAGAGGGTCAAAGCAGGGCGAGTTTGTCAATGAGAAGTCACGACAAACTTTGGTACGAATTAACTTTACTTTACTATTATAAAATAGCAATTATAGTTGTTAATATTTATACAATGTTTTTTATTTTTTATTTGTACAGGATAATGTTAATGCAATTAGAGGACGTTATTCTCAGACAGAGTCTGAAAGTTCTGTGACTTCTCGACAACCGCCTGATGAGAAGTCACTATTCCTTGAGGTTGGGGGAGGATTCAAGAAGAATCGCGTCTTCGGATTAGGCTCTGAGGGATCGAAGGTACGACGGAGGTTAGATCATTCTTCTACTTCTGAGGGAGCGACTACCTCCTCGTCCCACGATGTTATCCAGCTACAGAAGAAGTTGAATGATGAGACGAAGATGCGGAGAAAAGTTGAGAAGAAGCTGCGTCACGTGCAACAGAGTATGACAGATTATTTATCGTTTCTGTCACAAACTCTGAATCTGCCCCCGCCTCCGTTGCTTGGTGACAATGATGATACGGATGATGAGGATGACGACGAATACACAGTCGACCCACCCGATGACCATCCTCCTCCCCAGGGCCCAACGGATTCACCACCACCACCGCCACCTCCCACAGCCCCAACTCCGACATCTGCCGTGATGGCAAATTAATATATTAGAATTTTATTTTACAAATATATAAATTTATTTGATATTTCATATTTTATAAATATTTTATTTATCATTTTATATTTGTAAGAGTATTACATTTATATTTATCTACATACAGCAGGTTATAAGGTTTTAAATTTTGAAAATTTACAGGAAAATTATATATAATATATTTAATTTTTTAAAAAAATTTAAATTTTAGCGACGGAATATTAATTTTTAAAATTAAACAATAGCGAGGGATTAGCGACGGAATAATAAAATTTAAATAATTCATAAATAAAAAACCGTCGCTAATCCATCGCAGCTTAGCGACGGCTTTTGCGACGGAACAATTAATTTAAATAAAAAATTATGAATTTCCGTCGCTAATCACTCGCCAATTAGCGACGGATTAGCGACGGATACATTAATTTAAAATAAAAAATTTGAATATCCGTCGCTAATCCCTCGCAACCTTGCGAGCAATTAGCGACGGAATATCGTCCGTCGCAAACTCCCTCGCTAATTTGCGAGGGATTAGCGACGGAACTTCATAATTTTTATTTAAATTAATTATGTCCGTCGCAAAATCCGTCGCTAGGTTGCGACGGATATTCAAAATTTTTTATTTTAAATTATTTGTCCGTCGCAAAATCCGTCGCTACAATCTTGCCCGCTGTCGTTGACCAATGATATTTTCTCTAGCAAATCGGTCGCTAATTGCGAGGAAAAGAGGATCGGTCGCAATTTGCGACGGCTTTTTTAGCGACGGACGGTGCCGTCGCTAATCCGTCGCTAATGGACCATTAGCGACGGAATTGTCCGTCGCTAATGCTCCATTTTCTTGTAGTGCAACTATCCTCATTACCTCTATTAACTTAGAGAATATGGAAATCATAAGAGGTAAATTATGTAAATTATATAGGAGTGTACAAATGATATATGATGGGAAATTTCACTTTCAACTCTATGAGTAGAACCACCTGGAGTAACTTGTAAGGATATGTATAGTGAAAAACTCTTAATAAAATTCTAATTCTCTTTATTTTCTCTTTTCAAGTTTCTCTCTATTTTCTTCCATTATAGTTTTCTTATTTGTTATTTTGATAGTACCGATGTAACATCCCGTCCTATAACAATTTTTGTGTGTTTAGTGTGTAATATAATATATAATTTTTGGTAACATTAAATTCGGTAGTTTAATTTTTTATTATATTTTGAGTCTTTCCAACAAAAAAAAGAAAAAGAAAAAAATAATAATAAAATATGAAATCATCAATTCAAGTGACACTTGGCCACTTGAATTGAATTGATGATTCATCAATTCTCCACCGATTCATGATTCCCATAAATGATTTGATTCTTTTATTTTTTTTCTTCTTCATTTATTTCTTTCTCTTCTTTCTATCCCGGTTGCTTTCTCTTCTTTCTTTTCTTTTCCGTTTCTCTTGCTTTCTTTTGCTTCACAGATTACTCCTTTCTTTCTTCTCTTCGGCCTTTCTCCATTTCCTTCCTTTTAATTTGTTTTCTTTTTCTTCTCCTTGGCTTGAGTTCTTCTCATTGAATTAAGGTAAGATTTCATGTAATTTTTTGTTTGTAATTTCTTTAATTTATTTTATGGTTTCCTTAAGAATTATGGTAGAAATTAATTGTTTAGAAAAAAATTGTATTCTTATTTTATTTCAGGTTTTGTTTAGTTTTCTTTAATTTAAATTTTGTCTTAATTACTAATGTTATTTGATTTATGATTTCTTTTATTTGTTTTGTGAGTCTTGGAATTTTGAAGAAATTATTTTGTTTATGTTTGCTATAAAGTTTGGTTTAGTAAAAATTGTTTATTTGATTTAAAGTTTTTGTTTTACTTTAATTTGAGTTAAGTTTCTTTGTTTTATTTGTAACTTTTATATTTGAAAATTTGAAATATTAAAAGTGACTAAATTTTGAGATTTGAAATTTAAATTAAAGCAAAATTTTTATTCTCCTAAAATGATATTTTTATTCTATATATTTTTCTCTTACAAATTCCCAATGTAGTGTTTGAGAACATTTACTCTTTGTGAAATTTCATAAAAAAAATAATATATATTACATTAATATACATATAAAAATATTTGAGAATATAATAATAATACTATTGTATTATTTTATTATAATAGAATGATATTTATATATATAACTATATATATATATATATATATATATATATATATATACAGTATTTAATAATTACGTGTTTTTATAGTTGTAAGTTTAGACTTAGACTTGTGCCTAGGAGAGACCCGTTTGACAACTTAGAAATTATCGTTTTCAGGGTTTTCGATCAAGGGTGTAGCTATTTGAATTTGTAGAAAATTCGCGTGTTTCGTAAAATAGCAAGTAACTCTAACACTTGCTACCATGTGAGTTTACAAATCCCAAACACACTATAGTTTTAGTGTAATCAAAATTTACTATTTGTAAGTGGTAATATATTATTTTATTCTAAGGATTTCCTTTACTACCTGTTTTAAATTGGAGAGGTTCTCCACGAGAATTACTTTAATTATTTGTTTTAAATCGGAGAGGTTCTCCATCATATATTTTTACTGGTGCCTTAGAAATATTTCAAAACAGTGCTCCAAATAAGTATTTAATTAATTTGAAATATTATAGTATTTGAACATTATCTATAAATGCAAGTAATCTTCGAGAAATATTTTATTGTGTACTTTTAGAAAGTCATGTGCATTTTCATGGCATATTTGAAAAACTTACATTTATATGTTTGGACTGACAGACGGTTGTTATTTTGAACCTATGTTGAAATTTGATTTGGTTATAAATTTGGAATCATTTGGATGGCTACTTGAGTGGCCTTTATGTTTGAAAATGTGCATAAAAAACTCCGTCATGACCAGATATAATTTGGATATGATCTGAGCTTGAAGCGTCAGTGGATTGCACTGTACGTGGCTAGTCCCCCGTACTAGGGCCTCTTCCGCTGGCGTGGAACGCGCAAACTGTGTATTGTGGATCTACTTGATATGGACGCAGTATGTCAAGGAGAGCGTGGCCCAACCGGTACTGCGTATATCTGTCTGCGGTCACCTAACAGTGAGTCAGGAGGGCTCAATGTTAAGGTTGATCACCAGGGCTAGACTGGTAGGTGCCCCAGATCCTTAGCCTGGTTTCTGTCTGGGGAGGCATAAGGTAATTTGTAAATCGAATATTCGTACTGGTGTATGACTGGTATTGACTACGGGATGCCGGGATTTGTTTTTTGATGACCCCGTTATTGGCTCCGATTATTTTACCATTGAGCAAGAATTTGAATCTTTGTCATGTTTGAGAAATTTTGGTTTAAGGAGTTATGCTGAGGTGTCTTGATTTGCTCAGACTTTCTAGCTAAGCCCAAACCTGATCATGAGATTTTGTGCATTATTTTAGAACAAGAAAACTTAATTGAATATAAAACACTTTTGAACTACTGTGCATATGCATCTACCCTCATAATCTAGAAACCTCATATTTTGAAAACACACCAGCACACACGTGAACTCACTGAGCTTTCTAACTCACACGTGTTTTTGTTTAATGGTTATTTTCAGATGTCATAAATCATGGATCACAACCGCGATTCTTTGATTTGCTTCGGAGTTAGCTCGTTGAAGGGCTCACATATGTGTTCAACCAGTTTGTACCCTTTTTTGTTACCTTTCGTTAGAGAGTGAGAGAAGTCTGTTTTACAGCCATTTGTAAATGAAGGTTGAACTTAGATAATATAAAATATATGATCTACTTATATGTTTACACACTTCCGCTGATGTTTTCTATAATTGTATCATATTGTATTATACGTATACTTTTCTCCTTCATTTTTCTCCGAACAAGATTCGTAGTTACACACATTAGTGCCAAGAGGCACGCTGGTACCTTACTCAGCCGTAGTGGAACCTAGCGGAGGGGTTGGGGGTACCACAACCTATAACTATTATGCACCAATAAATTCATAACACATTATCAACACAAGTCTCTGCCGCCAATTTTTTTCTTTAAAGTTTGCAGTCAAGACAAAGAAACACGAGACTTTGTCACTGTATTTTAGAGATTTGTATCATGTCAAGAAAACACAAGACTCTACTGTCAGATTTTTTGAGTTTATAATCAAGGAACAGAACGTACTTCTTTTATTTAATTCTACTCAAAATTTTTACTCTTGATATTTCTGAAAAGAAAATGCTTGCCTTAGATACATCACACTAAAATTCATTTGGATATAGTGAGTCCTAAAGACACTATTCAAAAAATCCTAAAGCATCAAAGTCACTTCATTACTAGTAAAACTTTGAATGAAATATACAACTATTGGAAGATGATTGCTATATAAATGACAGTTATAATTTGTTATAAGTGTGGCTATAAGATTTTATGTCTATCAGTACGTAAAATTTTGTTGCGTTTAGAATTTCTCCTCAATCAAAGTTATAAGGAGAAATATTGCAGTGATGTGCAAAAGAAAAGATTTTCTTGTTCTCATACATCAATAAGATGCTTATGTAGTAACAATATAAAAAAAATATTTTTCAAAAGTATTTTGAGCTTAAATCTTCTAAGACTAAATGAGTCATTAATAAGACACTTTTACGTCCAACCAACGGATTTTATGTTATTTCCTAAAGCGAATGTTAATTTATTTATGAATGATTTTGGCTCTGACCATAATTATAGTATAAATGCACTTTATTCTTATATTGTAAGAATGATTTATTAAATTCTCAATGTATAGATACTCACTAGAAGTGAGAAAATAATGAAAAAGAAAAATGGAAGTAATAATTCCAACATGTTATGCAATATGAAATAATTTTTGTCAGTACATGTAATACGTCAAACATATTGTGAATCTCTATTAACTATCGATTCAAAAGAAAAGCAAAATCGAAAGACCTAAAAGGAGGGGTGAATTAGGCCTTTGGCTAATTTTTGAAATTCTTTTCCTTTTTGAAAAATTTGTTTAAAAATACTTAACTTTCAAAAATTAAAGAAACTTTGATAAAGAGTAGTTGAAAGAGAAAAAGCACATTAATGACAATAATGAATGCAAAGAACTATCTTCGGAAATTGAGTAAGTTCAATAAATAGAAACTTAAAGCAAAGACCAAAAAGAATACAACCAATTTATAGTGGTTCGATCTCTTCAAGATCTACATCCACTATCTTAAGCATACACTTAAAGATTTTAACCAAATTTGCTATAATCTCAATCCTCACAAATACACAAAAGGTTCACTCATAAAGGCTTTACTCCACAACCTCTTTTTTAAATTAATAATCAGGGTTCACCCTTTGCTAAAAATGTTTTATGCCTTCTAAACAACCTCAAATAAAATGAGAAGATAAGGAAAAAGTTTTCCAAAAACTTTGGTGGATAGATACAAATGCTAGCACCATTTCACTTTTACTTTTGGAATCTTGAATAATTACATGTAGCACCAAACAAAAGAAGACTTTTGATGTTCTAAAGATATTAGACTATAAAGCTTCTCAAAGTATTCAAAAGTTCTCAAAAATCTATAGTTTATAACTTTTATAAAGTTTAAAATTCAATTGCAATATTCAAATAATAACTAGTAATAGCGCAATTCAGCCGACTGAATCGGGCTTACTACGTCTGAATTAGTCGTCTGAACTTTTTGTATACTGGGCTACTAAGGATAATTTGGTTGACTGAATTTGGACCACTGCGTCCGAATTTCTCTGAAAATTCAGCAACCAAGGTTTAAATTCGGACGTCAGAATTGGAGTTCAAACTTTTCTAAACTTTGTCAAATCATTTAAAATTTATCTGCAACAAGTTTGAAATCATTTTGGACTAAAAGATAAGTCATTTACAAGCTTTTGAGCACTAAGCCATTATCAAATACTTGGTAATTCGAGAATGATCAAGTTCTTTTAAAGCTCACAACCAAGTTAGAAAAAAAAACGTTTTGTGCTACTACATGTATTGCATAGATTCCAAATGTAAGAAATGTAGAGTTCTCAAGATATACCTATTAAGCAAAAGGAAACCTACACTAAAGTGATTTCAAAGCCTTCGACTTCTTAGACATACTCTTCATTCTTCAACCACTTGAGCTCAATTGAGTTGTCCTTAGCACTATAACTTTAAGGCAATGAGACCAGTTAACTTCTTTAACCAGAAATCCTATCACACAATCTACGTACAAGTTAAACCTCATGAATGTTTGTCATTAATCAAAACTACAATATTTGCCCTTAGGGCTAACAAAAATATTGCTTTACTTCCCTAAATTATACTATTGGTAGTAATAATGCTAATGTAGTCAATTTCTTTTAATATGCAAAGGGAACTTTTGGTGATTCTAATATTCATAGAAATTTTAAAGTTTTGAAGTACTGCCTTTCTACATTCTGTTATATTTTTATTATTATTTGAAACTTGAATACTATGTATTGATATTCTAGTATTAGTATATTACTTTAATTCATTTTAGATACAAGAATGGTGTAGATACAATGCACCAAATCAATAGTGGTTGATTGGGACATATTTGAAATATATGTCCAAAGTATTATTGGTAGTTCAAAGTTTTTAAAAAATTAGTTAATCAAGAATTCTAGAATAGTTAATTAATTAAGAACTCCAAAAAGGCTAGTAGATCTTCACTTAATGGTCAATTTTCGTAATGCTTCATTCTCCAAGAGTTTCGTGGAAAATTTTTAGTGTTAATAATATTTTCATTATATCAAGACATTAGATGAATAGTCTCTTGAGATTTTTGCATTACTATTATGATCTATAATAAACGTCAATTGTAAATACTATCATTCCTCTCTTCTAGTTTATATTACATAAAATTTATGAAATTGAGATACAATATTGAGTAAACTTGAAGTTTACTGATTTAAATAATGTACTAATTGTCATAATCAGTTGTACCATCCCGAATCATTGAAATATGAATAATGATTAGGAATTTATGAAAATATTATGGAACCAGAAGTTTTCTAATATGATGAATACCCATGTGTAACTAGTTTCACGTGTAAATACTATTAGTATTACTTGAGGTTGAATGTGTTATATTTATTTTGGGATGACTACATGAAATTTTAGTTGAAGCATCAACAAATAATCACATTTATATTGTTGAATTTTGCAACCTAGAGGTTGCAATTCATCAATAATAAGCTCATACTTTTACATTCTCCCAATAACATAATTTATCCTAATAATACTAGTTATATTGAGATAAATATTGAACATCCTACAAAATATATTCATGATTGTGATTTATTCTATATGTAGTAGCATTTGTTTCTTGTTTTTCCAATATATTAAAAATACTTCTCTTTGTAATTGGTTTGAGGTCAGAAACCAAATGATCTCTATCTAAGAGTTCTCATCTAAGATTTAGAAGTGTGTTATATAGACTGTTCTAGCACAATATAACGAGATAGGTCTTTAAAAAGATTATCAAATATATTGAGAGTGAATCTCAAGGGGGAGATTCATAAGTATTGATTTTGAATATGTTGTCCAAACATAAAAAAGAGAAAACATGAGACCAGATAAAGATAGTGGTTTGTGTCTATTGATCCTCATAGAAAATACATTGAAGCAGAAGTTCAAAGGATAATTTATATAGTCAGGCATATGAACTTACCAATATTTGGTAAAGAATGGTCCAATTGTATTTGATGTCCCTGAAGAACAATCTATCGCTGACAGTAAATTTGAGATACTACTAAAGCGTGGTAGATAAGTTGGGTCCACAGATACAAATTACTCGCATATGAAATGAGCAAAGACTAAGATGATGATCATATATGTTAAGTTGAGGAGATGCAAATTTCAACAGAATATTTCCCAATCATGACTGATGTATTATTTCTAAAAGAAATTTAGGTACCTAAAAACTATGACAATGATGAGATCTCAACATAATTGGAAATTACTGGAACCGCACGGGTATATGACTTCAAATGATATTAATACACATAATATGTTGATTTAGAATGATGATTTTTTGAATCAAAGATTGTAGACTCGAAATAATAAAATTCGCATGAGAAGTATAAAAAGTTCGGACGATTCACAAAGTACACTTGAAGTGTACATGAATTCGCGATAGGAATTATACACATAAAATGTAATAGCAGAAAGATGGCAATGGATATTTGCTAATAAATTTCGAACTATAGAAGGTAAATGTTTGCTATGCCTTGTAGCATAAAATTCTTCATAAGAGCCTCACATTAATTACAGAAAAATAAATTTTGGAAGCGGATATAATTAATAGTAGACGATATACTTAATATGTGTTTATCATTGTTGTCATTTGATAATAATATTTATATTTGAAGTCTCTAATAGAGTCTATATGCTTAAAACATACAAGTAGATTATTCCTGTAGAACATAATAAGACTATCACAGTGGTTTCTTATTGAAGAATAATCGAGTATGTCCATGTATAAGAAAGTTTATACTTAGCTATACTTGTTATATGTGTTTCTTTTATTGCATAATTTGTTAATTGAAATAATGTTCTCTACATTAGGGAGACAATATTATTAATAAAAAAAAGAATATCATTTAAGACCTTCATTATTTTGATCTATGCACAAGCATTAATGAAGTTGAAGTTCAAAACATCGTTCATTTACATAGAACTACAAATTGATTGTTATACGTGAATTTCTATTTGAATAGATTTCCTAGCAGGACAAAAATGTAAATTCTATAGCTATATGATTTGAAGTATGCTTGGAGGGTACCTAATTTCTTGATTTTGAAAATAAAATCTTCAAGAGAGAAAAAGATGTGATGATTAAGATATCCTACTTAAACAATTTTAGAAAGCAAGTATTGTGATCAAAGTTTTAAAAAATCAATATGTTGTTCCAATGTATAAATTGACCATCTTGAAAATGTTTAACATAGGCATGACACATCAATGGACATTGAATTATAACACAATATCTATAAAGGATGTTGAAGAACTCTTTGGTTTTGAAGTACTACACATATGCATCGTTAGTACAATACCTGTTTGCATGCAAGTGAAATATCTATTATAATTCTCCTCTAACCAATGATTTTTGAGATGACCTTAAACTTGTCATTTGATATCTCCATAAGATAGTTTATCTCAAATATTGAAAAAATTTAACTTCTGTTAAAATGGATATACAAGATATAAGTTACTTATATAATCCACACAAATTATGTTATCTATAACATGTGTATCAGCAAATTTTTTGACTCATATTGAAGAAATAGAAATTCATGAAGTTGATTGAGAATATGTATGATGATGATTAATGTATTATTATATTTCAGATAATTATGTATCATCTGAAAAGAAATTCTAACTATATTGTTGGATGACAAAAAAGTTTAAGAATATATTAAAGAAGACAAAATTTGTCGTTCCTTCCATAAGAAAGTGAATTTGATGCGCCACAAGTTTGATCAAAAGTGAAAATTCAAAAAAAATTGTTTACAAAGATATTACCGATTGTAATATTTGATATTTGAATTTTTACATGCGTTGGTTCAATAATGTTCAAAATAGGGAAAGAAAAGCATAAAGAATAGACATCTAACGGTTTTTTCTCCACTAGATTTTTTTTTATCTAGTAAGTTTTAATGAAACATATTCTTATGTAATGGACATTTAACGGGACATATTATATATATATATATATATATATATATATATATATATATATATATATATATAAATTATGTGAATATTCATTATCTCAAATATTAATTCATATTTGAGGTTATGGAATATAAAAGGTTAAAAATTACGACCAAAGTTATAACATCCATCCTTTATAGACTATTATCTCCATTATCTTAGAGAATATGAGAGATCACGAAAAATAAGTTATGTAAGTTATAAAAAAACGTATTAATGACCTATGATGAAAAAAATCAATTTTAACTCTATAAATAGAACTATATAGAATAGCCTGTAAGAATATGCATAGTAAAAAATTTTTAATAAAATTATCATTCTTTTTATTTTCTCTGTACAAATTTCTCTCTATTTTCTTCCATTCTAATTTTCTTATTTGTTATTTCAATTTTTTTGTACCAATGACTCCACACTAATAAATTCATAACAAATGCAAAGATCTTTTTAATTTTAACTCATATGAAATTCTACAATAACTTAATTTGCGTTTGAACTTGGACTACAACTCAAGTTCAAAAAATTTAAAAAAAAAATAATTTTTTTAGTTTAAGCTGCACTTTTTCATTAACAAACAATTTACTTCTACGATTTTTAATATAACTTTATTAAAAAAAAAGTTACAATCCCAATACACTAATTTTTTTACAAATAAAAATGAACAAAGAGAGTATTTTGCTGACAACAATAGTACTTGAAACTGAGACTCCAGGGAAAAATAATTGCTGCGAATTGACCGAGTTCTGAGTATACAGTCTTTTCGTTTCATTAAAAACTAGAAAATGAAACATAGAGGACCTAATGGAAAGTCCGATATCCCTAGCCTCCAAGAAATAAAGAAAAAAGGATTAGTCAAACGTCTGAACGGAAAAGCTTCATGGAAGTCATAAGGTGTGAACTGATTGAATTTTTATTGGAAAATCTTTATCTTACACTCTGCATTTGTAAAAACACATTCAGGTAATCTGATTGAATTTTTGTTTGAAGATTTTTATCTTCTACGCTGTAAAATCACATTGAGGTAATAATAATCAAGATTCAAATTAAAAAGTTTGTATTTATTTTGAAAATTAAATGCAATACAATCCTTACCCCAATTTTACTTTTTAAGAAGTCTATATGCTGCTAGAATCCCAGCCTTGATAAAGATGCGAAACTTGACTCCTGTTTTTGGACCAAATAGAATAATGTAAATCAGCGACGCAAATAAGGCGCTTCAAGACTTCCGAGCAAAAATATATATATATATATCTATAATTTGTTAAACAACAATCTTACAATAATGTAAAATTCCAGCTTTTCCAACTCACCCTACATGTTATAAAATGGACAGTTATCAAGCACGGTAGTAAGTATAGAAGATACTGATTTCACTATGCTAAACCCAACTTCTGGAATATTTCTAGGAGTCCTATAAAAGCCTAAAGATGAAACAAAATACAGCTAACACGGATTCTCCAGGTTCTAAGCCAAAACCTAACAAGAGACGAATCTAAACAAAGTAAGATTTATAATACAGAAACAAGAGATAGGGCCTTCTGTTATATGGTCATCGTGCTCAGAAAAATAGTTTCATGTATTGACCCCCTGTCGATTATAATTTGATGCTGAGAAAACAAATCACCTATAATTTCTATCAGCATTTTCATCGTTGCTTATGAATTATACTTCATTATCATCTTCATCTTTCTCCTCATTGCCTCCAGCCTCAGCTTCCTCATCATCTTCCTCATCTTCCTCATCAGTCATGTTATTGATAACCTCCGTAATTATAGCCTTGACTTCTGCTTTCCTGTGCATCAAATCCACACCGAAGTGGGTTCCTACAATCACCAAAATCTAAAGGTCAGCAAAAACAAAGTTGAGGATAATAAAGTTTCTAATGTAGCGTACAAATAAAGGCAAGACGTACCAAGTTGCCTGAGGATATCAGATAAGGTAGCCTGCAATTCAAGTGGACAAAACTAACTAATTATCTACATGTAATCAGAAATTATATATGGACCGAAAAAGTGAACTTTTCACAACTTCCACGGGAAGTATTTAGCACCACTTACAGTATTAAAATCTACTTCCTTCAGAATATCCACTACTACTGAGTGCATTTCTTCTCTGCTAGGTTCCGCCTTAGCCTTCTTGCTACTTTTCCCTTTACCTCCTGCTTTAAAGTGCTTGAAATTATGACAAGATCAGGAAAAAAGAAACATCTGACGATATGGCTTTAATAGGTTAATGAAACATTGAAGTAGACAATGACCACTGTTGAAGACATAAAAAGTATAAGAACAGATGGAGGCTACAGCACATTAGAAGTTTGAACTTGGATTTGACTAGTAAAGCAAATGACAAAAACAAGTATAATAGGTAGGTAAATGTAGAACTAATAAGAGCTTTACAAATATATGGAAATCCTTAAGGCACTGTTTGGATTGAGGTATTCAAAAGGAGAACACATGGATAAGATTTTTAGTTGTTTGGATTCATTTTTTATGAAGGAAACAAATGGAAGGGGAATGAGGGGATTAGTTTTAGTATTTAAACTAGTCTCTCTTCTGTCGAAAAGTGGATGGAAATGGAGGGAAAGGAGACTAACTAAATGATTTTTCTCAGCTAAATTAACCCTACCTTCTTGTACTCACCTAATGACATGGATAAAGATGCAAATAATAACCTCATCCTTCCCTTTCCTTCCATTAGCTATTCAAGCGCAACAAAAAGCTAATCTTCTCCCGCCCTTTCCTTTCCTCTAACTCCTCTCCTTTCCTTCAATCTAAACATAGCCTCAAACAATTAAGGTAGACGCACTTTCAAGCTATAGGGGTCAACAATCTCTTTTTTTAAAAAAAAATTAATTATTGCATAGAAGAAGTGAAAATTTTGTCTTTAATATTAGTTGTAGCATTTCGGACCTCCATGGTTGATTTGAACCTCCATCCTGTTTTCACTGTTCTTGTACTCAAATCTCATCAACTAAGCAGCATTGTCAATCTTTCATCAAAACAGTGTTCTCATAGGCAATGCGACCACCTATCAATCTCTTCTCTCTTTGATTCTAGATCTACTGCCACTTGCTGCCTTTACGAACCCCTTTCTTCTCTTCTCTGTGCTTCTCGATCGGCAAAGATGACTATAAATTCAGCTCTCTCTCAGTCACCACCAGGGGAGGGTGCAGATGAAGGAGAAAGTAAAGTTGAAGATCAGGATGGGGAAAAGAGAAGATATGAATGTCTTCATCAAGTTTCTAGCAGTAGGTAGTCACCTTATTCAAATTTTCCCTTGGCCTTCTGCTGCTAAAAGTGAAGATGTAAGGAGATAGAAAGGTTGATGACAGGAATAGGGAAAAGAGAAGACGACCGGAGTGAGAGGGTGAGAATGATAAAGGGTTAGTAGGTTACAAGATTCATCTAAGAATTTTCCTTAATTTAGAGTACTAATACAAAATTAGCCATATATAAATGATGGATTCTAGGGAAATGTAGTTGTATGACATTTTTACCCTTAAAAAGGGGGCATGCGGCATACACATGACCTAGCACTGCCTCCGACCACCGGATTCTGCCGTCTAAGAGCATTTCAAGCCCCTCGAAAATAGATTAAGGTTACGAGTAACAAAAAGGGAAGTTGGTCAGGAGTGGCAATATGAAAATAGTTTAGGAGCATTTTTTGGCAAATTTCTCTAACTACATTAAGCAAAACCACCAGTTTATTTTGTTATACCACTACTGTGCAAATTGTTGAATTCATGTCACAACTTACAAACTGAACCAGCAAGAATACATGTGCAAATTTTGAACTACTAAATATAATCTACATGGCAAATTAATCAATCAAATGTGAAACCCAACGTTACGAATAAGCAATTAGAACTTATAGGAAAATTGTGTATGGCTGGGCCTTCACATTTTTAAGCTCAAGATCACAAGAAAAAAGAACCAAAAACTAGCAATCTCAAGCCTCACAATTGATGAACAATAATCCCTTTAGAACATAATGAAGCATCACTACCCATTGAGACTCATGTAAAATGCTCTCCGTAGAAAGCAAAAATTTTTCAGAGAGAAAATCAATCCAAATAAAGCCAAGTTACTTTTGAATTTTTCTTAGTTTTTAAGTAGTTTTCCTTCGTGGCTTTTGATGTTCACGTATATTCATTGTAACAGGTTTAGGTTGGCAACAATAAAAAAATGGAACTTGTTCGTCCTGAGGATCTGCCTCGGCCCTCTTCCCCCTCTATTCTCTAGCTGCATTCTTTCCTGCCCTCAATTCCTTCTGCTCTAAACTAAACTCTTACTGTCCTATAATTCCATTAGTAGTACTTCATAACTCAACCAACACAACCATATCAGCCACGACTCAAGCTGAAATGATGCTGCATCAGCTTGGTACCAGAGCTAAAAAAACATTCTCATGCTCTTTTACACTCCGTGCTTTCCTCAAGCATAATTGCTATAATTGCTGAACTTGAATCACAGTTGGGGAGAACTGTTTCAATAGGTTTAACGCTTATTTGCAAGAGTTTTCATTCAGGAATAGATTCTCTGAAAGCCACTATCAATTCCATTAAAGCATTTATAGATATTTCTCTTGCTACGCAAGAGAGCAAAGACTTAAAGCAAAGGATGAAGTTTCTATCTCTTTAGCAGATAATGAAAAACTAAGCAAGCATGTATTACAATTCCTGGTTCACTAAGAGAAGCTCCTATAACTAGAGTATCTAGCCCTACTTCTCAACAACACATCCTTGACTTGCCTCATGAAGCTGCAGAACACACTAAAGAAACCCAAGCTCAAATGGATGAACAAGAAACCAAAGTTCAGAAATCTGAGGTCAAGTATGAAAGTAAGGATGAGACTCATGCAAAACAGGAATCTTTCCCAAATTTCTTGCTTTTCCTTGCATGGGTTTTGTTCTTGTGGATGTAATTAATAGATAGCCTTTATTTGGTTCCTTTCTACCTCCAATGGCTTATTATCAACTCGAGAACGATGAAGACTTCAGTCTTCAAAGTAAGTTACACCAGACATGATTTCTTATCCCAAGGCACTTTAAAACTCGGGATTGAGTTACTTCAATGCAAGGAAGAATATGTAGAATCAAAAGAGAAGATTAAGAGATCTGGAAGATCATACTAATAAAAAGGTTGAAGATCTTTTAATTGTTTCATAACAAATATTGAGTCTTGTAATAGTTGGAAGTTTGTTTCTCTGGGTTATGATAGATTAAATTAGCTAGGGTTTAAATGCAGCCAACCTAAACTAGTTTTGTTAAAGATTTCTGCTATTAAGTAGCTTATGGTTGAAGATTTCGTAGTTTTCAAGTAGCTATTGGTTCTAGGGTATTGATCTCTCTATATATCATCAAAACAGCCCTAGATGCAAGAGGATTATTGAATGATTAACGAGCTTGTTTCTTATGAGGTTTTCCTTCTTTCCCCTCTATTCTCTTGCTGAATCATTTCCTATTCTCTATTCTGTTCTTCTAAAAGTAAACTCTTTTCTCTTCTATTATTTCATCACTGCTAAAATCAATTAAGCAACAGCAAATCAACCACCACTCAAGCTGAAAATTTGCAGCATCAGGAAAATATCAACTTTCATAAATTGCAGTTGAGATGAATGAACCTTGATCTTTTTCTGGAACTTTTGCTGAAGAGTTGCTTGACGCTTTCTTTCTTGAAGGTTTTTCTCTTGTAGAAGCACTTTGCTCTTTATTACCCTCCTTTTCAGCCTTCTGTTTCTTAGTAGAAACCTTGGCTTTCAGTGTTGACTCAGCTTCAGAAACACGTTTCTTTGATGCAGAACTGTAAGAATCTTTACTAGATTTAGCCAAGCTTTTGGGAGATTTAGATGGACCTGCTTTCTTGACACCTTTAGAGCTCTCTTTGGTTCTCCCCCCAGAATCCTTTTTCACATTCTTCTTAGCATTTTGTTCACTTGACACTGGTTTCTTCTCTTGATGTTCCTGCTCCTGTCCATCATCGTCTGAGTTCTTTTCCTGATCACTCCCTGTTTTGCCAGCTATGTCATCATCATCATCATCCTGAGAATCTTCTTTGCTGTCCGAAGCTTCAACTTCTTCGTCCTCTTTATACTTTTTCTTGAGCTTTTCTGCTTCTTGAGATGCCTTTTGTTTCTGAGAACAATTAGCAAATTAAAATAAAGAAAGATCACTAAATCTGGAAGAACTACCAACCCCCACCCCCCAAAAAAAGAAATAGAAAACAAAAAGAAAAACACAGCAAAATTAAGGCTGTAAAAGGCAAGTCAAAAGACAATTTTCTTCTGTGTTTGACATATACAAAGGAAGCTTTAGAAAAGATGAAGTATCATGGAACAGAGATATTGTAGATTAGCAATGCAGCACATTTACAGTTAACCATATGTATTTTAAACATAGTTGTGCAACCATATGAAGCATCCTCATGCCATTGCTCAAGCTTGCTTTGCATATGCGCTGAACATTGTCATGCCATTGCTCAAGCTTCGCCACAGCAACCGCCATGTCTCCAACCACAGTTGCTCACCTCCCCATTTCTTCTACTCTTTTATTATCTATCGTTTTGTCATAGCCACATGTTGTCACCACCTGTCTCTTCTCTCTTCTATTGTAACCCCCTACAACCACCCCTAATCTCCAATTTTTCTCTAAAAGTTCAAGCTGCTTGTGCTGACTACAAATACCAGAGAATCCCCCCTCCATTTTCTAACCTCCAGGATCCCTTTACCTTCATTTTTGAACTATATTTGTGTGGTTTTAATCACGGTGAGTTGGTTAGCAGTGAAGGCAGAAGAGGAAGATAGAAAGGAGAGAAAAAGGGTTGCAGAGATGGGTCTTTTTTATCAGCACTTATTTTCTTCTTTTATCATCCCCAATGCACATACCATTTAACTAAAAGAGAGAGGGAGAAGGGGAGATAGAGAAACAAGGAGGGAATCTTTTTCTTCTTTTTTTCCCATAACCGGAAAAGGCATTAATAGATAAAACCACATGGATACTGTTATTTCCTCGACAGAATTACTGGGATGAATATTATCAACAGAATGCTACCAGATTAACCAGTTTGTCCAGATGAAATCTACTTTCATGAAAATTTTTCCATGTTCATAATATCTAAGTTACAAACCTTTACAGATTTTTCTGCAGCTGTATCTGAAGAACCAGAGGCTTTACTTGCTGAAGCCTTTCCCTTTCGCTTCTTACTCTTCTGAGGCAAGGAGTAGATAATTCAGCAAAAATATTGTATGATGGATCAATTAAAATTCAGTAGTAGAGGATATGAAGAGAGGAAGTATTTAAGTTATGAGAGAATAGTGCGTGTCTGCTGTGTGTGTGTGTGTGTGAGAGAGAGAGAGTGTGTGAGAGTATGAGACCTACATTTTCCTTATCTGAAAGCAAAGTATCTGTTGTAACATGTGGTGATTCCAAAAATTCCAATAACTTTGTCGAGAGTTCTTCCTGAGGAACAAGTACGAGCCTGATCAAATGATTGACAAATCAAGAAATAGCATAATCACCACCACAGATATCACTAGTTACTTGCCTTCTTTATAACAGCTCTATTCACTGGAATATTCAGTATATCACAAAAGTCCAACAATTTCTCTTTCACACATTTGTCAAGCTTCTCCCTCACTTTAGCCCTCTGCTTTTCATCCTGATAAGTAACAACCCATTATAACAATAGAATGCAAGTTTAACAAATTTGCATAGTTAACAAAGGAAGCACCAAGGACACCTATTAACACTAAATGAACTGCATCGATTAGAAAACAGGGACATGAAGGATTTCCATTAACAGTAACAAATCAAGCTTTCCGGCTTTAATGAAAGGATGGAAAGCAAGTAAAGTCAATGAAGCAAAATCATCCCTTTCTTATATTCCGTGCATCTCCAATTTTTCAGATTTCATGCTCTTCTATATTTTGAACATGCCAAAAAGGTGGATCTAGAAAGCCCAGTACATTATATAACCCCTTACTATATCAGGTCATAGTACCCATTTCCCCCTGTCAATTATATCATCCAAGTAACTTCTAATGGATAAAAGCAACATATGAAAGACGGAAGAATGAGTAACACCTACCAGAATTTAGTATATACATATATATATTTGTAATAGATTTTAGTAATGTTACGTATGCTTTTTGAGAGAGAGTTACCTCTTTTTCAGCCCAAGGATATCCAGAAAACATGCCTATATTTTTCTTCAAACTATGTGCCTGCAAAACAAAGAGTATAGAGAAAGAATATATACAACTGATTTTCTACTCAATTTCTAATAAACTTATAACAGAAAGAGATCTGAGCCTGCTAAAAAAGCAACACAGTGAACAATTCAAAAAGTATTTTGACCTCACCTTTGTTTTCTTGCCAAAAAGAATGGTGTGAAGCATCTGCAGGTTGTCATCAGGTTTTCTCTTAGACAACTTGAAAGCCACTGAAACATTTTATGAAATCATACATAAGCGATCCACCAAAAGGAGAGTTGAGTCAAGATTCCTAACAACTATCAGCAGACATCCTGATATTTATTAGATGATTAAAATATGATGAACAATCTTACTATAACAAACAGTTAAGGTCCTTTTGATAACTGATTGTAATCCATTGAACATTGTGAGCCAACTTTCTTTCACGTCTAGAAAGAATTCAACACTTCTAAAAAGCCTTATAGCAACCAGTTGATGTTCTATAGGTAGACATTCTAGACTGCTATAACCACGTCCAAAAGGCTTGGAAACATGACCTTTTTAATGTTTTTCCATAAGTTTGGACACACTAATTCAATGCTCTAGCATACACTTGGGACATATTGAGGACATCGTCAGGATAAATTTTGCAAGAAAGACTTGTCTTCAAAGCTGCAAGAGAAAGGACAAACAAGTAATGACATTCTCAACAAGAATAATGCATCAAGTATTCTAAAATGCAAGGCACTTTTCAGTATAAACCGTAAAATTTTGGAGCATGTAAAGACATTACAAAGGTTTCTTTTTCCCCCTTTTTGGTGGATATTCAAACACATTTTCAAATTAAAGCTGTTTTAGCATCGTCATGTACTTATTGTGAAGGAAAAATGTAAAAATCACAACCTTTAACATATCTATTATTTGAAAACCTTCTCATAAACATTCTTGTAATATTATCATATGAGCAGTCATGAAAATAAAAGCTTATTTGAAGAAAATATGATGCATTATTCTCTCTCAATGCTTTAGAAGTTCCAATCACATACTTGAATGCAAATTTTAAAGAAACTAATCTATCATACATACCTATTCATGTCATTTACTCCGCTGAGTTGCTATCATTTATTCAAAAAGTTAGGATTCCCATCTTACATTACATTCTATCTATTAGATTGACATAAACTACTCTTTGGTCCACCTGTTGCTTACTTTTTCTTTACTTTATTACATAATCAACTGTCACAAAAACTTCGTGCCAGATTAAACGTTGTTAATATCAACAGGATGGAGGGAGTACATTATTAATAGCTTGAGTCTCCACATGTCATGCTCTTTCGGAATGATGTCAAACCGTCTACAGGCCCAAATCATTTCTGTCCATGTCACCATGCCTCTTATTACCACATTAACATAAGTAAACACAAGTGTATAAGCAATTAGTGCTTCTACGTGAAAAGAAATTGAGACGGAAAATATACTAGTTAGAGGAGACCCAACATTCCCTAGAGCAAATTGCAAGAAAAACCAAAAAGAACAAATTGAAATGCCCAAAAAAGCTACACACACATTATAAATAAATATCAGCTATATGTGATATTTTGGAGGGCAGGTTACACTGACCTCCTTTTAGCTTTAACATAATGGGGGGGAAAAAAAGTCCCTCTTGTTTCTAAATTTCAGCTGACATCAGTAGCATCTAGATAGTTTGTCACACCCACCTCCCTGGCCATTGAGTTCCCTTAATTACAATCTCAAATTGTGACTGCACCAGAAAAGAGAGCATAATATGCTCCTTTGCCCTCTTAAAGACCAAAACTACTGAAGCATTATGACACCATTATCCCTACAGAAAGTGCCCCCCCCCCCCAAAAAAAAAAAAAAAAAAACAAAACCTGCTCTCTTTGTCAGACTGCTTTACCTCAAGCCACATCCATAACAGAAACAGAACAAGGGGAACTAATTTGTCTATGCACCCAGGAGGAATAAATATGAATCATACAGAACAACTTTTAAATTTCTTGATGATTTTACCCAAGGAGCTAGTAATGACAGAGGCACTGGAGGAAACAATTGTACCAAATCACTAAATGCTGGTTGAGAAATTTGAAAGCTAACATGGACTGAGTACTTGTTTTATTGTTTTTGGTTGTATTGAAGATTTAAAATAGCTTGTGACACTAACAAGGTATATTTCTGCCATACATTTGCAGAGATCAGTGCAATGTTAAGGGAAAGTAATTCATTTGTGGAGCTGGTGATTTTCATCTAAAATGGTATTTTATCACCATATTTAGCTGATGAATTTGACTTTTGATCAAAATATAAAATAAAATAAAAAAGCTAAAGTTGGATTAGATATCATACTCTTTGGACTATGATCTATGATGGCATGTGGAGGCAGGCAGTGGCCACAATGTTAAATAGGATTCAAGTTCTACCAAGTGAAAAATGCAAGTTGAAAAACAAAAGGCAAAAAAGGAGATAAACAGGAGAAGGGGAAAATGAAACAGTAAATTACTATTTTAGATATGGTAAGTATGCTTTAACAACATACACATTACTAAACAAGTATATTTTGATTTATAACTCAGTTTTGATTAAGGATATCAAGCTTGTGACGAATTAAGCCCTCCTTATGATTACTTCATGAATTCATTCAGGAAATATTTAAAATCGGTATGTTAACCCTCAAGGACCCCATAAGTTCAAATGTTTGATGGGGGGAGTTAGCGTTGATTCATAAACAAGTGGGGATGTGTGTTTTCATGAAAAACATTAACAGAGGTTCAGTGCTAATTATTCTACTTTATATACCAACCATTAGCAAAAAATATAGAAGCAGAGATGTCTTCAATAACTCCATGGAAATAATTATAGACCGGAAAGATGTCACATATAAAAATACTATTTCACTGTGAAACAAGCATTGGCATTTAAATGGTAGTGCTGCACTTAAAACTCTGAAATTATAATTTCCATTCTAGAAGAAAAACATCATACTGCACTATCTAATATCTTGAAGAGGTCTACCCACATGCAATTAGCGCTAAAACAAGAACCTGGACTTTTCTACTTACCATAAAAGCTGGATAACATATTCCAGAATGATGAAATGGCAAGCAACTAATGAGAAATTCTGAAATTGAGAGTGACCCCAAGACAATTCTGAAGTTTACCACATGTTAAACTGTGCAATAAGTGGACCTAACAGAAAACTTTCATGAAGGCATATATTCAACATATTTCCCAACTGAAAAGCAATTATCATTAAGTTTAAAAACGAGCTTAAAGATGAATGTGAAAAAGGAAACAAGGAGAAGAGCTAAAGGATCTCTGACATTTGATAGAAAAGAAGTTTTGAAAAGTGGATTGTTTTCATATAGCTACCCGCCCAGATATTGGGGCCACACTTATCTGTACCCATCATCGCAATAATTACATGAGCACAAACTTTTGAAGGAATAAATGTCCTTGATGGATCAGAAAGTGAAAAAAAAAAATCTTAAGAACCAAAACAAAACAGCCCCTTCACCTAACAATATCTCTGGTGAGACCTATATTTGGTCCACCCAAAAAATGCACTAGCAGTTAAATGAAACCCCAAAAGAGTACTGGTAAAACATCAACATCCCTAGCCTCATAGCAATCTATGCACAGAATAATTCCAAACATAAAAAGCTAATTCAGATATCTATCAACAAATATTCACTTGGAACACACTCCATACAACATAACCAATAAAGAGTTCATCAGCATGCAAGTACAAGAAAAGGTCTCATTCATAAACACAAAAAAACACCTAGCACTATCTTCTCAGCATGACAACACAAGAAGAAGTCTCATTCATAAACATAAAGAAACACCAAGCACTAGCTTAGCAGCATGGTGCTCAAGTGAAAACTTGAACATCACAAAAGAATATGCTATTTAAATTTGATTTCGTGAATGTTAGAGCCCCTAACTTTATCCCATCAGAAACATGGATAACTAAAACCAATCACATTAAGACTTGCAACAAACTTTACATTCCACCCATACCAATCTGTTTCAGTTCAAGGAAGGTAAAAAGGTTGAAAGCATACCATTAGGAATGTCCTTAAGCTGAGTCCCTTTTCCCTAGACAATTCCAAAAAGAACAGAAACACATATCAAGATTCAAATTTTACCCAAGGACAGTGTACTGATCTAAAAGGAACGGCAAAGTAAAAAGAACCCTTGCCTTCTCGATGGACAATGGTTTCCCAGCTGAGCCCCTAGCTGCTGAAGTTTCAGTGTATCTCTCTACAGTTTTCCTCTCCCTTGTGGGCCTCTCGCTGGTTGGAGTCACAGGCGCAGTCTTCTCTTTCTCTTTCTTTGAATTTCTCTTTCTCCCTTTCTTCTCCTCTGCCTCTTCCTCTTCTTCCCCTCGGCTTTCCTCAACTTCCTGATCTCCTTCCGTCTCTTCTTCTTCTTCCTTTCCGTCTTCTCCCTCTTTTCCATCGTCTTCCTTCTCTATATCTTCTACTTGCTCCCCTTCTTTTTCCTCGCCATGTGGCTTCTCTTCACCAACAGAATCACCATTTTTCACCTCTTCCTCCGTATTAACTAACCCTTGCTCCTCATCTTCCTTCGCTTTTCCTTGCTCCTTCTCTTCCAGGATTTCATCTTCTGAAGCCATGAAAACAACGAATCAACTATTTACTATGCCTATTTGGGAATGCAAACACAGGAATTAAACCCTAAATTAGGGTTTTAGTGAATAAGATTTTGCCTCTCGTTGACAAGAGAACTGTGGAGAGGTAGAAATGGGGCAGCAGATTGAAATGAAAATTGTTAAAAGAGTGCTGAGGGCGGGGAGATTTGGAGCTCGAAGATTTGGGGGTTTTTTTCAAAATTTTCGCGAAAAATGGGTTTATATTAGCGGGCTCGGCCGCGGGCGCTCTCGGGGTTTGGGGATTTTTATTAGTACTGCCCGCAATTGTGTAGTATTTGAATTGGTTTTCTGACCAAAGAGTGGGATTAATTTCAAAAATAGTTCCGAAGTCTAGGGTTTGTGTCAATTGAGTATCTCTTTAAATTAAAGATGGCATCCAAAAATTTGTGACGCTTTTGAAACTTTATCAAGTACCCCTTGATTTCAAATGAAATGACAACGAAATTTTATAAGAAAAAATTATTGGAAGGTCTTTATATTCATTGATTAACTAATTAATTAAAAATTTCCTAAAGCATTATTTATTATCATAAAAAATTCATCAAAAATAGAAAATGAAAAAAATTAAAACAAAGAACAGAAAAGAATGGAGGAAAGGCTTTGTACTTGCAAAGTGACAATAATTTAGGAGGAGAGAAGAAGAAATGAGACGAAGAGGCTGGTGGGCAAATTACCGTGATGAAGAAGAATAAAGATAATGTAGTGTAGAGAGAATGCAGGCCAGAGGCAAAACCAACAGGGAAAGAACAACAAAGGGTGGTATGATGATAGGCTAGATGCTTGAGGAGTAAAGGAGGAAAAAATGGATGGGGCGCAACAAGGCCGCCGTGCATAGATAAGACTAGGGGTGTGATTAGATAAAGTTTAATTTTGAGATTTTTGTCTTAGGTTTTATAAAAGTTAAATTATTTGTGAAAAAAAATGAAACTTATACTTTAAAATTTGAGTTTGATTTTGAAATGGTTTCAAATGTACTCTCATTTTCCCGGACTACATTGACGATTATGGCATGGATGGGGGGCCATGGCATCTAGAATTTGGATTGGGATGAAAAAGACGATGATTAAGTTTTGAGATATTATGGGTAAATATTTCCTGAAGAAGATAAAAAAAAATGAAAACATAAATTCAGAAGATAAAGAATTTAGAAGCATTTTTTGTAAGAAAATATTTTGCATTGACCTTATTTTTAAAAAAAACTAAATTATCGTTTTATTTCTGAAAAAATCCATGATTTAGTACTTTATTTTCAAAATTACAAACAAAGATATTCAATTACAATGACCCCATACTTTAGGCCGTTTTCGAAATTAGATCTAAAAGATTTTCTTAATTTTTTGAAATAAAAATATCCTCTCCTATCCGAGTAAGTGCACATGAATTTAGCTCTAACTTTTCCCTCATAACAATCAACTTCAACTTTCAAAAGCAATGTTTCACTAGAACATCAAGCCAAATGCACAAAATTTGGATTGGTTTTGAAATCTAGAGTTAATTTGATTTCAGATTCATGCTTTTATTGATAATATTTTTATATAATGAAGTTTTAAAAATTAATTCCGCCAAAAAAAAAGAATTGTTAAAAATTAAACTCCTGCCCAAGTTGACACAATATTAGAATTGTCTCAAGACATACTTCTAAATCCTGTTATAGAGATGCTATTTGATAGATGGGTACAATACTGGTATAAAAAAGTTTTAGTACTATTTAATAGAAAGAATATTTAAAAGGCTTTTCAAAGAAAATACTTAAAAGGAGAAAGATAACTTCTTTTGCCCTCAAACTTGTTTAAAAAACACAAATTTCCCTAAATGTTTTCCATTTTTATCTATTTTTGTCCACAAGATTTTTCAAAGTCCCAAAAGTAGAGACCATATTTTTTTTTTCTTTAAAACTTTTAAGTTGTTGTTATTATATCAATTAGAAAAATCATTTATAAATGAAGTAGATTGTAAACAATTTAAGAATGCAGCGATGCTCCACAAAATTTAAGGTTCAAAATGGCAAATTGCCCTTAATTATATCTTTGGGTTCTTTTCTTTTCTCTTTTTTTTTTCCCCCTTAACCGCATGCTACCATTTTTTTTTTCGTTCACCTTTTGAATTTTCTGTACTTCTTTTCCTTTCTTTTAATTATAGTCCCACAAGATGTAACGAAAACCCCCCATCAGTGCTCCTAGACTAGTGTAACCTATGGCTCTGTGGCGGATTCAAGCTTAGTAGGTTGCGGGAGTATTCAGGAACTAGCATTGCAATTGGGTAGTGGATGCTAACTTATTATTGATTTGATTCATTCAGAAGATATAAACACTCACTCATGCTATGCTATTATTTTTTATGGCAGGGAACTGCTAAAGAATATCAAAGGGATTAAACTATCCCAAATTCAAAGAGAGAGTGCAGATGCCATGGCTAAGGAGGGAGGAAAGGCTGCATCAATCTCCATTGTTTTTGTGTACTTACCATTCCTCTTTTTGATCGCCAACTAGTGGCAAGAGACTTGTATTAGACATAACAGGAATCTTTTAACTAAATGAATAAGATAATTCAAAGTAATAGACTATTGCTGGCTAGATTAAAATAAATTTCGGTGCTTCTTTTACGGGAATAAACGTAATAGCATGCATTATGAGCAACCACCACAATGAGGTCGTGTGTGCATAGAGCAATAAGGTGTTAATTGGTGATCCTTTTACAACTGAAGCAAAGGTAGCTTATCTAATGAACTGAAATTGCAGAAGGTAATACTGGAAAGGGATGCAATGAATATGCTTGCTTAAAGCACTAAACGACTTCTCCTCGGCTGTAAAATGGACATGAAGAAATGTGGAAGACCAAAGCTAAGGAAGGAATGGCCTTCATTCTTCTTCTGTTCATAGAAATGGGAATGTAAAGCACACAACTAATACTTTTTGTGATATATCTTGTAATGTTCTTTTTCGTGAAATATAAGGTTAACATATTATCTAAAAGGAAAAAAACATAATTTAATGAAATTCTCATTTTTGGGTATCTAAAAGATACAGCAAAGTAGCGCTAAGAAGCCGAAGTTCTATAATTTTCTGAACAAAAAGAGGACAAAAGGGTGAAAATAAGCTTATAACCCAAAATGCCTAGGTAGAGATTGCTTTAAATATGAATCTGGCTTTGTTTTGCAATTAATATTACTTCAATATTTTTATTTTTTCTTTCTTTGAGAATTTTAACAAAACTTAGTAATTTACTTCTCAGTTTTATATCATCAAGAGTCTAAAACTAATTAATAATTTAAAATAATTGATTAATTAAATACTTTTGAGTTAAGATGTCAGCTAATGGATACTAACAAGTGCTTCTTTTTTAAAGAAAAAATAGCTATATATACCTAAAAACTATTTATACTTTCTCTTTTTAACAAAAAAATTATTTTATCTTTCGATATACATAAATTATTTCCAAACAATTATATTTATCAAATTTTCATTGTCGAATTCAGTAAAAAGAGCCAGATTGTCAACACCTACCACTATAGACAAGGGCAGTTTTATATTTGGAGTTAATTTAGGGCATTTTCGAGAAATGGAACTTTAAAGGTCAACTAATGTTAATTTTAAATGTTTTATAAATCGAATCAATTTTTGACCCATATAAACTTGGATTGGACATTAAAAATAGAGAGAATGATATGAATTGACGAAATTGCTATTGAAAATGGTGTCACATCCCTGTGTGTTATTTTTCTTGTTGGGTTCTGCAATGACATTACACATAATAGCTATTGAAAATGGTGTCACATCCCTGTGTGTTATTTTTCTTGTTGGGTTCTGCAATGACATTACACATAATAGCTGTTAAAAAATAGTTCACTTGTATCAAAAGATTAAATAAAAATTTTTAGTTAAAAAAAGAAAAGTTTAAATAGTTTTTGGATAGATATAGCCGATTCCTCTTTTCTTAATTACCATTGCTAAACAAATTTTACCAATCATTTAGTTGTTTAAGATTTACATAATTATAGCTATTAATTTTAACTAAAATTAAAGTAAATTAAACCTAGAATCTTGATACGTTGCTCACGATTACCTAATCGTTATATTCCTTTCTATATGTTCAGAACTTATAAAAGACAAGAATAAGAAAAAATATTTCAAAATAAAAACTTTGGAATAAAATACAATTTCTTATTTTGAAAACAAAAAATTATTATTATTTTGTTATAAAATTCGATCACACAAAACTAACTATAAAATAACAATAAAGAAGACTTGTACATTTTGAGGAAGAAGGCAACTCCTATATTTGCTAAGAACTCGAACACCAATACTAAATGCAGATTCAGAAGCTACTATAGTGATTGGAATGTTCAAAATATCAGAAGCCATCAAAGCTAATTCAGGGAACCTATACTTGTTATCTCTCAAATATTGTAAGACATTCATATTTTGAAAATGACTCTATTCAAGTTTTGTCTCATTCAAATATGTCTCCAGTTGAGATTTTCCAGCTTTGGTAACTTGGCTATCAAACATCTTAAAGTCCTAATCAATCAAATCTACAAAACGAGAAACAAAGACATAAGTAGTCAAAAATTTAAATTTTGGAAGCTATTCAAATAATAAAATTGAACAAGGATAAAGAAGAAATTTACATCAGTAGGAGATAATAGGTTTTCCAAATCATCTACATCTATTCCCAATCTACTCCACTTGGTTGAACAGAAGAGTTGACCATGTGAGGAAGAACTTGAAGCATTTGTTGATCTTTTTGAATATTGGTCAAATAACATATTCAACTTTGTTTTCACAAAATCTACCTTCTCACTAGTAATAATAGGATCAACCTTGTTATAACATATTTCCAACAATTGAAATTTGATACGAGGATCAAGAACTGCCCCAAGTGCAAGAATACCACTATACTCCTTCCAATACTTGACAAATTTAACTCTCATCCTTGTGACCATATCATTTATGACAATATCTTCATTATTTGCATTATTCATCAATAAGGACTCAATTTTTCAGACTTGCGTCAAATACAAGTTAGAAGTTGGATAAGAGGATCTAGATATCAACTTGGTAATCTCATAAAAAGGATGAAGAAATTCAAATATTTTCTGACCCCTTGTACATTCTTCCAAAGATGGGCAATACTTATAATTTCTGTCACTCAAAGAAAGAATAGCAAATGCACACCGATTATATATGTAGAATTCCATCTAGTAGATACGTCTAGTCTCAAATGAACCCCAACTTGAATGCCCACTTGTTTAACATAGTCTTCAAAAGATTCCATTCTCCTTTTCGAACCTTTGACATACTTAACACTCTCTCTAATCTTATACAAAGTATCATTAGCCACTTTATTCTTGCACAATAAGATTCAAAATATGGGTGAAACAATGAATATGAAAAAATTCACCATTACATAACTAACTGTCTTGCAAACAAAGTTGCTCACGTAAAATATCTTGTATATTGTCATTAGAAGATGCATTGTCCAGGGAGATTGAAAATATTTTTTTATCTGTTCTCCACTCTCTTAGCAAATCATATATTTTTCTTGCCAATTCAACCCCCGAATGTGGAGGAGGAAAATCACAAAAAGAGAGTATATAACTATTTAGTCTCCAATCAACATCAATGAAATGAGCAATCAAACAAATATAACCCTCAGATGTGCAAGCTATCCAAACATCGGATGTAAGACATATTCGACTAAGAACAGTAGCTACTATTTGCTTTAAGCTGTTTTTCTTGTTCATATAAAGTTTCACACATCAGATGCATAGTATTCCTAGAAATATTTCTCACATCCGGATTGTAATACTTAAGAACATCTCTAATCCCATCATACTCAACGAATAATAAAGGAAGATCATGCCTAATGATTGCCATAGCAATTTTTTCATGAAGATTTTTTTGAGAAATATTTCAACATCTTACCTTCCCCACATTGTCTATATGCATATTACTGACATCTTGAAATCGAGATTTTAATTGAAGGCACACTTTGCTATGACGACTAATGCTCAATGCCCCATACTTGAACCCTCCTGCTACATACTCTTTCCCATAACCAAGACATTCTGCCATTGGCTTTCAATCTTTTCAAATGCCTAAGTCCTTGAAACATGACCACACATTTGAAGTGGAAATCCTAGCCTTTTTTGAATGCCTTGCATTTGACTCTAATGCACTTTCTACTACATTGCTATTTTGCCTTGCTTGGTGACTATCATCACCATCAAGATCAACAACGTTTTGATTTTACATACTGTATTATATGAGTAAATAGTAATTAAATTAAGATTGAAGAAAAAAATCTAGAATCAAAATTTTAATAAAATAAAGGTTGGTAAATTATACAAAACAAATGAATTCACTCAAAATAAAGGTAAATTAGGTAATTATATGGTTGCCATTGATCTGTATGAAAGACACCAGAGAACAAAAGACATGGCACTTGTTAAAAGTCATTAGTTCATTGACTATACTTAGCTACTTTTGTTGCAATCTTATCATTCTTCTTTTCCTGCACAATGTCAGTGCTTGAGAAAGCCTCTAAGTTAATGTGGGAGCTGATTTTGGACAATAATGGATTTGGAAAAGAAATAAATGAAATAGTTGAAAGAGTTTTTGTCAATTAAGTGGCAAAGAACCTCCACTATTTCCTCCAATTGTTAAACGCACACCCAAAAATGGTAAAGAATAAGAGAATGAAGAAGTGAGTGGAAAAGATTAAGAAAATGCAAAGAGAATTCTCAATCTTCTTCGAAGAAGAGGAAGCTTGATGTGGTAAGTGCAGAAGAAGGAACAGATGAAGCTACTTGCAAATCAAATACTGCACCAGGCTTACCTAATGAGTCAAGTATAGCTCCTTCTCCAAGTCCAAGAACTTGATTCTCTGACAACAATAGTTGTGGTTAGGCCTACTTATTGAACTTAATTATTAGACATTATATCTTCTCTGTTCATAGCACCAGTCTTAATAGAAGTTTTTGTCTTTTAGTTTTGAAAGGGAATTTGGTATTGGCCTGCATATAAGGACAATTTTTCTTGTAGCTTTACCTTCTATTACCACTCTTTGTTACATGGATCAGTTGACTTGATACAGACCTCAGTAATGGCACGGGTTTCAACCATGCTTGCCTAAATTGAGAACCTAAATTGCATAAATAGGCTTGGTTCCACATGAAAGATTATGTCCAAATGTTACTACTTGGGTAAAAACTTATATATGTATTTATGTGTATTCCTGAAGCTCTAAATGCATGCATGTAATAGGTGTCCCCCAAGCACTATACAAACATCTAGACATCATACCAAAACCACATCAAGTATTAGATTTTTGTGTGGTATATACCAATAAATCCAAAGCTTGAAGTAAAATCAAATATGACATCACGTTATGTATTCAAGTTTAGGGAAGGCAATGACACAAGAAATTTGTTATGACTTCCTCAATTTGTTAGTGATTAAATAATTACAACTCGACAGCTATTGCCAAAAAACGAGTCTAAATAGGAAAGAAATTGAACACAAATAATTAAAACAGAGAAACCTCTTAAAAAATTGTGACGGATTCTCATACAAAAGTTGACATAATCACCAGTCACAAGCCGCACATAACCTCATGAATCCCAAATAGGCTGCAGTTGTTCACTAATGATAATGTCAAAGTGGCTGTGAAAATAAGAGACCAGACAAGACTTCTGACTAACAATATTGAGGAAGAATGGTAGATGACAAATGCTAAAAAAATTGTAAAACTGACAAAATCAAAGACCAAATCACCCTTAAACCATAAGCCAATAGATCAAAGAACAAACTACCCTAAAACCCTAAGCTAACAGATCAAAGAACAAATAAATTAGAGGATAGAGGTTTCCCAACATTATCTATCACATAGCGATGAGCTACAAATAAACGTCGGTCGGTGCAGTAATCTTCTCTTCTTGGTTCTTGCTCAGCGTTAGTCTAGAGTGGAGGAGAACTGGAGAAGAGTGAAGACTGAATGAATCTAAAATTCTGAATAGAATAATTTTTCAAATGTTTTTCACCCATTAAATATGAAACAACGTAGTTTCATGCCTTTATTGAAAAAAAAAATTGCAGGCTATACCTCTCCAACCCGCTCCGGCCTGTGATAACCCGCCGGGTGGTTAGGCCCTCATTTAAATCGGGCTAGATCAGCTAGGTCCAAGCCTGTCTAATTGTACCGACAAACTGGCTAGCCTACGGGCTGACAACCCATTTGACAATACTAACCATTCCTATTATAGGTCATTACTAAGCTCCTTTATTTCTTCCTATTCTATAACTCAAATAATTTACATAACTTGCCTCTCATGATCTCCCATGTTCTCTAAGATAATGAAGGTAATGGGATAGTAGTCTGTAAAGGATGAATGTTACAACTTTGGTTGTAACCTCGAACCTTTCATATTCCATAACTTAGATGAATTGTCTTTTGGAATAATAGACATTTATAATACTTTCCCATTTGATGTGCATTACATAAAGAATATACCTCATTAAAACCTTACTAGATAAAAAAAAGTAGTGGAAAAAAATCTAGTGATGGAAAAATAGTACACTATTCTTTTACGTTGTTACTCTTCCCGATGAGATAATCCCTTATTATTTCTTAAATGACACATTCTAATACTATTTACTAATGTTTCAAATGTTTCTGTCAATAAATTCTGAGTGAATAAATCTATCAAATTGTCACATGATCAAATTTGTTGCACATCAATATCACATCTCTTCTGGAATTTATGAGTAAAGAAAAATTTAGGCAAAATATGCTTTGTCCTATCTCCTTTAATATATCTTCTCTTTAATGTGCTGTACAAGCTACATTGTCCTCATATAGAGGAGTTGGAATTTCTCTTCCAGAGGAAAAATCACAATTTTCTCGCATATAATTGATCATAGATTTTAACCACATACATTCATGACTAGTCTTATGAATGGCTATAATTTCAGCATAATTAGATGAAATTGCCACAATAGCTTGTTTTGAAGATTACCATGATATGGCAATATCACCCCCAAGTAAATAAATAGTCAGTTTGAGATTATGCTTTATGAGAATCAGATAACTAACTAACATTTGCATAACCGAATAATTTTAGGCTGATTTTATTTGAGTAAAATAATTCGAGACCTATAGTCCCTTAGAGATATCTAAGGACATGCTTAACACAATTCCGATGTCATCATGTAGGAGAAGAACTAAATCTGGCTAATAAGTACAGATGTTATATCAGTACAGACTTTATTAGCAAGGTACATTGTGCACCAATTGCACAAATATCTAGTACTTCAGAACCAAGTAGTTTTTCGTTATCTTCTCTAGATCTGAATGGATCTTTATCTGCAACTAACGACCGAATGATCATTGGAATACTCAATGGATGTGCCTTGTCCATGTAAAATCTTTTTAGAACCTTTGCTGTATATGTTAATTTATGTATAAAAATTTCATCTTTCAAATGTTCAATTTGTAAACCAAGACAAAATTTAGTTCATTTGAAATCTTTAATCTCAAATTCATGTTTCAAATATTCCGTTACTTCTTGAAGCTCTTTTGAAGTTCTAATGAGATTAATATCATCAACATATATAGTAAATATTACAAAACCCAATCCTAATTTCTTCAGAAATATACATAGACATATTGGATCATTCTTATAACCTACTTTTAATAAGTATTCACTAAGACGATTGTACCAGATCGTCCAAGCTACTTTAAACCATATAATGATTTTTGCAATTTAATAGAATAATCTCTACAAGAACTTGAGTTACATGTTGCAGGCATATTAAATACTTTTAGGATTTTCATATAAATATCATTATCAAGGTTCCTGTATAAATAAGTAGTAACTATATCCATTATATACATGTTTATTTTTTCATGTTCAACCAAACAATAAGGTATCATAATGTAATAGCGTCAACTACAAGTGAATATGTTTCACTATAATCAACACATAGTTTTTTCGAAAACACTTGTGCCATAAGTCACGCCTTATATTTTATAACTTCATTATTTTCATTTGTTTTTGGCATAAATACTCATTTGTAACCAATTAGATTTACACCTTATGGTGTTCAAACTACAGGTCCAAAAACCTCATGTTTACCAAGTGAATTTAATTTCGCTTGAATCGCATCTTTTCATTTTGGCCAATCATTTCTATGCCTGCACTCTTCAACTACTGTCGGTTCAAGATCCTCATTATACCCTAAAACATCAAGAGTTATATTGTAGGCAAAAGAATCACATACAATTGTTTCTAACTGATTCCATCTTCTGCCAGAAGTGGTGTAATTAATAGAAATCTTCATATGTTACTATTTGTAGAAGTTTGGATCTTGTAATCAATTTTCTCTTCGTCTTCTTGTTCAATTTCTTCCATATGATCTTATTGATCAATTAATCCCCTTTCTTTTGAGGATTTTTGTCTTTAGAACCAAGAGGTCAACGACCATGCTTTTGGTGTGTTTTAGATTCAACAGCTATAGGTGTTGGATTTAACTCTTTTGGTACTTTAATATGAATAGGAGCATCTATAGTTGGGATATGCGATTTAGTTACCCTTGTAGAGTCGGAAAATGCATCAGTCATTTGATTTGCTATTCTTTGCAAATAAATTATCTTCTAAACTTCCAGTTTACTCATACTTGTGCGTGGATTAAGATGATTTAATAATGTTGTCCAAACAAACTCTTTCTTTTGTGGTTTATTTTATCCCCAAAATTTAGGAAAGAGAGTCTCATCAAAATGAAAATAAAAAAATATAGTCATAAATGCATCTCCTATCAAAGTTTCAAGATACCTTATGATTAAGGGAGAGTCATATCCAACATATATCCCCAATCTTCTTTGTGAACCCATTTTAGTTTTCAGATTTCACACTATTGGAACATATACAACACATCTAAAAATTCTCAAATGAGATATATTTGGCCCACAACCAAAAGCTAATTGCAGAGGGAAGAATTTTTGATAACTAGTTGGCTTGATGCACACCAGTGTGAGCATCAAAATGGCATGTCCCCATGCGGATATAAGGAGATTTGTTCTCATTAAAAGTGGTCTATCAATCAATTGAAAATTTTTAATAAATGACTCAACTAAACCATTTTGAGTATAAACATGAGCTCTAGGATGTTCAATAGTAATGGCAATTGATATGCAACAAGCATCAAAGGCATGAGAAGAAAATTAAACAACGTTATCTAGATGGATTTTTTTAACAGGATAATCTAGAAATTGTGCTCTTAAGAAAATAATTTGGACAAGTAATCTAACAAACGCCAGGTTGCGAGTTGACAATAAACAAATATGAGACCATCGAACCAATGCATCAGTTAAAATAATGAAATATCTAAATTGCTCACATGGTGGATGAATAGGTCTACAAATATCACCATGAATCAGCTAAATATACAGGAGATTCAATTCAAAATTTTGCCGAGGAGGGTTTAATAACCAACCTCCCTTGAGAACATATAGCACATTTACATTCATTTGATGTCAAAACCCTCTGATTTTTCAAAGGGTGACTATTTGCATTTTTAATTATTCTGTATATCATGATAGCTCCTAGATGATCTAAATGATCATGCCAAAACACAAAAATAGCAGGATTAGTAAATTTCTAATTTACTAAAAGATGCATTTCAAAAAAATTAATTTTTGTGTAGTCCAAGCTGTTAGAAAGAAATGGTAGTTTTTTCAATATAGATTTCTAGCAAATATCTCTAAAAATGCAAATTTCTTTGAGATTTTGCATAAAGTAGTGCATTATGTTTAATAATAATTGTTCCTCTACGTAATAATATACTAGCTCTTCCAAAGCGTTCAATTGACTTTGCAGTACCATTTATAGTGTTGATATTTGTTTTTTCCCATTTTCAAGTGAGAAAAATATTTCTCATATTTCAAAATAGTGTGCGTAGTTCTACTATCAATGAAGCGTGTATCATCAGCGGTACTTTTGAATTCAAAATATAGAACAAGGGCCATTTGGACATAATAAAAATATTTATATATAAACTTAGTCATGATGAAGATCAAAATACTAAACTATATTACAATACTGGAAACATAAAATTATTTATATAAGAGATAACCATAAAAGCGTAAAAATAAAACTCTAGTTCATTTGGACACTTCCATCACCAATCAAATGATTAAATTTTCTTTCTGGATGTTTGAAAAAATCAGCTGCATCCAAATGAGTCACATGAACATGAATATCTTCAAGATCATCATCATCATTATCGCCAATTTGATGGAAAGTAAAATTTGCTTCAATATTTTTGTCTTTCTTTTTGGGTGATGCTTGGTAAAGCTCAATAAGATGTTTTGTTGTACGACAAGTATTAGACCAATGATCTCTCATACCACATCAGTAACATTTATCTTCATAATTTTCGAAAACCGCATCCTTCCCTTTTTCTTTCTCACTATTTTTGTCCACTTTTGGTGGTTTTTTTTTCATGCCTGTGAATTATTTTGCCTACAATGATTATATGGATGATTTCTATTTCAAATGCGTGCATGTCTACGACCACTACTCTGACCACGGTCTCTTATAGGACCAAAACCTTAAGTTCTAATAGTATTCATTTCAGGAAATGGAGTTGAACCTGTTGGTTGAGATTCATGATTTTTCATTAACAATCATTATTTTGTTTGACCATAAGAATACAAGAAATTAGCTCATAATATTTTTTGAAATCTTTTTCTCGATATTGTTAATGTAGGACAATATTCAGGGTGTGAAAAGTAGAAAATATTTTTTCTAACATGTTGGCAATAGTGACATTTTCTCTGCGCAATTTTAATTGAGGATTAATTTTGAACATAGCGGAATTATACTCACTGATAGATTTAAAATCTGTAGCTACAAATGCATTCAATTATATCGTGCTTTAAGTAGTACGACAATCTTTTGGTGGTTGAATCTCTCTTCCAAATTGTTCCACAAAATAAGTGCATCTTTCACAGTAAGTTATTTCGCTTTTAAATCCTTATAGAGATGATGACGGATAAAAATGATGGCTTTAGTGTGATTTTGTGATGATGATATATTATCATTTGTAATGGTGTCTACCATACCCATTACATCAAGATGAATTTGAGCATCCAATATCAAGATAAATAATTTTTTAAAGAAATATCAAGAGCAAAAAAATTCAAGTTTGATGAGATTTGCCACAAAAAATCAAAACTAGGTAGAAAATTACCTTTATCTTGACTACAAAATTCAAAGAGAAAATATGTAGAAACTCGTGCTGATAAAATGTTATAAAATTTAGTCACAATATATATAAAACTAACTATAAAATAACAATGAAGAAGACTTTGAACTATATCAAAAGAGAGGAAGAGAGAACTCAAGAAATATAGAAATTAGAATTTTATTGAGAGCTTTTCACCATACATCCTCTTACAAGTTACTCCAAATGTTTTTATTTATACAGTTGGAAGTGACCCTTCCCATCATTGATCATTCCTAGGCTCCTTTATTTCTTCCTATTCTATAACTCATATAAGTTACATAGCTTACCTTCCATGATCTCCCATGTTCTTTAAAATAAGAGACGTAATAGGGATGGTAGTTTATAAAGGATGAATGTTACAACTTTGGTTAAAACTCTAACCTTTCATATTCTATAGCTTTGATGAATTATCTCTTGGAATAATATCCATTCATAATATTTCATAATATATTTCATGATTTCTGCAAATTTTATTTAGTAACTTTTATCAATTAGAAAAGAAAAAAAATGTATGTCCATTGCAAAGTTTTAAACTTTTATTTAGGTTGCAAAATTATGGACGAATAAAAATCATTTGATCATTTATTGACAAAGATTTTTTTAAAATTTTATTTTTAATAATTTGATATTTCTAAAGTAATAATTAAGAGAGTTGAACAAAAATTTCTAATTTTTCAACATTTTTTTAAGAAAAAATATCATATAACATTTTTAGTTTCTATCACCCCTTGAACCAAGAAGTCAAAACCCTATTAAGGACATAATACAATCGTATTCTTCAAGGGTTCCTTTAAAGAATACAAAGCTTCTTACAAATTATATTTCAAGTGAACTTAAAACAACATAAGAAAGTAAAGCCAATTTATTTTAAGTCCTAAACTTCTGAAAATTTAACCTCCACTTAGATGCCCATCAAGTTCAAACTAACATAACAAACTATAAAATGGTCTCAACCAACAACAAAGTCTTACTCTGGGAAAATCATCGGCTTAGCAAATTATTTATAGTAGTAGAAACCCCTAAATCTCACGCCTAACCAACGTCATTCTCATTCTAGAAAATTGAATCATTTTGATGTAAAAAGGGCAAATAAATTGGTTAGTATGACCACTAATAAGCAAGGATTAATCCCTTCAATTCAGGATTGAAAATGGTTTACAAATTTTACGTACATAAATACCTTATCAAATGCGTTGAGTAAATGAATCACACAATTTAGGAAACTTACAATTTAACAAAACACTCAAAACTTCCTCTTAAACAATTGGAATATATTTACTAAAGAAAATGAAAAGAATATTAAAGTCTTAGTGATTGAAACGAAAAAAAAAAGCAAAAGTTTGTTTTCCTCCTAAAGAGGCCATCAAACAAGATTAGACAAGAACAAATGGCAATTTCCTAGTAATTGGTGATGGTTTGCTATTTAGAAGTAAATTTCCCCAAAATGGCAACTAGCCTAGTTACTACATGAACCAATGCTGAATCAGTTCTAACATTGGTGTATGCATAAACCAACACTAAGAATTCCAATTCTCATTTTCAAAACTTAAATAATCAAAATTTGATGGAGCAAAAGCAAAAAACAAGTTCAAAGCATGTTAGAATGATTCTAAAGTACTTCCAAAGGTTTTACAATGACTTTCAACATACACATTGTCTAAATTAATCCATGCCTTCCATATTTTTGGCCAGAGAACAATCAAACTCCTTAAGAAATTGTTTAAAGACACAATCAAGGTAGTTTCCAAACCATTCTCAAATGTGCCAAAACTTCAACCTAAATTTGAAACACATTAGACAATGCATCTACTTTATGATTCATATATATCAAAATCATCTAAACTACATATATATCAAAATCATCTAAACTAAAACATCACATATAAGTAATCTAAGCTAAAACATTATCAAGCTTAGAAATACAATGTTAATTTCAAGCTAAACATTCGGATCTCTTCAAAGAAGGCAACTTTGTGTCAAAACCTAATATTAAGCATAGCTATCTCTTATTAGGACAAGAAAATAAATATAGATTTCTAGCTAGTAATTTGTAAAAAGGATTTCAAAACTACTTTACTACACACAACTTGTCCAAACTATTTTATTTTGACATTTTTAGTCTTTCATTTTTTTGATTTCAATCATTTTAGTCTCAACCACCCCTTAACTGATGGAGCAGCTCATGTGTACCTTTGCACAAGAATAATTTGTTTTTTCAAATCAAATCATCTCTTTTTTAAACCTTTTTCACTCTTCTTTTCTCCCTTTTTTAATCTTTCTTCTTCCTCTTTGTGACGTGTTTAAATTTGGCAATTGCACAATATTTATTTATAATTTGATTTAATAGTTAAACTTCGATTCATTAATTTCAATGACCATAGTGGCCAATCCTCCTCTTTTGCCACTATTGATGGCAACTCTTTCTGCCCAACTATGATGCTAGCTTGCAAACTCATCGGAGAAACCTGTCTTTGCCTTGTGCACGTGTGGTCTAAGCTGTTGAGTCTAAATCAAAAGTGACAGTTATCTGCTTTCTCCATTTTCACCATCACTATTGCCTTAATAATGGTTTCAGGTTCTTTGAAGCAAATTGCTTTACCCTTTGTTCCTATGGGAAGACTTTCTTCAAAACTCACCTCTGAAGACTCAAAGATATTGTTGATGGTTAATTTTGTATCGTTTGTTTGTTATGTAATAACATGTTTAGAAACTACTAGAATACTCTTTTTTTTCTTTTGGATCTTGCTTCATTAAATTGGTTCCCATAATTTCTTTATATTTAAAATTTCCTTCCAATTCCTAATAATTTTTTTTGCCTTTCTTAGGCACTTTTTTTATTCATCAAACATATATTCATGAAGTTATACATCTATTTGCCTGTCACAATGTGAACTTCTCTTTTATTAAGGTTGATCTTCCTACCGTGATGGCCTAGAAAGATAAAGTTGTGTCTAACTTGGCTCTTAGTACTGAAAGATTGTTTAACAAAAACAAAATGTCAAGGGTTATGGAAAAATTCTTTCCTCTTCTTATCTTTTTGTTGATAACCTTGATAGTGGTACAATTGTGAAGAGAAAGTATAAAATAATTGCAACAACGTCTGATGTCAAAAGTCTACTGACATAACCATTAATAAAGAGAGAATAGTGATAAGTGATAGATTTTTCCATTATTTCAATCACTTTTTACATGATTTTGACGCTTTAAATATGTTTAAATGATAGATTTTGAGTAAAGAATGATGAAATTCTTCACTTAGTTGCTATTTTAACTTATAGGGAAAAATGATCATTTTGTACACTAAGAAAAGGGTTGGAAATTGAAGGATTTGAGCAATAAATTGAAGAACCGATACTGGACAATCCAAAACTAACATTAGTTAATAAAAAAGTAGAAGAAAAGAAGATCTGGGGAGAACATGAATGGGTTGGAGGATAAAACTGGCACTGATTCTACCATAAAAGAGAAGGGCTTCGTCATTGAAGTCATAAATGGTGTCATTTTGACTATAAACGAAGTTGGTTTACTCATAATTGGGCTAGTTTTGAGCCTTTTCAAGGTGTTTTAGCCTGATTTTTGCTAATCCTCATGCAATTTGGACTTGCTTTTCATTATTTATAATTTTCTAAGAGTTTTAGGGCTTGAACTAGTATAAATAGCTCTGGTAATTCTTAATTGGGGTCTTTTGGCAAACTCTGAAGTAAAAGGGAGCTCGAAGAAGACGATTACAGGTTCTCTCTTTAAGATTTGTTATTCAATTTTCAATTCTTCTTTGTTGGACTTCTGTATGTTGAGTAAGGTTGTCATGGATGTTTTTGAAAGAATTTTAGGCTAAAGACCTTTTAACTAGGGTAATGAGAACACTTATTAAAATTGACTAGAGATAGAATCAATTTTTAAATGCAATTTATGTGAGCAATTAGTCCTTCTAATGAAAGCTCGAAATTCAACAAATCTTAATGTGCTTTTGATTAATAATCTACATAGAGATATGGTAGATTTGTAATCAAAGATAAAGACTTTGTGCCTACAAGTTGGGCTTAGTTTTACATTAGGAAGTTTTGTTGTTGATAACATAAATCTAAGATGGTTTAACAAGAAAGGTAAAATCTTTGCATAAGACACGAGTAGGATCATTAGTCTTGTTTAATTCATTCATTATTGATTGTTTTCTTGTTATTACAATTATTTGTTGCCTTCTTAGCTTAGCTTTAATTTTGCATTCAAAATTTGCTAGTTTGTATTTCGTTTAAGTGTTAAAAATCAATGAGTTGATGAATTCAATCCAATGCAAGAATCAAAGAAGAAGAAATGACTGTGAGAATTAATCAAATGATAGTCACAATGCTCTGCTCATTATGCACGAGAGAGCTTCTAGACAGAAGAACAATAGAAAGAGAAATATTGCATTTGGAAGAAAAGTTTGAATTGAATTCTCTACATCTGTACAAAATGCTCAAAGATATATATACACTGATCTCCTACACTAAGTAATATTACATAAATAACCAACTATCTCCATGTCAGCAACCGACTTCAAAATCCAACTGGCAATTCATTATTCTTAGCTGGCAGACTGCTATGCTGGCTATGCTACTCTGTATTGTAGCTTCATCAGCTCTGTTGTAGTTGCATGTTGTTCACTTTGACTTCAATAACTTCCATTACGTATGCATGCAGCTTAATTCATCATCAGTAGCTTCATTCTGCATTTTGCATGTCTGCAATTCTGCTTCCTGCAATGCTTCCTGACTTCACTTCAAGTCCAGCATTCTGTTTCCTGCTTGTCTGCTTCATCTCTTCATCTGCATGTTTCAATACCCCCCCGCAAGCTGGACTAGGATAGATATTCTGCAGACCAAGACTAGCAATCAAATGAGAAAACTGAGGAAAAGCCAAAGCCTTGGTGAAAATATCAGCTAACTGTAGGGAAGAAGAAATAGGTAAAGGCTTGACTAGGCCAGCTTGATATTTCTCTCTGGTAAAATGACAATCAAGTTCAATATGCTTAGTTCTTTCATGAAACACAGGATTTTCCATGATATGCACAGCTGCTTGGTTATCACAGTAAAGAGGAATAGCACCAGGAATAGAAACATGCAAGTCTTGCAGAATATAGGATAGCCATTGCAATTCACACACTGCATGACCAAAGCTCTATATTCTGCTTCTGCAGAACTCCTGGATACTGTAGATTGTTTCTTGGATTTCCAAGAAATCAAGGCACCCCCTAAGAAGAAACAGAAACCAGTAACAGATCTCTTGGTTTCTATACAACCAGCCCAATCAGAATCTGCAAATGCCTTCAACTGTAAAACAGAATTGGCTAGAAAAAACAATCCTTGACCTGGAGCTTTCTTCAAATATCTCAAGACTCTATGAGCTGCCTTTAAATGATGCACAGTAGGCTGATCAAGAAATTGACTTAACTGTTGAACTGCAAAACAAATATCAGGCCGTGTAATAGTCAAACATAACAATTTGTCAACAAGACTTCTGTAACCAGTTTGAGTAGACAAAGCAGTGGAATCATTATGCTCCAACTTAAGATGAGCTTTCATTGGAGTAGCAATTGGTTTGCTACCCAAAAAACCAAATTCTGTGAGCAAATCAAGAGTATATTTTCTTTGACACAAATTCAATCCTTTGCTACTTCTAGCCACTTCCAATCCCAGGAAGTATTTCAAATCCCCCAAGTCTTTGATCTTAAATTGATCATGAAGAAAAGCTTTGACACCTTTGATAGCAGCTAAGTCATTACTGGTAAGCACAATATCATCCACGTAAACCAGTAAGGCAATGAAAATCTTGTCATCAGCTTTTACAAATAAAGAGTAATCACTCTTAGAATGAGTAAAACCAAGACCAAGCAATGCTGAAGTTAGCTTGGCATTCCACTGCCTGCTAGCTTGCTTAAGTCCATAAAGGGACTTATTTAACTTGCTGACTAAGGACTTATTTCCAGCATCAAATCCGGGAGGAAGAGCCATATAAACCTCCTCTTTAAGATCACCATGCAAAAAAGCATTATTGATATCACATTGATGTAAAAACCAGCCCTTTGCTACTGCAACAGCTAACACAGTTCTAATTGTAGTCATTTTTGCCACTGGTGAAAATGTCTCAATGTAATCCACCCCAAGCTGTTGAGTATAACCCTTGGCCACTAACCTGGCTTTGTGTCTCTCCACTGTACCATCAGAATGAAATTTAGTTTTGTATACCCACTTGCAACCTATAGGCCGTTTACCAGGAGGTAAATGAACCAGAGACCAGCTATTGGTACTTTCAAGTGCTTCAATTTCCTTTTTCATTGCTTCCTGCCAAACCGGGGACTCTTGCTGCTTCTTCATAACATTTAGGTTCAATATTCAAGGAAACATTCAATGCAAAAGATTTGTAAGCAGGAGATAACAGATCATAGGAAAATACTTTTTCAAGGGTATGTGGAGTAGTAATGATGGTATTGCAATCATAATCTTGGAGATAGATTGGTGTAGTTTTGGATCTTTGAGATCTTCTAAGAACAGAAGTACTAAGTGAAGATGTGGGAGAAGAAATGCTATCAGAAAACACACCAACTGGTACTGAATCTGAAGCTGTTGGAGAAGGTCCTAAATGAACAAAAGGAAGTACAGGATTGGAAAAATCTGAAGGAAAAGAAGCAAACTGATTATTGAAAGGAAAGACAACTTCATGGAAAATAACATTTCTAGACACAAAAACAGACCTGGAAGTCCAGTCTAGAAGTATATAACCCTTGCTGGTAGAAGAAAGACCCAATAGAACAGCCTTTCTAGATCGAGGATCAAACTTTAATCTGTCTTGTTCCAGTGTTGAAGCAAAAGCTAAACAACCAAAAACTCTGAGGTTGATAAAGGAAGGATTTCTACCATAAAGAAGGGAATATGGAGTTTTATTGTGTAATATAGGTGTAGGAAGTCTGTTGATTAGATAAACAGCATGTTGAACACAAAATCCCCAGTAAGAAATGGGAAGATTAGACTGCAATTTTAGAGCTCTACCGACATTCAAAATATGCTGATGCTTTCTTTCAACTAATCCATTATGTTGTGGTGTTTCAACACAGGAAGTTTGATGAATAATGCCCTTTGATTGAAAGAATATAGGCATATGAAACTCAAAACCATTATCAGTTCTGATGATTTGGACAGTTTTGGAGAATTGAGTTGAAATAAAAACACAGAAATCTTGAACAATTTTTCTAGCTTCTGACTTATCTCTCATCAAGAAAAGCCAGGTGTATCTACTGAAATCATCCACAATACTCAAGAAATATCTTTGTTTGTATATATTTTCATGCTTATAAGGACCCCAAATGTCCATATGAAGCATTTCAAAACATCTGGTGGTAGTAGACTTCTTTAAAGGAAAAGAGAGTTTTTTCTGTTTTGCTAAGGGGCAAACAGTACACTTGCAATCATTGGATACAGAAACATCAGGCCAAATGCCTTTCAATAATTGCAATCTTTGATCAGATGGATGACCTAGTCTAAAATGCCAATTGACATTTTTGGCAGAACTAGAACAAGAATGAAAAACAGAAACAGAAGAATCAGGAAAAGAAACATCAGAAACTTGGCTCGTTGGGAAAAATTGAGGAAGCTGATGTCTTGGAATGTCACAAGTAACTTCAAAATGATATAAACCTTTGTAGCATTTAGCTGAACCAATCTTCTTCAGGGTTATATTGTCCTGTATAAGACAACCAGCAGAATGGAAAAGAATGTTGCAATGATTCTGTTGAATCAATTTATCAACTGAGATTAAATTGTACTGGAAGGAAGGGATGTAAAGAACTTCTAACAACTGTAATCTGTTAGAGAGAACAACACGACCTTTTTGAGTAACAGAAATAGTCTGATTATTTGGCAATTTAACAAACACATTTTGAATAGGAGTCAAAGAAGTAAAGAATGTCAAAGAACACACTATATGATCTGTAGCTCCTGAATCCAGAATCCAATATTTTGTAGTTTCACAAGAAATTGTACCTGTGTAATTGACTGGTTTGTCAAAATTTGCTGTCAAAACGGTAGCCTGATTGACTCCATGAGATTAACTAGGACCAATTTCTGCACCTTGCAATTGAATATTCTTGATCATGTTCATCAGATTAGCATACTGCTCTTGAGTAATCCCTGCAGTTGAAGAATCTGGAATTCCTGTACTACTCATACCACTGGTCTAATTAATAACAACATTCCTCTTTGGAACATCCGCTATACCATATTTTCTATTATCTGCATTAGCACCACCACCATTAAAACCTCCTTCTCTGGTTCTAAATTTAAAATTTGGAGGATATCCATGTTTCCTATAGCATTTATCCACTGTATGTCCTGTCTTACCACAGAATGTGCAAATAATACTCTTCTGTCCAAAACTCCTTTTATTATTTCCTGCTACATCATTTACTTCATATTTAACATTTCCACCAAAACGTGCACCAACAGTTTCTTTGTTTACAAAAGTAGATTGCATCTCCTGATTACCAGACTTTGCTGCAGGCTGAGTTAACATAACTTGCACCTCTTGACTAGAAATGTAATTCAACTGTCTTTCATGTTTAATAGCCATAGAGAAAACCTGACTGACTAAAGGTAAAGGTTCCATAACAAGAATTTGTGATTTGATGTTATTGAATTGATCATTCAAACCTTTCAAGAATCTTATCACACATTCTATATCATAGTATTCTCTCATCTGTTTTATTGCTCCACACTTACAGCAAGGCTCACAGATGCATTTGGTCAAAGGTCTTAAAACAGACAATTCATCCCATAAAATCTTCAAATGAGTATAGTATTCATTCACTGTTTTGTTACCTTGTCTCACATTATGAATATCCTCTATAAGATTAGATAAGTGATAAGAATCTCCACTGGAATATCTATCATACAGATCATCCCAAACCTCTTTTGCAGTATCTAGCCACATCACACTTTGAGCAATAATTGTATCCATAGAATTCACAAGCCAATAGAGTACGATTGTGTTTACCTGCTGCCAAAGTGTGAAGTTCCTTGAACTCCTCGGTAGAGGCTCAATTGATCCATCAACAAAGCCTAATTTATTCTTGGAGATCAATACCATCTTCATCGCACAGCTCCAAGAATGATAGTTCTTCTCTGTAAGTGCAGGTTGTACCAATGGTTGAGTTGTATTCTCATTTGGATTGAGATACATAGGATTGGTTGGAACTGACTCAACATGTGCCGCCATCGTTTTATCAACAAAAGCACAAATACAAAATCAATTGTTCAAGCCAAATACCAACTGATCAATTGCGATCGATAACAAAATCTGAGAAATGAAAAACTTGCAATAGAAGCAAAATATACTACTCTGATACCATGTTAAAAATCAATGAGTTGATGAATTCAATCCAATGCAAGAATCAAAGAAGAAGAAATGACTGTGAGAATTAATCAAATGATAGTCACAATGCTCTGCTCATTATGCACGAGAGAGCTTCTAGACAGAAGAACAATAGAAAGAGAAATATTGCATTTGGAAGAAAAGTTTGAATTGAATTCTCTACATCTGTACAAAATGCTCAAAGATATATATACACTGATCTCCTACACTAAGTAATGTTACATAAATAACCAACTATCTCCATGTCAGCAACCGACTTCAAAATCCAACTGGCAATTCATTATTCTTTGCTGGCAGACTGCTATGCTGGCTATGCTACTCTGTATTGTAGCTTCATCAACTCTGTTGTAGTTGCATGTTGTTCACTTTGACTTCAATAACTTCCATTACGTATGCATGCAGCTTAATTCATCATCAGTAGCTTCATTCTGCATTTTGTATGTCTTCATTCTGCATTTTGCATGTCTGCAATTCTGCTTCCTGCAATGCTGCCTGACTTCACTTCAAGTCCAGCATTCTTTTTCCTGCTTGTCTGCTTGTCTGCTTCATCTCTTCATCTGCATGTTTCAATATTAAGTGGCATTTCTGGGGTACTTGACTGCAAGTCTATGAGGAAATGATACTTGGTCCACTAAAGACTCAATTGGATAATAGTTCGCTTCTAAGCTTTTGTGTATCAAATAACATTATCAACTGGAGCTTTAGCATCGAAAAAGTGTTAGCCCTAAGGGCAAATCATGTAGTTTTGATTAATGACAAATATTGATGAGGACTAATATGCTTGTATGTTGTGTGATAGGTTTTATGAACTAAGAAGTATGAAGTCTCATTGCCTTCAAGACAAAGTGCAAGAACAACCTCAATAAACTATGAAGTCTTTTGAAGGTTATTCAAAGATGAACTCAAGGCATTGAAGACTTGAAGTGTAGAGTAGATATGATAATAGGTAATATCTTTGTAAACTCTACACTTGTATGTCTTGGAGTCTATTGAATGCATAAGAGAGTATAAAATAGGTTTCTTAATCATAAAAGGATTTGAATAAGATTTCTTGATGAATGTGGTTTTGTGTCCTAAAAGTTTTAAAGTAACTTTATATAATCAAAGGAATTTGATTTTGGTTTTCAAACTTATATATGTCTAAATAAGTTTTCTGTATATACCAAATGTTTTTCAAACCTTTGGAAGTTAAATCTCAAATTATTTTACAAAGTTTGAATATGCTTTCAAAAAATTTGGTCGTTCGAATTTTGTAGCAAAAGTTTGCTACTGTTCTTCCAGAGAAATTCGGAAGAAGATTCGGACGCATGAAGAAAAATTCGGTCGTCCAAATTTTGGCCTTCAGCATGGTCATTGTTTTTCCAGAGAAATTCGGACGAAGATTCGGACGCAGTAGGAAGAATTCGGTCGTCCAAAAAATTCGGATGCAGAATTCGGTCGTCCGAATTTCTTGAAAATAGCCGTTAACTAGCCGTTTTATAGCTGTTATAACTGATTTTCAAATTCTATAAAAGCTATAAACGTGCAATCTTTTGTAAGTTTTGAATTCTTGAAAGCTCTAAGCATTCTAAAGCCTTTTACAAACATCCCTTAAGCTCTCTTATGTCTTGTGCATTCAATTGATCAATCCAAAGACATCAAAGTGTGAATGTGCAACTTTGTGTAATATCTACCAACAAGTGGTAACATCAACACACTCTTCTTTATTTATTAAATTGTGTTTGTCTACTAGCTCTAGCAAGGTTATCTTGATAACACAAAATCCTTTAGATAAGGGTGATCCTTGAAGTTGTGATTCAAGGTTGTTTGAGATATAAAACCATTGTGTTTGGTGAGCCTTGTATTGTAAAAAGTTACTAGAAGAGGTTGTGAGTGTAAAACCATAGTGTGGTGAGCCTCTCTTGTAATTTGTAAACCTGAGCATATAGTAGAGTGATTCAAATCCTTAAGTGTAGGCTTAAGGTAGTGGAGGTAGATCTTGAGGATCGAACCACTATAAATTGCTTGTGTTCTTTGATCTTACTTTCTTATATTGCTTTGCTATAAATTGTCTCTATTTTGCTCATATAATTTGTTATTGGTCTAAACACATAAAAGGTTTGATTTTGTGAAAATTAGCCAAATACCTAATTCACTCTCCCTCTTAGGTATTTCAAAAAGGTTCCCAAAGGCCTCATAATTATTGGTTCAAGCTATATTGTAACTTGCAATGGGCTTTGTTTTGTGGCCATCTGAGGTAACTGTAGTTGAATTAGCACTAGGATTTTCCCTGGCAAAGAAGTTTTTTTTGGCTATTATATTCCTCCAAGAGGTTACGTGCAACCAACAAGATCCCAGTATCTTTTTCTTTTACAACAATTTTCTAGAAAAACTATGTCTCACTCACATGATATCTTTCAGAGGGTAAAACAAGCATTACTACATGTTTCTTTCCAAAATACACATACACTATACACCCAATTCGGAAAAAAGAACTAAAATTGGGAAACCCACTCATATTTGCCTCAAAAAGTAGAGAAAGCTTCAATAAAACAAGAATGTGGCCAGGGATTCATCTGTTCGATGCTACTATAGAAGAACGAGGGCTTTGAGGACATCATGGACAGAACACAACACGACAATGACATCAGTGTTACTATGGAGAAGCCACTTATTAGTTGTGTGACCTGTTTACGATGTCCTCAAAGCACCCCGTCATGAGCTTGTAGCATAATGTGTTTTGGATGCTATTTTGCCCTCCAAAAAATGTTATGCAAGTTTTTGTGATTTTTAATATATTAGTAGGGGTCCATGTCAAACCTACCACCATCCCAAGTGGATTTTTCAAGAAAATAAAAAAGATTTTGCGTGAGTGGGTACAGGTTTCTTTGGTTAAATGTTGCGACAGAGAATAGTTATAGGAGTTTGTTGGTTGCCTATAACTTCTTTGAGGACCATAATGATGGAAAAAAACTTCTTGAACCATAATAGGCTAGGCTCCTAAGGATCTAATTGGTCAATTTTCAAAAATAATAAAAAAGAAAATGGAGGGTTTTTCTTTGAAAAGACTAATTTGCCCTTCTAAAGATGTGCACATGTATTGCACATGCTTGGCTGTATTGGATGTCACTATGTTGGTAGGGGAAACTCAAATAATTGAAAATAATATAAATGTAGGGCCAAAAACATTAAAATAGAAGAGTTAGGACAAAGTTGCATGTTGTAAAATAATTTCGAGTAAGGGTGGGTGTTCAAGAAAACCCAAACAACACCAATTCCACATCGGACTTCACCGATTTGTAATTTTATTTTTATTTGGTTTGGTTGCATTAGAATTATACTTAAACCTCAAATTTGGTATGGTTTGAAAAAATTGTCAACCCAAATAAAATTGCATCGCATTATGTATAAAACTAATTCAGGAATTCTTTTGGAAGAAAATAAATTGGAGTATTTATGTATAACAAAGCTAAAATTTATGAATTAGAAAGTATCAACTCAATCGACGTTTCTAGCATCAAATTATTTGATACATTCTTAGATATACATTAAACATTGATTTATACGTTTTAAACAACTTGCACCAAAACACCCTGAGTAGTTTGAGGTATTTAATAGTTTAGTGTGGTCTAAAATTTCTCTAAACCGCAATTTGTAGTTTGGTTTAGAAAATTGACAAAATCGCACAACTCTACATCATAGACGCCTTAAGTTTTAGGATTGGTGAAACAATCTAATGGTTGGAATATATTCATCCAAAAGTAAGCCTAAAAAAGTACCAAAATTCAAACAATTAATCGACATATAACATTCAACCATTAAGGTAAATTTCATATACAATTATATCAAGTTCAATATTTTAAAGCTACAAAATACTCACGTCTATTTCATGTATCACTTAAATAAAATTTTCCTTCATTTAGCAAATAAGGGGAAAATTTGATTACCTTTTCTTACCTTAAAAACCAATTCCTGTAATAATTCTTACAAACTAGTTTAGGATGGCATTTCCTGAATCCTCCAAAACTTCACCTAAGGTCAAATACAACAAATCCTAGATTATTCTACAACCTTAAACATAGATAGGGAAAAACCTTAGTCCTAGGTGAAGTACTAAATGCATAAAGGAATCAACCTAATGCATTGAGATATTCATCATATGATAAAGAGGGATTCTAATTACCAAACAGATTCATATTTAGAGCAGCGATTAACAGTGTCCTCCACTTTCGAATACCATTTCTATCATTCTCTGAAGTTTACACGTAAAGTTCAATGACTAATGAAGAACAATTATTCAAGAAAAATTTCTTGCTTAGTCCCTGAATTATTTATGATTTGTTGTAAAAGTGCTTAATGTTCTTTTTTTAGTTTTAAGATCCCTGGACAATTTATGGGTTGTACAAAGAACCACTGCAACCATATCCCCAATAGAATCTGACCAAAAATAAATATGTGCCTTGCACTTGGCATATTAGTAAGGGTAGATTAGGTGTTTAATAAATTGTCTTTTTATTCTCTATTTTCCCCTTTTCTCTCTCTTTTTTTTTTTAAATTTTCCTTTTTCTCTGGTCTAAAACTATACACAACCTGACTGATCACCATTGCCATCACTGGGGCTAAGGTTGACATTAACATTTTTCCAGTTTTCAAAAACACTTCCAACATTCTAAAATTCAAAAATCATGTTTGTGCAATGCTAAGATTAGATCATAAAAATTGTGGGAGAAGAGTACAAATTTGGGATAAAACTAATAGGAGGAGGAGGGGTTAATTTATAACCTTTCAAACCCTCCCCCAAAACATCTCCCACCCATGTGGGACTTATAATTGAAAGCCAAAGTCAACAAATCTCCACATTAGCTTAATTTCAAGTCCCACTAAATACAAATCTTCTCAAACAAACAAAAAATAAAAAACGGTCTTCGTGGTGCTTCAAATTTTACGTCATGAGGCACTAACTCAAATGTGTAGGATATTAACCAAGTCTAAACAGTGTTCAAACTTAGCCCTTGTAACCACCTTGGTCAACATATCTACAGGATTCTCCGTAGTAAGAATCTTCTAGAGAAGGATCTCATCTTCTTCGAGAATTTCCCGTACAAAGTGATAGCGAACATCAATGTGCTTCGTCTGTGCATGAAAGACTTGATTCTTTGCTAAGTGAATAGCACTATGATTGTCAGAATAAACCTCAAGTTGTTTCTGACCAACTACTAAGTCTTTAACAACCCATGAAGCCAAATTGCTTTCTTTACAGCCTCTGTAATCGCCATATACTCTGCATCTATTGTAGACAAAGCCATTGTTGATTGACTGGTGCTTTTGCTAAGGAAACAAATAGCCAGTTGTAGACCGTCGTTTATCCTAATCACCTGCATAATTAGAATCACAATATCCAACTAAACAATGACCAAGTGATTCATCTTGCTCAAATTCCAATCCAACATCTGCGGTATTTTGAAGATACCGTAGAATCCATTTCACAGCTAGCCAATGACCCTTGCCCGGATCATGCATGTACCTGCTCACAACACTAACAGCTTGTGAAATATCTGGTCTTGTACACAGTATTGCATACATCAAGCTTCCAACTACATTTGTATATGGGACTTTCGCCATGTATTCTCACTCTTCATCTGTTGTTGGAGATAACTAGCTACTAAGTTTCAAATGAGGAGCAAGTGGGATACTTACAGGTTTTGTATCGTCATGCATACCAAAACGCTGTAATACCTTCTTCAAATATTGCTTCTGTATCAACCAATACTTGCCTTTCTCTCTGTCCCTATTTATCTTCATGCTGAGAATGTTCTTTGCTTCCCCCAAATCCTTCATCTCGAACTGCTTACTTAACTGAGCCTTTAATATGTCAATATCAATTTGGCTCTTGTTGCTATCAGCATATCATCAACATATAAGAGTAAGTAGATGTGGGAACCATCTTTAAGCCTACACAAATACACACAATGATCGTATTTGCTCCTTGTGTACTTCTGACCTTTCATAAACCTGTCAAATCGCTTGTACCATTGCCTCAGAGATTGTTTCAATCCGTACAATGATTTACTTAGTTTGCAAACCCAATTCTCTTTACCAGTAACCTTGCCACAATCTGGCTGAGTCATATAGATTTTCTCCTTCAAATTACCGTGCAGGAACGTAGTCTTCACATCAAGTTGAGCTAGCTTCAAATTCAACTTCACTACCTAAGCCAACCAAATTCTAATGGAGAAATGTTTAACAACTGGAGAAAATACCTCATTATAATCAATTCCCTCATTTTGAGTATAGCCTTTAGCCACCAACCTTGCCTTGCAACAAACCTCAACTTTATTAGGAAATCCTTCTTTCTTTGCAAATACCCATTTGCATCCAATAGTCTTCTTACTCTTCGGTAGTTGTGTTAGCTTCCACGTCTTGTTCTTCTCAAGAGATTGTAATTCTTTTTCCACTAAACCTGCCCATCTACCACTTTTTTAACTTCGGATGCCTTCTGGGTAGGTGGATGGAACATCATCAATAACTGGAAGTGCATAAGCTATCATGTCAATAAAACGAGCAGGTTTTTTAATCTCTCATCTTATTCTTTTAACGGCAATTGGATCCAATTGCTGTAGAGGTTCTTGGGTCGAAATCTCTTCCTCATCTAACTCTTCTTATGCCATCGGAGAGTCACTAGTGGTGCTATTTGTTGGGATCACCACTGTCTGCTCAACATACAACATACAACAAACTTTCTCCACTAGTGTCCTGTTCATACGCTCAGATACCCCATTCTGCTGCAGTGCTTTTCTTACTGAGAAGTGCCGCCTTATTAGTAGTGTCAAACGGGTCGGCCCGCTCCGGCCCGTCGCGGGCTGGCCTTAAAACGGACTGAAACGGGCTGGCCCGTTCAACCCGAGGGCTGGAAAACCCCAACCCGCGGCCCGCGATAACCAGCCCGCGGACTTTTACAAAAATGACGTCGTTTTGTAAAAATAAGTAAAACGACGTCGTTTTGATAAGCTTTTTTAGCCCGCTCCGCCTAGCCCGCGGGCCGGACGTGGGCTAGCCTGTTTTTCTTTTTATTTTTTTTTTGAATTTTTTCCCCTCAAAACGACGTCGTTTTGATCTTTTCAAAATATTAAAAAATATTTTTTTCTCAAAACGACGTCGTTTGGATCTTTTTAAAATATTAAAAAATAGGGGAAAAAAATTCAAAAAAAAAAAAAGAAAAACGGGCTAGCCCGCGTCTGGCCCGCGGGCTAGGCGAGCGGGCTAAAAAAGCCCGCGATTAAACGGGCTTGGACATCTTAAGTCCAAGCCCGCTAATACGGGCCAGCCCGCGGGTTGGCCCGCGGGCTTTGGCCCGTATTGACAGTGTTACGCCTTATGCCACAATCTAGCATACCTTCAAGAATGGATCACTTTTGTATTCTCCACTGTTATCTGTTCGGAGAACGTTGATCTTCCTCCCTGTTTGGTTTTCAACTTCAGCTTTCCACTTAAGAAAAACTCCAAGCACATCATCTATATTCTTCATAGTAAACACCCAAACTCTTCTGGAAAAATCATCAATGAAAGTGACAAAATAATGCCTACCACTGATTGATGGAGTCTTGGCAAGTCCCTACACATCTGAGTGCACATAATCTAAAATGCCCTTGGTATTGTGGATTGTAGTGCCAAATTTCACTCTTCGTTGTTTTCCAAAAACACAATGTTCACAAAATTCTAATTTGCAAGTCTTTGTACCTTTCAACAATCCCTGCTTGGCAAGAATTTGCAAGGATTTCTCACTAGCATGTCCCATTCGCATATGCCATAGCTTCGTTGCTTTCGCATCCTTCTTGCTACTTGAAGTTGGTACTGCTGCTGTCCCCACCATTGTATTACCTTGGTAGTAATACAGATTGTTTTTTCTTATGCCTTTCAACATCACCAGTGCTCCTGAAATTGCTTTAAGAACTCCATCTCGCATCGTCACAACTAGGCCTTTTGATTCTAAAGCCCCCAATAAGATGAGATTCTTCTTCAACTTTGGCACGTACAGCACATCCCGTAAAATTCTAATAGATCCATCATGATTCCTCAGCTTGATTGAACCTATCTCGGTTGTTTTACATGGATTATCACTGCCCATGTAGTCAACCCTGCCATTGAGTTCCTGAAATTCAAAGAACCACTTCCGAATAGGACACATATGATAGGTGCAACTTGAATCCAATATCCATTCATCTGGATGCAATGTTGAAAGTGAAACCACAAGAGAAATTTCTGATCCGTATCACTATTGCATTCTGCAACATTTGCATCTTGCGGAGTCTTCTCTTTCTTCTTCAGCTTTGACAGTCTTTCTTCTAGTGCCATTTCTCATGACAGAAAGCATACTCATCTTTGGCAACGACTCGACCTTTTGACTTGGACCTTCCTCTTCTTCCTTTTTGACTGGCTTTGCTGACGAACTCTTGCCATCAATGCTTCTTCTGATGCCGTTGATTTGATTTTCATTTTATCATGCTTTCTCAATTCATTACTATACAAAGCAAAACACACAACATCTAACGACACATTCTCCTTCCCATGAAGTAACGTAGTCTCCAAATGTTCAAAGTCATTGGGAGGAGATGATAACAACATCAAAGCCAAATCTTCATCTTCAAATTTCACATCTAAATTCAATAGGTCTGCTACTAACTGATTAAATATAGTGATGTGTTCATTCATAGTTGTACCTGGTCGGCAATCAAATCGGAATAGCCTTTTCTTCATAAGGAGCTTATTCTGACCACTCTTCTTCTGAAATTTGTCCTCCAATACTTTTCACAATTTATGCGCAAAAGTCTCGTTTTTGAAAGCATACTTCTACTCCTTGGACAGGCACGACCGAATTGTTCTGCATGCCAACTGATTTATAATATTCCAATCCTTATCTTCAACATCTTTTGGTTTCTTTTCTGCAATGGCAATGTCAAGACCCTACTGGAAAAGAGAGTCCAAGACTTCCCCTTGTCACATGTCGAAATGGCCACTACCATCAAATATTTCTACTGCCAATCTCAAACTGGACATCAGAATCCTCAACCAAGATAAAGAGAAAACTGATGTCTCTGGTACTACATTTGTAGTAGATGCCATTACAGAACTAAAATTTAGTATTAAATATTTCAAAAAACTGAGTATTGTACCAAAAATTATTCCAAGAAAATATTCAGGAAAGATTGGAGGGTCGGAACAATACCCCAACAATGACTATTTCAAGAGAAGTAAGCAAGCCAAGGACGAACCTTTGGCTCTGATACCAATTGTTGGAAATTTCAGGTATTAATTCCCTCTAAAACAAACTTCTAGTGAATTGAAAAAATATGAAACACTACGAATATACCCGACAAATAATATTGAATACTATAATCGAAAAGAAACAATAACAACAAATAAATGCAGAATAAAAGAGATAAGGAAAGAACACACTCGAAAAAATTTGATAACGGAGTTTGGTAAAATTTTTCCTAGTCTCCAAGCACCACTCAAGTAGCCTGCTTATATTTATATGTGGGAGAAGAGTAAATTTTGGATAAAACTAATAGGAGGAGAAGGGGTTAATTTATAACCTTTCAAACCTCCCCCAAAACATCTCCCACCCATGTGGGACTTATAATTGAAAGCCAAAGTCACAGAGGAACCATATAAACCTCTTCAATTAAATCACTATGGAGAAACGTATTGTTAATATGAATATGGTGAATATGTCAGCCACGAGCTATGGCTATAGCTAACAAAAGATGAATAGAAGAATCTTGTCCATGGGAGAAGAAGTATCAATATAGTCAATACCAAATTGTTGGGTGTAGCCTTGGCAACTAATTGAGCTTTAAAATGTTCTATAGAGTCATCAAATTTGTACTTCATGCAAAAAACCTATTTACAACCAATGGGAGTCTTACCATGAGGCAAAAGAGTAATGGTCCAAGTCTGATTATCCTTCACAGCTTGTAATTTAGCTTGCACACAACACAATCTTTTGGAAACCGCACAACCTTAGAAAACTGTTTAGGCTCCTTATGCAAGTGTAAAATCAATGTAAAAGACTTAGTTTCTAGTACCAAATGATTGTAGGAAAGAACAGAATGCAAAGAATGAGGAGAAACAATATAGGGAGTCGAAGTAGCAGAACAAATATAATCATTCAAGTAAGAAGGATGGGACATGACTCTAGATGATCTATTGGGAATAGAAATAGGAGATGGAGAAGAAGCCAAAGTGGAAGAATCAGGTAGAGGTGAGAAAGAAGAAGGGGAAGAAGGAGGAGAGAGGGCAGGAGATGAAGGATTTGGAGAAAATGAAGGAGAATTAGAAGAAGAGAACAGGAAATAAGTATGAAGGAGAGGAAGTATCCAATGTTGAAGGAGCAGACAAGTAAGAAAAGGAAACAAATGTTTAAGGAAAATAACATCTTTCAACAAAATATATCTCTAGTATCAAAGTCTAAGAGAATGTTCCTTTAGTTTTTTTTATAATTACCTAGATAAACACATTGTTTACCACGAGGATAAAATTTACCTCTACCATTATCTACAGTAAAGGCATATGATAAACAACCAAAGACCTTAAGCAAATCATAAGAAGGATGAGATTTATGAAGCAGCTCATATGGGGTTTTATTTTGAATAACAGGAGAATGAGTGACATTAATAAGTGTAGTAGCGTGTTTGACACAAAATCCCCAGTAACCAAGAGGTAAATCACACTGCAATTAAGGGCACGAGCATCAATCATAATGTGTTGTTGCTTTTCTTGCACAAGACCATTTTGTTATGGAGTTTGCACACAAGAATGTTGGTGTATAACACCTCTAGATTCATTAAAAAAAGGCATCAAAAATTTGGTAGCGCCATTATCTGTATAGATGGCTTTGATCAAATTTTTTCTGAGTAAAAAGAGCCAAGTGAAATGACTAAAATCATCAACAATAGTGAGAAAATATTTAAGACCAAAAACGGTGTTTAGAAGAACCCATAAATCCACATGGATGAGATCAAAACAACTCTTAGTAAAGAATTGTGCAAAGGAAAAGATAAACCGTGTTGCTTAGCTGGTAGACACATATTACAAGTACAATCCTTAGGCATATGCATATTAGGAAAAACTTGTTTCAAAAGTTGTAAATGTTGAAAAGGCCGATGACCTAATCTATAATGCCACAACATGGATGAAACTTCAATAGGCTTGTGAATAGCATTAGTAGAAGAAGACGGAAGAGAAGAAGCGAAGCAGTTTGTAGAGGTTGAACGTGAAATTGAGGAAGATGAAGAAGAAGCTGAAGCTGAAAAATCCAGTACATAAGGGCCTTTCATCCACCTAGCTAATCCAATATGCTTCAAGGTAGCTAGGTCTTGGATAATGTTGCCATTGGCAGTATAAACAACACAACAAGAATTTTGAGCTGTGAGTTTACTCAAAGAAAGGAGATTAAAATGAAAACTTGGTGTTAGCCCTAAGGGCAAATCATGTAGTTATGATTAGTTTTGATTAATGACAAATATTGATGAGGACTAATATGCTTGCATGTTGTGTGATAGGATTTGTGGATTAAGAAGTTTGAAGTCTCATTGCCTTGAAGCTAAAATGCAAGAACAACTCCAATATGTCAAAGTGATTGAAGATTGAAGAGTTTGTTCAAGATGATTGAAGGCTTTGAAGACATGAAGTGTAGGTTGCATGTGCTTAATAGGTAAACTTTGTAAACCCTACACTCTTAAGCCTTGGAATATATGAATTGCAATTGAGAGCACAAAACTTGATTTAAATGGTTTCAATGGTTTTGAACTTACCTAAATTATCAAGTTTTCATAAATGGTTTTTGCACTTAAAAGGTCTTTAATGACTTATCTTTGAGGCTAGAATGTTTTCCAACTTGTTTGAATTGATTTGAACATGTTTTGACAAAGTTTGAAAAATTAGGATGCAGGATGAAAAATTCGGTCGTCCGAATTTTTCTTGCATCGTGAACAGTAACGACTATTTTTCCAGAGAAATTCAGACGTAAATTCGGACGCAGGATGAAAATTCAGTCGACCGAATTTTCACTGCATTGTGAACAGTGCCTTGAACAGTAATGAACAGTGCGTCCGAAAATTTTTGACCAAAAATTCGATCGTCCGAATTTTCTGAAACTAGCCATTACTAGCCATTTTATGGCCGTTTTAACTGATTTTCAAATTCTATAAAGGCTAGAAACTCTAGATTTTTGATAGAATTTTTGCACAAAAGAAATCCTTGAAGCTCTAACTTGTTTTACATCAAAATTATATCAAAAGCTCTCAAATTGCCTTGTGCTCAAAGATTGAAATTTAAGATTCCAAAGGCAAGAAGTGAAGTGGTGCTAGCAATTGTATTCATCCACCAAGAAGTGTTGGTAACATTCAAATTCTCTCTTTACATTTTTGTTGTGATTGATACAAGGTTGTCAAGAGACTTAAAACCCTTGCGGAGGGTGAGCCATAGATTAGATTAATCAAGGTTGTTGTGTAAAACCCATTGGTGAGGGTGAGCCTTGGATTAGATTGGTCTAGGTTGTCTAGTGACATAAAACTCTTAGTGATAAGAGTGAACCTTGTTTATTATATTGAAAAGAGGTTGTTGTGGTAAAACCCATTAAAGGGTGAGCCTCTTGTGTAATTGCTTGGATTAAGCATATAGTGAATTGATTGAAATCCTTGAGTGTGGACTCAAGGTAGTGGATGTAGATCTTGGAGAGATCGAACCACTATAAATCGTGTGTTCATTTCTATATAGCTTTACTTGTTTTACATACTTATGTTATTATTATTGTTTATAGTTGTTGATTGATTGGTTGTGGTCTTATAGTTTAATAATCTTGTCTTAACCATCAAATCACATATAAACTTGAAGTTTGTGAATTTAAAGAAGAGCTTTTATTAAGGCAAAGGATTTGCAAAAAGGGAAAAGATTTTCGATAATTAGCCAAAGACCTAATTCACCCCCCTCTTAGGTCTTTCACTTGGAACACACAAAACATCCTTAAGAATCAAGAAGGGACTTAACTGAATGAGACCTCTATGAGTTACAAGAATAGAGTGTTGATTAGGCAATTGAAGAAACATATTAGAGTAGCAACGCAAGATAGAAAATGAGTAGGAGTACAAACAATGTGATCAGGAGCAACAAAATCTAATATTCATGCATGTGAAAACACAGGAGATGAGTTACCTGAGAGGTTCTCCAAACATCCATAGTTAGGGAAAAACTTAAGGTGGTGAATTAGGTTTTCAGCCAATTTCAAAAATTTTTCTATAATGGAATCCCTTTTTTCAAATTCACAACCTCCAAAATTTTATGTGTTTGAAAGAAGAAAACAAATCAATAAATCCACAATGAATATCAAAAAGGACAAAGAACAAATGAAGATATCACAAATAAAAGCAAGTGATGAAAATAGAGCATAATTTGGACCAAATCATGCTTCTTACTTCATAATTTGGAATAGAGTAAAGTAGTTTGGTCAACTGAGTCAGGCGTCCTGCATTCAAATTGCATTCAAATTTCTCTATTCAAATGTTCGAATTGGTGATACAAAATTCAAACTTTTCCAGATTTTACAAAATGAATTCAAACCTAATCAAATCAAGTTTTAAAACATTTGAAATGCATGATAAAACAATTGAAGAGCTATTTACCAAAACATTATTACCAAAATCTTTGTTCTTTAAAGATCATAAAATCACTTTTAGGCTCACAAACAACTTTTAGGTTAGAATTATAGGATTTGTGCTTCAAGATGCAATGCATAGATTCCAAATGTAAAAAGGTGTGGGGTTTACAAGATACACCTATAAAATGAGTAGCACCATGCACTATTAGAGCTTCAAAGGTGTAAGCCCTAAGGGCAAATCCTATAGTTTTGATTATGACCAACATTGATATAGGCTAACTTGAGTAATTATTGTGTGATAGAATTCTTGAATTGTGGAAGCTAAGGAAGTCTCATTGCCTTGAAGATAAAGTGCTAAAGACAACTCAAGCGTGCTCAAAGAAGTAAAGAATATAGAGCATGTCCTAAGGATTGAAGGCTTTGAAGACTTTAGTGTAGGTTTACATTTGCTCAATAGGTATATTCTTGTAAACCATACACTTGTTGTCTTTGAAATCTAAAGAATTTACAAGAGAGGACAAAAATTGGTTTTCAATCTTAAAAGGTTTTCATTATACATGTTTTACCAAGTTCTTAACAATGGTTTGTGGTTTAAAAGCTCTTAAAAAGATCTATCTTATACTCCAAAATGATTTCAAACTTGTTGTACTTGATTTCCAAACATTTTGACAAAGTTTGAATAGTTCGAACGTCTAAACTAAAAACCTTGGCTGGTGAATTTCTAGATAAATTCAGATCACCATTCATACCCTTATGTCGAAATTTGGTTGACCTAATTTATCCTGGTAGCCTGATAAATAGAGAAGTTTAAACGATTATTCGGATGTAGGAGTCCATGTTAGGTCGACCGAATTTTGCTGTTACTAGTAGTTATTTGAAAGTTGAAACTAAATTTCAAACACTATAAAAGTCATAAACTTCAGATTTTTGAGTATTGCTTTGAGCCTTTATGAATCTTTACTCTTCCCAATCATTTGATATCAAAAAGCTCTCTTTTGTCTTGTGTTTAAAAGTTGTTTTTCAAGATTCCATAGACAAATAAGGTGAAGTGGATCTAGATTTGTCATGATCTATCAAGTTGTTGGTAATATCTCTCTCTTTGTTCATCTAGTTCCTTTCTTCAAGGTTTTCTTAAGGATATAAAACCCTTTTGAGAGGGTGAACCTTGATTATTGTAAGTGAAAAGAGGTCGTGAAGTAAAATCCTTGTTGGTTGAGCCTCTATTGTGTCTTGTATAACTATTATTATAGTTGAAATTATTTGAAATCCTTTAGTGATGGCTTAAGGTAGTGGATGTAGATCTTATGTGATTGAACTACTATAAATTGTTTGTGTGATCTTTTCCCTTCTCTCTTTATTTGAGACTTTATTGTGTTAACTTGAATATGGTCTTGTGAACTTGATTTCAAATCTCTTCCAAACTATATTTACAAAAAAGAATAAGTTTTAGAAAATTAGCTAAAGACCTAATTCACCTCCCTTTTAGGTCTTTCAAAAGGCTTCAAAGACTTGACATCCCCATCAATCTTTAAGCTTTTAGCCTTACTTGGGATGTCTTTGTTTCTCTTTAACTTCAAGGCAATAAGATTACTTTGCTTCTTCAATCCCAAGATCCCATCGTACAATTATTATTCAGGTTAGCCTACATCAATGTTTGTTATTAATCAACATTACAAGATTTGCCCTTAGGGCCAATACTCTCGCCCTTTTTAATGATGACAAAATTTGATGCAAAATCTGAAGGATTAAATACACTACAGTGCAAAAAAGCATTGATGTCACAAGAGATAGTCAACAAATAAGCATAGAGGCAATAACATGGCTCATGAGGAGCCTATGGCCCAACCACCCTTGGTATGCCTCATTCCTTCCAACATACTGAAGACTTTAGCATCAAGGCATCAAGAATACTTCTAAGAGAGGGTTTTAAAGATGGAAAATGACTTACAACGCTCTCCCTTTGACTGAGCTCACTTTTGAATAAATTTATACTTGAAGGGAGATAAGTCCGAATTTGAGTTTCCAAGTCCAAGTTGTAAAATTTGAAAGATAATGGCTAAATTTTGAGCAAATGAATTTCTCAAAGTTATCCAATCAATGTTAGAAGAATTTTAAAAGTTGCTTGCATGGTTTGGACAACAAAAGGATTGATTTTGATAAAATTTTGGACCAAGCCCAAATTGAAAAATTTTAATTATTGAAATACCAAATCAATCAACATCAACTTCCACCTTCAAATTCAATTGTCAAAGGATCTCCAACACCAATTCAAGTCTAAGGATCCACTATCTAACATTAGCCAAAAACATTCATTTAATATCATATTCACACTACCCACTTCCAATATAACCACGATTTACAAATATAAATTATCAACACATATAAAAACATAAATTGCAAATGCACAATCTAACCACATATAAGCCATATGTGTAACTATATGTCACAAATTACAAATCACATGTGCACTCTCCCAATATCACACATAATGTACAAGTGACTCACGTTGCAGAATTCATATAAAAGCCACATTTAAAACCATAAATGTCAAGGACAAGTTAAATATTTAAAGCCATAATGAATCACTCACATTGCATAATTCATATAAAAGCCACATTTAAAACCATAAATGTCAAGGACAAGTCATACATTTTGCAAAAAATCCATATTTAAAACCATAAATGTCATGGACAAGTCACACATTTTGCAACAAACTACTCACTTTCCCTTTTGTCATCAATCAAATAATGCGGACATAGTGAGTTAGTCAACATAAAAGGAAGCTCTCAATGCTAAGAGATCATCATTGAGCTTCAACTATAATAAATTCATTTCATAAAAGCTCAAACAATACATATGGTTCTAGTAAGTTTGTATGAGCCAATTCTAATCAATATAAACTAATCAAACTTGACTAAACTAATCCAAATAAGCTGATCTAAACATCAAGTCATAAACTTAAACTAATTGATAAATAGTAAAGGCATTATAACAAGTCATAAATAGTTAAAGAGGTAAGAGGTGGAAGACTTGGCCATTTTCTTGCAATCATCATCATCCATAATTCTTCTCATAATCGTCAATCAAATTTTTTGGTGGTGATCGACATATCTGCTTTGAGATCAATGTGGAGTGAACCTTTGCTTGCAAGTTCCTTTTTCTGGGTAGTTCAGTTTTGGTATGATTGCTAATCGCGATGATATTCTAGTGCCCTTCTTCAAGGTCACATGCTTTTGATATTTCTCTTTATCTCTTCTTCCATAGGGAGTAAAGGATGGTGTCATGATTGCAGCCTTCTCAATTAGGCTTCCCTCTGCACTTCCACGCTCTTGAGCATCTCTTCCTTCTTCGCTTGCATGTTCTTGACCATTTTCTTTGCTTTCCTCTCTTTCTTTACCTTCATCACTATCTTTTTTTCTTCACCTTTTTCATTGCCTATATCCACCAATTCAAAGTCATCTCCATCATCATTATCACTACTCAGTCTCATAATCTCCATAGTCATCATTACCATTATCAACATCTCCCTCACTATCATTTTTATCTTCTACATCTTCTTGCTCATCTTTCTCTCTACCATCTTCATCCTTTTTTATTTCATCATCATTATCATCATCTTTAGCTTTTGAGGTAACCATCTTGTGGATTTCTCTTCAAGAGTTCCTTAAATGTTCTTCACTCTTTCCTCCAAGCCATCGAGCTTATTGAGTACCAAGGAAGAAAATTACTCAAAGAATTTGTACATTTTCTCCATCTCTACTAATGACTCTTCAAGGCTTCTTGGAATGCCTTTTAGAATGGTGTCTCCTTGGGTAATCTCCTCTCTCCTTCAATATATTGAGGGTAAGATTCTTCACTAGTAAATAATCTCCTCTTGGAAGGAGGTTGCTCCCTCTCAAGTGGTAACTCATTTCTCCTTTTGGTTTTGGTTTCTCACGAGTGAGTTTCTTCCTCATCTTTCTCTCTTTCGCCTTTATCTTCCATCCCTTCCTCTTCTTCTTAGACTTTCTCTTTTTCTTTTCTTTTTCTTTTTTCAATGGAGTTTCTTTTGTTGTTCTCCAAGTGCCTTCATCATTGATGGTGAGCTTCATTCTTTTGAGTGACTCGTCTATATATATCCTCTCACTCTTGATGCTAAGACCACGTCCAGGTAGTGAAATTTGAAAGTACTTGAACAACTTGGTTAGAAGTCTTCCATAAGGAAATGCTTTGTTCTTCATCTTTCTTGCACTTATCGTGTTCTTCAATGCAATGAATCCGAAGATCATCCTTCTTCCTTCATGAAGAGCCAGCATCATAACCGCATGCGTATTTCCTATGAAGGATTTATGTCCAAAATTAGGAATGATCATGGTGGTTAGCATAGGATGCAACATTCTTCCCCTAGCATCAAAAGCATAGATTTTCCTCTCTTTTACCATTCTTCCTTCTGTATAGGCTTCTTCAAATCTATCTTTTGGAAACAACTCCAAAATAACACATTGTTGACCAGAAGTGTAGTATCTATACCAATCATCACCCACTACAAACAGAATATTTAGCAGCATATAATACACTCCTTTCTAAAAGCAGATTTGAATAATTGTTATCAAAAGAGTTTGTGAACAATTATTAACCTGCCAATATGGGCTCTAAACTCAACTAATCTCCTTCTTCAACTAGCGCACAAATAGGGATGGTCGCCTCTTCCCAATTCTTTAGAATTTGTGTAGGAGATTCGGCCTCTTCATCGCTTGCAGTTAAGAGTTGTAGGGCTTGTCAGCAAAGCAATTGTCACGTGCATAATTATTCACTTTCATTTGAATAATTATTCACGTCAGTAAAAATAATTGTTCATTTCATCAAAGACTGTTCACAAACCTTGAGTATATGCCCTGGCAATGTCCATCACCCCAAATTCGTCATTAAAGGGCTGGCTCACCCTTGATTCCTCATGCTTTGTCTCCAATCCAATATTTTCATCTTGCGCCAGAGGGACTGCAGCTTCATCTATGTTGGCCCTTGGCCTTCTTTGACTCCTTTTCCGCTTTACATAGAAGGCCACTGCAATAGGCTGCTCTTCGGCTTCAAGCTCCTCCATCCTCCGATTAATCCTTCTCAACTTCCTCACATATGTTTGCCATTTGGCTATCAAAAGCGCCTTCTCTGAGGCCCTTTTTGAATCAACTCTTTCTTTTTCATTAATTTCTCAGGCCCTACCAGCAAGAGGTAGCAAGGCGTAAGCCTCAGAAACCCTACTCCCATTCCACCAAGGACTCCTTTTTCGCTTTACATAGAAGGCCACTGCAATAGGCTGCTCTTCGGCTTCAAGCTCCTCCAGCCTCCGATTAATCCTTCTCAACTTCCTCACATATGTCTGCCATTTGGCTATCAAAAGCGCCTTCTCTGAGGCCCTTTTTGAATCAACTCTTTCTTTTTCATTAATTTCTCAGGCCCTACCAGCAAGAGGTAGCAAGGCGTAAGCCTCAGAAACCCTACTCCCATTTCACCAAGAGTAGGGAAACTCATTATCTGGTCTTTGTACAACCTTAGTACACCGCACCTGAATCAATGAATAATTATTATTCAAACACAAGAATAATTATGCACATCATCCATAATCATCATTCAACCCACAATCATTATATCAATGAATAATTACTATTCAAATACAAAAATAATTATTCACAACATCCATAATCATCATTCAATCCACAATCATTATATCAATGAATAATTATTATTCAAACACAAGAATAATTATTCAGTTACTCAAACCCTAAACTAATGATACCAGTAAATGGATAATTATTATGTGCTCACTGAATAATTGTTCGTACCAGCAGAAGGTGCATGTTACCTTCTCGCAAAGAGAAAGGCTTTTTCCTGGTTTTCTTTGAAAAAATTCTGCCCCTGCATTTAAAAAATCAGAGATGCGTCTTGCTTAGTTCTACGTGCGGATTGTTTCTATATCCTCCGAATCTCTTGCGTAGTTTCTGAGGCTAATCTTCCAGGAATTTTTCGGTGCAAGCAATGTGCTTATTGGTAGAAGTATGTACAGTTTGGCGAAGGTATGGCTACCACCTTGAAAATTTGACAGCTGATTCTCTTGACTTTGTTTTCAAAGACTATTTCATTTAGTCCCATCGGGAGCCCATCCACTCTCCCAGCATCCTCCTCCGTTATCTCCACCCTTCGCTCGCTATCAATCACAAATAATTTATTTTTCCAGTCGAATTGCTTGAAAAGCATATGCATGACCAAAGTGTTTATTGTCTCCAGTCGAAGCTTCGTCAAACGATCAAAGCCAGATTTTGGAGAGCCCTGAAAATTTGACAGCTGATTCTCTATGACGTCAAACGATGATGTGGGTGGTTCTGCAACGGAACTGGAATCGCGCATCAGAGTCAGTCTTGGTCACCATGTCTCACTATTTTTGAAGGCAAAAGCTTGCTAAAGCTACTGTTTTTTTTTAGTTTTAGAGAGGTTGAGTTGCAGAGAGACCGAGAGAGAGAGAGAGAGAGAAGATGAAGATGGTAATGGAACTACGATTACATAATTATTTTCATGGCTTTGAGTTGTCATTTGCAGTTCCCTCATTTCCCGTTGCGATGATTGATGGGAGGTCATCATTACACAGTGCAAATTTGAAAATTTCACACTTTTCAGATTTTTCTGTTTTGATTTTTCGTTCCCAGACTGCCTTTGAGTGCTTCGAGCCGTTGGATCAAATTTTGACTAATCGAACAGCCATTGCGGCTTTCTGCATGTACGGATGAAAATGGCGTCTGTACCGTAGCCAGCTCATAGATGCAAGGATAGAATGAATTCCCATCCCTAGCTTAATAAGAGAAAGAGATTTACCATCCTGGACCTAGTCCTAAACAAGGAGTCAGGGATAAAAATCCCCTCTGGGCCTAAAAAATAATTAAACAATATTTTAACACCTATGTTTCAACATTTTTAAAAAAATTAATAACACCTATATTTTAATCCATATTACCCATACAACACAAATTAAGAATCCTCACAGGAGGATAGAGAATTTGTCTTCATATATTGCTTAATAGTTCATACAATTGTATAATTCTACATTTTCCCCTCCCAAACACCACATCTGGTGATGGAGGGTTTGGCAAGAAGTTGTGACATTGGAAGCTTTCTCACTGGAGTGTTTCAATAGTTGTTCCACAATATTCAGCCTTTATTTTTTTCATATAAGTATATATGCCATTATATATATACTCTACAAAAAAATTTCTATATGTCTTTGTATGCATATTATCTCTACACATATATACACAAGTAAATATATAAGAGTAAGCATCTATGCATAGGTATAAATGAAAGAATATACATGAATATATATAAGAATATTTATATATACATGGTACTAGTGAGGGGAAGTCCCAAGTGAAAAAAAATTATCATTTTGAAACAGTTGTAAATATCCTATTATCTTCACGACAAATTATTTCAAAATTTAAAATAACAGAGGTCCAACATGCTTTTGTACCTTTTCTCCGCGTTGACTAAAATATACACTAGTATTCAGTGAGACTTTTACTAGGTGTTTTAGTTCCAACTTGAGACTTTTACTAGGAAACTTGTCTACTGTTCCTTTAAAGTAGCTTAGCACATCCTCGTTTCATTTCCTACCTCTAGGCATATAGATCAATGGTAAAACGTGTTTGAATACTTCTTATTTAAAATAAAGAAACAGTATGCTATGAGAATAAAATGATATTCATACAAAGGGTTACTCTCTTATTGATATCATAAAATGTTTACAATAGGAATAAGATTTTCTAAGTGAGCATCGGAGGAGAAACATCAGACATCTCTTTTTAAAGTGTTTTCGCTTCATTTTACCATTTAGAGCCATTTCAAAACGTCTAATTAGACACTATTTGATGTATTTAAGTAGGAAAAACCTTCTAAAGGCCTAGATTTACTTATCTAAATAATTGGGGTTTCTTTTGCTTATAAATATTCTTTTCTAGGTCATTTGTGAACAACTCCAGATATTTTCTCTTTATGAAAGAGAATGGTGAGCTTTGAACCTCTGTCTTTCAATGAAGAATCTTCAAAGGGATTAGTCCACCTTTGAATGTGTCTCTCAAAATGAATATGGAATGGCACCTAAGAGAAGGGGTGAATTAGGTGAACCAAAATTTTCATTTTTCTATATGTTCTTTTAGCCTATGTGACCAAATATATCTAGCAATTACAACATTCATCAAAAGGGTACTGAAGTAGGTCTAATAATAGTGAATCAAATTTATCACTTGCACAATTTAAGCACTCAAAAAATAGAAAGGAACCTATAAGATATGTTCTATAATCATAAGTATAAAAGCTAACAGATCAACAATTCTTATAATAAAAACTTAAGAACTTCATATCAACCATGTATGCATATAACAAATCATCAAGTCTTACACGTCAAGATTCACACATCTAATATCAATTTGAATTTCTAACCAGAAAACTTATACATATTCATAACAATACAGATTACAATAAGTAATCAAGCAAACATGCATTCGTTTCAAGCATTCATCAATAGAAGAAAATAAGATAAATCATATAAGCATCACAACTTTATAGAATTCTTGTATTCCAATCATATAATTCACTCAACTACATACACAACACTAATTTATATAAAATTTATAAGTATGAACATGGAATTGAAGAGTGTAGAAGAAGGTAAGATGTGATGCATTGCTTTGCTTTCTTATATTTTGCTTATATCCTATCCTTTCCTTGATATCCATATCCCGAGGCCTTACATTACAAGTCCATATAAAATCCTATTAGATCCAAGTTGATTAATTATTCTTCCATTAGTGAAGAGAGTATAGATCTACATGCCTATGGTTGTGCAATGTTTCCAATTTCATGATTGAGAAAGTTTGCTTAATCTTGTTTGAGTATTGGTTGAGTTGCTTGGCCATTGACATATGTATGCCCTAAGGCCAAATCTTGTTGTTTTGATTAGTGCAGATATTGATAAATGCAATGTCCTATGAAAATCATAGTGATTAACATTGATAAGGACTAATATGCTTATATGTTGTGTGATAGGATTTTTGGATTGAGAAGAATACAAGTCTCATTGCCTTGAAACTAAAAGCTCATAAACAACTCAAGTATGCCAAAGTGATTAAAGATTGAAGAGTTTGTTCAAGATGATTGAAGGCTTTGAAGACATGAAGTGTAGGTTACATGTGCTTAATAGGTAAACTTTTGAAACATTACACTCTTAAGTCTTGGAATCTATGAGTTGCATTTGAGAGCACAACACATGATTTGAATAGTTTCAATGGTTTTGAACTTACTTGAATTACCAAGTTTTCATCAATGATTTTAGCACTTAAAACGTCTTTAATAACTAATCTTCGAGGCTAGAATGTTTTCAAACTTGTTTGAATTGACATGAATATATTTTGACAACGTTTGAAAAATTCAGATGAAGGATGAAAATTCGATCGTCCAAATTTTTTCGAATTTTTCCTGCACAATGAACATAACACTATTTTAGTGAATAGTAACTACTGTTTTTCCAAAGAAATTCAAACATAAGTTCGGACACAGAGGGCTAAATTTGGTCGTCTGAATTTTGAATAGTAATAGTGAACAGTAATACTGTTTCGATGAAAAGTAATTTTGGAAAAATTCAGATGCAAGTTTAGACACAAAGAGTCAAATTCGGTCGTCTGAATTTTACTATTGTTAGTCATTTTTGAATGTTTGAGCTAATTTTTAAACCCTATTTAAACCCCAACTTCAGATTTTCAAGAAAAACTTTGAACTTTTGAATTCCTAAAAGCTCTAACTTATTTTATATCAAAATTATTTGAAAAGGTCTCAAATTGCCTTGTGCTCAAATGTTGAAATTCAAGATTCCAAAGGCAAGAAGTGAAGTGGTGTCGTGCTAGCATTCTTCATCCACCAAGTTTTTGTTGGTAACATCTAAATCTATACTTCAACTATTTATTTTGTTGATACAAGGTTGTCAAGAGACACAAAACCCTTGTGAAAGGTGAGCCATTGACTAGATGAATCAAGGTTGTTGTGTGAAATAAAACCCTTTGGTAAGGCTAAGCCTTTGATTAGATTGATCTAGGTTGTCTAGTGACATAAAATCCTTTGTGATAAGAGTGAGCCTCGTTTATTGCATTGAAAAGAGGTTGTTGTGATAAAACCCATTGAAGGGTGAGCCTCTTCTATACTTGTTTGACTTGAGCATTTAGTGATTTGGTTGAAATCCTTGAGTATGGAGTCAAGGTAGTGGATGTAGATATTTGAGAGATCGAACCACTATAAATTGTGCGTTCATTTCTTTATAGCTATACTTGTTTACATGCTTGTGTTATTATTATTTGTTCTTAGTTGTTGATTGATTGGTTGTGGTTTTATTGTTTGATCATCTTGTCTCAACTGTTAAATCACATATAAACTTGGAGTTTGTGAATTTGAAAAAGAGCTTTTATTAAGGCAAAGTATTTGCAAAATGGGAAAAGATTTTGATAATTAGCTAACTACCTAATTCACCCCCCTCTTAGGTTTTAGAACTGGTATCAGAGCTAGAGCTTCTTTGTAAGGTCTAACAGCCTAGAAGTTAAGATTCTATGGCTAATACATCAAATTTGACTTATATGGAAGGATACTCTACTAATAGACCTCTATTGTTTAATGATTCTAATTATACTTTTCGGAGTCTAGATTGAGATTTACATTTATTCTGTTAACTATGAATTGTGGAATATTGTTGAGAAAGTCCCTATGTGCCATTGAGATTATAAGTCGATGGAGTTACAAGGGAACCGAAGGCCATCGAGGAGTATGATGAGAGCGATTCAAGGAAGATGACATTAAACTACCAAGCAATGAACATTCTTTGTTGTTCATTGGTCTTCAATGAATACAATAGAGTGATGGAATGTTCTTCCGCTCATGAAATATGGTAGCTACTTCAGGTCACTCATGAAGAAGAAAGAGTAAATGTGTGCTTTATGGCAATGGAAAATGAGGTACAACCTACTCTATCTACTTCTACTTCTTATGATGATGATATTGATGATCCGAGTGAGTTACTCGTTGATATGTATGGTGAGCTAAGAAACCTTTCTAAGAAAAACAAAGAAATGAGATCAAAGATCGATGAATTATTAAATGATAATTCAAAATTATTTTGTGAAAACAAAAGGCTACTTGATTCTATTGAATGCTTGACATTGAAAAAGAAGTTTTAAATGTTTCCTTAGAAAACTTGTCCCTTGAAAATAATTCTCTTTGTGAAAAGAATTCTTCTCTTGAGAAAATGATTGTTGATCTTGAAAAAGAAGGTTGATGACCTTACTCTATGTGTTGAAAAGTTTACAAATGGAAGGGTGAATCTTTATCCCCATTTGAGAAAAATGGTCCTGGTTACAAAAATTTCTTTGTTAGAGGTACTTCTACCTCAATGCCTCATAATTGTTGTACTTATTGCAGAAAGAAGTAGCAGACCTTGAAGGTTATATTGCTTATCTCAAAGCACAGGTTGAGTCTACTCCTTACTCTTCTCCTCCGCCAGTTACTACTCCCCCTCCGGTCTCTTCCAGCTTCTTTCCACTTTTCACAAATCCCTTCCAGCCACCATCCAAAACACAATACTCTGCATTTGGAACCATGGGATATGAAATGTGCAAACCTTCTCCAAGCACTTTCAATGCTGCTCAATGGTTGAGAGCAAAGCAAGCTCAGAAACAACAACAGAAGCCTGCTCCTCCTCCTCCGGAAGTTCAAAGGCAAGCTATGATTCAGAATCTTCTGACTCCTATGCTTCAAGAAGCGGCTACCGCTTAGCCTATTCCTCATATTGCTGTTGTTCAAGAACAAACTCCATCTGAGACTCAGTACTCTTCTCCAACAGAGTTAGAACCAGCCTCTGATTCCGACACAGACTCCTCTTCAGTCTCAGACTCTTCTACACAGTCCTTCTCTGATGAATTTGAACCAGAAATTCCACAAATCAACATGACTCGTGAAGAAGAAGATACAGGAGATACATCTGAAGCCACACCTATTGTCGATGAGCTTGAGTCATCTCAAACTTCCAAGAAACTGACTACTTCAGGCACATTCACATTTCAGCTCAATGATATCCCTCTAGCAAAATGGGCAGTCAGACTACAAGAATTCCATGCCTGGATGACAACCAGAGAATTAGCTGGCATCACAGCAGAAAACATCCTTACTGAGTTCACCTCCAGATTCACTGGCACATTGAAGCACTGGTTCACTACTCTCAATTATGTTGAGAGAACTCAATTCCTAAACTCTTCATTAGATCAAGCTGCTTCATTACTTTATTACTGTTTTCTTGGTGAACCTGATTCTGATTTAGAATTAAAACGAAAAGAGTTTTTCCAAATGAAATGTTACTCTTTTTAGAGATCTGATTTAGATAAACATTTGCAACGCATGACTCAATTGTTTTATCTTCTTGGTGCAGATGTTAGTCTAAAGCAAGCTTTCCTCAGCTCAATCCCTCAAGCTTTAGCCCAAGGAGCGGATGTATACATCAGACAAAAATACCAATCCATCCTTGGTATGACTCCAGGACAGATCAGACAAGCCATCTTGCAAAGCCTTGAAGATCTCTGTCACAAAAGGCAAGTAATCAAGCAATATCTCAAAGGAGATAAAGAGGTTGACCAAGTATGCAAACGTTCAGACTTGATCATCAAGTCATGCTGCAACAAGTCCTCTTGCAAGAAATCATCCAGGAGAAAGAAGTTCTCCAGAATCCATAGAACAGACAGACGATCTTCAAAGAAAAAATGGAGATACTTCAGAAGGAAACACAAGTCCTCCAGAAATCCCAGAAGCAAGTCAGACTACTGCTATGTCTGCAAACAGAAGGGTCACTATGCCAAGCAATGTCCTCAAAAGAAGAAAAGGCAAAACCTCATCTCACAAATCGAACAGGTTAGCCCTATTTATGATAATGATGACCTTGAGTCCCTTTTTTCTGAACAAGATGACCTGGACAAAGATACCCTCTTCGCTATTGAAGAAGACGAAATCCCTTTGTCTTACCATATAGCAGAACCAGTTCCCCCGGAACCAGACCCAACACTCCCAGAAAAACCTTCCGTTCCAATCCTTACTATTCAGACCCATAAAACACATCCTCAAGCCCCTGTTCAAATCCAGACCTCCAAATATGATAAACCCATTCCAGCTATAGCCTTCTTTGACACAGGTGCTGCAGTATCCATGATGAATCCATCTGTCCTACCTCCTGAACATTGGACAGAACATAAGAAGGAATTTATTACTGCTGATGGTAAAACATTCTACACTTCTCTGATTACTAAGACACCCATTACCATCTAGTTCTTTCCTAAATGTGAAGTTCGTTTACATCTTATTGGCTGTTCTGAAACTGACAAAGATCTACTTGTTGGTTTTGACATTTACAGCAAACTTCACAAGTTTCAGATTCTTCCTAATGGTATTCGTTTTGGAAAACAATTTAGAGAATATGGTACCATTCCAAGACTTTACCAAATCACTCCTAATCTTGTTGCTGAGATTCAAAAACTTCTTGTCTCCCAATCTTGTGCTGAATCTCACACAGAGTTTCTTACTAAATGTTCTCATCCACTTTGGCAGAATCCTCAATTCTTCATAAAACTTCCTTTCAAGAAAAATGAGGATATCAACCCTACCAAAGCCAGTCACTCTGGCATGAACCCTGATCATCTTCAGTTAGCCACCAAAGAATGCCTTGACCTTCTTCATTCTGATCTCATTGAACCTACAGATTCTCAATGGTCTTGTGAAGCATTCTATGTTGACAAATGGGCTGAACAAGTCCGCGGAAAAATGAGACTGGTAATTAATTATCAGCCTCTCAATCACTTTTTGCAAGATGATAAGTTTCCATTACCACACAGGCACACACTGTTATCACAGCTTTCTGGTGCAAAATGGTTTTCCAAATTTGATTTGAAATCTGGTTTTTGGCAATTGGGCATTCATCCTAATGAACGTCTTAAAACAGGTTTTTGTATCCCTAACCAGCATTTCCAGTGGAAAGTAATGCCTTTTGGATTAAAACCAGCACCATCCTTGTTTCAAAAAGCCATGATCAAGATTTTCAACCACTCTTACACACTGCACTGGTTTATATTGATGATATCCTACTTTTCAGTTCTACTAAGGATGATCAAATAAACCTTTTACCCCAATTTGCTCAAATTGTTAAAGATTATGGCGTAATGCTTTCTGAAAAGAAAATGATCTTGGCTAGACAGGAAATTACTTTCCTAGGAATGCATTTCACTGCAGGTACATACACTCCTGGAAATCATATTTCTGACGAGTTACAGAAATTCCCTGAGTCCAATCTTTCTCAGAAACAAGTCCAAGAGTTCCTTGGTGTTGTTAATTATGTCCGAGATTTCCTGCCAAGAGCCTCTGAGCATATCCACCCACTCACCAAAATGCTCAAGAAGAATCCATCTCCTTGGACATCCTTACAGACTCAAGCTGTAGCTGCACTAAAAGAACAAGTGTCCAAAATTCAGAAGTTGCATCTACCAACAAATGGCCAGAAGATTCTTCAGACTGATGCAAGTGACAAATATTGGAGTGCAGTGCTACTTGAATAAATTGATGGCACCCGACATCTTTGTGGATTTGCAAGTGGAAGATTCAAGACAGCAGAAATTCACTACCACTCCACTTTCAAAGAAATCCTCGCAGTCAAAAATGGAATAAAGAAGTTCAGTTTCTATCTCATCGGATCAAAGTTTTTGGTGGAAACAGATATGAGTTCATTCCCCAAAATGTTGTAGTTCAAGCAGAAGCAAGTTCCTCATCCTCAACTGCTCAGGTGGTCAACGTGGTTTGCGCAGTATTCATTCGAGGTCAAACACATCAAAGGTAAATCTAATGTTGTGGCTGATTTCCTTTCCAGACCTGATTCCTTTACCACCAAACCCGTTATAGCCATGATCCGACCTAGTTATTCCAACCCACCTAATATTCCTCCAGACTTTCCTCAGATTACCCAGTTCCATATTCTGTTGACTCAATCATGCAAAAAAGAAATTTTTATGAGTTACAGACTTTTAAAGAATTTGGAGGATCTATCCTAAAACCATCCGGAGTCAATCCATATTTCCCTTTCAGTCAAGTTTTCATTCTCAGACCTACTGACTTCCCTCCTACATTGAAATGGTTCTTCTGGTACCTCTGTCAACAGTACCACATTCTTCTTGAAATCGGCTCTGCATCATTTCTTAAAGGTTTTATTCCAAGTATACTTGAGTTCTTAACCGGTTTAAACCTTTAGCAGAATGGAAGAACTTACTCACTTTTCCTAAACATTTCCTCCTCTTTGTCATCCATCGTTCAATAGACCCTGATTTCACAATCCATCAATATTCCCATCTTTACCAGGTCAATTCCATCACTGTGTTAGATCTCCCTCAAAAATACTCTGAGGCCCAAAAATATATGTTTATTGAAAATAAAATTATGTCTCAAGAAATCTGGCCTGATGATTATGGTTCTTGGAATTATCCGACCAACCATCATCACGAGATAAAAATCAAAATAGCTTGTGAATGGTATCTTCACCACTTGCCTGATTCTCAGCCAGACACTGAAACCCCTTTGATTACTTTAAGCTTCAGCCAGCTAGCTCCTCTCAGTCATCACATGGGTTTACCTTTTCACGTATGGCCTTTGATAAAACTGCTCGAACCACTTGTGTCACCTCACTCAGAAAGGACGCACTAAAGCAGAAAAAGAAGAAAGCAAAGGCACATGCTCTGCATCAGGACCTCATTATTGAACGAAATATCACTAACCCTGACTCCACTGATAGTGATGTTTCAACACCGACTGATTCCGAGCATTACAGCTGTGAAGACATTTATATTTAGTGCTCTGCACTGTGTTGTCTTTATTATTCAGTGTGCTGTCATGTCAACTTTAGTTTCAATAGTAACAAGACGGGAGTTTACCTGGGTAACTTTCTGATCAATCTGGGTCAGAAGCTTGTTCTGAGCAACAGCGTTTTCTGATTGCCAGTTCAGGACGGTTTCAACTGGATTAGTGGATGCAGTCTGTCCACTAGGGAGTATGGTTGAGGAAGAGTTCTGGATTTTATGAGAGTGTCGGGCATTGTCTTTGGTAAAAGGTGAGGTTTGAGGAAAGATAGGGTTGAGAGGTGGAAATTCAGCTGGTTGAATCATACAGATAGCTGGGATAGGAGTTGGTGGTGCAGGTGGCTTGTAAAATGGATTGATGGGTTGACAAGTAGGAGGTACCAGGTTTTCTTTGGCAAGGATTTTGAGGCATTTTTGGTAATAAGGATGAAGTGGTGGTTTTGGTTTAGGAGGCAACCATGTAGATGGGATTTCTGCAATAGAGGAATCATACTTGCTGCAAGTCTGAATGACTTGAGATCCCTGTTGATATTCTGGATCGATGTCAGCTGCTTTAGTGGAACATGGAGAAGGAATTTGTTTCTTCTTCTTCCTTCTTCGACTGGAATATCTGCAAGTGCAGTCTTCTGGATCAAGACCGCATTTAAAGCAGCAATTCTGACAAGATTCACAGGAAGTGCAACCACCCCAATAGCAATGATTGGAGAATGGATGTGTTTCGAAGACGACTGGTTGTGCGTCTGGTGTGTACCATTTTACGATGTCTGGGAAAGTATCTCTGTGGGAGACCAGAGGATGATCTGGTCCAAGTTTGGTAATCCGATCAAGATCTGCTTGATGATATGAAGGAGGATTAGAGACAAGAAGACGAATCATAGCAATCCTTGGATAGTTTTGCTTGATAGACTGGAGATGCATATGATCAAATCTGATGGAAACAGAGCCATCAGAATTCTGAGAGATCTGAGAGGATGAAGATTCCAGAGGCTGATTTGCAACTTCATGGACCTTTTCATATTCCGTGACCCAAGCGTCAGGAAGGAGACTGAGAAGTTCAGATTTGGGAATCTGTCTTGGGACATGAGTACAAATAGCTGATTGTTTGTCATCTACCTTGATAAGAAGAGCATCTTCTGTAGCAGGAAGGGAGAGATCGATGGCATGATTTTGGACTCGGTAGATCATTTGATAGTGTAGGGTTGCAGTGAGAGCATCATGTACCTGAGAGGCTCCTGCAATCTGGACTTGTACCTTGAGAGCATTGAGTAGATGTGGATCTGCCAAAGACATATTGAAGTTGGGGTACAAGGTGATGAATACCGTGCCAGCATTCAGTGTTGCTTCAACTGTGGCGATACAAGCATGCTGATATGCTAAAAAGCGGGTACCCAAGAGGGCAACTCGGGCAACCATAGGTAAACCCTTTCTGCCATGGAGAGTAAGAGCTATACGAACAGCTCCAAAGTGAAGATGAGTGTAACCATGTTGCTTCCATTGACGGGGACAGTTTTCTGGAATGTAAAGAGTAACGAATTGCTCTTTACCAGTAGCTATAATAGGATGTCGGTCCATCTTTGAGCATTGGACATACTCTCTGACAGAGGAAGGTGTTTGCTGGATAAGAGACTTAAAAGATTTCCAAGGGGAAACTATGGACTTAGCATAATTAGTATAAGGGTTCATGAAAGGATGACTTTCAGGAGTAAACTAAGAAGATGAATCTACAGTAACTTCATATAGATAATCTAATTTCTTAGATGCAGTTTGACGGAAGGAAGGAGTGGTATCTAACGAAATAGATGAACGGGAAGTTTCTGGATACATGGGTAGACAAGGCTTCTTCAACTCTAGCTTAATTTCTGATACACCAATGGCTCTGATACCAATATTAGTGATGACCTAGAAACTGGAAGTATTCGAAAGAGAATAATTTCAGAAACTCAAACCTGGACTATCTAAGAAGCTATGACTTGGATCAACACAACGGCCAACTCTTGGGCACTCAAAGGATCCTGTCCTCTTATCTTTCAACAATCCAAGAAGGAATGAAATCAACCATTCTGAAAGGAATACTCACAATTTCTAAGTATCACCGAACAAGGATCTAAGCTAAAGCCATATCAGAAATAGAAGCAGAGAAGAAGAATAGAGGAAACTTAGAAAGACATGTTTATGCTAGAACACAAGAGAGATATTATTACTCTGGAACTAAGCTTGAGGAAATGTTACAACAAGGGGCTCTTTATATAGAGCTCCATGGAAGATCCTAGAAGGCTAAATTATTGGGCTATGACGTCATTGCTTACATCATGGTAGCTAATGAGGTCATCGCTTACGTCACACCACACTTATCACACTTATCAGCTTTAATCAGCTGAGAAATAAAGTTGACACGACAGCACACTGGATAATAAAGACAACACAGTGCAGAGCACTAAATATAAAAGTCTTCACAGATGCCATGTTAAAAGAAAAGTAGAGAATGGTGTAAAAATGATTTGGAGAATTAAAGGAACCATCACTAACCCCCCATGGACCCAAGAAAATATGGGTACCAAAGGTTACTTCCTCTTCTCCATTGTAGGTCCGCTTACCTCCAAGATCAAGTGCCACTAAGTGGTTCCTTGATAGTGATTGCTCAAAACACGTGATGGGAAACGCCTCTCTTATAAGTGAGCACCAAATGAAGGCTTTGTTTCATTTGGTGAAAAGAAGAAAGAAAGAATCCTTGGTGTATTGGTAAAGGTTCTTCCCTCTCATTAAACAAGTTTTGCTCATTGATGATTTGAACTATAGCTTACTTAGTATTAGTCAATTGTGTGACAATGAATAAGAAGTTGAATGCCAAAATGTGAAGTTTCAGTTAAGAATGCTTTTAGTCAAGATTTGAAAATTTGCCAACCATGACTTCTCAATTGCTTCTATGAAGTTGATTAGATAACATTGATGGTGTGGAATTGAATTCATGGTTGACATGTTCTTGAAGTTGACTATATTTCATGGCAAGATGATTAAAATAGATATGATTGAATATCCATGCATTTGGTTTGCCAAAATCATCTTCCTAAAACTCTACAAAATGTTAGGACTTGAAGTTTTGATGCACACCATAAGTTTAGTCGCCCAAACTTGTATGACAAAATGATATTTTGTGCTTTTGATCAATCACTCACAAAATGTTTGAATGTGTGTTTTATCTTGATAAGTTTGAATGTATTGTAGCTCATGATAATGATGAATTTCCTTAGCATAGAAGATTGGGTCATGTGAGCATGGATTTATTGAACAAACTTTCCTCTCAAGATTTAGTTGGAGGAATGCCAAAATGTTTTTCGAGAAAATTGTTTTTGAGATACTTGTCAATATGGATTGATTTGGACTTATGAGGAATCTAGTATTGGTAACTTGAAGTATGCCTTAAGAGTAGTTGTTTATTTTTCAATATTCACTTTAGTATTCTTCTTTGCTCAAAAAGATGAAGTGTTTCATAAGTTTGTAAAACTATCCAAAAAGGTTCAAACCTCTCTTGAGTGCAAATTGATTTCCATTAGAAGTGACAATGGGAGAGAGTTTTACAAAAAATTATTTACAAATTTGTTATGAAAATTGAATTTCACATAATTGTTTTAGCTACAAAAACCACACAACAAAATGGTGTTATTGAAAGCAAAATTTGAACCTTGCAAAAATTGGCTAGGTCTATGCTTTGTGAAAATTCTTCTTCAAAAATATTTTTGGGCCGAAGCCATAAACACCACATGCTATGATAAATAGAATTCTTTTAAGATCATCTTGAAAACTGGATATAGGTATATCTCTTGGCTATTCTTCTAACAAAAAGGCCTATAGACTTTATAACAAAAAGAACCTTGTATGATGAGGAAACCATTCATGTTAGTTTTGATGAATCTTACATTTACTTGGAAAGAAGAGATGAAGATGATATAGGTACATCTATAAATGACTATCAAACCCATCTTCAAGTACCAACTTTGGAGGACCATACCAATGAGGAAGAAATGATTGAACAAAATCAAGATGACCAACCTAGTGGTGACCAAGAGCTCCCAAAGGACTTAAGATATCCAAGAGGCCACCCTAATGAGCAAATCATTGGTGATGTCTCCCAAGGAGTAAAAAAAAAAGGGGTACTTTATCGATAACTTTATTCTTTTATCTCATATTGAGCCTAAAAGTATTGATATTGCATTGTGTGATGATTTTTGGATTATTGCTATGCAAGAGGAATTAAGTCAATTTGAAAGATACAAAATTTGGATATTCCTAAATCCCCTGATCATCCCATTATTGGAACTAAATGGTTTTTAGAAATAAACTCAATGAATTCAGAGAAGTTAAAAACAAGGTTAGACTTGTTGACCAAGGATTCAATCAAGAAGAGGATATTGATTATACTGAGACTTTAGCTCTGGTTACTAGATTTACATCAATTAGAATGCTTTTGGCATCTCCATGTTTTAAAGGTTTCAAACTCTTTCAAATGATGTCAAAAGTGCTTTCTCAAATAGCTTTATTGATGAGGAAATTTATGTAAAACAACCTTCTGGTTTCAATCATGAAAAATTTCCTATGTTTTCAAACTCTCAAAGACCATATATGGATTGAAACAAGTTACTAGAGCTTGGTATGAAATATTTATTAGTTTTCTTCTTTCAAAAGTTCTTTTTCAAGAAAATTAGACTTAAATCTTTTAATTAAAACCTCTTGTAACAATGATCTATTACTTGTCCAAATATATAATAAAATTTTTGGTGCTTCTAATACTTCATTTTGTGATGTGTTTGCCAAGTTGATGCAAAGTAAATTCGAAATGAGCATGATAGGATAACTAAAATTCTTTGAAAATCACATCCTTTCTCTAAATTCTCAATGGTGAGGACAAAGAAGCCTAGCATGGGAAAAGGAAAGGGAAAAACTAAAGAAAGAGAAGAAGGACCAGTGATCAATGAACCAAGGAAGGTTCATGTTTTTCAAAGCACGTCAAGGCTTGATACATTTGTCACAGTGAAGGCTACTTTTGAATTTGATGATTGGACAAAAAGAAATCGTAAGATAAATCCGAGCCACAAGGTGGATGTCATCAAACTATCCAAAATGGGTAATATACTCTCATTTTTCAATGATATGAGCTGGACTAGTTTGCTTGTGTATGATGAATGCTATTACTCTTAGTTTATGAAGCTTATGCAAATATTAAGGAAGAAAGAGTTGTGAAGATTGGTAATAAAGCTATTCAGTGGTATTCTTCAAAGTATCACAAGTTGATTTTTTAGATTAATAATGCATTGCTCAATAGAATTTGTAATGTTGAGGATATTGGGTTTAGGCATTATTCTTTCAGGAGACATTGTTTTATAAATAATTTATAATCACATGAAATGATTGAGAGTGCCTATACAAATGGTAAGAGGTACAGGACTATAAAGGAGAGAGAGCGATAAAAGTTTTTGATGCTAGTGAAAGAATTTTGCATCACATGCTTACTACCTTGATTATACCATACTTTGGACACAAATCTTCTGTTGATAATATACATGCTGTAATTATGCTTGCCATGCATAAGGGAAGAAAAATGAATTTTGGATATATAGCACTAAAGCACATGATGGCAGCTTGAAGAACCAAGCATAAGACATTGCCATATGGAAGGTTATTAACAAAAATCTTCAACCATTTCCAAGTGCAACTGCCAGCTACGGGTTTACCTATGAAGAGTGAAGAAGTCGACACCAAAGACGCACTGAAGAGAATGCATTGGATACTTGATGATGATAATGTATGGAGGACTAGAAGAGAAACTCCTCTAAGGGGTGATAGAAGAGATGCTAGTGATGATGAAGAAAATGAGAAAGAAAGTAATGAAGTGAAGAAGAAGAGGATGAAGAGGAAATCCTTGCTAGAGAAAGGAAAACAAAAAAGAGGCATGAGTTATCTAGTGAGGGAGAGCAACCTTCCACAAAAAGAAGACTATTTGAAGAGGTACCCTCTATTAAAGGAAAAGAAGTTGAAGGTGATAATCTATCTAGAGATGATACCATAGTTGCCAAGGTGTTTTAAGAGACATTGAACAACGATGTAAAGGAAATGGAGAAGATATGAAAATTCTTCAAGTCTTTTGCTCCAATGATTCTTGGCAAATTTGATGGTTTAAAAGCTAGAGTCAAGAATATGGAAGAAGACTTGATAAAGATATCTCAACTAGTTTTATATGGTACAAGTTCATCTAAAGCCGAAGAAGAAGAAAAAGATGAAGGAGAAGGCACTGAAGCACCCTAAGAGGAAGAAGAGCATGAAAATGAAGAACAAAGAGGTGAAGCCCAAGAAGACAAGCAAGAAGAAGAAGGTGAAGAGAGTTTAACAAAGTCAGTACAAATCACAACTCCATCATCAGTTTCTTTCACCCAAGAGAGGAGGAAAAATGTGGTTCAAAGGAAGAAGATCCAAAGATCCTCTCGGTTAGCAACTTTTCAAATGCCCAGCTACACGAGCAAGGAGTCAGGAAATGAAACACCTTTTTATGTAGAGATCAAGGGAGACATGGCCATCACAACAAAAAAATTTGGAGTGAAGACCATGAAGCGTATCTAAGACTAAGCCTTTCCATCCCTAAACTCTATTTTAATGCTTATTTTAGTTTATGACTTGATGCACATGTTATACTTTAGCATTGAAATTTACTTGTGCCTGGTGAAATCCTTGTGATAAGAGCTTTTTTTTGTTTCACTTTTGTTGTCCAAGTACTCTTACCCCATTTTTGATTGATGACAAAAGGGGGAGAAGAAATGACGAAAAAATGTGAATTTGCTGTGTGTTGAAAATTTCACATTTGCTATGTGATAAAAATTTCACATTTGCTTTGTGTTGAAAATTTTGCTGGAATATGCTGAAATTAGTTGCTTTGTTGAATTTGCTACTGAGCCGAAATTTTGAATTTGCTGAACTGAACTTTAACTGAAATTTGTCGCTTCTGTGCAATTTAAACTTGTCACATTTCTTGTCTACAAAATGCCGAATAATTATAGACAAATGGGAGAAGAAAAACTGTTTGACATATGTTGTTAAGAAATCTGAAATTGCATATGTTGAACTGTTTATAGATTAAGTAATTGTTGTCATTTTGAGCTATATTATGCTATAATTGAGATATATTGATGCCAACATTGCTTGCTTAAGTTTGTACAGTTATATTATTGATTGGATTGAGCTTACCTCGCAAATTTCGTGTTTAAAATCAATCAATTTCAGTTTGGACTTGAAATTCGAATACATGTTCTGAAATTGGATGCATGTCCTGAAATTCAAATGCATCCATATTTTGTTACAAAAAGTGCTCTTTTATTGCTCATATTGATTCAAATCTATTTTAATCTCTGCTATTATGTTTGAACAACCTTAGGAAAGCTTCATTTCAGTTTAAACATTCATTAAGTTAGATTTATTGCAGTTTGGACTCATAGTCCACAGTTCAAATATTTTATGAAAAATGAGCACAATCGAGGGGGAGCTTTGAAAACAATTTCTAACCTTTAAAACCTCTCTTAGAAGTATTTTTATATTTGCTTAAATGCTATATCTTCTAGTTTGATGGAAGGATAGAGGTTTCATGGATATTGGTTGGGTCATAGGCTCATTTTGAGCCATGATTATGTCATTATGCTACTATGTTTAAAATTGATTTTCAATTGATATTTCTCAATCGGTATAATCTTCAATTAGTATATGACATAAATTCTTTTCTGTGCTTAAATTGTCTAAATCCATCACATTTTGCATCAAAGTTTGTCATCATCAATAAGGGGGAGATTGTAAGTCCTAAGGGCAAATTATGTTATTTTGATTAGTGACAAACATTGATAAGTGCAATGTCCTATGAAAATCATAGTGATTAACCTTGATAAGGGCTAATATTCTTATATGTTGTGTGATAGGAATTTTGGATTGAGAAGAATACAAGTCTCAATGCCTTGAAGCTAAAAGCTCATGAACAACTCAAGTATGCCAAAGTGATTCAACATTGAAGAGTTTGTTCAAGATGATTGAAGGCTTTGAAGACATGAAGTGTAAGTTACATGTGCTTAATAGATAAAGTTTTTAAGCCCTACACTCTTAAGTCTTAGAATCTATGAGTGCATTTGAGAGCACAAAACTTGATTTAAAATGTTTCAATTGTTTTGAACTTACTTGAATTACCAAGTTTTCATCAATAGTTTTTGCACTTAAAAGGTCTTTAATGACTTATCTTTGAGGCTAGAATGTTTTCTAAACTGTTTGAATTGATTTGAATATATTTTGACAAAGTTTAAAAAATTTGGATGTAAGTTCGGATGAGGATGAAAATTTGATTGCCCGAATTTTTCCTGCACAATGAACAGTAACACTGATTCAATGAATAGTAACTACTATTTTTCCAAAAAAATTCATATGCAAAGGGCTAAATTCGGTCTTCTGAATTTTGAATAGTAAATAGTAACACTATTTCGATGGACAGTATTTGAAAAAAATATTGATGCAAGTTCGGGTCAAATTTGGTCATCTGAATTTTACTATTACTAGCTGTTTTTGAACGTTTGAGCTAATTTTTAAACCCTATTTAAACACCAAACTTCAGATTTTCACCAAGTTTTTGTTGCTAACATCTAAATTTATACTTCATCTATTTACTTTGTTGGTACAAGGTTGTCAAGAGACATAAAACCCTTGTGAAGGACAAGTCATTGACTGGATTAATCAAGGTTGTTGTGTGACATAAAACCTTTTGGTGAGGGCGAGCCTTTGATTAGATTGGTCTAGGCTGTCTAATGACATAAAATCCTTTGATGTACAAGAAAGGAGGAAAAAGAACAACACCTATTGATCATTGGGTGAACAGTAGTGGCAGGCAGCCCACTGAGTGAACAAAACAGGAGGACAAATTTTAGCTTCCAAACTGCCCAAAATTCCAATTGTTGTGAGTTTGTTGGTACAAATCTTGACTATACATACTATATTATCAATTGGGCTTCTTATTCCTGAAGAAAACCCTCAAAAATCACGAGAAAAATGTTCAAACATCTATAAACTTCCAGTTGGCCGAAATCTGAAAAATTTTCAAAAAAAATGATTGAAATCATGAATTTTTGTGACTTTCTTTGTTGGGTTTTGTTGGGTAATCATCCATATGCATTGTATTGTTGATTGGGAGTGTTTTTATGAGCAAATACTTCAAAATCGAGCCATTAGAGGGTTGGAATATTGCAGAAATTTACTGTGTTGAAGATAGAATTTCTTGATGGGTTGTTGCTATATGTTGCTCCTTTTGATTGCCTATGACTCTTTGATGATTACCCATGCTACTAACATCATTTCTTATTGAGATTCTTGTCTAAAATCACTAGATTTTTTTCTGCAATTTCTGAATTTCGATGTTGGCCGAAAATGATAATTTACCACTCTTACTAGTCATTGTATGACCCCTGAGTTACTTTGAGTTTCCAAAATGGATTAGTGGCTGTTTGCATGGCTTTGGCTGACATGGCTGGCCATCAGCCGCCAACTGCCCCTTCTCCAGCAGAGTTGTCTTGGTCTTCCAAATCCTTTGCTTCTCTCTTCAAATCCCCGACCTCATCCGATTCTTTTGTACCTTTGAAACCAGTTACTTCTCACAATGGAAAACCTGTAATTTTGTTTATTGCTGCTGAAGTTGCTGCCCTAGCGCAACCTTTCTCCCTTGCTCTTGCTGGGAAATTTTCTCATTGACGCCCTTCCATGGAGGTTCTCCGTAAGGAGTTTAAGACCATTGACTTAAAAGGAACTTGCTCTCTTGTTTGGTTAGACCCTCACCATATTCTGATCAGACTATCTCTTGAATAAGATTATGTTAGCTTGTGGATGAAAGGTCATTGCAGGCTTCTAGGTTTTCCTATGAGAGTCTTGAAATGGTCTCCAGACTTTACTGTTTCGGCTAAACCTTCAGTTTTTCCCATTTGGATCCGCTTTCCAAGTCTCCTCATTCACTTCTTCTGCAAAGATGCTTTCTTCTCTATTTCTTCAGCTATTGGTAAGCCTTGAAACTGGATGAACCTATAGTCACCCACTCTTGGCCTAGTGTAGCACGGGTTTGCGTTGAAGTTGATCTTCTCTCCTCTTTTTCGTCCAATATCTGGATTGGAATGTGTTCTTTAGAATTTTATCAAGATATTCACTATGATGATCTTCCTTTATATTGTGTTACCTATAAAAAAAGTAGGTCATTCAACGGAGCATTGCCGCCAACTTCAGCTGCAGCTGCCAACAAAAGCTCTTCCTAATGCTAGTGCAATTGAAGTTGCTCCTGTGAAGACGGCAACACAACCTCAACTGCAACCGCTAGGTCATGCTCTTTCTCATCCTAAGCCACCTACAACTGCTTCTGTGAAGAGGGTGTTGTAGTGGGTTGAGAAGCTACAACCTGCTATAACCTTGACAAAGCCTCACCAATCTCTAAACACTGTAGAAATGCAATTGGAGGCTTTGCAAGAAAATCCAGGAACAGACTTGCAGTTGGTAACTCCAAAAAAAACTCCAGTAGCCATACCTGTGGGTAGTGCGCTGGCTGCTTCAGGGGAAATTGATGTTCTCCCACCAAATACTACACCATTGAACCTATTGCTGGCTGGTGTTAAACACACTAATGCTACCAATAGTCGTGAAACATCAAATGCAACATCTGAAATCGCAGCTGAGGTACTGCCAAATAAGAATCCATTGCTACATTATATGCGGGGTAAGACTTTCTTAGATGATTTAGCGATTAATCCTCCTGCCCATTTGGTTGCAGAATTTGCTCAGTGTGGTTATGAATCTGATGGAGACAAATACTCTAGTCCCCTGTCTACTGGGATAGATTTATGCAAGATTTTACTATGCAAATTTAAATGTCCATGTTCTGAATGTGGGGTTTCTGCTAAGTCTACTGGTCATGTTATGCATTTCAAAGCTCGCCGAGTCATCACTTTGTCATGAACAGATTTTGAAGATGAATAATTGGGTTGTTTGGAACATTAGTGGTATTTCTGATTATTCTTCTTTCTTGCGTTTGAAACATCTCATTTTTACTTACAAATGCTCTCTTGTGGTCATTATCGAACCCTTGGTTGATCATTCTCTTCTTCCACGGTATAGTCTACGACTAGGTTTTTCATATTATATCAGTAACTCTAATGGCAAAATTTGGATGTTTTGGAACCATAATATTATTTTCCAGCAAACTTTGGTGACTGAATAGCTAATCCATGGTACAATGGCATCTTTATGTAGGGTTGAAGTTTCTTGCTCTTTTATTTATGGCAAATGTTGTTATACATCCCGTAGGGCTTTGTGGACTAATTTGGTGTCGTTGGCTACTTCTATTGCCTCTCCATGGATGGTGGCTGGGGATTTTAATGCTGTGCGATCTGTTTCGGAACGTTTGGGTTCTCCCCCACCTTTGCTGCCTATTGATGAATTTAACATAGCTATAAATGCTTGTGGTTTATTAGATGTATCATTTTCGAGATCCCCCTAGACTGGGTGCATGCCCTCTCAATCTCGTCCTTCCTGGAGGCGATTGGATAGAGTACTTATGAATCTATCTTGGTACTCTAAGTTTTCCTACTCTACCGTTCACAGCATTTGAGCCGAACTAGATCTAATCACTCCCCATTATTATTCTCCATCACTAAGGCTAAGAAACCTAGGTGTAAGAGCTTTAAGTTTCAAGATATGTGGATGACCAAACCAGATTTCTTCTAGATAGTTAAAGAGGTTTGGGCAGCTGAATTCTTTGGCAATGGAAAACATATTTTTGCGCAGAAGCTAATGAGGCTAAAGCAAGCTTTGAAGCAGTGGAATGTTACTGAATCTGGTTTCTTGCACTCAAACATTGCCAAAGCTAAGGATGATGTCTTAAATGCTGAGTATGCATATGAAAATTCCCCTTTAGAGGAGGCAAGAACAGTATTAAATCTAGCAAAAGTTAAGTTAACAGTTCGCCTTTGGCAAGAAGAAATCTTTTGGAGACAAAAAGCAAGAATCAAATGGCTTAAAGAAGGGGAGGCAAATACATCGTACTTTCATGGAATATGTTCCGCTAGATGGAGTCACCTACGTATTGTTGCAATCCGAGATGGAAATGGTCGGACACTTTGTTCAGATGAGGATATCGAGCAGGAGGCCATTGGTTTTTTCTCCTCTCTTCTCACAGTGGATTCTAGTGCTTTGACTGCTGATCAGTTCCAACTGATACTGAAGTACATACCTTCCTTATCTCCGAGAATGATAATAAAGAGTTATCGATGTTACCAACTAAGAACGAGGATAAAAGTTCAGTTTTTCTCCTGAGCTCTGAAAGTGCCCCTGGTATTGGTGGTTTTCTGGGTTCTTTTTTTAAGAACTGTTGGGACATAATCACTAATGACCTCCATGTAGCGGTTTGTGACTTCTGTGTAGTGCTGTCAAAATGGGCCTCAGCCCGCGGGCTGGCCCGTTTTTTTAGGAATACGGACGGATATGGGCCGAATATATACCGGCCCGTTTTAACGCGGGCTTTTTTGGCTCGCTCCGTTTAGCCCGCGGGCCGGAGCGGGCTGGACATGGGCCAACCCGTTTTTCTTTTAATATTTTTTTATCAAAACGACGCCGTTTTGATATTTTTAAATTTTTTTTCTAAAAACGACACTGTTTTTATATTTTTTGACAAAACGACGTCGTTTTGTAAAGCCCGCGAGCTAGCCCGTTTAGCCCGCAGATTTACTGTAGCGGGCCGCGGACTGGGGGTTTTCAGCCCTCGGGCCAAACGGGTCAGCCCGTCTCAGCCCGTTTTACTGTTTAGCCCGTACGGGCCGAGCGGGCCGGCCCGTTTGACAGTGTTACTTCTGTGCTAGTATTCCAATGCCCCAAAGCTTCACTAGCACTCTGGTTGTCTTGATTCCTAAGGTCCCAGCGCCTTTTTCATTTGTAGACTTTCGACCAATAAGTCTTTACAATTTTACCAATAAGGTAATTACCAAGACTATTACCAATCGATTAGCCAAGTATTTACCCCAACTGATTTCTCCTAGTCAAATTGGTTTTGTGAAGAGTCGAAACTGTTAGGTTGTGGAGCCTGATTAATATTTTAGGCTGTACCTTTTATTATTCGTGTAGCTATTTTTATAGTATGTATTCTCGGTAACTGTAAAAACTCAAAATTATTAATATATAACCCATTCGCTGTGGAGTTTACCTATGGGCATTACCATGTATTTTATTTCTCCTCAGATTTCTCTCTCTCTTTTCTTCTTCGTTTCTTGTTTTCTTCATTAGAGATTGTGTGGTTTGTTCTTAATCCTAACAATTGGTATCAAAGCTAGGTGAAATTCACCACGGTCTGTGTAGATGTAGCGTACGAATATTGGAATTGAGAAGTTTGATGGATCTGATTTTTGTTTCTAGAAGATGCAAATTGAAGATTATCTGTACCAGAAAGATCTTTACGAACCCTTGTCCGGGGTGAAGCCGGATTTCATGACGGAGAAGCAGTGAAAGCTCAAGGATCGTCAGGCTCTAGGGTTGATGTGATTGACGCTGTCCAGAAACGTGGCATTCAACATCGTCAAGGAGAAGTCAACTGCGGATCTGTTGAAAGCGCTCGCGAATATGTACGAAAAACCATCGGCTATGAACAAGGTATATTTGATGCGTAAATTGTTCAATATGAAAGTGGATATGTTGCGAATCATATAAACGAGTTCAATATGATCTTGAGTCAACTGAGTTCTGTGGATATTAATTTCGAAGATGAAATTAAAGCAATTATTTTCATGTCTTCTTTACCCGAGTCTTGGGATACTGTTGTTGCTGTAATTAGCAATTCCTGGGGGTCTAAGAAACTGAAGTTCGATGAAATCTGAGATGTTGTTCTTAGCAAAAGTATTCGCAAGCAAGAAATTGGAATCATCGGGTAATGCTCTCAGTGTTGACCGAAGGGGAAGAAGCGGATCGAAAGGCCAAGTCAAACATGGCCGGTTAATATCACGGAACAGAGAAAAATCTCCAAACAAACCAAACATAACGTGTTGGAACTGTGGAGAGAAAGGGAACTTTCGGACTGACTGTACAAAACCCTAGAAGAATCAGAATCACAAATCCAGAGATGATAATGATTTTGTAAATTCAGCAGAAGATATTGGGGATGCTCTAATCCTTAGTGTGGACAGCCCCGTTGAATCCTGGATTTTTTATTCCGGTGCATCTTTTCATTCGTCTCCAAGCAAGGAAATGTTCCAAAATTTCAAGTCTGGAAATTTTAGGAAGGTGCATCTTGCTGATAATAAGAGCCTGGACATTGAAGGAAAAGGGGATGTCTGTATACAAACTCCAGTAAGAAATCATTGGACATTGGAGGACGTTAGATATATTCCTGGACTCAAGAAGAATCTGATCTCTATTGGTCAGTTGGACAGCACAGGCTATGTAGCAGAGTTTGGGAAGAGTTCATGGAAGATTGCGAAAGGTGCTTTGGTGGTAGCTCATGGCACAAAATCTAGAACCTTATACACAACTTCATGGTGTATAAATATTGTTGCTGTTGCTAAATGTGTTTCCAGTTCAAGTCTGTGGCACAACAGACTTGGACACATGAGTGCTAAAGGAATGAAGATATTGGCTACAAAAGGAGCTTTAGAGGGTTTGAAATATGTTGATATATGTCTTTGTGAAAGCTGTGTTATGGTCAAACAGAAAAGAGTTAGCTTCACGAAGGTCCCCAGAAAACCAAAGAAAGTGCAGTTGGAAATGGTCCACACTGATGTTTGGAGACCATCTCCAGTTTCATCACTTGGTGGATCCAAGTAATATGTCACCTTCATTGATGATTTCAGCAGGAAGGTATGGGTTTATTTCTTGAAACACAAGTCAGATGTGTTTGCCACATTCAAGAGGTGGAAAGCTAAAGTGGAGAATCAGACTGGTTTGAAGATCAAATGCCTAAAGTCTGACAATGGAGGGGAGTACGACAAGTCAGCATTCAAAACATTTTTGTGCAGCTGAGGGAATCAGATTGATGAGGACAGTTCCTGGTAAGGCAAGACAGAATGGAATTGTTGAGAGGATGAACAGAACACTGAATGAGCGTGCAAGGAGAATGAGAATACATTCTGGATTGCCAAAGACATTTTGAGCAGATGTTGTGAGCACGACTGCATATTTGATTAACAGAGGACCATCAGTTCCTCTAGGATTCAAGATTCCAGAAGAGGTATGGACAGGAAAGAACTCAAGTACTCTCACTTGAGAATTTTGGGTTGCACTACTTATGTTCATGTTGATCCAGAGAAAAGAGACAAGCTTGATGCTAAGGCTGTGAGGTGTTACTTCATAGGCTATGGTTCTGATATGTTTGGCTGCAGGTTTTGGGATGACAAAAATAGAAAGATTTAGAGACACTGTGACGTGACCTTTGATGAAAATGTTCTGTACAAAGACAAATATAAGAAGGATTCGGAGACTACAAAGCAAGTAGGAGTTGAGATTGAGTTACAGGAGAGTTTGCCCAGTGATACTGCAACAAAATCTCAAGAAACTCCGGAGATTGTTGCTGAAGAACCAGAGGAGGAGCAAGTGACACTTGAGCCGGTGTTGAGGAGATCATCGAGAACCATCAGAGCACCAGATAGGTATTCACCTTCGTTACATTATTTGTTACTAACTGATGAAAGAGAACCAGAGTCTTTTGATGAGGCCCTGCAGGTGGAGGATTCAAGTAAGTGGGAGCAAGCCATGGATGATGAGATGTACTCACTTGAAAAGAATAACATATGGGTGTTGACTGTGTTCTTGCAAGGAAGAGAGCTTTGTTGAACAAGTGGGTGTTCAGAATCAAGGCTGAACCATATGGCAAAAGGAGGTTCAAGGCTCGGTTAGAGGTTAAAGCATATTCACAAAGGAAAGGTATTGATTATGCTGAAATTTTTGTTCCTGTGGTGAAATTAACTACTATTCGAATGCTGTTGAGTATTGTTGCATCAGAAAATTTGCACCTTGAGCAAATGGATGTAAAAACAGCATTTTTACATGGAGATTTAGATAAGGAGATCTATATGCAGCAACCAGAAGGATTCGCTGTTCCAAGGAAAGAACATATGGCGTGCAAGCTTAACATGAGCTTGTATGGACTAAAGCAAGCACCTAGACAGTGGTACAAGAAGTTTGACTCTTTCATGAGCAAGAATGGTTTTCGCATGAGTGAAAAGGATCAGTGTTATTACTTCAAGAAACACACTGATTCTTATGTGTTTCTACTCTTGTATGTGGATGACATGTTAATTGCAGGTTCTAGTATGAGAGAGGTAAACAATATGAAGGCAAGCCTGTTTTCAGTGTTTGAGATGAAGGATTTGGGTGCAGCTAAGCAGATTCTTGGGATAAGGATTTCTCGAGACAGATCTGCTGGTACTTTAAATCTATCTCAGGAGCAGTACATTGAGAAGGTGTTGTCCAGATTCAGGATGAATGATGCTAAACCCAAGACTACTCCATTGGCGAATCATCTCAAATTGTCAAAGGAGCAGTCGTCCAAGACAGTTGAGGAGCATGAACACATGGCACTCGTTCCATATGCTTCTACAGTTGGGAACTTGATGTATGCTATGGCATGCACTAGACCAGATATAGCACATGCAGTGGGAGTTGTTAGCAGGTACATGTCAAACTCGGGGAAAGAATATTGGAAAGCTGCGAAGTGTTTTCTGAGATATCTGAGAGGTACATTCAGTACTTGACTTTGTTATGGAAATGACAAAGTGATTCTATAGGGTTTTTTGGATGCTGATCTTAGTGGGGATGTGGACTCGAGCAAGAGCACTTCCGGGTATATCTATACTATAGATAGAACAGCAGTGAGCTGGATGTCCAGGCTTCAGAAGTATATTTCCCTTTCATCTACTGAGGCTGAGTGTGTGGCAATAGCTAAAGCTAGGAAGGAGATGATATGGCTAGCAAATTATTTGGAAGAGTTGGGCAAGAAGCAGCGCAAGAAGATTCTTTACACAGATAGCCAGAACCCCATACAGTTGGTGAAGAACCCAGTCTATCATTGGAAAACAAAACACATCAGAAGACGGTATCATTTCACTCACAGGAGAGTGGAAGATGGTGATATGTGTTTGGAGAAGATAGAGGGTGCAAAGAATCCAGCAGACATGTAGACAAAATGTGTTGATGTTGGGAAACTGGGGTTGTGCAAAACCTTGGTTAGTGTTCTGTAACTTCTACAGATGTTGCGGTGCGGTGAAGATATTGATGATGTGGAGAATTTCTTTTTTGAGAATGCATTTTCTTTTGGTGACTGGATCAGTCTTTAAGTTGGAGAAATTGTTAGGTTGTGGAGCCTGATTAATATTTGATTAATATTTTAGGTTGTACCATTTATTATCTGTGTAGCTATTTTTAGTATGTATTCTTGGTAACTGTAAATACTCAAAATCATTAATATATAACCCTACCGTCGTGGAGTTTACCTATGGGCGTTATCACATATTTTATTTCTCCTCAGATTTCTCTCTCTCTTTTCTTCTTCGTTTCTTGTTTTCTTCATTAGAGATTGTGTGGTTTGTTCTTGATCCTAACAGAAACATTGTTGAGAATGTTCTACTTGCTACTGAAATGGTTTCTTCCATGGACCGGAAGGTGAGAGGTGGTAATCTTGTAGTTAAGTTGCATATTATGAAGGCCTTTGATAGGGTTTCTTGGGGACTCTTGCTTCAAATATTGCGTCATTTTGGATTCAGCCCTAATTTTCTGACTCTAATACATAATTCCCTGGCTTATAATAAATTCTTCACATTAGTTAATGGTAAACCTTGTGAATTTTTCCTCTCTTCAAGAGGGGTTAAACAAGGAGACCCTTTATCCCTCTGCCTCTTTATTATTGCTGCTGAAGTTTTATCCAGGTCTCTTAACTACCTAATGGTTGGTAATCATATTGGCGTTTCCTCCTTGCTGAGGCATTGTATGTCTATCTCTCACCTAAGCTTTGTAGATGACATTATTATATTCACAACTGGAGAGAAGAGAGGCCTCTAGAGACTCATGGGTTTCTTGACAGATTATGAGCACGTGTTGGGCCAAAAAATCAACCATGGAAAAAGCTCCTTCTATGTCTCTACTCACGCCTCAGAAAGAAGGAAGGAGACTATAGCAGCGGTAACCGGTTTCTCTCTAAAATCGGTTCCTGTTATATATCTTGGGCATCCAATCTTCAAAAGGGTTAAAGAAAATTCTATATTTCCAGCCCTTGGTGGAAAAAGTTTCTGCTCGATTGCAGCAATCCTAGAGGGAGGCTTGTCCTCATTAAGCATGTCCTCACAAGTATCCCCTTGTATCTATTGGCATCTCTTGGTCCGCCTAAGCGAGTTCTTTTGCAGCTTGAAAAGTTGTTTGCTGAGTTCTTCTAGGGCTCTCTTTGGAGGGGAGGCGCAGACATTGGACATCTTGGGACAAATTGTGTAAGCCCGTTCAAGAGAATGGTCTCGAACTGATTTCCTTACACACATATGAGAATGCATTTGCATATAAACTTTGGTAGTTCTTTCGAACTGTTAAATCTCTTTGGGCAACTTTTATTAGAGCAAAGTATTGTACTGATATCATTCATGTTTCTGAACTTTCTTTCCCAAGGTTGTGTTCGCATTCTTGGCGATGTGTGCTTAAGGTGAAGGATGAGACTGAACAATATATTGGTCTCATTGTAAGTAGTGGTGACTCGGATTTCTGGTAGGAAGATTGGACTCTGAAAGGGAAGCTTAAGGAGTTTATTGAGATATAGGATTATCATCTCTCTGTCAGGCGTTTCTTTAATGATTTCCAAAGAGGTTTAATTAGTTTGCCTCAGCATTTAGTGCAACGGATTTCTTCATGTTATATATATTTAACTGAGGATAGTGATCAGTTTATTTGGAAGCTTGAGCCCCATGGCAAGTTCACGCTTTCTTCAGTATTAAAGATTAGACAGCCGGCCAGGCCCACTACCTTTTCAAGACAGTGTATCTGGAGTAAGGAATGCCCTTCTACTGTTTCTGTGTTTATGTGACAATTGCTGAAGATCATCTGCCCTTGGATTGCACTATACAAAAATTGGGATTTCATTTAGCATCTAGGTGTTTTTGTGGGATTGCTAGAGAAACTTTTGATCATCTTTTCTCCACGTGTCCTTTTGCACATCATATTTGGACTCATTTCGGAGTGTTCTTTGGGTTATTGCCTTCGGAAGGTTTATCGCTTCGCTTGCGATTGCAAACATGGTGGCTACAGAAGAGAACTCAGTCATTTCTCCTTCGACTTGTACCAACCATAATCTGTTGGGAGTTGTGGAAGTCTAGGAATACCTACCGTTTTGAAGCGACTAGGGTGACTCTGTATCATTTGAAGCAATCTATTTTTGGTTATCTCATTTCATTAGCTCGTGCAAAGGGCTTTGTCTCGGCTTTATCTATATTTGGCATTCCTATGCGTCCGTTCACTCTGGTAAAACATCGACAGCCACTTGTAGTGAAATGGAAGCAAGATTATGATCTGAGTCAAGTAATCTTGAATATTGATGGGGCTTCTAAGGAAAATATGGGGATTTCATCGGTTGGAGGAGTTCTTAGAACATGCAATGGAAACTTTATTGATGCTTTTTATTCCTCTATTGGTATCTGAACTAATTTTGAGGCAGAGCTGCAGGGATTGGTTCTGGGTGTAAAGCTCTGTCTATCATTACGGTATTCTTATGTGGCAGTCCAAACAGATTCACTACTATTGCTTAACTCAATTCTTGCTAAACATATGTTTGCTTGGAGATTAAGGTATACTTTGCGTCATATTCTTTCATTCATCAAAGGCAAGAATTTTTCTTTTTCACATGTTTATCGAGAAGCTAATATGGTTGCGGATGCCTTGGCCAATCAAGGGTATATTGACGCTGGTACTTCCTATATATATGCTTTGGATCAATTGTCCTAAGCTGCCCAAGGATGTCTCATCCTAGACAAGCAAGGAGTGCATACTCTACAGAGCTAGTTAGGATCTTGCTATTTTTACTTTTGGCTTATCTTACTGTTTCTCTACGATTTGGTGTTTCTTTAGTTGCTCTTTCTCTGTAATTTCTTTCATTTGTTAATGAACAGGTACAGGTCTATGCCAAACCCCCTACCATTACAGGTGGTTTTTTAAAAATAAATAAATAAAATTCTTTGTGATAAGGGTGAGCCTTGTTTATTGGATTGAAAAGAGGCAGTTGTGGTAAAACCCATTGAAGGGTGAGCCTCTTGTGTAATTGCTTGACTTGAACATTTAGTGAATTAGTTGAAATCCTTAAGTGTGGACTTGAGGTAGTGGATGTAGATCTTGGAGAGATGGAACCACTATAAATCGTGCATTCATTTCTTTATAGCTTTACTTGTTTATATACATTTGATATTATTATTTGTTCTTAGTTGTTGATTAATTGGTTATAGTTTTATTGTTTGATCATCTTGTCTCAACAGTAAAATCACATATAACTTGGAGTTTGTAAATTTGAAGAAGAGCTTTTATCAAGGCAAATGATTTGCAAAACGGGAAAAGATTTTGATAATTAGCCAACGACCTAATTCACCCCCCCCCCCCAGGTCTTACAACATATACTCCTTTTCTTCTAAATTTAGGTGTGCTTATCCTGGAGGTTGATCATGTTTATGCTTTGATTTCAATTCTAGCTAAATATGTGGATGGCTATTGAAACTTCTTTCATATGTTATGGGTGGAGGACAGATTAAGATTTTGGGTTTTGTTATGCTTGAGGTTTTTTTTCTTTACTCAAGGACAATGAAAGCATAAACTGGGGAATAGTTGATAAAGTAATATTTTTTGAAATTATTTTACACTACTTTTCACTTAATTTTTAGCAAGGAACCATTTTTCTATTATGTTTATAGTGTTAAAATGAGGTTTAATTTATTAAATTGTTTTTAACTCTATTTATATATTTTCATAAATTTTATATGGGAGAATGAATTAGGATCAAATTTTTTCTTAATATTTTTTGAGCCTATTGCATTCTTGAATATTATTTTGTAGGTAAAATAAGAAACAGAAAAGGAGCAAAGAGGTATCGAGACAAGAAAATTGCAAGAAGAAACAGAAAAAAAGATAAAGAAAGAAATTTGAAGAGAAGAACCAATTGGAAGTCGATTGTTGGCACTGGAAAGGAGAGAAGAAAGAAACGGGTTAGGATCTAGTCTTGGACATCACTTTTTACTTTATGTGCTGGACTCATTTATGACCATCTGATCAATTTTTTTCAATCCAACGGCTCGAGATTCTTAAAGAACCATTGTTCATGAAGAATTGTTCTAGAACAATTGTTCAATTATTCTTAGTAATTGTTCAAGAACAATTGTTCCAACCATTGGATAAAAGAAAATTGATCTGACGGTCATAAATAAAAAGTGATGTTCAAGACTGGATCTGACTGACAAGACAAGCCATCATGTCTCAATTTGGGAGAAAAAAAGAATGTAGGTGGCACTTAAAGCATTGGCGTCAAATGGAATCTCGCTTGGTCAGGTGCCGGTTTCCAAAGACTGGTGTTACAAAGCAGAACTGAAGTCAATAGAAGAAGCTAGCAGAGGTGTAGATGACTGCAAAGCAACAACAATGTTACGGCTTGGATGATCAGCAACCAATTTAAGTTAGCTAGGATTAGTTAGCTTTAGTTAAACACAGTAGTTCAACCCGGTTCATTAAGCCGGTTTGCTTATTTATTGAAATGTATATAAACTTTACTTTTCCTTCTTGTAAGCTCAGTTGAATGAATGAATATTCCAGAAATTCATTTCTTCATGGTATCAGAGCATTGAGCTCTTCATGCGCAGCATTTTTCACTCTCTCAATTGTTCACTTTGATTCTTCTTCAATCCAGCTTTTGTGCTTGTCATTGTTTGTGTTAGCGCTAAGGGCAAATCATGTAGTTTTGATTAATGACAAATATTGATGAGGACTAAAATGCTTGTATGTTGTGTGATAGGTTTTGTGAACTATGAGGTATGAAGTTTCATTGCCTTCAAGCCATAGTGCAAGAACAACCTCAATAAACTATGAAGTCTTTTGAAGGTTATTCAAAGATGAACTCAAGGCATTGAAGACTTGAAGTGTAGAGTAGATATGATAATAGGTAAATCTCTATGTAAACTCTACACTTGTATGTCTTGGAGTCTATTGAATGCATAAGAGAGCATAAAATAGGTTTCTTGAGCTTAAAAGGCTTTGAATAAATTTCTTGATGAATATGGTTTAGTGTCCTAAAAGTTTTTAAGTAAACTTTATATGATCAAAGGAATTTGGTTTTGGTTTTCAAACTTATATATGTCTAAATAAGTTTTCTATATATACCAAATGTTTTTCAAACTTTTGGAAGTAAAATCTCAAATGATTTTACAAAGTTTGAATATGCTTCCAAAAAATTCGGTCGTCTGAATTTTGTAGCAAAAGTTTGCTACTGTTCTTCCAGAGAAATTAGGAAGAAGATTCGGACGCATGAAGAAAAATTCGGTCGTCCGAATTTTGGCCTTCAGCATGGTCACTGTTTTTGCAGAGAAATTCGGACGAAGATTCGGACGCAACAGGAAGAATTCGGTCGTCCGAAAAATTCAGACGCAGAATTCGGTCGTCCGAATTTCCTGAAAATAGCCGTTAACTAGCCGTTTTATAGCTGTTAAAACTGATTTTCAAATTCTATAAAAGCTATAAACGTGTAATCTTTTGTAAGTTTTGAATTCTTGAAAACTCTAAGCATCCTAAACCCTTTTACAAACATTTCTTAAGCTCTCTTATGTCTTGTGCATTCAATTGATCAATCAAAAGACATCAAAGTGTGAAGGTGCAAGTTTGTGTAAAATTCTACCAACAAGTGGTAACATCTACACACTCTTATCTTTTTATCAAATTGTGTTTTTCTACTAGCTCTTGCAAGTTTATCTTGATAACATAAAACCCTTTAGATAAGAGTGATCTTTGAAGTTGTGATTCAAGGTTGTTTGAGATATAAAACCATTGTGTGTGGTGAGCCTTGTTTGTAAAAGTTACTAGAATAGGTTGCGAGTGTAAAACCATAGTGTGGTGAGCCTCTCTTGTAATTTGTAAAACTGAGCATATAGTAGAGTGATTGAAATCCTTAAGTGTCGGTTTAAGGTAGTAGAGGTAGATCTTGAGGATCGAACCACTATAAATTGCTTGTGTTCTTTGATCTTACTTTCTTATATTGCTTTGCTATAAATTGTCTCTATTTTGCTCATATAATCTGTTATTGGTCTAAACGCATAAAAGGTTTGTTTTTGTGAAAATTAGCCAAATACCTAATTCACCCCCCTCTTAGGTATTTCAATTGGTATCAGAGCTAGAACTTCTTTGTGTGGTTTTACAACCTAGAAGACAAAGATCCTATGGCTAATATTTCAAACCTACTTTACCTAGAAGGATCATCTACAAACAGACCACCGTTGTTTGATCGAACAAATTACACTTTTGGAAGTCTAGAGTTAAAATATATATTTGTTCTATCAATTTTGATTTATGGAACATAGTTGAGAAAGGTCCTTATGTCCCAATGAAAATGAGAGCAGATGGAGTAACCTCAGAACCCAAATCCACTAATGAATTTGATGAGCATGATTCAAGGAAAATGACATTAAACTATCAGGCCATGAACATATTAAATTGTGCATTAGATGTTACTGAATACAATAGAGTTAGTGGGTGTGATTCTGCTCATGATATGTGGAGATTACTCCAAATTACAATGAAGGTACTAATCAAGTTAAAGAATCTAAACTTGCTATGCTTGTTAGAGATTATGAACTGTTTACTATGAAACAAGGTGAAAATATTAGTGATATGTTTACAAGGTTTACTAACATTTTTAATGGCTTGAAAGCTTATGGTAAAAGCTATACTATGGGAGAGCAAAACAGGAAGATTTTGGATGCTCTACCAAAATCGTGGCAGCCAAAGACGCTTGCCATTGAGGAGTCCAAAGATTTAAAAACTCTTCCTCTTGAAGAGATTATCGGATCACTACTCACACATGAAATGAAGATGAAACGGTTGAATGATAAGGAAGATGAAGAAAAGGGAAGAAAAGGAGTTGTACTCAATGCTTCAAATCACTTGAACAAGAACAATCTTCAAGTGAAGAAGAAGGAGGAAACAATGGAGAAGAAGAGATTGCAATGGCAGTGAGGAAGTTCAAGCGATTCTACAAAAAGGAGTTTCTAAAGAAAGGAAGAAAGCCAGTCAAGAAGAGTCGACAATCCTCATCCTATAAACCTCAATGCTTTGAATGCAAGAGCACATAGCATTTTATTGCTGAATGTCCCAAAGTGTTAGAGAGGGAAAGAGACAGCAAAAACAGAAAGAAATCTGCCCAGAAAGGAAAAGGATTAGCTGGAACGTGGGATCAACAAGAAAGCGAGGATGACAGTGAAGGGAAGGCCAACATATGCTTTATGGCCAACTGTGGGAAGAAATGCTTATGCTTAGGCCAATCCTAATTGTACTTGTGTGCTGACTTGTGGTTGCCGTGCCTTTAAGGTTGTGAGAGAGTATTTTGATGCAGATTACGTGATACGTTTTCTAAAAAGATTGAATTCCTCTTTTGATACTGTCAAATCGCAAGTTTTGATACAAACACCACTTCCTTCTGTTAAAAAAGCTTTTAATATGGCTATGAAACATGAAAGGCAATTGCATTATAATTCACTACGAGCACCTAGTGCAGAGGTTTAGATTATGATAAATCAAGGTGCTTATGGTCATTCTGATGATCAAACTATGATTATAATAACACTCCAGTTTATTTTCATGGTAGTCAAAATGTTGATTCTTTTACTACTGCATATGGTTCTCAATCTGTTGGTAATGCAATTGTCTTAAAGAAAGGTGGTGTAGGGAATCCGAAGAAGCAATATGTTTGTACTTTTTGTGGTAAAGCAGTACATACTATTGACATGTGTTATAAAAAGTTTGGCTATCCTCAACATTTCAAGACGAACATCAGAGGACAGGGTGGTTTTGTTAATGTTCCAAGTAAACAGAAGTTAGGGAATATGAAAGTGCAAGGTTCTAACAGTTTTCCACAAGGGAGCATAACAAATCGGATTACTAGACCTCATGATTATGGTTTTCCTTCATGTTCTGTACAATCTAGTTCATCTGAGGTTGCTTATTGGGTTAATCAAAGTGGAATCACTAAAGCTCAATTTTAGCATTTGGTCAAATTGTTGCAAGGTATGCAAGTACATTTTGGAAGCTCATCTGCTACTCCACAAGTTAATCCAATAGCAGTTATGTCAGCAAATTTTGACAATCCTGATTTGACAGCAACTCCAGGCAAGTTTTCTAGTGATAATTCAAAGTGTTGGATTTTAGATTCTGGTGCATCTGATCATGTTGTATGTTCTCTTTCATTTTTCCTATCTTATACTCTAGTTTCTAATCTCTGTCACCTTACCTAGTAGAGTTTCAGTTCCTGTTACTCATAAAGGCTCTATTTCTTTGAATCCTCACCTAATTCTTCATGAAATTCTTTATATACCGTCTTTCAATTTTAATATCATTTCTGTCAATAAGCTTTGTATGCAAAATCATTTTTCAGCACTTTTTTACTCAACCAAATGTCTGCTTCAGGGCATTGCAACCGCGAAGATGATTGGATTAGCTAAAGGTTGCAATGGCCTATATTTCCTTCGTCCAATTTCTGCTTCAGCAACTTCTGTTTCTGCTAAACCAGGCTACACTTTTTCTCTTCCTAGTACTTTTCCTTATTCTGTTTCCGTATCAAATGTTTCAGCTGAACTTGATTCCTTGTTATGGCACTATAGACTTGGCTATTTATCTCCTCAAAGACAACAGTTACTTGGTTCTACATATAATTCATCTTGTGTTTCTTCTAAATCTGTTTTTCTATTTGTCCTCTTGCCAAACAGAAGAAAAATCCTTTCCCTTTGAGGACTTCCCAAACAACTAAATGTTTTTAACTTGTCCATATGGATATTTGGGGACCATATAAGCAGAAAACTATTTATGGTCACAAATATTTTGTCACTGTTGTTGATGATTATCGTAGATATCCTTGGGTTTTTCTTCTCAATGAAAAATCAGAAGTTAGCCTACAAATATAGGCATTCTATTCCTTTATTCACTCACAATTTTCTTAGTCTATTCAGATCATTAGGTCAGATAATGGTCCTGAATTTCATCTTTCTAATTTTTATCTTACGCATGGCATTCTTCATCAGATATCTTGTGTAGCAACTCCTCAACAGAATGGTTTAGTAGAAAGTAAACATCAACACATGCTTAATGTGGCTAGAACCTTGAAGTTTCAATCTCATTTACCCTTGATTTACTGGGGTTTCTATATCCAACATGCTGTGTATCTTATCAATCTTCTTCCCACTCCAGTTCTTCATAATTCTAGTCCTTTTGAGCTTCTTTTTCAAAACTCCTGAGTAGTCATATTTGCAGGTTTTGGTTGCTTATCTACTGCTTGAACCTTGGAACACAACCGTAGGAAGTTTGATCCTAAAGCCAAAAAATCAGTGTTGCTGGGGTACTCTACCAAAAGCAAAGGCTATCTTTGATTCCGGAAATGTTCAATTCTATGAACATATTTTTCCTTTCTCTTCTTTTTCATCTGCTTCATCTTCTTCCTGTTTACGTTCAAATAATTCTTCTTTTTCTGTTCCTTCTTTTACTCCTCCATCTTCTGATAGCCCATAACAATTTACTTCCCCTGCTATTTTTATTGATACTCAATTTACTGAAGAACATTCTAACTCAACATCTTCTGTTTCATCCCTAAGAAAATCAACTAGACAAAAACATCCACCTGCTTATTTGAAAGATTATGTTTGTAATGTTCTTCCTACTTAACCTCATTCTTTGTCAAATGTTCTTACATATGAAAAGCTTGCACCACAGTACAAAACTTTCACTTTGAATGTTACTATGGATGTTGAACCTTAAAGCTATGCAGAAGCTGGTAGACATCAGGAATGGAGGGATGCTATGCCGACTGAAATAGAGGCTTTACAAGCCACCAAAACATGGAAGTTAGTCTCTTTACCCCCCAAATAAACTTTTGATATGGTGTAAATGGGTTTATAGAATCAAGAGGAAGTCTAATGGGTACATTGAAAGGCATAAAGCGAAGTTAGTAGCAAAAGGTTATACACAACAAGTAGGCATTGATTACTTAGAGACTTTTTCACCAGTTGTTAAAATGACAACTATGAGAATAGTTCTAGCTATAGCTGCTGCCAAAGAATTACATTTGCATCAATTAGATGGGAATAATGCCTTTTTACATGGGGAACTGGATGTAGAAGTATATATGAGTGTACCACCTGGTTTCTAGTAACATGGTGTGTAAGTTGGAAAAATCTTTATATGGCTTAAAGCAAGCGAGTAAGCAATGGAATGCAAAACTGGTTTCAGCTCTACTTTCTCTTGGTTTCAAGTAGTCTTACTGTGATTATAGCCTATTTGACAGTCTGATGCTGCTCACTTCACGGCTGTTCAAGTTTATGTGGATGATTTGATTGTTGCAAGCAATGATTTGAATACAGTTCAAATAGTTAAAACTACACTGCATGATCAGTTCAAAATTAAAGATTTGGGAGAGTTGAAATATTTTCTTGGCTTGGAAATTATTAATATAATAATATATAATATATTATTATTCATAGAATAACATATGATAACAAAAATTTATAATATAAAAATATTATATGATGAAGAAGACATCATCCAAATCTGAGGGAAGAAAAGCTCGAATCCCTCTTCAAGCAAAGCAAAACATTTAAGAGAATTAATTCGGATTGGGTAACCCGATCCATTAGAGCCGAATTGGGCTAACCTGATCCACTTATATTATTTTTAAAATTTAATTTTAAAATTTTTAAATAATAAATTATATATTTTCTTGTATTATTACTTTTTCTAAATTAAAATTTTACTTTTGGGCGAAATTAGGTTAGGTTAGTCTGATCCACATTATTTTTAATTTTTTATTTTAAAATTTTTAAATAATAATTTATTTTTTCTTTTATTATTTATTTTTAAATTATAATTTATGTTTGTCGCAAATTTGTCGCTTTTTAAAATTGAATTTCGTAGAATTAACAGTAAATTTTTATTTTTAAAATTTAAATATATTATTATCCGTCACAAATCCGTCGCTAAATTTAGCGACGGAAGAATGATGCCGTCGCAATTAGCGACCCTTTATTTAGTGAGAGAATTTTCCGTCGTTAATCCGTTACAAATGGTGATTAGCGACGGATCCATTGCTAATTTCGTGTTTTCTTGTAATGGGATTACATATTTGATGCATGATTTATGTGTTCCATTATCCAGTCCAATTCCACTGTTTTGTAACAATCAAGCTGTACTTTATTTATTGGAAAATCCTGTGTTCTATGAGCACACCAAACATATTGAAATTGATTGCCATTTTGTTCGAGAGAAGTATCATATGGTATTGATCAAGCCTCTTCTTGTGTCTTCATCTTTGCAATTAGCAGATTTGTTAACCAAAGCTTTGTCTACTCCTTCTTTTTATCAGTTCTTATCAACTTATGGGGTTCAAAATTTTTACACCAAGTTCCACTTGAGGGGGGTGTTACAAATCAGAAATGCAAGTCAACAGAAGAAGCTAGCAGAGAAGTTAGTAGAAGTGTAGATGACAGCAAAGCAATAACAATGTTACAGCCTGGATGATCAACAACCGGTTCAAGTTAGTTAGGATTAGTTAGCTTTAGTTAAATGCAGTAGTTCAACCCGGTTCATTAAGCCGGTTTGCATATTTGTTGAAATGTATATAAACTTTACTTGTCCTTCTTGTAAGCTCTGTTGTTGAATGAATGAATATTCCAGAAATTCGTTTCTTCAATTGGCACCAGTCAAAATGATGAGAATCAGATAACGAAATCCAGATAATTACTGGTGCCGGTTTAGGCATTGTAATGGGTGCCGCTTCTAACTTCAATTGGTGGGCGAAGTTGGTCACAGGTGGTTAAACATACAATTTTCAAGGATTTTGATAGATTTTTAATTTCTTTTAATTTTCTAAGTTTCTTTGAGTTAGTGTTAATATAAATAGATTTATTTTATATTACATTTTGTATTTTTATGGCAATCTTTTAAGACTGCAAGGAGGTCAACAAAGATAGAATACAAGGAATCAAGTTCTGCCTTTAAGACTTGATTTTCTTTAAAAAAATCATTTATTTTTGCAAGCTCTATGATGTTCTTCAAAGTTGCTATTGGTGCTCTTTTTACTATGTTAGGCTAGAGACTCTCTAACCAAGGCTAATGTGAAGATTTTGTGTTTTCATTAATGTAATTGATTCTAGATTATTACATTACTAATTATTTATGTTATTAATTCTTATTGCTTGGTTTAGTGCTTTCAATTGATTGACCACTTTTTACATGATTTAATATTCAAAATTCGACAAATCTTAATGCTTCTTTGATTAATAATCTACATAGAGATATAATAAATTTTAATTAAAAATAGGGACTCTGTGTCTTGAGATTGGACTTAGTTTTACATTAGGAAATTTTGCCGTTAATAATATAAATCTTAAACGGTTTAATAAGAAATGTAGAATCTTTATATTAAGAATACACTAGTTGGATCATTGTCCTGCTTAGTTTATTTATTATTGATTCTTCCTTGATTATTTTTTGTTATTCCTTTATTTAGTTTAGTTTAATTTTTGCCTTCGAATTTGATCAGTTTGGATTAAGTAAAGATAGCGTCTTTAGTACTCAAATTAAGTCCTTGTGGGATAGACCTTCAGTCACCCTTATGTACTACATGTGGGCACTAGAACACTTGCGAGGATTTGGCATGTCACATATCAACCGTTTCTGATGCCGTATTGTACTACAATAGCGTCACAACCCGCTACTACCATAGTTCCACCCACATGAATTATGCTGCCCCACCTACTCCAGTTGGAATTGATTCTTCACCTGAAATAGTTGTACCGCTTACTATGCTAGCACAAGTGATGCAAAATCAGCAAGAGTAGAGGAACAATAGAGATCCCGAAACCTATTATGAAAGAATAAGGAAGATGGGGATGCTTGCTTTTGATGGAAACCTATTATGAAAAATTTTAAAATTGAATCAAATTAAAATTTAATTCGATTCTCGATTCAATTTTTTTTAATTTTGATTTGGAGAAACTTCAAATTTTCTTTTTTAAATTAAAATTTAGTTCGATTTTCAATTTGGACCAAGCTAAACTGGAAAAAACTAAATTTTATCCAAACTAATAATTAAGTACAATTGAAAGTGAATAGCCCTAGGTAAGTTAGATCTTACTTCAGGTTTTTTAAAATTCAAAATACTTTATTTTGTATATTTTTACAAACACTATTTGAAGATTAATAACTTAAACTATGTTAGAGTATAATCAATGCTATCCTGAAGTTTAAATTTTTAATTTCATATATTTTGATTTTCACCAAACTGAATTTTTTTCAAATTGAAATATTTCGGTTTGAAAAAATTCGATTTAAAGGTAAATTAGTTTTGGTTTGGTTTTGAAAAAATGTAAAAAATTAATTTTTCTTCAAATAATAAAATTAAATTTTCTCCAAACCGAATTAATGAACATCCATTGGAGTATTGGAAAGAAGTTGCTCTTATTTATTGCCATGGAGGAAATTTTTCTCCCCTCTCACATGGGATCAGTTTAAGGAGATTGTTTTGGAATAGTACTTTTGGACATATTCAAAATGGAGAGACATAATCAATTCTTCAAGTTAGTACAGACTAAAGTGTAAAGATCCGGTCCTGCACATAACTTTTTACAGCATGTGCAAGACTGAATCTTGATCGTCAAATTGTGATCGGACGGTCAAAAAAAGTTCTGAACAATTGTTCAGAACTTTTTTGAATAATTGTTCAGAATTTTTTTGACCGTTCGATCACAATTAGATGGTCAAGATTCGGTCTGTACGAACTGCATAAAGCAAGTACAGGACTGGAACCGAACCCCTGACTAAAGGGATGATTGTATCAGAATATGCAACTAAATTCAGTGCCCTGGGAAAGTGTGCAATTGTGACTGTTTGACATCTAGCCACGAGAACTCACAAGTTTGTTAGAGAGTTGCAGGTCAGAATTAGAGAGAGATTGTCTATTATTCGACCTACTTCCTACAAAGAGCCATATTAGGGGAGCTTGGTTATTAAGGTAGAATTTATTTGGACTGATGCTAGAATGGAGAAGAAGAGTGATAAGATTATATTTTAATCATTATTTAAAATTAATTTATCACTTATTTAAAGGTTGATTAATATAAATCTTATAATTTTGACTTGTTTTGGTTAATTAAATATTTATGTACTTAGTATAAATTAATTAAGATAATTTTATTTATAAAGTATATTTTAATTCACTAATTTTACTAATTATTGATGCAGGGGTAAAATGGTAATGTTAAAAAAAGAAAAAAGAATATTCTAAAATTGACTTTGAGTTGGAATAGAATTTGGAATCCAAATTAGGTTTAAACTCCTAATACACACTTATGGATACGGAGAGGAGGCTGGCGGCAGGGAGATAGAGGGAGAGTTGCCGGAGACCAAAAGAAAAAGATTAGAAAAAGGAAAAATGAATAGACGAATTGAGGGCAGCCAAGGAAGATTTTCGGGTAGCAAAAGGAGGGAGATTTTCGGGCAGCAAAAAGAGAGAAAATTTGGGCAGCCAAAGAGAGGAATTCGGGCAGCCAAAAAGAAGAGAATTTCGGGTAGCAAGAAGGAATAAATTTTGGAGAATCAATTGAACAAAGAGGAAGACACAAATCGTGAGAAGCAATTTTGACAAAGGACAAAAGGGTTGACTTAGGGAAGAGTGGAGCAAAAACAGTGGCAAGAAACTTGAAAATAGAGAAGCCCTTCTATTCTTCTATTCTTTAATTTTTTCTTTCAGAATTTATTTTATGTTAATTAAATTTGTAAATTTGAATATTTAGATCATGAATAGCTAAATCTTTTATGACTAAGAGCTTCGATGAAGGTTGAAACTCTTATGACTTTAATTTATTTCAATTAAAGATTGTTTCTTTAATTTCGATTTTGGTTAATTGTTATTATTGTTTTTAATGCTTGTAATTTTCTGGCCAATTTTTGCATACTTTTAAATCTATTCTAGTGGTTGAGAAGTACTAGTTTAAATTAGATCATGGTAATAACAACATATCGTAAAACTGACTAGAGATAGATTCAATTTCTTTGTGTGGTTTCTAGCGAGTAGGAAACAAAAGTTAGGGAATTCCATAGAGGTGTTTGCAGCTTTGATAATTAAAATCACGTAGAGATAATATTGGTTTATTAATTAAAGTTTGGAGCTTTTCACCAAGGGATTGGGTCAAGCCTATAATTGAAAATTCTACCATTAACCAAGTTGAAAATTAATTTGAAAAAATTAATTATTTGTCATAAGAGCAGTAAGCTGAATTTGGAGTGTCTTAGTCTATTCATTGCCATTGATTTTTAATTAATATAATTATTGATTTTTTGTGCTTATTAATATTGTTAATTATTTTTATTGATAATTAAATTTTAGATAAAATCACATTTATTTTTATTTAAATTGGATTATAAGTAAAAGAATTTTGCAGTTAGGTAGCAATCCTCGTTGGGACGACTTGTACTCACTACTTTATTACTGGTTTGACATTTGTGCACTTGCAAATTTCACATCAAGTTTTTTGCCGTTGCCAGGGATTGTTTTTTATCTAGTATAGAATTTAATTACTAAGCCTAAGTTTAAATTTTTTTCAAAAAAATCAAAAAATATTTTTGATATTTTTAATTTTTTATTTTATTCTGTTTTTATTTTTAAAAAATATATCTAAAAAATAATTTTGATATTTTAAATTTTTTTATTTTATTTTGTTTGTTTATTAGTTTTTTTTTTGTTTGTGCATGAATACTCGTAGTTCCTCAAATAAAGAACATTTGATCTACATTTCTAATATTGAAAAGTTTGCTCGGCATAACAGGAGTGAATTTTATAAAAGAAAATACGAAAAGATCGCCACACCAGTCGAATCTTCAATTTCAGAGGATAGTTTCAAATTCAACTATAGCAGTGAAGCAATGGAGAATAATCAGCCGAGGGGTATGACTTTGAAGGACTATACAAAGCCAAAGATGAAAGGTTCTTCTCCAGCCATCAACTGTCTAGGGGTCACTGCTGCAACTTTCAAGATTGAGCCAACATTCATTAAAATGGTTCTCAATACTCCATTTTTCGGATTGTCACATGAAGATCCGCAAGCACACATATCAAACTTTTTGGCAATTTGTGATACTTTCCAAATTGGTGGAGTACCTGAAGATGCAAAAAGGCTCAGTCTTTTCCTTTTCTCTTTAAGAGATAAAGCTAGATCATGGCTAAACTCTCTTCCTACAAATTCTCTTTAAAAAATTGGGATTGAAGGAAATTAAGGACACTACTATTTGTCTCCAAATGGATGATAGATCAATAAAGTATCTTAGGGGAATAGTAGAAAATGTCCTTGTTAAGGTTGATAAATTATATTTTCCAGTAGATCTTGTGATTTTAGATATGGAGAATGATTTTGATCTACCTTTGATTTTAGGTAGACCCTTTTTTAATACTGGTAGAACCTTAATTGATGTGGAAAATGGTCAAATAACATTGAGGGTTGGGGATGAATGTATACAATTAAATGTTTTTGAATCATTGACACTGCAAGAATTTTTCATTTTTGCGACGGACTATTCCGTCGCAAATCCGTAGCAAATTATAGATTGCGACGGATTTGCGACGAAATAGTTCGTCGCAAAAATAGAAGTCGCAAATTTGCGACGGACAACATTTCCGTCGCAAATTTGCGACGGATAACATTTCCGTCGCAAATTTGCGACGCCATATTGCCGTCGCCGAATTGCGACGGATAATATCCGTCGCACCAAATTTGCGACGGATAATTTCCGTCGCAGATTTGCGACGGAAGATATCCGTCGCAAATTTGCGACGGATATCTTCCGCCGCAATGCGACGGATATATCCGTCGCAATTCTGCGACGGAATACTAGCCGTCGTCGAATTGCGACGGAAGATATCCGTCGCAAATTTGCGACGGAATATATCCGTCGCAAATCTGCGATTCGATTTAATTATTTAAATTTATTATTTAATTTATTATTTATTATTTAATTTTAAATTAAATATTTTATTATTTAATTTGTAATTTAATTTTTAAATTAAATATTTTAAAAATTTTTAACCAATAATTTTTTAATAATTTTTTAAATAATTATTCTTAAAAAAATAAGCATAATCAATAAAATAATTAAAAAATAAAATATTAAATTAAAATAAATATAATGAATCAGTTAAATGTCAATATTGTATGTGTACAATAATGAAAAAAAATGAAACAAAATCTATGTAAGTATAGAAGGCGGTCGTTTGCGAGACGGTGGAGGAGGCGGAGGTGGATCCGGAGGGTCGATCGTTGGAGGATGGTCGTCGAAAGCGGATCGATCGTGTAATCCTCACCAGCCTCGCCTCGTCCCGCTCTTCGAATCTGGGTATCGGAAAAGGAGGTGGAGGCGTAGAGGCGGCGGAGGCGGATGTAATGCCTCGGACATAACTCGCAAATACTTGGTCCAAACTAGCAAAGCGTTGCTCGAAAATAATCTGCGCATCGACCTCTCTCTCGCAACCGATCGTGAAGAGATGCGTACTCGGGATGCGATGTAATCGAGCAAGTCGTTTCGAACAGTGGGTGACGTGGGATCGACATAACCTTCGTCGCATGTGAACGACTTCTGAACCCAATCAAAAAATTCGATTCTTCAAGCACCACCAAAGAACCTCCATAAATAGGGACTTCTCATCCCGGGTGGTTGCTTTGAGAAGTTACCGAATCTCGGGACTCCACTCGCGAATAGCGCTCCTTCAAAGCGTTGACGCTATCCTGCAAATTGTATACATCGTAAATTTATAACGGATTCTAAGAATAAAACAATTAATATAAAATACGGAGTAATATAATATGTAAACTTACCAACGTATGTTGTGATTTCTCACTGACAAACGTGCCCCTTTTTGGGCCACTCTTATATTTGTGTGTCGCCTCGTACATATCGGTGAAGTGGAAGTCATCTCCACGCTCCTTACGCTAAAAATATATTAATATAAATATTTAGTAATTATACTAGAATTAAATAACAAGAAAAAATAATCATTACCATCCGACGCTCGTGCTCGCTGAAGGAAATGTATCCTCCCGTGTGAGTTTCGGTCCCAGCGCTGGGCCGCTTGCTTCGCTTAGCAGCGAGTCGAAACACGCCCTGAATTGTTCCGTGCTCCAGTGGTCCCGCCAGAGTTGGCTCCAAATGTCAGGAGATATCCACGGTGGACATTTCCCTTTACACCGAGCCTTTGAGAGCTGATCCGATAGACGACGAGTGCATTTGTCATCCCAAATTCGTCGTACCTGATCAGCATGCTCTGGAAGCCATCGATAACGTGTCTGCAAAGTTATTTAAAAAAATTAAATATATAGAGAATATATAGATATATACATTAATGTGGATATATATTTTATAATTTGTTACTTACACTCCACATCCCGGAACCACATGTCCCGAGCTCTAATGGGACCGCCTCAAAATTAGGAAACGGTCCGGTGAAATGCCGGTGAAACGTATCCGATATCGAATGGACCGTCCCCTCCGCTGGGAAAAAACTGTTCCATTACACAGATGAATAGTTAGGTATCCTTTCAAAAAATTTGAATACATTCCCGCAAAAGTAAATAGAAACTTACTCGTCGCCACTCGGGGCTATCAAAATGCGCGCTTCCTCTGTCTGAGTCCCACTTGTAGAAGCAGCCGTAGAGGGTACCACAGAAGCTGGGGTCAAAGGCGTATGCTCGGACTCCGCTCCACGTGTGTCATCCTCACTCGGTAAAGACATCGGACCGGGTAAAGATGGAGAAGGAGTACGATCACTCATCCCAATCGAACGTGACCTACGTGGAGGCATCTGAAAAAGAAAAAAATTTTCGTTAACTATGTAATCATTAGTAACATGTAAAATAGAAATACAATAAATTGTTAAAAATAAATAAGTGACGTAGTAAATGTAAGGAAATGCATACATACAATAAATTATTCACTATTTTCGTCCCTCACTCGGATCATCTTCCGATTCCCATTCACTTTCAACTTCGTATCGGAATCAATCGAGTCATCATATTCTGTATTTTTCGGTTCATTATCATCCACAATCTCCCCTTCACCTGTTTCATGCACAAGTTCGCCGATTATGTCATCTTCACCACGTACACTGAATGTGATCGATTCATCTACATCTTCTTGGTATGGTCTCTCAACAATATGTGCATCGATGACATGACGAGCCTTCGATTTGCATACTCCCACCCAATCGGACTTATTTCTTTTACTTCCGGGGATAAGTGGCGTAGTATACTTGCTCGAGCTTGCACGACTAATACAAATGGATCATATTTGGGGTATCTTTTCCCCGGAATGAACATCTGCAGCTTTGGTAATGTGGATGAATCCCGACGCCCTGTTAAGCACGAGATCATACCAGATCACACTTAAATAAAATAACATCCCTAGATGGAATCCCTGAAACCGCACTTCAATGATCTCCTTCAAAATCCCATAATAGTCGCTCCCTGCTGTCAATATCTTCGTCCTCGCCCTTAACCCATACGCCACAATTAATAGTCCTCTTTCCGACTCCATGATCTTGCGTATGAAATCTGAAACCATTTATTATATATCCCTTACAAGATTTCACCTGCCTTGAAGGTCCCCAGGATAGACTTTTAATATTTTCGTCTGTTACGTTATTTTGATGATCTTGCACCTGCAACATATAAACGGTGTTCTTGACTATTTAGAACAATTTTTCTTAAGCCTTGTTCATTACTACGCGACAAAAAAAACTTACATAAGCCCCGAACCATATGAGAAACTCGCCTCAAATCTCCTATCAATTTCCTCCTCCGTTGTACGAGGGTCGGCGACCACAATTCAGCTCGAATTTCATCGTTGCATAGTCATTGTATAAGTCGAGTGCTGTAAACCACGAAGAATCAGTAAAACAACGAAAATATGAAAAAAAGACGTACGTTACCAACGGTTGTATCTCTTCACAATTGAGATATATGTAATTAACAGCTGCCTTAAATTCCTCGGGAGAAAGGTATCTGGTAATTGTATTCCCGATCACCTTGCCTGCTGCATTACATATGGACAACCCACATCTTTCTGAAACACCTTCGTCATTTCGAGCCAGATTTGTATGTCTAGTCTGGACATGAGGCTCGAAGTTGTAAGAAAAAAACGTAGACGCCTCCTCAATCAAATATGCATTGCAAATTGATCCCTCGACCCTTGCCTTATTTTTTACTTTCAACTTCAGGCGATATAAGAACTCGCACTTTGTCATTTTAACGGTGTTAGAAATTCTACATCGAGTAGTTAAAACAAACGGTTTAAATGCTCATGTCGAAGGCATAACCTCTCAAACGGGTACATCCATCTATATTGAACCGGACCAGCAATCCTTGCTTCGTAAGGTAAGTGAATCATTAAATGCTTCATCACATCAAAAAATGCAGGGAGGAAATATCCTTTCCAACTTGCACGATGAGGATTACTATGTTCTTCTCCCACTCTCTCATACGAGATGTTGACAGTTTTGGAGCACATAAATCCCGGTAGAATAAACTTAATTCCGTTAGCACATTCCAAATAGCGGCAGGGAGGAATTCTCTAAATGCAATAGGAAGCAATCTTTCCATAAATATGTGACAGTCATGCGTCTTCATGCCCGACATATTCAACCCGTTCAAATCAACACACCGACCAAAGTTAGACGCATATCCATCGGGCAGCCTCAAATCCCTAACCCACTCCAATACAACCCTTTTTTCTTGCTTCGTTAGAGAGTACTTAGCTTTCGGCATAGAAACTTTACCATTTCCGACACATGTAACATGTAACTCCGGCCTATTACAGTACACCTCCAAATCTCGCCGAGCCTTTACATTATCCTTTGACTTGCCCTTCACGTCCATTACAGTATTAAACACGTTTTCGAACACATTCTTTTCATTGTGCATGACGTCAACATTGTGGCAAATTAAATTTGATTTCCCAGATCTGGTAAGTCCCATAAGATGCTACGCTTAGCCCAGTTGTGGTAAACACCTCTACCATCATCCTTGCCAACTTCCGCCGCAGTATCGACAATTCTCGGTAAACCGCTGACTCTATGCCACATCTCATCCCCGCAAGATCGCTTAATAGGTTGAGAGGTCTCACGACCACGATCCTTTCGAAATGATTTTCCGTCTCTTCTGTATTGATGATCTATCGGCAAGAACCGGCGGTGACAGTCAAACCAAGATTGCTTTGAGCCATGTTGTAGATGAAATGACTTTGTTTGCTCCATACAAGTAGGGGACAAGCCGGTCTTCCGACGAGTGCTCCAACCGCTCAACATACCATAAGTTGGAAAATCATTAATGGTCCATAGGAGGGCAGCTCGCATTTGAAAATTCTTTTTTTTTGGAGACGTCATAAGTCGGCACTCCGAGTTGCTCCACAAATTTTGTAATTCTTCCACCAGCGGCTGTAGATAGACATCGATCTTATGCTTCGGGTTCCTCGGCCCTGGAATAATTATTGTCAAAAACATCACAGCATCCTTCATACACATCCACGGTGGTAAGTTGTACGGCGTAATAATGACGAGCCAAGCTGGAATATTGCTTTCCCGACATTCCAAATGGTGAGAACCCATCGGTGCGACGCTAAACGTACGTTGCGGGCCTCTTTCGCAAATTCCACGTGCACACAATCAAAATGATGCCATGCTTCACCGTCTCGTGGATGACTCATCAATCCCTCATTCTGCACAGCTTCAGCGTGCCACCTCATGTGTTCTGCAGTCGTTTTTGATGCATACAACCTCTGCAATCTCGGAGTCAAGGGAAAGTAGTACATTTTCTTAAAAGGGACATCTTTTGGCTGTCTATTCTTCCGAAATTTTCTCCTCTGCATGTACCGGGGACTCGCACAGAACTTACATTCCCGCAAACCAACATCTGCCTTCCAATAAAGCATGCAACTGTTTGGGCAACAATCTATTTTCTCCACAGGCAAGCCGAGTCCGAAAACCATCTTCTTACGTGCAGTACAAGTCCTCCGGAAGCAGATTATCCTTTGGCAGAACCTCCTTAATTAGTTGCATTACCTGATTAAAACATCTTTCTGAAATATTATTCTCAGATTTAATATTCAGCATGTGAGCAACAAATGATAACTGCGAATGGTTCGTGCATCCATCCCACAAAGGAGTATCGGCAGATTTCAACATATCATAAAATTTCTTGGCTTCAACATTGGGAGGTTCTTCATCGCCGACACCCACCGGAGGGTCTAAAAGATGGTCCGAACCAACGCCATCCATTACCATCTATTGAAATGGATTATTAGGGATAGATTGTGACTCAGAATTGGTTGGAACTGTCCCTAGGTGCAACGGAGTAAGACTCTCACCGTGACTGGTCCAACGGTAATAATCGGCGACAAATCCAAACCTATACAAGTGCACCTGCACTTCATCGGGAGAAATGTGCACCTTGTTCTTACACTTCGCACAAGGACATCTCAACCATGAAGTGTGCCCGTTCAACAAACAATAAGCTATAAAACCCTTAACCCCATCTTTATATTCATTTGTGATTCCCTTAATCCCTTGCGTATGTCGCTTATACATCCAACTACGATCATCCATCTACATTAAAAATTAAAAAAGCACTTTGAAAAAAAATTAAAAAAACAGGGAAGAAGCTGTACAAAAAATATTGCCTATTAAATTTTTACCTAATTTCACAAAAAAAATTAGTATTTTTTTACTTCTTGTTATAATACAGTCAAAAACTTAGAGACAAGTGTAAAAAAAATTCGACAGCATCTCCACTGTAAAATGGACATTTTCCAGGCGCAAGGCCACCACAATCAATCTCCAAATTCAAATTAATTTCTCTCAAAAATTAATTACACGTAAGTATACCCAAAATACCTCTGCAATCTTCCTAAATATTATAAGAACTGCAGAAAAAATTAAAAAAAGTTAAAAAAATATTACCTATTAAATTTTACCTAATTCAACTAATAAATTTATACATTTTTTATTTCTTGTTATAATAGAAAAAAAAAATTAGAGACAAGTGTTAAGCAAGTGTAAAAAAAATTCGACAAACGATCTCCACCTGTAAAATGGACATTTTCCGAGCACAAGGCCACCACAATCAATCTCCAAATTCAAATTAATTTCTCTCAAAAATTAAATACACGTAAGTATACCCAAAATACCTCTGCAATCTTCCTAAATATTATAAGAACTGCAGAAAAAATTTAAAAAAAGTTAAAAAATATTACCTATTAAATTTTACCTAATTCAACAAATAAATTTATAAATTTTTTATTTATTGTTATAATAGAAAAAAAATTTAGAGACAAGTGTTAAGCAAGTGTAAAAAAAAATTCGGCAGCATCTCCACTGTAAAATGGACATTTTCCAGGCACAAGGCCACCACAATCAATCTCCAAATCCAAATTAAACTCTCCCAAATATTAAATCCACGTAAATATACCCAAAATTCATAAGCATCTTCGTAAATGAAATAACATCTTAACAAAATTAAAACACATCAATACCAGCCTCCATTAACAAATTTTATAAAATAGTGCAATAAAAAAACATAAAATACATCGCACAAAAAATAGAAAAAAAATTAATAACAAAAAAAATCAAAAAAACAGAAATAACATAAAAAATCGAAAAACAGAAAAAATCGAAAAAAAATCAAAAAAACAGAAATAACATAAAAAATCACAAAACAGAAAAAACTGAAAAATACTAAAAAAAACAGAAATAACATAAAAAATTAAAAAAAAAGAAAAAAACCAAAAAAAAGCACAGTTGACGCGGCAAAAAATGACGGAATGAAAAATGAAAGGAGAAGACTTACTGAGTGCGTGGGCTGGCCGGTCTTGTGCTGGCAGTGGCCCAGGGCTGAGTGCTGAGCTGGGCAGGGCGCGTAGGGCTGAGCGGTCGTGGCCGGGCTCGGCGAGGCGTGGCGCGCAGGTGCTCGGCAGAGCAGTTCGAGGGACAGGGGCCGCTCGGGCTGCCTCAGCGGCCGTGGCGGCTGCAGGCGCGCTCAGCAGACGGTTCGAGATGGAGCTGCTCGGCGAGCCGTGGCGCTGCGAGTGCGCTCGCGAGCGGTTCGAGGCGGGGCGCGCTCGGGCTGGCCTCAGCGGAGACTTGGGAGAAGGGTGCGGGGGTGGGCTTCGATTCGGCAGGGCGGCGGGCGCGAGGCGGGGAATGGCGAGCGCACGGGCGCCAGGGGGAATGGCGAGCACGGGCGCTAAAGGATGGGCTTCGGCAGGCGCGCGGCGGGCGTGGGGGGGAGGAGCTCGGCAGGCGCGGGGTGTGGGGGGTAGGCAGCAGGCAAACGGATTGGTGGGAAAGTGAGATTGTTTGGAATTTTTGAGTGTTAGATATTGTGAAGAAGAAGAATTTTTGGCGACAATATTGTCGCAAATTCGCCGCTATTTTGCGACGAATTTGCGACGGACTTTTTATTTTTTTTTTTCAACGGTAAAAAATCGGTTAGATTAATTTATTATTATTTTTTTAACGGAAAAAAAAAACGGTTGCAAATCAGTCGCAAATTTGCGACGGCTTTGCGACGGACTTTTTTATTTATTTATTTTTTAACGGTAAAAAATGCGTCGCAAAATCGTCGCAAAGATCGACGATTTTGCAACATAATTATTTTCAATTTGGCGGCTCCCTTCGCGGGTTATTAATTTTCAAATGCCGTCGCAAATCCGTAGCATTTTTGCGACGGATTTGCGACGGAATTTATTCCTAATTATATTTATTAACGAAAATAAGACCGTCGCAAATCCGTCTCAAATTTGCAACGGCTTTGCGACGGATTTGCGACCAAATTTAATTTCTAATGTGTTTTTTAAAATCTTTTCTTTCTCTTTCATTGCTACATTAAGTTTATGGTTGGGATTTGTGAACAATAAATAATTATGACATATAATCATTTTAGTTATTATATAAATTGTGCTAGTATATTTACTTATATACTTCATCAACGCTTTATATACTTCATCAATACTATATGTTGTGAAACATTATTACATATTATAAATTAGTCATACTTAAAACTTTAACTATTACTGTTACACATATATGTAATATATATTTATATGTTTTGGTATGATGTGTCATTATAGTATATATATATGTTACATCAAAATAAATTACAAGATATATATTCGTATGTGTCTTTATATAAATATTATTACATATTTAATTAATATACTTCGTTTATGAACACCATGAGGTATGACTCACCAAAAACAAATAAAGATGAAAGAATAGGAGGAAAAAAAATTATTCCGTTGCAAATCTGTTGCAATTCCGTCGCAAATATTTATCTGTCGCAAATTCGTCGCAAATCCGTAGCATATCTGCGACGGATTTGCGACAGAATTTATTAAAAAATTTAATTTCTTATTTCCGTCGCAAATCCGTCGCAGATCTGCGATGGATGTGCGACGGAATTTATTTTTAATTTAATTTTTAATTTCCGTCGCAAATTCGTCGCAGATCTGCGACAGATTTGCGACGGAATTTATGCATGTATTTTTAATTCTTATATTTTTAATTCCGTCGCAAATCCGTCGCAGATTTGCGACGAAATTTATGCATGTATTTTTAAATTCCTATATTTTTAAGTCCGTCGCAAATCCGTCGCAGATCTGCGACGGATATTATTTATCTATTTATTTATTCGTATATTTAAATTCCGTCGCAATTCCGTCGCAGATCTGCGACGGATTTGCGACGGAATTAATGCACATTTTTTTTTATTTCTATATTTAAATTCCGTTGCAAAATCGTCGCAGATTTGCGGCACAAAGTCAAAAATAGTTTGACAAGAAGAATGCTTATGGGCGGAGAAGCTTGTCTTTTCCATGATCCTCCTTAATTCATGCTCTTACACAAAAAGTCAAGCTCGAGACTATAAACGAGAACTACTATTTAAGTTGCTTTGTTTCTTGATTTTTTTAAAAAAATTTATACCAAAAAAAATAGCTTTCCCTTATTTACTTTCTTTAATTTCTTTGTAGGATGTGCTTGAGCCTAAGTGGAGCTCCCAAAAACCGTTAAAGCTTGGACTTTCTTGGATGTTTCGTTGATTTGGCTGAGTCTCTTAACCCCCTTTGTGATTTCTTGTATTTGAAGATTGGGGACAATGTTTATTCTTAAGTGGGGGGTAGGAAATTGGTTATTTCATTTTTAAAATATTTGAAAATTTTTCAGAATTTTATGATGTAAGAGTTTTGTTTCAAGAAATTTTTTGAAAATCGTTTGAATATTAAGTAATTGAATCTTATTCCTGAGGAGTTATTGTGATTGTTTATATGTGTCGATTGGAAAGTAAAGAAAGGAATTTAACTTTGCATAATGCCTTTGTTAATTCTTCGTAATTGTGGAATTTAAATTATTTTTATTGACCATGATCTTGTGAATTGATGAGATATTTAGACTTTATTATATATTTGATGACACTCTTTTTATCAGAACAACACACTAGAACTTGTTTTATTATATGCTCGAGACGAAATATAAGGTTTCTCTGATTTACCTTAGAAACGATGGTCATAGGCCTTCTTTGGACCATTTGAGCCTTTCAAGCCTACCTTTAGAGTTATCCCTAGTACCCTTTTGTGCCTTAATGAGTCAATTTCTTTGCGTAAACACTTAATAGTTTAACCTTTAATCTTGTAGGGAGCTTGATTTATACTTCAAGACTTTTGTGCTCCTTGAGATCGGGATATTAAGGTTTTGAGGGAAAGAAAGATTGAGAGGGTATTGAAAAGGGAAAGCATGACTTGCTCTATATTATTTGTTTTGAAAAAAAAAAGTGAAAAAAATTGAAAAAAAAGAAAAACAAGAGAACAAAAGAGAGAAAAAAAAATAAAGAAATAGTGCTTATTGCAAGTCATAGTCATAAAATATCCAAAGTTGATGTATACTTGAGAAATGATTGAATTTTTCGGGAATGAATTTGGTTATTGAGGTTTTTTGTACAAAAGGAGCAAGAAATGAGTTGGAGTATATGTTTATGATTTGGGGTCAACTTTTCTTTGCAAGCTCTCTTCTCTTTATTTTGTCTCCTTATATCTTTCATTTGTTAGCCAATTCCCTAGCCTAATATTACAAGCGCTAAAGTCCTACTTGATCTAAGTAAAGTCAGAGTACCTAAATTAGTGGAGAGTGTGTAAGATTTCAAGCTTATGGTTGTGATTATAAAGGTGATTATTGGGTGTATAATATTGATTAGACATTGAATCAAGAGCTTGGTTGCGGTATGCTTAAAAAATATTTCTTTCAATTTCCACGGTTATGTTGTATTAACATTGTAATTATTCTTGGTTATTTATCTATCAATCTTTCTAGTTGATGCATATGGATGATCATTTTAATGGGATGAGAAAGTTGATTTCAAGATTAATGATTCCATGTCTAAGGTTCTTGAGTTTTTTTATCTTTGCTCGAGGACGATCAAGGTCTTAAGTGGGGGGTAGTTCATAAGATTATATTTTAATCATTATTTAGAATTAATTTATCACTTATTTAAGGGCTAATTAATATAAATCTTATGACTTTGACTTGTTTTGGTGAATTAAATATTTATGTACTTAGTATGAATTAATTAAGATGATTTTATTTATAAAGTATATTTTAATTCACTAATTTTACTAATTATTGATGCAGGGGTAAGATGGTAATGTCAAAAGAAGAAAAAAGAAGATTCTAAAATTAATTTTGAGTTGGAATAGGATTTGGAATTCAAATTAGGTTTAAATTCCTAATACACACTTATAGAAAAGGAGAGGAGGCTGGCAGCAGGGAGAGAGAGGGAGAGTTGCCGGATACCAAAAGAAAAAGATTAGAAAAAGGAAAAAAGAAGAGACGAATTGAGGGCAGCCAAGGAAGATTTTCGGGTAGCAAAAGGAGGGAGATATTCGAGCAGCAAAAAGAGAGAAAATTTGGGCAACCAAAGAGAGGAATTCGAGCAGCCAAAAAGAAGAGAATTTCGGCGGCAAGAAGGAATAAATTTTGGAGAATCAATTGAAAAGAGAAAGACACAAATCGTGAGAAGTTTGAAAATAGAGAAGCCCTTCTATTCTTCTATTCTTTATTTTTTTCTTTCATAATTTATTTTATATTAATTAAATTTATAGATTTAAATATTTGGATCATGAATTTAATTTATTTTAATTAAATATTATTTCTTTAATCTCGATTTTGGTTAATTGTTATTATTATTTTTAATGCTTGTAATTTTTTGGCCAATTTTTGCATACCTTTAAATTTATTCTAGTGGCTAAGAAGTACTAGTTTAAATTAGATCATGTTAATAACAACACATCGTAAAACTGACTAGAGATAGATTAGGTTTCTTTATGTGATTTCTAGCGAGTAGGAAACAAAAGTTAAAGAATTCCATAGAGGTGTTTGCGGCTTTGATAATTAAAATCACGTAGAGATACAATTGATTTATTAATTGAAGTTAGGAGCTTTTCACCAAGAGATTGGGTTTAGCTTATAATTTGGAATTCTACCATTAACCATGTCGAGAATTAATTTGAAAAAATTAATTATTTGTCATAGGAGGAGTAAGCTGGATTTAGAGTGTCTTAGTCTATTCATTGTCATTGATTTTTAATTAATATAATTATTAATTTTTTGTGCTTATTATTATTGTTAATTATTTTTATTGGTAATTAAATTTTAGATAAAATTTCATTTATTTTGGTTTAAGTTGGGTTATAAGTTAAAGAATTTTACAGTTAGGTAGTAATTTTCGTTAGAATGACTTGTACTCACTATTTTATTACTTGTTTGATATTTATGCACTTGTAAATTTCACGTCAAAGAGATCCGGTGCTACCATTATGTAGGGTCAAAGTTTCAAATTTTCAACTACAAAACAGCTGTAGCTAAGAGAAGAGTATTGCCAACAACTGCTTCTAAGTCAGTCGCTACCTTGGGATCATCTACAGCATGAACTACCGCTTTAGTGGCATCTACTGCCAGGACATTTGTGAAAGATTGTGCTACTTGTAGGAAGAAACACCCTGGGGAGTGTCATTGAGGAAATTGGAGCTTGCTTTAAGTGTGGAAATTTGGACCACAGAATGAGCAAGTACCCACTGATGAATCAGGAGAAAGCTTAACCTATATCTTCTGAGCTAAGGCCTACTGATCACCCAATGCCAAAATTTTTGCTCGTACCTAGTAGGAGGCTGATACTGCTAGTGGTGTTGTGATAGGTGTAATCTTGGTCAATTCAACTCGTACCTTCGTACTCTTTGATTGTGAAGCCACCTATTCATTCATATTCTGTAGGTTTGTTAAAACCCTAAAATCATGCCCCACCTATTTAGTAGACACTTATTGGCTATCCGTACCTAGCAAGAAGATATTAGTGTCTAACCTCATTCATTAGGGATGTTGGGTAAAGATTAGTAAGGAGGAACTTGGAGCAGACCTAATAAAGATCAACATGATAGACTTTGATGTGATTTTGAGTATGGATTGGCTGGCGAGGAATCATACTTTAGTGGACTGCGTAGAGAAGTGGGTATAGTTTGGGATTCTAGATAAGAATGTTTTCAGTTTCCAAAACTTAGTTCAGAATGGCAGGGATCGATCAGTGCTAGTGATATCCATAGCCAGAGCTCGACAGTGAATTTAGAATGGCTGTGAAGCCTATCCAAATTTTGAAGTGGATATAGAAAAGAGAGATTTGCAGATTTAGTGACATGTGTTTCTAGAGGATTTGCCAAGGCTACCACTAGAAAGAGAGAGAGACGTTGAAATCAATCTACAGCTCAGGACTAAACCAATTTCTAAAGCATCGTACCACATGACACTAGCTGAGTTGAGGGTCTTGAAAGTGCAGTTAAAGGAATTTCTTGACAGGAAATTCATCAGGCTACGAGAAATTACCTTTTTAGTGGAGATAAAAGTAATCACTACAAGTTATCATATGAGTCACTATTATTATTTATGACCATTTTTTGAGGAAATCCCTTGCCATCACAAATATCTCCTTTACGATTTCACTTTTGCAATTTTGTCAAAATTACTTCATGCTATTGTTGCAAAATTTTCGACCGTGAAAACTTTTAGCATAAATAACAAAACCATGTGGTCACAATAAAATTAAATATTTGTGATAATTTTTTAGACACAAAAAGTAATAAATTGTGACAAATAGAATTATAACAATATTACATTTTATTTTGACAACTTCATCTATACTAAAATAGCTCAAAATAAGGACAAAATTTTGTCACTCATAATATTTAGTGATAAAAATAGTATTGCCACTAAAATTATTAATAAAAAAACATAAGCTGAGTTGCAACTAGGGTTGTCAATGGGTCAAGTTTTTATCCGGTCTGAACTAGACCCGACACTACAAGAAATTTTCATTTTTGCGACGGACTATTCCGTCGCAAATCCGTAGCAAATCATAAATTGCGACGGATTTGCGACCAAACAGTTCGTCGCAAAAATAGAAGTCGCAAATTTGCGACGGATGACGTTTCCGTCGCAAATTGGCGACGGATGACTCTTCCGTCGCATATTTATGACGGAAATATTCCGTCACGGATTTGCGACGGCAATTTTCCGTAGCAAATCTGCGACGGAATAGTCCGTCGCAGATTTGCAACAGAATACTTCCGTCGCAAATCTACGACGGCAATTTTTCGTCGCAGATTTGCAAAGGAATATATCCGTCGCAAATTCGCGACGGATTTGACTCAATTTATAATTTAATTTTGAATTAAATATTTTTAAATTTTTAAGTAATAATTTAAAATAATTTTTAAATAATTATTCTTAAAAACTAAGCATAATCAATAGAATAATTAAAAATAAAATATTAAATTAAAATAAATATAATAAATCCGTTAAATGTCAATATTTTATGTGTACAACAATGAAAGAAATGAAACAAAATCTATGTAACTATAGAAGGCGGTGTTGCAGACGGTGGAGGAGGCGGAGGTGGATCTTGAGGGCCAGTCGTTGGAGGATGGTCGTCAGGCGGATCGATCGTGTAATCCTCACCAGCCATGTCTTCCCGGTCTTCAGAATCTGGTATCGGAAAAGGATGTGGAGGTGGAGACGGCGGCGGAGGCAAATGTAATGCCTCGGACATCACTCGCAAATATTGGTCCAAACTAGCAAAGCGGTTTTGAAAATAATCACGCATCGATCTCTCTTTCTCCAACTGACTATGAAGATATGCATACTCTGGGTGCGATGTAATCGAGCAAGCTGTTGGAACAGAGGGCGATGTGGACTGGCATAACCTCCGGCGCACGTGAGCTGCCTCGGAACCCAATCCAAAAATCCGATTCTTCGAAACACCTCCAGCAACTTCCACAAATAGAGACTTCTCATCCGGTGGATGCTGAGAAGTCACTGAATCCTGAGACTCCATCTGTGAATAGCGCTCCTTCAGTGCGTTAACGCTATCCTGCAAATTATATGCATCGTAAATTTATGACAAAGTATAATAATAAAACAATTAGTATAAAATATTTTTAATATAATCTATAAACTTACAAGCGTATGTTGTGATTTCTCACTGATAAACGTGCCCTTTTTTGGGCCATTCTTATATCTGTGCGTCGCCTCGTACATATCGGTGAAGTGGAAGTCCTCTCCTCGCTCCTTACGCTACAATTAATTAATATAAATGTTAGGTAATTATATTATATTTAAATAACAATGATAAAAATAATGGTTACCATCTGACGCTCATGCTCGCTGAAGGAAATGCATCCACCCGTGTGAGTCGGTCCAGGAACGACTGCTCGGTTCCGCTTACCAGCGGCTGAAACACGCTTGAATTGTTCCATTCTCCAATGATCTCGCCAAAATTGGCTCCAAATATCAGGAGATATCCACGATGGACATTTTCCCTTGCACCGAGCCTTTGATAACTGATCGGATAAACGACGAGTGCATTTGTCTTCCCAAATATGCCGTATCTGATCAACATGCTCTGGGAGCCATCGATAATTGCTCTGCAAAGTCATTAAAAAAAACCAAATATGTAAAATAAATAAATAAATAAATAAATAAATATATATATATATATATATATATATATATATATATATATATATACACACACTTACACTCCACATTTGGAACCACACATCCCGAAGCTCAAATGGGACCGCATCAAAATTAGGATACGGTCCAGTGAAATGCCGGTGAAATGTATCCGATATGGAATGCACCGTTCCCTGTGAAGGGAAGAAGCTGTTACATTAAACAAATAAACAGTTAGTAATTAAACGAAATATTTAAATTTTTTCTTTTTAAAATAAATAGAAACTTACTCGTTGCCACTCGGGGCTATCAGAATGTGGGCATCCTCTACTTGAATCCCACCTGTAGAAGCAGCCGTAGAGGGTACCGCAGAAGCTGTGGTCAAAGGCGTCCTCTCAGTCCCCACTGCTCGTGTGTCATCATCACTTGGTAAAGGCATCGGTCCGGGTAAAGATGGAGAAGGAGTACGATCACCCGCCCCAAATGAACGTGATCTACGGGGAGGCATCTGAAAAGTAATAGAATATTTCATTAGCTATGTAATACTTAATTATATGTAAAAATTAATTTAAAATAGAGTCAATAACATAGACATAGACAAGTGTTAATCAACCGAAAAAAAAAAATTCGGCAGCATCTCCGCTATAAAATGGACGTTTTCCAGGCACAAGGCCACCACAATCAATTCTCCACATCCAAATTCACAAGCCCCACTTTTAATATAACGTAAGAATACATACTAACAATCTGAAACCGTAAGCACAATAGGTAATAATTCTATATTACAATATCTTTACTTAATCACATCATGATACTATGATATGCAACAAAATTTAATTACAATTCTTTTCAAAACCTCATAAATCGATGTGCAATTCCACCCATATACAATGCATCATCTAGAACAACGTTCAACAAATGCACTTGATAAATTTTTCCTTTTTGAGTCGTTACTATAATTTTATCAATTTGGATAAGTTCAAATTTTCAAGCCATTGATCAAATAGATATACTCCAACTAAATTCTTTCCAAAATCTTCAAAACAATCATGCCAACATCTCTAAATGCAGCAAAACAGAAACAAAATACAAAATAAAGGAACAATAAAATTCTTGGAACAAAAAAAAAAGAAAAAATGGGACAGAAAAAAAGAAGAAAAATCAAGAACAATACTTTGACCAGGACGAGGCGCGGGCTGCAGCGCTGGGCCAGACGTGGGGTGCGGGGGCAAGACGCGGGCCGCGGCGCTGGCGGGGCTGGGCAAGACGCAGCTGTGGCAGCGCTGCTCGGGGCGAGACGCGGGGCATCGGGCGAGGCGCTGGCGGAGGGAAAGCTGCCTCGCGTGGCGGCGGGCTGGCGAGAGGAGGCAGGCTGGCGGGGAGGCTGTTAGAGGGAAGGTGGCTGGGCCGGGCGACGGGAGCTGGCAGAGGGGAGACGGGGCTGGGCCGGGAGGGGGCTGGCAATGGGCTGGGCGGGGAGGCTGTTAGAGGGAAGGCGGCTGGAGATGGGGGTTGGCGGAGGCGAGACGGGGCTTGGCGGGGAGGCGGGGCCTGGGGCTGGCAAGGGACTTGGCGGGGAGGCTGTTAGAGGGAAGACGGGGGTAGAGGTAAAATTTGACAAGGAAAATTGAGAGCTGAAATTTAGTTAAGACTACAGTTTGCGACGGCATATTCCGTCGCAAATCCGTCGCCAAGTAGCGACGGATTTGCGACGAATTTTATTTTTAAAATTAATTAATGTATTCCGTCGCAAATCCGTCGCAGATCTGCGACGGGTTTGCGGCGGATTATATTTTCAGATTTAATTAAGTATGCCGTCGCAAATTCGTCGCTATTTTTTGGCGGAAAAATTTAATGCTATGAAATTATTTCAAAGTGGCGAATTTTTTGGCGGGGAGAGATTTTCAAATTTTGTCGCAAATGTGTTGCAAAATTGCGACAAAATGGCGACGAATTTGTGACGAAAATTAATTTCTAATGTTTTTCTTAAGTATTTTTCTTTTTATTCCACTCCCCCAATAAGTTAATGGTTAAGATTTGTTAATAATCAATATTTATAAAATATACACATGTAATTATCATATATGTTGTGATAGTGTATATATATTGTATAACATTACATATTATAAAGTGGTCACACTCAAAACTATAAGTATTAGTATTATACACACATGTAATATATTTTTATATATTTTGTATCATGTGTTGTTATAGTCAATAGATATGTTATATCAAAATAAATGACAAAATATATATTCATATGTTTCTTTATATAAAGACTTCTAACTATAGAGTACCAATTAATATTTAATAATACATATTACAACTATCGTTCATGCTATATATGTTTAATTAAATAAGATATTTATGAACACTACGATGTATGACTCATAAAAAAAATAAAAGGATGTAAGAATGAAAGGAAAAAAATATTCCGTCGCAAAAAGAAGTTCCATCGCAAATCCGTAGGTCATTTGCGACGGATTTGGACTGCTTCTATTTTTTATTTCTATTTTTTGAATTGCGTCACAAATCCGTCGCCGATCAGCGACGGATTTGCAACGCAATTTATCGGCTACTATTTTTTATTTCTATTTTTTGAATTGCGTCGCAAATCATCGCTAATCATGCTACGATTTGCGACGTAAATTTATTTAAACATTTTTTATTTCTATTTTTTGAATTATGTCGCAAATCCGTCGCAGATCGGCGACGGATTTGCGACGCATTTTATTTAAACATTTTTAATTTCTTTTTTTTATTGCGTCGCAAATCCGTCGCAGACGCAATTTATTTAAACATTTTTAATTTCTATTTTTTGAATTCCGTCGCAATTCCGTCGCCGATCGGCGACGGATTTGCGACGCAATTTATTTAAACATTTTTAATTTCTAGTTTTTGAATTGCGTCGCAAATCCGTCGCCGATCGGCGACGGATTTGCAACGCAATTTATTTATATATTTTTAATTTCTATTTTTTGAATTCTGTCGCAAATCCGTCGCAGATCGGCGACGGATTTGCGACGCAATTTATTTAAACATTTTTAATTTCTATTTTTTGATTTCCGTCGCAGATCGGCGACGAATTTGCGACGCATTTTATTTAAACATTTTTAATTTCTTTTTTTTGATTGCGTCTCAAATTCGTCGCAGATCGGCGACGGATTTGAGACGCAATTTATTTAAACATTTTTAATTTCTTTTTTTTGAATTGCGTCGCAAATCCGTCGCCGATCGAGACAAGACTAATAATATGAAGGGCACAAATATTTTCTTTAACATACCCGAAATTGAGAATAATAATAATTATTATTTTATATCTTAAAAATACTAACTATTTTACAAAATTTCAAACTTGAAATACTAAATGAATGAACTTGAAAAATGTTCAAGTAATACACAAATTGAGCTCAAAAACTCAATGGACAGTTCGTTCATATTCATATACGTGTGCCTCTACTTAGAAATTTCATTCAAAAAAATCACATTAGTAATTTTTTAATTGTTAATAAATTAAATAAATGTTTATTTATTAAATGGTAGAAATATTTTTGTAAAATAGTTATTATTTTTTAAGATTTAAAAATAGTAATGTAATTATTATTATTATCAACTTTAGCTATGTTAAACTAATATTTGTGAACTAAATATAAATTAAATGTAATGTATATTAATAGAGCTTGGATTCCCAAATTGGATACTTGGGTTTCAAATCCCACTCTAAGAACATTTAGAAAATTTATTCCCAGTTGATGCTCAGGCCCCTGTGCGCCACCTGCTTTCACATGGGTGGGTCACCCACGCGAGCTCGTGCCTCGCTCGCAGTTAGGTTGAACGAGTAGCTCAACTAAGCTCAACGGCACAACTTACTTTTTTTTATTTTTTTATTAATAATTTTATCAAAATGACATTTTTGTAACTAAATACCTCCTGCATGGCGTGCGGCTAGGTTGAACCGGCAGCTTAACTGAGCCTAGCAGCTCAAATTAGTTTTTTTTTTCCTTTTTTCATTAATACTTTTAGTGACGATATCATTTTTGTCAATAAATACTATGAGTGACAAAAAATTTGTCACTATTTTTAGTCATGTTAATGACGGCGATGCTGACACAATAAATGTAATATTGTTACAACTTTATTGGTCACAATTTATCCTTTTATTGTCAAACAAATTATCACAAATATTTAAATTTATTGTGTCAATATCATTTAGTCACTTATGCTAAAGTTTTTAGTAATGCAAGTTTTTCCACAATAGCATTGAGTAATTGTAACAATTTCCAAAAGTCATCACTATTTCATCAGTTACAAAGATATTTGTGATTGCAAGAGACAACCTTAAAAAATTGTCGCAAATAATAATTGTAACTCATATTATAACTTGTAGTGACAACTTTTATCTGCACTAAAAAGGTAATTTCTTATAGTGATTTAATTCATTAACTTTGATGAAATTTCTAAGTATAGGTGCATACGAACCCGAACAATTTGACCATTAAGTTTTCAACCTGATTCCTATTTACTCGAACTCTAACATTCTTCGAATTCATTTGTTTAGTATCTTTCATTTGAGATTTTGTTGGTGTTTACTCGTTTATTTATTTTTACAAGTTATTCGAATAATTAATGTAGTGTTTGAATTTTAGTTATTCGAATAGAATAATTAAGAAAAATAATAAATTTACTAAAATATTTATACATATTATATAGAATATTTAAAATTTAATATATAATATGTAGAATAAAATTATTTTTATAGAATTTTATATAACATGTAAATAATAATTTTTTCAATATAGTCATGAATGTTTGAACTCTTTCTCAAATATGTTCATATTTGTTCAATTAATAAACAAACTATACTTGATATTCAAGCTTGACTTGAATACCGAATGAAACAACAATGGAAAAAGAACAAAATCGAGTGAGCTTTTTACATGAACTTTTGGTTAGATTAACGGCTCTACTTCAAAGTTATATTTAGTAAATAATAAATAATATATTAAATGTTATTGTTAGATTATCGATACATATGGTTTGTATATTTTATAAGAAAATAGTTAATTTTGTTTGCAACTAATAATATTAAAGAAGCAAAGGTGTGATAAGTATTTTCGAATCACTAAAATTTATGAAATACTAGAAAATTAATCATTATAGTGATTAACTGAAATATATTATTGTGACGATATACAATTTACAATTAATTTGTTAAGTTTATGGTGACAATGAACTTTGTAACAAAAAATAGATAATTATATGTTACAAAATTTCTTATCACAAAAATCATAAATAGTAGAAACTGTAGTGATACTTTCACTTTTGGGACAATATTAAGTTGACACTAACTAATTGAATTTGTGGTGACATAAATTTTAGTTAAAAAAAGTAAAAATTTTAGTTACAAAAATTTTTTGTCACGCTAAATAAAATACTAGTAACCAAAATTGAGAGACCTATTAGGAGGGTTGAATTAGATCTCAAGCTAATTTTTGAAATCTTTTCTTTGTAGAAACTCTTTTGGAAAACCTCAACCTCCGAGTATTTAATATGATTAAAAGAGAGTGGTTGAAGTGAAGATAACAAAAAAATAAGATGATAATAAATGTCAACCACGACAAAAGCCAAAAGAATTTAGATCAATTTAAAGCAATCAATGAATGAAGAAAAAGGGAGAAAATGGTTTATATTGGTTTGATCTAATCAAGATTTATATCCACTGCCTTGAATCCACATTCAGCGTGCTCAACAAATTTTATTAAATTAAAAGTATACACAAGTGTACAAGAGGTTCACCCAACAAGGGTTTTACTCTAACAATCTCTTTTCAATACAAGAAACAAGGTTCAGACTCACAAAATGGTTTTATGTACTCAATATTACTTTGGATAAACAATCAGAAGATGAGAGATAGAAAGATATTGCACAACAACTTGGTAAATGATAGACAATTATAGCACCACTTCACTTTTGCTTTGGAATCTTGGATCGATCCCATGTAGCACAAGACAAATGAAAGCTTTTTGTTCAACTTTTGAAGATCTCAAGATAATGGAATGTAAATCTCTTCAAAGAATCAAAAGCTTGGAAAAATCTGAAGTTTTAAGCCTTTTATATGGTTTAAATTTCAAGCACAACATTCAAATAACAACTAGTAAAACTACCATTTGGTAGACCGAATTGGACTCACTGTGTCCAAGTTGGTCGTCCAAACTTTCTGCTTACTAGGCTGCTTAAGGCAATTCAGTCAACCGAATTTCGACCTCTGTGTCTGAATTAGTCATCCAAATTTCTTTGAAAATTCAGCAGCATTAAGAACATTCGGACGTTGGAATTGGAGTTCAAACTTTTCAAAACATTGTAAAATTTTTAAAAACTTAAAACACAATAAGTTTAAAATCGATTTGGATAATAAGATAAGTCATTAAAAGCCTTTGAGCCACAAGCCATTATGAAACACTTGGTTTTTTCAAAGAATCGTGAAAGACTTTTAAAATCATAACCAAAGTCTAAGTTTGGCAAAGATGGTTTGTACTACTATATGTAATGTAAAGATTCCAAATGATGTAGGGTTTACAGAGATATACTTACGAGATAACCATAACCCTACATTATAGTCTCTTCAAAGACTTCAGTAACTTGACATCCTCTTCATCCCTCAAGTACTTAATCTTATTTGAGGTATCATTTTTACCTTAATGCCAAGGCAATGAGATTACTTTTCTTTAATCCAAAAAGTCCAATTACACAACAATTTTACAAGCTAGGCTTCATGAATTTTTTCCATTAAAAATATTACAAGATTTTCCCTTAGAACCAACAATTTTCTCCTTTTTGATGATGAAAAATTTTGATGCAAAATGTAAAACAATGTGAATCAAAGAAGTAAATATGTCACAAGGATAGTTAATCACATAAGCTTAGTGACAGAATATGGCTCATAAGGAGCCTATGACCCAACAAACTTGCATATGCCTCATTCTTTCCAAAACAATAAAAGATATAGCATTTTGGCATTTAGAATACTTCTAAGGGAGGTTTTAAAGGGTTGCACTTAGATTGAGCTCACATTTGAACAAGTTTGAACTTGAAGAATTATAAGTCTGAATTCAATTTTCCAAATCAGAGTTATGAAATAAGCGCAATAATGACTACATTTTTAACAAAAAAACTTTCTCAATATTGTCCAACTAAGGTTGAAATGTTTTTAAAGAAGGTTTCCACAATTTGGACACAAATGGACACATTTTGGTGAAAGTTTTGGACTGAGCCCAAATTGGATTGCGTGAGATCGAATTCAAGTCCGAATTTGAAAAAATCAATCATTATGAAATGAATCAATTATGCAATAACTTGTACCACCAAAATTACTTACCTTATGATCTCCAACAATAATTTTCTTCACAAGATCACACATCCAAATCACCCATGATACAATAGGACCACATTTACAATAACACATAAAGAACAAGCACATGTCATTTCATATTTTCAAACGCAACCGCATTTGACAAGTACAAGTCTCCTCATGCCAAAAATTCAAACAAGTCCCAAAATATAACCAAAGTTTAACCACATAAACATGCTCACTCCTCTTTTTGCACAAACAACCACATTTTGCAATCACCCCTCACTCACCCTTTTGTTATCAATCGAAAGGTGGGCATAGTGAGTTAATCTACACAAAAAAAAGCTCTCAACACACGGAGATTATCATTGAGCTTCAACTAAAAGAAGTTCATTTCATTCCATAGAATCATTAAATACATAGACGTTAGAACATGAGCTGATAAACACAAGTTCAAACATTAAAAAAAGCTAAAGATGAGATACAAGATAGGAAATGCTTAGTCTTCAATTTTTTTCACTCCATATTGGGTGGTGGTGATTGTCATGTTGCCTTTGAGCTCAGTGTGGCGTGAAACTTCACTTGCACGTTCTTTTCCAGTGTAGCTGGGCTTTGGGGTTGTTGACAATCTTGATGACCTTCTTGTCCCTTCTTCCTCACCACATGCTTTTCTCTTCCTTTTTCGAATGTGTAGTGGATGGAGTAGTGATCTTGGTTTTCTCAATTAAGCTTCTTCCTCGCTAGCTTGCTTTTGGGTGCACTTTCCTTCTTCACTTCCTCGTTCTTTTCATTGCCCTTATCTTCTTCTTCTTGCGTACTCTCATCACCTCTCTCTTTTTCATTTCCTTCACTAGCTCTAACCACCAATTCGATGTCATTCCCATCATCATCATTATTGTTATAATCACTATTATCTTCTTCCTTACTCTCATCATTATCATCATCATCATCGTGGTCATTCTTTTTCTCCTCATCTTTATCTTTTTTCTCATCATTCTTTGTGCTTTGGAGTTTCGTTTACCATCTTTGGTATTCTTCCAGTTAGCTGAAAGACCTAAGAGAGTTGTGAATTATGTCTTTCGCTAATTTTTAAAATCTTTTCCCTTTACGAACATTTGGTTAAAGATGTCTCACATTCTAAATACTAATGAGATATTGATAGAAAATGCTTGGAGGTAGATTGCACTATAATGACAACAACAAAAGCTAACAACTTGTCAAGGGAAAAGAAATAAGATCAATAAATAAGCAAGTAAAGCAAGAAGAACAGGGAAAATAACCAATTTACAGTGGTTCAATGTCTTCAAGATCTACATCCACTACTTTGAGCATGATATTCCATATTTGTGCTTCATATAATGATCATTCTGAGCTTAAATTTCTGTTAAATTTTTGTGTTTCAATCACCATTTACACTCCATTTATCTCTTATTTGTTTTAGGTGAGTTTATTGAAGATTTGGAGTAGAATGAAGCAAATAAGGAGATTCTACACAATAAAGAAAACAAAAAAATGTAGAGAAAAACAACCTAGTAGAGAATTTTCAAGTGGAATTTTGACCTCTGTAGAGATTTCAAATGCAAAAGTTATCTTCTAGACACTTATAGAGGACATTCTGAATCTTTCATAATGGTAAAATTTATATCAATCCATGTTCATTTGACTACCCTGCTTATGTTACAAAGTCACCTGTCCTGGATTTTGTCCCAGTTTTGATACATTTTGGTAGAATGATCATATCTTGAGTTCTAGATGTCCAACGGAGGTGATTAAAAGCTCTGTGGAAAGTTGAGATAATGATATACAACTTTTATGAAGACATCAAGACCTATATCAGTAGAACACATCACCAAAACGGGAGCAAACGGCGCCACTTCGTGTGGACTAAGCGGTGCCGTTTGTGTCATGCAAAAACCTTTTTTGTTGTTTTTCTCTCTCTTTTGGGATGGAATATAAATACCCTTTTAGGGAAATTGATAGAGGACAACTAGGGGAGAACAACTAGGGTTGGAAGGAGGTTGCAAAAACAAAAAAGAAAAACTCACAAATTCCTCTTCCAATTCATCAATCTTTGCAAAAGAAATCAAGAGAGAAGATTGAATCTTTGAAGATGGAGCAATATCCACCTTGAAGATTAAAGACAAAAGCTGCAATTTTCTCAACACAACGTGAAGAACTTCAAGCCCTGAAGAAGAGAAGATTTCAACGATGAAAATAAGCAATTCCTTCTCTTTCTTTGTTGCTTTATGTTCTTTGAATTGTGCTAAATTCTTGAATACTTGGATAGTTATGAACCCTAGTTTTTATCTATGTGAATGAATTGTTTCCTTGATTGATTGAGTTCGAATTTCTTGTGGATTGTTTGTGGGTTTGATTGGTTGAATTGATTTGGTTGATAATTGATTCATAATCTGAAATTTTTTCATTTGGAATTGAGAAAGGAAGGGTGATTGATAATTTGATTCATAATCTGGATTTTTTCACTTGGAATTGAGAAAGGAAGGGTGAAATAGACCATACACAAATAATGGGGATGATTTAGGTTACTAGGGATAAAAACCTCAGCATCTTCTTGGTAATTATAGAAATCTAATTGGAAATTCACAAATCTTAATACATTCTTGCGTTGAATTGGTTAGAAAGAGATTTCAACTAATTAATCTAAGAGTAGAGGACTTTCATCTAGAGATAGAGTGAGTTTTAACTGAGGAATTTCATCAAGCATAAGAAGGGCAATTCATCAACCAAGGGACTTTTCTATCACATAGATAATTCTAGGGGGATTTTCCATTCAAGTATTCATTCCTCAATTAAAATTTTCTCTTGCAATTTAAGTTTTAACTGAACTACATTTTATTGATTAAGTAAATTGTTATTCTCAGTAATAATTTCTATTATCTCAAAAACAAATTTCATAGGCTAAACATTGGAGTGGAAAGTGAGTAATGATATTTAACCACTCCTATGGATACGACATTTAAATTTACTTGCCACTATACTAATCATAACGATAGGTGCACTTGCCTACTGTTTGTGTGTAAATTGTTAGAGATTGTAATAAAATTGAGTATAAGGGCGTGGAAGCACACAAGCTTTTGGCATCGTTGTCGGGGAGTAATTGGTTAAAATTAGAAAAGCTTGAACTTTGTTGATTTAGTCATTATACTTATTTGTTGTTATAATACTTGTCACTAGTGTTAGCATTTATTGTCTTGTTTATAATTTTGTTAAGTTATTGGTGAGTAGGAGTACTTAGTTTGTGTTCCTCTATTTTTTTGTTCTGTTTTTAATGAATGTTCCTTGAGTTAAAATTTTTCTTTTATTTGTGGTCAAGGTGTGAATTCTTTTTGGTTTATGACCTCAAGTAATTCAGAGGAATTAACTCAATTTAATTCCAAATTGAACAGATTTTTTATTGGGGTCCAAGAGGTATAAATCTAGAGGTGATACTTGAAGGAGTTGAAGTTGAAGGTGCAAATTCTCAAATTGAGAACACTATGGCACATAACGGAAATGCAAGGCCAAGGACAATGAGAGACTATATACGACCTTCGTTGTCAAGAGTAGAGTCAAGCATTGCCCGGCCAAGATTTGAAGCCAACAATTTTGAGATCAAGCCAAATGTCATCCAAATGGTTTAACAATTGGTACAATTTGATGGTTTACTGGGCGATGACCCGAATGCTCATATTGCCAACTTCTTGGAGATATGTAATACTTTCAAGATTAATGGGGCTTCTAAAGACGCCATCTACCTTTGATTATTTCCATTTTCATTGAGAGATCAAGCCAAGTCATGATTGAAATCACTTCCACCGGGTTCCATTACTACATAGAACAATCTTGGCGAAGTTCCTATCTAAATACTTCCCTCTGGCAAGGATGGCAAAGCTAAGAAATGACATCTTCCTTTTCAACAAATAGAGAGTGAAAGGTTATATGATTATTGGGAGAGATGGAAGGAGCTCTTGAGGAAATGTCCATACCATGGTCTAGATTTGGTGCTTCAAATGCAAACATTCCATAGTGGATTAAACCTCCCTTTCAAGCAACTCATTGATGCTTCTTCGGGAGGTACCACCAGTTTAAAGACACCGGAAGAGTTACAAGACCTTATTGAAAACATTGCCATGAACAACTACCAATGGGGGAATCCAAGACCAAAAGCCAAGCCTAGTGGAATACACAATGTAGACATGATGACGGCTTTGAAGGCAAAATTCGAGGCACTAAACAAGAAGATTGAGAGCTTGAGTTTGTCATCTCAAACCTCCCAAGTGATGATAGCTTGTGATTTTTGCGGAGGTGGTCATCCAAATCATGAGTGCCAAACCATGGGAACGTCTAATGCATCATCAATGGAGCATGTGAATTTCCCCGGAGGAGGAAGGTAACCCAACAACCCTTATAGTAATACTTATAATCCGGGGTGGCGGAATCATCCAAACTTCTCATGCAGCAACCAAGGGCAACAAAGACCATTTCATCCTCCCGTTGCATGACGTCAACATTGTCCCAAGACCTCATGATCATTCCATTATTGGTACAAAATGGGTCTTTAGAAATAAATTAAATGAACTAGGAGAAGTTGTTAGAAATAAGGCTAGGCTTGTTGCTCAAGGCTTCAACCAAGAAGAAGGCATTGATTATGATGAAACTTTTGCTTCGGTAGCTAGACTTGAATCCATAAGAATACTTTTAGCTTTTGCTTGTTTTAAAGGTTTTAAACTATTCCAAATGGATGTCAAAAGTGCATTTCTAAATGGTTTTATTGAAGAAGAGGTTTATGTAGAACAACCACCTGGTTTTATTCATGAAAAGTTTCCTAATTATGTTTTCAAGTTAACCAAGGCTCTATATAGATTGAAACTAGCTCCAAGAGCTTGGTATGAAAGATAAAGTGGATTTGTTCTTTCAAAAGGATTTTCAAAAGGAAAAATGGACACAACACTATTAATAAAAACCTCTAGTAATAATGATATTTTACTTGTACAAATTTATGTTGATGACATTATTTTTGGTGCTACTAATACATCTCTTTGTGAAGAGTTTTCCAAATCAATGCAAAATGAATTTGAAATGAGCATGATGGGAGAACTAAATTTCTTTCTTGGGCTGCAAATCAAGCAAACTAAGGATGGAGTCTTCATAAATCAAGCAAAGTATACCAAGGAGCAATTGAAAAGATTTGAAATGGATCAAGCAAAAGGGATAGGCACTCCAATGAGTTCATCAACTAAACTTGATAAAGATGAAAAAGGTAAAAATATTGATGAAAAGTCATATAGAGGTATGATTAGAAGTTTACTCTATCTCATAGCAAGTAGACCAGATATTATGTTTGTTGTGTGCTTATGTGCTAGATTCCAATCTAGTCCTAAAGCGTCTCATCTAATTTCTGTCAAATACATTTTTCGTTATTTGATTGATACGCATGACTATGGCCTTTGGTTTTCGAAATCTTCATCTTTTGATCTTGTTGGATATTCTGATGTTGATTTTGCTGGATGTAAAGTTGAGCGTAAAAGTACTAGTGGTCACTGTCAATTTCTTGTAGTTGTCTTGTATCTTGGTATAGTAAAAAACAAGTATATGTATCTTTATCTACCACTGATGCTGAATATATCGTCGTCGGTAGTTGTTGTGCTCAAGTACTATGGATGAAGCACACACTACTTGATTATGGTCTAGAATTCAACTGTGTACCTATATTATGTGATAATACAAATGCTATCAATTTAAGCATTAATCCCATTCAACATTCTAGGACTAAGCATATAAAAATTAAATATCATTTTAGTTGTGATCATGTGGCTAAAAGAGATATATGCTTGGAATATGTGAATACAAATGATCAAATTGCTGATATATTTACAAAGCCTTTGGCTGAGGAAAGGTTTAATCACCTAAGAAGGCTCTTAGGTATCTCAAAATTCAATTACTAATTTGTATGTTGAAATGTGATAAGAATAGGGAATATTTGGATGCATGATTTGGATGCATTGAGGGAAATTGGAACGTCCAAACTTTCTCCAAAAAATTATGGATAGAAAGATTCGGACGCACATTCGGACGCATGACAGAAAATTCGGTTGTCCGAATTTTCTGAAATTGAAGAAATAGAGATTTTCGGATACAGGTTCGGATGCAGACCTGAAAATTCGTTCATCTGAACTGAGCGGTTGCAGCGATTTAAATGAATCCGAACAGTCATATTTCTTATCTATAACTTCCAAACTTCCTTTTCTCTCAAAACCCACTTAACCCTCTTGCATCAAAACCTAATTTATCAGAAATTTCACATCTTTCACTTCAAACCTATTGAATTTTTGAGTTCCAAGCCCTGAACACTTTCTACAAATCACTCTATTGCAATCTAAAATGGTGAGAACTAAGAGAGCAAGTGTTGAGAAAGGAAAGGGAAAGACAAAGGATGGTGGACTGATTATGAACGAACCAAGGAGAATAAGAGTTCCTCAATCATCTGGATTGGACAAATTCATCTCTCTCAAGGCAGCATTTGAATTTGAGGATTGGAATAAGAAGAGCAGAAAAATCATTCCTGGTTACAAGGTGAATTTGGAAAGGCTCTCCAACATGGGTAATGTCTTATCTCTTTTTGGTGATATTGGTTGGAGTAATCTGTTAGCCATTGATGAGAAAATTTACCCTACACTTATTTATGAATTTTATGCAAATCTCAAAGGGGAAAGAATAGAACAATTGGGGGAAAACAATGTAGTGCAATGGTATTCTTCAAGAGTATCTCAAGTAGATTTTGAATTCAATGATGCATTGGTCAATAGAATTTGTGGAGTAGATGATAGTGGGGCAAAGTATTACTCACCTGGAATGCATTGTTATATACATGAACTCTTCACAAAAGAAAGATTTGAAGAGGCCTTCACTAATGGCAGAGAATTTAGGTCCTTTAGGGAGAGGGAAATCAAGGCATTTGATGCTAGAGGAAAAGTATTGCATCACATGATTACTACTATGATTATCCCTAATTTTGGACAGTAGTCATCTGTTGGTAACATGCGTATGGTAATTATGTTAGCCTTGCGTGAGTATAGAAGATTGAATTTTGGATATATGGCCTTAAAGCACATGATTAGTGCAAGGAAAATAGTGAACAAGGCTTTACCATATGGGAGGCTGTTAACAAGAATCTTTAAGCATTTTTAAGTTAAACTTCCATTGAGAGGACAAGTTTTTAAGAGTGGAGAGATTTATACTAATGACTCTCTTAAAAGAATGCAATTAGTTCTCGATGAAGATGGCATATGGAGAACTAAAAGAGAAACTCCCCCAAGAAGAGAAGAGATTGAAGAAAGTGAGGAAGTTGAGGAAGAGGACGATGAAGAAGAAACTCTTGCTAGAGAGATGAAAACAAAAAGAAAACGTGACACTTTGAGTGAGAAGGAGCAACCTCCGTAAAAAAGAAGACTATTTGAAGAAGTCCCAACTCCTAAATCTCAACCAAATGTTGGAGATGAGTCTAGTGGTGAAGGAATAACTAGAGGTGACACCATAGTAGCTAAGGCATTCCAAGAATCCTTGAATAATCATATCAAGGAAATGGAGAAAATGTATAAGCTCTTCGAATCCTTTGCTCCAATGGTTCTTGGAAAACTGGATGGATTAGATAATAGAGTGAAGCACATTGAAGAAATCTTGGTGAGGAATACACAAAGGGGTGAAAGACCCTCTAGGCATCAAGATAGGGATAATAAGGATGATAGGGATGAAGAAGATAAGAAAGAAGATGAAGATGATGACAATGATGATGGGAGTGATAATGGGGATGATGATTAAGGAGGCAACAGTGAGTATGTGGCAAGACAAGAAGAAGAAAATGAACCTATACAAGAAGAGCCACAAGAAGGAGGAAGCCAAATTGAAAGAGCAGAAATTGTCTCACGATCAACCATCTCCTTTAGCCAAGGAAGATTGAAGCATTTGGCAATCAAAAAAGGATTCAGCAAAGCCTCTCCATCAACATCACAAGATTGAGCATCTCTTCAACCTTATCTTGTTACTATTTTTTTTTAAATTCCTTATTTGTACTTAGTATAACTTATGTGTTTTTAAATTTCCAACTTGGCCTATGAACTTTTATGATTTTCTTTAAATTTCTGCAAATTCTGTAATAATGAAGCTCAATGATGAAATCTTAGTGTTGAGAGCTTCTTCTATTAATGATACTTTGGCCCTAGGTATATGTGCTAAATAGTTAGTCTCATTTTCATTGACCCCATCTTTGAGTGTTGACAAAAGGGGGAGAAAGAATGATGACTGTAAAATTGTGCTATGTGCTATGTGTGTAAATGATGACTATGTATTGTGCTATGTGCTATGTGCTATGTGTGTAAATGATGACTATGTGCTAAATAGTTACGAAAAATGTTTGTCTGTTGTTCAAATTATTTGAAAACTGTTTCAATCCTTCCTATCATATTTAAACAACCTTAGGAAAGCTTATTTTCAAAAATTATAGCTTTCATCTCACATGTTTTAAAGTTCAGACTTAACATCTCAAAATTCGGATCCATGATTTAAAAATTCAGATGCATGTTTCAGAAATTCAGATGCATCTATATTTTGTTGCCAAAAAGTACTCTTTTGCTGTTCAAATTGATTCAAATATGTTTTAATCTCTTCTACTATGTTTGCACAACCTGAGGAAAGCTTTATTTCACTTTAAACATTCATTATGTTAAATTTATTGCAGTTTGGACGAATAGTCCTCAATTCAAATATTTTCTGAAAAATGAGCACAATCTAAGGGGGAGCATTGTTAAACTTTTACAACCTTTAAAACCTCTCTTAGAATCTTTTCTAAATGATTAAATGCTAAACATCCTATCCTAATTGTTTGTTGGAAGAAAGGAGGTAAATGGGGGTTGGTTGGGCCATAGGGTCATATTGAGCCTTTTGAATGTCAATACGCTAAATTGGTTATTGTCTATCATTGACATCAATACTTCTTTGTTTTACATTGTTTAAATCCATCACATTTTGCATCAAAGTTTGTCATCATCAAAAAGGGGGAGATTGTTAACCCTAAGGGCAAATCATGAGATTATGATTAGTTTTTATTAGTGACAAACATTGATGAGGACTAATCTTTATGTCGTTTGTGTGATAGGATTGTTGGATTAAGAAGTATGAAGTCTCATTACCTTGAAGCCACAATGCAAGAACAATTCAAATATGTCAAAGTGATTGAAGATTAAAGAGTTTGTTCAAGATGATTGAAGGCTTTAAGTGTAGGTTACATATGCTTAATAGGTATATCTTTTGTAAACCCTACACTTATTTGTCTTGAAATCTGTTGAATGCATAAGAGAGTACAAAACTTGTTTTTGAATCTTAAATGGCTTTGAATGAACTTTTGATTAATAAGTGTGTTTTTGAGTCTTAAATGATTTTGAGTAAACTTTGTATTATCAAAGAGTTTTGGTAACGGTGTTTGAATTTAAAAGTGTCTAAATGACTTATCTATTCATACAAAATATTTTCAAACTTATTGAGGTTGAATTTCAAATGACTTCACAAAGTTTGAACAGTTCGGATGCAAGTTTAGACGTCTAAACCTTGAAAATGGCTACTGTACTTCCAGAGAAATTCGGACGGAAGTTCGGATGCAAAGAAAAAAATTCGGTCGTCCGAATTTTCCCTGCCAGCATGGTTACTATTTTTCCAAAGAATCCTATCACACAACAATTACTCAAGTTTACCGATATAAATGTTTGTCGTAATCAAAACTATATGATTTTTCCTTAGGGCTTACAATCTCTCCCTTTTTCATGATGACAAACTTTGATACAAAATGTGATGGATTTAAAATAATGTAGCACAACAAAGTATTAATGTCATATATGAATGATGAACAATTTGGTACAATGGCATAGAATGGCTCATAAATGAGTCTATGACCCAACCAACCTCCATATTCCTCTTTCTTTCCATCAAGATAAAAAAAATGTAGCTTAAAAGCATTTAGCATACTTTGAAAGAGAGATTTTAGCGGTTAGAAATGATTTTCAAAGCTCCCTCTTAGATTGTGCTTATTTTCAACAAGTTTAGACTTGAGGTATTATAAGTCCAAATTTTGAAAAATCAAGTCCGAATTGCAAACATATTCAAAATAATGATTTTATTTTCTAAGAATCAGCCTTCCCAACGTTGTTCAACCATTTTAGGGGAGATCAAGACAGTTTTGAGTGAAAATAGCAAATCTTTATTTTTGACAAGAAAGTTCGGGCGTCCGAACTTTTGGCCTGCATTTGAATTTCTTGTCCGAACTTTTGGTAAACATATTCAAATAGTAATTTTTGCAATAAAAGTGCTTAAACTTTACCACTCTCATCAAGTCAAGGTAATCAACCATAGCAAAATAAGCATCTCAAAATCATATCATCGTCAACTCAAGGTAATCAACCATAGCAAACATACATAATCATCTCAAAATCATATCAACACTTGATCAATCCTCATAACAGCAATTCATCTTCAACAATATATCCACGCCAAGTAGATTCATCAATCATATTCAACAATGATGTATATTTTGCAATCACTTCTTCTCCCCCTTTCGTCATCAATGAAAAGTGGGAAGATGAAAGTGAAGTAAGTGCATGAACAAAACAAGTTCTCAACACAAGTGTATCATCATTGAGCTTCAAAACATCACATAAGCTAGAAAGGCATATGGAAAGATGAAATATGAGGATACATAGAATATACTAGATACATGGACTCGGCTTGGCACATAATAGTCATGAAGTACATAAGCTATACTAAGCACATCATCTTTTATTCTCATAGGCACATAGGGACCTTTTTCAATGATACTTCATAAATCAAAGTTAATAGAACAAATAATTTTAATTCTAGATTTTCAAAATGTATAATTAGAACCATCAAACAAAGGAGGTCTATTTGTAGAGGAAGCTTCCATATAAGACAAGTTTGATAAACTAGCCATATAATCTTTACTTCTAGGTTGTTAGACCTTAAACAGAAGACCTTTCTCTGATACCAAATGAAAGATCTAAGAGAGGGGAGGGGGTGAATTAGGTCTTTGGCTAATTATCTAAAACTTTTCTCTTTTTGCATATACTTTGCCTTAATGAAAGCTCTTCTTTAAATTTACATACATCAAGTTTATATGTGATTTGATGGTTGAGACAAGATGATCAAATAATAAGACCACAACCAATCAATCAACAACTAAGAACAAATAATAATAACACAAGTATGTAAACAAGTAAAGCTATAAGAAAATAAAGATTTATATTGGTTCAATCTCTCTAAGATCTACATCCACTACCTTGAGTCCACACTCAAGGATTTTAACCAATTCACTAAATGCTCAATCCAAGCAATTACACAATAGGCTCACCCTTCAATGGGTTTTACCACAACAACCTCTATTCAATCTAATATATAAGGTTTACTCTTATCACAAAGAGGTTTATGTCACTAGACAACCTAGACTAATCTAATCCATGGCTCACCCACACACGGGATTTTACACAACAACCTTGATTAATCTTGTCTATGGCTCACCCTCCACAAGGGTTTTAAGTCTCTTGACAACCTTGTATCAATCACAACAATAATGTAAAGATAGAGTTTGGATGTTACCAACACTTCTTGGTGGATGAACACAATAGTTAGCACCAATTCACTTCTTGCCTTTGGAATCTTGAATTTTAACCTTTGATCACAAGGCAATTTGAGAGCTTTTCAAATAATTTTGATATAAAACAAGTTAGAGATTGAATGATTTTTAAAGTTCAAAAAGTTCTTGTTAGCTCTAAGGGCAAATCATGAAGTTTTAATTAAGTTTTGAATAATGACAAACATTGATGTGGACTAATATTTATGTTAATTGTGTGATAGGATTGTTGGATTAAAGAAGTATGAAGTCTTGTTGCCTTAAATCCAAAATGTAAGAACAACTTCAATGAGTCAAAGTGATTGAAGATTGAAGAATTTTGTTCAAAGATGATTAAAGGCATTGAAGACTTGAAGTGTAGGTCATATTCTTTTGTAAACCCTACACTTGTGTGTCTTAGAATCTGTTGAATGCATAAGAGAGCAGCAAAAACTAGTTTTGAATCTTAAATGGTTTTGAATGAACTTTTGAATAACAAGTATGCTTTTGAATCTCAAATGATCTTGAGTAAACTTTATATGATCAAAGTGCTTTAGTAACGGTTTTTTGAGTTTGAAAGTGTTTAAATGACTTACCTATTTATATAAAATATTTTCAATGTTATTAAGCTTGATTTTCATATCATTTGACAAAGTTTGATCAGTTTGGACGCAAGTTCAGACGTCCAAACTTTGAAAATGGTTACTGTTCTTCCAGAGAAATTTGGACGTAAGTTCAAACCCATAGGATAAAGTTTGAACGTCCAAATTTTCTCTGATGGCATGGTTACGGTTTTTTCAGAGAAATTCGGACGAATGTTTGGATGAATGTTCCAGACAACTTGGCACAGTAAAGTTCGAACGAAAGTTCGAACGCATAGGAGAAAGTTCGGACGTCCGAACTTCTCTGAAACTAGCCGTTTTATAGCTATTGAGACTGACTTTTGAAATCTATAAAAGTTATAAACTCAAGAATTTTTGTAAGTTTTGAATCTCTAAGAAATCTTAACATTCCAAAATCTTTAGCAAACATCAAAGCTCTCTTTTGTCTTGTGCTTTCAATTGATCATTCAAGATTCCAAAGACATCAAAGTGAAGAGGTGCAACATTGTGTAATTATCTACCAAGAAAGTGGTAACATCTTATTCATTCTCCATTCTCCATTTAATTGTGTTTTCTACTAGCTCATTACTAGGATTTCTTGTAAACATAAAATCCTTTAGATAAGGGTGATCCGTGAGACATTGATTCAAGGTTGTTTGTAGATATAAAATCCTTTGGTAGGGTGAACCTTGTTTGTAAAATTGCAAAAGAGGTTGTGAGTGTAAAACCATTGTGTGGTGAGCCTCTTATGTAATCGTTGAACTTGAGCATATAGTAGATTGATTGAAATCCTTGAGTGTAGACTCAAGATAGTAGACGTAGATCTTGAAGAGATCGAACCACTATAAATTGCTTGTGTTCATTGATCATAGATTGCTTATTGCTTTGTTATTGATTTAACTATTCTCTTATTGAAACAAGCATTCATAATCTACTTTAGCTAAAATTATAAAAGGAAATAGTTTTTGAAAATTAGCCAAAGACCTAATTCTCTCCCTCCCCCTTAGGTCTTTCAATTGGTATCAGCAAGGGCTTCTTTGTGTAGTTTTACAACCTAGAAGTTAAGATCTTATGGCTAATATTTCAAGCTTACCTTATCTAGAAGGATCTTCCACAAATAGACCACCTTTGTTTGATGGAACAAATTATACGTTTTGGAAATCTAGAGTTAAGATATATATTTGTTCTATTAATTTTGATTTGTGGAACATTTTTTAGAAAGGTCCTTATATACCAATGAAAATGAGAGCTGATGGAGTAACTTTAGAATCAAAGCCTATAGACGAATTTGAAAAAAATGATTAAAAGCAAATGACATTAAATTATCAGACCATGAACATTTTAAGCTGTGCACTAGATGTAACTGAATATAATAGAGTTTGTGGATGTGACACTGCTCATGATATGTGGAGATTGTTAGCCCTAAGGGCAAATCATGTAGTTATGATTAGTTTTGATTAATGACAAATATTGATAAGGATTAATATGCTTGTATGTTGTGTGATAGGATTTGTGGATTAAGAAGTATGAAGTCTCATTGCCTTGAAGCCATAATGCAAGAACAACTCCAATATGTCAAAGTGATTGGAGATTGAAGAGTTTGTTCAAGATGATTGAAGGCTTTGAAGACAGGAAGTGTAGGGTATATATGCTAAATAGGTAAATCTCTATGTAAACTCTACACTTGTGTGTCTTTGAATCTATTGAATGCATAAGAGAGCTAACTATTTTTCTTAATCTTGAATGGCTTTGAATGAACATTTTGTTAATAAATGTTTTTTTTGTATCTTAAAAGATTTTGAGTAAACTATGCATGATCAAGGAGATTTGATTATGGTTCTTAAGTTTACATATGTCTAAATAACTTATCTATACGTACAAAATATTTTAAAACTTATTGAAGTTAAATCTCAAATCATTTTACAAAGTTTGAAAACCAAATTTTAAAATGGCTATTGTGCTTCCAAAAAATTCGGTCGTCCAATTTTTGTAGCAAAAATTAGTTACTATTTTTCCAGAGAAATTTGGATGCAAGTTCGCACATATGAAAAAAATTCGGTCGTCCGAATTTTTGTCCTCGGCATGGTTACTGTTTTTCCAGAGAAATTCGGATGAAAGTTCGGATGCATGAAAAAAATTCGGTCGTCCGAATTTTTCCAGAAACGTGCAGTAGTAAAATTCGGATGATAAATTCGGACGCACAAGAAAAATTCGGTCGTCCGAATTGTTTGAAACTAGCCGTTACTAGCCATTTTATGGCTGTTAAAACTGATTTTCAAATTCTATAAAAGCTATAAACTTCAGATTTTTTGTAAGTTTTGAATTCTTGAGAACTCTAAACATTCCAAAGCCTTTAGCAAACATTTTAAGCTCTCTTTTGTCTTGTGCTTTCAATTGATCATTCAAGATTCCAAAGACAACAAAGTGTGAAGGTGCGACATTGTGTAGTCATCTACCAACAAGTGGTAACATTTACACAATCTCCTTTCTTTATTAAATTGTGCTTTTTCTACTAGCTCTTGCAAGGTTATCTTGCTAACATAAAATCCTTTGGATAAGGGTGATCCTTGAGACATTGACTCAAGGTTGTTTGTAGATATAAAATTCTTTGGGAGGGTGAACCTTGTTAGTAGAATTGCTAAAGAGGTTGTGAGTGTAAAACCATTGTGTGGTGAGCCTCTTATGTAATTTGTAAACTTGAGCATATAGTAGATTGTTTGAAATCCTCGAGTGTAGGCTCAAGGTAGTGGACGTAGATCTTGAAAAGATCGAACCACCATAAATTACTTGTGTTCATTGATCTTACCTTGTTTTACTGCTTTATTATTAATTGAAATATTCTCTCATTGAATCAAGTACATATAAACTGGTCTTGCTTAAAATTGTAAAAGAAACTTATTTGCGAAAATTAGCCAAAGACCTAATTCACCCCCTCTCTTAGGTCTTTCAGAGATTACTTCAAGTGACACATGAAGGTACAAATCAGGTAAAAGAGTCAAAGCTTACCATGCTAGTAAGGGATTATGAGCTATTCACCATGAAGCAAGGTGAGAATGTTAGTGATATGTTTACAAGATTTACTAACATTTTCAATGGTTTAAAAGCTTATGAGAAGAGCTATACAATTGAAGAAGATGAAAACAGTGGAGAAGAAGAGATAGCTATGGCTGTAAGAAAGTTGAAAAGATTCTACAAAAAAGAATTTCTCAAGAAAGGGAGAAAACCAACCAAGAAGAGTGGACAGTCATCATCCTTCAAGCCTTAATGCTTTGAATGCAAAAGTACAAAACATCTTATTGCTGATTGTCCTAAAGTTCTGGAAAGGGAAAGAGACAACAAAATCAAAAAGAAATCTGTCAAGAAGGGAAAAGGACTGGCTGGAACTTGGGATCAACAAGAAAGTGAAGATGATAGTGAAGGAAAAGCCAACATATGCTTTATGGCAATTGATGATGAGGTACAATCTAATCCTTCTATTTCGAATTACTATGATGATGATGTTGATCCTAGTGATATTCTTGTTGAAATGTATGAAGAACTGAAAAAGGCTTCTAAAAGGAATAAAGAAATGAAAACCAAAATCAATGAGTTATTAAATGAGAATTCAAGACTTTACAAAATTTTGTGATGAATATGGTATAACTCATAATTTTTCAGCTGCTAAAACACCCCAACAAGATGGTGTTATTGAAAGGAAAAATAGAACCTTACAAGAGATGGCTAGATCAATGCATTGTGAAAATTCTTTGCCGAAATATTTTTGGGCTGAACCTGTAAATACTGCTTGCTATGTAATGGATAGAGTTCTCTTAAGACCTTCCATAAGAAAAACACCTTTTGAACTCCTGTTTGATAAAACTCCTTCAATTGTTTATTTTAAAGTATTTGGTTGTAAGTGTTTTATCTTAAATACTAGTGATAATCTGGGAAAGTTTGATAGAAAATCAGATGAAGGTGTATTTCTTGGCTATTCATCAAATAAAAAGGCCTATAGAGTTTATAATAAAAGAACATTATGTGTTGAAGAAACTATACATGTGACCTTTGATGAATCTAACATTTATCTTGAAAGAAGAAATGAAGATGATGTAGGTTACTCAATAATGGATAATCAAACTCATCATCAAGCACCCACTTTGGAAGAACATGCCAAAGAAGAATAAATAATAGAGCAAGAACAAGATGGCCAACCTAGTAATGATCAAGAGCTTCCAAAGGATCTAAGATATGCAAGAGGTCATCCTAAGGAGCAAATCATTGGTGATGTCTCCAAGGAGTTAAAACAAGGCGGTACATTATTAACAAATTTGCTGTTTTATCTCATATTGAGCCTAAAAACATTGATGATGCATTGTGTGATGAATTTTGGAGTATTGCTATCCAAGAGGAGTTAAATCAGTTTGAAAGAAATAATGTTTGGACTCTTGTCCCAAGACTTCATGATCATTCCTTTATTGGTACGAAATGGGTCTTTAGGAATAAATTAAATGAATTAGGAGAAGTTGTTAGAAATAAGGCTAGGCTTGTTACTCATGGTTCCAACCAAGAAGAAGGCATTGATTATGATGAAACTTTTGCTCTGGTAGCTAGACTAGAATCCATAACAATACTTTTGGCTTATGCTTGTTTTAAAGGTTTTAAACTATTTCAAATGGATGTTAAAAGTGCATTTCTAAATGGTTTTACTGAAAAAGAGGTTTATTTAGAACAACCACCTGGTTTTATTCATGAAAATTTTCCTAATCATGTTTTCAAGTTAACCAAGGCTCTATATGGATTGAAACAAACTCCAAGAGCTTGGTATGAAAGATTAAGTGGATTTCTTCTTTCAAAAGGATTTGCAAAAGGAAAAGTGGACACAACACTTTTTGTAAAAACCTCAAGCAGTAATGATATTTTACTTGTGCAAATTTATATTGATGACATTATTTTTGGTGCTATTAACACATTCATTTGTGAAAAATTTTCCAAATTAATGCAAAATGAATTTGAAATGAGTATGATGGGAGAACTAAATTTCTTTCCTGGGCTGCAAATCAAGCAAACTAAGGATGGAGTCTTCATAAATCAAGCAAAGTATACCAAGGAGCTATTGAAAACATTTGGAATGGATCAAGCAAAAGGGATAGGTACTCCAATGAGCTCATCAACAAAACTTGATAAAGATAAAAAATATAAAAATGTTGATGAGAAGTCATATAGAGGTATGATTGAAAGTTTACTCTATCTCACAACAAGTAGACCAGATATTCTGTTTGTTGTGTGCTTATGTACTAGATTTCAATCTTGTCCTAATGAGTCTTATCTAATTTCTGTCAAACGTATGTTTTGTTATTTAATTGATACACATGACTATGGTCTTTGGTTTTAAAAATCTTTGTCTTTTGATCTTATTAGATATTCAGATGCTGATTTTGCCAGATGCAAAGTTGAACATAAGAGTACAAGTGGTCATTGTCAATTTCTTGGTAGTTGTCTTGTGTCTTGGTACTGTAAAAAATAAGTATGTGTGTACTTGTCTACTGCTGAAGCTGAATATATTGCTACTGGCAGTTGTGCTAAAATATTATGGATCCAGCATACTTGATATAATGATCATTTTGAGCTCACATTTCTGCTAAATTTTGGTGTTTTAATCACTTATTTGCTTTAGGTGAGTTTGTTGAAGATTTGGAATTAAATGAAGCAAACAAAGAGATTTTACACAATGAAGAAAAAAAAACAGAGAAATGCAGAGAAAAACAACCTGGTAGACATATTTCAAGTGGGATTTTGACCCCCATGAAGATTTCAAATGCAAAAGTGGTATTCTATAGTAAAATTTGTGTCAATCGGAGTTCATTTGCTACCCTGCTTATACTGTAAAGTCACCTATTCTGCAGTGGGTTCCATGTTTGATACAGTTTGGTAGATTAATCATATCTTGAGTTCTATATGCCCAATTGAGGTGATGCAAATCTATGTTGAAAGCTAAGATCCTTATCTACAACTTTTATGAAGACATCAAAACCTAGATCAGTCGACATAATGCTCTTAATTCACCTAGAAATCAAAACAGTGTCACAGTCGGGCAGCAAAACCTTACACCAAAACTGGGGGCAAGCGGCGCCGTTTGGTGTGATCCAAGCGGCGCCGTTATCGATCTGAAGCTGCTTTTCTATCTCTTTTGGAGCAGATTTTAATACCCCTTTAGGCAGAAACAAGAGGGACGGCTGGAGTGGACAGAAAACAACAAAAACACTCCAAAAACTCACTCAAATCCCATCCCAAATCTTCATCTTTGCAAGAGAAATCAGGAGAGAAGATTGAATCTTTGAAGAAGGAGAGCATCCACCTTGAAGATTCATGGAAAAAGCTGCAATTTTCTCAACGGTACAGTGACGAATTTTAACCTTGAAGAAGAGAAGATTTTACACCATGAAAATGAGCAATTCTTACTCTTTCTTTATTTGTAATATGTTGATGAACTAAACTTTTGAATACTTGGATGGGTATGAACCCTTGATTTTGCTTACGTGAATGAATTGTTTCCTTGGTTGATTGCATTCAAATTTCTTGTGGATTGTTTGTGGGTTTGAATGGTTGAATTGATTGAGTGGATTATTGATGCATAATCTGGAATTTTTTCACTTGGAATTGAGAAAGGAAGGGTGATTGACAATTGATTCAAAATCTGGATTCTTTCACTTGGAATTGAGAAAGGAAGGGTAAAATAGACCATACACAAACAATGAGGATGATTTAGGTGACTAGAGATAGAAACCTACACATCTTCTTGATAATTAGTGAAATCTAATTGGAAATTCACAATTCTTAATGCATTCTTCGGTTGAATTGGTTAGAAAGAGATTTCAACTAATTAATCTAAGAGTAGAGAACTTTCATCTAGAGATAGATTGAGTTCTATCATTGGAATTTCATCAAACATAAGAAGTGAAATTTATCAACCAAGGGACATTTCTATCACATAGGTAATTCTAGGGGGATTAACCATTCAAATATTGTTTTCTCAATTTAATTCTCTCTTGCAAACAAAAATTAGTTATGTTGGTTTAATTAGCTAAGTTAGACTTCTATTCCTAGTAGTAATTTCAACCATTTTCACAAGCAATTTTGATAGGCTAAACAATGGAGTAGAAAGTGAGTAATGGTATTTTACCACCCGCGTGAATACGACATTTGAATTTACTTGCCATTGTACTACTGATATCGATAGGTGCACTTGCCTAATGTTTGTGTGCAAATTGTTAGAGATTGTAATAAAATTGAGTATAAGGGCATAGAAATAAAACACAACAAGTTTTTGGCACCGTTGCTGGGGAATTTTATTTAATATTAAGAAAGCTGAAACTCTATTTATTTAGTCATTTTACATGTTAGTTTGTATCATACTTGTTGCTAGTGTTAGTATTCATTTTGTTGTTTGTAATTTTGTTTGTCATTGGTGAATTGAAGTGTTTAGCTGTGTTTTTGTGTGTTTGCCCTGTTTTAGTGAGAAAACCTTGGTTTGAATTTTTAATGAGCATTTCTTGTGTTGAATTTTTGTTTGTATTTTTATTTAAGGAATGAGTTTTTTGTTTCATGATTTGTCACCACAACCCTCTCAAGTGATGATGTCTTATTACTTTTGTGGAGGTAATTATCAACCTATGAGTGCCAAGCCATGGGAACTTCCAATGCATGGTCAATGGAGCAAGGGAACTGTCTTGAAGAAAGCAAACAGTCCTACAATTCCTACAACAATACGTATAATCCGGGGTGGCACAATTATCCGAACTTCTCATGGAGCAATCAAGGGTACCAAACACTAACATATTCTCCCGATTTCAAAACTTCATCAAGTTCCCAACCTCAAATATTCCTTCCTTACCAATATCAACCTCCTCCATCTCCTCAACAATCGGTGAAATCTCGCCTTGAAGAGTTGATGACAAAGTTCATAGCGAATACCGAAACCCAAGTTCAAACCCAAAAAGCCCGTAACCAAAGAATTGAAGCATCCTTAAAGAACCAAGAGGCCACCCTTCAGAACTTGGTGAAGCTAGTTTCGGAAAGACAAGTTGGAACTCCCGCAAACAATACCGAGCCAAATTCTAGGGAGTGGGCTGAAGCTACAAGTTTGAGGAGTGGGATGGAATTAAATGTCTCACAGCCTAACATGCAGGAAATAGGAGAAGGGAAGATGGATGAGAGACTACATGTTGAAGATGAACAAGAAGGAATTGAGAAAAATGAAGAGCAGAAGAAAAAGGATGAAGATCCTTTGGAGATATCTTTGTCTCAAGATGAAGGATCAAAGAAAGAGCATCATGAGAATGGTGAAGTCATAGCACATATGGAGTCATCTCAAATCACAACTGAAGGGGTGGAGTCTAAGAAAATTGAGAGGGAGAAAAGGAGTAGAATGAACTCTTCCATTGAGGACCCCCCAGAGCTAGAGTTGAAAAAATTGCTGAATCATTTGGAATATTTGCTTCTTGCAGATAATTCTAAACTCATGATAATCATTGCAACGGATTTGCAAGAAGAACAGAAGGAAGAGTTCATAAAGTTGCTAAAGAAGCATACAAAGGAAATGGCATGAAAGATCTCTGACATCAATGGTATTAGCCCTTCATTTTGCACCCACAACATATTAATGGAAGAAGGCCTCAAACTGGTGGTGCAACTGGAAAGGTGGAATGACCAAAATCAAGTTTTCAAGCCGGGAGATCAAGTGCTATTAAATGACTCTCAATGGTACATGAGTAAGCTTAAGTTTAAATGGATTTCCCTATTTTTGGTAAGCAAAATACTTCCATTTGAAGTTGTGAAAAACTATCATCCAAAAAGAGAAATATTAATGGTAACCCACCATAGACTTAAACTTTATCATGTTGGAGTTAGAAAGAAGAGAAGATTGTCTCCACACTCTTATGACCCGGGCGGTAAGTGATTTTCACCATCTTTGCTCTCCTTTACCTGTACATAATTGTGTTTAATGTGGTTTTGAGTTTGAAAATTTTAATTTCCTTGAATTGTGAAGAGTTTTATAATGTGTTGAATGGTATGATTTTTAAGTTTGTAATAAATTATTTTGTTAAATTTTGTTGTTGAATTTGTAGTTGAGTTTGGCACAAAAAAAATATGGTGCTGGGTTACTGTTCATCGCCGTTTCACTGTAGCGTTTCTAGACTAAAACGGCGCCGCTTGGTGTGCTCCAAGCGGCATTAGGGGGTTACTGTTCATAAATGTTTTTTTCTTCTTCCCCATTTTTGTTGGTTCTTTCTTGCTTTCTTCTATACCTACCATGTGTTTGATGAAATGCCACAATAAAACTTGTTAAATTTGTGATTTTCTTTATAACTTTGCATTCCATTAGCTTACTATAGACTTCCTTTCTTTAATTTAGTGGTAAGTTTATTTAATTTTATTACTTAGCATGTTTAAGAGTTAATTAGCCTTTGTTTTAAATTTTAGTGATAATTGTTTTTCTTGTTTATCAATTTGCAATTTTCATTTTTTTTGTGTATTACTTTTAACGTTATTTGTGGCCTTTTTTTGTTTTCACATTGGTAGCTTAGTTTCTCTTAACGATTGATTTTGGAAAAAAAAAGCATGTCAAAGAAAACCACTACCCCACCCATAAAGCCTATCTCACCGGGCTTTGGCGGCAACTTTTTCCAAGGCTGTCCCAAGCTCGACTGGTGGAACTGGCGGTCTATGAACGAAGGGGGGTTCTTTCTTTTCTATTTTTGACCTTTTATTTATTTATTTTCATGCAATGTTTTTTTTTATTCAGTTTTTATTATGTCATTATTTCTAGTTTTTTTTTATTTCCTTTTGCTGTGAAGTATTTAGAAGGTGCAGCTTGCCGCTCATATGGGTTCGCCCAGCCTTCACGTATGCAATAGCCATGTTTTTTACCATTTTGTGTTTGGTGGTTTGGTGTGGCATTCTTCTGTAGTTTAGGTCATATATTTCTATTTATACAGTCCTTTGTTTATCTCTCTCCCAACATTGTGGACAATGTTGTCTTAAGAGTTAGCTTTAGTAGTATAGGCTATTTTCATGATTTTTGTTGAATTTGCTTGTTTTTATTTTTGGAATCTTCAAGGTGCTTCAAGACTTGCATGTTTTATCTTTTCTCAAAGAGTAGTTATACAAGCATTCTAAAGGTCATGACTAGTACCTTAAACTTGGATTAAGTAAGCACCCCTTGTATTCCTTACTTGTATGGAATTCATCGTTTAAGCACATTCCACTTTGCTTTTGTTGTGATGATTATGGAATTGAATCTTGTGTTATTGGCCTTAGAATTCAACATAACTTTTACCCTAGAACCCGCATTCACTTGTCTTGAGGCGAAATGAGTAAGTAACCTTAGTTTGATCTCGAAATGATGGTAATAGGCCTTCTTTGTCCCGATTGAGCCTTTCTAGCCACCGCTCTTTATTTTATCCGTAGTACCATTTCTTGAAGCCTTTGTGCATAAATTTTCCAATTTGTATTCTAAATTTTTCCTTCTTTCAAATTTTAAGCTCCACTCTTTATATTTAACCCTTCTTTGCAAGAGCTAAATTCATTTTTTACCCTCAAGTTAGCAAAGAGTATTGTGGAAATTGGAACAATGGGTGGAATAGAAGATGATAGGAAAAATAGGCTTTATGAAAAAAAAAAAAGAGAGAGAGAGAGGGGAGAAAGAGTGGTGAGATGACCTTATATGATCGGGAATTGGATTACACCTCAATCGAAAAAGAAAAAAAAAGAAAGAAAAAAATTGTTATATATTTGTCTATTATTGAGAAGGCTTCTTACATTTCTTGATGCCTTCAAGATGTATAGATGTTTTCATTATTATTATTGTAAATTTTGTCATGATTGAGGTTAAATTTAAGTGTTGACAAAGATGATGATGACGGACAAGTTGTGGGTTGAAGCATAATGTGTGCAAGTGGTTGAATTCAAAGTGAGGGGATTTTGTAGAGAATGGGAGTTTGTGGTTGAATGTAGGGGAATGGTGATATTCTTTGTGGCTAATAAGGGTTATTACTTTTGTTTTATGTCTCATTCCTTTCTCTTTAGCTCTCATTTCTTTGACTTTGAATTCCCTACCCTAACAGAGAAATGCAGAAGAAAACAGCCTGGTAGACATATTTCAAGTGGGATTTTGACCTCCATTAAGATTTGAAATGCAAAAGTGGTATTCTATAAAATTATAGAGGACATTCTGACGTTTTCAGAACGGTAAAATGTGTGTCAATCGGAGTTCATTTGCCTACCCTACTTATGCTACAAAATCATCTATTCTGCATTGGGTTCCATTTTTGACACAGTTTGGTAGAATGATCATATCTTGAGTTCTAGATGCCCAATTTAGGTGATGCAAATCTTTATGGAAAGATAAGATCCTTATCTACAACCTTTATGAAGATATCAAGACCTAGATCAGCCGATATAATGCTCTTAATTCACCTAGAAGTCAAACCAGTGTCATAGTCGGGCAGCAGAACCTTGCACCAAAACTAGGGGAAAGCGGCGCCATTTGGTGTGATCCAAGCGGCGCTGTTTGTGTCCATCTGAAGCTGCTTTTCTATCTCTTTTTGGGCAGATTTTAATACCCCTTTAGGGTAGAAAAAAGAGGGACGGCTGGAGTGGACAGAAAACAGTAAAAACACACCAAAAACTCACTCAAATCCCATCCCAAATCTTCATCTTTGCAAGAGAAATCAAGAGAGAAGATTGAATCTTTGAAGAAGGAGAGCATCCACCTTGAAGATTCATGGAAAATGCTGCAATTTTCTCAATGCTACAGTGACGAATTTCAACCTTGAAGAAGAGAAGATTTTACACCATGAAAATGAGCAATTCTTACTCTTTCTTTATTGCTTTATATTCTTTGAATTGTAATATGTTGATGAACTAAACTTTTGAATACTTGGATGGGTATGAACCCTAGATTTTGCTTACGTGAATGAATTGTTTCCTTGGTTGATTTAATTCAAATTTCTTGTGGATTGTTTGTGGGTTTGAATGGTTGAATTGATTGAGTGGATTATTGATGCATAATCTGGAATTTTTTCACTTGGAATTGAGAAAGGAAGGGTGATTGACAATTGATTCAAAATTTGGATTCTTTCACTTGGAATTGAGAAAGGAAGGGTAAAATAGGCCATACACAAACAATGAGGATGATTTAGGTGACTAGAGATAGAAACCTACACATCTTCTTGATAATTAGTGAAATCTAATTGGAAATTCACAATTCTTAATGCATTCTTCGGTTGAATTGGTTAGAAAGAGATTTCAACTAATTAATCTAAGAGTAGAGAACTTTCATCTAGAGATAGATTGAGTTCTATCATTGGAATTTCATCAAACATAAGAAGTGAAATTTATCAACCAAGGGACATTTCTATCACATAGGTAATTCTAGGGGGATTAACCATTCAAATATTGTTTTCTCAATTTAATTCTCTCTTGCAAACAAAAATTAGTTATGTTGGTTTAATTAGCTAAGTTAGACTTCTATTCCTAGTAGTAATTTCAATCATTTTCACAAGCAATTTTGATAGGCTAAACAATAGAGTAGAAAGTGAGTAATGGTATTTAACCACCCGCGTAGATACGACATTTGAATTTACTTGCCATTGTACTACTCATATCGATAGGCGCACTTGCCTAATGTTTGTGTGCAAATTGTTAGAGATTGTAATAAAATTGAGTATAAGGGCATAGAAATAAAACACAACAATACTCTACTTGATTATGGTCTTAAATTCAATTGTGTGCCTATACTATATTATGGTCTTAAATTCAATTGTATGCCTATACTATGTGATAATACTAGTGCTATCAATTTGAGTGTAAATCCTATTCAACATTTTAGAACAAAGCATATAGAGATTAAGCATCATTTTATTCATGATCATGTTGCTAAAAGAGATATATGCTTGGATTATGTGAATACAAATTATCAAATTGCTGATATACCAAGCCTTTGGCTGAGGAAAGGTTTAACTATCTAAGAAGACTTCTAGAAATTTCAAAATTCAATAACTAATATGCTTATTTAAGTGTGACAAAAATAGGGAAAATTTTGATGCACAATTTGGATGTATTGAGTGAAAATGGAACGTCCAAACTTTCTCCAGAAAATTCTGGACAGAAAAGTTCGGACGCATGTTCAGACGCATGATAGAAAGTTCAGACGTCCGAACTTTCTAAAACTAAAGAAACAGAGAAGTTCGGACGCAAGTTCGAAAAGCAGACCAAAAATTTCGGTCGTCCGAACTTTGCGGTTACAACGATTTTAAAGAAACCGAATAGCCGTTACACACTTTTTTATCATCCGAACTCTCTCTCGTTTCAAATTTCTCTCTACCTATCTACGTCCAAACCCAAATCTATCTGCTATTTCACCATTTTCACATCAAACCACTTGGGTTTTTGAGTTCCCAACCCTAAACACCTCTCAGATTTCACTGTATCTCTAAGCGAAAAACACCATGGTGAGAACTAAGCGAGCAAATGTTGAGAAAGGAAAAGGGAAAGCAAAGGATAGAGATGGAGGACAAATTCTCAATGAACCTAGGAGAATTAGAGTTCCTCAATCATCATCTGGAGCAGACAAATTTGTCTCCATCAAGGCTACATTAGAATTTGAAGATTGAGCAAGAAATCCAAAAAAATCATTCCTGGAAACAGAGTGGACTTTGACAAACTCACAAACATGAGTAATGTTCTGTCTTTATTTGGTGATATTGGCTGGAGCAATTTACTAGTTATTGATAAAGAATATTATCCTTCTCTCATATATGAGTTCTATGCAAATCCTAAAGAAGAAAGAGTTGAACAAGAGGGGGACAGTGTTATTCAATGGTATTCTTGTAGAGTGTCTCAAGTAGACTTTGAATTCAATGATGCATTAATAATTAGAATCTGTGGAGTGAGTGATATTGGAGCAAGGTATTTCTCTTTGGGACAACACTGCTATAATCGAGAGCTATTTACAAATGAAATATTTGAAGAGGCTTTCACAAATGGTAGAGAGTTTAGGTCCATTAGAGAAAGGGAAATCAAAGCTTTTGATGCTAGAGGAAGAGTTATGCATCATATGATAACAACCATGATTATCCCTAATTTTGGACATAAATCATTTGTTGAAAGTATACATATGGTGATTATGCTTGCTTTGCATGAGCATAGGAGATTAAATTTTGGGTAAATGCCACTGAAGCATATGACTGGTGCTAAAAAAACTGACAATAAAGCTTTACCATATGGAAGACTTTTAACAAGAATTTTCGAGTTAAACTTCCTGTTAGGGGAAAAGCCTTCAAAAGGGGACAAATCTATACCAATGACTCTCTCAAAAGAATGCAATTAACTCTTGATGATTAGGGACTATGGAGAACTAAAAGAGAAACTCCTCCAAAAAGAGTAGAAGTTGAAGAAAGTGAGGAAACTGAGGAAGAAGAAGATGAAGCAGAAATGTGGGCAAGAGAAATGAAAACAAAGAGAAGGCATGATTCATCAACTGAGGGGGAGCAATCTCCCTCCAAAAGAAGACTCTTTGAAGAAGTGCCAACTCCTCAATCACATCCTAATGTTAGAAAAGGTCCTAGTGCTGAAGGAATTTCAAGAGGAGACACAATTCAAGAAGCCTTAAACAACCACATCAAGGAGATGGAGAAAATGTATAAATTCTTTGAAACGTTTGCTCCTATGGTTCTTGGAAAATTGGACGGTTTAGAGAATAGAGTCAAGCACATTGAGGAAATATTGATGAGAAATACTCAAACTGGTGAAGGGACTTCTAGAACTCAAGAAGAAACGGATGATGATAAGAATGATGAAGAAGACAAGAAAATGAAAAAGATAGAGATGATGATAATGATGATGAAGAAGATGATGATGATGGTGACCAAGGAGATGATAGTGAGCAAGCTACGGAGTCACAAAGAGGAGATGAAGGAATGCAGCAAGCTGGAATTAGCCTAGAAGGAGGTCAAATTGCAAGAGCTGAAGTGACAACACCATCTAATCCAACATTCAGCCAAGGAAGAGTCAAGCATGTTGCAGTCAAGAAGAAATCTAGAAAGGACTTTCCATTAACATTAAAAGATTGAGCATATCTTTACTCTTATCTCTATTTACTGCTTTTATTTATTTGTGAAAATTTTAGTATGACTTATGAACAATTACTATCTTGGTTTATGCAATTTCTTTGTTTTTCTTTTTAAATCTCTAAACTTTATTACTGTTTTTCTTTAATGTGGCTTATGTAATAGTGGTGTGAAGCTTAATGAGAAACCTCAGTGTTGAGAGCTTCTTTTAATGATACTTTGATCACCCCAAGCTTAAATGCTGCTATAAAAGGGGAAAAGAAGTTGATTTTAAAGAATTATGCTAAATTGATCCTTACTATTTCTGTTATAGTTGCATATGCTAACTTATCAGTCTCATTTTCACTACCCCATGTTTGAATGATGACAAAAGGGGGAGAAAGAATGTGCTACAATATGTGTTATGTGTGCGGCAATGTGTGCTATGTATGTATATGTATGTGCTGATATGTGATATGTATGTGCTGATGTGCAAAAATGAGTAATGTGAAAATTTGGCTGTATTTTTGCATTCGGAATTTAAACTGAAAGGGTTATAATATGTGAGGTTAAAGTTCATAAGTTTGGACTTGGGAATTTGGATGCAAACCAAAAGTTTGGATGCATCCGAACTTTCTTGCCAAAAATTATTTTTCTATTGTTCAAATTGCTTAAAAACTGTTTTAATCCTTCTTATCATGTTTGAACAACCTTAGGAAGGCTTATTTTCAAATATTACAGCATTCATCTCACATATTCTAAAGTTTGGACTTAAAATTTCAAAATTCGGATGATTGAGTAAAACATTTGGATGCATGTTCTGAAATTTGGATGCATCTATACTTTATTGCCAAAAAGTGTTCTTTTGTTGATCAAATTGATTCAAATATGTTTTAATCTCTTCTAATATGTTTGAACAATCTTAGGAAAGCTTATTTACAAAATTTGCATCTTTCATTTCACTTATTTTACAGTTCGGACTTGATATGTCAGAATTCGGATACACAGTATCTCAAGTCCAAATTTGTTGAAAAATGAGCACAATCTAAGGGGGAGCATTGTTAATCTTTTATGACCTTTAATATCTCCCTTAGAAGTTTTCTTAATGCTTAAATTCTAAATCTTCTATCTTAGTAGTTGGAAGGAAGGAGGTAAATGGAGGTTGGTTGGGTCATAGGCTCATATTGAGCCTTTTGAATGTCAATATGCTAAATTGGTTATTATCTATCATTGACATCAATACTTCTTTATACTACATTGTTTAAATCCATCACACTTTGCATCAAAGTTTGTCATCGTCAAAAAGGGGGAGATTGTTAGCCCTAAGGGCAAATCATGAAGTTTTAATTAAGTTTTGAATAATGACAAACATTGATGTGGACTAATCTTTATGTCAATTGTGTGATAGGATTGTTGGATTAAAGAAGTATGAAGTCTTGTTGCCTTAAAGCCAAAATGCAAGAACAACTTCAACGAGTCAAAGTGATTGAAGATTGAAGAATTTTATTCAAAGATGATTAAAGGCATTGAAGACTTGAAGTGTAGGTCACATATGCTTAATAGGTATATTCTTTTGTAAACACTACACTTGTGTGTCTTGAAATCTGTTGAATGCATAAGAGAGTAGTAAAAACTTGTTTTGAATCTTAAATGGTTTTGAATGAACTTTTGAATAACAAGTATGCTTTTGAATCTCAAATGATCTTGAGTAAACTTTATATGATCAAAGTGCTTTAGTAACGGTTTTTTGAGTTTGAAAGTGTTTAAATGACTTACCTATATATACAAAATGTTTTCATTCAATGTTATTAAGGTTGATTTTCAAATGATTTGATAAAGTTTGATCAGTTCGGACGTCCATACTTTGAAAATGGTTACTATGCTTCCAGAGAAATTCGGACGCAAGTTCGGACCCATAGGATAGAGTTTGGACGTCCAAATTTTCTCTGATGGCATGGTTACTATTTTTTCAGAGAAATTCAGATGAATGTTCCAGACAACTTGGCACAGTAAAGTTCGGACAAAAGTCCGGACGCATAGCAGAAAGTTCGGACGTCCGAACTTTTCTAAAACTAGCCGTTACTAGCCTTTTTATACCTGTTGAAACTGATTTTTGAAATCTATAAAAGCTATAAACTAAAAAATTTTTGTAAGTTTTGAATCTCTGAGAAATCTTAACATTCCAAACTCTTTAGCAAACATCAAAGCTCTCTTTTGTCTTGTGCTTTCAATTGATCATTCAAGATTCCAAAGACATCAAGGTGAAGAGGTGCAACATTGTGTAATTATCTACCAAGAAAGTGGTAACATCTTATTCATTCTCCATTCTCCATTTAATTGTGTTTTCTACTAGCTCATTACTAGGTTTTCTTGTAAACATAAAATCCTTTAGATAAGGGTGATCCGTGAGACATTGATTCAAGGTTGCTTGTAGATATAAAATCCTTTGGTAGGGTGAACCTTGTTTGTAAAATTGCAAAAGAGATTGTGAGTGTAAAGCCATTGTGTGGTGGGCCTCTTATGTAATTGTTGAACTTGAGCATATAGTAGATTGATTGAAATCCTTGAATGTAGACTCAAGGTAGTAGATGTAAATCTTGAAGAGATCGAACCACTATAAAGTGCTTGTGCTCATTGATCAAAGATTGCTTATTGCTTTGTTATTGATTTAACTATTCTCTTATTAAAACAAGCATTCATAATCTGCATTAGCTAAAATTATAAAAGGAAATAGTTTTCGAAAATTAGCCAAAGACCTAATTCACACCCTCCTCTTAGGTCTTTCAGTTCCTTTAAAAAATCTGGAGTTTATGGCTTTTATAGATTTTAAAAACCGGTTTTAACAGTCATAAAACGGTTAGTTTCTGAGAAGTTCGGACGTCCGAATTTTATCCTCCACGTCCGAACTTACGTCTGAATTTTTTCTGAAAATACTGTTCACAAAATTTTACCATCTGCGTCCAATTTTGCATCCGAATTTCTCTGGAAAAATAGTACGTACTCTTCACAGTGCAGGGAAAATTTGGACGACCGAATTTTCTCTTATGCGTCCAAATTTTGCATCCAAATTTTTCAAACTTTGTTAAAACATATTCAAATGAATTCAAACAAGTTTGAAAACATTCTAGCCTAAAAGATATGTCATTAAAGACCATTTAGTGAAAAAACCATTGATGAAAACTTGATAACTAAGGTAAGTTCAAAACCATTGAAACTTTTCAAATCAAGTTTTGTGCTCTCAAATGCAACTTATAGATTCCAAGACTTCAATCATGTAACCTACACTTCATGTCTTTAAAGCCTTCAATCATCTTGAACAAACTCTTCAATCTTCAATCATTTTGACATATTTGAGTTGTTCTTGCATTGTGGCTTCAAGACTTGCTTTCTTCTCAATCCAAAAATCCTATCACACAACATACAAGCATATTAGTCCTTATCAATGTTTGTCATTAATCAAAACTAATCATAACTACATGATTTGCCCTTAGGGCTAACAATCTTCCCCTTTTTGATGATGACAAACTTTGATGCAAAATGTGATAGATTTAAACAATGTAGTACAAAGAAGTATTGATGTCAATGAGAGATAGTAACCAATTTAGCACATTGACATTCAAAAGGCTCAATATGAGCCTATGGCCCAACCAATCTCCATTAACCTCTTTCCTTCCAACAACAAGGATGGGATATATAGCTTTTAAGCATTAAGAAAAGATTCTAAGATAGGTTTTAAAGGTTGTAAAAATTTAACAATGCTCCCCCTTAGATTGTGCTCATTTTCAGAAAATATTTGAACTGAGGACAATTCGTCCAAACTGCAATAAATCCAATATACTGAATGTTTAAAGTGAAATAAAGCTTTCCTAAGGTTGTTCAAACATAGTAAAAGAGATTAAAATATATTTGAATCAATTTGAACAACAAAAGAGCACTTTTTGGCAATAAAATATAGATGTATCCGAATTTTGAAATTTTACGTCCAAACTTTAAAACATGTGAGATGAAAGCTATAATTTTTTAAAATAAGCTTTCCTAAGGTTGTTCAAATGTGATGGGAAAGATTAAGACAGTTTTCAACCAGTTTGAATAACAGAAAAAGCATTTTCGGCAAGAAAGTTTGGATGCGTCTGAACTTTTGGTCTGCATTCGAATTTCAAGTCCGAATTTTTGGTCATAAGTTTGAAATAATGATTTTGCATTTTTAAAAGAACTATAGGAGTACTCAAATATGTATAGTCACAATGGCACTTAATTTAGCTTTGCAAAATCACAAAATTCATACATTCAATTGTTTTCATGAAGTATCCTAAAATCATAGGTCAAGTCAAGAACCAAGATTAAGATTTCAAAATCTCAACTTAACCATATTCAAGATTTCAGAAAACAACCAATTTCAATTGAAATTCCAAGTGCAGCCAAAATAAACAAATCACTGTGAAATATAACACAATTTACACAAATTATAGCACATGAACAACTAACTGTGAAATATAACACATTTTACACAAAATATAGCACATTTTGTAACATTCTGCACAGTTTACACAACATATAGAACATTTTGTCATCATTCTTTCTCCCCCTTTTGTCATCAGTCAAGATGGGGTTAATGAAAATGAGACAACATCACATATAAGCAGTATATTGACCAACATTTGATTTTGTCATCACTCAAATCAAATAATTAACATCCTAACAACAATAAGCATCATGTAACAGTTTAACAACAATAAGCAATATGTAGTATCTCAACAACAATAAATAAAAATTTTCTCCCCTTTTTAGCAGCGATTAAACTTGGGGTGAGAGTACTTGGACAACAAAAGTGAAACAAAAGAAGTTCTTATCACAAGGATTTCACATATTTAGCTTCAAAACATTATAATGACTAGAAAGGCACAAGTAAATTTCAATGTTAAAGCATAACATGTGAATCAAGGCATAAACTAAAATAGGTAACAAAATAGAGTTTAGGGATAGAAAGGCTTAGTCTTGTATGCGCTTCATGGTCTTCACTTCCAATTTTGTTTGTTATGATGGCCATGTTTCCCTTGATCTCTATATGATGGGGTTCTTCATTTGCTGACTCCTTTCCCGTGTAGTTCGGCTTTCGAAAGTTACCAATCGAGAGAATCTTTGGATCTACTTCCTTTGAACCACATTTTCCTCCTCCCTTGGCTGAAGGAAATTGGTGATGGATTTGTGATTTGACTTTGTTAAACTACCTTTACCTCCTTCTTCTTGCTTATTCTCTTGGGCTTTACCTCTTTGTTCTTCATTCTCATGCTCTTCTTCTTCTTGGGGTGCTTCATTGCCTTTTCCTTCATCTTTGTCTTCTTCTTTAGCAACAAATTGATAGCCATCTCAATTTTCACTATCATTACTATCATCCATATTGTTACCATCTCCACCCATATTATCTTCTTGATCTTCTTCATTTGGGTTTAGAGGAACTTGCACCATTTAAAAACACTTGAGAAATCTTTCTCAAGTCTTCTTCCATATTCTTGACTCTAGCTTCTAAACCATCAAATTTGTCAAGAATCATTGGAGCAAAGGACTCGAAGAATTTGTCCATATTCTTCATTTCCTTTACATGGTTGTTCAATTTCTCTTAAAACACCTTGGCAACTATGGTATCACCTCTAGTGAGATTATCACCTTTAACTTCTTTTCCTTCAATAGAGGGTACCTCTTCAAATAGTCTTCTTTTGTGGAAGGTTGCTCCCCCTCACTAGATAACTCATGCCTCATTTTAGTTTTCCTTTCTCCAGCAAGGATTTCCTCTTCATCCTCTTCTTCTTCTTCATTTTCTTCTTCCTCAACCTCCTCACTTTCTTCAACCTCTTCTCTTTTTGAAGGAATTTCTCTTTTTGTTCTCCATATACCATCTTCATCAAGAACTAATTGCATCCTTCTAAGAGAATCATTAGAATAGATTTCTCCACTCTTGAAAGCTTGTCCTCTTATAGGAAGTTTGACTTGGAAATATTTGAAAATTCTTGTCAATAGTCTCTCATATGGCAAGGCTTTGTTGGCTGTTTTTCTTGCACTAATCATACGCTTCAATGCCATGAATCCAAAGTTTAGTCTTCTATGCTCATGCACGGCAAGCATAATCACCATATGCATAGTGGTAATCATGTGATGCATAACCCTTCATCTAGGATCAAAGGCTTTGATTTTCCTTTCCCTAATGGACTTAAATTGTCTATCATTTGTGAAAGCCTCTTTAAATATTTCATTTGTGAACAATTCATGAATAAAGCAGTGCTGTCCCAATGAGTAATACCTTACCTCTTTATCATCTACCCCACAAATTCTGTTCACTAAGGCATCATTGAACTCAAAATCCACTTGATATACTTTAGAGGAATACCATTGAACTACATTATCTCTCTCATGTTCAATTCTCTCTGCTTTAAGATTTGCATAAAACTCATATATAAGGGCAGGATAAAATTCTTCATCAACTACTAGTAAATTGCTCCAATCAATATCATCAAATAGAGATAGAACATTACCCATATTGGAGAGTTTATCCAAGTTTACTTTGTTTCCAGGAATAATTTTTCTGTTCTTCTTGCTCCATTATATTCTTTAGCACTATATATCCAAAATTCATTTTTCTTTTCTTATGCATGGCTAGCATAATTATAGCATATATATTATCAATAGAAGATTTATGCCCAAAGTATGCTATAATCAAGGTAGTAAGCATGTGATCTAAAATTCTTTCACTAGCATTAAAAGTTTTTATCTCTCTCTCCTTTACAGTCTTGAGTCTTCTACCATTTGTACGCGCATTCTCAATCCTTTCATGTGAGTTTAACTTACTTATAAAATAATGTCCCCCGGAAGAATAATGCCTAAGCCCAACATCCTCAACATCACAAATTCAATTGAGCAATGCATTATCAATATCAAAAATCAACTTGTGATATTCTTGAAGAATACCACTGAATAGTTTTATTACCAATTTACTCAACCCCCTTTTTTTAAACAATATAGACTTCATAAACTAAGGAAGGTAATAGCATTCATCAAACCCAAGCAAACTAGTCCAGCTCACATCATTTAAAAATGAGAGTAAATTACCCATTTTGGATAGTTTGATGACATCCACCTTGTGGCTTGGATTTATCTTATGGTTCCTTTTTGTCCAATCATCAGATTCAGTAGCAGCCTCCACTGTGACAAATCTATCCAACCATGACATGCTTTGAGGAACATGAACCTTCCTTGGTTCATTGATCACTGGTCCTCCTTTTCTTTCTTTGGCTTTTCCCTTTCATTTTCTCATGCTAGGCTACTTTGTCCTCACCTGGAGCTACAACACTTGAATACACTCATTAGTTATTAATTTTTTTTAAATCCCTAAGATTCTTCTAAGATTGGTCAAATCTTTCTTCGGCTAATGGCTCAATAAAAAATATCATTAATTTGTTCATTAGTGCAAACATGTTTTAAACAAATATTACCCTTAGTAGAATGATCTCTAATGAGATGAAGTTTGATCTCTATATGCTTAGTCCTAGTTTGGTGAATAGTATGATGGTCAAATTTGTTGCATTAGTGTTATTACATAACGTAGCCACACATTTGAAATATAGACCATAATCACTTAGAGTATCAATAAGGTAATGGAGAATATGTTTAACAGTAATCAAATGAGACTCTTTAGGACAAGATGAAATCTAGCAAACAAGCACATGACAAACATAATATTTGGTGTACTTGTGGTAAGATAAAGTAAACTGACCATCATACCTCTATATACCTTTTCATCAACGTTTTTACTTTTTTCTTGATCCATTCCAAATCTTCTTCAAAAACTCTTTGGTATATTTGGATTGATTTATAGAAGTGTCATCCTCGGTTTTCTTGATTTGTAATCCAAAAAAGAAGTTGAGTTCTCCCATCATGCTCATTTCGAACTCGCTTTGCATCAACTTGGCAAATTTCTCACAAAGTAAAACATTAGTAGCATCAAATATGATATTATCAACATATATATTTGCACAAGTAAAAGATCATTGTTGCAAGAGATTTTTATGAAAAGATTAGTGCCAACCTTTCCTCTTTAAAATCCTTTTGAAAGAAAAAAACCGCTCAATTTTTTTTTTATACCAAGCTCTAGGAACTTGTTTTAAATCATACAAAGCTTTGAATAATTTGAAAAACATGGTTAGGAAACTTTTCATGATCAAAATCGGGTGATTATTCCACATAAATCTCTTCCTCAATAGAACCATTTAGAAAAGCACTTTTGACATTCATTTGAAATAACTTAAAACCTTTAAAGCAAGTAAAAGTCAAAAGTATTCTTATGGACTTAAGTCTAGCATTCGGAGCAACCATTTCATCATAATCAATTCCCTCTTCTTGATTGAATCCTTGGGTGACATATCTAGATTTATTTCTTACACCTTCCCCGGATTCATTGAGTTTATTTCTAAAAACCATTTTGTTCCAATAATGGAATGATCATGAGATTTAGGAATTTCCAAATTTTTTATATTCCAAATTTATTTAATTCCTCTTGCATAGTAATAATCCAAAAATCATCACACAATACATCATTAATACTTTTAGGCTCATATGAGATAAAAGAATAAAGTTATTGATAAAGTACCGCCTTATTTTTTCTCCTTGGGAGATATCACCAATGATTTGCTCCTTAGGGTGGCCTCTTGGATATCTGAAGTTCTTTGGGAGCTCTTGGTCACCACTAGGTTGGTCATCTTGATTTTGTTCAACCATTTCTTCCTCATTCATATGGTCCTCCAAAGTTGGTGCTTGAAGATAGGTTTGATAGTTATTCATAGATGTACCTACGTCATCTTCTTCTTTTCTTTCCAAGCAAATGTAAGATTCATCGAAACTAACATGAATGGTTTCCTCATCATATAAGGTTCTTTTCATTATAAACTCTATAGGCCTTTTGTTAGAAGAATGGTTAAGAGATATACCTATATCTGGCTTTCTATCAAATTTAAGCAAGTTATCACAAGTATTCAAGATAAGACATTTAAAACCAAACACTTTAAAATATGTAATTTGAGGAGTTCTATAAAAGAGAACTTCAAAAGATGCTTTTCTTCAAAATGATCTTAAAGAATTCTATTCATCATAGCATGTGTTGTTTACGGCTTCGACTCAAAACATATTTTTGAAGAAGAATTTTCTCAAAGCATAGATCTAACCAATTTTTGTAAAGTACATTTTTTTTTATCATCTTACGAAACACTTCATCTTTTTGAGCAAAGAAGAATGCTAAAGTGAATATTGAGAAATCATCAACTACTACTAAGGCATACTTCAAGTCATCAATACTAGAGTTCCTTATAAGTCCAAATCAATCCATATGAACATGCTCAAGATGTTTTGAGGTCTAAGAGCATTTTCATGGGTTTGAAAGATTCTTTTGTTTTTTTTCCATATTGACAAGTATCTCATAGAGAATTTTCTCAAAACACATTTTTAGCAATCCTCCAACTAAATCTTGAGAGGAAATTTTGTTCAACAAATCCATGCTCACGTGACCAAATCTTCTATGCCATGAAAATCCATCATTATCATAAGCAACAAGACATTCAAGCTTATCAAGATAAAACACACATTCAAAAGTTTTGTAATTGATTGATCAAAATCACAAAATATCATTTTTTCATACAAGTTCTGGCGACCGAACTTATGGTCTACATCCAAACTTCAAGTTCGAACATTTTGTAAAGTTTCATAAATATGTTTTTGGCAAAGCAAATGCATAGATATTCAATCATAGCTATTTTAATCATTTTATCATGACATATAATCAATTTCAAGAACATATCAACAATGAATTCAATCTCATATCATCAATGTTACATAATCAACTTCATAGAAGCAATTGACAAGTCATGGTTGGCAAATTTTCAAATCTTAACAAAAGGAATTCTCAACTGAAACTTCACATGTTGGCATTTAACTTCTTATTCATTGTCACACGATTGACTAATGCTAAGCAAGTTATAGTTCAAATCAGCACTAAGCAACATTTGTTTAAAAGGAAGAGAGGAACCTTTACCAACATTGGTTACTCCAAGAATTCATCCTTTCTTCTTGTCTCAAAAATAATTCCTTCATTGGTTGCTTTGACCTTGATTATGAATGAGGTGTTTTCTGTCCATCTTTAAGCCAACATCATCAATATACCACTTAGTGGTGCTTGAGTTTTGAATTGAAGAGTACCTGCAATAAAGGAGAGGAAGTATCCTTTGGTATCCATACTTTTTTGGGTCCGTGGGGGTTTGTAATAGTTCCCTTAACTCTCCAAGTGATTTTTACACCATTCTCTACTTTTCTTTTAACATAACATCTTGTGACTTTATGTCCATGTTTTCCACAATAAGTACAACAAGTATGATGCATGGAAATAGAAGTAGCTCTAACAAATAAGTTGTTATAATTTGGCACATTGTTTACATAATTATAACCAAGACCATTTTTGACAAGAGGAGATCTTTGGGCTCCAAGAATTTTATCAAGATTGTCCCTTCCTCTACTTCTAGTTGTTGTGATGATGATATTGATGATCCTAGTGAATTATTTGTTGAAATGTATGAAGAATTAAAAAAGGCTTCAAAAAGAAATAAGGAAATGAAATTCAAAATTAATGAGTTATTGAATGAAAATTCAAAATTATATTGTGAAAACAAAAGACTTCTTGAATCTATTGATTGTTTGAATATTGAAAAAGAAGTTTTAAATGTCTCTTTACAAAACATGCCCCTTGAAAATAAGATTCTTTGTGAAAGGATTTTGTCTCTTGAAAGAATGCTTGTTGATCATGAGACTTTGAAAAAGAAGGTTGATGACCTTACATCATGTATAGAAAAATTTACTTCTTTAAATTCACAAACTTCAAGTTTATACGTAATTTGATGGTTGAGACAAGATGATCAAACAATAAGATCACAATCAATCAATCAACAAATAAGAACAAATAATAATAACACAAGTATGTAAACAAGTAAGGCTATAAGAAAATAAACACACGATTTATAGTGGTTCGATCTCTCCAAGATCTACATCTACTACCTTGAGTCCACACTCAAGGATTTTAACCAATTCACTAAATGCTCAATCCACACAAGAGGCTCAACCTTCAATGGGTTTTACCACAACAACCTCTATTCAATCTAATAAACAAGGTTTACTCTTATCACAAAGAGTTTTATGTCACTAGACAACCTAGACTAATCTAATCCATAGTGAATGATTAACTGCAACTCATGAGTCTGTTCAGTCATATACTTGCCCTCAATTATCTAAAATTTCAAGAATTTGGAGGCATGACACCTCTCAAGATCTTAGTCATCGATATTATATTCCTTATCCAAGTTGTCCCATAGCCTCTATGTTGTATAAAAATAAGAACAATTGACATCAAAGAGGACATTTGTCAAAACTGACAAATTTTCCCTCTGCCTAATTCATCTTGTTCTTTCAACTTTTTTGGGATTTACTTTAGTTGGTATACACTTGTCAATCTGAATTACAAACAATAAACCCGTTGTTGACAACAAATGTTCATATGTTGTTTACCAACCCTGGAAATTTTGTCCAAGATTGAATTTGTCTAACAGATTTGTAATGTCTAGCAGTACCTAACGAACTTGCCATACTGAATGAAATTGCCATTGCAAACAGCTACAGATAATTGGCAATAACTTATTGAATAATGTTATAAAATTGAAAAGTACGGACATTCAATATTATTGTGTTTAACACGATACACCTATACTCAACTACGGCTCTAACAATAACAATTATTAAATAACAATGATACTAATAAGGACTCTTTGCAGTCGACTTTCTAGAAAGAATTTGGGGAATCCCATAAAGATTATGACCTGGATAAGATTGACTCTGTTTTTAATCTGTATATGTGCAATTCCCTCTATCACAATCGAATAGTCCAATTACAAAACAACCAGTCATGACGAAAATAGAAAAAAAAATAAATAGATGAACCAACAATCATAAACTAAAATCTTACTAAAAGCATAGATCAAATCACTAGCAAAGAATTGGTTTGCCTTTAAGAAATTGTTCACCTCACTTACTAGTGTGATGGGCACAACACCTCCTCTTGTAAGATAAGACGGTCTTAGATTGATGCTGACATAGTCTGATTTCAATCACTTTGAAAGCCTCCTCAGTTTGCCAATATTCAAGAACAAAAAATATGAAGAGAGAGACATACAGAGAGACAGAGTTCTCCAAGATAGAAGGTGAATAACTTGGTTATGTACAGGTAAAGTAGTATACATGTACATCCAACTATTAGTAATTTTCTAATCCAACTATTAGTAGTTTCCTAACCAATTTTCAATTCCTAAACATGTTACAATTAGTTAAGAATAGGAAATTAGGATCAAATATAACTTCTAAGAAGCTCAACTTTCAAGTATTTTGACTATTAATCCCCACCATTGAAAATGACATCTATCATATTATAAGATAATATTTAACATATGAGCAATTCTCAAAATTGTATATGACTAACTTATCATAAGTACAAAAATTAGGATATTCAAAGTTGAAATTTACAACAATAAAGTGGTGGTATTTCAGGATTTTCCACGGTTGATACTGACAGACAACCCAAGCTTGAACCTGTCTAGGGAGGAGACTCATTAAGAGAAAGAACATGGTGGTTGTCCAGTGATTAGTCACATGGTCTATGGTTCGGGATGAGGAAGCTTCATGGCAGGTGGCTGTTTTGTGAAGACTCAATTCCCTGAATTTAAGCCTTGAGGACAAGGCTATTGTTATGGGGGTGGTATTGTCATGTTTATTGCTTTTATAGATAGTTTTTTGGCTTTTGTGATGTTGAGCAGAGACTTTGAAGTTTTGTAATTTCCTTTCCTATATTTCAATCAAACTTATCACCATCTTCTCTTAATTCCATCTTATCTCTATATTCTTTATTATTTCAGCTGAATACTATTTTTGAATTAAGAACCATATATCAAACTAAGATTATAAAGTGGGTTTAATTGACAGGATATGAAAGTAATGAAGTGGGTTTTCTGGACTCGCGATGTACCTTCTCTTTCTGTTTGGGGTTTCTGGGAAGAAAACCAATGTACCCTACATTGTTTTCAGAACAACATGTTATATACCCAATATGCATAAATTTTAAATTTGTATATCTATTATATTTGTTGAGTTAAAAATACTCAGTATCGAATCAGCTTTAGAAACACAAAAAAATGAGAGAAAATTTCTTTCTATGTCCACATAATAGAATTTACAAAAACTCTCAAAACTGTCCACTCTCTAGGGATTAATTTCTCTACTGGGAATTCAGATAGACAACTCATTAGGGAAAGCCTTCTATTTATAACCAAAATAAGATTGGTGGTTGGTGGCCAAATTTCAAAGTTAGTAGTAATGGCCGGTGCAATCTTCAAATTTTACGGTGGTGGCTTCAAACTTCAATAATGGTGGCTTTCAATAATGGTGGCTGGATATTCAATAATTCTCCCCCTCCAACCACATCTGAAGCAAATTTCATTTAACAGCAATTCTAGGTATCTCTCTGCATAGCTTTAGCTTATCTAGTTAACCACTTTTGTAAACATGTCTGCTGCATTCTCTTTTGTGTAGATCTCCACTAGTCTCAATAGTTGTTTCTCAATCATTTCACGTATCCAATGATAACGAATATCAATATGTTTTGTACGGGAGTGGTACATGCAGTTCTTGCTCAAATCCAGAGCACTCTGACTGTCACAATATACTTTGTAATCAGCTTGCTTAATCCCAAGTCCTTGAAGAAAATGCTTTAACCGCAACATCTCTTTGCCAGCGTCTGAGGCTGCAATATACTCAGCTTCAGTTGTGGATAAAGTAACACACTTCTGCAATCTTGACTGCCATAAGATAGCTCCCCTGCAAAAGTATAGAGAAAACTTGATGTGCATTTTCTCCCATCAAGATCACCGGCCATATATGCATCTGTATAGCCCTCCAAGATTGGATCAGCTCCCCCAAAAAAAAGATTCATTTTGGTAGTGCCCCTGAGGTACCTGATAATCCACTTTACTACCTCTCAATCCTCCTTCCTAGGGTGGAGAAAAAATGACTTACCACTCCCACTGCGTGAGCAATATCGGGCCTTGTGCATACCATTGCATACATTAGACTTCCAGCAGTTAAAGAATATGGTACTGATGACATCTCTTTAATCTCTTCCTTGGATGAGGGACATGCACTTTCATTCTACTTGAAATGATTTGCAAGTGGAATACGCACTAGTTTGGCATTGTTCATATTGAATCTTTCTAGCACTCGTTCAATATACTTCTCTTATGATAGATATAACCTTCGATTGTTTCTATCTTGAACAATGTGCATTTCTAAAATATATTGAGCTGGTCCTAAGTCTTTCATGTCGAATGATGTAGACAACTCTTTCTTTAGCTTATTGATCTTCATTGCGTCTTGTCCCACGATCAACATATCGTCTACATATAGTAAACGATCAACGAAATTCCTTCTAAAAATCTTTGGATATACACACACTCGTCTGCAACAGTCTTCTTATACACTTGTCTCACCATGCAAGTGTCAAACTTCTTATCCCACTGTCTTGGTGCCTGCTTTAATCCATACAAGCTTTTCTTAAGCTTACAAACGAGGTTATCACCTAAAATATCAAATCCTTCTGGCTGCTCCAGGTAGAATTCTTCTTTTAGATCTCTGTGAAGAAGAGCTGTCTTCACATCCAACTATTCAAGCTCCAGGTTTATACTTGCAACCAAGCCAAGTATAACTCTAATAGATGTCATTTTGACAACTGGTGAAAAAATTTCATCAAAGCCAATTACTTTCTTCAATTGAAATCCTTTGACTGTTAATCGAGCTTTGTGTTTCACCATTTTCTCGTTCCCATCTTTCTTCAGCTTGAACACCCATTTATTTCGTAACGCCTTCTTCTCTTTTGGAAGTTTGACGATCTCATAAGTTTTATTTTTATGCAGAGATTCCATCTCTTCCTACATTGCAAGCGGCCACTTTTCCTTATCCTTATGAGATACTGCTTCTTGGAAACTCTTTGGTTCTCCATCTTCAATTAGCAAAAGATATTCAGAATCTGAATATCTCATAGAAGGAATCCGTCCTCGTTCACATCTTCGAAAATTTGGAGCGGTTTGGGAAGATTCACCATCATCCTGGCCTTGTGATAGTTCTGAAACTTCTAGAGATGTGAGTTGAGTCTCCCCCTGCTCAACACCATCTTCTTCCTCCTCTTTATCTGCTTCTGGCATGTCTTCTAGCATTACATCATTATTGATCGCAGATGGTACTAGTCCTTCATTTGAGAATTGAGTGTCAGCACTTGACTCTTGAGATATTACGGGCTTTTCAATATCTTCTCTTGCCTGGTTTTCATGAAATACGACATCCCTGCTTATGATCACCTTCCTCTCCTTTGGATCCCATAATCTATATCCAAACTCTTCATCTCCATAGCTAATGAAAATACATGGAGTAGTCCTCGCATCAAGCTTCTGTCTAAGCTTACTGGATTTATGTGCATATGCCAAACATCCAAATACTCTCAAGTGTGAGTATGTTGGATCCTTTTCAAACCAGAGTTTCTCCAGAACTTCAAAATTTAGTGGTGCTGATGGCGATCTGTTGATCAAGTAGCATGCATCCTTTACAATTTATCCACAGAATGGCTTTGGCAGCTTTGCCTTGATCATCATACTTCTGACTCTGTCCATAATGGTACGATTCATCCACTCAGCTATACCATTATGTTGCGGGGTGGGGGGAAGTGTCTTCTTATGTCTAATGTCATAACTCCTGCAATAGACTTTGAACATCCTGGAAGTATACTCGACCCCATTATCTGTTCGAAGATACTTCAATTTTTTTCTTGTTTCACACTCCACCATAGTATGAAATTGCTTGAAGTAGTTCAGAACTTGGTCCTTCGATCTAAGAAAATACACTCATACTTTCTGAGAAGCATAATCAATAAAAGATAGGAAATATCTATTACCTCCTAATGAATCAACCTTCGTGCGACCGCATACATCAAAGTGCACTAGATCAAGCAGCTTTGATTTTCTTGTTGAGGAAATATTAAAGGAGATTCGATGTTGCTTAACAAATAAGCAATGACTACAAGGATTAATGATAGCATGATTGTCAATGTTGATAAGCTTTTTCGCATTTAGAGAAGATAACCCTTTCTAACTGATGTGGCCTAGTCTTTCATGCCACAAATTCTGAGAATTCTCCTTTTCTACAACATTGAGGCTTCCTGTACATATCCTTATATGAGTCTTGTACAACGTACCGCAAATGTGTCCTCGAGCGACTGTCAAAGTACCATTTGACAACTTCTACTTGCCTTTGCTAAAATAGTTATCATAACCCTGTTTGTCAAGAGCTATACCTGAAATAAGATTAAGTCAAAGATCAGGTACATGTCGAACATCTTTCAGTGTAATGGTGCTCCCAATATTTGTTTTGATCTTCACATCACCAATTCCTACAATTCGTGAGGAAGTAGAATTTTCCATCTTCACAGTTCCAAAGTCTCCAGCTTGGTATGTTGTGAAGTAGTCCTTGTGGGGAGTCACGTCGTAGGATGCTGCAGTATCTTCCACCCATTCTAAATCTTCTCTTGAGACATGAAGGCATACATCGTCTAAAGTAGAATAAAATACTACGTCACCAGGAATGATGACTAGCATTTCTCCACCCTTATTCTTCGACTCAGAACTGCTTTTGCTTGCTCCTCGAGCCATTTGTAGCGATTCTTCTTCGTACTCTTGCCATCAGCGGATCTGCCTCTACTTTTGCCTCTGCCTCTGCCTCTGCCTCCTCCTCATTTTTGCTTCCCATATTGTCTTCCACGGTTCTCCGATACAAGAGCATGGGTTTGATTCGTGCCAATGTTCATTCTTCTGGCCTCCTCATTGAACAGGGCATCTTGTGCCATATACATGGTAACTTTGCCATCTGGGACTGAGTTCCTAAGGGACACCACAAGTGTTTCCCAACTATCGCGTAGAGAACTGGGTAGAAGGGGTGCTTGAATCTCATATGCAAGTGGCGTCTCAACAGAAGACAATTGATTTATCAGGTTTTGAAACTTACTACTGTGCTCGGCAATTGAAGTTTCATCCTTCAGCTTCAAGTTTACTAATCACCTCATCAACAGGGCCTTATTCCGAGCTTCTTCCAAAGAGCATATGCCTTTGTCTCCTGTGCAACATGGTGAAAGATACTATTGTCAATCCATTACCGTATTTTACCAATAGATTTTCGGTTCATTTTCACAATGTGTAATTATTGTCACAGAGGTCTTTACAGCTAAGGAGATCTTTCATCCGAGGTTTTCACAATGTGTAATTATTAGCCGTAAGTTTAATCATTGCTCCACATGATTCTTTTATTTTAATTTAAAAACAAAGTTGAATTACTAAAAACAGAACTCATCTATGAGTCTGGAACAGTCAAAAAAGGTGGATTTGACTCTTCGTTGATCAAAAACCGATTTAGGAGTAATTTCATAATTTCAAAATACTTTAAGGGCCAAAGTGTAATTTAAAAAAATAGAATTTTATTATGGCCGCCACGTGGTGCTGACTGGGTGATGATGTGGCAGCTGACTGGGCAATAACTGAGTGATGACTTGGTGCTGATGTGGGTGCTAATGTGTTGCTAATTTGGCACCAGCGTGTCAGTGACGTGGCAGCGACTTGGCAGCTGAGTAGGTGATGACGTGATAGTTGACTAGGTGATGACATGGTAGCTGACTGGACTTTTTCTTCTTCGTTGAGAAATTTGCAGAAAACAGAGCAATTTTATTTTTGCTCTTATGAAGTCTCTAGACCTCCGTTTTAGCCTCCGAAAATTACGTTGTGTTCCTCTCAATACAACGTATCCAATGGTATACTCAAAAATATAATTTGAGCAAGTTGAAAATTCCAAAAAAAATCTGATAATTTTCTAGCACGCTTAAAACCTAAGGCTCTAATACCACTTGTTGAGATAAAAATACTGAAGATTGAATAAGCTTTAGAAATACACAAATATGAGAGAAAAGTTTTTACAAAAACTCTTAAACTATCCACTCTTTAGGGATTAATTTCTCTACTAGAAATTCAGATACACAACTCGTCAGGGAAAGCCTTCTATTTATAGCTAAAATGAGGTAGGGGGTTGGTAGCTAAATTTCAAAGTTAGTGGTGATGGCCGGTGCAATCTTCAAATTTCACAACGGTAGTTTCAAGCTTTAACAATGATGGCTTTCAACAATTGTAGCTTTCAATAATGGTGGTTGGATATTCAATAATATTCTATTCATAAAAAATACTTATGTTTCATTCTGATATATCTCTTGCTCATTTACGCACACACCAAGAACTTACTAAGCTTTGAAGCTCACAGGACTTGCAATTGCATCCTTCCTGCTGGCCATTTTCCTAATTTTGGCTCCATCTTTATCCGGATTTGCTACTCTTATTACATATGCTTTGAGTTTTGGAGATACATCGGCTGGGGCATTGTCGACCTTCGTCGACTTCATCACCTGCGCCCTAGAGTTGAGCAGTATCATCCTTGTATGTATTTTAACTTTAATATTCAATTTATCTATTGGATCGTATGTTCTTAAGTATTTATTTTGATTTATAATTTTGTATGTTAAGATTTATATTCACCGGGGCGAAAAGATACGTAGACGCATTAATCAGTCGCAGCGACAGGTTAGGACAGAGTCACGCCAGCAATCCCATATGATCTTGCTGAAGTATATCTTTGGGTTAAACAGCACTTCATCCCATAAAGCTTTAATCTGAGTCCTATTCTTATCTCTGTTCAGTCTTCATTTGCCGATTTCAACTTTCATGCGTCGACTTTCTATTGGGGGTTGCATTTTGCAAATTATAGTCCGAAAACTTTCATTAAGTTACTCTACAATGTGGCCAAATTATATCAGAGTACTGTTACGTCACTCAGTGGCCAATTTTTACTTCACTCTTTAAATATCTAATCTTAAAATTATGTTGAGATGTCTCATCTTGGCTTCTAGCTTTTCCAAAAAAAAAAACAGTTAAGTTGCAGTACGTTCATATGCAAAGTTCGTAGTGCAGCAATACCTATATCATTACAAACTATAACATATAAAGTAGAGAATATATTATGTTAGAAATTTCTTGTACGTTCTTTAATTATCAGATAGCAAGTACTTAAATGAAGTAATGGAAATCTACCTCAGGCTTGATTACGTAAAAAAGTACAAAGTGAGTGGTAGTTCAAATTCTTAGGATCAATGAGATATTATAACATACTGTGGAAAGCAGAATCAGTTATCAGACCTACAAAAACAATCTTCAAGCTTTGCTGTGGGCCAGAAAGCTAAAAGGAGCAGAACTTTTTTCACGGTTTGAAATAGAGAATGGGTTATATTTATCCTTAAATTATGTTTGCTTTTCTTTTCTTAATTAAATATTTTTATTTATATATATATATATATATATATATATTTATTTATTTATTTATTTATTTATTTCAAATAACTATATTTGTTAAATTTTAAATATTACAACAGATTTTAATAACGAAAGTCATGCAACAAAAACGAGTCAAAAATCAATCGAACAAAATTAAATGATAATTTTGTCTATTTATAACTTTTTTATATTCTTAACAACAATTGATCATACCAGTTACCTCAAGTACAAGCAAAATTGCAATAATAAAGTAACATTTTCTCAATTTTCAAACTATCCTTATACGTTACTTCTTCTTCCAAGCTATGAATGAACAAAACTATCATTAAAAACTATAGTATATGCCGTAGCGCGACTCTTCTAATTAGACTTTACTGTAACATTTATATTTGACAAATTAGTTGCTCAAATTCCTTTTCTTTATTTTATTCAAAGAAAGAAACAAAATTTTCATTTATTTTTTGTAAAAATGAAAAAAAAAATTAATCATAAGACAAGGAAGGGGAAAATAAGTATCAACAATCACGCATGCTTACTTGCTTAGTGATAAAACATAAAAGGATAACAAAATAAATCACTTTATTTTGAAAAATAACACATCAAATCTTTTGAATGTTTTGTTATTCTAATCGTGTGGTTATCTTTGTTTTTATTAATTGTGCTCAAGTCATAGAAGTAAGACCAATCCTTCACTTATGAAACACTAAAATTTGCGCGCTGAATTCTCTGTGACATCTTATTCTTTTTGGCATTTTTCTTTAATATTTTTATTATAAATCCAACATACAATAATGAAAAAATCTCTCTACCGTTGAAGTTCCTCATGTTCTCCGAAACATGCAGATGTAATTGTAAAAGAATATATTAAGGGAAGAGATGGCGGGGCGTGTTTAAAGCTCTACAACCATTTACTAGCTACTCTCTTCATTTCAAAATATAAATTCTTTTGGCTCTTTTTTGGATAAATTAAGAAAAAAGAAAATAATAAATATTTTTCTTATTATGTCTTTAAGTAATTCCACTAATATAATGGAGAATGAGAAAATTATATTTATAGTGGAGGTAATTTTAAAAAAATAAATTTTAAAATTTATAAAAGACAAAACATTTCTTAGAAAGAAGAAAAGGGCCAAATTGACTTATATTTTGAAATATAAGGATTTTTTTTTCACTCACTTGTAACCTAAATTAAAAGACACTCAAGGCTGTGAATATGCATTCATCAGTATTCATAGAAAAGACAGAGACATACTCCCTGCATTTCAAAATATTGGGCCTCTAAGTCTTTTTCTTTTTCCCAAAATGGTTGTTCTTTCACCAATCTTAGATCTTATTTAAGTTATCCTCAAAAATAATTCCTCCACTTTTTCTTATGTTAATAAAAATAAATAAATTAAATTAGTAAAAAATATAATAAGAAAAGTATCTCTCATTAAATTTCTTCTTCCTGCTCCGCATGAAAAAAGCCAAAGGATTCTATATTTTGAATGAGTACCACTGCTTTTTTTTTATTGTTATTAATCTCTATTCATCAATAAACACTTTTGAACTTAACAAGGCAATTGCGTAGAAGCACAAGTTAAAAATTTGAAGCTGGCAAATTGACTAGTTTAGCGGTGCTGGTTAAAACCAGGTTTTCAAATTCTAAGCAATGCAGTTGCCTAATTGAAAAGCACTGCTGTAATGAAAAGATACTCTGTCTGAATATATCCTATCTTCTAATAATTAATATACCTTCTGTTCACTTCCCCATCTAGTAATCAAAACCAATATTAACATTTGAGAAAGACACTTGAACATGTGGATGTAGATCGGTTCAATTTGGAGAAAGTTTCATTATTTAGAAAAAATTCAGTAATAGTAATAGTAATATATATATATATATATATATATATATATATATATATATATATATATATATATATATATATATTTTAATTATAAAATTAACTTGGTTGTATCTGAACTTAATTTAAGATATTAACCTTGAAATAAAGTTTATAAAAATTTATAAAATTAAGTACTTCAAATTTTTAAATAACCTTAACTAAAATCTAACTTATTTTGCACTCATATTCTCTACAACACTTCTTATAACTCTTTCTATTATATTGTTAATTATAATAGTTAATTAAAATTTAAAGAAATTGAATTAAATATTGGTTCAGTTCAATTATTGATTTTTTGCAAATATTGTACACCCCTACTTGAACATGGCTAAAAGGAACGTCTCCACATTATTATTTTTTTCAACTTTATTGTTTTTTTACTATAATTTTCCTAACTGCAAGTTATGTGATTAATCGATTAGCTAATATGTAAAGAGAAATAAAAAATTTTCCATTACGTAAATGGTGTTTGGTTCTATTAATTGTACAAATTCTAGAAGGAAAAGCCACGATACTATAGCAGAAAGCTGCAAAATCAGAGATATATACTTCTTTTATGAGTACCTTTCTGTGCTACATTTGGTGACTGTACGGTGTTTTCATTGCGGCCTTGTGGTGCCATCTGTTACCACTGAGATGACTTAGGAGATTTTGAATGACACAAGCGATGGTAGGGTCAAAAAGTTAATTAGAAGATAAAGCGCAATAACATCTTTTGATGGTAATTGGCAGTATTTTCTAATGAAACCTTTGGGACAGACGTCCATATTTGAACTTAGAATGAGAGAATTCTGGTAAAGCATATACTATGCTGAAGACATACTTGGGCTATGATTTGGCAGCATTTTTTACATGAGATATTATGGATGACAAAGAAAGTACAACTCACCCAAAAATATCTTTAAGAAGAAGGAGAAAAAAGGTTTTTTCATATAATTTTATGAAAATAAAGATTTGAACCCCCTAATCTTTTTAGACTAGCTGTTATGAACTCAATTATTAAACTCTTCATATTTCACACAAGTATTTTGAAAGTTTTCTAAATTAGATAGTGATTGAATCATAAATTTGTGAACGATTATAATAGTAGCATTTTTTTTGTATATATCAATATTATAACTTAATATAAATTATATTAATGAAATTATTTATGATCCGAGACAGATCCCCATGCTATTATTAGAAACCGTGTAATAATAACATTAGAAATTCCCAAACCATTACAAATTTCAATCCCAGACGGAAGGACAGCATAAAATATTTGGAATGGTTGAAATGTGTCAACTTCTTGGGGTTAAGTGTTTGCTGATATCTAACGTATTAGTTTTTTTAATCCGCTTTTTTCGTGGGAATTTTTACACACTAAATCACAGATCCAGCCACTATATATATGTCCATCCAAATGTTTATGGGCTGTGGGGTGTAGGTGGAGCAATCAGTCAGGGAAATCTAGGGCTTCCCTTTTGAACCCTGGTTTCCAATTCTCTTCTAACTGATCAGGGAAAAAGGTAGAAAGATAGCCCTGAAGAGATGTCCCTATTCTCGTTTCAGAATCCATTGGTTTTCTTCCTTGGCATTTTAGGTACTATTGTAGGCTTTGTTCTCACATCTAATTATCTCTTCTTTCTAAGGACTCACAATTCATGCTTTTCTTGTTACATAAGCTTCCTGTATCTTCTTGTTTGGGACCCTTTTCCAATCTAGGAAATGTATAAGCTAAAAGACTAAGTGGTTCTATCTTGAAATGTTTCACTAAATACATATATATTGAAACCATCTAGAAGTAGGAACTTTCTACTATTGACATTATTACAATACTAGCAACTATTGAGCTACCATCCAATAATTTGATTCAAAAGATGGTCAAAGTAATTGCGCTATACTATTTTTTGTAACATCTTTAACTGTTTAATATTCTTGTCATAATCTCTTGATTTGTAGGTAAAATGTTACAACCATCATTGGTTCTCTTAATTGTTATTTGAAAGACTCAATACGTAAAACGTTTCTAATTTAGCGTTCTCTCTAACTACATATTGCAGGTAATATTGTTTCCTTTATGGTGTACCTTGCTCCAGTGTAAGTCATTTTCGTACGGTATATTTTCATGAGTAGCTGTCCTATTTATGAAGCAACCTTTATTAATTCATTGAACCTTAAGTAACAAATATAGGACAAGCTATCTTATTTTATTTTTATTTTTTTCACGTGATCCACAGGCCAACGTTTTACAGGGTTTACAAGAGAAAATCAACAGAAGGGTTTCATGCATTCCCTTATGTTGTTTCCTTGTTCAGTGCCATGCTTTGGGCATATTATGCGACTGTTAGATTCAATATGTTGCTCATTACCATCAACACCGTTGGCTGCTTCATAGAAGGCGTCTATATCGCCCTCTTCATTGCTTTCGCACCAAAACCAGCAAGGGTACCATAAGATCCCCAACCTGAAACTGCGTTCATCTACTTTGAAATATTGTTTTTCTTTTGTTATTTGTTTCGTGTGATTCCTTTTTGAAAGATCAATTTGGACTGACCTTGCAGATCTGTACTTTGAAGCTTGTGATGCTTCTGAACTTTGTTGGTTATGGTTTCATCATCATCTTCACTCATTTGCTAGCAAAAGGGTCCAAAAGGGCTCAAGTTCTTGGATGGTTATGTGCTTCGCTGTCTGCAATTGTATATATAGCACCTTTAAGCATACTGGTAATGATACAAATGTTTTGCTTTTTAAACAGTCTATATCTTCTGCCATACTGTCTGTCTCATTCTCTATTTTATCATTATCAAATTATTCGCATGTGAATCTTTTTAAAAAAAATATAAAATTTATAGAAAAATATAAAACTTAAAAAGATATGTGGTAGTTTATTATAAATAGGATAAAAAACAGGGTATGAAGTGGTTAGGATGACCCTATATCTTTCAAACAGTCTCTTTGTGTCGCTTTCGTTAATATAATTATATTGAGATTTTTATTTCTCATCTGATTTCCTCTTTTGTTTTTTAAGAAAAATTCTTTTACTTTATGTGAAATGCAGAGGCAGGTCATGCGCACTAAAAGTGTGGAGTTCATGCCATTCTGGTTATCAGTTTCCCTCGTTCTGAGTGCCGTTACTTGGTTCTTCTATGGTCTACTATTGAAGGATTTGTATGTTGCGGTAATTACTCACTAAATACCCTCTCAACATTTTCAAAAAGGAATTTTGGCTTTGATGTCACTAAAGAAAAGTCTTATTCTGATTTATATAACTAAATTTTATTTTTATTTTTTCATCCTACTAAATTATTTTTGTACCCGTTGTTGCGCCACTCTTCCATTCTTCACTGTGGAATCTGACAAAACATGATATATCTATCCACATGTGAGTAACTTATCAAAGACATAATTATTATTCAAGGCCATGAATTTACCATTTTTATCTGGAATCTGCCGTGTGAAATGGTGAACAGGAGTGGAAAATGGTGCAAAAATAATTTAATAACATGAAAAAATAAAAAAAATGTAATGGTATAAATCAAAATGAAACCTTTCTTTAATAGCATTTAAACCAAATTTTTCTTCACAAAAAATATTGAATATTAAACCTCATAGTATATTTCATATAACAATGAATTGCGAATCTCACAAACATAAAGAATCTTAACGTTAAAGCCAATCCAAATAATTTTAGTGCTCGTCTTTCTCACTAACGTTGGCTTTTTCCCTTTGGTGTTTCTTAATTCGAAATGCAGGTACCAAACGTAGTGGGATTCATATTTGGGGTACTTCAAGTTATTCTGTACTTCATTTACAAGAAACCCAAGAAGGACATAAAAGAGCAAAAGCTTCCTACTATCAACAAGTCTGCAGCAGTCAACACTACTGGGATACATCCTGTTTGGTCCTTGTCAATTGCTGACGATTCCGAGGTTAAGGATCAAAACGTGCAAGACAATATGGAACTTTGCGAAAAGAAAACAAATGAATCTTGCATTCAAGTTTAGAAATTAAGCAAACAACAACTTTGTTCGTCATGCCTTAGTTTCTTAGAGATAGCGATGTTTTCTTAAGTATTTGCATTTACTTTATGAAGAAAGAAATGAAATCGCAAATGGTTAAATTTGCAGTCTCAATTGTTAGGGCCGTGGTGAGAACAGAATAACTTCAACGCGGTTTAATATATATATCAAATAGATCACATACATCCACAATTTTAAAAGGGCAAATGGGGTACATCCAATTCTGAGTTACGAGGAAGTAATCTATAAGGTATTCCTTTCTTACTATTTCTTAAAATATTTTCATGCATGTGGGAACATTTAGGAAAGACCGATTTACGTCGCACTCTTGCTAGTACATGTGATTCTTTCCTCCCCTAAAAATTCCAAATGAAGATAAGAGTTTTCGGTCTTCTCTGACCAAAGAACTTTGAATGATATATGTGCTCCGAATTTATAATACATTATTGAAATCAGTCCGCCTTTAAAAACACTATTGGACATGAGGTTTATAAATATTTTCTAGCCATGCCCACAAATTTCTCCTGGTTTACTAGGTGACTTTGTGGTTTACTCTGTCCTGGTCCCCACCTGTTCAACGACAAATTCAAATTTGAATTTTCTTTATTCTACATTTTTTTCTTATGCAAAATAAGAGATTATTTACTAATATTAAATATTAAAATAGTTAGAATCATTATAACAAAAATAATCTTTAAACTCCTTTTCAAACACAGTAATCGAATGGAATTGAAGAATAAAAATAATTCCAAAATGAGAAGTATAAGCAAAAGAAAATAAATTACGATAAAAAAAATATTCGGGTCTTAAGTGTTGAAGAAGCTAAATTCGCATTGAAAGTACAAAATGAAAGTAATAAATAAAGAGATCCGACCCATATTTGGCCACCGGCGAGAAACAAAGATAGAAGAGGTCGGCAGAGGGAGTTTTAGAGAGAAGGCAGAGAAGAGGACAAGGGTTAGAGAGAGAAGGTTACTTTATTTCGCACGTTCATAAAAATGATTCGGAGGGGTTCAATCAAAGTGGAAATATAAGCATGTGATTTTGAAGGGGAAAATACTAAAAGGGGGTGAATGACAGTGATATGGCCAAAGCCCATTTACACCATGGTTGTATTTGCACCTTAGGTTGAGTGGGCCTCATTAGCAAAAGTAAACAGAAAATCGTGGTGGCTATGCGGTTCTTGAAGTTCCCACGAGTATCAATTTTTTATATTATTAACAAAACCTTATCATATAAAAAGGAATTTTTAATCACAATGCCTTAAATTATTTCTTTTTTTCAATTTTAAAGTTCTCCCAACTTTCTCTTAAAAATTTAAATATATATTACAAATCGTAAAACAAAATTAAAATTTAAAAATAAAATTTTTTATTTTGAAAATAATATAAGGAACCAAGGTTCCCATGGAGGAAAAAAGAAAAAAGGAAGCAATGGGCTCAGCCACCGCAGGCGTCGTCGGGGGCTGCGGGGAGCAGTCCCCAATAGCGCCGGCGGGGGCTGCTCCGGCGCCAATTTCTGGGGGTTACACCTTGCGTTTTTTTTTTTGTTAAATTATCCTTTAGATGCTGCTTCTTCAGGGTTATAATCAACTCCTCCCACCATCTGTTTGGTACTTCAGCTCTCTTTTTCGCTCTATGAGCACACGAACACGCAAGGATAGAAAAAGGTAGTTCGGGGCTTTTCAGCTTTTGCTTCAACAGTTCTTTTGTTTGCTTTAGATGTTTAGTGCTTCTGATCTATTCCTTTTTCTCTTTCACATGTCGAAATGGTGGAATACTAGTCTTAGAAATAATTGGGTTTGGGAAGATATGTGGCTTTCTAAATTCCTTTTTGGGAGAATTTTTTGATTTGGTGGTGTTGTTGGCTAGTTTCTGTGCTCATGCCAACCAGTAGTTAGCTACTTTAAAAAGGAATTTGGAAATTACCGCGTATCAAGTTTTGGTTGGCGGCTGCTTGCAGATTATAAATGCAATTCTTGATTACTTGATGAGGATGCAGAAGTGCAGTTGAGTTCTTTTAACATGAATTACCCTATCCATTTCCAAGAACTGCCTCAGATTGATAGAAAGTAATGGCTTTTCGTGGTGAGCTTATTAGTTGCTATGACTGATCATATGAGGAGTTCAGGCTTAATTGAAGGCAATCAAATGGAAAGTCCGTGATTTTTTACGTTCCTCTTACTGTCAACACAGCAAGTGTAACTAAAGAGAACCTATTGGTGCGAAGTGTGAACAAAGCAGGTAACAGTGAAGATGGAGGCATTGCCAATGAGACGGATGAAGGTATAGAAAAAGAGGATGATGCTGTTTCTGGTAGCATGGCTATAGATAGCTAGTGGCCTTGAATTTGTTGAAGATGCTACAGAGAATTTTAGAGAGAGGAAAGAGGGAGGAAGGGTTAATATATAATGGTAACTAGCAAGTTAACAAGTTATAATTAATAATTATGTATAAAATAAAAGAGACTATATAAGTGAATAAAATGCCTATAATAAAAGAGAGAATATGACATCTCATATAATTTGGGCGGCTAATCAACAAAAGTAAAAAAGCAAAAATAAATATGCTCCAAATTTTTCTTTAATGCTTCTTTTGCCTTTTTTAGATACAAGCATCAGTGACTTAATTCTATTACCTTCTTTAAGTAACTTTGAACAATTTGGACATATCAATATCTTGAAAATCATTTAAAACAGAATAGAAAGTCAAGAACGAGCCCAGAGAAAAGAATTCCAACAAGAGGGAGTATCCAACACCAAACCACAAGGATTTTTGGAAATATGTTTTGACCTTTTCATATATTATATTAGTATTTAAGTTTTTCAATTCCAATAATTATTTTTCATGGTTGTTTTTTTCCAAGAAAACACTATTCTTTAACCTTTTACACTTTATGTAATAAATAAATTTATTTTCAATAAGATAAATATTTTTTTACCAATCATATATAAATGTTTCAGTGGACGTTACTTAGTCTATTTTTATATTTCATGGTATTATTTTTTAAATTTTTATAAATTATAATGGTATTGAAAATTTTTAATTGCCATATATTTCACACAACGTGTAATTCACTGTAATTAAACGTGTATATGTGAATGCTCATTAAACAAATAAGATATAACACTTCAAAATTAATTGTTTCTCTCATTATTATGTTCCATGTATTCAATGTAATTCTCAAATAAATTTTATTAACTATCCCACAGTGATTTGTGGGAATTTTTGAGGAAAACAAGCAATTAATTCATATTGCTATCACAGCAGTTTCCTCACTACATAGGAAACTGTTTCTACCCATACATTTGTTCTAACATGATGAATAGAACAATAAAATCCATAAATCAGAGACCTAATGAGATGGATAAATTGCTCAAAAGATAATACGATTTGTCGAATTATTACTTCCACTTCTTTTTCTCTTAAATGCTTTACAATAACCAATATAATCTCATGAAATAATATAATATTTAAGGTGTACTTTTGATCATTTTGAAGGAAAATAAAATAAATTTAAATCGATATAATCAGTGTCTATACTTTTAGGACAATAAGTAAATATTTTGTTGGCTTAGGTAGCAAGCATGCATCATGCCATGTATAAGAGCACATTCCTATTTCATTTTCACTCTCAATGAAATACAAACAAAATTTCCAAAAGAACTCTCTCAAAATTCTGATCCAAATTTCTCTAGCTACGTCTGAAAGCAAAAAAATAAAGTAACCACGGCCGAGTATACCCTAGAAGAGAACTCCCGAGAGGAATCTCAGGGCTACCGGACTCTCACAACCCTCAACAACCTTATGTATGAGGCCCCCAGGTTGTGCACCCACAAGCAGTCAATTGGGCTTTCGTGTATCTATGGTGACTCGAGAAAATTACTTTCGGAATAGCTTCAAAAGTTAAAAAATAAAAAATAAATAGTGTGACTGATTTTTTACTCAAAAATTCAAACAATTAGAGTTTGATTTGTGGTTCATCCTTTAATCTTGACCCGAACAAAGTTAAATCTTCAAAAAACATTATTTTTGGCTGAAAAAATTATACTTGTAGAGAGAGAAAGTAAATATTACAAATGAGAAGTCGAGGGCTGCAAATGCAAAAAGAGGGACTGCATTTATTAATCCTCATATAAGGGGGTTTAATTTTTATTCTTACAAATTATATTATATTCAATAGATTAGGAGTGACTCATCTTGTCTTTATATATATATATATATATGGTGCGCGCGCCCGTTGCGGTTGGTAACATTTCCAATTAACCTGTTGACATGTTATTGAGAGCCCAACAATGATTAGGAGAATATCCGCCTGATACGGAACTTTATCACTTGTCACTGAAAGAATGCGTAATTGATACTTGTCGTGTCCGTATAAAGCTTCTTTTGATATTTAGAGCGTTGCTTTGTATAATTGTATCCTCGTGGTTGCCGGTTAGGTGCAGCCACTCTTCAATGCCTTTTCATCTCTTTCATAATAAGACAAACAATTCGTGGATCCTAAATGACAATAAACAAACAATTTGTGAATCCTAAATGACAATAAAAGAAACTATTCGTGGATCCTAAATGACTATAAAATACTGTTTGTTCCACAAAGTAAAATTATGGTCAAATGTTGATCTTCGTTCTGATTTTCTCCGTCTCTTTGATCGCTTTTTCTTGAAACACATTTCCTGTTGGGTGAAAACACACCTATTTGTAATCATTTAAGCAAGTTAATTATAACTTTTTTTTCTAAAATAAAATTATTTTTCAATTCTGATTTCATTTTAAATAAATTAAAGAAAGTCGCCGTGAAGTTGCATTTCAAAACAGCTTTTATTGAGACTGTTAAAATAACAATTTTTTAATTTAAGTATACTTTTTTTAAAATTATTTTTTTACCATTTAAAAAGGTTTCAATAATCGAGTACATAATCATAAAGACATGAGAAACTTAATTTAATTTAAAAAAAATAACTTGTATATAAAATGATTTAAATTATGGAAACTTTTTAAAAATTGATGCCTCCAAAAGACATTTGAAGGTCGATTTTGTAATTAGAAAATTGAAGCTTTATACCCCTGAAGCGGTGGTCTAAGTGGTTAGAGATCTACCTTCCGCCTTGAACATCGAAGGTTCAAATCTCACTGAAGACGTAAAACCCTTCCCACCAAAAGGGTGCTATGGGATTGCGCCTGAATTACCAGCCCATAATACTGATCCGACGGGACATGTCTCTTCTCACTTAAACTTTGGTGGTGCTACTTTGACGGGGCCAGTATTTGCGCTGGTTGTTCAACTTGTCTGATATATTCGCGAGACGAACACGCAAGTCCGAACATTATATAGTGAGGGGTAATTGATCCACCATCTCTAGGCCCACCCTTTTATTTATGGAAAAAAATTGAAGCTTTATAAGATGACATTTACCCTGGAACTATTGTGTCAATTTATGATGCTTTAAGTGGTTTTTCTTTTATTCAAAAGAGATAACTTGCACTATGGAAGCAGAGTGAGTCTGGAACCGGGCCGTTTCCAGAAGTCCATTTTGATGTCTTTTGTCACTTTTTACACAAATTAAGAAAAAAAACTAAGGGGTATTTTTTCTATTTATTCTTTGTTAATATGAAAGAAAATAGGAGATATATAAAAGTAACTTTAAAAATATATAATTTTTAAAATGTACAAAATGTTAAAAATTTTGAGAAGAAAGAAAGGCTTGTAGGGCCATATATTTTGAAATGGAGGGAGAAATATATTAATTAATTAGAGTCTTTCCGAAACAAGCAAGAATTTTCATCAAGGAACAGAGATATTTGCTAAATCAGCAGAGGTTACATCTTCAACGCCAACACCCACCCACAAGCGACACTTATGTACTAACAATTACTTTCCTCTGTTTCAAAATATATGATCTTTTGAGACTACTTCTTACTTAAAATATTTATTATTTTTATAAATTTTAAGTATTATTTTTTTAACATTATATTTAATTATAAAAATTTTTTAATTTTCTTTCATATTAATATAGAATAATTAAATTAATTAAGAATAAATTAAAAAAACACATCTTATATTTTCTTTCTTAATTTATGTAAAAAATTTTTAAAAATTTTATATTTTAAAATAAAAGAAGTAGGCGCAGACGTTACACTAACACGGTAAATATTCAATCCCAACATGATTAGCCATTGTTGTTAATGCTTTAATCTCTTGGATAATATGGTCAATGCTTCGAGAGATCATCATCAGGCTGCTGAATTCTTCTCACAACCACTTGAGCATCGCAACTGCAACCCAAAAAAAAAAAAAAGTTAAATTATAATAAGAGTTATTGAGCTTAATATTAACCAAAAGTGAAGTTAAAATCCTAGTAATTTCCTTTGGCACACCATATGGTATTGTTGTGAGTTGGGCGATTAAAAGAACAATTCCACTATTAATGGCCTCTCAGGTGTTTGATTGTAATATTTGTTTTGACTTTTTAGTAACCTTTGTAATCAGAATTGTAACTTTTGGCTTGTCGGACTTCTTTCACTCGATTTAGGTCTCGGGTTTCCCAATATATTCCCAAAACGTCCTCAGATTGGTGTGCACCCTTTTCTTTTTTCTTTTAATAGATATATATTCTTAATTTTAAAAAAAGGATATATAATTCATAATTAAGAACATCATAGTTCGATGTTAACGTGTGTGGTTTTCCATCAACTTTATTTATTAGATTAGTATTGTAAGAAACAGTAGTTTGACAAATCATTATTGACAGGGTAAAAGAAGAACTGTAGCCTTTTCATTCTCATCATCAAGAGCTTTTAGTTATAAATAGTATGTAAATAAATTATTATTGAACTAAATAGTATAGACTTTTATATATAATGAATTAATTTTTTATTGTTAATTATATAAGTGTGTACTAGAATTATTTTTCTGATTTTGTACTAAAATATACGTCATAATAATGTGCTTTAAACAATCGTAATCTTAAAATTTGCCCATAGTCATCTTTCTTTGCCATCTAGTGGAGCATGTGGCTGTTCTTATTTCTCTCCAGCTTTCAATCAAACCAACTTCTTCCACAATTTGGAGCTTTTTCTTACCTCTTTTCCTTGCATCTCTCTCTCTCTCTCCTTCCTTACTATTACGCATCTTTTCTTATCATATCAACCACGATCTTTGAAGGCATTGGCCAACCCTAACATAATTCTCCAAAAAACATGAGGGGGCAAAATCGAATCATCTCTTCCTTTTTTCAGCTTTTGTAAAGAAAAGATGAAGATCAGGAACTCCCCGATAAATGGGCTTTTATAAAACACACAAGATTTGAAAACTCAAGCCCATTTTGGTATTATTTTTTTTTTGCTGTCCAATAATTCACTTATGTCAGCAACATATTTTTCGAAAAGCTAATTGATCCATTGCTTTTATATGACATAAACCCACCAAAAAAGCAGATAAGCCTACTAAAACATATCTCTATATTTTCAGTACCATTCTGCTCTTAATCTTTTTATCAGGGCTACTATAACAACCACAACGAAATGTCCCCTTGTATTATTGCTGCCAAGTGGCTGGATTCTATTGGTCCTTTGTGCCATTCAGGATTGGTTTTCTGCTGAATTGGACTTCATTCTGTTAAAGATGATATGAATGATTAATCTCTTGAGGTTACTAAAAGGCTGAGGTGTACACCTCGTAGCCACGGGGATTGGAGGATGATGTAATAACAGGAGTCATTGGGACCCTTAAGGTTTTTTTTTTTCATTTTTTCTATAATATACAAGATATATTTGCAGGTTAAAGGTAGGTGTTTGCGCTTTTAGGAATTATCTAAACATGAGGGTATAAAAATTTTTTAAAAAAGAAACAAATAGTATTTTACTTTTCCATCATATTTTATTGTTTGCTCCTTTTTTGTTTTTTTAATTTTTTTTGCCCTGATTAACGTCAAGCTTTAGCTATAAATAGCTCGACCCACATGCATTTCCATATCGCTTGAACGAACGCACTTGAAGAAAGATTCTCCTGAGAAAACATGGCTGCTGCATCAGCTCTATGGGCTCTTGTATTTGGTGTACTCGGTAGAAATTCTCTTCTCTTTGGAGTATTCTTTTATTTCTTTCCCCTGTACTTCATAAATCCCATCTTCATAACAACTTCAAATCATCATATACATATCATTCATAGCTTTCTACACGACAAATTTATGTATATATAAAAAAATATTTTTTAAAAATTAATATTAATACACTGTATCCCATCAAAACTTAGACTAGTAATTGTAGCTGTCCATAAAATTTTTTCTTGCTTTGTTATGGATACTCAAAATTTCTCTCGTTCGTTCTCTTCAATCTTTGCGGGTCGAACCATGTTTCGAATGATCTTGTCACCTGTACTGGATGCTTCAATAATTTTATCGTACTCAATCATATAGCCAATCATTTGCATGCATTTTTGTGCAAAAAATAATTGCTAAAAGTTTCCACTTACATGATTACTTATGTATCATTGACTTTTTTGCAGGGAATATAATTTCTTTTGGGGTCTTTCTGTCTCCAGTGTAAGTTTCATTCTTGATTTTTGATGAAGAAAGGCAGGAAGCACCATAGCATCAATCCTTATAAGCGTTGTGTTAAATTTAATTGCAGGCCTACTTTCTATCAAATTTACAAGAAAAAATCAACCCAAGGTTTCCAATCTATTCCTTACGTGGTTGCTCTATTCAGTGCCATGCTATGGATATACTATGCATTTCTCAAATCCAACACCACCCTCCTCATCACTATCAACTCATTTGGGGTTTTCATTGAGACCATCTACCTTTGCTTCTACCTGTTCTATGCGACAAAGAAGGCTAGGGTAACAAAAATCTACTATCTAATTTCAAAGTTTAGCATTTCTTTTCTGTTCAAAAATCATGTCTGGAAAGGAGTTTTTGACTCATCGATTTCCGATCATTTCGATCATGCAGGTGGACACAGTGAAGCTGCTAGTATTGTTCATAGCTTGTGGTTTTGGTCTTATCGTTCTCCTCACTCACTTCCTAGTGAAAGGATCAAGCCGTGCCCGTGTTGTGGGATGGACTTGCCTAGTTTTCTCTTTGTGCGTGTTCGTTGCCCCGTTGGGCATTGTGGTAAGTCCACAAGGAAAAGACATTGATTGTTGCATATTCTTCTATAACTCCTTCCTGAAATTACACATTAACTAGTATATGTAAAAAATTTTCCCGTATGAGGCTTGGACAATCCTTCCGTATTGATAATTATCTATTGCCAACGTGTGATGCAGAGACAAGTTATACGAACCAAAAGCGTGGAGTACATGCCATTTGCTCTATCAGCTTTTCTCACATTGAGTGCTGTTGTGTGGTTCTTTTATGGTCTGCTAATAAAGGACATTAATGTAGCAGTAAGCATACTGAACCATCAAATCCATGGGTATATATTCTATTGCCAATTTTCTTGTTTCGGTACATATAATCTTACTCTTCTCTCTCATTATAGATTCCCAACGTTTTGGGGTTTATCTTTGGTGTTCTTCAAATGGTGCTGTATCAAATGTACAGCAAGGCAGGCAAAGTTGTTAAGGAACAAAAGCTTCCTGAAGTACTTGCAGACCAAATTATTATTGTTGATGAGCACAAGCTTTCAGACAAAGCTGAACAAGTCATTGACATCGCAAAACTGGGTTCGACAGAGAAAATTCCGGTGGTTTTGCGTCGGGGTGATGATGCACTTGAGAAATGTAGAGATCAAGATCAAAATGTGGAAATGGAGTCTCAGATAAAGATCGTTGTGTGATATTTTGAAATTTTATTAATTTTCTACCTCTTGTAACATTAATTTCATGTTTAAACACATGTTCTACTTTGTCAAACGTAATAAAGTGTAGTAATTTTTTTCCTCCAAATTTCACCTTCCCACTAATGATGCCTTGAACTGGGGCCCAAAGCCGGCGCTAATGCTCAATTCAATAGTGGAGACAAAAGAAGGAGAAGATAAAAACAAATGCATTCTCATTATCATAATTAACGTAAAATTAAATAAAGATAAATATCTTTTCATGAGGGAATAAGTGCAAACAAGGAAGGTTGTATTTCCTATAAAGGATTGAAATTCTACACTTTCATCACACGCCATGTAGAGATAAAAATTTTGAGGTGGATAAAATTTGTTATCGAATAGAAATGTAATAAACTTAATTATCAGACGAATATAAAAAGGATTTTAAAATATAAAACTAAAAAAAAATTGAAGACGAAAAACTCATGTCTCCAAAGCAGTTGACTCGGCTTTGTCTTGCCAATTAGAGAAGGCAAAAAATGCAGTCCCAGATTAAGATCGCTGTATGATGTTTTGAAATTTTTTTGATTTGCTACCCTGTGTTACATTAATTTATACCGATGTTCTACTTTGCCAAGCCTAAGAGTCTAGTAATTTCTCCACCCCCGCCCCCCAATTTTTACCTTCCCTTTAATGATGCCTTGAATTGGGGCCAAAGGCTGCGCTAATCCTCAATTAAATAATTTAGGTAATAGAATGATCAGATAGAACAAAGTCGTAGTTAACATAAAACTAAATAAAGATATGTATTTTTTTATAGTGGAATATGTAAATAAAGATATGTACCTTTTTAAGGTAGAATAAGTCCAAACGCGGGACGTTCGGCTTCCTTGAAGGATCCCAAATTCTACACTTGCATTGGCCTTATGGACCTAATTGGATTTAATTGGGTTTTAATTCACTACACAGGACACTCGCCATATAAAGATAAAAATTTAGAGGTGAACAAAATCTATCTCCCAATAGAAACGTGACAAACCTGAGTAAGAAATGAATAGTAAAAGCTTTTTTAAAATACGAAACTAGAAACGAATTGGAGATGGAAAACTCCTATCTCCAAGGCAGTTAACTCTACTCTATCTTGTCAGTTACACAATGCGAAAATGGAGTCATACAACTTGCTGTTTTAAAATTTTATTAATTTTCTACCTCGTGTAACATTAATTTCACATTTAAACCTAATAACGTGTAGTCATTTTTTTTCCTCCAAATTCTGCCTACCCACTAATGATGGCTTGAATTGGGGCCTAAAGCTGGCGCTAAGCTCAATTCATAGTTGAGACAAAAGAATGATTAAGATAAAAACAAAGGCTACTCATTATCATAGTTAATATAAAATTAAATAAAAATATATTTTTTTTATACGAGAATAAGTGCAATCAAGGGACATCCGACTTCCTCAAAAGGATTCAAATTCTACACTTGCATTGGGCTTATTGACCTAATTGGATTCAATTGGGTTTCAATTCACTACAGGACACCAGCCATGTAGAGATAAAAAATTTAGAGGTGAACAAAATCTATCTTCTACATGTTAAACTTGAGTAAGAAACGAATAGTAAAAGCTTTTTTTAAAATATGAAACTAAAATCTAATTGTAGATAGAAAACCCTTATCTTTAAAGCAGTTGACTCTACTCTGTCTTGCCAGCAAGGTGAAAATATAGAGTCCATCTAGAGACCAAATGCAAAGCGTCTTTATTCTACGGCCAAAGAGCCACGACGAGTCCATCTCTACAATTAGGACTACCTAGAGACGCACTAGAGACGAAGAAAGAAAGAAGTGTCGCTATATTATTATATTCACTCTGAGTCGAGTTAGCGACCGAACTTTTGGCTTCCATGGACAGAATGTGCTTATAATTGAAGCTTAGTCGCCTTCTAAATATTGAGTCTCTATTTGATCTCTCTCTAGTGTCGAATGGAGACCAATTTTTCCTTTGTGTGTCTTATTGTGACCTTAGAGTCGAGCTGCCTGGAGAAGAAACATTATAACTCTATATTCTGGGGGCCAAGATTATAATGAACAATACATGAAGGTGGAAACAATTTATGTTGTCTACGTTCCAACTTTCAATTGGTATTATGCTTCAGTGGAAAGTTGTGAACTTTTTGACTATTGATGTGAGGAATAAGCCGATATAACTATTTTAACTAATTTTCATGTTGATCTGAAGTGTTTATCATTGCAATTTTTTATAAAGACTTATTAGTGCACAAATGAACGGTTGACATGATTTAGGGTCTTAATCATCTCTTAATTTACGTTAATTCTTTATAAAGTTTGACATGCTTGTTTATATATAATAGAATTTCATATCTAATGGTTTGTTCAATATTTTAATTAGTACAAACTAAATAATTTTTGAGGAAAAAATTAGACAATTTGTTCCCTCTTATTATTATATTTAGACAATTCAAGACATCTCAATTCATTTTAACTTACTAATTCTCTATAGTTCTTATGACTGCTTTTGAGTGAAACCCACACGGTTTTTGACTACTAAAAATACATGCAATACACATGTATAACGTTTCAAGGGTAAAATAAGCATCATAACCCTTTCTCCTCCAAAGAAAACCAACCATGGACACTCCATGGTGGTTTTGTTGCTAAAAGCACAGCGAATTTTTAGGGGGATTGCTAATCACAGAATAATTTTATTAATACAAAATAAGTTTTTGATAATTTTAACCTTTTATCTTTTTTATTTTTATTCTTTTCAAAATTTATGTACGGTGGCATGCCAATGCCATCAATAATTTTGCCTGAGTGGTACCTTATAAAGGTTGGGTGCACATCATTTTTCCTTTTTTTTCCCTATTTTTGTTACTTTTTCATTTTTTCTTTATTTTTTAACAACAACAATAATTTAATATTTAATAAATATTATTTTATTAATTTTTGTTTTTAATTTTGTAGTTATTATTTCTCAAATTTGAAGATTTTTAAATTCTATATTAGAATTTAGAATCACAATCAAATTTCAATCATTCAAAACGAATTAAAAATTTAGTTACAATCATTAAAAATCAATTGATAAGATCAATAGACTACCAATATTTGTGACTCACTTTTGTAATATTTGTCTAGTAGAAATTGAGAATTCTTATAAAAATACTTTCAAATTTTTTTCATAATCTCTCATTTTCAAATATTCTGTCATTCTAAAACAAAAACCAACATAAATATGTTAATATTAATTGATAATAAATTTCTTTTTAAGAGAATGATAACGTTATTAACAAATAAAGACTTTATTTAATAAAATAACATAATAATAAAATAATTAAATAACCAAAGAATGAAATTAAAAAGTTAAAATAAAAACTCATAAATAAATTAAAATAATTAAAAAATAAAAAATAAAAAATAAAAAAATAAAACAAACAAATAAATAAAAAGAATTAAGTAAAATAAATAAGTAAATACATAAATAATAAAAAAAATTATTAATCCTAAGGGCAAATCATATAGTTTTGAGTAATGATAAACATTGATAATGTCTAATTTGTATATTAATTGTGTGATAGGATTTTTGGTCAAAGCTAGTCTCATCGCCTTAAAGCTATAGTGTTAAAGACAACTCAAATAGGGTCAAGTGATTGAAGAATGTAGAATGTGCCCAAGAAGCTGAAGGCTTTGAAGACATTCTAGTGTAGGTTTGCTTTTACTTAATAGGTATATCTTGTAAACCTTAAACTTCTTGCATTTGGAATCTAAGTAATACACGTGCCAGCACAACACTTTTTCTAACTTGGTTTTGAGCTTTGAAAAACTTTTATTTATCTTGAAATGCCAAGTGCTTGATAATGGCTTGTAGCTCAAAGTTTTTAATTGACTTACCTTCAGTTAAAAATAATTTCAAACTTGTTGCAGTTGATTTTCAAATGAGTTGACAAAGTTTGAAAAATTTTAGACTCCAATTCAAACATACGAACTGTGTCTTGATTGTTGAATTTTTAGTAAAATTTGGATGACCAATTTGAATGCAGAGGTCCAAATTCGGTTGACCGAAATTGCACTGTTACTAATCGTTATTTGAACATTGCAATTGAATTTCAAACCTTATAAAAGTCATAGATTTTAGATTTTTTATAGCTTTTGAACACTTTGACAAGTTTTATAATCCAATATCTTTAGAACATCAAAAAGTCTTTTCTTGTCTTGTACTACATGTACTATTCAAGATTCTAAACATAAAAAGGTAAAGTGGTGCTAATATTTGTCATTATCCATCAATTTGTTGGTAAACTCTTTCCACATTCTCTCATCTATTTGTTTATTCAAAGTTTTCTTGAAGATATAAAACCCTTGTGGATAGAATGAACCTTGATTATTAATTTGAAAAAGAGGTTGTGGTGTTAAACCCTTGTTGGGTGAAACTCCTGTGTATTTGTGTGTTGATTAATATTAGAGTTGAGTTGATTGAAATCCTTGAATGTGAGCTCGAGATAGTGTATATAAATCTTGAAGGGATCAAACTACTATAAATTGGTTCTATTATTTGCACTTCATGCTTTACATATTTATTTATTGATCTCACTCAAATTCCTTTGATAAGTTGTTAGTGTTTATTGTTGTCATTAAAATGCTATCTACTTTTCAACTTCTCTTTATCAAGGTCTCACAAATATTTGGAATTTGAGTCATCTTAAACAAAATTTTCAAAAAGGAAAAGATTTTAAAAATTAGCCACAGACTAATTTACTCCGCTCTTAGATCTATTAATTCACTACAACAAAACACGCAATTAGCAACAGATACTAGCGACGTAATTTTTCGTCACTAAATTTGCGACAACTTAGCGAGGGAAAAGCTATCAATGCCATATTTTGACTAAAATACAAATCCGTCACTAATGCCTCGCAAATTTGCGAGGGATTAGCTAAGGATTTTTTAATTTTTTTAATTTAAAAAACTAAGAGACCATTGCTAATCTCTCCTAAATTTGCGAGGGATTAGCGACAGAGTCTTAATTGTTTTCTAATTTTTTAAAAAGAGGTAATTTGCGAGGAATTAGCAACGGAAATGTGAAAAAAAATTAAAAAAATATATAATAATTTAAAAACTAAGAGGCCGTTGCTAATGCCTCGCAAATTTTTGAGAGATTAGCGACAGATTCTTTTAATTTTTTTCTAATTTTTTAAAAAAGAGGTCAATTCTAATCCCTTGCAAATTTGCAAGCGATTAGCGACGGAAATGTGAAAAATTTTTTAAAAATATATATATTAATTTAAAAACTAAGATGCCATTGCTAATCCCTCCCAAATTTGCGAGGGATTAGTGAATGATTCTTTTAATTTTTTTCTAATTAAAAAAGAAGTCATTGCTAATCCCTTGCAAATTTGCGAAAGATTAGCGACAGAAATGTGAAAAAAATTAAAAAATATATACTAATTTAAAAACTAAAATGTCATTTCTAATCCCTCCCCAATTTGCGAGTGACTAGAGACGGAATCTTTTAATTTCTTTCTAATTATATAAAAAAGAGGCCGTTGCTAATCCCTCCCCAATTTGTGAGGGATTAGCAACAGATTCTTTTAATTTTTTAAATTTTAAAAAAAGAGGAGCAATGGATTCTTTTAATTTTTTTCTAATTTTTTTAAAAAGAGTTCATTGCTAATCCCTCGTGAAAAAAATTTAAAAATATATACTAATTTAAAAATTAAGGGGCCGTTGCTAATTCCTGGTAAATTTGTGAGGGATTAGCGACATATTTTTTTAATTTTTTTTCTAATTTTAGAAAAAAGAGGTCGTTGCTAATCTCTCGAAAATTTGTGAGGGAGTAGCGACGGAGATGTGAAAAAAATTTAAAAATTATATACTAATTTAAAAACTAAGAGGGCATTGCGACAGATTCTTTTAATTTTTTTCTTAATGTAAAAACTAAGTGGCCATTGCTAATCCTTTGTAAATTTGCGAGAGATTAGCCACAGAAATGTGAAAAAAATTAAAAAATAGATACTAATTTAAAAACTAAAATGTCGTTGCTAATCCCTCCCCAATTTGTGAGGGATTAGAGACGGAATCTTTTATTTTTTTTCTAATTATATAAAAAAGAGGCCGTTGCTAATCCCTCCCCAATTTGTGAGGGATCAGCAACAGATTCTTTTAATTTTTTAATTTTAAAAAAAGCGGAGCAATGGATTCTTTTAAATTTTTTCTAATTTTTTTAAAAAAGAGGTCATTGCTAATCCCTCGTGAAAAAAATTAAAAAATATATACTAATTTAAAAACTAAGGGGCCATTTCTAATTCCTGGCAAATTTGCGAGGGATTAGTGACATATTATTTTAATTTTTTTTCTTAATTTAGAAACTAAGTTAGCATTGCTAATCCCTAGCAAATTTGCGAGAGATTAGCCATAGAAATGTGAAAACAAATAAGCAAATATATACTAAGTTAAAAATTATCAGGCCGTCACTAATTCGTTGCAAATTTGTAACGGATTAGCGATGGAAGTTTGTAAAAAAATAAAAAATTAAGCGACCGTCGCTAATCACTCTCAAATTAATGAGGGATTAGCGACGGAATAGTGTTTTCTAAATTAAGATATTTTTTACTTAGTTCAATAATATTATTTTTCTACTTGGCATGAAGAATATGAATTGAAGTAAAATAAATTATATTTAATAATAGATATCAATTACTGAGTAAGATTTCCTGTGTAGTACACATGTAATAAACTATGCATCTTCGGTGTTATAATATGTTAATAATGCATACATGTAAGATAATATGTATAAGTATAGCATAAGTATAATATAACATATATGTACATCAATAGAATAAATGATAATTAATATATAGTTAGATACTTTAGACTATAAGTAAATATCAATTCAAAAAAAGTAATGCTTAATACTCTGTCATAAATAAAGCTTAAGATAAGTGAGGTCAGAGTAAATTAGTATTTAGGAAAACTATTTTCATTTTTATTGAGAAGGTTGTCCCTAATTCCTAGCAAATTTGCAAGTGATTAGCGATGGTCGTATAATTTTTTATTTTTTACACTCTTCTGTCGCTAATCTGTTGCAAATTTGCAACGGATTAGCAACGGCACTTAGTTTTTAAATTAGTATATATATATATATTTTTAAATTTTTTCACATTTCTATCACTAATCCTTTGCAAATTTGTGAGGGATTAGCAACGGCCATATAATTTTTAAATTAAAAAAAATTAAAAGAATCCGTCGTTGATCCCTCGTAAATTTGCGAAGGGTTAGGGATGGCCACTTAGTTTTTAACTTAGTATATATGTATTTTTAATTTTTTTTTCACATTTCTGTCACTAATCCCACGCAAATTGCATGGGATTAGCAATGGATTTTTTGTTTTTAATTAAAAAAATTTAAAATTAAAAAATTTTAAATTTTAGTGATGGCCACTTAGTTTTTTTAATAGAAAAAAAATAAAAAATCTATATTAATTTATAAATTAGATGCAATAATAATATAATTATATTATAATATATTATTATTAACATAATAATATATAATAATAAATATATAATATAAAGATATTATATGGTGAAATAAAACACAAGAAGTGACTTGGTCTAGTGGAGGAAGACATGCTCCAACTCTGGGAGAACAATGGTTCAATTCCTCCTTCAAGTAAAATAAAGCATTTAAGAGATTTAAATTCGGATTGGGTTAACACGATCTAGTGTAGCCAAAAGATGTTTGGGTTAGCCCAATCCATATAAATTTTAAAATTTAATTTCAAAATTTTTAAATAATAAATTATATTTTTTCTTTTATTATTTATTTTTAAATTATAATTTATGTCGGTGGCAAATTCGTTGCTAAGTAGCGATGGATTTTTTTTTGAAAAATAATTTTTGGAAGCATTAATATTTGTTCTATCAATTTTGATTTTGTGAAACATAGAAAGGCCCTTATGCCTAAATGAAATTGAAAGCTGATGGAGTCACAAGAGAACCAAAGCCAATTGAAGAATAAGATGAAAATTACTTAAACAGGATGACTTTGAGTTATCAAGCAATGAACATTCTAAGTTGTGCCTTAGATGTGAATGAATATAATCAGGTTAGTGGATGTGACACTGCCCGTGATAAGTGGAGGCTTCATCAAGTAACACATGAATGAACAAACCAAGTGAAGGAGTCAAAGCTTGCTATGCTTCTGAGGGATTATGAATTTTTCACAATGAAGCAAGGAGAGAACATTAATGATGTGTTTATGAGATTCTCCAGTATCTCAAATCGCCTAAAATCCTATGGAAAAAATTATTCTCTTTGTGAGCAAAATAGGAAGATATTGGATGCCCTACCAAAGTCTTGGCAATCAAAGACTCTTGCTATTGATGAATCAAAAGGACTTGAAGACTCTTCCCCTTGAAGAGCTCATAGGATCATTCCTTACATATGAAATGAAGATCAAAAGATCAAATGATCTAGAAGATGAAGAAAAGGAAAGAAAAGGAGTTTTACTCAAAGCCAATAGCAATCCTAGTGAGCAAGAAGAATCATCAAGTGATGAAGAAGAAGACAATGAAGATGATGAGATGGAAATGGTACTTAAGAAGTTCAAGGAATTTTATAATTAGGAATTTCTCAAGAAGGGTAAAAGACCTTTTAAGAAAGGTGGACAATCATCGTCCTTAGCTATGAATGTAAGAGCACTGAGCATCTTGTTGCCGACTGCCCAAAGGCCTTGGAAAAGGAAAGAGAAGCCATCTTAAAGAAGAAGAAATCACTCAAGAAAGGAAAAGGACTTGTTGAAGAAAGAGCTAATGTGTGCTTCATGACAATGAATTATAAGGTACAACCTACTCCCTCTACCTGTACTTATTGTGATGATGATATTCATGACCCTAGTAAACTACTTGTTGATGTATACAGTGAATTAAAGAATGCTTAAAAAAGAAACAAAGAAATGAGATTTAAGATTGATGAGTTTTTGAATGAAAATTCAAAACTATTCTGTAAAAGCAAAAAGTTTCTTGAGTCTATTGAATGCTTGAATATTAAAAAATATTTTTTTATGTTTCATTGTAAAATATGTCCCTTGAGAATAAAACTCTTTGTGCTAAGATTTCCTCTCTTGAGAAAATGATTGTTGATAATGACACTTTGAAAGGAAGATAGATGATCTTACTTTTTGTATTGAAAAATTTACGAACGGAAGAGACAACCTTGACAAACTTCTTGGATCTCAAAATGCTCATTTGTAAAAAATGGCCTTGGTTACAATCATGTAAACAATACTCCTAAATACAAAAACATCTTTGATAGAGCTACTTCTATTTCCATACCTCATATATGTTGCACTTATTGTGGAAGACTTGGGCACAAGGCCACTAGACGTTATGTGAAACGAAAAGTAGAAAATGGTGTTAGAACTATTTGGAGAATTAAGGGAACTATCACTATTCCCCTTGGACCCACGAAAATGTGGGTGCCAAAAGTCATTTCCTCTTATTTGGTGTAGGTACATCTTCCTCCAAGATAAAGTGCTACTAAGTGATTTCTTGATAGTGGATGTTCAAGACATATGATGGAGAGTAATCACTCATTAGTGAGCTTCAAGCAAAAAATGAAGAATTTGTTACATTTGGTGATAAGAAGAAAAGAAAAATCCTTGGTGTAGGTAATATTGGTAAAGGTTCTTCACCTTTCATTAAACAAGTATTTCTTATTGATAATTTTAAATGCAACTTGCTTAGCATTAGCCAATTTTGTGACAACGGTTGCAAAGTTGAATTTAAATATGATACATGTACTATTCTTAATAGTGTAAGCGGTAAACTATTTTTGTTTCAAATAGAGTTGGAAACATATATGTGTTGTATCTTGATGACCTTGTTAGTAATGATGTTAAATGTCTTGTTGTTTATGATAATGATGGTTATTTATGACATAGAAGAATAGGTCATGTGAGTATGGATTTGTTAAACAAACTTTCCTCTCAAGAATTACTTAGAAGTTTACCACAATTGCTGTTTGAGAAAAATCGTCTTTGTGATGTTTGTCAATATGGAAAACAAATAAAAGCATCTTTCAAACCCAAGAAAATGGTTTCTACCTCAAAACCTCTTGAGTTTGTTCAAATGGATTTATTTGGACCAATGAGGAACACTAGTCTTGGTGGTAAGAGGTATGCTTATTTAATTGTTGATGACTTTTCAAGATTCACATGAGTACTCTTTCTAGCTCAACAAGGTGAAGTCTTTTATGAATTTGTAAGACTTTTCAAAAATATCCAAACCTCACTCGATTACAAATTGATTTCTATTAGGAGTGACAATGGTAGAGAATTTTACAATCAAAACTTTACAAAACTTTGTGATGAAAATTGTATTTCACATAACTTTTTGGCTGCTAAAACACCACAACAAAATGGTGTTGTTGATAGGAAAAATTAAACCTTGCAAGAAATGGTTAGGTTTATGCTTTTTGAATAATATTTGCAAAAATATTTTTTAGCCGAAGCTATAAACACCGCTTGCAATGTGATAAAACACCTCTTGAACTTCTCTTTGGTAGAACTCTTTCGATTACATACATTAAAGTGTTTGGTTGTAAATGCTTTATCTTAAATACCTGTGATAACTTAGGTAAATTTGATAGAGAATCGGATGAAGGCATTTTCCTTTGTTAGTCATCAAACAAAAAACCTATAGAGTCTATAACAAAAGAACTTTGTGTGTTGAAGAAACCATTCATGTGAGCTTTGATGAATCTAATATCCATTTGAAATAAGAGATGAAGATGATGTAGGTACCTCAATGAATGAGGATCAAACTCATCTTCAAGCACCATCTTTGAAAAATAATGCCAGTGAGGAAGAAAATATTGAACAAGAACAAGAAAGTCAACCTAGTAATGACCAAGAACTTCCTAAAGATCTAAGATATGCAAGAGGCCACCATAAGGAGAAAATCATTGGCGATGTCCTGCAAGGAGTTAAAACAAGGCAATACTTAATTGATAACTTTTCTCTTTTATCTCATACTGAGCCTAAAAACATTGTTGATGCCTTATGTGATAATTTTTGAATTATTGATATGCAAGAAGAACTAAACCAATTTGAAGGAAACCAATTTGGGACCTTGTCTCAAGACACCATGATCACCCCGGTATTGGTAAAAATGAGTTTTTAGAAACAACTTAAATGAATCTGGAGAAATTGAAAAAAATAAAGCTAGGCTTGTTGCCCAAGGATTCAATCAAGAAAAAGGCATTGATTATGATAAAAAGTTTGCTCCAGTAGTTCGACTTGAATCCATTAGAATGCCTTTGGCATTTGCATTTTTTAAAGGTTTCAAACTATTTTAATGGATGTTAGAGTGCATTTTTAAATGGTTTTATTGATGAAGAAGTTTATATGGAACAACCTCTTGTCTTTACTGATGAAAAATTTCCTAATAATGTTTTCAAACTATCTAAAGCTTTTGGAGTAGTGGAAAGGAAAAAGTAGGACATTTCAAGAGATTAGGGGGGATGATGGAGATCAAATTTCAAAGAATGTAGATGATGGCATTCCAAGAATTTCCCAAGGGCCTATAACTCGTTCAAGATCCAAGAAGTTGAGGCAAGCCATGGCCAACCGCATTCAAGGGAAAAAAGATGAGCTGGACATGAATCTTGAAGAAAAGATGACTCAAGATTTCAAAGAATCCAAAGACCAAGACCTATTCATCATTCTAGATGAAATGGTGGCTGATCATGGAGGCGTGGAAATGGAGGGCATTATTGGAAATGGAAGTGGCAACCATGAAAGCTTGGAATAAAGATAAAAGGAGATTTCCTAATCATACTAGGAAATCCAAGGCATTTCCTAATCAACGCTTCTTGGAATGCCTTAGCAACTATGGTGTCTCCTCTATTAATCCATTCACCATTGGGAGCTTCTTCAACATTTGGATGTAATTGAGGAGTAGGAACTTCTTCAAAAAGTCTTCTCTTTGAGGGAGGTTGCTCCCCCTCACTTGATGTGTCATGTCTTCTCTTTATCTTCATTTCTCTTGCCAATGTTTCTTCTCTATCATTTGTGAAAATGTCTTCAAATCTTTCATTGGTGAAGAGTTCACGAATATACCAATGCTGTCCCAGTGAGTAATAATACCTTGTCCCATTATCATCTACTCCATAAATTCTGTTAACTAAAGCATCATTGAACTCAAAATCCACTTGACATACTCAAGATGAATACCATTGCACTTCATTTTCTCCCATATGTTCAATTCTTTCTTCTTTGAGATTTGCATAAAACTCATATATAAGTGCAGGATAAAATTCTTCATCAACTACTAATAAACTACTCCATCCAATATCACCAAAAAGAGATAGAACGTTGTCCATATTGGAGAGTCTTTCCAAGTTTACTTTGTGTCCAGGAATGATTTTTGTTTTTTCTTACTCCAATCTTCTAATTAAGAGGCAGCCTTGATGGAGATGAATCTGTCCACTCCAGATGACGTTTGAGGAACTCTGATTCTTCTTGGTTCGTTGATGATCAATCCACCATCTCCTTCCTTTGCTTTCCCCTTTCCCTTTTCAATATTTGATCTCTTAGTACTCACCATGATGTTTTTATTTGCAAGAAAGTGAATTATATGATGTGTTTAGGGCTTAGAACTCAAAAAATACAAGCGATTTGAAGTGAATATGGTGAAATTTTAGAGAGATTTGGGTTTGGACGCAGGGGGGTAATATGGGTTCTGAGAGAGGAGAGAGGTTGGAAGTTAAAAAGTGTGAAAAATGACCGTTCGGATTCATTTAAAATTACTACAACTGCTCAGTTCGGACGACCGAATATTTAGGTCTGTGTCCGGATCTGCATCTGAACTTCTCTGTTTCTTCAGTTTCAAAAAATTCGGACGACCGAATTTTCTATCATGCGTCCGAACATGCGCTCGATTCTGTCCAGAATTTTCTAGAGAAAGTTTGGACGTTCGAATTTCTCTCAATGCATTCGAATTATGTGTTCGAATATTCTCTGTTTCTACCATACTTCAACACACGCATTAGTAATTGAAATTTGAGATACCCGAAAGCCTTCTTAGGTAACTGAACCTTTCCTCAGCCAAAGGCTTGGTAAATATGTCAGCAATTTGATCATTTGTATTCACATAGTCCAAGCAAATATCTCCTTTAGCTACATGATCATGAATAAAATGATGTTTAATCTCTATATGCTTAGTCCTAGAATGTTGAATAGGATTTATACTTAAATTGATAGCACTGGTATTATCACATAGTCATGTGCACACAATTGAACTTTAGACCATAATCAAGTAGACTGTGCTTCATCCATTGCACTTGAGCACAATAACTACCAGCGGTGATATATTCAGCCTCAACGGTAGATAAGGACACACATGCTTATTTTTTACTATACCAAGATAAAAGACAACTACGAAGAAATTGACAATGACCATTAGTAGTTTTTCGCTCAACTTTACATCCGGTATAATTAGCATCCGAATATCCAACAAGGTCAAAAGATGAAGCTTTTGAAAACCAAAGGCCATAGTCATGTGTATCGATCAAATAACGAAAGATTCGTTTAACCGAAATTAAATGAGACTCTTTAGGACAAGATTCAAATCCCGCACATAAGCACACAGCAAACATAATATCTGGTCTACTTGTAAGATAAAGTAAACTCCCAATCATACCTCTATATGCCTTTTCATCAACATTTTTACCTTTCTCATCTTTATCAAGTTTAGTTGATGAACTCATTGGAGTGCTTATCCCTTTTGCTTGATCCATTCCAAATCTCTTCAATAGCTCTTTGGTGTACTTTGCTTTATTTATCTAGACTCCATCCTTAGTTTGCTTAATTTGCAGCCCAAAAAAAAAGAAATTGAATTCTCCCATCATGCTCATTTTGAATTCATTTTGCATTAATTTGGCAAACTCATCACAAAGAGATGTATTAGTAGCACCAAATATGATGTCATCTACATAAATTTGCACAAGTAAGATTTCATTATTGCAAGAGGTTTTTATAAACAGTGTTGTGTCAACTTTTCCTTTTGAAAATCTACTTAGTCTTTCATACCAAGCTCTAGGAGCTTGTTTCAATCCATATAAAGCCTTGGTTAGTTTGAAAATATGGTGAGGAAACTTTTCATGAGTAAAACCAGGTGGTTGTTCCACATAAACTTCTTCCTCAATAAAACAATTTAGGAATGCACTTTTGACATCCATTTGAAATAGTTTAAAACCTTTAAAACAAGAAAAAGCTAAAAGTATTCTTATGAATTCAAGTCTAGCTACCGGAGCAAAAGTTTCATCATAATCAATGCCTTCTTCTTGATTGAATCCTTGAGAAACAAGTCTAGCCTTATTTCTAACAACTTCTCCTAGTTCATTTAATTTGTTTCAAAAAACCCATTATGTACCAATAATGGAATGATCATGAGGTCTTGGGACAAGAGTCCAAACTTTATTTCTTTCAAATTGATTTAGCTCCTCTTGCATAGCAATAATCCAAAAATCATCACATAAGGCATCATCAATGTTTTTAGGCTCAATATGAGAGAAAATAGCAAAGTTGTCCATAAAGTATCGCCTTGTTTTAACTCCTTGGGAGACATCACCAATGATTCACTCCTTAGGGTGCCCTCTTGCATATCTTAGATCTTTTGGAAGCTCTTGGTCACTACTAGGTTGGCCATCTTGTTCTTGCTCTATTATTTCTTCTTCTTTGGCATGTTCTTCCAAAGTTGGTGCTTGAAGATGAGTTTGATTATCAATCATTGAGGTACCTACATCATCTTCATTTCTTCTTTCAAGGTAAATGCTAGATTCATCAAAAGTCACATGGATGGTTTCCTCAACACATAATGATCTTTTGTTATAAACTCTATAGGTCTTTTTATTTGATGAATAACCAAGAAATATACCTTCATCAGATTTTCTATCAAAATTTCCAAGGTTATCATGAGTATTCAAGATAAAGCACTTATAGCCAAATACCTTAAAATAAGCAATTGAAGGAGTTTTATGAAATAGAAGTTCGAAAGGTGTTTTTCATAGAAAAGGTCTTAAAAGAACTCTATTCATTGCATAGTAAGCAGTGTTTACAGCTTCAGCCCAAAAATATTTTGGTAGAGAGTTTTCACAAAGCATTGATCTAGCCATCTCTTGTAAAGTTCTATTTTTTCTTTCAACAACACCATTTTGTTGGGGTGTTTTGGCAACTGAAAAATAATGTGTAATAGAATTTTCATCACAAAATTTTGTAAAGTCTTGATTACAAAATTCTCTCCCATTGTCACTCCTAATAGAGATCAATTTGCATTCAAGGGAGATTTGGACCTTTTTGAAACATTTTACAAATTCATGAAAAACTTCATCCTTTTGGGCTAAAAAGATCACCCATGTAAATCTGGAAAAATCATCAATAATCACATACGCATACCTCTTACCACCAAGACTAGTGGTCCTCATTGGTCCAAACAAGTCCAAATGAACAAGTTCAAGAGGTTTTGATGTAGAAACCATTTTCTTTGGTTTAAAAGATGTTTTTGATTGTTTTTCATATTGACAAGCATCACTAAGGCGAGTTTTATCAAAATACATTTTATGTAGTCCTCTAACCAATTCTTGTGTGGAATGTTTGTTCAACAAGTCCATGCTCACATGACCTAATCTCCTAAGCCATAGATATCCATCATTATCATGAATGGAAAGACATTTAATATCATTTGCAACAAGTTCATCAAGATATAACACATATACATTTCCAACTCTATTTGCAACAAAAATAGTTTTGCTACTTACACTATCAAGGATGGTACAAGTGTCACATTTAAATTCAACTTTACAACCATTATCACGTAAGTGGCTAATACTAAGTAGATTATACTTCAAACTATCAATAAGTAATACTTGCTTAATGAGAGGAAACGAACCTTTACCAATATTACCAATCCCAAGTATTCTTCCCTTCTTCTTATCACCAAATGTGACAAAACCTTCACTTGTTGCTTGAAGTTCACTAACAAGTGAGACATTTCCAGTCATGTGTCTTGAGCAGCCACTATCAAGAAACCACTTAGTAGTGCTTGATCTTGGAGCAAAACGAACCTACAGCAAATTTGAGAAAGTGACTTTTGGTACACACATTTTCTTGGGTCCAAGGGGTTAGTGATGATTCCTTTAACTCTCCAAATAGTTTTAATACCATTTTCTATTTTTCTTTTCACATAACATTTTGAAACTTTGTGCCCATGTCTAGCACAATATGTGCAACATATATGAGGCATTGAAATAGAAGTGGCTTTAGCTAAGAAAGTTTTATATTTTGGAACATTTTTCATGAATGTAGCCAAGTCTATTTTCATACAAGAAGATCGTTGAGATCCAAGAAGTTTGTTTAGATTTTCTTTTCCATTTGTAAATTTTTCAATGCACAATGTAAGATCATCAACTTTCTTTCTCAATATCTCATGATCACTAAGCATTGTTTCTAGAGAAATAATTTTTGTGCAAAGATCTTTATTTTCAAGAGATATGTTTTGTATAGTTACATTTAAAATTTCCTTTTCAATGTTTAAGCAATTAATAGATTCAAGAAATTTTCCATTTTCACAACATAATTTTGAATTCTCATTCAATAACTCATTAATTTTGGTTTTCATTTCCTTATTCCTTTTTGAGGCCTTTTTTAATTCTCCATACATCTCAACAAATAATTCACTAGGATCAATATCATCATCACAACAAGTGAAAATTGAAGGAGTAGATTGTACCTCATGAAATACCTAAGAGGGGGGGGGGGGGGTGAATTAGGTATTTGGCTAATTTTTGCAAAATCAAACCTTTTATGTGTATAGACCAATAACAGATTATATGAACAAAATAGAGACAATTTATAGCAAAGCAATATACGAAAGTAAGATCAAAGAACACAAGCAATTTATAGTGGTTCGATCCTCAAGATCTACCTCCACTACCTTAAGCCTACACTTAAGGATTTCAATCACTCTACTATATGCTCAGGTTTACAAATTACAAGAGAGGCTCACCACACTATGGTTTTACACTCACAACCTCTTCTAGTAACTTTTTACAATACAAGGCTCACCAAACACAATGGTTTTATATCTCAAACAACCTTGAATCACAACTTCAAGGATCACCCTTATCTAAAGGATTTTATGTTATCAAGATAACCTTGCTAGAGCTAGTAGACCAACACAATTTAATAATTAAAGAAGAGTGTGTAGATGTTACCACTTGTTGGTAGATATTACACAAAGTTGTACCATCACACTTTGATGTCTTTGGATTGATCAATTGAATGCACAAGACATAAGAGAGCTTAAGGAATGTTTGTAAAAGGCTTTAGAATGCTTAGAGTATTCAAGGATTCAAAACTTACAAAAGATTGCACGTTTATAGCTTTTATAGAATTTGAAAATCAGTTAAAACAGCTATAAAACGGCTAGTTAACGGCTATTTTCAGGAAATTCGGACGACCGAATTCTACGTCTGAAATTTTCGGACGACCGAATTCTTCCTGCTGCGTCCGAATCTTCGTCTGAATTTCCCTGGAAAAACAGTGACCATGCTGAAGGCCAAAATTCAGACGATCGAATTTCTCTGGAAGAACAGTAGTAAACTTTTACTACAAAATTCGGACGATCGAATTTCTTGGAAGCATATTCAAACTTTGTAAAATCATTTGAGATTTAACTTCCAAAGGTTTGAAAAACATTTGGTATATATAGAAAACTTATTTAGACATATATAAGTTTGAAAACCAAAATCAAATTCCTTTGATCATATAAAGTTTACTTAAAAACTTTTAGGACACAAAACCACATTCATTAAGAAATTTATTCAAAACCTTTTAAGATTAAGAAACCTATTTTATGCTCTCTTATGCATTCAATAAACTCCAAGACATACAAGTGTAGAGTTTACATAGATATTACCTATTATCATATCTACTCTACATTTCAAGTCTTCAATGCCTTGAGTTCATCTTTGAATAACCTTCAAAAGATTTCATAGTTTATTGAGGTTGTTCTTGCACTTTGGCTTGAAGGCAATGAGACTCCAAACTTCTTAGTTCACAAATCCTATCACACAATATAAACATATTAGTTCTCATCAATATTTGTCATTAATCAAAACTATATGATTTGCCCTTAGGGCTAACAATCTCCCCCTTTTTTGATGATGACAAACTTTGATGCAAAATGTGATGGATTTAAACAAGGTAGCACATAGAAGTATTAATATCAATGATAGAAAATAACCAATTTAGCACATTGACATACAAAAGGCTCAATATGAGCCTATGACCCAACCAACCTCCATTTGCCTCCTTCCTTCCAACTCAACTATGATAGAAGATATTTTAATTAAGCATTTAGAAAACTTCTTAGAGAGGTTTTAAAGATCAGAAAAGATTAACAATGCTCCCCCTTAGATTGTGCTCATTTTTCAACATATTTGGACTTGAGATGTTGTGAATCCAAATTTTGACATATCAAGTCCGAATTGTAAAATAAGTAAAATGAAAGCTGTAATTTTTGAAAATAAGTTTTCCTAAGGTTGTTCAAACATATTAGAAGAGATTAAAACATATTTGAATCAATTTGAACAACAAAGGAGCACATTTTGACAATGAAATATGGATGCATCCGAATTTTAGAGCATGCATCCAAATTTTTAAACTCATGCATCCAAACTTTGAAATTTTAAGTCCAAACTGCAATAGATTCAATATAATGAATGTTTAAAATGAGATAAAGCTTTCATAATGTTGTTCAAACATAATGGAAGAGATTAAAACAGATTTGAATCAATTTGAACAACAAAAGAGCACATTTTGACCATAAATATGGATGCATCCGAATCTTTAAACCTTGCATCCGAATATAGTAGCCAAAATTTTTGCAACTCAGTTATCTCTACAAAAATTAAAGAAATTAAAGACTCATATATTGCAGCAATTAAAGACTCATATTGCAGCATCATTGCAGTCATCATATCATTATTTTTCTCCCCCTTTTGTCATCACTCAAAAAAAAAAAAAAAAATAGAGAGAGCAATGAAAATGAGACTATCAATTTAGCACATAAAAGAAGCTCTCATCACTGGGATTTCATCATTGAGCTTCACTATTACATAAGATGCAGCAAAATACTTAACAAGTTCAGAATTACAAAACAAATATAGATAAGCAAATTAAAAACAGTAAAGAGAATAGAAAAGAAAGCTTAGTCTTGTGATGTTGATGCTGATGGGGAGGCTCGGCTCACTACTTTCTTGATGGCCAAGTGCTTCACTCTTCCTTAACTGAAAGAGATTGTTGATGGAGAGACTATTTCAGCTTGAGTTACTTGGCTGCCTGCTATTGGTGGCTCTTCATGAGCATGTTCTTCCTCTTCTTCTTCTGCCACAGGCTCGGCTCACTCCTTTCTTGATGGCCAAGTGCTTCACTCTTCCTTAACTGAAAGAGATTGTTGATGGAGAGACTATTTCAGCTTGAACTACTTGGCTGCCTACTATTGGTGGCTCTTCATGAGCATGTTCTTCCTCTTCTTCTTCTGCCACAGTCTCTTCATCTCCACCTTGATCATCATCTTCATCATTGCTGTCCTTATTATCTCCTTTCTTTGCTTCTTTATCTCTTTCTTCCTCATTTCCATCTTGAGGCTTAGAGGGTCCTTCACCACTTTGAGTGTTTCTCATAAGGATTTCTTCAATGTGCTTTACCCTATTCTCTAGTCCATCTAACTTTCCAAGAACCATTGGAGCAAATGATTCAAAGAACTTATACATCTTCTCCATTTCCTTGACATGATTGTTCAAGGCTTCTTGGAATGCTTTGGCTACTATGGTGTCACCTCTAGTTACTCCTTCACCACTTGAACCAATTCCAGTTTCTACTTCAAACAATCTCCTTTTTGTTGGAGGTTGCTTCCCCTCACTTGAGGTGTAATGCTTCCTCTTTGTCTTCATTTCCCTAGCAAGGGTTTCCTCTTCATCCTCTTCTTCTTCCTCCTCTTCACTTTCTATCATTTCCTCTCTTTCTATTCTTTTTGGAGGGGTTTCTCTTTTTGTCCTCCATACATTATCCTCATCAAGAACTAATTGCATTCTCCTAAGAGTTTCATTAGTGTAAATCTCCCCACTCTTAAAGGCTTGCCCTCTTCCCGGAAGTTTAATCTTAAAATGCTTAAAGATTCTTGTCAACAACCTTCCAAATGGGAATGCCTTGGTTACTGTTTTTCTTGCAGTAATCATGTGTTTCAAGGCTATATAACCAAAGTTCATTCTCCTATACTCATGCAAGGCTAACATGATTACCATACGCATATTTCCAACTGATGACTTATGTCCAAAATTAGGAACAATCATTGTAGTTACCATGTGATGCATCACTCTACCTCTAGCATCCAAGTTCTTGATTTCCCTCTCCTTTATAGATCTAAACTCTCTTCCATTGGTAAATGCTTCTTCAAATCTAACATATGTAAAGAGTCCCCGATCATAGCAATGCATGGAAGGTGAATAATATCTAGCTCCATTGTCACCCACTCCACAAATTCTGTTTATCAATCCTTCACTAAATTCAATGTCAACTTGGGATACTCTAGATGAATACCATTGTATCACATTATCTCCTACCATCTCAATTCTTTCCTCTTTCAAGTTTGCATAGAATTCATATATCAAAGTAGGATAGACTTCTTCATCAACGAATAACAAACTACTCCAACCAATATCATTGAAATAAGATAGAACAATATCCATGCTTGACAATTTATCAATATCCACCTTATATCCAGGAATGATCTTTCTGCTACTTTTATTCCATTCATCAAATTTATGAGTAGCTTTAATTGAGACAAACCTGTCAACCCCAGATAATGTTTGAGGGATTCGAATTCTTCTTGGTTGGTTGAGGATTGAGTCTCCATCTCCTTCCTTAGCCTTTCCTTTCCCTTTCTCAACATTTGGCTTCTTTGTTCTCACCATGATGTTTTCTTTTGAGAAGTATTGATATTCTGTATGAATTTAGGGTTAGAAGTTTAAAAGTGAAGGCAAATCGGGATGAGAATGTGTGATTTTGAAGGGATTTTGATTTGGATGTGAATGGGTATGAGAGGCTTTAAAAAGGATGTGAAATTCGAAAGTTGAAGTGTTGAGAAGACTGTTTAATCTTCATTTAAATAGTCACGTTCGTAAAATTCGGACGACCGAATTCTCAGGTCTGCGTCCGAATTTTCTGTCGAAAGTTTCTGTTTCTTCAGTTCAAAAAATTCGATCGACCAAATTTTCTGACCTGCGTCCGAATTCTTTCACTCAGAAAATTCGGTCGACTGAATTTCTGTAGTGCATCCGAATTCTGGATCGAAAATTTCCTGTTTTCATCAAAACTTCAATACACACATTAGTCATTGAATCTTGAAATACCTAAGAGTCTTCTTAGGTGATTGAACCTTTCCTCAGCCAAAGGCTTTGTATATATGTCAGCAATTTGATCATTTGTATTTATATATTCTAAGCATATATTTTTCTTAATCACATGATCACGAATGAAATGATGTTTTATCTCTATATGCTTAGTCCTAGAATGTTGAATGGGATTTATGCTCAAGTTAATAGCACTAGTATTATCACATAGTATGGGCACACAATTGAATTTAAGACCATAATCAAGTAAGGTATGCTGCATCCATAGCAATTGTGCACAACAACTACCTGCAGCTATGTATTCAGCTTCTACAGTGGATAAAGACACACAAGCTTGCTTTTTACTAAACCAAGATACAAGACAACTACCAAGAAATTGACAATGACCACTTGTGCTTTTACGTTCAACTTTGCAACCAGCATAGTCGACGATCGAGTATCCAATAAGTTCAAAAGATAAAGTTTTTGAAAACCAAAGGCCATAGTCATGTGTATCAATCAAATAACGAAAAATGCATTTGACAGAAATCAGATGAGGTTTTTTAGGACATGATTGGAATCTAGCACACAAGCATAGAGCAAACATAATATCTGGTCTACTAGCTGTGAGATAGAGTAAGCTTCCGATCATACCTCTATATAATTTCTAATCAATACTTTTACCTTTCTCATCTTTGTCAAGTTTAGTTGATGAACTCATTGGAGTACCTATTCCTTTTGCTTGATCCATTCCAAATCTTTTCAGTAGTTCCTTGGTATACTTTGCTTGATTGATAAAGACTCCATCCTTGGTTTGCTTAATTTGCAGCCCAAGGAAGAAACTTAGTTCTCCCATCATGCTCATCTCAAATTCATTTTGCATGGATTTAGCAAACTCTTCACAAAGGGAAGTATTAGTAGCACCAAAAATGATATCATCAACATGAATTTGCACAAGTAAAATATCATTTTTAGAAGACGTTTTTATAAAAAGAGTTGTATCTACTTTTCCTTTTGTAAAACCTTTTGAAAGAAGAAAACCACTTAATCTTTCATACCAAGCTCTTGGAGCTTGTTTCAGTCCATATAGAGCTTTGGTTAACTTGAAAATATGATTTGGAAATTTTTCATGAATAAAACCAGGAGGTTGTTCTACATAAACCTCTTCTTCAATAAAACCATTTAGAAAAGTACTTTTGACATCCATTTGAAGTAGTTTAAAATCTTTAAAACAAGCAAATGCCAAAAGTATTCTAATAGACTCTAATCTGGCCACTGGAGCAAAAGTTTCATCATAATCAATGCCTTCTTCTTGGTTGAAGCCTTGAGCAACAAGTCTAGCTTTATTTCTAACAACTTCTCCTAGTTCATTTAACTTATTTCTAAAGACCCATTTTGTACCAATAACAGAATGTTCATGAGGTCTAGGAACAAGAGTCCAAACTTTATTTCTCTCAAACTGATTTAACTCTTCTTCCATAGCAATAATCCAGAAATCATCACACAATGCATCATCAATATTTTTCGGTTCAATATGAGATAAAAGGGCAAAATTATCAATAAAGTATCGTCTTGTTTTAACTCCTTGGGAGACATCACCAATGATTTGCTCCTTAGGATGACTTCTTGCATATGTGAGATCCTTTGGAAGTTCTTGATTATTGCTTGATTGACCATCTTGTTCTTGCTCCATTATTTCTTCTTCTTTGGCATGATCTTCCAATGTAGGTACTTGGTGTTGAGTTTGATTTTCAACCATTGAGGAACCTGCATCATCTTCATTTCTTCTTTGAAGATAAATGTTAGATTCATCAAAAGTTACATGAATAGTTTCTTCAACACATAATGTCCTTTTGTTATAGACTCTATATGCCTTTTTATTTGATGAATAGCCAAGAAATATGCCTTCATCTGATTTTCTATCAAACTTGCCAAGATTGTCACTAGTGTTTAAAATAAAGCATTTACAACCAAAAAACTTTAAAATAGACAATTGATGGAGTTTTATCAAATAGAAGTTCAAAAGGTGTTTTTCTTATAAAAGGTCTTAGTAAGACTCTATTCATTACATAGCATGCTGTATTTACAGCTTCAGTCCAAAAATATTTTGGTAGGGAATTTTCACAAAGCATTGATCTAGCCATTTCTTGTAATGTTCCATTTTTCCTCTCAACAACACCATTTTGTTGAGGTGTTCTGGCAGCTGAAAAATTATGAGTGATGCCATACTCATCACAGAATTTTGTAAAATCTTGGTTACAAAACTCTCTTCCATTATCACTTCTAATAGAGATCAGTTTGTAATCAAGAGAAATTTGAACCTTCTTGAAAAGTTTTGAAAATTCATAAAATGTTTCATCTTTTTGTGATAAAAAGATTACCCATGTAAATCTTGAAAAATCATCAACAATCACATAAGCATATCTTTTACCACCAAGACTAGTAGTCCTCATAGGTCCAAATAAATCTATGTGAACTAGTTCAAGAGGTTTTGAGGTAGAAACCATTTTCTTTGGTTTAAAATATGTTTTTGATTGTTTTCCATATTGACAAGCATCACAAAGACGAGTTTTATCAAAATGCATTTTTGTTAATCCTCTAACTAGTTCTTGAGTAGAAAGTTTGTTCAATAAATCCATGCTCACATGTCCTAATCTTCTATGCCATAAAAATCCATCATTGTCATGAATGGCAAGACATTTAATATCATTAGTGATAAGCTCATCAAGATATAACACATATACATTACTAACTCTTTTAGCAACAAAAATAGTTTTATTACTTGCACTATCAAGAATAGTACAAGTATCACATTTAAACTCAACTTTGCAACCATTGTCACATAATTGACTAATACTAAGTAAATTATACTTTAAACCATCAATAAGTAAAACTTGCTTGATAAGAGGGAAAGAACCTTTACCAATATTACCTATTCCAAGTATTTTCCCTTTCTTCTTATCTCCAAATGTGACAAAACCTTCACTTGTAGCTTGAAGCTCACTAACAAGTGATGCATTTCCAGTCATGTGCCTTGAGCAGCCACTGTCAAGAAACCATTTAGTGGCACTTGATCTTGAGGCAAATTGTACCTATACCAAATTGGAAAGAGTGATTTTTGGTACCCATATCTTCTTGGGTCCAAGGGGGTTAGTAATAGTTCCTTTGACTTTCCAAATGGTCTTAACCCCATTTTCTATCTTTCTTTATATGAAACATTTAGAAACCTTGTGTCCATGCCTACCACAATATGTGCAACAAGTATGAGACCTATAATGAGAAGATTCTTTAACAAATAACCCTTTTTGTTTTGGATAAAAACAATCATGTGTAAAACCAAGACCGTGCTTTACAAATGAGGATCTTTGATAACCAAGTAATTTATTTAAATTTTCTCTTCCATTTGTAAACCTCTCAATGCATAAAGTAAGATCATTTACTTTCCTTTTTAAAGACTCATGATCTTTTAGCATTAATTCAAGAGAAATAATTCTTGAACACAGCTTTTTGTTTTCAAAAGATACATTTTGTATGGTAGTATTCAAAACTTCTTTTTCAATGGTAAGAGAATTAATGGTCTCAAGAAGTTTATCATTTTCAACACATAATTTTGAGTTTTCATTTGAAAAATCATTGATTTAGGATTTCATTTCTTTATTTCTTTTTGAAGCCTTTTTCAACTCTTCATACAGTTCTACAATTAAATCACTAGAATCAATATCATCATCACAGAAATTTGAAATAGAAGGTGAAGATTGTACCTCATCATCAATGGCCATAAAGCATATGTTGGCCTTCCCTTCACTGTCATCCTCACTTTCTTGTTGATCCCACGTTCTAGCTAATCCTTTTCCTTTCTTGGCAGATTTCTTTCTGTTTTTGCTTTCTCTTTCCCTCTCTAACACTTTGGGACAGTCAGCAATAAGATGCTCTGTGCTCTTGCATTCAAAACATTGAGGTTTATAGGATGAGGATTGTCCACTCTTCTTGACAGGCTTTCTTCCTTTCTTGAGAAATTCCTTTTTGTAGAATCACTTGAACTTCTTCATTGCCATTGCAATCTCTTCTTCTCCACTGTTTCCTCCTTCTTCTGCACTTGAAGATTGTTCTTGTTCACTCAAGTTATTTGAAGCATTAAGTACAACTCCTTTTCTTCCCTTTTCTTCATCTTCCTTATTATTCAACCGTTTCATCTTCATTTCATGTGTGAGTAGTGATCCGATAAGCTCTTCAAGAGGAAGAGTTTTTAGATCTTTGGACTCCTCAATAGCAAGCGTCTTTGGCTGCCAGGATTTTGGTAGAGCATCCAAAATCTTTCTGTTTTGCTCTCCCATAGTATAGCTTTTACCATAAGCTTTCAAGCCATTGAAAATGTTGGTAAACCTTGTAAACATATCACTAATGTTTTCACCTTGTTTCATAGTAAACAGTTCATAATCTCTAACAAGCATAGGAAGTTTAGATTCTTTAACTTGATTAGTACCTTCATGTGTAATTTGGAGTAATCTCCACATATCATGAGCAGAATCACACCCACTAACTCTATTGTATTCAGTAACATCTAATGCACAACTTAATATGTTCATGGCCTGATAATTTAATGTCATTTTCCTTGAATCATGCTCATCAAATTCATCAGTGGATTTGGGTTCTGAGGTTACTCCATCTGCTCTCATTTTCATCGGGACATAGGGACCTTTCTCAACTATGTTCCATAAATCAAAATTGATAGAACAAATATATATTTTAACTCTAGACTTCCAAAAAGTGTAATTTGTTCCATCAAACAACGGTAATCTGTTTTTAGATGATCCTTCTAGGTAAGGTAGGTTTGAAATATTAGCCATAGGATCTTTGTCTTCTAGGTTGTAAAACCACACAAAGAAGTTCTGGCTCTGATACCAATTGAAATACCTAAGAGGTGGGGTGAATTAGGTATTTGGATAATTTTTGCAAAATCAAACCTTTTATGTGTATAGACCAATAATAGATTATATGAACAAAATAGAGACAATTTATAGCAAAGCAATATAAGAAAGTAAGATCAAAGAACACAAGCAATTTATAGTGGTTCGATCCTCAAGATCTACCTCCACTACCTTAAGCCTACACTTAAGGATTTCAATCACTCTACTATATGCTCAGGTTTACAAATTACAAGAGAGGCTCACCACACTATGGTTTTACACTCACAACCTCTTCTAGTAACTTTTTACAATACAAGGCTCACCAAACACAATAGTTTTATATCTCAAACAACCTTGAATCACAACTTCAAGGATCACCCTTATCTAAAGGATTTTTTGTTATCAAGATAACCTTGCTAGAGCTACTAGACCAACACAATTTAATAATTAAAGAAGAGTCTGTAGATGTTACCACTTGTTGGTAGATATTACACAAAGTTGCACCTTCACATTTTGATGTCTTTGGATTGATCAATTGAATGCACAAGACATAAGAGAGCTGAAGGAATGTTTGTAAAAGGCTTTAGAATGCTTAGAGTATTCAAGGATTCAAAACTTACAAAATATTTCACGTTTATAGCTTTTATAGAAGTTGAAAATCAGTTAAAACAGCTATAAAACGACTAGTTAACGGCTATTTTCAGGAAATTCGGACGACCGAATTCTGCGTCCAAATTTTTCGGACGAACGAATTCTTCTTGCTGCATCCGAATCTTCGTTCGAATTTCTCTGAAAAAACAGTGACCATGCTGAAGGCCAAAATTCGGACGACCGAATTTTTCTTCATGCGTCCGAATCTTCTTCCGAATTTCTCTGGAAGAACAGTAGCAAACTTTTGCTACAAAATTCGGACGACCGAATTTCTTGGAAGCATATTCAAACTTTGTAAAATCATTTGAGATTTAACTTCCAAAGGTTTGAAAAACATTTGGTATATATAGAAAACTTATTTAGACATATATAAGTTTGAAAACCAAAATCAAATTCCTTTGATCATATAAAGTTTACTTAAAAACTTTTAGGACACAAAACCACATTCATTAAGAAATTTATTCAAAACCTTTTAAGATTAAGAAACCTATTTTATGCTCTCTTATGCATTCAATAAACTCCAAGACATACAAGTGTAGAGTTTACATAGATATTACCTATTATCATATCTACTCTACACTTCAAGTCTTCAATGCCTTGAGTTCATCTTTGAATAACCTTCAAAAGACTTCATAGTTTATTGAGGTTGTTCTTGCACTTTGGCTTGAAGGCAATGAGACTCCAAACTTCTTAGTTCACAAATCCTATCACACAATATAAAAACATATTAGTTCTCATCAATATTTGTCATTAATCAAAATTACATGATTTGCCCTTAGGGCTTACACCTCATCATCCATTGCCGTAAAGCATATGTTGGCTCTTCCTTCACTGTCATATTCACTTTCTTGTTGGTCACAAGTACCAGCAAATCCCTTTCCCTTCTTGAGAGATTTCTTTTTGAGTTTGAGCTCTCTTTCATTTTCCAAAGCTTTAGGACAGTCGGCAACAAAATGTTCGGTGCTTTTATATTCAAAGCATTGAGGTTTGAATAATGATGACTGTATGCTTTTCTTGAGTGGCCTTTTTCCTTTCTTGAGAAATTGCATTTTATAGAATCTCTTGAATTTTATCACTTGATGATTTCTCTTGTTCACTAAGATGATTGGAGGTTTTAAGTACAACTCCCTTTCTTCCCTTCTCTTGATCTTCGATATCATTCAATCTCTTGACCTTCATCTCATGTGTGAGTAGTGATCCGATGAGCTCTTCAAGTGGAAGACTTTTCAAGTCTTTTGATTCCTCAATAGCAAGAGTCTTCGGATGCCAAGACTTTGGTAGAGCATCAAATATCTTTCTATTTTGTTCTCCAATTGTGTAATTCTTCCCATAGGCTTTTAGACCATTGGAGATGTTGGTAAATCTTGTGAACATATGACTAATATACTCACTTTGCTTCATGGTAAATAGCTAATAATCTCTTACTAACGTTGCAAGCTTTGACTCCTTTACTTGATTTATTCCTTCATGTGTTACTTGAAGAAGTCTCCACATATCATGAGTAGTGTCGCATCCACTAAATCGATATTACTCATTCACATCTAGTGCACAGCTCAATATCTTCATGGCTTGGTAATTTAATGTCATCTTCTTAGAGTCACCCTCGTCAAATTCGTATATAGACTTTGGTTCTCTAGTAACTTCATCAGCTCTCATTTTCATTGGTATGTAGGGACCTTTCTCAACAATATTCCACAAATCAAAGTTAATAGAACAAATATATATCTTAATTCTAGATTTTCAAAATGTGTAATTTGTTCCATCGAACAAAGGTGGTCCATTTGTGGAAGATCCTTCCAAGTAAGGTAAGTTTGAAACATTAGCCATAAGATCTTAACTTCTAGGTTGTAAAACCTCAAAAAGAAGCCCTTGCTCTGATACCAATTGAAAGACCTAAGGGGGGGGGGGGTGAATTAGGTCTTTAGCTAATTTTCGAAAACTATTTCCTTTTATGAACTTAGTTTGGAAAGATTATATTCACTTGTTTCAATGCGAGAATAATGAACTCAATGACAAAGTAATAAACAATTGAAAAGCAATGAACACAAACAATTTATAGTGGTTCTATCTCTTCAAGATCTACATCCACTACCTTGAGTCGACACTCAAGGATTTCAACCAATCTACTATATGCTCAAATTCAGTTAGTTACACAAGAGGCTCACCACACAACAGTTTTACTCCAACAATCTCTTTTGCAATGCTACAAACAAGGTTCACCCTACCACAAGGATTTTATATCTAAAAACAACATTGAATCAATATTTCAAGGATCACCCTTATCTAAAGGATTTTATGTTACAAGATAACCTTGTATTGAGCAAGTAGATAAGAAGATTAAATAGAGAGTGAATGAGATATTACCACTTCTTGGTAGATGATTACACAAGTTAGCACCACTTCACCTTGTTGTCTTTGGAATCTTGAATGATCACTTGTAAGCACAAGACAAAAGAGAGCTTTGATGCTTTCAAATGATTTTAGAATGTTAGGATTCTCAAGTGTTCAAAAGTTACAAAAAATCTAAAGTTTATAACTTTTACAGATTTTGAAAATCGGTTTTAATAGTAATAAAACAGTTAGTAACGACTAGTTTCTGAGGAGTTCAGACGACTGAATTTGATCCTCTGCGTCCAAACTATCGTTCGAACATTACTGTGACATTCTGTCTGGGATAGTTCGGACGACCGAACTTTGCCCCTTGCATCCGAACTTGCGTCCGAATTTCTCTGGAAAAACAGTAGTCATGTTCACAGTTTGGACGTCCGAACTGTTCAAACTTTGTCAAAACATTTGAAAATCAACCTCAATAAGTTTAAAATTATTTTGTACTAAAAAATAAGTCATTTGAAATCTTTTAAACTCAAAGACCATTACCAAAGCACTTGATCATTCAAAGTTTAGTCAAAACCATTTAAGATCCAAAAACAAGTTTTGTGCTCTCTTATGCATTCAATAGATTCCAAGATAAACAAGTGCAAGGTTTACAAGAGTATACCTTTTAAGCAAGTGTAAACCTACACTAGAGTTTTCAAAGCCTTCAATTCATAGGACACTTGAGTTTTCCTTAGCATTTTTAGCTCCAAGGTAATAAGAACTCTTTGCTTCTCAATCCAAAAATCCTATCACACAAATAGCATATGAATTAGTCCTCATCAATGTTTGTCATTAATAAAAAACTAATCAAATACTACATGATTTGTACTTAGGGCAAACATAACTCGTTCAAGATCCAAGAAGTTGAGGCAAGTCACGGCCAACTGCATTCAAGGAAAAGAAGATGAGCTGGACATGAATCCTGAAGAAAAGATTACTCACGATTTTGAAGAATCCAAAGACCAACACCTATTCATCATTCAAGATGAAATGGAGGCTGATCATGGTGGATTGGAAATGGAAGTGCACTACAAGAAATTTTCATTTTTACGACGGACTATTCCGTCGCAAATTCGTAGAAAATCATAAATTGCGGCGGAACAGTTCGTCGCAAAAATAGAAGTCGCAAATTTGCGACGGATGACGTTTTACGACGGATGACATTTCCGTCGTGAATTTGCGACGGATAAACTTCCGTCGCAAATTTGCGACGGCTAGTATCCGTCGCGGATTTGCGACGGAAATATTCCGTCGCTGATTTGCTACGGAATATTACCGTCACAAATCCGCGACGGAATATATCCCTCGTAAATTTGGACGGATTTGCGACGAATCAACTTAATTTATAATTTAATTTTGAATTAAATATTTTAAAATTTTTAAGTGATAATTTTCAATAATTTTTAAATAATTATTCTTAAAAACTAAGCATAATCAATAGAATAATTAAAAATAAAATATTAAATTAAAATAAATATAATGAATCCGTTAAATGTCAATATTTTATGTGTACAACAATGAAAAAAATGAAACAAAATCTATGTAACTATAGAAGGCGGTGCTGCAGACGGTGGAGGAGGCGGAGGTGGATCTGGAGGGCCAGTCGTTGGAGGATGGTCGTCAGGCGGATCGATCGTGTAATCCTCACTAGCCCCGTCTGTCTGCTCTTCCGAATCTGGTATCAGAAAATGAGGTGGAGGTGGAGAAGGCGGCGGAGGCAGATGTAGTGCCTCAGACATAACTCGCAAATACTGGTCCAAACTAGCAAAGCGTTGTTGAAAATAACCGCGCATCGACCTCTCTCTCTGCAACTGACTCTGAAGAGATGCGTACTCTGGATGCGATGTAATCGAGCAAGCTGTTGGTGCAGAGGGCGTCGTGGACTGACTTAACCTCCGTCGCATGTGAACTGCCTCGGAACCCAACCCAAAAATATGATTCTTCGAAGCACCGCCAACAACCTCCACAAATAGGGACTTCTCATCCGGTGGATGCTGAGAAGTCACCGAATCTTGAGACTCCACCTGCGAATAGTGCTCCTTCAAAGCGTTGACGCTATCCTGCAAATTGTGTACGTCATAAATTTTTAATGGTGTCAAACAGTAAAATAATTAATATGAAATATAGAGTAATATAATCTGTAAACTTACCAACGTATGTTGTGATTTCTCACTGACAAATGTGCCCTTTTTTGGGCCATTCTTATATCTGTGCGTCGCCTCGTACATATCGGTGAAGTGGAAGTCATCGCCACGCTCCTTACGCTACAAGTATATTAATATAAATACTTAGTAATTATATTAGAATTAAATAATAAGGATAAAAATAATGATTACCATCCGACGCTCGTGCTCGCTAAAAGAAATGCATCCTCCCGTATGAGTCGGTCCAGGCGCGACTGCTCTGTTCCACTTGGCAGCGGCTGAAATACGCTTGAATTTTTCCGTACTCCAGTGATCCCACCAGAGTTGGCTCCAAATGTCAGGAGATATCCACGGTGGACATTTCCCTTTACACCGAGCCTTTGAGAGCTCATCAGATAGATGACGAGTGCATTTGTCGTCCCAAATTCGTCGTATCTGATTAGCATGCTATGGAAGCCATCAATAACGTGTCTGCAAAGTTATTTAAAAAAATGAAATATATAGAATATATATAGATATATATATATATATATATTAATGTGGATATATATTTTATAATTTATTACTTACACTCCACATCTGGAACCACATGTCTCGAAGCTCTAATGCGACCGCCTCAAAATTAGGAAACGGTCCAGTGAAATGCCGGTGAAATGTATCCGATATCGAATGCACCGTCCCCTCCACTGGGAAGAAACTGTTCCATTACACAAATGAACAGGTAGTTATTGAATAAAAAATTTGAATACATTTTTGCAAAGGTAAATAGAAACTTACTCGTCGCCACTCGGGGCAATCAGAATGCGGACTTCCTCTGTCTGAGTCCCACCTGTAGAAGCAGCCGTAGAGGGTACCACAGAAGCTGTGGTCAAAGGCGTATGCTCGGACTTCGCTCCACGTGTGTCATCCTCACTCGGTAAAGACATCGGGCCAGGTAAAGACGGAGAAGGAGTACGATCACTCATCCCAATCGAACGTGATCTACGTGGAGGCATTTGAAAAAGAATAAAATTTTCGTTAGCTATGTAATCATTAGTAACATGTAAAAAATAATATAAATTAAATTTTAAAGATAAATAAGTGACGTAGTATATGTAAGGAAATGCATACATACAATAAATTAGTCACTATTTTCGTCCTCACTCGAATCATCTTCTGATTCCCATTCACTTTCAACTTCAGTATCAGAATCAGTCAGGTCATCATATTCCGTATTTCCTGGTTCATTATCATCCAGAATCTCCCCTTCACCTGTTTCATGCACAAGTTCGCCGATTATGTCATCTTCACCACGTACACTAAACGTTATCGAATCATCTACATCTTCTTGGTATGGTCTCTCAACAACAGGTGCATCGATGACATGACGCGCCTTCGATTTGCATACTCCCATCCAATCAGACTTATTTCTTTTACTTCCAAGATAAGTGGCATAGTATACTTGCTGAGCTTGCACAGCTAACACAAATGGATCATATTTGGGGTACCCTTTCTTGCAATTAACATCCACAGTTTGGTAATGTGGATGAATCCTGACGCCCCTGTTAAGCACAGGATCATACCAATCACACTTAAATAGAATAACATCCCTAGATGGAATCCCCGGAAACTGCACTTCAATGATCTCCTTCAAAATCCCATAATAGTCGCTCTTGCTGCCAATATCTTCGTCCTCGCCCTTAACCCATACGCCACAATTAATAGTCCTCTTTCCGACTCCATGATCTTGCGTATGAAATCTGAAACCATTTATTATATATCCCTTACAAGACTTCACCTGCCTTGAAGGTCCCCACAACAAACTTTTAATATTTTCGTCTGTTACGTTATTTTGATGATCTTGCACCTGCAACATATAAATGGTGTTATTCGCTATTTAGAATAATATTTCTTAACCATTGTTGTTTACTACTCGACAAACAAAACATACATAAGCCCTGAACCATATGAGAAACTTGTCTTCAAATCTCCTATCAATTTCCTCCTCCGTTGTACAGGGGTCGGCATACCGCAGTTCGGCTCTGAATTTCCTATTTCATAGGCATTATATAAGTCGAGTGCTGTCAACCACGTAGACTCAGTAAACCAACGAAAATATGAAAAAAAGACGTACGTTACCAATGGTTGTATCTCTTCACAATTGAGATATATGTAATTAACAGCTGCCTTAAATTCCTCGGGAGAAAGGTATCTGGTAACTGTGTTCCCGATCACCTTGCCTGCTACATTACATATGGACAACCCACATCTTTCTGAAACACCTTCGTCATTGCGAGCCAAATTTGTATGTCTAGTCTGGACATGCGGCTCGAAGTAGTAAGAAAAAAACGTAGACGCCTCTTCAATCAAATATGCATTGCAAATTGATCCCTCGACCCTTGCCTTATTTTTTACTTTCAACTTCAGGCGATATAAGAACCTGTACTTGGTCATTTTAATGGTGTTAGAAATTCTACATCGAGTAGCTAAAATAAACAGTTTAAATGCTCATGTCAAAAGGCCTAACCTCTCAAATGGGTACATCCATCTATATTGAACCGGACCAGCAATCCTTGCTTCATCAGGCAAGTGAATCATTAAATGCTCCATCACATCAAAAAATGCAGGAGGAAATATCCTTTCCAACTTGCACAGTAGGATTACTATGTTCTTCTCCCACTCTCTCATACGAGATGTTGACAGTCTAGGAGCACATAAATCCCGATAGAAAAAACTTAATTCCGTTAGCACATTCCAAATAGAGGCGGGGAGGAACTCTCTAAATGCAATAGGAAGCAATCTTTCCATAAATATGTGACAGTCATGTGTCTTCATGCCCGACATCTTCAACCCGTTCAAATCAACACGTCGACCTAAGTTAGACGCATATCCATCGGGTAACCTAAACTCTCTAACCCACCCCAATACAATCCTTTTTTGTTGATTCGTTAGAGAGTACTTAGCCTTCGGTATAGAAACTTTACCATTTTCAACAGAGGTAATATGTAACTCCGGCCTATTACAATACACCTCCAAATCTCACCGAGCCTTTATATTATCCTTTGACTTGCCCTTCACGTCCATTACAGTATTAAACACGTTCTTGAACACATTCTTTTCATTATGCATGACGTCAACATTGTGGCAAATTAAATTTGATTTCCAATACGGTAAGTCCCAGAAGATGCTACGCTTAGCCCAGTTGTGGTAAACACCTCTACCATCATCCTTGCCAACTTCCGCGGTAGTATCGACAATTCTCGGCAAACTGCTGACTCTATGCCACATCTCAACCCCGCACGATCGCTTAATAGGTTGAGAGGTCTCACGACTGTGATCCTTTCGAAATGATTTTCCGTCTCTTCTGTATTGACGATCTATCGGCAAGAACCGGTGGTGACAGTCAAACCAAGATTGCTTTGAGCCATGTTGTAGATGAAATGACTTTGTTTGCTCTATACAGTAGGGACAAGCCAGTCTTCCGGCAGTGCTCCAACCGCTCAACATACCATAAGCTGGAAAATCATTAATGGTCCATAGGAGGGCAGCTCGCATTTGAAAATTCTATTTTTTGGAGAGGTCATAGGTCGGCACTCCAACTCTCCACAAATTTTGTAATTCTTCCACTAGCGGCTATAGATAGACATCGATCTTATGCTTCGGGTTCCTCGGCCCTGGAATAATTACTGTCAAAAATATCACAGCATCCTTCATACACATTCACGGTGGTATGTTGTACGGAGTAATAATGACAGGCCAACTAGAATATTGCTTTCCCGACATTCCAAATGGTGAGAACCCATCAGTGCATAGCGCTAAACGTACGTTGCGAACCTCTTTCGCAAATTTCGCATGCACACAATCAAAATGATGCCATGCTTCACCGTACCGTGAATGACTCATCAATCCCTCATTCTGTACAGTTTCAGCGTGTCACCTCATGTGTTCTGCAATCGTTTTTTATGCATACAACCTCTGCAATCTCGGAGTCAAGGGAAAGTAGTACATTTTCTTAAAAGGGACCTCTTTTTGCTGTCTATTCTTCCAAAATTTTCTCCTCTGCATGTACCGGGGACTCCACAGAACTTACATTCCCGCTAACCAACATCTGCCTTCCAATAAAGCATGCAACTGTTTGGGCAACAATCTATTTTCTCCACAGGCAAACCGAGTCCAGAAACTATCTTCTTGGTACGGTACAAGTCCTCCGGAAGCAGATTATCCTTTGGCAGAACCTCCTTAATCAGTTGCATTACCTGATTAAAACATCTTTCTGAAATATTATTCTCAGATTTAATATTCAGCATGCGAGCAACAAATGATAACTGCGAATGGTTCGTGCATCCATCCCACAAAGGAGTATCGGCAGATTTTAACATATCATAAAATTTCTTGGCTTCAGCATTGAGAGGTTCTTCATCGACGACACCCACCGGCGGGTCTAATAGATGGTCCGAACCAACGCCATCCATTACCATCTGTTGAAATTGATTATTAGGGATAGATTGGGATTCAGAATTGGTTGGAACTATCCCTAAATGCAACGGAGTAAGACTCTCACCGTGACTGGTCCAACGGTAATAATCGGCGACAAATCCAAACCTATACAAATGTACTTGCACTTCATCGGGAGAAATGTGCACCTTGTTCTTACACTTCGCACAAGGACATCTCAACCACGAAGTGTGCCCGTTCAACAAACAGTATGCTATAAAACCCTTAACCCCTTCTTTATATTCATTTGTGATTCCCTTAATCCCTTGCGTATGTCGCTTATACATCCAACTACGATCATCCATCTACATTAAAAATTAAAAAGCAATGTAAAAAAAAAAACAGAAAAAACTGTGCAAAAAATATTGCCTATTAAATTTTACCTAATTCCACAAAAAAATTAGGATTTTTTTACTTCTTGTTATAATAGAGTCAAAAACTTAGAGACAAGTGTTAAGCAAGTATAAAAAAAATTCGACAACATCTCCACTGTAAAATGAACATTTTCCAGGCGCAAGGCCACCACAATCAATCTCCAAATCCAAATTAAATTCTCTCAAAAATTAAATCCACGTAAGTATACCCAATATTTGTAAGCATCCTCCTAAATATTATAAGCACTGCAAAACAAATTAAAACAAAGAGAAAAGTGCAAAAAATATTACCTATTAAATTTTACCTAATTCAACAAATAAATTTATGAATTTTTTATTTCTTGTTATAATAGAGTTAAAAACTTAGAAACAAGTGTTAAGCAATTGTAAAAAAAAATTCGACAGCATCTCCACTGTAAAATGGACATTTTCCAGGCACAAGGCCACCACAATCAATCTCCAAATCCAAATTAAACTCTCCCAAAAATTAAATCCACGTAAATATACCTAAAATTCATAATCATCTTCGTAAATGAAATGACAATCTTAACAAAATAAAAAAACATCAATACTAGTCTCCATTAAAAAATTTTGAAAAATAGTGCAATAAAAAACAGAAAAAATTAATAACAAAAAAAAAATCAGAAAACATGCAAATCAGGGAAAAACCAATAAAACATTAAAAACCATAAAAACAGAAATAATATAAAAAATCAGAAAACAGAAAAAATTGGAAAAAGACAAAAAAAAGAAAAAAGTAATAAACGCAGCGAAAAAAGTCGAAGAAACGAAAAAACGAAAAAGAAGACTAACAGGGCGATTTGGCCGTACAGCATAGCGCAGGCAGCGGGCGGCAGAGTGCTATTCGAGGTCGGGCAGTGGCTGTTTGGGCTCGGCAGGCCATGGGGGAAGGGCGCTGGCGTGGGAGGGGGGCTCGACAGGCGGGAGGGAGGCTCGGCAGGCGGGAGGGAGGCTCGAGCAGGCGGGCGGTGGCTCGGCGGGCGGCGAGCGTGGTGGGCTCAGTAGGCGGCGGGCGCGGGAGGGGGCTTCGCCAGGGCGGCGGGCGTGGGTGGGGCCTTGGCAGGCACGGGCACGGGGGGGGGGGGGCTCGGCAGGCGGCGGGCGCAGGGGGGGTTTGGCAGGCGCGGGATTGGTGGGAAAGTGGGAATGTTTGGGAAATTTTGAGTGTTGATAAAATGAAGAAGAAGAAGTTTTTTGCGACGGATTTGCGACGAATTTTTTTATTTTTTTTAAAACGGTAAGAAATCAGCTGGATTATTTTATTATTATATTTTTAAAACGGTAAAAAAAAACGGTTGCAAATCCGTCGCAAATTTGCGACGGCTTTGTGACGGAATTTTTTTTTTTTTATTAACAGTCAAAAATGCGTCGCAAAATCATAATTATTTTCAATTTGGCGGCTCCTTTCGCGGGTTATTTAATTTCAAATGCGGTCGCAAATCCGTAGCAATTTTGCGATGGATTTGCGACGGAATTTATTCCTAATTATATTTATTAACGGTAATAAGACCGTCGCAAATCCGTCTCAAATTTGCAACGGCTTTGCGACGGCTTTGCGACGGATTTGCAACCAAATTTAATTTCTAATGTGTTTTTTAAATTCTTTTTTTCTCTTCCATTGCTCCAATAAGTTTATGGTTGGGATTTGTGAATAATTAATAATTATGACATATACTCATTTTAGTTATTATATAAATTGTGCTAGTATATGTATTTATGTACTTCATCAACACTTTATATACTTCATCAATACTATATGTTGTGGAACATTATTACATATTATAAATTAGTCATACTTAAAGCTTTAACTATTACTGTTACACATATATGTAATATATCTTTATATGTTTTGGTATGATGCGTCATTATAGTCTATATATATGTTACATCAAAATAAATTATAAGATATATATTCGTATGTGTCTTTATATAAATATTATTACATATTTAATTAAATACTTCATTTATGAATACCGTTAGGTATGGCTCACCAAAAACAAATAAAGATGCAAGAATAGGAGGAAAAATCTGTTGCAATTCCGTCGCAAAAATTAATCCGTCGCAAATCCGTAGCAAATCTACGACGGATTTGCGACGGAAATTATTTTTTTAATTTAATTTTTAATTTTCGTCGCAAATCCATCGCAGATCTGCGACAGATTTGCGACGGAATTTTAGTATAGGAATAAAAAAATATATGCATAAATTCCGTCAGTATAGGAATAAAAAAATATATGCATAAATTCCGTCGCAAATCCGTCGCAGATCTGCTGATGATTTGCGACGGACATTATTTTTTTAATTTAATTTTTAATTTCAGTCGCAAATCAGTCGCAGATCTGCTGACGATTTGCGACGAAATTTATGCATATATTTTTTTATTCCTATATTGAAATTTTTGTCGCAGATCTGCGATGGATTTGCGATTTGAAATTTATGCATATATTTTTAATTCCTATATTTAAAGTCAGTCTGCAAATTGTCAGCAGATCTGCTGACGGATTTGCGACGGAATTTATGCATATATTTTATTATTCCTATATTTAAATTCCGTCGCAGATCTGCGATAGAATTTATGCATATATTTTTTTATTTCTATATTGAAATTCCGTCGCAGATTTGCGACTCATTTGCGACGGAATTTAAATATAGAAATAAAAAAATATATGCATTAAGTCCGCCGCAAATTCGTCGCAGATCTGCGACGGATTTGTGACGGAATTTAAATATATGAATAAAAAAATATATGCATAAATTCCGTCGCAAATCCATCGCAGATCTGCGACGGATTTGCAACAGAATTTAAATATAGGAATTAAAAAATATATGCATAAATTCCGTCGTAAATCCATCGCAGATCTGTGACGGAATTTCAATATAGGAATAAAAAAATATATGCATAAATTCCGTCGCAAATCCGTCGCAGATCTGCGACGGATTTGCGACGGAAATTAAAAATTAAATTAAAAAATAATGTCCGTCGCAAATCGGTCACAGATCTGCGACGGATTTGAGACGGAAATAATTCCGTCGCAAATTAAGCCACTTATGTCGCCCCTAGCTGTTTTGTTGCAAATCCGTCGCATATTTGCGACGCAAATTTCCGTCGCAATTTGCCGTCGCAAAATTTATTTTTTCTTGTAGTGGTGGCAACCAAGAAAGCTTGGAATAAAGATAAAAGGAGATTTCCTATTCCTACTAGGAAAACCAAGGCATTTAAATCCTCCATGAGGCATCAGGAGTTATAACAAACTGAGTTGGGATTTCCTAATCCATCTTGGAGATGTAACTCTTATTATATTCATACTTATTTAGGGCTTTTTAAATATTTATTTTCTTTTGTCAAAGTTTAGATTAACTGGGCTTAGTTGTTTTTTTTTTTTCAGATTTAGGGCTATCTATTTGGGCTTTTAATTAGGGTTTCCTAATCCAATATGGAGAAAGGTTTTCTGAGACTTGGTACTATATTTGAAAGGCCAAAATTTGGCGAAAAGAGAGGGGGGGGGGGGAATAATTCAAATTGTCGTGTGAAATTTCAGAGGGAGTTTTGTCTTCAATTCGAAGGTTCATCTTGAACTACTTTGACTTACCAACCAAATTGCTTGAGTTTGTTTGTGGTGTCACCTTTTAGATATTGGTCTTTTTTTGAAAAACAACAAGGGTCAATATAAATTCAAACTTAAACTTGCTGCAAAAATCTTGGGGGATGAAATTCCAACAAAAGGTGATTGGTCTTGCTGATTCTAAAGTAAGGTTTGCATCAAGGACCATGCTATGTCTTTTGGGCTGAAGCTATAAATTTAACTTGCTACATTGTAAACAAAGCACTGGTCAGATTAACATTGAAGAAGACAACATATGAGCTATAGAAAGGAAGAAAATCCAACATTAGGTACTTCAAAGTTTTCAAATGCAACTGCTTCATCTTTAAAGACAAGAAGGACAACTTGGAAAAGTTTGATACAAAGGATAATGAAGGAATCTTCCATGGGTATTCAAATCAAAGCAAAGCCTATAGAGTATTCAACCAAAGGACACTTGTTGCGGAAGAATCAATTCATGTTACCTTTAGCGAAACTAACTTGACTACATCCAATGAGGAGGAACATGAGCTACTTATTGATGAAAATGGAAATGATCAAAATGAAATGAATGAAAAAAACAACAATGATTCTTAATGAGAAAATGGAGAATAGAAAGATGCTGAACAGGAAATGAGTCAAGCTAATGATACAGGAGCTAATCTTGATGTTGAGCTAATCTCACGAGCTAATTTGGAGAATCTACCCAAAGAATTGAGATATCATAAATACCATGCTAGAGAAAATCTTTTGTGAAAACCTTCTAAGAAAATCATCAAAAGAAGCCAACTCAGAAAAATGGTTGGAAATGTTACTTTTATCTCACAGATTGAGCCCAAAAGCTATGAGAAAGCATAAGTGGATGAAAGCTGGATGTCGGCCATACAAGAAGAGCTAAATCAGCTCGAAAAGAACAATGCCTAGAAGCTAGTTCCAAGTCCCAAAAATCAGTCTGTCATAGGCACAACATAGTTTTTCAGAAACAAGCTTCATGAAAATGGGAATGTTGTTAGAAATAAAGCAAGGTTAGTTGCTCAAGGATATAACCAAGAGAAAGGTATAGATTTTTATGAAACTTTTGGCCTTTTTTCTAGTTTAGAAGCTGTTAGGATGTTCCATGCACTTTCATGTTCCAAAAACTTCTTGCTTTACCAAACATATGTTAAAAGTGCATTTCTAAATGGTTTTTTCAAATAAGAAGTTAATGTTGAGCGGCCACCGGGTTTTAGAAGTTCTAAAAAATTGAATCACATTTCAAGCTAATTTAGGTTTTGTATGGTCTGAAACAAGTTTCTTGAGCATGGTATGAAAGACATAGCAAATTTTTATTAGAAAATGGCTTTTCAACAGGAAAGGTGGATAAAACCTTTTTTACTAAAAGTGATTCCAAAGAAGTTTTCATTGTTCAAGTATATGTGGATGACATAACTTTTGGAGCTACTAATGAAAATTTGTGGAAATAATTTGCTGGCTTGATGCAGGGAGAGTTCAAAATGAGTATGAATAGTGAGTTGAACTTTTTCCTTGGATTGCAAATAAAGCGACTCTAGGGTAGGATAGCTATCAATCAAGCTAAATATACAAAAGAGCAGTTAAAGATGTTTCAGATAGAAAATGCAAAGCTAAGTCAGACTCCGATGAGCACCGCAGTCAAGCTAGATAAGGATGAGAAATGTAAGAGTAGCAAGCTATATAGAGGTATGATTGATTCATTAATCTAGCTCACAGCAAATAGGCCTGATATTCATTTCTATGTGTGTCTCTATGATCATTTTGAAGCTAATCCTAAGGAATCACACTTAGTTCCTATTAAAAGAATTTTGAAATACCTTGTGAGAACTCAAGAATTTAGCTTACGGTATCATAAAGCTATATCATTTGGCTTGGTGGGATATAGTGATGCTAATTTTGTGGGGAAGTAGAATATACAAAAAAGCACCTCAAGACCTTGTCAATTTCTTGGTCATGCATTAGTCTCATGGCATAACAGAAATCAAACTTCAGTTGGCTTGTCAACTGCTGAAGCATAATAGATCTCAGCTGGGAGTTATGCTGCTCAAATATTGTGGATAAAGCACCAACTTGAGGATTTTACTCTAAGGTACAAAAATATTCCGATTTTCTATGACAACACGGGTGCCATTAATCTTACCAAAAATCCTGTGCAGCATTCTAGAATAAAACTGTTAGCCCTAAGGGCAAATCATGTAATTTTGATAAATGACAAACATTGATCATTGCAAAGTCCTAATTGAATAATGTTGTTTACTTTGATATGGACTGATGTGTTTGATTGTTATGTAATAGGATTTTTGGAGTCAGAAGAATACAAGTCTCATTTCCTTGAATCTAAAATGCAAGAACAACTCAAGTATGCCAAAGTGATTGAAGATTGAAGAGTTTGTTCAAGATGACTGAAGGCTTTGAAGACATAAGGTGTAGGTTACATGTGTTTAATAGGTAAACTTTGTAAACCTTACACTCTTAAGTTTTGAAATCTATGAGTTGCATTTTGAGAGCACGGAACTTGATTTGAAAACTTTCAATGGTTTTGAACTTACCTGAATTACCATCAATGGCTTTTGCACTTAAGAGGCCTTTATTGACTTATCCTTGATGCTAGAATGTTTTCAAACTTATTGTTCTTGACCTCTAGTCATTCTAAACTAATTTTACCTCATGATATCTGAATATCCAGAGAAATTTGGATGATGGTGTGCAAATTTGGTCGACTGAATTTGTTCTTCAGCAAACATTCCAGAGAAATTTGGGCAACAATTCAGACACAGAGGTCCAAATTCAGTTGACCAATGTTTACTGTTACTAGCCGTTTTCAAATATGGGAAATGATTTTTAAACTCTATTTTTTAGTCCTAAGGGCAAATCATATAGTTTTGATTAGTTTTGATTAATGATAAACATTGATAAGGACTAATTCATATGCTATTTGTGTGATAGGATTTTTGGATTGAGAAACAAAGAGTTCTTATTGCCTTGGAGCTAAAAGTGCTAAGGACAACTCAAGTGTGCTCAAGGATAAAAAATATAGAGCATGTCCTATGAATTGAAGGCTTGGAAGACTCTAATGTAGGTTTACACTTACTTAATAGGTATATTCTTGTAAACCCTACACTTCTTGTTCTTGGAGTCTATCGAATGCATAAGAGAGCACAAAACTTGTTTTTGAATCCTAAATGTCTTTGAATAATCTTTGAATTACCAAGTGCTTTGATAACGGTCTTTGAGTTCAAAAGTTTTTAAATGACTTATCTTTTAGTACAAAATGATTTCAAACTTATTGAGGTTGATTTTCAAACATTTTGAAAAAGTTTGAACAGTTTGGACGCAAGTTCGGACGTCTAAACTATGAACAGGACTGCTGAATTTCTAGAGAAATTCAGATGCAAGTTCGGTCGTCTGAACCTTCCTTGACAGCAAGTCACAGTAATGTTCAGACGATAGTTCGGACACAGAGGATCAAGTTCGGTCATTCGAATTCCTCAAAAACTAGCCGTTACTAGCCGTTTTATGACTGTTAGAACTGATTTTTGAAATGTATAAAAGCTATAAACTCCAGATTTTAAACTAATGCTAAACACTTGAAGAATCCTTACATTCTAAAATCATTTGAAAACATAAAAGCTCTCTTTTGTCTCGTGCTCTCCTGTGATTATTCAAGTGGTGCTAACTTGTGTAATCATCTACCAAGCAGTGGTAATATCTCATTAAATCTCTATTTTTATCTCTTTATCTATTTGCTCAATATAAGGTTATCTTCTGACATAAAACCCTTTTGGTAAGGGTGATCCTTAAGGCATTGATTCAAGGTTGTCTTTAGATATAAAATTCTTGTGGTAGGGTGAACCTTGTTAGTAGCATTACAAAAGAGGTTGTTGATGTAAAATCCTTGTGGGATGAGCCTCTTGTGTGATTGATTGGATTTGAGTATTGAATAGATTGTTTGAAATCCTTGATTGTGGACTCAAGGTAGTGAATGTAGATCTTGAAGAGATTGAACCACTATAAATTACTTGTGGTCTTTGTTTTTCCTTGTGCATTGCTTTATCATTGTGTTCATCACATTATCATTGAAACAATTGAATACAATCTTTCCAAACCAAGTTCATAAATAGGAAACAGTTTTCAAAAATTAACCAAAGACCTAATTCACCCCCCTCTTAGATCTTTCATTTGGTATTAGAGCAAGGGCTTCTTTGTGTGGCTTTACAACCTAGAAGTTAAGATCTTATGGCTAATGTTTCAAACATAACTTATTTGGATGGATCTTCCACAAATAGACCTCTTTTTGTTTGATGGAATAAATTACACATTTTAAAAATCTAGAATTAAGATATATATTTGTTCTATTAACTTTGGTTTGTGAAATATTGTTGAGAAAGGTCCTTACATACCAATGAAAATGAGAGCTGATGGAGTTACTAGAGAACCAAAGCCTATAGACGAATTTGATAAGGGTGACTTTAAGAAGATGACATTAAATTACCAAGCCATGAACATTTTGAGCTGTGCACTAGATGTGAATGAGTAATATCGAGTTAGTGGATGCGACACTATTCATGATATGTGGAGACTTTTCAAGTAACACATGAAGGAACAAATCAAGTAAAGGAGTCAAAGCTTGCAACGCTAGTAAGAGATTATTAGCTATTTACCATGCAGCAAGGTGAGTATATTAGTGATATGTTCACAAGATTTACCAACATCTCCAATGGTCTAAAAGCCTATGGGAAGAATTACACAATTGGAGAACAAAATAGAAAGATATTAGATGCTCTACCAAAGTCTTGGCAACCGAAGACTCTTGCTATTGAGGAATCAAAAGACTTGAAAAGTCTTCCACTTGAAGAGCTCATCGGATCACTACTCACACATGAGATGAAGGTCAAGATATTGAACGATATTGAAGATGAAGAGAAGGGAAGAAAGGGAGTTGTACTTAAAACCTCCAATCATCTTAGTGAACAAGAGAAATCATCAAGTGAAGAAGATGGAAATAGTGAAGATGATGAGATGGCTATGGCAGTGAGAAAATTTAAGAGATTCTATAAAAAGGAATTTCTCAAGAAGGAAAAAAGGCCACTCAAGAAAAGTGGATAGTCATCAACATTCAAACCTCAATGCTTAGAATGTGAAAGCACCAAATATTTTGTTGCCGATTGTCCTAAAGCTTTGGAAAAGGAAAGAGAGCTCAAATTCAAAAAGAAATATCTCAAGAAGGGAAAGGGACTTGCTGGCACTTGGGACCAACAAGAAAGTGCAGATGACAATGAAGGAAGAGCCAACATATGATTTATAGCAACCAATGATGAGGTACAATCTACTCCTTCAATTTTCACTTGTTGTGATGATGATATTGATCCTAGTGAATTACTTGTTGAGATGTATGAAGAATTAAAAAAGGCCTCAAAAAGAAATAAGGAGATGAAAACTAAAATTAATGAGTTATTGAATGAAAATTCAAAATTATGTTGTGAAAATGGAAAACTTCTTGAATCTATTAATTGCTTAAACATTGAAAAGGAAATTTTAAATGTAGCTTTACAAAACATATCTCTTGAAAATAAAGATCTTTGCACAAAAATCTTTTCTCTAGAAACAATGCTTAGTGATCATAAAATGTGGAGAAAGAAAGTTGACGATCTTACATTATGCATTGAAAAATTTCCAAATGGAAAAGATAATCTTAACAAACTACTTGGATCTCAAAGATCCTCTCTTGTGAAAAATGGTCTTGGTTACAATCATGGAAACAATGTTCCAAAACATAAAACATTATTTATAAAAGCTACTTCTACTTCAATGCTTCATACATGTTGCACTTATTGTGGTAGACATGAACACAAAGTCTCCAAATGTTATGTTAAAAGAAAAATAGAGAATGGTGTTAAAATCATTTGGAGAGTTAAAGAAATTATCACTAACCCCCTTGGACCCAAGAAAATGTGGGCGCCAAAAGTCACTTTATCTAATTTGGTGTAGGATCGATTTGCCCCAAGATCAAGCACCACTAAGTGGTTTCTTGACAGTGGTTGCTCAAGACACATGATGGGAAATGCTTCACTTATTAGTGAACTTCAAGAAACAAGTGAAGGTTTTGTCACATTTGGTGATAAAAAGAAGGGAAGAATACTTGGAATCGGTAATATTGGTGAAGGTTCATTTCCTCTCATTAAACAAGTATTGCTTATTGATGGTTTGAAATATAATTTACTTAGTATTACACAATTATGTGACAATGGTTGTAAAGTTGAATTTAAATGTGACACTTGTACTATTCTTGATAGTGTGAGTGGCAAAACTATTTCGTTGCAAATAGAATTGGAAATGTATATGTACTATATCTTGATGAACTTGTTGCAAATGATGTTAAATGTCTTGCCATTCATGATAATGATGGATATCTATGGCATAGGAGATTAGGTCATGTGAGCATGGACTTGTTGAGCAAACTTTCCTCACAAGAATTGGTTAGAGGATTACCTAAAATACATTTTGAATAAAATTCATCTTTGTGATGCTTGTCAATGTGGAAAACAAACAAAAATATCTTTCAAACCAAAGAAAATGATCTCTACATCAAAACCTCTTGAACTAGTTCATATGAATTTGTTTGGACCAATGAAGACCACTAGTCTTGGTGGTAAGAGGTATGCATATATGATTGTTGATGATTTCTCAAGATTTACATGGGTGATCTTTCTAGCTCAAAAGGATGAAGTTTTTCATGAATTTGTAAAACTTTTCAAAAATGTCCAAATCTCCCTTGAATGCAAATTGATTTCTATTAGGAGTGACAACGGAAGAAATTTTGTAATCAAGACTTTACAAAATTTTGTGCTGAAAATGGTATTACACATAATTTTTTAGTTGCCAAAACACCCCAACAAAATGGTGTTGTTGAAAGGAAAAATAGAACTTTACAGAGATGACTAGATCAATGCTTTGTGAAAATTCTTTACCAAAATATTTTTGGACCGAAGCTGTAAACACTACTTGCTACGTAATGAATAGAGTTCTTTTAAGACGTTTTCTACGAAAAATACCTTTCGAACTTCTATTTGATAAAACTCCTTCAATTGTTTATTTTAGGGTATTTGGTTGTAAGTGCTTATCTTGAATACTCATGACAACTTGGGAAAATTGGATGAAGGTATATTTCTTGGTTATTCATCAAATAAAAAGGCCTATAGAGTTCATAACAAAAGATCATTATGTGTTGAGAAAACCATCCATGTGACCTTTGATGAATCTAACATTTATCTTGAAAGAAGAAATGAAGATGGTGTATGTACCTCAATGATTGATAATCAAACTCATCCTCAAGTACCAACTTTGGAAGAACATGCCAAAGAAGAAGAAATAATAGAGCAAGAATAAGATGGCCAACCTAGTAGTGACCAAGAGCTTTCAAAAGATCTAATATATGCAAACAGGCCACCCTAAGGAGCAAATCATTGGTGATGTCTACCAAGGAGTTAAAACAAGACGGTACTTTATTGACAACTTTGCTCTTTTATCTCATATTGAGCCTAAAAACATTGATGATGCCCTGTGTGATGATTTTTGGATTATTGCTATGCAAGAGGAGCTAAATCAATTTGAAAGAAAAAGAGTTTGGACTCTTGTCCCAAGATCTCATGATCATTCTGTCATTGGTACAAAATCGGCTTTTAGAAACAAATTAAATGAACTAGGAGAAGTTGTTAGAAATAAGCTAGACTTGTTACCCAAGGATTCAATCAAGAAGGAGGTATTGATTATGATGAAACTTTTGCTCTGGTAGCTAGACTTGAATCCATAAGAATACTTTTAGCTTTTCCATGTTTTAAAGGTTTTAAACTATTTCAAATGGATGTCAAGAGTGCATTCCTAAATGGTTTTATTGAGGAAGATGTTTATGTGGAATAACCAGCTGGTTTTACTCATGAAAAGTTTCCTAACCATGTTTTCAAGCTAACCAAGACTTTATATCGATTGAAACAAGCTCCTAGAGCTTGGTATGAAAGATTAGGTGGCTTTCTTCTCTCAAAAGGATTTTCAAGAGGGAGAGTTGACACAACACTATTTATAAAACCCTCTTGCAATAATGATCTCTTACTTGTGCAAATTTATGTAGATGACATCATAATTGGTGCTACCAATACATCTCTTTGTGATGAGTTTGCCAAATTAATGCAAAATGAATTGAAATGAGCAAGATAGGAGAACTAAATTTCTTGCTTGGGCTACAAATTAAGCAAACTAAGGATGGTGTCTTCATAAATGAAGCAAAGTATTCCAAATAGCTCTTGAAAAATTTTGGAATGGATCAAGCAAAAGGAATAAGCACTCCAATGAGTTCATCAACCAAACTTGATAAAGATGAGAAAGGTAAAAATGTTGATGAAAAGGTATATATAGGTATGATTGGGAGTTTACTTTATCTTACCGCAAGTAGACCGGATATTATGTTTGATGTATACTTATGTGCTAGATTTCAATCGTCCTAAAGAGTCTCATTTAAATTCTGTAAAATGTATTTTATTTGATTGATACACATGACTATGGCCTTTGGTTTTGAAGATCCTCATCTTTTGACCTTGTTGGATATTCAGATGCTGATTATGCGGGATGCAAAGTCGAGCGTAAAAGTACTAGTGGTCACTGTCAACTTCTTGGTAGTTGTCTTGTATCGTGGTATAGTAAGAAACAAGCACGTGTGTCCTTATCTACTCTAGAGGTTGAATATATCGCCGCTGGTAGTTGTGGATGAAGCACACTCTACTTGATTATGGTCTAAATTTTAATTGTGTGCCTATTCTATGTGACAATACCAGTGCCATCAATCTAAGCATAAATCCCATTCAACATTCTAGGACTAAACATATAGAGATTAAAGGAGATATATGCTTGGAATCTGTGAATACAAATAATCAAATTGCTGATATATTTACCAAGCCTTTGGCCGAGGAAAGGTTTTGTTATCTAAGAAGACTTTTTGGAATTTCAAAATTTAATTACTAATGTGTGGGCTGAAGTATGGTAAAAACAGGGAATATTCGAATGCATAATTCAGATGCATTGTGTGAAATTCAGACGTCACAACTTTCTCCAAAAAATCCTGGACAGAAAGATTCGGACGCATGACAAAAAATTTGGTCTCCCAAATTTGCTGAAACTAAAGAAACAGAGAAGTTCTGGCGCGAGTTTAGATGCAGACCAGAATATTCGATCATCCAAAATTTGTTCGTACATCAGTTTTAAATAGAATCAAATAGTTATTCCTCTCATTTCTAACTTCCGAATTTCCTCTTCCTTCAAAACGCACACGACCCATCTGCGTCCAAACTCAAATTTCTCTGTGATTTCACCATTCACTTCAAATCACTAGGATTTTTGAGTTCTGGGCCCTAAATACATCTTATAATTTGCTTTCTCTCAAAGAAAAACACCATGGTGAGAACAAAGAAAGTAAATGTTGAAAAAGGAAATGGCAAAGCAAAGGGAAGTGATGGTGGATTAATCATCAATGAACCTAGAAAGATTCGATTCCCTCAAACCTCATCTGGAGTGGACAGATACATCGCCATCAAGGCTGCCACTGAATTTGAAGGATGGAGTAAAAGGAGCAAAAAAATCATTCCTGGACACAAAGTCAATGTGGATAAACTCTCCAATATGGGTAATGTCCTATCCCTCTTTGGTGAAATTGGATGGAGCAGTTTACTAACAGTTGATAAAGAATTTTATCCTACTCTTATATATGAGTTTTATGCAAATCTTAAAGAGGAGAGAATTGAACAAATGGGAGACAATGTAGTTCAATGGTATTTATCTAGAGTGTCACAAGTTGTGTTTGAGTTTAATGATGCTCTAGTAAAAAGAATTTGTGGAGTAGATAATAGTGGACCAAAGTATTACTCTTTGGGACAACATTGCTTTATTCATGAATTATTTACCAATGAAAGGTTTGAAGAAGATTTCACTAATGGTAGGCAATTTAGATCTATCAAGGAAGAGAAATCAAGGCATTGGTTGCTAGGGGAAGAGTTTGCATCATATGATTACTACAATGATTATTCCAAACTTTGGACATAAATGTTATGTTGGTAACACGCATGTTGTAATAATGCTTTCTCTACATGAACGTAGAAGCTTAAATTTTGGGTATATGGCTCTGAGACACATGATGGGAGCAAGAAATAGTGGAAATAAAGCCTTGCCTTATGGAAGATTACTTAATAACTTCTTTAAGCATTTCCAAGTCAAACTTCGAAGAGGACAAGTTTTCAAGAGTGGAGAGATCTACACTAATGATTCTCTTAAAAGGATGCAGTTAGTTCTCAATGAAGATGGAATATGGAAAGCAAAAAAAGAAACTCCTTTAAAAAAGGAAGAAGTTGAAGAAAGTGAAGAGGTTAAAGAAGAAGAAGTTGAAGAAGAAGAGGTTGAAGAAGAAGAAGATGAAGAAGAAACTTTAGCAAGGGAATGAAGACAAAGACGAGGCATGACTTATAAAGTGAGGTGGAGCAACCTTCCTCCAAGAGAAGGCTCTTTGAAGAAGTGCCTACTCCTTAATCACATCCCAACGTTGAAGAGGCCCCTAGTGGTGAAGGGATTACTAGAGGTGATACTATTTCTGCTAAGGCATTCCAAGAAGCCTTGAACAACCACATCAAGGAAATGGAGAAAATATACAAATTCTTTGAATCCTTTGCTCCAATGGTTCTTGGAAAACTAGATGGTTTGGAAAATAGAGTAAAGCACATAGAAGAGATATTAATGAGAAATGTTCAAAGTGGTGAAGGAACCTCTAGGCCTCAAGGAAAAGAAGAAACGGATGATGATGAAGATAAGGAAGATAGAAAGAAAGAGAAAGATGAAGATGATGATGACCAAGGAGATGATTTTGAGCTAGTGGCTAGAACAAGAGAAAAGAATGAAGAAAAGGATGCCAAGTCACAAAGGGAAGATCAAGAGGAGCAGCAAGCTGGCATTGCTGAGGAAGGAAGCTTGATTGTAAAAGATGAAATCATCACTCTCTCCAACCTGACATTCAATCAAGGAAGAGTTAAACATGTGGCAGATAAGAAGGGATTTAGAAAATGCTCTCCATCAACATCACAAGACTAAGCATCTCTTCTCTTCTATCTTTATTGCTTTAGTACCATAGATGTACTTAGTACAATTTATGTGTTTCACTACTATTTTTTTTTCTTCTAGCATGATTTCTGCAATTTCACAGTTCTTTCCAGTTTTTGTAACGCTTTTATGAAGCTCAATGATGAAATGTTAGTGTTGAGAGCTTTCTTGGTTAATGATACTTTGTTCACCCCAAGTTCAATTCAGGGGGGAAGAAGTAGATTTACCAAAATGTGCTAACATGATAAATGCTGCTTATTGTTGTTGATATGTTATTTACTTGACTTGATGTTTGCTAAATGTTGCTCACACTGCAAAATGAGACTAGCATGATGTTTGCTATGATGATTGTGATTCACCCCAGATTTGAGTGATGACAAAAGGGGGAGAAAAAATATGACCAAAAGACAAAGTGTGTGTTTATGCCAAATGAAATATGTTTAATATGATGATGACAGAATGTGTTTATATGCCAAATGAAATATGTTTATATTAAATATGATTGTGCATATAGCTACTGTCGTATTGATATTGAGTGATGATAATAGTTTAGTTGAGGTTGAATTCTTAACCAATATGTGATTTTGTGTATGAGTAAATTATGGCCATTATAGCCATTACCTGTGATATTTAGTGTTGAGGTTGAATGCCATTATAGCCATACATATTCGAGTACTCCAATAGTTCATGTGAAAATGCAAAAATACCTTTTTCAAACTTCTTGAAAAATGAGCACAATCTAAGGGGGAGCATTGTTAATCTTTTCTGACATTGAAAAACCTCTCTTAGAAGCTTTCTTAATGCTTATATGCTATATCTTCTATCCTAGTTGTTGGAAGGAAGGAGGTAAATGGAGGTTGGTTATTATTTATCATTGACATCAATGCTTCTTTGTACTACATTTTTTAAATCCATCACACTTTGCATCAAAGTTTGTCATCATCAAAAAGGGGGAGATTGTTAGCCCTAAGGGAAAATCATGTAGTTTTGATTAGTTTTGATTAATAACAAACATTGATAAGGACTAATTCATATGCTATTTGTGTGATAGGATTTTTGGATTGAGAAGCAAAGAATTCTTATTGCCATGGAGCTAAAAGTGCTAAGAACAACTCAAGTGTGCTCAAGGATAAAAAATATACAGCATGTCCTATGAATTGAAGGCTTGGAAGACTCTAATGTAGGTTTACACTTACTTAATAGGTATATTCTTGTAAACCCTACACTTCTTGTTCTTGGAGTCTATCGAATGCATAAGAGAGCACAAAACAGTAATGTTCGGATGATAGTTCGGACGTAGAGGATCAAGTACAGTCATCCGAATTTCTTAGAATCTAGACGTTACTAGTCGTTTTATGACTGTTGGAACTGATTTTCAAAATTTATAAAAGTCATAAACTCCAGATTTTAAACTAATGCTGAACACTTGAAGAATCCTTACATTCGAAAATCATTTGAAAACATAAAAGCTCTTTTTTGTCTCGTGCTCTCCTGTGATTATTCAAGATTTCAAAGCAAACAAGGTGAAGTGGTGCTAACTTATGTAATCATCTGCCAAGCAGTGGTAATATCTCATTAAATCTCTATTTTTATCTCTTTATCTATTTGTTCAATACAAGGTTATCTTGTGACATAAAACCCTTTTGGTAAGGGTGATCCTTAAGGCATTGATTCAAGGTTGTCTTTAGATATAAAATCCTTGTGGTAGGGTGAACCTTGTTAGTATCATTACGAAAGAGGTTGTTGATGTAAAATCCTTGTGGGATGAGCCTCTTGTGTAATTAATTGGATTTGAGTATTGAATAAATTGGTTGAAATCTTTGAATGTGGACTCATGGTAGTGCATGTATATCTTGAAGAGATCGAACCACTATAAATTGCTTGTGCTCTTTGCTCTTCCTTGTGTATTCCTTTATCATTATGTTCATCACATTATCATTGAAACAATTGAACATAATCTTTCCAAACCAAGTTCAGAAAAAGGAAATAGTTTTCAAAAATTAGCCAAAGACCTAATTCACCTCCCCCCCAGGTCTTTCACTATTTAAACCCCAAACTTCATATTTTTTAGTAAAACTTTTAAATTTTAAAATCTTAAAAGCTCTAACTAGTTTTACATCAAATTCATTTGAAAATCTCTCAAATTGCCTTATGCTCAGAGATTGAAATTCAAGATTCCAAAGGCAAGAAGTGAAGTGGTACTAGCTATTGCATTTATCCACCAAGAAGTGTTGCTAATATTCATAACGCAATCTTTACATTCTTGTTGTGATAGTTACAAGGTTGTCAAGAGACATAAAACCCTTGTGAAGGGTGAACCATTGACTAGATTGATCAAGGTTGTTGTGTAAAACCCTTTGGTAAGGGCCTTGGATTAGATTGGTTTAGGTTGCCTAATGACATAAAATCCTTTTTGATAAAAGGTCTGCCTTGTTTGCTTGATTGAAAAGAGGTTGTTGCGGTAAAACCCATTGAAGGGTGAGCCTCTTGTGTAATTGCTTGAGTTAAGCATTTGGTGAATTAGTTGAAATCCTTGAGTTAAAACTCAAGTTAGTGGATGTAGATCTCATCGACAACAAAGCTCTCTTTTGTCTTGTGCTTTCAATTGATCATTCAAGATTCCAAAGACAACAAAGTGTGAAGGTGCAACATTGTGTTATCATCTACCAACAAGTGGTAACATCTACACATTCTCCTCTCTTTATTAAATTGTGTTTTCTACTAGCTCTTGCAAGGTTATCTTGATAACATAAAATCCTTTGGATAAGGGTGATCCTTGAGACATTAACTCAAGGTTGTTTATAGATATAAAATCCTTTGGTAGGGTGAATCTTGTTTGTAAAATTACTAAAAGAGGTTGTGAATGTAAAATCATTGTGTGGTGAGCCTCTTGTGTAATTGTTGAACTTGAGCATATAGTAGATTGTTTGAAATCCTTAAGTGTAGGCTTAAGGTAGTGGACGTAGATCTTGAATAGATCGAACCACTCTAATTGCTTGTGTTCATTGATCTTACATTGCTTTACTGCTTTGCTATTAATTGACTTATTCTCTCATTTAACAAAGCACATACAATCTGGTCTTGCTTAGAATTGTAAAAGGAATTTATTTGCTAAAAATTAGCCAAAGACCTAATTCACCCCCTCTTATGTCTTTCAATTGGTATCAGAGCAAGGGCTTCTTTGTGTGGTTTTGCAACCTAGAAGTTAAAGATCTTATGGCTAATATTTCAAACTTACCTTACCTAGAAGGGTCTTCCACAAATAGACCACCTTTGTTTGATGGAACAAACTATACCTTTTGGAAATCTAGAGTTAAGATATATATTTGTTCTATCAATTTTGATTTGTGGAACATTGTTGAGAAAAGTCCTTATATTCCTATGAAAATGAGAGCTGATGGAGTGACCTTAGAACCAAAATCTACAGACGAATTTGATTAACATGATTCAAAGAAAATGACATTAAATTATCAGGCCATGAATATCTTAAGTTGTGCATCAGATGTAACTGAATATAATAGAGTTACTGGTTGTGACACTGCTCATGATATGTGGAGATTACTCCAAATAACACATGAACGTACAAACCAGGTTAAAGAGTCAAAGCTTGCCATGCTAGTAAGAGACTATGAGCTATTGACCATGAAGCAAGGTGAGAATTTAGTGATATGTATACAAGGTTTACTAACATTTTCAATGGTTTAAAAGCTTATGGAAAGAGCTATACAATTGGAGAGCAAAACAGGAAGATATTGGATGCTCTACCAAAATCTTGGCAACCAAAGACACTTGCTATTGAGGAATCAAAGGATTTAAAAACTCTTCCGCTTGAAGAGCTTATTGGATCACTGTTCACATATGAAATGAAGATGAAAAGACTGAATAACAAAGAAGATGAAGAGAAAGGAAGAAAAGGAGTTGTACTCAAAACATCAAATCACTTCAGTGAACAAGAAAAATCATCAAGGGAAGAAGATGATGGAAATAGTGGAGAAGAGGAGATTGCAATGGCCGTTAGAAAATTCAAAAGATTCTACAAAAAGGAATTTCTCAAGAAAGGAAGGAAGCCAAACAAGAAGAGTGGACAGTCTTCATCCTACAAACCTCAATGTTTTGAATGCAAAAGCACGGAACATCTTGTTGCAGATTGTCCCAAGGTTCTGGAAAGGGAAAGAGACAACAAGATCAAAAAGAAATCTGCCAAGAAAGAAAAAGGGCTGGCTGGAACATGGGATCAACAAGAAAGTGCAGATGATAGTGAAGGAAAGGCCAACATATGTTTTATGGCAATTGATGATGAGGTACAATCTTCTCCTACCATTTCTAATTACTATGACGATGATGTATGAAGAATTAAAAAAGGCTTCTAAAAGGAATAAAGAAATGAAATTCAAAATCAATGATTTATCAAATGAGAATTCAAAATTATGTGTTGAAAATGGGAAACTTCTTGAGACTATTAATTGTCTAAACATTGAAAAAGAAGTTTTAAATGCAATCATACAAAACATATCTTTTGAAAACAAAGAGCTTTGCACAAAAGTTATTTCTCTTGAAACAATGCTTAATGATCATGAGATCTTAAAAAAGAAAGTTAATGATCTAACATTATGCATTGAAAGATTTACAAATGGAAGAGAAAATTTAAATAAATTACTTGGTTATCAAAGATCTTCATTTGCAAATCATGGTCTTGGTTACACTCATGATAGCTATGTTCCAAAATATAAAAACTCTTTGACTAAAGAAACTTTTTAATTCTAGGCTTCATATTTGTTGTATATATGGTGGCAAGCATGGACACAAAGTGTCAAAATGTTTTCTAAAAAGAAAAATAGAAAATGGTGTCAAGACTATTTGGAAAGTTAAAGGAACTTTCACTAAACCCCTTGGACCCAAGAAAATATGGGTACCAAAAATCACTCATTCTAATTTGGTGTAGGTTCGCTTTGCTTCAAGATCAAGTGCCACAAAATGGTTTCTTGACAGTGGCTATTCAAGACATATGACAAGAAATGCCTCACTTGTTAGTGAGCTTTAAGCAACAAGTGAAGGTTTTGTCACATTTGGTGATAAGAAGAAAGAAAAAATACTTGGAATAGGTAACATTGGTAAAGGCTCCTTCTCTCTTATTAAGCAAGTATTACTTATTGATGGTTCGAAGTATAATTTACTTAGCATTAGTCAATTATGTGACAATGGATGTAAAGTAGAATTTAAATGTGATACTTATACTATTCTTGATAATGCAAGTAGCAAAACCATCTTTGTTGCTAAGAGAGTTGGAAATGTATATGTGTTGTATCTTGATGAACTTATCACAAATGATATAAAATGTCTTGCCATTCATGATAATGATGGATTTTTGTGGCATAGAAGATTAGGACATGTGAGCCTGGATTTATTGATAAACTCTCCACACAAGAGCTAGTTAGAGGATTACCCAAATTGCATTTTGATAAAACTCGTCTTTGTGATACTTGTCAATATGGAAAACAATCTAAAACATCTTTTAAATCAAAGAAAATGGTTTCTACCTCAAAACCTCTTGAACTTGTTCATATGGACTTGTTTGGACCAATGAGGACTACTAGTCTTGGTGGTAAAAGATATGCTTATCTGATTGTTGATGATTTTTCAAGATTTACTTGGGTGATTTTCTTAGCTCAAAAGGATGAAACATTTCATGAATTTGCAAAACTTTTCAAAAAGATTCAAACCTCTCTTGAGTATAAATTGATATCTATTAGAAGCGACAATGGAAGAGAGTTTTGTAATCAAGACTTTTCAAGATTTTGTGATGAGTATGGTATAACTCATAATTTTTTAGCTGCCAAAACACCTCAATAAAATGGTGTTGTTGAAAGGAAAAATAGGACCCTACAAGAGATGGCTAGATCAATGTTATGTGAAAATTCTTTACCAATTTTTTTTTGGGCTGAAGCTGTAAATACTGCTTGCTATGTAATGAATAGAGTTTTATTAAGACCCTTTATAAGAAAAACACCTTTTGAACTCTTATTTGATAAAACTCCTTCAATTGTTTATTTTAAAGTTTTTGGGTACAAATGTTTTATCTTAAATACTGGTGATAATCTGGGAAAGTTTGATAGAAAATCAGATGAAGGTGTATTTCTTTGTTATTCATCAAATAAAAAGGCCTATAGTGTTTATAACAAAAGAACATTATGTGTTGAAGAAACTATACATGTGACCTTTGATGAATCTAACATTTATCTTGAAAGAAGAAATGAAGATGATATAGGTTCCCCAATGATTGATAATCAAACTCATCATCAAGCACCCACATTGGAAGAACATGCCAAAGAAGAAGAAAGCATGAACAAGATGGTCAACCTAGCAATGATCATGAGCTTCCAAAGGATCTAACATATGCAAGAAGTCATATGACTTGAATCCATAAGAATACTTTTGGCTTTTGATTGGTACATATGACTATGGCCTTTGGTTTTCAACATCTTCATCTTTTGAACTTATTAGATATTCAGATGCTGACTATGTTGGATGCAAAGTTGAACGTAAGAGTACAAGTGGTTATCGTCAATTTCTTGGTAGTTGTCTTGTGTCTTGGTATAGTAAAAAATAAGCTTCTGAGTCTTTGTCTACTGCTGAAGCTAAATACATAGCTGCGGGTGGTTGTTGTGCTCAATTATTATGGATGCAACATACTTTACTTGATTATGGCCTTAAATTCAATTGTGTGCCTATACTATGTGATAATACTAGTGCTATCAATTTGAGCATAAATCCCATTCAACATTCTAGGACTAAGCATATAGAAATTAAAAATTATTTTATTCGTGATCATGTGATCAAAAGAGATATATGTTTGGAATATATAAATACAAATGATCAAATTGCTGATATATTTACAATGCCTTTGGCTGAGGAAATGTTTAATCACCTAAGAAGGCTCTTAGGAATCTCAACATTCAATTACTAATGTGTGTGTTGAAGTTTCGTGAAAACAGGAAATTTTCGGACGCAGAATTCAGACGCATGACAGAAAATTCGGTCGACCGAATTTTCTGAGCTGAAGAAACAGAGATTTTCGAAAGAAAATTCGCACACAGACCTGAAAAATCGGTCGTCCGAATTTTGTGGATACAACGATTTAAATGAAAACCAAACCGTTTCCTTAACACTTCAACTTCCGAATTCTCTCCTATTTCAAAATCATTCTTACCCATCTGCTTCCTAATCACAATTTCTCCAAAACATCACCATTTTTACTTCGATTTGCTTTCATTTTTGAATTCCAAGCCCTAGATACATCCTAAAAATCACTATTCAAGCAACAACATCATGGTGAGGACAAAGAAGCCAAATGTTTAAAAGGGGAAAGGAAAAGCCAAGGAAGGAGATGGAGACTTAATCATCAACGAACCAAGAAGAGTTCGAATTCCTCAAGCATTGTCTGGAGTTGACAGGTTTGTTTCAATCAAGTCTGCTCATGAATTTGATGAATGGAACAAGAAAAACAGAAAGATTATCCCTGGGAATAAGGTGAATTTTGATAAACTATCAAGTATGGATAATGTTCTATCATTTTTTAGTGATATTGGATGGAGTAGTCTGTTAATCATTGATGAAGAGTTCTATCCTACCCTCATATATGAATTCTATGCAAACATCAAAGAAGAAAGAACTGAACTTGTAGGAGGAGATGATGTGGTTCAATAGTATTCATCTAGAGTATCCCAAGTGGATTTTGAATTCAGTGATGCCCTGATTAACAGAATTTGTGGAGTAGACGATAGTGGGGCAAGGTATTACTCACCTGCAATGCATTGTTATAATCGTGAACTCTTCACATATGAAAGATTTGAAGAGGCATTCACTAATGGCAGAGAATTTAGGTCCATTAGGGAGTGGGAAATTAAGAGCTTAGATGCTAGAGAAAGAGTACTGTATCACATGATTACTACTATGATTGTCCCTAATTTTGGACATAAGTCATCTGTTGGTAACATGCACATGGTAATTATGTTAGCCTTGCATGAACATAGAAGATTGAATTTTGGATATATAGCTTTAAAGCACATGATTACTGCAAGGAAAACTGTAACCAAGGCTTTTCCATTTGGAAGGATGTTAACAAGGATCTTTAAGCATTTTCAAGTTAAACTTCCAAGGAGAGGACAAGCATTTAAGAGTGGTGAGATTTATACTAATGAAACTCTTTAGAGAATGCATCTAGTTCTTGATGATAATGGCATATGGAGAACTAAAAGAGAAACCCCTCCAAGAAGAGAGGAGAGTGAAGAAAGTGAAGAAGTTGAGGAAGAAGAGGATGAAGAAGAAACTCTTGCGAGAGAGATGAAAACTAAGAGGAAACATGATACTTCAAGTAAGGGGGAGCAACCTCCCTCAAAAAGAAGATTATTTGAAGAAGTCCCTCAACCAAATGTTGGAATTGAGTCTAGAAGTGAAGGAATAACTAGAGGTGACACCATAGTAGCTAAGGCATTCCAAGAAGCCTTGAATAATCATATCAAGGAAATGGAGAAAATGTATAAGTTTTTCGAATCCTTTGCTCCAATGGTTCTTGTAAAACTAGATGGATTAGACAGTAGAGTGAAGCATATTGAAGAAATTCTGATGAGGAATACACAAAGTGGTGAAGGACCCTCTAGGCATCAAGATAAGGATGAGGATGATGGAGATAAGAAAGGAAAGAAAGAAGATGAAGATGATGATAGTGATGATGGGGTTGATGATCAAGGAGGCAATGATGAGAATGTGGTAAGACAAGAAGAAGAAGAAAATGAACCAGTACATGAAGAGCCACAAGAAGGAGGAAGTCAAATAGAAAAAGCAGAAATCGTCTCACCTTCAACCATCTCCTTCAGTCAAGGAAGAGTGAAGCATTTGGCAATCAAGAAAGGATTTAGCAAAGCCTCTCCATCAACATCACAAGACTGAGCATTTCTTCAACCTTATCTTTTTGCTACTTTTTAACTACTTATTTGTACTAAGTTTATCTTATGTGTTTTAAATATCCAACTTATGAACTTGTTAGGCCTTATGCTACATTTTATGTAATATTGAAGCTCAATGATGAAATCTCAGTGATGAGAGCTTCTTTTCAACTGTTATACGTGCTAAATTGTTAGTCTCGTTTTCATTGATCCTATCTTTGAGTGATGACAAAAGGGAGAGAAAAATAATGATGACTACTGTGATATGTACTGTATGTGTTATGTGCAACATGTATTATTGCAACTTTATTACTCATTTGAGTAGTTTACTTCAACTTGTTGCAAAAATTTTGGACTCATCAAGATTTTCTTGCCAAAAGTGCTTTTCTGTTATTCAAAATTGTTTGAAAATTGTTTCAACCCTTTCTATCATATTTAAATATCCTTAGGAAGGCTTATTTTCAAATATTAAAGCCTTTATCTCACATATTTTGAAGTTCAGACTTGAAATTTCAAAATTCGGATGCATGTTCTGAAATTCGGATGCATCCATATTTTGTTGCCAAAATGTGTTCTTTTGTTGTTCAAATGGATTCAAATATGTTTTAATCTTTTCTAATATGTTTGAACAACCTTAGGAAAACTTATTTTCAAAAATTACAGTTTTCATTTCACTTATTTTACAATTTAGACTTGATATGTCAAAATTCAAATGCATAGTATCTCAAGTCCAAATTTGTTAAAAAATGAGCACAATCTAAGGGGAAGCATTGTTAATCTTTTCTGACCTTTCATACCTTTCTTAGAAGTTTTCTAAATGATTAAATGCTATATCTTCTATCCTAGTTGGAAGGAAGGAGGTTAATGGAGGTTGGTTGGGTTATAGGCTCATATTGAGCCTTTTGTATGTCAATGTGCTAAACTGCTTATTATCTATCATTGACATTAATATGTCTTTATACTACATTGTTTAAATCCATCACATTTTGCATCAAAGTTTGTCATCATCAAAAAGGGGTAGATTGTTAGCCCAAAGGGCAAATCATGAAAGTTTTTATTGAGATTTGAATAATGACAAACATTGTTGTGGACTAATCTTTATGTCAATTGAGTGATAGGATTATTGGATTAAAGAAGTATGAAGTCTTGTTGCCTTCAAGCCAAAGTGCTAGAACAATTTCAATGAGTCTAAGTGATTGAAGTTTGAAGAAAGTTGTTCAGGCATTAAAGACTTGAAGTGTAGGGTACATATGCTAAATAGGTATATTTTTCTGTAAACTCTACACTTGTGTGTCTTGGAATCTATTGAATGCATAAGAGAGCATAAAATTATTTTCTTAATCTTAAATGGCTTTGAATGAACTTTTTGTTAATAAATGTGTTTTTGTATCTTAAAAGATTTTGAGTAAACTTTGCATGATCAAAGAGATTTGATTATGGTTTTAAGTTTAAAAATGTCGAAATAACTTATCTATACATACAAAATGTTTTTAAACTTATTGAAGTTAAATCTCAAATGATTTTACAAAGTTTGAAAACCAAACTTTAAAATGGCTATTGTGCTTCCAAAAAATTCGATCGTCCGATTTTTAGAGCCAGCAATGGTTGCTGTTTTTCCAAAGCAATTCGGACGCAAGTTCTGACACATGAAAGAAATTCGGTCGTCCGAATTTTTGTTTTCAGCATGGTTACTATTTTTCCAAAAAAATTCGGACGAAAATTCGGACGCATGGAAAAAATTCAGTCGTTCGAATTTTTCCAGAAACATGCAACAGTAAAATTCGAACGATAAGTTCGGACGCACAAGAAAAATTCGGTCATCCGAATTTTCTAAAACTAGCTGTTATTAGCCGTTTTATGGCTGTTAAAACTGATTTTCAAATTCTATAAAACCTATAAACTCAAGAATTTGTTTATTGAGTTTTGAATCTATAAACTCAAGTTTTGAATCTCTAAGAACTCTAAACATTCCAAAGCCTTTAGCAAACATTAAAGCTTTCTTTTGTCTTGTGCTTTCAATTGATCATTCAAGATTACAAAGACAACAAAGTGTGAAGATGCAACATTGTGTAATAATCTACCAACAAGTGGTAACATCTACACATTCTCCTCTCTTTATTAAATTGTGTTTTCTACTAGCTCTTGCAAGGTTATCTTGATAACATAAAATCCTTTGGATAAGGGTGATCATTGAGACATTGACTCAAGGTTGTTTCTAGATATAAAATCCTTTGGTAGGGTGAACCTTGTTTGTAAAATTACTAAAAGAGGTTGTGAATGTAAAACCATTGTGTGGTGAGCCTCTTATGTAATTGTTGAACTTGAGCATATAGTAGATTGTTTGAAATCCTTAAGTGTAGGCTTAAGGTAGTGGACGTAGATCTTGAATAGATCGAACCACTCTAAATTGCTTGTGTTCATTGATCTTTCATTGCTTTACTGCTTTGCTATTAATTAACTTATTCTCTCATTTAACAAAGCACATACAATCTGGTCTTGCTTAGAATTGTAAAAGGAATTTATTTGCAAAAACTTATCCAAAGACCTAATTCACCCCCACTCTTAGGTCTTTCAATGTTGTTTACTTTAATATGGACTCATGTGTTTGATTTTTATGTGATACGATTTTTGGAGTGAGAAGAATACAAGTCTCATTGCATGAAACAAAAATGAAAGGACAACTCAAGTATGTCGAAGTGATTGAAGATTGAAGACTTTGTTCAAGATGATTGAAGGCTTTTAAGACATGAAGTGTAGGTTACATGTGCTTAATAGGTAAACTTTGTAAACCCTCAACTCTTAAGTCTTGGAATTTATGAGTTGCATTTTGAGAGCAAAAAACTTGATTTGAAAACTTTCAATGGTTTTGAACTTACCTGAATTACCAAGTTTTCATCAACGGTTTTTGCACTTAAGAGGTCTTTACTGACTTATCCTTGATGCTAGAATGTTTTCAAACTTATTGTGCTTGATTTCTAAGCATTCTAATTCGGACATCCAAATTTTACCTCATTATATCTGAATTTTTAGAGAAATTCAGAGACCATTCGCTCGACCTAAGAAGGGAGAGGGGGGATGAGTTCGGTCTTTGGCTAATTTTTGAAAACGTTTTCCTTTTAATACAAATTTGGAATTCAACCTTTGGCATAAGACACTTTGAGGGCTTTTGAAATAAATTAGATGTAAAACTTGTTAGGACTTGTAGGATTTCAAAATTTCAAAGTTCTACTTGAAAATATGAAGTTTGGGGTTTAATATAGTTTAAAATTCAGTTTCAACGTTTGAAAAATGGCTAGAATCTGCTAGTACCAGGGAAATTCAGTCGATTGACTTTGGACTCTTGCATTCAAATTATCGTCCGAATTTATGTAAAATTTCTACTGAAGAACAAATTCGGTTGATCAAATTTGGATAACATCGTCCGAATTGGTCGTCCAAATTTCTCTAGAAATTCATCTTTTATGAGGTAAAATTAGAATGTTCGAATTGGAGTTTGAATTTATCAAACTTTGTTTAGAATGACAAGAAATCGATTGTAATAAGTTTGAAAACATTTTATCATCAAAGATAGATCAATAGAAACCTTTTAGGTGCAAAAGCCGTTAATGAAAGCTTTATAGTTCAAGTTCAAAACCTAATGAAGTTCGTTTCAAATCAAGTTTTGTGCTCTCAAATGCAACTCATAGATTCCAAAGCAAAAGAGTGTAGGGTTTACAACAAGTTATAGTTCTGAAGAGGATAGTGAAAGTGGGGATAGTGATGATGATGAGCCTGAAAGTTAGGAAGAAGCTTAGTCAGATAGTCAAGCTACTAAGGAAGTAGCTCAAGAACCTACTGGAGAGAGGCAAAAAGGAATTTCTATGAAAACTGCAAGATCTGGTATGGGAGGTTTGATGAAATGGTAACTAAGCAAGCTCAAGCTGAAAGGAGGACTGAAAAAGAACTGATAATAGACATTGATGAAATGGGGTCTTAATAGAAAGATGAAGCTAATATTGACATGGAGGAGTTAAGAGATTGGTGATGATATGAACAAGCAATTATGTCATTCACTAGATCTATTGATCAAATCATTAGGTAGAGGGACAAAGATTCAGGAATAGGTGAGACCTTCAGAGGTAATTTAGGAGATTATGAGAAATACTAGCATAGACTTGTTGCTGCCTTTGAATATGGACTGCAAATTCTATTATCCAAATGTGAGGGGACCTTTACGCTAGTATTGAGAGAAGTGAGGAATCAAACTAGACTTGAAGGGGCAGTCCCAAGTTAGACCGATCTAGATGCAGGGAAACAAATTAATGCTCCAAAAGAGAAAGAGAAATCTTCACAAGCTACTCCTAAGCATCTCCCTATAGTGATGTCTCAAACTATGCCTGAACTTCCTATTCCTCAAGCTACACCAGCCATTCAAATTGTTAGAGATATCCCCAAACCTCCTTTTCTCAGTCTAACCCTTGCCATACCTAGTCCAACCTCTAGTAACATTATCTCTATACCCTATTTTTGTCCTTCTACTGCTATTTACATTACACCTATTTGACCAATCTCATCTGAAATGTTTGACAATCTAGGTTTTGCTCCTGCTCAAGCCATTCCTACTATAGCTCCATCAGCAGGGCCCTCTACGAGAAGAAGAAAAGCCACAAGAGGTGTTGCTCCTGGTTTTTCTTAGCTTGGTCATATGCCTATGAACATTTACATTTGCTGTTTTTTTGATATTTTGGATTTGAGCTGATCATTTTTTGCGTTGTATCTTTTTATCTCTCTTTGATGCATGATAGAAAAGGGGAATAGTATTGGTAAATTTATTTTGGATGCTTTTGCTCATTTTGAGCCTTATCTTTTTGTTGCTTATTCTGGATATTTTAGCATGATGTATTTCGTCTTTCTATCATCAAGATAACCATTTGATTGTCAAGCTACTTTTCTTTTTAGGCTAACTTCTTTGTATTTGCTCAAACATATCCTAACTATTGACTAGAGATCAAGGCTACTTATAGTAAGAGAGCATGCATGAATTTAGGGATATAAAAAATATTTGTCCTTTCCTTTAGAAAAACCAAAAACATTTTTTATTTTACAAAAATACTTCCAAAAATCCAAAAATAATTTTCTCATTCAAGCAAGCATGATTAAGCCATTTACTATTTTACTATTCTAACTTCATTCAATTTTTGCTCAACCTAACAAGTTTTGTCATTCATCAAAAAAGGGAGAACGTTGACTCAAGGTTATCACATTTATGTTTTGATGACTAACAAAACATGTTTTAAGTAATCTAACAAGTTTCTTTTGAGATGATTTTATAATATGACTTGAGTGATCATGATCAAGTCACCCAAGTTCAAGAATCAAGCCGCATACATTCACGGGTTCAATTTTTAGATTCTTGTTAAGAATTGATTTGAGATAATGGGTCTCAGTGTGTGCTTCACTTGAATTCAAAGTTTGCAATCCTTAAAGATGCACCTCAAAAGTTTTTATTTCAAAATAACATCTAGAAATCATTCAAGAAAAAGGAAAAATGTTTTGGCTATGATCTTTGTATCAAGCTTGAGAAGCCTAAGAGGGGGGTGAATCAAGTCTTTGCCTAATTATCGAAAACTATTTCCGTTTTATGAACTTGGTTTCAAAAGATTATATTCAATTGTTTGAATGAGAATGTAATGAACACAATGATAAAGCAATACACAAGGAAGAGCAAAGAGCACAAGCAATTTATAATAGTTTGATCTCTTCAAGATCTACATCCACTACCTTGAGTCCACATTCAAGGATTTCAACAAATCTATTCAACACTAAAATTTAATCAATTACATAAGAGGCTCATCCCACAAGGGTTTTACACCAACAACCTCTTTTGTAATGCTACAAACAAGTTCACCCTATCACAAGGATTTTATATCTAAAAACAACCTTAAATCAATGCCTGAAGGATCACCCTTACAAAAAGGATTTTATATCACAAGATAATCTTGTATTGAGTAAATAGATAAAGAGAAAAATAGAGATTTAATGAGATATTACCACTGTTTGGCAGATGATTACACAAGTTAGCACCACTTCACCTTGTTGTCCTTGAAATCTTGAATAATCACATGACAGCACAAGATAAATGAGAGCTTTTATGATTTCAAATGATTTTGGAATGTTTGGATTCTTCAGGTGTTCAGCATTAGTTTAAAATCTAGAGTTTATGGCTTTTATATATTTTGAAAATCAATTCCAACAGTCATAAAACGACTAGTAACGACTAGTTTTTGAGGAGTTCAAACGACCGAACTTGATCCTCTGCATCCGAACTATCGTCCGAATATTACTGTGACATACTGTTTGGGAAAGTTTGGACGACCAAACTTTGACCCTTGCATCTAAATTTCTCTGGAAGTTCAGCAGTCATATTCACATTTTGGACGTCTGAACTTGCATCTGAACTGGTCAAACTTTATCAAAATGTTTGAAAATCAACCTCAATAAGTTTGAAATCATTTTGTACTAAAAGATAAGTCATTTAAAATCTTTTGAACTCAAAGACCATTATCAAAGTACTTGGTAATTCAAAGATTATTCAAAGCCATTGAAGATTCAAAAATTAGTTTTTTTCTCTCTTATGAATTCAATAGATTCCAAGAACAAGAAGTGTGGGGTCTACACTAGACTCTTCAAAACCTTCAATTCATAGGGCATGCTCTATATTCTTTATCGTTGAGTTTGTCATTAATCAAAACTACATGATTTTCCCTTAGGGCTAACAATCTCCCCCTTTTTGATGATGACAAACTTTGATGCAAAAAGTGATGGATTTAAAAAATATAATACAAAAAAGCATTAATGTCAATGATAAATAATAATAACCAATTTAGCACTTTGACATTCGAATGGCTCAATATGAGCCTATGGCCCAACCAACATCCATTTACCTCCTTCCTTCGAGCAACTAGGATAAAAGATGTAGCATTTAAGCATTAAGAAAGTTTCTAAGAAAGGTTTTAAAGGTCAGAAAAGATTAACAATGCTCACCCTTAGATTGTGCTCATTTTCCAAGAAGCTTGGAAAGGTGTTTTTGCATTTTCTAATGAACTATAGAAGTACTCAAATATGTATAGCTACAATGGAATTCAATTTTCTCATACACAAAATCACATATTCGTCAAGAATTCAACCTCAACTCAACTATTATCATCACTCAATATCAATACAACAGTAGCTATATGCACAATCATATTAACAACTACAACAATATAAACTTATTTAGTCATAACTGCAATTTAATATAAACATACTTCATTTGGCATAAACACATATTGTCATCATATTTTTCTCCCCCTTTTGTCATCACTCAAAGATGGGGTGAATCACAATCATCATACTTAAGTGTTATTATCCCATATAAGCAACATTTAGCAAACATTATGCTAAGTAAATAACATATCAACAACAATAAGCAGCACATATCATGTTAGCACATTTTTGTAACTCAACTTCCTCTCCCCTTAATTGAACTTGGGGTGATCTAAGTATCATTAGCCAAGGAAGCTTTCAACACTACGTTTCATCATTGAGCTTCATACAATCGTCACAAAAACTAGAAAGAATTGTGAAATTGCAGAAACCATGCTAGAAATAAAAATAGTTGTGAAGCGTATAAATTACTAAAGCAATAAAGAAACAAGATAGGATAGAAGAGATACTTAGTCTTGTGATGTCGATGGAGAGTATTTGCTAGATCCCTTTTTAATTGCCACATGTTTAAATTTTCCTTGTTTGAATGTCAGGTTGGAGGGAGTAATAATTTCAGCTTTTGCAATCAAGCTTCCTTCCTCACTAATGCCAGCTTGTTGCTCCCCGTGATCTTCCCTTTGTGACTCGGCATCCTTTTCTTCATTCTTTTCTCTTGTTCTAGCCACTAGCTCAAAGCCATCTCCTTAGTCATCATCATCATTATCATCTTTCTCTTTCTTTTTGTCTTCCTTATCTTCATCATCATCTGTTTCTTCTCTTTCTTGAGGCCTAGAGGTTTCTTCACCACTTTGAACGTTTCTCATTAATATCTCCTCTATGTGCTTCACTCTATTTTTCAAACCATCTAGTTTTCCAAGAACCATTGGAGCAAAGGATTCAAAGAACTTGTACATTTCTCCATTTCCTTGATGTGGTTGTTCAAGGCTTCCTAGAATGCCTTAGCAATGATGGTATCACCTCTAGTAATCCCTTCACCACCAGGAGTCTCTTCAACATTGGGATATGATTGAGAAGTAGGCAAGTCTTCAAAGAGTCTTCTCTAGGAGGGAGGTTGTTCCCCTTCACTTGATAAGTCATGCCTCTTCATTGTCTTCATTTCCCTTGCTAAAGTTTCTTCTTCAGCTTCTTCTCCTTCAACCTCTTCTTCTTCAACCTCTTCACTTTCTTAAAGTTCTTCCTTTTTAAAGAAGTTTCTATTTTTGTTCTCCATATTCCATCTTCATTCAGAATTGTTCTCCATATTCCATCTTCATTAAGAACTAACTGCATTGTTTTGAGAGAATCATTAGTGTAGATCTCTCCACTTTTGAAAGCTTGTCCTCTTCCGGGAAATTTGACTTGGAAGTGCTTAAAGAACTTAGTGAGTAATCTTCCATAAGGCAAGGCCTTATTTCCTGTATTTCTTGCTCCCATCATGTGTCTCAAAGCCATATACCCAAAATTTAAGCTTCTATGTTCATGTAGAGCAACCATTATTACAACATGTATGTTACCAACGGAAGATTTATGTCCAAAGTTTGGAATTATCATTATAGTAATCATATAATGCAACAATCTTCCCCATGCATCCAATACGTTGATTTCCATTTCTTGATAGATCTAAATTCCCTAACATTAGTGAAAGCTTCTTCAAACCTTTCATTGGTAAATAATTCATGAACAAAGCAATGTTGCCCCCAAAGAGTAATACTTTGCTCCACTATAGTCTACTCCTTAAATTCTGTTTATTAGAGCATCATTGAACTCAAAAAAAACTTGTGACACTCTAGATGATTACCACTGAACTACATTGTCTCTCATATGTTCAATTTTCTCCTCTTTAAGATTTGCATAAAACTCATATATAAGAGCAAGATAAAATTCTTCATCAATTGTTAGTAAATTGCTCCATCCAATATCACCAAAGAGAGATAGGACATTACCCATATTGGAGAGTTTATCCACATTGACTTTGTGTCCAAGAATGATTTTTCTGCTCCTTTTACTCCATTCCTCAAATTCAGTGGCAGCCTTGATGGAGATGAATCTGTCCACTCTAGATGAGGTTTGAGGGATTCGAATTCTTCTAGGTTCGCTGATGATTAATCCACCATCACTTCCCTTTGCTTTGCCCTTTCCTTTTTCAACATTTACTTTCTTTGTTCTCACAATAGTGTTTTTCTTTGAGAGAAAGCGAATTATAAGGTGTATTTAGGGCTTAGAACTAAAAAATGGTTAAAGTGGAGGTAATCAAGCTTCTTGCTACCGGTCTTATATATCCTATTGCAGATAGTCTGTGGTGAGTCCCGTCCAAGTAGTTCCTGAGAAAGGAGGGATGACTATGGTGCCTAATGAGAATAATAAGTTGATTCTAATGAGGACCGTGACAGGCTGGAGGGTATACATTAATTATCGAAAGCCTAATGATGCCACACGGAAGGATCACTTTCCACTGCCTTTCATTGATCAAATGCTTGATAGACTTGCTAGTTATAGGTACTATTGTTTTCTTGATGGTTTTTTGGGATATTTTCCAATTCCAACAGCCTTGGAAGATTAAGAGAAAACTATATTTATTTGTCCTTACGGTACTTTTGCTTACCATCGCATGCCTTTTGGTATGTGTAACTCTCCTGCAACTTTTCTAAGGTGTATGTTAGCTATTTTTGAAGATCTAGTGGAGGACATTAAGGAGGTCTTCATGAATGATTTCTCTATCTTTGGTAATTCTCTTGAGCTTTGCTTCAAAAGTCTTGAAAAAGTTTTGCAAAGATGTGACGAAACCAATTTGGTTTTGAATTGGGAGAAATGTCCTTTTATGGTTAAAGATGGCATTGTATTAGGGCATAAGATCTCTAGCAGAGGCATAAAGGTTGATAGAGCCGAGGTAGAAACCATAGAGAAATTGCCACCACCTACTTTGGTAAAAGCAATTAGAAGTTTTCTTGGTTATGCAGGGTTCTATAGAAGGTTATAAAGGATTTTTCTAAAATTACAATACCTTTTACGAATTTTCTTGAAAAGGATGTGCCCTTTATGTTTGATGATACATGCTTGATTGCTTTCAATGTGTTAAAGCAAAAACTAATTGACTCTCCCACATTGGTTGCTCCCGATTGGTCCATCCCCTTTGAACTAATGTGCGATGCAAGTGATTTTTCAGCAGGGGCAGTGCATGGACAAAGACGAGAAAGGCATTGTTAACCAATATACTATGCAAGCAAGACCTTGACGGAAGCACAAGAAAACTACACCATAACTGAGAAGGAGGTACTTGCTATAGTTTTGCTTTTGATAAATTTTGTCACTATCTTGTTTTGTCTAAAGTCATTGTTTATATGAACCATTCGACACTCAAGTATCTTTGATATTTTATATTTGTGCTTAATATAATGATCATTTTGAGCTCAAATTTCTGTTGAATTTTAGTTTTTTAAACACCATTTACACTCCCTTTATCTCTTATTTGGTTTAGATGAGTTTATTGAAGATCTGGAGTACAATGAAGCAATGAAGGAGATTCTACATACTTATAATGAAGAAAAAAAAAGAAGAATGCAAAACAGAGCAGCAAAACAGGGTAGCGGGACAGAACAATTCAAGTGGGATTTTAACCTCCTTAGAGATTTTAAATGCAGACATGTTCTTCTGGAAAATTATAGAGGAGATTCTGAAAGTTCCAGAATGGTAACATTTACATCAATCCGAATTCGTTTGGTCACCCTACATATAGTGCAAATTCAGTATTTCTGGATTTGGTTCCAGTTTTGACACATTGTGGTGTAATTACCATATCTGGAGTTATAGATGTCCAATGGAGGTGATTAAAAGCTCTATAGAAACTTAAGAGCATTATATACAACTTTAATGAAGACAAGAAAAAATAGATCGTCTGATTTAATGCTCTGAATCACCAATAATCCAAACGGTTTTGGCAGAAACAAAATTTTCTGCAATTGTTGCTCTCTTTTTGGGAGGTATGTATATACCCTTTTAAAGCATTTGAAGGGGGCAGCCGTCTAGGGTTCCAGAGAGGAGAAAAACAGAGAGAAAAACATCCAAAATCTCTCCCAAATCTTCAATCTTTGCAAGAGAAATCAAGAGAGAAGATCAAATCTTTGAAGAAGGAGAACATCAATCTTGAAGATTCAAGCTCAAGAACATTTTGGAACACTGTTTTCATGATTGTAGCCAAGACCATTTTTCACAAGAGAGGATCTTTAAGAAGATGATCTTTTCCATTTGTAAATTTTTCAATGCATAATGTAAGATCATCAACTTTCTTTCTCGACATTTCATGATCACTAAGCATTGTTTCTAGAAAAAAGATTTTCGTGCAAAGATCTTTATATTCAAGGGATATGTTTTGTCAAGCTACATTTAAAATTTCCTTTTCAATGTTTAAGCAATTAATAGATTCAAGAAGTTTTCCATTTTTACAACATAATTTTGAATTTTCATTCAATAACTCATTAATTTTGGTTTTCATTTTCTTATTTCTTTTTTAGGCCTTTTTTAATTCTCCATACATCTCAACAAGTAATTCACTAGGATCAATATCATCATCACAACAAGTGAAAATTGAAGGAGTAGATTGCACCTCATCATTTATTTCCATAAAGCATATGCTGGCGTTTCCTTCATTGTCATCTTCACTTTCTTGTTGGTGCCAAGTGCCAGCAAGTCCCTTTCCCTTCTTGAGAGATTTCTTTTTGAGTTTGATGTCTCTTTCCTTTTCCAAAGCTTTAGGACAATCAGCAACAAGATGTACAGTGCTCTTGCATTCGAAGTATTGAGGATTGAACAATGATGATGACTGTCCACTTTTCTTGAGTGGCCTTTTTTCCTTTCTTGAGAAATTGCATTTTATAAAATTTCTTAAATTTTCTTACTGCCATAGCCATCTCATCATCTTCACTATTTTCATCTTCGTCACTTGATGATTTCTCTTGTTCACTAAGATGATTGGAGGTTTTAAGTACGACTCCTTTCTTCCCTTCTCTTCATCTTCAATATCATTTAATCTCTTGACTTTCATTTCATGTGTAAGTAGTGATCTATTGAGCTCTTCAAGTGGAAGAATTTTCAAGTCTTTTGATTCCTCAATAGCAAGAGTCTTCGGTTGCCAACACTTTGGTAGATCATCCAATATCTTTCTATTTTATTCTCCAATTGTGTAATTCTTCCCATAGGCTTTTAGACCATTGGAGATGTTGGTAAATCTTGTGAACATATCACTAATATTCTCACCTTGCTTCATGGTGAATAGTGAATAATCTCTTACTAGCATTGCAAGCTTTGACACCTTTACTTGATTTGTTCCTTCATGTGTTACTTGAAGAAATCTCCACATATCATGAGCGGTGTCGCATCCACTAACTCGATTGTACTCATTTATATCTAGTGCACAACTCAATATGTTCATGGCTTGCTAATTTAATGTCATCTTCTTAGAGTCACTCTCATCAAATTCGCTTATAGGCTTTGGTTCTTTAGTAACTCCATCAGCTCTCATTTTCATTGGTATGTAAGGACCTTTCTCAACAATATTCCACAAATCAAAGTTAATAGAACAAATATATATCTTAATTTTAGATTTCCAAAATGTGTAATTTGTTCCATCAAACAATGGAGGTCTATTTGTGGAATATCCTTCCAAATAAGGTAAGTTTGAAACACTAGCCATAAGATCTTAGCTTCTAGGTTGTAAAACCACACAAAGAAGCCCTTGCTCTGATACCAATTTAATGACCAAAGAAGGGGGAGGGGGTGAATTAGGTCTTTGGCTAAATTTTTGAAAACTATTTCCTTTTTACGAACTTGATTTGGAAAGATTATATTCAATTGTTTCAATGAGAATGAAATGAACACAATGATAAAGCAATACACAAGGAAGAGCAAAGAGCACAAACAATTTATAGTGGTTCGATCTCTTCAAGATCTACATCCACTACCTTGAGTCCACACTCAAGGATTTCAACCAATCTATTCAATACTCAAATTTAATCAATTACACAAGAGGCTCATCCCACAAGGGTTTTACACCAACAACCTCTTTTGTAATGTTGCAAACAAGGTTCACCCAACCACAAGGATTTTATATCTAAAGACAACCTTAAATCAATGCCTTAAGGATCATCCTTAAAAAAAGGAATTTATATCACAAGATAACCTTGTATTGAGAAAATAGATAAAGAGATAAATAGAGATTTAATGAGATATTACCACTCCTTGGTAGATGATTACACAAGTTAGCACCACTTCACCTTGTTGTCTTTGAAATCTTGAATAATCACATGACAGCACAAGATAAAAGAGAGCTTTTATGATTTCAAATGATTTTGGAATGTTTGGATTATTCAAGTTGTTAGCCCTAAGGGCAAATCATGTAGTTTTGATTAATGACAAATATTGATGAGCACTAATATGCTTGTATGTTGTGTGATAGGTTTTGTGAACAAAAAAGTATGAAGTCTCATTGCTTTGAAGCCAAAGTGCAAGAACAATTTGAGTAAAGCAAAATGATTGAAGTTTGAAGAAGGTTGTTCTTAGATGATCTAAAGGCATTGAAGACTTGAAGTGTAGAATGTATTTACTTAGTAGGTAAATCTCTATGTAAACTCTACACTTGTATGTCTTGGTTATCATTGAATGCATAAGAGAGCATAAAATGAGCCTTATAATCTTAAAAGGCTTTGAATGAATCTTTTGATGAATGTGGTTTTGTGTCCTAAAAGTTTTTAAGTAAACTTCGTATGATCAAAGGAATTTGATTTTGGTTTTTAAAATTATATATGTCTAAATAAGTTTTCTATACATACCAAATGTTTTTCAAACTTATTGAAGTTAAATCTCACATGATTTTACAAAGTTTGAATATGCTTCCAAAAAATTCAGTCGTCCGAATTTTGTATCAAAAGTTTGCTACTGTTCTTCCAGAGAAATTTGAAAGAAGATTCGGACGTATGAAGAAAAATTTGGTCGTCCGAATTTTGGTCTTCAGCATGATCACTGTTTTTCCAGAGAAATTCAGACGAAGATTCGGACGCAGCAGGAAGAATTTGATCGTTCGACAAATTCAGACGCAGAATTCGGTCGTCTGAATTTCCTAAAAATAGCCATCAACTAGCCATTTTATAGCTGTTAAAACTGATTTTCAAATTCTATAAAAGCTATAAACTTGAAATTTTTTGTAAGTTTTGAATCCTTGAGAACTCTAAGCATTCTAAAGCCTTTTACAAACATTTCTTAAGCTCTCTTATGTCTTGTGCATTCAATTGATCAATCAAAAAGACATCAAAGTGTGAAGGTGCAAGTTTGTGTAAAAAATCTACCAACAAGTGGTAACATCTGTACACTCTTATTTTTTATCAAATTGTGTTTTTCTACTAGCTCTTGCAAGGTTATCTTGATAACATAAAACCCTTTAGATAAGGGTGATCCTTGAAGTTGTGATTCAAGGTTGTTTAAGATACAAAACCATTGTGTGTGGTGAGCCTTGTTTGTAAAAGTTACTAGAAGAGGCTGTGAGCGTAAAACCATAGTGTGGTGAGCCTCTCTTATAATTTGTAAACCTGAGCATATAGTAGATTGGTTGAAATCCTTAAGTGTAGATATAAGGTAGTGGACGTAGATCTTGAGGATCGAACCACTATAAATTGCTTGTGTTCTTTGACCTTACTTTCTTGTATTGCTGTGCTATAAATTGCTTATAACTTGACTCATATAATCTGTTCTTTGCTTAGATGTATAAAAGGTTTTAATTTGCGAAAATTAGCCAAATACCTAATTCACCCCCCGCCTCCTCTTAGGTATTTCAATTGGTATCAGAGCTAGAACTTCTTTGTGTGGTTTGACAACCTAGAAGACAAAGATCCTATGGTTAATATTTCAGACCTACCTTACCTAGAAGGATCATCTACAAATAGACCACCGTTGTTTGATGGAACAAATTACACTATTTGGAAGATTAGAGTTAAAATATATATTTGTTCTATCAATTTTGATTTGTGGAACATAGTTGAGAAAGGTCCTTATGTCCCAATGAAAATGAGAGTAGATGGAGTAACCTCAGAACCCAAATCCACTGATGAATTTGATGAGCATGATTCAAGGAAAATGACATTAAACTATTAGGCCATGAACATATTAAGTTGTGCATTAGATGTTACTGAATACAATAGAGTTAGTGGGTGTGATTCTGCTCATGATATGTGAAGATTACTCCAAATTACACATGAAGGTACTAATCAAGTTAAAGAATCTAAACTTTCTATGCTTGTTGGAGATTATGAGCTGTTTACTATGAAACAAGGTGAAAATATTAGTGATATGTTTACAAGGTTTACTAACATTTTCAATGGCTTGAAAGTTTATGGTAAAAGCTATACTATGGGAGAGCAAAACAAAAAGAATTTGGATGCTCTACCAAAATCCTGGCAGCCAAAGACACTTGCTATTGAGGAGTCCAAAGATCTAAAAACTCTTCCTCTTAAAGAGCTTATCGGATCACTGCTCACACATGAAATGAAGATGAAACGGTTGAATGACAAGGAACATGAAGAAAAGGGAAGAAAAGGAGTTGTACTCAATGCTTCAAATCACTTGAGTGAACAAGAACTATCTTCAAGTGAAGAAGAAGGAGGAAACAGTGGAGAAGAAGAGATTGCAATGGCAGTGAGGAAGTTCAAGAGATTCTACAAAAAGGAGTTTCTCAAGAAAGGAAGAAAGCCAGTCAAGAAGAGTGGACAATCCTCATCCTATAAACCTCAATGTTTTGAATGCAAGAGCACAGAGCATCTTATTGCTGACTGTTCCAAAGTGTTAGAGAGGGAAAGAGACAGCAAAAACAGAAAGAAATCTGTCAAGACAGGAAAAGGATTAGCTGGAACGTGGGATCAACAAGAAAGCGAGGATGACAGTGAAGGGATGGCCAACATATGCTTTATGGCCATTGATAATGATGTACAATCTTCACCTTCTATTTCAAATTTCTGCGATGATGATATTGATTCTAGTGATTTGATTGTAGAACTGTATGAAGAGTTGAAAAAGGCTTCAAAAAGAAACAAAGAAATGAAATTCAAAATCAATGATTTATCAAATGAGAATTCAAAATTATGTGTTGAAAATGATAAACTTCTTGAGACCATTAATTGCCTTACCATTGAAAAAGAAGTTTTGAATACAACCATACAAAACGTATCTTTTGAAAACAAAAAGCTTTGTACAAGAATTATTTCTCTTGAATCAATGCTAAAAGATCATGAGTCTTTGAAAAGGAAAGTTAATGATCTTACTTTATACATTGAGAGATTTACAAATGGAAGAGAAAATTTAAATAAACTACTTGGTTATCAAAGATCTTCATTTGTAAAACATGGTCTTGGTTTTACACATGATTGTTTTGATCCAAAACAAAAAAAGTTATTTGTTAAAGAATCTTTTCATTCTAGGTCTCATATTTGTTGCACATATTGTGGCAAGCATGGACACAAGGTTTCTAGATGTTTTATAAAAGGAAAGATAGAAAATGGTGTTAAGACCATTTGGAAAGTCAAAGGAACTATTACTAACCCCCTTGGACCCAAGAAGATATGGGTACCAAAAATCACTCTTCTAATTTGGTATAGGTACAATTTGCCTCAAGATCAAGTGCCACTAAATGGTTTCTTGACAGTGGCTGCTCAAGGCACATGACTGGAAATGCATCGCTTGTTAGTGAGCTTCAAGCTACAAGTGAAGGTTTTGTCACATTTGGAGATAAGAAGAAAGGGAAAATACTTGGAATAGGTAACATTGGTAAAGGTTCTTTCCCTCTTAGCAAGCAAGTTTTACTTAATGATGGTTTAAAGTATAATTTACTTAGTATTAATCAATTATGTGACAATGGTTGCAAAGTTGAGTTTAAATGTGATACTTGTACTATTCTTGACAGTGCAAGTAATAAAACTATTTTTGTTGCTAAAAGAGTTAGTAATGTATATGTGTCATATCTTGATGAGCTTATTACTAATGATATTAAATGTCTTGCCATTCATGACAATGATGGATTTTTATGGCATAGAAGATTAGGACATGTGAGCATGGATTTATTGAACAAACTTTCTACACAAGAACTAGTTAGAGGATTACCAAAAATGCATTTTGATAAAACCCGTCTTTGTGATGCTTGTCAATATGGAAAACAATCAAAAACATCTTTTAAACCAAAGAAAATGGTTTCTACCTCAAAACCTCTTGAACTAGTTCACATGGATTTATTTGGACCTATGAGGACTACTAGTCTTGGTGGCAAAATATATGCTTATGTGATAGTTGATAATTTTTCAAGATTTACATGGGTAGTCTTCTTATCACAAAAAGATGAAACATTTTATGAATTTTCAAAACTTTTCAAAAAGGTTCAAATTTCTCTTGATTGCAAACTAATTTCTATTAGAAGTGACAATGGAAGAGAGTTTTGTAACCAAGATTTTACAAAATTTTGTGATGAGTATGGCATCACTCATAATTTTTCAGCTGCCAAAACACCTCAATAAAATGGTGTTTTTGAAAGGAAAAACAGAACTTTACAGGAAATGGCTAGATCAATGCTTTGTGAAAATTCCTTACGAAAATATTTTTGGGCTGAAGCTGTAAATACAGCTTCCTATGTAATGAATAGAGTTTTACTAAGACCTTTTATAAGAAAAACACCTTTTGAACTTCTATTTGATAAAACTCCATCAATTGTCTATTTTAAAGTTTTTGGTTGTAAGTGCTTATTTTTAAACACTAGTGACAATGTTGGTAAGTTTGATAGAAAATCAAATGAAGGCATATTTCTTGGCTATTCATCTAATAAAAAGGCATATAGAGTCTATAACAAAAGGACATTATGTGTTGAAGAAACTATTCATGTAACTTTTGATGAATCTAACATTTATCCTCAAAGAAGAAATGAAGATGGTGCAGGTTCCTCAATGGTTGAAAATCAAACTCAACACCAAGTACCCACATTGGAAGATCATGCCAAAGAAGAAGAAATAATGGAGCAAGAACAAGATGGTCAATCAAGTAATGATCAAGAACTTCCAAAGGATCTCACATATGCAAGAAGTCATCCTAAGGAGCAAATCATTGGTGATATCTCCCAAGGAGTTAAAACAAGGCGGTACTTTATTGATAATTTTTCTATTTTATCTCATATTGAACCGAAAAATATTGATGATGCATTGTGTGATAATTTCTGGATTATTGCTATGGAAGAAGAGTTAAATCAGTTTGAGAGAAATAAAGTTTGGACTCTTGTTCCTAGACCTCATGATCATTCTGTTATTGGTACAAAATGGGTCTTTAGAAATAAGTTAAATGAACTAGGAGAAGTTGTTAGAAATAAAGCTAGACTTGTTGCTCAAGGTTTCAACCAAGAAGAAGGCATTGATTATGATGAGACTTTTGCTCCAGTGGCCAGATTAGAGTCTATAAGAATACTTTTGGTATTTGCTTGTTTTAAAGATTTTAAACTATTTCAAATGGATGTCAAAAGTTCTTTTCTAAATGGTTTTATTGAAGAAGAGGTTTATGTAGAACAACCTCCTGGCTTTATTCATGAAAAATTTTCAAATCATGTTTTCAAGTTAACCAAAGCTCTAAATGGATTGAAACAGGCTCTAAGAGCTTGGTATGAAAGATTAAGTGGTTTTCTTCTTTCAAAAGGTTTTACAAAAGGAAAAGTGTATTCAACTCTTTTTATAAAAACATCTTCTAAAAATGATATTTTAATTGTGCAAATTTATGTTGATGATATTATTTTTGGTGCTACTAATACTTCTCTTTGTGAAGATTTTGCCAAATCCATGCAAAATGAATTTGAGATGAGCATGATGGGAGAACTAAATTTCTTCCTTGGGCTGCAAATTAAGCAAACCAAGGATGGAGTCTTCATTAATCAAGCAAAGTATACCAAGGAGCTACTGAAAAGATTTGGAATGGATCAAGCAAAAGGAATAGGTACTCCAATGAGTTCATCAACTAAACTTGACAAAGATGAAAAAGGTAAAAATATTGATGAGAAATTATATGGAGGTATGATTAGAAGGTTACTCTATCTCACAGCTAGTAGACTAGATATTATGTTTGTTGTATGCTTGTGTGCTAGATTCCAATCATGTCCTAAAGAATCTCATTTAATTTCTGTCAAACGTATTTTTTGCTATTTGATTGATACACATGACTATGGCCTTTGGTTTTCAAAAACTTCATCTTTTGAACTTATTGGATACTCTGATGCTGACTATGCTGGATGCAAAGTTGAACGTGTAAGCCCTAAGGGCAAATCATGTAATTTTGATTCATGACAAATATTGATGAGAACTAATATGTTTATATTGTGTGATAGGATTTGTGAAGAAAGAAGTTTGAAGTCTCATTGTCTTCAAAAGGAAGAGCAAAGAACAACCTCATTAAGCTATGAGTCTTTTGAGGTGTATTCAAAGATAAACTCAAGGCATTGAAGACTTGAAGTGTAGAGTAGGTATGATGATACGTAATATCTATGTGAACTCTACACTTGTATGTCTTGGAGTCTATTGAATGCATAAGAGAGCATAAAAATTGGTTTCTTAAGTTTAAAAAGACTTTTGAATGAATCTTTAGAAAATATGGTTTTGTGTTCTAAAAGTTTTTAAGTAAACTTTAAATGATCAAATGAGTTTGATGATGGTTTTCAAACTTATATCTGTCTATATAAGTTATCTATATATATCAAATGTATTTCAAATATTTGGAAGATTAGTTTCAAATGGTTTTACAAAGTTTGAACACAATTCCATTAAATTCGGTCGTCCGAATTTGGTAGCAAAATTTGCTACTGTTCTTCCAGAGAAATTCGGAAGAAGATTCGGACGCATGAAGAAAAATTTGGTCGTCCGAATTTTGGTCTTCAGCATGGTTACTGTTCTTCCAGAGAAATTCGGAAGAAGATTTGGACGCAGAATTCGGTCGTCCGAATTTCCTGAAAGTAGCCGTTAACTAGCCATTTTATAGCTGTTTCAACTGATTTTCAAATTCTATAAAAGCTATAAACGTGCAATCTTTTGCAAGAACTTACAATTTGAATATTCTAATCTTTCAAAAGTCAATTACAAACATTTCTCAAGCTCTCTTACATCTTGTGCATTAAATTGATCAATCCAAAGACATCAAAGTGTGAAGGTGCAATTTTGTGTAAATTCTACCAACCAGTGGTAACATCTACACACTCTTCTTTACTTAATCACTTGTATTGTTCTACTAGCTCTAGCAAGGTTATCTTGATAACATAAAACCCTTTAGATAAGGGTGATCCTTGAAGTTGTGATTCAAGGTTGTTTGAGATATAAAACCATAGGTTGGTGAGCCTTGTTTGTAAAAATTACAAGTAGAGGTTGTATGTGTAAAACCAAAGTGTGGTGAACCTCTCCTGTAATCTGTGAACTTGAGCACATAGTAGAATTATTGAAATCCTTAAGTGTATGCTTAAGGTAGTGGAGGTAGATCTTGAGGATCGAACCACTATAAATTGTTTGTGTTCATTTGTTTACATTTCTTATACTGCTTTGTCATAAACTGTGGTTTATTCTCATTCACTTAATCTGCAATAGGTCTGCTCATCTATAAAGTTTGAATTTGTGAAAATTAGCCAAATACCTAATTCACCCCCCTCTTAGGTATTTCAATTGGTATCAGAGCAGGAACTTCTTTGTGTGGTTTTACAACCTAGAAGACAAAGATCCTATGGCTAATATGTCAAATCTACCTTATCTAGAAGGATCTTCTACAAACAGACCTCCATTGTTTGGTGGAACAAATTATACATTTTGGAAGTCTAGAGTTAAAATATATATTTGTTCTATTAACTTTGATTTATGGAACATAATTGAGAAAGGTCCCTATGTCCCAATGAAAATGAGAGCAGATGGAGTAACTCCTGAACCCAAATCTACTGATGAATTTGATGAGCATGATTCATGGAAAATGACTCTAAATTATCAAGCCATGAATATATTGAGCTGTGCTCTAGATGTTACTGAATATAATAGAGTTAGTGGGTGTGATTCTGCACATGATATGTGGAGATTACTTCAAATTACACATGAAGGTACTAATCAAGTTAAAGAATCTAAACTTGCTATGCTTGTTAGAGATTATGAATTGTTTACTATGAAACAAGGTGAAAATATTAGTGATATGTTTACTAGGTTTACTAACATTTTCAATGGCTTGAAAGCTTATGGTAAAGGCTATACTATGGGAGAGCAAAACAGAAAGATCTTGGATGCTCTACCAAAATCTTGGCAGCCAAAGACACTAGCTATTGAGGAGTCCAAAGATCTAAAAACTCTTCCTCTTGAAGAACTCATTGGATCGCTACTTACTCATGAAATGAAGATGAAGAGGTTGAATGATAAGAAAGATGAGGAAAAAGGGGAGAAAAGGAGTAGTGCTAAATGCCTCAAACAACTTGAGTGAACAAGAACAATCTTCAAGTGAAGAAGAAGGTGGAAACAGTGGAGAAGAAGAAATTGCAATGGCAAGTGAAGAAGTTCAAGAGATTCTACAAAAAGGAATTTCTCAAGAAAGGAAGAAAACCAGTCAAGAAGAGTGGACAATCTTCATCATATAAACCTCAGTGCTTTGAATGCAAAAGTACTGAGCATCTTATTGCTGACTGTCCCAGAGTGTTGGAAAGGGAAAGAGAAAGCAAAAACAGAAAGAAATCTGCCAAGAAAGGAAAAGGACTAGCTGGAACATGGGATCAACAGGAAAGTGAAGATGAAAGTGAAGGAAAGGCCAACTTATGCTTCATGGCCATTGATGATGAGGTACAATTTGCTTCAAGATCAAATGCCACAAAATGGCTTCTTGATAGTGGCTGTTCAAGACACATGACTGGAAATGCATCACTTGTTAGTGAGCTTCAAGCTACAAGTGAAGGCTTTGTCACTTTTGGTGATAAGAAGAAAGGGAAAATACTTGGAATAGGTAACATTGGTAAAGGTTCATTCCCTCTTATCAAACAAGTTTTACTTATTGATGGTTTAAAATATAATTTACTTAGCATTAGCCAATTATGTGATAATGGTTGCAAAGTAGAGTTTAAATGTGATACTTGTACTATTCTTGATAATGCAAGCAATAAAACTATCTTTGTAGCTAAAAGAGTAAGTAATGTATATGTGTTATATCTTGATGAGCTTATTACTAATGACATTAAATGTCTTGCAATACATGACAATGATGGATTTTTATGGCATAGAAGATTAGGACATGTGAGCATGGATTTATTGAACAAACTTTCTACTCAAGAACTAGTTAGAGGATTACCAAAAATGCATTTTGACAAAACTCGGATTTGTGATGCTTGTCAATATGGAAAACAATCAAAAACATCCTTCAAACCAAAGAAAATGGTGTCTACCTCAAAACCTCTTGAACTAGTTCACATGGACTTATTTGGACCTATGAGGGACTACTAGTCTTGGTGGTAAAAGATATGCTTATGTGATTGTTGATGATTTTTCCAGATTTACATGGGTAATATTTTTATCACAAAAAGATGAAACATTTTATGAATTTTCAAAACTTTTTAAGAAGGTTCAAATTTCTCTTAATTGCAATCTAATATCTATTAGAAGTGATAATGGAAGAGAGTTTTGCAATCAAGATTTTACAAAATTTTGTGATGAGTATGGTATCACTCATAATTTTTCAGCAGCCAAAACACCTCAACAAAATGGAGTTGTTGAGAGGAAAAACAGAACATTACAAGAAATGGCTAGATCAATGCTTTGTGAAAACTCTTTACCTAAGTACTTTTGGGCTGAAGCTGTAAATACAGCATGCTATGTAATGAATAGAGTTTTACTAAGACCTTTTATAAGAAAAACACCTTTTGAACTTCTATTTGATAAAACTCCATCAATTGTTTATTTTAAAGTATTTGGTTGTAAATGCTTTATTTTAAATACTAGTGACAATCTTGGTAAGTTTGACAGGAAATCTGATGAAGGTATATTTCTAGGCTATTCATCTAATAAAAAGGCTTATAGAGTCTATAATAAAAGGACATTATGTGTTGAAGAAACTATTCATGTAACTTTTGATGAATCTAATATTTATCTTCAAAGAAGAAATGAAGATGATACAGGTTCGTCAATGGTTGAAAATCAAACTCAACACCAAATACCTACATTGGAAGATCATGCTAAAGAAGAAGAAATAATGGAGCAAGAACATGATGGTCAATCAAGCAATAATCAAGAGCTTCCAAAGGATCTCACATATACAAGAAGTCATCCTAAGGAGCAAATCATTGGTGATGTCTCTCAAGGAGTTAAAACAAGACGGTACTTTATTGATAATTTTGCACTTTTATCACATATTGAACCTAAAAATATTGATGATGCATTGTGTGATAATTTCTGGATTATTGCTATGGAAGAAGAGTTAAATCAGTTTGAGAGAAATAAAGTTTGTAATCTTGTTCCTAGACCTCATGATCATTCTGTTATTGGTACAAAATGGATATTTAGAAATAAGTTAAATGAACTAGGAGAAGTAGTTAGAAATAAAGCTAGACTTGTTGCTCAAGGCTTCAATCAAGAAGAAGGTATTGATTATGATGAAACTTTTGCTCCAGTAGCCAGATTAGAGTCTATCAGAATACTCTTGGCATTTGCTTGTTTTAAAGACTTTAAACTATTTCAAATGGATGTCAAAAGTGCTTTTCTAAATGGTTTTATTGAAGAAGAAGTTTATGTAGAACAACCTCCTGGATTTATTCATGAAAAATTTCCAAATCATGTTTTCAAATTATCTAAAGCTCTATATGGACTGAAACAAGCTCCAAGATCTTGGTATGAAAGATTAAGTGGTTTTCTTCTCTCAAAAGGTTTTACTAAAGGAAAAGTAGACACAACTCTTTTTATTAAAACATCTTCTAAAACTGATATTTTGCTTGTACAAATCTATGTTGATGATATCATTTTTGGTTCTACTAATACTTCTCTTTGTGAAGAGTTTGCTAAAACTATGCAAAATGAATTTGAGATGAGCATGATGGGAGAACTAAGTTTCTTCCTTGGACTACAAATTAAGCAAACCAAGGATGGAGTCTTCATCAACCAAGCAAAATATACTAAGGAGCTATTGAAAAGGTTTGGAATGGACCATGCAAAAGGAATTAGTACTCCAATGAGTTCATCAACTAAACTTGACAAAGATGAGAAAGGTAAAAGTATTGATGAAAAATTATATAGAGGTATGATAGGAAGTTTACTCTATCTCACAGCTAGTAGACCAGATATTATGTTTGCCTGTATGCTTGTGTGCTAGATTCCAATCTTGTCCTAAAGAATCTCATCTAATTTCTGTTAAACGAATTTTTCGTTACTTGATTGATACTCATGATTATGGCCTTTGGTTTTCGAAAACTTCATCTTTTGAACTTATTGGATATTCTGATGCGGATTATGCTGGATGTAAAGTTGAACGTAAAAGCACAAGTGGGCATTGTCAATTTCTTGGTAGTTGTCTTGTATCTTGGTTTAGTAAAAAGCAAGCTTGTGTGTCTTTATCCACTGCAGAAGCTGAATACATAGCTGCAGGTAGTTGTTGTGCACAATTGTTATGGATGCAGCATACTTTACTTGATTATGGTCTTAAATTCAATTGTGTTCCCATATTATGTGATAATACTAGTGCCATTAACTTGAGCATAAATCCTATTCAACATTCTAGGACTAAGCATATAGAGATAAAACATCATTTTATTCGTGACCATGTGATTAAGAAAGATATATGCTTAGAATATATAAATACAAATGATCAAATTGCTGACATATTTACAAAGCCTTTGGCTGAGGAAAGGTTCAATCACCTAAGAAGACTCTTAGGAATTTCAAGATTCAATGACTAATGTGTTTGTTGAAGTCATGATGAATGCAGGAAATTTTTGATTCAAAATTTGGATGCACTGCAGAAGATTCGGTCGACCGAATTTTCTGAGTGTCAAGAAACAGAGACTTTTGATCAAGAATTCGGACGCAGGTCAGAAAATTCGGTCGACCGAATTTTCTGAACTGAAGAAACAGAAACTTTCGCTCGAAAATTCGGACGCAGACCTGAAAAATCGGTCGACCGAATTTTACGGACGAGACTTTTTAAATAAAGCTGAAACAATCTCTTCAACATTACTACTTCCGAATTTCACATCCTTTTTAAAACATCTCACACCCATTCACATCCGAATCAAAATCCCTTCAAAATCCCACACTCTCATCCCGATTTTCCTTCATTTTTAAACGTCTAAGCCCTAATTTCATACAGAAAACAAATCCTTCTCAAGAGAAAACATCATGGTGAGAACAAAGATGCCCAATGTTGAGAAAGGAAAAGGAAAGGCTAAGGAAGGAGATAGAGATCCAATCCTCAATCGACCAAGAAAGATTCGCATTCCTCAAACACAATCTGGAGTTGACAGGTTTATCTCTATCAAATCTACTCATGAATTTGATGAATGGAATAAGAATAGTAGAAAAATCATTCCTGGATACAAGGTAGATATTGATAAGCTGTCAAATATGGATATTGTCCTATCTCATTTCAATGATATTGGTTGGAGTAGTTTGCTCTTCATTGATGAAGAATTTTATCCCACTTTGATATATGAATTCTATGCAAATCTGAAAGAGGATAGAATTGAGATGATAGGGGATAATGTGATACAATGGTATTCATCTAGAGTATCACAAATGGACATTGAATTCAATGAAGGATTGATAAATAGAATATGTGGAGTAGGAGATGAGGGAGCTAGATATTATTCAGCATCCATGCATTGCTATGATCGTGAACTATTCACACATGTTAGATTTGAAGATGCATTTACAAATGGAAGAGAGTTTAGGGCCATAAAGGAAAGGGAAATTAAGAATTTGGATGCTAGAGGTAGAGTTTTACATCACATGGTGACCACAATGATTGTTCCTAATTTTGGACATAAGTCATCAGTTGGAAATATGCATATGGTAATCATGTTAGCCCTGCATGAGAATAGAAGGATGAATTTTGGGTATATAGCATTGAAACATATGATTGCAGCCAGAAAAACAGTAACCAAGGCATTCCCATTTGGAAGGTTATTAACCAGAATATTCAAGCATTTTAAGATCAAACTTCCTGGAAGAGGGCAAACTTTTAAGAGTGGTGAAATTTATACAAATGAAACTCTTAAGAGAATGCAATTAGTTCATGATGAGGATAATGTATGGAGGACAAAAAGAGAAACTCCTCCGAAAAGGATAGAAAGAGAGAAAGTTATAGAGAGTGAAGAGGAAGAAGAAGAAGAGGATGAAGAGGAAACCCTTGCTAGGGAAATGAAAACAAAAAGAAAACATGACACCTCAAGTGAGGGAGCAACCCCCCAACAAAAAGGAGATTATTTGAAGAAGAAGCTGGAGTTAAGTCTAGTAGTAAAGGAGTATCTAGAAGGGACACCATTATAGCCAAAACATTCCAAGAAGCCTTGAACAATCATGTCAAGGAAATGGAGAAAATGTATAAATTCTTTGAGTCATTTGCTCCAATGGTTCTTGGAAAATTGGATGGACTGGAAAACAGAGTCAAACACATTGAAGATATCCTTATGAGAAATACTCAAAGTGGTGAAGGAACCTCTAAACCTCAAGATGGAAAGGAGGAGGAAAGAAAAAGAGAAGCAGAGAAAGAAGATAATCAAGATAGCAGTGATGAAGATGATAATAAGGGTGGAAATGAAGAGACTATAGCTGAAGAAGAAGAACAAGAACATGCTCTTGAAGATCCACCAGTGGCAGGGAGCCAAGTAGCTCAAGCTGCAATTGTATCTCCAGCAACAATCTCTTTCAGTCAAGGAAGAGTCAAGCACTTGGCAGTCAAGAAAGGAGTGAGCCGAGCCTCCCCAACAACCTCATCATCACAAGACTAAGCCTTCTCTTCTAATCTCTTTACTGTATTTTGTTCAGTTTTCTAAGCATTTTGTTGCATTTTCTATTCTGAACTTGTTAAATATTTTTTATGTAATATTTTCTATTCTGAAGCTCAATGATGAAATCCTAGTGATGAGAGCTTCTTTTATATGCTAACTTGAACATCTCATTTTCATTGATCCCTTTAAATTTTTTTATGATGACAAAAGGGGGAGAAAAATATGATGCAATACATGTGAAACCTTAGTCATTATGCAATACATGTGAAACCTTAGTCATTATGTGAACTCAATCCTTAATCAAATTCGGATGCAAGGTTGTAAGATTGGATGCATTTATATTTATGGTCAAATTTTTTTTTTCTGTTTATTCAAATTGGTTCCAATCTGTTTTACTCTACTCCATTATGTTTGAACAACAGTATGAAACCTTTATATCATTTCAAATCTTCAATTATATTGAATCTGTTGCAGTTTGGACATGAGTTTAAAAATTCGGACGCATGAGATTCAAAATTCGGATGCATCCATATTGTGTTGTCAAAATGTGCTCTTTTGTTGTTCAAATTAATTCAAATATGTTTTAATCTCTTCCAATATGTTTAAGCAACCTTAGGAAAACTTATTTACAAAATTTGAAGCTTTCATTTTACTTATTTTAAAGTTTGGACTTACTATGCACAAAATTCGGATGCATGATATCTCTAGTCCAAATGTGTTGAAAAATGAGCACAATCTAAGGGGGAGCATTGATAAGCCTTTAACAAGCTTAAAACCTCTCTTAGAAGTTTTCTAAATACTTAAATGCTATATCTTCTATCCTAATTGCTGGAAGGAAGGAGGGAAATGGAGGATGGTTGGGTCATAGGCTCATAATGAGCCTTTTTGCATGTCAATGTGCTAAATTGGTTAATTTTTGTCATTGACATTCATACTTCTCTGTGCTAATCTGTTTAAATCCATCACATATTGCATCAAAGTTTGTCATCATCAAAAAGGGGAGATTGTAAGCCCTAAGGGCAAATCATGTAATTTTGATTCATGACAAATATTGATGAGAACTAATATGTTTATATTGTGTGATAGGATTTGTGAAGAAAGAAGTTTGAAGTCTCATTGTCTTCAAAAGGAAGAGCAAAGAACAACCTCATTAAGCTATGAGTCTTTTGAGGTGTATTCAAAGATAAACTCAAGGCATTGAAGACTTGAAGTGTAGAGTAGGTATGATGATAGGTAATATCTATGTGAACTCTACACTTGTATGTCTTGGAGTCTATTGAATGCATAAGAGAGCATAAAAATTGGTTTCTTAAGTTTAAAAAGACTTTTGAATGAATCTTTAGAAAATATGGTTTTGTGTTCTAAAAGTTTTTAAGTAAACTTTAAATGATCAAATGAGTTTGATGATGGTTTTCAAACTTATATCTGTCTATATAAGTTATCTATATATATCAAATGTATTTCAAATATTTGGAAGATTAGTTTCAAATGGTTTTACAAAGTTTGAACACAATTCCATTAAATTCGGTCGTCCGAATTTGGTAGCAAAATTTGCTACTGTTCTTCCAGAGAAATTCGGAAGAAGATTCGGACGCATGAAGAAAAATTCGGTCGTCCGAATTTTGGTCTTCAGCATGGTTACTGTTCTTCCAGAGAAATTCGGAAAAAGATTCGGACGCAGCAGGAAGAATTCGGTCGTCCGAAAAATTTTGACGCAGAATTCGGTCATCCGAATTTCCTGAAAGTAGCCGTTAACTAGCCATTTTATAGCTGTTTCAACTGATTTTCAAATTCTATAAAAGCTATAAACGTGCAATCTTTTGCAAGAACTTACAATTTGAATATTATAAGCTTTCAAAAGTCAATTACAAACATTTCTCAAGCTCTCTTACATCTTGTGCATTAAATTGATCAATCCAAAGACATCAAAGTGTGAAGGTGCAATTTTGTGTAAATTCTACCAACCAGTGGTAACATCTACACACTCTTCTTTACTTAGTCACTTGTATTGTTCTACTAGCTCTAGCAAGGTTATCTTGATAACATAAAACCCTTTAGATAAGGGTGATCCTTGAAGTTGTGATTCAAGGTTGTTTGAGATATAAAACCATAGGTTGGTGAGCCTTGTTTGTAAAAATTACAAGTAGAGGTTGTATGTGTAAAACCAAAGTGTGGTGAACCTCTCCTGTAATCTGTGAACTTGAGCACATAGTAGAATTATTGAAATCCTTAAGTGTATGCTTAAGGTAGTGGAGGTAGATCTTGAGGATCGAACCACTATAAATTGTTTGTGTTCATTTGTTTACATTTCTTATACTGCTTTGTCATAAACTGTGGTTTATTCTCATTCACTTAATCTGCAATAGGTCTGCTCATCTATAAAGTTTGAATTTGTGAAAATTAGCCAAATACCTAATTCACCCCCCCTCTTAGGTATTTCAATTGGTATCAGAGCAGGAACTTCTTTGTGTGGTTTTACAACCTAGAAGACAAAGATCCTATGGCTAATATGTCAAATCTACCTTATCTAGAAGGATCTTCTACAAACAGACCTCCATTGTTTGGTGGAACAAATTATACATTTTGGAAGTCTAGAGTTAAAATATATATTTGTTCTATTAACTTTGATTTATGGAACATAATTGAGAAAGGTCCCTATGTCCCAATGAAAATGAGAGCAGATGGAGTAACTCCTGAACCCAAATCTACTGATGAATTTGATGAGCATGATTCATGGAAAATGACTCTAAATTATCAAGCCATGAATATATTGAGCTGTGCTCTAGATGTTACTGAATATAATAGAGTTAGTGGGTGTGATTCTGCACATGATATGTGGAGATTACTTCAAATTACACATGAAGGTACTAAGCAAGTTAAAGAATCTAAACTTGCTATGCTTGTTAGAGATTATGAATTGTTTACTATGAAACAAGGTGAAAATATTAGTGATATGTTTACTAGGTTTACTAACATTTTCAATGGCTTGAAAGCTTATGGTAAAGGCTATACTATGGGAGAGCAAAACAGAAAGATCTTGGATGCTCTACCAAAATCTTGGCAGCCAAAGACACTAGCTATTGAGGAGTCCAAAGATCTAAAAACTCTTCCTCTTGAAGAACTCATTGGATCGCTACTTACTCATGAAATGAAGATGAAGAGGTTGAATGATAAGGAAGATGAGGAAAAGGGGAGAAAAGGAGTAGTGCTAAATGCCTCAAACAACTTGAGTGAACAAGAACAATCTTCAAGTGAAGAAGAAGGTGGAAACAGTGGAGAAGAAGAAATTGCAATGGCAGTGAAGAAGTTCAAGAGATTCTACAAAAAGGAATTTCTCAAGAAAGGAAGAAAACCAGTCAAGAAGAGTGGACAATCTTCATCATATAAACCTCAGTGCTTTGAATGCAAAAGTACTGAGCATCTTATTGCTGACTGTCCCAGAGTGTTGGAAAGGGAAAGAGAAAGCAAAAACAGAAAGAAATCTGCTAAGAAAGGAAAAGGACTAGCTGGAACATGGGATCAACAGGAAAGTGAAGATGAAAGTGAAGGAAAGGCCAACTTATGCTTCATGGCCATTGATGATGAGGTACAATTTGCTTCAAGATCAAATGCCACAAAATGGCTTCTTGATAGTGGCTGTTCAAGACACATGACTGGAAATGCATCACTTGTTAGTGAGCTTCAAGCTACAAGTGAAGGCTTTGTCACTTTTGGTGATAAGAAGAAAGGGAAAATACTTGGAATAGGTAACATTGGTAAAGGTTCATTCCCTCTTATCAAACAAGTTTTACTTATTGATGGTTTAAAATATAATTTACTTAGTATTAGCCAATTATGTGATAATGGTTGCAAAGTAGAGTTTAAATGTGATACTTGTACTATTCTTGATAATGCAAGCAATAAAACTATCTTTGTAGCTAAAAGAGTAAGTAATGTATATGTGTTATATCTTGATGAGCTTATTACTAATGACATTAAATGTCTTGCAATACATGACAATGATGGATTTTTATGGCATAGAAGATTAGGACATGTGAGCATGGATTTATTGAACAAACTTTCTACTCAAGAACTAGTTAGAGGATTACCAAAAATGCATTTTGACAAAACTCGGATTTGTGATGCTTGTCAATATGGAAAACAATCAAAAACATCCTTCAAACCAAAGAAAATGGTGTCTACCTCAAAACCTCTTGAACTAGTTCACATGGACTTATTTGGACCTATGAGGACTACTAGTCTTGGTGGTAAAAGATATGCTTATGTGATTGTTGATGATTTTTCCAGATTTACATGGGTAATATTTTTATCACAAAAAAGATGAAACATTTTATGAATTTTCAAAACTTTTTAAGAAGGTTCAAATTTCTCTTAATTGCAATCTAATATCTATTAGAAGTGATAATGGAAGAGAGTTTTGCAATCAAGATTTTACAAAATTTTGTGATGAGTATGGTATCACTCATAATTTTTTCAGCAGCCAAAAACACCTCAACAAAATGGAGTTGTTGAGAGGAAAAACAGAACATTACAAGAAATGGCTAGATCAATGCTTTGTGAAAACTCTTTACCTAAGTACTTTTGGGCTGAAGTTGTAAATACAGCATGCTATGTAATGAATAGAGTTTTACTAAGACCTTTTATAAGAAAAACACCTTTTGAACTTCTATTTGATAAAACTCCATCAATTGTTTATTTTAAAGTATTTGGTTGTAAATGCTTTATTTTAAATACTAGTGACAATCTTGGTAAGTTTGACAGAAATCGATGAAGGTATATTTCTAGGCTATTCATCTAATAAAAAAGGCTTATAGAGTCTATAATAAAAGGACATTATGTGTTGAAGAAACTATTCATGTAACTTTTGATGAATCTAATATTTATCTTCAAAGAAGAAATGAAGATGATACAGGTTCGTCAATGGTTGAAAATCAAACTCAACACCAAATACCTACATTGGAAGATCATGCTAAAGAAGAAGAAATAATGGAGCAAGAACATGATGGTCAATCAAGCAATAATCAAGAGCTTCTAAAGGATCTCACATATACAAGAAGTCATCCTAAGGAGCAAATCATTGGTGATGTCTCTCAAGGAGTTAAAACAAGACGGTACTTTATTGATAATTTTGCACTTTTTATCATATTGAACCTAAAAATATTGATGATGCATTGTGTGATAATTTCTGGATTATTGCTATGGAAGAAGAGTTAAATCAGTTTGAGAGAAATAAAGTTTGTAATCTTGTTCCTAGACCTCATGATCATTCTGTTATTGGTACAAAATGGATATTTAGAAATAAGTTAAATGAACTAGGAGAAGTAGTTAGAAATAAAGTTAGACTTGTTGCTCAAGGCTTCAATCAAGAAGAAGGTATTGATTATGATGAAACTTTTGCTCCAAATGAGCTAGATTAGAGTCTATCGAATACTCTTGGCATTTGCTTGTTTTAAAGACTTTAAACTATTTCAAATGGATGTCAAAAGTGCTTTTCTAAATGGTTTTATTGAAGAAGAAGTTTATGTAGAACAACCTCCTGGATTTATTCATGAAAAATTTCCAAATCATGTTTTCAAATTATCTAAAGCTCTATATGGACTGAAACAAGCTCCAAGATCTTGGTATGAAAGATTAAGTGATTTTCTTCTCTCAAAAGGTTTTACTAAAGGAAAAGTAGACACAACTCTTTTTATTAAAACATCTTCTAAAACTGATATTTTGCTTGTACAAATCTATGTTGATGATATCATTTTTGGTTCTACTAATACTTCTCTTTGTGAAGAGTTTGCTAAAACTATGCAAAATGAATTTGAGATGAGCATGATGGGAGAACTAAGTTTCTTCCTTGGACTACAAATTAAGCAAACCAAGGATGGAGTCTTCATCAACCAAGCAAAATATACTAAGGAGCTATTGAAAAGGTTTGGAATGGACCATGCAAAAGGAATTAGTACTCCAATGAGTTCATCAACTAAACTTGACAAAGATTAGAAAGGTAAAAGCATTGATGAAAAATTATATAGAGGTATGATAGGAAGTTTACTCTATCTCACAGCTAGTAGACCAGATATTATGTTTGCTGTATGCTTGTGTGCTAGATTCCAATCTTGTCCTAAAGAATCTCATCTAATTTCATTAAACGAATTTTTTCGTTACTTGATTAATACTCATGATTATGGCCTTTGGTTTTCGAAAACTTCATCTTTTGAACTTATTGGATATTCGATGCGGATTATGCTTGGATGTAAAGTTGAACGTAAAAGCACAAGTGGGCATTGTCAATTTCTTGGTAGTTGTCTTGTATCTTGGTTTAGTAAAAAGCAAGCTTGTGTGTCTTTATCCACTGCAGAAGCTGAATACATAGCTGCAGGTAGTTGTTGTGCACAATTGTTATGGATGCAACATACTTTACTTGATTATGGTCTTAAATTCAATTGTGTTCCCATATTATGTGATAATACTAGTGCCATTAACTTGAGCATAAATCCTATTCAACATTCTAGGACTAAGCATATAGAGATAAAACATCATTTTATTCGTGACCATGTGATTAAGAAAGATATATGCTTAGAATATATAAATACAAATGATCAAATTGCTGACATATTTACAAAGCCTTTGGCTGAGGAAAGGTTCAATCACCTAAGAAGACTCTTAGGAATTTCAAGATTCAATGACTAATGTGTTTGTTGAAGTCATGATGAATGCAGGAAATTTTTGATTCAAAATTCGGATGCACTGCAGAAGATTCGGTCGACCGAATTTTCTGAGTGTCAAGAAACAGAAACTTTCGCTCGAAAATTCGGACGCAGACCTGAAAAATCGGTCGACCGAATTTTACGGACGAGACTTTTTAAATAAAGCTGAAACAATCTCTTCAACATTACTACTTCCGAATTTCACATCCTTTTTAAAACATCTCACACCCATTCACATCCGAATCAAAATCCCTTCAAAATCCCACACTCTCATCCCGATTTTCCTTCATTTTTAAACGTCTAAGCCCTAATTTCATACAGAAAACAAATCCTTCTCAAGAGAAAACATCATGGTGAGAACAAAGATGCCCAATGTTGAGAAAGGAAAAGGAAAGGCTAAGGAAGGAGATAGAGATCCAATCCTCAATCGACCAAGAAAGATTCGCATTCCTCAAACACAATCTGGAGTTGATAGGTTTATCTCTATCAAATCTACTCATGAATTTGATGAATGGAATAAGAATAGTAGAAAAATCATTCCTGGATACAAGGTAGATATTGATAAGCTGTCAAATATGGATATTGTCCTATCTCATTTCAATGATATTGGTTGGAGTAGTTTGCTCTTCATTGATGAAGAATTTTATCCCACTTTGATATATGAATTCTATGCAAATCTGAAAGAGGATAGAATTGAGATGATAGGGGATAATGTGATACAATGGTATTCATCTAGAGTATCACAAATGGACATTGAATTCAATGAAGGATTGATAAATAGAATATGTGGAGTAGGAGATGAGGGAGCTAGATATTATTCAGCATCCATGCATTGCTATGATCGTGAACTATTCACACATGTTAGATTTGAAGATGCATTTACAAATGGAAGAGAGTTTAGGGCCATAAAGGAAAGGGAAATTAAGAATTTGGATGCTAGAGGTAGAGTTTTACATCACATGGTGACCACAATGATTGTTCCTAATTTTGGACATAAGTCATCGATTGGAAATATGCATATGGTAATCATGTTAGCCCCGCATGAGAATAGAAGGATGAATTTTGGGTATATAGCATTGAAACATATGATTGCAGCCAGAAAAACAAGTAACCAAGGCATTCCCATTTGGAAGGTTATTAACCGTAATATTCAAGCATTTTAAGATCAAACTTCCGGAAGAGGGCAAACTTTTAAGAGTGGTGAAATTTATACAAATGAAACTCTTAAGAGAATGCAATTAGTTCATGATGAGGATAATGTATGGAGGACAAAAAGAGAAACTCCTCCGAAAAGGATAGAAAGAGAGAAAGTTATAGAGAGTGAAGAGGAAGAAGAAGAAGAGGATGAAGAGGAAACCCTTGCTAGGGAAATGAAAACAAAAAGAAAACATGACACCTCAAGTGAGGGGGAGCAACCCCCAACAAAAAGGAGATTATTTGAAGAAGAAGCTGGAGTTAAGTCTAGTAGTAAAGGAGTATCTAGAGGGGACACCATTATAGCCAAAACATTCCAAGAAGCCTTGAACAATCATGTCAAGGAAATGGAGAAAATGTATAAATTCTTTGAGTCATTTGCTCCAATGGTTCTTGGAAAATTGGATGGACTGGAAAACAGAGTAAAACACATTGAAGATATCCTTATGAGAAATACTCAAAGTGGTGAAGGAACCTCTAAACCTCAAGATGGAAAGGAGGAGGAAAGAAAAAGAGAAGCAGAGAAAGAAGATAATCAAGATAGCAGTGATGAAGATGATAATAAGGGTGGAAATGAAGAGACTATAGCTGAAGAAGAAGAACAAGAACATGCTCTTGAAGATCCACCAGTGGCAGGGAGCCAAGTAGCTCAAGCTGCAATTGTATCTCCAGCAACAATCTCTTTCAGTCAAGGAAGAGTCAAGCACTTGGCAGTCAAGAAAGGAGTGAGCCGAGCCTCCCCAACAACCTCATCATCACAAGACTAAGCCTTCTCTTCTAATCTCTTTACTGTATTTTGTTCAGTTTTCTAAGCATTTTGTTGCATTTTCTATTCTGAACTTGTTAAATATTTTTTATGTAATATTTTCTATTCTGAAGCTCAATGATGAAATCCTAGTGATGAGAGCTTCTTTTATATGCTAACTTGAACATCTCATTTTCATTGATCCCTTTAAATTTTTTTTATGATGACAAAAGGGGGAGAAAAATATGATGCAATACATGTGAAACCTTAGTCATTATGCAATACATGTGAAACCTTAGTCATTATGTGAACTCAATCCTTAATCAAATTCGGATGCAAGGTTGTAAGATTGGATGCATTTATATTTATGGTCAAAATTTTTTTTTCTGTTTATTCAAATTGGTTCCAATCTGTTTTACTCTACTCCATTATGTTTGAACAACAGTATGAAACCTTTATATCATTTCAAATCTTCAATTATATTGAATCTGTTGCAGTTTGGACATGAGTTTAAAAATTCGGACGCATGAGATTCAAAATTCAGATGCATGATATAAAATTCGGATGCATCCATACTGTGTTGTCAAAATGTGCTCTTTTGTTGTTCAAATTAATTCAAATATGTTTTAATCTCTTCCAATATGTTTAAGCAACCTTAGGAAAACTTATTTACAAAATTTGAAGCTTTCATTTTACTTATTTTAAAGTTTGGACTTACTATGCACAAAATTCGGATGCATGATATCTCTAGTCCAAATGTGTTGAAAAATGAGCACAATCTAAGGGGGAGCATTGATAAGCCTTTAACAAGCTTAAAACCTCTCTTAGAAGTTTTCTAAATACTTAAATGCTATATCTTCTATCCTAATTGCTGGAAGGAAGGAGGGAAATGGAGGATGGTTGGGTCATAGGCTCATAATGAGCCTTTTGCATGTCAATGTGCTAAATTGGTTAATTTTTGTCATTGACATTCATACTTCTCTGTGCTAATCTGTTTAAATCCATCACATATTGCATCAAAGTTTGTCATCATCAAAAAGGGGGAGATTGTAAGCCCTAAGGGCAAATCATGTAATTTTGATTCATGACAAATATTGATGAGAACTAATATGTTTATATTGTGTGATAGGATTTGTGAAGAAAGAAGTTTGAAGTCTCATTGTCTTCAAAAGGAAGAGCAAAGAACAACCTCATTAAGCTATGAGTCTTTGGAGGTGTATTCAAAGATAAACTCAAGGCATTGAAGACTTGAAGTGTAGAGTAGGTATGATGATAGGTAATATCTATGTGAACTCTACACTTGTATGTCTTGGAGTCTATTGAATGCATAAGAGAGCATAAAAATTGGTTTCTTAAGTTTAAAAAGACTTTTGAATGAATCTTTAGAAAATATGGTTTTGTGTTCTAAAAGTTTTTAAGTAAACTTTAAATGATCAAATGAGTTTGATGATGGTTTTTAAACTTATATCTGTCTATATAAGTTATCTATATATATCAAATGTATTTCAAATATTTGGAAGATTAGTTTCAAATGGTTTTACAAAGTTTGAACACAATTCCATTAAATTCGGTCGTCCGAATTTGGTAGCAAAATTTGCTACTGTTCTTCCAGAGAAATTCGGAAGAAGATTCGGACGCATGAAGAAAAATTCGGTCGTCCGAATTTTGGTCTTCAGCATGGTTACTGTTCTTCCAGAGAAATTCGGAAGAAGATTCGGACGCAGCAGGAAGAATTCGGTCGTCCGAAAAATTCGGACGCAGAATTCGGTCGTCCGAATTTCCTGAAAGTAGCCGTTAACTAGCCATTTTATAGCTGTTTCAACTGATTTTCAAATTCTATAAAAGCTATAAACGTGCAATATTTTGCAAGAACTTACAATTTGAATATTCTAAGCTTTCAAAAGTCAATTACAAACATTTTTCAAGCTCTCTTACATCTTGTGCATTAAATTGATCAATCCAAAGACATCAAAGTGTGAAGGTGCAATTTTGTGTAAATTCTACCAACCAGTGGTAACATCTACACACTCTTCTTTACTTAATCACTTGTATTGTTCTACTAGCTCTAGCAAGGTTATCTTGATAACATAAAACCCTTTAGATAAGGGTGATCCTTGAAGTTGTGATTCAAGGTTGTTTGAGATATAAAACCATAGGTTGGTGAGCCTTGTTTGTAAAAATTACAAGTAGAGGTTGTATGTGTAAAACCAAAGTGTGGTGAACCTCTCCTGTAATCTGTGAACTTGAGCACATAGTAGAATTATTGAAATCCTTAAGTGTATGCTTAAGGTAGTGGAGGTAGATCTTGAGGATCGAACCACTATAAATTGTTTGTGTTCATTTGTTTACATTTCTTATACTGCTTTGTCATAAACTGTGGTTTATTCTCATTCACTTAATCTGCAATAGGTCTGCTCATCTATAAAGTTTGAATTTGTGAAAATTAGCCAAATACCTAATTCACCCCCCTCTTAGGTATTTCAGAACGTAAAAGCACAAGTGGTCATTGTCAATTTCTTGGTAGTTGTCTTGTATCTTGGTTTAGTAAAAAGCAAGCTTGTGTGTCTTTATCCACTACAGAAGCTGAATACATAGCTGCAGGTAGTTGTTGTGCACAATTGTTATGGATGCAGCATACCTTACTTGATTATGGTCTTAAATTCAATTGTGTGCCTATACTATGTGATAATACTAGTGCTATCAATTTGAGCATAAATCCCATTCAACATTCTAGGACTAAGCATATAGAGATAAAATATCATTTCATTCGTGATCATGTGATTAAGAAAGATGTATGCTTAGAATATATAAATACAAATGATCAAATTACTGACATATTTACAAAGCCTTTGGCTGAGAAAAGGGTCAATCACCTAAGAAGACTCTTAGGAATTTAAAGATTCAATGACTAATGTGTGTATTGAAGTTTTGATGAAAACAGGAAATTTTCGGATCCAGAATTCGGATGCACTACAGAAAATTCGGTCTGAGTGAAAGGGAACAGAGACTTTTGATCAAGAATTCGGATGCAGGTCATAAAATTCGGTCGACCGAATTTTCTGAACTGAAGAAACAGAAACTTTCGACCGAAAATTCGGACGCAGTCCTGAGAATTCGGTTGTCCAAATTTTACACGACTATTTAAATGAAGATTAAACAGTCTTCTCAACACTTCAACTTCCGAATTTCACATCTTTTTAAAAGGCTCTCATACCCATTCGCATCCGAATCAAAATCCCTTCAAAACCACACATTCTCATCACGATTTGCCTTCACTTTTGAACTTCTAACCCTAAATTCATACCAAGAATCAGAACTTCTCAACAGAAAATATCAATGGTGAGAACAAAGAAGCCAAATGTTGAGAAAGGGAAAGGAAAGGTTAAGGAAGGAGATGGAGACTCAATCCTCAACCAACCAAGAAGAATTCGAATCCCTCAAACATTTTCTGGAGCTGACAAGTTTGTCTCGATCAAGGCTACTCATGAATTTAATGAATGGAATAAAAATAGTAAAAATATTATCCCTGGATATAAGGTGGATGTTGATAAATTGTCTAGCATGGATATTGTTCTATCTTGTTTCAATGATGTTGGTTGGAGTAGTTTGTTGTTCATTGATGAAGAATTTTATCCTACCTTGATATATGAATTCTATGCAAACATGAAAGAGGAAAGAATTGAGACTGTAGGGGATAATGTGATACAATGGTATTCATCTAGAGTATCCCAAGTTGACATTGAATTTAGTGAAGGATTGATAAACAGAATTTGTGGAGTAGGTGACAATGGAGCTAGATATTATTCACCTTCCATGCATTGCTATGATCGTGAACTCTTTACATATGTTAGATTTGAAGAAGCATTTACCAATGGAAGAGAGTTTAGATCTATAAAAGAGAGGGAAATCAAGAACTTGGATGCTAGAGGTAGAGTGTTGCATCATATGGTAACTACTATTATTGTTCCTAATTTTGGACATAAGTCATCAGTTGGAAATATGCCTATGGTAATCATGTTAGCCTTGCATGAGCATAGGAGATTGAACTTTGGTTATATAGCCTTGAAACACATGATTACTGCCAGAAAAACAGTAACCAAGGCATTCCCATTTGGAAGGTTGTTGACAAGAATCTTTAAGCATTTTAAGATTAAACTTCCAGGAAGAGGACAAGCTTTTAAGAGTGGGGAAATATACACCAATGAAACTCTTAAGAGAATGCAATTAGTTCTTGATGAGGATAATGCATGGAGGACAAAAAGAGAAACCCCACCAAAAAGAATAGGAAGAGAAGAAAAGATAGAAAGTGAAGAAGAGGAAGAAGAAGAGGATGAAGAAGAAACCCTTGCTAGAGAAATGAAGACAAAAAGGAAGCATGACACCTCAAGTGAGGGGGAGCAACCTCCAACAAAAAGGAGATTGATTGAAGAAGAAACTAGAATTGGTTCAAGTGGTGAAGGAGTAACTAGAGGTGACACCATAGTGGCCAAAGCATTTCAAGAAGCCTTGAACAATCATGTCAAGGAAATGGAGAAGATGTATAAGTTTTTTGAATCATTTGCTCCAATGGTTCTTGGAAAGTTAGATGGACTGGAGAGTAGGGTAAAGCACATTGAAGAAATCCTTATGAGAAATACTCAAAGTGGTGAAGGACCCTCTAAGCCTCAAGATGGAAATGAGGAAGAAGGAGATAGGGAAGAAAAGAAAGGAGATGATAATGACAGTAATGATGAAGATGATGATCAAGGTGGAAATGAAGAGACTGTGGCAGAAGACGAAGAGGAAGAACATGTTTATGAAGAGCCATCAATAGCAGGCTGCCAAGTAGCTCAAGCTGAAATAGTCTCTCCATCAACAATCTTTTTCAGTCAAGGAAGAGTGAAGCACTTGGCCATCAAGAAAGGAGTGAGCCGAGCCTCCCCATTTACATCAACATCACAAGACTAAGCTTTCTTTCCTTCTATTCTATTTACTACTTTTAAGTTGCTTATATATACTGTTTTTTTTTTCTATTATGTAATTCTGAACTTGTTAAGTATTTTGCTGCATTTTATGTAATAGTGAAGCTCAATGATGAAATCTCAGTGATGAGAGCTTTTTTTATGTGCTAAATTGATAGTTTCATTTTCATTGATCCCTCTTTGTTTTTTTAGTGATGACAAAAGGGGGAGAAAAATGATGATATGATGCTGCAATATGAGTCTTGAACTTTTGTAAAGATAAAAAATGATGATATGATGCTGCAATATGAGTCTTGAATTTTTGTAAAGCTAAAATGAGTTGTTGTAAAGCTAAACTGAGTTGCAAAAACTTTGGATTCAAAATTCGGATGCAAGGTTTAAAAATTCAGATGCATCCATATTTGTGGCCAAAAAGTGATCTTTTGTTGTTCAAATTGATTCAAATATGTTTTAATCTGTTCCATTATGTTTGAACAACCTTAGGAAAGCTTTATTTCACTTTAAACATTCATTATATTGAATTTATTGCAATTTGGACTTAAAATCTCAAAATTCAGATCTATGATCAAAAAATTCGGATGCATGTTCTGAAATTCAGATGCATCCATATTTTGTTACCAAAATGTGCTCCTTTGTTGTTCAAATTGATTCAAATATATTTTAATCTCTCATAATATGTTTGAACAAACTTAGGAAAGATTATTTACAGAATTTGAAGCCTTTGATTATCTTATTTTAAAGTTTGGACTTGCTATGCAAAAAATTCGAATGCATGATATCTCTAGTCCAAATGTGTTGAAAAGTGAGCACAATTTAAGGGGGAGCATTTTTAAACAGTTACAACCTTTAAAACCTCTCTTAGAAGTTTTTCTTAAATGCTATATCTTCTATCCTAGTTTGTTGGAGGGAAGGAGGTAAATGGAGGTTGGTTGGGTCATAGGCTCATATTGAGCCTTTTGTATGTCAATATGCTAAATTGGTTATTTTCTATCATTGACATTAATACTTCTATGTACTACATTGTTTTAATCTATCACATTTTGCATCAAAGTTTGTCATCATCAAAAAGGGGGAGATTGTTAGCCCTAAGGGCAAATCCTGTAGTTTTGATTAATGACAAATATTGATGAGGACTAATATGCTTGTATGTTGTGTGATAGGTTTTGTGAACTAAAAAGTATGAAGTCTCATTGCTTTGAAGCCAAAGTGCAAGAACAACTTGAGTAAAGCAAAGTGATTGAAGTTTGAAGAAGGTTGTTCTTAGATGATCTAAAGGCATTGAAGACTTGAAGTGTAGAATGTATTTACTTAGTAGGTAAATCTCTATATAAACTCTACACTTGTATGTCTTGGTTATCATTGAATGCATAAGAGAGCATAAAATGAGCCTTATAATCTTAAAAGGCTTTGAATGAATCTTTTGATGAATGTGGTTTTGTGTCCTAAAAGTTTTTAACTAAACTTCGTATGATCAAAGGAATTTGAATTTGGTTTTTAAACTTATATGTGTCTAAATAAGTTTTCTATACATACCAAATGGTTTTTAAACTTATTGAACTTAAATCTCACATGATTTTACAAAGTTTGAATATGCTTCCAAAAAATTCGGTCGTCCGAATTTTGTAGCAAAAGTTTGCTACTGTTCTTCTAGAGAAATTCGGAAGAAGATTCAGACACCATGAAAAATAATTCGGTCGTCCAAATTTTGGCATTCAGCATGGTCACTGTTTTTTCAGAGAAATTTGGACGAGGATTCGGATGTAGCAGGAAGAATTCGGTCGTCCGAAAAATTCGGACGCAGAATTCGGTCGTCCGAATTTCCTGAAAATAGCCGTTAACTAGCCGTTATATAGCTGTTAAAACTAATTTTCAAATTCTTTAAAAGCCATAAACTTGAAATTTTTTGTCAGTTTTGAATCCTTGAGAACTCTAAGCATTCTAAAGCCTTTTACAAACATTTCTTAAGTTCTCTTATGTCTTGTGCATTCAATTGATCAATCAAAAAGACATCAAAGTGTGAAGGTGCAAGTTTGTGTAAAACATCTACCAACAAGTGGTAACATCTACACACTCTTATCTTTTTATCAAATTGTGTTTTTCTACTAGCTCTTGCAAGGTTATCTTGATAACATAAAACCCTTTAGATAAGGGTGATCTTTGAAGTTGTGATTCAAGGTTGTTTAAGATATAAAACCATTGTGTGTGGTGAGCCTTGTTTGTAAAAGTTACTAGAAGAGTTTGTGAGTGTAAAACCATAGTGTGGTGAGCCTCTCTTGTAATTTGTAAACCTGAGCATATAGTAGATTGGTTGAAATCTTTAAATGTAGGCTTAAGGCAGTGGACGTAGATCTTGAGGATCAAACCACTATAAATTGCTTGTGTTCTTTGATCTTACTTTCTTGTATTGCTGTGCTATAAATTGCTTATAACTTGACTCATATAATCTGTTCTTTGCTTAGACGTATAAATGGTTTTAATTTGCGAAAATTAGCCAAATACCTAATTCACCCCCCCTCTTAGGTATTTCACAAGTGTTCAGCATTAGTTTAAAATCTAGAGTTTATGGCTTTTATAGATTTTGGAAGTCAATTCCAACAGTCATAAAACGGCTAGTAACAGCTAGTTTTTGAGGAGTACAGATGACCAAACTTGATCCGCTGCATCCAAACTATCGTCCGAATATTACTGTGGCATGCTGCCTGGAAAAGTTCGAACGACCGAACTTTGACCCTTGTATCCGAATTTCTTTGGAAGTTTATCAGTTATGTTCACAGTTTGGACATCTGAACTTGCATCTGAACTGTTAAAACTTTGTCAAAATGTTTGAAAATCAACCTCAATAAGTTCAAAATCATTTTGTACTAAAAGATAAGTCATTTGAAATCTTTTGATCTCAAAGACCGTTATCGAAGCACTTGGTGATTCGAAGATTATTCAAAGACATTTAAGATTCAAAAACAAGTTTTGTGTTCGCTTATGCATTCAATAGATTTTAAGAACAAGAAGTATAGGGTTTACAAGAATATACCTATTAAGCAAGTGTAAGTCTACACTAGAGTCTTCAAAGCCTTCAGTTGATAGGACATGCTCTATATTCTTGGTCCTTGAGCACACTTGAGTTGTCCTTAGCACTTTTAGTTCCAAGGCAATAAGAACTCTTTGCTTCTCAATCCAAAAATCCTATCACACAAATAGCATATGAATTAGTCCTTATCAATATTTGTCATTAATCAAAATTAATCAAAACTACATGATTTGCCCTTAGGGCTAACGAAGCTACATTAAGAGCTATCAACCTAGATTCATTTTTGTCAAGCTACTTTTACCAGAATGTAGAATCTCAAGGTGGGTCAGCATAATAGTGACTAATTATTGTACACCTGATGATACATCAGCACGTCTTAATGGCTAGCTAGAATCACTGTTTCAACTTTACAACAAGCTAGAATCGCTTTTTCAAAAGTAATAAAGCCTCACCTTTTAGACTTACACAGATTTGGTATAAAGGTATTTTGAACCATTTTTTTGAGACCAAAGGAATGAGTTGACTTTCTATGAAAGAATAAATCAAGCTAGGATGACTAGAAATTACATGTGTATGCTTTACAAAAAGTTGATTTTTCTAAAAAATAAAATTTTGACCTTTGAACAAGACTTGACCAAAACACCATTTGACTGAATTATATTTTATCTTTTGATAGGATTTTGTATGTGTTATAACTATGATCCTTTGCACCCATAAGTGTTCAAGAGATGTGAGGGTTTCTCAAAAAAGCTGAGAATTTTTCAACAGCTGACTGCAAAATCTAAAAGCAGTGAAAGAAACACATCTGGATAAAAAAGAAGAAAATGTGCAAAGTGTGACTTGATAATGGAAGTAAGTGAAAGCTTCTATCTTCCATCTGCATCTCTTCACGATTCACAAGTACTAGTTATAAATTTGTTCTACCAAGGCCGAGGAAGTTCTTAGGTGGAAAATAGTTGCTAGATCTATTGAAAATCTAGGGATATAATTACTATATCTATTGAAAACTAGTGGAGATAATATCTAGATCTATTTGTAAAACTAGTGTGTATAAAATGAGTGTGTACACTTGAGAGTTTGTTGGGTGTAAAATACTTAGGGTTGTGTGGTCTGATCTCAATCGTTAAAGAGATTGAGCTTAGTGAAGATACTTGAGATAGGATTCGCAAGGAGTGAATGCAAGCAGGTTGCTAAACCATTACAAAATCCTCGTATCTCTTTTCATTCTTGCCTTACTTTGTTTTGATTGTTTGCTTCGTTTACCATTATTTATTTTCTCTATGACAAAGATATTTTCTGAAAAATGATCAAGTAGAAAGCATACTCTCTACACAATAGAAAGACATGCTCAAACTGTTATTCAAACAAAATAAAAAAAGAACTATCTTTCAAACTATGTGTTGCATATCGAGTCCTAGAAAGCGTTTTTGAGATACTCAAGCTGAAATTACTCCGAGTTTGCTCAGTCCAAGAAAAATAGCTTGAAATTTAGCCTGGATTTTAACTTTTGTTTTATCAACCAGATAATAGCAGTTTACTTTTGTATTTTTAATTTTTCTTTAAATAGGTTAAAATTTTATAAATTCCAATTCACCTCCCCCTTGGACATTGTTTGGGATTTATAGAAATAAATTTTCTACTCCATGCAATAAAGATATGCCAATTGTCAAATTGTACCCAGTCTGCTTAGCATACTATATGTAAGTAAGTCATTAATAGTCTATAAAAGTGCCACTCGCATTTGAAAATTTTATTACTTTAAATGTCATACGTCGGGACCTCACTGGGCTATAATTGCTGTAATTCCTCTATCAAAGATAGATAAACATCAATCTTGAAAGACCTAAGGGGGGGGTGAATTAGGTCTTTAGCTAATTGTCAAATACTTTTCTCTTTTTACAAATCATTTGTGAAAGACCTAAGAGGGGGGTGAATTAGGTCTTTGGCTAATTATCAAAAATCTTTTCCCTTTTTGCAAATCCTTTGCCTTAATGAAAGCTCTTCTATAAATTCACAAACTTCAAGTTTATATGTGATTTGATGGTTAAGACAAGATTATCAAGCTATAAGACCACAACCAATCAATCAACAACTATGAACAAATAATAATAACACAAGTATGTAAACAAGTAAAGTTATAAAGAATGAACACACGATTTATAGTGGTTCGATCTCTCCAAGATCTACATCCACTACCTTGAGTCCACACTCAAGGATTTCAACCAATTCACTATATGCTCAATTTAGACAATTACACAAGAGGCTCACCCAACAAGGGTTTTATACAAACAACCTCCTTTGCAATCCTACAAACAAGGCTCACCCTTCCACAAGGATTTTATATCTAAAGACAACCTAAAGACCAATCTAATCCAAGGCTCACCCACACACGGGTTTTACACCACAACCTTGATTAATCTAGTCTACGGCTCACCGTTATCAAAAGGATTTTACGTCACAAGATAACCTTCTATCAATCACAACAATAATATAAAGATAGAGTTTGGATGTTACCAATACTTCTTGATGGATGAATACAATTGCTAGCACCACTTCACTTCTTGCCTTTAGAATCTTGAATTTTAACCTTTGAGCACAAGGCAATTTGAGATCTTTTCAAATAATTTTGATGTAAAACAAGTTAGAGCTTGAAGGATTTTAAATGTTCAAAAGTTCTACAAAAAAACTGGAGTTTATGGCTTTTACAGATTTGAAAAATTATTTTTAATAGTCATAAAACGGCTAGTAACAGCTAGTTTCAAAGAAGTTCGGACGTATGAGCTTTCTCCTCTGCGTCCGAACTTGCGTCCGAACTGTTCACACTTTTCCATTAGTTTCAAAAGAAGAGAAGTTCGGAACTCCGAACTTTTCCTTCTACATCCGAACTTTGTGTTCGAAGTTTTAAAACTTTGTCAAAACATATTCAAATCAATTCAAACAAGTTGGAAAACTTTCCAGCCTATAAGATAAGTCATTAAAGACATTTTAAGTGCAAAAACCATTGATGAAAACTTGATAATTAAGGTAAGTTCAAAACCATTGAAATCATTTAAATCAAGTTTTGTGCTCTCAATTGCAACTCATAGATTCCAAGACTTAACAGTGTAGGGTTTACAAAATTTACCTATTAAGCACATGTAACCTACACTTCATGTCTTCAAAACCTTCAATCATCTTGAACAAACTCTTCAATCTTCAATCACTTTGACATATTGGAGTTGTTCTTGCATTGTGGCTTCAAGGCAATGAGACGTCATACTTCTTAATCCATTAATCCTATCACACAACATGCAAGCACATGAGTCCTCATCAATGTTTGCCATTATTCAAAACTAATTATAACTACATGATTTGCCCTTAGGGCTAACAATCTCTCCCTTTTTTGATGATGACAAACTTTGATGCAAAATGTGATGGATTTAAACAATGTAGTACAAAGAAGTATTAATGTCAATGATAGATAATAACCAATTTAGCATATTGACATTTAAAAGGCTCAATGTGAGCCAATGACCAAACCAACCTCCATTTACCTCCTTCCTTCCAACTAACAATTAGGATATAATATATAGCATTTAATCATTTAGAAAAAGTTCTAAGAGAGGTTTTAAGGTTGTAAAAGTTTAACAATGCTCCCCCTTAGATTGTGCTCATTTTTCAACAAGTTTGGACTTGAGATGTTGTGAATCCGAATTTTGACATATCAAGTCCGAATTGTAAAATAAGTGAAATGAAAGCTGCAATTTTTTAAAATAAGCTTTCCTAAGTTTGTTCAAACATATTAAAAGAGATTAAAACATATTTTAATCAATTTGAACAACAAAGGAGAACATTTTGGCAACAAAATATGGATGCATCTGAATTTCAGAACATGTATCCGAATTTTTGACTCATGCATCTGAATTTAGAAATTTCAAGTCCAAACTGCAATAAATTCAATATAATGAATGTTTAAAGTGAAATAAACCTTTCCTAAGGTTGTTCAAACATAATGGAAGAGATTATAACATATTTGAATCAATTTGAACAACAAAAGAGCACTTTTTGGCAACAAAGTATGGATGCATACGAATTTTGAAATTTTAAATCCAAACTTTAAAATATGTGAGATAAAGGCTGTAATATTTGAAAATAAGCCTTCATAAGGTTGTTCAAATATGGTAGGAAGAATTAAGACAGTTTTCAAATAATTTGAACAATAAAAAAATAATTGTTGGCAAGAAAGTTTGGATGCGTCCAAGCATTTGGTTTGCATCCGAATTTCAAGTCCAAACTTATGAATTGTAACCTCACATATTTTATCCCATTCAATTTAAATTCCAAATGCAGAAATACAGCCAAATTTTCACATTACTTATTATTGCACATCAACACATACATAATACACACATCAACACATACATAGCACACATAGCATATACATAACACATATTGCATCACATTCTTTCTCCCCTTTGACATATGCATGGATTTTCAGAAAATTCACACATGTTCTATTCATGCATGAGGAATTCCACTGCTATTTCACTCATTTTCACACATTTTGTCATCACATTTCTTCTCCCCTTTTTGTCACCAATCAAGGATAGGGTAAGAGTACTTGGACAACAAAAGTGAAACAAAAGAAGTTTTTATCACAAGGATGTCAGATATTGAGCTTCAAAACGTTATAATGACTAGAAAGGCACAAGTAAATTTCAATGTTAAAGCATAACATGTGCATCAAGACATAAACTAAGATAAGCAACAAAATAGAGTTTAGGGATAGAAAGGCTTAGTCTTGGATGCGCTTCATGGTCTTCACTTCCAAATTTTTTCATTGTGATGCCATGTTTCCTTGATCTCCATATGATGGGGTCCTTCATTTGCTGACTCCTTGCCCGTGTAGTTCGACTTTGGAAAGTTACCAATCGAGAGGATCTTTGGATCTTCTTCCTTTGAACCACATTTTCCTTCTCTCTTGGCTGAAGGAAATTGGTGAGGAATTTTTTTTATTTGACTTTGTTAAACTCCTTTCACCTCCTTCTCCTTGCTTGTTCTCTTGGGCTTTACCTCTTTGTTCTTCATTCTAATGCTCTTCTTCTTGCTTGGGGTGCTTCTCTGCCTTTTCCTTCATCTTTGTCTTCTTCTTTAGCAACAAATTGATATCCATCTCAATTTTCACTGTCATTACTATCATCCTTATTGCTGCCATCTCCACCCATATTATCTTCTTGATCTTCTTCATTTTTCTCTTCACTGACCTCTTTCTCATCTTCTTTCTTTTCTTCTTCTTTGGCTTTATAGGAACTAGCACCATTTAAAACCACTTGCAAAATCTTTCTCAAGTCTTCTTCCATATTCTTGACTCTAGCTTCTAAACCATCAAATTTGCCAAGAATCATTGGAGCAAAGAACTCGAAGAATTTGTCCATCTTCTTCATTTCCTTTACATGGTTGGTCAATGAATAGCTTTATTACCAACTCACTCAACTCTTTCTTCCTTAATATTTGCTTAAACTTCATAAACTAAGGAAGGTAATAGCATTAATCAAACACGAGCAAACTAGTTCAGCTCATATCATTTAAAAAATGAGAGTATATTACCCATTTCGGATAGTTTCATGACATCCACCTTGTGGCTTGGATTTGTCTTATAGTTCCTTTTTGTCCAATCATCAAATTCAGTAGCAGCCTCCACTGTGACAAATCTATCCTGCCATGACATGCTTTGAGGAACATAAAGCTTCCTTGGTTCATTGATTACTGGTCCTCCTTCTCTTTCGTTGGCTTTTCCCTTTCCTTTTCCCCATGCTAGGCTTCTTTGTCCTCACCTGGAGCTACAACACTTGAATACACTCATTAGTTATTGAATTTTGAAATTCCTGAGCTTCTTCTAAGATTGGTCAAACCTTTCTTCGGCCAATGGCTTAGTAACGATATCATTAATTTGTTCATTAATGCAAACATGCTTTAAATAAGTATTACCCTTAGTAGAATGATCTCTAATGAGATGAAGTTTGATCTCTATATGCTTTGTCCTAGTTTGTTGAATAGTATGATGGTCAAATTTATTGCATTAGTGTTATCACATAACATAGCCACACATTTGAAATATAGACCATAATCACTTAGAGCATGTGTTGTTTATGGCTTCAGCTCAAAACATATTTTTGAAGAAGAATTTTCACAAAGCATAGATCTAACAAACTTTTGTAAAGTTCAAAATTTCCTTTTAATAACACCATTTTGTTGTTGGGTTTTTGCAGTTGAAACAATTTTATGAAATTCAATTTTCATCACAAATTTTGTAAAGACTTGGTTGTAAAATTCTCCCATTGTCACTTCTAATGGAAATCAATTTTAAACTCAAGAGAGGCTTGAATCTTTTTGAATAGTTTTACAAACTTATGAAACACTTCATCTTTTTTAGCAAAGAAGACTACTAAAGTAAATATTAAGAAATCATAAACTGCTACTAAGGTATACTTCATGTCATCAATACTAGAGTTCCTCAAAAGTGCAAATCAATCCATATGAACAAGCTCAAGATGTTTTGAGGTATGAAACTAAATCTTGATAGAAAAGTTTGTTCAATAAATCCATGTTCACGTGACCAAATCTTCTATGCTAAGAAAATCATTATCATAAGCAACAAGACATTCAAGCTTATCAAGATAAAGCGCACATTGAAACATTTTGTGAGTAATTGATCGAAATCACAAAATATCATTTCGTCGTACAAGTTCGGGCCACTGAACTTATGGTCTACCTTCAAACTTCAAGTCCAAACATTTTGTAAAGTTTCATAAAGATGCTTTTGGCCAAGCAAATGCATAGATATTCAATCATAGCTATTTTCACCATTTTATCATGACATATAATCAATTTCAAGAGGTTATGAGATGAAAATCATTTTCTTAGGTTTGAAAGAAAAATTTGTTTATTTTTCATATTGGCGAGAATTACAAGGATGATTTTTCTTAAACGAATTTTTGATAATCCTTTAACAAGTAAAAACAATATTCAACAAGTCCATGCTAACATGATCAAATTTACTATGCCGTAAATAACCGTCATTTTCATGAGTGGAAAATCATATAACTTTATAAGCAACAAGTTCATCAAGGCAAGGCACATAACCATTACTAATACAATTTGCAACAAAAAATAGTTCTACCATTGACACCATCAAGTATAGTGCAAGTATTACATTTAAATTCAACTTTTCAATCATTGTCACATAATTGACTAATACTAAGCATGTTATAGTTCAAATCAGCAGTAAGCAACATTAGTTTAAAATGAAGAGAAGAACTTTTACCAACACTGGTTACTCCAAGAATTCTTCCTTTCTTCTTGTCTAAAAAACAAATCCTTCATTGGTTGCTTTGACCTTGCTTATGAATGAGGTGTTTTCCTTTTTTCTTTAAGCCAACATCATCAATATGCCACTTAGTGGTGCTTGAGTTTGAATTGGAGAGTACCTGCAATAAAGAAGAGGAAGTATCCTTTGGTACCCATACTTCCTTGGGTCCATGGGGGTTAGTAATAATTCCCTTAACTCTCCAAATGTTTTTTACACCATTCTCCACTTTTCTTTTAACAAGTATGATGCAAGGAAGTAGAAGTAGTTCTAACAAAGAAGTTATTATATTTAGGTACATTGTTTACATAAATATAGCCAAGACCATTTTTGACAAGAGGAGATCTTTGAGCTCCAAGAATTTTATCAAGATTGTCCCTTTCGTTTGTAAATTTTTCTATGCATGATGTAAGTTCATCAATCTTCTTTTTCAAAGTCTCATGATCAACAAGCATTCTTTCAAGAGACAAAATCTTTTCACAAAGAATCTTATTTTCAAGGGACATGTTTTGTAAAGAGATATTTAAAACTTCTTTTTCAATATTCAAGCATTCAATAGAATCAAGAAGCTTTTTGTTTTCACAGAGCAATTTTGAATTCTCATTCAATAAATCATTAATTTTTGTTTTCATTTTCTTATTCCTTTTTGAAGCCTTTTTTAATTCTCCATACATCTCAATAAGTAATTCACTAGGATCATCAATATCATCATCATAAGAAGTAGAGGTAGAAGGAGTAGGTTGTACCTCATCTTCCATTGCCATGAAGCACATATTTGCTCTTTCTTCTTCATTAGTGACTTGAAGCAGCTTCCACATTTCATGAGTGGAATCACACTCCATAACTCTATTGTATTTATTGACAACCAACGCACAACAAAGAATGTTCATTGCTTGGTAGTTTAATGTCATCTTCCTTGAATCGCTCTCATCATACTCCTCCATGGGCTTTGCTTCCCTTGTAACTCCATCAGCTTTCACTCTCAATGGTACATAGGGACCTTTCTCAATAATATTCCACAATTCATAGTTAATAGAAAAAATGTAAATCTCAATCCTAGACTTCCAAAAAATATAAATAGAACCATCAAACAATGGAGGTCTATTAGTGGAGGAACCTTTCGTATAAGGCAAATTTGATAAACTAGCCATATAATCTTTACTTGTAGGTTGTTAGACCTTAAAAAGAAGACCTTGCTAAGGGGGGTGAATTAGGTGTTTTGCTAATTATCAAAAATCTTTTCCCTTTTTGCAAATCCTTTGCCTTAATAAAAGCTCTTCTACAAATTCACAAACTAACTTCAAGTTTATATGTGATTTGATGATTAAGACAAGATTATCAAGCTATAAGACCACAACCAATCAATCAACAACTAAGAACAAATAATAATAACACAAGTATGTAAACAAGTAAAGTTATAAAGAAATGTGTTAACCCTAAGGGCAAATCATGTGGTATTTGATTAATGACAAATGTTGATGAGGACTAATATGCTTATATATTGTGTGATAGGATTGGTGAACTAAGAAGTATGAAGTCTCATTGCTTTCAAGCCAAAGTGCAAGAACAACTTCAAAAAAGGCAAAGTGATTAAAGTTTGAAAAAGGTTGTTCAAAGATGATCTAAAGGCATTGAAGACTTGAAGTGTAGAGTATATATGCTAAATAGGTAAATCTCTATATGAACTCTACACTTGTGTGTCTTGGAATCTATTGAATGCATAAGAGAGCATAAAATTAGTTTCTTAATCTTAAATGGCTTTGAATGAACTTTTTGATGAATGTGGTTTTATATCTTAAAAGATTTTGAGTAAACTTTGCATGATCAAAGAAATTTAATTATGGTTTTCAAGCTTATATATGTCTAAATAACTTATCTATACATATAAAATATTTTCAAACTTATTGAAGTTAAATCTCAAATGATTTTATAAAGTTTGAAAGTGCTTCCAAAAAATTCGGTCGTCCGATTTCTGTAGCAAAAATTGGTTACTGTTTTTCCAGAGAAATTCGGACGAAGATTCGAACGCATGAAGAAAAATTCGGTCATCCAAATTTTTGTCTTCAGCATGGTTACTGTTTTTCCAGAGAAATTCGGACGAAGATTCGGACGCAGGAAAAAAAATTCGATCGTCCGAATTTTTCCAAAATGTGCAACAGCAACGTTCGAATCTTCTCCTTCTATTTCTAATTTCTATGATGATGATGTTGATCCTAGTGAATTACTTATAGAAATGTATGAGGAATTGAAAAAGGCTTCTAAAAGGAATAAAGAAATGAAATCCAAAATAAATGATTTATCGAATGAGAATTCAAAATTGTGTGTTAAAAATGGTCAACTTCATAAGACCATTAATTGTCTTAACATCGAAAAAGAAGTTTTAAATGCAACCATACAAAACATATCTTTTGAAAACAAAGAGCTTAGCATAAAAGTTATTTCTCTTGAAAAAATGCTTGGTGATCATGAGGTTTTAAAAAGGAAAGTTAATGATTTTACGTCATGCATTGAAAAATTTACAAATGGAAGAGAAAATTTAAATAAATTACTTGGTTATCAAAGATTCTCATTTGCAAAACGTGGTCTTGGCTTTACTCATGATAGCTATGTTCCTAAGTATAAAAACTCTTTTGCTAAAGAAATTTTTAATTCTAAGTCTCATATTTGTTGCACATGTTGTGGCAAGCATGGACACAAAGTTTCTAAATGTTTTGTAAAAAGAAAGATAGAAAATGGTGTTAAGACCGTTTGGAAAGTCAAAGGAACTTTCACTAACTCCCTTGGACCCAAGAAAATATGGGTACCAAAAATCACTCTTTCCAATTTGGTGTAGGTTCAATTTGCTTCAAGATCAAGTGCCACAAAATGGTTTCTTGACAGTGGGTGCTCAAGACATGTGACAGGAAATGCCTCACTTGTTAGTGAGCTTCAAGCAACAAGTGAAGGCTTTGTCACATTTGGTGATAAGAAGAAAGGAAAAATACTTGGAATAGGTAACATTGGTAAAGGTTCCTTTCCTCTTATTAAACAAGTATTGCTCATTGATGGTTTAAAGTATAATTTACTTAGCAAAATGATTTCAAACTTATTGAAGTTGATTTTCAAACATTTTGACAAAGTTTGAACAGTTCGGACGCAAGTTCGAACATCCAAACTGTGAACATGACTGCTGAATTTCCAGAGAAATTCGGATGCAAGTTTGGATGCAAGGATCAAAGTTCAATCGTCCGAACTTTCCCTGATATCATGTTGCAGTAATCGTTGGACGATAGTTCAGATGCAGAGGATCAAGTTCGGTAGTCTGAACTCCTCAGAAACTAGCGGTTACTAGTAGTTTTATGACTGTTGGAACTGATTTTCAAAATCTATAAAAGCCTTAAACTCCAGATTTTAAACTAATGCTGAACACTTGATGAATCCTTACAATCTAAAATCATTTGAAAACATCAAAGCTCTCTTTTATCTTGTGCTCTCATGTGATTATTCAAGATTTCAAAGACAACAAGGTGAAGTGCTACTATTTTTATCAAGCAGTGGTAATATCTCATTAAATCTCTATTTTTATCTCTTTATTTATTTCCTCAATACAAGGTTATCTTGTGACGCAAAACTCTTTTGGTAAGGGTGATCCTTAAGGCATTGATTCAAGGTTGTCTTTAGATATAAAATCCTTATGGTAGGGTGAACCTTGTTAGTAGCATTGCAAAAGAGGTTGTTAGTGTAAAATCCTTGTGGGATGAGCCTATTGTGTAATAGATTGAATTTGAGTATTGAATAGATTGGTTGAAATCCTTAAGTGTGGACTCAAGGTAGTGGATGTAGATTTTGAAGAGATCGAACCACTATAAATTGCTTGTGCTCTTTGCTCTTCCTTGTGTATTGCTTTATAATTGTGCTCATTACATTCTCATTGAAACAATTGAATCTAATCATTCCAAACTACGTTCATAAAAGGGAAATAGTTTTCAAAAATTAGCCAAAGACCTAATTCACCACCCCTTTTAGGTCTTTCATATATATACATACATACATATATATATATATATATATATATATATATATATATATATATATATATATATATATATATATATATATATATATATATATATGACTATTTATAAGAATATATGGTTCTAGAATATTCAATAATTGAGTGTTTTTATAGTTGTAAGTCTAGGCTTAAACTTATGCCTAGAATATCCTGAGGAGACTTGTTCGATAGCTTAGAATTTATCATCTTCAAGATTTTCGAATAAAGTTTAGCTTTTTGGATTTGTAGAAAATTTGCATTTTTCGTAAGATAGCAAGTAACTCACACTTGCTTCTAGGTGAGTTTACAAATTGAGAGTCACTATATTTTTAGTGCTATCAATATTTATAAATAAGAATATTTGTTATTCACAAGTGTGCATATATTATTATTTTGAGATTTACTTTAGACCGGTAGACAGTTGTTATTTTGAAGCTATGACAAAATTGGATTTGGTAATGGACTTCATTGCTATGTTTGTTAATACTCTATTAAACCTTTCTCTCATCCAGCTATAGTATTTATACATCTTAGATTCTTACATTTGTTTCTAAGCATGCCTTTTGCACCATATATCCCTACATCTTCCTGCATGATAGACTATCAAATATTGATTAGTACACTGATAGGTGGCGGTAGAGTACCTGAAGTGGTATATCATGAATGTTGTAATTATGTCAAGAACGTAGTATTGCTTTGGAATTTGATTTTTTTAGCTTTCAAAGGTTACGATGTGATATTAGGAATGGATGAATTATTTAAACAAGTATGCATAAGTGGATTGTCAATAGAAAATAGTCATATTTAGTCGATCGGGTCAGTCAATTCTTGAGTTTAGAGGCAAAGAAAACTAACGCAGAGACTTGTTTCATTTATGGAATGACAGCTAGCAAAATTATTGTGGAAAGATTGCCAGGAATATTTAGCATATTTATTAAATAAGCCTAGGGAGAAGCTGAATTTGGATTTGATATTTGTGGTTAAGAAATTTAAGGATCTCTTTCCAAAGAAATTGAGAACTTTATCTCCAGGCAAGAAGTAGAGTTCAGTATTGAGTTAAAACCATGGCCAAAATGTTGTACTGAATGATACAAGAAGAATTAAAAGAGTTCAAGGAAAGGATTGTAAGGTGTGTTACAGCAAGGGTTATCCACCTAGTGGAGAGCACCTGTGTTATGTGTGAAAAGGAAAGAGAAAACACTGAGAATGTGTATAGATTACTGGAGATTGAACAATATCTCAGACAACAAGAACAAATATCCACTACCATTAGTTGATGAGTTGTTTCATCAAATTTGAGGAGTTGGGTGCTACCCTAAATTGAATTTGAGATAGGAATATTACCAAATACGAGTGAGAGCATAAGGTGTTCCTAAGACTAATTTAATACTTGATATGGGCCTTATAAGTTTGTGGCCATGCCTTTTGGACAGACGAATGCACTAGCTATTTTTATGGATCTGATGCATAGAGTTTTTCATCCTTATCTGAATAAATGTGTCATTGTTGTCATTGATGATAACCTTGGGTACTCACCAAATTTTGAAACACATGAGCAACATCTTAGAACAATATGGTAGAATCTTATATAACTTGTATTTTAAATTCACAGAATGTGAAGGTTGGATGAAACAAGTAACTTTCTCCGATCACAGGATTACTTGTGAAGATATATCATTAGATCCCACCTAGGTAGAAGCAGTGATCTGTTGGGAATAACCCAAAACACCAACCAGAATACGTAGCTTCTTAGGAATGACTGTCTGTTATAAAGATTTATCAAAGATTACTCAAAGATCTTTGCACCTCTGACACGGTTAATATGAAAAGTAACTGAATTCAAATGGACTGATAGCTGTGAGAAAAGTTTTCAAGAACTATTACGACGACTCATTATAGAATAAATTTTAATCTTGCTAGATTCGAGAAATAAATATTTCTTATAAACAGATAACTTGAAAGAATTTTTTAGGTTGCATTGATGCAGATAGGAAAAGTAGTTGCTTACATTTTTAGAAAATTAAAAGTACAGAATTACCCAACCTAGGATTTGCAACTTACAGGAATAGGTTTTCCTTGTAGACATAGAGACATTATTGGTATGGGCCAAGTATGAGATACCCTGATCACAAGAGTTTGAAGTATTTAATTTTTTAGAAGGATTTGAACATGTAACAACAGTATTGGATAGAGTTGTTTGACAACTATAAATGTTCCATTATTTAACACCCCAAAAAGGAAAATGTTGTAGCAGATGCTCTAAATAGAATGGTGAAGATAACAATTTTGACCATAACAGCTATGTTACTACAAGATATTTGAGATGCCCAAAAGAACAAATGAGTTTCAAGAATTCAAGCAACGGCTAGAAGCCAAGAAACAATCAAACTTTTAGTTAAGTCAAGATGATGCAAGCTTTTATTTTTTACAGCGACTTTTCCTAATGACAAGGAACTCAAATAGAATATTGTAGAAGAAGCACATAAGAACAAGTACACTACGCATCCAAGTGGAAACCAAATATACAAGGGGAGTAGAAATTTTGGTGGAATAAAATGAACAAGGACATAACTGAATATGTATCCACTTGTTTTATCTATCCGAGGGTGAAGGATGAACATTAGAAGTTAGTATGGTTGTTGCAACCATTACCGGTGCCTGAATGGAATTGAGACCATATTATCATGGATTTCTTTGTGAGATTAACTTACACGAAATGACAAAAAGATGCCATTTGGATACGTTAGCTCAGTTGTATGATGATGAAAGAGTAAGATTGCACAGAAACTATGTTGATAATGTTTCGGATTGAGATCTAAGATTTACCTCTTGATTTTGGTTCAAATTACAGGCTGCTCTTGGAACCAACCTGAACTGTGGTACCTCAGCATATCCACAAATAGAGACAATAATTTAGACACTGAAAAATATGCTACAAGCATACACTTTGGATTTTGAAAACAAATGGATTGAGAATTTGCTTGTGTAGAGGTTTATGATAATAGTTATTTATTCATCAATTGGCATGACACATCTTGAGGCATTATATGGCAAAATGTGCAGAACATCCCTAAAATTGGGGTTTGATTTTATTGGAAGCAAAGAAATTTAATTCTAGAAGTGAATGAAATGTAGAAAATAAGTAAGAATTAACCAATGTAGACTTACAGCGGCCAAAAGTAGACAGAAGAGTTATATCGAACATTGAAGAAGAGAACTAAAGTTTGAGGTTGGAAATAAGATATTTTTGAAACTGACACATCACCAGGGAAAATGTCAAGCCCCAAGATCCCACATGGGGTAGCTATAAGATTTGTGATATCTACAAAAGCATGGGCCTAAGTATCTATAGTCAACTTGGGATATCCATCTTGGCATATCGAGGATGGTTCCAAGTAGTTGGTTGTGGGTTCTACCATGCTTATAAGTCTCGTGCTCGAGCCTGTGGGCAAGAGGCGTGAGAGCTAAGCGTTATACCATGCTTGATGGGAGGCACCTCTAGAATCTCATACCCTGGTTCGGTCCTGTGGTCCTGAGATCGCTTAGCGATGAAACTAGGGCCTTAAGGGGGGGGGGGGTGAATGTGACTCCCCAAGAAGATCCCACATGGGATAATTATGAAAGTTATTATTTGTATATAAGCATGGGCCTAAGTATCTATAGTCAACTTGGGATATCTATTTTGGTAGAGCGAGGACGGTTGCCAAGTAGTTGATTGTGGATGCACTCAGGCCCACGAGTACAGGACGTGACATTTAGAGCAAGGTTTTGATCCTAGCACCTATGGGTTATGGACTTGTGAACCTTCAAGAAGAGGAAAATTGAGTCCAAGAAAAGACCAGCACGGATTGTGGAGTGCAATATAAAAGAATTAAGAGGAATGTTGATTCCAATATGTAAAGAACTTTGGGAGAGATCATTGGATTGAAGAAGAAAAATGGGAAAGCATAAGAGTATATACGAAGAAAACTTCCCAAATAGTTAGGTACATCATTTGAATTTCGAGGGTGAAATTCTTTTAAGGAGGAAAGAATGTAACATCCCACTCTAGAGACAGTCTAGGTGTGTTCGTTTTCAAGTGGAGCTCATAATTTTTTTTTATATAAAGCATTTGAGAAAACTATCATGAGTTAGGTTAATTTATTTTTTAAAAATTATTTTAGAACATAATTTTTGCACCTACTTGACTATTCTAGAATATTCTAAGTTTTTGTAAAATAAAACAAAAAACAAAATACCAATAGTTTGGTGACACATATGTCACTAGCATTTTGACTTGGCCTCTTTAGGCTTTCTTCACCGCCTTAGCAACCAAATTTCTCCCCCTTTATATGGTAATTTTTTTGTTCATTTTTCTTGGCATATTACTTCTTGTTCTTTCTTTCTCCCTGCCGACTTCTTCCTTTATTGTTAGCTACTGTCTTTCATTCTTCCTTTCTTGTTCCTTTCTTCTTGTTTGTTTTTCTCCTTTTTATTTCACAGATTTCTTTCGATTCTTTCTTTCTTCTCCTGGTTAGTTTTCTTTTTTTTGCTTGCTCCAAGTTCTTCCTTGTAATTAAGGTAAGATTTGTTTATAATTCATTTGTGGTGTTTTAGTTTGTTTTATGGTTTTCTTAGATTTGTGGCAGAAATTATTTGTTTAGTAAAATTAATATATTTGATTTTAAGTATTTGGTTTAGTTTAGTTTGAGTTACATTTTTGAACTATTGCAAATTTTTATCCTTCAGAATTTGAAATAGATTTGAACGTGATTAAATATTAAGATTTTAAGATTTGAGATTTAAAATAAAAGCGATAATTTTATTCTCTTAAAATAATATTTTTTTTTCTAAATTTTCACTATCTTAAACATTTAATATTTTGTATTTGAGAAAATTTAGTATTTGTGAAATTTCATTAATATATATATATATATTTATATATATATATATATATATATATGACTATTTATAGGAATACATGTTTATAGAGTATTTAATAATTGAGTATTTTTATAGTTGAAAGGTTAGGCTTAGACTTATGCCTAGAATATCCTAGGGATACTTGCTCAATAACTTATAATTTATCATCTTCAGGGTATTCTAGGCATAAGTGGTTCTATCTCTTCAAGATCTACGTCCACTACCTTGAGTCTACACTCAAGGATTTCAATCAATCTACTATATACTCAAGTTCAACAATTACATAAGAGGCTCACCGCACAATGGTTTTACACTCACAACCTCTTTTGCAATTCTACAAGCAAGGTTCACCCTATCAAAGGATTTTATATCTACAAACAACCTTGAAGCAATGTCTCAAGGATCACCCTTATTTAAAGGATTTTATGTTTACAAGAAAACCTTGTAATGATCTAGTAGAAAACACAATTAAATGGAGAATGGAGAATGAATAAGATGTCACAACTTTCTTGGTAGATAATTACACAATGTTGCACCTCTTCACTTTGATGTCTTTGGAATCTTGAATGATTAATTGAAAGCACAAGACAAAAGAGAGTTTTGATGTTTGCTAAAGATTTTAGAATGTTAAGATTTCTCAGAGATTCAAAACTTACAAAAATTCTTGAGTTTATAACTTTTATACATTTCAAAAATCAGTTTCAACAGCTATGAAACGGCTAGTAACGACTAGTTTTAGAGAAGTTCGGACATCCGAACTTTCTCCTATGCGTCCGAACTTTCGTCCGAACTTTACTGTGCCAAGTTGTCTGGAAAAGTTCAGACGTCTGAACTTTTCCTTATGCATCCGAACATTCGTCCGAATTTCTCTGGAAAAACAGTCACCATGCTATCAGATAAAGTTTGGACGTCTGAACTTTATCCCATGGGTCCGAACTTGCGTCCGAATTTCTCTGGAAGCACCATAACCATTTTCAAAGTTTGGACATCTGAACTTGCGTCCTAACTGATCAATCTTTGTCAAATCATTTGAAAATCAACCTTAATAACATTGAAAACATTTTGTATAAATAGTTAAGTCATTTAAAAATTTTCAAACTCAAAAACCGTTACCAAAACACTTTGATCATACAAAGTTTATTCAAGATCATTTGAAGTTCAAAAATATACTTGTTATTCAAAAGTTCATTCAAAGCCATTTAAGATTCAAAACAAGTTTTTGTTGCTCTCTTATGCATTCAATAGATTCCAAGACACACAAGTGTAGGGTTTACAAAAGAATATACCTATTACGCCTATGTGACCTACACTCCAAGTCTTTAGTGTAAGCCCTAAGGGCAAATCATGTAATTTTGATTCATGACAAATATTGATGAGAACTAATATGTTTATATTGTGTGATAGGATTTATGAAGAACGAAGTTTGAAGTCTCATTGCCTTCAAGACAAAGAGCAAGAACAACCTCAGTAAGCTATGAGTCTTTTGAGGTTTATTCAAAGATGAACTCAAGGCATTGAAGACTTGAAGTGTAGAGTAGGTATGATGATAGGTAATATCTATGTAAACTCTACACTTGTATGTCTTGGAGTCTATTGAATGCATAAGAGAGCATAAAATTGGTTTCTTAAGTTTAAAAGTTTTTTGAATGAATTCTTAGTAAATGTGGTTGTGTGTCCTAAAAGTTTTTAAGTTAACTTTATATGATCAAATGAGTTTGATTTTGGTTTTCAAACTTATGTTTGTCTAAATAAGTTATCTATATATATCAAATGTATTTCAAATACTTGGAAGATTGATTTCAAATGATTTTACAAAGTTTGAACACAATTCCATAAAATTCGGTCGTCCGAATTTGGTAGCAAAAGTTTGCTACTGTTCTTCCAGAGAAATTCGGAAGAAGATTCGGACGCATGAAGAAAAATTCGGTCGTCCGAATTTTGGTCTTCAGCATGGTTACTGTTCTTCCAGAGAAATTCGGAAGAAGATTCGGACGCAGCAGGAAGAATTCGGTCGTCCGAATTTCCTGAAAGTAGCCGTTAACTAGCCGTTTTATAGCTGTTTCAACTGATTTTCAAATTCTATAAAAGCTATAAACGTGCAATCTTTTACAACAACTTACAATTTGAATATTCTAAGCTTACAAAAGTCAATTACAAACATTTCTCAAGCTCTCTTACATCTTGTGCATTAAATTGATCAATCCAAAGACATCAAAGTGTGAAGGTGCAATTTTGTGTAAATTCTACCAACCAGTGGTAACATCTACACACTCTTCTTTACTTAATCAATTGTATTGTTCTACTAGCTCTAGCAAGGTTATCTTGATAACATAAAACCCTTTAGATAAGGGTGATCCTTGAAGTTGTGATTCAAGGTTGTTTGAGATATAAAACCATAGGTTGGTGAGCCTTGTTTGTAAAAATTACAAGTAGAGGTTGTATGTGTAAAACCAAAGTGTGGTGAACCTCTCCTGTAATCTGTGAACTTGAGCACATAGTAGAGTTATTGAAATCCTTAAGTGTATGCTTAAGGTAGTGGAGGTAGATCTTGAGGATCGAACCACTATAAATTATTTGTGTTTATTTGTTTACATTTCTTATACTGCTTTGTCATAAACTGTGGTTTATTCTCATTCACTTAATCTGAAATAGGTCTGCTCATCTATAAAGTTTTAATTTGTGAAAATTAGCCAAATACCTAATTCACCCCCCCTCTTAGGTATTTCATTTAGTACCTTTAATCATCTTTCAACAAAACTTCTTCAATCTTCAATCACTTGGACACATTGAAGTTGTTCTTGCATTTTGGCTTGAAGGCAATAAGACTTCATACTTCTTTAATCCAACAATCCTATCACACAATTGACATAAAGATTAGCCCACAACAATATTTGTCATTATTCAAAACTTAATTAAAACTTCATGATTTGCCCTTAGGGCTAACAATCTCCCCTTTTTTGATGATGAAAAACTTTGATGCAAATTGTGATGGATTTAAACAGTGTAGAATAAAGAAGTATTGATGCCAATGATAGATAATAACCAATTTAGCACATTGACATACAAAAGGCTCAATAAGAGCCTATGGCCCAACCAACCTCCATTAACCTCCTTCATTCCAACAACTAAGATAGAAGATATAGCATTTAAAAAAACAAACTCCTGAGAGAGGTATTAAAGGTCAGAAAAGATTAACAATGCTCCCCCTTAGATTGTGCTCATTTTTCAACAAGTTTGGACTTAAGATGTTGTGAATCTGAATTTTCACACATCAAGTCCGAACTGTAAAATAAGTGAAATGAAAGCTGCAAATTTTGTAAATAAGCTTTCCTAAGGTTGTTCAAACATATTAGAAGAGATTAAAACATATTTGAATCAATTTGAACAACAAAATAGCACTTTTTGGTAACAAAACATGGATGCATCCGAATTTTGAAATTTCAAGTCCAAACTTTAAAATATGTGAGATGAAGGTTGTAATATTTGAAAATAAGCCTTTCTAAGGTTGTTCAAATATGATAAGAAGGATTAAAATAATTTTCAAATGATTTGAACAACAGAAAAATAATTCTTGGCAAGAAAGTTTGGATGCGTCCAAACTTTTGGTTTGCATCCAAATTTCAAGTCCAAAACTTATGAATTGTAACCTCACATGTTATATCCCTTTCAATTTAAAAATCCAAATACAGAAATACAGCCAAAATTTTCACACTACTCATTATTGCACGTTAGTACATACATATTACACATATCAACACATACATAGCACACGTTGCAGCACACATAGCACATACATAACACATATTGCAGCACATCAGCAAACATAGTACATACATAACACATATTACAGCACATTCTTGCAGCAGATCTTTCTCCCCCTTTTGTCCTCACTCAAAGATAGGGTAATGAAAACGAGACTGATAAGCATAATTCTTCCCCTTTATAGCCAATAGAAATAGTAAGGATCAATTTAGCATAATTCTGTAAATCAACTTCTTCTCCCTTTTTTATAGCAGCAATTAAGCTTGGGGTTATCAAAGTATCATTAACACTGAGGTTTCATCATTGAGCTTCACACAACATTACATAAGCCACATTAAAGAAAATCAGTAATAAAGTTCAGAGATTTAAAAAGAAAAACAGATAAATTGCATAAACCAAGCTAATAATTGTTCATAAGTCATACTAAGCTTATCACAAATAAATAAAAGCAGTAAATAGAGATAAGAGTAAAGATATGCTCAGTATTTTGATGTTGATGGAGAGTCCTTTCTAGATTTCTTCTTGACTGCAACATGCTTGGCTCTTCCTTGGCTGAATGTTGGATTAGATGGTGTTGTCACTTCAGCTCTTGCAATTTGACCTCCTTCTAGGCTAATTCTAGCTTGCTGCATTCCTTGATCTCCCCTTTGTGACTCCATAGCTTGCTCACTGTTATCCCCTTGGTCACCATCATCATCATCATCTTCATGATCACTATCATCATCTCTATCTTTTTCATTTTTCTTGTCTTCTTCATCATTCTTATCATCATCCGTTTCTTCTTGAGTTCTAGATGGCCCGTCACCACTTTGAGTATTTCTCATCAATATTTACTCAATGTGCTTGACTATATTCTCTAAACTGCCCAATTTTATACATTTTCTCCATATCCTTGATGTGGTTGTTTAAGGCTTCTTGAATTGTGTCTCCTCTTGAAATTCCTTCAGCACTAGGATCTTTTCCAACATTAGGATGTGATTGAGGAGTTGGAACTTCTTCAAAGAGTCTTCTTTTGGAGGGAGGTTGCTCCCCCTCACTTGATGAATCGTGCCTCCTCTTTGTTTTCGTTTCTCTTGCCCACATTTTTGCTTCATCTTCTTCTTCCTCAGTTTCCTCACTTTCTTCAGTTTCTACTCTTTTTGGAGGAGTTACTCTTTTAGTTCTCCATACTCCCTCATCATCAAGAGTTAATTGCATTCTTTTGAGAAAGTTATTAGTATAGACATGTCCTCTTTTGAAAGCTTATCCCCTAAGAGGAAGTTTAGCTTGAAAATGCTTGAAAATTATTGTTAAAAGTCTTCCATATGGTAAAGCTTTGTTGTCAGTTTTTCTAGCACCAATCATATGCTTCAGTACCATATACCAAAAATTTAATCTCCTATGCTCATGCAAAGCAAGCATAATCACCATATGTATATTTTCAACAAATGATTTATGTCCTATGTTAGGGATAATCATGGTTGTTATCATATGATGCATAACTCTTCCGTAGCATCAAAAGCTTTAATTTCCCTTTCTCTAATGGACCTAAACTCTCTACCATTTGTGAAAGCCTCTTCGAATCTTTCATTTGTAAATAGCTCTCGATTATAGCAGTGTTGTCCCAAAGAGAAATACCTTGCTCCAATATCACTCACTCCACAGATTCTATTTACTAATGCATTATTGAATTCAAAGTCTACTTGAGACACTCTGGAAGAATACCATTGAATAACACTATCCCCCTCTTATTCAACTCTTTCTTCTTTGAGACAAGGATAATATTCTTCATCAATAACCAGTAAATTGCTCCAACCAATATCACCAAATAAAGACAGAACATTACCCATGTTTGTGAGTTTGTCAAAGTCCACTCTGTTTCCAGGAATGATTTTTCTGGATTTCTTACTCCAATCTTCAAATTTTGATGGAACCTTGATGGAGACAAATTTTTCTGCTCTAGATGATGATTGAGGAACTTTGATTCTCCTAGGTTCATTGAGAATTTGTCCTCCATCTCTGTCCTTTGCTTTCCCTTTTCCTTTCTCAACATTTGCTCTCTTAGTTCTCACCATGGTGTTTTTCTATTAGAGATGGAGTGAAATCTGAGAGGTGTTTATGGTTAGGAACTCAAAAATCCGAGTGGTTTGATGTGAAAATGGTGAAATAGCAGATAGATTTGGGTTTGGAAGCAGATAGGTAGAGAGAAATTTGAAAAGAGAGAGTTCAGATGATAAAAATATGTGTAATGGCTATTCAATTTCTTTAAAACTGCTATAACAGCAAAGTTCGGATGACCGAACTTTTTGGTCTGTGTCCAAACTTGCGTCCGAACTTCTCTGTTTCTTCAGTTTTAGAAAGTTCGGATGTCCAAACTTTCTGTCATGCGTCCAAACATATGTCCGAACATTTCAATCTAGAATTTTCTGAAGAAAGTTTGAACGTTCCATTTTTCACTCAATGCATCCAAATTGTGCATCCGAATTTTCCTGTTTTTGTGACACTTAAACAAACACATTAGTAATTGAATTTTGAAATTCCTAAGAGTCTTCTTAGATAGTTAAACCTTTCCTCAGCCAAAGGCTTGGTAAATATATCAGCAATTTGATCATTTGTATTCACATAATCCAAGCATATATCTCTTTTAAAAACATGATCCCGAATAAAATGATGCTTAATATCTATATGCTTTGCTCTAGAATGTTGAATGGGATTTATGCTCAAATTGATAGCACTAGTATTATCACATAGTATAGGCACACAATTGAATTTAAGACCATCATCAAGTAGAATATGCTGCATCCATAATATTTGAGTACAACAACTAGCAGCAGTAATATATTCAGCTTCAGTAGTAGACAAAGACACACATGCTTGTTTTTTACTATACCAAGACATAAGACAACTACCAAGAAATTGACAATGACCACTAGTACTCTTACGTTCAAATTTGCATCCGACAAAATCAGCGTCTGAATATCCAATAAGATCAAAAGACGAAGATTTTGAAAACCAAAGACCATAGTCATGTGTATCAATCAAAAAACAAAAAATACGTTTGACAGAAATTAGATGAGATTCTTTAGGACAAGATTGAAATCTAGCACATAAGCACACAACAAACATAATATGTGGTCTACTTGCTGTGAGATAGAGTAAACTTCCAATCATACATCTATATGACTTCTGATCACTATTTTTACCTTTTTCATCTTTATGAAGTTTAGTTGATGAGCTCATTGGAGTACCTATCCCTTTTGCTTGATCCATTCCAAATCTTTTCAATAGCTCATTGGTATACTTTGCTTCATTTATGATGACTCCATCCTTAATTTGCTTGATTTGCAGCCCAAGAAAGAAATTTAGTTCTCCCATCATGCTCATTTCAAATTCATTTTGCATTGATTTGGCAAATTCTTCACAAAGGGATGTGTTAGTAGCACCAAAAATAATGTCATCAACATAAATTTGCACAAGTAAAATATCATTATTACTAGAGGTTTGTATAAAAAGTGTTGTGTCCACTTTTCTTTTTGCAAATCCTTTTGAAAGAAGAAATTCACTTAATTTTTCTTACCAAGCTCTTGGGGCTTGTTTCAATCCATATAGAGCCTTGGTTAAATTAAAAACATGATTAGGAAACTTTTCATGAATAAAACCAGGTGGTTGTTCTACATAAACCTCTTCTTCAATAAAACCATTTACAAATGCACTTTTAACATCCATTTGAAATAGTTTAGAACCTTTAAAACAAGCAAAAGCCAAAAGTATTCTTATGGATTCTAGTCTAGCTACCGGAGCAAAAGTTTCATCATAATCAATGCCTTCTTCTTGGTTGAAACCTTGAGCAACAAGCCTGGCCTTATTTCTAACAACTTCTCTTAGTTCATTTAATTTATTCCTAAATACCTATTTAGTACCAATAATGGAATGATCATGAGGTTTTGGGACAAGAGTCCAAACTTTATTTCTTTCAAATTGATTTAATTCCTCTTGCATAGCAATAATCTAAAATGTTAGCCCTAAGGGAAAATCATGTAGTTATGATTAGTTTTGAATAATGCAAACATTGATGAGAACTAATGTACTTGTATGATTGAGTGATAGGATTGATGGATTTAGAAGAATGAAGTCTTATTGCCTTGGAGTCACAATGAAAGAACAACTCGACTATGCCAAAGGGGATTGAAGATTGAAGAGTATATTCAATATGATTGAAGGCATTGAAGACTTAGAGTGTAGAGTTCTTATACTAAATAGGTATATTTTTTTGTAAACTCTACACTTGTATGTCTTGGAATCTGTTGAATGCATGAGAGAGCACAAAACTTGTTTTTAAAATGGTTTTCAATAAACTTTGTGATAACAAGTAGGTTTCTGAAATCTCAAATGATCTTAAGAAAATTTTGTATGATCAAAATGTTTTTGTAACGGTTTTTATGTTTAAATGTGCCTAAATGATGTGTCCAATTGTGCAAAACATTTTCAATGTTATTAACAATGATTTTCAAAAGATTGGACTAAATTTGATAAGTTTGGATGCAAGTTTGGTCATCCAAACTCTGGAAATGGTTACTGTACTTCCAGAGAAGTTCGAACGTCCAAGTTTGGTCGTCCAAATTTGGACGCATGGAGTAAAGTTCGAACGTCCAAACTTTCTCTGATAGCATGGGCACTATTCTTCTAGAGAAGTTCGGACACATGTTCGGACACATGAAGAAAAGTTCAGATGTCCGAACTTTTCTGACAGCTTGGCACAGTAAAGTTCGGACGCAAGTTCGGACGAATGGCATGAAGTTCGTACGTCCAAACTTTTCTGAAATTAGCCGTTACTAGTCGTTTTATAGCTATTGTATTTGAATTTTCACATCTATAAAAGCTATAAACTTCAGATTTTTTGCAAGTTTTTGAATTCTTACGAACTCTAAGTATTACAAAGCCTTTAGCAAACAATTTTAAAGCTATCTTGTGACTTGTGCATTCAATTGATCAATCCAAAGACATCAAAGTGTGAAGGAGCAAATATTGTGTAAACATCAACCAACAAGTGGTAACCTCTACACACTCTTTTCTTCTTATCGAATTGTGTTTTCTACTAGCTCTTGCAAGGTTATCTTGACAACATAAAACCCTTTAGATAAGGGTGATCCTTGAAATTGTGATTCAAGGTTGTTTGTCGATATAAAACCTGTGTGGTGAGCCTTGTTTGTAAAAGTTACTAGAAGAGGTTGTGTGTGTAAAACCATTGTGTGGTGAGTCTCTCATGTAATTTCTGACCTTGAGCATATAGTAGACTGATTGAAATCCTTGAGTATAGGCTCAAGGTAGTGGATGTAGATCTTGACGATCGAACCACTACAAATTGCTTGAATTCCTTTGCCATTACATTCTTTTTGTTTTGCTATCAATCATCTTCAACTGTATTCATATAATATGTTCTTTGCTTAGACTTATAAAAGGTTTTTTGTTTGCAAAAATTAGCCAAACACCTAATTCACCCCCCCCCCCGGCTCTTAGGTATTTTAATTCGTTTCAGAGCAGGAACTTCTTTGTGTGGTTTTACAACCTAGAAGTTAAAGATCGTATGGCTAATATCTCAAACTTACCTTACCAAGAAGGATCTTCCACAAATAGACCACCTTTGTTTGATGGAACAAATTACACTTTTTGGAAATCTAGAGTTAAGGTATACATTTGTTCTATCAAATTTGATTTGTGGAATATTATTGAAAAAGGTCCTTATGTTCCTATGAAAGTGAAAGCAGATGGTGTGACCTTAGAAACAAAGTCTACTGATGAATTTGAAGAGCATGATTCAAAGAAAATGACTGAATATAATAGAGTTAGTGGTTGTGACTCTACTCATGATATGTGGAGATTACTCCAAATAACTCATGAAGACACAAATCAAGTTAAAGAATCTAAACTTGCTATGCTTGTTAGAGATTATGAGCTGTTTACCATGAAACAAGGTGAAAATGTTAGTGGTATGTTTACACGGTTTACTAACATTTTTAATGGCTTAAAAACTCTTCCACTTGAAGAGCTCATTGGATCTCTGCTCACACATGAAATGAAGATGAAGAGATTAAATGACAAAGAAGATGAAGAAAAGGGAAGAAAAGGAGTTTCTAATCATTTGAGTGAACAAGAAAAATCTTCAAGTGAAGAAGAAGAATGTAACAGTGGTGAAGAGGAAATTGCTATGGCAATTAGGAAGTTCAAGAGATTCTACAAAAAGGAGTTTCTCAAAAAGGGAAGAAAGCCAACCAAGAAGAGTGGACATTCTTTCTCATTCAAACCTCAATGTTTTGAATGCAAGAGTACAGAGCATCTTGTTGCTGATTGTCCCAAAGTTTTGGAAAGGGAAAGAGACAGCAAGAACAAAAAGAAATCCGCCAAGAAAGGAAAAGGACTGGCTAGAACGTGGGATCAACAAGAAAGCGAAGATGAAAGTGAAGGAAAGGCCAACATATGTTTTATGGCTATTGATGATGAGGTACATTCTTCTCCTTCTATTTCTAATCTTTATGATGATGATGTTGATCCTAGTGAATTGCTTATAGAAATGTATGAAGAGTTGAAAAAGGCTTCAAAAAGAAATAAAGACATGAAATCAAAAATAAATGATTTGTCAAATGAGAATTTGAAATTATGTGCTGAAAATGGTAAACTTCTTGAGACCATTAATTGTCTTAATATTGAAAACGAAGTTTTAAATGCAACCATACAAAACACATCTTTGGAAAACAAAGAGCTTTGAATAAAAGTTACTTCTCTTGAAAAAATGCTCATTGATCATGAGATTTTGAAAAGACAAGTTAATGATCTTACTTCATGCATTGAAAAAATTACAAATGGAAGAGAAAATTTAAATAAATTACTTGGTTATCAAAGATCTTCATTTACAAAACATGGTCTTGGTTTCACTCATGATAGCTATGTTCCTAAATATCAAAACACTTTTGCTAAAGAAACTCTTAATTCTAGGCATCATATTTGTTGTACAGATTGTGGCAAGCATGGACACAAGGTATCAAAATGTTTTGTAAAAAGAAAGATAGAAAATGGTGTTAAGACCATTTGGAAAGTCAAAGGAACTATCACTAACCCCCTTGGACCCAAGAAAATATGGGTACCAAAAATCACTCTTTCTAATTTGGTGTAGGTCAATTTGCTTCAAGATCAAGTGCCACAAAATGGTTTCTTGACAATGGGTGCTCAAGACATGTGACAGGAAATGCCTCACTTGTTAGTGAGCTTCAAGCAACAAGTGAAGGCTTTGTCACATTTGGTGATAAGAAGAAAGGAAAAATCCTTGGTATAGGTAACATTGGTAAAGGCTCCTTTCCTCTTATTAAGCAAGTATTACTTATTGATGGTTTGAAGTATAATTTACTTAGCATTAGTCAATTATGTGACAATGGATGTAAAGTAGAATTTAAATGTGATACTTGTACTATTCTTGATAGTGAAAGTAGCAAAACCATTTTTGTTGCTAAAAGAGTTGGTAATGTATATGTTTTATATCTTGATGAACTTATCACAAATGATATAAAATGTCTTGCTATTCATGATAATGATGATTTTCTGTGGCATAGAAGATTAGGACATGTAAGCATGGATTTATTGAATAAACTTTCTACACAAGAGCTAGTTAGAGGTTTACCCAAAATGCATTTTGATAAAACTCGACTTTGTGAGGCTTGTCAATATGGAAAACAATCAAAAATATCTTTTAAACCAAAGAAAATGGTTTCTACTTCAAAACCTCTTGAATTAGTTCACATGGACTTATTTGGACCTATGAGGACCACTAGTCTTGGTGGTAAAAGATATGCTTATGTGATTGTAGATGATTTTTCAAGATTTACTTGGGTGCTTTTCCTAGCCCAAAAGGATGAAACATTTCATGAATTTGCAAAACTTTTCAAAAAGGTTCAAACATCCCTTGAATATAAACTGATCTCTATTATGAGTGACAATGGAAGAGAGTTTTGTAACCAAGATTTTACAAAATTTTGTAATGAGTATGGTATAACTCATAATTTTTCTACTGCCAAAACACCTCAACAAAATGGTGTTGTTGAGAGGAAAAACAGAACTTTACAAGAGATGGCTAGATCAATGCTTTGTGAAAATTCTTTGCCAAAATACTTTTGGGCTGAAGTTGTAAATACTGCTTGCTATATAATGAATAGAGTTTTATTAAGACCTTTCATAAGAAAAACACCTTTTGAACTTTTATTTGATAAAACCCCTTCAATTGTCTATTTTAAATTTTTTGGTTGTAAGTGTTTTATCTTAAACACTAGTGATTATCTTGGTAAGTTTGATAGAAAATCGGATGAAGGTATATTTCTTGGCTATTCTTCAAATAAAAAGGCATATAGAGTCTATAATAAAAGAACATTATGTGTTGAAGAAACCATACATGTAACTTTTGATGAATCTAACATTTATCTTCAAAGAAGAAATGAAGATGATGCAGGTTACTCAATGATTGAAAATTAAACCCATCATCAAGTACCCACATTGGAAGAACATGCCAAGGAAGAAGAAATAATGGAGCAAGAACAAGATGGTCAACCAAGCAATGATCAAGAGCTTCCAAAGGATCTAACATATGCAAGAGGTCATCCTAAGGAGCAAATCATTGGTGATGTCTCCCAAGGAGTAATTTTGCTGGATAATTTTGCTCTTTTATCTCATTTAGAACCTAAAAACATTGATGATGCATTAAGTGATAATGCTGGATTATTGCTATGGAAGAAGAATTAAATCAGTTTGAAAGGAATAAGGTTTGGACTCTTGTTCCAAGACCCCATGATCATTCCATTATAGGTACAAAATGGGATTTTAGGAATAAATTAAATGAACTAGGAGAAGTTAGAAATAAGGCTAGACTTGTTGCTCAAGGCTTCAACCAAGAAGAAGGTATTGACTATGATGAAACTTTTGCTCCTGTAGCCAGATTGGAATCTATAAGAATACTTTTGGCTTTTGCTTGTTTTAAAGGATTTAAGCTATTTCAAATGGATATCAAAAGTTCTTTTCTAAATGGCTTTATTAAAGAAGAGGTCTATGTAGAGCAACCTCCTGGTTTTATTCATGAAAAATTTCCAAATCATGTCTTTAAGTTAACCAAAGCTCTCTATGGATTAAAACAAGCCCCAAGAGCTTGGTATGAAAGATTAAGTGGATTTCTTCTTTCAAAAGGTTTTGCAAAAGGAAAAGTAGACACAACTCTTTTTATAAAAACATCTACCAATAATGATATTTTACTTGTACAAATTTATTTTGATGATATTATCTTTGGTGCTACTAACATATCTCTTTGTGAAGACTTTGCCAAATCTATGCCAAATGAATTTGAAATGAGCATGAGGGAGAATTGAGTTTCTTTCTTGGGCTACAAATTAAGCAAACCAAGGATGGAGTCTTCATCAATCAAGCAAAGTACACCAAGGAGCTCTTGAAAAGATTTGGAATGGATCAAGCTAAAGGGATAGGTACTCCAATGAGTTCATCAACTAAACTTGACAAAGAAGAAAAAGGTAAAAATATTGATGAGAAATCTTATAGAGGTATGATTGGAAGTTTACTCTATCTCACAGCAAGTAGACCTGATATTATGTTTGCTGCGTGCTTATGTGCTAGATTTCAATCATGTCCTAAAGAATCTCATTTAATTTCTGTCAAACGTATTTTTCGTTATTTGATTGATACACATAACTATGGTCTTTGGTTTTCAAAATCTTCATCTTTTGACCTTATTGGATATTCGGATGCTGATTATACTGGATGCAAAATTCAACGAAAAAGTACAAGTGGTCATTGTCAATTTCTTGGTAGTTATCTTGTGTCGTGGTATAGTAAAAAACAAGCTTGTGTGTCTTTGTCTACTGCTGAAGCTGAATATATTGCAGCTGCTAGTTGTTGTGCTCAATTATTATGGATGCAACATACACTACTTGATTATGGTATTAAATTTAATTGTATACCTATTCTATGTGATAATACTAGTGCCATCAATTTGAGCATAAATCCCATCCAACACTCTAGAACAAAGCATATAGAGATTAAACATCATTTCATTCGTGATCACATTGCTAAAAGGGACATATGCTTAGAATACATAAATACAAATGATCAAATTGCTGATATATTTACAAAGCCTTTGGCTGAGAAAAGGTTTACTCATTTAAGAAGGCTCTTAGGAATCTCAAAATTCAATTACTAATGTGGTTATTTAAGTGTGTTAAAAGTAGGAAAAATTTGGATGCATTGAGTGAAAATGGAACGTCTAAACTTTGACAGAAAATTTTGGACAGAAAAATTCGGATGCATGACAGAAAGTTTGGACGTCCGAACTTTCTGAAACTGGAGAAACAGAGAAGTTCAGACGCATGTTCGAATGCAAATCAAAATGTTTGGACGTCCGAACTTTGCGGTTACAGCGATTTTTAAGAAACCGAACTAGCCGTTACACACATAATCTCTCATTCGAACTCTCTCCTTTTCAAAATTTCTCTCTACCCACTCGCGTCCAAACATAAATCCCTCTGAGATTTCACCATTTTCACATCAAAACACTTGAATCTTTGAATTCCCAGCCCTACACACGGCTCAAAACTCGCTACTTTTTTTGTTAGAAGATCAAAATGGTGAGAACTAAAGGAGCTAATGTTGAGAAAGGTAAAGGGAAAGCAAAATTCCATGAAGGAGGATGAATTCTCAATGAACCAAGGAGAATTAGGGTTCCTCAATCATCATCTGGAGCAGACAAGTTCATCTCAATCAAAGTTGCATCAGAATTTGAAGAATGGAACAAGAAATCAAGGAAAATCATCCCTGGAAACAGAGTTGATTTTGAAAAGCTCACCAATATGGGTAATGTCCTATCTTTATTTGGTGATATTGGGTGGAGTAATCTGTTAGCTATAGATGAAGAGTATTATCCCTCTCTTGTAGATGAATTTTATGCCAATCTCAAAGAAGAGAGAATAGAATATGAGGGAGAAAATGCTAATCAATGCTATTCCTCTAGAGTCTCACAAATAGATTTTGAATTCAATGATGTATGATGTTGTGGAGTGAGTGATGTTGGAGCAAAATATTTTTCTTTGGGACAACACTGCTATGAACGAGAACTGTTTACAAATGCTAGATTTGAAGAAGTTTTCACAAATGGTAGAGAGTTTAGGACCATTAAGGAAAGGGAAGTTAAGGCTTTGGATGCAAGAGGAAGAGTTATGCATCATATGATTACAACCATGATAATTCCTAACTTTGGTCACAAAACATTTGCGCGGAACATTCTTATGGTAATCATGCTTGCTTTGCATGAGCATAGGAGATTGAATTTTGGATACATGGCATTGAAGCATATGATTGGGGTTAGAAAGACTGATAACAAGGCTTTGCCATATGGAAGACTTCTTACAAGATTTTTTAAACATTTTCGAGCCAAGCTTCCTATTAGAGGACAAGCTTTTAAAAGAGGACAAATTTATTCAAATGATTCTCTCAAGAGGATGCAATTGACTCTTGATGATGAGGGAGTGTGGAGAACTAAAATAGAGACCCCTCCAAAGAGAGTTGAAGTAGAGGAAAGTGAGGAAACTGAAGAAGAAGAAGAAGATGAGGCAGAAACATGGGCAAGGGAAATGAAAACTAAGAGAAGACATGATTCAACAAGTGAGGGGGAGTAGTCTCCCTCCAAAAGAAGACTCTTTGAAGAAGAGCCAACTTCACAATCACATCCTATTGCTAGGGAAGATACTAGTGCTGAAGATATTTCAAGAGAGAATAAAGTTCAAAAAACATTGAACAACCACATGAAAGAAATAGAGAAAATGTATAAATTCTTTGAAACATTTGCTCTTATGGTGCTTGGAAAATTGGATAGTTTGGAGAATAGAGTCAAGCACATTGAGGAAATTTTGATAAGAAATCCTCAAAGTGGTGAAGGGCCTTCTAAAACTCAAGAGAAAAAGGATGATGAGCATGATGAAGATAACAAGAAAAGTGAAAAAGGCAATGACAGTGATGATGGAGATAATGATGGTGATCAAGAGAATAGCAATGAGCAGATCATGGAGTCTCAAGGAAGAGATCAAGAAGTGCAGCAAGCTGAAATCAGTCAAGAAGGAGGGCAAATTGCAAGAGCTGAAATAGCAACCCCATCAAATCCAACATTTGGCCATAGAAGAGTCAAGCATGTTGCTGTCAAGAAGAAACCGAGAAAGGACTCTCCATCAATATCCAAAGACTAAGCATAATCTTCACTCTCATTTCCATTTACTGCTTTTATTTATTTTGAACCTTTACTGGCATGTTTTATGCAAACATCTCTGCTTTTGCACTTTAAGTTTCTGCATTCTGTCACTAGATTAGTGTGGCCTATATAATAGCGTTAATGGTATGAAGCTCAATGATGAAACCTTAGAGTTGAGAGCTTCCTTTAGTAATGACAGTCTCATTTTCATTTTCCTATTCTTGAGTGATGACAAAAGGGGGAGAAAGAAGATGAGCTACAAAATGCACTGTGAAAATTATTATTTTTTGCATGTGTGCAAACATGTGCAATGTGTTTTATACATTTGAAATTTAAACTGGAAAGAATTATAATGTGTGAGAATAGAATTTATAAGTTTGGACTTGAAGTTTGGATGCAAACCAAAAAGTTCGGACACATCCAAACTGTTTTGCCAAAACTGATTTTTCTGTTGTTCAAACTATTTGAAAACTATTTCAAATCCTTCTATCATATTTGAACAACCTTCAGAAGGCTTATTTTCAAATATTACAGTCTTCATCTCACATATTTTTAAGTTTGGACTTAAAAATTAAAAGTTCGGATGCATGTTCTGAAATTCAGATGCATCCATATTTTGTTGTCAAAATGTGTTCCTTTGTTGTTCAAATTGTTTCAAATATGTTTTAATTTCTTCTAATATGTTTGAACAACCTTAGGAAAGCTTATTTTAAAAAATTACAACTTTCATTTCACTTATTTTAATGTTTGGACTTGATATGTCAGATTTCGGATGCTTAGCATCACAAGTCCAAACCTGTTGACAAATAAGCACAATCTAAGGGGAAGCATTGTTAAACTCTTACAACCTTAAAACCTCTCTTAGAACTTTTTCTAAATGCTTAAATGCTATATCTTCTATCTTTGTTGGAAGGAATGAGGTAAATGGAGGTTGGTTGGGTCATATGCTCATATTGAGCCTTTTGTATGTCAATGTGCTAAATTGGTTATTATTTATCATTGACATCAATACTTCTTTGTACTACATTGTTTAAATCCATCACATTTTGCATCAAAGTTTGTCATCATCAAAAAGGGGGAGATTGTTAGCCCTAAGGGCAAATCATGTAGTTATGATTAGTTTTAAATAATGGCAAACATTGATGAGAACTAATGTACATGTATGATTGAGTGATAGGATTGATGGATTTAGAAGAATGAAGTCTTATTGCCTTGGAGTCACAATGAAAGAACAACTCGACTATGCCAAAGGGGATTGAAGATTGAAGAGTATATTCAATATGATTGAAGGCATTGAAGACTTAGAGTGTAGAGTTCTTATACTAAATAGGTATATTTTTCAGTAAACTCTTCATTTGTATGTCTTGGAATCTGTTGAATGCATGAGAGAGCACAAAACTTGTTTTTAAAATGGTTTTCAATAAACATTGTGATAACAAATAGGTTTTTGAAATCTCAAATGATCTTAAGAAAATTTTGTATGATCAAAATGTTTTTGTAACGATTTTTATGTTTAAATGTGCCTAAATGATGTGTCCATTCATGCAAAACATTTTCAATGTTATTAACACAGATTTTCAAAAGATTGGGCTAAATTTGATAAGTTTGGATGCAAGTTTGGTCGTCCAAAATCTAGAAATGGTTACTGTGCTTCCAGAGAAGTTCAGACGCAAGTTCGGATGCATGGAGTAAAGTTCGGACGTCGAAACTTTCTCTGATAGCATGGTCATTGTTTTTCCAGAGAAGTTCAGATGCAAGTTCGGACGCATGAGGAAAAGTTCGGACGTCCGAACTTTTCCAGACAGCTTGGCACAGTAAAGTTCGGATGCAAGTTCGGACGAATGGCATGAAGTTCGGATTTCTGAACTTCTCTGAAACTAGCCGTTTTATAGCTGTTGCATTTGAATTTTCACATCTATAAAAACTATAAACTTCAGATTTTTTGAAAGTTTTTGAATTCTTACAAACTCTAAGTATTACAAAGCCTTTAGCAAACAATTTTAAAGCTCTTGTGACTTGTGCATTCAATTGATCAATCCAATAACATCAAAGTGTGAAGGAACAAATATTGTGCAAACATCTACCAACAAGTGGTAAACTCTACACACTCTTTTCTTTTTATCAAATTGTGTTTTGTACTAGCTCTTGCAAGGTTATCTTGACAACATAAAACCCTTTAGATAAGGGTGATCCTTGAAATTGTGATTCAAGGTTGTTTGTAGATATAAAACCATTGTGTGGTGAGCCTTGTTTGTAAAAGTTACTAGAAGAGGTTATGAGTGTAAAACCATTATGTGGTGAGCCTCTCATGTAATTTGTGACCTTGAGCATATAGTAGACTGATTGAAATCCTTGAGTATAGGCTCAAGGTAGTGGACGTACATCTTGACGATCGAACCAGTATAAATTGCTTGAGTTCCTTTGCCATTACATTCTTTTTGTTTTGCTATCAATCATCTTCAACTGTATTCATATAATCTGTTCTTTGCTTAGACTTATAAAAGGTTTTTTGTTTGCAAAAATTAGCCAAATACCTAATTCACCCCCCCCCCTCTTAGGTATTTCATAAAATTCATCACACAATGCATCATCAATGTTCTTAGGTTCAATATGAGATAAAAGAGAAAAGTTGTCAATAAAGTACCACCTTGTTTTAACTCCTTGGGAGACATCACCAATGATTTGATTCTTAGGATGACCCCTTGCATATCTTAGATCCTTTGGAAGCTCTTGATCCTTGCTAGGTTGACCATCTCGTTCTTGCTCTGTTATTTCTTCTTCTTTGGCATGTTTTCCAATGTGAGTGCTTGATTATGTGTTTGATTATCAATCATTGAGGAACCTACATCATCTTCACTTCTTCTTTCAAGAAAAATGTTAGATTCATCAAAGGTCACATGTATAGTTTCTTCAACACATAATGTTCTTTTATTATAATCTCTATAGGCTTTTTTATTTGATGAATAGCCAAGAAATACACCTTCATCTGATTTTCTATCAAACTTTCCCAGATTATCACTAGTATTTGAGATAAAACACTTACAACCAAATACCTTAAAATAAACAATTGAAGGAGTTTTATCAAATAGGAGTTCAAAAGGTGTTTTTCATATGAAGGGTGTTAAGAGAACTCTATTCATTACATAGCAAGCAGTATTTACAGCTTCAGCCCAAAAATATTTTGGCAAAGAATTTTCACAAAGCATTGATCTAGCCATCTCTTGTAAGGTTCTATTTTTCCTTTCAATAACACCATTTTGTTGGTGTGTTTTAGCTGCTGAAAATTTACGAGTTATACCATATTCATCACAAACTTTTGTAAAGTCTTGATTACAAAATTCTCTTCCATTGTCACTTCTAATAGAAATCAGTTTATACTCAAGAAAGGTTTGAATCTTTTTGAAAAGTCTTGCAAATTCATGAAACGTTTCATCCTTTTGAGCTAAGAAAATCACCCATGTAAATCTAGAGAAGTCATCAACGATCACATGAGCATATCTTTTACCACCAAGACTAGTGGTCCTCATTGGTCCAAACAAGTCCATATGAACAAGTTAAAGAGGTTTTGAGGTAGAAACCATTTTCTTTGGTTTAAAAGATGTTTTTGATTGTTTTCCATATTGACAAGCATCACAAAGACGAGTTTTATCAAAATGAATTTTAGGTAATCCTCTAACTAACTCTTGTGTGGAAAGGTTATTCTATAAATCCATGCTCACATGACCTAATCTTCTAAGCCATAAATATCCATCATTATCATGAATGGCAAGACACTTTATATCATTTGTGATAAGTTCATCAAGATATAATACATATACATTTCCAACTCTATTAGCAACAAAGATGGTTTTGCTACTTGCACTATCAAAAATAGTACAAGTGTCACATTTAAATTCTACTTTAGATCCATTATCACATAGTTGACTAATGCTAAGTAAATTATACTTCAAACCATAAATATGTAATACTTGCTTAATGAGAGGGAAAGAACCTCTACCAATGTTACCAATTCCAAGTAATTTTCCTTTCTTCTTATCACCAAATGTGACAAAACCTTCACTTGTTGCTTGAAGCTCACTAACAAGTGAGGCATTTCCTGTCATGTGTCTTGAACAGCCACTGTCAAGAAACCACTTTGTGGCACTTGATCTTGAAAAAAAACGAACCTACACCAAATTTGAGAGAGTGACTTTTCGTACCCACATTTTCTTGGGTCCAAGGGGGTTAGTAAAAGTTCCTTGAACTCTCCAAATAGTTTTAACACCATTTTCTATTTTTCTTTCGCATAACATTTTGACACTTTGTGTCCATGCTTGCCACAATATGTACAACAAGTATGAGGCATAGAATTAAAAGTTTCTTTAGCTAAGAAGTTTTTATATTTTGGATCATAACTTTCATGAGTGTAACCAAGACCATGTTTTACATATGAAGATCTTTGATAACCAAGTAATTTATTTAAATTCTCTCTTCCATTTGTAAATTTTTCAATGCATAATGTAAGATCATTAACTTTCTTTTTCAATATCTCATGATCATTAAGCATTGTTTCAAGAGAAATGACTTTTGTGCAAAGCTCTTTATTTTCAAGAGATATGTTTTGTATGGTTACATTTAAAACTTCTTTTTCAATATTTAGGCAATTAATGGTCTCAAGATGTTTCCCATTTTCAAAACATAACTTTGAATTCTCATTTAATAACTCATTGATTTTGGTTTTTGAAATACCTAAGAGGGGGGGTGAATTAGGTATTTGGCTAATTTTGCAAATTCAAACCTTTTATATGTATAGATCAATTACAAATGATATGGACAAGAGAGAAACAATTTATGACAAAGCAATATAAGAAATGTAGACCAATGAACACAAGCAATTTATAGTGGTTCGATCCTCAAGATCTACCTCCACTACCTTAAGCCTACACTTAAGGATTTCAATAACTCTACTATGTGCTCAAGTTCACAGATTACAAGAGAGGCTCACCACACTATGGTTTTACACTTACAACATCTTCTAGTAATTTTTACAAACAAGGCTCACCACACTATGGTTTTATATCTCAAACAACCTTGAATTACAACTTCAAGGATCACCCTTATCTAAAGGGTTTTATGTTATCAAGATAACCTTGCTAGAGCTAGTAGATCAACACAATTCAATAAGTAAAGATGAGTGTGTAGATGTTACCACTTGTTGGTAGAAATTACACAAAGTTGCACCTTCACACTTTGATGTCTTTGGATTGATCAATTGAATGCACAAGACATAAGAGAGCTTGAGAAATGTTTGTAATAGACTTTAGAAAGCTTAGAGTATTCAAGGATTCAAAACTTACAAAAGATTGCACGTTTATAGCTTTTATAGAATTTGAAAATCAGTTGAAACAGCTATAAAACGGCTAGTTAACGGCTATTTTTAGGAAATTCGGACGACCGAATTCTTCCTACTTCGTCCAAATCTTCATCTGAATTTCTCTGGAAGAACAGTGACCATGCTGAAGACCAAAATTCGGACGACCGAATTTTTCTTCATGCGTCCAAATCTTCTTCCGAATTTCTCTGGAAGAACAGTAGCAAACTTTTGCTACCAAATTCAGACGACCGAATTTCTTGGAATTGTGTCCAAACTTTGTAAAATCATTTGAAATTTAACTTCTAAGGATTTGAAATACATTTGGTATATATAGAAAACTTATTTAGACAAATATAAGTTTGAAAACCAAAATCAAATTCCTTTGATCATATAAAGTTTACTTAAAAACTTTTAGGACACAAAACCTCATTTACTAAGAATTCATTCAAAGCCTTTTAAGATTAAGAAACCAATTTTATGCTCTCTTATGCATTCAATAGACTCCAAGACATACAAGTGTATAGTTTACATAGATATTACCTATCATCATACCTACTCTACACTTCAAGTCTTCAATGCCTTGAGTTCATCTTTGAATAAACCTGAAAAGACTCATAGCTTATTGAGGTTGTTCTTGCTCTTTGGCTTGAAGGCAATGAGACTTCAAACTTCTTCCTTCACAAATCCTATCACACAATATAAACATATTAGTTCTCATCAATATTTATCATTAATCAAAATTACATGATTTGCCCTTAGGGCTAACAGTTTTCATTTCTTTATTCCTTTTAGAAGCCTTTTTCAGTTCTTCATACATTTCAACAAGTAAATCACTAGGATCAACATAATCATCATAGTAATTAGAAATAGAAGGAGTAGATTGTACCTCTTCATCAATTGCCACAAAGCATATGTTGGCTTTTCCTTCACTGTCATCTTCACTTTCTTGTTGATCCCAAGTACCAGCCAGTCCTTTTCCCTTCTTGACAGATTTCTTTTTTAATTTGTTGTCTCTTTCCCTTTCCAAAACCTTAGGACAATCAGCAACAAGATGTTCTGTGCTTTTCCATTCAAAACATTGAGGTTTGAAGGATGATGACTGTCTACTCTTCTTGGTTGGCTTTCTCCCTTTCTTGAGAAATTCCTTTTTCTAGAATCTTTGAATTTTCTTATAGCCATAGCTATCTCTTCTTCTCCACTGCTTCCATTTTCTTCACTTGATGATTTTTCTTGTTCACTCAAATGATTTGAAGTTTTGAGTACAACTCATTTTCTTCCCTTCTCTTCATCTTCTATGTCATTTAGTCTTTTCACCTTCATCTCATGCGTAAGCAGTGATCCGATGAGCTCCTCAAGTGGGAGAGTTTTTAAATCCGTTGATTCCTCAGTAGCAAGTGTTTTCGGTTACAAGATTTTGGTAGAGCACCCAATATCTTTATGTTTTGCTCTCCAATTGTATAGCTCTTCCGATAAGCTTTTAAACCATTGAAAATGTTAGTAAATCTTGTAAACATATCACTAACATTCTCACCTTGCTTCATGGTGAATAGCTCAGAGTCCCTTACTAGCATGGCAAGCTTTGACTCTTTAACCTGGTTTGTACCTTCATGTGTTACTTGAAGTAATCTTCACATATCATGAGCAGTGTCACATCCACTAACTCTATTGTGTTCAATTACATCTAATGCAGAACTTAAAATATTCATGGCCTGATAATTTAATGTCATTTTCTTTGAATAATTTTCATCAAATTCATCTGTAGACTTTGGTTCTAAAGTCACTCCATCAGCTCTCATTTTCATAGGTATGTAAGGACCTTTCTCAACAATGTTCCACAAATCAAAATTAATAGAACAAATATATATCTTAACTCTAGATTACCAAAATGTATAATTTGTTCCATCAAACAAAGGTGGTCTATTTGTGGAAGATCCTTCTAGATAAGGTAAGTTTGAAATATTAGCCATAAGATCCTAACTTAGGTTGTAAACCACACAAAGAAGCCCTTGCTCTGATACCAATTGAAAGACCTAAGAGGGAGGTGAATTAGGTCTTTGGCTAATTTACGAAAACTATTTCCTTTTACAAATTTAGCTAGAGTAGATTATGCGAATTAGGTTAGGCTTATACTTATGCCTAGAATATCCTAGAGATACTTGCTCGATAACTCATAATTTATCATCTTCAGGGTATTCAACTAAGGTTTAATTATTTGGATTTGTAGACAATTCGCATGTTTCGTAAAATAGCAAGTAACTCTAACACTTGCTACCAGGTAAGTTTACAAATCGAAACTCACTATATTTTTAGTGCTATAAATATTTGCTATTCGCAAGCGTGAATAGATTATTTTGAGAATTACTTTTGATAGACCTAAGAGGTGGGGTGATTTAGGTCTTTGGCTAATTTTCGAAAACTATTTCCTTTTACAAATTTAGCAAGAGCAGATTATGAATACTTGTTTCAATGATAAAGCAATAAACAATTTAAGATCAATAAACACAAGCAATTTATAGTGGTTCGATCTCTTCAAAATCTACGTCCACTACCTTGAGTCTACACTCAAGGATTTCAATCAATCTATTATATGCTCAAGTTCAACAATTACATAAGAGGCTCACTGCACAATGGTTTTACACTCACAACCTCTTTTGCAATTCTACAAACAAGGTTCACCCTACCAAAGGATTTTATATCTACAAACAACCTTGAAGCAATGTCTCAAGGATCACCCTTATCTAAAGGATTTTATGTTTACAAGAAAACCTTGTAATGATCTAGTAGAAAACACAATTAAATGGAGAATGGAGAATGAATAAGATGTTACCACTTTCTTGGTAGATAATAACACAATGTTGCACCTCTTCACTTTCATGTTTTTGGAATCTTGAATGATTAATTGAAAGCTCAAGACAAAAGATAGTTTTGATGTTTGCTAAAGATTTTGGAGTGTTAAGATTTCTCAAAGATTCAAAACTTACAAAAATTCTTGAGTTTATAGCTTTTATAGATTTTAAAAATCAGTTTCAACAGCTAGAAAACGGCTAGTAATGGCTAGTTTCAGAGAAGTTCGGACGTCTGAACTTCCTCCTATGCGTCCGAACTTTCATCCAAACTTTATTGTGCCAAGTTGTCTAGAAAAGTTCGGACGTCCGAACTTTTCCTTATGCGTCAGAACTTTTGTCCGAATTTCTCTGGAAAAACAGTAACCATGCTATCAAAGAAAGTTTGGACGTTTGAACTTTATCCCATGCGTCCGAACTTGGATTCGAATTTCTCTGGAAGCACAGTAACCATTTTTAAAGTTTGGACGTCTGAATTTGTGTCTGAACTGATCAATCTTTGTCAAATCATTTGAAAATCAACCTTAATAAAATTGAAAACCTTTTGTATGAATAGGTAAATCGTTTAAACATTTTCAAACTCAAAAAGCATTACTAAAACACTTTGATCATACAAAGTTTACTCAAGATCATTTGAGGTTCAAAAACATACTTGTTATTCAAAAGTTCATTCAAAGCCATTTAAGATTCAAAACTAGTTTTTGTTGCTCTCTTATGAATTCAATAGATTCCAAGACACACCAGTGTAGGGTTTACAAAAGAATATACCTATTACGCATATGTGACCTACACTCCAAGTCTTCAGTACCTTTAATCATCTTTGAACAAAACTTCTTCAATCTTCAATCACTTTGACACATTGAAGTTTTGCTTGCATTTTGGCTTGAAGGCAACAAGACTTCATACTTCTTTAATCCAACAATCCTATCACATAATTGACATAAAGTTTAGTCCACATCAATGTTTGTCATTATTCAAAACTTAATTAAAACTTCATGATTTGTCCTTCGGGCTAACAACTTTTGTTACTTGTTTTAAATTAGGTTTTTCACTTATGCACTAGAAATATTTAGGAGCAATGCTCCAAATAGGTATTTATTTGATTTTAAATATTATAGTATCTGAACATGATCTATAATGCAAGTAGTCTTTGAGAAATATTTTATTGTATATTTTAGGAAAGTCATGTGCATTTCCATGGCATATTTGAAAAAATTTGCATTTACATGTTCGGATTGGCGGGCGGTTGTTATTTTGAAACTATGTTGAAATTAGATTTGGTTATGAATTTGGATTCATTTGGATGTCTACCTGAGTGGCCTTTATGTTTGAAAAGGTGCATAAAAACTCCGTCCCGACTAGGTGTGATTTAGAATATGATGTGATTATGGAAGACCTAAGGGGGGTGAATTAGGTCTTTAGCTATTTTTGAAAACTATTTCCTTATACAAGCTTAGCTAGAGCAGATTATGTGTACTTGTTTCAATGAGAGAATATATAAATCAATATCAAAGCAATAAACAATTTAAGATCAATAAACACAAGCAATTTATATTGGTTCAGTCTCTTCAAAATCTACGTCCACTACCTTGAGTCTACATTCAAGGATTTCAATCAATCTGCTATATGCTCAAGTTCAACAATTACATAAGAGGCTCACCACACAATGGTTTTACACTCACAACCTCTTTTGCAATTCTACAAACAAGGTTCACCCTACCAATAGATTTTATAGCTACAAACAACTTGGAAGCAATGTCTCAAGGATCACCTTTCTAAAGGATTTTATGTTTACAAGAAAACCTTGTAATGAGCTAGTAGAAAACACAATTAAATTAAGAAAGGAGAATGAATAAGATGTTACCACTTTCTTGGTATATAATTAGACAATGTAGTACTTTTTCACTTTGATGTCTTTGGAATCTTGAGTGATCAATTGAAAGCACAAGACAAAAGAGAGCTTTGATGTTTGCTAAAGAGTTTGGAATGTTAAGATTTATCAAAGATTCAAAACTTACAAAAATTTTTGAGTTTATAGCTTTTATAGATTTCAACAATCAGTTTCAATAGCTATAAAATGGCTAGTAACGGCTAGTTTCAGAAAAGTTCAGACATCCGAACTTTCACCTATGCGTGCGAACTTTCGTCCGTGGAAAAGTTTGGATGTCCGAACTTTTCCTTATGCGTCCAAACATTCGTCCGAATTTCTCTAGAAAATCAGTAACCATGTTATCAGAGAAAGTTTGGACGTCCGAACTTTACTCCATGCGTCAGAACTTATGTCCGTATTTCTCTGGAAGCACAGTAACATTTTCAAAGTTTGGAAGTCCGAACTTGCGTCCGAACTAATCAAACTTTGTCAAATCATTTGAAAATCAACCTTAATAATATTGAAAACATTTTTTGTAATTAGGTAAGTCATTTAAACATTTTCAAAACAAGTTTTTGTTGCTCTCTTATGCGTTCAATAGATTCCAAGACATGCAAGTGTAGGGTTTACAAAAGAATATACCTATTGAGCATTTATGACCTACACTTTAAGTCTTCAATGCCTTCAATCATTTTGAACTACTCTTCAATCTTCAATCACTTTGGCTCATTGAAGTTGTTATTGCATTTTGGCTTTAAGGGCAATAAGACTTCATACTTCTTAATTCAACAATCCTATCACACAATTGACACAAAAAGTTAGTCCACATCAATGTTTGCCATTATTCAAAACTTAATTAGAACTTCATGATTTGCCCTTAGGGCTAACAATCTCCCCCTTTTTGATGATGACAAACTTTGATGCAAAATGTGATGGATTTAAACAATGTAGTACAAAGAAGCATTGATATCAATGAGAGATAATAACCAATTTAGCACATTAACATTCAAAAGGCTCAATATAAGCCTATGACCCAATCAACCTCCATTAACCTCCTTCCTTCCAACAAACAACTAGGATAGAAGATATAACATTTAAGCATTTAGAAAATTTCTAAGAGAGGTATTAAAGGTCAGAAAAGATTAACAATGCTCCCCCTTAGATTGTGCTCATTTTTCAACAAGTTTGGACTTGACATGTTGTGAATCCGAATTTTGACATATCAAGTCCGAACTATAAAATAAGTAAAATGGAAGCTGCAATTTTTGAAAATAAGCTTTCCTAAGGTTGTTCAAACATATTATGAGAGATTAAAACATATTTGAATCAATTTGGACAACAAAAGAGCACTTTTTGGCAGCAAAATATGGATGCATCAGAATTTCAGAACATGCATCCGAACTTTTGGCTCATGCATCCGAATTTTGAAATTTCAAGTCCAAGCTTTAAAATATTTGAGATGAAGGCTGTAATGTTCGAAAATAAGCCTTCCTAAGGTTGTTCAAATATGATAGGAAGGTTTAAGGCAGTATTCAATCAATTTGAACAACAGAGAAAGCATTTTTGAAAGAAAGTTTGGATGCGTCCGAACTTTTGGTTTGCATCCAAATTTCAAGTCCAAACTTATGAACTGTAACCTCACATATTATAATCCTTTTCAATTTTTATTCTAAACGCAAAAATATAGCCAAATGTGCCAAAAATTATTTTCACATTACTCATTATCACAAATCAGCTCATACATAAAACACATTGCAGCACATATAACACACATTGCAGCACACATAACACACATTGCAGATAACACACATTGCAGCGCATTTTTTCTCCCCCTTTTGTCATCACTCAAAGATGGGGAAATGAGAATGAGACTGATATACAACTATAGCTCACATAAATAGTAAGAAGCAATTTAGCATAATTCTGTAAATCAACTTTTTCTCCCTTTTTAAAACAGCAATTAAGCTTGGGGGGATCAAAGTATCATTAGAAGAAGCTCTCAACACTAAGGTTTCATCATTGAGCTTCATTAAAAACTATTACATAAGCCACATTAAAAATAATAATAAAATGCAGAAATTTAAAGAACAAAAACAGAGAAATTGCATAAACCAAGCTAGTAAGTGTTCATAAGTCATACTAAGCTTATCACAAATAAATAAAGGCAGTAAATAGAGATGAGAGTGAAGATATGCTCAGTCTTTTGATGTTGATGGAGAGTCCTTTCTAGGTTTCTTCTTGACTATAACATGCTTGACTCTTCCTTGGCTGAATGTTGGATTAGATGGTGTTGTTATTTTAGTTCTCGCAATTTGACCTCCTTCTTGGCTAATTCCAGCTTGCTGCATTCCTTGATCTCCTCTTTGTGACTCCATAGCCTGCTCATTGTGGCTTTAAGGCAATGAGACTTCATACTTCTTAATCCACAAATCCTAGCACACAACATACAAGCTTATTAGTCCTTATCAATGTTGGTCATTAATCAAAACTAATCATAACTACATGATTTGCCCTTAGGGCTAACAATCAACATTTTTACCTTTCTCATCTTTATCAAGTTTAGTTGATGAGCTTATTGTAGTGCTTATCCCTTTTGCTTGATCCATTCCAAATCTTTTCAATAGCCCTTTGGTGTACTTTGCTTGATTTATGAAGACTCCATCCTTAGTTTGCTTAATTTGCAGCCCAAGAAAGAAATTGAGCTCTCCCATCATGCTCATTTCGAATTCATGTTGCAATAATTTGGCAAACTCATCACAGAGAGATGTATTACTAGCACCAAATATGATGTCATCCACATAAATTTGTACAAGTAAGATATCATTATTGTAAGGGGTTTTTATAAACAGTGTTGTGTCAACTTTTCCTTTTAAAAATCTTTTTGAAAGAAGAAAACCACTTAGTCTTTCATACCAAGCTTTAGGAGCTTGTTTCAATCTTGGTTAGTTTGAAAACATGGTTAGGAAACTTTCATGAGTAAAACCGGGTGGTTGTTCCACATAAACCTCTTCCTCAATAAAACTATTTAGGAATGCACTTTTGATATCCATTTGAAATAGTTGAAATCCTTTTAAACAAGCAAAAGCTAAAAGTATTCTTATAGATTCAAGTCTAGCTACGGAGCAAAAGTTTCATCATAATCAATGCCTTCTTCTTGATTAAATACTTGGGCAACAAGTCTAGCCTTATTTCTAACAACTTCTCCTAGTTCATTAAATTTGTTTCTAAAAACCCATTTGTACCACTAATGGAATGATCATCAAGTCTTGGAACAAGAGTCCAAACTTTGTTTCTTTCAAATTGATTTAGCTCCTCTTGCATGGCAATAATCCAAAAATCATCACATAAAGCATCATCAATGTTTTTAGGCTCAATATGGGATAAAAGAGCAAAGTTATCAATAAAGTACCATATTGTTTTAACTTCTTGGTAGACATCACCAATGATTTTGGCCTCTTGCATATCTTAGATCTTTTGGAAGTTGTTGGTCACTACTAGGTTTACCATCTTGTTCTTACTCTATTATTTCTTCTTCATTGGCATGTTCTTCGAAAGTTGTTACTTGAGAATGAGTTTGATTATCAATCATTGAGGTACCTACATCATCTTCATTTCTTCTTTCAAGATAAATGTTAGATTCATCAAAGGTCACATGGATGGTTTCCGCAACACATAAAGATCTTTTATTATAAACTCTATAGGCCTTTTTATTTGATGAATAACCAAGAAATATACCTTCATCAGATTTTCTATCAAAGTTTCCTAGGTTATCATGAGTGTTCAAGATAAAGCACTTACAACCAAATACCTTAAAATAAACAATTGATGGAGTTCTATCAAATAGAAGTTCGAAAGATTTTTTAGCAAAAAAGGTCTTAAAAGAACTCTATTCATTACATAGCAAGCCGTGTATACAGCTTTGGCCCAAAAATATTTCGGTAAAGAGTTTTCACCAAGTATATAGAGCCATCTCTTGTAATGTTCTAGTTTCCTTTCAACAATACCATTTTGTTGGGTGTTTTTGGCAACTGAAAAATTGTGTGTAATACCATTTTCATCGCAAAATTTTGTAAAGTCTTGATTACAAAATTCTCTTCCATTATCACTTCTAATAGAAATCAATTTGCACTCAAGGGAGACTTGGACCTTTTCGAAAAGTTTTACAAATTCATGAAAAACATCATCGTTTTGAGCTAGAAAGATAACCCATGTAAATCTTGAGAAATCATCAACAATCACATATGCATACCTTTTACCACCAAGACTAGTGGTCCTCATTGGTCTAAACAAGTCCATATGAATAAGTTCAAGAGGTTTTGATGTAGAAACCATTTTCTTTGGTTTAATAGATGTTTTTGATTATTTTCCATATTGACAAGCATCACAAAGACGAGTTTTATCAAAATGCATTTTAGATAATGCTCTAACCAATTCTTGTGTGGAAAGTTTGTTCAACAAGTCCATGCTCACATGACCTAATCTCATATGCCATAGATATCCATCATTATCATGAATGGCAAGGCATTTAATATCATTTGCAACAAGTTCATTAAGATATAGTACGTATACGTTTCCAACTCTATTTATAACAAAAATAGTTTTGCTACTTACACTATCAAGAATAGTAGAAGTGCCACATTTAAATTCAACTTTACAACCATTATCACATAATTGGCTTATACTAAGTAGATTATACTTCAAACCATCAATTAGTAATACTTGCTTAATGAGAGGGAAAGAACCTTTCCTAATATTACTAATTCCAAGTATTCTTCCCTCCTTCTTATCACCAAATACGACAAAACCTTCACTTGTTGCTTGAAGTTCACTAACAAGTGAGGCATTTCTCGTCATGTGTCTTGAGCAGCCACTGTCAAGAAACCACTTAGTGGTGCTTGACCTTGGAGCAAAACGAAGCTACACCAAATTTTACATAAACCTTTTAATCAAATTTACAAAGTTTGAATAGTTTAAACTCCAATTCGGACGTCTGAACTGAAAACCTTGGCTATTGAATTTTTAGAGAAATTTGGACAACCATTCAGATGCTCTGTCCAAATTAGGTCAACTGAATTTATCTTGACAACCTATAAACAGAAAAATTTAGAAAATCATTCGAATGTAGGAGTCTATGTTCGATCGACCAAATTTTACTATTACTAGCCTTTACTAGATGTTATTTGAACATTGCAACTGATTTTTAAACCCTATAAAGATAAAAACTTCAGATTTTTGGGTAGTTCTTGACCTTCTAAGATTCTTTACTCATCCCAATCATTCTTTTATCAAAAAGCTTTCTTTTGTCTTGTGCTGTAATATTGAAATTCAAAATTCCTTAGACAAAAAGGTGAAGGTATGCTAAATTTGTCATCATCTACTAAGTTGTTGGTGTCATTCTTATCTCTTACTTCATTTAATTATTCCATTCAATGTTATCTTAAGGATACAAAACCCATTTGGAAGGGTGAACCTTGATTATTGTAACTGTAAAGTGACTACGGTGTAAAACCCTTTTTGGGCGAGCCTCTTTTGTATTGTGATAAACTTTTGTTATAGTTGAATTTGGTTGAAATTCTTGAGTTAGATCTTGAGTGATTAAACCACTATAAATTGTTTGTGTGATCTCTTCCCATCTCTCTTTTAATTTGAAAACTCGTTGTGTTTACTTGTATTACATGTTGTGTGTTTGATTTCAAACATCTTTCCAGCTTTATTTTCAAAATGGAAAAGGTTTTTAAAAATTAGCAAAAGACCTAATTCATCCCCCATAGGTCTTCCACGACATGTGGGGACTTTCAAGTAACTCATGAAGGAACAAATCAAATAAAATAGCCAAAGCTTGCTATGCTAGTAAAGTATTTTGAACTATTCACCATGAAGCAAGGAGAGAGAATTAGTGACATGTTCATAAGATTCACAAACATCTCCAACGGTTTGAAGCGATATGGGAAAAAATTTTCTCTTGGTGAACAAAATAGAAAGATTTTGGTTGCTCTACCCAAGTCTTGGCAACCAAAACTCTTGCAATTGAAGAATCAAAAGACTTGAAGGTTCTTCCTCTTGAGGAACTTATTGGATCTTTGGTTACTCATGAGATGAAGGTAAAGAGAGTAAATGATCATGAAGATGAGGAAAAAGGGAGAAAACCAGTGGTACTTAAAGCCTCCGACAATCCTAGTGAACAAGAGGAATCATCTAGCAATAAAGATGAAGATGGAGAAGATGATGAGATGGCTATGGTGGTTAAAAAGTGCAAGAAATTCTATAAAAAGAGATTTCTCAAGAAAGGAGCACATGGCCTTCCAAGAAAGGAGGACAATCATCCTCATTATTCAAGCCTCAATGCTATGAATACAAAAGTACCAAATATTTTGTAGCCGATTGGCCTAAAGCACTGGAGAAAGAGAGAGAAGAAGAATTCCCTCAAGAAAGGAAAAGGATAAGTAGGCACGTGGGATCAACATGCCAATGAAGATAGTGGAGATGACAATGAGGAAAGAGCAAATGTATGCTTCGTGGCTATGGATGATGAGGTACAATCTATTCCTTCAACCTCTACACATTGTGATGATGATGTTGATTATTCAAAACTCAAATAAAACTTCATGATTTGCCCTTAGGGCTAACAATATCCCCCTTTTTGATGATCACAAACTTTGATGCAAAATGTGATGTATTTAAACAATGTAGTACAAAGAAGAATTGATATCAATGACAGATGATAACTAATTTAGCACATTGACATTCAAAAGGCTCAATATGAGCCTATGACCCAACCAACCTCCTTTTCTAATTTAGCACATTGACATTCAAAAGGCTCAATATGAGCCTATGGCCCAACCAACCTCCTTTTACCTCCTTCCTTCCAACTCAACTAGGATAGAAGATATAGTAATTAAGTATTTAGAAAACTTCTAAGAGAGGTTTTAAAGGTCATAAAAGATTAACAATGCTTCCCCTTAGATTGTGCTCATTTTTCAACATATTTGGACTTGAGATACTGCGCATCCGAATTCTGACATATCAAGTCCAAACTATAAAATAGGTGAAATGAAAGCTGGAAATTTTGTAAATAAGCTTTCCTAAGGTTGTTAAAACATATTAGAAGAGATTAAAACATATTTGAATTAATTTGAACAACAAAAAGCACTTTTTGGCAATGAAATATGGATGCATCCGAATTTCAGAATATGCATCCGAATTTTTAGATTTCAAATCCAAACTACAATAAATTCAATATAATGAATGTTTAAAGTTAAATAAAGCTTTCCTAAGTTTGTTCAAACCTAATGGAAGAGATTAAAACCATTTTCAAACAATTTGAACAACAAAAAAAACATTTTTGGCAAGAAGATCTTGATGCATCTGAATTTTTTTTGTCTGCATCCGAATTTCAAGTCAAAAATTTTTTTCAACAAGTTTGAAAAGGTGATGCATTTTCAAATGAAATGTTGAAGTACTCAAATATGTATGTCCACAATGGCACTCAATTTAGCTTTGCAAAACCACAAAAACTCATGCATCCAATTGTTTTCATGAGGTAATTTAAAATCATAGGACAAGTCAAGAACCAACAACTTAACCAAATTCCATAATAATATCAGAAAACAACCAAGATCTCAAACTTCAAATGCACACATTGAAGTCATAGCACAATATGCATCACACAATTTTGCACATACAACACATATCACAGCCATACAGTCATCATTTTTCTCCCATTCTGTCATCACTCATAGATGGGGTTAATGAAAATGAGACTAACAGTTCAGCACATATAACAGTTTAAAAGAAGCTCTCAACACTGAAGTTTCATCATTGAGCTTCACTATTACATAAATTACAGCATTTTTAAAGAAAAAGCATAACAAGTTCATAAGCCAAGTTGGAAATTTAAAGCACATAGGTTAAACTAAGTACAAATAAGTAATTAAAAGCAGTAAAATGATAAGGTTGCTCAGTCTTGTGATATTGATGGAGAGGCTTGGCTAAATCCTTTCTTGATTGCCAAATGTTTCACTCTTCCTTGGCTGAAGGAGATGGTTGATGGTGAGACAATTTCCACTCTTTCTATTTGACTTCCTCCTTCTCGTGGCTCTTAATGTACTTGTTCATTTTCTTCTTCTTCTTGTCTTGCCACATGCTCACTGTTGCCTCCTTGATCAGCATCCCCATCATCACTATCATCATCCTTCATCTTCTTTCTTACCTTCCTAATCCTTATCATCATCATCATCTCTATCTTGATGCCTAGAGGGTCCTTCACCACTTTGTGTATTCCTCATCAAAATTTCTTCAATGTGTTTCACTCTATTATCTAATCCATCCAACTTTTCAAGAACCATTGGAGCAGAACATTCGAAGAACTTATACATTATCTCCATTTCCTTGATATGATAATTCAAGGCTTCTTGGAAAAGCCTTTGCAACTATGGTGTACCTCTAGTTATTCCTTCACTACTAGAATCAATTCCAACATTTGGTTGAGTTTTGGGTGTAGTGACTTCTTCAAATAATCTTCTTTTCGAGGGAGGTTGCTCCCCTTCGCTCGAAGCATCATGCTTCCTCTTAGTTTTCATCTCTCTAGCAAGAGTTTCTTCTTCATCCTCCTTTTCCTCAACTTCTTCACTTTCTTCACTCTCTTCTCTTCTTGGAGGAGTGTCTTTTTTAGTTCTCCATATGCCATCTTCATCAAGAACTAATTGCATTCTCTTAAGAGTGTCATTTGTATAAATCTCTCCACTCTTAAATGCTTGTCCTCTCCGTGGAAGTTTAACTTGAAAATGTTTAAAGATTCTTGCTAACATCCTCCCATATGGAAAAGCCTTGGTTATTGTTTTCCTTGTAGTAATCATGTGCGTTAAAGCCATATATCCAAAATTCAATCTTCTATGCTCATGCAAGGCTAACATAATTACCATGTGCATGTTACCAACAGATGACTTATGTCCAAAATTAGGGACAATTATAGTAGTAATCATGTGATGCAGTACTCTTCCTCTAGCATCTAATCCCTTAATTTCTCTCTCCCTAATGGACCTAAATTCTCTACCATTAGTGAATGCCTCTTCAAATCTATCATTAGTGAAGAGTTCATGATTATAACAATGCATTCCAGGTGAGTAATACTTTGTCCCACTATCACCCACTCCACAAATTCTATTGACTGAAGCATCATTGAATTCAAAATCCACTTGAGATACTCTAGATGAATACCATTGAACTACATCATCTCTTACTTGTTCAGTTCTTTCTTCTTTGAGATTTCCATAGAATTCATATATGAGAGTATGATAGAATTCTTCATCAATGACTAACAAACTACTCCATCGAATATCACTAAAGAAAGATAGAACATTATCCATGCTTGATTGTTTATCAAAGTTCACCTTGTTTCCAGGAATAATCTTTCTGTTTTTCTTGTTCCTTTCATCAAATTCAAGAGCAGTCTTGATTGATACGAACCTATGCACTCCAGACAAGGCTTGAGGAATTCGAACTCTTCTTGGTTTGTTGATGATTAACCCTCCCTCTCCCTCCTTGGCTTTTCCTTTGACCTTTTCAACATTTGGCTTCTTTGTCCTCACCGTGATGTTTTTGTTTGAAAAGTAGTAATTTTTTGGATATATCTAGGGCTTGGAATTCAACGAAGTAAAAATGGGGATGTTTTAGAGAGACTGTGATTCGGACGCATATGGGTAAGAATGGTTTTGAAATAAGAAAGAATTCAGAAGTTGAAATGTTTGAAAACACTATTCGGTTTTCATTTAAAACGTTGTAACCGCAAAGTTCGGACGACCGATTTTTCAGGTCTGCGTCCGAACGTGAGTCCGAAAATTCTGTTTCTTCAACTCAAAAAATTCGATTGACCGAATTTTCTGTTATGCGTCCGAAAATTTCCTATTTTCATCAAACTTCAACACACACATTAGTAATTGAATTTTGAGATTCCTAAGAGCCTTCTTAGGTGATTAAACCTCTCCTCAGCCAAAGGTTTTGTAAATATATCAGTAATTTGATCATTTGTATTTAAATATTCCAAGCATATATCTCTTTTGACCACATGATCATGAATAAAATGATGTTTAATTTCTATATGCTTAGTCTTAGAATGTTGAATGGGATTTACTCTCAAATTGATAGCACTAGTATTATCACATAGTATAGGCACACAATTGAATTTAAGACCATAATCAAGTAGAATATGTTGTATGCATAATATTTGAGCACAACAACTACCAGCAACAATGTATTCAGCTTCAGTAGTAGACAAAGACACACAAGCTTGTTTTTTACTATACCAAGACACAAGATAACTACCAAGAAATTGACAATGACCACTTGTACTCGTACGTTCAACTTTGCATCCAGCATAATCAGCATCTGAATATCCAATAAGTTCAAAAGATGAAGATTCTGAAAACCAAAGACCATAATCATGTGTATCAATCAAATAACAAAAAATACGTTTGACAGAAATTAGATGAGATTGTTTAGGACAGGATTGAAATCTAGCACACAAGCACACATCAAACATAATATCTGGTCTACTTGCTATGAGATAGAGTAAACTTCCAATCATATCTCTATATGACTTTTTATCAACATTTTTACCTTTTTCATCTTTATCAAGTTTAGTTGATGAGCTCATTGGAGTACCTATCCCTTTTGCTTGATCCATTCCAAATCTTTTTAATAGTTCCTTGGTATACTTGGCTTGATTTATGAAGACTTCATCCTTAGTTTGCTTCATTTGCAGCCCAAGGAAGAAATTTAGTTCTCCCATCATACTCATTTCAAATTCATTTTGCATTGATTTGGCAAATTCTTCACAAAGGGATGTGTTAGTGGCACCAAAGATAATGTCATCAACATAAATTTGCACAAGTAAAATATCATTATTGCTAGAGGTTTTTATCAAAAGTGTTGAGTCCAATTTTCCTTTTGCAAATCCTTTTGACAGAAGAAATCTATTTAATCTTTCATACCAAACTCTTGGAGCTTGTTTCAATCCATATAGAGCCTTGGTTAACTTGAAAACATGATTAGGAAACTTTTCATGAATAAAACCGGGTGGTTGTTCTACATAAACTTCTTGTTCAATAAAACCATTTAGAAATGCACTTTTAACATCCATTTGAAATAGTTTAAAATCTTTAAAACAAGCAAAAGCCAAAACTTCTTATGGATTCAAGTCTAGCTATTGGAGCAAACGTTTCATCATAATCAATGCCTTCTTCTTGGTTGAAACCTTGAGCAACAAGCCTAGACTTATTTCTAACAACTTCTCCTAGTTCATGTAATTTATTTCTAAAGACCCACTTTGTACAACAGATATGAGGCATAGAATTAAAGGTGTCTTTAGCTAAGGAATTTTTATATTTTGGAGCATAACTATCATAAGTGTAACAAAGACAACCATTTTCAATGTTTAGGCAGTTAATGGTCTCAAGAAGCTTTCCATTTTCAAACCATAACTTTGAATTCTCTTTTAATAACTCATTGATTTTGATTTTCATTTATGTATTCCTTTCAGAAGCTTTTTTCAGTTCTTCGTACATTTCAACAGGTAAATCACTAGATTGTACCTCATCATCAATTGCCATAAAGCATACGTTGGCCTTTCCTTCACTGTGATCTGCACTTTCTTGTTGATCCCAAGTTCCAGCCAGTCCTTTTTCCTTCTTGCCAGATTTCTTTTTCAATTTGTTGTCTCTTTCCCTTTCCAAAACCTTAGGACAATCAGCAACAAGATGTTTTGTGCTTTTGCATTTAAAACATTGAGGTTTGAAGGATGATGACTGTCCACTCTTCTTAGTTGGCTTTCTCCATTTCTTGAGAAATTCCTTTTTGTAGAATTTTTTTAATTTTCTTACACCCATGGCTATCTCCTCTTCTCCACTATTTCTATCTTCTTCACTTGATGACTTTTCTTGTTCACTCAAGTGATTTGATGTTTTGAGTACAACTCCTTTTCTTCCCTTCTCTTCATCTTCTATGTCATTTAGTCTTTTCATCTTCATCTCATGTGTAAGTAGTGATCCAATGAGCTCTTCAAGTGGGAGAGTTTTTAAATCCTTTGATTCCCCAGTAGCAAGTGTTTTCGGTTGCCAAGATTTTTGTAGAGCATCCAATATCTTTCTGTTTTGCTCTCCAATTGTATAGCTCTTCCCATAAGCTTTTAAACCATTGAAAATGTTAGTAAATCTTGTAAACATATCACTAACATTCTCACCTTGCTTCATGGTAATTAGCTTATAGTCCCTTACTAGCATGGCAAGCTTTGACTCTTTAACCTGGTTTGTACCTTCATATGTTACTTGGAGTAATCTCCACATATCATGAGCAGTATCACATCCAGTAATTCTATTGTATTCAGTTACATCTAATGCACAACTTTAAATGTTCATGACCTGCTAATTTAATGTCATTTTCTTTGAATCATTTTCATCAAATTCGTCTGTAGACTTTGGTTCTAAAGTCACTCCATCACCTCTCATTTTCATAGGTATGTAAGGACCTTTCTCAATAATATTCCACAAATCAAAATTAATAGAACAAATATATATTTTAACTCTAGATTTCCAAAAAGTATAACTTGTTCCATCAGACAAAGGTGGTCTATTTGTGGAAGATCCTTCTAGATAAGGTAAGTTTGAAATATTAGCCATAAGATCTTAACTTCTAGGTTGCAAAACCACACAAAGAAGCCCTTGCTCTGATACCAATTGAAAGACCCAAGAGGGGAGTGAATTAGGTCTTTGGCTAATTTTCGAAAATAATTTCCTTTTACAATTCTAAGCTAGACTAGATTATGTGTGCTTGTTTCAAAGAGAGAATATATCAATCAATGTAAAAGCAATAAATAATTTAAGATCAATAAACACAAGCAATTTATAGTGGTTCGATCTCTTCAACATCTACGTCCACTACCTTGAGCCTACACTCAAGGATTTCAAACAATCTACTATATGCTCTAGTTCAACAATTACATAAGAGGCTTACCACACAATGATTTTACACTCACAACCTCTTTTACAATTCTACAAACAAGGTTCACCCTACCAAAGGATTTTATATCTATAAACAACCTTGAATCAATGTCTCAAGGATCACCCTTATCTAAAGGATTTTATGTTTTCAAGAAAACTTTGCAAAGAGCTAGTACAAAACACAATTAAATGAAGAAAGGAGAATGTGTAAGATGTTACCACTTTGTTGGTAGATAATTACACAATGTTGCACCTTCACACTTTGTTTCCTTTGGAATCTTGAATGATCAATTGAAAGCACAAGACAAAAGAGAGCTTTAATGTTTGCTAAAGACTTTGGAATGTTTAGAGTTCTTAGAGATTCAAAACATACAAAAATTCTTGAGTTTATAGCTTTTATAGAATTCAAAAATCAGTTTTAACAGTCACAAAACGGCTAGTAACTGCTAGTTTCAGAAAATTCGGACGACTAAATTTTTCTTATGCGTCTGAACTTATTGTCCGAATTTTACTGTTGTATGTTTTTGGGAAAAATTCGGACGACCGAATTTTTTTTATGCATCCGAACTTGCATCCGAAAACATTTTGTATGTATGCATAAGTTATTTTGACACTTTTAAACTTAAGAACCATTATCAAATCTCTTTGATCATACAAAGTTTACTCAAAATCTTTTAAGATACAAAAAAACACATTTATTGATAAAAGGTTCATTCAAAGCCATTTAGGATTAAGAAAAATAATTTTATGCCCTCTTATGCGTTCAATAGATTCCAAGACACACAAGTATAGGGTTTACAAAAGAATATACCTATTAAACATATTTGACCTACACTTCAAGTCTTCAATGCCTTTTAATCATCTTTGAACAAACTTCTTCAATCTTCAATCACTTTGACTCATTGAAGTTGTTCTTGCACTTTGGCTTGAAGGCAACAAGACTTCATACTTCTTTAATCCAATAATCCTATCACACAATTGACATAAAGATTAGTCCACAACAATATTTGTCATTATTCAAAACTCAATTAAAACTTCATGATTTGCCCTTAGGGCTAAAAAGAAGAATACAAGTCTCATTGCCTTGAAGCTAAAAAGAGCATGAACAACTCAAGGTTACCAAAGTAGTTGAAGATAAAAGAGTTGATTCAAGATTATTGAAGGCTTTGAAGACCTTAGTGTAGGTGTACAAATGCATTATAGGTATATCTTTACAAACCTTGCACTTTTTTATCTTTGGAATCTAAGTATTTTTTCAAGAGTGCATAAAACTTGGTTTTCAATCTCAAATGATTTATCTTACAAATGTTTCTTTACCAAGTTCTTGATAAAATCCTTTGGAGTAAAAGCTTTAAAAAAGATTAATTTTATAGTCCAAAATTATTTCAAACTTGTTGTGCTTGATTTCTAATCATTTTGACTAAGTTTGTAAAATTCAGACATTCGAACTATACTTCAAGGCTGCTGAATTTTCTAAGAAATTTAGATAACCATTCGAACGCCTGTGTCTAAATTAAGTTGATCAAATATACCCTGACAGCCTCAAAATAGAAGGATGATGATGACGATCCCCCGGTTTTAACAGTTTTAAGTTATTTCAAATGGATGTCAAAAGTGTGTTCCTAAATGGTTTTATTGATGAAGAAGTTTTTGTGGAACAATCCCCCGGTTTTGCTCAAGAAACATTTCCTAACCATGTCTTCAAACTATCCAAAGCTTTGGTTTAAAACAAGCTCCTAGAGATTGGTATGAAAGATGGAGCGGTTTTCTTCTGTCAAAAGGATTTTCAAGAGGAAAGGTTGACAGAATACTTTTCATAAAAACCTTTTGCAACAATGGTCTTTACTTTTACAAATTTATGTAGATGATATCATATTTGGTACAACTAATGTTTCTCTTTGTGAGGAGTTTGCCAAGTTAATGCAAAGTTAGTTCAAAAGGAGCATGATGAGAGAACAACTTCTTTCTTGGGTTAAAAATCAAGCAAACCAAGGACCGCACTTTCATAAATCAATCCAAGTATACCAAGGAGCTTTTGAAGAGACAGGGAATTGATCAAGAAAAAGGTATTAGCACTCCTATGAGTTCATCAACGAAACTTGACAAAGATGAGAAAGGTAAAAATATTGATGAAAAGGTATATAGAAATATGACTGGTAGTTTGCTTTTTCTTACCACCAGCAGGTTGGACATTGTGTTTGTCATGTTCTTATGTGCTCTATTTCAATCTTGTCCGAAAGAATCTCATTTAATTGCCAGCAATCGCATTCTTGGTTATTTAATTGATACACATGATTATGGTCTTTGGTTTACAAAATCATCTTCTTTGGACCTTATTGCCTATTCAGATGCTTTCTATGCCAGATGCAAAGTCGAGTATAAAAGTACTAGTGGTCATTGTCAATTTCTTGATAGTTGTCTTGTATCATGGTATAGCAAGAAATAAGCCCGTATGTCATTGTCTGCCATCGAGGCTGAATATATCACCACTGGTAGTTGTTATGCTCAAGTGTTATGGATGAAGCACACTCTACTTGATTATGGCTTAAATTTCAAATATGTGTCTATTTTATGTAGCAATACTAGTGCTATTAATTAGAGTATAAATCCTATTCAACATTCTAGGACTAAGCAAATAGAGATTAAACATCACTTCATTCGTGATTATGTAGCTAAAGGTGATATATGCTTGGATTATGTGTGCACAAATGAACAAATTGTTGACATCTTCACCAAGCCTTTAGCCAAGAAAAGGTTTTGTTACCATAGAGGAAGCTTGGGAATTTCAAAATTCAATTAATAATGACTGTATTTAAGTGTGCCAAAAATAGGAAAAATTCGAATGCATGGTGTAAACTTTGTACGTCCAAACTCTCATTAGAAAATTTCAAACAAAAATATTCGGACGCAAGTTCGGATGCTTGACAAAAAATTAGGTCGGCCAAGTTCAGACACAAGTTCAGATGCAGACCTGAAAGTTTAGCCGATTGAACTTTGTGATTACATTGGTTTTAAATCCACTCAACTTGCTATTTCTCTCATTTAAACTCATCTAAATTCCCTCTTCTCTCAAAACCCACTCTACTGACTCTACCCACTCACATCCAAACTGAAATATCTCACATGTTTCACCATTTTCCCTTGAAAGTAATTTGATTTTCGTGTTCTAACCCTCTATTATCCTTGAAATTCACTTTTTTCTAAGAAAAACACAATGGTTCGCACTAAAAAGCAAATGTGGTGTGAATGAAGATTATTTGTTATATAAGGCTAAGCTTCTTGCACCTAGCCTCAAGGGGGGAGGGGAGCGGGGGTAGATGATGGAGTTAGACCATATTACAAAGACCATAGCCAATATTATGGACTAGCCCATCATAAGGAAACCTAACAAGGGAACTTGTTCCCAATTGGATTTGGGATCAAGATAAAGCAAATGTATGAAGGACTTGGTTACTTAAACTACTCCGGTATGACCTCCTATAACAACCACAACGAAATGTCCCCTTGTATTATTGCTGCCAAGTGGCTGTACTCTATTCGTCCTTTGTGCCATTCAGGATTGGTTTTCTGCTGAATTGGACTTCATTCTGTTAAAGATGATATGAATGATTAATCTCTTGAGGTTACTAAAAGGCTGAGGTGTACACCTCATAGCCACGGGGATTGGAGGATGATGTAATAACAGGAGTCATTGAGACCCTTAAGGTTTTTTTTTTTTTCACTTTTTCTATAATATACAAGATATATTTGCAGGTTAACGGTAGGTGTTTGCTCTTTTAGGAATTATCTAAGCATGAGGGTATAAAATTTTTTTAAAAAAGAAACAAAGAGTATTTTACTTTTCCATCATATTTTATTGTTTGCTCCTTTTTTGTTTTTTTAATTTTTTTTGCACTGATTAACGTCAAGCTTTAGCTATAAATAGCTCGACCCACATGCATTTCCATGTCGCTTGAACGAACGCACTTGAAGAAAGATTCTCCTGAGAAAACATGGCTGCTGCATCAGCTCTATGGGCTCTTGTATTTGGTGTACTCGGTAGAAATTCTCTTCTCTTTGGAGTATTCTTTTATTTCTTTCCCCTGTACTTCATAAATCGCATCTTCATAACAACTTCAAATCATCATATACATATCATTCATAGCTTTCTACACAGCAAATTTATGTATATATAAAAAATTATTTTTAAAAGATCAATATTAATGCACTGTATCCTATCAAAACTCCGACTAGTAATTGTAGCTGTCCATAAAATTTTTTCTTGCTTTGTTATGGATACTCAAAATTTCTCTTCGTTCTCTTCAATCTTTGCGGGTCGAACCATGTTTCGAATGATTATGGATACTGGATGCTTCAATAATTTTATCGTACTCAATCATATAGCCAATCATTTGCATGCCTTTTTATGCAAAAAATAATTGCTAAAAGTTTCCACTTACATGATTACTTATGTATCATTGACTTTTTTGCAGGGAATATAATTTCTTTTGGGGTCTTTCTGTCTCCAGTGTAAGTTTCATTCTTGATTTTTGATGAAGAAAGGCAGGAACCACCATAGCATCATCAATCCTTATAAGCGTTGTGTTAAATTTAATTGCAGGCCTACTTTCTATCAAATTTACAAGAAAAAATCAACCCAAGGTTTCCAATCTATTCCTTACGTGATTGCTCTATTCAGTGTCATGCTATGGATATACTATGCATTTCTCAAATCCAACACCACCCTCCTCATCACTATCAACTCATTTGGGGTTTTCATTGAGACCATCTACCTTTGCTTCTACCTGTTCTATGGGACAAAGAAGGCTAGGGTAACAAAAATCTACTACCTAATTTCAAAGTTTAGCATTTCTTTTCTGTTCAAAAATCATGTCTGGAATGGAGTTTTTGACTCATCGATTTCCGATCATTTCGATCATGCAGGTGGACACAGTGAAGCTGCTAGTATTGTTCATAGCTTGTGGTTTTGGTCTTATCGTTCTCCTCACTCACTTCCTAGTGAAAGGATCAAGCCGTGCCCGTGTTGTGGGATGGACTTGCCTAGTTTTCTCTTTGTGCGTGTTCGTTGCCCCGTTGGGCATTGTGGTAAGTCCACAAGGAAAAGACATTGATTGTTGCATATTCTTCTATAACTCCTTCCTGAAATTACACATTAACTAGTATATGTAAAAATTTTTCCCGTATGAGGCTTGGACAATCCTTCCGTATTGATAATTATCTATTGCCAACGTGTGATGCAGAGACAAGTTATACGAACCAAAAGCGTGGAGTACATGCCATTTGCTCTATCAGCTTTTCTCACATTGAGTGCTGTTGTGTGGTTCTTTTATGGTCTGCTAATAAAGGACATTAATGTAGCAGTAAGCATACTGAACCATCAAATCCATGGGTATATATTCTATTGTCAATTTCCTTGTTTCGGTACATATAATCTTACTCTTCTCTCTCATTATAGATTCCCAACGTTTTGGGGTTTATCTTTGGTGTTCTTCAAATGGTGCTGTATCAAATGTACAGCAAGGCAGGCAAAGTTGTTGAGGAACAAAAGCTTCCTGAAGTACTTGCAGACCAAATTATTATTGTTGATGAGCACAAGCTTTCAGACAATGCTGAACAAGTCATTGACATCGCAAAACTGGGTTCGACAGAGAAAATTCCGGTGGTTTTGCGTCGGGGTGATGATGCACTTGAGAAATATAGAGATCAAGATCAAAATGTGGAAATGGAGTCTCAGATAAAGATCGTTGTGTGATATTTTGAAATTTTATTAATTTTCTACCTCTTGTAACATTAATTTCATGTTTAAACACATGTTCTACTTTGTCAAACGTAATATAGTGTAGTAATTTTTTTCCTCCAAATTTCACCTACCCTGTGTTACATTAATTTAAACCGATGTTCTACTTTGGCAAGCCTAATAGAGTCTAGTAATTTCTCCACTCCCGCCCCCCAATTTTTACCTTCTCTTTAATGATGCCTTGAATTGGGGCCCAAAGGCTGCGCTAATGCTCAATTAAATAATTTAGGTAAGAGAATGATCACAAAGAACAAAGTCGTAGTTAACATAAAACAAAATAAAGATATGTATTTTTTTTAAGAAAATTGGCTATTAATGCCACTGAAGAATACACTTACTGCTTGTCTTGTCACTAAACTTTTTTTTTATTCTTTTATGTCATTTAACTATTTTTGGATAGCTAATTATGTCACTCATCCACCACAAACGGCGGAATCCGACGGAAAAGAGCATGCTCCACTCACGTGCTGAGAATTTAAGTTTTTTTTTATCAATAATTGGTTATGAATGCCACTGAAGAATGCACTTACTATTTATTTTGCCATTAAACTTTTTTTTTATTCTTTCATGCCATTCAACTATTTTCGGGTGGCTAATTTTGCCATTGAAGAATTTAATTTTTTTTAAAAAATAATAAAGGGCATAATGGTCAATACAATTCTCCTTCCATCAATTTCTCACTTACCGAACTAAATCTATTTTTATCCGTTTGAGAACCCAATTTAAAACCTAACAGATTAACTTCATCAAAATGGCTAAGCTAGATTGTTGGTTTGAGCCTTATTTACCTCGACAAAATGGCTAACACAAGAAGATCACTAGCAAGATCTTTATTTACCAAAAAACTTTTTTTGGCCCGTTGGCGTTCATTGCCAAGGTTGGTGTCAGTCTTAGTTTATTATGTCAATTTCAGTTTCTGTTGAGATAAATTAGGTTCAAATCAACAATCTAGCTTCTACAACAAGTAAAGAATTACAACAAATGGCACCCCAAGAAGAACCATTGTGGCTATTTGATGAAGTTAATCTGTTAGGTTTTAAATTGGATTCTCAAACGGATAAAAATGGATTTAGTTTGAGTAAATGAGAAATTTGATGGAAGGAGAATTGTATTGACCATTATACCCTTTATTATTTTTTTAAAAAATTAAAAATTTCAATGGCATAATTATCCACCCGAAAATAGTTGAATGGCATGAAAGAATAAAAAAAAGTTTAATGGCAAAATAAATAGTAAGTACATTCTTCAATGGCATTCATAACCAATTATTGATAAAAAAAACTCAAATTCTCAACACGTGAGTAGAGCATGCTCTTTTCCGCCGGATTCAGCCGTTTGTGGTGGATGAGTGGCAGAATTAGCTATCCAAAAATAGTTAAATGGTATGAAAGAATAAAAAAGGTTTAGTGGCAAGACAAGCAGTAAGTGTATTCTTCAGTGGCATTCAGAGCCAATTTTCCTTTTTTTTATGGTGGAATATGTAAATAAAGATATGTACCTTTTTAAGGTAGAATAAGTCCAAACGCGGGACGTTCGGCTCCCTTGAAGGATCCCAAATTCTACACTTGCATTGGCCTTATGGTCCTAATTGGATTTAATTGGGTTTTAATTCACTACACAGGACACTAGCATATAAAGATAAAAATTTAGAGGTGAACAAAATCTATCTCCCAATAGAAACGTGACAAACCTGAGTAAGAAATGAATAATAAAAGCTTTTTTAAAATACGAAACTAGAAACGAATTGGAGATGGAAAACTCCTATCTCCAAGGCAGTTAACTCTACTCTGTCTTGTCAGTTACACAATGCGAAAATGGAGTCATACAACTTGCTGTTTTAAAATTTTATTAATTTTCTACCTCGTGTAACATTAATTCCACATTTAAACCTAATAACGTGTAGTCATTTTTTTTCCTCCAAATTCTGCCTACCCACTAATGATGGCTTGAATTGGGGTCTAAAGCTGGCGCTAAGCTCAATTCATAGTGCGCTAAGCTCAATTCATAGTTGAGACAAAAGAATGATTAAGATAAAAACAAAGGCATACTCATAGCTAACATAAAATTAAATAAAAATATATTTTTTTATGCGAGAATAAGTGCGGACATCCGACTTCCTCAAAAGGATTCAAATTCTACACTTGCATTGGGCTTATTGACCTAATTGGATTCAATTGGGTTTCAATTCACTACAGGACACCAGCCATGTAGAGATAAAAAAATTAGAGGTGAACAAAATCTATCTTCTACATGTTAAACTTGAGTAAGAAACGAATAGTAAAAGCTTTTTTAAAATATGAAACTAAAATCTAATTGTAGATAGAAAACCCTTATCTTTAAAGCAGTTGACTCTACTCTGTCTTGCCAGCAAGGTGAAAATATAGAGTCCATCTAAAGACCAAATGCAAAGCGTCTTTATTCTACGGCCAAAGAGCCACGACGAGTCCATCTCTACAATTAGGACTACCTAGAGACGCACTAGAGACGAAGAAAGAAGTGTCGCTATATTATTATATTCATTCTGAGTCGAGTTAGCCACCGAACTTTTGGCTTATAATTGAAGCTTAGTCGTCTTCTAAATATTGAGTCTCTATTTGATCTCTCTCTAGTGTCGAATGGAGACCAATTTTTCCTTTGTGTGTCTTATTGCGAGTCTGCGACCTTAGAGTCGAGCTGCCTGGAGAAGAAACATTATAACTCTATATTCTGGGGGCCAAGATTATAATGAACAATACATATATTTATTTCTGTCTGAGTTCCATTTCTAAATGGTCCCTAAGGTGGAAACAATTTATGTTGTCTACGTTTAGGGTCTCAATCATCTCTTAATTTACGTAAATTCTTTATAAAGTTTGACATGCTTGTTTATATATAATAGAATTTCATATCTAATGGTTTGATCAATATTTTAATTAGTACAAGTTAAATAATTTTTGAGGAAAAAATTAGAAAATTTATTCCCTCTTATTATTATATTTCGACAATTCAAGACATCTCAATTCATTTTAACTTACTAATTCTCTATAGTTCTTATGACTGCTTACTGAATTCTTTTAGTGAAACCCACACGGTTTTTGACTACTAAAAATACATGGAATACACATGTATAACGTTTTAAGGGTAAAATAAGAATCATAACCCTTTCTCCTCCAAAGAAAACCAACCAGGGACACTCCATGGTGGTTTTGTTGCTAAAAGCACAGCAAATTTTTAGGGGGATTGCTAATCACAGAATAATTTTATTAATACAAAATAAAATTTTGATAATTTTAACCTTTTATCTTTTTTATTTTTATGCTTTTCAAAATTTATGTACGGTGGCATGCCAATGCCATCAATAATTTTGCCTGAGTGGTACCTTATAAAGGTTGTGAAAGACCTAAGAGGGGGGTGAATTAGGTCTTTGGCTAATTATCGAAAATCTTTTCCCTTTTTGCAAATCCTTTGCCTTAATAAAAGCTCTTCTTTAAATTCACAAACTTCATATTTATATATGATTTGATGGTTAAGACAAGATTATTAAACTATAAGACCACAACCAATCAATCAACAACTATAAACAATAATAATAACACAAGTATGTAAAACAAGTAAAGATATAAAGAAATGAACTCACGATTTATAGTGGTTCGATCTCTCCAAGATCTACATCCACTACCTTGAGTCCACACTCAAGGATTTCAATCAATTCACTATATGCTTAATCCAAGCAATTACACAAGAGGCTCACCCTTCAATGGGTTTTACCACAACAACCTCTTTTCAATATAATAAACAAGGTTCACTCTTATCACTAAGAGTTTTATGTCACTAGACAACCTAGACCAATCTAATCCAAGGCTCACCCTCACCAATGGGTTTTACACAACAACCTTGATTAATCTAGTCTATGACTCAACCTCCACAAGGGTTTTAAGTCTCTTGACAACCTTGTATCAATCACAACAAAAATGTAAAGAGATAATTTGAATGTTACCAACACTTCTTGGTGGATGAATACAATTGCTAGCACCACTTCACTTCTTGCCTTTGGAATCTTAAATTTCAATCTTTGAGCACAAGGCAATTTGAGAGCTTTTGATATAATTTTGATGTAAAACAAGTTAGAGCTTCAAGGATTTCTTTTGTGAAAAAATTCTATCAAAAATCTAGAGTTTCTAGCTTTTATAGAATTTGAAAATCAGTTAAAACGGCCATAAAACGGCTAGTTTCAGAAAATTCGGACGACCGAATTTTTGGTCGAAAATTTTCGGCCGGTACTGTTCATACTGTTCACAATATAGGGAAAATTCGGTCGACCGAATTTTTCCAGCTGCGTCCAAATTTTTCTGGAAAAATAGTCGGTACTATTCACGTAAATAGTGTCACTGTTCATGTAAACAGTGTTACTGTTCACAATGTAGAAAAAATTCGGACGACCGAATTTTTCAAGGTGTGTCCGAATTTTGCGTCCAAATTTTTCAAACTTTGTCAAAACATGTTCAAATCAATTCTAACAAGTTGGAAAACCTTCTAGCCTAAAAGATAAGTCATTAAAGACCTTTTAAGTGTAAAAACCATTTATGAAAACTTGATAATTTAGATAAGTTCAAAACCATTGAAACCATTTAAATCAAGTTTTGTGCTCTCAATTGCAACTCATAGATTCCAAGACTTAAGAGTGTAGGGTTTACAAAGTTTACCTATTAAGCACATGTAACCTACACTTCATGTCTTCAAAGCCTTCTAACATCTTGAACAAACTCTTCAATCTTCAATCACTTTGATATATTGGAGTTGTTCTTGCATTTTAGCTTCAAGATAATGAGACTTCAAACTTCTTAATCCACAAATCCTATCACACAACATACAAGCATATTAGTCCTCAGCAATATTTGTCATTAATCAAAACTAATCATAACTACATGATTTGCCCTTAGGGCTAACAGGTTGGGTGCACCTCATTTTTCCTTTTTTTTCCCCTATTTTTGTTACTTTTTCATTTTTTCTTTATTTTTCAACAACAACAATAATTTAATATTTAATAAATATTATTTTATTAATTTTTGTTTTTAATTTTGTAGTTATTATTTCTCAAATTTGAAGATTTTTAAATTCTATATTAGAATTTAGAATCACAATCAAATTTCAATCATTCAAAACCAATTAAAAATTTAGTTACAATCATTAAAAATCAATTGATAAGATCAATAGACTACCAATATTTGTGACTCACTTTTGTAATATTTGTCTAGTAGAAATTGAGAATTCTTATAAAAATACTTTCAAATTTTTTTCATAATCTCTCATTTTCAAATATTCTGTCATTCTAAAACAAAAACCAACATAAATATGTTAATATTAATTGATAATAAATTTCTTTTTAAGAGAATGATAACGTTATTAACAAATAAAGACTTTATTTAATAAAATAACATAATAATAAAATAATTAAATAACCAAAGAATGAAATTAAAAAGTTAAAATAAAAACTCATAAATAAATTAAAATAATTTAAAAATAAAAAATAAAAAAATAAAACAAACAAATAAATAAAAAGAATTAAGTAAAATAAATAAGTAAATACATAAATAATAAAAAATTATTAATCCTAAAGGCAAATCATATAGTTTTGAGTAATGACAAACATTGATAATGTCTAATTTGTATATTAATTGTGTGATAGGATTTTTGGTCAAAGCTAGTCTCATCGCCTTAAAGCTATAGTGTTAAAGATAACTCAAATAGGCTCAAGTGATTGAAGAATGTAGAATGTGCCCAAGAAGCTGAAGGCTTTGAAGACATTCTAGTGTAGGTTTGCTTTTGCTTAATAGGTATATCTTGTAAACCTTACATTTCTTGCATTTGGAATCTAAGTAATACACGTGCCAGCACAACACTTTTTCTAACTTGGTTTTGAGCTTTGAAAAACTTTTATTTATCTTGAAATGCCAAGTGCTTGATAATGGCTTGTAGCTCAAAGTTTTTAATTGACTTACCTTCAGTTAAAAATGATTTCAAACTTGTTGCAGTTGATTTTCAAATGAGTTGACAAAGTTTGAAAAAATTTAGTCTCCAATTCAGACATACGAACTGTGTCTTAATTGTTGAATTTTTAGTAAAATTTGGATGACCAATTTGAATGCAGAGGTCCAAATTCGGTTGACCGAAATTGCACTGTTACTAATCGTTATTTGAACATTGCAATTGAATTTCAAACCTTATAAAAGTCATAGATTTTAGATTTTTTATAGCTTTTGAACACTTTGACAAGTTTTATAATCCAATATCTTTAGAACATCAAAAAGTCTTTACTTGTCTTGTACTACATGTACTATTCAAGATTCTAAACATAAAAAGGTAAAGCGGTGCTAATATTTGTCATTCTCCATCAATTTGTTGGTAAACTCTTTCCACATTCTCTCATCTATTTGTTTATTCAAAGTTTTCTTGAAGATATAAAACCCTTGTGGATAGAATGAACCTTGATTCTTAATTTGAAAAAGAGGTTGTGGTGTTAAACCTTTATTGGGTGAACTCTTGTGTATTTGTGTGTTGATTAATACTACAGTTGAGTTGATTGAAATCCTTGAATGTGAGTTCGAGATAGTGTATATAAATCTTGAAGAGATCAAACTACTATAAATTGGTTCTATTATTTGCACTTCTTGCTTTACATATTTATTTATTGATCTCACTCAAATTTCTTTGATAAGTTGTTAGCATTTATTGTTCTCATTAAAATGCTATCTACTTTTCAACTTCTCTTTATCAAGGTCTCACAAATATTTGGAGTTTGAGTCATCTTAAACAAAATTTTCAAAAAGGAAAAGATTTTAAAAATTAGCCAAAAACTAATTTACTCCGCTCTTAGATCTATTAATTCACTACAACAAAACATGCAATTAGCAACATATACTAGCGACGTAATTTTTCGTCACTAAATTTGCAACAACTTAGCGAGGGAAAAGCTATCAATGCCATATTTTGACTAAAATACAAATCCGTCACTAATGCCTCGCATATTTGTGAGGGATTAGCTAAGGATTTTTTAATTTTTTTTAAATTTAAAAAACTAAGAGATCGTTGCTAATCTCTCACAAATTTGCGAGGGATTAGCGACAGAGTCTTAATTTTTTTCTAATTTTTTAAAAAGAGGTAATTTGCGAGGGATTAACAACGAAAATGTGAAAAAAAATAAAAATATATATAATAATTTAAAAACTAAGAGGCCGTTGCTAATGCCTAGCAAATTTTTGAGGGATTAGCGACAAATTCTTTTAATTTTTTTCTAATTTAAAAAAAAAAAAAGAGGTCATTGCTAATCCCTTGCAAATTTGCAAGCAATTTGCAAGGGATTAGCGACGGAAATGTGAAAAAATTTTAAAAAATATATATATTAATTTAAAAACTAAGATGCCATTGCTAATCCATCCCAAATTTGTGCGGGATTAGTGAATGATTCTTTTAATTTTTTTCTAATTAAAAAAGATGTCATTGCTAATCGCTTGCAAATTTACGAAAGATTAGCGACAGAAATGTGAAAAAAATTAAAAAATATATACTAATTTAAAAACTAAAATGTCGTTGCTAATCCCTCCCCAATTTGCGAGGGACTAGAGACGGAATCTTTTAATTGTTTTTCTAATTATATAAAAAAGAGGTCGTTCCTAATCCCTAGGGACTAGCAACAGATTCTTTTAATTTTTTTAATTTTAAAAAAAGAGGAGCAATGGATTCTTTTTAATTTTTTCTAATTGTAAAAAAAAAGAGGTCATTGCTAATCCCTTGTGAAAAAAATTAAACAATATATACTAAATTAAAATTAAGGGGCCGTTGCTAATTCCTGGTAAATTTGCGAGGGATTAGCGACATATTCTTTTAATTTTTTTCTAATTTTAGAAAAAAAAGGTCATTACTAATCCCTTGCAAATTTGCGAGGGGGTAGCGACGGAGATGTGAAAAAAATATAAAAATTATATACTAATTTAAAAACTAAGAGGGCATTGCAACGGATTCTTTTAATTTTTTTCTTAATGTAAAAACTAAGTGGCCATTGCTAATCCTTTGTAAATTTGGGAGAGATTAGCCACAGAAATGTGAAAAAAATTAAAAACTATATACTAATTTAAAAGCTAAAATGTCATTGCTAATCCCTCCCCAATTTGTGAGGGATTAGAGACGGAATCTTTTATTTTTTTTCTAATTATATAAAAAAGATGCCGTTGCTAATCCCTCCCAAATTTGTGAGGGATCAGCAACAGATTCTTTTAATTTTTTAATTTTAAAAAAAGAGGAGCAATGGATTCTTTTAAATTTTTTCTAATTTTTTTAAAAAAGAGGTCATTGCTAATCCCTCGTGAAAAAAATTAAAAAATATATACTAATTTAAAAACTAAGGGGCCGTTGCTAATTCCTGGAAAATTTGTTAGGGATTAGCGACAGATTATTTTAATTTTTTTCTTAATTTAAAAACTAAGTGAGCATTGCTAATCCCTAGCAAATTTGCGAGAGATTAGCCATAGAAATGTGAAAAAAATAAGCAAATATATACTAAGTTAAAAATTATCAGGCCGTCACTAATTCGTTGCAAATTTACAACGGATTAGCGATGGAAGTTTGTAAAAAAATCAAAAATTAAGCGACCGTCGCTAATCACTCTCAAATTAATGAGGGATTAGCGACGTAATAGTATTTTCTAAATTAAGATATTTTTATTTTTACTTAGTTCAATAATATTATTTTTCTACTTGGCATGAAGAATATGAATTGAAGTAAAATAAATTATATTGAATAATAGATATCACTTACTGAGTAAGATTTTCTGTGTAGTACACATGTAATAAACTATGTATCTTCGGTGGTATAATATGTTAATAATGCATACGTGTAAGATAATATGTATAAGTATAACATAAGTATAATATAACATACATGTGTAGTATATATGTGTAGAAATATACATATATGTACATCAATAGAATAAATGATAACTAATATATAGTTAGATACTTTAGACTATAAGTAAATATCAATTCAAAAAAAGTAATGCTTAATACTCTGTCATAAATAAAGCTTAAGATAAGTGAGGTCAGAGTAAATTAGTATTTAGGAAAACTATTTTCATTTTTATTGAGAAGGTTGTCGCTAATTCCTAACAAATTTGCAAGTGATTAGCGATGGTTGTATAATTTTTTATTTTTTACACTCTTCCATCGCTAATCTGTTGCAAATTTGCAACAGATTAGCAACGGCACTTAGTTTTTAAATTAGTATATATATATTTTTAAATTTTTTCACATTTCTATCGCTAATCCTTTGCAAATTTGCGAGGGATTAGCAACGGCCATATAAATTTTAAATTAAAAAAATTAAAAGAATCCGTCGTTGATCCCTCGTAAATTTGGGACGGGTTAGTGATGGCCACTTAGTTTTTAACATAGTATATATGTATTTTTAATTTTTTTTTCACATTTCCATCGCTAATCCCACGCAAATTGCATGGGATTAGCAATGGATTTTTTTTTAATTAAAAAAATTTAAAATTAAAAAATTAACAATTAGCAAGGGATTAGCGACGGATACGAATAGAAAAAAATAAAAAATCTCTATTAATTTATAAATTAGATGTAATAATAATATAATTATATTATAATATATTATTATTAACATAATAATAAATAATAACAAATATATAATATAAAGATATTATATGGTGAAATAAAACACAAAAAGTTACTTGGTCTAGTGGAGGAAGACATGCTCCAACTCTGGGAGAACAATGGTTCAAATCCTCCTTCAAGTAAAACAAAGCATTTAAGAGATTTAAATTTGGATTGGGCTAACTCGATCTAGTGGAGCCAAAAGATGTTTGGGTTAGCCCAATCCATATAATTTTTAAAATTTAATTTCAAAATTTTTAAATAATAAATTATATTTTTTCTTTTATTATTTATTTTTAAATTATAATTTATGTCGGTGGCAAATTCGTTGCTAAGTAGCGATGGATTTTTTTTTGAAAAATATTTTTTGGAAGCATCAATATTTGTTCTATCAATTTTGATTTTGTGAAACATAGAAAGGCCCTTATGCCTAAATGAAATTGAAAGCTGATGGAGTCACAAGAGAACCAAAGCCAATTGAAGAATAAGATGAAAATTACTTAAACAGGATGACTTTGAGTTATCAAGCAATGAACATTCTAAGTTGTGCCTTAGATGTGAATGAATATAATCAGGTTAGTGGATGTGACACTGCCCGTGATAGGTGGAGGCTTCATCAAGTAACACATGAATGAACAAACCAAGTGAAGGAGTCAAAGCTTGCTATGCTTCTGAGGGATTATGAATTTTTCACAATGAAGCAAGGAGAGAACATTAATGATGTGTTTATGAGATTCTCCAGTATCTCAAATCACCTAAAATCCTATGGAAAAAATTATTCTCTTTGTGAGCAAAATAGGATGCCCTACCAAAGTCTTGGCAATCAAAGACTCTTGCTATTGACGAATCAAAAGGACTTGAAGACTCTTCCCCTTGAAGAGCTCATAGGATCATTCCTTACATATGAAATGAAGATCAAAAGATCAAATGATCTAGATGATGAAGAAAAGGAAAGAAAAGGAGTTTTACTCAAAGCCAATAGCAATCCTAGTGAGCAAGAAGAATCATCAAGTGATGAAGAAGAAGACAATGAAGATGATGAGATGGAAATGGTACTTAAGAAGTTCAAGGAATTTTATAATTGGGAATTTCTCAAGAAGGGTAAAAGACCTTTTAAGAAAGGTGGACAATCATCGTCCTTTGAGCATCTTGTTGCCGACTGCCCAAAGGCCTTGGAAAAGGAAAGAGAAGCCATCTTAAAGAAGAAGAAATCACTCAAGAAAGGAAAAGGACTTGTTGGCACTTGGGATCAACATGCCAATGAAGAAAGTGAAGATGAAAATGAAGAAAGAGCTAATGTGTGCTTCATGACAATGAATTATAAGGTACAACCTACTCCCTCTACCTGTACTTATTGTGATGATGATATTCATGACCCTAGTAAACTACTTGTTGATGTATACAGTGAATTAAAGAATGCTTAAAAAAGAAAAAAAGAAATGAGATTTAAGATTGATGAGTTTTTGAATGAAAATTCAAAACTATTCTATAAAAGCAAAAAGTTTCTTGAGTCTATTGAATGCTTGAATATTAAAAAATAATTTTTAATGTTTCTTTGTAAAATATGTCCCTTGAGAATAAAACTCTTTGTGCTAAGATTTCCTCTCTTGAGAAAATGATTGTTGATAATGACACTTTGAAAGGAAGATAGATGATCTTACTTTATGTATTGAAAAATTTACGAACGGAAGAGACAACCTTGACAAACTTCTTGGATCTCAAAATGCTCATTTGTAAAAAATGGCCTTGGTTACAATCATGTAAACAATACTTCTAAATACAAAAACATCTTTGATAGAGCTACTTCTATTTTCATGCCTCATATATGTTGCACTTATTGTGGAAGACTTGGGCACAAGGCCACTAGACGTTATGTGAAACGAAAAGTAGAAAATGGTGTTAGAACTATTTGGAGAATTAAGGGAACTATCACTATTCCCCTTGGATCCACGAAAATGTGGGTACCAAAAGTCACTTTCTCTTATTTGGTGTAGGTACATCTTCCTCCAAGATAAAGTGCTACTAAGTGATTTCTTGATAGTGGATGTTCAAGACATATGATGGAGAGTAATCACTCATTAGTGAGCTTCAAGCAAAAAATGAAGAATTTGTTACATTTGGTGATAAGAAGAAAGGAAAAATCCTTGGTGTAGGTAATATTGGTAAAGGTCCTTCACCTTTCATTAAACAAGTATTTCTTATTGATAATTTTAAATGTAACTTGCTTAGCATTAGCCAATTTTGTGACAACGGTTGCAAAGTTGAATTTAAATATGATACATGTACTATTCTTAATAGTGTAAGTGGTAAACTATTTTTTGTTTCAAATAGAGTTGGAAACATATATGTGTTGTATCTTGATGACCTTGTTAGTAATAATGTTAAATGTCTTGTTGTTTATGATAATGATGGTTGTTTATGACATAGAAGAATAGGTCATGTGAGTATGGATTTGTTAAACAAACTTTCCTCTCAAGAATTTGTTAGAAGTTTACCACAATTGCGGTTTGAGAAAAATCGTCTTTGTGATGTTTGTCAATATGGAAAACAAATAAAAGCATCTTTCAAACCCAAGAAAATGGTTTCTACCTCAAAACCTCTTGAGTTTGTTCATATGGATTTATTTGGACCAATGAGGAACACTAGTCTTGGTGGTAAGAGGTATGCTTATTTAATTGTTGATGACTTTTCAAGATTCACATGAGTACTCTTTCTAGCTCAACAAGGTGAAGTCTTTTATGAATTTGTAAGACTTTTCAAAAATGTCCAAACCTCACTCGATTACAAATTGATTTCTATTAGGAGTGACAATGGTAGAGAATTTTACAATCAAAACTTTACAAAACTTTGTGATGAAAATTGTATTTCACATAACTTTTTGGATGCTAAAACACCACAACAAAATGGTGTTGTTGATAGGAAAAATTAAACCTTGCAAGAAATGGCTAGGTTTATGCTTTGTGAATAATATTTGCAAAAATATTTTTTAGCCGAAGCTATAAACACCGCTTGCAATGTGATAAAACACCTCTTGAACTTCTCTTTGGTAGAACTCTTTTGATTACATACTGTTAGCCCTAAGGGCAAATCATGTAGTTTTGATTAATGACAAATATTGATGAGGACTAATATGCTTGTATGTTATGTGATAGGATTTGTGGATTAAGAAGTTTGAAGTTTCATTGCCTTGAAGCTAAAATGTAAGAACAACTCCAATATGTCAAAGTGATTGAAGATTGAAGAGTTTGTTCAAGATGTTAGAAGGCTTTGAAGACATGAAGTGTAGGTTACTGTAAGCCCTAAGGGCAAATCATGTAATTTTGATTCATGACAAATATTGATGAGAACTAATATGTTTATATTGTGTGATAGGATTTATGAAGAAAGAAGTTTGAAGTCTCATTGCCTTCAAGACAAAGAGCAAGAACAACCTCAGTAAGCTATGAGTCTTTTGAGGTTTATTCAAAGATGAACTCAAGGCATTGAAGACTTGAAGTGTAGAGTAGGTATGATGATAGGTAATATCTATGTAAACTCTACACTTGTATGTCTTGGAGTCTATTGAATGCATAAGAGAGCATAAAATTGGTTTCTTAAGTTTAAAAGTTTTTTGAATGAATTCTTAGTAAATGTGGTTTTGTGTCCTAAAAGTTTTTAAGTTAACTTTATATGATCAAATGAGTTTGATTTTGGTTTTCAAACTTATGTTTGTCTAAATAAGTTATCTATATATATCAAATGTATTTCAAATACTTGGAAGATTGATTTCAAATGATTTTACAAAGTTTGAACACAATTCCATAAAATTCGGTCGTCCGAATTTGGTAGCAAAAGTTTGCTACTGTTCTTCCAGAGAAATTCGGAAAAAGATTCGGACGCATGAAGAAAAATTCGGTCGTCCGAATTTTGGTCTTCAGCATGGTTACTGTTCTTCCAGAGAAATTCGGAAGAAGATTCGGACGCAGCGAGGGAAGAATTCGGTCGTCCGAAAAATTCGGGACGCGAAATCCGGTCGTCCGAATTTCCTGAAAGTAGCCGTTAACTAGCCGTTTTATAGCTGTTTCAACTGATTTTCAAATTCTATAAAAGCTATAAACATGCAATCTTTTACAATAACTTACAATTTGAATATTCTAAGCTTACAAAAGTCAATTACAAACATTTCTCAAGCTCTCTTACATCTTGTGCATTAAATTGATCAATCCAAAGACATCAAAGTGTGAAGGTGCAATTTTGTGTAAATTCTACCAACCAGTGGTAACATCTACACACTCTTCTTTACTTAATCAATTGTATTGTTCTACTAGCTCTAGCAAGGTTATCTTGATAACATAAAACCCTTTAGATAAGGGTGATCCTTGAAGTTGTGATTCAAGGTTGTTTGAGATATAAAACCATAGGTTGGTGAGCCTTGTTTGTAAAAAATTACAAGTAGAGGTTGTATGTGTAAAACCAAAGTGTGGTGAACCTCTCTCGTAATCTGTGAACTTGAGCACATAGTAGAGTTATTGAAATCCTTAAGTGTATGCTTAAGGTAGTGGAGGTAGATCTTGAGGATCGAACCACTATAAATTGTTTGTGTTTATTTGTTTACATTTCTTATACTGCTTTGTCATAAACTGTGGTTTATTCTCATTCACTTAATCTGAAATAGGTCTGCTCATCTATAAAGTTTTAAATTTGTGAAAATTAGCCAAATACCTAATTCACCCCCCCCTTAGGTATTTCAATTGGTATCAGAGCGGGAACTTCTTTGTGTGGCTTTACAACCTAGAAGACAAAGATCCTATGGCTAATATGTCAAATCTACCTTATCTAGAAGGATCTTCTACAAACAGACCTCCATTGTTTGATGGAACAAATTATACATTTTGGAAGTCTAGAGTTAAAATATATATTTGTTCTATTAACTTTGATTTATGGAACATAATTGAGAAAGGTCCCTATGTCCCAATGAAAATGAGAGCAGATGGAGTAACTTCTGAACCCAAATCTACTGATGAATTTGATGAGCATGATTCAAGGAAAATGACTCTAAATTATCAAGCCATGAATATATTGAGCTGTGCTCTAGATGTTACTGAGTATAATAGAGTTAGTGGGTGTGATTTTGCACATGATATGTGGAGATTACTTCAAATTACACATGAAGGTACTAATCAAGTTAAAGAATCTAAACTTGCTATGCTTGTTAGAGATTATGAATTGTTTACTATGAAGCAAGGTGAAAATATTAGTGATATGTTTACTAGGTTTACTAACATTTTCAATGGCTTGAAAGCTTATGGTAAAGGCTATACTATGGGAGAGCAAAACAGAAAGATCTTGGATGCTCTACCAAAATCTTGGCAGCCAAAGACACTAGCTATTGAGGAGTCCAAAGATCTAAAAACTCTTCCTCTTGAAGAACTCATTGGATCGCTACTTACTCATGAAATGAAGATGAAGAGGTTGAATGATAAGGAAGATGAGGAAAAGGGGAGAAAAGGAGTAGTGCTAAATGCCTCAAACAACTTGAGTGAACAAGAACAATCTTCAAGTGAAGAAGAAGGTGGAAACAGTGGAGAAGAAGAAATTGCAATGGCAGTGAAGAAGTTCAAGAGATTCTACAAAAAGGAATTTCTCAAGAAAGGAAGAAAACCAGTCAAGAAGAGGGGACAATCATCATCATATAAACCTCAGTGCTTTGAATGCAAAAGTACTCGAGCATCTTATTGCTGATCGTCCCGAGTGTTGGAAAGGGAAAGAGAAAGCAAAAAACAGAAAGAAATGCACAAGAAAGGAAAAGGACTAGGCTGGAACATGGGATCAACAGGGAAAGTGAAGATAAAAGTGAAGGAAAGGCCAACTTATGCTTTATGGCCATTGATGATGAGGTACAATCTTCTCCTTCTATTTCAAATTTGTGTGATGATGATATTGATTCTAGTGATTTAATTCTAGAATTGTATGAAGAACTAAAAAAAGGCTTCAAGAAGAAATAAAGAAATAAAATCCAAAATTAGTGATCTTTCAAATGAAAATTCAAAATTATGTCTTGAAAATGATAGACTTCTTGAGACCATAAATTCTCTTACTATTGAAAAGGAAGTTTTGAACACTACCATACAAGATGTATCTTTTGAAAACAAAAAAGTCTGTGTTCAAAAAATTATTTCTCTTGAATCAGTGCTAAAAGATCATGAGGTTTTAAAAAGGAAAGTTAATGATCTTACTTTATGCATTGAGAAATTTACAAATGGAAGAAACAATTTAAATAAATTACTTGGGTATCAAAGATCCTCATTTGTAAAGCATGGTCTAGGTTTTACACATGATTGCCTTCATTCAAAACCAAAAGAGACATTTGTTAAAGAATCTTCTCATTATAGATCTCATACTTGCTGTACATATTGTGGTAAGCATGGACACAAAGTGTTTAAATGTATTATAAAAAAGAAAGATAGAAACTAGAGTAAAGACTATATGGAAAGTTAAAGGAACTGTCACTAACCCTCTTGGACCCAAGAAGATATGGGTACCAAAAATCACTCTTTCTAATTTGGTATAGGTACAATTTGCTTCAAGATCAAATGCCACAAAATGGTTTCTTGATAGTGGCTGTTCAAGACACATGACTGGAAATGCATCACTTGTTAGTGAGCTTCAAGCTACAAGTGAAGGCTTTGTCACTTTTGGTGATAAGAAGAAAGGGAAAATACTTGGAATAGGTAACATTGGTAAAGGTTCATTCCCTCTTATCAAACAAGTTTTACTTATTGATGGTTTAAAATATAATTTACTTAGCATTAGCCAATTATGTGATAATGGTTGCAAAGTAGAGTTTAAATGTGATACTTGTACTATTCTTGATAATGCAAGCAATAAAACTATCTTTGTAGCTAAAAAGAGTAAGTAATGTATATGTGTTATATCTTGATGAGCTTATTACTAATGACATTAAATGTCTTGCAATACATGACAATGATGGATTTTTATGGCATAGAAGATTAGGACATGTGAGCATGGATTTATTGAACAAACTTTCTACTCAAGAACTAGTTAGAGGATTACCAAAAATGCATTTTGACAAAACTCGGATTTGTGATGCTTGTCAATATGGAAAACAATCAAAAACATCCTTCAAACCAAAGAAAATGGTGTCTACCTCAAAACCTCTTGAACTAGTTCACATGGACTTATTTGGACCTATGAGGACTACTAGTCTTGGTGGTAAAAGATATGCTTATGTGATTGTTGATGATTTTTCCAGATTTACATGGGTAATATTTTTATCACAAAAAGATGAAACATTTTATGAATTCTCAAAACTTTTTAAGAAGGTTCAAATTTCTCTTAATTGCAATCTAATATCTATTAGAAGTGATAATGGAAGAGAGTTTTGCAATCAAGATTTTACAAAATTTTGTGATGAGTATGGTATCACTCATAATTTTTCAGCAGCCAAAACACCTAAACAAAATGGAGTTGTTGAGAGGAAAAACAGAACATTACAAGAAATGGCTAGATCAATGCTTTGTGAAAACTCTTTACCTAAGTACTTTTGGGCTGAAGCTGTAAATACAGCATGCTATGTAATGAATAGAGTTTTACTAAGACCTTTTATAAGAAAAACACCTTTTGAACTTCTATTTGATAAAACTCCATCAATTGTTTATTTTAAAGTATTTGGTTGTAAATGCTTTATTTTAAATACTAGTGACAATCTTGGTAAGTTTGACAGAAATCGATGAAGGTATATTTCTAGGCTATTCATCTAATAAAAAGGCTTATAGAGTCTATAATAAAAGGACATTGTGTGTTGAAGAAACTATTCATGTAACTTTTGATGAATCTAATATTTATCTTCAAAGAAGAAATGAAGATGATACAGGTTCGTCAATGGTTGAAAATCAAACTCAACACCAAGTACCTACATTGGAAGATCATGCTAAAGAAGAAGAAATAATGGAGCAAGAACATGATGGTCAATCAAGCAATAATCAAGAGCTTCCAAAGGATCTCACATATGCAAGAAGTCATCCTAAGGAGCAAATCATTGGTGATGTCTCTCAAGGAGTTAAAACAAGACGGTACTTTATTGATAATTTTGCACTTTTATCACATATTAAACCTAAAAATATTGATGATGCATTGTGTGATAATTTCTGGATTATTGCTATGGAAGAAGAGTTAAATCAGTTTGAGAGAAATAAAGTTTGGAATCTTGTTCCTAGACCTCATGATCATTCTGTTATTGGTACAAAATGGATATTTAGAAATAAGTTAAATGAACTAGGAGAAGTAGTTAGAAATAAAGCTAGACTTGTTGCTCAAGGCTTCAATCAAGAAGAAGGTATTGATTATGATGAAACTTTTGCTCCAGTAGCCAGATTAGAGTCTATCAGAATACTCTTGGCATTTGCTTGTTTTAAAGACTTTAAACTATTTCAAATGGATGTCAAAAGTGCTTTTCTAAATGGTTTTATTGAAGAAGAAGTTTATGTAGAACAACCTCCTGGATTTATTCATAAAAAATTTCCAAATCATGTTTTCAAATTATCTAAAGCTCTATATGGACTGAAACAAGCTCCAAGATCTTGGTATGAAAGATTAAGTGGTTTTCTTCTCTCAAAAGGTTTTACCAAAGGAAAAGTAGACACAACTCTTTTTATTAAAACATCTTCTAAAACTGATATTTTGCTTGTACAAATCTATGTTGATGATATCATTTTTGGTTCTACTAATACTTCTCTTTGTGAAGAGTTTGCTAAAACTATGCAAAATGAATTTGAGATGAGCATGATGGGAGAACTAAGTTTCTTCCTTGGACTACAAATTAAGCAAACCAAGGATGGAGTCTTCATCAACCAAGCAAAATATACTAAGGATCTATTGAAAAGGTTTGGAATGGACCATGCAAAAGGAATTAGTAGTCCAATGAGTTCATCAACTAAACTTGACAAAGATGAAAAAAGGTAAAAGTATTGATGAAAAAATTATATAGAGGTATGATAGGAAGTTTACTCTATCTCACTCGCTAGTAGACCAGATATTATGTTTGCTTTGTATGCTTGTGTGCTAGATTCCAATCTTGTCCTAAAGAATCTCATCTAATTTTCGTTAAACGAATTTTTCGTTACTTGATTGATACTCATGATTATGGCCTTTGGTTTTCGAAAACTTCATCTTTTGAACTTATTGGATATTCGATGCGGATTATCTCTGGATGTAAAGTTGAACGTAAAAGCACAAGTGGGCATTGTCAATTTCTTGGTAGTTGTCTTGTATCTTGGTTTAGTAAAAAGCAAGCTTGTGTGTCTTTATCCACTGCAGAAGCTGAATACATAGCTGCAGGTAGTTGTTGTGCACAATTGTTATGGATGCAGCATACTTTACTTGATTATGGTCTTAAATTCAATTGTGTTCCCATATTATGTGATAATATTAGTGCCATTAACTTGAGCATAAATCCTATTCAACATTCTAGGACTAAGCATATAGAGATAAAATATCATTTTATTCGTGACCATGTGATTAAGAAAGATATATGCTTAGAATATATAAATACAAATGATCAAATTGCTGACATATTTACAAAGCCTTTGGCTGAGGAAAGGTTTAATCACCTAAGAAGACTCTTAAGAATTTCAAGATTCAATGACTAATGTGTTTGTTGAAGTCATGATGAATGCAGGAAATTTTTGATTCAAAATTCGGATGCACTGCAGAAGATTCGGTCGACCGAATTTTCTGAACTGAAGAAACAGAAACTTTCGCTCGAAAATTCAGACGCAGACCTGAGAAATCGGTCGACCGAATTTTACGGACGAGACTTTTTAAATAAAGCTGAAACAATCTCTTCAACATTACTACTTCCGAATTTCACATCCTTTTTAAAACATCTCACACCCATTCACATCCGAATCAAAATCCCTTCAAAATCCCACACTCTCATCCCGATTGTCCTTCATTTTTAAACGTCTAAGCCCTAATTTCATACAGAAAACAAATCCTTCTCAAGAGAAAACATCATGGTGAGAACAAAGATCCCCAATGTTGAGAAAGGAAAAGGAAAGGCTAAGGAAGGAGATAGAGATCCAATCCTCAATCGACCAAGAAAGATTCGCATTCCTCAAGCACAAGGAGTTGACAGGTTTATCTCTATCAAATCTACTCATGAATTTGATGAATGGAATAAGAATAATAGAAAAATCATTCCTGGATACAAGGTAGATATTGATAAGCTATCAAATATGGATATTGTCCTATCTCATTTCAATGATATTGGTTGGAGTAGTTTGCTCTTCATTGATGAAGAATTTTATCCCACTTTGATATATGAATTCTATGCAAATCTGAAAGAGGATAGAATTGAGATGATAGGGGATAATGTGATACAATGGTATTCATCTAGAGTATCACAAATGGACATTGAATTCAATGAAGGATTGATAAATAGAATATGTGGAGTAGGAGATGAGGGAGCTAGATATTATTCAGCATCCATGCATTGCTATGATCGTGAACTATTCACACATGTTAGATTTGAAGATGCATTTACAAATGGAAGAGAGTTTAGGGCCATAAAGGAAAGGGAAATTAAGAATTTGGATGCTAGAGGTAGAGTTTTACATCACATGGTGACCACAATGATTGTTCCTAATTTTGGACATAAGTCATCAGTTGGAAATATGCATATGGTAATCATGTTAGCTCTGCATGAAAATAGAAGGATGAATTTTGGGTATATAGCATTGAAACATATGATTGCAGCCAGAAAAACAGTTACCAAGGCATTCCCATTTGGAAGGTTATTAACCAGAATATTCAAGCATTTTAAGATCAAACTTCCTGGAAGAGGGCAAACTTTTAAGAGTGGTGAAATTTATACAAATGAAACTCTTAAGAGAATGCAATTAGTTCATGATGAGGATAATGTATGGAGGACAAAAAGAGAAACTCCTCCGAAAAGGATAGAAAGAGAGAAAGCTATAGAGAGTGAAGAGGAAGAAGAAGAAGAGGATGAAGAGGAAACCCTTGCTAGGGAAATGAAAACAAAAAGAAAACATGACACCTCAAGTGAGGGGGAGCAACCCCCAACAAAAAGGAGATTATTTGAAAAAGAAGCTGGAGTTAAGTCTAGCAGTAAAGCAGTATCTAGAGGGGACACCATTATAGCCAAAACATTCCAAGAAGCCTTGAACAATCATGTCAAGGAAATGGAGAAAATGTATAAATTCTTTGAGTCATTTGCTCCAATGGTTCTTGGAAAATTGGATGGATTGGAAAACAGAGTAAAACACATTGAAGATATCCTTATGAGAAATACTCAAAGTGGTGAAGGAACCTCTAAACCTCAAGATGGAAAGGAGGAGGAAAGAAAAAGAGAAGCAGAGAAAGAAGATAATCAAGATAGCAGTGATGAAGATGATAATAAGGGTGGAAATGAAGAGACTATAGCAGAAGAAGAAGAACAAGAACATGCTCTTGAAGATCCACCAGTGGCTGGGAGCCAAGTAACTCAAGCTGCAATTGTATCTCCAACAACAATCTCTTTCAGTCAAGGAAGAGTCAAGCACTTGGCAGTCAAGAAAGGAGTGAGCCGAGCCTCTCCATCAACCTCATCATCACAAGACTAAGCCTTCTCTTCTAATCTCTTTATTGTATTTTGTTCAGTTTTCTAAGCATTTTGTTGCATTTTCTATTCTGAACTTGTTAAATATTTTTTATGTAATAGTGAAGCTCAATGATGAAATCATAGTGATGAGAGCTTCTTTTATATGCTAATTTGAACATCTCATTTTCATTGATCCCTTTAAATTTTTTTATGATTACAAAAGGGGGAGAAAAATATGATGCAATATGATGCAATACATGTGAAACCTTAGGCATTATGTGAACTCAGTCATTAATCAAATTCGGATGCAAGGTTTTAAGATTGGATGCATTTATATTTATGGTCAAAATTTTTTTTCTGTTTATTCAAATTGGTTCCAATCTGTTTTACTCTACTCCATTATGTTTGAACAACAGTATGAAACCTTTATATCATTTCAAATCTTCAATTATATTGAATCTGTTGCAGTTTGGACATGAGTTTAAAAATTCGGATGCATGTGATTCAAAATTCGGACGCATGAGATTCAAAATTCGGATGCATGATATAAAATTCGGATGCATCCATATTGTGTTGTCAAAATGTGCTCTTTTGTTATTCAAATTGATTCAAATGTGTTTTAATCTCTTCTAATATGTTTGAACAACCTTAGGAAAGCTTATTTACAAAATTTGTAGCTTTCACTTTACTTATTTTAAAGTTTGGACTTACTATGCACAAAATTCGGATGCATGATATCTCTAGTCCAAATGTATTGAAAAATGAGCACAATCTAAGGGGGAGCATTGATAAGCTTTTAACAACCTTAAAACCTCTCTTAGAAGTTTTCTAAATACTTAAATGCTATATCTTCTATCCTAATTGCTGGAAGGAAGGAGGCAAATGGAGGATGGTTGGGTCATAGGCTCATAATGAGCCTTTTGCATGTCAATATGCTAAATTGGTTAATTTCTGTCATTGACATCCATACTTCTCTGTGCTAATCTGTTTAAATCCATCACATATTGCATCAAAGTTTGTCATCATCAAAAAAGGGGAGATTGTAAGCCCTAAGGGCAAATCATGTAATTTTGATTCATGACAAATATTGATGAGAACTAATATGTTTATATTGTGTGATAGGATTTATGAAGAAAGAAGTTTGAAGTCTCATTGCCTTCAAGACAAAGAGCAAGAACAACCTCAGTAAGCTATGAGTCTTTTGAGGTTTATTCAAAGATGAACTCAAGGCATTGAAGACTTGAAGTGTAGAGTAGGTATGATGATAGGTAATATCTATGTAAACTCTACACTTGTATGTCTTGGAGTCTATTGAATGCATAAGAGAGCATAAAATTGGTTTCTTAAGTTTAAAAGTTTTTTTGAATGAATTCTTAGTAAATGTGGTTTTGTGTCCTAAAAGTTTTTAAGTTAACTTTATATGATCAAATGAGTTTGATTTTGGTTTTCAAACTTATGTTTGTCTAAATAAGTTATCTATATATATCAAATGTATTTCAAATACTTGGAAGATTGATTTCAAATGATTTTACAAAGTTTGAACACAATTCCATAAAATTCGGTCGTTCGAATTTGGTAGCAAAAGTTTGCTACTGTTCTTCCAGAGAAATTCGGAAGAAGATTCGGACGCATGAAGAAAAATTCGGTCGTCCGAATTTTGGTCTTCAGCATGGTTACTGTTCTTCCAGAGAAATTCGGAAGAAGATTCGGACGCAGCAGGAAGAATTCGGTCGTCCGAAAAATTCGGACGCAGAATTCGGTCGTCCGAATTTCTGAAAGTAGCCGTTAACTAGCCGTTTTATAGTCATGTTTCAACTGATTTTCAAATTCTATAAAAGCTATAAACGTGCAATCTTTTACAATAACTTACAATTTGAATATTCTAAGCTTACAAAAGTCAATTACAAACATTTCTCAAGCTGTCTTACATCTTGTGCATTAAATTGATCAATCCAAAGACATCAAAGTGTGAAGGTGCAATTTTGTGTAAATTCTACCAACCAGTGGTAACATCTACACACTCTTCTTTACTTAATCAATTGTATTGTTCTACTAGCTCTAGCAAGGTTATCTTGATAACATAAAACCCTTTAGATAAGGGTGATCCTTGAAGTTGTGATTCAAGGTTATTTGAGATATAAAACCATAGGTTGGTGAGCCTTGTTTGTAAAAATTACAAGTAGAGGTTGTATGTGTAAAACCAAAGTGTGGTGAACCTCTCCTGTAATCTGTGAACTTGAGCACATAGTAGAGTTATTGAAATCCTTAAGTGTATGCTTAAGGTAGTGGAGGTAGATCTTGAGGATCGAACCACTATAAATTGTTTGTGTTTATTTGTTTACATTTCTTATACTGCTTTGTCATAAACTGTGGTTTATTCTCATTCACTTAATCTGAAATAGGTCTGCTCATCTATAAAGTTTTAAATTTGTGAAAATTAGCCAAATACCTAATTCACCCCCCCTCTTAGGTATTTCAGTTACATGTGCTTAATAGGTAAACTTTGTAAGCCCTACACTCTTAAGCCTTGGAATCTATGATTTGCAATTGAGAGCAAAAAACTTGATTTAAATGGTTTCAATAGTTTTGAACTTATCTATATTATCAAGTATTCATAAATGGTTTTTGCACTTAAAAGGTCTTTAATGACTTATCTTTTAGGCTAGAAGGTTTTCCAACTTATTAGAATTGATTTGAACATGTTTTGATAAAGTTTGAAAAATTCGGATGCAAGATTTGGACGCAGCATGAAAAATTCGGTCGTCTGAATTTTTCTTGCATTGTGAACAGTAATACTATTTATGTGAACAGTAACACTATTCACATTACAGTGACACTATTCATGTGAACAATACCGACTATTTTTCCAGAGAAATTCGAACGCAAATTCGGATGCAACGTCCGAATTTTTCCCCGCATAGTGAACATTACGTGAACAGTATTGAACAGTGTCTTCCGAAATTTTCGTTTGATGAAACTAGCCGTTACTAGCCGTTTTATTACTGTTAAAGTCAATTTTTCAAATCTATAAAAGCCACAAACTCCAGATTTTTGAAAGAACTTTTGCACAAAAGAAATCCTTGAAGCTCTAACTTGTTTTACATCAAAATTATATCAAAAGCTCTCAAATTGCATTGTGCTCAAAGATTGAAATTCAAGATTCTAAAGGCAAGAAGTGAAGTGGTGCTAGCAATTGTATTCATCCACCAAGAAGTGTTGGTAACATCCAAACTCTTTCTTTACACTATTATTGTGATTGATACAAGGTTATCTTGTGACGTAAAACCCTTTTGGTAAGGGTGAGCCATAGACTAGATTAATCAAGGTTGTGGTGTAAAACCCGTGTGTGGGTGAGCCTTGGATTAGATTGGTCTTTAGGTTGTCTTTAGATATAAAATCATTGTGGAAGGGTGAACCTTGTTTGTAGGATTACAAAGGAGGTTGTTGGTGTAAAATCCTTGTTGGATGAGCCTCTTGTGTAATTGCCTAAATTGAGCATATAGTGAATTGGTTGAAATCCTTGAGTGTGGACTCAAGGTTGTGGATGTAGATCTTGGAGAGATCGAACCACTATAAATCGTGTGTTCATTTCTTTATAGCTTTACTTGTTACATACTTGTGTTATTATTATTTGTTCATAGTTGTTGATTGATTGGTTGTGATCTTATAGTATGATAATCTTGTCTTAACCATCAAATCACATATAAACTAGAAGTTTGTGAATTTAAAGAAGAGCTTTCATTAAGGCAAAGGGTTTGCAAAAAGGGAAAAGATTTTCGATAATTAGCCAAAGACCTAATTCACCCCCCCCTCTTAGGTCTTTCACATACATTAAAGTGTTTAGTTGTAAATGCTTTATCTTAAATACCTGTGACAGCTTAGGTAAATTTGATAGAGAATCGGATGAAGGCATTTTCCTTTGTTAGTCATCAAACAAAAAACCTATAGAGTCTATAACAAAAGAACTTTGTGTATTGAAGAAACCATTCATGTGAGCTTTGATGAATCTAACATCCATTTGAAATAAGAGATGAAGATGATGTAGGTACCTCAATGAATGAGGATCAAACTCATCTTCAAGCACCATCTTTGAAAGATAATGCCAGTGAGGAAGAAAATATTGAACAAGAACAAGAAAGTCAACATAGTGATGACCAAGAACTTCCTAAAAATCTAAGATATGCAAGAGGCCACCATAAGGAGAAAATCATTGGCGATGTCCTGCAAGGAGTTAAAACAAGGCAATACTTAATTGATAACTTTTCTCTTTTATCTCATACTGAGCCTAAAAACATTGTTGATGCCTTGTGTGATGATTTTTGAATTATTGATATGCAAGAAGAACTAAACCAATTTGAAGGAAACCAATTTGGGACCTTGTCTCAAGACAGCATGATCACCCCGGTATTGGTAAAAATGAGTTTTTAGAAACAACTTAAATGAATCTGGAGAAATTGAAAAAAATAAAGCTAGGCTTGTTGCCCAAGGATTCAATCAAGAAAAAGGCATTGATTATGATAAACATTTTGCTCCAGTAGTTCGACTTGAATCCATTAGAATGCCTTTGGCATTTGCATTTTTTAAAGGTTTCAAACTATTTTAATGGATGTTAGAGTGCATTTTTAAATGGTTTTATTGATGAAGAAGTTTATATGGAACAACCTCTTGTCTTTACTGATGAAAAATTTCCTAATAATGTTTTCAAACTATCTAAAGCTTTTGGAGTAGTGGAAAGGAAAAAGTAGGACATTTCAAGAGATTAGGGGGGATGATGGAGATCAAATTTCAAAGAATGTAGATGATGGCATTCCAAGAATTTCCCAAGGGCCTATAACTCGTTCAAGATCCAAGAAGTTGAGGCAAGCCAGGGCCAACCCCATTCAAGGGAAAAAAGATGAGCTAGACATGAATCTTGAAGAAAAGATGACTCAAGATTTCAAAGAATCCAATGACCAAGACCTATTCATCATTCTAGATGAAATGGTGGCTGATCATGGAGGCGTGGAAATGGAGGGCATTATTGGAAATGGAAGTGGCAACCATGAAAGCTTGGAATAAAGATAAAAGGAGATTTCCTAATCATACTAGGAAATCCAAGGCATTTCGTAATCAACGCTTCTTGGAATGCCTTAGCAACTATGGTGTCTCCTCTAGTAATCCATTCACCATTGGGAGCTTCTTCAACATTTGGATGTAATTGAGGAGTAGGAACAACTTCAAAAAGTCTTCTCTTTGAGGGAGGTTGCTCCCCCTCACTTGATGTGTCATGTCTTCTCTTTATCTTCATTTCTCTTGCCAATGTTTCTTCTTCCTCAATCTCCTCACTTTCTTCAACCTCTTCATTTTTGAAGGAGTTTCTCCTTTTGTTGTCCATATACCATCTTCATCAAGAACTAATTGCATCTTCTAAGAGAGTCATTAGTATAGATTTCTCCACTCTTGAATGCTTGTCCTCTTACGGGAAGTTTGACTTAGAAGTGTTTGAAAATCCTTGTTAATAACCTCCCATAAGGTAAAACTTTGTTGGCTGTTTTTCTTGCACTTATCATGTGCTTTAATGGCATAAATCCAAAATTTAATCTTCTATGCTCATGCAAGGCCAGCATAACCACCATATGCATATTACCAACGGGTGATTTATCTCCAAAATTAGGGATAATCACGGTGGTAATCATGCGATGCATAATTCTTCCTCTAGCATCAAAGGCTTTAATTTTCCTTTCCCTAATGGAGCTAAATTCTCTATCATTTGTGAAAACCTCTTCAAATCTTTCATTGGTGAAGAGTTCACGAATATAGCAATGCTGTCCCAGTGAGTAATAATACCTTGTCCCATTATCATCTACTCCACAAATTCTGTTAACTAAAGCATCATTGAACTCAAAATCCACTTGACATACTCAAGATGAATACCATTGCACTTCATTTTCTCCCATATGTTCAATTCTTTCTTCTTTGAGATTTGCATAAACTCATATATAAGTGCAGGATAAAATTCTTCATCAACTACTAATAAACTACTCCATCCAATATCACCAAAAAGAGATAGAACGTTGTCCATATTGGAGAGTCTTTCCAAGTTTACTTTGTGTCCAGGAATGATTTTTCTTTTTTCTTGCTCCAATCTTCTAATTAAGAGGCAGCCTTGATGGAGATGAATCTGTCCACTCCATATGACGTTTGAGGAACTCTGATTCTTCTTGGTTCGTTGATGATCAATCCACCATCTCCTTCCTTTGCTTTCCCCTTTCCCTTTTCAATATTTGATCTCTTAGTACTCGCCATGATGTTTTTATTTGCAAGAAAGTGAATTATATGATGTGTTTAGGGCTTAGAACTAAAAAATACAAGCGATTTGAAGTGAAGATGGTGAAATTTTAGAGAGATTTGGGTTTGGACGCAGGGGGGTAATATGGGTTCTGAGAGAGGAGAGAGCTTGGAAGTTAAAAAGCGTGAAAAATGACCATTCAGATTCATTTAAAATTACTACAACTGCTCAGTTCGGACGAAAGAAAATTTAGGTCTGTGTTCGGGTCTGCGTCCGAACTTCTCTGTTTCTTCATTTTCAGAAAATTCGGACAACCAAATTTTCTGTCATGCGTCCGAACATGCGCCCGATTCTGTCCAGAATTTTCTAGAGAAAGTTTGGACGTTCGAATTTCTCTCAATGCATTCGAATTATGTGTCCGAATATTCTCAAATTCTACCATACTTCAACACGCGCATTAGTAATTGAATTTTGAGATACCCAAAAGCCTTCTTAGGTAACTGAACCTTTCCTCAGCCAAAGGCTTGGAAAATATGTCAGTAATTTGATCATTTGTATTCACATAGTCCAAGCAAATATCTCCTTTAGCTACATGATCATGAATAAAATGATGTTTAATCTCTATATGCTTAGTCCTAGAATGTTGAATAGGATTTATACTTAAATTGATAGCACTGGTATTATCACATAGTCATGTGCACACAATTGAACTTTAGACCATAATCAAGTAGCGTGTGCTTCATCCATAGCACTTGAGCACAATAACTACCGGCGGTGATATATTCAGCCTCAGCGGTAGATAAGGACACACATGCTTATTTTTTACTATACCAAGATAAAAGACAACTACGAAGAAGTTGACAATGACCACTAGTAGTTTTTCGCTCAACTTTACATCCGGCATAATTAGCATCCGAATATCCAACAAGGTCAAAAGATGAAGCTTTTGAAAACCAAAGGTCATAGTCATGTGTATCGATCAAATAACGAAAGATTCGTTTAATCGAAATTAAATGAGACTCTTTAAGACAAGATTCAAATCCAGCACATAAGCACACAGCAAACATAATAACTGGTCCACTTGCTGTGAGATAAAGTAAACTCCCAATCATACCTCTATATGCCTTTTCATCAACATTTTTACCTTTCTCATCTTCCCTTTTGCTTGATCCATTCCAAATCTCTTCAATAGCTCTTTGGTGTACTTTGCTTGATTTATCTAGACTCCATCCTTAGTTTGCTTAATTTACAGCCCATAAAAAAGAAATTGAGTTCTCCCATCATGCTCATTTCGAATTCATTTTGCATTAATTTGGCAAACTCGTCACAAAGAGATGTATTACTAGCACCAAATATGATGTCATCTACATAAATTTGCACAAGTAAGATTTCATTATTGCAAGAGGTTTTTATAAACAGTGTTGTGTCAACTTTTCCTTTTGAAAATCTACTTAGTCTTTCATACCAAGCTCTAGGAGCTTGTTTCAATCCATATAAAGCCTTGGTTAGTTTGTAAATATGGTTAGGAAACTTTTCATGAGTAAAATCAGGTGGTTGTTCTACATAAACTTCTTCCTCAATAAAACCATTTAGGAATGCACTTTTGACATCCATTTGAAATAGTTTAAAACCTTTAAAACAAGCAAAAGCTAAAAGTATTCTTATGAATTCAAGTCTAGCTACCGGAGCAAAAGTTTCGTCATAATCAATGCCTTCTTCTTGATTGAATCCTTGAGCAACAAGTCTAGCCTTATTTCTAACAACTTCTCCTAGTTCATTTAATATGTTTCAAAAAATCCATTATGTACCAATAATGGAATGATCATGAGGTCTTAGGACAAGAGTCCAAACTTTATTTCTTTCAAATTGATTTAGCTCCTCTTGCATAGCAATAATCCAAAAATCATCACATAAGGCATCATCAATGTTTTTAGGCTCAATATGAGAGAAAATAGCAAAGTTGTCAATAAAGTATCGCCTTGTTTTAACTCCTTGGGAGACATCACCAATGATTCACTCCTTAGGGTGTCCTCTTGCATATCTTAGATCTTTTGGAAGCTCTTGGTCACTACTAGGTTGGCCATCTTGTTCTTGCTCTATTATTTCTTCTTCTTTGGCATGTTCTTCCAAAGTTGGTGCTTGAAGATGAGTTTGATTATCAATCATTGAGGTACCTACATCATCTTCATTTCTTCTTTCAAGGTAAATGCTAGATTCATCAAAAGTCACATGGATGGTTTCCTCAACACATAATGATCTTTTGTTATAAACTCTATAGGCCTTTTTATTTGATGAATAACCAAGAAATATACCTTCATCAGATTTTCTATCAAAATTTCCAAGGTTATCATGAGTATTCAAGATAAAGCACTTACAGCCAAATACCTTAAAATAAGCAATTGAAGGAGTTTTATGAAATAGAAGTTCGAAAGGTGTTTTTCATAGAAAATGTCTTAAAAGAACTCTATTCATTGCATAGCAAGCAGTGTTTACAGCTTCAGCCCAAAAATATTTTGGTAGAGAGTTTTCACAAAGCATTGATCTAGCCATCTCTTGTAAAGTTCTATTTTTCCTTTCAACAACACCATTTTGTTGGGGTGTTTTGGCAACTGAAAAATAATGTGTAATAGAATTTTCATCACAAAATTTTCTAAAGTCTTGATTACAAAATTCTCTCCCATTGTCACTCCTAATAGAGATCAATTTGCATTCAAGGGAGATTTGGACCTTTTTGAAAAATTTTACAAATTCATGAAAAACTTCATCCTTTTGGGCTAAAAAGATCACCCATGTAAATCTGGAAAAATCATCAATAATCACATACGCATACCTCTTACCACCAAGACTAGTGGTCCTCATTGGTCCAAACAAGTCCAAATGAACAAGTTCAAGAGGTTTTGATGTAGAAACCATTTTCTTTGGTTTAAAAGATGTTTTTGATTGTTTTCCATATTGACAAGCATCACTAAGGCGAGTTTTATCAAAATACATTTTATGTAGTCCTCTAACCAATTCTTGTGTGGAATGTTTGTTCAACAAGTCCATGCTCACATGACCTAATCTCCTAAGCCATAGATATCCATCATTATCATGAATGGCAAGACATTTAATATCATTTGCAACAAGTTCATCAAGATATAACACATATACATTTCCAACTCTATTTGCAACAAAAATAGTTTTGCTACTTACACTATCAAGGATAGTACAAGTGTCACATTTAAATTCAACTTTACAACCATTATCACGTAAGTGGCTAATACTAAGTAGATTATACTTCAAACTATCAATAAGTAATACTTGCTTAATGAGAGGAAACTAACCTTTACCAATATTACCAATCCCAAGTATTCTTCCCTTCTTCTTATCACCAAATGTGACAAAACCTTCACTTGTTGCTTGAAGTTCACTAACAAGTGAGACATTTCCAGTCATGTGTCTTGAGCAGCCACTATCAAGAAACCACTTAGTAGTGCTTGATCTTGGAGCAAAACGAACCTACACCAAATTTGAGAAAGTGACTTTTGGTACACACATTTTCTTGGGTCCAAGGGGTTAGTGATGATTCCTTTAACTCTCCAAATAGTTTTAATACCATTTTCTATTTTTCTTTTCACATAACATTTTGAAACTTTGTGCCCATGTCTACCACAATATGTGCAACATATATGAGGCATTGAAATAGAAGTGGTTTTAGCTAAGAAAGTTTTATATTTTGGAACATTTTTCATGAATGTAGCCAAGACTATATTTCATACAAGAAGATCATTGAGATCCATGTAGTTTGTTTAGATTTTCTTTTCCATTTGTAATTTTTTCAATTCACAATGTAAGATCATCAACTTTCTTTCTCAATATCTCATGATCACTAAGCATTGTTTCTAGAGAAATGATTTTTGTGCAAAGATCTTTATTTTCAAGAGATATTTTTTGTATAGTTACATTTAAAATTTCCTTTTCAATGTTTAAGCAATTAATAGATTCAAGAAATTTTCCATTTTCACAACATAATTTTGAATTCTCATTCAATAACTCATTAATTATGGTTTTCATTTCCTTATTCCTTTTTGAGGCCTTTTTTAATTCTCCATACATCTCAACAAATAAATCACTAGGATCAATATCGTCATCATAACAAGTGAAAATTGAAGGAGTAGATTGTACCTCATCATCCATTGCCATAAAGCATATGTTGGCTCTTCCTTCACTGTCATATTCACTTTCTTGTTGGTCCCAAGTACCAGCAAATCCCTTTCCCTTCTTGAGAGATTTCTTTTTGAGTTTGAGCTCTCTTTCCTTTTCCAAAGCTTTAGGACAGTCGGCAACAAAATGTTCGGTGCTTTTACATTCAAAGCATTGAGGTTTGAATAATGATGACTGTATGCTTTTCTTGAGTGGCCTTTTTCCTTTCTTGAGAAATTACATTTTATAGAATCTCTTGAATTTTATCACTTGATGATTTCTCTTGTTCACTAAGATGATTGGAGGTTTTAAGTACAACTCCCTTTCTTCCCTTCTCTTGATCTTCAATATCATTCAATCTCTTGACCTTCATCTCATGTGTGAGTAGTGATCCGATGAGCTCTTCAAGTGGAAGACTTTTCAAAATTTTTTAATTCCTCAATAGCAAGAGTCTTCGGTTGCCAAGACTTTGGTAGTGCATCTAATATCTTTCTATTTTGTTCTCCAATTGTGTAATTCTTCCCATAGGCTTTTAGACCATTGGAGATGTTGGTAAATCTTGTGAACATATCACTAATATACTCACCTTGCTTCATGGTAAATAGCTAATAATCTCTTACTAGCGTTGCAAGCTTTGACTCCTTTACTTGATTTGTTCCTTCATGTGTTACTTGAAGAAGTCTCCACATATCATGAGTAGTGTCGCATCCACTAGCTCGATATTACTCATTCACATCTAGTGCACAGCTCAATATGTTCATGGCTTGGTAATTTAATGTCATCTTCTTAGAGTCACCCTCGTCAAATTCGTATATAGACTTTGGTTCTCTAGTAACTTCATCAGCTCTCATTTTCATTGGTATGTAGGGATCTTTCTCAACAATATTCCACAAATCAAAGTTAATAGAACAAATATATATCTTAATTCTAGATTTTCAAAATGTGTAATTTGTTCCATCAAACAAAGGTGGTCCATTTGTGGAAGATCCTTCCAAGTAAGGTAAGTTTGAAACATTAGCCATAAGATCTGAACTTCTAGGTTGTAAAACCTCAAAAAGAAGCCCTTGCTCTGATACCACTTGAAAGATCTAAGGGGAAGGGGGGTGAATTAGGTCTTTAGCTAATTTTCGAAAACTATTTCCTTTTATGAACTTAGTTTGGAAAGATTATATTCACTTGTTCCAATGCGAGAATAATGAACTCAATGACAAAGCAATAAACAATTGAAAAGCAATGAACACAAACAATTTATAGTGGTTCGATCTCTTCAAAATCTACATCCACTATCTTGAGTCGACACTCAAGGATTTCAACCAATCTACTATATGCTCAAATTCAATCAGTTACACAAGAGGCTCACCACACAATGGTTTTACTCCAACAATCGCTTTTGCAATGCTACAAACAAGGTTCACCCTACCACAAGGATTTTATATCTAAAAACAACCTTGAATCAATATTTCAAGGATCACCCTAACCTAAAGGATTTTATGTTACAAGATAACCTTGTATTGAGCAAGTAGATAACAAGATTAAATAGAGAGTGAATGAGATATTACCACTTCTTGGTAGATGATTACACAAGTTAGCACCACTTCACCTTGTTGTCTTTGGAATCTTGAATGATCACATGTAAGCACAAGACAAAAGAGAGCTTTGATGCTTTCAAATGATTTTAGAATGTTAGGATTTCTCAAGTGTTCAAAAGTTACAAAAAATCTAAAGTTTATAGCTTTTACAGATTTTGACAATCGGTTTTAATAGTAATAAAATAGCTCGTAACGACTAGTTTCTGAGGAGTTCAGACGACCGAATTTGATCCTCTGCGTCCAAACTGTCGTTCGAACATTACTGTGACATTCTGTCTGGGATAGTTCGGACGACCGAACTTTGCCCCTTGCATCCGAACTTGCGTCCGAATTTCTCTGGAAAAACAGTAGTTATCTTCACAGTTTGGACGTCCGAACTGTTCAAACTTTGTCAAAACATTTGAAAATCAACCTCAATAAGTTTAAAATCATTTTGTACTAAAAATAAGTCATTTGAAATCTTTTAAACTCAAAGACCATTACCAAAGCACTTGATCATTCAAAGTTTACTCAAAACCATTTAAGATCCAAAAACAAGTTTCGTGCTCTCTTATGCATTCAATAGATTCCAAGATAAACAAATGCAGGTTTTACAAGAGTATACCTTTTAAGCAAGTGCAAACCTACACTAGAGTTTTCGAAGCCTTCAATTCATAGGACACTTGAGTTTTCCTTAGCATTTTTAGCTCTAAGGTAATAAGAACTCTTTTCTTCTCAATCCAAAAATTCTATCACACAAATAGCATATGAATTAGTCCTCATCAATGTTTGTCATTAGTCAAAACTAATCAAATACTACATGATTTGTACTTAGGGCAAACATAACTCGTTCAAGATCCAAGAAGTTGAGGCAAGTCACGGCCAACTGCATTCAAGGAAAAGAAGATGAGCTGGACATGAATCCTGAAGAAAAGACCAACACCTATTCATCATTCAAGGTGAAATGGAGGCTGATCATGGTGGATTGGAAATGGAAGTGGCAACCAAGAAAGCTTGGAATAAAGATAAAAGGAGATTTCCTATTCCTACTAGGAAAACCAAGGCATTTAAATCCTCCATGAGGCATCAGGAGTTGCAACAAACTGAGTTGGGATTTCCTAATCCATCTTGGAGATGTAACTCTTATTATATTCATACTTATTTAGGGCTTTTTAAATATTTATTTTCTTTTGTCAAAGTTTAGATTAACTGGGCTTAGTTTTTTTTTTTTTTAGATTTAGGGCTATCTATTTGGGCTTTTAATTACGGTTTCCTAATCCAATATGGAGAAAGGATTTCTAAGACTTGGTAATATATTTGAAAGGCCAAAATTTGGCCAAAACAGGGGGGGAGGATAATTCAGAATTGTCGTGTGAAATTTCAGAGGGAGTTTTGTCTTCAATTCGAAGGTTCATCTTGAACTACTTTGACTTACCAACCAAATTGCTTGAGTTTGTTTGTGGTGTCACCTTTTAGATATTGGTCTTTTTTTTAAAAAAACAACAAGGGTCAATATAAATTCAAACTTAAACCTGCTTGAAAAATCTTGGGGGATGAAATTCCAACAAAAGGTGATTGGTCTTGCTGATTCTAAAGTAAGGTTTGCATCAAGGACCATGCTATGTCTTTTGGACTGAAGCTATAAATTTAACTTGCTACATTGTAAACAAAGCACTGATCAGATTAACATTGAAGAATACAACATATGAGCTATAGAAAGGAAGAAAATCCAACATTAGGTACTTCAAAGTTTTCAAATGCAAGTGCTTCATCTTTAAAGACAAGAAGAACAACTTGGAAAAGTTTGATACAAAGGATAATGAAGGAATCTTCCATGGGTATTCAAATCAAAGCAAAGCCTATAGAATATTCAACCAAAGGAATCTGTGAATACAAATAATCAAATTGCTGATATATTTACCAAGCCTTTGGCCGAGGAAAGGTTTTGTTATCTAAGAAGACTTTTTGGAATTTCAAAATTTAATTACTAATGTGTGTGCTGAAGTATGGTAAAAACAGAGAATATTCATAATTTAGATGCATTGTGTGAAATTCAGACGTCAAAAATTTCTCCAGAAAATCCTGGAAAGAAAGATTCGGACGCATGACAAAAAATTTGGTCTCCCAAATTTGCTGAAACTGAAGAAACAGAGAAGTTCTGATACGAGTTTAGATGCAGACCACAATATTCGATCATCCAAAATTTGTGCGTACATCAGTTTTAAATAGAATCAAATAGTTATTCCTCTCATTTCTAACTTCCGAATTTTCTCTTCCTTCAAAACGCACACGACCCATCTGCGTCCAAACCCAAATTTCTCTGTGATTTCACCATCTTCACTTCAAATCACTAGGATTTTCGAGTTCTAGGCCCTAAATACATCTTATAATTCGCTTTCTCTCAAAGAAAAACACCATGGTGAGAACAAAGAAAGTAAATGTTGAAAAAGGAAAGGGCAAAGCAGAGGGAAGTGATGGTGGATTAATCATCAATGAACCTAGAAGGATTCGAATCCCTCAAACCTCATCTGGAGTGGACAGATTCATCGCCATCAAGGCTGCCACTGAATTTGAAGGATGGAGTAAAAGGAGCAAAAAAATCATTCCTGCACACAAAGTCAATGTAGATAAACTCTCCAATATGGGTAATGTCCTATCTCTCTTTGGTGAAATTGGATGGAGCAGTTTACTGACAGTTGATGAAGAATTTTATCCTACTCTTATATATGAGTTTTATGCAAATCTTAAAGAGGAGAGAATTGAACAAATGGGAGACAATGTAGTTCAATGGTATTCATCTAGAGTGTCACAAGTTGTGTTTGAGTTCAATGATGCTCCAGTAAACAAAATTTGTGGAGTAGATGATAGTGGAGCAAAGTATTACTCTTTGGGACAACATTGCTTTATTCATGAATTTTTTACCAATGAAAGGTTTGAAGAAGATTTCACTAATGGTAGGCAATTTAGATCTATCAAGGAAGGGAAATCAAGGCATTGGATGCCAGGGGAAGAGTTTGCATCATATGATTACTACAATGATTATTCCAAACTTTGGACATAAATGTTATGTTGGTAACACGCATGCTGTAATAATGCTTTCTCTATATGAACGTAGAAGGTTAAATTTTGGGTATATGGCTCTGAGACACATGATGGGAGCATGAAATAGTGGAAATAAAGCCTTGCCTTATGGAAGATTACTTACTAACTTCTTTAAGCATTTCCAAGTCAAACTTCGAAGAGGACAAGTTTTCAAGAGTGGAGAGATCTATACTAATGATTCTCTTAAAAGGATGCAGTTAGTTCTCAATGAAGATGGAATATGGAAAACAAAAAAAGAAACTCCTTTAAAAAAGGAAGAAGTTGAAGAAAGTTAAGAGGTTGAAGAAGAAGAAGATGAAGAAGAAACTTTAGCAAGGGAATGAAGACAAAGACGAGGCATGACTTATCAAGTGAGGTGGAGCAACCTTCCTCCAAGAGAAGACTCTTTGAAGAAGTGCCTGCTCCTTAATCACATCCCAACGTTGAAGAGGCCCCTAGTGATGAAGGGATTACTAGAGGTGATACCATTTCTGCTAAGGCATTCCAAGAAGCCTTGAACAACCGCATCAAGGAAATGGAGAAAATGTACAAGTTCTTTGAATCCTTTGCTCCAATGGTTCTTGGAAAACTAGATGGTTTGGAAAATAGAGTAAAGCACATAGAAGAGATATTAATGAGAAATGTTCAAAGTGGTGAAGGAACCTCTATGCCTCAAGAAAAAGAAGAAACGGATGATGATGAAGATAAGGAAGATAGAAAGAAAGAGGAAGATGAAGATGATGATGACCAAGGAGATGATTTTGAGCTAGTGGCTAGAACAAGAGAAAAGAATGAAGAAAAGGATGCCAAGTCACAAAGGGAAGATCAAGAGGAGCAGCAAGCTGTCATTACTAAGGAAGGAATCTTGATTGTAAAAGCTGAAATCATCACTCTCTCCAACCTGACATTCAATCAAGGAAGAGTTAAACATGTGGCAGTTAAGAAGGGATTTAGAAAATGCTCTCCATCAACATCACAAGACTAAGCATCTCTTCTCTTCTATCTTTATTGCTTTAGTAACATAAATGTACTTAGTACAATTTATGTGTTTCACTACTATTTTTTTTTCTTCTAGCATGATTTCTGCAATTTCACAGTTCTTTCTAGTTTTTGTAACGCTTTTATGAAGCTCAATGATGAAATGTTAGTGTTGAGAGCTTTCTTGGTTAATGATACTTTGTTCACCCCAAGTTCAATTCAGGGGGGAAGAAGTAGATTTACCAAAATGTGCTAACATGATAAATGCTACTTATTGTTGTTGATATGTTATTTACTTGACTTGATGTTTGCTAAATGTTGCTCACACTGCAAAATGAGACTAGCATGATGTTTGCTATGATGATTGTGATTCACCCCAGATTTGAGTGATGACAAAAGGGAGAGAAACAATATGACCAAAAGACAAAGTGTGTGTTTATGCCAAATGAAATATGTTTAATATGATGATGACAAAATGTGTTTATATGCCAAATGAAATATGTTTATATTAAATATGATTGTGCATATAGCTACTGTTGTATTGATATTGAGTGATGATAATAGTTTAGTTGAGGTTGAATTCTTAACCAATATGTGATTTTGTGTATGAGTAAATTATAGCCATTATAGCCATTACCTGTGATATTTAGTGTTGAGGTTGAATGCCATTATAGCCATACATATTTGAGTACTCCAATAGTTCATTTGAAAATGGAAAAATACCTTTTTCAAACTTCTTGAAAAATGAGCACAATTTAAGGGGGAGCATTGTTAATCTTTTCTGACATTGCAAAACCTCTCTTAGAAGCTTTCTTAATGCTTATATGCTATATCTTCTATCCTAGTTGTTAGAAGGAAGGAGGTAAATGGAGGTTGGTTATTATTTATCATTGACATCAATGCTTCTTTGTACTACATTTTTTAAATCCATCACACTTTGTATCAAAGTTTGTCATCATCAAAAAGGGGGAGATTGTTAGCCCTAAGGGAAAATCATGTAGTTTTGATTAGTTTTGATTAATAACAAACATTGGTAAGGACTAATTCATATGCTATTTGTGTGATAGGATTTGTGGATTGAGAAGCAAAGAATTCTTATTGCCGTGGAGCTAAAAGTGCTAAGAACAACTCAAGTGTGCTCAAGGATAAAAAATATAGACCATGTCCTATGAATTGAAGGCTTGGAAGACTCTAATGTATGTTTACACTTACTTAATAGGTATATTCTTGTAAACCCTACACTTCTTGTTCTTGGAGTCTATCGAATGCATAAGAGAGCACAAAACTTGTTTTTGAATCCTAAATGTCTTTGAATAATCTTTGAATTACCAAGTGCTTTGATAACGATCTTTGAGCTCAAAAGTTTTTAAATGACTTATCTTTTAGTACAAAATGATTTCAAACTTATTAAGGTTGATTTTCAAATATTTTGACAAAGTTTGAATAGTTCGGACGTCCAAACTGTGAACATGACTGCTAAATTTCTAGAGAAGTTTGGATGCAAGTTCGATTGTCCTAACTTTCCTTGACAGCATGCCACAGTAATGTTTGGATGATAGTTCGGACGTAGAGGATCAAGTACGGTCGTCCGAATTTCTCAGAAACTAGACGTTACTAGCTGTTTTATGACTGTTGGAACTGATTTTCAAAATTTATAAAAGCCATAAACTCCAGATTTTAAACTAATGCTGAACACTTGAAGAATCCTTACATTAGAAAATCATTTGAAAAGATAAAAGCTCTCTATTGTCTTGTGCTCTCCTGTGATTATTCAAGATTTCAAAGCAAACAAGGTGAAGCGGTGCTAACTTATGTAATCATCTTCCAAGCAGTGGTAATATCTCATTAAATCTCTATTTTTATCTCTTTATCTATTTGCTCAATATAAGGTTATCTTGTGACATAAAACCCTTTTTGGTAAGAGTGATCCTTAAGGCATTGATTCAAGGTTGTCTTTAGATATAAAATCCTTGTGGTAGGGTGAACCTTGTTAGTATCATTACAAAAGAGGTTGTTGATGTAAAATCCTTGTGGGATGAGCCTCTTGTGTAATTGATTGGATTTGAGTATTGAATAAATTGGTTGAAATCTTTGAGTGTGGACTCAAGGTAGTGGATGTAAATCTTGAAGAGATCGAACCACTATAAATTGCTTGTGCTCTTTGCTCTTCCTTGTGTGTTCATTTATCATTATGCTCATCACATTATCATTGAAACAATTGAATATAATCTTTCCAAACCAAGTTTAGAAAAAGGAAATAGTTTTCGAAAATTGGCCAAAGACCTAATTCACCTCCGCCCTAGGTCTTTCGCTATTTAAACCCCAAACATCATATTTTTTAGTAAAACTTTTAAATTTTAAAATCTTACAAGCTCTAACTAGTTTTACATCAAATTCATTTGAAAATCTCTCAAATTGCCTTATGCTCAGAGATTGAAATTCAAGATTCCAAAGGCAAGAAGTGAAGTGGTGCTAGCTATTGTATTTTTCCACCAAGAAGTGTTGCTAATATTCATAACTCAATCTTTACATTCTTGTTGTGATTGTTACAAGGTTATCAAGAGACATAAAACCCTTGTGAAAGGTGAACCATTGACTAGATTGATCAAGGTTGTTGTGTAAAACCCTTTGGTAAGGGTAAGCCTTGGATTAGATTGGTTTAGGTTGCCTAATGACATAAAATCCTTTTTGATAAAAGGTTAGCCTTGTTTGCTTGATTGAAAAGAGGTTGTTGTAGTAAAACCCATTTAAGGGTGAGCCTCTCGTGTAATTGCTTGAGTTAAGCATTTAGTGAATTAGTTGAAATCCTTGAGTGAAAACTCAAGATAGTGGATGTAGATCTCATAGACAAAAAAGCTCTCTTTTGTCCTGTGCTTTCAATTGATCATTCAAGATTCCAAAGACAACAAAGTGTGAAGGTGCAACACTGTGTTATCATCTACCAACAAGTGGTAACATCTACACATTCTCCTCTCTTTATTAAATTGTGTTTTCTACTAGCTCTTGCAAGGTTATCTTGATAACATAAAATCCTTCGGATAAGGGTGATCCTTGAGACATTGACTCAAGGTTGTTTGTAGATATAAAATCCTTTGGTAGGGTGAATCTTGTTTGTAAAATTACTAAAAGAGCTCGTGAATGTAAAACCATTGTGTGGTGAGCCTCTTGTGTAATTGTTGAACTTGAGCATATAGTAGATTGTTTGAAATCCTTAAGTGTAGGCTTAAGGTAGTGGACGTAGATCTTGAATAGATCGAACCACTCTAAATTGCTTGTGTTCATTGATCTTACATTGCTTTACTGCTTTGCTATTAATTGACTTATTCTCTCATTTAACAAAGCACATACAATCTGGTCTTGCTTAGAATTGTAAAAGGAATTTATTTGCGAAAAATTAGCCAAAGACCTAATTCACCCCCTCTTATGTCTTTCAATTGGTATCAGGGCAAGGGCTTCTTTGTGTGGTTTTGCAACCTAGAAGTTAAAGATCTTATGGCTAATACCTTTTGGAAATCTAGAGTTAAGATATATATATTTGTTCTATCAATTTTGATTTGTGGAACATTGTTGAGAAAAGTCCTTATATTCCTATGAAAATGAGAGCTGATGGAGTGACCTTAGAACCAAAATCTACAGACGAATTTGATGAACATGATTCAAAGAAAATGACATTAAATTATCAGGTCATGAATATCTTACTGAATATAATAGAGTTACTGGTTGTGACACTACTCATGATATGTGGAGATTACTCCAAATAACATAAGAAGGTACAAACCAGGTTAAAGAGTCAAAGCTTACCATGCTAGTAAGAGACTATGAGCTATTTACCATGAAGCAAGGTGAGAATGTTAGTGATATGTTTATAAGGTTTTCTAACATTTTCAATGGTTTAAAAGCTTATGGAAAGAGCCATACAATTGGAGAGCAAAACAGGAAGATATTGGATGCTCCACCAAAATCTTGGCAACCAAAGACACTTGCTATTGAGGAATCAAAGGATTTAAAAACTCTTCCACTTGAAGAGCTTATTGGATCATTGCTCACACATGAAATGAAGATGAAAAGACTGAATAACAAAGAAGATGAAGAGAAAGGAAGAAAAGGAGTTGTACTCAAAATATCAAATCACTTCAGTGAACAAGAAAAATCATCAAGTGAAGAAGAAGATGGAAACAGTGGAGAAGAGGAGATTGCAATGGCCGTTAGAAAATTCAAAAGATTCTACAAAAAGGAATTTCTCAAGAAAGGAAGGAAGCCAAACAAGAAGAGTGGACAGTCTTCATCCTACAAACCTCAATGTTACATCTTGTTGCAGCCCATTTCCAGAACCTTGGGACAATCTGCAACAAGATGTAACATTGAGGTTTGTAGGATGAAGACTGTCCACTCTTCTTATTTGGCTTCCTTCCTTTCTTGAGAAATTCCTTTTTGTACAAACCTCAATGTTACAAGATCAAAAAGAAATCTGCCAAGAAAGGAAAAGGGCTGGCTGGAACATGGGATCAACAAGAAAGTGAAGATGATAGTGAAGGAAAGGCCAACATATGTTTTATGGCAATTGATGATGAGGTACAATCTTCTCCTACCATTTCTAATTACTATGACGATGATGTTGATCCTAGTGAATTACTTGTAGAAATGTATGAAGAATTAAAAAAGGCTTCTAAAAGGAATAAAGAAATGAAATTCAAAATCAATGATTTATCAAATGAGAATTCAAAATTATGTGTTGAAAATGGGACACTTCTTGAGACTATTAATTGTCTAAACATTGAAAAAGAAGTTTTAAATGCAACCATAGAAAACATATCTTTTGAAAACAAAGAGCTTTGCACAAAAGTTATTTCTCTTGAAACAATGCTTAATGATCATGAGATCTTAAAAAAGAAAGTTAATGATCTAACATTATGCATTGAAAGATTTACAAATGGAAGAGAAAATTTAAATAAAGTACTTGGTTATCAAAAATCTTCATTTGCAAATCATTGTCTTGGTTACACTCATGATAGCTATGTTCCAAAATATAAAAACTCTTTGACTAAAGAAACTTTTTAATTCTAGGCTTCATATTTGTTGTATATATGGTGGCAAGCATGGACACAAAGTGTCAAAATGTTTTCTAAAAAGAAAAATAGAAAATGGGGTCAAGACTATTTGGAAAGTTAAAGGAACTTTCACTAACCCCCTTGGACCCAAGAAAATATGGGTACCAAAAATCACTCTTTCTAATTTGGTGTAGGTTTGCTTTGCTTCAAGATCAAGTGCCACAAAATGGTTTCTTGACAGTGGCTGTTCAAGACATATGACAAGAAATGCCTCACTTGTTAGTGAGCTTTAAGCAACAAGTGAAGGTTTTGTCACATTTGGTGATAAGAAGAAAGGAAAAATACTTGGAATAGGCAACATTGGTAAAGGCTCCTTCCCTCTTATTAAGCAAGTATTACTTATTGATGGTTCGAAGTATAATTTACTTAGCATTAGTCAATTATGTGACAATGGATGTAAAGTAGAATTTAAATGTGATACTTGTACTATTCTTGATAATGCAAGTAGCACAACCATCTTTGTTGCTAAGAGAGTTGGAAATGTATATGTGTTGTATCTTGATGAACTTATCACAAATGATATAAAATGTCTTGCCATTCATGATAATGATGGATTTTTGTGGCATAGAAGATTAGGACATGTGAGCATGGATTTATTGATAAACTTTTCACACAAGAGCTAGTTAGAGGATTACCCAAATTGCATTTTGATAAAACTCGTCTTTGTGATGCTTGTCAATATGGAAAATAATCTAAAACATCTTTTAAATCAAAGAAAATGGTTTCTACCTCAAAACCTCTTGAACTTGTTCATATGGACTTGTTTGGACCAATGAGGACTACTAGTCTTGGTGGTAAACGATATGCTTATGTGATTGTTGATGATTTTTCAAGATTTACTTGGGTGATTTTCTTAGCTCAAAAGGATGAAACATTTCATTAATTTGCAAAAATTTTCAAAAAGATTCAAACCTCTCTTGAGTATAAATTGATATCTATTAGAAGCGACAATGGAAGAGAGTTTTGTAATCAAGACTTTCCAAGATTTTGTGATGAGTATGGTATAACTCATAATTTTTCAACTGCCAAAACACCTCAACAAAATGGTGTTGTTGGAAGGAAAAATAGGACCCTACAAGAGATGGCTAGATCGATGTTATGTGAAAATTCTTTGCCAAAATATTTTTGGGCTGAAGCTGTAGATACTGCTTGCTGTGTAATGAATAGATTTTATTAAGACCTTTTATAAGAAAAACACCTTTTGAGCTCTTATTTGATAAAACTCCTTCAATTGTTTATTTTAAAGTTTTTGGGTACAAATGTTTTATCTTAAATACTAGTGATAATCTGGGAAAGTTTGATAGAAAATTAGATGAAGGTGTATTTCTTGGTGATTCATCAAATAAAAAGACATATAGAGTTTATAACAAAAGAACATTGTGTTGAAGAAACTATACATGTGACCTTTGATGAATCTAACATTTATCTTGAAAGAAGAAATGAAGATTATGTAGGTTTCCCAATGATTGATAATCAAACTCATCATCAAGCACCCACATTGGAAGAACATGCCAAAGAAGAAGAAATAATAGAGCAAGAACAAGATGGTCAACCTAGCAATGATCATGAGCTTCCAAAGGATCTAACATATGCAAGAAGTCATCCTAAGGAGCAAATCATTGGTGATGTCTCCCAAGGAGTAAAAACAAGGCGGTACTTTATTGATAACTTTGCTCTTTTATCTCATATTGAACCTAAAAACATTAATGATGCATTGTGTGATGATTTCTGAATTATTGCAGTGCAAGAAGAATTAAATCAGTTTGATAGAAATAAAGTTTGGACTCTTGTTACAAGACCTCATGATCATTCTGTTATTGGTACAAAGTGGGTCTTTAGAAATAAATTAAATGAACTAGGAGGAGTTGTTAGAAATAAGAGTAGGCTTGTTGCTCAAGGTTTCAACCAAGAAGAAGGTATTGATTATGATGAAACATTTGCTCCAGTAGCTAGACTTGAATCCATAAGAATACTTTTGGCTTTTGCTTGTTTTAAAGGTTTTAAATTATTTCAAATGGATGTTAAAAGTGCATTTCTAAATGGTTATATTGAAGAAGAAGTTTATGTAGAACAACCACCCGGTTTTATTCACGAAAAGTTTCCTAATCATGTTCTTAAGTTAACCAAAGCTCTATATGGATTGAAACAAGCCCCAAGAGCTTGGTATGAAAGATTTAGTGGATTTCTTCATTCAAAAGGATTTGCAAAAGGAAAAGTAGACACAACACTTTTTATAAAAACATCTAGTAATAATGATATTTTACTTGTACAAATTTATGTCGATGATATCATTTTTGGTGCTACTAACACATCTCTTTGTGGAGAATTTTCCAAATCAATGCAAAATGAATTTGAAATGAGCATGATGGGAGAACTAAATTTCTTTCTTGGGCTGCAAATTAAGCAAACTAAGGATGGAGTCTTCATAAATCAAGCAAAGTATACGAAGGAGCTTTTGAAAAGATTTGGAATGGATCAAGCAAAAGGAATAGGTACTCCAATGAGCTCATCAATTAAACTTGATAAAGATAAAGAAGGTAAAAATGTTGATGAGAAATCATATAGAGGTATGATTGGATGTTTACTCTATCTCACAGTAAGTAGACCTGATATTATGTTTGCTGTGTGCTTATGTGCTCGATTTCAATCTTGCCCTAAAGAATCTCATCTGATTTCTGTCAAACGTATCTTTCGTTATTTGATTGATACATATGACTATGGCCTTTGGTTTTCAAAATCTTCATCTTTTGAACTTATTAGATATTCAGATGCTGACTATGTTGGATGCAAAGTTGAACGTAAGAGTACAAGTGGTCATTGTCAATTTCTTGGTAGTTGTCTTGTGTCTTGGTATAGTAAAAAACAAGCTTGTGTGTCTTTGTCTACTGCTGAAGCTAAATACATAGTTGCGGGTGGTGGTTGTGCTCAATTATTATGGATGAAACATACTTTACTTGATTATGGCCTTAAATTCAATTGTGTGCCTATACTATGTGATAATACTAGTGCTATAAATTTGAACATAAATCCCATTCAACATTCTAGGACTAAGCATATAGAAATTAAACATCATTTTATTTGTGATCATGTGATCAAAAGAGATATATGTTTGGAATATATAAATACAAATGTTTGGAAAGGTTTAATCACCTAAGAAGGCTTTTAGGAATCTCAACATTCAATTACTAATGTGTGTGTTGAAGTTTCGTGAAAACAAGAAATTTTCGGACGCAGAATTCAGACGCATGACAGAAAACTCGATCGACCGAATTTTCTGAGCTAAAGAAACAGAGATTTTTGAACGAAAATTCGGACGCAGACCTGAAAAATCGGTCGTCCGAATTTTGTGGATACAACGATTTAAATGAATACCAAACAGTTTCCTTAACACTTCAACTTTCGAATTCTCTCCTATTTCAAAATCATTCTTACCCATCCGCGTCCGAATCACAATTTCTCCAAAACATCACCATTTTTACTTCGATTTGCTTTCATTTTCGAATTCCAAGCCCTAGATACATCCTAAAAATCACTACTTTTCAAGCAACAACATCATGGTGAGGACAAAGAAGCCAAATGTTGAAAAGGGGAAAGGAAAAGCCAAGGAAGGAGATGGAGAATTAATCATCAACAAACCAAGAAGAGTTCGAATTCTTCAAGCATTGTCTGGAGTTAACAGGTTTGTTTCAATCAAGTCTGCTCATGAATTTGATGAATGGAACAAGAAAAACAGAAAGATTATCCCTGGGAATAAGGTGAATTTTGATAAACTATCAAGTATGGATAATGTTCTATCATTTTTTAGTGATATTGGATGGAGTAGTCTGTTAATCATTGATGAAGAGTTCTTTCCTACCCTCATATATGAATTCTATGCAAACCTCAAAGAAGAAAGAACTGAACTTGTCAGAGGAGATGATGTGGTTCAATGGTATTCATCTAGAGTATCCCAAGTGCATTTTGAATTCAGTGATGCCCTTGTGGAGTAGGTGATAGTGGGGTAAGGTATTACTCTCCTGCAATGCATTGTTATAATCGTGAACTCTTCACAAATGAAAGATTTGAAGAGGCATTCACTAATGGTAGAGAATTTAGGTCCATTAGGGATAGGGAAATTAAAAGCTTAGATGCTAGAGAAAGAGTACTGCATCACATGATTACTACTATGATTGTCCCTAATTTTGGACATAAGTCATCTGTTGGTAACATGCACATGGTATATATAGCTTTAAAGCACATGATTAATGCAAGGAAAACTGTAACCAAGGCTTTTCCATTTGAAAAGATGTTAACAAGGATCTTTAAGCATTTTCAAGTTAAACTTCCAAGGAGAGGACAAGCATTTAAGAGTGGAGAGATTTATACTAATGAAACTCTTAAGAGAATGCAGCTAGTTCTTGATGATGATGGCATATGGAGAACTAAAAGAGAAACCCCTCCAAGAAGAGAGGAGAGTGAAGAAAGTGAAAAAGTTGAGGAAGAAGAGGATGAAGAAGAAACTCTTGCGAGAGAGATGAAAACTAAGAGGAAACATGATACTTCAAGTAAGGGGGAGCAACCTCCCTCAAAAAGAAGATTATTTGAAAAAGTCCCTCAACCAAATGTTGGAATTGATTCTAGAAGTGAAGGAATAACTAGAGGTGACACCATAGTAGCTAAGGCATTCCAAGAAGCCTTGAATAATCATATCAAGGAAATTGAGAAAATGTATAAGTTTTTTGAATCTTTGCTCCAATGGTTCTTGAAAAACTAGATGGATTAGACAGTAGAGTGAAGCATATTGAAGAAATTCTGATGAGGAATACACAACGTGGTGAAGGACTCTCTAGGCATCAAGATAGGGATGAGCATGATGGAGATAAGAAAGGAAAGAAAGAAGATGAAGAAGATGACAGTGATGATGGGTTGATGATCAAGGAGGCAATGATGAGAATGTGGCAAGACAAGAAGAAGAAGAAAATGAACCAGTACATGAAGAGCCACAAGAAGGAGGAAGTCAAATAGAAAAAGTAGAAATCGTCTCACCTTCAACCATCTCCTTCAGTCAAGGACGAGTGAAGCATTTGGCAATCAAGAAAGGATTTAGCAAAGCCTCTCCATCAACATCACAGGACTGAGCATTTCTTCAACCTTATCTTTTTACTACTTTTTAACTACTTATTTGTACTAAGTTTATCTTATGTGTTTTAAATATCCAACTTATGAACTTGTTAGGCCTTATGCTACATTTTATGTAATAGTGAAGCTCAATGATGAAATCTCAGTGATGAGAGCTTCGTTTCAACTGTTATACGTGCTAAATTGTTAGTCTCGTTTTCATTGATCCCATCTTTGAGTGATGACAAAAGGGAGAGAAAAATAATGATGACTACTGTGATATGTACTGTATGTGTTATGTGCAACATGTATTATTGCAACTGTATTACTCATTTGAGTAGTTTACTTCAACTTGTTGCAAAAATTTTGGACTCATCAAGATTTTCTTCCCAAAAGTGCTTTTCTGTTATTCAAAATTGTTTCAACCCTTCCTATCATATTTAAACATCATTAGGAAGGCTTTTTTTCAAATATTAAAGCCTTCATCTCACATATTTTGAAGTTCAGACTTGAAATTTCAAAATTCGGATGCATGTTCTGAAATTCGGATGCATCCATATTTTGTTGCCAAAATGTGTTTTTTTGTTGTTCAAATGGATTCAAATATGTTTTAAGCTTTTCTAATATGTTTGAACAACCTTAGGAAAACTTATTTTCAAAAATTGTAGTTTTCATTTTACTTATTTTACAATTTAGACTTGATATGTCAGAATTCAAATGCATAGTATCTCAAGTCCAAATTTGTTAAAAAATGAGCACAATCTAAGGGGGAGCATTGTTAATCTTTTCTGACCTTTCATACCTTTCTTAGAAGTTTTCTAAATGATTAAATGCTATATCTTCTATCCTAGTTGGAAGGATGGAGGTTAATGGAGGTTGGTTGGGTTATAGGCTCATATTGAGCCTTTTGTATGTCAATGTGCTAAACTGCTTATTATCTATCATTGACATTAATACTTCTTTATACTACATTGTTTAAATCCATCACATTTTGCATCAAAGTTTGTCATCATCAAAAAGGGAGAGATTGTTAGCCCAAAGGGCAAATCATGAAAGTTTTTATTGAGATTTGAATAATGACAAACATTGTTGTGGACTAATCTTTATGTCAATTGAGTGATAGGATTATTGGATTAAAGAAGTATGAAGTCTTGTTGCCTTCAAGCCAAAGTGCTAGAACAACTTCAATGAGTCTAAGTGATTGAAGTTTGAAGAAAGTTGTTCAAAGATGACTAAAAAGCATTAAAGACTTGAAGTATAGGGTACATATGCTAAATAGGTATATTTTTCTGTAAACTCTACACTTGTTTGTCTTGAAATCTATTGCATGCATAAGAGAGCATAAAATTATTTTCTTAATCTTAAATGCCTTTGAATGAACTTTTTGTTAATAAATGTGTTTTTGTATCTTAAAAGATTTTGAGTAAACTTTGCATGATCAAAGAGATTTGATTATGGTTCTTAAGTTTAAAAATGTCTAAATAACTTATCTATACATACAAAATGTTTTCAAACTTATTGAAGTTAAATCTCAAATGATTTTACAAAGTTTGAAAACCAAACTTTAAAATGGCTATTGTGCTTCCAAAAAATTCAGTCGTCCGATTTTTATAGCCAGCGATGCTTGCTATTTTTCTAGAGAAATTCGGACGCAAGTTCCTATGCATGAAAGAAATTCGGTCGTCCGAATTTTTGTTTTCAGCATGGTTACTGTTTTTCCAAAAAAATTTGGACGAAAGTTCGGACGCATGGAAAAAATTCGGTCGTTCGAATTTTTCCAGAAACATGCAACAGAAAAATTCGAACGATAAATTCGGACGCACAAGAAAAATTCGGTCATCCTAATTTTCTGAAACTAGCCGTTACTAGCCATTTTATGGCTGTTAAAACGGATTTTCAAATTCTATAAAAGCAATAAACTCAAGAATTTGTTTATTGAGTTTTGAATCTATAAACTCAAGTTTTGAATCTCTAAGAACTCTAAACATTACAAAGCCTTTAGCAAACATTAAAGCTTTCTTTTGTCTTGTGCTTTCAATTGATCATTCAAGATTCCAAAGACAACAAAGTGTGAAGATTCAACATTGTGTAATCATCTACCAACAAGCGGTAACATCTACACATTCTCCTCTCTTTATTAAATTGTGTTTTCTACTAGCTCTTGCAAGGTTATCTTGATAACATAAAATCCTTTGGATAAGGGTGATCCTTGAGACATTGACTCAAGGTTGTTTCTAGATATAAAATCCTTTGGTAGGGTGAACCTTTTTGGTAAAATTACTAAAAGAGGTTGTGAATGTAAAACCATTGTGTGGTGAGCCTCTTATGTAATTGTTGAACTTGAGCATATAGTAGATTGTTTGAAATCCTTAAGTGTAGGCTTAAGGTAGTGGACGTAGATCTTGAATAGATCGAACCACTCTAAATTGCTTGTGTTCATTGATCTTTCATTGCTTTACTGCTTTGCTATTAATTGACTTATTCTCTTATTTAACAAAGCACATACAATCTGGTCTTGCTTAGAATTGTAAAAGGAATTTATTTGTGAAAAATTATCCACACACCTAATTCACCCCCCCCTCTTAGGTCTTTCAATGTTGTTTACTTTAATATGGACTCATGTGTTTGAATGTTATGTGATACGATTTTTTGGAGTGAGAAGAATACAAGTCTCATTGCATGAAACAAAAATGAAAGAACAACTCAAGTATGTCGAAGTGATTGAAGATTGAAGACTTTGTTCAAGATGATTGAAGGCTTTGAAGACATGAAGTGTAGGTTACATGTGCTTAATAGGTAAACTTTGTAAACCCTACACCCTTAAGTCTTGGAATTTATGAGTTGCATTTTGAGAGCAAAAAACTTGATTTGAAAACTTTCAATGGTTTTGAACTTACCTGAATTACCAAGTTTTCATCAATGGTTTTTGCACTTAAGAGGTCTTTACTGACTTATCCTTGATGCTAGAATGTTTTCAAACTTATTGTGCTTGATTTCTAAGCATTCTAATTCGGACATCCGAATTTTACCTCATGATATCTGAATTTTTAGAGAAATTGAGAGACCATTCGGTCGACCTAAGAAGGGAGAGGGGGGATGAGTTAGGCCTTTGGCTAATTTTTGAAAACTTTTGGAATTCAACCTTTGAGCATAAGGCACTTTGAGGGCTTTTGAAATAAATTTGATGTAAAACTTGTTAGGACTTGTAGGATTTCAAAATTTCAAAGTTCTACTTGAAAATATGAAGTTTGGGGTTTAATATAGTTTAAAATTCAGTTCCAACGTTTGAAAATGACTAGAATCTGCAAGTACCAGGGAAATTCAGTCGATTGACTTTGGACTCTTGCATCAAATTGTCGTCCGAATTTATGTAAAATTTCTACTGAAGAACAAATTCGGTTGATCAAATTTGGAAAACATCGTCCGAATTGGTCGTCCAAATTTCTCTAGAAATTCATCTTTCATGAGGTAAAATTCGAATGTTCGAATTGGAGTTTGAATTTATCAAACTTTGTTTAGAATGACAAGAAATCGACTGTAATAAGTTTGAAAACATTTTATCATCAAAGATAGGTCAATAGAAACCTTTTAGGTGCAGAAGCCGTTAATGAAAGCTTTATAGTTGAAGTTCAAAACCTAATGAAGTTCGTTTCAAATCAAGTTTTGTGCTCTCAAATATAACTCATAGATTCCAAAGCAAAAGAGTGTAGGGTTTATAAAGTTTACATATTATGCACATGTAACCTACACTACATGTCTTCAAAACCTTCAATCATCTTGAACAAATTCTTCTATTTCCTTAACATATTTGAGTTGTTCTTGCATTGTAGCTTCAAGGCAATTAGACTTGTATACTTCTCAATCAAAAAATCCTATCACACAACGATCAAACACATTAGTCCATATCAAACTAATCAACAATATTCTCTTAGGACTATGCAATGATTAATGTTTGACATTACTCAAAATAACATGATTTGCCCTTGGGCTAACAACACGTTCCCCACTTCTTCACTTCATCTGCCATAATTTGACTGTTACCTTTTTCATTTCATCTTCTTCCTGATTAACTCCCCTTATAGTTTCACTTAAACGGCTTGAGACTTTATCCGTCAATTTCTCTCTTCAAGCTGTTTATATATCCTAAAAGCTTTCAAGTTCCCAAGAGCATTTTTTTGTTTCCCCCAAGCTTTTGATTCTCTAGAATGGCACTGAAAAGAAAAGAAGTAAAGCCTTCTTTAAGAAAAAAACCCTTTGGGATAGAATCCTCAGAATTGAGAAAGATGGAAAAAGGGAAGGAAACAGTCTCAGAAAAGTCGAAGAAAACCACAAAGTAGAAAGGGGTCACTCTAATATCGAAACCCATCACTCCTTGAAGAACCATTGACTGGGTTTATTTTGGTGTGCATAGTTTTCCTACAAAAGTTGGTTTGAAGCTCAAGGATGGATGTGCTTCATGAAAATCAGCATAGTGTTGTACCAAAATCCGGTAAAGCTGTTCTATAGCACCATCAATGAGGTTGGTGCAAATGCAATTATAGTGGTGTTGAAGAAGAAAAAGCACCGTATCACTTTAGATAACTATCAACTGCTTATGGTGTTCCCAACTCTAGAGCCTAGGTTTTCAAGAAAGGAGATGTCAACAAGATGAAAGCATATTCTGAAATGGAATTCAACCATGAGCTAATTGGAAATCCTAATCTCTCTAAAGGAGATGTTAGATCTGTTGAGTTATGTACTCACAGTAGGGTAGTCCACAAATTTATCACCAATTTTATATCTCCTAAAGCTGATAGCTTTGATTATATCACTGCAAATGTAATATGCAAAATGTGGCACAATTAGAAAATGTACAATTTCAATTTGTGCTTTTTGATAATGAATGTTATGCAGTCTATGACATAAATGAGGGATTTATCATATGACATGATTTTGATTGTTCTGTTTGTATATTTAATGTAAGCTTGGAAATGGACGAATGAATTATGGAATGAGAAGAGAAAAATTGGTAGAAAATTTGTGTAAAACAGAAATTGAAGAAGAATCTGAGAATGAGGTAAAGGAGAAAAGAAAATCAAAGGAAACGAAATGGGAATGGAAGAAAGCCCTAAAGAATCAGAGAGGGATGGAGGAGACGAAAATAGCAATCAGTCTAGTGAGAAAAGTAAAGAAAAGAGTGAGGAAGAAGAGAAGGAATCTATGGAGAAAGAAAGCAGTGAGGAAAAAGAGAGTAGTGAGGAATTAGTTGAGGAGAAAAAAAGAAACAACAAGTTATAGTTCTGAAGAGGATAGTGAAAGTGGGGATAGTGATGATGATGAGCCTGAAAGTTAGGAAGAAGCTTAGTCAGATAGTCAAGCTACTAAGGAAGTAGCTCAAGAACCTACTGGAGAAAGGCAAAAAGGAATTTCTATGAAAACTGCAAGATCTGGTATGAGAGGTTTGATGAAATAGTAACTAAGCAAGCTCAAGCTGAAAGGAGGACTAGAAAAGAACTGATAATAGACATTGATGAAATGGGGTCTTAATAGAAAGATGAAGCTAATATTGACATGGAGGAGTTAAGAGATTGCTGATGATATGAACAAGCAGTTATGTCATTCACTAGATCTATTGATCAAATCATTAGGTAGAGGGACATAGATTCAGGAATAGGTGAGACCTTCATGGGTAATTTAGGAGATTATGAGAAATACTAGCATAGACTTGTTGCTGCCTTTGAATATGGACTGTAAATGCTATTATCCAAATGTGAGGGGACCTTTACGCTAGTATTGAGAGAAGTGAGGAATCAAACTAGACTTGAAGGGGCAGTCCCAAGTTAGACCGATCTAGATGCAGGGAAACAAATTAATGCTCCAAAAGAGAAAGAGAAATCCTCACAAGCTACTCCTAAGCATCTCCCTATAGTGATGTCTCAAACTATGCCTAAACTTCCTATTCCTCAAGCTACACCAGCCATTCAAATTGGTAGAGATATCCCCAAACCTCCTTTTCTCAGTCTAACCCTTGCCATACCTAGTCCAACCTCTAGTAACATTATCTCTATACCCTATTTTTGTCCTTCTGCTGCTATTTACATTACACCTATTTGACCAATCTCATCTGAAATGTTTGACAATCTAGGTTTTGCTCCTGCTCAAGCCATTCCTACTATAGCTCCATCAGCAGGGCCCTCTACGAGAAGAAGAAAAGCCACAAGAGGTGTTGCTCCTGGTTTTTCTTAGCTTGGTCATATGACTATGAACATTTACATTTGCTATTTTTTGATATTTTGGATTTGAGCTGATCATTTTTTGCTTTGTATCTTTTGATCTCTCTTTGATGCATGATAGAAAAGGGGAATAGTATTGGTAAATTTATTTTGGATGCTTTTGCTCATTTTGAGCCTTATCTTTTTGTTGCTTATTCTGGATATTTTAGCATGATGTATTTCGTCTTTCTATCATCAAGATAACCATTTGATTGTCAAGCTACTTTTCTTTTCAAGCTAACTTCTTTGTATTTGCTCAAACATATCCTAACTATTGACTAGAGATCAAGGCTACTTATAGCAAGAGAGAATGCATGAATTTAGGGATATCAAAAATATTTGTCCTTTCCTTTAGAAAAACCAAAAACATTTTTTATTTTACAAAAATACTTCCAAAAATCCAAAAATAATTTTCTCATTCAAGCAAGCATGATTAAGCCATTTACTATTTTACTATTCTAACTTCATTCAATTTTTGCTCAACCTAACAAGTTTTGTCATTCATCAAAAAAGGGAGAACGTTGACTCAAGGTTATCAAAATTCTATTTTGATGACTAACAAAACATGTTTTAAGTAATCTAACAAGTTTCTTTTGAGATGATTTTAGAATATGCCTTGAGTGATCATGATCAAGTCACCCAAGTTCAAGAATCAAGCCGCATACATTCACGGGTTCAATTTTTAGATTCTTGTTAAGAATTGATTTGAGATAGTGGGTCTCAGTGTGTTCTTCACTTGAATTCAAAGTTTTCAATCCTTAAAGATGCACCTCAAAAGTTTTTATTTCAAAATTACATCTAGAAATCATTCAAGAAAAAGGAAAAATGTTTTGGCCATGATCTTTGTATCAAGCTTGAGAAACCTAAGAGAGGGGTGAATCAGGTCTTTGCCTAATTATCGAAAACTGTTTCCTTTTTATGAACTTGGTTTCAAAAGATTATATTCAATTGTTTCAATGAGAATGTAATGACCACAATGATAAAGCAATACACAAGGAAGAGCAAAGAACACAAGCAATTTATAGTAGTTTGATCTCTTCAAGATCTACATCCACTACCTTGAGTCCACACTCAAGGATTTCAACAAATCTATTCAACACTAAAATTTAATCAATTACATAAGAGGCTCATCCCACAAGGGTTTTACACCAACAACCTCTTTTGTAATGCTACAAACAAGTTCACCCTATCACAAGGATTTCATATCTAAAGACAACCTTAAATCAATGCCTTAAGGATCACCCTTACAAAAAGGATTTTATATCACAAGATAATCTTGTATTGAGCAAATAGATAAAGAGAAAAATAGAGATTTAATGAGATATTACCACTGCTTGGTAGATGATTACACAAGTTAGCACCACTTCACCTTGTTGTCCTTGAAATCTTGAATAATCACAATACAGCACAAGATAAATGAGAGCTTTTATGATTTCAAATGATTTTGGAATGTTTGGATTCTTCAATTGTTCAGCATTAGTTTAAAATCTAGATTTTATGGCTTTTATATATTTTGAAAATCAATTCCAACAGTCATAAAATGACTAGTAATGACTAGTTTTTGAGGAGTTCAAACGACCGAACTTAATCCTCTATATCCGAACTATCGTCCGAATATTACTGTGACATACTGTCTAGGAAGGTTCGGATGACCAAACTTTGACCCTTGCATCTGAATTTCTTTGGAAGTTCAGCAGTCATATTCACATTTTGGACGTCTGAACTTGCATCCGAACTGGTCAAACTTTATCAAAATGTTTGAAAATCAACCTCAATAAGTTTGAAATCATTTTGTACTAAAAGATAATTCATTTAAAATCTTTTGAACTCAAAGTCCATTATCAAAGCACTTGGTAATTCAAAGATTATTCAAAGCCATTTAAGATTCAAAAATAAGTTTTGTGCTCTCTTATGCATTCAATAGATTCCAAGAACAAGAAGTGTAGGGTCTACACTAGAGTCTTCAAAACCTTCAATTCATAGGACATGCTCTATATTCTTTATCCTTGAGTTTGTCATTAATCAAAACTAATCAAAACTACATGATTTTCCCATAGGGCTAACAATCTCCCCCTTTTCGATGATGATAAACTTTTATGCAAAATGTGATGGATTTAAAAAATGTAGTACAAAGAAGCATTAATGTCAATGATAAATAATAATAACCAATTTAGCACTTTGACATTCGAATGGCTCAATATGAGCCTATGGCCCAACCAACATCCATTTACCTTCTTCCTTCGAACAATTAGGATAAAGGATATAGCATTTAAGCATTAAGAAAGTTTCTAAGAAAGGTTTTATAGGTCAGAAAAGATTAACAATGCACACCCTTAGATTGTGCTCATTTTCCAAGAAGCTTGGAAAGGTGTTTTTGCATTTTCTAATGAACTATAGAAGTACTCAAATATGTATAGCTACAATGGAATTCAATTTTCCAATACACAAAATCACATATTGGTCAAGAATTCAACCTCAACTCAACTATTATCATCACTCAATATCAATACAACAACAGCTATATGCACAATCATATTAACAACAACAACAATATAAACTTATTTAGTCATAACTGCAATTTAATATAAACATACTTCATTTGGCATAAACACATTTTGTCATCATATTTTTCTCCCCCTTTTGTCATCACTCAAAGATGGGGTGAATCACAATCATCATACTTAAATGTCATTATCCCATATGAACAACATTTAGCAAACATTATGCTAAGTAAATAACATATCAACAACAATAAGCAACATTTATCATGTTAGCACATTTTTGTAAATCAACTTCTTCTCCCCTTAATTGAACTTGGGGTGATCGAAGTATCATTAGCCAAGGAAGCTCTCAAAAACTAGAAAGAATTGTGAAATTGCAGAAACCATGTTGGAAATAAAAATAGTTGTGAAGCGTATAAATTACTAAAGCAATAAAGAAACAAGATAGGATAGAAGAGATGCTTAGACTTGTGATGTCGATGGAGAGTATTTGCTAGATCCCTTTTTAATTGCCACATGTTTAAATTTTCCTTGTTTGAATGTCAGGTTGGAGGGAGTAATAATTTTAGCTTTTGCAATCAAGCTTCCTTCCTCACTAATGCCAGCTTGCTGCTCCCCGTGATCTTCCCTTTGTGACTCGGCATCCTTTTCTTCATTCTTTTCTCTTGTTCTAGCCACTAGCTCAAAGTCATCTCCTTAGTCATCATCATCATTATCATCTTGCTCTTTCTTTTTGTCTTCCTTATCTTCATCATCATCTGTTTCTTCTCTTTCTTGAGGCCTAGAGGTTTCTTCACCACTTTGAACGTTTCTCATTAATATCTCCTCTATGTGCTTCACTCTATTTTTCAAACCATCTAGTTTTCCAAGAACCATTGGAGCAAAGGATTCAAAGAACTTGTACATTTCTCCATTTCCTTGATGTGGTTGTTCAAGGCTTCCTGGAATGCCTTAGCAACGATGGTATCACCTCTAGTAATCCCTTCACCACTGAGTCTCTTCAACATTGGGATATGATTGAGAAGTAGGCAAGTCTTCAAAGAGTCTTCTCTTGTAGGGAGGTTGCTCCCCTCCACTTGATAAGTCATGCCTCTTCATTGTCTTCATTTCCCTTGCTAAAGTTTCTTCTTCAGCTTCTTCTCCTTCAACCTCTTCTTTTTCAACCTCTTCACTTTCTTCAACTTCTTCCCTTTTTAAAGAAGTTTCTGTTTTTGTTCTCCATATTCCATCTTCATTAAGAACTAACTACATTGTTTTGAGAGAATCATTAGTGTAGATCTCTCCACTTTTGAAAGCTAGTCCTCTTCTGGGAAATTTGACTTGGAAGTGCTTAGAGAACTTAGTGAGTAATCTTCCATAAGGCAAGGCTTTATTTCCTATATTTCTTGCTCCCATCATGTGTCTCAAAGCCATATACCCAAAATTTAACCTTCTATGTTCATGTAAAGCAACCATTATTACAGCATGTATGTTACCAACGGAAGATTTATGTCCAAAGTTTCGAATTATCATTATAGTAATCATATAATGCAACAATCTTCCCCTTGCATCCAATACGTTGATTTCCCTTTCCTTGATAGATCTAAATTCCCTAACATTAGTGAAAGCTTCTTCAAACCTTTCATTGGTAAATAATTCATGAACAAAGCAATGTTGCTCCAAAGAGTAATACTTTGCTCCACTATAGTCTACTCCTTAAATTCTATTTACTAGAGCATCATTGAACTCAAAAAAAACTTGTGACACTCTAGATGAATACTACTGAACTACATTGTCTCTCATATGTTCAATTTTCTCCTCTTTAAGATTTGCATAAAACTCATATATAAGAGCAAGATAAAATTCTTCATCAATTGTTAGTAAATTGCTCCATCCAATTTCACCAAAGAGAGATAGGACATTACCCATATTGGAGAGTTTATCCACATTGACTTTGTGTCCAAGAATGATTTTTCTGCTCCTTTTACTCCATTCCTCAAATTCAGTGGCAGCCTTGATGGAGATGAATCTGTCCACTCCAGATGAGGTTTGAGGGATTCGAATTCTTATAGGTTCGCTGATGATTAATCCACCATCACTTCCCTTGTCTTTGCCCTTTCCTTTTTCAACATTTACTTTCTTTGTTCTCACAATAGTGTTTTCCTTTGAGAGAAAGCGAATTATAAGGTGTATTTAGGGCTTAGAACTCAAAAATGGTTAAAGTGGAGGTAATCAAGCTTCTTGATACCGGTCTTATATATCCTATCGCGGATAGTCCGTGGTGAGTCCCGTCCAAGTAGTTCCTGAGAAAGGAGGGATGACTATGGTGCCTAATGAGAATAATAAGTTGATTCTAAACAGGCTGGAGGGTATACATTAATTATCGAAAGCCTAATGATGCCACACAGAAGGATCACTTTCCACTGCTTTTCATTGATCAAATGCTTGATAGACTTGCTAGTTATAGGTACTATTGTTTTCTTGATGGTTTTTTGGGATAATTTTAAATTCCAATAGCCTCGGAAGATTAAGAGAAAACTATATTTATCTGTCCTTAAGGTACTTTTGCTTACCATCGCATGCCTTTTGGTATGTGTAACTCTCCTGCAACTTTTCAAAGGTGTATGTTAGCTATTTTTTGAAGATCTAGTGGAGGACATTACGGAGGTCTTCATGAATGATTTCTCTATCTTTGGTAATTCTCTTGAGCTTTGTTTCAAAAGTCTTGAAAAAGTTTTGCAAAGATGTGACGAAACCAATTTGGTTTTGAATTGGGAGAAATGTCCTTTTATGGTTAAAGAGGGCATTGTATTAGGGCATAAGATCTCTAGCAGAGGCATAAAGGTTGATAGAGCCGAGGTAGAAACCATAGAGAAATTGCCACCACCTACTTTGGTAAAAGCAATTAGAAGTTTTCTTGGTTATGCGGGGTTCTATAGAAGGTTATAAAGGATTTTTCTAAAATTACAATACCTTTTACGAATTTTCTTGAAAAGGATGTGCCTTTTATGTTTTGATGATACATGCTTGATTGCTTTCAATGTGTTAAAACTAATTGACTCTCCCACATTGGTTGCTCCCGATTGGTCCATCCCCTTTGAACTAATGTGCGATGCAAGTGATTTTTCAGCAGGGGCAGTGCATGGACAAAGACGAGAAAGGCATTGTTAACCAATATACTATGCAAGCAAGACCTTGACGGAAGCACAAGAAAACTACACCATAACTGAGAAGGAGGTACTTGCTATAGTTTTGCTTTTGATAAATTTTGTCACTATCTTGTTTTGTCTAAAGTCATTGTTTATATGAACCATTCGACACTCAAGTATCTTTGATATTACATATTTGTGCTTAATATAATGATCATTTTGAGCTCAAATTTCTGTTGAATTTTAGTGTTTTAAATACCATTTACACTCCCTTTATCTCTTATTTGGTTTAGATGAGTTTATTGAAGATTTGGAGTACAATGAAGCAATGAAGGAGATTCTACATACTTATAATGAAGAAAAAAAAGAAGAATGCAAAACAGAGCAGCAAAACAGGGCAGCGGGACAGAACAATTCAAGTGGGATTTTGACCTCCTTAGAGATTTCAAATGCAGACATGATCTTCTAGACAATTATAGAGGAGATTCTGAAAGTTCTAGAATGGTAACATTTACATCAATCCGAATTCGTTTGTTCACGGTACATATAGTGTAAACTCAGTATTTCTGGATTTGGTTCCAGTTTTGACACATTGTGGTGTAATTACCATATCTGGAGTTCTAGATGTCCAATGGAGGTGATTAAAAGCTTTGTAGAAACGTAAGAGCATTATATACAACTTTAATGAAGACAAGAAAAAATAGATCGTCCGATTTAATGCTCTGAATCACCAATAATCCAAACGGTACCATTTTGGCAGAAACAGAATTTTCTGCAATTGTTGCTCTCTTTTTGGGAGGTATGTATATACCCTTTTAGGGCATTTGAAGGGGGCGGCCATCTAGGGTTCCAGCGAGGAGAAAAACAGAGAGAAAAACATCCAAAACCTCTCCCAAATCTTCAATCTTTGCAAGAGAAATCAAGAGAGAAGATCAAATCTTTGAAGAAGGAGAACATCAATCTTGAAGATTCCAGCTCAAGAAAATTTTGGAACACTGTTTTCATGATTGTAGCCAAGACCATTTTTCACAAGAGAGGATCTTTAAGAAGATTATCTTTTCCATTTGTAAATTTTTCAATGCATAATGTAAGATCATCAACTTTCTTTCTCGACATTTCATGATCACTAAGCATTGTTTCTAGAGAAAAGATTTTCGTGCAAATATCTTTATTTTCAAGGGATATGTTTTGTCAAGCTACATTTAAAATTTCCTTTTCAATGTTTAAGCAATTAATAGATTCAAGAAGTTTTCCATTTTTACAACATAATTTTGAATTTTCATTCAATAACTCATTAATTTTGGTTTTCATTTTCTTATTTCCTTTTTAGGACTTTTTTAATTCTCCATACATCTCAACAAGTAATTCACTAGGATCAATATCATCATCACAACAAGTGGAAATTGAAGGAGTAGATTGCACCTCATCATTTATTGCCATAAAGCATATGTTGGCATTTCTTTCATTGTCATCTTCACTTTCTTGTTGGTGCCAAGTGCCAGCAAGTCCCTTTCCCTTCTTGAGAGATTTATTTTTGAGTTTGATGTCTCTTTCCTTTCCCAAAGCTTTAGGACAATCAGCAATAAGATGTTCAGTGCTCTTGCATTCGAAGTATTGAGGATTGAACAATGATGATGACTGCCCACTTTTCTTGAGTGGCCTTTTTCCTTTCTTGAGAAATTGCATTTTATAAAATTTCTTAAATTTTCTTACTGCCATAGCCATCTCATCATCTTCACTATTTTCATCTTCGTCACTTGATGATTTCTCTTGTTCACAAAGACGATTGGAGGTTTTAAGTACGACTCCTTTCTTCCCTTCTCTTCATCTTCAATATCATTTAATCTCTTGACTTTCATTTCATGTGTAAGTAGTGATCCATTGAGCTCTTCAAGTGGAAGAATTTTCAAGCCTTTTGATTCCTCAATAGCAAGAGTCTACGGTTGCCAACACTTTGGTAGATCATCCAATATCTTTCTATTTTGTTCTCCAATTGTGTAATTCTTCCCATAGGCTTTTAGACCATTGGAGATGTTGGTAAATCTTGTGAACATATCACTAATATTCTCACCTTGCCTCATGGTGAATAGTCAATAATCTCTTACTAGCATTGCAAGCTTTGACACCTCTACTTGATTTGTTCCTTCATGTGTTACTTGAAGAAATCTCCACATATCATGAGCGGTGTCGCATCCACTAACTCGATTGTACTCATTTATATCTAGTGCACAGCTCAATATGTTCATGGCTTGCTAATTTAATGTCATCTTCTTAGAGTCACTCTCATCAAATTCGCTTATAGGCTTTGGTTCTTTAGTAACTCCATCACCTCTCATTTTCATTGGTATTTAAGGACCTTTCTCAACAATATTCCACAAATCAAAGTTAATAGAACAAATATATATCTTAATTTTTGATTTCCAAAATGTGTAATTTGTTCCATCAAACAAAGGAGGTCTATTTGTGGAACATCCTTCCAAATAAGGTAAGTTTGAAACACTAGCCATAAGATCTTACCTTCTAGGTTGTAAAACCACACAAAGAAGCCCTTGCTCTGATACGAATTGAATGACCAAAGAAGGGGGAGGGGGTGAATTAGGTCTTTGGCTAAATTTTCGAAGACTATTTCCTTTTTACGAACTTGGTTTGGAAAGATTATATTCAATTGTTTCAATGAGAATGAAATGAACACAATGATAAAGCAATACACAAGAAAGAGCAAAGAGCACAAACAATTTATAGTGGTTCGATCTCTTCAAGATCTACATCCACTACCTTGAGTCCACACTCAAGGATTTCAACCAATCTATTCAATACTCAAATTTAATCAATTACACAAGAGGCTCATCCCACAAGGGTTTTACACCAACAACCTCTTTTGTAATGCGGCAAACAAGGTTCACCCTACCACAAGGATTTTATATCTAAAGACAACCTTAAATCAATGCCTTAAGGATCACCCTTAAAAAAAGGATTTTATATCACAAGATAATCTTGTATTGAGTAAATAGATAAAGAGATAAATAGAGATGTAATGAGATATTTCCACTCCTTGGTAGATGATTACACAAGTTAGCACAACTTCACCTTGTTGTCTTTGAAATCTTGAATAATCACATGACAGCACAAGATAAAAGAGAGCTTTTATGATTTCAAATGATTTTGGAATGTTTGGATTATTCAAGTTGTTAGCCCTAAGGGCAAATCATGTAGTTTTGATTAATGACAAATATTGATGAGGACTAATATGCTTGTATGCTGTGTGATAGGTTTTGTGAACTAAAAAATATGAAGTCTCATTGCTTTGAAGCCAAAGTGCAAGAACAACTTGAGTAAAGCGAAGTGATTGAAGTTTGAAGAAGGTTGTTCTTAGATGATCTAAAGGCATTGAAGACTTGAAGTGTAGAATGTATTTACTTAGTAGGTAAATCTCTATGTAAACTCTACACTTGTATGTCTTGGTTATCATTGAATGCATAAGAGAGCATAAAATGAGTCTTATAATCTTAAAAGGCTTTGAATGAATCTTTTGATGAATGTGGTTTTGTGTCCTAAAAGTTTTTAAGTAAACTTCATATGATCAACGGAATTTGATTTTGGTTTTTAAACTTATATATGTCTAAATAAGTTTTCTATACATACCAAATGTTTTTCAAACTTATTGAAGTTAAATCTCACATGATTTTACAAAGTTTGAATATGCTTCCAAAAAATTCGGTCGTCCGAATTTTGTAGCAAAAGTTTGCTACTGTTCTTCCAGAGAAATTCGGAAGAAGATTCGGACGCATGAAAAAAATTTGGTCGTCCGAATTTTGGCCTTCAGCATGGTCACTGTTTTTCCAGAGAAATTCAGACTAAGTTTCGGACGTAGTAGGAAGAATTCAGTCGTCCGAAAAATTCGGACGCAGAATTTGGTCGTCCGAATTTCCTGAAAATAACCGTTAACTAGCCGTTTTATAGCTGTTAGAACTGATTTTCAAATTCTATAAAAGCTATAAACTTGAAATTTTTTGTAAGTTTTGAATTCTTGAGAACTCTAAGCATTGTAAAGCCTTTTACAAACATTTCTTAAGCTCTCTTATGTCTTGTGCATTCAATTGATCAATCAAAAAGACATCAAAGTGTGAAGGTGCAAGTTTGTGTAAAAAATCTACCAACAAGTGGTAACATCTACACACTCTTATCTTTTTATCAAATTGTGTTTTTCTACTAGCTCTTGCAAGGTTATCTTGATAACATATAACCCTTTAGATAAGGGTGATCCTCAAAGTTGTGATTCAAGGTTGTTTAAGATATAAAACCATTGTGTGTGGTGAGCCTTGTTTGTAAAAGTTACTAGAAGAGGTTGTGAGTGTAAAACCATAGTGTGGTGAGCCTCTCTTGTAATTTGTAAACATGAGCATATAGTAGATTGGTCCACTACCTTAAGTGTATGCTTAAGGTAGTGGACGTAGATCTTGAGGATCGAACCACTATAAATTGCTTGTGTTCTTTGATCTTACTTTCTTGTATTGCTGTGCTATAAATTGCTTATAACTTGACTCATATAATCTGTTCTTTACTTAGACGTATAAAAGGTTTTAATTTGCGAAAATTAGCCAAATACCTAATTTACCCTCCCCCCCCTCTTAGGTATTTCAATTGGTATCAGAGCTAGAACTTCTTTGTGTGGTTTAACAACCTAGAAGACAAAGATCCTATGGCTAATATTTCAAACCTACCTTACCTAGAAGGATCATCTACAAATAGACCACCGTTGTTTGATGGAACAAATTACACTTTTTAGAAGACTAGAGTTAAAATATATATTTGTTCTATCAATTTTGATTTGTGGAACATAGTTGAGAAAGGTCCTTATGTCCCAATGAAAATGAGAGCAGATGGAGTAACCTGAGAACCCAAATCCACTGATGAATTTGATGAGCATGATTCAAGGAAAATGACATTAAACTATCAGGCCATGAACATATTAAGTTGTGCATTAGATGTTACTGAATACAATAGAGTTAGTGTGTGTGATTCTGCTCATGATATGTGGAGATTACTCCAAATTACACATGAAGGTACTAATCAAGTTAAAGAATCTAAACTTGCTATGCTTGTTAGAGATTATGAGCTGTTTACCATGAAACAAGGTGAAAATATTAGTGATATGTTTACAAGGTTTACTAACATTTTGAATGGCTTGAAAGCTTATGGTAAAAGCTATACTATGGGAGAGCAAAACAGAAAGATTTTGGATGCTCTACCAAAATCCTGGCAGCCAAAGACACTTGCTATTGAGGAGTCCAAATATTTAAAAACTCTTCCTCTTGAAGAGCTTATCGGATCGCTTCTCACACATGAAATGAAGATGAAACGGTTGAATGACAAGGAAGATGAAGAAAAGGGAAGAAAAGGAGTTGTACTCAATGCTTCAAATCACTTGAGTGAAAAGAACTATCTTCAAGTGAAGAAGAAGGAGGAAATAGTGTAGAAGAAGAGATTGCAATGGCAGTGAGGAAGTTAAAGAGATTCTACAAAAAGGAGTTTCTCAAGAAAGGAAGAAAGTCAGTCAAGAAGAGTGGACAATCCTCATCCTATAAACCTCAATGTTTTGAATGCAAGAGCACAGAGCATCTTATTGCTGACTGTTCCAAAGTGTTAGAGAGGGAAAGAGACAGCAAAAATAGAAAGAAATCTGCCAAGAAAGGAAAAGGATTAGCTGGAATGTGGGATCAACAAGAAAGCGAGGATGACAGTGAAGGGATGGCCAACATATGCTTTATGGCCATTGATGATGAGGTACAATCTTCACCTTCTATTTCAAATTTCTGTGATGATGATATTGATTCTAGTGATTTGATTGTAGAACTGTATGAAGAGTTGAAAAAGGCTTCAAAAAGAAACAAAGAAATGAAATTCAAAATAAATGATTTATCAAATGAGAATTCAAAATTATGTGTTGAAAATGATAAACTTCTTGAGACCATTAATTGCCTTACCATTGAAAAAGAAGTTTTGAATGCAACCATACAAAACGTATCTTTTGAAAATAAAAAGCTTTGTACAAGAATTATTTCTCTTGAATCAATGCTAAAAGATCATGAGTCTTTGAAAAGGAAAGTTAATGATCTTACTTTATGCATTGAGAGATTTACAAATGGAAGAGAAAATTTAAATAAACTACTTGGTTATCAAAGATCTTCATTTGTAAAACATGGTCTTGGTTTTACACATGATTGTTTTGATCCAAAACAAAAAAAGTTATTTGTTAAAGAATCTTCTCATTCTAGGTCTCATATTTGTTGCACATATTGTGGCAAGCATGGACACAAGGTTTCTAGATGTTTTGTAAAAAGAAAGATAGAAAATGGTGACTGTCTACTCTTCTTGGTTGGCTTTCTCCCTTTCTTGAGAAATTCCTTTTTGTAGAATCTTTGAATTTTCTTATAGCCATAGCTATCTCTTCTTCTCCACTGTTTCCATCTTCTTCACTTGATGATTTTTCTTGTTCACTCAAATGATTTGAAGTTTTGAGTACAACTCCTTCTCTTCCCTTCTCTTCATCTTCTATGTCATTTAGTCTTTTCATCTTCATCTCATGCGTAAGTAGTGATCCGATGAGCTCCTCAAGTGGGAGAGTTTTTAAATCCGTTGATTCCTCAATAGCAAGTGTTTTCGGTTGCCAAGATTTTGGTAGAGCATCCAATATCTTTATGTTTTGCTCTCCAATTGTATAGCTCTTCCGATAAGCTTTTAAACCATCGAAAATGTTAGTAAATCTTGTAAACATATCACTAACATTCTCACCTTGCTTCATGGTGAATAGCTCATAGTCCCTTACTAGCATGGCAAGCTTTGACTCTTTAACCTGGTTTGTATCTTCATGTGTTACTTGAAGTAATCTTCACATATCATGAGCAGTGTCACATCCACTAACTCTATTGTATTCAGTTACATCTAATGCAGAATTTAAAATATTCATGGCCTGATAATTTAATGTCATTTTCATTGAATCATTTTCATCAAATTCGTCTGTAGACTTTGGTTTTAAAGTCACTCCATCAGCTCTCATTTTCATAGGTATGTAAGGACCTTTCTCAACAATGTTCTACAAATCAAAATTAATAGAACAAATATATATCTTAACTCTAGATTACCAAAATGTATAATTTGTTCCATCAAACAAAGGTGGTCTATTTGTGGAAGATCCTTCTAGATAAGGTAAGTTTGAAATATTAGCCATAAGATCCTAACTTTTAGGTTGTAAAACCACACAAAGAAACCCTTTCTGATACCAATTGAAAGACCTAAGAGGGGGGTGAATTAGGTCTTTGGCTAATTTTCGAAAACTATTTCCTTTTACAAATTTAGCTAGAGCAGATTATGTGAATTAGGTTAGGCTTATACTTATGCCTAGAATATCCTAGAGATACTTGCTCGATAACTTATAATTTATCATCTTTAGGGTATTCAACTAAGGTTTAGTTATTTGGATTTGTAGATAATTCACATGTTTCGTAAAATAGCAAGTAACTCTAACACTTGCTACCAGGTAAGTTTACAAATCGAAACTCACTATATTTTTAGTGCTATCAATATTTGCTATTCACAAGCGTGAATAGATTATTTTGAGGATTACTTTTGAAAGACCTAAGAGGTGGGGTGATTTAGGTCTTTGGCTAATTTTCGAAAACTATTTCCTTTTACAAATTTAGCAAGAGCAGATTATGAATACTTGTTTCAATGATAAAGCAATAAACAATTTAAGATCAATAAACACAAGCAATTTATAGTGGTTCGATCTCTTCAAAATCTACGTCCACTACCTTGAGTCTACACTCAAGGATTTCAATCAATCTATTATATGCTCAAGTTCAACAATTACATAAGAGGCCCACTGCACAATGGTTTTACACTCACAACCTCTTTTGCAATTCTACAAACAAGGTTCACGCTACCAAAGGATTTTATATCTACAAACAACCTTGAAGCAATGTCTCAAGGATCACCCTTATCTAAAGGATTTTATGTTTACAAGAAAACCTGTAATGATCTAGTAGAAAACATAATTAAATGGAGAATGGAGAATGAATAAGATGTTACCACTTTCTTGGTAGATAATAACACAATGTTGCACCTCTTTACTTTGATGTTTTTGGAATCTTGAATGATTAATTGAAAGCTCTAGACAAAAGAGAGTTTTGATGTTTGCTAAAGATTTTGTAATGTTAAGATTTCTCAGAGATTCAAAACTTACAAAAATTCTTGAGTTTATAGCTTTTATAGATTTTAAAAATCAGTTTCAACAGCTATAAAACGGCTAGTAATGGCTAGTTTCAGAGAAGGCTGTAATGTTTGAAAATAAACCTTCCTAAGGTTGTTCAAATATGATAGGAAGGTTTAAGACAGTATTCAATCAATTTGAACAACAGAGAAAGCATTTTTGAAAGAAAGTTTGGATGCGTCCGAACTTTTGGTTTGCATCCAAATTTCAAGTCTAAACTTATGAACTGTAACCTCACATATTATAATCTTTTTCAATTTTTATTCTAAATGCGGAAATATAGCCAAATGTACCAAAAATTATTTTCACATTGCTCATTCTCACAAATCAGCTCATACATAAAACACATTGCAGCACACATAACACACATTGCAGATAACACACATTGCAGCACATTTTTTCTCCCCCTTTTGTCATCACTCAAAGATGGGGAAATGAGAATGAGACGGATATACAACTATAGCTCACATAAATAGTAAGAAGCAATTTAGCATAATTCTGTAAATCAACTTTTTCTCCCTTTTTAAAACAGCAATTAAGCTTGGGGGGATCAAAGTATCATTAGAAGAAGCTCTCAACACTAAGGTTTCATCATTGAGCTTCATTAAAAACTATTACATAAGCCACATTAAAAATAATAATAAAATGCAGAAATTTAAAGAACAAAAACAGAGAAATTGCATAAACCAAGCTAGTAAGTGTTCATAAGTCATACTAAGCTTATCACAAATAAATAAAAGCAGTAAATAGAGATGAGAGTGAAGATATGCTCAGTCTTTTGATGTTGATGGAGAGTCCTTTCTAGGTTTCTTCTTGACTATAACATGCTTGACTCTTCCTTGGCTGAATGTTGGATTAGATTGTGTTGTTATTTTAGCTCTCGCAATTTGACCTCCTTCTTGGCTAATTCCAGCTTGCTGCATTCCTTGATCTCCTCTTTGTGACTCCATAGCCTGCTCATTGTGGCTTCAAGGCAATGAGACTTCATACTTTTTAATACACAAATCCTATCACACAACATACAAGCATATTAGTCCTTATCAATGTTGATCATTAATCAAAACTAATCATAACTACATGATTTGCCCTTAGGGCTAACAATCAACATTTTTACCTTTCTCATCTTTATCAAGTTTATTTGATGAGCTCATTGTAGTGCTTATCCCTTTTGCTTGATCCATTCCAAATCTTTTCAATAGCTCTTTGGTGTACTTTGCTTGATTTATGAAGACTCCATCCTTAGTTTGCTTAATTTGCAGCCCAAAAAGAAATTGTGCTCTCCCATCATGCTCATTTCGAATTCATCAATGTTTTTAGGCTCAATATGGGATAAAAGAGCAAAGTTATCAATAAAGTACCATGTTGTTTTAACTCCTTGGGAGACATCACCAATGATTTTCTCCTTAGGGAGGCCTCTTGCACATCTTAGATCTTTTGGAAGCTCTTGGTCACTACTAGGTTTACCATCTTGTTCTTGCTCTATTATTTCTTCTTCATTGGCATGTTCTTCGAAAGTTGTTACTTGAGAATGAGTTTGATTATCAATCATTGAGGTACCTACATCATCTTCATTTCTTCTTTCAAGATAAATGTTAGATTCATCAAAGGTCACATGGATGGTTTCCGCAACACATAAAGATCTTTTATTATAAACTCTATAGGCCTTTTTATTTGATGAATAACCAAGAAATATACCTTCATCAGATTTTCTATCAAATTTTCCTAGGTTACAACCAAATACCTTAAAATAAACAATTGATGGAGTTCTACCAAATAGAAGTTCGAAAGATTTGTTTAGCAAAAAAAGGTCTTAAAAGAACTCTATTCATTACATAGCAAGCAGTGTATACAGCTTCGGCCCAAAAATATTTTGGTAAAGAGTTTTCACAAAGTATATATAGCCATCTCTTGTAATGTTCTAGTTTCCTTTCAACAACACCATTTTGTTGGGGTGTTTTTGGCAACTGAAAAATTGTGTGTAATACCATTTTCATCGCAAAATTTTGTAAAGTCTTGATTACAAAATGCTCTTCCATTATCACTTCTAATAGAAATCAATTTGCACTCAAGGGAGATTTGGACCTTCTTTGAAAAGTTTTACAAATTCATGAAAAACATCATCGTTTTGAGCTAGAAAGATAACCCATGTAAATCTTGAGAAATCATCAACAATCACATATGCATACCTTTTACCACCAAGACTAGTGGTCCTCATTGGTCCAAACAAGTCCATATGAACAAGTTCAAGAGGTTTTGATGTAGAAACCATTTTCTTTGGTTTAAAAGATGTTTTTGATTGTTTTCCATATTGACAAGCATCACAAAGACAAGTTTTATCAAAATGCATTTTAGCTAATGCTCTAACCAATTCTTGTGTGGAAAGTTTGTTCAACAAGTCCATGCTCACATGACCTAATCTCCTATGACATAGATATCCATCATTATCATGAATGGCAAGACATTTAATATCATTTGCAACAAGTTCATCAAGATATAGTACGTATACGTTTCCAACTCTATTTGCAACAAAAATAGTGTTGCTACTTACACTATCAAGAATAGTAGAAGTGCCACATTTAAATTCAACTTTACAACCATTATCACATAATTGGCTTATACTAAGTAGATTATATTTCAAACCATCAATAGGTAATACTTGCTTAATGAGAGGGAAAGAACCTTTCCTAATATTACCAATTCCAAGTATTCTTCCCTCCTTCTTATCACCAAATACGATAAAACCTTCACTTGTTGCTTGAAGTTCACTGACAAGTGAGGCATTTCCCGTCATTTGTCTTGAGCAACCACTGTCAAGAAACCACTTAGTGGTGCTTGATCTTGGAGCAAAACAAAGCTACACCAAATTTTACATAACCCTTCAAATCAATTTTACAAAGTTTGAATAGTTTAAACTCCAATTCGAACGTCTGAACTGAAAACCTTGGCTATTGAATTTTTAGAGAAATTTGGACAACCATTCAGATGCTCTGTCCAAATTAGGTCAACTGAATTTATCCTGACAACCTATAAACAGAAAAATTCAAACAATCATTCGGATGTAGGAGTCTATGTTCGATCGACCAAATTTTACTGTTACTAGCCTTTACTAGATGTTATTTGAACATTGCAACTGATTTTTAAACCCTATAAAGACAAAAACTTCAGATTTTTGGGTAGTTCTTGACCTTCTAAGATTCTTTACTCATCCCAATCATTCTTTATCAAAAAGCTCTCTTTTGTCTTGTGCTATAATATTGAAATTCAAGATTCCTTAGACAAAAAGGTGAACGTATGCTAAATTTGTCATCATCTACTAAGTTGTTGGTGTCATTATTATCTCTTACTTCATTTAATTGTTCCATTCAATGTTATCTTAAGGATACAAAACCCATTTGGAAGGGTGAACCTTGATTATTGTAACTGTAAATTGACTACAGTGTAAAACCCTTGTTGGGTGAGCCTCTTTTGTATTGTGATAAACTTTTGTTATAGTTGAATTTGGTTGAAATCCTTGAGTTAGATCTTGAGTGATTGAACCACTATAAATTGTTTGTGTGATCTCTTCCCATCTCTCTTTTAATTTGAAAACTTGTTGTGTTTACTTCTATTACATGTTATGTGTTTGATTTCAAACATCTTTCCAGCTTTATTTTCAAAATGGAAAAGGTTTTTAAAAATTAGCAAAAGATCTAATTCACCCCCATATAGGTCTTTCACGACATGTGGGGACTTTCAAGTAACTCATGAAGGAACAAATCAAATAAAGTAGTCAAAGCTTGCTATGCTAGTAATGTATTATGAACTATTCACCAGGAAGCAAGGAGAGAGAATTAGTGACATGTTCATAAGATTCACAAACATCTCCAACGGTTTGAAGTGATATGGGAAAAACTTTTCTCTTGGTGAACAAAATAGAAAGATTGTGGTTGCTCTACCCAAGTCTTGGCAACCAAAACTCTTGTGATTGAAGAATCAAAAGACTTGAAGGTTCTTCCTATTGAGGAACTTATTGGATCTTTGGTTACTCATGAGATGAAGGTAAAGAGAGTAAATGATCATGAAGATGAGGAAAAAGGGAGAAAACCAGTGGTACTTAAAGCCTCTGACAATCCTAGTGAACAAGAGGAATCATCTAGCGATAAAGATGAAGATGGAGAAGATGATGAGATGGCTATGGTGGTTAAAAAGTACAAGAAATTCTATAAAAAGAGATTTCTCAAGAAAGGAGGACATGGCCTTCCAAGAAAGGAGGACAATCATCCTCATTATTCAAGCCTCAATGCTATGAATGCAAAAGTACCAAATATTTTGGAGCCGATTGGCCTAAAGTACTGGAGAAAGAGAGAGAAGCCAAATTCAAGAAGAAGAATTCCCTCAAGAAAGGAAAAGGATAAGTAGGCACCTGGGATCAACATGCCAATGAAGATAGTAGAGATGACAATGAAGAAAGAGCAAATGTATGCTTCGTGGCTATGGATGATGAGGTACAATCTATTCCTTCAACCTCTACACATTGTGATGATGATTTTGATGATCTTAGTGAATTGTTTGTGGTTATAGTGAATTGTATCACTGTCAAACGGACTAGCAACTTGTGGGCTGGCTCATTTGACAAGTAAATTAGGCAGGCTTGGACCTAGCTGGTCCAAGCCCATTTAAATGCCGGCCTAACTAGTCCGCTTCGTTAGGCCCGCGGATTAAAGCGGGCCGGAGCAGGTTGGGATGGGCTAGCCTGTAAAACCATTTTTTTTAATCACAACTGTGAAACAACGTCATTTCATGTTAAGTAGATAAAAAAATTTGCTAAACACAACATGAAACGACGTCGTTTCATTTTTTGTACTTTTTTTAAATGACCTAGCCCACGGACCTATATGTGGATATGTTAAATGTCTTGCCATTCATGATAAGGATGGTTTTCTTTAGCATACATTATTAGGTAATGTAAGCATGGATATATTGAACAAACTTTCCTCTCAAGATTTGGTTAGAGGATTGCCAAAAATGCGTTTTGAGAAAAATTGTCGTTGTGATGCTTGTCCATATGGAAAACAAACAAAATATCTTTCAAACCCATGAAAATGGTTTCAAATTCAAAACCTCCTGAACTTGTTCATATGGATTTATTTGGGCCAATAAGGACCACTACTCTTGGTGGTAAGAGGTATGCATATGTTGTAGTTGATGATCTTTTAAGATTCACTTGGGTACTCTTTGTATCATAAAAATGTCCAAACCTCCCTTGATTGCAAATTGATATCTATAAGAAGTGAAAATGGGAGAGAATTTTATAGTCAAGATTTTACAAAACTTTTTGTTGAGAATAGCATTTTTCACAACATTTTGTTTGCCAGAACATCTCAACAAAATGGAGTTGTTGAAAGGAAAAATCAAACTTTATAAAAAATGGCTAGGTCTATGCTTTGTGAAAATTATTTGCCAAAATATTTTTGGGCTGAAATCGTAAACACTACTTGTTATGTTATGAATAGAGTTCTTTTGAGGCCATTTTTGAAAAAAAACACCTTTTGAACTTCTATTTGGTTGGATACCATCTATTGCCTATTTCAAAGTGTTTAGTTGCAATATGCGTAAATTTGATAGAAAATCATATGCAGGTATATTCCTTGGTTATTCCTCTAACAAGAAGGCTTATAGAGTTTACAATAAAAGAACTTTATGTGTTGAGGAAACCATATATATGAGTTTTGATGAGTCTAACATTTACTTGAATAGAAGAGATGATGATGATTTAGGTACTTCCATGAATGATAATCAAACTCATCTTTAAGCTCCAACCTTCGAAGATCACGCCAATGAAGAAGAGATGATTGAGCAAGAACAAGATAATCAACCTAGTGGTGACCAAAAGCTACCAAATGGTCTATGATACGCAAGAGGCCATCCTAAAGAGCGAATCACTGGTGATATTTATCAAGGCATTAGAACAAGACAGTACTTCATTGACAACTTTGCACTTTTCTCTCACATTGAGCCTAAAAACATTGATGATGCATTGTGTTATGATCTGTGGATTCTTGCTATGCAAGAGAATTTAAATCAATTTAAGATAAACAAAGTCTGGATTCTTATCCCATGACCCCTTGATCACTCCATTATTGGCACAAAATGGGTTTTTAGAAACAAACTAAATGAATCTGAAGAAATTATTAGAAATAAGGCTAGACTTATTGTCCAAGGATTCAATCAAGAAGAGAACACTGACTATGATGAAACTTTTGCTCCGGTAGCTAGACTTGAATCTATAAGAATGCTTTTGCCATTTGCTTGCTTTAAAGGTTTTAAATTATTTCAAATGGATGTCAAAAGTGCTTTTCTAAATGCTTTTATTGATGAAGAAGTTTATGTGGAAAAATATCTCAGTTTTGCTCCTAAAAGGTTTCCTAACCATGTCCTCAAACTATCCAAGGCTTTCTATGGTTTAAAACAAGCTTGTAGAGCTTGGCATGAAAGATTGACTAGTCTTCTTCTTTGAAAAGGATTTTCAAGAGGAAAGGTTGACACTACACTTTTTATAAAAACCTCTTGTAGCAATGATCTTTCACTTGTGCATATATATGTTGATGATATCATATTTAGTTCTACTAATATTTATCTTTGTCAAAAGTTCACCAAGTTAATGCGCATGATGGGAGAACTCAACTTCTTTCTTGGGCTACAAATCAAGCAAACCGAGGATGGCACTTTCGTAGATCAATCCAAGTATACCAAGAAACTTTTGAAGAGATTTGGAATGAAGCAAGCAAAAGGTATAAGCACTCCAATGAGTTCATTAACCAACTTGATAAAGATGAGAAAGGTAAAAATGTTGATGACAAGGTATATATAGAGGCATGATTGGTAGTTTGTTTTATCTTACTGCAAGTAGACCGGATATTATGTTTATGTGCTAGATTTCAATCTTGTCTGAAAGAGTCTCATTTAATTTCCATGAAATTTATTCTTTGTTATTTCATTCATACACATGATTATTGTATTTGGTTTACAGAATCTTCTTCTTTTTACCTTATTGCATATTCTAATGCCGACAATGCTAGATGCAACGTCGAGCGTACAAGCATTAGTGGTCATTGAAAATTTCTTGGTAGTTGCTTTGTATCTTGGTATAGCAAGAAACAAGCATGTGTGTCATTGTCTACCACCGAGGTAGAATATATCATGGCGGTAGTTGTTGTGCTCAAGTGCTATGGACGAAGCACACTCCTGATTATGGTTTGGATTTCAAATGTGTTCCTATTTTATGTAACAATACTAGTGCAATTAATTTGAGCATAAATCTCATCCAATATTCAAGGACTAAGCATATAGAGATTAAACATCTTTTCATTCGTGATCATATTGCAAAAGATGATATATGCTTTGACTATGTGAATACAAATGAACAAATTACTGATATATATATATATATATATATATATATATATATATATATATTCCTTTGGTTGAGGAAAGGTTTTGTTACTGTTAGCCCTAAGGGCAAATCATGTAGTTATGATTAGTTTTGAATAATAGCAAACATTGATGAGGACTAATGTGCTTTTATGTTGAGTGATAGGATTGATAGATTGAGAAGCATGAAGTCTTATTGCCTTGGAGTCACAATGCAAGAACAACTCAACTATGCCAAAGGTGATTGAAGATTGAAGAGTATGTTCAAGATAATTGAAGGCATTGAAGACTTAGAGTATAGAGTTCTTATGCTAAATAGGTATATTTTTCTGTAAACTCTACACTTGTATGTCTTGGAATTAGTTGAATGCATAAGAGAGCACAAAACTAGTTTTTGAAATGATTTTTAATGAACTTCTCAACAACAAGTATGTTTTCAAAGTCTCAAATGATCTTAAGTAAACTTTGGATGATTAAAATGTTTTGGTAACGGTTTTTGTGTTTAAAAGTGCTTAAATGACTTATCTATTCATACAAAATGATTTCAATGTTATTAAGGATGATTTTTAAATGATTTGACAAAATTTGATAAGTTTGGATGCAAGTTTGGTCGTCCAAACTTTGAAAATGATCACTGTGCTTCCAGAGAAGTTCGGACTCAAGTTCGGACGCATGGAATAAAGTTCGGACGTCCAAACTTTCTCTGAAACCATGGTCACTGTTTTTCTAGAGAATTTCAGATGCAAGTTCGGACGTCTGAACCTTTCCAGACAGTTTGGCACAGTAAAGTTCGGATGCATGTTCGGACGCAAGTTCGGACGTCCGAACTTCTCTGAAACTAGCCGTTACTAGCCGTTTTATAGCTGTTGAATTTGATTTTTCAAATCTATAAAAGCAATAAACTTCAGATTTTTTGTAAGTTTTGAATTCTTGTGAACTCTAAACATTCCAAAGCCTTTAACAAACATTTTGAGCTCTCTTTTATCTTGTGCTTCTAACCGATCATTTAAGAGTCCAAAGACAACAAAGTGTGAAGGTGCAACATTGTGTAAACATCTACCAATAAGTGGTAACATCTATACATTCTTCTTTCTCTATTAAACTGTGTTTTCTCTATTAGCTCATTGCAAGGTCATCTTGCGACATAAAATTCTTTTGATAAGGGTAAGCCATAGACTAGATTAATCAAGGTTGTGGTGTAAAACTTGTGTGTGGGTGAGCCTTGGATTAGATTAGTCTTTAGGTTGTCTTTAGATATAAAATCCTTGTGGAAGGGTGAACCTTGTTTGTATAATTACTAAAAGAGGTTGTGAGTGTAAAACCATTGTGTGGTGAGCCTCTTATATAATTTGTAGACTTGATCTTATAGTAGATTGTTTGAAATCCTTAAGTGTAGGCTTAAAGTAGTGGATGTAGATCTTGAAGAGATAGAACCACTATAAATTGCTTCTGTTCTTTGTTCTTATATTGCTCTACTGCTTTGCTATTAATTGCCTTACTCTTCTATTGAACCAAGCACATGCAATCTGTTTTTTGCTTAGACTTATAAAAGGACTGTGTTTGCGAAAAAGTAGCCGAATACCTTATTCATCCCCCCTCTTAGGTATTTCAATTGGTATTAGAGCAAGGACTTCTTGTATGGTTTTACAACCTAGAAGTTAAAGATCTTATGGCTAATATTTCAAACTTACCTTACCTAGAAGGGTCTTCCACAAATAGACCACCTTTGTTTGATGGAACAAACTATACCTTTTGGAAATCTAGAGTTAAGATATACATTTGTTCTATCAATTTTGATTTGTGGAATATTGTTGAAAAATGTCCTTATATTCCTATGAAAATGAGAGCAGATGGAGTAACCTTAGAACCAAAGTATACTGACGAATTTGATGAACATGATTCAAAGAAAATGACTTTAAATTATCAGGCAATGAACATCTTAAGTTGTGCATTAGATGTAACTGAATATAATAGAGTTAGTTGTTGTGATACTGCTCATGATACGTGGAGATTACTTCAAATAACACATGAAGGTACAAACCAAGTTAAAGAATCAAAGCTTGCTATGTTAGTTAGGGACTATAAGCTACTTACCATGAAGCAAGATGAGAATATTAGTGATATGTTTACTAGATTTACTAACATTTTTAATGGTCTGAAAGCTTATGGGAAGAATTATACAATTGGAGAGCAAAACAGAAAAATCTTGGCAACCAAAGACACTTGCAATTGAGGAATCAAAGGATTTGAAAACTCTTCCACTTGAAGAGTTCATTGGATCACTCCTCACACATGAGATGAAGATGAAGAGACTAAATGACAAAGAAGATGAAGAAAAAGGAAGAAAAGAAGTAGTACTTAAAGCTTCAAATCACTTGAGTGAACAAGAAAAATCATCAAGTGAAGAAGAAGATGGAAACAGTGGAGAAGAGGAGATTGCCATGGCTGTTAGGAAATTCAAAAGATTCTACAAGAAGGAGTTTCTCAAGAAAGGAAGTAAGCCAACCAAGTAGAGTGGACAGTCTTCATCCTTCAAACCTCAATATTTTGAATGCAAGAGTACAGAACATCTTGTTGCTGATTGTCCCAAAGTTTTGGAAAGGGAAAGAGACAACAAGAACAAAAAGAAATCTGCCAAGAAAGGAAAAGGACTGGCTGGAACATGGACACAAGGTATCAAAATGTTTTGTAAAAAGAAATACTGAAAATGGTGTTAAGACCATTTGGAAAGTCAAAGGAACTTTCACTAACCCCCTTGGACCCAAGAAAATATGGGTACCAAAAATCACTCTTTCTAATTTGATGTAGGTTCGCTTTGCTTCAAGATCAAGTGCCACAAAATGGTTTCTTGACAGTGGCTGTTCAAGACATATGACTGGAAATGCCTCACCTGTTAGTGAACTCCAAGCAACAAGTGAAGGTTTTGTCACATTTGGTGATAAGAAGAAAGGAAAAATACTTGGAATAGGTAACATTGGTAAAGGTTCCTTCCCTTTTATTAAACAAGTATTGCTTATTGATGGTTTAAAGTATAATCTACTTAGCATTAGTCAATTATGTGACAATGGATGTGGAGTAGAATTCAAATGTGATACTTGTACTATTCTTGATAGTGCAAGTAGCAAAACCATCTTTGTTGCTAATAGAGTTGGAAACGTGTATGTGTTATATCTTGATGAACTTATCTCAAATGATATAAAATGTCTTGCCATTCATGATAATGATGGTTTTCTATGGCATAGAAGATTAGGACATGTAAGTATAGATTTATTGAATAAACTTTCTACACAAGAGTTAGTTAGAGGTTTACCCAAAATGCATTTTGATAGAACTCGACTTTGTGATTCTTGTCAATATGGAAAAAATTCAAAAACATCTTTTAAACCAAAGAAAATTATGGTATAACTCATAATTTTTCTGCTGCCGAAACATCTCAACAAAATGGTGTTGTTGAGAGGAAAAATGAAACTTTACAAGAGATGGCTAGATCAATGATTTGTGAAAATTCCTTGCCAAAATACTTTTAGGCTGAAGCTGTAAATACTGCTTGCTATGTAATGAATAAAGTTTTATTAAGACATTTTATAAGAAAAACACCTTTTGAACTTCTATTTAATAGAACTCCTTCAATTGTTTATTTTAAAGTGTTTGGTTGTAAATGTTTTATTTTAAATAGCAGTGATAATCTAGGAAAATTTGATAGAAAATAAGATGAAGGAGTATTTCTTGGCTATTCATCAAATAAAAAGGCACATAGAGTCTATAACAAAAGAACATTATGAGTTGAAGAAACCATACATGTAACTTTTGATAAATCTAACATTTATCTTCAAAGAAGAAATGAAAATGATGCAGGTTCCTCAATGATTGAAAATCAAACTCATCATCAAGTACCCACATTGGAAGAACATGCCAAAGAAGAAGAAATAATGAAGCAAGAACGAGATGGTCAACCAAGCAATGATCAAGAGTTTCCAAAGGATCTAACATATGCAAGAGGCCATCCTAAGGAGCAAATCATTGGTGATGTCTCCCAAGGAGTTAAAACAAGGCGGTACTTTATTGATAATTTTGCTCTTTTATCTCATTTAGAACCTAAAAACATTGATGATGCATTGAGTGATAATTTCTGGATTATTGCTATGGAAGAAGAGTTAAATCAGTTTGAGAGGAATATAGTTTGGACTCTTGTTCCAAGACCCCATGATCATTCCATTATTGGTACAAAATGGGTTTTTAGAAATAAATTAAATGAACTAGGAGAAGTTGTTAGAAATAAGGCTAGACTTGTTGCTCAAGGATTCAACCAAGAAGAAGGTATTGATTATGATGAAACTTTTGCTCTTGTAGCCAGATTGGAATCTATAAGAATACTTTTGGCTTTTGCTTGTTTTAAAGGATTTAAGCTATTTTGAATGTATGTCAAAAGTGATTTTCTAAATGGCTTTATTGAAGAAGAGGTCTATGTAGAGCAACCTCCTAGTTTTATTCATGAATAATTTCCAAATCATGTCTTTAAGTTAACCAAAGCTCTCTATGGATTGAAACAAGCCCCAAGAGCTTGGTATGAAAGATTAAGTGGATTTCTTCTTTCAAAAGGTTTTGCAAAAGGAAAAGTAGACACAACTCTTTTTATAAAAACATCTCGTAATGATATTTTACTTTTGCAAATTTATGTTCATGATATTATTTTTGGTGCCACTAACATATCTCTTTGTGAAGAATTTGCCAAATCTATGCAAAATAAATTTGAAATGAGCATGATGGGAGAACTGAATTTCTTTCTTGGGCTGCAAATTAAACAAACTAAGGATGGAGTTTTCATAAACCAAGCAAAGTATACCAAGGAGCTTTTGAAAAGATTTGGAATGGATCAAGCAAAAGGAATAGGAACTCCAATGAGCTCATCAACCAAACTTGATAAAGATGAAAAAGGTAAAAATGTTGACGAGAAGTCATATAGAGGTATGATTAGAAGTTTGCTCTATCTCACAGCAAGTAGACCAGATATTATGTTTGCTGTGTGATTATGTGCTAGATTTCAATCATCTCCTAAAGAATCTCATTTAATTTCTATCAAACGTATTTTTCGGTATTTGATTAATACACATGACTATGGTCTTTGGTTTTCAAAATCTTCATCTTTTGATCTTATTGGATATTCGGATGCTGATTATGCTGGATGCAAAGTTGAACGAAATAGTACAAGTGGTCATTGTTAATTTCTTGGTAGTTGTCTTGTGTCTTGGTATAGTAAAAAACAAGCTTGTGTGACTTTGTCTACTACTGAAGCTGAATACATTGCAGTTGGTAGTTGTTGTGCTCAAGTATTATGGATGCAACATACACTACTTGATTATGGTATTAAATTTAATTGTATACCTATTTTGTGTGATAATACTAGTGCCATCAATTTAAGCATAAATCCCGTTCAACACTCTAGAACAAAGCATATAGAGATGAAGCATCATTTTATTTGTGATCATGTTGCTAAAAGAGACATATGCTTAGAATATATAAATACAAATGACCAAATTGCTGATATATTCACAAATCCTTTGGTTGAGGAAAGGTTTACTCATTTAAGAAGGCTCTTAGGAATCTCAAAATTCAATTACTAACGTGCTTATTTGAGTGTGACAAAATCAGAAAAATTTTGGATGCATTGAGTGAAAATGGATAGTCCAAACTTTGTCAGAAAATTCTGGACAGAAAAGTTCAGATGCATGACAGAAAGTTCGGACGTCCGAACTTTCTGAAACTGGAGAAATAGAGAGGTTCAGACGCATGTTCGGACACAGACCAAAAAGTTTGGTCGTCCGAACTTTGCGGTTACAGCGGTTTTTTAAGAAACTAAGCTAGCCATTACTCACATAATTTATCATCCGAACTCTCTCCTTTTCAAAATTTCTCTCTACCCACTCACGTCCAAACTTAAATCCCTCTGTGATTTCACCATTGTCACATCAATATAATTTGATCTTTGAATTCCCAGCCCTACGCACCTCTCAAATCTCGCTGCTTTTCTATTAGAAGATCAAAATGGTGAGAACTAAAGGAGCAAATGTTGAAAAAGGAAAAGGGAAAGCAAAGGTCAGTGAAGGAGGATGGATTCTCAATGAACCAAGGAGAATTAGGGTTCCTCAGTCATCATCTGGAGCAGACAAGTTTATTTCAATCAAAGCTGCATCAGAATTTGAAGATTGGAACAAGAAATCAAGGAAAATCATCCCTACAAACAGAGTTGATTTTGACAAGCTCACCAATATGGGTAATGTCCTATCTTTATTTGGTGATATTGGGTGGAGTAATTTGTTGGCTATAGATGAAGAGTACTATCCCTCTCTTGTATATGAATTTTATGCCAATCTAAAAGAAGAGAGAATAGAATATGAGGGAGAAGATGTTAATCAATGGTATTCATCTAAAGTATCTCAAATAGATTTTAAATTCAATGATGCATTAGTAAATAGAATTTGTGGAGTGAGTGATGTTGGAGCAAGATATTTTTCTTTGGGAAAACACTGCTATGAATGAGAACTGTTTATAAATGCTAGATTTGAAGAGGCTTTCACTAATGGTAGAGAGTTTAGGACCATAAAGGAAAGGGAAGTTAAGGCTTTAGATGCAAGGGGAAGAGTTATGCATCATATGATTACAACCATGATTATTCCTAATTTTGTGGGGAACATTCATATGGTGATTATGCTTGCTTTGCATGAGCATCGGAGATTGCATTGAAGCATATGTTTGGGGCTAGAAAAACTGATAACAAGGCTTTTCCATATGGAAGACTTCTGACAGGATTTTTCAAACATTTTCGAGTCAAGATTCCTGTTAGAGGGCAAGCTTTTAAAAGAGGAAAAATTTATACAAATGACTCTCTCAAAAGGATGCAATTAACTCTTGATGATGAGGGAGTGTGAAGAACTAGAAGGGAGACCCCTCCAAGGAGAGTTGAAGTAGAGGAAAGTGAGAAAACTGAAGAAGAAGAAGAAGATGAGGCAGAAACATGGGCAAGGGAAATGAAAACTAAGAGAAGACATGATTCAACAAGTGAGGGGGAGCAGCCTCCCTCCAAAAGAAGACTCTTTGAAGAAGAGCCAACTTCACAGTCACATCCTATTGCTGGGGAAGGTACTGATGCTGAAGAGGTTTCAAGAGAGAATAATATTCAAGAAGCACTGAACAACCACATGAAAGAAATGGAGAAAATGTATAAATTCTTTGAAACATTTGCTCCTATGGTGCTTGGAAAACTGGACAATCTAGAGAATAGAGTCAAGCACATTGAGAAAATATTTATAAGAAATCCTCAAAGTGGTGAAGGGCCTTCTAGAACTCAAGTGGAAAAGGATGATATGATGATGAAGATAACAAGAAAAATGATGGTGATAATGATGGTGATAATGATGGTGACCAAGGGAATGGCAATGAGCAGGTCATGGAGTCTCAAGAAGGATATCAAGGATTGCAGCAAGCTGGAATCAGTCAAGAAGGAAGTCAAATTGTAAGAGTTGAAATAGCAACCCCATCAAATCCAACATTTGGCCATATAAGAGTCAAGCATGTTGCTGTCAAGAAGAAACCGAGAAAGGACTCTCCATCAATATCCAAAGACTAAGCACATCTTCACTTTCATTTCCATTTACTGCTTTTATTAATTTTGAACCTTTACTAGCATGTTTTATGCAAATCTCTCTGTTTTTGCACTTTAAATTTCTGCACTCTATCACTAGTTTAATGTGGCCTATGTAATAGCTTTAATGGTATGAAGCTCAATGATGAAACCTTAGGGTTGAGAGCTTCCTTTAGTAATTATCAGTCACATTTTCATTATCCCATTCTTGAGTGATGACAAAAGGGGGAGAAAGAAATGAGTTCTGCAAAATGCAATAATATGCTGCAAATATGATGCAATGTGTGTTAATAGTATGTTAAGTGATACACTGTGAAAACTTTTTGGCAATGTGTGTTAATAGTATGTTAAGTGATACACTGTGAAAACTTTTTGGCATATTTGACTATATTTATACATTTGAAATTTAAAATGGAAAGAATTATAATATGTGAGGATAGAGTTCATAAGTTTGGACTTTAAGTTCGGATGCAAACCAAAAAGTTCGGACACATCCAAACTGTCAAACCAAAACTGATTTTTCTATTGTTCAAATTGTTTGAAAACTGTCTTAATTACTTCTTATCATATTTGAACAACCTTAGGAAGGCTTATTTTCAAATATTCTAGCCTTCATCTCACATATTTTAAAGTTTGGACTTAAAATTTCAAAGTTTGGATGCATGAGTCTAAAATTCGGATGCATCCATATTTCGTTGTCAAAATGTGCTCCTTTGTTGTTCAAATTGATTCAAATATGTTTTAATCTCTTCTAATATGTTTGAACAACCTTAGGAAAGCTTATTTTCAAAAATTGCAGCTTTCATTTCACTTATTTTATAGTTCGGACTTGATATGTCAAAATTCGGATTCACAACATCTCAAGTCCAAACTTGTTGAAAAATGAGCACAATCTAAGGGGGAGCATTGTTAAACTTTTACAACCTTAAAACCTCTCTTAGAACTTTTTCTAAATGCTTAAAAGCTATAGCTTCTATCCTAGTTTTTTGTTGGGTCATAGGCTCACATTAGGCCTTTTAAATGTCAATGTGCTAAAGTGGTTATTATCCATCATTGACATCAATGCTTCTTTGTGCTACATTGTTTAAATCCATCACATTTTGCATCAAAGTATGTCATCATCAAAAAGGGGGAGATTGTTAGCCCTAAGGGCAAATCATGTAGTTATGATTAGTTTTGAATAATGGCAAACATTGATGAGGACTAATGTGCTTTTATGTTGAGTGATAGGATTGATAGATTGAGAAGCATGAAGTCTTATTGCCTTGGAGTCACAATGCAAGAACAACTCAACTATGCCAAAGGTGATTGAAGATTGAAGAGTATGTTCAAGATAATTGAAGGCATTGAAGACTTAGAGTATAGAGTTCTTATGCTAAATAGGTATATTTTTCTGTAAACTCTACACTTGTATGTCTTGGAATTAGTTGAATGCATAAGAGAGCACAAAACTTGTTTTTGAAATGATTTTTAATGAACTTCTCAACAACAAGTATGTTTTCAAAGTCTCAAATGATCTTAAGTAAACTTTGGATGATTAAAATGTTTTGGTAACGGTTTTTGTGTTTAAAAGTGCTTAAATGACTTATCTATTCATACAAAATGATTTCAATGTTATTAAGGATGATTTTTAAATGATTTGACAAAATTTGATAAGTTTGGATGCAAGTTTGGTCGTCCAAACTTTGAAAATGATCACTGTGCTTCCAGAGAAGTTCGGACGCAAGTTCGGACGCATGGAGTAAAGTTCGGACGTCGAAACTTTCTCTGATAGCATGGTCACTGTTTTTTCAGAGCATTTCAGATGCAAGTTCGGACGCATAAGAAAAAGTTCAGACATCCAAACTTTTCCAAACAGCTTGGCACAGTAAAGTTTGGACGCAAGTTCGGACGCATGGCAGAAAGTTCGGACGTCCGAACTTCTCTGAAACTAGCCGTTACTTGCCGTTTTATAGCTGTTGAATTTGATTTTTCAAATCTATAAAAGCTATAAACTTCAGATTTTTTTGTAAGTTTTGAATTCTTGTGAACTCTAAACATTCCAAAGCCTTTAGCAAACATTTTGAGCTCTCTTTTGTCTTGTGCTTTCAATGGATCATTCAAGATTCCAAAGACAACAAAGTGTGAAGGTGCAACATTGTGTAAACATCTACCAACAAGCGGTAACATCTACACATTCTTCTTTCTCTATTAAACTGAGTTTTCTCTATTAGCTCATTGCAAGGTTATCTTGTGACATAAAATCCTTTAGATAAGGGTGAGCCATAGACTAGATTAATCAAGGTTGTGGTGTAAAACCTGTGTGTGGGTGAGCCTTGGATTAGATTGGTCTTTAGGTTGTCTTTAGATATTAAATCCTTGTGGAAGGGTGAACCATGTTTGTATAATTACTAAAAGTGGTTGTGAGTGTAAAACCATTGTGTGGTGAGCCTCTTATATAATTAGTAGACTTGAGCTTATAGTAGATTGTTTGAAATCCTTAAGTGTAGGCTTAAGGTAGTGGACGTAGATCTTGAAGAGATCGAACCACTATAAATTGCTTGTGTTCTTTATTCTTATATTGCTCTACTGCTTTGCTATTAATTGCCTTACTCTTCTATTGAACCAAGCACATGCAATCTGTTTTTTGCTTAGACTTATAAAAGGACTGTGTTTGCGAAAAATTAGCCAAATACCTAATTCACCCCCCTCTTAGGTATTTTAGTTACCTTAGAAGGAGCCTAGGAATTTCAAAATTCAATTACTAATGTGTGTTGAAGTATGGCAAAAACAAAGAAAATTCAGTCGCATGGTTTGGATGCATGGAGTGAAACTCAAATGTCCGATCTTCCCTTAGAAAATTCCAAACAGAAAGATTCGGACGCAAGTTCAAATGGATGACCAAAAATTCAGTCATTCTAACTTGCTGAACTAAAGAATCAGAGAAATTCGGATACAAGTTCAGACGCAGACTTGAAAATTCAGTCATTCGAACTTCACAATTTTAGTTTTTAAATCTCTCAACCAATTAAATTCCTCATTTTAAACCATCTGAATTCTCTCTTCTCTCAAAACCCACTCTACCCACTCACATCCAAATTCAAATCCGTCCCATATTTCACTAATCTTCTTCAAAAATTACTTGATTTTTGTGTACTCCATCATCTATTGTCTTTGAAATCCTTCTTTCTCTAAAGAATTTCACCATGGTTCGCTAAAAGAAGACAAATGTGACTAAAAGCAAAGGAAAAGCCAAAATGGGAGATGAAAGGTTTATCATCAACGAACCAAGGCGGGTTCGTATTCTTCAATCCAACCTTGGAGTAGACCATTTCATCTCAACAAAAGCTGCAGTGGAATTTGAAGATTGGAGCAAGAAGAGTAGGAAAATCATACCCGGCCATAGAGTGGATGTGGAAAAATTCACCAACATGGGTAATGTGCTATCTCTCCTTGGTGAAATACGTTGGGGTAGTTTACTTGGTGTGGATGAAGATTATTATACTACTATTGTCTATGAATTTTATGCTAATCTTAAGGAAGAAAAATTTGAGCATGTTGGGTATAGCATTATTCAGTGGTATTCATCTAGAGTGTCTCAAGCAGATTTTGAGTTTAACGATGCTCTAGTTAATCGCATTTGTGGTGTGGATGACATTCGTGCTTGATATTACTCATTGGGACAATATTACTATACGCATGAATTATTTACTAATGAATGATTTGAAGGGGAATTCACCAATGTTAGAAGATTTAGTTCCATTAGGGAAAGCGAAATAAAAGCTTTTGATGCTAGAAGATGTGTAATGCATCATATGATAGCTACTATGATCATTCCTAACTTTGGGCACAAATCTTTGGTTGGAAATATACATGCGGTGGTTATGCTTGTCTTGCATGAACACAGGAGATTAAACTTTGGATTCATGGCTTTATAGCTTATGATTAGTGCAAGAAGAACAGCCAACAAGGCTTTGCCTTATTGGAGATTATTGACAAGGATCTTCAAACACGACAATGTCCAACTCCCTAGTAGAGGAAACCCTATGAAAAGTATGGAAATATACACCATTAAATCCCTTAAGAGAATGTAATTGACACTTGATGAGGATGGTGTGTGGAGGACAAGAAGAGAAACCCCTCTAAGGGGTGAGAGAATAGAAGGCAGTGGTGATGATGAAGAGGAGGAAGAAATTGAAGAAGAAGAGGAGGATGAAGAGGAGACTCTAGCAAGAGAAAGGAAGACTAAGAAGAGGAATGATTTATCAAGTGAGGGGGAGCAACCTCACACAAATAGAAGATTATTTGAAGAAGAGCCCACTCCCCAATCTCACCAAAATCTTGAAGAAATGCCTCATAAGGAAGGAGTTACTAAAGGAGACACCATAGTAGCGAATGTCTTCAACAACCATAAAAAGGAGATGGAGAAGATGTACTTTTGAATCATTTGCTCCTATGCTTTTAAGTAAGTTGGATGGCTTGGACACTAGGGTGAAGAATATTGAAGAGTTGTTGATGAAGAACAACCAAAGTGGTGAAGGACCCTCTAAACCTCAAGCTCGAGATGAAAAAGATTGTAAGGTGATGAGAAAGATATAAAAAGGAAAAAGAAGAGGAGGATGACAACAATCATGATGATAGGGATGATAATGATGATCAAGGAGGCAACCTTGAATTTGTGGCTGGGGAGAGTGAGAGAAATAAAGGAGATCAGAGGACACGTGAAGGTGGAAATCAAGAAGGAAAGTTGATAGAAAGAACAGAGATCACTTTACCATCCACCATGTCATTCGGCCAAGAAAAATCAAGCATGTGGTTAAGAAGCAGGGAATAAGAAGATCCTCCCAGTTGGCTACAACCCCAAAGCCAAACTACACCGGCAAGGAGCTATGGCCATTACAACTAACAAATATGGATTGAAGACAATGAAAATAATCCAAGACTAAGCACTCCTTAACCCTATCTCATTTTACTTGTGTATTTAGTCTAGTTTATGTATTTTTATGCCATATATAGTTCATGTATCTAGAATAGCTCATGTATTCTCATTTTACTTGCAATGTTATTTGAACATTACAACTGATTTCTAAACCCTATAAAAGGCATAACTTCAGATTTTTGGGTAGTTCTTGAGCTTCTAAGTTTCTTTACTCATCCCAATCATTCTTTATCAAAAATCTCTCTTTTGTCTTGTGTTATAAAGTTGAAACTCAAGATTCCTTAGACAAAAAGGTGAAGGTATGCTAAATTTATTGTCATCTACCCAGTTGTTGATAACATTCTTATCTCTTATTTCATCTAATTGTTTTATTCAAGGTTATCTTAAGGATAAAAAACCCATTTGGAAGAGTGGACCTTGATTATTGTAAGTGTAAAAAGGTTGTGGTGTAAAACCCTTGTTGGGTAAGCCTCTTTTGTATTGTGATCAAATTTTGTTATGGTTGAATTTGGTTGAAATCCTTGAGTTAGAGCTCAAGGTAGTAGGTGTAGATCTTGAGTGATCAAACCACTACAAATCGTCTGTGTGATCTCTTCTTATCTCTCTTTTAATTTGAAAACTCATTGTTTTTACTTTCATTACCTATTATGTGTTTGGTTTCAAACATCTTTCAAGCTTTATTCTCAAAAAGGAAAAAGTTTTTGAAAATTATCCAAAGACCTTATTCACCCCCCTCCTGGGTCTTTCACATTTAATTCCCATTGATAAGTTGTTGGCATTAACTGTGACTCTAAAGTTATTTCTACCTTTCTTCATCTGCTTTCAAAGTTTCATAAATAATTGAAATTTGCGTCATCTTAAACAAAGTTTTCAAAAAGAGGAAAATATTTTAAAAATTAGCCAAAGACCTAATTCACCTCCCTCTTAGGTCTTTCAAATGGTATTAGAGCAAAGGCTTCTTTTCGTGGTTTTACAACCTATAAGTTAAAAATCTTATGGCTAATATTTCAGACCTACCTTATTTGAAAGGATCTTCCACAAATAGACTTCCTTTGTTTCATGGAACAAATTATACATTTTGAAAATCTAAAATTAAGATATACATTTGTTCTATTAACTTTGATTTATGAAACATTATTGAGAAAGGTCCTTACATGCCAATGAAGACAAGATCTGATGGAATCACAAGGGAACTAAAGCTAACTGAAGAATACGATGAAAGAGACTCAAAGAGGATGACATTGAACTATCAAGCAATAAACATTCTAACTTGTGCCTTGGACGTCAATAAAGAACTTTAGCAATATGTTCACAATTTCTCAATGGTCTAAAATCCTATGTGAACAATTATTCTCTTGGAGAGCAAAATAGACAAATATTGGATGCTCTACCAAAGTCCTGGCAACCAAAGACTCTTGGTAAGGAAGAGTCAAAAGACTTGAAGACTCTTCCTCTTGAAGAGCCCATGGGATCACCCCTTACTCATGAAATGAAGATCAAAAGATTAAATGATTTGGAAGATGAAGAAAAGGGAAGAAAAGGGGTTGTTCTCAAAGCAAGCGACAATCCTAGTGATCAAGAAGAATAATCAAGTGATGCAGAAGAAGACGGTGAAGAAGATGAGATCGCAATGGTAGTCAAAATGTTCAAGAAATTGAACAAGAAGGGATTTCTCAAGAAGCATAAAAGACATTTCAAGAAAGGTGGATAATCATCCTTATTCAAACCTTAATGTTATGAATGCAAGAGCATCAACATCTTGTTGTCGATTGTCCAAAAGCCTTAGAAAGGATAGAGAAGCCCAGTTAAAGAAGAAGATATCACTCAAGGAAGGAAAATATTGGATATGATTCATTTCATTTTGCAATCAATTAAATGCTTCTCCCCCTTTTCTCATTAAACAATTTTTACTCATTGATGACTTGAAATACAATCTGAGCAGCATTAATCAATTATGTGACTATGGATGCAAAGCAAAGTTGAGTTTAAATGTGATACATTTACCATTCTTGATAGTGTAAGTGAGAAAATTATTTTTGTTCCAAATAGAGTTGGGAATGTTTATATGCTATATCCTGATGAACTGTTGCCAATGTCTTGCAGCTCTTAATAATGATGGCTTCCTTTGGCATAGAAGTTTAGATCATGTGAGCATGGATTTGTTGAATAAACTTTCCTCTCAAGATTTGGTTAGAGGATTGCCAAAAATACGTTTTGATAAAAATTATGTTTGTGATGCACGTCAATATGGAAAACAAACAAAAACTTCCTTCAAACCCATGAAAATGGTTTCAACTTCAAAACCTCTTGAACTTGTTCATATGGATTTATTTGGACCAATGAGGACCACTAGTCTTGGTAGTAAGAGATATGCAAATGTCATAGTTGATGATTTTTCAAGATTCACTTGGGTACTCCTTTTTATCACAAAAGGATGAAGCATTTCTGAATTTGTAAAACTTTTCAAAAAGGTTCAAACCTCCCTTGATTGCAAATTGATCTCTACCAGAAGTGACAATGGAAGAGAATTTTACAATCATGATTTTACAAAATTTTGTGATGAAAACAGAATTGTTCACAAATTTTCGGCTGCCAAAACACCTCCATAAAATGGGGTTGTTGAAATGGCTAGGTCTATGCTTTGAGAAAAACTCCTTATGAACTTTCATTTGGTAGAATACCCTCTATCTATTTCAAAGTGTTTGGTTACAACTGTTTTATATGAATATGCGTCACGACTTGGGAAAATTTGATAGAAAACTGGATGAAGGTATATTCCTTGGATATTCTCCTAACACGAAAGCTTATAGAGTTTACAATAAAAGAACTTTATGTGTTGAAGAAATCATACATGTGAGTTTTGATGAGTCTAACATCTACTTGGATAGAAAAGAAGATAATGATATCGGAACCTCCATGAATGATAATCAAACTCATCTTCAAGCCCCAACCATGAAAGATCATGCCAATGAAGAAGAGATTATTGAGCAAGAACAAGACAATCAACCTAGTTGTGACCAAGAGCTACCAAAGGACATAAGATATGCAAGAGGCTACCCAAAAGGAGTAAATCATTGGTGATGTATCTCAAGGTGTTAATCAATACGATATTTCATTGACAACGTTGCACTTTTATCTCACATTTAGCCTAAAAATATTGATGTTGCTTTATGCGATATTTTTGGATTGTTGCTATGCAAGAGGAATTAAATCAATTTGAAAGAAACAAAGTTTGGATTCTTGTCCCAAGACACCTTGATCACCCCATTATTGTCACAAAATGCGATTTTAGAAATAAACTTAATGAATCTAGAGACCTTGTTAGAAACAGCGCTAGACTTGTTGCCCAAGGATTCAATCAAGAATAGGGCATTGATTATGATGAAACTTTTGCTCCGGTAGCAAGACTTGAATAAAAAATAATGCTTTTGGCTTTTACTTGCTTCAAAAGTTTTAAGTTATTTCAAATGGATGTCAAAAGTGCTTTACTAAATGGTTTTAATGAAGAAGAAGTTATGTAGAACAACCTCCCAGTTTTGCTCATAAAGAATATCCTAACCACCTCTTGAAACTTTCCAAAGCTTTGTATGGTTTAAAACAAGCTCCTAGAGCTTGGTATGAAAGATTGAGTGGTTTTCTTCTTTGAAAAGGATTTTCAAGAGGAAAGGTTGGCATTACTCTTTTCATAAAATAATCTTGTAACAATGCTCTCTTACTTGTGCAAATATATGTTAATGATATTATATTTGGGGCAACTGATGTTTCACTTTGTGTGGAATTTTCCATGTTAGTGCAAAGTGAGTTTGAAATGAGCATGATGGAGAACTCAACTTCTTTCTTGGGCTACAAATCAATCAACCAAGGATGGCACCTTCATAAATCAATCTATGTATACCAAGGAGCTCTTGAAGAGATTTGGAATGGAGCAAGCAAAAGGTATAAGCACTCCAATGAGTTCATCAACCAAACTTGACAAAGATGAGAAAGGTAAAAAAATTGATGAAAAGATATATAGAGGCATGATTGGTAGTTTACTTTATCTTACCGCAAGTAGACCGGATATTATGTTTATCATATGTCTATGTGTTAGATTCCAATCTTGTCCTAAAGAGTCTCATTTAATTGCCATAAAACTTATTCTTTGATATTTGATTGCCACACATAATTATGGCCTTTGGTTTTCAAAATCCTCTTTTTTTGACGTTGTTGCATATTCAGGTGTTGACTATGTCAGATGTGAAAGACCTAAGAAGGGGGGTGGGGTGAATTAGGTCTTTGGCTAATTATCAAAAATCTTTTCCCTTTTTGCAAATCCTTTGCCTTAATGAAAGCTCTTCTTTAAATTCACAAGCTTCAAGTTTATATGTGATTTGATGGTTAAGACAAGACTATCAAGCTATAAGATCACAACCAATCAATCAACAACTATGAACAAATAATAATAACACAAGTATGTAAACAAGTAAAGCTATAAAGAAATGAACACACGATTTATAGTGGTTCGATCTCTCCAAGATCTACATCCACTACCTTGAGTCCACACTCAAGGATTTCAACCAATTCACTATATGCTCAATTTAGACAATTACACAAGAGGCTCGTCCAACAAGGGTTTTATACCAACAACCTCCTTTGCAATCTTACAAATAAGGCTCACCCTTCCACAAGGATTTTATATCTAAAGACAACCTAAAGAGCCATCTAATCAAAGGCTCACCCATACACGGGTTTTACACCACAACCTTAATTAATCTAGTCTATGGCTCACCCTTACCAAAAGGATTTTAAGTCACAAGATAACCTTGTATCAATCACAACAATAATGTAAAGATAGAGTTTGGATGTTGCCAACACTTCTTGGTGGATGAATACAATAGCTAGCACCACTTCACTTCTTGCCTTTGGGATCTTGAATTTCAACCTTTGAGCACAAGGCAATTTGAGAGCTTTTCAAATAATTTTGATGTAAAACAAGTTAGATCTTGAAGGATTTTGAAGGTTTAAAAGTTGTACAAAAAATTTGGAGTTCATGGCTTTTATAGATTTGAAAAATTGGCTTTAACAGCCATAAAATGGCTAGTAACGGCTAGTTTGTTTGAAGTTCGGACATCCAAACTTTCTCCTATGTGTTCGAACTGTTCACAAAGTTCGGACAATCCAACTTGGGCTCACACATCCGAACTTGCGTCCGAATTTCTCTGAAAAAATACTGATACTTTTCATTGAATAGTATTACTGTTCACGTACTGTTCATTGAATAGTATTACTGTTCGAAGGAAAAAGTTCGGACGTCCGAACTTTTCCTTCTGCATCCGAACTTTGCATCCAAACTTATAAAACTTTGTCAAAACATGTTCAAATCTATTCAAACAAGTTGGAAAACCTTCTAGCCTATAAGATAAGTCATTAAAGACATTTTAAGTACAAAAACTACTGATGAAAACTTGATAATTAGGGTAAGTTCAAAACCATTGAAATCATTTAAATCAAGTTTTGTGCTCTCAATTGCAACTCCTAGATTCCAAGACTTAAGAGTGTAGGGTTTACAAAGTTTACCTATTAAGCACGTGTAACCTACACTTATGTCTTCAAAGCCTTCAGTCATCTTGAACAAAACTCTTCAATCACTTTGACATATTGGAGTTGTTCTTGCATTTTGGCTTCAAGGCAATGAGACTTCATACTTCTTAATCCACAAATCCTATCACACAACATACAAGCATATTAGTCCTTATCAATGTTTGTCATTAATCAAAACTAATCATAAAAAATGATTTGCCCTTAGGGCTAACAAGATGCAAAGTCGAACGTAAATGCACTAGTGGTCATTGTCAATTTCTTGGTAGTTACCTTGTACCTTGGTATAGTAAAACAAGCATGTGTGTCATTTTCTACCGCCAAGGCTAAACATATCGCCGCAAGTAGTTGTTGCGCTCAAGTGCTGTGGATGAAGCACAATCTACTTTATTATGGTTTAGGTTTCAAATGTGTGCCCATTCTATGTGACAACACTAGTGCTATCAATTTTAGCATAAATGCCATTCAACATTGTAGAACTAAGCATATAGAGATCAAACATCATTTCATTCACGATCATGTAGCTAGTGGTGATATTTGCTTGGACTTTGTGAATATAAATGATCAAATTGCTAATATATTTACCAAGCCTTTGGTAGAAGAAAGGTTTTGTAACGTTAGAAGATTGGAAATCTCCAAATTCAATTACTAATGTGTGTATTGAAATGTGGAAAAAATGTGAAAAACTCAAACACATAATTTGGATGCATGAAGTGAAATTCGAACGTCCAAACTTCATTCAAAAAATGCCTGACAGAAATATTCGGACACAAGTTCAGATGCAAACCTGAAAATTTGGTTGTCCTAACTTAGCGATTTCAGCGATTTTTAAACTGCTCAACTGTTCAAATTCTTCATTTTTAACCATCTGAATTCTCTCTTCTCTCAAAAACCACTCTAACTGAAATACCTAAGAGGGGGTGAATTAGGTATTTGGCTAATTTTTACAAACAAAAACCTTTTATAAGTCTAAGAAAAGAACAGATTATATGAATACAGTTGAAGATGATTGATAGCAAAACAGAAAGAATGTAATGGCAAAGGAACTCAAGCAATTTCTAGTGGTTCGATAGTCAAGATCTACGTCTGCTACCTTGAGCCTGTACTCAAGGATTTCAATCAATCTACTATATGCTCAAGGTCACAAATTACATGAGAGGCTCACCACACAATGGTTTTACACTCACAACCTCTTCTAGTAACTTTTACAAACAAGGCTCACCACACAATGGTTTTATATCTATAAACAACCTTGAATCATAATTTCAAGGATCACCCTTATCTAAAGGGTTTTATGTTGTCAAGATAACCTTGCAAGAGCTAGTAGAAAATACAATTTGATAAGAAGAAAAGAGTGTGTAGAGGTTACCACTTGTTGGTAGATGTTTACATAATATTTTCTCCTTCACACTTTGATGTCTTTGGATTGATCAATTGAATGCACAAGACAAGAGAGAGCTTGAAAAATGTTTACTAAAAGCTTTAGAATGTTTAGAGTTCACAAGGATTCAAAAGTTACAAAAAATCTGAAGTTTATATCTTTTATAGATGAGAAAATTCAAATGCAACAGTTATAAAACGGCTAGTTTCAGAGAAGTTCGGACGTCCAAACTTCATGCCATTCGTCCGAACTTGCGTCCGAACTTTTCCTCGTGCGTTCGAACTTCTCTGGAAAAATAGTGACCATGCTATCAGAGAAAGTTTGGACGTCTGAACTTGCATCCGAACTTCTCTGGAAGCACAGTAACCATTTCCAAAGTTTGGACGACCAAACTTGCATCCAAACTTATCAAATTTAGTCAAATCTTTTGAAAATCATTGTTAATAACATTGACAATGTTTTGCAAGATTGGACACATCATTTAGGCACATTAAACACAAAAACCGTTACCATAACATTTTAATCATACAAAATCTTCTTAAGATCATTTGAGATTTCAAAAACATACTTGTTATCACAAAGTTTGTTGACAACCATTAAAAACAACTTTTGTGCTCTCTCATGCATTCAACAGATTCCAAGACATACAAGTGTATAGAAAAAATATACCTATTTAGTATAAGAACTCTATACTCTAAGTCTTCAATGCCTTCAATCATATTGAACATACTCTTCAATCTTCAATCCCCTTTGGCATAGTTGAGTTGTTCTTGCATTGTGACTCCAAGGCAAAAAGACTTCATGCTTCTAAATCCATCAATCCTATCACTCAACCATACAAGTACATTAGTTCTCATCAATGTTTACCATTATTCAAAACAGTGCATCAATATGAGCCTATGACCCAACCAACCTCCATTTACCTCCTTCCTTCCAACAAAGATAGAAGATATAGCATTTAAGCATTTAGAAAAAGTTCTAAGAGAAGTGTTAAGGTTGTAAAAGTTTAACAATGCTCCCCCTTAGATTGTGCTCATTTTTCAACAAGTTTGGACTTGGGATGCTAAGCATCCGAATTATGACATATTAAGTCCAAACAATAAAATAAGTGAAATGAAAGCTGCAATTTTTGAAAATAATCTTTCCTAAGGTTGTTCAAACATATTAGAAGAGATTAAAACATATTTGAATCAATTTGAACAACAAAAGAACACATTTTGACAACAAAATATGGATGCATCTGAATTTCAGAACATGCATCCGAACTTTTAAATTTTAAATCCAAACTTTAAAATATGTGTGATGAAGGCTGTAATATTTGAAAATAAGCCTTCCTAAGGTTGTTCAAATATGATAGAAGGATTTGAAATAGTTTTCAAACAGTTTGAACAACAGAAAAATCAGTTTTGGCAAAACAGTTTGGATGCGTCCGAACTTCTCTGGTTTGCATCCAAACTTTAGATCCAAACTTATAAATGCTATCCTAACATATTATAATGCTTTCCAGTTTAAAATTTTAAATGTATAAATATAATCAAAGCATGCCAAACACACATTGCAGCACACATGCCAAAACAGTGCATGCATTTGCATTTTGCAGCTCATCTTCTTTCTCTCCCTTTTGTCATCACTCAAGAATGGGAAAATGAAAATGAGACTGTCATTACTAAAGGAAGCTCTCAACTCTAAGGTTTCAGCATTGAGCTTCATACAATTAACGCTATTACATAGACCATATTAAACTAATTGATAAAATGCAGAAACTTAAATTGCATAAAACATGCCAGTAAAGAGTCAAAATAAATAAAAGCAGTAAATGAAAATGAGAGTGAAGATATGCTTAGTCTTTGAGTATTGATGGAGAGTCCTTTCTTGGTTTCTTCTTGACAGCAACATGCTTGACTCTTCCATGACCAAATGTTGGATTTGATGGGGTTGCTATTGTAGCTCTTGCAATTTGGGCTCCTTCCTGACTGATTTCAGCTTGCTGCACTTCTTGATCTCTTCCTTGAGGCTCCATGATCTGCTCATTGCCATTCCCTTGATCACCATCATTATCATCATCGCCACTTTCACTGTCACTGCCTTCTTCATTCTTCTTGTTATCTTCATCATCCTCATCATCCTTTTCCTTTTGAGTTCTAGAAGGCCCTTCACCACTTTGAGGATTTGTTAACAATATTTCCTGAATGTACTTGACTCTATTCTCTAGATTGTCCAGTTTTCCAAGCACCAGAGGAGTAAATGTTTGAAAGAATTTATACATTTTATCCATTTCTTTCATGTGGTTTTTCAGTGCTTCTTGAATATTATTCTCTCTTGAAACCTCTTAAGCACCAGTACCATCCCCAGCAATAAGATGTGATTGTGAAGTTGGCTCTTCTTCAAAGAGTCTTCTTTTGGAGGGAGGCTGCTCCCCCTCACTTGTTGAATCATGTCTTCTCTTAGTTTTCATTTCCCTTGCCCATGTTTCTGCCTCATCTTCTTCTTCTTCTTCAGTTTCCTCACTTTCCTCTACTTCAACTCTCCTTGGAGGGGTCTCTCTTTTAGTTCTCCACACTCCCTCGTTATCAAGAGTCAATTGCATCCTCTTGAGAGAATCATTTGTATAAATTTGTCCTCTTTTAAAAGCTTGTCCTCTAATAGGAAGCTTGGCTCGAAAATGTTTAAAAAATCTTGTATGAAGTCTTCCATATGGCAAAGCCTTGTTATCAGTCTTTCTAACCCCAATCATATGCTTCAATGCCATGTATCCAAAATTCAATCTCCTATGCTCATGCAAAGCAAGCATAATTACCATATGAATGTTCCCCACAAATGTTTTGTGACCAAAGTTAGGAATTATCATGGTTGTAATCATATGATGCATAACTCTTCCTCTTGCATCTAAAGCCTTAAATTCCCTTTCCTTAATGGTCCTAAACTCTCCACCATTTGTGAAAGCTTCTTCAAATCTAGCATTTGTAAATAGTTCTCGTTCATAGCAGTGTTGTCCCAAAGAAAAATATCTTGCTCCAACATCACTCACTCCACAAATTCTATTTGCCAATGCATCATTGAATTCAAAATCTATTTGTGAGACTCTAGAGGAATACTATTGATTAGCATTTTCTCCCTCATATTCTATTCTCTTCTTTTAGATTGGCATAAAATTCATATACAAGAGAGGGATAATACTCTTCATCTATAGCTAACAGATTACTCCACCCAATATCACCGAATAAAGATAGGACATTACCCATATTGGTGAGCTTTTCAAAATCAACTCTGTTTCCAAGGATGATTTTCCTTGATTTCTTGTTCCATTCTTCAAATTCTGATGCAGCTTTGATTGAGATGAATTTGTCTGCTCCAGATGATGATTGAGGAACCCTAATTCTCCTGGGTTCATTGAGAATTCGTCCTCCTTCACTGACTTTTGCTTTCCCTTTACCTTTCTCAACATTAGCTCCTTTAGTTCTCACCATTTTGATCTTCTAACAGAAAAGGTGGCAAGTTGTGAGCGGTGTGTAGGGCTGGGAATTCAAAGATTCAAGTGTTTTGATGTGAAAATGGTGAAATCTCAGAGGGATTTATATTTGGACACGAGTGGGTAGAGAGAAATTTTGAAAAGGAGAGAGTTCGGATGAGAGATTATGTATGTACCGGCTAGTTCGGTTTCTTAAAAACCGCTGTAACCGCAAAGTTCGGACGTCCAAACATTTTGGTCTGCGTCCGAGCATGCGTTCGAACTTCTCTGTTTCTCCAGTTTCAGAAAGTTCGGACGTCTGAACTTTCTGTCATGCGTCCGAACTTTTCTGTCATGCGTCCGAACACGCGTTCGAACTTTTCTATCCAGAATTTTCTGTCAAAGATTGGACGTTCCATTTTTACTCAATGCATCCAAATTTTTCCTGCTTTTAACACACTTAAATAAACGCATTAGTAATTGAATTTTGAGATTCCAAAGAGCCTTCTTAAATGAGTAAACCTTTCCTCAGCCAAAGGCTTTGTGAATATATCAGCAATTTGATCATTTGTATTTATGTATTCTAAGCATATGTCCCTTTTAGCAACATGATCACGAATGAAATGATGTTTAATCTCTATATGCTTTGTTCTAGAGTGTTGGATGGGATTTATGCTCAAATTGATGGCACTAGTATTATCACATAGGATAGGTATACAATTAAATTTAATACCATAATCAAGTAGTGTATGTTGCATCCATAATGATTGAGCACAACAATTACCAGCTGCAATATATTCATTCAGCTTCAGTAGTAGACAATGACACACAAACCTGTTTTTTACCAAACCACAACACAAGACAACTACCAAGAAATTGACAATGACCACTTGTACTTTTTCGTTCAATTTTGCATCCACATAATTAGCATCCGAATATCCAATAAGGTCAAAAGATGAAGATTTTGAAAACCAAAGACCATAGTCATGTGTATCAATCAAATAACGAAAAATACGTTTGACAGAAATTAAATGAGATTCTTTAGGACAAGATTGAAATCTAGCACATAAGTACACAGCAAACATAATATCAGGTCTACTTGTTGGGAGATAGAGTAAACTTCCAATCATACCTCTATATGACTTCTCATCCACATTTTTACCTTTTTCATCTTTGTCAAATTTAGTCGATGAGCTCATTGGAGTACCTATCCCTTTTGCTTGATCCATTCCAAATCTTTTCAAAAGCTCCTTGGTATACTTAGCTTGATTGATAAAGAATCCATCCTTGGTTTGCTTAATTTGTAGCCCAGGAAAGAAATTCAATTCTCCCATCATGCTCATTTCAAATTCATTTTGCATAGATTTGGCAAAGTCTTCACAAAGAGATATGTTAGTAGCACCAAAGATAATATCATCAACATAAATTTGTACAAGTAAAATATCATTATTGGTAGATGTTTTTATAAAAAGAGTTGTGTCTACTTTTCCTTTTGCAAAACCTTTTGAAAGAAGAAATCCACTTAATCTTTCATACCAAGCTCTTGGGGCTTGTTTCAATCCATAGAGAGCTTTGGTTAACTTAAAGACATGATTTGGAAATTTTTCATGAATAAAACCAGGAGGTTGCTCTACATGGACCTCTTCTTCAATAAAGCCATTTAGAAAAGCACTTTTGACATCCATTTGAAATAGCTTAAATCCTTTAAAACAAGCAAAAGCCAAAAGTATTCTTATAGATTCCAATCTGGCTACAGGAGCAAAAGTTTCATCATAGTCAATACCTTCTTCTTGGTTGAAACCTTGAGCAACAAGTCTAGCCTTATTTCTAACAACTTCTCCTAGTTCATTTAATTTATTTCTAAAAGCCCATTTTGTACCTATAATGGAATGATCATGGGGTCTTGGAACAAGAGTCCAAACTTTATTCCTTTCAAACTAATTTAATTCTTCTTCCATCGCAATAATCCAGAAATTATCACTCAATGCATCATCAATGCTTTTAGGTTCTAAATGAGATAAAAGAGCAAAATTATCAATAAAGTACCGCCTTATTTTTACTCCTTGGGAGACATCACCAATGATTTGCTCCTTAGGATGACCTCTTGCATATGTTAGATCCTTTGGAAGCTCTTGATCATTGCTTGGTTGACCATCTTGTTCTTGCTCCATTATTTCTTCTTCCTTGGCATGTTCTTCCAATGTGGGTACTTGATGATGGGTTTGATTTTCAATCATTGAGGAACCTGCATCATCTTCATTTCTTCTTTGAAGATAAATGTTAGATTCATCAAAAGTTACATGCATGGTTTCTTCAACACATAATGTTCTTTTATTGTAGACTCTATATGCCTTTTTATTTGAAGAATAGCCAAGAAATATACCTTCATCAGATTTTCTATCAAACTTACCAAGATAATCACTAGTGTTTAAGATAAAACACTTACAACCAAAAACTTTAAAATAGACAATTGAAGGGGTTTTATCAAATAAAAGTTCAAAAGGTGTTTTTCTTATGAAAGGTCTTAATAAAACTCTATTCATTACATAGAAAGCAGTATTTACAGCTTCAGCCCAAAATTATTTTGGCAAAGAATTTTCACAAAGCATTGATCTAGCCATCTCTTGTAAAGTTCTGTTTTTCCTTTCAACAACATCATTTTGTTGAGGTGTTTTGGCAGCAGGAAAATTATGAGTTATACCATACTCATCACAAAATTTTGTAAAATCTTAGTTACAAAACTCTCTTCCATTGTCACTTCTAATAGAGATCAGTTTATATTCAAGAGATGTTTGAACCTTTTTGAAAAGTTTTGCAAATTCATGAAATGTTTCATCCTTTTGGGCTAGGAAAAGCGCCCAAGTAAATCTTGAAAAATCATCTACAATCACATAAGCATATCTTCTACCACCAAGACTAGTGGTCCTCATTGGTCCAAATAAGTCCATGTGAACTAATTCAAGAGGTTTTGAAGTAGAAACCATTTTCTTTGGTTTAAAAGATGTTTTTGATTGTTTTCCATATTGACAAGCATCACAAAGTCGAGTTCTATCAAAATGCATTTTGGGTAAACCTCTAACTAGCTCTTGTGTAGAAAGTTTATTCAATAAATCTATACTTACATGTCCTAATCTTCTATGCCACAGAAAACCATCATTATCATGAATAGCAAGACATTTTATATCATTTGTGATAAGTTCATCAAGATATAAAACATATACATTACCAACTATTTTAGCAACAAAAATGGTTTTGCTACTTTCACTATCAAGAATAGTACAAGTATCACATTTAAATTCTACTTTACATCCATTGTCACATAATTGACTAATGCTAAGTAAATTATACTTCAAACCATCAATTAGTAATACTTGCTTAATAAGAGGAAAGGAGCCTTTACCAATGTTACCTATACCAAGGATTTTTCCTTTCTTCTTATCACCAAATGTGGCAAAGCCTTCACTTGTTGCTTGAAGCTCACTAACAAGTGAGGCATTTCCTGTCATATGTCTTTAGCACCCACTGTCAAGAAACCATTTTGTGGTACTTGATCTTGAAGCAAATTGAACCTACACCAAATTAGAAAGAGTGATTTTTGGTACCCATATTTTCTTGGGTCCAAGGGGGTTAGTGATAGTTCCTTTGACTTTCCAAATGGTCTTAACACCATTTTCTATCTTTCTTTTTACAAAACATTTTGATACCTTGTGTCCATGCTTGCCACAATATGTACAACAAATATGATGCCTAGAATTAGGAGTTTCTTTAGCAAAAGTGTTTTTATATTTAGGAACCTAGCTATCATGAGTGAAACCAAGACCATGTTTTGTAAATGAAGATCTTTGATAACCAAGTAATTTATTTAAAGTTTCTCTTCCATTTGTAAATTTTTCAATGCATGAAGTAAGATCATTAACTTTTCTTTTCAAAATCTCATGATCAATGAGCATTTTTTCAAGAGAAGTAACTTTTATACAAAGCTCTTTGTTTTCAAAAGATGTGTTTTGTATGGTTGCATTTAAAACTTCCTTTTCAATATTAAGACAATTAATGGTCTCAAGAAGTTTACCATTTTCAGCACATAATTTTGAATTCTCATTTGACAAATCATTTATTTTTGATTTCATATCTTCATTTCTTTTTGAAGCCTTTTTCAACTCTTCATACATTTCTATAAGCAATTCACTAGGATCAACATCATCATCATAAAGATTAGAAATAGAAGGAGAAGAATGTACCTCATCATCAATAGCCATAAAACATATGTTGGCCTTTCCTTCACTTTCATCTTCGCTTTCTTGTTGATCCCACGTTCCAGTCAGTCCTTTTCCTTCTTGGCAGATTTCTTTTTGTTCTTGCTGTCTCTTTCCCTTTTCAAAACTTTGGGACAATCTGCAACAAGATGCTCTGTACTCTTGCATTCAAAACATTGAGGTTTGAATGAGGAAGACTGTCCACTCTTCTTGGTTGGCTTTCTTCCCTTTTTGAGCAACTCCTTTGTGTAGAATCTCTTGAACTTCCTAACTGCCATAGCAATTTCCTCTTAACCACTGTTACATTCTTCTCCTTCACTTGAAGATTTTTCTTGTTCACTCAAATGATTAGAAGCCTTGAGTACAACTCCTTTTCTTCCCTTTTCTTGTTCATCTTCTTTGTCATTTAATCTCTTCATCTTCATTTCATGTGTGAGCAGAGATCCAATGAGTTCTTCAAGTGGAAGAGTTTTTAAATCCTTGGACTCCTCAATAGCAAGTGTCTTCGGCTGCCAAGATTTTGGTAGAGCATCCAAAATCTTCCTGTTTTGCTTTCCCATAGTATAACTTTTACCATAAGCTTTTAAGCCATTAAAAATATTAGTAAACCGTGTAAACATATCACTAACATTTTCACCTTGTTTCATGGTAAACAGCTTATAATCTCTAACAAGCATAGCAAGTTTAGATTCTTTAACTTGATTTGTGCCTTCATGAGTTATTTGGAGTAAGCTCCACATATCATGAGCAGAGTCACAACCGCAAACTCTATTATATTCAGTAACATCTAAAGCGCAACTCAAAATGTTCATAGCTTGATAATTTAAAGTCATTTTCTTTGAATCATGCTCATCAAATTCATCAGTAGACTTTGGCTCTAAGGTCACACCATCTACTTTCATTTTCGTAGGAACATAAGGATCTTTTTAAATAATATTCCACAAATCAAAATTAATAGAACAAATGTATATCTTAACTCTAGATATTAAATCCTTGTGGAAGGGTGAACCTTGTTTGTATAATTACTAAAAGTGATTGTGAGTGTAAAACCATTGTGTGGTGAGCCTCTTATATAATTTGTAGACTTGAGCTTATAGTAGATTGTTTGAAATCCTTAAGTGTAGGCTTAAGGTAGTGGACGTAGATCTTGAAGAGATCGAACCACTATAAATTGCTTGTGTTCTTTATTCTTATATTGCTCTACTGCTTTGCTATTAATTGCCTTACTCTTCTATTGAACCAAGCACATGCAATCTGTTTTTTGCTTAGACTTATAAAAGGACTGTGTTTGCGAAAAATTAGCCAAATACCTAATTCACCCCCCTCTTAGGTATTTTAGTTACCTTAGAAGGAGCCTAGGAATTTCAAAATTCAATTACTAATGTGTGTTGAAGTATGGCAAAAACAAAGAAAATTCAGTCGCATGGTTTGGATGCATGGAGTGAAACTCAAATGTCCGATCTTCCCTTAGAAAATTCCAAACAGAAAGATTCGGACGCAAGTTCAAATGCATGACCAAAAATTCAGTCATTCAAATTTGCTGAACTAAAGAATCAGAGAAATTCGGATACAAGTTCAGACGCAGACTTGAAAATTCAGTCATTCGAACTTCACGATTTTAGTTTTTAAATCTCTCAACCAATTAAATTCCTCGTTTTAAACCATCTGAATTCTCTCTTCTCTCAAAACCCACTCTACCCACTCACATCCAAATTCAAATCCATCCCATATTTCACTAATCTTCTTCAAAAATTACTTGATTTTTGTGTACTCCATCATCTATTGTCTTTGAAATCCTTCTTTCTCTAAAGAATTTCACCATGGTTCGCTCAAAGAAGACAAATGTGACTAAAAGCAAAGGAAAAGCCAAAATGGGAGATGCAAGTTTTATCATCAATGAACCATGGCGGGTTCGTATTCCTCAATCCAACCTTGGAGTAGACCATTTCATCTCAACAAAAGCTGCAGTGGAATTTGAAGATTGGAGCAAGAAGAGTAGGAAAATCATACCCGGCCATAGAGTGGATGTGGAAAAATTCACCAACATGGGTAATGTGCTATCTCTCTTTGGTGAAATAGGTTGGGGTAGTTTACTTGGTGTGGATGAAGATTATTATACTACTATTGTCTATGAATTTTATGCTAATCTTAAGGAAGAAAAATTTGAGAATGTTGGGTATAGCATTATTCAGTGGTAATCATCTAGAGTGTCTCAAGCATATTTTGAGTTTAACGATGCTCTAGTTAATCGCATTTGTGGTGGGGATGACATTCGTGCTTGATATTACTCATTGGGACAATATTACTATACGCATGAATTATTTACTAATGAATGATTTGAAGGGGAATTCACCAATGTTAGAAGATTTAGTTCCATTAGGGAAAGTGAAATAAAAGCTTTTGATGCTAGAAGATGTGTAATGCATCATATGATAGCTACTATGATCATTCCTAACTTTGGGCACAAATCTTTGGTTGGAAATATACATGCGGTGGTTATGCTTGTCTTGCATGAACACAGGAGATTAAACTTTGGATTCATGGCTTTATAGCTTATGATTAGTGCAAGAAGAACAGCCAACAAGGCTTTGCCTTATTGGAGATTATTGACAAGGATCTTCAAACACGTCAATGTCCAACTCCCTAGTAGAGGAAACCCTATGAAAAGTATGGAAATATACACCAATAAATCCCTTAAGAGAATGTAATTGACACTTGATGAGGATGGTGTGTGGAGGACAAGAAGAGAAACCCCTCTAAGGGGTGAGAGAATAGAAGGCAGTGGTGATGATGAAGAGGAGGAAGAAATTGAAGAAGAAGAGGAGGATGAAGAGGAGACTCTAGCAAGAGAAAGGAAGACTAAGAAGAGGAATGATTTATCAAGTGAGGGGGAGCAACCTCACACAAATAGAAGATTATTTGAAGAAGAGCCCACTCCCCAATCTCACCAAAATCTTGAAGAAATGCCTCGTAAGGAAGGAGTTACTAAAGGAGACACCATAGTAGCGAATGTCTTCAACAACCATAAAAAGGAGATGGAGAAGATGTACTTTTGAATCATTTGCTCCTATGCTTTTAAGTAAGTTGTATGGCTTGGACACTAGGGTGAAGAATATTGAAGAGTTGTTGATGAAGAACAACCAAAGTGGTGAAGGACCCTCTAAACCTCAAGCTCGAGATGAAAAAGATTGTAAGGTGATGAGAAAGATATAAAAAGGAAAAAGAAGATGAGGATGACAACAATCATGATGATAGGGATGATAATGATGATCAAGGAGGCAACCTTGAATTTGTGGCTGGGGAGAGTGAGAGAAATAAAGGAGATCAGAGGACACGTGAAGGTGGAAATCAAGAAGGAAAGTTGATAGAAAGAACAGAGATCACTTTACCATCCACCATGTCATTCGGCCAAGAAAAATCAAGCATGTGGTTAAGAAGCAGAGAATAAGGAGATCCTCCCAGTTGGCTACAACCCCAAAGCCAAACTACACCGGCAAGGAGCTGTGGCCATTACAACTAACAAATATGGATTGAAGACAATGAAAATAATCCAAGACTAAGCACTCCTTAACCCTATCTCATTTTACTTGTGTATTTAGTCTAGTTTATGTATTTTTATGCCATATATAGTTCATGTATCTAGAATAGCTCATGTATTCTCATTTTACTTGCAATGTTATTTGAACATTGCAACTGATTTCTAAACCCTATAAAAGGCATAACTTCAGATTTTTGGGTAGTTCTTGAGCTTCTAAGTTTCTTTACTCATCCCAATCATTCTTTATCAAAAATCTCTCTTTTGTCTTGTGTTATAAAGTTGAAACTCAAGATTCCTTAGCCAAAAAGGTGAAGGTATGCTAAATTTATTGTCATCTACCCAGTTGTTGATAACATTCTTATTTCTTATTTCATCTAATTGTTTTATTCAGGGTTATCTTAAGGATAAAAAACCCATTTGGAAGGGTGGACCTTGATTATTGTAAGTGTAAAAAGGTTGTGGTGTAAAACCCTTGTTGGGTAAGCCTCTTTTGTATTGTGATCAAATTTTGTTATGGTTGAATTTGGTTGAAATCCTTGAGTTAGAGCTCAAGGTAGTAGGTGTAGATCTTGAGTGATCAAACCACTACAAATCGTCTGTGTGTTCTCTTCTTATCTCTCTTTTAATTTGTAAACTCATTGTTTTTACTTTCATTACCTGTTATGTGTTTGATTTCAAACATCTTTCAAGCTTTATTCTCAAAAAGGAAAAAGTTTTTGAAAATTATCCAAAGACCTTATTCACCCCCCTCCTGGGTCTTTCACATTTAATTCCCATTGATAAGTTGTTGGCATTAACTGTGACTCTAAAGTTATTTCTACCTTTCTTCATCTACTTTCAAAGTTTCATAAATAATTGAAATTTGCGTCATCTTAAACAAAGTTTTCAAAAAGAGGAAAATATTTTAAAAATTAGCCAAAGACCTAATTCACCTCCCTCTTAGGTCTTTCAAATGGTATTAGAGCAAGGGCTTCTTTTCGTGGTTTTACAACCTATAAGTTAAAAATCTTATGGCTAATATTTCAGACCTACCTTATTTGAAAGGATCTTTCACAAATAAACTTCCTTTGTTTCATGGAACAAATTATACATTTTGAAAATCTAAAATTAAGATATACATTTGTTCTATTAACTTTGATTTATGAAACATTATTGAGAAAGGTCCTTACATGCCAATGAAGACAAGATCTGATGGAATCACAAGGGAACTAAAGCTAACTGAAGAATACGATGAAAGAGACTCAAAGAGGATGACATTGAACTATCAAGCAATAAACATTCTAACTTGTGCCTTGGACGTCAATAAAGAACTTTAGCAATATGTTCACAATTTCTCAAATGGTCTAAAATCCTATGTGAACAATTATTCTCTTGGAGAGCAAAATAGACAAATATTGGATGCTCTACCAAAGTCTTGGCAACCAAAGACTCTTGGTAAGGAAGAATCAAAAGACTTGAAGACTCTTCCTCTTGAAGAGCCCATGGGATCACCCCTTACTCATGAAATGAAGATCAAAAGATTAAATGATTTGGAAGATGAAGAAAAGGGAAGAAAAGGGGTTGTTCTCAAAGCAAGCGACAATCCTAGTGATCAAGAAGAATAATCAAGTGATGCAGAAGAAGACGGTGAAGAAGATGAGATCGCAATGGTAGTCAAAATGTTCAAGAAATTGAACAAGAAGGGATTTCTCAAGAAGCGTAAAAGACATTTCAAGAAAGGTGGACAATCATCCTTATTCAAACCTTAATGTTATGAATGCAAGAGCATCAACATCTTGTTGTCGATTGTCCAAAAGCCTTAGAAAGGATAGAGAAGCCCAGTTAAAGAAGAAGATATCACTCAAGGAAGGAAAATATTCGATATGATTCATTTCATTTTGCAATCAATTAAATCGTTTCTCCCCCTTTTCTCATTAAACAATTTTTACTCATTGATGACTTGAAATACAATCTGAGCAGCATTAATCAATTATGTGACTATGGATGCAAAGCAAAGTTGAGTTTAAATGTGATACATTTACCATTCTTGATAGTGTAAGTGAGAAAATTATTTTTGTTCCAAATAGAGTTGGGAATGTTTATATGCTATATCCTGATGAATTGTTGCCAATGTCTTGCAACTCTTAATAATGATGGCTTCCTTTGGCATAGAAGTTTAGATCATGTGAGCATGGATTTGTTGAATAAACTTTCCTCTCAAGATTTGGTTAGAGGATTGCCAAAAATACGTTTTGATAAAAATTATGTTTGTGATGCACGTCAATATGGAAAACAAACAAAAACTTCCTTCAAACCCATGAAAATGGTTTCAACTTCAAAACCTCTTGAAGTTGTTCATATGGATTTATTTGGACCAATGAGGACCACTAGTCTTGGTGGTAAGAGATATGCAAATGTCATAGTTGATGATTTTTCAAGATTCACTTGGGTACTCCTTTTTATCACAAAAGGATGAAGCATTTCTGAATTTGTAAAACTTTTCAAAAAGGTTCAAACCTCCCTTGATTGCAAATTGATCTCTACCAGAAGTGACAATGGAAGAGAATTTTACAATCATGATTTTACAAAATTTTGTGATGAAAACAAAATTGTTCACAAATTTTCGGCTGCCAAAACACCTCGATAAAATGGGGTTGTTGAAATGGCTAGGTCTATACTTTGAGAAAAACTCCTTATGAACTTTCATTTGGTAGAATACCCTCATCAATATTTGTCATTAATCAAAACTACATGATTTGCCCTTAGGGCTAACAATCTCCCCCTTTTTGATGATGACAAACTTTGATGCAATATGTGATGGATTTAAACAATGTAGTACAAAGAAGTATTAATGTCAATGATAGAAAACAACCAATTTAGCACATTGACATACAAAAGGCTCAATATGAGCCTATGACCCAACCAACCTCCATTTACCTCCTTCCTTCCAACAATTAGGATAGAAGATATAGCATTTAAGTATTTAGAAAACTTCTAAGAGAGGTTTTAAGGTTGTTAAAAGCTTATCAATGCTCCCCCTTAGATTGTGCTCATTTTTCAACACATTTGGACTAGAGACATCATGCATCCGAATTTTGTGCATAGCAAGTCCAAACTTTAAAATAAGTAAAATGAAAACTTCAAATTTTGTAAATAAGTTTTCCTAAGGTTGCTTAAACATATTGGAAGAGATTAAAACATATTTGAATTAATTTGAACAACAAAAGAGCACATTTTGACAACACAATATGGATGCATCCGAATTTTATATCATGCATCCGAATTTTGAATCACATGCGTCCGAATTTTGAATCACATGCATCCGAATTTTTAAACTCATGTCCAAACTGCAACAGATTCAATATAATTGAAGATTTGAAATGATATAAAGGTTTCATACTGTTGTTCAAACATAATGGAGTAGAGTAAAACAGATTGGAACCAATTTGAACAACAAAGGAATACATTTGACCATATATAAGAATGCATCCAATGCTTTAAACCTTGCATCCGAATTTTAAGGCATAAGGTATATGATAAGGTATAAAACTTCATATTTGCAGATTCATATTGCAGCACATATTGCAACATATTTTTCTCCCCCTTTTGTCATCATTAAAAAAATAAAGGGATCAATGAAAATGAGATGTTCATGTTAGCATATAAAAGAAGCTCTCATCACTGGGATTTCATCATTGAGCTTCACTATTACATAAAATGCAGCAAAATACATAACTAGTTCAGAAAAAAATGCAGTAACATGCTTAATAAGATAAATAAACAAAATACAGTAAAGAGTGTAGAAAAGAAGGCTTAGTCTTGTGATGGTGAAGTTGATGGGGAGGCTCGGCTCACTCCTTTCTTGATGGCCAAGTGCTTAACTCTTCCTTGACTGAAAGAGATTGTTGTTGGAGAGACAATTGCAGCTTGAGCTACTTGACTTCCTGCCACTGGTGGATCTTCAAGAGCATGTTCTTGTTCTTCTTCTTCTGCTATAGTCTCTTCATTTCCACCCTTATTATCATCTTCATCACTGCTATCTTGATTATCTTCTTTCTCTGCTTCTCTTTTTCTTTCCTCCTCCTTTCCATCTTGAGGTTTAGCGGTTCCTTCACCACTTTGAGTATTTCTCATAAGGATATCTTCAATGTGTTTTACTCTGTTTTCCAGTCCATCCAATTTTCCAAGAACCATTGGAGCAAATGACTCAAAGAATTTATACATTTTCTCCATTTCCTTGACATGATTGTTCAAGGCTTCTTGGAATGTTTTGGCTATAATGGTGTCCCCTCTAGATACTCCTTTACTACTAGACTTAACTCCAGCTTCTTCTTCAAATAATCTCCTTTTTGTTGGGGGTTGCTCCCCCTCACTTGAGGTGTCATGTTTTCTTTTTGTTTTCATTTCCCTAGCAAGGGTTTCCTCTTCATCCTCTTCTTCTTCTTCCTCTTCACTCTCTATAACTTTCTCTCTTTCTATCCTTTTCGGAGGAGTTTCTCTTTTTGTCCTCCATACATTATCCTCATCATGAACTAATTGCATTCTCTTAAGAGTTTCATTTGTATAAATTTCACCACTCTTAAAAGTTTGCCCTCTTCCAGGAAGTTTGATCTTAAAATGCTTGAATATTCTGGTTAATAACCTTCCAAATGGGAATGCCTTGGTTACTGTTTTTCTGGCTGCAATCATATGTTTCAATGCTATATACCCAAAATTCATCCTTCTATTCTCATGCAGGGCTAACATGATTACCATATGCATATTTCCAACTGATGACTTATGTCCAAAATTAGGAACAATCATTGTGGTCACCATGTGATGTAAAACTCTACCTCTAGCATCCAAATTCTTAATTTCCCTTTCCTTTATGGCCCTAAACTCTCTTCCATTTGTAAATGCATCTTCAAATCTAACATGTGTGAATAGTTCACGATCATAGCAATGCATGGATGCTGAATAATATCTAGCTCCCTCATCTCCTACTCCACATATTCTATTTATCAATCCTTCATTGAATTCAATGTCCATTTGTGATACTCTAGATGAATACCATTGTATCACATTATCCCCTATCATCTCAATTCTATCCTCTTTCTGATTTGCATAGAATTCATATATCAAAGTGGGATAAAATTCTTCATCAATGAAGAGCAAACTACTCCAACCAATATCATTGAAATGAGATAGGACAATATCCATATTTGACAGCTTATCAATATCTACCTTGTATCCAGGAATGATTTTTCTACTACTCTTATTCCATTCATCAAATTCATGAGTAGATTTGATAGAGATAAACCTGTCAACTCCAGATTGTGTTTGAGGAATGCGAATCTTTCTTGGTCGATTGAGGATTGAATCTCTATCTCCTTCCTTAGCCTTTCCTTTTCCTTTCTCAACATTGGGCTTCTTTGTTCTCACCATGATGTTTTCTCTTGAGAAGGATTTGTTTTCTGTATGAAATTAGGGCTTAGACGTTTAAAAATGAAGGAAAATCGGGATGAGAGTGTGGGATTTTGAAGGAATTTTGATTCGGATGTGAATGGGTGTGAGATGTTTTAAAAAGGATGTGAAATTCAGAAGTAGTAATGTTGAAGAGATTGTTTCAGACTTTATTTAAAAAGTCTCGTCCCAGTAAAATTCGGTCGACCGATTTTTTCAGTCTCAGCGTCCGAATTTTCGAGCGAAAGTTTCTATTTCTTCGATTCAGAAAAATTCAGTCGACCGAATTTTCTGACCTGCGTCCGAATTCTTGATCAAAAGTCTCTGTTTCTTGACACTCAGAAAATTCGGTCGACCGAATCTTCTGCAGTGCATCCGAATTTTGAATCAAAAATTTCCTGCATTCATCATGACTTCAACAAACACATTAGTTATTGAATCTTGAAATTCCTAAGAGTCTTCTTAGGTGATTGAACCTTTCCTCAGCCAAAGGCTTTGTAAATATGTCAGCAATTTGATCATTTGTATTTATATATTCTAAGCATATATCTTTCTTAATCACATGGTCACGAATAAAATGATGTTTTATCTCTATATGCTTAGTCCTAGAATGTTGAATAGGATTTATGCTCAAGTTAATGGCACTAGTATTATCACATAATATGGGAACACAATTGAATTTAAGACCATAATCAAGTAAAGTATGCTGCATCCATAACAATTGTGCACAACAACTTCCTGCAGCTATGTATTCAGCTTCTGCAGTGGATAAAGACACACAAGCTTGCTTTTTACTAAACCAAGATACAAGACAACTACCAAGAAATTGACAATGCCCACTTGTGCTTTTACGTTCAACTTTACATCCAGCATAATCCGCATCAGAATATCCAATAAGTTCAAAAGATGAAGTTTTCGAAAACCAAAGGCCATAATCATGAGACTGTCATTACTAAAGGAAGCTCTCAACTCTAAGGTTTCATCATTGAGCTTCATACCATTAACGCTATTACATAGACCATATTAAACTAATTGATAAAATGCAGAAACTTAAATTGCATAAAACATGCCAGTAAAGAGTCAAAATAAACAAAAGCAGTAAATGAAAATGAGAGTGAAGATATGCTTAGTCTTTGAGTATTGATGGAGAGTCCTTTCTTGGTTTCTTCTTGACAGCAACATGCTTGACTCTTCCATGACCAAATGTTGGATTTGATGGGGTTGCTATTGTAGCTCTTGCAATTTGGGCTCCTTCTTGACTGATTTCAGCTTGCTGCACTTCTTGATCTCTTCCTTGAGGCTTCATGATCTGCTCATTGCCATTCCTTTGATCACCATCATTATCATCATTGCCACTTTCACTGTCACTGCCTTCTTCATTCTTCTTGTTATCTTCATCATCCTCATCATCCTTTTCCTTTTGAGTTCTAGAAGGCCCTTCACCACTTTGAGGATTTGTTAACAATATTTCCTGAATGTACTTGACTCTATTCTCTAGATTGTCCAGTTTTCCAAGCACCAGAGGAGTAAATGTTTCAAAGAATTTATACATTTTCTCCATTTCTTTCATGTGGTTTTTCAGTGCTTCTTGAATATTATTCTCCCTTGAAACCTCTTAAGCACCAGTACCATCCCCAGCAATAGGATGTGATTGTGAAGTTGGCTCTTCTTCAAAGAGTCTTCTTTTGGAGGGAGGCTGCTCCCCCTCACTTGTTGAATCATGTCTTCTCTTAGTTTTCATTTCCCTTGCCCATGTTTCTGCCTCATCTTCTTCTTCTTCTTCAGTTTCCTCACTTTCCTCTACTTCAACTCTCCTTGGAGGGGTCTCTCTTTTAGTTCTCCACACTCCCTCATTATCAAGAGTCAATTGCATCCTCTTGAGAGAATCATTTGTATAAATTTGTCCTCTTTTAAAACCTTGTCCTCTAATAGGAAGCTTGGCTCGAAAATGTTTAAAAAATCTTGTATGAAGTCTTCCATATGGCAAAGCCTTGTTATCAGTCTTTCTAACCCCAATCATATGCTTCAATGCCATGTATCCAAAATTCAATCTTCTATGCTCATGCAAAGCAAGCATAATTACCATATGAATGTTCCCCACAAATGTTTTGTGACCAAAGTTAGGAATTATCATGGTTGTAATCATATGATGCATAACTCTTCCTCTTGCATCTAAAGCCTTAACTTCCCTTTCCTTAATGGTCCTAAACTCTCCACCATTTGTGAAAGCTTCTTCAAATCTATCATTTGTAAATAGTTCTCGTTCATAGCAGTGTTGTCCCAAAGAAAAATATCTTGCTCCAACATCACTCACTCCACAAATTCTATTTGCCAATGCATCATTGAATTCAAAATCTATTTGTGAGACTCTAGAGGAATACTATTGATTAGCATTTTCTCCCTCATATTCTATTCTCTTCTTTTAGATTGGCATAAAATTCATATACAAGAGAGGGATAATACTCTTCATCTATAGCTAACAGATTACTCCACCCAATATCACCAAATAAAGATAGGACATTACCCATATTGGTGAGCTTTTCAAAATCAACTCTGTTTCCAAGGATGATTTTCCTTGATTTCTTGTTCCATTCTTCAAATTCTGATGCAGCTTTGATTGAGATGAATTTGTCTGCTCCAGATGATGATTGAGGAACCCTAATTCTCCTGGGTTCATTGAGAATTCGTCTTCCTTCACTGACTTTTGCTTTCCCTTTACCTTTCTCAACATTAGCTCCTTTAGTTCTCACCATTTTGATCTTCTAACAGAAAAGGTGGCAAGTTGTGAGCGGTGTGTAGGGCTGGGAATTCAAAGATTCAAGTGTTTTGATGTGAAAATGGTGAAATCTCAGAGGGATTTATGTTTGGACACGAGTGGGTAGAGAGAAATTTTGAAAAGGAGAGAGTTCGGATGAGAGATTATGTATGTACCGGCTAGTTCGGTTTCTTAAAAACCGCTGTAACCGCAAAGTTCGGACGTCCAAACATTTTGGTCTGCGTCCGAACTTCTCTGTTTCTCCAGTTTCAGAAAGTTCGGACGTCTGAACTTTCTGTCATGCGTCCGGGAACTTTTCTATCCAGAATTTTCTGTCAAAGATTGGACGTTCCATTTTTACTCAATGCATCCAAATTTTTCCTGCTTTTAACACACTTAAATAAACGCATTAGTAATTGAATTTTGAGATTCCAAAGAGCCTTCTTAAATGAGTAAACCTTTCCTCAGCCAAAGGCTTTGTGAATATATCAGCAATTTGATCATTTGTATTTATGTATTCTAAGCATATGTCCCTTTTAGCAACATGATCACGAATGAAATGATGTTTAATCTCTATATGCTTTGTTCTAGAGTGTTGTATGGGATTTATGCTCAAATTGATGGCACTAGTATTATCACATAGGATAGGTATACAATTAAATTTAATACCATAATCAAGTAGTGTATGTTGCATCCATAATGATTGAGCACAACAATTACCAGCTGCAATATATTCAGCTTCAGTAGTAGACAATGACACACAAACCTGTTTTTTACCAAACCACAACACAAGACAACTACCAAGAAATTGACAATAACCACTTGTACTTTTTCGTTCAATTTTGCATCCACATAATTAGCATCCGAATATCCAATAAGGTCAAAAGATGAAGATTTTGAAAACCAAATACCATAGTCATGTGTATCAATCAAATAACGAAAAATACGTTTGACAGAAATTAAATGAGATTCTTTACGACAAGATTGAAATCTAGCACATAAGCACACAGCAAACATAATATCAGGTCTACTTGTTGGGAGATAGAGTAAACTTCCAATCATACCTCTATATGACTTCTCATCCACATTTTTACCTTTTTCATCTTTGTCAAATTTAGTCGATGAGCTCATTGGAGTACCTATCCCTTTTGCTTGATCCATTCCAAATCATTTCAAAAGCTCCTTGGTATACTTAGCTTGATTGATAAAGAATCCATCCTTGGTTTGCTTAATTTGTAGCCCAGGAAAGAAATTCAATTCTCCCATCATGCTCATTTCAAATTCATTTTGCATAGATTTGGCAAAGTCTTCACAAAGAGATATGTTAATAGCACCAAAGATAATATCATCAACATAAATTTGTACAAGTAAAATATCATTATTGGTAGATGTTTTTATAAAAAGAGTTGTGTCTACATTTCCTTTTGCAAAACCTTTTGAAAGAAGAAATCCACTTAATCTTTCATACCAAACTCTTGGGGCTTGTTTCAATCCATAGAGAGCTTTGGTTAACTTAAAGACATGATTTGGAAATTTTTCATGAATAAAACCAGGAGGTTGCTCTACATAGACCTCTTCTTCAATAAAGCCATTTAGAAAAGCACTTTTGACATCCATTTGAAATAGCTTAAATCCTTTAAAACAAGCAAAAGCCAAAAGTATTCTTATAGATTCCAATCTGGCTACAGGAGCAAAAGTTTCATCATAGTCAATAACTTCTTCTTGGTTGAAACCTTGAGCAACAAGTCTAGCCTTATTTCTAACAACTTCTCCTAGTTCATTTAATTTATTTCTAAAAGCCCATTTTGTACCTATAATGGAATGATCATGGGGTCTTGGAACAAGAGTCCAAACTTTATTCCTTTCAAACTAATTTAATTCTTTTTCCATCGCAATAATCCAGAAATTATCACTCAATGCATCATCAATGCTTTTAGGTTCTAAATGAGATAAAAGAGCAAAATTATCAATAAAGTACCGCCTTATTTTTACTCCTTGGGAGACATCACCAATGATTTGCTCCTTAGGATGACCTCTTGCATATGTTAGATCCTTTGGAAGCTCTTGATCATTGCTTGGTTGACCATCTTGTTCTTGCTCCATTATTTCTTCTTCCTTGGCATGTTCTTCCAATGTGGGTACTTGATGATGGGTTTGATTTTCAATCATTGAGGAACCTGCATCATCTTCATTTCTTCTTTGAAGATAAATGTTAGATTCATCAAAAGTTACATGTATGGTTTCTTCAACACATAATGTTCTTTTATTGTAGACTCTATATGCCTTTTTATTTGAAGAATAGCCAAGAAATATACCTTCATCAGATTTTCTATCAAACTTACCAAGATAATCACTAGTGTTTAAGATAAAACACTTACAACCAAAAACTTTAAAATAGACAATTGAAGGGGTTTTATCAAATAAAAGTTCAAAAGGTGTTTTTCTTATGAAAGGTCTTAATAAAACTCTATTCATTACATAGCAAGCAGTATTTACAGCTTCAGCCCAAAAGTATTTTGGCAAAGAATTTTCACAAAGCATTGATCTAGCCATCTCTTGTAAAGTTCTGTTTTTCCTTTCAACAACATCATTTTGTTGAGGTGTTTTGGCAGCAGGAAAATTATGAGTTATACCATACTCATCACAAAATTTTGTAAAATCTTAGTTACAAAACTCTCTTCCATTGTCACTTCTAATAGAGATCAGTTTATATTCAAGAGATGTTTGAACCTTTTTGAAAAGTTTTGCAAATTCATGAAATGTTTCATCCTTTTGGGCTAGGAAAAGCACCCAAGTAAATCTTGAAAAATCATCTACAATCACATAAGCATATCTTCTACCACCAAGACTAGTGGTCCTCATTGGTCCAAATAAGTCCATGTGAACTAATTCAAGAGGTTTTGAAGTAGAAACCATTTTCTTTGGTTTAAAAGATGTTTTTGATTGTTTTCCATATTGACAAGCATCACAAAGTCGAGTTCTATCAAAATGCATTTTGGGTAAACCTCTAACTAGCTCTTGTGTAGAAAGTTTATTCAATAAATCTATACTTACATGTCCTAATCTTCTATGCCACAGAAAACCATCATTATCATGAATAGCAAGACATTTTATATCATTTGTGATAAGTTCATCAAGATATAAAACATATACATTACCAACTCTTTTAGCAACAAAAATGGTTTTGCTACTTTCACTATCAAGAATAGTACAAGTATCACATTTAAATTCTACTTTACATCCATTGTCACATAATTTACTAATGCTAAGTAAATTATACTTCAAACCATCAATTAGTAATACTTGCTTAATAAGAGGAAAGGAGCCTTTACCAATGTTACCTATACCAAGGATTTTTCCTTTCTTCTTATCACCAAATGTGGCAAAGCCTTCACTTGTTGCTTGAAGCTCACTAACAAGTGAGGCATTTCCTGTCATATGTCTTTAGCACCCACTGTCAAGAAACCATTTTGTGGCACTTGATCTTGAAGCAAATTGAACCTACACCAAATTAGAAAGAGTGATTTTTGGTACCCATATTTTCTTGGGTCCAAGGGGGTTAGTGATAGTTCCTTTGACTTTCCAAATGGTCTTAACACCATTTTCTATCTTTCTTTTTACAAAACATTTTGATACCTTGTGTCCATGCTTGCCACAATATGTACAACAAATATGATGCCTAGAATTAGGAGTTTCTTTAGCAAAAGTGTTTTTATATTTAGGAACCTAGCTATCATGAGTGAAACCAAGACCATGTTTTGTAAATGAAGATCTTTGATAACCAAGTAATTTATTTAAATTTCTCTTCCATTTGTAAATTTTTCAATGCATGAAGTAAGATCATTAACTTTTCTTTTCAAAATCTCATGATCAATGAGCATTTTTTCAAGAGAAGTAACTTTTATGCAAAGCTCTTTGTTTTCAAAAGATGTGTTTTGTATGGTTGCATTTAAAACTTCCTTTTCAATATTAAGACAATTAATGGTCTCAAGAAGTTTACCATTTTCAGCACATAATTTCGAATTCTCATTTGACAAATCATTTATTTTTGATTTCATATCTTCATTTCTTTTTGAAGCCTTTTTCAACTCTTCATACATTTCTATAAGCAATTCACTAGGATCAACATCATCATCATAAAGATTAGAAATAGAAGGAGAAGAATGTACCTCATCATCAATAGCCATAAAACATATGTTGGCCTTTCCTTCACTTTCATCTTCGCTTTCTTGTTGATCCCACGTTCCAGTCAGTCCTTTTCCTTTCTTGGCAGATTTCTTTTTGTTCTTGCTGTCTCTTTCGCTTTTCAAAACTTTGGGACAATCTGCAACAAGATGCTCTGTACTCTTGCATTCAAAACATTGAGGTTTGAGTGAGGAAGACTGTCCACTCTTCTTGGTTGGCTTTCTTCCCTTTTTGAGCAACTCCTTTGTGTAGAATCTCTTGAACTTCCTAAGTGCCATAGCAATTTCCTCTTAACCACTGTTACATTCTTCTCCTTCACTTGAAGATTTTTCTTGTTCACTCAAATGATTAGAAGCCTTGAGTACAACTCCTTTTCTTCCCTTTTCTTGTTCATCTTCTTTGTCATTTAATCTCTTCATCTTCATTTCATGTTTGAGCAGAGATCCAATGAGTTCTTCAAGTGGAAGAGTTTTTAAATCCTTGGACTCCTCAATAGCAAGTGTCTTCGGCTGCCAAGATTTTGGTAGAGCATCCAAAATCTTCCTGTTTTGCTTTCCCATAGTATAACTTTTACCATAAGCTCTTAAGCCATTAAAAATGTTAGTAAACTGTGTAAATATATCACTAACATTTTCACCTTGTTTCATGGTAAACAGCTCATAATCTCCAACAAGCATAGCAAGTTTAGATTCTTTAACTTGATTTGTGCCTTCATGAGTTATTTGGAGTAATCTCCACATATCATGAGCAAAGTCACAACCGCAAACTCTATTATATTCAGTAACATCTAAAGCACAACTCAAAATGTTCATAGCTTGATAATTTAAAGTCAATTTCTTTGAATCATGCTCATCAAATTCATCAGTAGACTTTGGCTCTAAGGTCACACCATCTGCTTTCATTTTCATAGGAACATAAGGATATTTTTAAATAATATTCCACAAATCAAAATTAATAGAACAAATGTATATCTTAACTATAGATTTCAAAAAAGTGTAATTTGTTCCATCAAACAAAGGTGGTCTATTTGTGGATGATCTTTCTTGGTAAGGTAAGTTTGAGATATTAGCCATAAGATCTTTAACTTCTAGGTTGTAAAACCACACAAAGAAGTTCATGCTCTGATACCAATTGAAATACCTAGGGGGGGGGGGGTGAATTAGGTATTTTGGCTAATTTTTGCAAACAAAACCTTTTATAAGTCTAAGCAAAGAACAGATTATATGAATATAGTTGAAGATGATTGATAGCAAAACAAAAAGAATGTAATGGCAAAGGAACTCAAGCAATTTATAGTGGTTCGATCGTCAAGATCTACGTCCACTACCTTGAGCCTATACTCAAGGATTTCAATCAATCTACTATATGCTCAAGGTCACAAATTACATGAGAGGCTCGCCACACAATTGTTTTACACTCACAACCTCTTCTAGTAACTTTTACAAACAAGGCTCACCACACAATGGTTTTGTATCTATAAACAACCTTGAATCACAATTTCAAGGATCACCCTTATCTAAAGGGTTTTATGTTGTCAAGATAACCTTGCAAGAGCTAGTAGAAAATACAATTTGATAAGAAGAAAAGAGTGTGTAGAGGTTACCACTTGTTGGTAGATGTTTACACAATATTTGCTCCTTCACACTTCGATGTCTTTGGATTGATCAATTGAATGCACAAGATAAGAGAGAGCTTGAAAAATGTTTGCTAAAAGCTTTAGAATGTTTAGAGTTCACAAGGATTCAAAACTTACAAAAAATCTGAAGTTTATAACTTTCATAGATATGAAAATTCAAATGCAGCAGCTATAAAACGGCTAGTAACGACTAGTTTCAGAGAAGTTCGGACGTCCGAACTTCATGCCATTCGTCTGAACTTGCGTCCGAACTTTACTGTGCCAAGCTGTCTGGAAAAGTTTGGACGTCCGAACTTTTCCTCGTGCGTCCGAACTTCTCTGGAAAAATAGTGACCATGCTATCAGAGAAAGTTTGGACGTCTGAACTTGCGTCCGAACTTCTCTGGAAGCACAGTAACTATTTCCAGAGTTTGGACGACCAAACTTGCATCCAAACTTATCAAATTTAGTCAAATCTTTTGAAAATCATTGTTAATAACATTGAAATTGTTTTGTAAGAATGGACACATCATTTAATCATATTTAAACACAAAAACCGTTGCCACAACATTTTAATCATACAAAATCTTCTTAAGATCATTTGAGATTTCAAAAACATACTTGTTATCACAAAGTTTATTGACAACCATTAAAAACAACTTTTGTGCTCTCTCATGCATTCAACAGATTCCAAGACATACAAGTGTAGAGTTTATAGAAAAAATATACCTATTTAGTATAAGAACTCTATACTCTAAGTCTTCAATGCCTTCAATCATATTGAACATACTCTTCAATCTTCAATCCCCTTTGGCATAATTAAGTTGTTCTTGCATTGTGACTCCAAGGCAAAAAGACTTCATGCTTCAAAATCCATCAATCCTATCACTCAACCATACAAGTACATTAGTTCTCATCAATGTTTACCATTATTCAAAACTAATCATAACTACATGATTTGCCCTTAGGGCTAACACTAACTATTCTTATCCAAAATCAAATATATCCCATATTTCACCATTATTTCTTGAAAATCTCTTGATTTTCTTATTTTTGACCCTTTATTGTCCTTGAAATCCATCTTTCCCAAGCCATATTTCTCAAAAAAACCTCATCATGGTTCTCTCAAAGAAGGTTAATGTGGCGAAGGGAAAAGGAAAAGCCAAAGTTGGAGATGCAGGGCTCATTATCAACGAACCAAGGTAGGTTCGCATTCCACAATATAACCTTGGAGTAGACTGATTCATTTACACACCAGCCACGGTTGAATTTGAAGAATGGAGCAAGAGGAGTAGAAAGATTATCCCTGGGCATAGAGTGGATATTGATAAACTCGCCAATATGGGCAATGTGCTTTCTCTATTTAGTGAAATTGTTGGGGGTAGTTTACTTGGGGAGAATGAGGATTATTACCCATCTCTTGTCTATGAATTTTATGCTAATCTTAAAGAAGAAAGGATTGAACATGTTGAGGGTAGCGTTATTCAATGGTATTCATCTAGAGTATCCCAAGTAGAGTTTGAATTTAATGATGCCTTAGTGAATCACATTTGTGGTGTTGATAACATTGGTGCTAGATATTATCATTGCTATATCCATGAACTGTTCACAAATGAAAGGTTTGAAGAGGCATTCACTAATGGTAGAAGATTTAGGTGCACTAGGGAAAGAGACAACAAAGTTTTTGATGCTAGATGAAGGGTCATGCATCACATGATTACTACTATGATCATCCCTAACTTTGGACATAAATCATCGGTTGGTAATGTGCATATGGTTATTATGCTTGCCTTACATGAGCATAGAAGATTAAATTTTGGATTCATGACATTAAATCATATAATTAGCACAAGAAAAAAGGCCAAAAAACCCTTGCCTTATGGGAGATTGTTGGCAAGAATCTTCGAGCATTCCAATGTCCAACTCCCCGGAAGAGGAAATTTGATAAAAAATGGGGAAATCTTCACAAACAATTCTCTCAGGAGAATGAAATTAACACTAGATAAGGATGGTGTATGGAGGACGAGAAGAGAAACTCCTCTCAGGGGTGAGAGAATATAAACAAGTAGTGATGAAGAAGAGGAGGAAGAAGTTGAAGAAGAAGAAGAGGATGAAAAGACTTTGGCAAGAGAAAGGAACCATAAGAAAAGACATGATCTATCACGTGAGGGGGAGCAACCTCACACAAAGAGAAGACTATTTGAAGAATAGCCCATTCCTCAATCCCATGAAAACCTTGAAAACATGCCTAGTGAGGAGGGAGTCACTAGAGGTGACACTATAGTAGCCAAGGTGTTCCAAGAGGCCTTGAACAACCATGTAAAGGAGATGGAAATGATGTCGAAGTTCTTTTGATCCTTTGCTCCTATGGTGCTAAGTAAGTTAGATGGTTTGGACACTAGGGTGAAAAATATTGAATAAATATTGATGAAAAGCACACAAAGTGGTGAAGGACACTCAAAGCCTTGAGCTAAAGATGACAAGGACGATGAAGGAGATGAGGAAGGTAAGAAAGGGGACGATGAAGGAGATGATGATGATGATGATGAGGATAAAGATGAAGATGATGATCAAGGAGGTAATTTTGAGTTTGTGGCAAGAGAAAGTGAAAGAGATGAGGGTGTTCAAGAAGAGCCACAAGAGGGAGGAAGCCAAGAAGGAAGTCTAATAGAAAAATCTGAGATCACTTCACCATCCACCACTTTATTTAGGCAAGGAAGAGTCAAGCTCGAGGTCAAGAAAAGGGGAGCAAGGAGATCCTCCAGTTTGGCTACTACTCCAAAGCCAAACTACACCGGCAAGGAGCAAGAAGTGAGGGGCCACTTCACATTCAGCTTAAGAGAGACATGGCCATCACTATAAAAAAATATGGCATGAAAAAGACGATCAAAATTAAAGACTAAGCACTCCCTAACTCTCTCTCTCTCTCTCATTTTACTTATGTACTTAGTCTAGTTTATGTACTTTTATTTCATGCTTAGTTAATGTATCCTGAATAGTCCATGTATTTTTGAGCTTTGACCTTCAATGTGCCTTTCTAGTTCATGTGACCTTTTGAAGCTCAATGATGATATCATAGTATTGAGAGCTTATGTTCTCATATTGCTTCACTTTCCTTACCCCACATTTGATTGATGACAAAAGGGAGAGAAATAGGAAGTGTATGCAAAATGTATTTTGATATCTTTGATATATTTTGACATTTGCTAGGATGAATGTGGCATATTGGCTTATTGATGTGTGCTCATTTTAGGGGAGAAGAAGCAGTTAGATATTGTGATGAATGATTGGCTTATGGTTTATTGGCTTATGGAATGGTTATTATGTGTTCATTGGTATTTTGGCATTTTGAGGATGATGATCTTGAAAAAGGCTTGAGTTGATTTATGAATTGGTTGATTAAGATGATTATGAATGTGTTTTATTGTTGATCGCCTTGCTTTGATAATTGTGTGATTAGTTATAAGCACTTATATTACAAAATCTATCTTTTGATAACTTCGCCTAAAGTTCGGACTTGCAATTCAGACACAAACCTAAAATTAAGCCATCCGAATTTTCTGTTAAAAATAAAAATTTGATAATTCTTGCTTAAAACTGTCATTTCTTGTTCAAAAATAAAGATTTTAGAGGGCATGATTTTTCAAAAATCATTGTGTTGGATTCTTGTGAATTGATCTTTCAAAACATCCAAATTTTCAAAACTCAAGTCTAAATATGTGCATTATCTAAGGGGGAGCTTTTCTATTGACTATAAACTCAAAAACCCTTCTTAGATAGTGATCTAGTTTCTTTTGTACTCTATTTTCTACTTTTATGGAAGGCAGGAGGTTTATGGAGGTTGGTTGGGTCATAGGTTCAATTGTCGAGCCATGTTTATGTCATCATGCGATATCATGCTTAAAATTGATTTTCAATTGGTATCATCTTAAATTAATACATGATATAAATACTTCTATGTGATTAAATTCTCTAAATCTATCACATTTTGCATCAAATGTCATCATCAAAATGGGGGAGATTGTAAGCCCTAAGTGCAAATCATGTTGTTTTAATTAATGACAAACATTGATAAGTGCAATGTCCTATGGAAATAATGTTGATTAACCTTGATATGGACTAATGTGATTACATGATGTATGATAGGATTTTTGGATTGAGAAGTGAAAGACCTAAGAGGTGGGGTGAATTAGGTCTTTGGCTAATTTTCGAAAATAATTTCCTTTTACAATTTTAAGCTAGATCAGATTATGTGTGCTTGTTTCAATGAGAGAATATATCAATCAATGTAAAAGCAATAAAGGATCACCCTTATCTAAAGGATTTTATGTTTTCAAGAAAACCTTGCAAAGAGCTAGTAGAAAACACAATTGAATGAAGAAAGGAGAATGTGTAAGATGTTACCACTTTGTTGGTAGATAATTACACAATGTTGCACCTTCGTACTTTGTTTCTTGAATGATCAATTGAAAGCACAAGACAAAAGAGAGCTTTAATGTTTTCTAAAGACTTTGGAATGTTTAGAGTTCTTAGAGATTCAAAACATACAAAAATTCTTGAGTTTATAGAATTCAAAAATCAGTTTTAACAGTCACAAAACGGCTAGTAACGGCTAGTTTCAGAAAATTCGGACGACTAAATTTTTTTTATGCGTCCGAACTTAACGTCCGAATTTTACTGTTGTATGTTTTTGGGAAACATTTGGACGACCGAATTTTTCTCATGCTTCCAAACTTGCGTCCAAATTTCTCTGGAAAAACAGTTACCATGCTGGTAAGGAAAATTCGGACTACCAAATTGTTTTTATGCATCCGAACTTGCGTCCGAATTTCTTTGAAAAAACAGTTGCCATTTTAATGTTTGGTTTTCAAACTTTGTAAAATCATTTGAAATTTAACTTCAATAAGTTTGAAAATATTTTGTATGTATAGATAAGTTATTTCGACACTTTTAAACTTAAGAACCATTATCAAATCTCTTTGATCATACAAAGTTTACTCAAAATCTTTTAAGATACAAAAAAACACATTTATTAATAAAAAGTTCATTCAAAACCATTTAGGATTAAGAAAAATAATTTTATGCTCTCTTATGCATTCAATAGATTCCAAGACACACAAGTGTAGGGTTTACAAAAGAATATACCTATTAAGCATATTTGACCTACACTTCAAGTCTTCAATTCCTTTTAATCATCTTTGAACGAACTTCTTCAATCTTCAATCACTTTGACTCATTGAAGTTGTTTTTGCACTTTGGCTTGAAGTCAACAAGACTTCATACTTTTTTAATCCAATAATCCTATCACACAATTGACATAAAGATTAGTCCACAACAATGTTTGTCATTATTCAAAACTCAAATAAAACTTCATGATTTTCCCTTAGGGCTAACAATCTCCCGCTTTTTGATGATGACAAACGTTGATGCAAAATGTGATGGATTTAAACAATGTAGTACAAAGAAGCATTGATATCAATGACAGATGATAACTAATTTAGCACATTGACATTCAAAAGGCTCAATATGAGCCTATGACCCAATCAACCTCCTTTTCTAATTTAGCACATTGACATTCAAAAGGCTCAATATGAGCCTAGGACCCAACCAACCTCTTTTTACCTCCTTCCTTCCAACTCAACTAGGATAGAAGATATAGTAATTAAGTATTTAGAAAACTTCTAAGAGAGGTTTTAATGGTCAAAAAAGATTAACAATGCTTCCCCTTAGATTGTGCTCATTTTTCAACATATTTGGACTTGAGATACTGCGCATCCGAATTCTGACATATCAAGTCCAAACTATAAAATAGGTGAAATGAAAGCTGTAAATTTTGTAAATAAGCTTTCCTAAGGTTGTTCAAACATTTTAGAAGAGATTAAAACATATTTAAATTAATTTGAACAACAAAAGAGCACTTTTTGGCAATGAAATATGGATGCATCCGAAATTTTAGAATATGCATCCGAATTTTGAGATTTCAAATCCAAACTACAATAAATTCAATATAATGAATGTTTAAAGTTAAATAAAGCTTTCCTAAGGTTTTTCAAACATAATGGAAGAGATTAAAACCGTTTTCAAACAATTTGAACAACAAAAAAAATATTTTTGGCAAGAAGATCTTGATGCATCTGAATTTTTTTTGTTTGCATCCGAATTTCAAGTCAAAATTTTTTTTCAACAAGTTTCAAAAGGTGATGCATTTTCAAATGAAATATTGAAGTACTCAAATATGTATGTCCACAATGGCACTCAGTTTAGCTTTGCAAAACCACAAAAACTCATGCATCCAATTGTTTTCATGAGGTAATTTAAAATCATAGGACAAGTCAAGAACCAACAACTTAACCAAATTCCATAATAATCTCAGAAAACAACCAAGATCTCAAACTTCAAATGCACACAATGCAGTCATAGCACAATATGCATCACACAATTTTGCACATACAACACATATCACAGCCATACAGTCATCATTTTTCTCCCCTTTTGTCATCACTCATAGATGGGGTTAATGAAAATGAGACTAACAGTTCAGCACATATAGCAGTTTAAAAGAAGCTCTCAACACTGAAGTTTCATCATTGAGCTTCACTATTACATAAATTACAGCATTTTAAAGAAAAGCATAACAAGTTCATAAGCCAAGTGGAAATTTAAAGCACATAGGTTAAACTAAGTACAAATAAGTAATTAAAAGCAGTAAAATGATAAGGTTGAAGAGATGCTCAGTCTTGTGATATTGATGGAGAGGCTTGGCTAAATCCTTTCTTGATTGCCAAATGTTTCACTCTTCCTTGGCTGAAGGAGATGGTTGATGGTGAGACGATTTCCACTCTTTCTATTTGACTTCCTCCTTCTTGTGGCTCTTCATGTACTGGTTTATTTTCTTCTTCTTCTTGTCTCGCCACATGCTCACTGTTGCCTCCTTGATCAGCATCCCCATCATCACTATCATCATCCTTCATCTTCTTTCTTACCTTCCTCATCCCTATCATCATCATCATCTCTATCTTGATGCCTAGAGGGTCCTTCACCACTTTGTGTGTTCCTCATCAAAATTTCTTCAATGTGTTTCACTCTATTATCTAATCCATCCAATTTTCCAAGAACCATTGGAGCAGAACATTCGAAGAACTTATACATTATCTCCATTTCCTTGATATGAAAATTCAAGGCTTCTTGGAAAGCCTTAGCAACTATGGTGTCACCTCTAGTTATTCCTTCACCACTAGAATCAATTCCAACATTTGGTTGAGATTTGGGTGTAGTGACTTCCTCAAATAATCTTCTTTTCGAGGGAGGTTGCTCCCCTTCGCTCGAAGTATCATGCTTCCTCTTAGTTTTCATCTCTCTAGCAAGAGTTTCTTCTTCATCCTCCTTTTCCTCAACTTCTTCACTTTCTTCACTCTCTTCTCTTCTTGGAGTAGTTTCTCTTTTAGTTCTTCATATGCCATCTTCATCAAGAACTAATTTCATTCTCTTAAGAGTGTCATTTGTATAAATCTCTCCACTCTTAAATGCTTTTCCTCTCCGTGGAAGTTTAACTTGAAAATGTTTAAAGATTCTTGCTAACAGCTTCCCATATGGAAAAGCCTTGGTTACTGTTTTCCTTGCAGTAATTATGTGCTTTAAAGCCATATATCCAAAATTCAATCTTCTATGCTCATGCAAGGCTAACATAATTACCATGTGCATGTTACCAACAGATGACTTATGTCCAAAATTAGGGACAATCATAGTAGTAATCATGTGATGCAGTACTCTTCCTCTAGCATCTAATCCCTTAATTTCTCTCTCCTTAATGGACCTAAATTCTATGCCATTAGTGAATGCCTCTTCAAATCTATCATTAGTGAAGAGTTCATGATTATAACAATGCATTCCAGGTGAGTAATACTTTGCCCCACTATCACCTACTCCACAAATTCTATTGACCAAAGCATCATTGAATTCAAAATCCACTTGAGATACTCTAGAAGAATACCATTGAACTACATCATCTCTTACTTGTTCAGTTCTTTCTTCTTTGAGATTTCCATAGAATTCATATATGAGAGTAGGATAGAATTCTTCATCAATGACTAACAAACTACTCCATCGAATATCACTAAAGAAAGATAGAACATTATCCATGCTTGATAGTTTATCAAAGTTCACCTTGTTTCCAGGAATAATCTTTCTGTTTTTCTTGTTCCATTCATCAAATTGAAGAGCAGTCTTGATTGATACGAACCTATGCACTCCAGACAAGGCTTGAGGAATTCGAACTCTTCTTGGTTTGTTGATGATTAAGCCTCCCTCTCCCTCCTTGGATTTTCCTTTCCCCTTTTCAACATTTGGCTTCTTTGTCCTCACCGTGATGTTTTTGTTTGAAAAGTAGTGATTTTTCGGATATATCTAGGGCTTGGAATTCAATGAAGTAAAAATGGTGATGTTTTAGAGAGACTGTGATTCGGACGCATATGGGTAAGAATGTTTTTCAAATAAGTTCGGAAGTTGAAATGTTTGAAAAAACTGTTCGGTTTTCATTTAAAACGTTGTAATCGCAAAGTTCGGACGACCGATTTTTCAGGTCTGCGTCCGAACGTGAGTCCGAAAATCTCTGTTTCTTCAGCTCAAAAAATTCGGTTGACTGAATTTTCTGTTATGAGTCCGCAAATTTCCTATTTTCATCAAACTTCAACACACACATTAGTAATTGAATTTTGAGATTCCTAAGAGCCTTCTTAGGTGATTAAACCTCTCCTCAGCCAAAGGCTTTGTAAATATATCAGCAATTTGATCATTTGTATTTAAATATTCCAAGCATATATCTCTTTTGACCGCATGATCATGAATAAAATGATGTTTAATTTCTATATGCTTAGTCCTAGAATGTTGAATGGGATTTATGCTCAAATTCTATCACTAGTATTATCACATAGTATAGGCACACAATTGAATTTAAGACCACAATCAAGTAGAGTATGCTGTATCCATAATATTTGAGGACAACAACTACCAGCAGCAATGTATTCAGCTTCAGTAGTAGACCAGGACACACAAGCTTGTTTTTTACTATACCAAGACACAAGACAACTACCAAGAAATTGACAATGACCACTTGATGCAAAATGTGATGTATTTAAACAATGTAGTACAAAGAAGAATTGATATCAATGACAGATGATAACTAATTTAGCACATTGACATTCAAAAGGCTCAATATGAGCCTATGACCCAACCAACCTCCTTTTCTAATTTAGCACATTGACATTCAAAAGGCTCAATATGAGCCTATGGCCCAACCAACCTCCTTTTACCTCCTTCCTTCCAACTCAACTAGGATAGAAGATATAGTAATTAAGTATTTAGAAAACTTCTAAGAGAGGTTTTAAAGGTCAGAAAAGATTAACAATGCTTCCCCTTAGATTGTGCTCATTTTTCAACATATTTGGACTTGAGATACTGCGCATCCGAATTCTGACATATCAAGTCCAAACTATAAAATAGGTGAAATGAAAGCTGCAAATTTTGTAAATAAGCTTTCCTAAGGTTGTTAAAACATATTAGAAGAGATTAAAACATATTTGAATTAATTTGAACAACAAAAAGCACTTTTTGGCAATGAAATATGGATGCATCCGAATTTCGAATATGCATCCGAATTTTTAGATTTCAAATCCAAACTACAATAAATTCAATATAATGAATGTTTAAAGTTAAATAAAGCTTTCCTAAGTTTGTTCAAACCTAATGGAAGAGATTAAAACCATTTTCAAACAATTTGAACAACAAAAAAAACATTTTTGGCAAGAAGATCTTGATGCATCTGAATTTTTTTTGTCTGCATCCGAATTTCAAGTCAAAAATTTTTTTCAACAAGTTTGAAAAGGTGATGCATTTTCAAATGAAATGTTGAAGTACTCAAATATGTATGTCCACAATGGCACTCAATTTAGCTTTGCAAAACCACAAAAACTCATGCATCCAATTGTTTTCATGAGGTAATTTAAAATCATAGGACAAGTCAAGAACCAACAACTTAACCAAATTCCATAATAATATCAGAAAACAACCAAGATCTCAAACTTCAAATGCACACATTGAAGTCATAGCACAATATGCATCACACAATTTTGCACATACAACACATATCACAGCCATACAGTCATCATTTTTCTCCCATTCTGTCATCACTCATAGATGGGGTTAATGAAAATGAGACTAACAGTTCAGCACATATAACAGTTTAAAAGAAGCTCTCAACACTGAAGTTTCATCATTGAGCTTCACTATTACATAAATTACAGCATTTTAAAGAAAAGCATAACAAGTTCATAAGCCAAGTTGGAAATTTAAAGCACATAGGTTAAACTAAGTACAAATAAGTAATTAAAAGCAGTAAAATGATAAGGTTGCTCAGTCTTGTGATATTGATGGAGAGGCTTGGCTAAATCCTTTCTTGATTGCCAAATGTTTCACTCTTCCTTGGCTGAAGGAGATGGTTGATGGTGAGACAATTTCCACTCTTTCTATTTGACTTCCTCCTTCTCGTGGCTCTTAATGTACTTGTTCATTTTCTTCTTCTTCTTGTCTTGCCACATGCTCACTGTTGCCTCCTTGATCAGCATCCCCATCATCACTATCATCATCCTTCATCTTCTTTCTTACCTTCCTGATCCTTATCATCATCATCATCTCTATCTTGATGCCTAGAGGGTCCTTCACCACTTTGTGTATTCCTCATCAAAATTTCTTCAATGTGTTTCACTCTATTATCTAATCCATCCAACTTTTCAAGAACCATTGGAGCAGAACATTCGAAGAACTTATACATTATCTCCATTTCCTTGATATGATAATTCAAGGCTTCTTGGAAAGCCTTTGCAACTATGGTGTACCTCTAGTTATTCCTTCACTACTAGAATCAATTCCAACATTTGGTTGAGTTTTGGGTGTAGTGACTTCTTCAAATAATCTTCTTTTCGAGGGAGGTTGCTCCCCTTCGCTCGAAGCATCATGCTTCCTCTTAGTTTTCATCTCTCTAGCAAGAGTTTCTTCTTCATCCTCCTTTTCCTCAACTTCTTCACTTTCTTCACTCTCTTCTCTTCTTGGAGGAGTGTCTTTTTTAGTTCTCCATATGCCATCTTCATCAAGAACTAATTGCATTCTCTTAAGAGTGTCATTTGTATAAATCTCTCCACTCTTAAATGCTTGTCCTCTCCGTGGAAGTTTAACTTGAAAATGATTAAAGATTCTTGCTAACATCCTCCCATATGGAAAAGCCTTGGTTATTGTTTTCCTTGTAGTAATCATGTGCGTTAAATCCATATATCCAAAATTCAATCTTCTATGCTCATGCAAGGCTAACATAATTACCATGTGCATGTTACCAACAGATGACTTATGTCCAAAATTAGGGACAATTATAGTAGTAATCATGTGATGCAGTACTCTTCCTCTAGCATCTAATCCCTTAATTTCTCTCTCCCTAATGGACCTAAATTCTCTGCCATTAGTGAATGCCTCTTCAAATCTATCATTAGTGAAGAGTTCATGATTATAACAATGCATTCCAGGTGAGTAATACTTTGTCCCACTATCACCCACTCCACAAATTCTATTGACTGAAGCATCATTGAATTCAAAATCCACTTGAGATACTCTAGATGAATACCATTGAACTACATCATCTCTTACTTGTTCAGTTCTTTCTTCTTTGAGATTTCCATAGAATTCATATATGAGAGTATGATAGAATTCTTCATCAATGACTAACAAACTACTCCATCGAATATCACTAAAGAAAGATAGAACATTATCCATGCTTGATTGTTTATCAAAGTTCACCTTGTTTCCAGGAATAATCTTTCTGTTTTTCTTGTTCCTTTCATCAAATTGAAGAGCAGTCTTGATTGATACGAACCTATGCACTCCAGACAAGGCTTGAGGAATTCGAACTCTTCTTGGTTTGTTGATGATTAACCCTCCCTCTCCCTCCTTGGCTTTTCCTTTGACCTTTTCAACATTTGGCTTCTTTGTCCTCACCGTGATGTTTTTGTTTGAAAAGTAGTAATTTTTTGGATATATCTAGGGCTTGGAATTCAACGAAGTAAAAATGGGGATGTTTTAGAGAGACTGTGATTCGGACGCATATGGGTAAGAATGGTTTTGAAATAAGAAAGAATTCGGAAGTTGAAATGTTTGAAAACACTATTCGGTTTTCATTTAAAACGTTGTAACCGCAAAGTTCGGACGACCGATTTTTCAGGTCTGCGTCCGAACGTGAGTCCGAAAATTCTGTTTCTTCAACTCAAAAAATTCGGTTGACCGAATTTTCTGTTATGCGTCCGCAAATTTCCTATTTTCATCAAACTTCAACACACACATTAGTAATTGAATTTTGAGATTCCTAAGAGCCTTCTTAGGTGATTAAACCTCTCCTCAGCCAAAGGTTTTGTAAATATATCAGTAATTTGATCATTTGTATTTAAATATTCCAAGCATATATCTCTTTTGACCACATGATCATGAATAAAATGATGTTTAATTTCTATATGCTTAGTCTTAGAATGTTGAATGGGATTTACTCTCAAATTGATAGCACTAGTATTATCACATAGTATAGGCACACAATTGAATTTAAGACCATAATCAAGTAGAATATGTTGTATGCATAATATTTGAGCACAACAACTACCAGCAACAATGTATTCAGCTTCAGTAGTAGACAAAGACACACAAGCTTGTTTTTTACTATACCAAGACACAAGATAACTACCAAGAAATTGACAATGACCACTTGTACTCGTACGTTCAACTTTGCATCCAGCATAATCAGCATCTGAATATCCAATAAGTTCAAAAGATGAAGATTTTGAAAACCAAAGACCATAATCATGTGTATCAATCAAATAACGAAAAATACGTTTGACAGAAATTAGATGAGATTCTTTCGGACAAGATTGAAATTTAGCACACAAGCACACATCAAACATAATATCTGGTCTACTTGCTGTGAGATAGAGTAGACTTCCAATCATATCTCTATATGACTTTTTATCAACATTTTTACCTTTTTCATCTTTATCAAGTTTAGTTGATGAGCTCATTGGAGTACCTGTCCCTTTTGCTTGATCCATTCCAAATCTTTTCAATAGTTCCTTGGTATACTTGGCTTGATTTATGAAGACTCCATCCTTAGTTTGCTTCTTTTGCAGCCCAAGGAAGAAATTTAGTTCTCCCATCATACTCATTTCAAATTCATTTTGCATTGATTTGGCAAATTCTTCACAAAGGGATGTGTTAGTAGCACCAAAGATAATGTCATTAACATAAATTTGCACAAATAAAATATCATTATTGCTAGAGGTTTTTATCAAAAGTGTTGTGTCCAATTTTCCTTTTGCAAATCCTTTTGACGGAAGAAATCCACTTAATCTTTCATACCAAGCTCTTAGAGCTTGTTTCAATCCGTATAGAGCCTTGGTTAACTTGAAAACATGATTAGGAAACTTTTCATGAATAAAACCGGGTGGTTGTTCTACATAAACTTCTTGTTCAATAAAACCATTTAGAAATGCACTTTTAACATCCATTTGAAATAGTTTAAAACCTTTAAAACAAGCAAAAGCCAAAAGTATTCTTATGGATTCAAGTCTAGCTATTGGAGCAAACGTTTCATCATAATCAATGCCTTCTTCTTGGTTGAAACCTTGAGCAACAAGCCTAGCCTTATTTCTAACAACTTCTCCTAGTTCATTTAATTTATTTCTAAAGACCCACTTTGTACCAATAATAGAGTGATCATGAGGTCTTGGAACAAGAGTCCAAACTTTATTTCTTTCAAACTGATTTAACTCTTCTTGCATTGCAATAATCCAAAAATCATCACACAATGCATCATTAATGTTTTTACGTTCAATATGAGATAAAAGAGCAAATTATCAATAAAGTACCGCCTTGTTTTAACTCCTTGGGAGACATCACCAATGATTTGCTCCTTAGGATGACCTCTTGCATGTGTTAGATCCTTTGGAAACTCTTGATCATTGCTAGGTTGACCATCTTGTACTTGCTCTATTATTTCTTCTTCTTTGGCATATTCTTCTAATGTGGGTGTTTGATGATGAGTTTGATTATCAATCATTAAGGAACCTACATCATCTTCATTTCTTCTTTCAAGATAAATGTTAGATTCATCAAAGGTTACATGTATAGTTTCTTCAACACATAATGTTCTTTTGTTATAAACTCTATATTCTTTTATATTTAATGAATAACCAAGAAATACACCTTCATCTGATTTTCTATCAAACTTTCCTAGATTATCACTAGTATTTAAGATGAAACATTTGCAACCAAATACCTTAACATAAACAATTGAAGGAGTTTTATCAAATAGGAGTTCAAAAGGTGTTTTTATTTAAAAGGGTCTTAATAAAACTCTATTCGTTACATAGCAAGCAGTATTTACAACTTCAGCCCAAAAGTATTTTGGCAAAGAATTTTCACAAAGCATTGATCTGGCCATCTCCTGTAAAGTTCTATTTTTCCTTTCAACAACACCATTTTGTTGAGGTGTTTTAGCAGCTGAGAAATTGTGAGTAATACCATATTCCTCACAAAATTCTGTAGTCTTGATTGCAAAATTCTATTCCATTGTCGCTTCTAATAGAAATCAGTTTATATTCAAGAGAGGTTTGAATCTTTTTGAAAAGTTTTGCAAATTCATGAAACGTTTCATCCTTTTGAGCTAAGAAAATCACCCATGTAAATCTTGAAAAATCATCAACAATCATTTTCTTGGGTCCAAGGGGGTTAGTGAAAGTTCCTTTAACTCTCCAAATAGTTTTGACACCATTTTCTATTTTTCTTTTTACATAACATTTTGACACTTTGTGTCCATACTTGCCACAATATGTACAACAGATATGAGGCATAGAATTAAAGGTGTCTTTAGCTAAGGAATTTTCATATTTTGGAGCATAACTATCATGAGTGTAACCAAGACAACCATTTTCAATGTTTAGGCAATTAATGGTCTCAAGAAGCTTTCCATTTTCAAAACATAACTTTGAATTCTCTTTTAATAACTCATTGATTTTGATTTTCATTTCTGTATTCCTTTTAAAAGCCTTTTTCAGTTCTTCATACATTTCAACAGGTAAATCACTAGAATCAACATCATCATCATAGTAATTAGAAATAGAAGGAGTAGATTGTACCTCATCATCAATTGCCATAAAGCATATGTTAGCCTTTCCTTCACTGTCATCTGCACTTTCTTGTTGATCCCAAGTTCCAGCCAGTCCTTTTTCCTTCTTGGCAGATTTCTTTTTCAATTTGTTGTCTCTTTCCCTTTCCAAAACCTTAGGACAATCAGCAACAAGATGTTTTGAGCTTTTACATTCAAAACATTGAGGTTTGAAGGATGATGACTATCCACTCTTCTTGGTTGGCTTTCTCCCTTTCTTGAGAAATTCGTTTTTGTAGAATTTTTTGAATTTTCTTACACCCATGGCTATCTCCTCTTCTCCACTATTTCCATCTTCTTCACTTGATGAATTTTCTTGTTCACTCAAGTGATTTGAAATTTTGAGTACAACTCCTTTTCTTCCCTTCTCAACATCTTCTATGTCATTTAGTCTTTTCATCTTCATCTCATGCGTAAGTAGTGATCCAATGAGCTCTTCAAGTGGGAGAGTTTTTAAATTCCTCAGTAGCAAGTGTTTTTGGTTGCCAAGATTTTGGTAGAGCATCCAATATCTTTCTGTTTTGCTCTCTGAAATACCTAAGAGGGGGGTGAATTAGGTATTTGGCTAATTTTCGCAAAAACAAACCTTTTATGCATTTAGACCAAGAACAAATTATATGAGCAAAATAGAGACAATTTATAGCAAAGCAATGAAAGAAAGCAATAGCAAAGAACTCAAATAATTTATAATGGTTCGATCCTCAAGATCTACATCCACTACCTTAAGCTCACACTTAAGGATTTCAAACAAGCTACTATATGCTAAGGTTTACAAATTACAAGAGAGGATCACCACACTATGGTTTTACACTCACAACCTCTTCTAGTAACTTTGTACAATACAAGGCTCCCCAAACACAAAGGTTTTATATCTCAAACAACCTTGAATCACAACTTCAAGGATCACCCTTATCTAAAGGATTTTATGTTATCAAGATAACCTTGCTAGAGCTAGTAGAACAACACAATTTAATAAATAAAGAAGAGTGTGTAGATGTTACCACTTGTTGGTAGCTATTACACAAAGTTGCACCTTCACACTTTCATGTCTTTGGATTGATCAATTGAATGCACAAGACATAAGAGAGCTTAAGAAATGTTTGTAAAAGGCTTTAGGATGCTTAGAGTTTTTTAAGAATTCAAAACTTACAAAATATTTCAAGTTTATAGCTTTTATAGAATTTGAAAATCAGTTTTAACAGTTATAAAACGGCTAGTTAACGGCTATATTCAGGAAATTCAGACGACCGAATTCTGCGTCCGAATATTTTGAACGACCGAATTTTTTCTGCTGCGTCCGAATCTTCGTCCTAATTTCTCTGGAAAAATAGTGACCATGCTGAAGGCCAAAATTCAGACGACCGAATTTTTCTTCATGCGTCCGAATCTTCTTCCGAATTTCTCTGGAAGAACAGTAGCAAACTTTTGCTACAAAATTCGGACGACCGAATTTTTTGGAAGCATATTAAAACTTTATAAAATCATTTGAGATTTAACTTCCAAAAGTTTGAAAAACATTTGGTATATATAGAAAACGTATTTAGACATATATAAGTTTGAAAACCAAAATCAAATTCCTTTGATCATATAAAGTTTACTTAAAAACTTTTAGGTCACAAAACCACATTCATCAAGAAATTTTATTCAAAGCCTTTTAAGATTAAGAAACCTATTTTATGCTCTCTTATGCATTCAATAGACTTCGAGACATACAAGTGTAGAGTTTACATAGAGATTTACCTATTATCATATCTACTCTACACTTCAAATCTTCAATGCCTTGTGTTCATCTTTGAATAGCCTTCAAAAGACTTCATAGTTTATTGAGGTTGTTCTTGCACTTTAGCTTGAAGGCAATGAGACTCCATACTTCTTAGTTCACAAATCCTATCACACAATATGAACATATTACTCCTCATCAATATTTGTCATTAATCAAAACTACATGATTTGCCCTTAGGGCTAACAATCTCCCCCTTTTTGATGATGAGAAACTTTGTTGCAAAATGTGATAGATTAAAACAATGTAGTACGTAGAAGTATTAATGTCAATGATAAAAATTAACCAATTTAGCACATTGACATACAAAAGGCTCAATATGAGCCTATGACCCAACCAACCTCCATTTACCTCCTTCCTTCCAACAAACTAGGATAGAAGATATAGCATTTAAGAAAAACTTCTAAGAGAGGTTTTAAAGATTGTAACAGTGTAACAATGCTCCCCCTTAGATTGTGCTCACTTTTCAACACATTTGGACTAGAGATATCATGCATCTAAATTTTTGCATAGCAAGTCCAAACTTTAAAATAAGATAATCAAAGGCTTCAAATTCTGTAAATAATCTTACCTAAGTTTGTTCAAACATATTATGAGAGATTAAAATATATTTGAATCAATTTGAACAACAAAGGAGCACATTTTGACAATGAAATATGGATGCATCCGAATTTTTAAACTCATGCGTCCGAATTTTTAAACTCATGCATCCAAACTTTGAAATTTTAAGTCCAAACTGTAATATATTCAATATAATGGATGTTTAAAGTGAAATAAAGTTTTCATAATGTTGTTCAAACATAATGGAAGAGATTAAAACATATTTGAATTAATTTGAACAACAAAAGAGCACATTTTGGCCACAAATATGGATGCATTCGAATCTTTAAACCTTGCATCCGAATTTTGAATCCAAAGTTAAAAATTCAAAACTCATATTGCAGCAAAAATTCAAGATTCATATTGCAGCATCATTGCAGTCATCATATCATCACTTTTCTCCCCCTTTTGTCATCACTCAAAAAATAAATAAATAGAGGGATCAATGAAAATGAGACTATCAATTTAGCACATAAAAGAAGCTCTCATCACTAGAATTTCATCATTGAGCTTCACTATTACATAAAATGCAGCAAAATACTTAACAAGTTCAGAATTACAAAAAAAATATAGATAAGCAACTTAAAAGTAGTAAATAGAATAGAAGGAAAGAAAGCTTAGTCTTGTGATGTTGATGTTGATGGGGAGGCTCAACTCACTCCTTTCTTGATGGCCAAGTGCTTCACTCTTCCTTGACTGAAAGAGATTATTGATGGAGAGACTATTTCAGCTTCAGCTACTTGGCTGCCTGCTATTGGTGGCTCTTCATGAGCATGTTCTTCCTCTTCTTCTTCTGCCACAATCTCTTCATCTCCACCTTGATCATCATCTTCATCATTGCTATCATTATTATCTCCTTTCTTTTCTTCTTTATCTCCTTCTTCCTCATTTCCATCTTGAGGCTTAGAGGGTCCTTCACCACTTTGAGTATTTCTCATAAGGATTTCTTCAATGTGCTTTACCTGACTCTCCAGTCCATCTAACTTTCCAAGAACCATTGGAGCAAATGATTCAAAGAACTTATACATCTTCTCCATTTCCTTGACATAATTGTTCAAGGCTTCTTGGAATGCTTTGGCTACTATAGTGTCACCTCTAGTTACTCCTTCACCAGTTGAACCAATTCCAGTTTCTTCTTCAAACAATCTCCTTTTTGTTGGAGGTTGCTCCCCCTCACTTGAGGTGTCATGCTTTCTCTTTGTCTTCATTTCTCTAGCAAGGGTTTCTTTTTCATCCTCTTCTTCTTCCTCCTCTTCAATTTCTATCATTTCTTCTCTTTCTATTTTTTTTGGAGGGGTTTCTCTTTTTGTCCTCCATACATTATCCTCATCAAGAACTAATTGCATTCTCCTAAGAGTTTTATTATTGTAAATCTCCCCACTCTTAAAAGCTTGCCCTCTTCCCAGAAGCTTAATCTTAAAATGCTTAAAGATTCTTGTCAACAACCTTCCAAATGGGAATGCCTTGGTTACTGTTTTTCTTGCAGTAATCATGTGTTTCAAGGCTATATAACCAAAGTTCATTCTCCAATGCTCATGGAAAGCTAACATGATTACCATATGCATATTTCCAACTGATGACTTATGTCCAAAATTAGGAACAATCATAGTAGTTACCATATGATGCAACACTATACCTCTAGCATCCAAGTTCTTGATTTCCCTCTCTTTTATTGATCTAAACTCTCTACCATTGGTAAATGCTTCTTCAAATCTAACATATGTAAAGAGTTCATGATCATAGCAATGCATGGAAGGTGAATAATATCTAGCTCCATTGTCACCTACTCCACAAATTCTGTTTATCAATCCTTCACTAAATTCAATGTCAACTTGGGATACTCTAGATGAATACCACTTTTTTTGCTGTTTTTATTCCATTCATCAAATTCATGAGTAGCTTTGATTGAAACAAACCTGTCAATCCTAGATAATGTTTGAGGGATTCGAATTCTTCTTGGTTGGCTGAGGATTGAGTCTCCATCTCCTTCCTTAGCCTTTCCTTTCCCTTTCTTAACATTTGGCTTCTTTGTTCTCACCATTGATATTTTCTGTTAAGAAGTATTGATTTTCGGTATGAATTTAGGGTTAGAAGTTTAAAAGTGAAGGCAAATCGGGATGAGAATGTGTGGTTTTGAAGGGACTTTGATTCAGATGTGAATGGGTATGAGAGGCTTTTAAAAAGATGTGAAATTCGGAAGTTGAAGTGGTGAGAGAACTGTTTAAATTTTCAACTAAACGAGATGCGTCCAGTAAAATTCGAGACAATCGAATTCTCGAGTCCAGCGTCTGAATTTTTGGTTGAAAGTTTCTGTTTCTTCAGTTCAGAAAATTCGGTCGATCGAATTTTCTGTCTTGCGTCCGAATTCTTGATCAAAAGTCTCTGTTTCCTTTTACTCACCGAATTTTCTGTAGTGCATCCGAATTTTGGATTGAAAATTTCTGCTTTTTCATCAAAACTTCAATACACACATTAGCCATTGAATCTTGAAATTCCTAAGAGTCTTCTTAGGTGATTGAACCTTTTCTCAGCCAAAGGCTTTGTAAATATGTCAGTAATTTGCTCATTTGTATTTATATATTCTAAGCATATATCTTTCTTAATTACATGATCACGAATGAAATGATGTTTTATCTCTATACGCTTAGTCCTAGAATGTTGAATGGGATTTATGCTCAAATTGATAGCACTAGTATTATCACATAGTATCGGCACACAATCAAATTTAAGACTATAATCAAGTAAGGTATGCTGCATCCATAACAATTGAGCACAATAACTACCTGCAGCTATGTATTCAACTTCTGCAGTAGATAAAGACACACAAGCTTGCTTTTTACTAAACCAAGATACAAGACAACTACCAAGAAATTGACAATGACCACTTGTACTTTTATGTTCAACTTTGCATCCAGCATAGTCAGCATCAGAGTATCCAATAAGTTCAAAAGATGAAGTTTTTGACAACCAAAGACCATAGTCATGTGTATTAATCAAATAGCGAAAAATGCGTTTGACAGAAATTAGATGAGATTCTTTAGGACATGATTGGAATCTAGCACACAAGCATACAACAAACATGATATCTGGTCTACTAGCTGTGAGATAGAGTAAACTTCCGATCATACCTCTATATAATTTCTCATCAATACTTTTACCTTTCTCATCTTTGTCAAGTTTAGTTGATGAACTCATTGGAGTACCTATTCCTTTTGCTTGATCCATTCCAAATCTTTTCAGTAGCTCCTTGGTATACTTTGCTTTATTGATGAAGACTCCATCCTTGGTTTGCTTAATTTGCAGCCCAAGGAAGAAACTTAGTTCTCCCATCATGCTCATCTCAAATTCATTTTGCATGGATTTAGCAAACTCTTCACAAAGGGAAGTATTAGTAGCACCAAAAATAATATCATCAACATAAATTTGCACAAGTAAAATATCATTTTTAGAAGATGTTTTGATAAAAAGAGTTGTATCCACTTTTCCTTTTGTAAAACCTTTTGAAAGAAGAAAACCACTTAATCTTTCATACCAAGCTCTTGGAGCTTGTTTCAGTCCATATAGAGCTTTGGTTAACTTGAAAACATGATTTGGAAATTTTTCATGAATAAAACCAGGAGGTTGTTCTACGTAAACCTCTTCTTCAATAAAACCATTTAGAAAAGCACTTTTGACATCCATTTGAAATAGTTTAAAATCTTTAAAACAGGCAAATGCCAAAAGTATTCTTATAGACTCTAATCTGGCCACTGGAGCAAAAGTTTCATCACAATCAATGCCTTCTTCTTGGTTGAAACCTTGAGCAACAAGTCTAGCTTTATTTCTAACAACTTCTCCTAGTTCATTTAACTTATTTCTAAAGACCCATTTTGTACCAATCACAGAATGATCATGAGGTATAGGAACAAGAGTCCAAACTTTATTTCTCTCAAACTGATTTAACTTTTCTTCCATAGCAATAATCCAGAAATTATCACACAATGCATCATCAATATTTTTCGGTTCAATATGAGATAAAAGGGCAAAATTATGAATAAAGTACCGCCTTGTTTTAACTCCTTGGGAGACATCACCAATGATTTGCTCCTTAGGATGACTTCTTGCATATGTGAGATCCTTTGGAAGTTCTTGATTATTGCTTGATTGACCATGTTGTTCTTGCTCCATTATTTCTTCTTCTTTGGCATGATCTTCCAATGTAGGTACTTGGTGTTGAGTTTGATTTTCAACCATTGAGGAACCTGCATCATCTTCATTTCTTCTTTGAAGATAAATGTTAGATTCATCAAAAGTTACATGAATAGTTTCTTCAACACATAATGTACTTTTGTTATAGACTCTATATGCCTTTTTATTTGATGAATAGCCAAGAAATATGCCTTCATCTGATTTTCTGTCAAACTTACCAAGATTGTCACTAGTGTTTAAAATAAAGCACTTACAACCAAAAACTTTAAAATAGACAATTGATGGAGTTTTATCAAATAGAAGTTCAAAAGGTATTTTTCTTTATAAAAGGTCTTAGTAAAACTCTATTCATTACATAGCAATCTGTATTTACAGCTTCAGCCCAAAAATATTTTGGTAAGGAATTTTCACAAAGCATTGATCTAGCCATTTCTTGTAATGTTCTGTTTTTCCTCTCAACAACACCATTTTGTTGAGGTGTTTTGGCAGCTGAAAAATTATGAGTGATGCCATACTCATCACAGAATTTTGTAAAATCTTGGTTACAAAACTCTCTTCCATTATCACTTCTAATAGAAATTAGTTTGCAATCAAGAGAAATTTGAACCTTTTTGAAAAGTTTTAAAAATTCAAAAAATGCTTCACCTTTTTGTGATAAGAAGATTACCCATGTAAATCTTGAAAAATCATCAACAATCACATAAGCATATCTTTTACCACCAAGACTAGTGGTCCTCATAGGTCCAAATAAATCCATGTGAACTAGCTCAAGAGGTTTTGAGCTAGAAACAATTTTCTTTGGTTTAAAAGATGTTTTTGATTGTTTTCCATATTGACAAGCATCACAAAGACGGGTTTTATCAAAATGCATTTTTGGTAATCCTCTAACTAGTTCTTGTGTAGAAAGTTTGTTCAATCCATGCTCACATGTCCTAATCTTCTATGCCATAAAAATCCATCATTGTCATGAATGGCAAGACATTTAATATCATTAGTAATAAGCTCATCAAGATATAACACATATACATTACTAACTCTTTTAGCAACAAAAATAGTTTTATTACTTGCACTGTCAAGAATAGTACAAGTATCACATTTAAACTCAACTTTACAACCATTGTCACATAATTGACTAATACTAAGTAAATTGTACTTTAAACCATCAATAAGTAAAACTTTCTTGATAAGAGGGAAAGAACCTTTACCAATGTTACCTATTCCAAGTATTTTCCCTTTCTTCTTATCTCCAAATGTGACAAAACCTTCATTTTTAGCTTGAAGCTCACTAACAAGTGATGCATTTCTAGTCATGTGCCTTGAGCATTCACTGTCAAGAAACCATTTAGTGGCACTTGATCTTGAGGCAAATTGTACCTATACCAAATTAGAAAGAGTGATTTTTGGTACCCATATCTTCTTGGGTCCAAGGGGGTTAGTAATAGTTCCTTTGACTTTCCAAATGGTCTTAACACCATTTTCTATCTTTCTTTTTATAAAACACTTAGAAACCTTGTGTCCATGCCTACCACAATATGTGCAACAAGTATGAGATCTATAATGAGAAGATTCTTTAACAAATAACCTTTTTTGTTTTGGATCAAAACAATCATGTGTAAAACCAAGACTTTGCTTTACAAATGAGGATCTTTGATAACCAAGTAATTTATTTAAATTTTCTCTTCCATTTGTAAATCTCTCAATACATAAAGTAAGATCATTTACTTTCCTTTTTAAAGACTCATGATATTTTATCATTGATTCAAGAGAAATAATTCTTGTACAAAGCTTTTTGTTTTCAAAAGATACATTTTGTATGGTAGTATTCAAAACTTATTTTTCAATCGTAAGGGAATTAATGGTCTCAAGAAGTTTATCATTTTCAACACATAATTTTGAATTTTCATTTGAAAAATCATTGATTTTGAATTTCATTTCTTTGTTTATTTTTGAAGCCTTTTTCAACTCTTCATATAGTTCTACAATCAAATCACTAGAATCAATATCATCATCACAAAAATTTGAAATAGAAGGTGAAGATTATACCTCATCATCAATGGCCATAAAGCATATATTGGCCTTCTCTTCACTGTCATCCTCGCTTTCTTGTTGATCCCATGTTCCAGCTAATCCTTTTCCTTTCTTGGCAGATTTCTTTCTGTTTTTCCTGTCTCTTTCCCTCTCTAACACTTTGGGACAGTCAGCAATAAGATGCTCTGTGCTCTTGCATTCAAAGCATTGAGGTTTATAGGATGAGGATTGTCCACTCTTCTTGACTGGCTTTCTTCCTTTCTTTAGAAACTCCTTTTTGTAGAATCACTTGAACTTCCTCACTGCCATTGCAATCTCTTCTTCTCCACTGTTTCCTCCTTCTTCTTCACTTGAAGATTGTTCTTGTTCACTCAAGTGATTTGAAGCATTGAAAACAAATCCTTTTCTTCCCTTTTCTTCATCTTCCTTATCATTCAACCGTTTCATCTTCATTTCATGTGTGAGTAGTGATCCGATAAGCTCTTCAAGAGGAAGAGTTTTTAAATCTTTGGACTCCTCAATAGCAAGCGTTTTTGGCTGCCGGGGATTTTGGTAGACCATCCAAAATCTTCCCTGTTTTGCTCTCCCATAGTATAGCTTTTACCATAAGCTTTCAAGCCATTAAAAATGTTAGTAAACCTTGTAAACATATCACTAATATTTTCACCTTGTTTCATAGTAAACAGTTCATAATCTCTAACAAGCATGGCAAGTTTGGATTCTTTAACTTGATTAGTACCTTCATGAGTGATTTGGAGTAATCTCCACATATCATGAGCAGAATCACACCCACTAACTCTATTGTATTCAGTAACATCTAATGCACAACTTAATATGTTCATTGCCTGATAGTTTAATGTCATTTTCCTTGAATCATGCTCATCAAATTCATTAGTGGATTTGGGTTCTGAGGTTACTACATCTGCTCTCATTTTCATTGGGACATAAGGACCTTTCTCAACTATGTTCCACAAATCAAAATTGATAGAACAAATATATATCTTAACTCTAGTCTTCCAAAAAGTGTAATTTGTTCCATCAAACAACAGTGGTCTATTTGAAGATGATCCTTCTAGGTAAGGTAGATTTGAAATATTAGCCATAGGATCTTTGTCTTCTAGGTTGTCAAACCACACAAAGAAGTTCTAGCTCTGATACCAATTGAAATACCTAAGAGGGGGGTGAATTAGGTATTTGGCTAATTTTTGCAAAAACAAACCTTTTATGCGTTTAGACCAAGAACAAATTATATGAGCAAAATAGAGACAATTTATAGCAAAGCAATGAAAGAAAGCAATAGCAAAGAACTCAAACAATTTATAGTGGTTCGATCCTCAAGATCTACATCCACTACCTTAAGCTCACACTTAAGGATTTCAAACAATCTACTATATGCTCAGGTTTACAAATTACAAGAGAGGATCACCACACTATGGTTTTACACTCACAACCTCTTCTAGTAACTTTTTACAATACAAGGCTCCCCAAACACAAAGGTTTTATATCTCAAACAACCTTGAATCACAACTTCAAGGATCACCCTTATCTAAAGGATTTTATGTTATCAAGATAACCTTGCTAGAGCTAGTAGAACAACACAATTTAATAAATAAAGAAGAGTGTGTAGATGTTACCACTTGTTGGTAGCTATTACACAAAGTTGCACCTTCACACTTTCATGTCTTTGGATTGATCAATTGAATGCACAAGACATAAGAGAACTTAAGAAATGTTTGTAAAAGGCTTTAGGATGCTTAGAGTTTTTTAAGAATTCAAAACTTACAAAAGCTTTCAAGTTTATAGCTTTTATAGAATTTGAAAATCAGTTTTAACAACTATAAAACGGCTAGTTAACGGCTATTTTCAGGAAATTCGGACGACCGAATTCTGCGTCCGAATATTTTGAACGACCGAATTTTTTCTGCTGCGTCCGAATCTTCGTCCTAATTTCTCTGGAAAAATAGTGACCATGCTGAAGGCCAAAATTCAGACGACCGAATTTTTCTTCATGCGTCCGAATCTTCTTCCGAATTTCTCTGGAAGAACAGTAGCAAACTTTTGCTACAAAATTCGGACGACCGAATTTTTTGGAAGCATATTAAAACTTTATAAAATCATTTGAGATTTAACTTCCAAAAGTTTGAAAAACATTTGGTATATATAGAAAACGTATTTAGACATATATAAGTTTGAAAACCAAAATCAAATTCCTTTGATCATATAAAGTTTACTTAAAAACTTTTAGGTCACAAAACCACATTCATCAAGAAATTTTATTCAAAGCCTTTTAAGATTAAGAAACCTATTTTATGCTCTCTTATGCATTCAATAGACTTCGAGACATACAAGTGTAGAGTTTACATAGAGATTTACCTATTATCATATCTACTCTACACTTCAAATCTTCAATGCCTTGTGTTCATCTTTGAATAGCCTTCAAAAGACTTCATAGTTTATTGAGGTTGTTCTTGCACTTTAGCTTGAAGGCAATGAGACTCCATACTTCTTAGTTCACAAATCCTATCACACAATATGAACATATTACTCCTCATCAATATTTGTCATTAATCAAAACTACATGATTTGCCCTTAGGGCTAACAATCTCCCCCTTTTTGATGATGAGAAACTTTGTTGCAAAATGTGATAGATTAAAACAATGTAGTACGTAGAAGTATTAATGTCAATGATAAAAATTAACCAATTTAGCACATTGACATACAAAAGGCTCAATATGAGCCTATGACCCAACCAACCTCCATTTACCTCCTTCCTTCCAACAAACTAGGATAGAAGATATAGCATTTAAGAAAAAACTTCTAAGAGAGGTTTTTAAAGATTGTAACAGTGTAACAATGCTCCCCTTAGATTGTGCTCACTTTTCAACACATTTGGACTAGAGATATCATGCATCTAAATTTTTGCATAGCAAGTCCAAACTTTAAAATAAGATAATCAAAGGCTTCAAATTCTGTAAATAATCTTACCTAAGTTTGTTCAAACATATTATGAGAGATTAAAATATATTTGAATCAATTTGAACAACAAAGGAGCACATTTTGACAATGAAATATGGATGCATCCGAATTTTTAAACTCATGCGTCCGAATTTTTAAACTCATGCATCCAAACTTTGAAATTTTAAGTCCAAACTGTAATATATTCAATATAATGGATGTTTAAAGTGAAATAAAGTTTTCATAATGTTGTTCAAACATAATGGAAGAGATTAAAACATATTTGAATTAATTTGAACAACAAAAGAGCACATTTTGGCCACAAATATGGATGCATTCGAATCTTTAAACCTTGCATCCGAATTTTGAATCCAAAGTTAAAAATTCAAAACTCATATTGCAGCAAAAATTCAAGATTCATATTGCAGCATCATTGCAGTCATCATATCATCACTTTTCTCCCCCTTTTGTCATCACTCAAAAAATAAATAAATAGAGGGATCAATGAAAATGAGACTATCAATTTAGCACATAAAAGAAGCTCTCATCACTAGAATTTCATCATTGAGCTTCACTATTACATAAAATGCAGCAAAATACTTAACAAGTTCAGAATTACAAAAAAAATATAGATAAGCAACTTAAAAGTAGTAAATAGAATAGAAGGAAAGAAAGCTTAGTCTTGTGATGTTGATGTTGATGGGGAGGCTCAACTCACTCCTTTCTTGATGGCCAAGTGCTTCACTCTTCCTTGACTGAAAGAGATTATTGATGGAGAGACTATTTCAGACTTCGACTACTTGGTCGCTCGCTATTGGTGGCTCTTCATGAGCATGTTCTTCCTCTTCTTCTTCTGCCACAATCTCTTCATCTCCACCTTGATCATCATCTTCATCATTGCTATCATTATTATCTCCTTTCTTTTCTTCTTTATCTCCTTCTTCCTCATTTCCATCTTGAGGCTTAGAGGGTCCTTCACCACTTTGAGTATTTCTCATAAGGATTTCTTCAATGTGCTTTACCTGACTCTCCAGTCCATCTAACTTTCCAAGAACCATTGGAGCAAATGATTCAAAGAACTTATACATCTTCTCCATTTCCTTGACATAATTGTTCAAGGCTTCTTGGAATGCTTTGGCTACTATAGTGTCACCTCTAGTTACTCCTTCACCAGTTGAACCAATTCCAGTTTCTTCTTCAAACAATCTCCTTTTTGTTGGAGGTTGCTCCCCCTCACTTGAGGTGTCATGCTTTCTCTTTGTCTTCATTTCTCTAGCAAGGGTTTCTTTTTCATCCTCTTCTTCTTCCTCCTCTTCAATTTCTATCATTTCTTCTCTTTCTATTTTTTTTGGAGGGGTTTCTCTTTTTGTCCTCCATACATTATCCTCATCAAGAACTAATTGCATTCTCCTAAGAGTTTTATTATTGTAAATCTCCCCACTCTTAAAAGCTTGCCCTCTTCCCAGAAGCTTAATCTTAAAATGCTTAAAGATTCTTGTCAACAACCTTCCAAATGGGAATGCCTTGGTTACTGTTTTTCTTGCAGTAATCATGTGTTTCAAGGCTATATAACCAAAGTTCATTCTCCAATGCTCATGGAAAGCTAACATGATTACCATATGCATATTTCCAACTGATGACTTATGTCCAAAATTAGGAACAATCATAGTAGTTACCATATGATGCAACACTATACCTCTAGCATCCAAGTTCTTGATTTCCCTCTCTTTTATTGATCTAAACTCTCTACCATTGGTAAATGCTTCTTCAAATCTAACATATGTAAAGAGTTCATGATCATAGCAATGCATGGAAGGTGAATAATATCTAGCTCCATTGTCACCTACTCCACAAATTCTGTTTATCAATCCTTCACTAAATTCAATGTCAACTTGGGATACTCTAGATGAATACCACTTTTTTTGCTGTTTTTATTCCATTCATCAAATTCATGAGTAGCTTTGATTGAAACAAACCTGTCAATCCTAGATAATGTTTGAGGGATTCGAATTCTTCTTGGTTGGCTGAGGATTGAGTCTCCATCTCCTTCCTTAGCCTTTCCTTTCCCTTTCTTAACATTTGGCTTCTTTGTTCTCACCATTGATATTTTCTGTTAAGAAGTATTGATTTTCGGTATGAATTTAGGGTTAGAAGTTTAAAAGTGAAGGCAAATCGGGATGAGAATGTGTGGTTTTGAAGGGACTTTGATTCAGATGTGAATGGGTATGAGAGGCTTTTAAAAAGATGTGAAATTCGGAAGTTGAAGTGGTGAGAGAACTGTTTAAATTTTCAACTAAACAGACGCGTCCGTAAAATTCAGACGACCGAATTCTCAGGTCTGCGTCTGAATTTTTGGTTGAAAGTTTCTGTTTCTTCAGTTCAGAAAATTCGGTCGATCGAATTTTCTGTCTTGCGTCCGAATTCTTGATCAAAAGTCTCTGTTTCCTTTTACTCACCGAATTTTCTGTAGTGCATCCGAATTTTGGATTGAAAATTTCCTGTTTTCATCAAAACTTCAATACACACATTAGCCATTGAATCTTGAAATTCCTAAGAGTCTTCTTAGGTGATTGAACCTTTTCTCAGCCAAAGGCTTTGTAAATATGTCAGTAATTTGCTCATTTGTATTTATATATTCTAAGCATATATCTTTCTTAATTACATGATCACGAATGAAATGATGTTTTATCTCTATACGCTTAGTCCTAGAATGTTGAATGGGATTTATGCTCAAATTGATAGCACTAGTATTATCACATAGTATCGGCACACAATCAAATTTAAGACTATAATCAAGTAAGGTATGCTGCATCCATAACAATTGAGCACAATAACTACCTGCAGCTATGTATTCAACTTCTGCAGTAGATAAAGACACACAAGCTTGCTTTTTACTAAACCAAGATACAAGACAACTACCAAGAAATTGACAATGACCACTTGTACTTTTATGTTCAACTTTGCATCCAGCATAGTCAGCATCAGAGTATCCAATAAGTTCAAAAGATGAAGTTTTTGACAACCAAAGACCATAGTCATGTGTATTAATCAAATAGCGAAAAATGCGTTTGACAGAAATTAGATGAGATTCTTTAGGACATGATTGGAATCTAGCACACAAGCATACAACAAACATGATATCTGGTCTACTAGCTGTGAGATAGAGTAAACTTCCGATCATACCTCTATATAATTTCTCATCAATACTTTTACCTTTCTCATCTTTGTCAAGTTTAGTTGATGAACTCATTGGAGTACCTATTCCTTTTGCTTGATCCATTCCAAATCTTTTCAGTAGCTCCTTGGTATACTTTGCTTTATTGATGAAGACTCCATCCTTGGTTTGCTTAATTTGCAGCCCAAGGAAGAAACTTAGTTCTCCCATCATGCTCATCTCAAATTCATTTTGCATGGATTTAGCAAACTCTTCACAAAGGGAAGTATTAGTAGCACCAAAAATAATATCATCAACATAAATTTGCACAAGTAAAATATCATTTTTAGAAGATGTTTTGATAAAAAGAGTTGTATCCACTTTTCCTTTTGTAAAACCTTTGAAAGAAGAAAACCACTTAATCTTTCATACCAAGCTCTTGGAGCTTGTTTCAGTCCATATAGAGCTTTGGTTAACTTGAAAACATGATTTGGAAATTTTTCATGAATAAAACCAGGAGGTTGTTCTACGTAAACCTCTTCTTCAATAAAACCATTTAGAAAAGCACTTTTGACATCCATTTGAAATAGTTTAAAATCTTTAAAATAGGCAAATGCCAAAAGTATTCTTATAGACTCTAATCTGGCCACTGGAGCAAAAGTTTCATCACAATCAATGCCTTCTTCTTGGTTGAAACCTTGAGCAACAAGTCTAGCTTTATTTCTAACAACTTCTCCTAGTTCATTTAACTTATTTCTAAAGACCCATTTTGTACCAATCACAGAATGATCATGAGGTATAGGAACAAGAGTCCAAACTTTATTTCTCTCAAACTGATTTAACTTTTCTTCCATAGCAATAATCCAGAAATTATCACACAATGCATCATCAATATTTTTCGGTTCAATATGAGATAAAAGGGCAAAATTATGAATAAAGTACCGCCTTGTTTTAACTCCTTGGGAGACATCACCAATGATTTGCTCCTTAGGATGACTTCTTGCATATGTGAGATCCTTTGGAAGTTCTTGATTATTGCTTGATTGACCATGTTGTTCTTGCTCCATTATTTCTTCTTCTTTGGCATGATCTTCCAATGTAGGTACTTGGTGTTGAGTTTGATTTTCAACCATTGAGGAACCTGCATCATCTTCATTTCTTCTTTGAAGATAAATGTTAGATTCATCAAAAGTTACATGAATAGTTTCTTCAACACATAATGTACTTTTGTTATAGACTCTATATGCCTTTTTATTTGATGAATAGCCAAGAAATATGCCTTCATCCGATTTTTCCATCAAACTTACCAAGATTGTCACTAGTGTTTAAAATAAAGCACTTACAACCAAAAACTTTAAAATAGACAATTGATGGAGTTTTATCAAATAGAAGTTCAAAAGGTATTTTTCTTTATAAAAGGTCTTAGTAAAACTCTATTCATTACATAGCAATCAGTATTTACTGACTTCAGTCCCAAAAAATATTTTGGTAAGGAATTTTCACAAAGCATTGATCTAGCCATTTCTTGTAATGTTCTGTTTTTTCCTCTCAACAACACCATTTTGTTGAGGTGTTTTGGCAGCTGAAAAATTATGAGTGATGCCATACTCATCACAGAATTTTGTAAAATCTTGGTTACAAAACTCTCTTCCATTATCACTTCTAATAGAAATTAGTTTGCAATCAAGAGAAATTTGAACCTTTTTGAAAAGTTTTAAAAATTCAAAAAATGCTTCACCTTTTTGTGATAAGAAGATTACCCATGTAAATCTTGAAAAAATCATCAACAATCACATAAGCATATCTTTTACCACCAAGACTAGTGGTCCTCATAGGTCCAAATAAATCCATGTGAACTAGCTCAAGAGGTTTTGAGCTAGAAACAATTTTCTTTGGTTTAAAAGATATTTTTGATTGTTTTCCATATTGACAAGCATCACAAAGACGGGTTTTATCAAAATGCATTTTTTGGTAATCCTCTAACTAGTTCTTGTGTAGAAAGTTTGTTCAATCCATGCTCACATGTCCTAATCTTCTATGCCATAAAAATCCATCATTGTCATGAATGGCAAGACATTTAATATCATTAGTAATAAGCTCATCAAGATATAACACATATACATTACTAACTCTTTTAGCAACAAAAATAGTTTTATTACTTGCACTGTCAAGAATAGTACAAGTATCACATTTAAACTCAACTTTACAACCATTGTCACATAATTGACTAATACTAAGTAAATTGTACTTTAAACCATCAATAAGTAAAACTTTCTTGATAAGAGGGAAAGAACCTTTACCAATGTTACCTATTCCAAGTATTTTCCCTTTCTTCTTATCTCCAAATGTGACAAAACCTTCATTTGTAGCTTGAAGCTCACTAACAAGTGATGCATTTCTAGTCATGTGCCTTGAGCATTCACTGTCAAGAAACCATTTAGTGGCACTTGATCTTGAGGCAAATTGTACCTATACCAAATTAGAAAGAGTGATTTTTGGTACCCATATCTTCTTGGGTCCAAGGGGGTTAGTAATAGTTCCTTTGACTTTCCAAATGGTCTTAACACCATTTTCTATCTTTCTTTTTATAAAACACTTAGAAACCTTGTGTCCATGCCTACCACAATATGTGCAACAAGTATGAGATCTATAATGAGAAGATTCTTTAACAAATAACCTTTTTTGTTTTGGATCAAAACAATCATGTGTAAAACCAAGACTTTGCTTTACAAATGAGGATCTTTGATAACCAAGTAATTTATTTAAATTTTCTCTTCCATTTGTAAATCTCTCAATACATAAAGTAAGATCATTTACTTTCCTTTTTAAAGACTCATGATATTTTATCATTGATTCAAGAGAAATAATTCTTGTACAAAGCTTTTTGTTTTCAAAAGATACATTTTGTATGGTAGTATTCAAAACTTATTTTTTCAATCGTAAGGGAATTAATGGTCTCAAGAAGTTTATCATTTTCAACACATAATTTTGAATTTTCATTTGAAAAAATCATTGATTTTGAATTTCATTTCTTTGTTTATTTTTTGAAGCCTTTTTTCAACTCTTCATATAGTTCTACAATCAAATCACTAGAATCAATATCATCATCACAAAAATTTGAAATAGAAGGTGAAGATTATACCTCATCATCAATGGCCATAAAGCATATATTGGCCTTCTCTTCACTGTCATCCTCGCTTTCTTGTTGATCCCATGTTCCAGCTAATCCTTTTCCTTTCTTGGCAGATTTCTTTCTGTTTTTCCTGTCTCTTTCCCTCTCTAACACTTTGGGACAGTAAGCAATAAGATGCTCTGTGCTCTTGCATTCAAAGCATTGAGGTTTATAGGATGAGGATTGTCCACTCTTCTTGACTGGCTTTCTTCCTTTCTTTAGAAACTCCTTTTTGTAGAATCACTTGAACTTCCTCACTGCCATTGCAATCTCTTCTTCTCCACTGTTTCCTCCTTCTTCTTCACTTGAAGATTGTTCTTGTTCACTCAAGTGATTTGAAGCATTGAAAACAAATCCTTTTCTTCCCTTTTCTTCATCTTCCTTATCATTCAACCGTTTCATCTTCATTTCATGTGTGAGTAGTGATCCGATAAGCTCTTCAAGAGGAAGAGTTTTTAAATCTTTGGACTCCTCAATAGCAAGCGTTTTTGGCTGCCAGGATTTTGGTAGACCATCCAAAATCTTCCTGTTTTGCTCTCCCATAGTATAGCTTTTACCATAAGCTTTCAAGCCATTAAAAATGTTAGTAAACCTTGTAAACATATCACTAATATTTTCACCTTGTTTCATAGTAAACAGTTCATAATCTCTAACAAGCATGGCAAGTTTGGATTCTTTAACTTGATTAGTACCTTCATGAGTGATTTGGAGTAATCTCCACATATCATGAGCAGAATCACACCCACTAACTCTATTGTATTCAGTAACATCTAATGCACAACTTAATATGTTCATTGCCTGATAGTTTAATGTCATTTTCCTTGAATCATGCTCATCAAATTCATTAGTGGATTTGGGTTCTGAGGTTACTACATCTGCTCTCATTTTCATTGGGACATAAGGACCTTTCTCAACTATGTTCCACAAATCAAAATTGATAGAACAAATATATATCTTAACTCTAGTCTTCCAAAAAGTGTAATTTGTTCCATCAAACAACAGTGGTCTATTTGAAGATGATCCTTCTAGGTAAGGTAGATTTGAAATATTAGCCATAGGATCTTTGTCTTCTAGGTTGTCAAACCACACAAAGAAGTTCTAGCTCGATACCAATTGAAATACCTAAGAGGGGGTGAATTAGGTATTTGGCTAATTTTTGCAAAAACAAACCTTTTATGCGTTTAGACCAAGAACAAATTATATGAGCAAAATAGAGACAATTTATAGCAAAGCAATGAAAGAAAGCAATAGCAAAGAACTCAAACAATTTATAGTGGTTCGATCCTCAAGATCTACATCCACTACCTTAAGCTCACACTTAAGGATTTCAAACAATCTACTATATGCTCAGGTTTACAAATTACAAGAGAGGATCACCACACTATGGTTTTACACTCACAACCTCTTCTAGTAACTTTTTACAATACAAGGCTCCCCAAACACAAAGGTTTTATATCTCAAACAACCTTGAATCACAACTTCAAGGATCACCCTTATCTAAAGGATTTTATGTTATCAAGATAACCTTGCTAGAGCTAGTAGAACAACACAATTTAATAAATAAAGAAGAGTGTGTAGATGTTACCACTTGTTGGTAGCTATTACACAAAGTTGCACCTTCACACTTTCATGTCTTTGGATTGATCAATTGAATGCACAAGACATAAGAGAACTTAAGAAATGTTTGTAAAAGGCTTTAGGATGCTTAGAGTTTTTTAAGAATTCAAAACTTACAAAAGCTTTCAAGTTTATAGCTTTTATAGAATTTGAAAATCAGTTTTAACAACTATAAAACGGCTATTTTCAGGAAATTCGGACGACCGAATTCTGCGTCCGAATATTTTGAACGACCGAATTTTTTCTGCTGCGTCCGAATCTTCGTCCTAATTTCTCTGGAAAAATAGTGACCATGCTGAAGGCCAAAATTCAGACGACCGAATTTTTCTTCATGCGTCCGAATCTTCTTCCGAATTTATCTGGAAGAACAGTAGCAAACTTTTGCTACAAAATTCGGACGACCGAATTTTTTGGAAGCATATTAAAACTTTATAAAATCATTTGAGATTTAACTTCCAAAAGTTTGAAAAACATTTGGTATATATAGAAAACGTATTTAGACATATATAAGTTTGAAAACCAAAATCAAATTCCTTTGATCATATAAAGTTTACTTAAAAACTTTTAGGTCACAAAACCACATTCATCAAGAAATTTTATTCAAAGCCTTTTAAGATTAAGAAACCTATTTTATGCTCTCTTATGCATTCAATAGACTTCGAGACATACAAGTGTAGAGTTTACATAGAGATTTACCTATTATCATATCTACTCTACACTTCAAATCTTCAATGCCTTGTGTTCATCTTTGAATAGCCTTCAAAAGACTTCATAGTTTATTGAGGTTGTTCTTGCACTTTAGCTTGAAGGCAATGAGACTCCATACTTCTTAGTTCACAAATCCTATCACACAATATGAACATATTACTCCTCATCAATATTTGTCATTAATCAAAACTACATGATTTGCCCTTAGGGCTAACAATCTCCAATTGTATAGCTCTTCCCATAAGCTTTTAAACCATTGAAAATGTTAGTAAATCTTGTAAATATATCACTAACATTCTCACCTTGCTTCATGGTAATTAGTTCATAGTCCCTGACTAGCATGGCAAGCTTTGACTCTTTAACCTTGTTTGTACCTTCATGTGTTACTTGGAGTAATCTCCACATATCATGAGCAGTATCACATCCAGTAACTCTATTGTATTCAGTTACATCTAATGCACAACTTTAAATGTTCATGGCCTGCTAATTTAATGTCATTTTCTTTGAATCATTTTCATCAAATTCGTCTGTAGACTTTGGTTCTAAAGTCACGCCATCACCTCTTATTTTCATAGGTACGTAAGGACCTTTCTCAACAATATTCCACAAATCAAAATTAATAGAACAAATATATATTTTAACTCTAGATTTCAAAAAAATATAGCTTGTTCCATCAAACAAAGGTTGTCTATTTGTGGAAGATCCTTCTAGATAAGGTAAGTTTGAAATATTAGCCATAAGATCTTAACTTCTAGGCTGCAAAACCACACAAAGAAGCCCTTGTTGTGATACCAATTGAAAGACCTAAGAGGGGAGTGAATTAGGTCTTTGGCTAATTTTCGAAAATAATTTCCTTTTACAATTCTAAGCTAGATCAGATTATGTGTGCTTGCTTCAATGAGAGAATATATCAATCAATGTACAAGCAATAAATAATTTAAGATCAATATACACATGCAATTTATAGTTGTTCGATCTCTTCAAGATCTACGTCCACTACCTTGAGCCTACACTCAAGGATTTCAAACAATCTACTATATGCTCTAGTTCAACAATTACATAAGAGGCTCACCACACAATGATTTTACACTCACAACCTCTTTTATAATTCTACAAACAAGGTTCAACCTACCAAAGGATTTTATATCTATAAAGAACCTTGAATCAATGTCTCAAGGATCACCCTTATCTAAAGGATTTTATGTTTTCAAGAAAACCTTGCAAAGAGCTAGTAGAAAACGCAATTGAATTAAGAAAGGACAATGTGTAAGATGTTACCACTTTGTTGGTAGATAATTACCCAATGTTGCACCTTCACACTTTGTTGCCTTTGGAATCTTGAATGATCAATTGAAAGCACAAGACAAAAGAGAGCTTTAATGTTTGCTAAAGACTTTGGAATGTTTAGAGTTCTTTGAGATTCAAAACATACAAAAATTCTTGAGTTTATAGCTTTTATAGAATTCAAAATCAGTTTTAACAGTCACAAAACGGCTAGTAACGGCTAGTTTCAGAAAATTCGGACGACTAAATTTTTTTTATGCGTCCGAACTTATCGTCCGAATTTTACTGTTGTATGTTCTTGGGAAAAATTTGGACGATCGAATTTTTCTCATGCTTCCGAACTTGCGTCCAAATTTCTCTAGAAAAACAGTAACCATGCTGGTAAGAAAATTTCGGACGACCAAATTGTTTTTATGCATCCGAACTTGCGTCCGAATTTCTCTGGAAAAATAGTAGCCATTTTAAAGTTTGGTTTTCAAACTTTGTGAAATCATTTGAAATTTAACTTCAATAAGTTTGAAAACATTTTGTATGTATAGATAAGTTATTTCGACACTTTTATACTTAGGAAAGATTATCAAATCTTTTTTATCATACAAAGTTTACTCAAAGTCTTTTAAGATACAAAAAAACACATATATTAATAAAAACTTCATTCAAATCCATTTAGGATTAAGAAAAATAATTTTATGCTCTGTTATGCGTTCAATAGATTCCAAGACACACAAGTGTAGGGTTTACAAAAGAATATACCTATTAAGCATATTTCACCTACACTTCAAGTCTTCAATGCCTTTTAATCATCTTTCAACAAACTTCTTCAATCTTCAATCACTTTGACTCATTGAAGTTGTTCTTGTACTTTGGCTTGAAGGCAACAAGACTTCATACTTCTTTAATCCAATAATCCTATCACACAATTGACATAAAGATTAGTCCACAACAATATTTGTCATTATTCAAAACTCAATCAAAACTTCATCATTTACCCTTAGGGCTAACAAGAAGAATACAAGTCTCATTGCCTTGAAGCTAAAAAGAGCATGAACAACTCAAGGTTACCAAAGTAGTCGAAGATAAAAGAGTTGATTCAAGATTATTGAAGGCTTTGAAGACCTTAGTGTAGGTTTACAAATGCATTATAGGTATATCTTTACAAACCTTGTACTTTTTATCTTTGGAATCTAAGTATTTTTTCAAGAGAGCATAAAACTTGGTTTTCAATCTCAAATGATTTATCTTACAAATGTTTCTTTACCAAGTTCTTGATAAAATCATTTGGAGTAAAAGCTTTAAAAAAGATCAATTTTATAGTCCAAAATTATTTCAAACTTGTTGTGCTTGATTTCTAATCATTTTGACTAAGTTTGAAAAATTCAGACATTCGAACTATACTTCAAGGCTGCTGAATTTTCTAAGAAATTTAGATAACCATTTGAACGCCTGTGTCCAAATTAAGTTGACCAAATATACCCTGGCAGCCTCAAAATAGCAGGATGATGATGATGAACCCCCGGTTTTAACAGTTTTAAGTTATTTTAAATGGATGTCAAAAGTGTGTTCCTAAATGGTTTTATTGATGAAGAAGTTTTTGTGGAACAATCCCCCGGTTTTGCTCAAGAAACATTTCCTAACCATGTCTTCAAACTATCCAAAGCTTTGGTTTAAAACAAGCTCCTAGAGATTGGTATGAAAGATGGAGCGGTTTTCTTCTTTCAAAAGGATTTTCAAGAGGAAAGGTTGACATAATACTTTTCATAAAAACCTTTTGTAACAATGATCTTTACTTTTACAAATTTATGTAGATGATATCATATTTGGTACAACTAATGTTTCTTTTTTTGAGGAGTTTGCCAAGTTAATGCAAAGTTAGTTCAAAAGGAACATGATGAGAGAACTCAACTTCTTTCTTGGGTTAGAAATCAAGCAAACCAAGGACCGCACTTTCATAAATCAATCCAAGTATACCAAGGAGCTTTTGAAGAGACAGGGAATTGATCAAGAAAAAGGTATTAGCACTCCTATGAGTTCATCAATGAAACTTGACAAAGATGAGAAAGGTAAAAATATTGATGAAAAGGTATATAGAAATATGACTGGTAGTTTGCTTTTTCTTACCACCAGAAGGCTGGACATTATGTTTGCCGTGTTCTTATGTGCTCGATTTCAATCTTGTCCGAAAGAATCTCATTTAATTGCCATCAATCGCATTCTTGGTTATTTAATCGATACACATGATTATGGTCTTTGGTTTACAAAATCATCTTCTTTTGACCTATTGCCTATTCAGATGCTGACTATACCAGATGCAAAGTCGAGTATAAAAGTACTAGTGGTTATTGTCAATTTCTTGGTAGTTTTCTTGTATCATGGTATAGCAAGAAATAAGCCCGTATGTCATTGTCTGCCATCGAGGCTGAATATATCACCATTGGTAGTTGTTGTGCTCAAGTGTTATGGATGAAGCACACTCTACTTGATTATGGCTTAATTTCAAATATGTGCCTATTTTATGTAACAATACTAGTGCTATTAATTAGAGTATAAATCCTATTCAACATTCTAGGACTAAGCATATAGAGATTAAACATCACTTCATTCGTGATTATGTAGCTAAAGGTGATATATGCTTGGATTATGTGTGCACAAATGAACAAATTGTTGACATCTTCACCAAGCCTTTAGCCAAGAAAAAGTTTTGTTACCATAGAGGAAGCTTGGGAATTTCAAAATTTAATTAATAATGGCTGTATTTAAGTGTGCCAAAAATAGGAAAAATTCGGATGCATGGTGTAAACTTTGGACGTCCAAACTCTCATTAGAAAATTTCAAACAAAAATATTCGGACGCAAATTCGGATGTTTGACAAAAAATTAGGTCGACCAAATTTACTGAGCTAAAGAAACAGAAAAATTCAGACACAAGTTCAGACGCAGACCTGAAAGTTTAGCCGACTGAACTTTGCGATTACATTGGTTTTAAAACCACTCCACCTGCCATTTCTCTCATTTAAACCCATCTGAATTACCTCTTCTCTCAAAACACACTCTACTGACTCTACCCACTCACATCCAAACTGAAATATCTCACATATTTCACCATTTTCCCTTGAAAATCATTTGATTTTCGTGTTCTAACCCTCTATTATCCTTGAAATTCACTTTTTTCTAAGAAAAACACAATGGTTCGCACTAAAAAGCAAATGTGGCTAAAGGAAAGGGGAAGCAAAAATGGGAGATGAAGGGCTAATAATCAATGAACCAAGGCGGGTTCAAATACTTCAAACCACCCTTGGAGTAGACAGATTCATCTCAACAAGGGCAGCAATAGGGAAACCATACCTGGTCATAAAGTCGACTTGGACAAGCTCTCCAACATGGGTAATGTGCTATCACTCTTTGGTGAAATTGGTCGGGGTAGTTTGCTTGGTGTGAATGAAGATTATTTTTCTACCCTTATATATGAATTCTATGGTAATCTTAAGGAGGAAAGGGTTGAGCATGTTGGGGATAGTATAACTCAATGGTATTTATCTTGGTATCTAAAGTTGATTTTGAGTTTCATGATGCTCTAGTTAATAGAATTTGTGGTGTTGATGATGTTGGTGCAAGAAATTATTCATTGGGGCAACATTGGTATATATTAATGAGTTATTCACAAATGAATGGTTTGAAGAAGCCTTTACTAATGGTAGGAGGTTTAGGTCCATTAGAGAAAGGGAAATCGAAGCCTTTGATACTAGAGTATGTGTGATGCATAATATGATTACAACTATGTTCATTCCCAATTTTGGACATAAATCTTCAGTTGGAAACATGCATGTGGTGATTATGCTTGCTTTGCATGAACATAGGAGATTAAATTTTGGGTAGATGGCTCCGAAACATGTGATTAGTGCAAGGAGAATGGCTAACAATGCTCTACCTTATGGAATATTACTAACCAAGATCTTCAAGCATGTTCATGTTCAACCTCCCGAAAGAGGAAATCCTATGTAAAGTGGAGAAATATACACCAATGAATCCCTCAAGAGGATGCAATTATCACTTGATGAAGATGGTGTGTGGAGGACAAGGAGAGAAACTCCTCAAAGAAGTGAAAGAATGGAAGCTAGTGGAGATGATGACGAGAAGGAGGAGATTGAAAAAGATGAGGAAGATGAAGAAGAAGCCTTAGCAAGGGAACGGAAGACAAAGAAGAGGCATGATGTATCAAGTGAGGGGAAGCAACCTCACGAAAAGGAGATTGTTTGAGGAGGAGCCTACTTCCCATTCTCATCAAAATGTTGGTGAGATGGCTAGTGAGGAAGGAGTTACTAGAAGAGACACTATAGTAGCCAAAGTGGTCCATGAAGACTCGAACAACCATATAAAGGAGATGGAGAAGATGTAAAAATTCTTTGAATCATTTGCTCCAATGGTTCTAAGTAAATTGGATGGCTTAGACACTAGAGTGAAGAACATTGAAGAATTATTGTTGAAGAATGCCCAAAGTGGTGAAAGATCTTCTAGACCTCAAGCAAAGGATAAAAAAAATGATGAAGGAGATGAGGAATAAAAGAAAGAAAAAGAGGATTAGGATGATGACAATGATGATGATAGTAATGACAATGATGATTATGGAGGCAACTTTTAATTTGTGGTTAGGGAGAGTGAGAAGAATGAAAAAAGAGTTGAATGCTCACCTCAAAATGAAGGAGATCAAGAGAAGCCACAAGTGGAAGTAAAGAGGGAACCTTAATTGAAAGGGTTGAAATCACCTCATCATCCACCATGAGATTTAGCCAGGGGAGAGTCAAGCAGGTGGTCAAGAAGAAGGGAACAAGGAGATTATCTTGGTTGGCTATAACCCCTAAGCCAACTATAGAGTAAAGACAATGAAGAGAATCTAAGACTAAGCACTTCTTAACTCTATCCCATTTTACTTATGTATTTAGTTTAGTTTATGTACTTTATCACTTTTATATACCATGCTTAGTTCTTGTATTTAGTTTAGTCTATGTACTTTATCTTTGGAATCTAAAAATTTTCAAGAGAGCTCAAAACTTGATTTTCAATCCTAAAAGGTTTTCCTTACACATGCTTTACCAAGTTCTCGACAATGGCTTTTGGATTAAAAGCTCTTAGAAAGATATATTTTGTAGTCCAAAATTATTTCAAACTTGTTGTACTTGATCTCTAATCATTTGGACAAAGTTTGAATAGTTCAGACTCCAATTTGGACGTTCAAATTGAAAATATTGGTTGCTGAATTTTCAAAGAAATTGGGACGATCATTTAGACACTTGTGTCCATATTCAATCGACTGAATTTATTCTGTCACCCTGAAAATATAGTTTGTATAGTTTGGACGTAAGAGTTCATGTTCGGTCGACCAAATTTTACTATTACTACTATTATTAGCCATTATTTGAATGTTGCAACTGATTTTAAACCCTATAAAAGACATAAACTTCAGATTTTTGAAGTGGTCCTAAATTTATCATCATCTACCAAGTTGTTGGTAACATTCTTCTCTCTTACTTCACCTACTCATTTTATTCATGGTATCTCAAGGATATAAAACCATATTGAAAGGGTGACCCTTGATTGTTGTAAGTAAAAAGAAGTTGTAGAGTAAAACCCTTATTGGGTGAGTCTCTCTTGTATCTTTTAAAATCCTTGAGTTAGGGCCCAAGGTAGTGGATTGCAGATCTTATGTGATTGAACCACTATAAATTATTTGTGTGATGTTCTCTCCTCTCTCTTTTAATTTGAGAACTCATTGTGCCATCTAGTATATCTTATTGTGAATTTGATTTCAAAACTCTTCCAAGCTATTTTCTCAAAAAAGAATTTTTTTTTGAAAATTAGCCAAAAATTCACTCCCTCCCCCTTCTTAGGTCTTTCAAACTACTTATGACATCAATGCTTGTTTGTGCTATATTGTCTAAATCCATCAAATTTTGTAACAAAGTTTGCCATGATAAAAAAAGGAGAGATTGTTAACTCTAAGGACCAATGTTGTAGTTTTGATTAATAGCAAACATTGATATATGCCAACTTGAGTAATTGTTGTGTGATAGAATTTTTGGATTGAAAAAGCAAAGTGATCTCATTGCCTTGGAGCTAATGTAAAAAAGACATATTAAATGAGGTTAAGCGCTTTAAGTTTTTAGAGGATGTCAAATGATTGAAGGCATTGAAGATCTAATAGTGTAGGGTGCTACATTTTTATAGGCATATCTTTGTAAATCCTACACCTTTTTCTTTTGGAATCTAAGTAATACTTGTGCTAGCACAACACTTTTTTCTAACTTGATTTTGAGCTTTGAAATATTTTGATATTTATTGAATTACCAAGTTTTTTACAATAGCTTAGGAATTAAAAGCTTTTAATCTACTTATCTTTTAGTCCAAAATGTTTCCAAACTTGTTGATGATCAACTTCAAATGATTTGAAAAAGTTTAGACTCCAATTCGGGGATCTGAGCTGTGTCTTGGCTATTGAATTTTCAGTGAAATTTGGGCATAGAAATCTAAATTTGTTGACCGAATTTGTCCTGGCAGCTTAGTGTACAGTAAATTTGAATGATCAATTTAGATGCAGAAGTCCAAATTCAGTCAACCAAATTACATTGTTACTAGCACTTGCTAGTTGTTATTTGAACGTTGGAATTGAATTTCAAACCTTATAAAACCCATAAACTTGAGGTTTCTTATAACTTTACACTCTAATATCTTTAGAACATCGAAAAGTTATGTTTTGTCTTGTGCTACAAGTAACTATTCAAGATTCAAGGATAAAAAGGTAAAGTAGTGCTAGCATTTGTAATTATCCACCATGTTTTTGGTAATATATTTCTTTAATCTCTCATCTACATATTTATTCAAGGTTGTTTTGAAGATATAAAACCCTTTTGGATAGGGTGAACCTTGATTCTTGAATTGTGAAAGAGGTTGTGGTGTAAAAACCTTTGTTGGGTTAACCTTCTGTGCATTTGTGTAAACTTTTTATAGTGGAGTTGCTTAAAATCCTTAAGTGTGGGGTTTAAGATAATGGGTGTAGATCTTGAAGAGATCGAACTATTATAAATTGATTGTGTTCTTTGTGCTTCTTGCTTTACTTGCCTTGTTGTTGATCTCATTTAATTCTCGTTGAAAAGTTGTGGAATTGTGACTGTAAAAGTACTTCTAGCTTTTTTTCTTCTACTTTTAAGGTTTCATAAATATTTGAAGTTTGACTCATCTTAAACAAAGTTTTCAAAAACGAAAAAAGGTTTTGAAAATTAGCCAAAGACCTAATTCACCCCCTCTTATGTCTTTCAATTGGTATCAGAGCAAGGGCATCTTTTTATGGTTTTACAGCCTAGAAGTTAAAGATATTACGGCTATTGTTTCGAACCTACCTTATTTGGAAAGATCTTCCACAAATCGACCTCCTTTGTTTGATGGAACAAATTATACATTTTAAAAATTTAGAATTAAGATATGTATTTATTATATTAACTTTAATTTGTGGAACATTATTAGGAAAGGTCCTTACATCAAAATGAAGACAAGAGCTGATGGAATCACAAGAGAAGCATAGCTAATTGAAGAATATGATGAAAGCGACTCAAAGAGGATGATATTGAACTATCAAGCAATGAAGATTCTAACTTGTGCCTTGGATATGAATGAATACAATCGGGAGAGTGGATGCAACACCGCTCATGATATGTGGAGGCTCTTTCAACTAACACGTGAAGGTACAAACCAAGTGAATGAGTCAAAGCTTGCTATGATTGTGAGGGATTATAAATTATTCTCAATGAAGCAAGGAGAAAATATTAGTGAATGTTCACAAGATTGACCAACATCTAAAATGGTCTAAAATTCGATGGGAAGAATTATTCTCACGGCAAGCAAAATGGAAAAATATTGGATGCTCTACCAAAGTCTTGGCAACCAAAGACCCTTGCTAATGAAGAATCAAAAGACTTGAAAAATCTTCCTCTTGAAGAGCTCGTAGAATCAAAAGATTGAATGATTTAGAAGATGAAGAAAAGGGAAGAAAAGTAGTTGTTCTCAAAGCAAGTGATAATCCTAGTTAACAAGAAGAATCATCAAGTAATGAAGAAGAACATGGTGAAGATGATGAGATGGCAATGGTTGGCAAAAAGTTCAAAAAATTCTACAAGAAGAGATTTCTCAAGAAGCGCAAAAGACCATTCTAGAAAGATGGACAATCATCATCCTTATTCAAACTTGAATGTTATGAATGCAACAACACTGAACATCTTGTTGCCGATTGTCCAAAAGCCTTGGAAAAGAAAGAGAAGCCAAGTTAAAGAAGAAGGAATCATTCAAGAAAGGAAAATGGCTTGTTGGCACTTGGGATCAACATGCAAATTAAGAAAGTGAAGATGAAAATGAAGAAAGAGTCAATGTGTAGTTCATGGCAATGAATGATGAGGTATAACCTATGTGAAGGACCTAAGAAGGGGATAAATTAGGTCTTTGGCTAATTTTTAAAAACTTTTTCTTTTTAAAAAATTGATTTGGAAGATGACAGAAATCAAATACTTAATTAGATATGCAAGATAACACACACTAAGAATCAAATTTAAAGAAAACAGAAGACACGAGACAATACAATTTATAGTGGTTCGATCACACAAGATCTACATCCACTACCCTGAGCACCCACTCAAGGATTTCAAACAAACTCAATTATAATCACAAGTTGATCAACTCATACAAGAAAGGCTCACCCTTGAAGGGCTTTACACCACATCCCCTCTTAAATACAAATAATCAAGCCTTGCACTAGCACAAGGGTTTTATATCCACAATAACGTTGAAAACAACAAGTAGATGAAGAAAAAGATTAGAAAGTTACCACCAACTTGGTAGATGATGACAAATTAGCACACCTTCACTTTTTTGTCTAAGGAATTTAGAATTTGAACTTTTTTAGCACAAGAAAAAAGAGAACGTTTTGATAGAGAATGAATGGGATGAGTAAAGAATCCTTAAAGCTCAAAAAGCTACCAAAAAATCTGAAGTTTATATCTTTTATAGGGTTTGACAATCAGTTACAATGTTCAAATAATGACTAGTAACAGTAAAATTCATTCGACCGAACTTGGACCCCTATGATCGTCTGAATTTTTCTGTCATGAGGTTGTCCGAGTAAATTCGGTGGACCAAATTTGGACACAAGCGTCCAAATGGTCATCCAAATTTTTCTGGAAATTCAGCAGCCATGAAGTACATTTCGAAGGTTTGAATTGGAGTTCAAATTTTTCAAACATAGTCAAAATGATAAGAAATCAAGGACAACAAGTTTGAAATCATTTTGGACTATAAGATGGATCTTTGAAAAGGCTTTTAGTCCAAAGGCCATTATCAAGAACTTGGTAAAAATATTTGTAAGATAAATCATTGAAGATTGAAAACTAAGTTTGAAGCTCTCTTGAAAAAAAAAGGTTTTAGATTCCAAAGACAAACAAGTGCAAGGTTTACAAAGATATACCTATAATGCATTGTGAACCTACACTAAGGTCTTCAAAGTCATCAACAATCCGGAATCAACTCTAACCACTTTGATAATCTTGAGTTGCAATAGTGACAACATGGAAAATGTTCTCACTAATTATCTTACTTATAGAGATAATATTTCTATTTTGTCACTGAACCATTTTTAGTGGCACACCAACTCTTAGCACTATTATGCTTACATATTTGATTATATATTAATAACAACTTATTGTTATCACTAAATATATCATTATATTTATTGTCACTAAATAAAGTTGTTTACACTTAGTATATAGAATTTATAAGCTTGTATGGCAATTAAATTAACATTAAAGTTTTAAGGTATGAGCAAGCAAAAAAAAAAAATGCATTTCTATATATCTTCATAAATGTTTTTCATTAAGATAATATGTCTATTTATGTTCACAAAAAATAATATATGTGTATATTTGTGGATAAAGATAATATATGTATAGATTTATTTTTATATCAATTTGTACATTATATTAGTTTTAGCACCAATGTCCAAATCATAAATTTTTTATTTAAAATTTTATAGGCCTAGGATCTAATTTTCTCTCGAAAAAAAGAAGGCTAAGGTCCAATTTGGAAGTGTAGTCCAAAACTTATTTTTATTTTTTAAATAATTTTGGGCATGGGATTCAACTTGGACACATGGCCCAACATTATTTGTTTAAAGTTTTTCCCAAAACTTATATATTATAAATTATAATATAGAGAGCATATATATATATATATATATATATATATATATATATATATATATATATATATATATATATATGTACACACACACACATACACATTTAGTTTTATATGCATAATAAATAGTGAAAGACCTAAGAGGGGGGTGAATTAGGTCTTTACCTCTTTTCAAAAACTATTTTCTTTTACAAACTTAGCTAGAGCAGATTATGTGTACTTGTTTCAATGAGAGAATATATAAATCAATATCAAAGCAATAAACAATTTAAGATCAGTAAACACAAGTAATTTATAGTGGTTAGATCTCTTGAAGATCTACGTCCACTACCTTGAGTCTACACTCAAGGATTTCAATCAATCTACTATATGCTCAAGATCAACAATTACATAAGAGGCTCACCACACAATGGTTTTACACTCACAACCTCTTTTGCAATTCTACAAATAAGGTTCAGCCTACCAAAGGATTTTATATCTACAAACAACCTTGAAGCAATGTCTCAAGGATCACCCTTCTAAAGGATTTTATGTTTACAAGAAAACCTTGTAAGAGCTAGTAGCAACACAATTAAATGAAGAAAGGAGAATGAATAAGATGTTACCACTTTCTTGGTAGATAATTACACAATGTAGCACCTTTTCACTTTGATGTCTTTGGAATCTTGAATGATCAATTGAAATCAAAAGACAAAAGAGAGTTTTGATGTTTGCTAAAGAGTTTGGAATGTTAAGATTTTTCAGAGATTCAAAACTTACAAAAATTTTTGAGTTTATAGATTTTATAGATTTCAAAAATTAGTTTCAACAGCTGTAAAATGGCTAGTAACGGCTAGTTTTAGAGAAGTTCGGACGTCCGAACTTTCATCCGAACTATACTGTGCCAAGTTATCTGGAAAATTTCGGATGTCTGAACTTTTCCTTATGCGTCCGAACATTCGTCCGAATTTCTCTAGAAAAACAGTAACCATGCTATCAGACAAAGTTTGGACGTCCGAACTTTACTCCATGCGTCGGAACTTACGTCCGAATTTCTCTGGAAGCACAGTAACTGAAATACCTAAAAGGGGGGTGAATTAGGTATTTGGCTAATTTTAGCAAACAAAAACCTTTTATTAATTTAAGCAAAGAACATATTCTATATATCAAGTTAAAGACAGTTAATAGCAAAGCAATAAGGAATGTAAGAGCAAGGAACTCAAGCAATTTATAGTGGTTCGATCGTCATGATCTACGTCCACTACCTTAAGCTTATGCTTAAGGATTTCAAAATCTACTACATGATCAAGGTCACAAATTACATGAGAAGGAAAGAGTATGTAGATGTTACCACTTGTTGGTAGATGTTTACACAATATTTGCACCTTCACACTTTGATATCGTAGGATTGATAAATTGAATGCACAAGACACAAGAGAGCTTTAAAAATGTTTGCTAAAGGCTTTGGAATGCTTAGAGTTTGTAAAAATTCAAAACTTACAAAAAATCTGAAGTTTATAGCTTTTATAGATGTGAAAATTCAAATGCAACAGCTATAAAACGGCTAGTAACGGCTAGTTTCAGAGAAGTTCGGACATCCAAACTTCATGCCATTCGTCCAAACTTGCGTTCGAACTTTACTGTGCCAAGCTGTCTGGAAAAGTTCAAACGTTTGAACTTTTCCTCATGCGTCCGAACTTGCGTCTGAACTTCTCTGGAAAAACAGTGACCATGCTATCACAGAAAGTTTGGACGTTCGAACTTACTCCATGCGTCCGAACTTCTCTGGATACACAGTAACCATTTCCTAAGATTGGACGACCAAACTTGCATCCAAACTTATTAAATTTAGTCAAATCTTTTGAAAATCATTGTTAATAACATTGAAAATGTTTCGGATGAATGGACACATCATTTAGGCACATTTAAACACAAAAACCGTTACAAAAACATTTTGATCATACAAAATTTTCTTAAGATCATTTGAGATTTCAAAACCTAGTTGTTATCACAAAGTTTATTGGAAACCATTTTAAAAACAAGTATTGTGCTCTCTCATGCATTCAACTGACTCCAAGACATACAAGTGTAGAGTTTACAGAAAAATACCTATTTAGTATAAGAACTCTACACTCTAAGTCTTCAATGCCTTCAATCACCTTGAGCATACTCTTCAGTATTCAATCACCTTTGGTATGGTTGAGTTGTTCTTGCATTGTGACTACATGGCAATAAGACTTCATGCTTCTCAATCTATCAATCCTATCACTCAAACATACAAGCACATTAGTTCTCATCAATGTTTGCCATTATTCAAAACTAATCATAACTTCATGATTTGCCCTTAGGGCTAACAATCTCCCCCTTTTTGATGATGACGAACTTTGATGCAAAATGTGATGGATTTAAGGAATGTAAAACAAAGAAGCATTGATGTCAATGATTGATTGTTAGCCCTAAGGGCAAATCAAGTAATTTTGATTCATGACAAATATTGATGAGAACTAATAAGTTTATATTGTGTGATAGGATTTGTGAAGAAAGAAGTTTGAAGTCTCATTGCCTTCAAGACAAAGAACAAGAACAACCTCAGTAAGCTAAGAGTCTTTTGAGGTTTATTCAAAGATGAACTCAAGGCATTGAAGACTTGAAGTGTAGAGTAGGTATGATGATAGGTAATATCTATGTAAACTCTACACTTGTATGTCTTGGAGTCTATTGAATGCATAAGAGAGCATAAAATTGGTTTCTTAAGTTTAAAAGTTTTTTGAATGAATTCTTAGTAAATGTGGTTTTGTGTCCTAAAAGTTTTTAAGTAAACTTTATATGATCAAATGAGTTTGATTTTGGTTTTCAAACTTATGTTTGTCTAAATAAGTTATCTATATATACCAAATGTATTTCAAATACTTGGAAGATTGATTTCAAATGATTTTACAAAGTTTGAACACAATTCCATGAAATTCGGTCGTCCGAATTTGGTAGCAAAAGTTTGCTACTGTTCTTCCAGAGAAATTCGGAAGAAGATTCGGACGCATGAAGAAAAATTCGGTCGTCCGAATCTTGGTCTTCAGCATGGTCACTGTTCTTCCAGAGAAATTCGGACGAAGCAGGAAGAATTCGGTCGTCCGAAAAATTTGGACGCAGAATTCGATCGTCCGAATTTCCTGAAAATAGCAGTTAACTAGCCGTTTTATAGCTGTTTCAACTGATTTTCAAATTCTATAAAAGCTATAAACGTGCAATCTTTTGCAAGTTTTGAATATTTTGAATACTCTAAGCTTTGTAAAGTCAATCAAAAATATTTCTCAAGCTCTCTTATGTCTTGTGCATTCAATTGATCAATCCAAAGACATCAAAGTGTGAAGGTGCAACTTTGTGTAATTTCTACCAACAAGTGGTAACATCTACACACTCATCTTTACTTATTCAATTGTGTTGATCTACTAGCTCTAGCAAGGTTATCTTGATAACATAAAACCCTTTAGATAAGGGTGATCCTTGAAGTTGTGATTCAAGGTTGTTTGAGATATAAAACCATAGGTTGGTGAGCCTTGTTTGTAAAAATTACTAGAAGAGGTTATAAGTGTAAAACCATAGTGTGGTGAACCTGTCTTGTAATCTGTGAACTTGAGCACATAGTAGAGTTATTGAAATCCTTAAGTGTGGACTTAAGGCAGTGGAGGTAGATCTTGAGGATCGAACCACTATAAATTGCTTGTGTTCTTTTGTCTACATTTCTTATATTGTCGTGCCATAAACCTGTTTCTCTCTTATTCATATAATCTGCAATAGGTCTATACATATATAAAGTTTGAATTTGCAATAATTAGCCAAATACCTAATTCACCCCCCTTAGGTATTTCAATTGGTATCAGAGCTAGAACTTCTTTGTGTGGTTTTACAACCCAGAAGACAAAGATCCTATGGCTAATATTTCAAACCTACCTTACCTAGAAGGATCTTCTACAAACAGACCTCCATTGTTTGATGGAACAAATTACACTTTTTGGAAGTCTAGAGTTAAAATATATATTTGTTCTATCAATTTTGATTTATGGAACATAATTGAGAAAGGTCCCTATGTCCCAATGAAAATGAGAGCAGATGGAGTAACCTCATAACCCAAATCCACTCGATGAATTTGATGAGCATGATTCAAGGAAAATGACACTAAATTATCAGGCCATGAATATATTAAGTTGTGCATTAGATGTTACTGAATATAATAGAGTTAGTGGATGTGATTCTGCTCATGATATGTGGAGATTACTTCAAATTACACATGAAGGTACTAATCAAGTTAAAGAATCTAAACTTGCTATGCTTGTTAGAGATTATGAACTGTTTACTATGAAACAAGGTGAAAATAGTAGTGATATGTTTACAAGGTTTACTAATATTTTCAATGGCTTGAAAGCTTATGGTAAAGGCTATACTATGGGAGAGCAAAACAGAAAGATTTTGGATGCTCTACCAAAATCTTGGCAGCCAAAGACGCTTGCTATTGAGGAGTCCAAAGATCTAAAAACTCTTCCTCTTGAAGAGCTTATTGGATCACTACTTACTCATGAAATGAAGATGAAACGGTTGAATGATAAGGAAGATGAGGAAAAGGGAAGAAAAGGAGTAGTTCTTAATGCCTCAAACAACTTGAGTGAACAAGAACAATCTTCAAGTGAAGAAGAAGGAGGAAACAGTGGAGAAGAAGAAATTGCAATGGCAGTGAAGAAGTTCAAGAGATTCTACAAAAAGGAATTTCTCAAGAAAGGAAGAAAGCTAGTCAAGAAGAGTGGACAATCTTCATCATATAAACCTCAATGCTTTGAATGTAAGAGTACAGAGCATCTTATTGCTGACTGTCCCAAAGTGTTAGAGAGGGAAAGAGAAAGCAAAAACAGAAAGAAATCTGCCAAGAAAGGAAAAGGACTAGGTGGAACGTGGGATCAACAAGAAAGTGAGGATGAAAGTGAAGGGAAGTCCAAAATATGCTTTATGGCCATTGATGATGAGGTACAATCTTCTCCCTCTATTTCAAATTTGTGTGATGATGATATTGATTCTAGTGACTTAATTGTACAATTGTATGAAGAACTGAAAAAGGCTTCAAGAAGAAATAAAGAAATGAAATCTAAAATTAATGATCTTTCAAATGAAAATTCAAAATTATGTATTGAAAATGATAGACATCTTGAGACCATTAATTCTCTTACCATTGAAAAGGATGTTTTGAATACTACCATACAACATGTATCTTTTGAAAACAAAAACCTTTTTTCAAAAATTACTTCTCTTGAATCAATGCTAAAAGATCATGAGCTTTTAAAAAGGAAAGTAAATGATCTTACTTTATGCATTGAGAGATTTACAAATGGAAGAGAAAATTTAAATAAATTACTTGGTTATCAAAGATCCTCATTTGTAAAGCATGGTCTCGGTTTTACACATGATTGTTTTGATCCAAAACCAAAAGGGTTATTTGTTAATGAATCTTCTCATTATAGGTCTCATACTTGTTGTACATATTGTGGTAAGCATGGACACAAAGTTTCTAAATGCTTTATAAAAAGAAAGATAGAAAATGGAGTGAAGACCATTTGGAGAGTTAAAAGAGCTATTACTAACCCTCTTGGACCCAAGAAGATATGGGTACCAAAAATCACTCTTTCCAATTTGGTATAGGTACAATTTGCCTCAAGATCAAGTGCCACTAAATGGTTTCTTGATAGTGGCTGCTCAAGGCACATGATTGGGAATGCATCACTTGTTAGTGAGCTTCAAGCTACAAGTGAAGGTTTTGTCACTTTTGGAGATAAGAAGAAAGGGAAAATACTTGGAATAGGTAACATTGGTAAAGGTTCCTTCCCTCTTATCAAGCAAGTTCTACTTATTGATGGTTTAAAGTATAATTTACTTAGCATTAGTCAATTATGTGACAATGGCTGCAAAGTAGAGTTTAAATGTGATACTTGTACCATTCTTGATAGTGCAAGTAATAAAACTATTTTTGTAGCTAAAAGAGTTAGTAATGTATATGTGCTATATCTTGATGAGCTTACCACTAATGATATTAAATGTCTTGCCATTCATGACAATGATGGATTTCTATGGCATAGAAGATTAGGACATGTAAGCATGGATTTATTAAACAAACTTTCTACTCAAGAACTAGTTAGAGGATTACCAAAAATGCATTTTGATAAAGTATTTGTGATGCTTGTCAATATGGAAAACAATCAAAAACATCTTTCAAACCAAAGAAAATGGTTTCTACCTCAAAACCTCTTGAACTAGTTCACATGGACTTATTTGGACCTATGAGAACTACTAGTCTTGGTGGTAAAAGATATGCTTATGTGATTGTTGATGATTTTTCCAGATTTACATGGGTAATCTTTTTATCACAAAAAGATGAAACATTATATGAATTTTCAAAACTTTTCAAGAAGGTTCAAATTTCTCTTAACTGCAACTTAATCTCTATTAGAAGTGATAATGGAAGAGAATTTTGCAACCAAGATTTTACAAAATTCTGTGATGAGTATGGTATTACTCATAATTTTTCAGCTGCCAAAACACCTCAACAAAATGGTGTTGTTGAGAGGAAAAACAGAATATTACAAGAAATGGCTAGATCAATGCTTTGTGAAAATTCTTTACCTAAATACTTTTGGGCTGAAGCTGTAAATACAGCATGCTATGTAATGAATAGAGTTTTACTAAGACCTTTTATAAGAAAAACACCTTTTGAACTTCTATTTGATAAAACTCCATCAATTGTCTATTTTAAAGTGTTTGGTTGTAAGTGCTTTATTTTAAACACTAGTGACAATCTTGGTAAGTTTGATAGAAAATCTTATGAAGGCATATTTCTAGGCTATTCGTCAAATAAAAAGGCATATAGAGTCTATAACAAAAGGACATTATGTGTTGAAGAAACTATTGATGTAACTTTTGATGAATCTAATATTTATCTCCAAAGAAGAAATGAAGATGATGCAGGTTCCTCAATGGTTGAAAATCAAACTCAACACCAAGTACCTACATTGGAAGACCATGCTAAAGAAGAGGAAATAATGGAGCAAGAACATGATGGTCAATCAAGCAATAATCAAGAACTTCCAAAGGATCTCACATATGCAAGAAGTCATTCTAAGGAGCAAATCATTGGTGATGTCTCTCAAGGAGTCAAAACAAGACGGTACTTTATCGATAATTTTGCCCTTTTATCTCATATTGAACCTAAAAATATTGATGATGCATTGTGTGATAATTTCTGGATTATTGCTATGGCAGAAGAGTTAAATCGGTTTGAGAGAAATAAAGTTTGGACTCTTGTTCTTAGACCTCATGATCATTCTGTTATTGGTACAAAATGGATATTTAGAAATAAGTTAAATGAACTAGGAGAAGTTGTTAGAAATAAAGCTAGACTTGTTGCTCAAGGCTTCAATCAAGAAGAAGGTATTGATTATGATGAAACTTTTGCTCCAGTGGCCAGATTAGAGTCTATCAGAATACTCTTGGCATTTGCTTGTTTTAAAGACTTTAAACTATTTCAAATGGATGTCAAAAGTGCTTTTCTAAATGGTTTTATTGAAGAAGAAGTTTATGTAGAACAACCTCCTGGCTTTATTCATGAAAAATTTCCAAATCATGTTTTCAAATTAACTAAGCTCTATATGGACTGAAACAAGCTCCAAGATCTTGGTATGAAAGATTAAGTGGTTTTCTTCTTTCAAAAGGTTTTACTAAAGGAAAAGTAGATACAACTCTTTTATTAAAACATCCTCTAAAAATGATATTTTACTTGTACAAATCTATGTTGATGATATCATTTTTGGTGCTACTAATACTTCTCTTTGTGAAGAGTTTGCTAAAACTATGCAAAATGAATTTGAGATGAGCATGATGGGAGAACTAAGTTTCTTCCTTGGGCTGCAAATTAAGCAAACCAAGGATGGAGTAGTCATCAATCAAGCAAAGTATACTAAGGAGCTATTGAAAAGGTTTGGAATGGATCAAGCAAAAGGGATAAGTACTCCAATGAGTTCATCAACTAAACTTGATAAAGATGAGAAAGGTAAGAATATTGATGAAAAATTATATAGAGGTATGATCGGAAGCTTACTCTATCTCACAGCTAGTAGACCAGATATTATGTTTGTTGTATGTTTATGTGCTAGATTCCAATCATGTCCTAAAGAATCTCATCTAATTTCTATCAAACGAATTTTTCGTTATTTGATTGATACTCATGACTATGGCCTTTGGTTTTCAAAAACTTCATCTTTTGAACTTATTGGATATTCTGATGCGGATTATGCTGGTTGTAAAGTTGAACGTAAAAGCACAAGTGGTCATTGTCAATTTCTTGGTAGTTGTCTTGTATCTTGGTTTAGTAAAAAGCAAGCTTGTGTGTCTTTATCCACTGCAGAAGCTGAATACATAGCTGCAGGAAGTTGTTGTGCACAATTGTTATGGATGCAGCATACTTTACTTGATTACGGTCTTAAATTCAATTGTGTGCCCATATTATGTGATAATACTAGTGCCATTAACTTGAGCATAAATCCCATTTAACATTCTAGGACTAAGCATATAGAGATAAAACATCATTTCATTCGTAACCATGTGATTAAGAAAGATATATGCTTAGAATATATAAATACAAATGATCAAATTGCTGACATATTTACAAAGCCTTTGGCTGAGGAAAGGTTCAATCACCTAAGAAGACTCTTAAGAATTTCAAGATTCAATGACTAATGTGTGTATTGAAGTTTTGGTGAATGCAGGAAATTTTGATTCAAAATTCGGATGCACTGCAGAAGATTCAGTCGACCAAAATTTCTGAGTGTCAAGAAACAGAGACTTTTGATCAAGAATTGGGACTGCAGTCGGAAAATTCGGTCGACGCAAATTTTCTCGAACCGACGAAACAGAAAACTTTTGCTTGAAAATTCGGACGCAGACCTGAAAAATCGGTCGACCGAATTTTACGGACGTAACCCTTTAAATGAAGATTAAACAATCTTCTCAACATTTCAACTTCCGAATTTCACATCCTTTTTAAAACCTCTCATACCCATTCACATCCGAATCAAAATCCCTTCAAAATCACACATTCTCATCCCGATTTTCCTTCATTCTTAAACTTCTAAGCCCTAATTTCATACAGAAAACCAATCCTTCTCAAGAGAAAACATCATGGTAAGAACAAAGAAGCCAAATGTTGAGAAAGGAAAAGGAAAGGCTAAGGAAGGAGATGGAGACTCAATCCTCAATCAGCCAAGAAGGATTCGCATTCCTCAAACACAATCCCAGGGGTTGACGAGGTTTATCTCTATTAAATCTACTCATGAATTTGATGAATGGAATAAGAGTAGTAGAAAAATCATTCCTGGATATAAGGTGGATATTGATAAACTGTCAAACATGGATATTGTCCTATCTCATTTCAATGATATTGCTTGGAGTAGTTTGCTATTCATTGATGAAGAATATTATCCTACTTTGATATATGAATTCTATGCAAACTTGAAAGAGGATAGAATTGAGATGATAGGGGATAATGTGACACAATGGTATTCGTCTAGAGTATCACAAATAGACATTGAATTCAATGAAGGATTGATAAATAGAATTTGTGGAGTGGGTGACGATGGAGCTAGATATTATTCAGCGTCCATGCATTACTATGATCGTGAACTCTTCACACATGTTAGATTTGAAGAAGCATTTACAAATGGAAGAGAGTTTAGAGCCATAAAGGAAAGGGAAATTAAGAATTTGGATGCTAGAGGTAGAGTTTTGCATCACATGGTGACTACAATGATTGTTCCTAATTTTGGACACAAGTCATCAGTTGGAAATATGCATATGGTAATCATGTTAGCCCTGCATGAGCATAGAAGAATGAACTTTGGGTATATAGCCTTGAAACATATGATTGCAGCCAGAAAAACAGTAATCAAGGCATTCCCATTTGGAAGGTTATTAACCAGAATCTTCAAGCATTTTAAGATCAAACTTCCTGGAAGAGGGCAAGCCTTTTAAGAGTGGTGAAATTTACACAAATGAAACTCTTAAGAGAATGCAATTAGTTCATGATGAGGATAATGTATGGAGGACAAAAAGAGAAACCCCTCTGAAAAGAATAGAAAAAGAGAGAATCATAGAAAGTGAAGAGGAAGAAGAAGAAGAGGATGAAGAGGAAACCCTTGCTAGGGAAATGAAAACAAAAAGAAAGCATGACACCTCAAGTGAGGGGGAGCAACCTCCAACAAAAAGGAGATTATTTGAAGAAGAAACTGGAATTGGGTCTAGTAGTAAAGGAGTAACTAGAGGTGACACCATTATAGCCAAAGCATTCCAAGAAGCCTTGAACAATCATGTCAAGGAAATGGAGAAAATGTATAAGTTCTTTGAGTCATTTGCTCCAATGGTTCTTGGAAAATTAGATGGACTGGAAAATAGAGTAAAACACATTGAAGATATCCTTATGAGAAACACTCAAAGTGGTAAAGGACCCTCTAAGCCTCAAGATGGAAATGAGGAGGAAAGAGATAGAGAAGCAGAGAAAGAAGACAATGAGGATAGCAGTAATGAAGAGGATGATCAGGGTGGAAATGATGAGACTACAACAGAAGAAAAAGAACAAGAACATGCTCATGAAGATCTACCAGTGGCAGGAAGCCAAGTAGCTCAAGCTGCAATTGTATCTCCAGCAACAATCTCTTTCAGTCAAGGAAGAGTTAAGCACTTGGCAATCAAGAAAGGAGTGAGCCGAGCCTCCCCATCAACATCACCATCACAAGACTAAGCCTTCTTTTCTAATCTCTTTACTGTATTTTGTTCAGTTTTCTAAGCATTTTGCTGCATTTTCTATTCTGAACTGGTTAAATATTTTGCTGTTTTTTATGTAATAGTGAAGCTCAATGATGAAATCCCAGTGATGAGAGATTCTTTTATATGCTAACTTGAACATCTCATTTTCATTGATCCCTTTATTTTTTTTATGATGACAAAAGGGGGAGAAAATATGATGCAATACATGTGAAAACTTAGTCTTATGTGAACTTAGTCTTTAATGCTACTGACTGTTGCATCTACTACAATATGAATTTTTATGCATTAAAATTCGGATGCAAGGTTTTAAGAATTGGATGCATTCATATTGATGGTCAAAATTTTTTTTGTTTGTCCAAATTGATTCAAATCTGTCTTAATCTATTCCATTATGTTTGAACAACATTATGAAACCTGTATATCAATTCAAAACTTCAATTATATTGAATCTATTACAGTTTGGACATGAGATTAAAAATTCGGACGCATGTGGTTCAAAATTCAGATGCATCCATATTGTGTTGTCAAAATGTGCTCTTTTGTTGTTCAAATTGAGTCAAATATGTTTTAATATCTCACTATATGTTTGAACAACCTTAGGAAAGCTTATTTACAAAATTTGGAGCTTTCATTTATCTTATTTTAAAGTTTGGACTTGATATGTCAAAATTCGGATGCATAATATCTCTAGTCCAAATTTGTTGAAAAATGAGCACAATCTAAGGGGGAGCATTGATAAGCTTTTATCAACCTTAAAACCTCTCTTAGAAGTTTTCTAAATGATTAAATGCTATATCTTCTATCCTAGTTTTTAGTTGGAAGGAAGGAGGTTAATGGAGGTTGGTTGGGTCATAGACTCATAATGAGACTTGTGTATGTCAATATGCTAAATTGCTTGTTTTCTATCATTGACCTGAATACTTCTTTGTGTTAATCTGTTTAAATCCATCACATATTGCATCAAAGTTTATCATCATCAAAAAGGGGGAGATTGTTAGCCCTAAGGGCAAATCATGTAATTTTGATTCATGACAAATATTGATGAGAACTAATAAGTTTATATTGTGTGATAAGATTTGTGAAGAAAGAAGTTTGAAGTCTCATTGCCTTCAAGACAAAGAGCAAGAACAACCTCAGTAAGCTATGAGTCTTTTGAGGTTTATCCAAAGATGAACTCAAGGCATTGAAGACTTGAAGTGTAGAGTAGGTGTGATGATAGGTAATATCTATGTAAACTCTACACTTGTATGTCTTGGAGTCTATTGAATGCATAAGAGAGCATAAAATTGGTTTCTTAAGTTTAAAAGTTTTTTGAATGAATTCTTAGTAAATGTGGTTTTGTGTCCTAAAAGTTTTTAAGTAAACTTTATATGATCAAATGAGTTTGATTTTGGTTTTCAAACTTATGTTTGTCTAAATAAGTTATCTACATATACCAAATGTATATCAAATACTTGGAAGATTGATTTCAAATGATTTTACAAAGTTTGAACACAATTCCATGAAATTCGGTCGTCCGAATTTGGTAGCAAAAGTTTGCTACTGTTCTTCCAGAGAAATTCGGAAGAAGATTCGGACCCATGAAGAAAAATTCGGTCGTCCGAATCTTGGTCTTCAGCATGGTCACTGTTCTTCCAGAGAAATTCGGACGAAGCAGGAAGAATTCGGTCGTCCAAAAAATTCGGACGCAGAATTCGGTCGTCCGAATTTCCTGAAAATAGCCGTTAACTAGCCGTTTTATAGCTGTTTCAACTGATTTTCAAATTCTATAAATGCTATAAACGTGCAATCTTTTGCAAGTTTTGAATATTTTGAATACTCTAAGCTTTCTAAAGTCAATCAAAAACATTTCTCAAGCTCTCTTATGTCTTGTGCATTCAATTGATCAATCCAAAGACATCAAAGTGTGAAGGTGCAACTTTGTGTAATTTCTACCAACAAGTGGTAACATCTACACACTCATCTTTACTTATTCAATTGTGTTGATCTACTAGCTCTAGCAAGGTTATCTTGATAACATAAAACCCTTTAGATAAGGGTGATCCTTGAAGTTGTGATTCAAGGTTGTTTGAGATATAAAACCATAGGTTGGTGAGCCTTGTTTGTAAAAATTACTAGAAGAGGTTATAAGTGTAAAACCATAGTGTGGTGAACCTGTCTTGTAATTTGTGAACTTGAGCACATAGTAGAGTTATTGAAATCCTTAAGTGTGGACTTAAGGTAGTGGAGGTAGATCTTGAGGATCGAACCACTATAAATTGCTTGTGTTCTTTTGTCTACATTTCTTATATTGCTGTGCCATAAACTGTTTCTCTCTTATTCATATAATCTGCAATAGGTCTATACATATATAAAGTTTGAATTTGCAATAATTAGCCAAATACCTAATTCACCCCCCTTAGGTATTTCAATTGGTATCAGAGCTAGAACTTCTTTGTGTGGTTTTACAACCCAGAAGACAAAGATCCTATGGCTAATATTTCAAACCTACCTTACCTAGAAGGATCTTCTACAAACAGACCTCCATTGTTTGATGGAACAAATTACACTTTTTGGAAGTCTAGAGTTAAAATATATATTTGTTCTATCAATTTTGATTTATGGAACATAATTGAGAAAGGTCCCTATGTCCCAATGAAAATGAGAGCAGATGGAGTAACCTCAGAACCCAAATCCACTGATGAATTTGATGAGCATGATTCAAGGAAAATGACACTAAATTATCAGGCCATGAATATATTAAGTTGTGCATTAGATGTTACTGAATATAATAGAGTTAGTGGATGTGATTCTGCTCATGATATGTGGAGATTACTTCAAATTACACATGAAGGTACTAATCAAGTTAAAGAATCTAAACTTGCTATGCTTGTTAGAGATTATGAACTGTTTACTATGAAACAAGATGAAAATATTAGTGATATGTTTACAAGGTTTACTAATATTTTCAATGGCTTGAAAGCTTTTGGTAAAGGCTATACTATGGGAGAGCAAAACAATGATATTTGCATAAAACATACTAGTAAAAGTTCAAAATAAATAAAAGCAGTAAATGGAAATGAGAGTGAAGATATTCTTAGTCTTTGGATATTGATGGAGAGTCCTTTCTTGATTTCTTCTTGACAGCAACATGCTTGACTCTTCCATGGCCAAATGTTGGATTTGATGGAGTTGCTATTTCAGCTCTTGTAATTTGGGCTCCTTCTTGACTGATTGCAGCTTGCTGCACTTCTTGATCTCTTCCTTGAGACTCCATGATCTGCTCCTTGCCATTCCCTTTATCATCATCTCCACCGCCACTGTCACTGCCTTCTTCATTCTTCTTGTTTTCTTCATCATCCTCATCATCCTTTTCTTCTTGAGTTTTAGAAGGCCCTTCACCACTTTGAGGATTTCTTATCAATATTTCCTTAATGTGCTTGACACTATTCTCTAGACTGTCCAGTTTTCCAAGCACCATAGGAGCAAATATTTCAAAGAATTTATACATTTTCTCCATTTCTTTCATGTGGTTGTTTAGTGCTTCTTGAATTTTATTCTCTCTTGGAAATCTCTTCAGCACTAGTACCTTCCCAAGCAATAGGATGTGATTGTGAAGTTGGCTCTTCTTCAAAGAGTCTTCTTTTGGTAGGAGGTTGCTCCCCCTCACTTGTTGAATCATGCCTTCTCTTGGTTTTCATTTCTCTTGCCCATGTTTCTGCCTCATCTTCTTCTTCTTCTTCAGTTTCCTCACTTTCCTCTACTTCAACTCTCCTTGGAGGGGTCTCTCTTTTAGTTCTCCACACTCCCTCATCATCAAGAGTCAATTGCATCCTCTTGAGAGAATCATTTGTATAGATTTGTCCTCTTTCAAAAGCTTGTCCTCTAATAGGAAGCTTAACTCGAAAATGTTTGAAAAATCTTGTAAGAAGTCTTCCATATGGTAAAGCCTTGTTATCAGTCTTTTGAACTCCAATCATATGCTTCAATGCCATGTATCCAAAATTCAATCTCCTATGCTCAAGCTTCAATGTTTTGTGACCAAAGTTAGAAATTATCATGGTTGTAATCATATGATGCATAACTCTTCCTCTTGCATCTAAAGCCTTAACTTCCCTTTCCTTAATGGTCCTAAACTCTCCACCATTTGTGAAAGCTTCTTCAAATCTAGCATTTGTAAATAGTTCTCGTTCATAGCAGTATTGTCCCAAAGAAAAATATCTTGCTCCAACATCACTCACTCCACAAATTCTATTTGCCAATGCATCATTGAATTCAAAATCTATTTGTGAGACTCTAGAGGAATACTATTGATTAGCATTTTCTCCCTCATATTCTATTCTCTTCTTTTAGATTGGCATAAAATTCATATACAAGAGAGGGATAATACTCTTCATCTATAGCTAACAGATTACTCCACCCAATATCACCAAATAAAGATAGGACATTACCCATATTGGTGAGCTTTTCAAAATCAACTCTGTTTCCAGGGATGATTTTCCTTGATTTCTTGTTCCATTCTTCAAATTCTGATGCAGCTTTGATTGAGATGAATTTGTCTGCTCCAGATGATGATTGAGGAACCCTAATTCTCCTGGGTTCATTGAGAATTCGTCCTCCTTCACTGACTTTTGCTTTTCCTTTACCTTTCTCAACATTAGCTCCTTTAGTTCTCACCATTTTGATCTTCTAACAGAAAGGGTGGCGAATTTTGAGCGGTGTGTAGGGCTGGGAATTCAAAGATTCAAGTGTTTTGATGTGAAAATGGTGAAATCTCAGAGGGATTTATGTTTGGACGCGAGTGGGTAGAGAGAAATTTTGAAAAGGAGAGAGTTCGGATGAGAGATTATGTATGTAACAGCTAGTTCGGTTTCTTAAAAACCGCTTTAACCGCAAAGTTCGGACGTCCAAAGTTTTTGGTTTGCATCCGAACATACGTCCGAACTTCTCTGTTTCTCCAGTTTCAGAAAGTTCGGACGTTCGAACTTTCTGTCATGCGTCCGAACTTTTCTGTCCAGAATTTTCTGTCAAAGTTTGGACCTTCCATTTTCATTCAATGCATCAAAATTTTTTCTGCTTTTATCACACTCAAATAAACACATTAGTAATTGAATTTTGAGATTCCTAAGAGCCTTCTTAAGTGAGTAAACCTTTCCTCAGCCAAAGGCTTTGTGAATATATCAGCAATTTGATCATTTGTATTAATATATTCTAAGCATATGTCCCTTATAGCAACATGATCACGAATAAAATGATGCTTAATATCTATATGCTTTGTTCTAGAGTATTGAATGGGATTTATGCTTAAATTGATGGCACTAGTATTATCACACAAAATAGGTATACAATTAAATTTTATACCATAATCAAGTAGTGTATGTTGCATCCATAATACTTGAGCACAACAACTACCAATTGCAATGTATTCAGCTTCAGTAGTAGACAAAGACACACAAGCTTGTTTTTTACTATACCAAGACACAAGACAACTACCAAGAAATTGACAATGACCACTTGTACTTTTTCGTTCAACTTTGCATCCAGCATAATCAGCATCCGAATATCCAATAAGATCAGAAGATGAAGATTTTGAAAACCAAAGACCATAGTCATGTGTATCAATCAAATAACGAAAAATATGTTTGACAAAAATTAAATGAGATTCTTTAGGACATGATTGAAATCTAGCACATAAGCACACAGCAAACATAATATCAGGTCTACTTGCTGTGAGATAGAGTAAACTCCCAATCATACCTGTATATGACTTCTCATCCACATTTTTACCTTTTTCATCTTTGCAAGTTTAGTTGATGATCTCATTAGAGTACCTATCCCTTTTGCTTGATCCATTCCAAATCTTTTCAAAAGCTCCTTGGTATACTTAGCTTGATTTATGAAGACTCCATCTTTGGTTTGCTTAATTTGCAGTCCAAGAAAGAAATTCAATTCTCCCATCATGCTCATTTCAAATTCATTTTGCATAGATTTGGCAAAGTCTTCACACAGAGATATGTTAGTAGCACCAAACATTATATCATCAACATAAATTTACACAAGTAAAATATCATTATTGGTAGATATTTTTATAAAAAGAGTTGTGTCTACTTTTCCTTTTGCAAAACCTTTTGAAAGAAGAAATCCACTCAATCTTTCATACCAAGCTCTTGGGGCTTGTTTCAATCCATAGAGAGCTTTGGTTAACTTAAAGACATGATTTGGAAATTTTTCATGAATAAAACTAGGAGGTTGCTCTACATAGACCTCTTCTTCAATAAAGCCATTTAGAAAAGCACTTTTGACATCCATTTGAAATAGCTTAAATCCTTTAAAACAAGCAAAAGCCAAAAGTATTCTTATAGATTCCAACCTGACTACAGGAGCAAAAGTTTCATCATAGTCAATACCTTCTTCTTGGTTGAAGCCTTGAGCAACAAGTCTAGCCTTATTTCTAAAAACTTCTCCTGCTTCATTTAATTTATTTCTAAAAACCCATTTTGTACCTATAATGGAATGATCATGGGGTCTTGGAACAAGAGTCCAAACTTTATTCCTTTCAAACTGATTTAATTCTTCTTCCATAGCAATAATCCAGAAATTATCACTCAATGCATCATCAATGTTTTTAGGTTCTAAATGAGATAAAAGAGCAAAATTATTAATAAAGTACCGCCTTGTTTTTACTCCTTGGGAGACATCACCAATGATTTGCTCCTTAGGATGACCTCTTGCATATGTTAGATCCTTTGGAAGCTCTTGATCATTGCTTGGTTGATCATCTTGTTCTTGCTCCATTATTTCTTCTTCCTTCGCATGTTCTTCCAATGTGGGTACTTGATGATGAGTTTGATTTTCAATCATTAAGGAACCTGCATCGTCTTCATTTATTCTTTGAAGATAAATGTTAGATTCATCAAAAGTTACATGTATGGTTTCTTCAACACATAATATTCTTTTATTATAGACTCTATATGCCTTTTTATTTGAAGAATAGCCAAGAAATATACCTTCATCAGATTTTCTATCGAACTTACTAAGATAATCACTAGTGTTTAAGATAAAACACTTACAACCAAAAACTTAAAATAGACAATTGAAGGGGTTTTATCAAATAAAAGTTCAAAAAGGTATTTTTCTTATGAAAGGTCTTAATAAAACTCTATTCATTGCATAGCAAACAGTATTTACAGCTTCAACCCAAAAGTATTTTGGCAAAGAATTTTCACAAAGAATTGATCTAGCCATCTCTTGTAAAGTTCTGTTTTTCCTCTCAACAACACCATTTTGTTGAGGTGTTTTGGCAGCAGAAAAATTATGAGTTATACCACACTCATCACAAAACTTTGTAAAGTCTTGGTTACAAAACTCTCTTCCATTATTACTTCTAATAGAAATCAGTTTATATTCAAGAGATGTTTGAACCTTTTTGAAAAGTTTTGCAAATTCATGAAATGTTTCATCCTTTTGGGCTAGGAAAAGCACCCAAGTAAATCTTGAAAAATCATCTACAATCACATAAGCATATCTTTTACCACCAAGACTAGTGGTCCTCATTGGCCCAAATAAGTCCATGTGAACTAATTCAAGAGGTTTTGAAGTAGAAACCATTTTCTTTGGTCTAAAAGTTGTTTTTGATTGTTTTCCATATTGACAAGCATCACAAAGTCGAGTTTTATCAAAATGCATTTTGGGTAAACCTCTAACAAGCTCTTGTGTAGAGAGTTTATTCAATAAATCCATGCTAACATATCCTAATCTTCTATGCCACAGAAAACCATCATTATCATGAATAGCAAGACATTTTATATCATTTGTGATAAGTTCATCAAGATATAAAACATATACATTACCAAGTCTTTTAGCAACAAAAATGGTTTTGCTACTTTCACTATCAAGAATAGTACAAGTATCACATTTAAATTCTACTTTACATCCATTGTCACATAATTGACTAATGCTAAGTAAATTATACTTCAAACCATCAATAAGTAATACTTGCTTAATAAGAGGAAATGAGCCTTTACCAATGTTACCTATACCAAGGATTTTTCCTTTCTTCTTATTACCAAATGTGACGAAGCCTTCACTTGTTGCTTGAAGCTCACTAACAAGTGAGGCATTTCCTGTCATATGTCTTGAGCACCCACTGTCAAGAAACCATTTTGTGGCACTTGATCTTGAAGCAAATTGAACCTACACCAAATTAGAAAGAGTGATTTTTGGTACCCATATTTTCTTGGGTCCACGGGAGTTAGTGATAGTTCCTTTGACTTTCCAAATGGTCTTAACACCATTTTCTATCTTTCTTTTTACAAAACATTTTGATACCTTGTGTCCATGCTTGCCACAATGTGTACAACAAATATGATGCCTAGAATTAAGAGTTTCTTTAGCAAAGGTGTTTTTCTATTTAGGAACATAGCTATCATGGGTAAAACCAAGACCATGTTTTGTAAATGAAGATCTTTGATAACCAAGTAATTTATTTAAGTTTTCTCTTCCATTTGTAAATTTTTCAATGCATGAAGTAAGATCATTAACTCTTCTTTTCAAAATCTCATGATCAATGAGCATTTTTTCAAGAGAAGTAACTCTTATGCAGAGCTCTTTGTTTTCAAAAGATGTGTTTTGTATGGTTGCATTTAAAACTTCTTTTTCAATATTAAGACAATTAATGGTCTCAAGAAGTTTACTATTTTCAGCACATAATTTCGAATTCACATTTGACAAATCATTTATTTTTGATTTCATATCTTTATTTCTTTTTGAAGCCTTTTTCAACTCTTCATACATTTCTATAAGCAATTCACCAGGATCAACATCATCATCATAAAGATTAAAAATGGAAGGAGAAGAATGTACCTCATCATCAATAGCCATAAAACATATGTTGGCCTTTCCTTCACTTTCATCTTCGCTTTCTTGTTGATCCCACGTTCCAACCAGTCCTTTTCCTTTCTTGGCATATTTCCTTTTGTTCTTGCTGTATCTTTCCCTTCCAAAACTCTAGGACAATCAGCAACAAGATGCTCTGTACTCTTGCATTCAAAACATTGAGGTTTGAATGAGGAAGACTGTCCACTCTTCTTGGCTGGCTTTCTTCCCTTTTTGAGAAACTCCTTTTTGCAGAATCTCTTGAACTTCCTAACTGCCATGGCAATTTCCTCTTCACCACTGTTACATTCTTCTTCTTCACTTGAAGATTTTTCTTGTTCACTCAAATGATTAAAAGCCTTGAGTACAACTCCTTTTCTTCCCTTTTCTTCATCTTCCTTGTCATTTAATCTCTTCATCTTCATTTCATATGTAAGCAGAGATCCAATAAGCTCTTCAAGTGGAAGAGTTTTCAAATCCTTGGACTCCTCAATAGCAAGTGTCTTTGGCTGCCATGATTTTGGTAGAGCATCCAAAATCTTCCTGTTTTGCTCTCCCATAGTATAGCTTTTACCATAAGCTTTTAAGCCATTAAAAATGTTAGTAAAACGAGTAAACATATCACTAATATTTTCACGTTGTTTCATGGTAAACAGTTCATAATCTCTAACAAGCATAGCAAGTTTAGATTTTTTAACTTGATTTGTACCTTCATGGTTATTTGGAGTAATCTCCACATATCATGAGCAGAGTCACAACCACTAACTCTATTATATTCAGTAACATCTAATGCACAACTCAAGATGTTCATGGCTTGATAATTTAAAGTCATTTTCTTTGAATCATGCTCATCAAATGCATCAGCAAATTTTGGCTACACCATTTGCTTTCATTTTCATAGGAACATAAGGACCTTTTTCAATAAAATTCCACAAATCAAAATTGATAGAACAAATGTATATCTTAACTCTAGATTTCCAAAAAGTGTAATTTGTTCCATCAAACAAAGGTGGTCTATTTGTGGAAGATCCTTCTTGGTAAGGTAAGTTTGAGATATTAGCCATAAGATCTTTAACTTCTAGGTTGTAAAACCACACAAAGAAGTTCCTGCCAATTGAAATACCTTAGAGGGGGGTGAATTAGGTATTTGGCTAATTTCATCTTCTAGGTTCTTCTAAGTTCTCCTCTTCTCCATTGTTTCCATCTTCTTCACTTGATGATTTTTCTTGTTCACTCAAGTGATTTGAAGTTTTGAGTACAACTCCTTTTCTTCCCTTCTCTTCATCTTCTATGTCATTTAGTTTTTTCATCTTCATGTCATGCGTAAGCAATGATCCAATGAGCTCTTTAAGAGGGAGAATTTTTAAATCCTTTGATTCCTCAATAGCAAGTGTTTTTGGTTGCCAAGATTTTTGTAGAGCATCCAATATCTTTCTGTTTTGCTCTCCAATTGTATAGCTCTTCCCATAAGCTTTTAAACCATTGAAAATATTAGTAAATCTTGTAAACATATCTCTAACATTCTTACCTTGCTTCATAGTAAATAGCTCATAGTCCCTTACTAGCATGGCAAGTTTTGACTCTTCATGTGTTATTTGAAATAATCTCCACATATCATGAGCAGTGTCATATCCACTAACTCTATTGCATTCAGTTACATCTAATGCACAACCTAAAATGTTCATGTCCTGATAATTTAATGTCATTTTCTTTGAATCATTTTCATTAAATTCGTCAGTAGACTTTGGTTTTAAAGTCACTCCATCAGCTTTCATTTTCATAGGTATGTAAGGACCTTTCTCAACAATATTCCACAAATCAAAATTGATAGAATAAATATATATCTTAACTCTAGATTTCCAAAATGTATAGTTTGTTCCATCAAACAAAGGTGGTCTATTTGTGGAAGATCCTTCTAGATAAGGTAAGTTTGAAATATTAGCCATAAGATCTTAACTTCTAGGTTGCAAAACCACACAAAGAAGCCCATGCTCTGATACCAGTTGAAAGACCTAAAAGTGGGGGTGAATTAGGTCTTTGGCTAATTTTTCAAAACTATTTCCTTTTACAAGCTTAGCTAGAGCAGATGATGTGTACTTGTTTCAATGAGAGAATATATATATCAATATCAAAGCAATAAACAATTTAAGATCAATAAACAGAAACAATTTATAGTGGTTCAATCTTTTCAAGATCTACGTCCACGACTTTGAGTCTACACTCAAGGATTTCAATCAATCTACTATATGCTCAAGATCAACAATTACATAAGAGGCTCACCACATAATGGTTTTACACTCACAACCTCTTTTGCAATTCTACAAACAAGGTTCACCCTACCAAAGGATTTTATATCTACAAACAAGCTTGAAGCAATGCCTCAAGGATCACCCTTCTAAAGGATTTTATGTTTACAAGAAAACCTTATAATGAGCTAGTAGAAAACACAATTAAATGAAGAAAGAAGAATGAATAAGATGTTTACCACTTTCTTGGTAGATAATTACACAATGTAGCACATTTTCACTTTGATGTCTTTGGAATCTTGAATGATCAATGAAAGCACAAGACAAAAGAGAGCTTTGATGTTTGCTAAAGAGTTTGGAATGTTAAAGATTTCTCAGAGATTCAAAAGTTACAAAACTTTTTGAGTTTATACCTTTTATAGATTTTAAAAATCGGTTTCAACAACTATAAAACGGCTAGTTTCAGAAAAGTTCAGACGTCCGATCTTTACTGTTCCAAGTTGTCTAGAAAAGTTTGGACATCCGAACTTTTTCTTATGTGTCTGAACATTCGTCCGAATTTCTCTGGAAAAACAGTAACCATGCTATCAGGGAAGGTTTGGACGTCCGAACTTCACTCCATGCGTCGGAACTTACGTCCGAATTTCTCTGGAAGCACAGTAACCATTTTCAAAGTTTGGACGTCCGAACTTGCGTCCGAACTAATTAAACTTTGTCAAATCTTTTGAAAATCAACCTTAATAACATTGAAAACATTTTTTATAATTAGGTAAGTCATTTAAACATTTTCAAACTCAAAAACAGTTACTAAAACACTTTGATCATACAAAGTTACTCAAGATCATTTGAGGTTATTCAAAAGTTCATTTAAAGCTATTTAAGATTCAAAACAAGTTTTTGTTGCTCTCTTATGCATTCAATAGATTCCAAGACATGCAAGTGTAGGTTTTACAAAAGAATATACCTATTGAGCATTTATGACCTACACTTTAAGTCTTCAATGCCTTCAATCATTTTGAACAACTTTTCAATCTTCCATCACTTTGGCTCATTGAAGTTGTTCTTGCATTTTGGCTTTAAGGGCAATAAGACTTCATACTTCTAACTTCAACAATCCTATCACACAATTGACACAAAAAAGTTTGTCCATATCAATGTTTGTCATTATTCAAAACTTAATTACAACTTCATGATTTGCCCTTAGGGCTAACAATCTCCCCATTTTTGATGACGACAAACGTTGATGCAAAATTTGATGGATTTAAACAATGTAGTACAAAGAAACAGTCATGTCATTGATAGATAATAACCAATTTAGCACATTGACATTCAAAAGGCTCAAGATGAGCCTATGACCCAACCAAACTCCATTAACCTCCTTCCTTCCAACAAACAACTAGGATAGAAGATATAGCATTTAAGCATTTAGAAAACTTCTAAGAGAGGTATTAAAGGTCAGAAAAGATTAACAATGCTCCCCCTTAGATTGTGCTCATTTTTGAACAAGTTTGGACTTAAAATGTTGTGAATCCGAATTTTGACATATCAAGTCCGAACTATAAAATAAGTAAAATGAAAGCTGCAATTTTTTAAAATAAGCTTTCCTAAGGTTGTTCAAACATATTAGGAGATATTAAAACATATTTGAATCAATTTGAACAACAAAAGAGCACTTTTTGGCAGCAAAATATGGATGCATCCGAATTTCAGAACATGCATCTGAACTTTTGGTTCATGCATCCGAATTTTGAAATTTCAAGTACAAACTTTAAAATATGTGAGATGAAGGCTGTAATGTTTGAAAATAAGCCTTCCTAAGGTTGTTCAAATATGATAGGAAGGTTTAAGACAGTTTTCAATCAATTTAAACAACAGAGAAAGCATTTTTGGCAAGAAAGTTTGGATGCGTCCGAACTTTTGGTTTGCATCCAAATTTCAAGTCCAAACTTATGAACTGTAACCTCACATATTATAATCCTTTTCAATTTATTTTCTAAATGCAGAAATATAGCCAAATGTGCCAAAAATTATTTTCGTATTCCTCATTATCAAAAATCAGCTCATACATAACACACATAACACACATTGCAGCACATTCTTTCTCCCCTTTTTGTCATCACTCAAAGATGGGGAAATAAAAATGAGACTGATATGCAACTATAGCTCACATAAATAGTAAGAAGCAATTTAGCATAATTCTGTAAATCAACTTTTTCTCTCCTTTTATAATAGCAATTAAGCTTGGGGGGATCAAAGTATAATTAGAAGAAGCTCTCAACACTGAGGTTTCATCATTGAGCTTCATTAAAAACTATTACATAAGACACATTAAAAATAGTAATAAAATGCAGAAATTTAAAGAACAAAAACAGAGAAATTGCATAAACCAAGCTAGCAAGTGTTCATAAGTCATACTAAGCTTATCACAAATAAATAAAAGCAGTAAATAGAGATGAGAGTGAAGAAATGCTCAGTCTTTTGATGTTGATGGAGAGTCATTTCTAGGTTTCTTCTTTACTGCAACATGCTTGACTCTTCCTTGGCCGAATGTTGGATTAGATGGTGTTGTTACTTCAGCTCTTACAATTTGACCTCCTTCTTGGCTAATTCCAGCTTGCTACATTCCTTAATCTCCTCTTTGTGACTCCATAGTCTACTCATTGCTGTCCCCTTGGTAACCATCATTATCATCATCTTCATCATCACTGTCTTCTTCATTTTTCTTGTCATCTTCATCATTCTTATCAATATCCGTTTCTTCTTGAGTTCTAGAAGGCCCTTCACCATTTTGAGGATTTCTCATCAATATTTCCTCAATGTGCTTGACTCTATTCTCTATACCGTCCAATTCTCCAAGAACCATAGGAGCAAACGTTTCAAAGAATTTGTACATTTTCTCCATCTCCTTGATGTTGTTGTTTAATGCTTCTTGAATTGTATCTCCTCTTGAAATCCCTTCAGCACTACGACCTTCTCCAACATTATGATGTGATTGAGGGATTGGCTCTTCTTCAAAGAGTCTTCTTTTGGAGGGAGGTTGCTCCCCCTCGCTTGTTGAATCATGCCTCCTCTTTGTTTTCATTTCTCTTGCCCATATTTCTCCCTCATCTTCTTCTTCCTCAGTTTCTTCACTTTCTTCAGCTTCTATTCTTTTTGGAGGAGTTTCTCTTCTAGTTCTCCATACTTCCTCATCATCAAGAGTTAATTGCATTCTTTTTAGAGAGTCATTGGTATAGATTTGTCCCCTTTTGAAAGATTGTCCCCAAACAGGAAGTTTAACTCATAAATGGTTGAAAATTCATGTCAAAAGTCTTCTATATGGTAAAGCTTTGTTGTTCGTTTTTCTAGCTCCAAACATATGCTTCAGTGCCATATACCCAAATTTCAATCTCCTATGCTCATGCAAAGCAAGCATAATCACCATATGTATATTTCCAACAAATGATTTATGTCCAAAGTTAGGGATAATCATGGTTGTTATCATCTGATGCATAACTCTTTCCCTAGCATCAAAAGCTTTAATTTCCCTTTCTCTAATGGTCCTAAACTCTCTACCATTGGTGAAAGCCTCTTCAAATCTTTCATTTGTAAATAGCTCTCTAATATAGAAGTGTTGTCCTATAGAGAAATACTTTGTTCCACTGTCACTCACTCCACAAATTATATTCACTAATGCATTATTGAATTCAAAGTCTATTTGAGACACTCTAGAAGAATACCATTGATTAACATTGTCTCCCTCATGTTCGACTCTTTCTTCTTTAAGATTTGCATAGAATTCATATATTAGAGGGGCATAATATTCTTCATCAATAACTAGTAAATTGCTCCAGCCAATATTTTTGATTCTTTAAAACCGCTATAAACGCAAAATTCGGACGACCAAAATTTTTGGTCTGCGTCCAAACTTACGTCCGAACTTCTTTGTTTCTTTAGTTTTAGAAAGTTCGGACGTCCGAACTTTCTGTCATGCGTCCAAACATGCGTCCGAACTTTTCTGTCCAGAATTTTAATGAGAAAGTTTGGACGTTCCATTTTCACTCAATGCATCCAAATTGTGCATCCAAATTTTCTCTGTTTTTGTCACACTTAAACAAACACATTAGTGATTGAATTTTGAAATTCCTAAGAGTCTTCTTAGATAGTTAAACCTTTCCTCAGCCAAAGGCTTGGTAAAAATATCAGCAATTTGATTATTTGTATTCACATTGAATTTAAGACCTTAATCCAGTAGAGTATGCTGCATCCATAATATTTGAGCACAACAACTACCAGCTGCAATATATTCAGCTTCAGCAGTAGACAAAGACACATATGTCTGGTTTTTACTATACCAAGACACAAGACAACTACCACGAAATTTATGATGACCACTAGTACTTTTACATTCAACTTTGCATCCGGCAAAATCAGTATCTAATATCCCATAATATCAAAAGATGAAGATTTTGAAAACCAAAGGCTATGGTCATGTGTATCAATCAAATAACGAAAAATACGTTTGACATAAATTAGATGAGATTCTTTAGGACAAGATTGAAATCTAGCACATAAGCACACAACAAACATAATATTAGGTCTTCTTGCTGTGAGATAGAGTAAACTTCCAATCATACCTCTATATGATTTCTCATCAATATTTTTACCTTTTTCATCTTTATCAAGTTTAGTTGATGAGCTCATTGGAGTACCTATCCCTTTTGCTTGATTAGTTCCAAATCTTTTCAGTAGCTCCTTGGTCTACTTTGCTTGATTTATGAATACTCCATCCTTAGTTTGCTTAATTTGCAGACCAAGAAAGAAATTTAGTTCTCCCATCATACTCATTTCAAATTCATTTTGCATTGATTTGGCAAATTCTTCACAAGGGAATGTGTTAGTAGGACCAAAAATAATGTCATCAACATAAATTTGCACAAGTAAAATATCATTAATGCTAGAGGTTTTTATAAAAAGGGTTGTGTCCACTTTTCCTTTTGCAAATCCTTTTGAAAGAAGAAAACCTCTTAATCCTTCATACCAACCTCTTGGAGCTTGTTTCAATCCATATAGAGCCTTGGTTAACTTGAAAACATTATTAGGAAACTTTTCATGAATAAAACCAGTTGGTTGTTCTACATAAATCTCTTCTTCAAAAAAACTATTTAGAAATGCTCTTTTAACATTCTTTTGAAATAGTTTAAAACCTTTAAAACAAGAAAAATCCAAAAGTATTCTTATGGATTCTAGTCTAGCTACCGGAGAAAAAGTTTCATCATAATCAATGCCTTCTTCTTGGTTGAAACCTTGAGCAACAAGCCTAGCCTTATTTCTAACAACATCTCCAAGTTCATTTAATTTATTCCTAAATACCCATTTTGTACCAATAATGGAATGATCATGAGGTCTTGGGACATCATCAATGTTTTTAGGTTCAATATGAGATAAAAGAGCAAAGTTGTCAATAAAGTACCACCTTGTTTTAACTCCTTGTGAGACATCACCAATGATTTGCTCCTTAGGATGACCTCTTGCATATCTTAGATCCTTTGGAAGCTCTTGATTGCTGCTAGGTTGATGATCTTGTTCTTGCTCTATTATTTCTTCTTCTTTGGCATGTTCTTCTAATGTGGGTGCTTGATGATGTGTTTGATTATCAATCATTGAAAAACCTACATCATCTTCATTTCTTCTTTCAAGGTAAATGTTAGATTCATCAAATGTTACATGTATGGTTTCTTCAACACATAATGTTCTTTTGTTGTAAACTCTACAGGCCTTTTTATTTGATGAATACCCAAGTCTATCAAACTTTCCTAGATTATCACTATTATTTAAGATAAAACACTTACAACCAAATACCTTAAAATAAACAATTGAAGGAGTTTTATCAAATAGGAGTTCAAAAGGTGTTTTTCTTATAAAGGGCCTTAAGAGAACTCTATTCATTACATAGAAAACAGTATTTACAGTTCAGCCCAAAAATATTTTGGCAAAGAATTTTCATAAAGCATTGATCTAGCCATGTGAATCTAGAGAAGTCATCAACAATCACATAAGCATATCTTTTACCACCAAGACTAGTGGTCCTCATTGGTCCAAACAAGTCCATATGAACGAGTTCAAAAGGTTTTGAGGTAGAAACCATTTTCTTTGGTTTAAAAGATGTTTTAGATTGTTTTCCATATGTACAAGCATCACAAAGACGAGTTTTATCAAAATGCATTTTAGGTAATCCTCTAACTAGCTCTTGTGTGGAAAGTTTATTTAATAAATCCATGCTCACATGACCTAATCTTCTATGCCATAATTATCCATCATTATCATGGATGGCAAAGCACTTTATATCATTTGTGATAAGTTCATCAAGACATAATACATATACATTTCCAACTCTATTAGCAACAAAGATGGTTTTGCTACTTGCACTATCAAGAATAGTACAAGTGTCACATTTAAATTCTACTTTACATCTATTATCACATAGTTGACTAATGCTAAGTAAATTATACTTCAAACCATAAATAAGTAATACTTGCTTAATAAGAGGGAAAGAACCTTTACCAATGTTACCTATTTCAAGTATTTTTCTTTTCTTCTTATCACTAAATGTGGCAAAACCTTCACTTGTTGCTTGAAGCTCACTAACAACTGAGGCATTTCCTGTCATGCGTCTTGAACAGCCACTGTCAAGAAATTACTTTGTGGCACTTGATCTTGAAGCAAAACGAACCTACACCAAATTTGAGAAAGTTACTTCTGGTACCCGCATTTTTTAGCGTCCAAGGGGGTTAGTGAAAGTTCCTTTAACTCTCCAAATAGTTTTAACACCATTTTCTATTTTTCCTTTCACATAACATTTTGAAACTTTGTGTCCATGCTTGCCACTATATGTACAATAGGTATGAGGCATAGAATTAAAAGTTTCTTTAGGAAAGAAATTTTTATATTTTGGAGCATAACCTTCATGAGTGTAACCAAGACCATGTTTCATATATAAGAACTTTGATAACCAAGTAATTTATTTAAATTTTCTCTTCCATTTGTAAATTTTTCAATGCATAATGTAAGATCATTAACTTTCTTTTTCAATATCTCATGATCATTAAGCATTGTTTCAAGAGAAATAACTTTTGTGCAAAGCTCTTTATTTTCAAAAGATATGTTTTGTATGGTTACATTTAAAACTTCTTTTTCAATGTTTAGGCAATTAATGGTCTCAAGAAATTTTCCATTTTCAACACATAACTTTGAATTCTCATTTAATAACTCATTGATTTTGGTTATCATTTCTGCATTCCTTTTAGAAGCTTTTTTCGGTTCTTCATAAATTTCAACAATTAAATCACTAGGATCAACATCATCATCATAGTAATTAGAAATTGAAGGAGTAGACTGTACCTCATCATCAATTGCCATAAAACATATGTTGGCCTTTCCTTCACTGTCATCTTCACTTTCTTGTTGATCCCAAGTTCCAGCCAGTCCTTTTCCCTTCTTGGCAGATTTCTTTTTGATCTTGTTGTCTCCTTCCCTTTCCAGAACCTTAGGACAATCAGCAACAAGATGTTCTGTGCTTTTGCATTCAAAACAATGAGGTTTGAAGGATGATGACTGTACACTCTTCTTGGTTGGCTTTCTCTCTTTCTTGAGAAATTCCTTTTTGTAGAATCTTTTGAATTTTCTTACAGCCATGGCTATCTCCTCTTCTCCACTGTTTCCATCTTCTTCACTTGATGATTTTTCTTTTTCACTCAAGTGAATTGAAGTTTTGAGTACAACTCCTTTTCTTCCCTTCTCTTCATCTTCTATGTCATTTAGTCTTTTCATCTTCATCTCATGCCTAAGCAGTGATCCAATGAGCTCATCAAGAGGGAGAGTTTTTAAATCCTTTGATTCCTCAATGGCAAATCTTTTCTGTTGCCAAGATTTTGGTAGATCATCCAATATCTTTCTGTTTTGCTCTCCAATTGTATAGCTCTTCCCATAAGCTTTTAAACCATTGAAAATATTAGTAAATCTTGTAAACATATCACTAACATTCTCACCTTGCTTCATAGTGAATAGATCATAGTCCCATACTAGCATGGCAAGCTTTGACTCTTTAACCTGGTTTGTACCTTCATGTGTTATTTGAAGTAATCTCCACATATCATGAGCAGTGTCACATCCACTAACTCTATTGTATTTAGTTACATCTAATGCACAACTTAAAATGTTCATGGCCCGCTAATTTAATGTCATTTTCTTTAAATCATTTTCATAAAATTCGTCTGTAGACTTTGGTTCTAAAGTCACTCCATCAGCTCTCATTTTCATAGGTATGTAAGGACCTTTCTCAACAATATTCCACAAATCAAAATTGATAGAACAAATAAATATATTAACTCTAGATTTTCAAAATGTATAGTTTGTTCCATCAAACAAAGGTAGTCTATTTGTGGAAGATCCTTCTAGATAAGGTAAGTTTGAAATATTTGCCATAAGATCTTCACTTCTAGGTTGCAAAACCACACAAAGAAGCCCTTGCTTTGATACCAATTGAAAGACCTAAGAGGGGGAGAGGGGGTGAATTAGGTCTTTAGCTAATTTTTCAAAACTATTTCCTTCAATATCAAAGCAATAAACAATTTAAGATCAATAAACAGAAGCAATTTATAGTGGTTCGATCTCTTCAAAATCTACGTCCACTACCTTGAGTCTACACTCAAGGATTTCAATTAATCTACTATATGCTCAAGATTAACAATTACATAAGAGGCTCACCACACAATGGTTTTACATTCACAACCTCTTTTGCAATTCTACAAACAAGGTTCACCCTACCAAAGGATTTTATATCTACAAACAACCTTGAAGCAATGCCTCAAGGATCACCCTTCTAAATGATTTTATGTTTACAAGAAAACCTCGTAATGAGCTAGTAGAAAACACAATTAAATGAAGAAAGGAGAATGAATAAGGTGTTATCACTTTCTTGGTAGATAATTACACAATGTAGCACGTTTTCACTTTGATGTCTTTTGAATCTTGAATGATCAATTGAAAGCACAAGACAAAAGAGAGCTTTGATGTTTACTAAAGAGTTTGGAATGTTAAGATTTCTCAGAGATTCAAAACTTACAAAACTTTTTGAGTTTATAGCTTTTGTAGATTTCGAAAATCAGTTTCAACAGCTATAAAACGCTAGTAACCGCTAGTTTCAGAGAAGTTCGGACGTCTGATCTTTCACCTATGTGTCCGAACTTTCGTCCGAACTTTACTGTGCCAAGTTGTCTGGAAAAGTTCAGACGTCCGAACTTTTCCTTATGTGTCCGAACATTCGTCCGAATTTCTCTGGAAAAACAGTAACCATGCTATCAGAGAAAGTTTGGACGTCCGAACTTTACTCCATGCGTCCGAACTTGCGTCCAAATTTCTCTGGAAGCACAGTAACCATTTTCAAAGTTTGGACGTCCGAACTTGCGTCCGAACTAATCAAACTTTGTCAAATCATTTGAAAATCAACCTTAAAATATTGAAAACATTTTGTATAAATAGGTAAGTCATTTAAACATTTTCAAACTCAAAAACTGTTACTAAAACACATTGATCATACAAAGTTTTCTCAAGATCATTTGAGGTTCAAAAAATATACTTGTTATTCAAAAGTTCATTTAAAGCTATTTAAGATTCAAAACAATTTTTGTTGCTCTCTTATGCATTCAATAGATTCCAAGACATGCAAGTGTAGGGTTTACAAAAGAATATACCTATTGAGCATTTATGACCTACACTTTAAGTCTTCAATGCCTTCAATCATTTTGAACAACTCTTCAATCTTTAATCACTTTGGCTCATTGAAGTTTTTCTTGCATTTTGGCTTTAAGGGCAATAAGACTTCATACTTCTTACTTCAACAATCCTATCACACAATTGACACAAAAAGTTAGTCCACATCAATGTTTGTCGTTATTCAAAACTTAATTAGAACTTCATGATTTGCCCTTAGGACTAACAAATAGAATCACACACAAACATCAAACGTATATAATTATGTACTATTGAAAGACCTAAAAGAGTGGTGAATTAGACCTTTGGCTAATTTTGAAAATTTTTTCCTTTTTGAGAAAATTGATTTGTAAGATGTTTGAAATCAAACATTGAACAAGTTATGCAAGAATACACAATAAGATTCGAAATTTAAAGAGAGAAGAGAAAAGCCATCATAAATAATTTATAGTAGTTCGATCATTCAAGATCTGCATCCACTACCTTGAGCCCTAATTCAAAGATTTCAACCAAACTCTACTATAACCTAATTGAATAAAAAATACAATAGAGGCTCACCCTACAAGGGTTTCAGTCCACAACCTCTTTTCACTTACAAATAATCAAGGCTCACCCTATCACAAGGGTTTTATATCCTCAAGCTAACCTTGAAAACCACAAGTAGATGAAGTAAGAGATAAGAAAGTTACCAACAACTTGGTAGATGATAAAAAATTAGCACACCCTCACCATTTTGTCTAAGGAATCTTGAATTTGAACTTTTTAGCACAAGACAAAAGAGAGTTTTTTGATAAAGAATGATTGGGAAGAGTAAAGATTCTTAAAGGCTCAAAAAACTACCCAAAAATTTGAAGTTTATTTCTTTTATAGGGTTTAAAACTAGTTGCAACATTCAAATAACTACTTATAATGGCTAGTAATAGTAAAATTTGGTTGATCAAACTTAGACCTATGCATCCGAATGATCGTCCGAATTTTTCTATTTTCAAGCTGATAGGATAAATTTGATTGACCGAATTTGGATACTAGTGTTCGAATGATCGTACGAATTTCTCTAGAAATTCAACAGCCATAAAATACAGTTCGGACATCCGTATTGGAGTCCGAACATTTCAAAATTAGTCAAAAATGATTAGAAATCAAGCACAACAAGTTTGAAATCATTTTGGACTATAAAATGGATCTTTTCAAAAGCTTTTATTTCAAAGGTTGTTGTCAAGAACTTGGTAAAAACACGTGTAAGATAAATCATTTGAGATTGAAAATCAAGTTTTAAGCTCTCTTGAAAATGCTTTAGATTTCAAAGGCAAACAAGTGCAAGGTTTACAAAGATATACCTATAATACATTTGCCTACACTAAGGTCTTCAAAGCCCTCAATTATCTTGAATCAACTCTTTTATCTTTAACCACTTTGGTAACCTTGAGTTGTTCTTGCACTTTTAGCTTCAAGGCAACGAGACTTGTATTCTTCTCACTCCAAAAATCTTATCACACAACAATTAAGCACATTAGTCCATATCAAGGTTAATCAACATTATTTCCTTAGCACTTTGCATTTATCAATGTTTGTTATTAAACGAAACAACATGATTTACCTTAGGGCTTACAAATATAACATAATACAAATATATATTCATTATGTACATATACACTATACATATATTGTATGTAATATACGTAGAACATAAGGTCTGTATAGTACACATTTTATATAATAGTACTCTCTTTTGTAGTATCTCTATGTATAGTATATATAGTGCACATACGATAGTATATATTTGTTGTATATATTATATCTATGTATTTTTTGTAGTATATCTATCTTTATATTGTAACTATACATCTTTGTCTAATATACTAAATAATATATTATACACATATAGATTCTAATATGTGTTGTATATATAGTATACAGTTTGTTTATGTTATATCTTTATAACACATATTGTATCTAAATGTAAGTTATCAGTATAGATGGTGGGAGAAGAACTTTTAGACTCATTAAGTATCTAACCGATAAATTTTTAATTAAATATTTAATGTCTATTTATTAAAATAATTATATGTTCTAGTGTTGCATAAACAAATTAGAAATGAGAATTTTTTCATGAATTAAACGTAGGAAAATGTTTATAACTTTTATTTTCTAAAAAATGTAATATTTAAAACATTATTTACAATATAAAATTATCATGTATAAATTTTAAAAGAGAATATTATAAATATAAGCATAAATATATTTGTACATATTAGGATTACAATAAATATATTATATGTTGAAAGTAGTCTTAAAAAGACATTTGGCAGAGTGTTTGAAACACTCCATATTACGTTGGTGGTTGGGATGTCTCAACTCTTGCCGCTAGGGCAAGACCTCGCGGCCCAAATTTTCTATAAACAACAGATTGGCACGCGTCCTTGCGAAATTAGGTCAAGTAGTAGAACATTCCTAAATCATTTATAATGGAAAATGACAAGAAATGGTGATTTACCTCCATTGTACCAAGCCAAGCCTAGTAATGGCACGGTCTCTATCGAAGGAACATCTCAAACGGGCACAATGTTGCCACCATAATGTGGTTGTAGTGTAGGTGATAGAGTTAGGCCTTATTACAAAGACCATAGCCGATATTATGGACTGGTCTATCATAAGGAAACCCAATAAGAGAACCTGTTCCCACTTGGATTTGGGATCATAATAAGGAAAATCCTAAAAAGGACTTGGTTACCTAAACTCCTCAAGTATGACGTCCTATAAATATCAATGTTCTCCTCTTATGGCCTTAAAAAGAAGATCATGGCCATGATACAGACAATTGCAATGACCTAAAGAAGGAAATTGAGGAAGCAATTCAGAGGAGACACCTCAAAGATTTTATCACGGCATGTGCAGATAGACGAGACAAGGGTCGGTCCGACATAGGACCTGCAAGAGAACGAAAGCCTGAGGCTGGTGTTATTAGTATGGTTGCAGAAGAACTCCCATCCAAAAGGAATAAAATTTTGGATGGCCGATCTTTGTGGGCTCTTTAGAAATGGTCAAATAGATAGTTCGGCGAATTATAGTAGATGGAAGAAGTTCAACTAACATTTTGTTTAAAAACACATTCAATAAAATTGGCTTACTCGCAGGCAAGTTAGTTCTTGAAGAAGTACTCTTGTATGGGTTTACAAAGAAAAAAGTTTGAAGTCCCTTGGCTCGATTGATTTGCCAGTACAGATTGGGCACACAGGCCCCCTATCAACTTCTAAATTTTTAATTAGTATGTATTCCTCCCTTTGAATATAGTATCTAGAATATGCTATAGCTATCTGCCTATCAGAAGTTACCGGATGAATCTAAGTGGCAAGTGGATTTGCTAATAAAATTTTCTCATGAGGCTTGTAATGAGCAAATCTTGCCACAACAGGAAGATGTATAGGAGTACAAGCAATAGATACCAGAGGATAGGTAACTACTCTTTCCCCAAAAAAAAAAAATGCAAATCCCCACTTTCATTAGGAAAAATTATTGTGGGAAGAGCCGAAGAAGAGTTACCTTCATCTATAGGTATGGGACTCGAAGTTTATCCAGAAGCCATGAATGTGAGCAAGGTATTTTGAAAGAAGAAGAAAAGAGAAACTTTGTGGGTGGTGTACTATAGCAGCAAAAGGTGACTTACTTTTTAGATATCTCAGGCGGTGCAAATGAAGGCACGACAAGCACTATTTAAGGAAAGAGATGTAACCGAAAGGCAGAGTTCAACTGAAAGCTGAAATTTCAAAATCTACCTCAAAAGACGCATTCGAAAAAAATATTCAATACATTCGTTATATAAAGCTTCTTGCACCTAACCTTAAGGGGAGGGGGGGGGGGGGCAGATGGACCTTATTTCAAAGACCATAGCCAATATTATGGACTAGCCCATCATAAAGAAACCTAACAAGGGAACTTGTTCCCAATTGGTTTTGGGATCAGGATAAAGCAAATCCAAAAAATGACTTGGTTACTTAAACTCCTCAGGTATGACCTCCTATAGATACATGTTCTCTCCTCATGTTATTGAAAAAAATCCAGTACTAACTTAAGTATTGGAGGGTTCTTGGGGTCAAATCTCATCTGTTCACTTGGGCTTTGTTTTGCAATCAAGTTTTACAAGGAGTTAGTATTCAGAAAGGTTCATCCTTTAACAGCAGGCAACACATTTTTTTAACATGTGTTGAATAGATTCTCAATCATCAGATTTTGATTCAACGATTGAAAACATATGTACTATGATAATTAATTATTTAAATTTGAATAATTATTTACTACATGGTTGAAAACTTTTCTAGAATCATTACAACAAAGTCTGACGGTCGAAATATATTTAAAATGTGAAGAAAAAAAGTGGTGTATGGACTATAACTGGTCCTGTTGCCACCATTGCCCCTTACATAGAGCGCTACAGCATGTTTGATATTGCAAAGGCAAATCTGTTAATAGTGAAAGATGCTGCCACAGCAATGCCTTTTAATCACTTTAAATATTTATTTAATTAGTACTTATCGATATTTTTCTCTATTTTTCTTTTTAATTTACAGACTTAAAATTTGTTATATGATTACGGTGTTTCTACCGTATGAAGAGTTGAATTACTATCATTGAATATGAGTATAAGCATCTAAATGTATCCAACTTCATAGTTAATTAGTCATGCAACTTTCTTATGAGATGAGTAAGATTATGTAGATTAACTAGTTATGGTAATTCAATAGCTTTATTATCTAGATGTCCTTATATAGAGATTTGGATTTGACCTAGCCCTAGCAAGAGCTAGGCAGGCGATTGAGCATGGCACTTCTAACAGAGCGTCAGGTTGATTTGTTACAAGTCTATCTATAACAACAGAAATCTTGAACAATAAATGTATATTTAAACAGCATTTTACTCCGAAACCTAATGTAAAATTTTTACTTTTGGTTCCACTTCTTCTTTCACATACAATACTCTCTCACAAAACTCAAGCAAAAAATTTAAAACTAAAATACTATCAAATCCCACCCTAAGAGTGTATTTGAATTATATTTGGTTAGAAAATATTTTATCTTGAATTTTATAAAAGTAAATTTTGTAAAAAGAGCGATAGAATCCAATTATGTATTTAATTAGAAAAAATACAATCCAAATGAATCATAAATTTCCAAGGATAAGCTTTCATCTGTATCCACTTACGAAAATGTAGAACTTTTTGTACTTTTCTCTATTTTTCATAGAAAAAATATAAACCCAACTAAAACATAAAATACTAAAAAAATTCACTTTGAATAGCAATTCAACTAGAGCAAAATTCTAAATATCGACGTCATCTTAGGTTTCTATAGTTTGGCGAGCTTGAAGACTCGCTTTTCCTACGGTTCCAGTGAGTTCCCTTAACTAAACCGCTGCCTATGAAAAATAGAATTTGGTTGAAGAATGAAATATGGACTCAATTAATTCTATTACAGGGATGAGCCCAATCCAAATATGAACCACAACAGAAATCGCTACAGTTCCCTTGGGTTCCCTTATACAAACCACTGCCTATAAAAATCGACTTCTGTGGAAGAATGAAATCAGACTCAATTGATTCTATTACCAAAGGGACGAACCCAGTCCAGAATACCTATTAAACCGATCACAAGAATACCAATTAAAAATAAAAAAGAAAAAGCTACATAGGTCATAATTTTAAGAGTGCCACTAGTAGCCTGCTAGCGAGAATGACAAATAACCTCATAATTCAGGTGGTGCAGCACCATGACAATGAACCAACCAACCTAACTGGGCACTTAAGAACATTAGCTAATGGACTTTCTGCAACAACACCGAGAGGAAAATGGCTACAATCCCACACACCAAGCTGTATAAGGAAAAGGTTACACCAGGGATTGCACAGAGAAGCAACCAAAATTGGAGCTGCGGGATCCATGACTTGAGAAAATATCAGCAAAGGAATAACAGAGAGCGGCTATTTTGTAACAGAGATCCAAGAACAGCAGCGCTAACATGCAATTTCATTGAGATGATGTACAGATAATAAAGGGGAGAGAAAAGCATAAAAAAAATTTAAGCCTAACATAAACAATTATATTCAGAGTTACTCTTTTGAACTTTCTATAACATTTTTCCCTCATGGCAGCAAGAAACTTGAATGAAGAAAATCAGTTCACCAGCAGCAAAGATGTGCTATGCAGGGCAAAGCTTCTCAAGGGCCAAATTTTCATCACCACCCACAGCTTCCAGAGTACTCCTCACTACATCTTCAGGGAAACCCATCTCTACTAGTTTCTGCACCTGTAAAATCAAGCATTGCTGGGACTTCAGAAATGGAAAGGTCCAATAACATGACTAATCCAAAGAGAAATTTCTCCCACTACCTTTTCATTAAAATTTTACTTTGAAAAGCATTGTCATAAAATACAGTCAAAGGTTTGAAATCAGAGAAAGACAAAGGATATGAAAGAATATCCACACACCTTCTCTTCAACACCAAGAGATGATGCTTTTGCAAAAGCTTCTGTCCAATAACGAGCAGTGCTGACAAATGTCTGATAGTCTTTAAGATACTGAATAATAGAGATACTGATTACTTACACTGAAATGCCCAGAAAGGAGAAAAGATGGACCAAGGGAAAAGTGGCAAACAGCAAAAACACAATTCTGAAAATACTGAATATTTTCATGTTGCTTCATATTCCATTTGGAAACAGATATATAAGGAAAGAGAAATGAATTATTCAAGGCCAGGAAGAGATTAGCAGTGAGCTAAACCTGTTGAGCAACCACAGCATCTTGTGGGTCATCTGGTTCAGGTGCAGAAAGTAATGCCTGTACAGAAAGGAGTGCTGTTTTTAGAGTAAGGGCTGGGCTCCACTGGTCCTTCAAGATGTCCAAGCAAATAGCTCCACTCTGGCTGCTGATATTTGGGTGCCTTCAGCATTAATTCAATATCAAAGGTTAAAGGCATGGTTTTCTTTGGAAGCACATTCTTTCATTTTTGAGGCATTTAAAAAACACAACAATTACTCATACAGAAAAGTAAAGGCAGAAAAGCAACTCAGTAACCTTTATTTTCTCAATATCATAGCAATCAATTAAACTAAGCTTTCAAACTTTCACAGCCTAACTTAATGTAAGAAATTTGAATAAAAAAAGAAACTTTGCCAGGCAAACCTAATTATTTGCACTTGAAATTTTCTTACTAAATATTCCACATTACAGCATATTAGACATTTGCTTTAGCCAAATGTCTGCACACATTTTAATTTACTACAAATGTTTCCAGATACGTATAGAACTTAAGCTATGCATCCATCTTCAAAAGACAAACAAATGCTGAACTACATTTTAGTTACAAGGATGATTAGACATCACAACTATCTTGCAGACAAGTTTTTAATACCAGAATGTCCCTTGTGATCTTTTATGCCTAAGCAACGAAAGCGATGCAGCAATCTTCATTAAATCTTCCTAGGAGAAAACTAACAACCAGAATAAGTTATATGGTGTTAACAAGCTGCATAGAAGTTATTGGATCATACATATCTCTATCATTGATTCATTAGGAAACCATGGAAGAGGAACAAAAGCTGGTGCTGGTACTCAGGCCATGAGTGCTTTAGTAGAAATAACATGAATGACAAAAAACAAAGTTTAGCTATAACAAGACATAAACAACAGTCCCAACCAGAAGCCTTAGGAACCAAAAATATAAATATTAAAAAAAATCACATGTAATTAACTATCATCATTATTTTTCTTCACCAGAAAAAAGTAGCAATTTGTTTGCAAAGGTTAACCATCATTACTCCTTTCCTTTCTAAACCAATTTCCTATTCATGGATTTTAGTGCGACTTCTGGAAGAACCTTTCAGATCAGGTGCCATTTTTACAGGGCAATGTTGACGAAATCAAAAATCCTTATGCAAGTTTTTCCACATATGTTTTCTTTTTAATTCTTTCATTGTCCCCTTCAGCCACTACTTACAGCACCATCATTATCTTCTTTTCTTCATAGTCTCTATACCTTGTCTTCCCCCTCTTCTCCAATTCTCGAAGGGCAGTATTCCGAAATTGAAGTGGTATATAATTCATTCCTGGAGCACATGAAACAAAGATATGAACTGGGATGTCAACTAAGACAACCAGCCTTTATTCTGCATGAAGGAGCAATAGTTCAGTCTCACTGAAGAACAGAAAGGAATAGCCTCCTGTTATTTGAACGAGTTTCTCGCTTCTTATCCATCCGTTGCATTTTTGTGTTTTTAATGGACCATGACCTCTTAAAGATCACTGCTAGCTTACTAATTGGATAACCTTCCCCTGAAGCTGCTTTCCTCATAAGAAAATTAAATATGGATAATTCTTTTTAAGCTATTCCACAATGTAGTTTGGTTTCCATCCACATAATTTGTGAAGCAAAGAATGAAACCAAAATCAACCATGAGTTGAATATTGATCCCGCAAATAACAATCACAAACAATTTGGACTCCAGAATGGAGGTTTCAGAACTTTGTTTTTGCAATAATGAAACAAACAAACACGAAAACGTGTCCGCCATTATATGGCTCTCTTCAGTGCTCCATCAAATTGAACATCCACACTGGCTCAGTACAACAATAAAACAGAGTATTTAATCCAGTATGTGTTGACGTCCCTTATTTCAATGCCATGCCCTTAATGGATTGACAATGGGTCCATGTGTGATAGTGGTCCCACATGTCTTTTTCTTTTAATTAAGGTTAATGGCAGAAACTTGTATTTTAGGAAAGTGAACGTTTCCAACACTGCAAAAAAAAAAAAAGTGGACATTCAAATAGAAGGGGAGTATAGGAACAGCTACACATGAAGACCAAATGAAAAAGGCAGCCATGGACAGTAACCATAAAGAGATCCTCTTACCAAACTTTTGTCACAAATCGCATTCTGGGAGGCTCAAAAGGGTATCCATCTGCAATTAAGTAGTACAAAAATCATTCAAATCTTATATCTATCTGCCAATACATACACGTACAAAAATTTTCCTTTTCGATTGCTAAAAGGTAAAATGATTTGTCGTATCTATCAATACACATATATTTCAATTGATAGCCAGAAACCAATGTCATTTTTAACATCCTCAACTCAACTTGCCATAGCTCAATTTCAAAGATCAAGTTTCCAAACAATAACAGGGAGTAAGAAACAACATCAAATATAATAAGCAGTAGCACACACATTGGCATACCTTAAAGTACTTAATGGTAATATACCACGCCAAGTTTCAAAAAGACAGTGAAAAAAAATTTGCTCCAATATTCAAGGCTTTTTTTGTTGTGTGCAAAATTTAACTTTCAATTTCGAATTGTTTTCTCCCCCACCTCAACAACCCCCACCCCACCCCCCCAAAAAAAAAAAAAAACGAACACCGGATTCTTCCTGCAAAGACAGACAATAATCACAGGAATAATCTAGCAAAAAATTTTAGAACGCTTCACCTTCAATTCAGTCCAAATGCAGTAATTAACAAAAAATAGAAAGTTTATAGCGAAAAACGAAACTAGATTATATACACGACCAAGAACAAGGCAAAAAATAAAATAACCCCATAAAGACCTTAAGAATTGAAGGGAAACAAAAGGGGAATTTTCCTTTTCTGGATGCGCATAACCCACCAAAAGCCCCAGCCCAGAAAATGCCGCATATATATATATATATATATATATATACGCACACATATATACAATACACAATTGCAGGCTTAGGGGGCTGAGTAAGTAGATAATTACCAGGCACAGTGATGTCGATCTTGAATATGCCGCCTTCATACGGAGTGCCGAGAGGACCCGGAACGGAACCGATCAAGTGAGTGAGAGAATCGCCTTTAGGGCTAACGCTAATGCCAGATACCTGAACGTCTCTGTTGCATTCTTGAAGCTCCTTCTGTACCCTCGCCAAGTCCACCATCTTCGAATCAAGAGAAGCGATTAGATTGAGGGAAGTACGTTTCCGTCTTCACTCTTCACTCCCTCTCTCACTGGGGACTTCTCTCGCTCTCTGCTTTAGCTTTGTTTCGGTGGAGGAGAGAGAGAGAAAGAGAGAATGCGTGAGAGTCGTTTCCATTTTCTCCTTTTTCATAAACAACGAGTGGCACATCAAGACAACATGTATGTAATGTTGTAATTCATTATACAATCAATATATCATATATTATGTCTGTTAAATTTTAAAAAATTTGATGAAAAAAATATATTACAAGTGAGATGTTATCATTTTTAGGAGTTATTTTGTATATTTTTAAAAATTTCTTTATTCTTTAATATTCAATACAAAAGTCAATTCAATCCATAATACATTAGAAACTAATCTTAAATAATCTTAGAGTTTCAAATCTACAAAAGCCCCAAAATTAACCTTGAATATAAAATTGCCTTTGTAAATAGCAGTATGTGTTTGCAATATATCTCTTCTTAGCAGATTTCACTATGACATCAAAATTTTAATAAATATAATTGTCCCAAAAATAGTTTATATATATCAAAAGATAAAATAAAAATCTTTTATTAAAATGGCAAAATTATAAATAGTTTTTTAACATATATAATCAATTTCTCTAAAAAAACAACCTAAGAAAAGATTGTTTGTACAATTAATAGTTCAATAGCCAACAAAGAGATAGTACACTATATTAAACCCTAATTTAACTGTGAAATCATAAATTATACTTTTACTAAATAAATTTTTCAAGTAATTTTACTTTAGTATAAATTATTAAAAATCTATTTTTACACATTCTTAAAGTAAAGAAAAGTACATATTTTATAAATTTTAGGATAAATCTATAAATTATAAGAAATTGAAGAATGATTTTGTAAGTTTGTTTTTTAAAAAAAGAAAAAACAGAGTAGAGGATCGACTCAGCCGATTCCTCATTTCTCATTTTCCCCTCTTTTCTTTATTTTTCTTCTTTTCTTCTCTCTTCTGTATCTCCCACTGTAATTTTCAACCAAATCTTCAAGCACAAACTAAATACTTTAAACCCAAACTTAGAGCTATATCAAAAGTTTCCAAATCAAGATAAAAGTTTCAATTTTTTTTCATTCTTGTTAATTATTTTAAAAAATTACTATAACAGTAAATTTCTATAAATTTTAATAAATTATTAGCTAATTCTATTTTGTTCAAATTTTGAACGAACATTCTTGTTATGATCCTCTACCTACAAAAATATTTTGTTAATTTTTGAGTACGTTTGATATATTTGTTGAATTTTTTAAAATCTGGACAGATTTGTTTTTTAAAATTTTTAATTAAATATTGGGTATTTAAAGATTTCTTAGACTGTGATAATGCAAACGGAGTATAAAAATATGTAAATGAAATGAGTTTTCTTAAATTGGTATATTAGGAATAAGATGGAATGATTGAAATTTTTGTAAAAGATGTTATATTTTATTAAATTAATCATTTCAATAGTTTTATTCCCTTGAACAACGGTTAGTTTCTATTTTAAAATAATATTATAAAATTTAATAAATTTTAGTTCTATTAATATTAATGATGCATTCATTCATGTATTATACATATATGTCAATATTTGAGCATTTTAGAGTGACATTAAATTTGTTTGTTACCATATAATTATATGTTATGTCCAGAGATTGCCCGAGGTAGAACCAAGGGTAGAGTAGCATAGGTTTATATTTTTTGCTTGAGGTGAGGTTACTAGCTTACTTGTGGAGGTTGAGGACTACAAAATCTTGTCATTTTAAGTTATGTTATTTTAATGTATTTTTATTTATTTATTTTACTCCAAGTAAAGTATATATTTATTTTGTCATGGCTAGGCTTTGTGAATATATGTGGTGGTAACTTTGAATTGTTATTTTGCCGTGGCTTTGCTTTTGTGAATATATGTGGTGGTAACTTTGAATTGTTTTTTTACCATGGTTCGGCTTTTGTTAATATATTTTGCGCTACTATAAGTTGTTATTTTGTCGTGGCTCGACTTGTATATTTATATATTATACTAAACCATGATAATTGATTGATTATTGATGAGTTGTTAAATGTGAATTATGTGTAAACTCTACCGTTGGGATATGAATTGACTTCCCTGCAGGGTGAGATTATTAATTTACGTGGAGAGTCCCTTTGCACCATATGTGAAAAGGCCATTAGGAGATGTTGTAAGAAGGTCATTGGGAGGTGTTGTGTGGAGAGTTCCTTTGTACCACGTGTGACATGGCCATTGGAAGAGTGGCGGAAGTTTTTATGTGCTTATATGGACTCATAAGAGTTGTGTAAATTATTGTATTTGTTGATTTTGCAGTTATTTTTCAAAATGATGATTATTACTTGAAAGTACATATATATAAATATATCATATTTCACGTTATTTCTAAATCAGACTATCTTGTTATACTAAATATAGTTGTTAGCCCTAAGGGCAAATCATGTAGTTTTGATTAATGACAAATATTGATGAGAACTAATATGCTTGTATGTTGTGTGATAGGTTTTGTGAACTAAGAAGTATGAAGTCTCATTGCCTTCAAGCCAAAGTGCAAGAACAACCTCAATAAACTATGAAGTCTTTTGAAGGTTATTCAAAGATGAACTCAAAGTATTGAAGACTTGAAGTGTAGAGTACATATGATAATAGGTAAATCTCTATGTAAACTCTACACTTGTATGTCTTGGAGTCTATTGAATGCATAAGAGAGCATAAAATAGGTTTCTTAATCTTAAAAGGCTTTGAATGAATTTCTTGGTGAATGTGGTTTTGTGTCCTAAAAGTTTTTAAGTAAACTTTATATGATCAAAGGAATTTGATTTTGGTTTTCAAACTTATATATGTCTAAATAAGTTTTCTATACATACCAAATGTTTTTCAAACTTATTGAAGTCAAATCTCAAATGATTTTACAAAGTTTGAATATGCTTCCAAAAATTCGGTCGTCCGAATTTTATAGCAAAAGTTTGCTATTGTTCTTCTAGAGAAATTCAGAAGAAGATTCGGACGCATGAAGAAAAAATTTAGTCGTCCGAATTTTGGCCTTCAGCATGGTCACTGTTTTTTCAGAGAAATTCGGACGAAGATTCGGACGCAGCAGGAAGAATTCGGTCGTCCGAATTTCCTGAAAATAGCCGTTACCTAGCCGTTTTATAGCTGTTAAAACTGATTTTTAAATTCTATAAAAGTTATAAACTCGAAATTGTTTGCAAGTTTTGAATTCTTGTAAACTCTAAGCATTCTAAAGCCTTTTACAAACATTTCTTAAGCTCTTTTATGCCTTGTGCATTCAATTGATCAATCCAAAGACATCAAAGTGTGAAGGTGCAACTTTGTGTAATATCTACCAACAAGTGGTAACATCTACACACTCTTCTTTATTTATTAAATTGTGTTGGTCTACTATCTCTAGCAAGGTTATCTTGATAACATAAAATCTTTTAGATAAGGGTGATCCTTGAAGTTGTGATTCAAGGTTGTTTGAGATATAAAACCATTGTGTTTGGTGAGCCTTGTATTGTAAAAAGTTACTAGAAGAGGTTGTGAGTGTAAAACCATAGTGTGGTGAGCCTCTCTTGTAATTTGTAAACCTGAGCATATAGTAGATTGTTTGAAATCCTTAAGTGTGAGGTTAAGGTAGTGGACGTAGATCTTGAGGATCAAACCACTATAAATTGTTTGAGTTCTTTGCTATTGCTTTCTTTCATTGCTTTGCTATAAATTTTCTATATTTTGCTCATATAATCTGTTCTTGGTCTAAACTCATAAAAGGTTTGTTTTTACGAAAATTAGCCAAATACCTAATTCACACCCCTCTTAGGTATTTCAATTGGTATCAGAGCTAGAACTTCTTTGTGTGGTTTTACAACCTAGAAGACAAAGATCCTATGGCTAATATTTCAAACCTACCTTACCTAGAAGGATCATCTACAAACAGACCACCGTTGTTTGATGGAACAAATTACACTTTTTGAAAGTCTAGAGTTAAAATATATATTTGTTCTATCAATTTTGATTTATGGAACATAGTTGAGAAAGGTCCTTATGTCCCAATGAAAATGAGAGCAGATGGAGTAACCTCAGAACCCAAATCCACTAATAAATTTGATGAGCATGATTCAAGGAAAATGACATTAAACTATCAGGCCATGAACATATTAAGTTGTGCATTAGATCTTACTGAATACAATAGAGTTAGTGGGTGTGATTCTGCTCATGATATGTGGAGATTACTCCAAATTACACATGAAGGTACTAATCAAGTTAAAGAATCTAAACTTGCTATGCTTGTTAGAGATAATGAGCTGTTTACCATGAAACAAGGTAAAAATATTAGTGATATGTTTACAAGGTTTACTAACATTTTTAATGGCTTGAAAGCTTATGGTAAAAGCTATACTATGGGAAAGCAAAACAGGAAGATTTTGGATGCTCTACCAAAATCCTGGCAGCCAAAGACGCTTGCTATTGAGGAGTCCAAAGATCTAAAAACTCTTCCTCTTGAAGAGCTTATCGGATCACTACTCACACATGAAATGAAGATGAAACGGTTGAATGACAAGGAAGATGAAGAAAAGAGAAGAAAAGGAGTTGTACTCAATGCTTCAAATCATTTGAGTGAACAAGAACAATCTTCAAGTGAAGAAGAAGAAGGAAACAGTGGAGAAGAAGAGATTGCAATAGCAGTGAGGAAATTCAAGCGATTCTACAAAAAGGAGTTTCTAAAGAAAGGAAGAAAGCCAGTCAAGAAGAGTGGACAATCCTCATCCTATAAACCTCAATGCTTTGAATGCAAGAGCACAGAGCATCTTATTGCTGACTATCCCAAAGTGTTAGAGAGGAAAAGAGACAGAAAAAACAGAAAGAAATCTACCAAGAAAGGAAAAGGATTAGCCGGAACGTGGGATGAACAAGAAAGCGAGGATGACAGTGAAGGGAAGGCCAACATATGCTTTATGGCCATTGATGATGAGGTACAATCTTCACCTTCTATTTCAAATTTCTGTGATGATGATATTGATTCTAGTGATTTGATTGTAGAATTGTATGAAGAGCTGAAAAAGGCTTCAAAAAGAAACAAAGAAATGAAATTCAAAATCAATGATTTTTCAAATCAGAATTCAAAATTATGTGTTGAAAATGATAAACTTCTTTAGACCATTAATTCCCTTACCATTGAAAAAGAAGTTTTGAATACTACTATACTAAGTGTATCTTTTGAAAACAAAAAGCGTTGTAAAAGAATTATTTCTCTTGAATCAATGCTAAAAGATCATGAGTCTTTAAAAAGGAAGGTTAATGATCTTACTTTATGCATTGAGAGATTTACAAATGGAAGAGAAAATTTAAATAAACTACTTGGTTATCAAAGATCTTCATTTGTAAAGCATGGTCTTGGTTTTACACATGATTGTTTTGATCCAAAACAAAAAAGGTTATTTGTTAAAGAATCTTCTCATTATAGGTCTCATACTTGTTGCACATATTGTGGTAGGCATGGACACAAGGTTTCTAGGTGTTTTATAAAAAGAAAGATAGAAAATGGTGTTAAGACCATTTGGAAAGTCAAAGGAACTATTACTAACCTCCTTGGATCCAAGAAGATATGGGTATCAAAAATCACTCTTTCTAATTTGGTATAGGTACAATTTGCCTCAAGATCAAGTGCCACTAAATGGTTTCTTGACAGTGGCTGCTCAAGGCACATGACTGGAAATGCATCACTTGTTAGTGAGCTTCAAGTTACAAGTGAAGGTTTTGTCACTTTTGGAGATAAGAAGAAAGGGAAAATACTTGGAATAGGTAATATTGGTAAAGGTTCTTTCCCTCTTATCAAGCAAGTTTTACTTATTGATGGTTTAAAGTATAATTTACTTAGTATTAGTCAGTTATGTGACAATGGTTGCAAAGTTGAGTTTAAATGTGATACTTGTACTATTCTTGACAGTGCAAGTAATAAAACTATTTTTGTTGCTAAAAGAGTTAGTAATGTATATGTGTTATATCTTGATGAGCTTATTACTAATGATATTAAATGTCTTGCCATTCATGACAATGATGGATTTTTATGGCATAGAAGATTAGGACATGTGAGCATGGATTTATTGAACAAACTTTCTACACAAGAACTAGTTAGAGGATTACCAAAAATGCATTTTGATAAAACCCGTCTTTGTGATACCTGTCAATATGGAAAACAATCAAAAACATCTTTTAAACCAAAGAAAATGGTTTCTACCTCAAAACCTCTTGAGCTAGTTCACATGGATTTATTTGGACCTATGAGGACTACTAGTCTTGGTGGTAAAAGATATGCTTATGTGATTGTTGATGATTTTTCAAGATTTACATGGGTAATCTTCTTATCACAAAAAGATGAAACATTTTTTGAATTTTCAAAACTTTTCAAAAAGGTTCAAATTTCTCTTGATTGCAAACTGATTTCTATTAGAAGTGATAATGGAAGAGAGTTTTGCAACCAAGATTTTACAAAATTTTGTGATGAGTATGACATCACTTATAATTTTTCAGCTGCCAAAACACCTCAACAAAATGGTGTTGTTGAGAGGAAAAAACAAAATTTTACAAGAAATGGCTAGATCAATGCTTTGTGAAAATTCCTTACCAAAATATTTTTGGGTTGAAGCTGTAAATACAGCTTGCTATGTAATGAATAGAGTTTTACTAAGACCTTTTATAAGAAAAACACCTTTTGAACTTCTATTTGATAAAACTCCATCAATTGTCTATTTTAAAGTTTTTGGTTGTAAGTGCTTTATTTTAAACACTAGTGACAATCTTGGTAAGTTTGATAGAAAATCAGATGAAGGCATATTTCTTGGCTATTTATCAAATAAAAAGGTATATAGAGTCTATAACAAAAAAACATTATGTGTTGAAGAAACTATTCATGTAACTTTTGATGAATCTAACATTTATCTTCAAAGAAGAAATGAAGATGATGCAGGTTCCTCAATGGTTGAAAATCAAACTCAACACCAAGTACCTACATTGGAAGATCATGCCAAAGAAGAAGAAATAATGGAGCAAGAACAAGATGGTCAATCAAGCAATGATCAAGAACTTCCAAAGGATCTCACATATGCAAGAAGTCATCCTAAGGAGCAAATCATTGGTGATGTCTCCCAAGGAGTTAAAACAAGGTGGTACTTTATTGATAATTTTGCCCTTTTATCTCATATTGAACCGAAAAATATTGATGATGCATTATGTGATAATTTCTGGATTATTGCTATGGAAGAAGAGTTAAATCAGTTTGAAAGAAATAAAGTTTGGACTCTTGTTCCTAGACCTCATGATCATTCTGTTATTGGTACAAAGTGGGTCTTTAGAAATAAGTTAAATGAACTAGGAGAAGTTGTTAGAAATAAAGCTAGACTTGTTGCTCAAGGTTTCAACCAAGAAGAAGGCATTGATTATGATGAGACTTTTGCTCCAGTGGCCAGATTAGAGTCTATAAGAATACTTTTGGCATTTGCTTGTTTTAAAGATTTTAAATTATTTCAAATGGATGTCAAAAGTGCTTTTCTAAATAGTTTTATTGAAGAAGAGGTTTATGTAGAACAATCTCCTGGTTTTATTCATGAAAAATTTCCAAATCATGTTTTCAAGTTAACCAAAGCTCTATATGGACTGAAACAAGCTCCCAGAGCTTGGTATGAAAGATTAAGTGGTTTTCTTCTTTCAAAAGGTTTTACAAAAGGAAAAGTGGATACAACTCTTTTTATAAAAACATCTTCTAAAAATGATATTTTACTTGTACAAATTTATGTTGATGATATTATTTTTGGTGCTACTAATACTTCCCTTTGTGAAGAGTTTGCCAAATCCATGCAAAATGAATTTGAGATGAGCATGATGGGAGAACTAAATTTCTTCCTTGGGTTGCTAATTAAGCAAACCAAGGATGGTGTCTTCATTAATCAAGCAAAGTATACCAAGGAGCTTCTGAAAAGATTTGGAATGGATCAAGCAAAAGGAATAGGTACTCCAATGAGTTCATCAACTAAACTTGACAAAGATGAGAAAGGTAAAAATATTGATGAGAAATTATATAGAGGTATGATTGGAAGTTTACTCTATCTCACAGCTAGTAGACCAGGTATTATGTTTGCTGTATGCTTGTGTGCTAGATTCCAATCATGTCCTAAAGAATCTCATTTAATTTCTGTCAAACGTATTTTTCGCTATTTGATTGATACACATGACTATGGCCTTTGGTTTTCAAAAACGTCATCTTTTGAACTTATTGGATACTCTGATACTGACTATGCTAGATGAAAAGTTGAACGTAAAAGCACAAGTGGTCATTGTCAATTTCTTGGTAGTTGTCTTGTATCTTGGTTTAGTAAAAAGCAAGCTTGTGTGTCTTTATCCACTGCAAAAACTGAATACATAGCTGCAAGTAGTTGTTGTGCACAATTGTTATGGATGCAGCATACCTTACTTGATTATGGTCTTAAATTCAATTGTGTGCATATACTATGTGATAATACTAGTGCTATTAATTTGAGCATAAATCCCATTCAACATTCTAGGACTAAGCATATAGAGATAAAACATCATTTCATTCGTGATCATGTGATTAAGAAAGATATATGCTTAGAATATATAAATACAAATGATCAAATTACTGATATATTTAGAAAGCCTTTGGCTGAGGAAAAGGTTCAATCATCTAAGAAGACTCTTAGAAATTTCAAGATTCAATGACTAATGTGTGTATTGAAGTTTTGATGAAAACTGGAAATTTTCGATCCAGAATTCGGATGCACTACAGAAAATTAGGTCGAGTCAAAGGAAACAGAGACTTTTGATCAAGAATTCGGACGCAGGTCAGAAAATTTGGTCGATCGAATTTTCTAAACTGAAGAAACAGAAACTTTCGACCGAAAATTTGGATGCAGACCTGAAAATTCTATCGTCCGAATTTTACGGACGCAACTATTTAAATGAAGATTAAATAGTTTTCTCAACACTTCAACTTCTGAATTTCACATCCTTTTAAAAGGCTCTCAAACCCATTCACATCCGAATCAAAATCCCTTCAAAACCACACATTCTCATCTCGATTTGCCTTCACTTTTAAACTTCTAACCCTAAATTCATACCGAAAATCAATACTTCTCAACAGAAAATATCAATGGTGAGAACAAAGAAGCCAAATGTTGAGAAAGGGAAAGGAAAGGCTAAGGAAGGAGATGGAGACTCAATCCTCAACCAACCAAGAAGAATTCGAATCCCTCAAACATTATCTGGAGTTGACAGGTTTGTCTCAATCAAAGCTACTCATGAATTTGATGAATGGAATAAAAATAGCAGAAAGATTATTCCTGGATATAAGGTGGATGTTGATAAATTGTCTAGCATGGATATTGTTCTATCTTGTTTCAATGATGTTGGTTGGAGTAGTTTGTTGATCATTGATGAAGAATTTTATCCTACCTTGATATATGAATTCTATGCAAACCTAAAAAAGGAAAGAGTTGAGATGGTAGGGGATAATGTGATACAATGGTATTCATCTAGAGTATCCCAAGTTGACATTGAATTTAGTGAAGAATTGATAAACAAAATTTGTGGAGTATGTGACAATGGAGCTAGATATTATTCACCTTCCATGCATTGCTATTATCGTGAACTCTTTACATATGTTAGATTTGAAGAAGCATTTGCCAATGGAAGAGAGTTTAGATCTATAAAGGAGAGGGAAATCAAGAACTTGGATGCTAGAGGTAGAGTGTTGCATCATATGGTAACTACTATGATTGTTCCTAATTTTGGACATAAGTCATCAGTTGGAAATATGTATATGGTAATCATGTTAGCCTTGCATGAGCATAGGAGAATGAACTTTGGTTATATAGCCTTGAAACACATGATTACTGCAAGAAAAACAGTAACCAAGGCATTCCCATTTGGAAGGTTGTTGACAAGAATCTTTAAGTATTTTAAGATTAAACTTCCGGGAAGAGGGCAAGCTTTTAAGAGTGGGGAGATTTACACTAATGAAACTCTTAAGAGAATGCAATTAGTTCTTGATGAGGATAATATATGGAGGACAAAAAGAGAAACCCCTCCAAAAAGAATAGAAAGAGAAGAAAAGATAGAAAGTGAAGAGGAGGAAGAAGAAGAGGATGAAGAAGAAACCATTGCTAGAGAAATGAAGACAAAGAGGAAGCATGACACCTCAAGTGAGGGGGAGCAACCTCCAACAAAAAGGAGATTGTTTGAAGAAGAAACTGGAATTGGTTCAAGCTATGAAGGAGTAACTAGAGGTGACACCATAGTAGCCAAAGCATTCCAAGAAGCCTTGAACAATCATGTCAAGGAAATGGAGAAGATGTATAAGTTCTTTGAATCATTTGCTCCAATGGTTCTTGGAAAGTTTGATGGACTAGAGAGTAGGGTAAAGCACATTGAAGAAATCCTTATGAGAAATACTCAAAGTGGTGAAGGACCCTCTAAGCCTCAAGATGGAAATGAGGAAGAAGGAGATAAAGAAGAAAAGAAGGAGATGATAATGATAGCAATGATGAAGATGATGATCAAGGTGAAAATGAAGAGACTATGGCAGAAGAAGAAGAGGAAGAACATGCACATGAAGAGCCACAAATAGGAGGCAGCCAAGTAGCTCAAGCTGAAATAGTCTCTCCATCAACAATCTCTTTCAGTCGCGGAAGAGTGAAGCACTTGGCCATCAAGAAAGGAGTGAGCCGAGCCTCCCCATCAACATCAACATCACAAGACTAAGCTTTCTTTCCTTCTATTCTATTTACTACTTTTAAGTTGCTTATCTATACTGATTTTTTATGTAATTTTGAACTTGTTAAGTATTTTGCTACATTTTATGTAATAGTGAAGCTCAATGATGAAATCTCAGTGATGAGAGCTTCTTTTATGTACTAAATTGATAATCTCATTTTCATTGATCCCTCTTTTATTTTTTTTAATGATGACAAAAAGGGGAGAAATATGATGAAAAATATGATGAATGATGCCTGCAATGATGATTCTGCGATGAATGTGATAAATGCATCTATGCTTGAATTTTCTTGAACTTTTGTAAAGCTAAACTGAGTTGCAAAAACTTTGGATTCAAAATTCGGATGCATTCATATTTGTGGCCAAAAAGTGATATTTTGTTGTTCAAATTGATTCAAATATGTTTTAATCTCTTCCATTATGTTTGACCAACATTACGAAAGCCTTATTTCACTTTAAACATCCATTATATTGAATCTATTGCAGTTTGGACTTAGAATTTCAAAATTTGGATGCATGAGTTTAAAAATTCGGACGCATGAGTTTAAAAATTCGGATGCATGCATATTTCATTGTCAAAATGTGCTCCTCTGTTGTTCAAAATAATTCAAATATGTTTTAATCTCTCAAAATATGTTTGAACAAACTTAGGTAAGATTATTTACAGAATTTGAAGCCTTTGATTATCTTATTTTAAAGTTTGGACTTGCTATGCAAAAATTTAGATGCATGATATCTCTAGTCCAAATGTGTTGAAAAGTGAGCACAATCTAAGGGGGAGCATTGTTACACTGTTACAATCTTTAAAACCTCTCTTAGAAGTTTTTCTTAAATGCTATATCTTCTATCCTAGTTTTGTTGGAACGAAGGAGGTAAATGGTGGTTGGTTGGGTCATAGGCTCATATTGAGCCTTTTGTATGTCAATGTGCTAAATTGGTTATTTTCTATCATTGACATTAATACTTCTATGTACTACACTGTTTTAATTTATCACATTTTGCATCAAAGTTTGTCATCATCAAAAAGGGGGAGATTGTTAGCCCTAAGGGCAAATCACGTAGTTTTGATTAATGGCAAATATTGATGAGGACTAATATGCTTGTATGTTGTGTGATAGGTTTTGTGAACTAAGAAGTATGAAGTCTCATTGCCTTCAAGCCAAAGTGCAAGAACAACCTCAATAAACTATGAAGTCTTTTGAAGGTTATTCAAAGATGAACTCAAGGCATTGAAGACTTGAAGTGTAGAGTAGATATGATAATAGGTAAATCTCTATGTAAACTCTACACTTGTATAACTTGGAGTCTATTGAATGCATAAGAGAGCATAAAATAGGTTTCTTAATCTTAAAAGGCTTTGAATGAATTTCTTGGTGAATGTGGTTTTGTGTCCTAAAAGTTTTTAAGTAAACTTTATATGATCAAAGGAATTTGAATGTGGTTTTCAAACTTATATATGTCTAAATAAGTTTTCTATACATAACAAATGTTTTTCAAACTTATTGAAGTTAAATCTCAAATGATTTTACAAAGTTTGAATATACTTCCAAAAATTCGGTCGTCCAAATTTTGTAGCAAAAGTTTGCTACTGTTCATCCAGAGAAATTCGGAAGAAGATTCGGACGCATGAAGAAAAATTCGATCGTCCGAATTTTGACCTTCAGCATGGTCACTGTTTTTCCAGAGAAATTCGGACGAAGATTCGGACGCAGCAGGAAGAATTCGGTCGTCCGAAAAATTCGGATGCAGAATTCGGTCGTCCGAATTTCCTGAAAATAGCCGTTAACTAGCCGTTTTATAGCTGTTAAAACTGATTTTCAAATTCTATAAAAGCTATAAACTTGAAATTTTTTGCAAGTTTTGAATTCTTGTAATCTCTAAGCATTCTAAAGCCTTTTACAAACATTTCTTAAGCTCTCTTATGTCTTGTGCATTCAATTGATCTATCCAAAGACATCAAAGTGTGAAGGTGCAACTTTGTGTAATATCTACCAGCAAGTGGCAACATCTACACACTCTTCTTTATTTATTAAATTGTGTTGGTCTACTAGCTCTAGCAAGGTTATCTTGATAACATAAAATCCTTTAGATAAGGGTGATCCTTGAAGTTGTGATTCAAGGTTGTTTGAGATATAAAACCATTGTGTTTGGTGAGCCTTGTATTGTAAAAAGTTATTAGAAGAGGTTGTGAGTGTAAAACCATAGTGTGGTGAGCCTCTCTTGTAATTTGTAAACCTGAGCATATAGTAGATTGTTTGAAATCCTTAAGTGTGAGGTTAAGGTAGTGGACGTAGATCTTGAGGATCGAACCACTATAAATTGTTTGAATTCTTTGCTATTGCTTTCTTTCATTGCTTTGCTATAAATTGTCTATATTTTACTCATATAATCTATTCTTGGTCTAAACTCATAAAAGGTTTGTTTTTACGAAAATTAGCCAAATACCTAATTCACCCCCTCTTAGGTATTTCAATAGTTACTCTCATAATAAGCCGAGGATAACTTGTATCTATTTTAAAAGTATTATAAACTAAATACGATATATTTACTCTCAAACTGTACAGGTATATAAAAACTTCACTAAGCTTCGTAGCTTATTATTCTCTTATCACATTTAAGGACTTTTATAGTGGAATTGAGAGTATAATTCTTCTACGTCGCATAGTGACAATTGAGTTCCCAGCAGCATCTAATATTGTGAAGGCATCTATCATTTGTAATCATTCATAGTTTGTCAATGTATTGTAATATTTTAAATCGTTGTTAATTTAATTAGTATATATATTAAGAGATCTCAATCATTCGAAAATAATTAAGTTTTGTATAAACTATTTTATATAATCTTTTGCTATAAAACGGTCGGTGCGCTTTTTATTGTTCTTGATTGTTATTTGTTTAGAAATTAGTAGATTTATACTTGTATCATATAGTAGTATTACATGTTACATTGCACTTTTGAAACAGAAAAGTGATGATTCACTCCTAAGTATAACCTACTTGGGAGTGGATGTTATAATTCAACAGCCAAGAAAATCATACAAACCCAAGAATTATCCGATAGTTGTAGTACTAAGATCTAATGATATCATTTTAAAGCAGGCAAATAAGTCAAAATCGAAGTCAAGTATGATTAATCATAAAGAAGTTAGTTTGAATCCTTCATACTCTTTGTAACACATGTAAATACAGAAATTTTTGTTCATATATCCAAACATTAAATACTATAATTAAAAATGTCAGGAAGAGTGTTACAGGAAATATTACAAGGGATAGGAGTGTAAAGAAGCTACGGATAAAGTTAAGCAGGCCAAAAGGAGTGCACAAGTTTCTTAGCTGAGTGTCTTATATCGACGAGAAATACATATAGTTTATGCTATTAATAATCCAATAACTAAGAAGGAGAGAGTACACTATATTAAATCTAATTTAATGGTCAAGAGAATCATACGAAACGAAGAACTATCAACTAGCGTCAAAGATTGATGGAGCATATTATACTACTAAGATCTATTAGTATGACTTAAAGAGGCTAAATAAGATATTCAAGACCAAACAAGAACAAAGAAGCTTAGAATGAAGTTAAGGAAGACCATCGAATGAGCGAAATGACTTCATCTTGAATTTTTTGGTACGCTAGAGATTTCTTTTTTCAAGTTCAATTTTGATATCCTTAGAAGTTGAGAACAAAAAGGAGGTCTTCTTGAGATTGCTAGAGGATACCTTGAGATTTCTAGCTAGATTGGTATAACTTGTCTAAAATTGAGTTCGGTTGGTCCTTTACGGTGTGACTTAACCTCAGTGGTTCTAGATTCCAGTATATTTTCAATGTTTTTGCAAATAGATAATAACTAGGGTTTTATAAATATAATAGTGATGCTTTAATAGGTGACAAAAGATTTTCAACTTTCATGAAGGACTCAACAGAAGATATTTTCACCTTTAGGCTCAAGATTGAATTGCAAGTTGCAGATTCTACATAGTTTGCTAGTTGAATAGCGGTGAGTAAACATGCAGCAATCTGAGGCCTAAATCGGCATCGATTCAACTCTTATTCTATAGAAACCTTGTCTATGTTCCAACTTAGTTTCTTAGTTTATTTTCAAGCTTTTACTGAAGTGATATTTACATGTAATTAAGTAGGTTTAACTCCCAACGCTTTATATATATAACGGATGATTTATATATATAACGGATGAATTTGAGTCTTCATCCTTTATCTCAATTCACCAAAGGTTTGATGATTTCTTGAGCACGATCCACCTAGATTTCATGAATCAATCAATTTAAAAGTTCTAAGAGATCATATAATTCCATATTATGGGTTTCTTGCTCCTTTATTGCGTTAGGGTTCTTAGGTTCGATTCTATGATTGTGAAGGTTGGATCCATTAGTTGTCCTCAATATTTTAATTCAATTACAAAAGACTTGGAATACTCATAAATATATTTTTGTTGCTTTGCTCTTCAAAGGTTCTTACTTGGTGTTTTTGGTGCCCTGATAATTTGAGTGATCTTTGACAATTTATTGAATTTTCAACAATTCAAATGGGGATTCGTATCATCTAAGACCACAAAAATATAACAAAGTCCAAGAACTATAGAGGTAACTAGAAAATTCAAAAGAAAAAAAATATAATAACTATGTGAAATGCCAAAAATACTCTCGACAAGCCAATGCCAATTTTCTATTGTAAAATGTCTTTAACCATGCAAAGGTGCTTCTTCAAGGTTTTTGATACGGTTTTTAACATTTCCAGGGTACAACTGATGTGAAACTTCATTGAAATAGCCATTGCTACAACTCTATAAGCGGATTTTGTGAATGAACCTCCAACCTTTTGCCCCTTTTAGTTTTCCCACAAATAATATATCTGCAATTGTCCATTTCATGTTTGTTTTATCATTTATTGACAATAATCATATTCTCCATCCACTTGTTTCAAAAGAAATCAAATAGTTCTCTGAAGGCATAAAATATTTGAATAGGGATAATTTTATGTTAGATGAAGGTATTTAGTAGACATAGAAGAGGAGGTAGTAGGACCACTCATTATATTTTCTATCCACCAATAAAGTTATAAAACTAGCAACTACAATATATTTTAGTACACTCTGTACCACTGAATTTAACACTAAAAAATAGTATTGCCAATATAATCAAACAATAAACTCAATAAAATCGAATATCAAATTAAATCATTAAGCAAATATGGTCTACATTAAAGAGCGTGCTAATGGAAAATATGATGATTCTCATGTAATCTCTCCACATATGAAATATAATTTTTTCTCTCAGATATTCTCCTTCCTTACACTCATCAACTAAGCTTCAAATAGTTGAGTCATGTTAAGTTTTTACATTCAAATGGATTAATATCCATGAGATAGTTGTGTAAAATACAACAAGCCAGAATAACATCTCCTTGTGTAAAACATTATAGTATGACTCAACTCCTTGTGTAAAACATTTTGAGTTGCTTCTTCAAAATGGAAAAAGTTCTCTCAATTGCATTTACGATGAAGCATGAAGATAATTAAAGAGCTCTCAGCATCTTTGGGGTGATAGATATCATACTCTTTTATAAGATAACATGTACTTCAATATGAGGTAAGAAAGCCAATTTTTACTTGGTATCTGTTGTGTTGTTTCTATGCCTTTATACTTAATTTTATCACAATTCTCAATAATTTGCACACAAACACAAGGCAAGTGCACCTATCGTTTAGATTAGTATAATGACAAGTAAGTTTAAATATCGTATCCATCGGGATGGTTAAATATCATTACTCACTTTTTACTCTATTGTTTAACCTATCAACATTGCTTGTGAAAATGGTTGAAATTACTACTAGGAATAGAAGTCTAACTTAAGTAATTAAACCAACTATACCAATCTTGCTTGCAAGAGAGAATTCAATTGAGAAAACAATACTTGAATGGTTAATCCCCCTAGAATTACCTATGTAATAGAAAAATCCCTTAGTTAATGAATTGCCCTTCTTATGTTTGATGAAATTCGTCAATTAAAACTCACTCTATCTCTAGATGAAAGTTTTCTATTCTTAGATTAATTAATTGAAACCTCTTTCTAACCAATTCAACCCAAGAATGCATTAAGAATTGTGAATTTCCAATTAGATTTCTCTAATTACAAGAAGATGTTCAGGTTTCTATCTCTAGTCACCTAAATCATCCCCATTGTTTGTGTATGGTCTATTTCACCCTTCCTTTCTCAATTCCAAGTGAAAATTTCCAGATTATGAATCAATTATCAATCACCCTTCCTTTCTCAATTCCAAGCGAAAAAATTCCAGATTATGCATCAATTATCCACTAAATCAATTCAACCATTCAAACCCACAAACAATCCACAAGAAATTCAAACTCAATCAACCAAGGAAACTGAAATACCTAAGGGGGGGGGGTGAATTAGGTATTTGGTTAATTTTTCGCAAACACAGTCCTTTTATAAGTCTAAGTAAAAAACAGATAGTATGTGCTTGGTTCAATATAAGAGTAAGGCAATTAATAGCAAAGCAGTAGAGCAATATAAGAACAAAGAACACAAGCAATTTATAGTGGTTCGATCTCTTCAAGATCTACGTCCACTACCTTAAGCCTACACTTGAGGATTTCAAACAATCTACTATAAGCTCAAGTCTACAAATTACATAAGAGGCTCACCATACAATGGTTATACACTCACAACCTCTTTTACTAATTATACAAACAAGGTTCATCCTTCCACAAGGATTTTACCACTTGTTGGTAGATGTTTACAATGAGCTAATAGAGAAAACACAGTTTAGTAAAGAAAGAAGAATGTGTAGATGTTACCACTTGTTGGTAGATGTTTACACAATGTTGCACCTTCACACTTTGTTGTCTTTGGAATCTTGAATGATCAATTGAAAGCACAAGACAAAAGAGAGCTTAAAATGTTTGCTAAAGGCTTTGGGATGTTTAGAGTTCACAAGGATTCAAAACTTGCAAAAAATCTGAAGTTTATAGCTTTTATAGATTTGAAAAATCAAATTCAACAGCTATAAAACGGCTAGTAATGGCTAGTTTCAGAGAAGTTCGAACGTCCGAATTTTCTGTCATGCGTCTGAACTTGCGTCCAAACTTTACTGTGCCAAGCTATCTGGAAAGGTTCAGACGTCCGAACTTTTCCTTATGCATCCAAACTTGCGTCTGAAGTTCTCTAGAAAAATAGTGATCATGCTATCAGAGGAAGTTTGGACGTCCGAACTTTACTCCATGCGTCCGAACTTGCGTCCGAACTTCTCTGGAAGCACAGTGATCGTATCCAAACTTATCAAATTTTGTCAAATCATTAAAAAATCAACCTTAATAACATTGAAATCATTTTATATGAATAGATAAGTCATTTAAGCACTTTTAAACACAAAAACCGTTACCAAAACATTTTAATCATCCAAAGTTTACTTAAGATCATTTGAGACTTCGAAAACATACTTGTTGTTGAGAAGTTCATCAAAAATCATTTCAAAAACCAGTTTTGTACTCTCTTATGCATTCAACTAATTCCAAGACATACAAGTGTAGAGTTTACAGAAAAAAATATACCTATTTAGCATAAGAACTCTACACTCTAAGTCTTCAATGCCTTCAATCATCTTGAACATACTCTTCAATCTTCAATCACCTTTGGCATAGTTGAGTTGTTCTTGCATTGTAACTCCAAGGCAATAAGACTTCATGATTCTCAATCTATCAATCCTATCACTCAACATACAAACACATTAGTCCACATCAATGTTTGCCATTATTTAAAACTAATCATAACTACATGATTTGCCCTTAGGGCTAACAATCTCCCCCTTTTTAATGATGACAAACTTTGATGCAAAATGTGATGGATTTAAACAATGTAGTACAAAGAAGCATTGATGTCAATGATGAATAATAACCAATTTAGCACATTGACATACAAAAGGCTCAATATGAGCCTATGACCCAACCAACCTCCATTTACCTCCTTCCTTCCAACAAAGATAGAAGATATAGCATTTAAGCATTTAGAAAAAGTTCTAAGAGAGGTTTTAAGGTTGTAAAAGTTTAACAATACTCCCCCTTAGATTGCGCTCATTTTTCAACAAGTATGGACTTGAGATGTTGTGAATCCGAATTTTGACATATCAAGTCCGAACTGTAAAATAAGTGAAATGAAAGCTGCAATTTTTGAAAAAAAGTTTTCTTAAGATTCTTCAAACATATTAGAATCAATTTGAACAACAAAGGAGCACATTTTGGCAACAAAATATGGATGCATCAGAATTTCAGAACATGCATCCGAACTTTGAAATTTTAAGTCCAAACTTTAAAATATGTGAGATGAAGGATAGAATATTTTAAAATAAGCCTTCCTAAGGTTGTTCAAATATGATAAGAAGTAATTAAAACAGTTTTTAAACAATTTGAACAACAGAAAAATCTGTTTTGGCAAGACAGTTTGGATGCGTCCGAACTTTTTGGTTTGCATCCAAACTTCAAGTCCAAACGTATGAACTATTCTTTCCAGTTTTAAATTTCAAATGCATAAATATAGTCAAGTATGCCAAAAATTTTTCACAGTGTATCACTAAACATACTATTAACACATATTGCACCATTTTGCAGAAATCACCATTTTGCAGAAATCATTTCTTTCTCCCCTTTTTGTCATCTCTCAAGAATGGAAAAATGAAAATGAGACTGATAATTACTAAAGGAAGCTCTCAACTCTAAGGTTTCATCATTGAGCTTCATACCATTACTATTACATAGGCCACATTAAAGTAGTGATAGAGTGCAGAAATTTAAAGTGCAAAAACAGAGAGATTTGCATAAAACATGCTAGTAAAGGTTCAAAATAAATAAAAGCAGTAAATGGAAATGAGAGTGAAGATATGCTTAGTCTTTGGATATTGATGGAAAGTCCTTTCTCTCGGTTTCTTCTTGACAGCAACATGCTTGACTCTTCCATGACCAAATGTTGGATTTGATGGGGTTGCTATTTCAGCTCTTGCAATTTGACCTCCTTCTTGACTGATTCCAGCTTGCTGCAATTCTTGATCTCCTCCTTGAGACTCCATGACCTGCTCATTGCCATTCCCTTGGTCACCATCATTATCATCATCTTCATCATTCTCATCATCCTTTTCTTCTTGAGTTCTAGAAGGCCCTTCACCACTTTGAGGATTTCTTATCAATATTTCCTCAATGTGCTTGACTCTATTCTCAAAACTGTCCAGTTTTCCAAGCACCATAGGAGCAAATGTTTCAAAGAATTTATACATTTTCTCAATTTCTTTCATGTGGTTGTTTAGTGCTTCTTGAATTTTATTTTCTCTTGAAATCTCTTCAGCACTAGTACCTTCCCCAGCAATAGGATGTGATTGTGAATTTGGCTCTTCTTCAAAGAGTCTTCTTTTGGAAGGAGGTTGCTCCCCCTCACTTGTTGAATCATGCCTTCTCTTAGTTTTCATTTCCCTTGCCCATGTTTCTGCCTCATCATCTTCTTCTTCTTTAGTTTTCTCACTTTTCTCTGCTTCAACTCTCTTTGGAGGGGTCTCTCTTCTAGTTCTCCACACTCCCTCATCATCAAGAGTCAATTGCATCCTTTTGAGAGAGTCATTTGTATAAATTTGTCCTCTTTTAAAAGCTTGTCCTCTAACAGGAAGCTTGACTCGAAAATGTTTGAAAAATCTTGTAAGAAGTCTTCCATATGGTAAAGTCTTGTTATCAGTCTTTCTAACCCCAATCATATGCTTCAATTCCATGTATCCAAAATTCAATCTCCTATGCTCATGCAAAGTAAGCATAATCACCATATAAATGTTTCCCACAAATGTTTTGTGACCAAAATTGGGAATAATCATGGTTGTTATCATATGATGCATAACTCTTCCTCTTGCATCTAAAGCTTTGATTTCCCTTTCCTTAATGGTCCTAAACTCTCTACCATTGGTGAAAGCTTCTTCAAATCTAGCATTTGTAAACAGTTCTCGTTCATAGCAGTGGTCCCAAAGAAAAATATCTTGCTCCAACATCACTCACTCCACAAATTCTATTTACTAATGCATCATTGAATTCAAAATCTATTTGAGATACTCTAGATGAATACCATTGATTAACATCTTCTCCCTGATATTCTATTCTCTCTTCTTTTAGATTGGCATAAAATTCATATACAAGAGAGGGATAGTACTCTTTATGAAAATGCATTTTGGGTAATCCTCTAACTAGCTCTTATGTAGAAAGTTTATTCAATAAATCTATGCTTACATGTCCTAATCTTCTATGCCATAGAAATCCATCATTATCATGAATGGCAAGACATTTGATATCATTTGTGTTTAGTTCATCAAGATATAACACATATACGTTTCCAACTCTTTTAGCAACAAAGATGGTTTTGCTACTTGCACTATCAAGAATAGTACAAGTATCACATTTGAATTCTACTTTACATCCATTGTCACATAATTGACTAATACTAAGTAAATTATACTTTAAACCATCAATGAGCAATACTTGTTTAATAAGAGGGAAGGAACCTTTACCAATGTTATCTATTCCAAGTATTTTTCCTTTCTTCTTATCACCAAATGTGACAAAGCCTTCACTTCTTGCTTGAAGCTCACTAACAAGTGAGGCATTTCCTGTCATATGTCTTGAACAGCTACTGTCAAGAAATCATTTTGTGGCACTTGATCTAGAAGCAAATTGAACCTACACCAAATTGGAAAGAGTGATTTTTGGTACCCATATTTTCTTGGGTCCAAGGGGGTTAGTAAAAGTTCCTTTGACTTTCCAAATAGTCTTAACACCATTTTCTATCTTTCTTTTTAAAAAAAATTTAGAAATCTTGTGTCCAAGCTTGCCACAATATGTGCAACAAATATGAGAACTAGAATTAAAATCTTCTTTAGCAAAAGAGTTTTTATACTTTGGAACTTAGCTATCATGAGTAAAACCAAGACCATGTTTCGCAAATGAAGATATTTGATAACCAAATAATTTATTTAAATTTTCTCTTCCATTTGTGAATTTTTCTATACATGATGTAAGATCATTAACTTTCCTTTTTAAAATCTCATGATCACTAAGCATTTTTTCAAGAGAAATAACTTTTATGCCAAGCTCTTTATTTTCAGAAGATATATTTTGTATGGTTGCATTTAAAACTTCTTTTTCAATGTTAAGACAATTAATGGTTTCAAGAAGTTTACCATTTTCAACACATAATTTTGAATTCTCATTTGATAAATCATTTATTTTGGATTTCATTTCTTTATTCCTTTTAGAAGCCTTTTTCAATTCCTCATACATTTCTATAAGTAATTCACTAGGATCAACATCATCATCATAGAAATTAGAAATAGAAAGAGAAGATTGTACCTCATCATCAATTGCCATAAAGCATATGTTGGACTTTCCTTCACTGTCATCTTCACTTTCTTGTTGATCCCATGTTCCAGCCAGTCCTTTTCCTTTCTTGGCAGATTTTTTTTTGTTCTTGTTGTCTCTTTCCCTTTCCAAAACTTTGGGACAATCAGCAACAAGATGTTCTGTGCTCTTGCATTCAAAACATTGGGGTTTGAAGGATGAAGACTGTCCACTCTTCTTGGTTGGCTTTCTTCCTTTCTTGAGGAACTCCTTTTTGTAGAATCTCTTGAATTTCCTAACTGCCATGGCAATTTCCTCTTCTCCACTGTTACCATCTTCTTCTTCACTTGAAGATTCTTCTTCTTCACTCAAGTGATTTGAAGTCTTCAGTACAACTACTTTTCTTCCCTTTTCTTCATCTTCTTTGTCATTTAATCTTTTCATCTTCATTTCATGTGTGAGCAGAGATCCAATAAGCTCTTCAAGCAGAAGAGTTTTTAAGTCCTTGGTGTTAGCCCTAAGGGCAAATCATGTAATTTTGATTAATGACAAATATTGATGAGAACTAATATGTTTATATTGTGTGATAGGATTTGTGAAGAAAGAAGTTTGAAGTCTCATTGCCTTCAAGCCAAAGAGCAAGAACAACCTCAAAATTAGCTATGAGTCTTTTGAGGTTTATTCAAAGATGAACTCAAGGCATTGAAGACTTGAAGTGTAGAGTAGGTATGATGATAGGTAATATCTATGTAAACTCTACACTTATATGTCTTGGAGTCTATTGAATGCATAAGAGAGCATAAAATTGGTTTCTTAATTTTAAAAGGCTTTGAATGAATTTTTAGTAAATGTGGTTTTGTGTCCTAAAAGTTTTTAAGTAAACTTTATATGATCAAAGGAAATTGATTTTGGTTTTCAAACTGATATCTGTCTAAATAAGTTTTCTATATATACCAAATGTATTTCAAATCCTTGGAAGTTAAATTTCAAATGATTTTACAAAGTTTGAACATAATTCCAAGAAATTCGGTCGTCCAAATTTGGTAGCAAAAGTTTGCTACTGTTCTTCCAGAGAAATTCGGAAGAAGATTCGGACGCATGAAGAAAAATTCGGTCGTCTGAATTTTGGCCTTCAGCATGGTCACTGTTCTTCCAGAGAAATTCGGACGAAGCTGGAAGAATTCGGTCTCCCGAAAAATTCGGACACAGAATTCGGTCGTCCGAATTTCCTGAAAATAGCCGTTAACTAGCCGTTTTCTAGCTGTTTCAACTGATTTTCAAATTCTATAAAAGCTATAAACGTGCAATCTTTTGTAAGTTTTGAATCCTTGAATACTCTAAACTTTCTAAAGTCTATTACAAACATTTCTCAAGCTCTCTTATGTCTTGTGCATTCAATTGATCAATCCAAAGACATCAAAGTGTGAAGGTGCAACTTTGTGTAATTTCTACCAACAAGTGGTAACATATACACACTCATCTTTACTTATTAAATTGTGATGATCAACTAGCTCTAGCAAGGTTATCTTGATAACATAAAACCCTTTAGATAAGGGTGATCCTTGAAGTTGTAATTCAAGGTTGTTTGAGATATAAAACCATAGTGTGGTGAGCCTTATTTGTAAAAATTACTAGAAGAGGTTGTAAGTGTAAAACCATAGTGTGGTGAGCCTCTCTTGTAATCTGTGAACTTGAGCACATAGTAGAGTTATTGAAATCCTTAAGTGTAGGCTTAAGGTAGTGGAGGTAGATCTTGAGGATCGAACCACTATAAATTGCTTGTGTTCATTGATCTACATTTCTTATATTGCTTTGCCATAAATTGTTTCTCTCTTGTCCATAATCATCTGTTATTGATCTATACATATAAAAGGTTTGAATTTGCAAAAAATTAGCCAAATACCTAATTCACCCCCCCTCTTAGGTATTTCACTTGGACTCCTCAATAGCAAGTGTCTTTGGCTGCCAAGATTTTGGTAGAGCATCCAAAATCTTCCTGTTTTGCTCTCCAATAGTATAGCTCTTTCCATAAGCTTTTAAGCCATTGAAAATGTTAGTAAACCTTGTAAACATATCACTAACATTCTCACCTTGTTCCATGGTAAAAAGTTCATAGTCTCTAAGAAGCATGGCAATCACTTGAGTGAATAGCTCATAGTCCCGTACTAGCATGGCAAGCTTTGACTCTTTAACCTGGTTTGTACCTTCATGTGTTATTTGATGTAATTTCCACATATCATGAGCAGTGTCACAACCACTAACTCTATTATATTCAGTTACATCTAAAGCACAACTTAATATGTTCATGGCCTGATAATTCAATGTAATTTTCTTTGAATCATGTTCATCAAATTCGTCCGTAGACTTTGGTTCTAAGGTCACTCCATCAACTCTCATTTTCATAGGAATATAAGGACCCTTTTCAACAATATTCCACAAATCAAAATTGATAGAACAAATATATATCTTGACTCTGGATTTCCAAATGGTATAGTTTGTTCCATCAAATAAAGGTGGTCTATTTGTGGAAGACCCTTCTAGGTAAGGTAAGTTTGAAATATTAGCCATAAGATCTTTAACTTCTAGGTTGTAAAACCACACAAGAAGTCCTTGTCTGATACCAATTGAAATACCTGGGAGGGGGGAATTAGGTATTTGGCTAATTTTTCGCAAACACAGTCCTTTTATAAGTCTAAGCAAAAAACAGATTGTATGTGCTTGGTTCAATATAAGAGTAAGGCAATTGATAGCAAAGCAGTAGAGCAATATAAGAACAAAGAACACAAGAAATTTATAGTGATTCGATCTCTTCAAGATCTACGTCTACTACCTTAAGCCTACACTTGAGGATTTCAAACAATCTACTATAAGCTCAAGTCTATAAATTACATAAGAGGCTCACCACACAATGGTTTTACACTCACAACCTCTATTACTAATTATACAAACAAGGTTCACCCTTCCACAAGGATTTTATATCTAAAGACAACCTAAAGACCAATCTAATCCAAGGCTCACCCACACACAGGTTTTACACCACAACCTTGATTAATCTAGTCTATAGCTCACCCTTATCAAAAGGATTTTATGTCACAGGATAACCTTGCAATGAGCTAATAGAGAAAACATAGTTTAGTAGAGAAAGAAGAATGTGTAGATGTTACAACTTGTTGGTAGATGTTTACACAATGTTGCACCTTCACATTTTGTTGTCTTTGGAATCTTGAATGATCAATTGAAAGCACAAGACAAAAGAGAGCTTAAAATGTTTGCTAAAGGCTTTGGAATGTTTAGAGTTCACAAGGATTCAAAGCTTGCAAAAAATCTGAAGTTTATAGCTTTTATAAATTTGAAAAATCAAATTCAACAGCTATAAAACAGCTAGTAACTGCTAGTTTCAGAGAAGTTCGGACGTCCGAACTTTCTGCCATGCGCCCGAACTTTCGTTAGAACTTTACTGTGCCAAGCTATCTGGAAAAGTTCGGACGTCCGAACTTTTCCTTATGCATCCGAACTTGCGTCTGAAATTCTCTAGAAAAATAGTGATCAAGCTATCAGAGGAAGTTTGGACGTCCGAACTTTACTCCATGCGTCAGAACTTGCGTCTGAACTTCTCTGGAATCACAGTGATCGTTTTCAAAGTTTGGACGACCAAACTTGCATCCAAACTTATCAAATTTTGTCAAATCATTAAAAAATCATCCTTAATAACATTGAAATCATTTTGTATGAATAGATAAGTCATTTAAGCACTTTTAAACACAAAAACCGTTACCAAAATATTTTAATCATCCAAAGTTTACTTAAGATCATTTGAGACTTCGAAAACATACTTGTTGTTGAGAAGTTCATTAAAAATCATTACAAAAAACAAGTTTTGTGCTCTCTTATGCATTCAACGAATTCCAAGACATACAAGTGTAGAGTTTACAGAAACAAATATACCTATTTAGCATAAGAACTCTACACTCTAAGTCTTCAATGCCTTCAATCATCTTGAACATACTCTTCAATTTTCAATCACCTTTGGCATAGTTGAGTTGTTCTTACATTGTGACTCCAAGACAATAAGACTTCATGCTTCTCAATCTATCAATCCTATCACTCAACCTACAAACACATTAGTCCACAACAATGTTTGCCATTATTCAAAACTGAAATACCTAAGAGGGGGGTGAATTAGGTATTTGGCTAATTTTCGTAAACAAAAATTTTTTATAAGTTTAAGCAAAGAACAGATTATATGTATCAAGTTAAAGGCAGTTGATAGCACAGCAATAAAGGAATGTAAGAGTAAAGAACCCAAGCAATTTGTAGTGGTTCGATCGTCAAGATCTACGTCCACTACCTTAAGCCTACACTTAAGGATTTCAATCAATCTACTATATGCTCAAGTTCACAAATTACATGAGAGGCTCACCACACAATGGTTCTTTATTCTCATGCTCTTCTTCTTCTTGGGGTGCTTCACTGCCTTTTCCTTCATCTTTTTCTTCTTCTTTAGCAACAAATGGATAGCCATCTCAATTTTCACTGTCATTACTATCATCCTTATTGCTGCCATCTTCACCCATATTGTCTTCTTGATCTTCTTCATTTGACTTTATAGGAACTTGCACCATTTAAAACCACTTGAGAAATCTTTCTCAAGTATTCTTCTATATTCTTGACTCTAGCTTCTAAACCATCAAATTTTCCAAGAATCATTGGAGCAAAGGACTCAAAGACTTTGTCCATCTACTTCATTTCCTTTACATGGTTGTTCAATGTCTCTTGAAACACCTTGGCAACTATGGTGTCACCTCTAGTGAGATTATCACCTTCAACTTCTTTTCCTTCAATAGAGGACACCTCTTCAAGTAGTCTTCTTTTGTGGAAGGTTGCTCCCCCTCACTGGATAACTTATGCCTAATTTTGGTTTTCCTTTCTCCAGCAAGGATTTCCTCTTCATCCTCTTCTTCTTCTTCTTCATTTTCTTCTTCCTCAACCTCCTCACTTTCTTCAACCTCTTCTCTTTTTGAAGGAACTTCTATTTTTGTTCTCCGTATACCATCTTCATCAAGAACTAATTGCATCTTTCTAAGAGAGTCATTAGTATAGATTTCTCCACTCTTGAAAGCTTATCCTCTTACAGGAAGTTTGACTTGGAAGTGTTTGAAAATTCTTGTTAATAGTCTCCCATACAGTAAGCCTTTGTTGGCTGTTTCTCTTGCACTAATCATATGCTTCAATGCCATGAATTCAAAGTTTAGTCTTTATGCTTATGCAAGGCAAGCATAATCACCATATGCATAGTGGTAATCATGTGATGCATAACCCTTCCTCTAGCATCAAAGGCTTTGATTTCCTTTTCCCTAATGGACCTAAATTGTCAACCATTTGTGAAAGCCTCTTCAAATCTTTCATTTGTGAACAATTCATGAATAAAGCAATGCTGTCCCAATGAGTAATACCTTGCCTCATTATCATCTACCCCACAAATTCTGTTCAATAAGGCATCATTGAACTCAAAATCTACTTTGGATACTCTAGAAGAATACCATTGCATTGCATTATATTCCCCCACATGTTCTATTCTTTCCTCTTTGAGATTTGCATAAAATTCATAAATAAGTGCAGGGTAAAATTATTCATCAACAACTAGTAAATTGCTCCAATCAACAACTAGATCATTACCCATATTGGAGAGTTTATCCAAGTTTACTTTGTTTCCAGGAATAATTTTTCTGTTCTTGTTGCTCTATTATATTTTTTAGCACTATATAACAAAAATTCATTGTTTTCTTTTCTTATGCATGACTAGCATAATTATAGCATATATATTATCAATAGAAGATTTGTGCCCAAAGTATGCTATCATCAAGGTAGTAAGAATGTGATGCAAAATTCTTTCACTAGCATCAAAAATTTTATCTCTCTTTCCTTTATAGTCTTGAGGCTTCTGCCATTTGTACAGGCATTCTCAATCCTTTTATGTGAGTTTAAATTACTTATAAAACAATGTCCTCTAGAAGAATAATGCCTAAACCCAACATCCTCAACATCGCAAATTCTATTAAGCAATGTGTTAGCCCTAAGGGCAAATCATGTAATTTTGATTAATGACAAATATTGATGAGGACTAATATGCTTGTATGTTGTGTGATAGGTTTTGTGAACTAAGAAGTATGAAGTCTTATTACTTTGAAGACAAAGTACAAGAACAACTTGAGCAAAGCAAAGTAATTGAAGTTTGAAGAAGGTTGTTCTTAGATGATCTAAAGGCATTGAAGACTTGAAGTGTAGAGTGTATATACTTAGTAGGTAAATCTCTATGTAAACTCTACACTTGTATGTCTTGGTTATCATTGAATGCAAAAGAGAGCATAAAATGAGTCTGATGATCTTAAAAGGTTTTGAATGAATTTTTTGATAAATGTGGTTTTCTGTCCTAAAAGTTTTTTAAGTAAACTTTATATGATCAAAGGAATTTGATTTTGGTTTTCAAACTTATATATGTCTAAATAAGTTTTCTATACATACTAGATGTTTTTCAAACTTATTTAAGTTAAATCTCAAATGATTTTAAAAAGTTTGAATATGATTCCAAAAAATTTCGGTCGTCCGAATTTTGTAGCAAAAGTTTGCTACTGTTTTTCCAGAGAAATTAGGAAGAAGATTCGGACGCATGAAGAAACATTCAGTCGTCCGAATTATGGCCTTCAGCATGGTCCCTGTTTTTTCCAGAGAAATTCGGACGAAGATTCAGACGCAGCAGGAAGAATTCAGCCGTCCGAAAAATTCGGATGCAGAATTCGGTCGTCCGAATTTCCTGAAAGTAGCCGTTAACTAGCCGTTTTATAGCTGTTAAAACTGATTTTCAAAATCTATAAAAGCTATAAACGTGTAATCTTTTGTAAGTTTTGAATTCTTGAAAACTTTAAGCATTCTAAAGCCTTTTACAAACATTTCTTAAGCTCTCTTATGTCTTGTGCATTCAATTGATCAATCCAAAAGACATCAAAGTGTGAAGGTGCAAGTTTGTGTAAAAATCTACCAACAAGTGGTAACATCTACACACTCTTATCTTTTTATCAAATTGTCTTTTTCTACTAGCTCTTGCAAGGTTATCTTGATAACATAAAACCCTTTAGATAAGGGTGATACTTGAAGTTGAGATTCAAGGTTGTTTGAGATATAAAACCACTGTGTGTGGTGAGCCTTGTATGTAAAAGTTACTAGAAGAGGTTGTGAGTGTAAAACCATAGTGTGGTGAGCCTCTCTTGTAATTTGTAAACCTGAGCATATAGTAGATTGATTGAAATCCTTAAGTGTAGGCTTAAGGCAGTGGACGTAGATCTTGAGGATCAAACCACTATAAATTGCTTGTGTTCTTTGATCTTACTTTCTTGTATTGTTGTGCTATAAATTGCTTATAACTTGACTCATATAATCTGTTCTTTGCTTAGACATATAAAAGGTTTTAATTTGCGAAAATTAGCCAAATACCTAATTCACCCCCCTCTTAGGTATTTCAATTGGTATCAGAGCTAGAACTTCTTTGTGTGGTTTTACAACCTAGAAGACAAAGATCCTATGGCTAATATTTCAAAACTATCTTACCTAGAAGGATCATCTACAAATAGACCACCGTTGTTTGATGGAACAAATTACACTTTTTGGAAGTCTAGAGTTAAAATATATATTTGTTCTATAAATTTTGATTTGTGGAACATAGTTGAGAAAGGTCCTTATGTTCCAATGAAAATGAAAATGACATTAAACTATCAGGCCATGAACAAATTAAGTTTTGCATTAGATGTTACTGAATACAATAGAGTTAGTGGGTGTGATTCTGCTCATGATATGTGGAGATTACTCCAAATTACACATGAAGGTACTAATCAAGTTAAAGAATCTAAACTTGCTATGCTTGTTAGAGATTATGAGCTGTTTACCATGAAACAAGGTGAAAATATTAGTGATATGTTTACAAGGTTTACTAACATTTTTAATGGCTTGAAAGCTTATGGTAAAAGCTATACTATGGGAGAGCAAAACAGGAAGATTTTGGATGCTCTACCAAAATCCTGGCAGCCAAAGACACTTGCTATTGAGGAGTCCAAAGATCTAAAAACTCTTCCTCTTGAAGAGCTTATCGGATCACTACTCACACATGAAATGAAGATGAAACGGTTGAATGACAAGGAAGATGAAGAAAAGGGAAGAAAAGGAGTTGTACTCAACGCTTCAAATCACTTGAGTGAACAAGAACTATCTTCAAGTGAAGAAGAAGGAGGAAACAGTGGAGAAGAAGAGATTGCAATGGCAGTGAGGAAGTTCAAGAAATTCTACAAAAAGGAGTTTCTCAAAAAATGAAGAAAGCCAGTCAAGAAGAGGGGACAATCCTCATCCTATAAACCTCAATGTTTTGAATGCAAGGGCACAGAGCATCTTATTGCTGACTGTCCCAAAGTGTTAGAGAGGGAAAGAGATAGTAAAAACAGAAAGAAATCTGCCAAGAAAGGAAAAGCATTAGCTGGAACGTGGGATCAACAAGAAAGCGAGGATGACAGTGAAGGGAAGGCCAACATATGCTTTATGGCCATTGATGATGAGGTACAATCTTCACCTTCTATTTCAAATTTCTATGATGATGATATTGATTCTGGTGATTTGATTGTAGAACTGTATGAAGAGTTGGAAAAGGCTTCAAAAAGAAACAAAGAAATGAAATTCAAAATCAATGATTTATCAAATGAGTATTCAAAATTATGTGTTGAAAATGATAAACTTCTTGAGACCATTAATTGCCTTACCATTGAAAAAGAAGTTTTGAATACAACCATACAAAACGTATCTTTTGAAAACAAAAAGCTTTGTACAAGAATTATTTCTCTTGAATCAATGCTAAAAGATCATGAGTCCTTAAAAAGGAAAGTTAATGATCTTACTTTATGCATTGAGAGATTTACAAATGGAAGAGAAAATTTAAATAAACTACTTGATTATCAAAGATCTTCATTTGTAAAACATGGTCTTGGTTTTTTACATGATTGTTTTGATCCAAAACAAAAAAAGTTATTTGTTAAAGAATCTTCTCATTCTAGGTCTCATACTTGTTGCACATGTTGTGGTAAGTATGGACACAAGGTTTCTAGATGTTTTATAAAAAGAAAGATAGAAAATGGTGTTAAGACCATTTGGAAAGTCAAAGGAACTATTACTAACCCCCTTGGACCCCAGAAGATATGGGTACCAAAAATCACTATTTCTAATTTGGTATAGGTACAATTTGCCTCAAGATCAAGTGCCACTAAATGGTTTCTTGACAGTGACTGCTCAAGGCACATGACTGGAAATGCATCACTTGTTAGTGAGCTTCAAGCTACAAGTCAAGCTACAAGTGAAGGTTTTGTCACATTTGGAGATAAGAAGAAAGGAAAAATACCTGGAATAGGTAACATTGGTAAAGGTTCTTTCCCTCTTATCAAGCAAGTTTTACTTATTGATAGTTTAAAGTATAATTTACTTAGTATTAGTCAATTATGTGACAATGGTTGCAAAGTTGAGTTTAAATGTGATACTTGTACTATTCTTGACAGTGCAAGTAATAAAACTATTTTTGTTGCTAAAAGAGTTAGTAATGTATATGTGTTATATCTTGATGAGCTTATTACTAATGATATTAAATGTCTTTCCATTCATGACAATGATGGATTTTTATGGCATAGATGATTAGGACATGTGAGCATGGATTTATTGAAAAAACTTTCTACAGAAGAACTAGTTAGAGGATTACCAAAAATGCATTTTGAGAAAACCCGTCTTTGTGATGCTTGTCAATATGGAAAACAATCAAAAACATCTTTTAAACCAAAGAAAATGGTTTCTACCTCAAAACCTCTTGAGCTAGTTCACATGGATTTATTTGGACCTATGAGGGCTACTAGTCTTGGTGGTAAAAGATATGCTTATGTGATTGTTGATGATTTATCAAGATTTACATGGGTAGATCAATGCTTTGTGAAAATTTCTTACCAAAATATTTTTGGGTTGAAGCTGTAAATACAGCTTGCTATGTAATGAATAGAGTTTTACTAAGACCTTTTATAAGAAAAACACCTTTTGAACTTCTATTTGATAAAACTCCATCAATTGTCTATTTTAAAGTTTTTGGTTGTAAGTGCTTTATTTTAAACACTAGTGACAATCTTGGTAAGTTTGATAGAAAATCAGATGAAGGCATATTTCTTGGCTATTTATCAAATAAAAAGGCATATAGAGTCTATAACAAAAAAACATTATGTGTTGAAGAAACTATTCATGTAACTTTTGATGAATCTAACATTTATCTTCAAAGAAGAAATGAAAATGATGCAGGTTCCTCAATGGTTGAAAATCAAACTCAACACCAAGTACCTACATTGGAAGATCATGCCAAAGAAGAAGAAATAATGGAGCAAGAACAAGATGGTCAATCAAGCAATGATCAAGAACTTCCAAAGGATCTCACATATGCAAGAAGTCATCCTAAGGAGCAAATCATTGGTGATGTCTCCCAAGGAGTTAAAACAAGGTGGTACTTTATTGATAATTTTGCCCTTTTATCTCATATTGAACCGAAAAATATTGATGATGCATTATGTGATAATTTCTGGATTATTGCTATGGAAGAAGAGTTAAATCAGTTTGAAAGAAATAAAGTTTGGACTCTTGTTCCTAGACCTCATGATCATTCTGTTATTGGTACAAAGTGGGTCTTTAGAAATAAGTTAAATGAACTAGGAGAAGTTGTTAGAAATAAAGCTAGACTTGTTGCTCAAGGTTTCAACCAAGAAGAAGGCATTGATTATGATGAGACTTTTGCTCCAGTGGCCAGATTAGAGTCTATAAGAATACTTTTGGCATTTGCTTGTTTTAAAGATTTTAAACTATTTCAAATGGATGTCAAAAGTGCTTTTCTAAATGGTTTTATTGAAGAAGAGGTTTATGTAGAACAACCTCCTGGTTTTATTCATGAAAAATTTCCAAATCATGTTTTCAAGTTAACCAAAGCTCTATATGGATTGAAACAAGCTCCAAGAGCTTGGTATGAAAGATTAAGTGGTTTTCTTCTTTCAAAAGGTTTTACAAAAGGAAAAGTGGATACAACTCTTTTTATAAAAACGTCTTCTAAAAATGATATTTTACTTGTGCAAATTTATGTTGATGATATTATTTTTGGTGCTACAATACTTCTCTTTGTGAAGATTTTGCCAAATCCATGCAAAATAAATTTGAGATGAGCATGCTGGAAGAACTAAATTTCTTCCTTGGGCTGCAAATTAAGCAAACCAAGGATGGAGTCTTCATCAATCAAGCAAAGTATACCAAGGAGCTACTGAAAAGATTTGGAATGCATCAAGCAAAAGGAATAGGTACTCTAATGAGTTCATCAACTAAACTTGACAAAGATGAGAAAGGTAAAAATATTGATGAGAAATTATATAGAGGTATGATTGGAAGTTTACTCTATCTCACAGCTAGTAGACCATATATTATGTTTGTTGTATGCTTGTGTGCTAGATTCCAATCATGTCCTAAAGAATCTCATCTAATTTCTATCAAAAGTATTTTTTGCTATTTGATTGATACACATGACTATGGCCTTTGGTTTTCAAAAACTTCATCTTTTGAACTTATTGGATACTCAGATGCTGACTATGCTGGATGCAAAGTTGAACGTAAAAGTACAAGTGGTCATTGTCAATTTCTTGGTAGTTGTCTTGTATCTTGGTTTAGTAAAAAGCAAGCGTGTGTGTCTTTATCCACTGCAGAAGCTGAATACATAGCTGCAGGTAGTTGTTGTGTACAATTGTTATGGATGCAGCATACCTTACTTGATTATGGTCTTAAATTTAATTGTGTGCCTATACTATGTGATAATACTAGTGCTATCAATTTGAGCATAAATCCCATTCAACATTCTAGGACTAAGCATATAGAGATAAAACATCATTTCATTCGTGATCATGTGATTAAGAAAGATATATGCTTAGAATATATAAATACAAATGATCAAATTGCTGACATATTTACAAAGCCTTTGGCTGAAGAAGGGTTCAATCATCTAAGAAGATTCTTAGGAATTTCAAAATTCAATGACTAATGTGTGTTAAAGTTTGATGAAAACAGGAAATTTTCGGATCCAGAATTCGGATGAACTACAGAAAATTCGGTCGACCGAATTTTCTGAGTGAAAGGAAACAGAGACTTTTGATCAAGAATTCGGACGTAGGTCAGAAAATTCGGTCGATCGAATTTTCTGAATTGAAGAAATAGAAACTTTTGACCGAAAATTTAGACGCAGACCTAAGAATTCGGTCGTCCGAATTTTACGGATGCGACTGTTTAAATGAAAATTAAACAGTTTTCTCAACACTTCAACTTCCGAATTTCACATCCTTTTAAAAGGCTCTCATACCCATTCACATCCGAATCAAAATCTCTTCAAAACCACACATTCTCATCCCGATTTGCCTTCACGTTTGAACTTCTAACCCTAAATTCATACCAAAAATCAGTACTTATCAACAGAAAATATCAATGGTGAGAACAAAGAAGCCAAATGTTGAGAAAGGGAAAGGAAAGGCTAAAGAAGGAGATGGAGACTCAATCCTCAACTAACCAAGAAGAATTTGAATGCCTCAAACATTATCTGGAGTTGACAGGTTTGTCTCGATCAAGGCTACTCATGAATTTAATGAATGGAATAAAAATAGCAGAAAGATTATCCCTGGATATAAGGTGGATGTTGATAAAATCTCTAGCATGGATATTGTTCTATCTTTTTTCAATGATGTTGGTTGGAGTAGTTTGTTGTTCATTGTTGAAGAATTTTATCCTACCTTGATATATGAATTCTATGCAAACCTAAAAGAGGAAAGAATTGAGACTGTAGGGGATAATGTGATACAATGGTATTCATCTAGAGTATCCCAAGTTGACATTGAATTTAGTGAAGGATTGATAAACAGAATTTGTGGAGTAGGTGACAATGGAGCTAGATATTATTCACCTTCCATGCATTGCTATGATTGTGAACTCTTTACATATGTTAGATTTGAAGAAGCATTTACCAATGGAAGAGAGTTTAGATCTATAAAAGAGAGGGAAATCAAGAACTTGGATGCTAGAGGTAGAGTGTTGCATCATATGGTAACTACTATGATTGTTCCTAATTTTGGACATAAGTCATCAGTTGGAAATATGCATATGGTAATCATGTTAGCCTTGCATGAGCAAAGGAGATTGAACTTTGGTTATATAGCCTTGAAACACATGATTACTGCCAGAAAAACAGTAACCAAAGCATTCCCATTTGGAAGGTTGTTGACAAGAATCTTTAAGCATTTTAAGATTAAACTTCCAGGAAGAGGGCAAGCTTTTAAGAGTGGGGAAATTTACACCAATGAAACTCTTAAGAGAATGCAATTAGTTCTTGATGAGGATAATGCATGGAGGACAAAAAGAGAAACCCCTCCAAAAAGAATAGGAAGAGAAGAAAAGATAGAAAGTGAAGAAGAGAAAGAAGAAGAGGATGAAGAAGAAACCCTTGCTAGAGAAATGAAGACAAAAAGGAAGCATGACACCTCAAGTGAGGGGGAGCAACCTCTAACAAAAAGGAGATTGTTTGAAGGAGAAACTGGAATTGGTTCAAGTAGTGAAGGAGTAACTAGAGGTGACACCATAGTGGCCAAAGCATTTCAAGAAGCCTTGAACAATCATGTCAAGGAGATTGAGAAGATGTATAAGTTTTTTGAATCATTTGCTCCAATGGTTCTTGGAAAGTTAGATGGTCTGGAGAGTAGGGTAAAGCACATTGAAGAAATCCTTATGAGAAATGCTCAAAGTGGTGAAGGACCCTCTAAGCCTCAAGATGGAAATGAGGAAGAAAGAGATAGGGAAGAAAAGAAAGGAGATGATAATGACAGTAATGATGAAGATGATGATCAAGGTGGAAATGAAGAGACTGTGGCAGAAGAAGAAGAGGAAGAACATGCTCATGAAGAGTCACAAATAGCAGGCAGCCAAGTAGCTCAAGCTAAAATAGTCTCTCCATCAACAATCCCTTTCAGTCATGGAAGAGTGAAGCACTTGGCCATCAAGAAAGGAGTGAGCCGAGCCTCTCCATCAACATCAACATCACAAGACTAAGCTTTCTTTCCTTCTATTCTATTTATTGCTTTTAAGTTGCTTATCTGTACTGAATTTTTTATCAATTATTGTATTTACTGTCGTTATGTGTTATGTATTCTGAACTTGTTAAGTATTTTGCTGCATTTTATGTAATAGTGAAGCTCAATGATGAAATCTCAGTGATGAAAGCTTCCTTTATGTGCTAAATTGATAGTCTCATTTTCCTTGATCCCTCTTTTATTTTTTTTTTGAGTGATGACAAAAGGGGGAGAAAAATGATGATATGATGACTGCAATGATATTCTGTGATGAACTCGATTATGCAAAATGCATTTTGCATCTATGCTTGAATTTTTTTTACAAATGAATGCATGAGTCTTGAAATTTTGTAAAGCTAAACTGAGTTGCAAAAAACTTTGGATTCAAAATTCGGATGCATCCATATTTGTGGCCAAAAAAAGAAGTGATCTTGTGTTGTTCAAATTGATTCAAATATGTTTTAATCTCTTCCATTATGTTTGAACAACCTTAGGAAAGCTTGATTTTATTGCAGTTTGGATTGAAATTTCAAAATTCAGATGCATGTTCTAAAATTCGGATGCAACCATATTTCATTGTCAAAATGTGCTCCTTTGTTGTTCAAATTAATTCAAATATGTTTTAATCTCTCATAATATGTTTGAACAATATTAGGAAAGCTTATTTACAGATTTTAATCTCTCATAATATGCTTTTATTTATCTTATTTTAAAGTTTGGACTTGCTATGCTAAAATTCGGATGAATGATATCTATAGTCCAAATGTATTGAAAAATGAGCACAATCTAAGGGGGAGCATTGTTAAACTGTTACAACCATTAAAAGCTTTCTTAGAAGTTTTCTTAAATGCTATATCTTCTCTCCTAGTTTGTTGGAAGGAAGGAGGTAAATGGAGGTTGGTTGGGTTATAGGCTCATATTGAGCCTTTTGTATGTCAATGTGCTAAATTGGTTATTTTCTATCATTGACATTAATACTTCAATGTACTACATTGTTTTAATCTATCACATTTTGCATCAAAGTTTGTCATCATCAAAAAGGGGGAGATTGTTAGCCCTAAGGGCAAATCATGTAGTTTTGATTAATGACAAATATTGATGAGGACTAATATGCTTGTATGTTGTCTGATAGGTTTTGTGAACTAAGAAGTATGAAGTCTCATTGCTTTAAAGACAAAGTGCAAGAACAACTTGAGTAAAGCAAAGTAATTGAAGTTTGAAGAAGGTTGTTCTTAGATGATCTAAAGGCATTGAAGACTTGAAGTGTAGAGTGTATATACTTAGTAGGTAAATCTCTATGTAAACTCTACACTTGTATGTCTTGGTTATCATTGAATGCATAAAAGAGCATAAAATGAGTCTTATGATCTTAAAAGGTTTTGAATAAATTTTTTGATGAATGTGGTTTTGTGTCCTAAAAGTTTTTTAAGTAAACTTTATATGATCAAAGGAATTTGATTTTGGTTTTCAAACTTATATATGTCTAAATAAGTTTTCTATACATACCAAATGTTTTTCAAACTTATTTAAGTTAAATCTCAAATGATTTTACAAAGTTTGAATATGCTTCCAAAAAACTTCGGTCTTCCGAATTTTGTAGCAAAAGTTTGCTACTGTTCTTCAAGAGAAATTCGGAAGAAGATTCGGACGCATGAAGAAAAATTCGGTCGTCCAAATTTTGGCCTTCAGCACGGTCACTGTTTTTCCAGAGAAATTTGGACGAAGATTCAGACGCAGCAGGAAGAATTCAGCCGTCCGAAAAATTCGGATGCAGAATTCGGTCGTCCGAATTTCCTGAAAGTAGCCGTTAACTAGCCGTTTTATAGCTGTTAAAACTGATTTTCAAAATCTATAAAAGCTATAAACGTGTAATCTTTTGTAAGTTTTGAATTCTTGAAAACTCTAAGCATTCTAAAGACTTTTAAAAACATTTCTTAAGCTCTCTTATGTCTTGTGCATTCAATTGGTCAATCCAAAAGACATCAAAGTGTGAAGGTGCAAGTTTGTGTAAAAATCTACCAACAAGTGGTAACGTCTACACACTCTTATCTTTTTATCAAATTGTCTTTTTCTGCTAGCTCTTGCAAGGTTATCTTGATAACATAAAACCCTTTAGATAAGGGTGATCCTTGAAGTTGAGATTCAAGGTTGTTTGAGATATAAAACCATTGTGTGTGGTGAGCCTTGTTTGTAAAACCATAGTATGGTGAGTTTCTCTTGTAATTTGTAAACCTGAGCATATAGTAGATTGATTGAAATCCTTAAGTGTAGGCTTAAGGTAGTGGACGTAGATCTTGAGGATCTTACTTTCTTGTATTGTTGTGCTATAAATTGCTTATAACTTGACTCATACAATCTGTTCTTTGCTTAGACGTATAAAAGGTTTTAATTTTCAAAAATTAGCTAAATACCTAATTCACCCCCCTCCCCTTAGGTATTTCATAATGCATTATTAATATCTACCAATTTGCTCAATTTTTTTTAATATTTGCATAAACTTCATAAACTAAGGAAGGTAATAACATTCATCAAGCACAAGCATACTAGTCCAGCGCACATCATTTAAAAGTGAGAGTATATTACCCATTTCGCATAGTTTGATGACATCCACCTTGCGGCTTGGATTTATCTTATAGTTCCTTTTGTCCAATCATCAAATTCAGTAGCAGCCTTTCATGTGACAAATTTATCAATCCTTGACATGCTTTGCAGAACATGAACCTTCCTTGGTTCATTGATCACTGGGCCTCCTTCTCTTTCTTTGGCTTTTGCCTTTCATTTTCCCATGCTAGGCTTCTTTGTCCTCACCTGGAGCTACAACACTTGAATACACTCATTAGTTATTGAATTTTGAAATCCCTAAGCTTCTTCTTAAGATTGGTCAAACCTTTCTTCGACCAATGGCTTAGTAAAAATATCATTAATTTGCTCATTAGTGCAAACATGCTTTAAACAAAGATTACCCTTAGTGGAATAACCTCTAATGAGATGAAGTTTGATCTCCATATGCTTTGTTCTAGTTTTTTTTGAATAGTATGATGGTCAAATTTGTTGCATTAGTATTATCACATAACATAGTCACACATTTGAAATACAGACCATAATCACTTAGAGTATCAATAAGGTAATAGAGAATGTGTTTAACAACAATCAAATGAGACTCTTTAGGACAAGATGAAATCCAACACACAAGCACATGACAAATATAATATTGGCTCTACTTGCTATCAAATAGAGTTGACTACTCCTATGACACCTTTTTATTCTTGTCAAGTATAGTTGATAAACTTATGGAAGTGCTTATACATTAACTTGATTCATGAAAGTGCCATCCTTGGTTTGCTTGATTTGTAGGCCAAGAAAGAAATTGAGTTTTCCTATCATGCTCATTTCAAATTTACTTTGCATTAACTTGGAAAACACATCACAAAGTGAAGTATTAAAAGCACCAAAAATTGTATCATATATTTGGACAACTTATAGATCATTGTTACAAGAGGTTTTTATGAAAAGAGTAGTATCAACCTTTCATCTTGAAAATCCTTTTGAAAGAAGAAAACCACTCAATTTTTCATACCAAGCTCTAGGAGCTTGTTTTAAATCATACAAAGCTTTGGATAATTTGAAAACATGGTTAGGAAACTTTTCATGATCAAAACCGGGTGGTTGTTCCACATAAACCCCTTCCTCAATAGAACTATTTAGAAAAGCACGTTTGACATTCATTTGAAAGAGTTTGAAACCTTTAAAACATGCAAATGTCAAAAGCATTCTAATTGATTTAAATCTACTTACTGGAACTAAATTCTCATTATAATCAATGCCCTCTTTTTGATTGAATCCTTGGGCGACAAGTCTAACCTTATTTCTAATAACTTCTTCGGATTCATTGAGTTTATTTCTAAAAACCATTTAGTTCGAATAATGGAATGATCTTGAGATTTAGCAATTTTCAACTTTTGTATCTTTCAAATTGATTTAATTCCTGTTGCATAGTAATAATCCAAAAAATAATCACACAATGCATCATCAATACTTTTAGGCTAATATGAGATAAAAGAAAAAAGTTATCGATAAAGTACCACCTTATGTTTACTCCTTGGGAGATATCACCAATGATTTTCTCCTTAGGTGGCCTTTTTGGATATCCTAAGTTCTTTGGGAGCTCTTGGTCACCACTAGGTTGGTCATCTTGATTTTGTTCAATCATTTCTTCCTCATTGGTATGATCCTCCAAAGTTGGTGCTTGAAGATGGGTTTGATAGTCATTCATAGATGTACCTACATCATCTTCATCTTTTCTTTCCAAGTAAATGTAAGATTCATCAAAACTAACATGAATGGTTTCCTCATCATGTAAGGTTCTTTTTTTTATAAACTCTATAAGCCTTGTTGTTAGAGGAATAACCAAGGAATATCCCATCATTCGATTTTCTATCAAATAGAAGTTCAAAAGATGTTTTTTTTTAAAAAAAAATGGCCTCAAAAGAACTCTATTCAAAAACATAACAAAGCAGTGTTTTCAGCTTTGTTCCAAAAATATTTTGGCAAAGAATTTTCACCAAGTATACACTTAACCATTTCTTGTGTGGTACGATTTTTCTTTTCAATAGCTGCATTTTGTTGAAGTGTTTTGGCAGCCAAAAAGTTTGTGAGCAATCCCATTCTCATCACAAAGTTTTGTAATATCTTGATTGTAAAATTCTCCCATTGTCACTCCTAATGGAAATAAATTTGCACTCAAGGGAGGTTTGAACCTTTTTGAATAGTTTTTCAAACTTATGAAACACTTCATCTTTTTGAGCAAAGAAGAATGCTAAAGTGAATATTGAGAAATCATCAACTACTACTAAGGCAAACTTCAAGTCATCAATACTAGAGTTCCTCATAAGTCCAAATCAATCCATATGAACATGCTCAAGATGTTTTGAGGTCTAAAAGCATTTTCATGGGTTTGAAAGATTCTTTTATTTGTTTTCCATATTGACAAATATCTCAAAGACAATTTTCTCAAAACACATTTTTAGCAATCCTCCAACTAAATCTTGAGAGGAAAGTTTATTCAACAAGTCCATGCTCACGTGACCAAATCTTCTATGCCAAGAAAATCAATCATTATTATAAGCAACAAGACATTCAAGCTTATCAAGATAAAACACACATTGAAACAATTTGTAAGTAATTAATCAAAATCACAAAATATCATTTTGTCATACAAGTTCGGGCAACCGAACTTATGGTCTACATTCAAACTTCAAGTCCGAACATTTTGTAAAGTTTCATAAAGATGTTTTTGGCCAAGCAAATGCATAGATATTCAATCATAGCTATTTTAATCATTTTATCATGACATATAATCAATTTCAAGAACATATCAACCATGAATTCAATCTCATATCATCAATGTTACCTAATCAACTTCATAGAAGCAATTGACAAGTCATGGTTGGCAAATTTTCAAATCTAAACAAAAGGGATTCTCAACTGAAACTTCGCATGTTGGCATTTAACTTCTTATTCATTGTCACACAATTGACTAATGCTAAGCAAGTTATAGTTCAAATCAGCACTAAGCAACATTTGTTTAAAAAGAAGAGAGGAACCTTTACCAGCATTGGTTACTCCAAGAATTCCTCCTTTCTTCTTGCCTCAAAAACAAATCCTTCATTGGTTGCTTTGACCTTGATTATGAATAAGGTGTTTTCCGTTATTCTTTAAGCCAACATCATCAATATACCTCTTAGTGGTGCTTGAGTTTGAATTGAAGAGTACCTGCAATAAAGGAGAGGAAGTATCCTTTGGTACCCATACTTTCTTGGGTCCGTGGGGGTTAGTAATAATTCCCTTAACTCTCCAAATGGTTTTTACACTATTCTCTACTTTTCTTTTAACATAACATTTGGTGACTTTATGTCCATGTTTTCCACAATAAGTACAAAAAGTATTATGCATGGAAGAAGGAGTAACTCTAACAAAGAAGTTGTTATGTTTAGGCACATTATTGACATAATTGTAACCAAGACCATTTTTGACAAGAGAAGATCTTTGAGATCCAAGTAGTTTGTCAAGATTGTCTCTTCCATTTGTAAATTTTTTAACATATGACGTAAGATCATCAACTTTCTTTTTCAAAATTTTATGATCACTAAGCATTTTTTCAAGAGAAGAAACTTTTGTACAAAGAGATTTATTTTCAAGAGATATGTTTTGTAAAGAAACATTTAAAACTTCTTTTTCAATATTTAAACAATCAATAGATTCAAGAAGTTTTTTGTTCTCACAAAATAATTTTGAATTTTCATTCAATAACTCATTAATTTTAAGTTTTATTTCCTTATTCGTTTTCGAAACCCCTTTTTAATTCTCCATACATCTCAACAAGTAATTCGCTAGGATCATCAATATCATCATCATAAGAAGTTGAGGTAGATGGAGTAGGTTGTACCTCATCTTCCATTGCCATGAAGCACACATTTGCTCTTTCTTGTTCATGAGTGACTTGAAGTAGCTTCCACATTTCATGAGCGGAATCACATTCCATCACTCTATTGTATTCATTGATGACCAATGCACAGCAAAGAATGTTCATTGCTTGGTAGTTTAATGTCATCTTTCTTGAATCGCTCTCATCATACTCCTCCATGGGCTTTGGTTCCCTTGTAACTCCATCGGCTTTCAATCTCAATGGCACATAGGGACCTTTCTCAATAATATTCCACAATTCATAGTTAATAGAACAAATGTAAATCTCAATCCTAGACTTTCAAAAAGTATAATTAGAACCATCAAACAATGGAGGTCTATTAGTGGAGGAACCTTCCGTATAGGGCAAATTTAATAAACTATCCATATAATCTTTTCTTCTAGGTTGTTAGACCTTAAAAAGAAGACCTTGCTCTGATACCAATCGAAAGACCTAAGAGGGTGGGGGGTGAATTAGATCTTTGGCTAATTATCAAAAATTTTTTTCCTTTCTTGTAAATCCTTTGCCTTAATAAAAGTTCTTCTTTAAATTTATAAACTTCAATTTTATATGTGATTTGATGGTTGAGACAAGGTGATTAAACAATAAGACTACAACCAACCAATCAACAACTAAGAACTAATAATAATAATACAAGTACATAAACAAGTAAAGCTATACAAAAATGAACACATGATTTATAGTGGTTCGATCTCTCCAAGATCTACATCCACTACTTTGAGTCCACACTCAAGGATTTTAACCAATTCACTAAATGGTCAATCCAAACAATTACAAAAGAGGCTCACCCTTCAATGGGTTTTACCACAACAACCTCTATTCAATCTAATAAACAAGGTTCACCCTTATCACTAAGAGTTTTATGTCACTAGACAACCTAGACCAATTTAATCCAAGGCTCACCCACACCAATGGGTTTTACACAACAACCTTGATTAATCTAGTCTATGGCTCACCCTCCACAAGGGTTTTAAGTCTCTTGACAACCTTGTATCTATCACAACAATAATGTAAAGAGAGAGTTTGGATGTTACCAACACTTCTTGGTGGATGAATACAATAGCTAGCACCATTTCACTTCTTGCCTTTGGAATCTTGAATTTCAACCTTTGAGCACAAGGCAATTTGAGAGCTTTTCAAATAATTTCAACCTTTGAGCACAAAACAAGTTAGAGCTTGAAGGATTTTTGAAGTTTCAAAGTTCTACTAAAAATTTGGAGTTTTTGACTTTTATAGATTTCAAAAATCAGCTTTAACAGTCATAAAACAGCTAGTAACGGCTAGTTTTTGAGAAGTTTGGATGTCCGAACTTGCTCCTCTGCGTCCGAACTTTTCTGGAAAATATTGTCCATGACTGGTCATGTACTATTCACGAACTATTCACAAATTCAGACTACCGAGCTTGGCCTTTTACGTCCGAACTTGCGTCCGAATTTATCTGGAAAAATAGTGTTACTGTTCACTGAACAGTAGTTATAGTTCACAATGTAGGAAAACTTCGGACGTCCAAACTTTGCCTTCTGCGTCCGAACTTTGCATCCGAACTTTTTAAACTTTGTCAAAACATATTTGAAATACCTAAGAGGAGGGGGGTGAATTAGGTATTTGGCTAATTTTTGCAAACAAAGTCCTTTTATAATTCTAAGCAAAAACAGATTGTGTAAGCTTGGTTCAATAAGAGAATTAAACAATTAATAGCAAAGCTGTTAAACAATGTAAGAGCAATGAACACAAGCAATTTATAGTGGTTCGATCCCTTAAAGATCTACATCCACTACCTTAATCCTACACTTAAGGATTTCAAACAATCTACTATATGCTGAAGTTCACAAATTACATAAGAGGCTCACCACATAATGGTTTTACACTCACAACCTCTTTAGCAATTCTATAAACAAGGTTCACCCTACCAAAGGATTTTAAATCTACAAACAACCTTGAATCACAATTTCAAGGATCACCCTTATCTAAAGGCTTTTATGTTATCAAGATAACCTTGCAATGAGCTAGTAGAAAACACAATTTAATAAAGAGAGGAGAATGTGTAGATGTTACCACTTGTTGGTAGATGATTACACAATGTTTCACCTTCACACTTTGTTGTCTTTGGAATCTTGAATCATCAATTGAAAGCACAAGACAAAAGAGAGCTTAAAATGTTTGCTAAAGGCTTTGGAATGTTTAGAGTTCTCAAGGATTCAAAACTTACAAAAGATTTCAAATTTATAGCTTTTATAGAATTTGAAAATCAGGTTTAACAGCCATAAAACGGCTAGTAACGGCTAGTTTCAGAAAATTCGGATGACCGAATTTTGCGTCCGAATTTTTCGGACGTCACTGTTGCATATTTCTGAAAAAATTCGAACAATTGAATTTTTTCCACGCATCCGAATCTTCGTCTGAATTTCTCTAGAAAAACAGTAACCATGCTGAAGACAAAAATTCAGACGACCGAATTTTTTTTCATGCGTCCAAATCTTCGTCCGAATTTCTCTGGAAAAACAGTAACCATTTTTTTGCTATAAAAATCAGACGACCGAATTTTTCGAAAACACTTTGAAACTTTGTAAAATCATTTGATATTTAACTTCAATAAGTTTGAAAACATTTTGTATGTATAGATAGGTTATTTAGACATATATAAGCTTGAGAACCATAATCAAATTTCTTTGATCATGAAAAGTTTACTCAAAATCTTTTAAGATACAAAATCACATTCATCAAAAAGTTCATTCAAAGCCATTTAAGATTAAGAAAACTAATTTTATGCTCTCTTATGCATTCAATAGATTCCAAGACATACAAGTGTAGAGTTTACATAGTGATTTACCTATTTAACATATATACCCTACACTTCAAGTCTTCAATGCCTTTAGATCATCTTTGAACAACCTTCTTCAAACTTCAATCACTTTGGCATATCGAAGTTGTTCTTGCACTTTGGCTTGAAGGCAATGAGACTTCATACTTCTTAGTTCGCCATTCCTATCACACAATACATAAGCATATTAGTCCTCATCAATATTTGTCATTAATCAAAAAACTACATGATTTTCCCTTAGGGCTAACAATCTCCCCCTTTTTGATGATGACAAACTTTGATGCAAAATGTGATGGATTTAAATAGTGTAGTACAAAGAAGTATTAATGTCAATGATAGAAATAACCAATTTAGCACAATGACATATAAAAGGCTCAATATGAGCCTATGATGCAACCAACCTCCATTAACCTCCTTCCTTCCAATGTGCGAGGATAGAAGATACAACATTTAAGCATTTAGAAAAGATTCTAAGAGATGTTTTAAGGTTGTAAAAGTTTAACAATGCTCCCCTTTAGATTGTGCTCATTTTTCAATACATTTGGACTAGAGATACTATGCATCTGAATTTTAACATAGCAAGTCTAAACTTTAAAATAAGATAAATAAAAGCTCCAAATTCTGTAAATGAGCTTTCCTAAGATTGTTCAAACATATTATGAGATATTAAAACATATTAGAATCAATTTGAACAACAAAAGAGCACATTTTGGTAACAAAATATGGATGCATCTGAATTTCAGAACATGCATCCGAATTTTTTGTCCAAATTTTTGGCAAGAAGTTTGAAAAGGTGATTTTGTATTCAAATGAAATATTGAAGTACTCAAATATGCATGTCCACAATAGCACTTAGTTTAGCTTTGCAAAACCACAAAACTCATGCATCCATTTGTTTAAAATCAAATGACAAGTCAAGAATCAACCACTTAATTTGATTTTAGAAAACAACCAAGATTTTAAAGTTTCAGAATTTAAAGCACAAAATATAGTTATAGCATAATATATTTTGCAAATTATAGTCATCACATAATAAATTTAGCAAATCACAGTAGCATAATGTATTTTGGACAGATAATACATTTTGCACAGTCATCATTTTTCTCCCCCTTTTGTCATCACTCAAAAATGGGATCAATGAAAATGAGACTAATAATTTATCATATATAATAATTAAAAAAAAAGGAAGCTCTCATCTCTGAGATTTCATCATTGAGCTTCACTATTACATAAAATGCAGCAAAATACTTAAAAAGCTCATAACACATAACACATAAAAACAAATTAATACAAATAAGAAATTTAAAAAAAATAAAAAGATAAGATGGAAGGAATGCTTAGTCTTGTGATGTTGATGGAGAGGCTTTGCTAACTCCTTTCTTGATTGCTAAATGCTTCACTCTTTCTTGGTTGAAGGATATGGTTGAAGGTGAGATGATGTTTGCTTTTTCAATTTGACTTCCACTTTCTTGGGGCTCTTTATGAACTGATTCACCTTCTTTTTCTTCTTCCCTTGCCACATTCTCTTCATTGCCTCCTTGATTTTCATCCCCATCTTCACTGTCATCATCTTCATCTTCTTTCTTTCTTTCCTTATCTCCATCATCCTCATCTCTATCTTGATGCCTAGAGGGTCCTTCACCACTTTGTGTATTCCTCATCAGAATTTCTTCAATATGCCTCACTCTACTGTCTAATCCATCTAGTTTTCCAAGAACTATTGGAGCAAAAGATTTGAAAAACTTATACATTTTCTCCATTTCCTTGACATGATTATTTCAGGCTTCTTGGAATGCTTTAGCTACTATGGTGTCACCCCCTCGTTAGTCCCTCACTTCTAGAATCAATACCAATATTTGGTTGAGGGACTTCTTCAAATAATCTTTTTTTGAGGAAGGTTGCTCCCCCTCACTTGAAGTATCATGTTTCCTTTTAGTTTTCATCTCTCTTGCAAGAGTTTCTTCTTCATCCTCTTCTTCCTCAGTACTTTCTTTAATCTGCTCTCTTCTTGGAGGGGTTTCTCTTTTGGTTCTCCATATGCCATCATCATCAAGAACTAGCTGCATTCTCTTAAGAGTTTCATTAGTATAAATCTCCTCCCCACTCTTAAATGCTTGTCCTCTTCCTGGAAGTTTAACCCGAAAATGCTTAAAAATCCTTGTCAACATCCTTCCAAATGGGAATGCCTTGGTTACAGTTTTTCTTGCAGTAATCATGTGCTTTAAAGCTATGTATCCAAAATTCAATCTCCTATGTTCATGCAAGGCTAACATGATTACCATGTGCATGTTACCAACGGATGACTTATGTCCAAAATTTGGAACAATCATAGTAGTAACCATGTGATGCAATACTCTAGCATCTAAGCTCTTGATTTCCCTCTCTCTAATGGACCTAAATTCTCTGCAATTAGTGAATGCCTCTTCAAATCTTTCATTTGTGAAGAGTTCACGATTATAACAATGCATAGAAGGTGAGTAATATCTTGCCCCACTATCACCTACTCCACAAATTCTATTAATCAAGGCATCACTGAATTCAAAATCCACTTGGGATACTCTAGATGACTACCATTGAATCACATCATCCCCTTCAAGCTCAGTTCTTTCTTCTTTTAGGTTTGCATAGAATTCATATATGAGTGTAGGATAGAATTCTTCATCAATGAATAATAGGCTACTCCAACCAATATCACTAAAACATGATAGAACAATATTCATACTTGATAGTTTATCAACATTCACCTTATACCCAGGGAAACTTTTTCTGCTATTTTTGTTCCATTCATCAAATTCATGAGCAGCCTTGATTGAAACAAACCTGTCAATTCCAAACAAAGCTTGAGGAATTCGAACTCTTCTTGGTTGGTTGATGATTGAGTCTCCATTTCCTTCCTTGGCTTTTCCTTTCCCTTTTTCAATATTTGGCTTCTTTGTCCTCACCATGATGTTGTTGCTTAAGAAAAGATTGATTTTTCGGATGTGTATAGGGTTTGGGATTCAAAAAATGAAAGCAGTTCGAAGAGAAAATGATGAAATTTTAGACAGATTATGATTCGAACGTGGATGGGTAAGGTTGGTTTTGAAATTGGAGAGAATTCGGAAGTTGAAGTGTTAAGAGAAACTAATTCAGCTTTATTTAAAACGTTGCATCCGTAAAATTCGGACGATCGATTTTTCAGGTCTGCGTCCGAATTTTTGGTCGAAAGTCTCTGTTTCTTCAACTCTTTTGTTATGCGTCCGAAAATTTCCTGTTTTCACCAAACTTCAACACACACATTAGTAATTGAATTTTGAGATTCCTAAGAGCCTTCTTAGATGATTAAACCTTTCCTCAGCCAGGGGCTTTGTAAATATATCAGCAATTTGATCATTTGTATTTATATATTATAAACATATATCTTTCTTGATTACATGATCACGAATGAAATGATGTTTAATTTCTATATGCTTAGTCCTAGAATGTTGAATGGGATTTATGCTCAAATTGATAGCACTAGTATTATCACATAGTATAGGCACACAATTGAATTTAAGACCATAATCAAGTAAGGTATGCTGCATCCATAATAATTGACCACAACAACTACCCGCAACTATGTATTCAGTTTCAGCAGTAGATAAAGACACACAAACTTGTTTTTTACTATACCAAGACACAAGACAACTACCAAGAAATTTACAATAACCACTTGTACTTTTACGTTCAACTTTGCATCCAGCATAGTCAGCATCTGAATATCCAATAAGTTCAAAAGATGAAGATTTTGAAAACCAAAGACCATAGTCATGTGTATCAATCAAATAACCAAAAATACGTTTGACAAAAATTAGATGAGATTCTTTAGGACAAGATTGAAGTCTAGCACATAAGCACACAGCAAACATAATATCTGGTCTACTTGCTGTGAGATATTGTAAACTTCCAATCATACCTCTATATAATTTCTCATCAATATTTTTTACCTTTTTCATCTTTATCAAGTTTGGTTGATGAGCTCATTGGAGTACCTATCCCTTTAGCTTGATCCATTCCAAATCTTTTCAAGAGCTCCTTGGTATACTTTGCTTGATTAATGAAGACTTCATCCTTGGTTTGCTTAATTTGCAGCCCAAGAAAGAAATTCAGTTCTCCAATCATGCTCATTTCAAATTCATTTTGCATAGATTTGGCAAAGTCTTCACAAAGAGATATGTTAGTAGCACCAAAAATAATGTCATCAACATAAATTTACACAAGTAAAATATCATTATTAGTAGATGTTTTTATAAAAAGAGTTGTGTCCACTTTTCCTTTTGCAAAACCTTTTGAAAGAAGAAATCCACTTAATCTTTCATACCAAGCTCTTGGGGCTTGTTTCAATCCATATAGAGCTTTGGTTAACTTAAAGACATGATTTGGAAATTTTTCATGAATAAAACCAGGAGGTTGTTCTACATAAACCTCTTCTTCAATAAAACCATTTAGAAAAGCACTTTTGACATCCATTTGAAATAGTTTAAAACCTTTAAAACAAGCAAAAGCCAAGAGTATTCTTATAGATTCCAATCTGGCTACTGGATCAAAAGTTTCATCATAATCAATGCCTTCTTCTTGGTTGAAGCCTTGAGCAACAACTTCTCCTAATTCATTTAATTTGTTTCTAAAAACCCATTTTGTACCAATAATGGAATGATCATGAGTTCTTGGAACAAGAGTCGAAACTTTGTTTCTTTCAAACTGATTTAACTCTTCTTCCATAGCAATGATCCAGAAATTATCACACAATGCATCATCAATATTTTTAGGTTCAATGTGAGATAAAAGAGCAAAGTTATCAATAAAGTACCGCCTTGTTTTAACTCCTTGGGAGACATCACCAATGATTTGCTCCTTAGGATGGCCTCTTGCATATGTTAGATCCTTTGGAAACTCTTGATCATTGCTTGGTTGACCATCTTGTTCTTGCTCCATTATTTCTTCTTCCTTGGCATGTTCTTCCAATGTGGGTACTTGATGATGAGTTTGATTTTCAATCATTGAGAAACCTGCATCATCTTCATTTCTTCTTTGAAGATAAATGTTAGATTCATCAAAAGTTACATGTATGGTTTCTTCAACACATAATGTTCTTTTGTTATAAACTCTATATGCCTTTTTATTTGATGACCAGCCAAGAAATACTCATTCATCTGATTTTCTATCAAATTTTCCCAGTTTATCACTGGTATTTAAAATAAAACATTTACAACCAAACACTTTAAAATAAACAATTGAAGGAGTTCTATTAAATAGAAGTTTAAAAGGTGTTTTTCTTATAAAAGGTCTTAATAAAACTCTATTCATTACATAGCAAGCAGTATTTACAGCTTCAGCCCAAAAATATTTTGGCTAGAAATTTTCACAAAGCATTGATCTAGCCATCTCTTGTAAATTTCTATTTTTCCTTTCAACAACACCATTTTGTTAAGGTGTTTTAGCAGCTGAAAAATTGTGAGTAATACCATATTCATCACAAAATTTTGTAAACTCTTGATTGCAAAATTCTCTTCCATTGTCACTTCTAATAGAAATCAGTTTATATTCAAGGGATGTTTGAACCTTTTTGAAAAGTTTTGCAAATTCATGAAATGTTTCATCCTTCTGAGCTAAGAAGAGCACCCAAGTAAATCTTGAAAAATCATCTACAATCATATAAGCATATCTTTTACCACTAAGACTAGCGGTCCTCATTGGTCCAAATAAGTCCATGTGAACAAGTTCAAGAGGTTTTGATGTAGAGACCATTTTCTTTGGTTTAAAAGATGTTTTTGATTGTTTTCCATATTGACAAGCATCACAAAGACGTGTTTTATCAAAATGCATTTTGGGTAATCTTCTAACTAGCTCTTGTGTAGAAAGTTTATTCAATAAATCCATGCTTACATGTCCTAATCTTCTATGCCACAAAAATCCATCATTATCATGAATGGCAAGACATTTGATATCATTTGTGATCAGTTCATCAAGATATAACACATATACATTTCCAACTCTTTTAGCAACAAAGATGGTTTTGCTACTTGCACTATCAAGAATAGTACAAGTATTACATTTGAATTCTACTTTACATCCATTGTCACATAACTGACTAATGCTAAGTAAATTATACTTTAAACCATCAATGAGCAATACTTGTTTAATAAGAGGGAAGGAACCTTTACCAAAATCTTACTTGAAAATTCTCTACCAGTCTATTTTTCTCTGCATTTCTCTGTTTTTCTTCATTGTGGAAAATCTCCTTGTTTGCTTCATTTAATTCCAAATCTTTGACAAACTCACCTAAAGTAAATAAGAGATAAAGGGAGTGTAAATAGTGATTAAAACACCAAAATTTAGCAGAAATTTGATCTCAAAATGATCATTATATGAAGCACAAATATAGAAAATAGTTACCCTGCATCGACTAAGCAATATTTCCTCAAGAAAGAAGATAGTTACCATGTAGAATTAACAAACAGAACCTAAATCATAAATCTATTTCATTATGTGCTCAATTTTCATTCACCTTGAGGAACAAATAAATGATCAATTTCTCATGTCAAGCATCATTGAGACCTCTTGAATTTGAGGTAGACAGTCCCCAGCTAGGAAGAATGTATGTGAACTTCATATCATAAGTAGATACAAATAATACATTTTGCATTAGATAGTTTTTTCTTCCTCTATATTGCAATAAAGTGTGTATCATCAATTGTACCTGCACAATCCTGCAATAAGTATAATAACTAATACTATAAACTATCATAGGAAGATAGTGCCCTTTATTTTCTTTTTCTTAATTAAACATCCATTTTACCTCTAGATAAGGCCAATAACTTGAATCATTCCTAATTCTAGAGTGCATTCTTCCTCATTAGGTTAACTCAAGAAAATATCTCCCAAGGAAATAATGGCATTTAGTATTTCATGGAAATGTTCACTACACTCTTTTTGCCTGAGCACATAAAAAAGATTTAATTACACGATTTTGGAGATCATAGGACAGTATGTGAAGAAATCTAGAAACCCGCTCCTTCACCTTATTACGTGTACTATCTTGAAGAAGACCTCTTTGTCTGACTTGGTAAACAATATTTGCAAATGCCTCTTTTTCCATATGTAATTGTTCCTAACAATCTCCATCTCTTAAGTTAGTAAGTCGTTACATTAAAATATGTCTTTAATAATCCCTCACATTTAAAATTATGTTTCCTCCAGATTTTGGCTCTCAAATTAATGACAAAACAAAAGCGGCATGCATTGCAGAGGCAATCACACATGCTGCAACCTATTTTCTAAGATTGTCCCATTGTTCACTATCATCAAATTGTGTTTGATTAAACAAAAATTATATTAAGAGGGGGAAAATCATAGGAAAAGTATTCATATTATCAACTTGAGAAAACAAAGGAAGAAAAAAGTTATATGTGATTATAAGACTTGATATTAATAAGGCCAACTCCACTTTAGCTTAAATCAGAACCAAATTGACAAAGACTAAACCAGAAAAAGGCCTGATAGTTCTAAACTTAGAACAATTAATCAAGGTTGTCTTGAGACATAAAACCCTTTTCGTGAGGGTGAGCCTTGATTTGATCATTCAAGGTTGTCTTGTGACATAAAAACCTTTGTGGTGAGGGTAAGTCTTGTTTGTTGAATTGAAAAAGAGGTTATTGGTGTAAAACCCTTTGAGGGTGATCCTCTTGTGTAATTGTTTGACTTAAGCATTTAGGGATTTGTTGAAATCCTTTAGTGTAGACTCAAGATAGTGGATATAGATCTTGGAGAGATCAAACCACTATAAATTATTGTATACTTCTTTTGTCATTTATTACTTTCACTTATATGCGCTATCTTTATTGCCTTGTGTTTGTTGTGATTGTTAATCTTAATTACTATTTCATTGACTACTCTTTTTCTCTCAACCACTCTATTCCAAACCTATAAGTACTTGGAGGTTGTGAACTTTTAAAGGGAATTTTGTTAAATGAAAATTTTTAAAAAAATCAACCAAAAACCTAATTCACCCACCACTTAAGTTTTTCACATAGAATGATAAAGGATTAAACAAATAAACCAAACGTTCATATGTGCCAGTAAACTCCAATCATCTATATATACAATTTACAACTACAAAACATTGTCCCTATTTTCAGATTAATTAATTAATTAACAGCAAAATTCACCTTTTGAAACTTTTACCACAAGTTCAGAACTCAGACCAAAAGTGTGGACGCATCCAAATTTTCTTGCCAAAAATACTTTGTTGGTGTTCAATTTGCTCAAAAACTATCTCAATCTTTTCTAGAATGTTTAAAAAACCTTAGGATAGCCTATTTTCAAATATTATAATCTTTATCTTGTATATTTTGCAGTTTGGACTTGAAATTTCAAAATTCGAACTTACAATACTTCAAGTCCAAACTTATTAAAAAATGAGCACAATCTAATGGAGAGCCTTATTAATATTTTCTAACCTTTAAAACCTCTTTTAAAAGTATTGTTGATGTTAAAATGCTATATCTTTTATCTTGATGGAAGAAAGGAGGCACATGGAGGTTGGTTGGGCCATAGGCTCATCATGAGCCATTCAAATGTCATAGTGCTTATTTAATCATCCATCTATGACATTAATGTGTCTTTGTGCTACATTGTTTAAACCATCACATTTTGTATCAAAATTTTTCATCATCAAAAAGGGAAAGATTGTAAGCCCTAAGGGTAAATCTTGTAGTTTTGATTAATGACAAACATTGATATAGGCTAACTTGAGTAATTGTTGTGTGATAAGATTTTTTGATTGAAGACGCAAAATGATCTCATTGACTTGGAACAAATGTGAAAAGGACATCCAAAATGTACCCAAGTGGTTGAGGAATGAGGTTGAAGGCTTTGAAGACACTAATGTAGGTTTGCCTTTGCTTAATATGTATCTTTTTGTAAACCCTATACTTCTTGTCCTTGGAATCTATAGAATACATAAGGAAGCCAAAACTTGATTTTTAAACCTTAAAAGGCTTTGATCATTCTTGACTTACCAAGCAGTTGATAATGGCTTATAGTTCAAAAGCTTTTTAATGACTTTTATTTTAGTCTAAAATGATTTCAAACTTGTTGTGTTTGGTTTCCAAATATTTTGACAAAGTTTGAAAAATTCAGACTCAAGTTCAGACGTCTAAACCGGAACCTTGGCTTTTGAATTTGTAGAGAAATTTGGATGACCATTTGAATGCATATGACCAAGTTTGATTGACTAAATTTATCCTAGCAGCCTGGTAAACAGAGAAGTTTGGATAATCATTCAGGCACAGTAGTCCAAGTTTGATTGACCAAACTCTATTGTTACTAGCTATTACTAGCTATTATTTGAAAGTTAGAATTGAATTTCAAACCTTATAAAAGTCATAAGCTTCAAATCTTTTAATAGTTTTGAGCACTTCAAGAATCTTTATACTTCCAAATCATTTCAATATCAAAAATCTCTCTTTTGTCTTGTGCTTCAAGTGACTATTAAAGATTCGAAAGACAAAAAGTTGAAGTGGTGTTAGCTTTTGTCATCATCTACCAAGTTGTTAGAAATATCTTTCTTTATCTCTTCATATACTTGTTTATTCAAGGTTTTCTTGAGGATATAAAACCTTTTTTTGATAGGGTAAGCCTTGATTATTATGTTGATAAGAGGTTGTGGTATAAAACCCTTGTTGGGTGAGCTCTCTTGTACCTTGATTAACTATTTCTATAGTTAAGTTGTTTGAAATCCTTGAGTGTGGACTCAAGGTAATGGATATAGATCTAGAAGAGATCAAACCACTACAAATTACTTATGTGTTCCTTGTTCTTCTTACCTTATTTATTTATTGTGTTCATTGAAAATCACTTTGAGAACTTGAATCCTTATCACTTCCAAACTAAGTTTGTAAAAAGAAAAAAGATTTTGAAAATTAGCCAAACACCTAATTCAACCCCCCTCCTTAGGTCTTCCAAGTTCCATTCCTCTTCCACAAGTGCATGTGTTGGAGAAAGCTATGTTAACCTTGGGGAGCAAAAAGACATTACGATTGTACCAAGGAATATTGCTTTCAAGAAAGTGGAATACCACGGTACAATAATTGATAAGTTGTTCTTGTTTCCATTTTATTTAGAGTTTTCAGAATTGTCTCTCTACTGCTACTACCTACCTATTTTCTCCGTATAGTTGGTTTATTGCTGGCATACAATTCGAAAGCAATATTACTCCTTGAATCTCTACTAGTAGTAAAAGAACTACAGTTGCTGCATATCATAAAGTATTGCCTGATCTTTCCAAGTTAGAGCCATTAGATGGAACCAATCATAATTGTTGGTCACAGAATTTGTTGATATTTTTTGAAGCTCTTGAACTTGATATGTGCCTTTCAATGATAATCCACCCCTTCAAACTGATGATACTCCAATTACTGCATCTTCCACTTATTCATCTCCTAAACTTGATGATGAGACTTGTAGGAAGATTTCTAAGGATAACAAAACTGTTAAGAGACATCTATTGAATCATATGTTCAACTCCTTGTTTGATATTTTTATGAAACAAAAGTATGCGAAAGACATTTGGGACATTTTGGAAAAAATATATGGTGGTGATGATGCTGAAAAGAAAAAATATGTGGTAGACAAATGGCTGCATTTCCAAATGGTAGATGATAAACTTAGGATGGACGAAGTGTATGAGTATGAAAACTTAGTAACAGCTATGATAAATGAAGGCATGAAGATATGTGAAATTTTGCAAGCTAATGTGTAACTATAGAAATTTTCCCCCATCATGGAGTGATTACAGAAATCAATTAAAGCATAAAAAGAAGGATTTAGCTTTTCAGGAACTGATTAGTCACATGAGAACTGAAGAAGCTAATCGTATAAAAGATAAACTAATATCTGCTTCTTCTTTGTCTGTTAAAGCTAATTTAGCTGAATCTATACCTAAAGATATGTTCAACGGCAAAAAATTTACAAAGATGGCCAAAAAAAAAAGCAAACTCACTTCAACAAGAAAGATGACAAAATCCAAAAAAGGAAGGTAACTTGCTTTGTGTGTCAAAAAACTGGCCATAAGGCATAGCTATGCTACCAAAGGAAGAACCAACATAATCAATAGCATCTAGAATGCAAGCAGACACCACAAGTAAACCTTACTGAGATAGAGAAGGTGATAGCTGCTATAGTCATAGAAGCAAACTTGGTAAAAAACAAAAGCGATTGGATCCTTGACACTAATGGTCAAAATATCCCTAAGCTAACAAGGAACTGCTTCATCATTTTGAAAAAGCTAGTGAAGGTGAACGTGTCTTCATGGGAAATTCCTCTACTACTAAAATACTTGGTAAAGGAAAATTTTTTCTCAAACTTACTGCTAGTAAAACTTTAGCTTTAATGATGTTTTATATGCTCATTCATTATGCAGAAATTTGGTTTTTGGTAGTGTACTGAATAAGTTCGGGTTGAAAATCATTTTTGAATTTGACAAAGTTGTACTCACAAAAATGGGGATTTGGTGGAGAAAGCGTACTTGGCCAATGGATTATTTGTACTAAATGCTGTTTTCAACTATAATGCAAGTACTTCTTCTGCTTGCGTTGCTAAGTCTATTGATTTGTGGCATGGTAGGTTGGGCCATGTGAATTTTGCATATATTAAAAGACTCAGAAATTTAAAGTTGATTGATGCTACTACTAATTTTAATTGTGATAAAAGCTCTGTATGTGTTGAAGCAAAATTCGCCAAAAAGACTTTCAAACTTGTCACATCTAGGACACCAAGTTTGCTGTAATTAATACATTCAAACTTAGCAGATTTTAAGAACACAACTAGTAAAGGTGGTAAAAATTATTATATAACTTTTGTTGGTGACTTTTCCAGATACACCAAAGTATATATTCTAAAGTCTAAAGATGAAACCAATGAAGTGTTCTTAAAATTCAAAGCTGAGGTTGAAAATCAACTAAACAAGAAAATAAAAAGACTTAGGTTTGATAAAGGTGGAGAATATTGAACAAACTCTCTTAAGAATTTTTGTGAAGAAAATGATATTGTTCATGAAACTATTGCCCCTCACACTTCTCAACAAAATGGTATAGTTGAAAGGAAAAATCAAACACTTAAAGAAATGATGCTACGTTTTTGAGTTTTGGTTTGCCTAATTACTTGTGGGAGGAGGCTATCTTGTTAGCTTGCAAAATTCTTAGTAGAGTACCTCATAAAAAATTAGACAAAACTCCTTATGAATTGTGAAAAAGTTATGCACTTAATCTAAATTATTTAAGAGTGCAGGGCTGCCTTGTAAAGGTTAGTTTTCCCAGTGTTAAAAGAAAAAATATTGGACATAAGATTTTTGATTGTTCATTTATTGGTTATGCTCAAAATAGTGCTGCATATAGATTTATGTCATGCTCTAGAGATGCTGAATTCTTTGAGCTTGCTCTCTCTTTAAAGAAAAATGCATGCTCTTCTACTAATGTACCTATGTCTGTCTCTTCTATGATTTTTCTCGATCTTGAAAATGAACTTAGGAGGAGTAAAAGACATATAGAGTGGAAAATAATTTTGGATTAGATTTTATTACTTCTTTTCTTGCTAAAATCCCAATCTTGATAGACTAAATGATGATATTGCTTTTGTGTTTTTAATTGAAAAGGACCCAAAAACTTATAATGACGCTATAACTTCAACAGATGCAAATTTTTGGAAGAAAGCAGTTAAAAGTGGACTTGATTCTATAATGACAAATCATACTTGGGATTTGGTTTATCTACCGAATAGTAGTAAACCTATTAAATGTAAATTGCTTTTTAGAAGGAAAATGAGACCTGACAAAACTATAGAGAAGTTCAAATATAGACTAGTGGTAGTGAAATTTACTCAAAAAAAGGACAATGACTTTTTTGATACCTACTCACGTATGACTATAATAGTAACAATTAGAACCTTAGTTGCTCTTGCAGCAATTCATAGTCTGGTGGTACATCAAATAGATCTAAAAACATCTTTTTTAAATGGTGATCTTAAAGAAGAAATCTATATGGAACAACTTAAGGGGCTTTCATAGTCCCTGGCCAAGAGAATAAAGTGTGTAAGCTTAGAAAATCCCTTTATGGCATTAAACATGCTCCGAAACAAAGGTATGAGAAGTTTGATCTAACTTTAATAAATAATGGCTATACTATGAACACATCTGCTTCTTGTGTTTATTCAAAAATGTTTCATTCAAACTGTGTCATTATTTGCTTATATATGGATGATATGCTGATTTTGGAACAAATGATAGAATTTAAGATAAGACTAAAGTATTTTTGTCATCTCAATTTGATATGAAGGACTTAGGAGAAGTTGATATGATTCTTGGAATTAAAGTAAACAAAACTGAGAATGGTTTCTCATTGAGTCAATCTTATTATGTGGAAAAAATGCTGCAAAATTTTTAATTTATTTGATGTGGTACCAGTTAGTACTCCATATGATTCTAGTATACCTCTGAAGAAGAATAAAGGGCCTGGTGTGTCTTAAATTGAATATCCAGGATCATAGGAAGTGTTATGTTCCTCATGAATTACACTAGGCCTAATATCACTTATGTTGTTAATGAACATTGGAATGCACTTCATCGTTTGTTGAAATATTTGAAAGGAGCTATTAATTGTTGTTTGAATTGCAATAAATTTTTTGCACTATTAGAAGGTTTTTGTGATGCAAATTGGGTTTTTGCTAATGGTGAATTTAGTTCTAGTAGTGGTTATGTTATTATCTTAGGTAAAGGAGCAATTTCATGGAAATCTAAAAAGCAAACATGTATTACAAGCTCCACAATGGAATCAGAATTTATTGCTCTTGAGTTGCCAGGTCAAGAAACAAAATGGCTAAGAAATCTTTTGGATGATATAGTTGTGTGGGAAAGTTCATCTATCATTGTTTCCCATCATTGTGACTCATAGGTAGCCATTGAGATAGCCAAAAATAGTATATATAATAGTAAAAGAAGACACATCCATATCAGACATGATGTGATAAAAATTTGTTGCGAACAGGTGTTATTTCCCTGGAATACATAAGGTCCGAGAGGAATTTGACAGATCCGCTCACAAAATGATTAACAAGGAGATCTATACTTGAATCATCAAGATGAATAGGACTTAAACCTATGGGAGTATACATAGTGGATACCACTCGTGGTCAAACAAAGCTATGTATTTTCTCAAATATTGTATTGCTTGTCTTATTCCAATGTTGTGTAACAGTGTATGGCATATGGATGAATTCATAGCTTTATTGAGTTGGGTGGTCCTGATGTGGAGAACATGATGCATTCATAGCTACTGTGTAACATGCAACCCTACAGAGGTTTTATGTGTGTTCGTCTATCTTGATATAGAATACATAAAATAGAATGCTAGACTGCTAGGAAATTATTATGCACTTAATTGGGTATATTTGATCATGTTTTTTTTGCAAAAAAAAAAAAGAAAAAAAAGATCCAATAGACAAGTAACATTTGACCACTGATATTTTTCGCCAAAGTTGTTGGCAAGCACCAACTCTTGGCTTCTATAAAATGGCTTAGTTGTTTGTTTTTTTTTTTCCATTTGTTTTCTTTCTTTTCTCTCTCACTTGATTGCCTTCCTTTTTAATTTCTTTTACATTTATTTTGCTTTCTTTTCCATTCAACTAACTTCTTTCTTTTCTCCTTGTTTAAGGTGAGTTTTCATATGCTTTTTGGTAGTGAATTATTTAATTAGTTTGATATTTTTCTTAGATTTGTGATATAAATTGGTTAGTTAGTAAAATTTGTATTTTTTATTTCAAGTTTTGTTTTGTTTAGCTTAATTTAAATTTTTTGTTTTAGTTACTAGTGTTTATTCTATGAAATTTGGAATATTATTTTGAATGGTTAATTACCTAATAAAATTTTGATGTATTATTCTATTTGAATAGAAATCATGCTTTATTTTATGTTCTATGTTTTTTTTTAAAAAAAAAGTTGAGTAATTGAGAAGTTATATATATATATATATGATAATAATTATTTTATTACGATATAAATATAAAAAAATCATAATATATTTGAACATATTTTACCCTAAATAAAGATATATATGTATATATACACGTGTTTGTAGAATATTCGATAATTGAGTGTTTATTTAGGTTTAGATTTATTCCCAAAATAGTCTACAGAGGTTCACGTGATAAATTAAAATTTATCATTTTTTTAGGTTTTGACAAAGGTTTTACCATTTTAATTTGTGGGAATTCGCACCTCTCATAACCTATGAATATCGTATCTATAGCGATCAAATGAGTTTACAAACTAAGACTCACTATATTTTTAGTGCTATCAATATTTATAAATAAGAATTTTGTTATTCACAAGTATGACTATATATTATTTTGAGAATTACTTTTGTTATTTATTTTTAAATTGGAGAAGTTCTCCAAAATATGTTTTTATTTGTGTACTAGAAATACTTAGAAGTGGTGCTCCAAGTGGGTATTTTTTTAGTTTGAAATATTATAATTTTTGGATATGTTCTATAGATGCAAGTAAGCTTTGAAAAATGTTTTATCGTGTATTTTTTAAAAAATCATGTGCATTTTCATGACAATTTTGAAAAGCTAGCATTTACATGTTTGGACTGGCGAACGGTTATTATTTTAAAATTATGATGAGATTGGATATGTTTATGGATTTCGATTCATTTGGATAGCTACTCGAGTGGCTTTTATGCATGAAAAGTTGCATGAAAACTTCGTCCTGACCAAATATTTGTCATATTTGAGAAAGTTGGTTTGAGAAGCTTCGCTGATGTGTCTTGATTCACTTAAAATTTCCAATTAGGCTAAAATTTGATCATTAGCTTTGTGCATTTTTGTAAGGAAAAGATATTCATTTGCATATAAAGAACTTGAACACTACCATGCATGTACATTTATCCATATCATTTTGAAATCAAAAGCACACAAGTAAACTCACTGAGCTTTCTGGCTCACATATGTTTTAATACTTATTTTAGATGGAATGTTCTAAGAGACCGAACTATGAGCTTCCTATTTACCGTGATGTTAGCTTGGGAAAGACCTTTTGCTATGTGTATAGTGTGTGTACTATTGTGAGATATTGTATCTTTTGTTCCCTCTCGCTAGTTTTGGGAGAGAGAAGATTGTATTAAGGAGGTACCTTTATATGTATAAAATTTCTGTTGTTGTTTTCAAATATTGTATTATTTTATATATGTTTATTTCTTATTTCTTCATTGGACATGGTAATACTGCGTATATCAGTGTCGAGTAGCACGCTGGTACCTTGCTCAGTTGCAGTAGAACCTAGTGGAAAGATTGGGAGTATCACAGTTGGTATCAGAGTTTTAGGTTCATTATTAGGTTCGAATTTGTTTTATAGGTTGACAGTATGGCTGAGTGGGATAGTACATCATATAAAGGCCATAGATGGGTTTATCAAGCATGCACCGTTACAGATGCAATAGGTGTCTCGACGCTGTCTATATCATATTCCATCTGGGACATAGTGCCAACGAGACCAACTCACCTGTGGTAAAGGTGTCTCAGAGTGAGTCGGTGGACAAACCTATTGTGAGAGCCTCCATGCTAGACGGATCTATTGAGAATGATTCGAGTGAGTTACCTTATAAGCCTGTTGATGCATTTGGGGATACTTTTGAGGGAGAGACTGTCGTTGGAGAGAGTTTACCAAATTCGCCCATTCTTGCTGACCCTATTACTACTGTTCCTACAACATTCTCTATATCTATTGGATGAGCCTCTTCATTCTCGGTTTTGTCACCATTGCTTGAGCCAGCTACCCCTTATTTTTGCCCTCAATACGTGCTATATGAGCATCGTATTCATGCAGAGGATGAGCATATTGAGGATTTAGAAAGGGAGTTGAGATGATCAAATCGTTTGTTATGTGACTACTTGTATATGTTCTCTTTTGCTATGTGTATCTTTTTGTGTAGATTTGTTTGACTTAAGACAATAGTCCCTTAGGGCTTAGGATGTTATAGGATCCTGAATTTTGTACTGTAGCGGTATGTTGTTGAGGTTCTTTGTATGCCTTGGGTCCTAGTAGGTCATCCACCTTTTGTATTTAACTCTATTTTGGACTAGTGAATATAAGTATATACAACAACACTTTTTTTGAACATGATTCCTTCTTATTTGATATTATGTTTGGACGTCTGATCTTGAATAAATTACTTTTCGTTGCTTTATTTACATACTTGAGTGTAGCTGGATGTTTCATTAGTTATAAGCTTTCTATATGCATAGAATGGCATCACAGCCACATTCGACAGCACCTAGTGCTGAGGCTCAAGATGAAAATCCCCAGCACACATAGTCAGAACAATCTGAGCAGCAGCCATCGTATACAGAGCAAACAAGTACAGATATAATTGAGTAGTTTATGGTTAAAATAGACAGCTATTGGAACACGAAGGACTGAGCGGGTATCAACACCTGAAATGGATGAATCTTTTGAGCGATTTTTGAAATTTTGATCTTCGAAATTCTTTGGGGAGGTAGAGTAGGAAGTTAAAGCTAAACTGTTCTTTGAACAATTGACGGACATCTATGATACTATAGAATATAATGATCTTAGGAAAGTGACATTTGCAACCTTCCGTCTAAGAGGAGCTGCTAGTGACTGGTGGTTGAGAATGTCTAAAGCTCGTACTGTGAAAGGTAAGCCATGGACTTGGGTTGGCTTTCAAGAGGAATTCAAGAAAGAGTATATTCTGCGTTGGATTCGAAAACAACTTGAAGATGAGTTTCAACAACTACGACAAGGAGACATCTGTACATAACTAATTCAACCGATTGGCTAAGTACTGTCTGAGGATAATAGATACTGAGGAAAACAGGACTTGACAATTTATGAAGAGACTACGAGTGAAACTATAATGAGCTTTAAACATTTACCACCTATGGGATTTTCTGCAATCTTTGAGACAGCCAATCGAACTGAGATGATAGATCGTGCACTAGTACCGAAGAAACCTATCCCCATGTTAGGTTCACAGTTTGTCAAACAATTTGGAAAAGAGTTATGGAGAGCTAGAGATAATAAGAAAGGTCAAACTAATCATCCAACCATAGTAGGTGGAAGTTACCGTGGCACTTGTAAGTACAGTGGCCTTGTGGGGCACACTTTTGATAAGTGTTACAATAGAGGTGAGATCGCACCCGCCGAGGCACCAAAATGAGTTGGATGTCCACCTACTACATGAGAAATTGTGGATCAAAAGAATAACAAGCCACAAGTATAGGCCAGAGTGCATGCATTAGATAGTCAACTAGTAGAGGCTGAGGCAAATGTTATAGAATGTATGTTATAGATCTTTTCTCATCAAGCTAAAGTGCTCATAGACCCTAGATCGTCACATTCATTTGTAAGCTTGCATTTTGCACCACATATCCCTATGTCTTCTTGCATGATGAATTATCAGATGTTGGTTAGTACACCGATGGGTGACTGTAGGGTATCCGAAGTGGTATATCCTGAGTGTTGCATTTTTGTCAAAAACATAGTATTGCTCGGGAATTTGATTGCGCTTTAGAAGGTTATGATGTGATACTAGGAATGGATTAGGTATCGAAACATTATGCACAAGTGGATTGTCAACAGAAAATAGTCAGATTTAGTCGACCAGGTAAGCCAATTCTTGAGTTCAAAGGCAACAAAACTAAGGCAGATACCTTTTAATTTCTGGAATGAAAGCTAGAAAAATATGATGGAAAGGTTGCTAGGGATATTTAGCATATTTATTGAATAGACCTGAGAAGAAGCTAAAGTTGGACTTAATATCCATGATGAAATAATTTAAAGATGTTTTTCTAGAGCAATTGACAACTTTACCCCTAGATCGAGAAATGGAATTCAATATTGAGTTGACTCCAAGAGCGGAACCCGTATCTAGAACACCGTATTGAATGACACAAGAAGAGTTAAAAGAGTTGAAGGAGCAGTTGTAAGGTTTTTTGTAGCTAGGTTTATTTGCCCAAGCATGTCTTCGTAGGGGGCACCTATGTTATTTGTTAAAAATAAAGAAAGAACTCTGAGAACGTGTATAGACGATCGAGGATTGAATAGTTTCACTTTCAAGAACAAATATTCGTTGCTATTTATTGATGAGTTGTTTGATCAACTACAAGGAGCTAGGTGCTACTCTAAATTGGACTTAAGACAGGAATATTACTAGGTACAAGTGCTAGTAGAAGATATTTCTACGACTGCTTTTAATACTCAGTATGGACATTATGAGTTTGTGGTCATGCCCTTTGGATTGACGAATGCACTAGCTATTTTCATGGATTTAATGCATAGAGTTTCAACCTTATGAGGATCAATTCGTCGTCATTTTTATTGATGATGTCCTTGTTTACTCAGTAGATTGGATTTGATTGTTGATTTGGATCTTTTTGGATGGCTACTTGAGTGGCCTTTATGTTTGAAAAGTTGCATAAAAACTTCGTCCTAACCAAGTATGATTTGAATTATGATGTGAATACGAATATGCTGTGATTGGAATGCGATTTGAGTTTGAAGCGCCAGTGGATTGTACTGTATATGGCTAGTCCCCTGTACTAGGGCCTCTTTTACTGGCATGGAACGCATAGACATGGGATTGTGGATCCACTTGAAAGAGGGCATAATATATCAGGGAGGGTTTGGCCTAACTGATATTGCATTTATTTGTGTGCGATCACCTAACAATGGGTTGGGTGGACCCTGTTATTTGTTTCGGTAGATTTTTCGTTGAGCCAGCATTTGATTGTTTGTCATGTTTGAGAAAGTTGGTTTGAGGAGCTTCGCTGATGTGTCTTGATTCACTTAGATTTTCCAGCTAGGCTGAAACTTCATCATTAGTGTTAGCCCTAAGGGCAAATCATGTAGTTTTGATTAATGATAAACATTGTTAAGGACTAATTCATATGCTATTTGTGTGATAGGATTTTTGGATTCAGAAGCAAAGAGTTCTTATTGCCTTGGAGCTAAAATTGCTAAGGACAACTCAAGTGTAGGTTTACATTTGCTTAATCGGTATATTCTCGTAAACCCTACACTTGTTTATCTTGAAATCTATTGAATGCATAAGAGAGGACAGAACTTGTTTTTGAACCTAAAATAGCTTTGAATAAACTTTGAATTACCAAGTGCTGTTTTTGAATCTTAAATGGTTTTGAGTAAACTTTGAATGATCGAGTGCTTTGGTAACGGTCTTTGAGTTCAAAAGATTTTAAATGACTTATCTCTTAGTACCAAATGATTTCAAACTTATTGAGATTGATTTTCAAATGTTTTGACAAAGTTTGAACAATTCAGACGCAAGTTCGAACGTCCAAACAGCGAACATGACTACTGTATTTCCACTGAAATTCGGACGCAAGTTTGGATGCAAGGGGCAAAGTTCGGTCGTCCGAACTTTCCCAGACAGCATGTCACAGTAATGTTCAGATGATAGTTTGGATGTAGAGGATCAAGTTCGGTTGTTCGAACTCCTCAGAAACTAGCCATTACTAGCCATTTTATGACTGTTAGAATCGATTTTCAAAATCTATAAAAGCTATAAACTTTAAATTTTTTGCAACTTTTGAACACTTGAAAAATCCTAACATTCCAAAATCATTTGAAATCATTAGAGCTCTCTCTTGTCTTGTCCTTTCATGTGATTATTCAAGATTCCAAAGACAGCAAGGTGAGTGGTGCTAACTTGTGTAATCATCTACCAAGCAGTGGTAATATCTCATTTATTCTCTGTGTATACTTGTATCTACTTGCTCAATTCAAGGTTATCTTGTGACATAAAAACCTTTTGGTAAGGGTGAGCCTTAAGTCATTCGTTCAAGGTTGTCAAGGGACGAAAACTCTGTGTGTGGGTGAACCATAGACTAGATTAATCACGGTTGTGGTGTAAAACCCCGTGTATGGGTGAGCCTTGGATTAGATTGGTCTTTAGGTTGTCTAGTGACATAAAACTCCGTGTGTGGGTGAACCTTGATTAAAGGTTGTTTTTAGATATAAAATCCTTGTGGTAGGGTGAACCTTGTTTGTAGGATTGCAAAGGAGGTTGTTGGTGTAAAACCCTTGTTGGGTGAGCCTCTTGTGTAATTGCCTAAATTGAGCATATAGTGGATTGGTTGAAATCTTTGAGTGTAGACTTAAGGTAGTGGATGTAGATCTTGAAGAGATCGAACCTCTATAAATTGCTTGTGCTTTTTGCTCTTCATTGTGTATTGCTTTGTCATTGTGTTCATCACATTCTCATTGAAGCAATTGAATATAATCTTTGCAAACCAAGTTCACAAAACAGAAAAAGTTTTCAAAAATTAGCAAAAGACCTAATTCAACCCCCCTCTTAGGTCTTTCAATTAGCTTTGTGCATTTTGTAAAGAAAAGATATTTATTTGCATGTGAAGAACTTGAACACTACTATGCATGTGCATTTATCCATATTATTTTGAAATCACAAGCACACATGTAAACTCACTGAGCTTTCTGGCTCACGCATGTTTTAATACTTATTTCAGATGAATTGTACCAAGGGACATGCTAGTACTTGCATGTATCACTGTCGAGAGGCACGCAGGTACCTTATTCAACTGTAGTGGATCCTAGCGGAGGGGTTGGGGGTATCACATATTGTCTTTTGTGATTGAATTCATAGCCCTATTGAATTGGGAGTCCTTTTAAGTAGGACTTGATGAATTCATTGTGGATGTTGAGTTTAAGTAACTCTTAATGATTAGTAAGTTATCACCTACATAAGTGTGAAGGTGAGTTGCCTTCTACGAAAGACTTAGATAGTCTTTTTAGAGGACTCATGAGAACCTAAGGTACGTGCATGGCCTTGAATAGCGCTAAGTAATGTTATCGCTAAACTTGCAACGTTAAGAGTTGATATGCATTGGGAGGATATCAAACCAAGTCAATAAAGTTCAAGAGTAATTCACTTTGTTGACTACGTTGTTGCCTCACTTCACTATGCATCAATTCAATTGAAAGATATTAATGCTTAAGTTCTTCTTCCATGTCCAGAATTATCTCATTCAAGTGTGCCAATTGTGGGGGAATGTTAGAAAAATGGCAACTTGAGTTATTCTCTTGGAATCCCACATACATTACTCAATACTTGTTTGGAGTGTATTTATCTACTTGGGTTTAACAGTAATTCTAAATGGCTTTTGGGTGTGTTATGGGTTGAAGCACACACGCCCACCCCGTTCCTGTCCAAAGGTACTTGGGTGCCATTTTTATTTTGCCATGTGATATTTGGACTTACTTTGAAGATGTCAAACTTGACTTGGTCCTTAACACTTCCAGATTTTGCACCAGAGTTTTTAACTCCACTATCTAATTCTTCTCCCCAATTTCTCCTTAATTTGATCCAACATGCTGGAATCCTCCCAAATTTTCTCTTCCCTTAACCATCTACTTTCCACTATTAATAGCCATCTTTCTTCAGCAAAAAAGATATAGAAAAATATCTCTCTATTACTCTGTTGTTTCTACTCTTTGCTCGGCTACTTCAGTTCAATTTTCATTCTTCTTTGTTCAGGACAATTGAGTTGCAAGTTCCATTGCTCTTCCATGAGTACACGTGTTGGAGCAAGTTGTGTTAACCTTAGGGAGAAAAACAACATTATGATTGTACTGTGATAGTGCTGAATATTGCTTTCAAGGCAGAGGAATACCATGCATAGTGGTCAATAAGTTATTCTTGTTTCCATTTTATATATTATTTTTAGAGTTGTCTCTCTGCTACTGTTACTGTTGTGTTGTTTTGCATGCCCTTATACTAAATTTTATCACAATCTCTAACAATTTTCACACAAAACACTAGGCAAGTGCACCTATCGTTTTGATTAGTATAATGACAAGTAATTTAAATGCCGTATCCACGGGGCTGATCAATTACCATTACTCACTTTCTACTCTATTGTTTAGTCTATAAAATTTGCTTGTGAAAATAATTGAAATAACAACTAGGAATAAAAATCTAACTTAAACATAAAAATTCAGTTTATGTAAATTTCAGTTTGCAAGAGAAAATTTCAATTAAGAGAATAATACTTGAATAGAAAATCCCCCTAGAATTACCTATGTGATAGAAAAGTCCATTGGTTAATGAATTCCCCTTCCTATGTTTGATGAAATTCCTAAATTAGTACTCACTCTATCTCTAGATGAAAGTCCTCTACTTTTAGATTAATTGGTTGAAATCTCTTCCTAACCAATTGAACCTAAAAATGCATTTACATTAGTGAATTTCCAATTAGATTCTCTAATTACCAAGAAGATATTGAGGTTCCTATCTCTAGTCACCTAAATCATCCCCATTGTTTGTGTATGGTCTATTTCACCCTTCCTTTCTCAATTCCAAGTGAAAAATCCAGATTATGAGTCAATCAACAACTGAATTAATTCAAGCAATCAAACCTCCAAATTAGATTTCTCTAATTACCAAGAAGATGTTGAGGTTTCTATCTCTAGTCACCTAAATCATCCCCATTGTTTGTATATGGTCTATTTCACCCTTCCTTTCTCAATTCCAAGTGAAAAAATCCAGATTATGAATCAATTAATAGCTGAGTCAATTCAAACAATCAAACCCACAAACAATCCACAAGAATTCGGACTTCAATCAGCCAAGAAAACAAATCATTCACATAGATAATAACTATGGTTCATAACCATCCAAGTATTCAAGAATTTAACTCATCAACATATTACAATTCAAAGAACATAAAGCAATAAAGAAAGAGTAAGAATTGCTCATTTTCATGGCTCAAATCTTCTCTTCTTCAAGGCTTGGAGTTCTCCAACTTGGTTGTGAAAAATTGTGTTCTTGAGCTTGAATCTTCAAGATTGATGTTCTCCTTCTTCAAAGATTTGATCTTCTCTCTTGATTTCTGTTGATTTCACTTGTGTTGCACATTAGTTCAAAGGGAAGGGACCAATCGGGGGCAACCAAGATAGGAGACTCTATCAGTTTTTGTTTCAACAAATTGAAAGCAAAGAAGCAATTCTCATCAAACACAAAGGCCACATCTTTTTCAAGTAAATTTGTGAGAGGTTTGGAAATTTTAGAAAAATCCTTTATAAACCTTCTATAGAAACCAGCATGACCAAGAAAACTTCTAATTGCCTTCACCGAAGTTGGTGGTGGTAATTTCTCTATGGTTTCTATCTTGGCTTTATCAACCTCAATGCCCTTGCAAGAAATCTTATGCCCCAAAAAAATACCTTCTTTAACCATAAAATGACATTTCTCCCAATTCAAAACTAAATTGGTTTCTTCACATCTTTGCAAAACCTTTTCAAGATTTTTCCAACAAAGTTCAAAGGAATTACCAAAGACAGAGAAATCATCCATAAAGACTTCCATAATATCCTCCACTAGACCTTCAAAAATAGCTAACATGCATCTTTGAAAAGTAGCAGGAGCATTACGAAGACCAAATGGCATATGACGGTAAGCAAAAGTACCATAAGGACAAGTAAAAGTAGTTTTCTCTTGATCCTCCGGGGCTATTGGAATTTGAAAATACCCCGAAAAACCATAAAGAAAACAATAATACATATGACCCGCGAGTCACTCAAGCATTTGATCAATAAAAGGTAGTGGAAAATGATCCTTCCGAGTGGCATCATTGAGCTTCTGGTAATCGATGCATACCCTCCATCCCGTCACGGTCCTCATGGGAATCAGCTCGTTTTTCTCATTGGGTACCACGGTCATCCCTCCTTTCTTGAGAACTACTTGGACAGGACTAACCCATGGACTATCCGAGATAGAATAAATAAGACCGGCATCAAGAAGCTTGATTACCTCCGCTTTTACCACTTCTTTCATGTTTGTATTTAACCTTCTTTGGGGTTGCACCACTGGCTTGAAGTTTTCTTCCATCAATATTTTGTGGGTGCAAAATGAAGGACTAATACAATTGTTGTCGGAGATTTTCCATGCCATTGCCTTTTTATGCTTCTTTAACACTTTTATGAGCTCTTGTTTCTGATCTTCTTGCAAATCGGTTGCAATGATCACCGGGAGTTTAGAATTATCTGCAAGAAAAACATACTCCAAATGATCCGGCAATTTTTTCATTCTACTTCCTTTTTCCCTTTCCATCTTCTCAAACATTGTCCCTTTGGTTGTCAATGGGGACGACTCCAAATGTGCTATACTTTCGTCAACTTCATGCTGCCTCTCCTTTATTTCTTCGCTTTGAAACAGAGATATTTTCAAAGGGTCATCAATCAATAATTCCTGCACATAATCAGAGACAATGTTACCAATAACATCTATCCTATAACAAGAATCATCATAATCAAAAGAATGTTTCATAGCCTCAAGAACTTTAAAAATAACTTCTTCTTCTCCTACCCTAAGGGTCAATTTTCCTTCACATACATCTATATTAGCCTTAGCGGTAGCTAGAAAAGGTCTCCCTAAAATTAATAGCACATCAATATCCTCATTCATATCAAGTATCACAAAATCAACAAGAAATATGAATTTATCAACTTTCACAAGCACATCTTCAATAATTCCCCTAGGATACTTAACCGATCTATCTGCCAATTGAATGCTCATCCTAGTAGGTTTAGGTTCACCCAAGCACAACTTTTTAAACATGTCATATGGCAACAAATTAATGCTAGCTCCTAAATCTGCTAATGCTCTACCAATTGACAAACTACCAATAGTGCAAGGGATAGTGAAACTCCCTGGATCCTTTAGCTTTTGGGGTAACTTATTTTTGTTCTGAAGAATGGCTGAACATTCCTCGTTCAATGTCACCATTGAGAACTCTTCTAGCTTTCTTTTCCTGGAAAGGATTTCCTTTAAGAATTTAGCATATCTTGGCATCTGTGAAAGAGCTTCAACAAACGGTAAGTTGATATGCAATTGCTTAAAGAGTTCAAAAAATTTACCAAATTGTTCGTCCTTTTTCTCTTGTTGAAGTCGGGCAGGATATGGAATTTTTGGCTTGTATTCTGGAATTTCCTTTTTCTTTTGTGCTTCTTTCTTCTCAATCCTTTCTTCATCATCAACATGCAATGGTTCTTCCATCTTCCCTTTTTCTCTTTCTTGCTCCTTTTGCTTTGGATCCTCCAATCCCTTCCCACTCCTCAAAGTGATGGCTTTAGCATGTTCTCTTGGATTTGGCTCGGTATTGCTTGGGAGGGTTCCAACTTGCCTTTCCGAAACAAGCTTCGCCAATTGGCCTGTTTGATTTTCCAAGTTGTGAATAGAAGCCTCTTGGTTCCTTAGGGATGCTTCTTGAATTTGGAACCAATTTTCGGTTGCCGCAATAAACTTTGTCATTAATTCCTCAAGGCTAGACTTCACCGGTGGTTGAGGAGGTGGAGGAGGTTGATGTTTGTAAGGAAGAGATGGTTGGGGTCGAGAGCTTGATGAAGATTGGAAACCGGGAGGATGTAGCGGTCTTTGTTGCCCTTGATTACTCCATGAAAAGTTTGGATGATTCCGCCACCCCGGATTATAAGTATTACTATAAGGATTGTTGGGCTGCCTCCCTCCTCCAAGATAGTCCACATGCTCCGATGACGATGTATTAGAAGTTCCCATGATTTGGCATTCATGATTTGGGTGACCATCTCCGTAAAAGTTACAAACCATCATCACTTGGGAGATTGAAGGTGACCGACTTAAGCTCTCGATCTTCTTGTTTAGGGCATCAAACTTAGCCTCCAAAGCCATCATCATATCTACATTGTGTACTCCATTAGCCTTGGCTTTCGGTCTAGGATTCCCCCATTGGTAATTGTTCATTGCAATATTTTCAATAAGGTCATGTAACTCTTCCGATGTCTTCAAATTTGTAGTTCCTCCCAAAGAAGCATCAATTTGTTGCTTGGAAGGGAAATTTAACCAACTATGGAATGTTTGCATTTGCAGCCCCAAATCTAGACCATGATGTGGGCATTTTCTCAATAGCTCCTTCCACCTCTCCCAAGAATCTTATAAGCTCTCACTCTCCATTTGTTGAAAAGAGAAGATGTCATTCCTTAGCTTGACTGTCCTTGCCGGAGGGAAGTATTTAGCGAGAAACTTCTTGGCAAGATCGTTCCATGTAGTAATAGAGCCGGTGGAAGTGACTTCAACCATGACTTGGCTTGATCCCTCAATGAAAATGGAAATAGCCGAAGGCGGATGGCATCTTCGGAAGCCCCGTTAACATTGAAAGTATCACATATTTTCAAGAAGTTGGCAATGTGAGCATTTGGGTCTTCGTCTAGCAAACCATCGAATTGCACCAATTGTTGAACTATTTGGATAATATTTGGCTTCATCTCAAAATTGTTTGCTTCAACTCTTGGTCGAGCAATGATTGACTCCATTCTTAACAAAGAAGGTCGTGCATAATCTCCCATAGTTCTTTGCCTTTCATTCCCATTGTGTGCCATATTGTTCACTTGTTGAATATTTTCACCTTCAATTTCAACTCCCTCAAGTACTACTTCAAGATTGATACCCCTTGGATCCCAATGAAAAATCTGTTCAGCTAGGGAATTAAGTTGAGGCAATTCCTCCAAATCACTTGAGATCATAAACCAAAACAAATTCACACATTCACCACAAATAAAAGTAAATGTTTAAAGCAAGGAATTTTTGTTTTTCTTAACTAAAACAGAACAAAAAGAGCAAAATAGCTTAAACAAAACAAAAACAGAGGAACACAAACTAAGTACCTCAATTCACCAATAACTAACAAAACAAGAAAACAAATGCTAATACTAGTAACAAGTATTACACAAACTAACAAGTAAAATGACTAAATCAATAGAGTTTGAGCTCTCCTAATATTGACCAATTACTCCCCGGCAACGGCGCCAAAAACTTGTTGTGTTGTTTTGCATGCCCTTATACTAAATTTTATCACAATCTCTAACAATTTTCACACAAAACACTAGGCAAGTACACCTATCGTTTTGATTAGTATAATGACAAGTAATTTAAATGTTGTATCCCCGGGGATGATCAATTACCATTACTCACTTTCTATTCTATTGTTTAGTCTATCAAATTTGCTTGTGAAAATGATTGAAATAACAACTAGGAATAGAAATCTTACTTAAACAGAAAAATTCAGTTTATGTAAATTTCAGTTTGCAAGAGAAAATTTCAATTGAGAGAATAATACTTGAATAGAAAATCCCCCTAGAATTACCTATGTGATAGAAAAGTCCCTTGGTTAATGAATTTCCCTTCCTATGTTTGATGAAATTCCTAAATTAGTACTCACTCTATCTCTAGATGAAAGTCTTCTAATTTCAGATTAATTTGTTAAAATCTCTTCCTAACCAATTCAACCTAAAAATGCATTTACATTAGTGAATTTCCAATTAGATTCTCTAATTACCAAGAAGATGTTGAGGTTCCTATCTCTAGTCACCTAAATCATCTCCATTGTTTGTGTATGGTCTATTTCACCCTTCCTTTCTCAATTCCAAGTGAAAAATCCAGATTATGAGTCAATCAACAACTGAATTAATTCAATCAATCAAACCTCCAAATTAGATTTCTCTAATTACCAAGAAGATGTTGAGGTTTCTATCTCTAGTCACCTAAATCATCTCCATTGTTTGTATATGGTCTATTTCACCCTTCCTTTCTCAATTCCAAGTGAAAAAATCCAGATTATGAATCAATTAATAGCTGAGTCAATTCAAACAATAAAACCCACAAACAATCCACAAGAATTCGGACTTCAATCAACCAAGAAAACAAATCATTCACATAGATAATAACTATGGTTCATAACCATCCAAGTATTCAAGAATTTAGCTCATCAACATATTACAATTCAAAGAACATAAAGCAATAAAGAAAGAGTAAGAATTGCTCATTTTTATGGCTCAAATCTTCTCTTCTTCAAGGCTTGGAGTTCTCCAACTTGGTTGTGAAAAGTTGTGTTCTTGAGCTTGAGTCTTCAAGATTGATGTTCTCCTTCTTCAAAGATTTGATCTTCTCTCTTGATTTCTCTTGCATAGATTGAAGATTGGGAGAGGTTTTGGATGTTTTTATCTCTGTTTTTCTCCTCTCTGGAACCCTAGACGGCCGCCCCCTTCAAATGCCCTAAAAGAGTATATATATACCTCCCAAAAAGAGAGCAACAATTGCAGAAAATTCTGTTTCTGCCAAAATGGTACCGTTTGGATTATTGGTGATTCAGAGCATTAAATATGACGATCTAGGTTTTTCTGTCTTCATAAAAGTTGTATATAATACGCTTACGTTTCTACAGAGCTTTGAATCGCCTCCATTGGACATCTAAAACTCCAGATATGGTAATTACACCACAATGTGTCAAAACTGGAACCAAATCCAGAAATTCTGAATTTGCACTATATGTAGGGTGACCAAATGAATTCAGATTGATGTAAATGTTACCATTCTGGAAATATCAGAATATCCTCTATAATTGTCCAGAAGATCATATCTGCATTTGAAATCTCTAAGGAGGTCAAAATCCCACTTGAATTGTTCTGTCCCGCTACCCTGCTTTGCAGCTCTGTTTTGCATTCTTCTTATTTTTTTCTTCATTATAAGTATGTAGAATCTCCTTCAGTGCTTCATTGTGCTCCAGATCTTCAATAAACTCATCTAAACCAAATAAGAGATAAAGGGAGTGTAAATGGTGTTTAAAACACTAAAATTCAACAGAAATTTGAGCTCAAAATAATCATTATATTAAGTACAAATATGAAATATCAGTTACCTACCTATGAAATAATTTGGTTGTTATACCACTCATATGATCTTGGCATTCCTCATGCATGCCTAGTCTTACTATTTTGTGGCAATTCTAGCTCCCTCCACATTGCCACCAACTGTTAGAAAAATGGCAACTTGGTTATTCTGTTGGAATCCCACATGGGTTACTCAAATACTTGTTTAAGTGCGTTTATCTACTTGGGTTTGACATGATCTTGAATTGACTTTAGGATGTGTTGTAGGTTGAACCACTCACGCGCATGCTGCCAAACCCATCCCAGTCTGAGCGAGGCTTGGGCGCCGTTTTTATTTTACCATGTAATTTTTGGACTTACTTTGAAGTTGTCAAACCTGGACTTGGTCCCACCACTCCCTGATTATGCTTCAGAGTTTTTTACTCAACTATCTAATTTTTCTCCGTAGGTTCTCCTTCATCTGCCCCAACGTGCATAAATCCTCCTAGATTTTCTCTTTCCTTAACCACCTACTTTCCACTATCAATAGTCATCTTTCTTCAGCAAAAAGGATATAGAAAAACACCTCTCTATACTCTGCTGTTTCTATTCTTCGTTTGCTACTTCAGTTCAATTTTCATTCTTCTTTGTTGCTATTGAGTTCCAAGTACCATTCCTCTTTCACAAGTGCACGCGTTGGAGGAAACAGTGTTAACCTTGGGGAGCAAAACATCATTATAATTGGACCGAGATCAACTGAAAAATTGCTTTCAAGGCAGTTGAATACCACAACACAATAATCGATAAATTATTATTATTTTCGTTTTATTTATAGTTTTCAGAATTGTCTCTCTACTGCCACTATTGCGTACTTGTTAAATAATTTGGTTGTTATACCCCTCGTATGATCTTGGCATTCCTCCTGCATGCCCAGTCTTACTAATTTGTGGCAATTCTAGTGCCCTCCACATTGCCACCAACTCGGTCTTTACGAAAGAACTAAACATCTAGACATCGATTACCATCTCGCTTGTAAGAAAGCTCAAACTGGCCTCGTGAAATGTATTTCCTTTCCTTCCCATTTCCAACTCGCCGATTGACTGACTAAAGCTCTTCTCACTTCTCCATTTCAATTTCTTGTTCAATCCCTTGGACACAATATTTTCATACCGCCAAACTTGTCTGGGGATATTAGTGTATCAAATATGAAAGAAAAGAATTCAAGTGAAGATGAAGAATTAACAGCTAACAACCACTCAAATACTCACGGATGAATTGCTGATTTTATGGGATCACCAAAGGAATCCTGTACTTTAGTTGATTGTCTCAATCACTATATATAAATACTAGGCCGTTAGGTTGTAATCAAACATATTGTTTTCCTTCTTTGGGCTGAGTTAGATGAATATAAAGACTAAAGTATGTAACAGAGCAATAAAACAGCTTATTTCTCAAATCTTATTCTCTTCTTCAAAACCTAGATTTTACAAGTCTTTTCTAACAAAAAGTGCTTCAATTTCAAATCAAACTTTTATTCCGTTTATGATGAACTCATATTTTAACATTATTTAAGGATTTTTCTTTTCACTTAGATTTGGGGTAATTGATAATTTTTATATGACTTTGATATGTTCTATGTAAATTAAGTAATCAGTTATGGATTCAATTGTGAAATTTCTATTTTCAAAGTACAATTTAATTCACTTAGATTGATATATCAATATTGCAGGGGGGAGTGGAAATTTCACGAAGTTAAAAAGAGGAAATAAGTTGGGTCTAAAATAGAAAAAAAAAGAAAAAAGAAAAGAAAGAAGCAAGAAGGCTTGGCTAGGCAATAAGAGAAGAGAAAGCAAATGAAAAAACAGGAAATAGAAGTCAAAGTTCCAAGTGGGCTCCATAAATATATCCAATTTGGATTAAAAAACTGAAACCCATTAATAACACTATTAAACGGCCAGCCCGCGATGGTAATCTATTACCTTAAACAAGGCAGAACGGACATGCTTTTTGGCGGATTGAAAAACCCCCGGTCCATATCTATATGCACTATGTCTACGGACCTAGTCTCTCTCTCTTTTAAAAATTTAAATTTTATATTATGTATTTTTTCTTCCCTTTTTCTTTTTCTATCATATATGAAAATATAAATCTATAATTGAGATAAAATGAATCTTTGACCAATCACCAATGTTTTTAAAATAGAAAATGATCATTAATTATATATATCATTCCTAATATAAATACATTTATATAAAAAATATTTAAAATAAAAAAATTAATTAACCTTAATTGTGTGTATGATTAGAATGTGTGATGTAGGCAAATTTAATATAAAAATTACTATACATTCTATTTTTTATAATATTTCTAATACAAAGACAAAAAAAAAAGAGAATCTGACCTGCTCCAACATGCGTTGGTCCATAGGCTAAACAAAGCGGATTAATTCAGTCCGTATTTAAATAGATTGAAAAAACTAAGTCCAAGCTCATTCATATTACTAATTAAATAGGCCAGCCCGCGGGCTGGAGCCTATTTTGACACCATTACCCATTAGGGCTCTAGATACGGACCACAGGCAAGAGATTCCTGCACCTATTTCTACCTATGCAAATGGGCTAAAATCCATGATTTAGAGATTTACCTTTAGACAGTCGTAGACAGAGGTTTGGGGGCACCAAATTGAAACTTCATCTAGGGTTATTCTTTTTAGTTTCTTTTTTCTCTTTTCTTTTGTAATTTTTTTATATTAGTTCAATTTATGGCTTTGGATTTATGATTATGTCTAATTAAATCTTTTTTTACTAAGACATTCAATGAAGGTTTTTAGGTTTGATTGATTTTAATTAAAGATTGTCTCTCATTTCTCAATTTTTAGTTAATTATTATTATTGTTCTTAATGCTTGGAATTTTCTAACCAATTATTGCATAACTTTAAATTTATTATAGTGACTAAGAAGTGCTAAATTAAATTTGATCGTAATAATAATAACATCTCTAGTGACTAGAGATAGATTTGATTGTTTTGTGTGGTTTCTAGCGATGAGGAAACAAAAGTTGAGGAATTCCATAGAGGTGTTTATGATTTTGATAATAAAAATCACATACGTATACAAATGATTTATTAATTAAAATTATGAGTTTTTCACCAAAAGATTAGATCTAAATTAAAATTGCGAATTCTATCATTAAGCAATTGGAGAATTAATTTAAACAAATTAATTATTTTTTCATAAGAGGAGTAAGTTACATTTAAAAAGTTTTTGTCTATTCATCGCCAATGATTTTAACTAATTTAATTTTCATTTTTATTCTTATTAGTATTATTTATTAAAATAAAATTACCTTTATTTTTGTTTAAGTTTGGTTATAAGTTACAGAATTCTATAGTCATGTAGCAATGCTCGTTGGGAGGAGTTGTATTAATTACTCTATTACTTATTTGACATTTGTGCACTTACAAATTTCACACTAAGTTTTTGGTATTGCTACTGGGGATTTTTTTATTTAGTGTAAAATTTGATTGCTAAACTTGAGTTTAAACATTTTTTAATTTATTTTTGATTTTGTTTGTTATTGTTGCTTTGTGTGGTGCTGAAATATTTGTAGTTCCTCAAATAAAGTGAAAGACCTAAGGGGGTGGGGAGGAGGGATGAATTAGGTTTTTGACTAATTTTCAAATTCTTTTCCCGTTTAGCAAAACCTTTACCTTAATTAAAGCTCTTCTTCAAATCCATAAACTCCAAGTTTATATGTGATTTAAAAAGAATTGTTGAGAAAAGATGATCAAACAATAGAACCACAACCAATCAATCAATAATTAAGAACAAGTGATAGTAACACAAATATGTAAGTAAGTAAAGCAATAAAGAAATGAACACACGATTTATAGTGGTTCGATATCTCCAAGATCTACATCAACTACCTTGAGTCCAAACTCAAGGATTTCAATCAATTCACTAAATGCTAAAGTCAAGCAATGGCATAAGAAGCTCAACCTTCAATGGGTTTTACCACAATAACCTCTTTTACACATACAATCAAGGCTCACCCTTCACCAAAGGATTTTATATTACTAGACAACCTTGACCAATCTAATCAATGGTTCACCCTTACCAAAGGGTTTTATGTCACTAGACAGCCTTGATTAATCTAATTAGAGGCTCACCCTTACCAAGGGTTTTATGTCACATAACAACCTTGATCAATCTAGTCAATGGTTCACCCTTCACAAGGGTTTTATGTCTCTTGACAAACCTTGAATCAATCATAACAAGAATGAAAAGATATAGTTTTGGATGTTACCAGCACTTCTTGGTGGATGATTACAATGCTAGCACAACTTCACTTCTTGCCTTCGAAATCTCGAATTTCAACATTTGAGTACAAGGCAATTTGAGAGCCTTTTAAATAATTTTGATGTAAAACAAGTTAGAGCATGTAGGATTTCAAAAGTTCAAGTTCTCCTTGAAAATCTGAAGTTTGGGGTTTAAATAAGGTTTAAAAATTAGCAGAAATGTTCATAAACGAATAGTAACAGTAAAATTCAGTTGACCGAATTTCACTTTGTGTGTCCGAATTTTGCATCCGAATTTTCTAGCAGTTAATGTTTATTGAAATAGTGTATTGTTCACCATTACTGCTCAAATTCGGGTGACCGAATTTTCTTTTCTTCCTCCATATGTCGCGTCTGATTGAAAAAGCAATAGTACTGTTCACAATAACAGTAGTTACTGTTCACGGTGCAGGAAAAATTTGGTCGACCGAATTTTCATCCTGCATCCGAATTTTGCATCTGAATTTTTCAAACTTGGTCAAAAATATTCAAATCAATTCAAACAAGTTGGAAAACATTATAGCATCAAAGATAAGTCATTGAAAACTTCTTTAGATGCCAAAGCTGTTAATGAAAACTTTTTAGTTCAAGTCCAAAACTTAATGAAAGTCTTCAATTCAAGTCTTATGTTCTCAAATGCAACTCGTAGATTCCAAGGCTTAAGAGTGTAGGGTTTACAAAGTTTACCTAATAACCTATACTACATGTCTTCAAAGCCTTCAATCATCTTGAACAAAGTCTTCAATTTTCATTCACTTTGACATATTTGAGTTGTTCTTATATTGTAGCTTTATGGCAATGAGACTTGTATACTTCTCAATCCAAAAATCCTATCACACAATAATCAAACACATTAGTCCAAATCAAAGTAGTCAACAATATTCTCTTTGAACTATGCAATGATCAATGTTTGTCATTACTCAAAACAATATGATTTGCCCTTAGGGCTAACATAAAGGATCTTTGATATGTCTTCCTGAGATTGAAAAAATTGCTTATCATAACATGAGTGAATTTTACAAAAAGAAGTACGATAAGATCATTACACTAATTGAGTCATCATAATCTAAGTATAGTTTCGAGTCCAACTACAGTAGTGAAGAGATGCAGAATAATCGAGGGAAATTACTTAAAAGGACTATACAATACCCGAGATGGAAGGCCCTTCTCCAGCTAACAATTGTCCAATGGTTAATTGAGGGAAAGCATTATTAAATAAATAATTTCAAATAGTTAAGACTATTAAAATAAGATCTAACATTTACAATTTTGCACAGGGTCCTACTATGTCTTTACATGATGCATGAGAGAGGTTCAAGGAGTATCTAAGATTGTGTTCTCATGATGGAATGGTAATGGGGATGCAAGCCCAAAATTTTTACAACGAATGTAGAGAGGATGTTAGATCATCATTGAATAGAGCATACATGCCTAAAGAAGAGCAAGCTATATGGGATTTATGGGAAGAGATGGCATTGAATAGGTCTTAGTGGTTATCCAAGAGCTGTTGCCCCAAATAAGGTTGTTGGAGTGGCAGATATGGATCCTATAGTAGTAATAATGGCTCAACTTGATGCGATAAATAAGAGATTAAATTATTTGAATATTGTTGCCATCAACCGTCATTGCAAAACTCACGATGGAAATCATTCCACAAACCAATGTTTGCAAGGTAATCTGGTGAATTTTTATTGTAATACTAAGTTAATTTTGTTGAACTAAATAATATGAATAATGATCCATATTCATCCGCTTATAATTTGAGATGGAGGAACCATCCAAATTTTGGATGAAGGTAAAATATCCAAGTTCCAACAACACCTCTACACCCTCCCCCAACAAGAAAAGGTATGTCTCCTTAAGGATACTCTTACAAAATTCATTAAAGTTGCCACAAACAAATTTGTGAATATTGAGAATGAGAATTAGCAAAATCAATAAATCTCTAAAAATTGGCCTCTTTCAATTGAAAAACATATTCGTGGATTTTCAACCACATGGTTTAGACTTTTCCTTTCTTGATTAAAGTACTTTGTAATTTATTCTTGGGAAGATTTTGTCACAGCATAATAATGCAATGAACTGTGGTGAAGATTGTTGAGTTAATCTCAACATATTGAAGATGTTATATATATACAAATAACATGTCAGATGCTGAAGAATGTATTGCATTTCCAAACCTCTATTGATGTTATTAGGTGGTTGATTTTTCAAACCAGTGTATTTAAAAACCATGATAAGTCATCGAGTTTAAGAAATCATGGAAATTTTCTTGAAAAGAATTTCCATTGTTTTCTTTTAATGTATTGCTATTATTTCAAGATTTCTTGACAAGGATAGACTTATACAAGAATATACTTTTTGACTTATTAAGTGTTGAAGATACCATAAAAACAACTTTAAAACAAGATATATGCATGAAGTCCATTGTCGAGGATGTGATGGCGCTAGTAATATACATAGAGAATGGAATAGGTTGCAAGCATTATTTCTTATTGAATATTACGTTCACTGTTTTGCTCATAGGTAAGAGAATTTAGCTAGTTGTAGATTTAGAAGTTATTTTTATTTTACGATTATTTTGTATTTAAGATTAAATAAAATTTATGGATTTCTTCATACATTACATCTTGTTTCCAAAGAATTTTATTCAATTCATAAATTCTTTTCACATTTTCTTTTATAATTAATACCATTTGTAGTTCCTCTAAATGTTATGATGAATTTGGAATTGGTATGGTGGTTGAACTCTAGGAAATTGGGGTAGGAGAAAATCAAAGTTGTATCCTAATTAAAACAACCTGGAGATACTTGTTGGGTATCTCATCTTTTCTCATCTGCAATTCGATAGATACATTTCAAGTAATTAGCATATAGAAATAATTATATATACTATACTAAAAGTGTAGATAGAGGTCATGGGGGTTTAAACTTAGTTGTTTCTTTATTTTCACATTGCCTAAAATGTCCTTAAAAAACTGAATTATTATTATTTTGATGGACTAACCATAATAGGACACTAAGAGCACACTAGGTGTACAAATATAATTATTTTATATAAATACATCCTTGAAACTCTAATTTAATTACAATTATATGGGAGCTATATAAAGGGTAATTAAAATTGCTTTCGAGAGTTAAAATAATTGCACATGTTAGACATATATTATCATAAACCTTCAAGTTTTAAAGAGACACTAATGTTTAATTATTATTACTTGAATGTTACACTAATTTATGAGAAAATTAAAAGTGATAAATAGACAAATGAGTTACAAGAAAGAAATGTTTACATATTAAAGAGATGAATAATGAGTTACTACAAAAAAGTGGGAGAAAAAAACTCTAAGTGTTGAAGAAAAAAATAATAATTATCTGAATCTACACTATAGTAAAAGTGTGAAGGGTCATAGGAATTTAAACTTAGTTATTTCTCTTTTTTTTAAATTGCCCAAAATGTCCTTAGAAAAATGAATTATTATTATTTTGATGTATTAACTATAATAGGACACTAAGAGCTCACTAGGTGTACAAATATAATTATTTTATATAAATCCATCCTTGAAACTCTAATTTAACAATTATTTGGGAGTTATATGAAGGGTAATAAAAATTAATTTAGAGAATTATAATAATTGCACATTCTAGACATATATTAGCAAAAACCTTCAAGTTTTAAAGAAATACAAATGTTTAAATAGGATTAAGTGAACGTTACACTATATTATGAGAATATAAAAGTGTTAAATTGACTAGTGATTTACAAGAAGGAAAATTGTACATATTAAAAAGATGAATAATCAGTTACTAGAAAAAAAGAAAAAAAAAATCTTAAGTGTTAGAACAGAAAGATAGCAATTATTGAATAATAGAACATTAAACATAATTGTGTATATAATAAATTGCTAGATATAAAAGAAAAAACATTGAGATTGAGATTTAGAGTGAAAAAATGAATCATAATTTTTTGATATATTACTACTTAATGCATTAAAAGGAAAATTAAAATATCTTTCTTTGATTATTATAAAAAGAACCAAGGATTCCTCAGTAAGGTGGTTAAATGTATCCTATAATAATTAGAAATATCAAACATTACTCTTATTTGCTCCAATACTACCAAAGGATAATAATTAACTAAAAATATGTATACACATTAAAATTTAAAAATTAATCACGAAAGAGGTCTCAGGTTGGAAAATAAATTGGTCCAAGGGCAAAAATTAAGAATTAAACCTCATCAGTTTCGAAGTTTTTAAAGAAAAAATATAAGGACAAGAAATGAACATGGGTATTACATTTAATTAAAATGGAAACCCATTAATAAAATTATTTTTTAGTTTTATGAAATAAATTATTGTAATTTTAAGAGTCTTTGACATCTTTATAATAATTATTTAGAAGTTATATAGAAACAATTAATTTAGAGGAGTTAATTGTGAGGTAAGTTTAACGTAGAAAACTTAAAGATTTAAAAGGAGAGATAATGTATTAAAAAAGAGTATTAAAGAAAAATAATTTATTGTTATACTAAATTATCAAATTTTTTTGGTTCTTTTGCTAAGTGCAATTATCTAGTTAGTCTATATATATCTTTCAAATAACAACTTGATTATCTATTCACAAATTATGAAGAGTAAAAAAAAGGCTGCCCCATTCGTTTAAAAATATAAGGCATTTTAGCACTTTTCTTCCTTCTCAAAATGTTTTGTAAATTTTAAAGATTATTTTTCAAAATTACCCTTATTATAAATATAATTATCTTATTATCTATTATCTTAATAGAATTAGTTAAGAATATAATAAAAAACATTTCTTATTTTCTAATTCCTTAATCTATACAAAAATGGTCAAAAAACTTTATATTTTGAAACGGAAGGAGTATGTCATAATGGAATAGCAGTGGTGGTAGTAGGTTGGATATAAAGGGAGATTGAAATCTATATTACTTTTAAAGTTTTTAGTGTCTCTAATTTAATTTAATAAAAATTGTTTAAGAGTTATATAGATAATAATCAGAATTACATAAAAGTTTGATAATAAAACATACAAATTAATTGGAAAGGTATTTATAATTTAAAATTATATTTAATCTAAAAAATATAAATTAAAAGAGTTTATTTTATAAAATGTTATCACGGTCGTACGGTCGCACGTGGACAATGCTATATATATATATATATATATATATATATATATATATATAGGAGATATTGATGGTGTTTATAATTTGATAACTTCATTTGAATTGGTGTTCATTCTATATTTGATGATGGAGCTGGAGATCACAACTATGCTTTGCGAAGCTTTGCAGCAACAATCTCAAGACATTGTCATTGCCATGCAGTTCGTGGCACAGTGCGAAGACAATTATTAAAAGAATTTTGTTGTCAGTGTTATATTAATACCTTGATTTTAATGGTCCTTCTACAGTGTCGGACTCAAGGCCAGGGGTTAACAAGTGCACAATGAAGTCTTTTTATAGGCTGGAGATATTTCTAGTTATAAGAGGTAAGTAGTTGCAAGAACTGAACCGTAGATTTAGCAAGGAAGGAATTGAGCTTTTAACTCTTAACTCATTTCTGGTTTCTTAAAATTACGATAAAGCATTCAAAAGTGACAATATTTACAGGCTTGTGAAGAAATACTACCTTGGTCTACAAATATGAACCAAGGTATTAAGACTGTAGCGATGGTACTCAAACCACTACCAAGAGTAGACATCTTCTTAGCCTTCCTTGTCATGCAAAGCCAGGATCAACCAACTGCTTGATTGATAAGATCACAAATGTTACAAAGGAGGCTACCGAGTTTGTGGACAAAGAACATAGGGGATTCTTCATTTTTTAAGGCTTTTTAGAGCTTAAAACAGAGTTTCTATTGCTTACAAACTCGAACTGGAGCTGGAATTTGCAGCTCACCTAGAAGCGAAAGAGTTGATCTTTAATTTTTCTGCAGCTTCGACATTTTGGATTCTAGAGCGCTTTTAATAGCATTAAAGTCCTAGAATAAATAAGATGTCTTCTTGACATTTGAAGAGGACATCTTTTAAGTTTCTAAAATGGTATAATTACTCTGCCATGACTCTGATACCAACAATAAGACTAAGACTAATAAAATAGAAGAAGAATAAGAAAGAGAGATTTGGGAAAGAGATTCAAGAATAGAATACAAATGTTATTCAAATATCACACTATCTCCGAACTCATCCAAGCCTCCACAAAAAGCTTCCTTAGAACAAAACTCGTTCGGTTCTCTTAACATAGCATGGCTCGATGTCAATATTTCTAGATTTTGGTCCAGTTTAAATAGCCTTTAGAAATTTGACCATAACTTGCGTTTAAAGATGTTGGGAAAGGCTAAGATCATGCTTTAAAACTTTTAAGGAGACTTTGCTACCATCAAAAGGTCAAGAAAAATCACTCTTTTTGTTATATTTATATTGGGCAGGCGCCGGCTCTTGTCCGATTCTCTTGAGATTGAATTCCAAAGCAGGCCGGCTCCTAAACAAAATCTGGATAAAGCCTGTTATCGTTTGGCGGGCTTACATCCATTTAAACATGACTAAATATTGTTGAATTTGCTGTGCCTAATATTAGGCCTCATATCACCATAAGTCCATATCAATTTGAACAGATTGACGACTGTGTTTTAGGGGCTGCATATCATCTCGCCAAAATATAAATTAAAAAAAAAACAATTTATAAGGAATCCATCATACCAAACACGATTACAACAATTTATTTTTTATAATCATAATAAAAAAGAATATAATTTTATAATAACCTGTTGTCAATTGCCCTAAACTGCCCGTGTAAATGTTTTCCACTATCTCAAACTAATTGTCTATATTTCTGTTCTCAATTTTCTGAAATGATTATCTACTTTAAAATACTGAATAAAACATATTTCTCATTTACTATTTTTTTTCAAAAAAATGTTACTTTGTAGTGACGGGAGGTTTGATGTAGATGTCTACTCGTTTATCAAATAAAATGAAATAGAAGTACAAGAAAGAAAGAGGAACGAATCAAGCCACTTTGAAAAAATAATCAAGTACCTAAAATAGTTAGGCAATAAGCAGTTTGAATATCAGGATGAAGTCTATATTTGTGTAAGAAGGAGTATGTCCCAACAAACTGTTGGAGGAACGAATCCTCAAAGCAAATTGAGCCATTTGTGTTGGAATATTATCAGAGCGATGAATAAAGTCAATATTAGACTAAGAAAGATCATTCTTAGCCAGTTGGTGTTTCCGCATTGCAACTTATTGGTAGCGGACGACCAAATTTTAACGCGCTAAAATTGGGGCCTTTAGACAACGTCAATGTCAATGCTTAGGATTTATCAGGAGATACATTTTATACAGGTGTTCAGGTCCCATATTGTGAGATCAAAACAAATTTATTTCCTTTTCAAAAAAGGAAAAAAACGAATATATTTCCAAGTCATGAATTGAACATTTTGAATTGATTGATGTTGTAATACATTTTTTTGTGGGCAAAATATTTTTTTATAATATTAATTTTCTACAAAATTTATTACCTTTTAAAAAATTTAACAGAAAAAAGAAACAAAAGTTAAAAAAATAATAAAAAATGGAGAAGGGGCACCCAGCTTGGAACTCCCCCCAGTTTTTCTTTTTTCTTTTTATTTTTTCTGTTTAATTTTTAAAATAATAAAAATTTATTTTTAATAATTATTATTTTATTAATTTTTTGTTTTTAAGTTTTGAAAATGTTATATTTAGATTTAAGATCATAATTCAATTACAATAATTTAAAATTAATTTACAATTTAATTATAATTAATTATAATTTTAATATTCAATTTTTCTTCCTTAATTTTTGAATAATTTTAATAAATAATAAAACTCAATATCGGTACAATTTAGATAAAACAATGAATCTTGACAGTCCATTAGACATTATTATGTAGTGATTATTAGAAAATAAAAAATAAAATAAATAGCACATGATAAATTTTAAAATCTTATAGTGTTTGAAAGACAAAAATGTCAAAATTATTAGTTTAGTATTTATATAACTTTGTCACAATATCTTAAAATGGAAATTTCACCAATTTAGTCCTTAGTAGTAGTGCCAAACAGGCCAATCCGTTCCGGCCCGACCTGGCCCGTTGCGGGCTGGCCTCGTTTTTTTCACGGGCTAAAAAATTCCAGTTCGCGACCCGCTACAATAAGCCCGCAGGCTTTACAAAACGACGTCTTTTTACAAAAAAATATTTTTTAAAATATTTTTTAAAATTAAAATGAGTTGACCTACGGGCTAAACGGACCGGTAAAAAAAACTCGCATTTTAACGGGTTTAGGCATATTAAACTCAACCCGTCTATACGGGCCAGCCCGTAAACTTTGGCACGTATTGACAATATAAGTCTTTATACTATCTTCGCTTTTGAGTATAATGTCCCTAAACTATTTTTTTAATGTTTTTATGGTACTTAAACTACTTTTTTTCAGCTACCACAATACTATTCACTAACTTTTCACAGAGCTCTAATTAAAATTTATATCCTCCTCTTGCATGCCAATATTTACAGTGGCACTTTAGTCCAAGCAGTCTCTTCTTCACTGTCAGTTTTTTGCTTAGAGAACTTGGTGAGACAGTTTGCCTTATTAAAGAAGAAAGTTTACTAAAAGTGGAGAAATGGGTCACCTAAATAAAAAGTTAATGAATTTGAAGGAACATCGATGGGTTAAGATAGAAATATCATTATAAATATTGGCATGCAAGAGAAACACACAAATATTGTCGGAACTACATTGGCTGAAAAAATAGTTTATGAACCTTAAAAGTTTAAAAATTAATAGTCTAATAACATATATCGAAAAGAGAAAATAGTTTAGGAACTAAACTAACCAATTTCTCATTCAAAGTTGAAAAAGAGGAAACTTATTTCTAGATGTATGTTAAGCATAAGTCTTAGTAGTTTGTATTAATTTTTTTTCAACCTACTATTTTGCCTTTATTCATTAGTGAGACTGATGGTAGGATTCATTTATTAGGAGAGTTAGTGCTCATTGAATTAAGGAGGTTGTAACTTAGCAAAAAAAAAAAAAAAAAGGACTAAGGAGGTTATAAGCGGAAGTTTAAACAAAAATATATTTATTTTAATTAAGTGAACGTTAAAAGGAAAAATAATATTCAATTTTGGTCCTAAAATTTTAAGTGATTTAACACTTTGGTTAGTTTTTAGAAGGTATCACTTGAACATTAAAAGACTCCACCCAGTCTAGCTGAGGTATTAGGTTTCTCAAGAAAATGATCCCTTAGCTGAGGTATTAGGTTTCCTTATAACTAAGGGGTGAAACTTTTATTACAACTAATGTTACAAAATATGTTTCCTTATAAACGTTGGCAGCGTAAATGTTTTCAATTTAGATTTAGGGCTTTGTTTTTAGTCTTTCTATTACTCTCTTCATTTCATAATGATCGTTTAATTTGTTTATTGGTATTAATTTTTTGATAAATTTTGGAGAAATATTAGAGAAAAGGTCAAAACTAGCCCTAATTAAATTTGATAAAGAAACCAAAATTGAATTAAATACTTTCACCCCGCCTGCCTCCCCCTCTCTCTTTCCTTCTTGTTATCTTTTTTGTTTTTATTTTTATTTTGAAAAAGTGCATAATTAATATTGATTCAAGTGTTTAATTATGAGTTTTGAAAAATTAATACATTAAATTAAATAGTCTGAAATAGGAGAATTGAAATAAAATTATAAATATCTTTTTTATTTAAAAATAAGATAGTTATTTTAAAAATATTAAAAATAATCATGACCGTCATTGTGAAATAGAGGGAGCATTATTCTTAATCTACTTTAGACATGTAAGTTAATGTATTTCAGCGTCCAATTCAAAAATATCAAGTCAGATAGATAAAGAAAGAGAGCGATCAAGTAAGAAAAATAAATCCCACAAGCATTCAATTGGGATCAAGTCTCTTGTCCAATATGGACAGCACAAGCAGACGACACTATAGAACAAGAAATCAATTTCTCTACCACTTTCTCTGCATTATCCACATAAACATGCGTAAGGGAGACAAGCTTGCAAATTGATTACAATGTGCCCAGACATGAAGGCTTGCCAGCTTCTTCCTTTACCAGTTGGGGGCGGGGAGTGATGGGGATCCACCTTCATCATTTTTTCAAAATTTGTAAGTACAAGTTTTTATACTTTTAATTTCATTTTTTTAAAAAATTGTTTCATTTAATATCAATAAAATTTCTTTAACGAAATAATAAATTATAGCCCTCAAAGTTAAATTTCTAATTTTACCTATGGAA